>CM067844.1:105928114-108428114 GCA_034509565.1 Triticum monococcum
CACATGAGACGAGGTCATTTTCACACTAGTAAAGGTAGAAACTGCAACACTTCACACATCCATATTTGTTCTTCCTGTTAGAGACCGGGCACCCCTCAAATTTTCACGGTTGCAGCCGGACATCTCATACTAGATTCTCAAATCCATATAAAGACATGCAAACTAAAAGAAACCTACGTATTACGTTGATCATCTAGCTTCTCGTTGTCGGAGATGTCGGCGAGCTCCGTGCCCAGCTCCGGCAGCATGGGCGGCAGCTGCAGCTCCGGCTCCTCCGGTTGGTCTGCTCAGGCCTCCTCTGCCTCCATCTCCGCGTTGAGTTCGGCGAAGAGCGCGTCGGACTCCACCTGCTCCCGCCGAAGGAATTCCCGTCTGGCCTTCACATAGGCATCATTCTGGACGGACTTCGGGATGGCCTGTTGCTCCGCCATCTTCTCTGATTGGGCGACGACGAACTTTGCCTCCGCCTGCTCCATGTTGAAGCCCGACAGCTGCTGCTCTGGCTCCGGCTGCTCCGCCTCCTCCATCTTCACTGGAGCCATCTCCTCCTCCTCCTCTTCCCCTGGCTGCTCCTCCTCCTCTGGCTCTGGCGAGTCCGGAGGCAGCCCGGCAGCGATGCGGGCAGCGCGCGCGACTTGCCTCGCTCGGATCTCCCACTGGATCTCGGCGCGGCGCTCCGGCATCAGCATGGCGTAGTAGGTGATCTTGCTCCGGACCATGGCGGAGTGCCGGAGAGCGTGGGCAGAGCGTCGGATTGGGGGCATAGCGCCGGAGCGGGAGAGGGAGGAGGTGGATGGGCTCGAACTGGCGACGACAGTGGAGAGGGGGGAGGTGGATGGGTTAGGGTTGCGGGACGTCGACCGGCTTAAATAGCCGGATTTGGTCTTGGGCGGCGAGCCGGAGCGGCGCCACGCGGGGTTCGCACCACGGCGACGCACGCGGCGTTCGTTTAACCGCCGGGTTTCCGGGCGTTTTCGCGTGGAACCCCGTCGCCAGACCGAAGTGGCGGGTGTGCCCGGGCGTGCCCGGAAGCCCTCATATCCGTCATATATTTGGACTGAATATGGGGTTGCCGATTAGCCCAGACGTTTGAGACCCGTTTAAGAAACACGTCTGGGTCAAAAAGACATGACCGAACAATGATTGGGCAGCGCCCGAACATATGAGGCGGTTTTAAGAGGTTTGGCTATAGATGCTCTTGCTCTGTTATTCTTTCACAGGAATCAAAATCTCTAGCTGGCTGCATGTACCAATGGTCCAGATCTTGCAACTTCTCAAGATCCTGTGAAACATAGCACCACCTATTCTTGTGGAGAAGCAAAAGCTTCTTGAAAAGGCCATAAATAAACAACACTAGCTAGACAAGTGCATATGTAGTACTAATTCTTATCCTTGAAATGTTTGGTGGATGCGGTCATCACGGAGGTGATGGTGATGGAGATAGGGTCCAGCATGATGCCCCCACCATGATGCTACTACTATAAACTGTTCTCATCCACTTTCTCTCCAACACAACCTCCGTCTGCCAATGGCACAACGTTAATTAGCACCCCAATTTGTTTGTGTTGTGCGCGCCATGATCCAATCATGTGCGCGCTGCTGAGAGGTTTTCTTTTCTTTGTTCTTGAGGGATAGGCTTTTGGGTTGTGTGTCTTGGATAGTGCTATCTTTCACGCCTAGTGGGTCCTTGTTGTCCCGGCGATGTTTGTGCTTAATTTTGCGTTGATTAATAGTGCTATAGTCTATAGTACCAACTGGGAGTTATTTAGAGGGACCAGCGCTTAGAAGAAATCAAACACAACGGCTACAAGTTGGCCAAGGTATCCATAGAGGCCTGGACCATCTATGATAATATCTCTCTATCTCAAACGAAAAAAGAAAACCAGGTCAAAATTGGCGCACACGCATGTTTCAGTATACTAATCTCGATGATCACAAAATTGATACACATCCACTGATTAATAATAAAAGAATGTGTGCAAAAACGGAACAAATATAAGAAAGAGAAAATGGCAGGGAAGATGCACCTCTCCTTGGCCAAAAGGAAAAGGTCAAGATGCAGGGGAATGGCAGGAATAAACAAGGGCGATGAGGTACTGCCAATCTATCTATAAAAACAGAACAAGGTACCACTGGCTTGATGAATCCGATGTGAACCTTTGGATTTCATGGTCAATTGATTCACACTGATGTCCCTGTCGTCCTAGCCTTGTGCACAAACAAATTCCCGTGAAACCGATGATCTCTGGATTAGTCTTAACTAAATATTCCCCAAACTAGATTCTCTTCGAAAATCTATGCGGAGACCATTTGACTGGGATGCATTCATTGTACTCCCCAGTATTTTTGCACAACGAAACTACTTAAATCCCGATGCCCAATGTATGCACGACATCGAAATCCAGTGGCCAATGCCTGATGTGTGCACACGTCTGGCCCGATTCTAGTTGTGTGGACACATGACTCCATGCATTAGAACATCTCCAACAACTTCCCTCTTTGTAATGGGTATGGTTAGAACTAAGTATCGGTCAAGTGGCATAATAATAACATATGAAAAATAGAAAGAAAAAGACTGTTTTATACATATCTCCGTGTAAGATCCCATGAATATAGCATTGACTTAGACTTTTTAAGTCTTAGTCGCCTGGGATTTAGTAATCTTGTTTCTTAATATTATTTTTTATATTGGGGGGTTGGATCAAAATCGTTCTCCCCTTTGCCAACAAATTATTGGTGATCACAAAAAAAAAAACCCGAACTATTCATATAAAGGGGGAGTTGCATCTTCCCGATATCCTCCTAGCTGTGACGGGAAGCAACGGCCTCTTTCCTACCCGAGCGACTCCGCTCGAGCCACTGCATTGTTGTCATCAGATGGATCTCTCACCCCTTCCCTGTCGCGTTCGGTTCTCCCGTCGTCCCTTCCACACCGACTTGTGTCGGTGTTAAAACTGGCAGACCTCGCCACCTCGGGTAGGGGGGCCCAAGCTGTGAGATCAGATCGATTGGTAACAAGAGACACGGGATACGATGCTTTTACCCAGATCCGGGCCCTCTTTAAGGAGGTAAAACCCTACATTCCGCTCTTGCTTATATTATGGACGTATCAAGGTACAGAGTTGATCTACCTCGAGATCGTAAGTTGTGAACTAAACCCTAGGGGTAATGGAGATGATGATGATGATGAATAGTTGCCCCTATGAACTAAACCCTCTGGCTTATATAGGCACCAGGGACATCTAGGGTTGCACATGGTCGGTTGCATCTGGCGGTTACATGTGGAATCTAATAGTCATACTTGGAGTACACGACAAGTCCTCGGTAAATCCCAATGTGCTTATGCCATAGATTGGAGGCCTCCAGAGTCCTTCCTTATTAACCTGCTGTTAGCTCAGCCCATGGACTAGGCCAGCTAGGCCTGGACCCCCTAGTTCAGGACATCGTTAGTAGCCCTCGCACTTGTCTTCGAAGCCGAGGTCGATAATCTTCTTCGGATAGTGTCTTCAGCTTGATAGTCTTTGGCTTAGCAGGCAAGTTCAACTTCCCAGGCTAAGCATCCGCACAAAGCTTGTAGATCCCTGATCGGTTGATATTACCCTTCTGACAAGGGATAAGGCCAACTGACCATGTGCTAACAAAACGCAACTTCACCCATTCGAAGTGCGCGGCTTGCTTAGTCTCGAGGACTAAAAGCTTAGTTGTGTCTGGTAGTCAATTACTGACAACTTTATCGAAGCGTCACCACCCATGACATCATATGCATCAGTTATTACTTATTCGAACCGCGGTTCGAGGTAACCCTCTTATTAGCAAGTCGTATCAAAACAAAGATTGTGCCCCACATTTTAGGGGTTATCATCAATCAATCGTTTCACCCAATGCGTCCATAACGACACGAACAGCTGAAACATGGCGATTTTTACGACGCAGTGGAGGGGACACTTCCTCTTTTTATTGACTTATAAAGAGCAGGGGGCGATGAATCTTTATTCCCACGCCCCCTTCTGCTCCATGATGACCCACAAGTATAGGGGGTTAATCGTAGTCCTTTCGATAAGTAAGACTGTCGAACCCAACGAGGAGCAGAAGCAAATGACAAGTGGTTTTCAGCAAGGTAATCTCTGCAAGCACTAAAATTGTCGGTAATGAGTAGTTTGATAGCAAGTTAATTTGTAACGAGCAAGTAACGGTAACGGTAAATAAAGTGCAGCAAGGTAGCCCAATCCTTTTGTGACAAAGGACAAGCCAAATCGGTCTCTTATAATAAGCAAAGCGTTCTTGACGGTACACGGGGATTTCATCTAGTCACTTTCATCACGTTGTTTTGATTCCTGTTTGCTACTTTGATAATTTGATATGTGGGTAGACCGGTGCTTGGGTGTTGTTCTTACTTGAACAAACCTCCCACTTATGATTAACCCCCTCGCAAGCATCCGCAACTACGAGAAAAGTATTAAGATAAAATCTAACCACAACATTAAACGTTTGAATCCAAATCGGTCCATTAGAAAGTAGTGCATAAACTATGGTTTAAGCTTCTGTCACTCTAGCAACCCATCATCTAATAACTACTCCACAATGCATTCCCTTAAGCCCAAATATGGTGAAGTGTCATGTAGTCGACGTTCACATGACACCACTAAGGGAATCACATCATACATATCATCAAAATATCGAACACATACCAAGTTCACATGATTACTTGCAACAAAATTTCTCCCGTGACCTCAAGAACAAAAGTAACTACTCACAAATGATAATGATGCTCAAGATCATAGGGGTATTAAATAGCATAATGGATCTGAACATATAATCTTTCACCAAATAAACCATATAGTAATCAACTACAAGATGTAATCAACACTACTAGTCATCCACATGTACCAATCCGAGGTTCCGATACAAAGATTGAACACAAGAGATGAACTAGGGTTTCAGAGGAGATGGTGTTGTTGAAGATGTTGATGGAGATTGGCCTCCCAAAGATGAGAGGGTTGTCGGTGATGACGATGGCTTTGATTTCCCCCTTCGGGAGGGAAGTTCCCCCGACAGAATCGTTCCGCTCGAGGGCAAAAGTGTTCCTGCCCAAGTTCCGCCTTGAGACGGCGGCGCTCCACCCCAAAAGTCCTCTCTTTATTTTTTCTAGGTCAAAATAACCTACCAGAAGATGGGCACCAGAGGTGGGCTGGCCTGAGCACAACCCACCAGGCGCGCCTGGGGGCCTTGGGGCGCCCCGCTATCTTGTGCTCACCAGGTGGACCCCCTCCACTAGTTATTTGCTCCAATATTTTTTATATATTCCAAAATAATTCTCCATAAATTTCCAGCTCATTTGGAGATGTACATGAAGGAAATATGCCCTAGAGGCAATAATAAAGTTGTTATTTATATTTCCTTATATCATAATAAATGTTTATTATTCATGGTAGAATAGTATTAGTCAGAAACTTAGTACATGTGTGAATACATAGACAAACAAAGTGTCCCTAGTATGCCTCTACTTGACTAGCTCGTTAATCAAAGATGGTTAAGTTTCCTAGCCATGGACATGTGTTGTCATTTGATGAACGGGATCACATCATTAGAGAATGATGTGATGGACAAGACCCATCCGTTAGCTTAGCACTATGATCGTTTTGTTTATTGTTATCGCTTTCTTCATGACTTATACATGTTCCTATGACTATAAGATTATGCAACTTCTGAATACTGGAGGAACACTTTGTGTGCTATCAAACGTTGATACGTCTCCAACGTATCTATAATTTTTGATTGTTCCATGCTATTATATTATATGTTTTGGATGTTTATGGTCTTTATTAAAAAACTTTTATATTATTTTTGGGACTAACCTATTAACCCAGAGCCACGTGCCAGTTTCTGTTTTTTCTTTGTTTTAGAGTATTGCAGAAAAGGAAAATCAAACGGAGTCCAACTGACCTGAAACTTCATGGAACTTATTTTTGGAAGGAAAGAAACCCGGGAGACTTGAAGTGCACGTAAGGGAAGCAACGAGGCAGGGGGGCGCCCACCCCCCTGGGCGCGCCCTCCACCCTCGTGGGCCCCTCGTGGCTCCCCTGACGTATCTCTTCCACCTATATATATCCATATACCCTAAAACGATCGGGGAGCACAATAGATCGGGAGTTCCGCCACCAGAAGCCTCTGTAGCCACCGAAAGCCAATCTAGACCCGTTCCGGCACCCTGCCGGAGGGGGGGAATCCCTCTCCGGTGGCCATCTTCATCATACCGGTGCTCTCCATGACGAGGAGGGAGTAGTTCTCCCTCGGGGCTAAGGGTATGTACCAGTAGCTATGTGTTTGATCTCTCTCTCTCTCTCTTGTGTTCTTGAGCTGATACGATCTTGATGTATCGCGAGCTTTGCTATTATAGTTGGATATTATGTTTCTTCTCTCCCTCTACTCTCTTGTAATGGATTGAGTTTTCCCCTTCAAGTAATCTTATCGGATTGAGTCTTTAAAGATTTGAGAACACTTGATGTATGTCTTGCCGTGCGTATCTGTGGTGACAATGGGATATCACGTGATTCACTTGATGTATGTTTTGGTGACCAACTTGCGAGTTCCGCCCATGAACCTATGCATAGGGGTTGGCACACGTTTTCATCGTGATTCTCCGGTAGAAACTTTGGGGCACTCTTTGAGGTTCTATGTGTTGGTTGAATAAATGAATCTGAGATTGTGTGATGCATATCGGATAACCATACCCACAGATACTTGAGGTGACATTGGAGTATCTAGGTGACATTAGGGTTTTGGTTGATTTGTGTCTTAAGGTGTTATTCTAGTACGAACTCTAGGGCTGTTTGTGACACTTATAGGAATATCCCAACGGATTGATTGGAAAGAATAACTTTGAGGTGGTTCCGTACCCTACCATAATCTCTTCGTTCATTCTCCGCTATTAGTGACTTTGGAGTGACTCTTTGTTGCATGTTGAGGGATGGTTATGTGATCCAATTATGTTATTATTGTTGAGAGGACTTGCACTAGTGAAAGTATGAACCCTAGGCCTTGTTTCAACGCATTGCAATACCGTTTGTGCTCACTTTTATCATTAGTTACCTTGCTGTTTTTATATTTTCAGATTACAAAAACCTTTATCTACCATCCATATACCACTTGTATCACCATCTCTTCGCCAAACTAGTGCACCTATACAATTTACCATTGTATTGGGTGTGTTGGGGACACAAGAGACTCTTTGTTATTTGGTTGCAGGGTTGCTTGAGAGAGACCATCTTCATCCTACGCCTCCTACGGATTGATAAACCTTAGGTCATCCACTTGAGGGAAATTTGCTACTGTACTACAAACCTCTGCACTTGGAGGCCCAACAACGTCTACAAGAAGAAGGTTGTGTAGTAGACATCAAACGTCACAACGTAACTGGGCGATTATAAAGATGCTCTACAGGTGTCTCCGACTGTGTTTGTTGAATTGGCATAGATCGAGATTAGGATTTGTCACTCCGTATATCGGAGAGGTATCTCTGGGCCCTCTCGGTAATGCACATCACTATGAGCCTTGCAAGCAATGTGACCAATGAGTTAGTCACATGATGATGCATTATGGAACAAGTAAAGAGACTTGCCGGTGACGAGATTGAACTAGGTATGATGATATGTCTCGGTCATGTCTACATAGTTCTCGAACCCATAGGGTCCGCACGCTTAATGTTCTATGACGATATGTATTGTGAGTTATGTGATTTGATGTACCGAAGGTTGTTCGGAGTCCCGGATGTGATCATGGACATGACGAGGAGTCTCAAAATGGTCAAAAAATAAAGATTGATATATTGGACCATGTTATTCGGACACCGGAAGTGTTCCGGATAGTTTGGATAAAACCGGAGTGCTAGAGGGTTATCGGACCCCCCTGGGAAGTTACGGGTCTTAGTGGGCCTTAGGGGAGAGAGGGCCACAACCAAGAGGTGGCGCCCCCAAGGGGAGTCCGAATAGGACAAGGGGAGGGGGGAGCGGCCCCTCTTTCCCTCTCCCTCTCCCTCTCCCTCTCATTCCTTCTTCTCCTAGTTGGACTAGGAAAGGGGGGAACCTACTCCTACTAGGAGTAGGATTCCCCTCTTTCGGTGCGCCCTAGGGGCCAGCCGGCCCTCCCCTCCTCTCTCCTTTATATACAAGGGAAGGGGGCACCCCATAGACACACAAGTTGATCTTTAGCCATGTGCGGTGCCCCCCTCCACAGTTTTCCACCTCGGTCATATCGTCGTAGTGCTTAGGCGAAGCCCTGCGTCGGTAAATTCATCATCACTGTTGTCGTGGTTTTGTCACGGCAGATGTCCTCATGAAAGGACTTAGTCGTGGAGCTAGCTTAAAGGGGTTAAAGCGGACAAGGGACACAAGAGTTTATACTGGTTCGGCCCCTTTCGATGAAGGTAAAGGCCTACTCTAGTTGTGATGGTATTGCTAGGGTTTCGATGACCAGGGAGCGAATCCGCTTTTCCTGGCTCTCGAGTTGTTGTCTGTTGTCCCTAAACCGCCGCCGGGTCGTTCCTTTATATACACTGGTCGAAGCCCGTCGGCTTACAGAATCCCGAGGCCGGTTCATAACGTGTCCGGCTCGGTCTCTATTCCTTCTAACTTATAATACAAGTTACATATTTATGCCGGTTTATGTCTACAGGCCTTAACCCGCCTTAGGGCCTTGGGCCTTCATGAAGTGCCATCATCCTTTGTCTTCCTGGGCCTCAAATAGTAGTCATCATATAGTTAACCCGGCCACTCCTGGCCGGTTTACGTCCAGTAGTAACATCCCCAACATTAGGCCCCAGATTGAGTTGAACTTGTTCATGTCAATCTTCAACACTTATAAGAATTCCTCCCTTTGCACCTTCACCTTGATCTTGTAAACCGCCATGACGTCATCTTCCAGGATCATGATAAATCGCTATGACGTCACTTGTTATTTAAAGATTATATATATCACCTTCATTAATGAGCCTCTGACAATCAAGGCGACCGCTCTGTCACATATCCAATTTTCGGGCTCCTCGATTCTCGCGCCTATCACTTATCCATTCACCTTATAAATAAAGCCAAGGGTCACTTTATTTTTCCCCTTCGCCTCCTTGCTTCTTCTTCCTCCTCACGACGCCTCCGCACCCGAGTGCCGCCGCTACTACCTCTTGAGCACTGCGTTGGTTTTCCCCGAAGAGGAAGGGATGATGCAGCAAAGTAGCGTAAGTATTTCCCTCAGTCTTTGAGAACCAAGGTATCAATCCAGTAGGAGGCTACGTGCGAGTCCCTCGCACCTGCACAAAATAAATAAATCCTCGCAACCAACGCAAATAGGGGTTGCCAATCCCTATAAGGCCACTTACGAGAGTGAGATCTGATAGATATGATAAGATAATATTTTTGGTATTTTTATGATAAATATGCAAAGTAAAATAAAGGCAAAGTAAATAGAAAAGGAAATAACTAAGTAGTAGGAGACTAATATGATAAAGATAGACCCGACGGCCATAGGTTTCACTAGTGGCTTCTCTCGAGAGCATAAGTATTCTACGGTGGGTGAACAAATTACTGTTGAGCAATTGATAGAATTGAGCATAGTTATGCTAATATCTAGGTATGATCATGTATATAGGCATCACGTCCGAGACAAGTAGACCGACTCCTGCCTGCATCTACTACTATTACTCCACTCATCGACCGCTATCCAGCATGCATCTAGACTATTAAGTTAAAAACAGAGTAACGCCTTAAGCAAGATGACATGATGTAGAGGGATAGACTCATGCATTATTAAGAAAACCCCATCTTGTTATCCTCGATGGCAACAATACAATACGTGCCTTGCTGCCCTTACTGTCACCGGGAAAGGACACTGCAAGATTGAACCCAAAGCTAAGCACTTCTCCCATTGCAAGAAAGATCAATCTAGTAGGCCAAACCAAACTGATAATTCCAAGAGAGTTGCAAAGATAACCAATCATACATAAAAGAATTCAGAGAAGATTGAAATATTATTCATAGATATACTTGATCATAAACCCATAATTCATCGGTCTCAACAAACACACCGCAAAAAGAAGATTACATCGAATGGTTCTCCACAAGAGAGGGGGAGAACATTGTATTGAGATCCAAAAAGAGAGAAGAAGCCATCTAGCTACTAATTACTATGGACCCGTAGGTCTGAGGTAAACTACACACACTTCATCGAAGGGGCTATGGTGTTGATGTAGAAGCCCTCCGTGATCGATGCCCCCTCCGGCGGAGCTCCGGAACATGCCCCAAGATGGGATCTCGTGGATATAGAAAGTTGCGGCGGTGGAATTAGGTTTTTGGCTCTGTATCTGATCGTTTGGGGGTACGCAGGTATATATAGGAGGAAGGAGTACGTCGGTGGAGCAACAGGGGGCCCACGAGGGTGGAGGGCGCGCCTAGGGTAGGCAGGCGCGCCCCCCTACCTCGTGGCCTCCTGTTTTATTTCTTGACATAGGGTCCAAGTCTCCTGGTCTTATTCGTTGAGAAAATCACATTCCCGAAGGTTTCATTCTGTTTGGACTCCGTTTGATATTCCTTTTCTTCGAAACCCTAAAATAGGCAAAAAACAACAATTCTGGGCTGGGCCTCCGGTTAATAGGTTAGTCCCAAAAATAATATAAAAGTGGATAATAAAGCCCAATAATGTCCAAAACAGTAGATAATATAGCATGGAGCAATAAAAAATTATAGATACGTTGGAGACGTATCAAGCATCCCCAAGCTTAACTCCTGCTCGTCCTCGAGTAGGTAAATGATAAATACAGAATTTTTGACGCGGAGTGCTACTTGGCATAATTTTAATGTAATTCTTCTTAATTGTGGTATGAATATTCAGATCCAAAAGATTCAAGACAAAAGTTCATATTGACATAAAAATAATAATACTTCAAGCATACTAACAAAGAAATTATGTCTTCTCAAAATAACATGGCTAAAGAAAGTTATCCCTACAAAATCATATAGTATGGCTATGCTCTATCTTCACCACACAACATATTTAAATCATGCACAACCCCGATGACAAGCCAAGCAATTGTTTCATACTTTTGACATTCTCAAAACTTTTTCAATCTTCACGCAATACATGAGCGTGAGCCATGGATATAGCACTATAGGTGGAATAGAATGGTGGTTGTGGAGACGACAAAAAGGGAAGATAGTCTCACATCAACTAGGCGTATCAACGGGCTATGGAGATGCCCATCAATAGATATCAATGTGAGTGAGTAGGGATTGCCATGCAACGGATCCACTAGAGCTATACGTATATGAAAGCTCAAAAAGAAACTAAGTGGGTGTGCATCCAACTTGCTTGCTCATGAAGACCTAGGGCATTTTCAGAAAGCCCATCATTGGAATATAGAAGCCAAGTTCTATAATGAAAGATTCCCACTAGTATATGAAAGTGATAACATGAGATACTCTCTACTATGAAGATCATGGTGCTACTTTGAAGCACAAGTGTGGTAAAAGGATAGTAACATTGTCCCTTCTCTCTTTTTCTCTCATTTTTTTATTTGGGCCTTTTCTCTTTTTTTATAGCCTCCTTTTTTTATTTGGGCTTCTTTGGCCTCTTTTATTTATTTTTCGTTCGGAGTCTCATCCCGACTTGTGGGGGAATCATAGTCTCCATCATCCTTTCCTCACTGGGACAATGCTGTAATAATGATGGTCATCACACTTTAATTTTTCTTACAACTCAACAATTACAACTCGATACTTAGAACAAAATATGACTCTATGTGAATGCCTCCGGCGGTGTGCCGGGATATGCAATGATGCATGAGTGACATGTATGAAAGAATTATGAATGGTGGCTTTGCCATAAATACGATGTCAACTACATGATCATGCTAAGCAATATGACAATGATGGAGTGTGTCATAATAAATGGAACGGTGGAAAGTTGCATGGCAATATATCTCGGAATGGCTATGGAAATGCCATAATAGTTAGGTATGGTGGCTGTTTTGAGGAAGGTATATGGTGGGTGTATGATACCGGCGAAAGGTGCGCGGTATTAGAGAGGCTAGCAAAGGTGGAAGGGTGAGAGTGCGTATAATCCATGGACTCAACATTAGTCATAAAGAACTCATATACTTATTGCAAAAATCTACAAGTTATCAAAGCAAAGTATTACGCGCATGCTCCTAGGGGGATAGATTGGTAGGAAAAGACCATCGCTTGTCCCCGACCGCCACTCATAAGGAAGACAATAAATAAATAAATCATGCTCCGACTTCATCACATAACGGTTCACCATACGTGCATGCTACGAGAATCACAAGCTTCAACACAAGTATTTCTCAAATTCACAACTACTCAACTAGCACAACTTTAATATCACCATCTTTATATCTCAAAACAATTATCAACTATCAAACTTATCATAGTATTCAACACACTCATAAGAAAGTTTTATTATTAATCTTGTATACCAAGCATATTAGGATTTTAAGCAAATTACCATGCTATTAAGACTCTCAAAATAATCTAAGTGAATCATGAGAGATCAATAGTTTCTATAAAACAAATCCACCACCGTGCTCTAAAAGATATAAGTGAAGTACTAGATCAAAATTATATAACTCAAAAGATATAAGCGAAGCACACAGAGTATTCTAACAAATTCCAAATCATGTATGGCTCTCTCAAAAGGTGTGTACAGCAAGGATGATTGTGTTAAACTAACAAGCAAAGACTCAAATCATACAAGACGCTCCAAGTAAAACACATATCATGTGGCGAATAAAAATATAGCTCCAAGTAAAGTTACCAATAGAAGTAGACGAAAGAGGGGATGCCTTCCGGGGCATCCCCAAGCTTTGGCTTTTAGGTTTCCTTAGATTATCTTGGGTGTGCCATGGGAATCCCCAAGCTTAGGCTCTTGCCACTCCTTGTTCCATAATCCATCAAATCTTTACCCAAAACTTGAAAACTTCACAACACAAAACTTAAAGTAGAAAATCTCGTGAGCTCCGTTAGCGAAAGAAAATAAAAGACCACTTCAAGGTACTGTAATGAACTCATTCTTTATTTATATTGGTGTTATACCTACTGTATTCCAACTTCTCTATGGTTTATAAACTATTTTACTAGCCATAGATTCATCAAAATAAGCAAACAACACACGGAAAACAGAATCTGTCAAAAACAGAACAGTCTGTAGTAATATGTAGCTAGCGCAAGATTTGGAACCCCAAAAATTCTAAAATAAATTTCTGGACGTGAGGAATTTATCTATTAATCATCTTAAAAAATAATTAACTAAATAGCACTTTACAAACAAAAATTACAGCAGTTCCCGTGAGCACTAAAGTTTCTGTTTTTTTACAGCAAGTTCAACAAGACTTTCCCCAAGTCTTCCCAACGGTTCTACTTGGCACAAACTCTAATTAAACACAAAAAACACAACCAAAACAGAGGCTACATAAATTATTTATTAAATAACAGGAAGGAAAAATATTGGGTTATCTCCCAACAAGCGCTTTTCTTTAAAGCCTTTTTAGCTAGGCATTGATAATTTTAATGATGCTCACATGAAAGACAAGAATTGAAGCACAAAGAGAGCATCATAAAACATGTGACAAACACATCTAAGTCTAAAATACTTCCTATGCATAGGCATCTTATAGGCAAACAGATTATCATGGCAAGAAAAAACTAGCATATGCATGGAAGAGGAAAGAAACAATATTAATCTCAACATAACGAGAGGTAATTTAGTAACATGAAAATTTCTACCACCATATTTTCCTCTCTAGTAATAATTACATGTAGGATCATAAGCGAATTCAACAAAATATCTATCACATAAAATATTTTCAACACGATCCACATGCATGCAAAGTTGACACTCTTCCAAAATAGTGGGATTAACATTAACTAAAGTCATGACCTTTCCAAACACACTTTTATCAAAAACTTCATAAGATTGAACATTCTCCAAATATGTGGGATCTAAAGTTGAAATTCTTCCAAACCCACTTTCAATATTATTGAAAACATTATAATCAATCTCATATTCATCATGGGGCTTAAATAAAATTTCAAGATCAAAAGAAGAATCACCCCAATCATGATCATTGCAACAAGTAGAGGACATAGCAAAACTAGCATCCCCAAGCTTAGGGTTTTGCATATTATTAGCACAATTGACATTAATATAATTTATAATAGAATCATTGCAATCATGCTTTCTATTCAAAGATCTATCGTGAATCACTTCATAAGGTAATTCATCACACTTTTCAGATTCACGAATTTCAAGCAAAACTTCATAAAGATAATCTAGTGCACAAAACTCACTAGCAATTGGTTTATCATAATTGGACCTCTTAAAAATATTAGCAAGTGGGTGAGGATCCATAGATCTTAGGTTCTCTGTTTAGTAACAAATAAACAACTATTCTAACCATACGAGCAAAACAAGAAACAAGCGAAAAATAGGCAAATAGAGAAAGAGAGGGAGGATAGAGAGAGAGGGCGAATAAAACGGCAAGGGTGAAGTGGGGGAGAGGAAAACGAGAGGCAAATGGCAAATAATGTAATGCGGGAGATAAGGGTATGTGATGGGTACTTGGTATGTTGACTTTTGCGTAGACCTCCCCGGCAACAGCACCAGAAATCCTTCTTGCTACCTCTTGAGCACTGCGTTGGTTTTCCCCGAAGAGGAAGGGATGATGAAGCAAAGTAGTGCAAGTATTTCCCTCAGTTTTTTGAGAACCAAGGTATCAATCCAGCAGGAGGCTACGCGCGAGTCCCTCGCACCTGCACAAAACAAATAAATCCTTGCAACCAACGCAAATAGGGGTTGTCAATCCCTATAAGGCCACTTACGAGAGTAAGATCTGATAGATATGATAAGATAATATTTTTGGTATTTTTATGATAAAGATGCAAAGTAAAATAAAGGCAAAGTAAATAACTAAGTAGTAGGAGATTAATATGATAAAGATAGACCCGGGGGCCATAGGTTTCACTAGTGGCTTCTCTCGAGAGCATAAGTATTCTACGGTGGGTGAACAAATTACTGTTGAGCAATTGATAGAATTGAGCATAGTTATGAGAATATCTAGGTATGATCATGTATATAGGCATCACGTCCGAGACAAGTAGACCGACTCCTGCCTGCATCTACTACTATTACTCCAGTCATCGACCGCTATCCAGCATGCATCTAGAGTATTAAGTTAAAAATAGAGTAATGCCTTAAGCAAGATGACATGATGTAGAGGGATAGACTCATGCAATATGAAGAAAACTCCATCTTGTTATCCTCGATGGCAAAAATACAATGCGTGCCTTGCTGCCCTTACTGTCACCGGGAAAGGACACCGCAAGATTGAACCCAAAGCTAAGCACTTCTCCCATTGCAAGGAAGATCAATCTAGTAGGCCAAACCAAACTGATAATTCGAAGAGACTTGCAAAGATAACCAATCATACATAAAAGAATTCACAGAAGATTCAAATATTATTCATAGATAGACTTGATCATAAACCCACAATTCATCGGTCTCAACAAACACACTGCAAAAAGAAGATTACATCGAATGGTTCTCCACAAGAGAGGGGGAGAACATTGTATTGAGATCAAAAAAGAGAGAAGAAGCCATCTAGCTACTAACTATGGACCCGTAGGTCTGAGGTAAACTACTCACACTTCATCGGAGGGGCTATGGTGTTGATGTAGAAGCCCTCCGTGATTGATGCCCCCTCCGGCGGAGCTCCAGAACTGGCCCCAAGATGGGATCTCGTGGATAGAGAAAGTTGCGGCGGTGGAATTAGGTTTTTGGCTCTGTATCTGATTGTTTGGGGGTACATAGGTATATATAGGAGGGATGAGTACGTCGGTGGAGCAACAGGGGGCCCACGAGGGTGGAGGGCACGCCTAGGGTAGGCAGGTGCGCCCCCCTACCTTGTGGCCTCCTGTTTTATTTCTTGGCATAGGGTCCAAGTCTCCCTGGTCTTATTCGTTGAGAAAATCACGTTCCCGAAGGTTTCATTCCGTTTGGACTCCATTTGATATTCCTTTTCTTTGAAACCCTAAAACAGGCAAAAAACAACAATTTTGGGATGGGCCTCCGGTTAATAGGTTAGTCCCAAAAATAATATAAAAGTGGATAATAAAGCCCAATAATGTCCAAAACAGTAGATAATATAGCATGGTGCAATCAAAAATTATAGATACGTTGGAGACGTATCAGCCGCCGTCATCGAGCTTCATCTCTGCCCCAACAACGGCCGCCGCATCATCCTGATCGAACCAGAGAGTCGCAGCGCTTCTCCGTTGTTCCAGCGACACTGGTAAGCCTTCTCTCTTTCCACCCTAGATATTGTCATTGGGTTTGTATTCATCGGAGTTCATCGAAGTTCTTAGAGCTGTTCTTCTTTGTTCTTCTCCGCAGCGTAAGTGGCAAGCTAGGTCTGATGTTTTTCCTGTGCTATTGTAGTTTATAGTTCCTTTTTCCTTGTTAGAGCACCTCCTTTATACAGAAAACACCTATCTGAACCTAATGAACTTTTTAAGCACCTGAAACTTAAGTCTAAATATATTTTAGTTTTCTGTCGCACCACAGATCTGAAATCACCATATAAATCCATGAAACCTGTTTCCCTCACTTAGGTATTTTTAGATCTGTACTCTTCATACCAATATAGGCAGTTTAACTTTTTGAAATATGATAATCCGGCAGGTACCATTAGTACCCTTTTAGACCACCAATTCCTTTATCTTTTTACTTCCTCCGTTGTCATACTCCGGTTTAATAATATGCATACACCTCTTTTTCTTCTTATCGCTTTCTCATTGATAATTGCATCAGCCTCCGGTTTACCAAATTTATATGCTTGAATTCCTTTCTCTTTAACCTGTCGTGCTTTATGCTTTGTCAATCATGAATCGTAAACCGGCGGCAATCTTTTCCAGCTCGTTACTTGTAATGGCCAAACAAGTTTACTCCTGTAACTGGGTCCCTTCCCGGGTTACGGAGGTGCAATTGGAAGGATGTGTCAAAATTGGCACCTTGCCGAAGCAGAGTGAGATCAAATGGCATGTCCCCGGTTCAGAAAACCCTCCTACCCCCAGAGATGGTGAGGTGATAGTGTTCGTTGATCACATGGGTCGGGGTTTTAAACCGCCAGGGTCCAAATTCTTCCGTGATGTGCTTGCCAATTTCCAACTTCGTCCTCAAGACATTGGACCGAATTTCGTGTCCAACATTTGCGATTTTCAAGTATTTTGTGAGGCATACTTGCAAGAGGAGCCAACCGTTGAGCTATTCCCGGACTTCTTCTACTTGAACCACCGTACTGAGTTTGTGGACGGGCCAAATACCGAAATGGGCGGTGTTTCAATTCAGAAAAGGAAGGACATCAGTTTTCCTCATGAAAAACTCCATAGCCATCCAAAAGAATGGAACCATACTTGGTTTTATTGCAAAGATATCTCTCCTGATGATGAAAATCCCTTGCCGGGTTACCGTCCCCACCGGCTTGCGAACACACATCCATTTCCGCAACGTATGACCACACAAGAACGGGCTACATATGCTCCACAGCTCTCCAAGCTCAAGGCCTTTATGGTTAACGGTCTAACAGGAGTTGATTTTGTTCGCTGTAGGATCTCATGGAGTATACCGCCTTTAAGCCGTCGCCCTGGTTTAATGTGCGAGTACACCGGTGATGAAAATGACCCTCAGCGTCATGCTAATATTCAGCTAACAGAAGCTGAAATTAATGAAGCTGTGAAGAAGATACTGAATGAACCGGAGGCTGTCTGTAACCAGACCGGGTTAAGTCCCTTCTATGTTCAGAATAAACCGCCAGATGTAAGCATTGTATTAATTCCGCTTTATACATGATATTCTTAACTGTGCAAACTTTAATACTTTCTGCCCATCTTTTGTCAGGGTGATGATCCATTTTGGAAAAAGAAGCCTCAAGATAAACCGACAAAGACCCCTCGGCTTAAAACGAAGGCAGTCAAGAGGCCTGCCAAGAAGAAGGCAACTGGACCCATTGCTTTAGAACTTGATGACAACCTTGATGATCCGGACATAGAGGTAGAACTTGACTCTCTTGGTTCATTCTTCATACAACTTATTGACAATGATTATTATCAGGATGACGCTGAAGGCAGCCAAGATGACGTCGCAGAGGTAAACATTCTTTCCTCCAGTTCAAGCACTCCATCAACACAAAAAATCCGTCAAACAATCCGGAAAATAAAATTTTCTCACCCTCTTGCTCATTTGGATCCAAAATTTCTTTTGAAGAAGTAGCAGCACAAAGCTCGTCGTACAACCTGGCATAGCGGCCAAGTAGTTACTTCGGCCAGTTTACCGGACACTCCGGTTCGAAAACGTTGACCTGAGGTCTCACCCACTTCTAATACCTCTTATCCCAAAGCAGGTTATTTCCGACAACCTCTTAATCCGTCCGATTCAAATTATCAGGGAACACCCCACTCATCCTCTGGCGAGTCAAGGACCACACAACTCCCCCCTTAAGACTGTTGCTGGGTGAGTCGTAACTAAATCTTTTGACGCTTTATGTTTGCATGCTGTATTAATCCTTGCATCTTTTCTTTTTTAGAGCCAAAGCTAGACCCAACAATAAGGCTCGTGTCAATAAACCGTGTGATGATGTGATTATTGATCCAGAGCAAGCTGTAGAACCAGAAGGTCCCAATGCGGAGCATATGTTTGATGAACCGCCCCCTCAAGATCATGATTTTAATGAGCAAATAGAAACTGACATAGCAGACTTTGCTGATAAACCGATGAGTCCGGTTCATACGAATGACAGGCCGCCTAGTCCGGCTAAGGCTATTGATAACCCAACAACTCCACTGAAGACTGCTGGTGACAAAGAAGATGATGTTATCATCACTGGCATTGGCCATACCTCTCCTAGCAACCCTGTTGCATTATCCAGACATAGCGCCAAAAAGAACGTGCTGCCATGGAAAAAGGCAAATAGAGCACCGATTTATCAAGCTATGCCCACTTGAACGCTCAAGAACTCCACTCTTGCTTTCTCAACCGTTTGTACTCCAACCGTGATTATGAAGCCGGTTTGGTGAATCTGATGAAGGAGCACTATGAGGTAATGACATAACTTTTCCTTTCTTAAAGTCCAATTGAAAATATCAACTCTAGTAGCCCCCAAGGGCCGGTTTATGATAGAAATCATAAATTGGGACTTTGTAATATCTTAACCCTTGCATACTTATCCTCCATATGTCAGATGATCTTTTGAAGTAAACCGGTACTTGATCATTGCATTCCTGTAGTTTTCGTGTGTGTAGTCCCCAAGGGCCGGTTTATCTTTCCAAGGTGAACCGGGACTTTAAGCCATGTTACGTTGAACAGATGTACATCAGCCCCCAAGTGCCATGGAAAATGCTTGCATTATACTTGGGACTTGTAAATTTTTTTCCTGATAATAAAGCGAATAAGCATTAGCCCCCAAGTACAAAGTGCATAACTCATTATGTGCTTGGCACTTCAGATATATGCGGCCCATTGATGATATGTCTTTGCTTTATAGGCTGAGTTGAATAAAAGGGACGCCCAAACCGCTGATCTCCAAGAAAACATCAAAATCAGCAAGCGGAGTCATCAAAAGCCAAGGAAGAACTGGCCACCGCTTTAGCGGCTATAGAAAAGCTGAATGAGACCTTGAAGAAGGAACAGGTGGATTGGGACACACAAAAGGCCGCTTTACAGAAAAGGGCCGAAGACGCAGAAGCGACCCTTAAACCGGTGGTTGAAGAATTGACCGGTTTAAAGCGACAGATTAATGCCATGACTTCTCCTACATTTGGTAAGTATCCTCATATGAAGTACTTCAACTCAAGCTATTCCGTCAATGACCGGTTTACTGACACTTGCCATGACAGGGACCTGTATTACCCATCTGGGTTCTGACATGCGGATGAAGCTCAAGGCTGCCTATACTTTAATAGAGCAGTTATATTCCGGTGCCCAACGAGCTATTTGCACTGCTGCCCATAACAAGCCTCCTCCAACATTAATCAAGGAAACTATTGAGAAGCTATCAATGTTGCCTGCTAGGTTGGACGAACTCAAAAAATCAGCTGCAAGGTTAGGCGCTCTGACTGCGCTAATCCGGGCCAAGGCATGGATTCCTGATCTTGATCCGTCGGACATTAGCAAAGGTTATCCTGGTGTGAAGGAAGACGGTTCAGAATTCAATAATGACGATCTCTGAAGGATGACAAGGGACATGTGACCCATAGCAAGCAAATTGGCGGAAGAAACAGATCTGTCTCATTATCAGCTGGTTTACGATGCTGATCAAAAAAGATATGCTGCACCGACGCATGATGTAGAAGATCTTGTTCCGCCGATTCGTAAGCGCACTTATGCCCCTGACATTGATCCTTCCGACCTTATTCATGAAGAAGACGGTTTCCAAGCTTTAACTGGAATCGATTGGGCAACGATTGATTTCCAGTGACTGGGTAGGGATGAGGAGGATGCACCAGCTCAAGATGACCCTCAATCTTCAAGCCGTTCGGATGAAGAATCCTAACCCGGAAGCCGGTTTAGCCATTTGCCAAACTTGTTGATACAATTATCCTGTGTGGGCCCTAAAGCGCCTTGTAATAGGCTAGTTCAAAACACTTGTCTGTTATGCCATCGAGCATACTTGTTTTGCTTGATATTGATAACTCGCCATGCTTTTTGGGATCTATTATATGCATAATGAACAGTGGCTTTATTTAACTTGTTCCTGCATACAAGAAATTTGAAAGTGTCCTAGCGGTTTACCGCTGGACGGGTCATGATGCCCAAACATATACATGTAGATAAAATAGATGATACCTGTGATATATCTCAGTGGCTTACCAACATTTGTTATAGCAAGGGTGATAACACCAATATGGAGTATTGATGACTCCTTTTGTCCTTTCTGGTTTATATCAAACCGTACCAAGTTATGATAAACACCGGTTTATTTATATAGTGCTGGTGACTTGTAGTCAAAACCAGACCGGAAGAATAAACACCGGGTTATGGCTGATCATGTACTGACAATTTAGCATTGTAAGACATGCCTGGCTGTAATAAACACCGGTTTATCAGAAAATATGTATGATTCTCATCAAAAGAGAAGAAACTTTGCAAAAAATACAAGAAGAATATGCAAGGCTTTTCATGGGCTGGCATGCCCTAAATCGAGGCTTTTCATGGGCTGCCAGGCCACTACGTTAAACCATTTTTCAAAGCCTTTTAAGATGGACCTCAATCTTTAACCAATCATCGTTTTAACTTTGAAAAGTTCAGGGTCTATGAGATTGACTTGTCAAACGTTTGATGGGTCATACCAGGTTTACCTGGATGGAGTGTCTTACTTAAAGAGGCAGGATAACCCAGGGTTTTAGGTGAATACACCTGGCTTCCAAGCCTGTCTTGATAGCCTATTACAAGGGTACAAGCTCGTTGTTCTTTGAGAAGCAAGGAGCCCCCGAGTAATATTTGAGCTGTGGTCAGTGGGTATCTATGTTTGAGTTGTGCTTTTTGCAAGAGACTCTCTTTGGTTCCACATAATTTCCTTTTTGGCTTTAAGCCTATCAAGAGGTGTAGCTATGGTGTAAATACAACCAAGCCCCCTAGTGATTTCCGTTTTTGGCCTTAAGCCGATCAAGAGGCGTAGCTATGGTTCGAATACGACCAAGCCCCTAGTGATTTCCTTTATATCTGTGTGGCATTATAAGCCGGGTTAGTAAAACTCCGCTTTATAAGTAGAAGCCCCCATGTAAGCACACATGATGTAAAAAACAACAGAGACCCCGCTTTAGCCAAGGCTCCGGTTTATTATATAATATACACATTGTCATAAGTATGTACATAAGAAGAGCCTGTGGCTCAAGTATAGTAAGGCCGAAGAAGAGCTATATCCCACAGCCGCTGGGTCTCCTCCTCCGATTTACATGAGTCTTTGTGCTCTCGAACATCGATAAGGTAGTATGATCCATTGTGGAAATTTTTGCTGACCACAAAAGGCCCTTCCCAAGGTGGGGATAACTTGTGCATATCAGTCTGATCCTGGATGAGCCGGAGCACCAGATCGCCTTCTTGAAAGGTTCTAGTTTTAACCCGGCGGCTGTGATAACATCGCAGATCTTGTTGATAAATCGCCGAACATGCTGCCGCAAGATCACGCTCCTCATCTAACAAGTCCAGTGAGTCTTGACGTGCTTTCTCATTATCAGCTTCAACATAAGCCGCCACACGGGGCGAGTCATGACGGATGTCACTAGGGAGAACCGCCTCTGCCCCGTAAACCATGAAGAAAGGCGTGTAACCCGTCGATCTGTTCGGTGTGGTATTGATACTCCATAACACGGAAGGTAACTCCTCCACCAACAACCCGACGTCCGCTTTAAAGGAACCATAAGCCGGGGTTTGATACCTCTCAAAAATCTATTGATTTGCCCTCTCTGCTTGACCATTAGACTGAGGGTGAGCCACGGATGACACATCAAGCCGGATGTGCTCACGTTGACAAAATTCTTCCATAGCACCTTTGGATAGATTAGTACCATTATTAGTTATAATGCTGTCTGGAAAGCCAAACCGTAATATCACCTTTTTTATGAATTGAACCGCCGTGGCCGCATCACACTTGCTGACTGGTTCTGCCTCTACCCACCTGGTAAACTTATCAACCGCCACCAACAGGTGGGTCTTCTTATCCTTGGACCTCTTAAAGGGTCCAACCATATCTAGCCCCCAAGTTGCAAATGGCCAAGTGATCGGAGTCATTCTTAATTCCTGAGCCGGAACATGAGCACGGCATGCAAACTTTTGACAACCGTCACACCTCTTTACCAAATCCTCAGCATCAGCACGAGCCGTTAACCAATAGAAGCCGCAACGAAAAGCCTTAGCCACCAAGGATTTTGAACCGGCGTGACCACAATCACCTTCGTGGATTTCTCGCAAAATCTCACAACCCTCTTGAGGAGACACACATAGCTGAATCGCTCCTGTGACGCTGTAATGATGTAGCTCCCCGTTGACAATGGTCATTGACTTAGATCGCTGGATTATCTACCGGGCCAAGGTTTCATCATCCAGTAACTCGCCCCGGTTCATGTAAGACAGGTACGGGACTGTCCAATCCAGTATAACATGCAGAGCCGCCACCAACTGGGCCTCCGGGTCAGGAATAGCCAACTCCTCCTCTGTGGGTATCTTGACCGACGGATTATGAAGTACGTCGAGGAAAACATTAGGTGGCACCGGTTTACGCTAAGAGCCTAGACGACTTAGAGCGTCCACCGCTTCATTCTTTCGCCGGTCTATATGGTCAACTTGATAACCCTTGAAATGACCAGCCACTATGTCCACCTCTCGTCGATATGCAGCCATGAGTGGATCCTTAGAATCCCAAGTGCCAGATACCTGCTGAGCCACCAGGTCCGAGTCACCGAAGCACTTAACCCGGCTTAAGTTCATCTCCTTAGCCATCCGAAGACCATGGAGCAAGGCCTCATACTCAGCTGCATTGTTAGTGCGAGGGAACATTTAGCGGAGGAAATAACAAAACTTGTCACCTCGTGGGGAAGTTAATATGACTCCAGCCCCCGAGCCCTCCAATTGTCTAGACCCATCAAAATGAATGGTCCAATATGTGCTATCTGGCTTTTCCTCTGGTGCCTACAACTCTGTCCAATCATTGATGAAGTCCACAAGTGCTTGGGATTTGATTGCTGTGCGAGGCGTATATTTTATCCCGTGAGGTCCAAGCTCAATAGCCCACTTGGCAATCCGGCCAGTTGCTTCTCTATTTTGAATGATATCTCCCAGAGGGGCTGAACTAACCACTGTGATAGGATGACCCTGAAAATAATGCTTGAGCTTCCAGCTTGCCATAAAAACCCCATACACCAGCTTCTGCCAATGTGGGTACCTCTGCTTTGATTCGGTAAGCACCTCGCTGATGTAATAAACCGACCGTTGAACCGGATACTCCTTTCCGGACTCATTGCGCTCCACAATAATAACCACACTAACAGCCCGAGCATTAGCAGCCACATATAGCAATAAGGGCTCTTTATCGACAGGAGCCGCAAGGACAGGCGTTTCAGCTAACTGTCTCTTCAAGTCCTCAAACGCTTTATCAGCCATGTCACTC
This sequence comes from Triticum monococcum, assembly GCA_034509565.1. Taxonomy (NCBI): domain Eukaryota; kingdom Viridiplantae; phylum Streptophyta; class Magnoliopsida; order Poales; family Poaceae; genus Triticum; species Triticum monococcum. Next base: position 105,952,329 of record CM067844.1, read on the forward strand.
CAAACAAAGTCATCCGTTTTCTTTAACATCTGATATAAAGGGATAGCCTTCTCCCCAAGACGACTGATAAACCATCTCAAAGCTGCAATCCGGCCCGCCAAACGCTGAATGTCATTAATACATGCCGGTTTAGCCAGAGATGTGATAGCTGTGATCTTCTCCGGATTAGCCTCAATGCCCGTGTTAGACACCAGAAAACCCAAGAGCTTGCCTGCCGGAACACCAAAGACACATTTGGCCGGATTAAGCATCATCTTATAAACCCAGAGGTTATCAAAAGTCTCCTTCAAGTCATCTATCAATGTTTCCTCCTTCCTAGATTTCACCATAATGTCATCCACATAAGCATGAACATTGCACCCAATCTGTTTATGAAGACAATTCTGAACACATCACTGATAAGTCGCCTGGGCACTCTTGAGCCCAAAAGGCATAGATACATAGCAGAAGGCTCCAAAGGGAGTTACGAAATCTGTCTTCTCCTGGTCCTTAACTGCCATTTTGATCTGATGATAACCAGAATAAGCATCCAGAAAACACAAACGGTCACAACTTGCCGTAGCATCAATGATTTGATCAATACAAGGGAGAGCAAAGGGATCAGCTGGACAAGCCTTGTTCAAGTCCGTGTAGTCCACACACATACGCCAAGTGCCGTTTTTCTTAAGACACAGCACCGGATTAGCCAGCCACTCGGTGTGAAAGAACTCCATGATAAACCCTGCGGCCAACAGCCAAGCTACCTCCTCACCAATAGCCTTACGCCTTTCTTCATTGAAGCGGTAGAGAAACTGCCTGACCGGTTTAAATTTAGGATCTATATTAAGTGTGTGCTCAGCGAGTTCCCTCGGTACACCTGGCATGTCAGAAGGCTTCCATGCAAAGATGTCCCGGTTCTCACGGATGAACTCGATGAGCGCACTTTCCTATTTGGGATCCAGGTTAGCGCTGATACTGAGCTGCTTGGATGAATCGCCAGGAACAAAGTCAACCATCTTAGTGTCTGTAGCTGATTTAAATTTCAACACCAGATCATGCTCTATAGTTGGCTTCTTCAGAGAGGTCAAGTCCGCCGGATCAACATTGTCCTTATAAAACTTTAGCTCCTCTGTGGCACAAACTGACTCAGCATAAGCCGCATCACCTTATTCACATTCCAAAGCAATCTTCCTGCTTCCATGTACTGTGATGGTCCCCTTATGACCCGGCATCTTAAGCTGGAGATAAACATAACACGACCTCGCCATGAACTTAGCATAAGTCGGCCGCCCGAATAGGGCATGCTATGGGCTCTTGATTTTCACCACTTCAAAAGTCAGCGTTTCCGATCTTGAATCATGATCATCTCCAAAAGCCACCTCTAGAGCTATCTTGCCAACTGGATACACCGATTTACCAGGCACCACACCATGAAAGACGGTGTTCGACGGTTTAAGATTCTTATCTGTCAGCCCCATACGGCGAAAGGTATCATAGTAAAGGATATTGATACTGCTTCCCCCATCCATAAGCACCTTGGTGAACGTATACCCCCAACTTGAGGTGCCACTACTAAGGCCAAATGACTCGGATTATCAACCCGGAGTGGGCGATCCTCTCAACTCCATAAAATGGGTTGTTCAGACCAGCGTAGATACTGAGGTACTGCTGGTTCAATGGAGTTCGCAACCCTTTTATGAAGCTTCTGATCACGCTTACACAAGCTAGTGGTGAAGACATGATACTGCCGACTATTCAACTGCTTCGGATTGCTCTGGTAACCCGATTGTTGTTGCTGCTGATTCCCTTGATGATTATAACCTCCCTGATTGCCCTGATTGCCTTGACTGCCATGTCCGGTTTGATTGCCTTGGAACCCTGAACCGGAGCCGTTACCTCCATAACCCGGCCCATGAAATCCACCTTCTGAACCGACGGGCGCGCCATTGTCATATTGAAATAGATTGGAATTTTTGAACTCTCGCATAATGAAGCAATCCTTCCAAAGATGCGAAGCTGGCCTTCGATCCGTGTTTTGGGCAAGGCTGATTTAACAGGCGTTCAAGATTGGGACCTGACCCCCACTACAAAAAAAGACATCCGTGACATTTTGGGCCGAACAATTTTTTTACTATCATACATATGACACTTCTATGATGATAATTGTGACAAAACCCGATATCATCATATATGTGGTGGGCTCCTACTTCTATGACAAAAAATCATGACAAAAAATGGGCTTTTCGTACTGGGCGGGCCGGGGACGGAGCTGCATGACATTCTTTGGGCCGTCCATGACGGAAAAAACCATGGTAGAAGCGAGGGGGAGGAAAATTTCGGGGAGTTCCTGGTTACGGTGGGAGGCCGGGGGCCGAGCGGTGCGCGTTTCTCTCGTACACGTATGTGCGCATGTGTGCGAGGAGTTGGCTATAACTGAACCCGAGCGAGGCGTTGGGCTCTAACTAAACCCGAGCGATTGCACTGCAGGCTACGCGTTACTGAACCCGAGCGATCGATCGATGGCTGTTAACTAAACCCGATCGAGCGATTCCTTCGCTACTGCTGCTAACTGAAGCCGATCGATTGGATGAACAGTGAGCGTTGCGAGGGGGGTGGGGGGGTTGGATGAACAATGAGCGGTGGCATTGCCTCTGGATGAACAGGACCCCATGGTGTGGAGGGCTGGATGAACAGTAGACAGTGGAGGGGTGCCCGTGGAGGGGTGGTTGAAGAGGACTCCGTGGGGTGGAGGGTTGGATGAACAGTAGACGGTGGAGGGGTTCCCGTGGAGGGGTGGTTGAAGAGGACCCCTGGTGTGGAGGGCTGGATGAACAGTAGATGGTGGAGGGGTGCCCATGGAGGGGTGGTTGAACAGTAGCCGGTGGAGTAGCGCGCGGTGGAGGCTGGATGAACAGGAGCCCGTGGAGGCTGGAGGAGGTCGACGGTAGCTCGTGGAGGCTGGAGGAGGTCAACGGTGGAGATGAACAGTATCTCGTGGAGTCCCGTTTTGCGGTATGCCACACCCCTCCCGATCAACAGGACCCCCGTTTCGACCGTAGCGCTCCAACACAAGTCCGTTTCATCCGTTTTGCGGTATGCCACACCCCTCCTGATCGGCAGGACCCCTGTTTCGACCGTAGGAGGTCCGTTTCCTCCGTTTTGCGGTACGCCAGACCCCTCCCGATGAATAGGATCCCGTTTCGAACGTGGCCGGTCAAACACAAGGCCGTTTCCTCCGTTTTGCGGTACGCCATGCCTCGTTTCCATCGCCTGTTCCGTCCAAGCCCTCCCGATGAACACGACCACGCATTCCGTTCCGACCCAGCCGGTTGGTTCCCACGCGTTCCGTTGCCTCCCGATGAACACGACGCATTCCGTTGCCTCCCCATGAACACGATGCATTCCGTTGCCTCCCCATGAACACGACGCAATCCGGTGCCTCCCCATGAACACGACGATGACGCTGTTTCTCCATTCCGACCCAGCCATGTACACGAGCCCTGGCCATACATATGCGTGAGTAGGCGTTCGAGACCCTGCCCGTATGTACGTATGTGGCCGTATTTTCTTTCTTGCACCCTGACCGCTGTACGTACGTGTAAATACTACGTGCGCGCCTCTACTACGGTACGTGCGCGCCTCTACTACGACACGTGCGCGCCTCTACATCGACCAATATATATGTACATACACGTTCGCGACCAGAAGACAATGCTACATACGCTTCGACCAGGTGGGTCCTGACTGTCAAGCACTTCCTTGCCTGTGAAGATGTAGCTGGTGGGTCCCAGCATTCAGGGGAGGGGGGGGGTGAATCGTTTTGTGTTTGTTTTTTGCCCGGATGCACTTCCTTGCGTGCGAAGGTGTAGCTGCTGGGTCCGAGCAGTCGGGGCGGGGGGGGGGGATCATTTTTTTGCCTCAACGCACTTCCTTGCGTGCGAACATGTAGTTGGTGGGTCCCAGCAGTCAGGGGCGAATCTTTTTTTTCGGACGCACTTCCTTGCGTGCAAAGATGTAGCTGGTGGGTCCTAGCAGTCAGGGGGAAATGTTTTTTTCGTGAAATACGGTGGCCCATCCGGTGGGTCCCCGTTGTCAGGTGGAGGAATAATTATTTTGCTCGTAATAAGGACGCATTTCCTTGCTGCGGCCGTGGACCCAGCTGTCAGCCTCTCCACGTATAGTCCACGTCCGACGGAAGCCATTCCTTGACCACGTTGACCACGCCGCGCCAAAGCACCAGGGCAGTGGATGACGGCAAGGCCTAGGAAGGGGACGACACGGAGCCGGGGAAGACACGGCAGTGGATGCCCACGCGTAGAGGAGTATGAGGGTTCACTCATTCGGCTGCGGTGTGAGGCTGCCGTCGCCGCAGAATAACAGGGGGTGTGGGTGCGTAGAGGGATGGCCTGGCCAACGGTGGGAGTAGTAGGGGGCGGTGAGGCCTCCACAGCATCACAGCCGGCCACGGGCGGCAGGAGCAGGTGGCACGACCGGCGCTGCTTTGGGCGGCTGGAGGAAGAAGACCAGAGGTTGAAGAAGCACTACGGCCGTTGGATGGACATCGTACGGTCACTGGAGCTAGAATCGTTCATATATTGACTAAACTTGACAAAGGCCTTTGTCCCAGTCAACTTAGTAGGCCCACAAGTCAGCCTCCCACCAAGGTGGGTCCCAGCTAGCAGGGGGTAGTCATTTTTTGTGCGTAATAAGAAGGCACTTCCGGTGGGTCCGAGCTGACAGCGGGGGGAACATATTTTCGCGAAATATGGTGGCCCGTCCTGTGGGTCCCAGCAGTCAGGGGGAAACGTTTCTTTTCGCGAAATATTGGTGGCCCGTCTGGTGGGTCCCTGCTGTCAGGTGGAGGAATAATTATTTTCCACGTAATAAGGAGGCACTTCCTTACGGCTGCCGTGGACCCAGCTGTCAGCCTCTCCACGTACAGTACTCTTCCGATGGAAGTTGGTCGTTGACCACATTGACCACGCCGCGCCGAGAGCATCACGGCGGTGGACGACGGCGAGGCCTAGGAAGGGGACAACGCGGAGCCGGGGAAGACACGGCAGTGGAAGCCCACGTGGAGAGGAGTACGAGGGTTCACCAGTTCGGCTGCGGTGTGAGGCTACCGTCGCCGCAAAATAACAGGGGGTGTGGGTGAGTAGAGGGATGCCCTGGCCAGCGGTGGGAGCAGTAGGGGGCGCTGAGGCCTGCGCGACAGCACAACCGACCACGGGAGGCGGGAGTAGGCGGTCCCGCCGGCGCTGCTTTGGCGGCTGGAGCAAGAAGATCAGAGATTGAAGAAACACGACGGCCGTTGGATTGACATCCAATGGTTATGTCTTCTAGAATCGTTTGTTGACGTATATAATAACTAAAAAAATCTTGCATACGCGTCAACTAAACAAGCCCACAAGTCAGACCACTCCCTCTTTTTTTAACAATTTATATATAGCTCATGGCAACTGCTTATGCAATTTATTACAGTCGTTTTTTTGGTTGGCCAGGGCCAATTTTGCATATTTCTGTGGGTTCCAAACTATTTTTAATACTGAAATGTTAAGCCAGATTTAAAGTACTTTGAAGATATATTTAAATTAGGTTAATGCCCAGTGAAATAGGAATCTGAAAATGTGAAAAAATTCAGAAATTATAAAGTAATTGCCAATTTGTCATTTGTTTTTATATTTACAATCCATTTCATATTACTTTCAGGATTTGCAGGCGTCTTGAAAGCGTTGCAGCCCATCAGGGCGTAGAAAATAAGTAGGCCTGGATTGGGTATTCTTCAGAAAAAATAAACTAGGCTCATTTTCACAAAGAAAAAATAGCTGGGCTGGTCACATGGTGAACATAAAATATAAGCATGGGCTAGACGGGCCACAGCTCAGTTCAAACCCTGCTTCGTCTCAACAATTCCAAACAAAGAAAATACTGCTTGAGTAGCTGCGTCCCAGGTGTCAGCCGATGTTCTGCTGTTCTCTTGTCTATTGACTATATACGCTCACAATGTCGTGGGTCCCAGATGTCAGGAAAACACTAGGAGGAAGCATTTTATTTTTCCATATGCTGACGTGGTGGGCCCCTACTGTCATCCTCTCCACGTACTTCTGCCGATTCCTATTGTTTGTCGACCATGTTGACAATGCGAGAGGGTGGTGCCGCGGCGAGCGCACCAAAGCGCGTGGAGGACGTCGGCGTTAACGATTTAGGAGACAGTGGGGCGGCGACGCGTGCGCTGAGGCGCAGCTAGCCGTGGGAGGCGGAAGCAGGCAGCCCCGCCGGCGCTGGTTTGGTTTTGGCGGCTGGAGGAAGACATGACTGAAGAAACACGACAGACTGTAAAAGCAGCATGAGTACTTAACAACCTTAACTGAAACCAGCAGGGGCACTTAACAACCAAAGGTGAAAGCAGTATGAGTACTTATACAGGTTCAACCGTACAAAGCACGCCTCGAACAGTGCTACTTTGCCTACAGTTAACCAAGGGTGAGGCCGCGAAGCCCCAGGACAAGGCCCAGGCGCCACCCCGCGCATCCACAACCTTCTGAAAGCGGCTTCATCTCGCAACGTGGTCAATAAACATGATATTCGCTTTAGAGCCATGGAAAAGCATGAACATAATGTTTTGTCCTATTCTCCAAGATGGACGGGCCTTCATTATTTGAGACCACCCATGAATAACTATCTTTTCACCTCCAAGGGGAATTGAGTAGGTCGACATAAACATCATGTTGTGACCAAGCGCAAGTCTGACCCGACCATGGTCAGGCATCTGTATAGGAACAATGGAACTCGGCAGTTCCTGTTTCAAGAAGCTCACAGTTGTAAAACTGTGTATAAGCAATAGTTTATGAACAACATATATAACAGAAAACAGCTCGTACCATAAGTTTCTTGACACAGTTGGACCTGTTCAACGAGTGCAGCAGTGGCACACATATCCCACGTGGCCTTCCACCATTGAAACGCCCCACAAGGACCTCAAGACAATCAATAAAGTGTAGGAACTTGTGGATGTTGATCCAGTCAACTTTAGTGCCATTAGTAACAGCCGAGTTATTATAGAGTAACAAACGAGCAGACTGCTTAACTCTGAAAAAACCTACATGTGCCACCAATTATAAGAACATATTAGTTAGAAGTAGCATCTTCGTGAGAGATTCGTTGCTACTTCTAAAGTTAAATTGTGATTAGTTAGACAGAATAGGTGGATTAAGGAGTAATTGAGGCAACAATCAAGAACCAAATACAAAACTAACATGGATGAACAATTGGAACGACATCGGGGTGGAAGATCGCAATGAAGATGAGACCAGGTTCTGCTATTTCCATCAACATTTGTGCGCCAACTTTCAGTCCGTAATACTTGAGGAAGTTTATCCAAGTTCGGCCATAAAAAAGCAGCGATCTTCTTGGTTCATGAACCCAACTCGGAACTTATATCCATGGCTTGTCTTCACTGTGACCATTAAACTAGTGTATTCAGTTATGGCAAGGCTGAGCATCTTGAGTACATGTGTTCTGGCAGAGCAAATAATACACTGCAGGAAAAATAATATGAGAACACAGCATGTTCAAAGAACCCCCACCCTCCCGGATAGAAAAGAGGATTCTAGGAACATACTGTGCGCATTTCAAAATGCTGTGTTAGGATGAGAAGGAACAAGTGTGGCGTCTCGCCGAGGGCGCAGAAACCTATAGGGTACTCACACTTTGGGCACTGCAAAAGAAACACACTAGATTCAGTAGGAAGAAAAATGCATCAACGGCGGCGGCTACCATCCTAGCATTACCTGCGACCAAGGTACTTGGATTTATCGGGGATGGATGAAGAATTCGTACCTGGTTCTCCATGAGAAAACCCTATGCAATCGCCGAGAGGGGGTTTTCTCTGAACAAGCAGACGAGGGAGAATGGGATTCAGGCCCAGTGAAATATTGCCGCTTCGTCCATCCAGCTTACTGCTAAAGCTAGGAAGGGGGGGTTGTGATTTGACGACTCATTGGGCATTACTGCGGCGCTACGACCGGGGTGTGTCTACCGTGAAGTTGTGCACTCTAATTTGTGCATATGGCATGTGGACCCCGTTGCCGGTTGCGAAAGGAAGTAGAAAGACAGGAGTAACTAGTTACACATAAATATACTTTTTGATAGCGAGATACTCCCTCTATAAAGAAATATACAAATCTTTTATATCACAGGCTTACCTTGCCGAGAAATATACTCCCTCCGCAACGCACGGGCATTATGGGGGTTCAACTTTTTTATGGGGGTTCAGCTGAGAATATAATACTCAAATAGGCTCACGATTCTGGACTTTGGGCCGCAGGCCGACCTTGCATGTTTGGGGGCCCATGTGTTCTACCTCATCGCTTTTCATATTGCAAGCGATCGGTACGGCGCTGGTTTTAGATGCTGTCGCAAGGCGAATACACAAAATTGAATAAAGCATGGCAGCTGTTGGAATGAAATCGAACGACAGTTCCTAACCGGCAATCAGAGTTGCAATTCTATCAATGATATACCATGTGATAAATAATACTGTCATACTACTTATACACACAGGACACTTGTTTCAGCATGCTAGATTATTACATCAAAATCTCTCGGAGGATAGATCAGTTCGGCAGTTGCATGCTGCTACTGAAGAATTTCAAAGTTGATTTGGACCAGCTCTCCTTGCCGAGAAAGTTCGATTTTGACATCATCCCCTACCGCAAGATATGATTTAGATTTGAACCTTGACCATCCTTTAGCATCAATCATCATGCGACCATCCTTTGTACTTACGGTATATTGAGCAGGTTCATTCACACCAACGCTACGCATGGTAAGAGAAACTTGGCCACGGTCGCCCGGACTGTTGAACGACTCCCTCGTTGCTCTAGGAATTCTCTGTTTGCAAACAAGAAGACATACCCAAATAGTTAGATCAACATAGTGAATCATGTGAAACAACATGGAAAGAAAAAAGAACGAAGCACTTGGGCGGCCAATGCTTACCAAGAAGGTGGACATGTTAGTTTTTGTAAGGACTTTGGTATATGAAGTGCGAACTGCAGCCCAGTCTGTTGCCGGTGCAACTAGACGGGCTGGAGCAGATGCAAGTGCAAGTGTTGGTGCAGGTGCCGAAGCCGCTGATGCTGCCGGAGATGGTGCTCCTTGTAGAACTGGTGCCGGTGTCGGAGCAGGTGCCGGTGTCGATGCCCGATCCTCTGGTAGATCAGACTGATCCGCTGACGCGGTCGGTGCCCAATCCTCAGCTGGATCAGACTGAGCTGCTGCTACTGTCAGTGCTAGAGCAACTGCCGGTGCTTGATCTGTGCGAGACAGCGGCGATCGTGTCTGGTCTGCTATGATCAGCTTTCTAACTTGACTAGGATCCATGACCGTGATCCGGTTTTTTTCTTCATTTCTTTTAAACGCGAGAAGGACTAACTGTGGCATTTTTGTTAAACCAAATTGTAGTTCATCAAAGGGATTCAGCTTGTACTCAGACAACATACTAATCCAATTTTTTCCAGTAATATAAGTGATGGACAGTGCCTTCGTTACTGACACGACATAAGAAGTGAAACCTGCAAAAATAGCCATCGTAGAGAAAACCAAACGGTTTATTCTATGATGAATGTCACATGGCAAAACCTGCATCGTAAAATTGCAGGAAAAGAAAGAAAACATGACATTAAATCAATAAGATTTAGACAGTAATTGAATAAGATTTACTTGATGTGACACGAGTGAATCCTTACCAGGAAATCACTATGTTGAAGTGCTAAACAGAAGATTGATCGTCCAACTACGTGTGGCATGCAGGGGCCCCACCTACTCCCACAAGCAGGACAGTCCAAAGGTCGTGACAAATCGTATGGACCGAACATCCTGTTGGAAATATGCCCTAGAGGCAATAATAAAAGCATTATTATTATATTTCCTTGTTCATGATAATTGTCTTTATTCATGCTATAATTGTGTTATCTGGAAATCGTAATACATGTGTGAATAATAGACACCAACATGTCCCTAGTAAGCCTCTAGTTGACTAGCTCGTTAATCAACAGATAGTCATGGTTTCCTGACTATGGACATTGGATGTCATTGATAACGAGATCACATCATTAGGAGAATGATGTGATGGACAAGACCCAATCCTAAACATAGCATAAAGATCGTATAGTTCGTTTGCTAGAGTTTTTCCAATGTCAAGTATCCTTTCCTTAGACCATGAGATCGTGTAACTCCTGGGTACCGTAGGAGTGCTTTGGGTGTACCAAACGTCACAAGTAACTGGGTGACTATAAAGGTATACTACGGGTATCTCCGAAAGTGTCTGTTGGGTTGACACGAATCAAGACTGGGATTTGTCACTCCGTATGACGGAGAGGTATCACTGGGCCCACTCGGTAATGCATCATCATTATGAGCTCAAAGTGACCAAGTGTCTGGTCACGGGATCATGCATTACGGTATGAGTAAAGTGACTTGCCGGTAACGAGATTGAACAAGGTATTGGGATACCGACGATCGAATCTCGGGCAAGTGACATATCGATTGACAAAGGGAATTGTATACGGGGTTGCTTGAATCCTCGACATCGTGGTTCATCCGATGAGATCGTCGAGGAGCATGTGGGAGCCAACATGGGTATCCAGATCCCGCTGTTGGTTATTGACCGGAGAGTCGTCTCGGTCATGTCTACATGTCTCCCGAACCCGTAGGGTCTACACACTTAAGGTTCGGTGACGCTAGGGTTGTAGGGATATGTATATGCAGTAACCCGAATGTTGTTCGGAGTCCCGGATGAGATCCCGGACGTCACGAGGAGTTCCGGAAGGGTCCGGAGGTAAAGAATTATATATAGGAAGTGCTGTTTCGGCCATCGGGACAAGTTTCGGGGTCACCGGTATTGTACCGGGACCACCGGAAGGGTCCCGGGGGTCCACCGGGTGGGGCCACCTGCCCCGGGGGGCCACATGGGCTGTAGGGGGTGCGCCTTGGCCTACATGGACCAAGGGCACCAGCCCCAAGAGGCCCATGCGCCTAGGGTTCAAGAAGGGAAGAGTCCCAAAGGGGGAAGGCACCCCCTAGGTGCCTTGGGGGGAGGGACTCCTCCCTTGGCCGCCGCCCCCCTAGGAGATTGGATCTCCTAGGGCCGGCGCCCCCCCTTGGCTCCCTATATATAGTGAGGGAAGGAGGGCCTCTCATACCACGCCTTTGGTGCCTCCCTCTCCCTCTCCAACACCCCCTCCTCCTCCATAGAGCTTGGCGAAGCCCTGCCGGAGTACTGCAGCTCCATCACCACCACGCCGTCGTGCTGCTACTGGAGCCATCTTCCTCAACCTCTCCTTCCCCCTTGCTGGATCAAGAAGAAGGAGACGTCACGCTGACCATACGTGTGTTGAACGTGGAGGTGCCGTCCGTTCGGCGATAGGATCTCCGGTGATTTGGATCACGTCGTGTACGACTACCTCATCCCCGTTCTTTGAACGCTTCCGCTCGTGATCTACAAAGGTATGTAGATGCATCCGATCACTCGTTGCTAGATGAACTCATAGATGGATCTTGGTGAAACCGTAGGAATTTTTTTTGTTTTCTGCAACGTTCCCCAACACATCCATGGGACTGGAAATCCTGGTGGGTGCGATAAACCTTGCAATGCATACAGATATTGGAGTGCCAATGTCGGTGTAAAAACCGGCGGATCTCGGGTAGGGGGTCCTGAACTGTGCGTCTAGGCGGATGGTAACAGGAGGCAGGGACACGATGTTTTACCCAGGTTCGGGCCCTCTTGATGGAGGTAATACCCTACGTCCTGCTTGATTGTTCTTTGATAATATGAGTAGTACAAGAGTTGATCTACCACGAGATCGAAGAGGCTAAACCCTAGAAGCTAGTCTATGGTATGATTGTTATTGTTGGTCCTACGGACTAAACCCTCCGGTTTATATAGACACCGGAGGGGGCTAGGGTTACACAGAGTCGGTTACAATGAAGGAGATCTACATATCCGTATTGCCAAGCTTGCCTTCCACGCCAAGGAGAGTTCCATCTGGACACAGAACGAAGTCTTCAATCTTGTATCTTCATAGTCCAACAGTCTGGCCAAAGGATATAGTCTGGCAGTCCAGATACCCCCCCTAATCCAGGACTCCCTCAGTAACCATAATTGATAAACCGTCCTCACAAAAAATATGATCTGGATACTTCAAAATATGCAGACTGAATTGAGTGGACAGACATTAACATAGACCATTCTCAGGACTGACCACACACCAAAAGCGGCAGTACTAATAAACAATACGGGGTTCACAAACACAAACCAAGTACTGAACAATAGTACTTACTACAGACAAGCAAAGTTGCACTAACTAAACTCTGAAGACTATTTCTTGCCACCGACCTACGGGATGAACCCCACATAACTGACTAGGCCATGGACTTCGTGTGAGATGTCTACATGCACCATCACCATCTTGTCAACCTTGGAGAACCTAACAGAGTGGTCTTTCCACTCATAAAGATGATGATGAAGACAGGCCGCATCAGATTTGTTGGGAAGCTTTACAAGAACCACACCCTTCGTAATCGAAGGCACAACCAGGAAATTGTTGTGGTCAAGTACAGCCTCGAGAACACGCCTGGCAACAATGCTACAGGAAAACACTAGTTCAGGACACGTGGCGACAAGGACACAACAGCTGGATAGTTCAACAGTAGAACTCATCATCAGGTCTTCTAGTTCACACGACATGACTTTGAGAACTTCATCTCCACCGCGGACCTGGTTCTAATTCAAATAGAAACCATATTTTATTATTACCTCCGTTCAGAAATATAAGATGATTTTCGATATTGTACTCCATATATGACTACATATACGCACAGAAATGAGTGAACAAAGACACTAGAACATGTCTTCAAAGGCATGAGAGCAGAGGGATTACATGCAATATCCATAACACAAGTTACTGAGGCAAATATACCCTCTTAAAAGGTAGCATTGATGTTCATAAAGTACTCCCTCCGTCCCAAAATTCTTGTCTTAGATTTGTCTAGATACGGATGTATCAAGTCACATTTTAGTATTAGATACATCCATATCTAGACAAATCTAAGACAAGAAATTTGGGACAGAGGGAGTAGTTGAAAGTAATCTATAAGAAATCAGTGTCAACCTCTCGCATGTTTTGGTCAAAAGAGGAATTTAGAACCGTCATTTGGCACACTAAAATCACATGCAAGATCACCCAGAAAGTTGTACTACCAGTACTAGTACTGCGTGTTAGATGAAAAAACACGATCAAGATCGAGAAAAAGATCATCAACAAGAGACATTACCTGGACTTGCTTAATGAGGGATCTCGAAGAGGGGGGCTTGGACAGGGCGATGGCTTTGAGCTTGTCTGCAGTAGTCTCGGCGGGGTGCTTGCGCTTCTTCGTACCATGAGCCTCGACAGTTTTGTCCAGAGCCATAAACATCACGTCGGCCGGTGCTCTGGCGTCCATCCAAGAGAGGAAGCTGAGAGAGAAGAGTGAAAGGAGGAACGAGATGAGGGAGAAGCGAAGCGAGTGGGGGTTTTCTTCAAGAGAGGAAGCTGAGAGAGAAGAGTGAAATGATGGTTGCTTCGTCGGTCCAACTTACTGCTGGAAAGGAGGGGGTTTTGTGATTTGACGGCTCATTGGGCATACTGCGGCGGTTCGATCGGGGTAGTCTACCGTCACTCTACTACGGAGTAATTTAGTGCATGGCTGGTGGACCCAGGTGCTGGCTGTCCCACACATCGGCGAAACTGAGTAATTTAGTGCATGGATGGAGGAGGATCCGCACGGTAGAGCGTGTCCACTATTTTTCTGAAGAAAAAAATGATTACAGCAAGCGTTTCCACTCTTACGACGGAGGAGTGTGAAACACGGCAGCCACTTGAACATACACAGTGCTCCTACTACTAGGCATGTGCAGTGGTTCATACGTCAGTACTACACAATCTTGTTGCTAGTGTAGTAAGATATGACGATAACAAATGATGTTGTGCGCACGTCAACTACTCCTATATGTAACATAGTAACGCTTTTTCGACTGTCTGGTCGAGAATGAATGGTGAGATCAATGTTAACAGAACTAGGTCCACAACGCACGGAGAGTACGGTGGTACAGTACTCCACGAAACATGAACCATATGAAGCACGAATAGTGTTAGGCAGGGTGTATGAAGGGTACACGGGATGGGAGCAAAAGTTCCCTTCTCGACCCACTTTTGGGTGTTTGGCAGAGTGCATGAAGGGTGCATGAGTCCACAGTAGCAGGTTCACAAAAATACACGAAGAGGAAACAACTATATTGAGATGAGAATGCAACCAAACACACCCACACGCTTTGTGCTACAGTGACTGATCTGCACCATCTGAGTTTGATCCAGCGGTCATGTTGCACCGAGACATGGACATGCCCATGCAGAGGGCGCCTTAACACCACCGAAGTCCCTCTGCTTCTCGAGGCGCACGACGTTGGTGATGCAGGGTACAACCGCCCATAGAGCCCACTCCCGGTCGACGGGAGCCAGTGTCAGGCGCGTCACCTCGGACTCCGTGATCTGCTACGTCGCCATGGCACCAGGTAGAAGCAATGGGGAGAGGAAGCAAAGAGGGCGAAATGGCTGAAAGGCAATGCAATCTACGGGAAGTCGGAGGGAGTGGGGAATCTTTTGGTTTTCACCATGGTAAAACACCAGTCGACGACTTCTCACATCAGGGAGCAGTGGGTTTTTACATGCGGAGGCATCATGACTAACTGCTGCTGCGCCTACTCCTGTCAATCAAAAAATTAAAAATCCTGCTGCGCCTGCTCCCGTCAATAAAAAATTTAAAAATCCTGCCGCACTCAAACACCAGAGCAACGCTGCGGTGGATATTTAAATTTACCCGCCGGCAAGTAGATAAAAAAAGGGGTGAAAAAACAAATGTGGCGGCGGCCTAGCTATTCGGTCGAACTAGCCCAACTAGCTAGCCACCGTGCTTCACTGATGTACTCGGCGGGAAAGGTGGTCTTTCGTGATTTCACGACTCATTTACTTGCTTCGGCGCTACGACCGAGGGGGACCCAGAAAACGCGCAGTAGGGCATCCCATGCCAGGAAGAATATATGCGTGCACCACCCGGGAGGACCCCGAAACCACGCAGTAGGGTGTGCCACGTCTCGGCACGGAGGAAAAATGTGTGTGTAAAAATATACTGTATCAGACATAGTACCTATGGTTCGACCTTGGGACCCAGCCAGTCAGTCAAAAACACCCCACTAGCCACACAGCTTCATCATGCAAACGTGGCATGGAGGATAGATGTGGTTAGCTCTGTCTCTGACCAGCCATAATGTCTCTTGTTCTAGGCGATTCTTCTATTTTCCAAGCTTTTTTTAGTTGTAATAACACCACGGCAAGCTAGCGCCGCTCTTCGTGTGTGCCCGTGCAAAGGTTACGATGGAGAGAAGAGAGATTGAGATCACAGACCTGGGACCCACCAGTAAGTGAGACAACGGTCATGCACGTGTTGACGAGGCACTCCCTCTACTCTACTCAATGCAAGTACTGTATAAAATCAAGTTATGGGACAAAGCCAACAATCGTTTGTTTTTTCAGGCTATCGATTTACGCTTTGTATCCAGGTTGCCAGTTCGAATCTCGTCTTTCAGATTTGTTAGTTTTAGGTCCAAATTTGATTAATGACAAGTGGGACCCCCGTGTGTTGTTCCGATATTTCACTGTAGGATGGTTTTTTTTGAACAAACACTTTGCGCGGTTAGACAAGTAACGACACGAGTTACACGTTTTTTGCAAGTTTACGAACAAAAATGACAGTGGCATAGAATATCATATCCACCCCACAGCTTAGATACTATGGTGATACGAGTTTTTACACCGTTGGAAGTGAGATCCAATGGCTTGGGAGTAGTCTTTGTAATTATGCGCAATTTCCAAACTCTCCAAAGGTTTTTTTGCAAATAAAACATTCAGGCCTCATGTGTGTGCTGCTGAATCTTCGATCCAACGGCTCCCCGGTGCTCATATTAGGTGCTCCCCGTAGCTTAATTACCCGCTACGGCGATATGAGCATCTAGGTCGTATGATCAGTGATTAGATGGCACATGCATAGTACTTGTACTTTCTGCGCATTTCCCAAACTCTATCTGCCGTATATTGCAAAAACATTCAAACCTCCTACTGTGGGCCGTTAGATCTCAGTGAACTCGTATCACCATAGAATCTACGGTGCGGGAGCACCTCATACTCTCCCATGCGAGAAAACATAAGGTGCTATCGCAGCTTGGATGCTACGGTGATACGAGCTTGGAGGTCGTTTGATCTGAGATCCAATGGCATCTGAGCAGTCTTTGTGCTTGTTAGTAGTGGCCGAACTCTTTTGGGGCTTTTCTGCAAAAAAACCATTCGAACCACCGAGGAGGTGTGGGTCACAAATCCAACGCCTCCGAAGAGCTTGTATCACCAAAGCATCTAAGGTGTGGTAGCACATGATATTCTTACATACAGGAGAATATGATGTCCTCCTTCATCTTAGATGCTACGGTGATACGAGCTTCAAGGTCATTGGATATGGGATCAAAGGGCATCTAAGTAGTTTTTGTACAAATTGTGTACAATTCTCAAACTCATCAAGGTTTCCTGCAAAAATATTAAGACACATCATGTGAGCTGCTATATCTCAGATCTACAAGCTCCAAGCAACTCGTATCGGCATATAGCATCTAAGGTATGGGGGCACATGATATTCTCCCGGGGAGGAGGGGTGGGGGGTGCACAACCAATCGGTGGTTGGGAGGGTGGGGACAAATATAATCTAAACAACCCTAAAGAGAGCTCCACAATTTTATCTAAGGTCAAGGGGTTGACCCCCGACAATCATAGCTCCGACTTAACACAACATTTGCATGTACTGTAGTACTAGACTTAATATTCATGTTTCAGTTTCATGTTCATTTTAAATATTGAACTGAGGACCATGGATGTCTTACATTTTACTCCCTTCATTCCTAAATATTAATCTTTTTAGAGGCTTCAAATGGACTGGCACATATGGATGTATATAGACATATTTTAGAGTCTAGATGCACTCATTTTGCTCCGTATATAGTCACTTGTTGAACTCTCTAAAAGACTAATATTTAGGAATAGAAGGAGTATTTTTGAATTCGTGTCATACATGCATGGTTTGGAAAAATAGATGCACTATACTTATTGGATTGTTGTTGTGTTCGTGCGTGTGTGTCTCTGTGTGTGTGTGTGGTCATATGCTTGATACATACAAAGTTTTCTCACCTCCATATTGTTCATCTTTTAATTTTGAATTTGCATTGGAAAACTTACTAGGGATACCATGAAATGTGAAATCCACGTTGAGATCACTATATCACAAACTCACTCTAATTCAACAACTCGTCATAAATCAATTACCACGTTGAGATTAGTATTTGCAAGGAAAATACGGGTATTGTAATACACATAGATTCGTTCGGCAATTTAAAAGGTTCCTTTCGTATTCTCGAATGGTAGGACCCAACGATGTACCATCCAAACCTTGGCTCGTGTTGATCCTAAAAAAACCGGGCTCGTGTCCTTCGGTGGCGTGCGTGGTACGCACATTAGGCAACCCCAACCAGTCGAGCCTCAGCGTTTCAAGTCGAAATACCTGGCGGCTAGAATTCCAGCCCTAGGAAATTCCCCTCATGTCCCCGGTCCATAATGACTACCGATGAACAATGGAGGGATGCTTTAGTAACTATACAACGTTACCTACCGTGCCGAGCACGGTTCAATTCCCTTGGCGCCGCTCGTCAAGGTCACCCAACAACTCAATTGCCTAGTACTACTACTACACCACCAGGATGAGCACAGAATTGAGCCCGTTTGTTCGTGCCTAGTACTTGAGTTAATATATCAGGCAATGCACTGGTACGGAGGGATCATCCTTTTACTCTGCATATATAACTTGTCTGAAGTCTAACTAAGCAAAATATTTGACCAAATCCTTTCTTAAGAAATACAACAGGACAGATGTACGGCTTGAAAATTTATTGCATGATGCAGGTTATGATATTGTTTCGAATCCTGGATCTTAAATTTCAGAAAATCCAAAAGTGAGCATAAATTCTTGGAACTAAGCATGGTCACGTGATATGGCACAAATATTACTTCGTAAGTTTTTCTTCAATTTGAGACAAGCTGCTTATGACAAGTTGCACAAATGAAGAGCTAAGGTATTTTGGAACAAAGACTTGTCACGTTAAGGCGAACGCTTTCACTATTGAAACCGTGGGCGTTTACGTGCCGCCACGAGTCCCCGCTTCTCATTGGCAGGTGCCGTCCGAGCAAGCGTGTGAGTCGACGGGAGGCGTGCGAGCAGACCGCTACGCCGACTGTCAGGGAGGCGTGCGAGCAGACCGCTGTGAAGGCTCACCGAGAGGCAAGCCCTTTGACTAGGCTCCGTCGCCCACCGTCGTCCCAACTGCTCCCACTTTTAATGTCGCCGGCGCCGCAGTTTAAAATCAACCCCGCACTACCCGGTATTGCTATAATCCTCTCTCTTCCTCTTTGATTCTCCTGTCGTCTACCTCCAACTAGCCTGACCTAAACATACGCCATGCCGCATCACGATGGTCTGCCCTTAGTGTTCCAGTTTCCTGAGGAAGACACCCAGCCGGAGTCTCAAGAACATAAGGCGCTTTGGGACGAGCTTGAACTGGCCTTGCGGGAAGACGCCACGCCTGTCCCCGCTCCCGTTCCGGCTCCTGTTGCCCCAACTGCGCTAGCGCCCATCCTCGTGGCATTGATGGGCTGGGAGCCACACATTGTCATCGAGCTTGATCCCACGGGGTTCCACGAGGTCCCCGCCGACTTTCACGCGCCCGTGCACCTGCTAGTGCATGCGCCTACGTGTGCACTGACGCGCATGCCCGTGCACCTGCCAGCGCATGCGCCTGCGCGTGCACTGACGTGCGCGCCTGTGCCGGTGCCCGTGCACACGAATGTCTCCGCCGCGCCATTGACACCGCCTGTCCCCGCGCGGGTGCCAGTGCCCCCCTCAGCGGCATGGATGGCCGCCATAGACCGCTTCCTTGCACCAACACCAGTCGCCTCCTCCCGCCAGTTGACTTGCTCCGAAGTCCAGAACATTTTGGCCTTCCTTGAAGCTAGGCCAACGTCTAGGAGTACGCCAACAACGGTGCAAGACGTCGCCGTCGCCGTCGGTTAGTGGCCCGACGACACACAGAGCACGGCAGAGGAGCCGCTTCCCACCGCGAGACGCCCCCGCCGCCGCCGCGTAATCTAAATTTGCCATGAAAAACGTTCGGATTGCCATGCTTAAAATCCGAATGTTTATCATTTCCGTTTATTTTATATCGATCATCGTATAATTTAAAGTTGGAGTTAGACTGAACGAAATGTATGGTTTGATCGATTGAATGTTCTGCTAGAGCCGTATGAAATTAAATATAAAACATCATCAAGCCACATGTATTCCTTGTCATCCAACGACCTAGACTGCTTCAATGTTGATCGCTTAACACGTTTAGCGTGCAGTTAATTTCATGCAAAAAATAGTGCTAATCACATGACAACACGCAAATAATATCCTAGTAGTTAATATCCACATGCACTTAATATACTTCCAAATTAACGTGCATTGCACGTACACACCGACTAGTGCTGCTAGTACGTGAAACTGGTGCCGTGACTTGTGAACGCGTCCAGATATGGTCAACGGCAACATCGCCGCGAGTTCTTCCTGTTTGCCCGTGCGTCTAAACACAGAAGGGGAGGAGAGAGAGAGCACACATGGAACCCACCAGTAAGTGAAGGCGAATAGTACTAAAAATAATATTACATGTTATCCATTAATTAGGTTGTGGTAATATAAAAACATTATGTGAACAAAGGGGGTACAACAAACATTGCTATTCTACGTATGTTGCCTATTGACGTGCGGCTTGAAGGCCCGGTCGCATGTTCGATCCTCGTCCTTTATTTTTTAATTTGTATATGGGTCCAAATTTGTTTCATGACATGTGGGCCCCTCGGTGTGTAGTTTGTAGCACTTTAATTTTTGGGTCGAAATTTGTTCCATTCCAAGTGGACTATCGGTGTGTAGTTTTGTAGCTTATTTATAATAATTAAAGAGAACAACATAGTTTTTTCAATAATACCATGGTGCGACTTTGAAGGTGAGAAAGGACGTGCGAGAGAGCGATGACCGAGCCAGAGGGAAATCAACTAGGGGAGTTGCGTGGGTTGCAATGGTGTTTGGAGTAGTTGTGGACCCAATGCCACGAAAATATAATCTAAACCGACCGGAATAAATGCCTACACAAATTAATCCAAGGTTGGAGTGCCCCTCGCAATGTAAATAGCTCCGGCTTTGTGAGGGATGGAGAGGTAGTAGCTTGAACGCGTGGAAGATACGGTGTGAGAAAGCGAGGTCAATCGAGAGACATATAGATAGAGAGACAAAGTGAGTGTGGTCCGACATTCATTGAACAAATATATATGCTCTGGAGAGATATTGTCCGATTGAGCTTTTTGGCAAGGGTGAGGGCTGTAAGATAGAGCTTGAGAGATGATCCAGTCACAGACGTGTAGATATATTTTGTGCGTGGGAGGAAGCAAGGTCAACCAATCACATAGGGTCGCCGTGCGATCGAAAGAGTGAGACAGGTTGGAGAGAGTGACCTAGATAGACAATGTGCGTGAGAGAGTATACAATGTGAATAGGTCAAATTGGGCTCAAACATGGTGATATATCGTTTTTGTCCGAGAAATAGCGAGGTCAATCGAGACATACGGAGAGAGAGAGAGAGAGATTGAGTGAGCGTGGCCCACCATGAGGTCGAAAGAGTGGCGGCGGCTTGGATGGACTGACCTAGATAGAAAATCTGCGTGAGAGAGTATAGAGTATGTCGATCGAGGCCCGAACAGGGAGATATATCATTTGTGTGTGAAAGAAAACGAGGTTAAACGAGACTCAGATAAAGAGAGAGAGATTGAGTGAGTGTGGCCCGCCGTGCGGAAGAAAGAGTGAGACAGTCTCAAGGGAGTGACCTAGATATACAACGTGCGTGCATGCGCACGAGAGGTTGGGGGGCTAGACAGGCAATGCATGTATTTAGCGCGAGAGGGTGAGAGGGAGAGGGGGGGGGGGAGAGAGCTCGGCATGGGGTGCAATGGCGGGTGTGTGAGGTAAATACATTTGGTAACAGAGTGGAAAAAGGGGTTGTGTAGTTGAGAGACTTAGAGATCGAAACATGGAGAGAAAGAATGAACGTGTGTTGGAAACCGATAGCTTCCTAAGGTGGTTAGGAGAGGAAGATTGACCGATACAGGAAGTATGTAGCGTTTGTGCGCGCGGGGGGGGGGGGGGGCTAAAAACAACATTTGAATGTACATAGTACGAGACTTAATGTCGATGTTTCAATTCGGTGTACATTGTAAGATTTGGACCAGGCATACGAGTAATTATTTCGAATTCGTGCCATACTAAGTTTCGAAAAGTTGACATTGACTCAGTTTGTTGTGCTATTTTGTAGGTCATATGTTTGAATCCATCCAAAAGTTTTCTCACTACCATGGTGCTCATCATATACATATGAATTTGTATTAAAAAAGTAGCGTGGATACAGTGAAATGCTAAATCCACGTTAGAATTGGAGATCGCTACGTGACACACACTCTAATTCAAATAACTAACTACGTGGCACACACTCTAATTCAAATAACTAATTATGTGACACACACTCTAATCCATGTTAGCGTGGGTACCGTTTTGATTTTTTTTCAAATAACTCCTCATTAATTAATTTATAGTACTCCCTCTGTTCACTTTTATAAGACCTTGAAGACATTTCAGACAATGTGCAAAATAGTTCATTTTAAGTTGTCTGAAACAACTTACAAAAGTGAACGAATGGAGTATCTCGTTTCCAATGACTAATTATTGCAAGGAAAACACGGGCATGGTAATACATACAGAGTCGTTTGCAAATGAAAGAAGCTCCGTTTGCATTCTCAAATGTAGGCGCACCAGGCAGACCAGGTTCGTGTCGGGGTGGACGCTACTTCGGTGCCTTAAAGGCAACTACCTTTGGGTCACTGACATGTGGGCCAGCCACCTGTTGGGCCCACATGTCATGGACACAAAGGCAGGTGCCTTAAGGCACCAAAGCATAGTCATGTCGGGCTGGTCGCGTGTGTCGGATGGACGCGTAGCACCCAGCCACCTACCCCCTCCCCCCAAAAAAGGACGACGACAATATAAGTTCGCGCTTCCATGTTTCGGATTAAAATATCTGGCGGCCCCAATTCCACCACTGCATAATATCTCTTCTCCACCGTCCCCTTCCGCGCCCAGATTTTGCTCAAATCCCTAATTCGCCGCCAACCCTCGAATCGCCCCTCGTCTCGTCTCTTTACCCACCGTTCCCCACCTCTGTGCCGGACGACGACGACGAAGACGACGGTCGCGCTTCACCACCGCACCGGAGCTACCTCATCTATGCCCTCGTCCACCGCACCGGGTGGTCCACCGACAACGTTGGCCGCCGCAACCGACGTGCCTCACAGACACTGAGTTCCACCGCATCAGGTGCGCTTCACCGACGCCGTCTCCCAGCTCACCGGGGCTACTTCTCCGAGCACATCGTCGCACCTCCGCCCCCGAGGCCGTTGGGGCTTCACCAACGGTCTCGTCCACCGCATCGTAGCGCTCCGCTGCCACTCAAGATCTGCATCCGTGCGCGGCCAGCCAACGCCAACGCATCACCCTCAACGGCTCTGAAGTGACCCGCACTCTAGCTAGGCGAGCATGCCCAAATGCCGGCCCGAACTAGGTATCCACACATCACTCCCTTGTGCACAGTTTCCACGATGTTTGGATATCCTTTCACTACCCTCTTAGCTTACATGCCTATGCAACTCTGACTTTAACTCTTATTTATTCTGGAGATATCATCTGAAACAAGAAAATCCATTTTTTAGTGAAGCATGACGGCGCTATAGGATCTGGTACACATCCTGCACACCCGTATAACCTTGTAAGTATCTGTCCTTCGGTACAACATCAAGGTCGATTCCTCTTATTTGATCAACTATTCGCCGTGTCAAAAATGCAGAGGGGGATGCAAGGAGCACAAGGCCTGCACATCCAAGCAAGTGGTAACATGGACTTGTACATGGAACATCCCAAGCGCAAGCAGAGCTGCAGTGAGCCTGTACAACGAGGTAGCATAAGTCCCTGCATTTCATTTAATTCGTACTGGCATTCGTGTATGATTTGTGTGCAGTGGCTGATCCACGAATTCAAGTTACCACGGGCGAACATTTAACTTAAAAAATATGAAGGCACTAGCACTCCAGAAATCAATATAACTTGAGAAATGTGAAGCTACATGCACTTTGAAAACCAGCTAATGATCCAAAGTAGTTCAGATTATAAACACTAAATGATGCAAGCACCAAAAAACACAAAATGCAACATGGTGTACAAGGACTCCAAACATGGTATGTACCTTCTTGAATTATTTGTTCTCTGGCTGAAAATATCGAAGTGTAATTGCATGTATAACCAGTGCGCAAACTGCATATCAATATATCTATCCTGCACAAGTATGCCAATAGTTTCAAACAACAGATTAGAAAAGTATTTATGCTATGTTGTCATGATACAGGGACTTTCTGGTAGATGGCCTCGACGTTTCCTCAAGCTATGAAAATGCACCATAATTTGCTTGTCATCAATGCCTGCAAATCCCTGTCTCTCTCAACATAGTAGATCATCATTAGACACTAAATCCTTCAATGATCTTGCAAAATGCTTGCATTAGATCCCTCATTAGACACTATATGTTCATCACCAGGAGCATGTACAATGTTTGCATCAAATCCTTCATTAGCAGTCATTAGACACTTCAGGCTCAGGAGCAACATGAGCTTGTATGTTTGCACCGGAAACTTGATTAGATACATCAGATTCAGTCAGTTCAGTATTGATTGGGGGAGTTATAAAATAAGTAGAAATCGGTTTCATTTTCTCATAGATTCCCTACATACAAGCAGTTTTACAACACCGTCAGGTTTAACTATTGGCCAGAAATTGAAGAGTTGAATTAGATATAATCAGGGATGTGATGTACCTGCTCGTTGCGCATGCTACTCTTGCAAGATGCGACTGTCCGTTTGCGCAAGCTCGATGCCATGCCCGTGCTGCCGCCGCTGCTGCCTCCCACGCAGGCTACACCCAGGGTTGGATCTTCATCTTCTTGTCCTTCCGTTCGCTTGAAGCCCGGCAACCGCCCTCCAACGAGGGCGCGAGGAAGTGCTGTGTCGGTCTGTCCAGCGGCGGCTAGGTTAGGAGCGAACCAGACTGGAGGCTGGAGCGAATGAATTGGGATTTTTTCTGCTGTCGATCGATATGGGAGGTGCTCGTTTGGGCCGCGAGCCCGCTATAGGGCCTGCCTTGCACTTATGTTATTGGCCCATCCAAATTGAAACATTTTTCTTTATTTTTTACATTGCCCGCTCGTGCGTTGGGACGAACAAAACTAGCGTGGGCCAACCTGGACGACTCAAACTAGGTGCACACTTTCCAGCCACTTGAGGCGGCCGCCCATACCAGCCCCTATGGTGGCGTCACCCCTTTTTGCGTGTATGATTGGATAGTGAAAAATATTCCAGTGGCGCTTTTGATTTACCCACAGAATGGTTGAATTGCTTGTTTCTATGAACTGAGTTCGCCAATAATGTGAAGGATGCCAGTCTTTTCATCCTATTGTAGATTCCTTAGATCTCGATATGCCAAAAGTAATCGCATGAAATATACAGTAAAAGCCAGTGTGATGTGTTTGGCTACAACTAGTCTGACTACACGTCCTCATATAACATATCAAGGACGCACCATCTTACCAGATTAACCATTCGACTTACCCATGCAGTGTGGGAAGAAAGAAGTATTGGGACTGCGTATCCAAGCAATTGATGCCATAGACTCCTTCGTACAACCTTGTAAGCGAAAAAGAAGTTGCAGTGTGCCTGTACAAAGAACTAGCGTAAGTTCAGTTACCTGCTTCTCGGAATTTTAGTTAGCCACTTATTGTAAAATTGTTCAATTACGTTGCTTGGCTTAATTTAGTTTGCTACTGATTACATATTGGCACAGCCTGTTAATCATATTGTAGACTGCGCCTATCTATGTGTTTGATACTTACTGTTAAGAATTACCTGTTTGCCTTAACTTAAATATCTAGTTTGTTTAACTACTTTGCTGCTGCAACAGCGGGTTACAATGATGTTAATAACTACTTTTCAGCATCCAATTGAAACTCTTTAATTCCTTGTTTGTTTAACTGGTTTGCTGTTATAACTCCCAGTTGAGATGTTTTGCTAACTTCAACTTTTCTGAATCCAATCAGAAGTTTAATGGAAAAAAGGTTAGCCCAAGATCAAAGAGCGAGGTCCCCATGGACGTTGCATCATCGCACAACAGTGGCACCGACCCAATCGTGCATTATGAATTGCCAACTGATGATGCTCTAGAGGCTAAACTAGTGGTAGAAAGAGATTCTGCTTCTGCACTTAGAGATGAAGTTGACATGTTGAGGAAGCAAAAAGCACAATCACAAGCAGTGCTCAAGACAACCATTAAATATTTGATGGATTTCAAAATGAAGCAAGCTGAGACTGTCCGGATTGTTAAGGTCCTGAAGGAAAAAGGAAATTAAATTCCTACTTGGTAAATCATAGGTGAAATGTTCTTTCCATAGTTGAATAACCTTTGTGTTGTCTGTTCATGTAATCAATCAAACCATTTGTTTTAGAGATCATGTAATAATTGTTTTTTTGTTTTTGGTTTGTAATTTTATTTGAGCACAAGTCTGTATTAATTGATAAGACTCGGAGACATTTCATTTGGATTGCTGTGCGAGACCTACAAATATGCCAATCGGGCTGAATGTGCATTCAACAATAGTAGTAGTATAGATGGACCATAAGTGGCACGCATAGGAAAGGGCCAAGATGCTGGCTAAAAAAAGGATGCTGTTGTAGCCAAAAAAAGTACAGCGGCCTGGCTTATGTATGTTAGTTGATATTATTGATCCATATACTCTACAAGTTTTTATATGTCTATTAGTTCTGTACATTCTTGGTTGATTGACTCGGTATTTGAATCTTGATACATCGCTTGTGTACATATCTAAATGGGAGTACACATTATGATGCGTGTGACATTTGAGTTGGACATGAAGTGTTCCAAATATTCGAATTCACCTTAAACTGGATTCTAGTTTCTGAATTTGAGTATCGGCATTTGTAAACCATATTCATATATGACAGTGGAATACATCTTTGTCGTCCTTTTGAAGATATATAAAAACACATAGAATAATTTATAAAGATTCATATAGGAATATAAAATGGATCCAAATTTAGTTGCTAGGGTAAACGTGGATGCTTATTGTCCCAAAATTCGAAAGAAGCAGCAAAATGTCCACTCCCACGTCGGCTGCCCGAAGCCAAGTGTTTGGGAGATGGAAATTACTGTCTACCCATTACACAGACAATCCATCGGCCCGATTTCCACTACTCTAAATAGGGGTAGGTTAGTAACTTCAATTAGACGTGACACGACCGCCTCTGAGCCCATTCCGACACGGTGGGCGTCAAACATGGGCGGCAAAACTCATTTGATTCAAGATCTTCCAAAAGACCTCTGTTTCTCCCTCCATTCCCCATTCATACACGGTGGGCGGCAAAACAAACTCGACTCGGCCGAAATCGATGTAGGCAAATATTTTCAATAGGGTCAGGTTTGTAACTTCACTCAGACGTGACACAACCGCCCTACTTGTCAACCCCGTTCATACACCGTGGGTGCCAACCACCCTCTCCTCGCCCGAAATTGCTCTGGGCAAATATTAGCGAGATGCGAGATTACCGTCCTATCCCCAACTGACGAGACGTCCAAATTTTAAACGGGGGCTAAGTTCGTAACTTTCCCATATTTTGACAGGCCCGTCCCAAAAACATGGTTCCCTGTACCTCTCCCTCCATTTTCCCATTCATACACCGTCCGTGCTCGAACACCCCATCCCCACACCAGCCTCCGTCCGCCACCCCATCCATCGCCGCCGTCCTCCACCACATCCATCGCCACCGTCCTCCAGCATGCCCGAGCACCTACCAAGACCGCGTCGCCCACTGCTAGAGATGGACGTTTCTCATCCATGGCGACGGACCAATAGCCTTGCATCGCGTCCTCTCGCTTCATCGGCGCTGTCGTCCTCTTTGCCGGGGCCGCTCACACGACCTTCTCTTCCATCGCAACGGGACTTATCCTCTGATGCACCCGTCTACTATCGTAGATCTGCTTCAACGCCACCGACAGCCATCACACCCCCGATGCCTACACGACGCCGCAAGAGAGGTGGTACTTAATATCTCCTCAACTTTTTGATCTCAACCAGAAAATAGATCTTAACTTGGTTAATCTACTTTATTTTCAGCTCTTAGAATTTAGTTCTTAGTTCGAAGCAAACAATGGATGCTAAATATCATTTCTCCAGTTTGCAACTTCAAATTTGCCATGGCACAACCATAATACGGTTTAATTGATCATGGTTAGGGTTTAATTGATCATGTTGGTTCCGTGGTGGTTTCTTTAATAGAAATCAGAGGGGAAACCCTCTTTTGCTAAAAAAATGTGCTTAGAGTTTCCCCCTTTTATGATCTCTATACGATCAGAATACGTGCTTCGTGTCATAATAACACTGCTCCACCCATTAAGCTAAACAAGCTTAGTTGTTCAAATACGAATATGATATTATTAAAACAGAGTTGTTTAATTGGTCAGCTAAATGTTCCTAAATTAGTTTTGAAAATGCATGTTCGCCGCTCGGGTGTGTATCTCTACAGGGTGCCCACGATGGGCCGGCCCACCCTGGGATTTTGGGTCGTCCCAGGCCCCGATTCCCCTCTGTTCTGCTGCACGCTTCCGATCTATACTCGCCCCCAGCCGCCTGCCTCGCCGGTGACTTGCTGTCCCCAGACGGCATGACTCTAGGAGGAGACGTCGGACTAACAGGAGGCCAGGAGCCGCTCGCCCAACAGCGTCACCGCTGCCCGGGCGCGCCGCCCAACCTACCTTCCCAGTCCGTTCAAGGCTCAAGCGTGCAGCACCCACCAAGCCAACCCGATTTATCCTGAGATACGTCCTCAACACTCAGCAGCCACTCCTCATCACCCATTTTCTAATTGATTCATTACTCATTAGGCAGGACTGTCATTAGGGTTTGTTGTGTGCTCGGTGCTACCTACACTTAATGGTTCAGATGTATTTCGGTAATCTTTAGTACCTCTAAAGTTCACAGGGTTTTCAAAATTCCGGCCCTCGGAACAGAAACTAGTCATTTTGGATTGTTGGTCGTAGTGACATTGACCTAGATTACTACTGCAAGACAGGTTTGTTGACAATTTTACTTGTCTCTCTTACTCATTCGATATAATATCCAATTATTCACGTCGATTAGTTGCAAACAATAAGTGCTAGACAAACTTCTTCATTCAGATTTTGGACGGTCTCTTACTGCAGTTACAATTCTGCATACTTGTCCTAGTAAGCTCACAAGTAAATGATTGATCCACTACATCTATGTTTGCCTTGTCATATTTGTTGTCAATATTCTTTTAGGGTGGACCACCCTGTTTCTAAATACTGGAACCGTAGACATGAGTGAATAGTATTTCTCTATGTGATCTCTTCCATCATGTGTGGGTAACGAACACTGCATTGTATAGAAAGAAAGTGTCATTTCCAGCTTTTACATAGGTTTCGATCTTTTACATGGAATACAATCTGCCTACTTGCTTTGTGTTGCACTACCAACACTCCACCCTTGAAGCTAAACATTACACCACTCATAATTGCTTAGTTTATTTGTTCAAATACGAATTTCATATGATTCTAATGTTCCTACTTCAGTTTTGAAATGTGTGCCTGCCTGTTATAGAGACATAAGGGGTTTGTATTTCTGTGTGTGGTCTGGTCAGCACGGTTGGGGAGGTGAACTTTGCATATGTAGGGGTTTATAGGGAGACACTCTCCGAGTTGAATCCGCAATGCATTCTATAGATAATCTGACTACTTTTTATGTTTTCATGAATCTCAGATTCTGAACAACATCATAATGATTATGAGCTTGCGCGCATGAAAAGAATAAAGCAGAACAATGCCATGGCTGTCAAACTTGGCATTAAGGGACTGCAATCAAGTCTGGATGCAATGCAATGCAAGCGCTCTCCACCTACAGATTCATGCTCAGAATATGATCCTAACAGTGATTCTGAGCTAGAGGGAGACCTAAGTCAATGTAGCTCCCTAGTGGAGGAGTCAGAGGAAGATGCCCTATCTTATTCACCCATCAAGGTACTTGCTCTAACTTTCCAAGGTTACATTGCTTGCAGATATCTTGCAATTGATGTTTTGCATTGCTTCTACTTTGTTGAACTGCCATTAGCTTAGTTTACACATCGTGTATGTGAATACGCCCTGCCTATCCATTTTCAGTACATATTCCATCTGTCATCATACCATATTTATCCATTCAAATGTTGTTCTTGTGTATCAGACGTTCAAGAGTAAGAGGGGGATTGCTGATCGTGGAGGAGCACAAGCAAAGTATTTGGAAAAGGTAGTGGCACCTGATAAATCAAATAGCCCATTAGGTGTAGTTGCAATATCACCTGAGCCACAAGATACCCCAACTCTAGCAGACTCTAGCCCTACTACACTGGTCATTTCTGATGCCCCAACTCAGCAGACCCCAACTGCAGCAAACAGTATGATTATGCCAGTTGACATAGCACCAACTGTACGACGCAAAACTCCCATTGCAGCAAAGAGTACACCAAATCCAGTTGCCAAATCCCTTTTCGAACCAGAGAGAGCCCCAATTGCAGCAAATAGGATCCCTGTTCCATTTCTTCCCAGTTTAGAAGACGAAGCTTATGTTGTTGTCAGGAACTTTGTGCGCATATTTTCTTCATGGAAAGATTATACCACAGACACAGAACAATTTCCAGTCTTCCTCCGCAACTTACGCGTAAGTAATGTACTAATGTTATTCATGGTCATTACTGCATATGTTTATGCTGACAGAAGACACAAGATTTCATTCTTTTAAATGGGCGAGGAGCAAACTGGATTATGATGACGAGCAAGGGTTGGTTGCGCTTTTCAAGCACACGTTGATGAACTATCGTTCCTACCTGAGGCAAGCGCACTTCAGTGGCAAGCCTCTGAACGAAATTTCTATAAAGTCTCCCGTGCTACATTTATCCGACGGTGACTGGAATCATGTTGTTACTCATTGGTCTCGGCTGCAGCGTAAGGTACTGTCTATGATATCACATCACAATTTGAACTACATTTCTGCATTTGCCTTAATGTCTCACTTGTATGAAAACTGTTATCAGAAGAACATTCATTCTTAAGGGACCACAGAATCTCGCAACTATACTGCACACTGCATTGCTCTTATGAGTACCTCTTGCCCTGCATGACCATACTTACTTTCATAGCTGTTTGATTATGTAGCATCACTTCACATGTTAGCCTCGTAATCGTCCATTTGGTGGACATTATAAGATCCATATGGACTCTTACATAAATTTAGAATCAACCCAATGCTTTTGAAGAGGTTTAGCTCTGCAGTCCTCTTGTAAGGACTGAACGTGGTCTATCACTGTACTTACATTAATAGCTACTCCCTCCGTCCCATAATATAAGAACGTTTTGTACAGTACACCAGTGTTCAAAACACTCTTGTATTATGGGAAGAGGGATTGGTTCATTTTGTAGCATTTTGCATCTTATCTCCCTCGCCCACCATTTACTAAAAAAGATCAGATCTATATTTAATGTTACCAACAAGTAGAATACACAGACAATGCCAGTGCAGAAGTGTAGCCCATTGCTCTTGTCAGTACATTTTGTCCTGTAACGCTTGTACTTCCAGGGATTGGTAGTTGATTATGTAGCATCAATCTGCATCTTATCTTCATTATCCTCTATCTCTTCCAGTATTATCATATCTATAATAAGTCTCTACAAAATGTAGAGTACATGCAATGCTTATGAAGAAGATTCTGTGCTGAAATTCTTGAGTTATCCTTCCCTTGACATGGAGATGGGCATTATAAAGCCGGTGTTAACTGTTAATGTAAGTCAGTCCTTCTAAAGCCTTTATCCTCAACTGCTGTTTAATTTTCTCATACTCCCTATCGTTTATTGCTGTTTAGTTTGCTGTTTCTACCAAAATGCATGTTCGTAAGAACCGTAAGTTCTAAGTTTTACTTGTAAAACCAAATTCCTTATTCATACCATGCACATTACTTAATACTCCCTATATGTATGCTTGTTTTTGTGGATCTATAATCCAGTGTGTGGTGAAGCAGCCCACATTTACACCTTGTCATCTCCTGTTTTATCTTACTGATGTGGCTGATGATATGAACAACATGCCATGCACATTATCCAAAATAGATACAATGATTTTCTTTGCCCTTCATCTATGCTTGTTATGTTGACATGGTAATCCAGTAGTGTGGTGAAGCTCCCCGCATTATGAACAATGCCGAATTATGCTATTGATATTTTGAACTTACTCTTTATTTTCTAATTTGAAATTGGATAGAATTGACAGAATAGTTATCATCTTTGTTTATACACGTGCAAAACTGTCATCTCTCTGCTTTGTTTTAGGGTGATATGCCTGATGGCATGCACAAGTCTGCTGAAGGCTGTGAGACAAACCCCACATATATTGCAGCAAAGAAGGCAAAACATCTTGAAGATAGCGAGACAACCCCAAAGTCTTGTATTGATGCAGTGTTCAAGTTACTTGAGACTAACAGTCAGACAAGCTCACAAAATTCGTTGTCTGAATCAGTTTGACTTCTTCAGTCCCATGTTCCAGCAGAAAGGCATTCTGCAACTCAACTTCGACTTGAAGTCCTATCTCTAAGAAAGATTGCAGAGAACACCAATGAGAACCTCATCGCTAAACAGCTACACCTGAAAGCTATGACCGACATGCTAGGCCGGTCTCACAGCCTTGCTCAGCAGCTTGCGCAGCAGTTCCCCTGCAAGGCTAACCTTTCTTGAACTGTCTTGGAAGTGGTCTCATTTCAGTATTATTTTGTTACACTGCAATGGTGCCCAGTTTTTGTAATCTGCTTCTTCGTTGCGCTTTATGATCACTGGTGGCGAACTTCGATGCCTAGTGGATGTAATATACCTTAAATCCTTTATTGTATAGTGTAGGTTTATTCTTAGTTACTATGCCATAATTTCTTTATTGTATAGAGTAGGTTTGTTCTTAATTCCTACTAGTTACTGCCATCATTGCTATGAAAAAAATCATATGTAGTCGACCGGACCGAAACATTTGACTCTAACAGGCCAGGTTTTTGGCGGGCCACAATTGGGCAGGCCTGCGTCTTTCTTGGGCCCGAATGATTGGGGCCTTCACACATTGCGCCAGGCCCAAACTTACACCAACCTATATTTTAGTTTTGCCTTTTGTTGACCTAGCGCTTAGTTTGGCCCAGGTAGCATTGGGCCATTAACAGGCTGAATATTGTACTGGCCTGTTACGGCCGAGATGAAACCACGGGCCTTTAGCAGACCAAAATGCATGTTGGGCCTCAATTTTCACTAGTCGTCGACGGGCCTTCAGCAGGCCAAAATGTAGATTGGGCCGTTTTGGGCCCAGTTAGCTCACGGGCCGTTACCAGGCCAAAACATATCTCGGGCCTTAGTTGGCCCACTAATATCATGGGCCTTTAAGAGGCCGAAAGCTTAGCACAGGCATCAACGGGCCGAATTACGCGACAGGCCTTTAAAAAGCCCAAAATCACGTTGGGTTTAACTGTTGCCACCTTTAGCACGGGCCGTTAGTGGGCCCGATGTCCCGTCGGACCATATATGGCCCATGGGCAGCACGGGCCATTACCAGGCCGAAAGTCACACCGGGCTGAAATGGGCCCATGTCTACATCAGGCCTCTAACAGGCCGAAAGTCACTGGGCTGTAGTTGGGCCCAAATATTCGGCAAACAATTAACGGGCCAGATCTGGCTTCGGGCCGCAAATGGGCCCAAATATTGGGCGAACAATTAACGGGCCAGATCTGGCTTCGGGCCGTAAATGGGCCCAAATATTGGGCGAACAATTAACGGGCCAGATCTGGCTTCGGGCCGTAAATGGGCCTTTATTAAGCAAGCCGTTATTGGGCTGGCCCACTAGTACCTGATTAAGTTCTACGGGCCTTTGACTGGGCCGGCCTTTTTAACCTATATGGGCCTCTGTTGGGCCCAGCCACATGTCGACGTATCATAGGCATGTCTCCTCCAATGGACGGGCGACATATGGCCCACTGACAGGTGTTCCCTTTGGCCAATCAGAATTTTATACGTGGAAATTTCCCATTGGTCAGGGCTGTTAACGGGTTATCAGATCCAAAATCCGACCCGATAGCTTAACGGTGTTCCGTTACGGTGGATGTCATGTGTCGGCCACCCTTGACGAAAGCACTTCTGTGATGCGCGATTTATCGTCATGGAAGTGGACACTTCCATGATGATAATTTTGGTAATGTCATGGAACACTTCTACGACAACACATGTATGACTATCTTGATTCTGTCATAAAATCGTCATGGATGTACATGCATGACAAAAACGCAACCTACTATGACAAACACGTATCATCACGAAAGTGTATTTTTTGTAGTGCCCCACCCCGCTGGGGCGGTTTACCCTTGCGACGCTGACCGTTATCCTGGGCATTGGTGTTAGCCACGAAGTCCAAGCTATTGTCTGCGTTGTGCTTACCATTGTTCCCATCACCTGCCGGGTTATGCTGCTGCCCCTTGGCACTGCCGTTCTTTTTCCCTTCCCCGGTTTATCATCCTCAGACTCAGGGTCTTTGGTACTATCTGAATCGGCATATTTAACCAAAGCGGCCATAAGTGTTGACATGTCATTACAGTGACGTTTGAGCCTTCCCAACTTCAGTTTTAATGGCATAAACCGGCAATTGCCTTCCAACGTCAAAACTGATGTATCTGTGTTGATACGGTCTGATGAATGCAGAATAGCTGAGACTCGCTTCACCCAATGGGTTGTAGACTCCCCATCCTCTTGAACACAAGCGGCCAGGTCCACAATCGACATAGGATGCTTACACGTATCCTTAAAATTCTGGATAAACCGGCTTTTTAACTCGGCTCATGACCCAATGAGTTAGCTGGTAAACTCTTTAACCAAGTACGAGCTGTTCCTTCCAACATCATGGTGAAGTACTTAGCACACACCGCTTCATCCACGTCCAGCATCTCCATTGCCATCTCATAACTCTCAACCCATGATTCAGGGGGTAAATCGGCAGTGTAATTGGGCACCTTACGAGGGCCTTTAAAATCCTTGGGTAGTCACACATTACGCAAGGCTGGGGTGAGACACGACACCCCTAAAGAACTGAAGACCACACCTGGCTCCGTTAAAGTGGTTGGACGGACCGGAGTAAGCTGACAAGCCGCATGATGCGATGCTAACTCGGCTTCTCGACGTGCACGACCATGATCCACCACATCCTGCGCATTAGTACCACCACCCACCGGGTTATGCCCTCGCGGCGAGTACGGCGTCGCGCACTGCTCGACACAGCCGGTTCATCGATATGCCTGCTGTAGCTCCGACTTGGACAAGGTGTGGAATGAATCCTCTCGCGGCTATGCGAATAAGCCTGCTGCTGGGTTAAAGCCATTTGAATGAGCTCTCTAGCCTGTCGTGTCTCAATTGCCACTGGTGACTCGCCGTTGATTGGGAGGGCTACCAATCGTGAAGCGGCGACCACTATATTATCCAACGGGTTGGAGTAATGACCCGGAGGTGTTGGAACGAGTTGCGACAAGATGTTGTTCTAATGAGGCGGGTCCATCGTGCGCGGCTGAACCGGCGCCCCTGTTACTGGTGCCTCCGTCCGGTTTATCACTGGCTGGTTACTGGTTCCAGCTCCTGGCGTGTTGAAGAGATTTCTTGGCTCATAAACCGGCGGAAGGTGCGACGGTATCTTCTCCTCATGACATCATCTGAGGCACCCTGATCCAACCTAAGCCGGTAGGCCTGAACCTCTAACTCGGCCCCCTTCTGTAGCCATCCTGGCGTTCTCTGCTGCCAGGTTTGGTTTAGCCTGAGTTATCTAGTCCTTCAACTTTGCCACCTCTGCGTTGTGCTGATCCTGATCCGCCGGGTTAACTACGGCTGCCAGTAACATTGCCAGTGTGTCGAATAAACCAGACAAAACTTGAGCTGGCGGTGGTGCAGTCCCTCCTGCCCCAGCCGGTGTTGCTGCTACTGATCCGGAAACTACTGCTGCTGTGGTAGATGAGTGATGTGCTGCTTGTGTTCCGGCCATGAAGATCGCAACTCGGTTTGGCGGATCAAGGGGGTCCGGAATACTGTCGCCATCGGAACCACCACTAATTCGGCCATCCTGCAGCTGATACAGTGACTCGGTTTCTCCGGTTGAAGACTCGTCGTCAGAGCAGACAACTGTTTCTCCTCCAGATGCCGATCCATCTTCATATTCCGCCCCATGGATAACTCCCACGAAGGCATGCTTTATAGCGGGCTGAACTGGGGCATACCTCGCATGCTGAGCCGTCTCGATGATGTCGGTGCAGATGTCCGGCTCAGGGCCCGGTTCGCCGATCTTGCCGATGAAAACATGAATTCCGCCAAAGGGGACCCGGTACCCGTACACAATTGAACCGGCCTCAGGACCCCATCCCGCGTAGTCGATGTAAAGCTTGCTACGACGACTCTTAGTCATCCGGCCCACAGTGTATCCCTTGAGTCCTTCGAAGCTGCCCTTCAAGAACTCGAAACCATCATGCGATAGCCCCACGGTGGGCGCCAACTGTCATGGTTTTGTCACAGCAGATGTCCTCATGAAAGGACTTAGTTGTGGAGCCATCACTACGGGTTAGCTTAAAGGGGTTAAAGCGGACAAGGGACGCAAGAGTTTATACTGGTTCGGCCCCTTTCAATGAAGGTAAAGGCCTACTCCAGTTGTGATGGTATTGCTAGGGTTTCGATGACCAGGGAGCAAATCCGCTTTGCCTAGCTCTTGAGTTGTTGTCTGTTGTCCCTAAGCCGCCGCCGGGTCCTCCCTTTATATACACAGGTCGACGCCCGTCGGCTTACAGAATCCCGAGGCCGGTTCATAACGTGTCCAGCTCGGTCTCTATTCCTTCTAACTTATAATACAAGTTACATATTTATGATGGTTTATGTCTACATGCCTTAACCCGCCTTAGGGCCTTGGGCCTTCATGAAGCACCATCATCCTTTGTCTTCCTGGGCTTCAAATAGTAATCATCATATAGTTAACCCAGCCACTCCTGGCCGGTTTACGTCGCGTAGTAATATCCCCAACAACTGTGAACACGCCGTCATGCTGACGGAACTCACCCTCGGCCTCAGCTGGATCAAGAGTACGAGGGACATCACTGAGCTGAACATGTGCAAATCTTGAAGGTGTCATGCGTTCCGTACTTGATCGGTTGGATCGCGAAGACGTTCGACTACATCAACCGCGTTACTTAACGCTTCCGCTTTCGGTCTAGGAGGGTACATAGATACACTCTCCCCTCGTGTTGCTATGCATCTCCTAAATAGATCTGGTGTGATCGTAGGATTTTTTTTGAAATAGTGTGTTCCCCAACAGTACAAAATAGGTAACTCTGACATAGCTTTTTCAGGTCCAGAATTCCAGCTGCCGGCATTCTCCCTCTATGTGTAAACCTTGCATATTATGAGAGAAAAAACATTAGAATTACTCCATAAAGCATTATTATGTGTAAAAACATTTTAAATAACTGTAGGAAAACATGATGCAAAATGGACGTATCAACTCCCACAAGCTTAGACCTCACTTGTCCTCAAGCGAAAAACCGATATCGAAAAACATGCCCACATGCTTAGAGAGAGAGAGAGAGAGGTGTCAATAAAAACAAAATATGGACATAGAAGCATCATGCTTATTATTATAGCAGCAACAAACTTTATCACATAACTTTATCATATAACTTCTCATGAACAATTAACAATTCATCACAACATCGAAGTAAAATCATAAACCACTACAAAAAAGACACATCCATGACATTTTGGGTCGAACGAATATTTTTCTGTCATACATATGACACTTCTATGACGATAATTGTGAAAAAACCCGGTATCATCATAGATGTGGTGGGCTCCTACTTCTATGACAAAAAAACATGACAGAAAATGGGCTTTTCGTCCTGGGCGGGCCGAAGACATAGCTGCATGACATTCTTTGGGCCATCCATGACAGAAAAAACCATGGTAGAAGCGAGGGGGAGGAAAATTTCGGGGAGTTCCCGGTTACGATGGGTGGTCGGGGGCTGAGCGATGCGCGTTTCTCTCGTACACGTATGCGCATGTGTGCGAGGCGTTGGCTCTAACTGAACTCGAGCGAGGCGTTGGGCTCTAACTGAACCCGAGCGATTGAACTGCAGGCTACGCGTTACTGAACCCGAGCGATCGATCGATGGCTGTTAACTGAACCCGATCGAGCGATTCCTTCGCTACTGCTGCTAACTGAAGCCGATCGATTGGATGAACAGTGAGCGTTGCGGGAGGGGGGGGGGGGTTGGATGAACGGTGAGCGGTGGCGTTGCCTCTGGATGAACAGGACCCCATGGTGTGGAGGGCTGGATGAACAGTAGACGGTGGAGGGGTGCCCGTGGAGGGGTGGTTGAAGAGGAACCCGTGGTGTGGAGGGCCGGATGAACAATAGACGGTGGAGGGGTGCCCGTGGAGGGGTGGTTGAACAGTAGCCGGTGGAGTAGCGCGTGGTGGAGGCTGGATGAACAGGAGCCCGTGGAGGCTGGAGGAGGTCGACGGTAGCCCGTGGAGGCAGGAGGAGGTAGACGGTGGAGATTTACAGTATCCCGTGGAGTCCCGTTTTGGGGTACGCCACACCCCTCCCGATGAATAGGACCCCCGTTTCGACTGTAGCGCTCCAACACAAGTCTGTTTCATCCGTTTTGCGGTATGCCACAACCCTGCCGATCAACAGGACCCCCGTTTCGACCATAGGAGGTCCGTTTCCTCTGTTTTGCGGTACGCCAGACCCCTCCCGATCAACAGGACCCTGTTCCGAACGTAGGAGGTCCGTTTCCTCCGTTGTGTGGTACGCCAGGCCTCGTTTCCATTGCATGTTCCGTACAAGCCCTCCCAATGAACACGACCACGCATTCCGTTCCGACCCATCCGGTTGGCTCCCACGTGTTCCGTTGCCTCCCCATGAACACGATGACGACGCTGTTTCTCCGTTCCGACCCAGCCATGTACACGAGCCCTGGCTGTACGTATGCGCGAGTAGGCGTTCGAGACCCCGCCCGTGTGTACACATACATGTCCGTATTTTCTTTCTTGCACCCTGGCCGTTGTATGTACGTGTACATGTACGTGCGCGCCTCTACTATGACACGTACGCGCCTCTACTACGACATGTGCGCGCCTCTACATCCACCAGTATATATGTATGTACACGTTCGCGACCAGAATGACAATGCTACGTACGCTTCGACCAGGTGGGTCCCGACTGTCAGGCACTTCCTTGCCTGCGAAGATGTAGCTGGTGGGTCCAAGCAGTCAGTGGGGCGAATCGTTTTTTTCCTGAATGCACTTCCTTGCGTGCGAAGATGTAGCTGGTGAGTCCTAGCAGTCAGGGGCAAACATTTTTTTTGCAAAATACAGTGGCCCGTCCGGTGGGTCCCAGCTTTCAGGTGGAGGAATCATTATTTTTCGCGTAATAAGGAGGCACTACCTTGCTGCGGCCATGGACCTAGCTGTCAGCCTCTCCACGTACACTCCTCGTCCGATGGAAGTCGTTCCTTGACCACGTTGACCACGCCGTGTCGAGAGCACCAAGGCGGTGGACGATGGCGAGGCCTAGGAAGGGGACGATGGGGAGCCGGGGAAGACGCGACAGTGGAAGCCTGCGTGGAGAGGAGTACGAGGGTTCACTGGTTTGGCTGCGGTGTGAGGCTGCCGTTGCTGCAGGGCCTGGCCAGCGGTGGGAATAGTTGGGGGTGGTGAGGCCTTCGTGGCAGCACATCCGGCCACGGGAGGCAGGAGCATGCGGCACGACCGGCGCTGCTTTGGGCGGCTGGAGCAAGAAGACCAGAGGTTGAAGAAGCACTACGGCCGTTGGATGGGCATCGTACGATCACTGGAGCTAGAATCATTCATATTGACTAAAGTTGACAAGGGCCCCCGTCCCAGTCAACTTAGTAGGCCCACAAGTCAGCCTCCCACCATGGTGGGTCCCAGCTAGCAGGGGAGTATTCATTTTTTTGTGCGTAATAAGGAGGCACTTCCGGTGGGATCAAGCTGATAGCGGGGGGAACATTTTTTTCGCAAAATACGCTGGCTCGTCTGGTGGGTCCCAGCAGTCAGGGGGAAACGTTTTTTTCGTGAAATAAGGTGGCCCGTCCGG
The DNA here is from genome assembly GCA_034509565.1 of Triticum monococcum. Classification (NCBI taxonomy): domain Eukaryota; kingdom Viridiplantae; phylum Streptophyta; class Magnoliopsida; order Poales; family Poaceae; genus Triticum; species Triticum monococcum. The sequence goes on from CM067844.1 coordinate 105,991,951, forward strand.
TGGGTCCTTGCTGTCAGGTGGAGGAATAATTATTTTGCGCGTAATAAGGAGGCACTTCCTTGCGGCCGCCTGGACCCAGCTGTCAGCCTCTCCACATAGAGTACTCTTCCGATGGAAGTTGGTCGTTGACCATGTTGACCATGCCGCGCCGAGAGCACCAGGGCGGTGGTCTGGACGACGGCGAGGCCTAGGAAGGGGACGACGTGGAGCCGGGCAAGACGCAGCAGTGGAAGCCCGCACGGAGAGGAGTACGAGGGTTCATTGGTTCGGCTGCGCTGTGAGACTGCCGTCGCCGCAGAATAAAAGGGGGTGTGGGTGATTAGACAGATGGCCTGGCCAGCGGTGGGAGTAGTACGGGGTGGTGAGGCCTCCGCGGCATCACAGCCGGCCACGGGAGGCAGGAGCACGCGACACGACCAGCGCTGCTTTGGGCGGCTGGAGCAAGAAGACCAGAGGTTGAAGAAGCACTACAGCCGTTGGATGGACATCGTACGATCACTGCAGCTGGAATCGTTTATATGGACTAAGTTGACAAAGCACTTGGTACGCGTCAACTTAGTAGGCTCACAACTCGGATTTGGCAGAGAACATATAGCCCATTTGTGATTTGTAAGAATGTACAACCCATTTTTTTTTAATTCTAATGGAATTTACTACAGCCCATTTACAGTTTGTTAAAAGTACAGCCCAACTTCTAGCTAGGACAACGATTAATAATTTCAAACAACCGCTCAAAAAAGAATTCAAAAAAAATTCCCACATTTTGATGGGATCCGAAATATTTTTATCCAAAATTTTTTGTCAGGTTAAATATAATTTCGAAATAAAGTTGTATTACGTTAAAATCCAACGAAATATTGCGCGCGCAACAAGTAATGAAATTAAAATTTTCAAATTCCAAAAATAATATGTTTTTCAAACTAATTACATGTTTGGTGCATAGAACTGTCTAGTTATTATAATTACATCCCATTTATTATTTTTAGAGTCCATTTTCTTGTTAAGCCTAATGCATACCTCCTAGGAAAGTTTGCAGCCCAGCGAGCGGAGAATAACAAGTTGACCCGGATATTCTGTACAACTGTCGGCCCAGTTGCATTGCTGATGTTGAAAAAAAGGCCTGTGTAGTACAGTACAACCTAACATGGTTACTCAGCCCACATTCAGCGACGTCGGTAAGGCCCAAACAAGGCTTCTATACAACTTTTTGAAGTCACTGAGCTCAATTAATAACTTAAGAAAAAAGTTAGATTACAGTGGAACCTAATTAAGAGCTGTCACGAGCAAATAAATAATTCAACGGGTGCCACTTGTGCGTGTGCGCGTGTGTGTGCGTGTGTGTGTGAGAGATAGATAGAGAGATAGAGAGAGACCCATCGGTTGATGCTCGTAAATACATCTTTCAGCCATATGCATTGCTGATGCTCAGTAAAAACTTATATAGTTGACACAATCATATAGAACATCATAGCACACTGAACTTGCATACAAAAATTTCACGCAGGTGGCAAAATCAGGATGGAAGCAGTGGATCGCTACGGGAAGGGCCATGTTGAAACCAACGAATTCATACATAACGGTTCATCATCTTTATCAATGACGGGGAAATATCTTGAATGTTGTGCAAAGAAAACAGACATACAACACAATAAGTTCTGCTAGCACATTAAGTTGACGTACATCCCTTTCTAAAAAAAGTTCAGGTACAAAACTAGAACAGGTCACAATCAAATGTACTGGCATATCAGTGCTTCACACCCATAGCTCAGATTTAACTAGTATTTGATAAGATTCAGTTGTTACCTCAAATTAGAGCACAGCCAGGCAGCCAGCCCTGCCTCTTCTCCCAAAGAAGCAGTGGCCTCCGCCGCGCGATGGAGTAGGCCCTATGCCATCCATCATTCCGAGCAACACGGGGAAAGTCTGAAGTTGACTCCTGTAATGGACGTCGTTGACGGACCCTGGCACCAGTGGCGGCGGCAGGACTTCGATTGATGGATTGACCACTTCTTCGACATGCACGAACAATCGATATAGGTACATCCCTAACGTGGTCCGCGGCGGCCTTGGTGGCGACAAATAGTACAACCCCGGTCCCTGCACCGGTATGTCAACACCAATCACCTTCGGTATGGTGGACGGCTTCTTCATCCATGCCATAACCGTCAGAGCCCAGCTGTCTGGAGGAATGAACATACTTACGAGCTCACCTCCAAGGTCGTTGATAAGCTCGTTCATGGACTCTCTGTTCCAAGCATGTCGAGGCATGCCCTGGAAGGTAAGCTTTGTTAAAAACTCAAGCTCATAGGGCAACGAGCCCCATCCTGGGTGCCACCGATCAAAGCTCACCAGCGCGCCATCGCGGAACAAACGCCGGGAAGATTCGAACACACGACTGCAGTTGAAAGTTGTTCGGAACCTGACGAAGAAATCAGCCGATGGCGGACAGACTTCGACGAGCAAGTCACTTATTTGGATGCCGTGCGCAATGCCAAGAGCTTTGACAAGGTCATCCGGCGAGACGGGAGGCCGGTCGCCGTTGATGGTTACCATCAGCACTTTGCCAGCAAACTGGTCATCAAGCGCCGCCATGCCACTGTTGAGCGACAGCACGCAGCGACCGAAGGTAGGACAGACCTCAGGATCTCCGGCTCAGAGATCCGCGTTGACCGGCGACATGATAGTGCGCTTGAGTACATGGAGTACAGGAGGGGGATTTGGGAGAACTGGAGTAGGAATCGAGATTCCAGAGGTGGGGGAGGGGCGGGAGATTGGGGATGAAAAGGTAGCATGAATTTCGAGCACGCGCCAATATGCTCTCAGTGCGCAAGTGCATGAAAACACCGTTGGTGCCCACATGTCGGCCTAAGAGTCCTCATTCTTTCTTTTTTGGAGAGCCTGGCCTTTTTTTCAGGATCTTTTGAGAGCCCGGCCTGAGAGTCATAATTGACCTATTTGGCATTGCGTTACTACTCGGCCCATATTCAACGACACCTCACTGGCCCAAACAAGTGTACATCATCGAAAAGACACTGAGCTCAAATTATATAACTTGAAAAAAGGAGTACTCTGAACACTAGAGAATGGTGATGCCCTCATTTAGCCCACCAGTAGTTCGAGACAATAAACAGTTCGAAACAACGATATATACAACATTCAAACACTGACTAGTGACTACTACTGACATAAACAACAAGACATGATATTTCATAAGAAGTCTTGCTACACCACCAAAACGCACCCATCTGCAGCGCTCAGACTCTCGTGATCCAGACGAGAATGACATTCTAAACAGAAGCAACTATTACATAGTAAGAGTGACATAGACGAGGATGACCAAATGACAAGTAATATGCATAACAAAAGAAAGAACTACCCATCCAGAACCAGCAGCAAAGACAAAAAAGTCATTCGAAGAGATGATCCAACACCATCATAATTTGCAGCCCCGCTTCAGCGACCAGTGATCCAGAGACACCAGTACTCCACCCTTTCGATGCAACAGCCCAATTACCTATCAACCTGAAGGCTTGAACCACATCACTGCCTGTCATAATTGAGACATCCAAGGATCAAAGTAAATCCGGATGCCTTTGTCATTCTCACCTTCTTTTGGCTGCAGGCTGTATCGTTGACAATTAGGGGAGTTTGCTCCCGAACTCCTAGGGCTCGCCGTGTAGACATAGTTTTCCATAGCAAACAGAGCCTCTCTGCCATCAAGGTCCTTGCCAACAGTGATCTCCTGGTTAATCGGATAATTGAGTCTGAGAAACAGAGAGTGTGAACCAAGGCTGTTTACCCGCCTCCCACTAAAAAAATCCTAAAGGCCCCAACAAGCCGGTATCCTGCTCATAGACGTAACAACCACTATCCGGGTTTTTGCAATATAACTTTTCCGGCTCATGTGTCCGAATGATCATCAGTCTTTTGCCGTCGTCTGATCAAGCGAGGAACCAGTTGTGCTTCCCTGTTTTTGGCAAAGGTGGTGTGATTACAAAGGGCAGTAACTGTAGGGACACTGCATCATATCAAAAAGGACATGCATTGTTAATGTAAGATCAACATTGTTCAGAGTATGAGTAGGATAATGCAAGAAACAACATTGATATGCCCCTGTTGGAACTGGGAGGAAAATACAGGGAAATGTATACTGGGTTCGAAAATATAGAAGTGCCATGCATGGTTATACTCATGTTATCTCGCAATCGATTCTTCACAGGAAACTACCATGTCATGCATGTTATGTAATCATGTTCTGTCCACACAAACAAATTCTTCAAGGTAACTAACAGACCATGCATTGTTATATACTTGTGTTCTATGGGCAAAAATTTTGTGAGGATATTATTCTAGCCATTGATTGCTGAAGGGCGAATATAGGTATGTACACATGGTAAGCACTACAGGATTTCACTACTTCCAAATATTGTCGTGGTTTTGTCATGGCAGATGTCCTAGAGAAAGGACTTAGTCATGGAGCCATCGCGACGGGTTAGCTTAAAGGGGTTAAAGTGGACACAGGGATGCAAGAGAGTTTATACTAGTTCGGCCCCTTTGATGAAGGTAAAAGCCTACGTCTAGTTGTGATGGAATTGATGGGGTTTCGATGACTAGGGAGCAAACAAGCTTCGCCTATGTCTCGAGTTGTTGTCTGTTGTCCTTGAACCACCGCCGGGTTGTCCCCTTATATACACGGGTGACGCCCGTCGGTTCACAGAGTCCCAATACCGGCTCATAGATGTGTCCGGTTTGGTCTCTACTTATTCCTAACTTACAATACAAGTTAAATACCAACGCCGGTTTACGGCTATAGGCCTTGAACCGACTATGGGCCTTGAGCCCTCATCTGCCTTCTTGGGCTTTAACATACTTAACTACTGACGAAATTAACCTAGCCCGGATAGGCCGGTTTACGCCCAGTAGTGATATCCCGAACATTAGGCCCCAGATTGATTTGAACATGTTCATGTCAATCCTTTAGCAAAAATCTTCATCTTCAATATCTTCTTGTGGTTTGTTGAACCGCCGTGATGTCATCTTCTCTGGTTGTTGTAAACCGGCGTGACGTCACCTGTTATAAAGGACCTTAGTAGGTCTGCGACAATTAAGACGACATCTTTGTTTCCAAACCCACGGTCCCTTGATTTTCGCGCCTGACTCCTGTCCCTTGCCTTATAAATAGGACCGAAGGGTCATTTCTTTTTCCCCTCTGTGCCCTTGTGCTTCGTCTTCCTCGCGTCGCCCAGCTTTGGAGCTCCGCCGCCACCGTCAACCTCTGCATCAACCTTGGCCGCTGCATCAACCTGGGCGCACCAGAGCACCGCGGCAACCTTCCGCGTCTTTCTCATCTCCAGTAAGTCTTCTGTTCTTTTCAACACACATCTGCTCTAGGGTTTCATGTTCTTCTAGTGTTCATCGCCTGTTTCGTGTTCATACGATAACTCCTAGATGCATCTGTGAATCCTTACTCTATGTAGCGGTAGTTTTTAGCATCCGCCTTCAGTTTCATGCCTCAAGACCATAGATCCATATGTATCCCTGCCCATTGATTCAGTACTATTCTTTTTTTTGAACCTTGAATATTTTCCTTCTTTTCTGAACTTGCTTCAGATCCGTCGCTGTAGAGAAGTCTTGTGAAATCTGTTTCTGTAAACTTACTCATCTGCTTCAATGTTTAGACCAGGCGGTTTAACTTTGTACAAAAAATTGCCAAACCGGTATATACCATTAGTCCCCTTGTTGAACCGCCAGATGTTGTTGCTTCATAAAACTCCGGTTTAGATAGATCTGTCTCCGGTTTAACATTGCACATACCAATGTACCTTAATCAATGCATTTTTGAACCGGGATCACCTACCTTGTAGATTTCATCAGGGCCAAGCAAGTATATGAGTGCAACTGGGTTCCTTCTCGCGTCACAGAGGCTCAACTGGACGATTTAGTCCTGATCGGCGCCTTAGGCAGCAAAGATACCATCCATTGGAGGGCTCCTGGCAAAGAATGCCCTCCCACACCTCAAGAAGGAGAGGTCGTCGTTTTCGTAGATCACTTAGCCCGGGGCTTTAAGCCGCCCGATTCTAAATTTTCCCGGGACGTTTTAGCCGATTTTCAACTCCACCCACAAGACACTGGTCCCAACTCTGTTACAAACATGTGTCACTTCCAAGTGCTCTGTGAGGCGTTCTTTCAAGAGGAGCCCACAGTGGAGTTGTTCAGAGACTATTTCCATCTAAACCGCCGTACTGAGTTTTCTGATGGTTCCAATACGGAATTGGGTGGTGTGGCGATTCAGAAAAGGAAAGAGGTCATATACCCTCATGCCAAGCTGCATAGCCACCCCAAAGAGTGGAATCAAACATGGTTCTATTGCAAATACACCTCCCCTGCTGGTGAAAATCCTTTCCCTGGCTTTCGTCCGGAGCGTCTTAGCAATACACACCCCTTTCCGCAAAGGTTGACTACCAAGGAGAGAAGCAAATACGCCCCTCAACTGTCCAAGCTCAGAGCCTTTATGGCCAACGGTTTAACATGGGTTGATCTCGCTCGCTGTTGGATATCATGGAGCATACTACCCCTTAGTCAGCGCTCCGGTTTGATGTGCGAGTATACGGGCAGTGTTGATGACCCACTGCGACATGCTAACATCTAGCTCACCGACGAAGAAATCACAGAAGCTGTGAATAAGATGCTGAATGTACTGGAACACATCTGTGCTAAAACCGGCCTGCTTCCCTTCTATGCCACCAACAAACCGCAGCTGTAAGAGTTTAATTTTTCCTTTTGCTGAACCTGTTATTGATATGTCTGGTCATTGTTTAATATCAGTGTCTGTGTAACCAGGGCAATGATCCGTTTTGGAGCAAGAAACTGTCGCAGGAGAAACCAGAAAAACCAGACAAACCGGAAAGATCAACCTGGCAAAAGACTAAAGCTGTGAAGAAGACTGCCCACAGGAAAAGAACCACTGCATCCTCTAATCCGGCCCCTGATGATGATGTGGATAATCCGGACCTTGAGGTAGGGCTTGACTCAGTTGGCTTATTTTTCATGCGTCTTATTGATGGTGATATTTGTCAGGATGATGCCGAAGCTAGCCATGCTGATGCTGCAGAGGTAATTATTCTCTCTTCTGATTCAGAACCTTTGCCTTCACTAAAAATCCGTCAGGCAAACCGGAAAGTTAAATTTTCTCATCCTCTCGCTTACTTGGATCCCAAATTTCTTATGAAGACCTAGTAGCATGAAGCTCGCCGCACAACCCGGCACAGCGGCCAGGTAGTTACCTCCACCGGTTTACCGAACAGTCTGGTTCAGAAACGCCGTTCAAAGGTCTCTAATTTGCTTGTCAGTGCTTGTCGTAAAGCGGGCTGTTTTCGTCAACCTCTTAATCCATCTGACTCCGATTATCAGGTTACTTCCCACTCATCCTATGGCGAGTCCTCGGCCACTCAGCTGCCACCGCTCAAAATGGTGCTTGGGTAAGCCATACTTATCTTAATATTTCCGGTACATCACCTTGGAACATATGCTGTATTTGACTTTGTTATTCCTTTCAGGGCCAAGCCTAGGCCGAGCAAGAAGGATCGCCTGGATAAAGAGGCCGAGGAGGATGCCATCCCTGAACCGGGCAAAACACCAGATCTTGAAGTGGCTATTCCTGAAGACATACCCAATGATCCACCACAACGAGATGACGATCTTATTGCTGAAGAGAGGCCTATTGATACCTCAAGTCCCGTCAACCAGCCCACAAGCCCCATCCGGATTGAGAAATCCACCAATCCAACAAAGCCTACTGATAAGCCAACGGCCCCAGTTCAAACCGGTGATGCCAAGGATGATGAGGTTTTCATTACTGGCATTGGTCGCACAGAGCCAGGCAATCCTGTCGCTTTGTCTAAACATACTGCCAAGGAAGAATTTGCTGCCTTTGGCAAAGGCAAGCGGAATGTTGATCTGGCGACTTACGCTGCTCTGACCGCCCAAGACATCCATTCCGACTATCTGAACTGGCTGTATACTAGTTGTGACTATGAAGCCGGTCTGGTTAACATGATGAAAGATAAATATGAGGTAACTTCCATATGCCTTTTCCTGCTTGTATGCTTCAATTCTTGCTGACTCTCCTAGCCCCCAAGGGCCGGTTTGTAATCTTCTTTCAAACCGGGACTTACTAATATAAATCTTAATGCCTCGAAATTTGCTAATGTAGCCCCCAAGGGCCGGTTTAACTTAGTGTAGTTAAACCGGGACTTAAGTAATTAATATCTCCGCATCAGAACTTTTTTTTGAACAAATAGCCATTAGCCCCCAAGTGCCAAGTTGAATACTTGTATTGAGCTTGGAACTTTATAATCAAGTGAAATATGAAGATCAAATAGGCATTAGCCCCCAAGCGCCAAGTGCATAACTTGTTATGTGGTTGGTGCTTCAATTCTTGCACTGCTTGCTGAATCATATAACTGTCTGTATGCAGACTGAACTGAAGACTAAAGAGACCCAAATCGCCGATCTCCAAGAAAATCTGAAGTCCCAACAAGCTGAAACCTCGAAAGCAAAAGAGGAATTAACCAGCGCTTTAAGCGCCATGGAACAGCTTAAGGAGGGATTCAAGAAAGAGCGGGCGGATTGGGCCACTGAAAAATCCGCTTTAACCAAACGAGCAGAAGATGCCGAGGCTGCACTTAAACCGGTGGTGGACGAACTGGCCAGCATAAAGCGGCATGTGCATGCCATGACCACTGCTATCTTTGGTAAGCTGGTTTGATTTCTAGATTGCCTCAACCGTCTTATAGAGCTACCGGTTTGTTAACCCTTTGTGATACTTCAGGGACACGCATTGGTCATTTGGGGTCAGATGTGCAGAACAAGTTGAAAGCCGCCTATACGTTGATCGAACAACTGTATACTGGTGCGTAGCGGATCATCTGTACTGCATCCCACAACAAGCCGGCGCCCACTTTGATTCAGGACACTCTGCAGAAACTGTCGGTGCTTCCTGCCTGGGTTGAAGAGCTGAAGAAATCTGCTGCTCGAACCGGCACGATCAATGCCTTAATCCGGTCAAAAGCTTGGGTGCCGGATTTTGATCCTATTGAAGCGGCTCAGGGCTATCCCAGCCTGAAGGAAGATGGGTCAGAGTTTGGTGAAGCGGATCTGCGAGCAATAAACCGGGAGGTGCGTTCGCTAGCTTGTCAATTGGCTGAAGAAGCAGACTTGTCTCACTATCAAGCCCATTATGACAATCAAAACAAGCGAGTAGCTGCACCAACTCATGAAGCAGAAAATCTTATCCCTCCAATCCATAAGCATACTTATGCTCCCGATATTGAACCGTCGTTGCTGATCCATGATGAAGCTGTCTTTCGAGCATTAATGGGAATCGACTGGACAACTGTTGATTTCCAGCCGTTGGGTAGAGAAACTGGAGCTGAAGTGGCGCGGGATGACCCACAACCATCAGGCCAGGCTGGTGACCAAGCTTGAACCGGAAGCCGGTTTAAACTGCTTCTCCTTTGAAAAACAATGATCTTATTTTGGGCACCGTGTTGCCTTGTAATAGGCTAGCTGATACTCTTGATCTTAATATGCCTTCGTGCATAACCACTTCAACTTGTGCTTCCTTTGGGTGATGAACTGTCCAAAGTATTTTCTGCAACATAAAAAATCTCAAAGTGCCACCGCGGTTGTACCATCAGGCGGAGTATGATGTCTGCATATGTAAAATCAAAATATCTGAAATTTAAGCATATGATCAAATCTTTGAGATACATAATACCTGCCATCGTTAGACATGAAGTTGGCTTAGCCAGTCTTAAAGCGGAGGTTTATAAACCCACACTGTTTGGAGGAGATAGCAGCTCCTGTATATATATAATGCCGGTTTACCATGTAAACCGTGCCGGGTTGTAAAACACTGTGTTACTCCGTAATAGGATGTTAACAAAAAATCAAACCGAGCAAATAGTCGCCAGATTAAAAATGGACCGTGTTCCGTCAATTGACAGTGTGAACCGGTTTAAAACTTTGTCGGTTTAAAAAACGCAATAAAAAGAAAGAAATATCTTTCAAAGAAAATTTTGAAGCAAAGGCAATGACAAAACCGTTTGCAAAAAGAGGCTTATTTGAGCTGATCAGATGGCGTTACCATGGTCGAACACGACCAAGCTCCTGATAGGTGTAGCTATTGTTCAAGTCAGCCAGGTCCCCAAATGAAACCGTGGCATTTATGCCGATCAAGTGGCATGGCAATGGTTCGGGTTCGACCAAGCCCCCAAGTGATTCTGTGGCCTTAGGCCGATCAAGAGGCATGACTGGTTCAGACGTGACCAAGTCCCCAAGTGATCTGGTGGCTCTCACCTATCAAGAGGTATTGCATTGGTTCGGACACGACCAAGCCCCCAAGTGATATAACATGATGCTTTTGAAAAGCTAACTCAAGGGGTAAACCGTAGGCCGCTTTAGAACAACTCCGTGTAACCACACATGATTTAAAAGAACAGATACCCCGCTTTAGCTGAGGTTCCGGTTTATTATATTTAATCATAATATATACATCGTCATAATATGTACATAAGTAGAGCCAATGGCTTAGGTATAGTAAGGCCGAAGATGAGCTATGTTCCACGGCCTGTTGGTCTCCTCCTCTAATGTACGTGAGTCTTTATGCTCTTGAATATCGATCAGATAGTATGACCCGTTGTGCAGATTCTTGCTGACCACAAAAGGCCCCTCCCAAGGTGGGGATAGCTTATGCATATCAGTCTGATCTTGGATGAGCCGAAGCACCAAATCTCCTTCCTGAAAGGTTCTGGTTCTGACTTGGCGACTGTGATAACGACGAAGATCCTGTTGGTAAATCATCGATCGGGCGGCTGCTATGTCACGCTCTTCATCCAACCGGTCCAAAGCATCTTGCCGTGCTATCTCGCTGTCTGCTTCAACATAAGCCGTCACACGAGGTGAATCATGACGGATATCACTAGGGAGAACCGCCTCCGCTCCGTAAACCACGAAGAACGGTGTGTATCCTGTTGATCTGTTGGGTGTGGTATTCATGCTCCATAAAACAGATGGTAATTCTTCTACCCAACAACCCGGCGTTCTTTGCAAAGGAACCATGAGCCGGAGCTTGATGCCTCTCAAGATCTCTTGATTAGCCCTTTCTGCTTGGTCATTGGACTGTGGGTGTGCCACTGATGAAACGTCAAGCCGGATATGCTCCCGTTCGCAGAACTCCTTCATGGCACCCTTGGACAAATTGGTACCATTATCTCTGATGATACTGTGTGGAAAGCCAAACCGGAAAATCACTTTTTTGATGAACTGAACCGCCGTGGCTGCGTCACACTTGCTAACAGGTTCTGCCTCCACCCATTTTGTAAACTTGTCAACCGCCACCAGGAGGTGGGTCTTCTTATCTTTGGACCTTTTGAAAGGCCCAACCATATCCAGCCCCCAAGTCGCAAATGGCTAAGTAATTGGAATCATTCTCAATTCTTGAGCCGGCACATGAGCACGTCTTGAAAACTTTTGGCAACCATCACATCGTCTGACCAGATCCTCCGCATCAGCATGAGCAGTTAACCAATAGAAGCCACGGCAAAACGCTTTAGCCACCAGAGATTTTGAACCGGCGTGGTGACCACAATCTCCTTCGTGGATCTCACGCAAAATTTCACGGCCTTCTTCAGGAGACACACAACGTTGAAACGCCCCTGACACACTGCAATGATGCAACTCGCCGTTGATAATAGTCATGGACTTGGATCGCCGGATTATCTATTGGGCCAGAGTCTCATCCTCTGGTAACTCGCCCCGGTTCTTGTACGCCAAGTAAGGAAGCATCCAATCCGGAATAACATGAAGAGCTGCCACCAATTGAGCCTCCGGATCAGGAATAGCTTAATCCGCTTCACCAGGGATCTTGACCGACGGGTTGTGCAGCACATCCAGAAAAACATTGGGCAGGACCGGTTTGCGCTGAGAGCCCAGCCAGCTTAAAGCGTCCGCCGCTTCATTCCTCCGCCGGTCCACATGGTCCACCTGATAGCCTTTAAAGTGACCTGCAATAATATCCACCTCACGACGATATGCTGCCATGAGTGGGTCCTTAGAGTCCCAAGTGCCAGCCACTTGTTGAGCCACGAGGTCCGAGTCACCGAAGCACTTAACTCGACTTAGATTCATCTCCTTAGCCATTCGGAGACCATGGAGAAAGGCTTCATACTCAGCTGCATTGTTAGTACAAGCGAACATTAAGCGGAGAACGTAACAAAACTTATCACCTCGTGGGGAAGTTAATACGACTCCAGCCCCCGAGCCTTCCAATTGCCTGGATCCGTCAAAATGGATGGTCCAATATGTGTGATCCGGCTTTTCTTCAGGTGCTTGCAGTTCCGTCCAATCATTGATGAAATCAACAAGTGCTTGAGACTTAACCGCTGTCTGAGGCACATACTTCAATCTGTGTGGCCCCAGCTCTATAGCCCTCTTGGCAATCCGGCCAGTCGCTTCCCGGTTCTGGATGATATCCCCCAAAGGAGCAGAACTGACCACTGTAATTGGGTGCCCTTGGAAGTATTGCTTAAGCTTCCGGCTTGCCATAAAAACTCTGTACACCAGCTTCTGCCAATGCGGATACCTTTGCTTGGACTCAATGAGTACCTCACTGATATAATAGACCGGACGTTGAACCGGATGCTCCTTACCTGCCTCCTTTCGCTCCACCGCAATAGCCACGCTGACCGCACGAGCATTAACAGCAACATATAGCAGTAATGGCTCCTTGTCAATAGGAGCAGCGAGCACAGGCGGATTGTCCAATTGCCGCTTTAAGTCCTCCAATGCTTCATCAGCAGCGGAACTCCAGACGAACTGATCCGTCTTCTTCAGCATCTGATACAAAGGGATTGCCTTCTCCCCAAGGCGGCTGATAAACCGGCTTAACGCGGCAATCCGGCCTGCCACGTGTTGAACATCATTGATACACTTCGGTTTAGCCAGGGAGGTGATGGCTGTGATCTTCTCCGGATTGGCCTCAGTTCCCCTATTGGACACCAGAAAACCCAATAACTTGCCTACCGATACACCAAAGACACACTTGGCCGGATTAAGCATCATCTTGTACGTCCTCAGGTTATCAAAGGTTTCCTTCAAATCGTCAACCAGAGTCTCCTTTTCCCTGGACTTAACCACGATATCATCCACATAAGCATGTACATTACGACCAATCTACTTGTGAAGACAATTTTGTACACACCGTTGATAAGTTGCCTAGGCACTCTTGAGCCCAAAGGGCATAGACACATAACAGAAGGCTCCAAAGGGAGTTATGAATGTCGTCTTCTCCTGGTCCTTAACTGCCATTTTGATCTGATGATAGCCAGAATATGCATCCAAAAAACTTAAACGCTCACAACCCGCCGTAGCATCAATAATTTGATTAATACGGGGGAGGGCAAAAGGATCTGCTGGACAAGCCTTATTAAGGTCTGTGTAATCCACACACATGCGCCAGGTGCCGTTTTTCTTAAGGACCAGCACCGGCTTGGCAAGCCACTCAGGGTGAAAAACTTCAACAATAAAACCAGCTGCTAAGAGCCTGGCTACCTCTTCTCCAATCGCCTTGCATATTTCTTCGTTAAACCGACGGAGGAACTGTTTCACCGGTTTGTATTTAGGATCCACATTAAGGGTGTGCTCAGTGAGTTGCCTTGGTACACCTGGCATGTCAGAGGGCTTCCATGCAAAATGTCCCGATTCTCACGGATGAACTCGATGAGCGCGCTTTCCTATTTCGGATCCAAGTTGGCACTGATGCTGAACTGCTTGGACGAATCGCCAGGCACAAAGTCAACAAGCTTAGTTTCAGCTGCCGATTTGAACTTCAGGGCCGGATCATGCTCCGTAGTTGGCTTCTTTAATGGAGTCATGTCCGCCGGATCAACATTGTCCTTATAATATTTCAGCTCCTCGGTGGCACAAACCGACTCTGCATAGGCCGCATCTCCTTCCTCGCACTCCAAAGCGATTTTAGGGCTTATGAGAACCATTATTGTCCCCTTGTGACCCGGCATCTTGAGCTGCAAATACACATAATAGGGCCGTGCGTCCAAACAGGGCGTGATATGGACTTTGGATTTTCACCACTTCAAACGTCAATATCTCCGACCTGGAATCATGATCATCTCCAAAGGCCACTTCCAGAGCTATCTTACCAACAGGATATGCTTACTTGCCAGGCACCACACCATGGAACACCGTATTGGACGGTTTGAGGTTTTTATCTGTTAGTCCCATACGACAGAAGGTCTCATAGTACAAGATATTAATGCTGCTCCCTCCATCCATGAGCACCTTGGTGAACTTGTAGCCTCCCACCTGAGGCGCCACCACCAGAGCCAACTAACCTGGATTATCAACCTGGGGAGGGTGATCCTCTCTGCTCCATATGATTGGCTGTTCAGACCAGCGTAGATAACGGGGCACGGTCGGTTCAACAGAGTTGACTGCCCGCCTCTGAACCTTCCGGTCTCGCTTGTCCAAGCTAGTGGTAAAGACATGGTATTGCCCACTATTCAACTGCTTTGGGTTGCTCTGGTAACCTGACTGTTGCTGCTGCTAGTTGTAACCACTTTGGTTGTTCTGATTATTTGACCGTTATGTCTGCCTAGATTACCATTAAATCCTGAACCAGAATTTGCTCCACCGTAACCCGGCCCGGATCTTGAGCCACCGCCGGAGCCGTGATCATACCGGAAAGCATTAGAATTCTTGAACTCCTGCATAATGAAGCAATCCTTCCAAAGGTGGTTTGCTGGCACCTCCTTCGTCCCATGTCTTGGACAGGGCTGGCTCAGCAGATAATTTGGGCGGTCCGGGTTAGGGTTGGGGGCCCCACTGCGATTTTTTGGTTTACCCTTGCGTCACTGGCCATTGTCCTGCGCGTTGGTACTAGCCACAAAGTCCATGTTACCATCCGCTTTACGCTTGCCTCCACCACCATTGCCTGCCCAGTGATGCTGCTGACCTTTGGAGTTGCTGTTCCTCTTTCCCTTCCGTGCCTTGTCATCATCAGATTCGGGATCCTTGGTACTATCAAAATCAGCATACTTTACCAAAGCAGCCATGAGGGTCCCCATGTCAGTGCAATGGCACTTCATCCGTCCCAACTTCAGCTTTAGGGGCCCAAACCGGCAGTTTCCTTCTAGGGTTAAGACTATGGTGTCAGCGTTGATGCGGTCTGATGAATGCAACACTTGTGAGACCCAGCGCACCCAATGAGTCGTCGATTCTCCTTCCTCCGGGACACAGGCAGCTAAGTCTACTATCGACATGGGCTGCTTACATGTATCCTTGAAATTATTGATAAACCGGGCTCGTAATTGGGCCCATGAACTGATAGAATTGGCCGGTAAGCTTTTTAACCAAGTGCGGGCCGTTCCTTCAAGCATCATGGTGAAGTACTTTGCACATGCCGCATCATCCACATCCAGCATCTCCATGGCCATCTCATAGCTCTCCACCCTTGTCTCTGGGGGTTGATCCGCCGTGTAATTTGGTACCTTGCACGGGCCCTTGAAATCCTTGGGCAGGCGCACATTGCGTAAAGCGGGGACATGGCAAGGCACCCCCAAAGAGCTAGAAGTAACACCGGGTTCGACTGAAATAGTTGGACGAACCGGCGTAAGCTGCCGAGCCTGATGTTGTGCGGCTAACTCGGCCTCCCTGCGTGCTCGGGCCCGGTCCACCACTTCCTGAGCGTTATCAGCACCACCCGCCGGGTTGTTGCCGCGGGGTGCTCCACGTCGTTCATTACTTGACACTGTCGGTTCCTCCATACGCCTGCTATAGCTCCGTCTTGGGCGAGGGGTTGAGTGGATCCGGTCGCGGCTGTACGAGTATGCTTCCTGTTGGTCCAAAGCTGTCCTAAGAAGCTCCTTGACCCGTCGCGTCTCTGTCGCCTGCGGTGAGTCACCTTCAATTGGAATGGCCTCCAGCCGTGGAGCAGCAGCGACGAGATTGTCCATTGGGTTGGAGTAGTGATCCGGAGGTGTTAAAACAGCCTGAGGTATAATGGTGTTTTGACGAGGCGGGTCCATTCGACGAGGCTGAACCGGCGCACCAGTCCCAGGAGCTTTCGCCCGGTTTCCCTCCAGCGGATTACTGGTTCCTGCTCCTGGGTGTTGAAAAGGTCTTTGGCCTCGAAAACCGGAGGCAAACGGGATCGGTACTTCCTCCTCATGACTTCATGCGACGCGTTCTGGTCCAACATGAGCCTGTAGGCTTGTGCGTCTAGAGCGGCCCGCTCTGTGGCCATCCTGGTATCCTCAGCTGCCAGATCGACCTTGGCCTAGGTGATCTGTTCCTTTACCTTTGCAATCTCCGCATTATGGACATCCTGATCCGCCGGATTAGCTTCCGCCATAAGCACAGCCAATGCATCAAATAGCTCTGATAGAACTTGAGCCGGCGGGCGCACAGGGCCTCCTACCCTGGCAGCCGTCGCCGCTGCTGAACCGGAGGTTGTTGCCGCAGCGGTCGAAGAATGAAGCGCTGCTTGTGTGCCGGCCATGAATATTCCAACTCGGTTGGGCAGATCAGAGGGGTCCAGAATACTGTCGCCATCGGAACAGCCCCCAATCCGGCCATCTTGTAGCTGATAAAGAGATTCGATTTCTCCGGTCGATGACTCGTCATCGGAACAAACGTCGGTCTCGCCGCGAGATTCCGATCCATCCTCATAACTTCCTCCATGGATGACTCCCACGAAGGCACACTTCATGGCCGGTTTAACCCGGGCGGATCGCGCACGCTGAGCCGTCTCGACGAGGTCGGTGCAGATGTCCGGCTCAGGGCCCGGTTCACCGATCTTGCCGATGAAAACATGAATGCCACCAAAGGGGACCCGGTACCCATACTCAACTGAGCCGGCCTCGGGGCCCCAGCCTGCATCATTGATGTAGAGCTTGCCGCGACGACTCTTAGTCATCCGGCCTACAACGTAGCCCTCGAGTCCTTCAAAGCGGCCCTCCAAGAACCTGAAACCATCATGCGATAGCCCCACGGTGGGCGCCAACTGTCGTGGTTTTGTCACGGCAGATGTCCTAGAGAAAGGACTTAGTCGTGGAGCCATCGCGACGGGTTAGCTTAAAGGGGTTAAAGCGGACACAGGGATGCAAGAGAGTTTATACTACTTTGGCCCCTTCGATGAAGGTAAAAGCCTACGTCTAGTTGTGATGGAATTGATGGGGTTTCGATGACTAGGGAGCAAACAAGCTTTGCCTATGTCTCAAGTTGTTGTCTGTTGTCCTTGAACCACCGCCGGGTCGTCCCCTTATATACACGGGTGACGCCCGTCGGTTCACAGAGTCCCAATACCGGCTCATAAATGTGTCCGGTTTGGTCTCTACTTATTCCTAACTTATAATACAAGTTAATACCAACGCTGGTTTACGGCTACATGCCTTGAACCGACTATGGGCCTTGAGCCCTCATCTGCCTTCTTGGGCTTTAACATACTTAACTACTGACGAAGTTAACCCGGCCCGGATAGGCCGGTTTACGCCCAGTAGTGATATCCCCAACAAATATAGAGTTCTCCATATGCACATTTACTTCCCTAATGTATGGTTAGATGAAACCAACAGTGTGGTGCATGTTTCTACATCATACAAATGAGGAAACTAACATGGCCATTGATACACACTCATATTTAGTAGTAGTATATAGATTACTGTAAAATAAGGATAATATCCATATATTCCTAACCGTTTGATTATTTAGGGTACAAATTGGCTGTAATGACATGGTCACAATCGCATGAATTAACTCATTCCAAATATAGCTGATTTACGGCGTCTCTAATACATTGCCATAGTTCTACTCAAATTTTGCTCAAACAGGGATATGCCAATCATCACAAAAATTTCAAACAGTGTCATGGCGTCATCATTAACATGAGATGGAAACAACTTACACGCGCCGTCCCAGCAATACGTGGTGCCATCTGCTTTGTCGATCGCGTAGATGATGCCATTGTGTTCAATAGCATGACAGAAGTGTGTATCAGCTTTGACGATGATCCACTGTGAGCCGAGTTGTCTCCAGCTAAAGAAGGCACCAGCGTCAAGATAGGCGAGTCCGCGGTCGAACAAGGCAATTAGCTTGAAGTCTGCGTAATTCGCATGTCGTGTGGGCACTTGGCAGATTACAATCTTCTGCAAAACAAGGTCCGTCCAACTGACGTAGTACTCTACATGACTTGGACCGCGATGGTAATACTCTATATAATCCAACGGAGGAAGGATAATCTCATGGGAGGTCTGGAAGTTCACGAGCACCAACTTTTTACCAGCTTCTCTGAAGGCAGCCATCTAGTGGGAGTTCATGCCGACCCAGTACATACCTGCCAAGAAGTTTCGGGCGATGGTGATCGGATCGATGTCGAGGGAAATGATGTACGGCAACCCACTACATACCTACAAAGAAGTTTCGGCTAATGGAGATCGGATTGAAGTCAAGGGGCATCATGCATGCCTCCGTATCATGGTGAGCCAATCTCGCAAGACCAGATAGCAGCAAGAAGGGTGTCTTGAAAAGCTTAGTCCTTGCTTCAACGATGGCCATGTGCATGTCCCTCGAGCATGCAGCCAGCCGTAGGGCGCTCAACATATCCATACACGAACAACAGAGGTCGAGGATGTCACTGGGGAGATTGCTCCAATCACGGCTCATATGGATGCTGCGCGGTTCACGTTCGGTCATGGTGGAGTTTGGAAGGGGGCTTGATTTACGGGGGAGAAGGATGTCGGTGCTGGAGCGGCTAGCGAGGGAATAGTGGTACTGGGGGAGGCGAGTGAGGCGACGGTACACGGGGGCACAGTGAGATGGAGACAGAGACGGAGAAGGTGATGGAGATGGAGTTTTGCTATGGGAGCGGAGAGGGAGACGAGGCGAGGCGCCAATGTGTTGTACTGCGGCGGTGACAGACTACACAGTGCACAGGGTGAGGCTGACTTTGGTAACCTGAACACGCCGTCTGGACTAGTGTCAGGCTAGGGTGTTGTCACTTCACTGTGAGGACCAGATGAATAGTATTTTGACCATCAAATGTACCACAGTTGTACTACTACTACTACTACTACTACTACTACTACTACTACTACTACTACTACTACTACTACTACTACTACTACTACTATAGTAGTAGTAGTAGGAACATGAGTACTCCAGTATTGTATAGCGGAAATAGGTCTCCCATGCTAGCATGCCTGTTCACTTCATCGTTCAAGTATCATCCATATTGCGAGCAGAACCAAATTCTCATGCATGCCCAATCAACGCCCTGCCGCGATGCATGCAGTGGTCGTTCTGGTGCATCAAGGACAGCATGCAGATCATTCCACACTTGAGAAGAGTAAAAATGGAAAGGTAGAATGCGGCAGCAGAGGAAGAGAACGCTGGCTAACGAGGCTGGGAGGGGATCGAGCAGGAAGTTAATGCTCCACGCCTAAAGGTTTTGGGAAAACCTGATTTTCATAAGGTGACTTATACTCACCTAAACGGAGGGAGTATTCCTTAACCAGAGAATGTTGTGTCTCCCACTCACACGCTCAAAAAAAACTACGACACATTTTTTAATAATTTTGCATAGGTCCCACCTATCAGGAAGGGTGGGCACGTACACGAACAAGTATGAGTCATCAGTCTACCCGCATAGCCTTTTCTTTTAGTCTACCAAGCCGTCTAATCAACTGCCTGCACGCCACTTCTCCCATTTACTTCTCCATCGGGAACTGACTCTCCTCGGCTTCTTCACCTCCCCTTCGTCTTCATTTGCATCCAAACCCCGTACATATGCAAGCTAATCTCCACTCGCACCGAGCCTAACCTGTGAAACAGTGGGCAGGGGGAGAATTAGGAAATGGACACGGAAGTAGTCTTTAGAATGCATTTACTACGTGATCAAACTCATCTTACCTGCTCATCGGAGGAAATCCGAGTGCCCCTCAACGTCGGCATCTCAAGGGGCGTCAACTTGCAACTACGACCACGCCGCGCTGGAGAGACCCCCAAGGAAACATCCTCGTGCATTCCACGGAACATCAAGATGCATTTGTATGAGTAGTTTGTTGGGGAACGTAGTAATTTCAAAAAATTTCCTACGCACACGCAAGATCATGGTGATGCATAGCAACGAGAGGGGAGAGTGTGATCTACGTACCCTTGTAGATCGACAACGGAAGCGTTAGGTTGATGTAGTCGTACGTCTTCACGGCCCGACTGATCAAGCACCGAAACTACGGCACCTCCAAGTTCTAGCACACGTTCAGCTCGATGACGATCCCCGGACTCCGATCCAGCAAAGAATCGGGGAAGAGTTCCGTCAGCACGACAGCTTGGTGACGACCTTGATGTACTAATGTCGCAGGGCTTCGCCTAAGCACTGCTACAATATTATCGAGGACTATGGTGGAAGGGGGCACCGCACACGGCTAAGAATATGATCACGTGGATCAACTTGTGTCTCTAGGGGGTGCCCCTGCCTCCGTATATAAAGTCTCAAAAGGGGGGGGCCGGCTGGCCAAGAGGAGGTGCGCCAGGAGGAGTCCTACTCCCGGAGGGAGTAGGACTCCCCCCTTTCCTAGTTGGAATAGGATTCGTGGAGGAGAGAGAGGAGGAAGGGGGGCCGGCCCCTCTCCTTGTCCTATTCGGACCAAGGGGGGGGGGAGAGGCGCGCGGCCCATCTCTGGCCACCTCTTCTCTCTTCCACTAAGGCCCACTAAGGCCCATATACCTCCCGGGGGGTTCCGCTAACCTCCCGGTACTCCGGTAAAATCCTGATTTCACCCGGAACACTTCCGATATCCAAACATAGGCTTCCAATATATCAATCTTTATGTCTCGACCATTTCGAGACTCCTCGTCATGTCCGTGATCACATCCGGGACACCGAACAACCTTCGGTACATCAAAACGCATAAACTCATAATATAACTGTCATCAAAACCTTAAGCGTGCGGACCCTACGGGTTCGAGAACAATGTAGACATGACCGAGATATGTCTCCGGTCAATAACCAATAGCGGGACCTGGATGCCCATATTGGTTCCTACATATTCTACGAAGATCTTTTATCGGTCAGACCGCATAACTACATACATTGTTCCCTTTGTCATCGGTATGTTACTTGCCCGAGATTCGATCGTCGGTATCCAATACCTAGTTCAATCTCGTTACCGGCAAGTCTCTTTACTCGTTCCGTAATACATCATCCCGCAACTAACTCATTAGTTGCAATGCTTGCAAGGCTTAAGTGATGTGCATTACCGAGAGGGCCCAGAGATACCTCTCCGACGATCGGAGTGACAAATCCTAATCTCGAAATACGCCAACCCAACATGTACCTTTGGAGACACCTGTAGAGCACCTTTATAATCAGCCCAGTTACATTGTGACGTTTGGTAGCACACAAAGTGTTCCTCTGGCACACGGGAGTTGCATAATCTCATAGTCATAGGAACATGTATAAGTCATGAAGAAAGCAATAGCAACATACTAAACGATCGGGTGCTAAGTTAATGAAATGGGTTATGTCAATCAGATCATTCAACTAATGATGTGATCCCGTTAATCAAATGACAACTCTTGTCCATGGTTAGGAAACATAACCATCTTTGATTAACGAGCTAGTCAAGTAGAGGCATATTAGTGACACTCTGTTTGTCTATGTACTCACACATGTATTATGTTTCCGGTTAATACAATTCTAGCATGAATAATAAACTTTTATCATGATACAAGGAAATAAATAATAACTTTATTATTGCCTCTAGGGCATATTTCCTTCAGTCTCCCACTTGCACTAGAGTCAATAATCTAGATTACATAGTAATGATTCTAACACCCATGGAGCCTTGGTGCTGATCATGTTTTGCTCGTGGAAGAGGCTTAGTCAATGGGTCTGCTACATTCAGATCCGTATGTATCTTGCAAATCTCTGTGTATCCCACCTGGACTAGATCCCGGATGGAATTGAAGCATCTTTTGATGTGCTTGGTTCTCTTGTGAAATCTGGATTCCTTCGCCAAGGCAATTGCACCAATATTGTCACAAAAGATTTTCATTGGACCCGATGCACTAGGTATGACACCTAGATCAGATATGAACTCCTTCATCCAGACTCCTTCATTTGCTGCTTCCAAAGCAGCTATGTACTCCACTTCACATGTAGATCCCGCCATGATGCTTTGTTTAGAACTGCACCAACTGACAACTCCACCGTTTAATGTAAACACGTATCCGGTTTGCGATTTAGAATCGTCCGGATCAGTGTCAAAGCTTGCATCAACGTAACCGTTTACGATGAGCTCTTTGTCACCTCCATATACGAGAAACATATCCTTAGTCCTTTTCAGGTACTTCAGGATGTTCTTGACCGCTGTCCAGTGATCCACTCCTGGATTACTTTGGTACCTCCCTGCTAGACTTATAGCAAGGCACACATCAGGTCTGGTACACAACATTGCATACATGATAGAGCCTATGGCTGAAGCATGGGGAACATCTTTCATTTTCTCTCTATCTTCTGGAGTGGTCGGGCATTGAGTCTGACTCAATTCCACACCTTGTAACACAGGCAAGAACCCTTTCTTTGCTTGATCCATTTTGAGCTTCTTCAAAATCTTGTCAAGGTATGTGCTTTGTGAAAGTCCAATTAAGCGTCTTGATCTATCTCTATAGATCTTAATGCCTAATATGTAAGCAGCTTCACTGAGGTCTTTCATTGAAAAACTCTTATTCAGGTATCCCTTTATGCTATCCAGAAATTCTATATCATTTCCAATCAGTAATATGTCATCCACATATAATATCAGAAATGCTACAGAGCTCCCACTCACTTTCTTGTAAATACAGGCTTCTCCGAAAGTCTGTATAAAACCAAATGCTTTGATCACACTATCAAAGCGTTTATTCCAACTCCGAGAGGCTTGCACCAGTCCATAGATGGATCGCTGGAGCTTGCACACTTTGTTAGCTCCCTTTGGATTGACAAAACCTCCTGGTTGCATCATATACAACTCTTCTTCCAGAAACCCATTCAGGAATGCAGTTTTGACATCCATCTGCCAAATTTCATAGTCATAAAATGTGACAATTGCTAACATGATTCGGACAGACTTAAGCATCGCTACGGGTGAGAAGGTCTCATCGTAGTCAATCCCTTGAACTTGCCGAAACCCTTTTGCGACAAGTCGAGCTTTGTAGACAGTAATATTACCGTCAGCGTCAGTCTTCTTCTTGAAGATCCATTTATTCTCAATCGCTTGCCGATCATCGGGCAAGTCAACCAAAGTCCACACTTTGTTCTCATACATGGATCCCATCTCAGATTTCATGGCTTCAAGCCATTTTGCGGAATCTGGGCTCACCATCGCTTCTTCATAGTTCGTAGGTTCATCATGATCTAGTAGCATGATTTCCAGAACAGGATTTCCGTACCACTCTGGTGCGGATCTTACTCTGGTTGATCTATGAGGTTCAGTAGTATCTTGTTCTGAAGTTTCATGATCATGATCATTAGCTTCCTCACTTATTGGTGTAGGTGTCACAGAAACAGGTTTCTGTGATGCATTACTCTCCAACAAGGGAACAGGTATAGTTACCTCGTCAAGTTCTACTTTCCTCCCACTCACTTCTTTCGAGAGAAACTCCTTCTCCAGAAAGTTTCCGAACTTAGCAACAAAAGCCTTGCCTTCGGATCTGTGATAGAAGGTGTATCCAATAGTCTCCTTTGGATATCCTATGAAGACACATTTCTCCGACTTGGGTTCGAGCTTATCAGGTTGAAGCTTTTTCACATAAGCATCGCAGCCCCAAACTTTCAGAAACGACCACTTTGGTTTCTTGCCTAACCATAGTTCATAAGGCGTCGTCTCAACGGGTTTTGATGGTGCCCTATTTAACGTGAATGCGGCCGTCTCTAAAGCATAACCCCAAAACGATAGCGGTAAATCAGTAAGAGACATCATAGATCGCACCATATCTAGTAAAGTACAATTACGACGTTCGGACACACCATTACGCTGTGGTGTTCCGGGTGGCGTGAGTTGAGAAACTATTCCGCATTGTTTTAAATGTACACCAAACTCGTAACTCAAATATTCTCCTCCACGATCAGCTCGTAGAAACTTTATTTTCTTGTTACGATGATTTTCAACTTCACTCTGAAGTTCTTTGAACTTTTAAAATGTTTCAGACTTATGTTTCATCAAGTAGATATACCCATATCTGCTTAAGTCATCTGTGAAGGTGAGAAAATAACGATATCCGCCACGAGCCTCAATATTCATTGGACCACATACATATGTATGTATGATTTCCAACAAATCTGTTGCTCTCTCCATAGTATCGGAGAACGGCGTTTTAGTCAGCTTGCCCATAAGGCACGGTTCGCAAGTACCAAGTGATTCATAATCAAGTGGTTCCAAAAGTCCATCAGTATGGAGTTTCTTCATGCGCTTTATACCGATATGACCTAAACGGCAGTGCCACAAATAAGTTGCACTATCATTACCAACTCTACATCTTTTGGCTTCAACATTATGAATATGTGTGTCACTACTATCGAGGTTCAATAAGAATAGACCATTCTTCAAGGGTGCATGACCATAAAAGATATTACTCATATAAATAGAACAACCATTATTCTCTGATTTAAATCGCATCAAACAAGATCCAGATATAATGTTCATGCTTAACGCTGGCACCAAATAACAATTATTTAGGTCTAATATTAATCCCGAAGGTAGATGTAGAGGTAGCGTGCCGACTGCGATCACATCGACTTTGGAACCATTTCCCACGCGCATCGTCACCTCGTCCTTAGCCAATCTTCGCTTAATCTGTAGTCCCTGTTTCGAGTTGCAAATATTAGCAACAGAACCAGTATCAAATACCCAGGTGCTACTGCAAGCATTAGTAAGGTACACATCAATAACATGTATATCACGTATACCCTTGTTCACCTTGCCATCCTTCTTATCCGCCAAATACTTGGGGCAGTTCCGCTTCCAGTGACCAGTCTGCTTGCAGTAGAAGCACTCAGTTTCAGGCTTAGGTCTAGACTTGGGTTTCTTCTCTTGAGCAGCAACTTGCTTGTTGTTCTTCTTGAAGTTCCCCTTCTTCTTCCCTTTGCCCTTTTTCTTGAAACTAGTGGTCTTGTTGACCATCAACACTTGATGCTCCTTCTTGATTTCTACCTCCGCAGCTTTCAGCATCGCGAAGAGCTCGGGAATAGTCTTATTCATCCCTTGCATATTATAGTTCATCATGAAGCTCTTGTAGCTTGGTGGTAGTGATTGGAGAATTCTGTCAATGACGCTATCATCCGGAAGATTAACTCCCAGTTGAATCAAGTGATTACAATACCCAGACATCTTGAGTATATGCTCACTGATAGAACTGTTCTCCTCCATCTTGCAGCTATAGAACTTATTGGAGACTTCATATCTCTCAATCCGGGCATTTGCTTGAAATATTAACTTCAACTCCTGGAACATCTCATATGCCCCATGACGTTCAAAACGTCGTTGAAGTCCCGGTTCTAAGCCGTAAAGCATGGCACATTGAACTATCGAGTAGTCATCAGCTTTGCTCTGCCAGACGTTCATAACATCTGGTGTTGCTCCAGCAGCAGGCCTGGCACCCAACGGTGCTTCCAGGATGTAATTCTTCTGTGCAGCAATGAGGATAATCCTCAAGTTACGGACCCAGTCCGTGTAATTGCTACCATCATATTTCAACTTTGCTTTCTCAAGGAATGCATTAAAATTCAACGGAACAACAGCACGGGCCATCTATGTACAATCAAACATACATAAGCAAGATACTATCAGGTACTAAGTTCATGATAAATTTAGGTTCAATTAATCATATTACTTAAGAACTCCCACTTAGATAGATATCCCTCTAATCCTCTAAGTGATTACGTGATCCAAATTAACTAAACCATGTCCGATCATCACGTGAGATGGAGTAGTTTCATTGGTGAACATCACTATGTTGATCATATCTACTATATGATTCACGCTCGACCTTTCGGTCTCCGTGTTCCGAGGCCATATCTGTATATGCTTGGCTCGTCAAGTATAACCTGAGTATTCCGCGTGTGCAACTGTTTTGCACCCGTTGTATTTGAACGTAGAGCCTATCACACCCGATCATCACGTGGTGTCTCAGCACGAAGAACTTTTGCAACGGTGCACTCAGGGAGAACACTTCTTGATAATTTAGTGAGAGATCATCTTATAATGCTACCGTCAATCAAAGCAAGATAAGATGCATAAAAGATAAACATCACATGCAATCAATATAAGTGATATGATATGGCCATCATCATCTTGTGCTTGTGATCTCCATCTCCGAAGCACCGTCGTGATCACCATCGTCACCGGCGCGACACCTTGATCTCCATCGTAGCATCGTTGTCGTCTCGCCAATCTTATGCTTCCACGACTATCGCTACCGCTTAGTGATAAAGTAAAGCATTACAGCGTGATTGCATTGCATACAAGAAAGCGACAACCATATGGCTCCTGCCAGTTGCCGATAACTCGGTTACAAAACATGATCATCTCATACAATAAAATATAGCATCATGTCTTGACCATATCACATCACAACATGCCCTGCAAAAACAAGTTAGACGTCCTCTACTTTGCTGTTGCAGTTTTTACGTGGCTGCTACGGGCTTAAGCAAGAACCAATCTTACCTACGCATCAAAACCACAACGATAGTTTGTCAAGTTGGGGCTGTTTTAACCTTCGCAAGGACCGGGCGTAGCCACACTCAGTTTAACTAAAGTTGGAGAAACTGTCACCCGCAAGCCACCTATGTGCAAAGCACGTCGGGAGAACCGGTCTCGCGTAAGCGTACGCGTAATGTCGGTCCGGGCCGCTTCGTCCAACAATACCGCCGAACCAAAGTATGATATGCTGGTAAGCAGTATGACTTATATCGCCCGCAACTCACTTGTGGTCTACTCGTGCATATAACATCAACATATAAAACCTAGGCTCTAATACCACTGTTGGGGAACGTAGTAATTTCAAAAAAATTCCTACGCACACGCAAGATCATGGTGATGCATAGCAACGAGAGGGGAGAGTGTGATCTACGTACCCTTGTAGATCGACAATGGAAGCGTTAGGTTGATGTAGTCGTATGTCTTCATGGCCCGACTGATCAAGCACCGAAACTACGGCACCTCCGAGTTCTAGCACACGTTCAGCTCGATGACAATCCCCGGACTCCAATCCAGCAAAGTGTCGGGGAAGAGTTCCGTCAGCACAACGGCGTGGTGACGATCTTGATGTACTAATGTCGCAGGGCTTCGCCTAAGCACTGCTACAATATTATCAAGGACTATGGTGGAAGGGGGCACCGCACACGGCTAAGAATATGATCACGTGGATCAACTTGTGTCTCTAGGGGGTGCCCCTCCCTCCGTTTATAAAGGCTCAAAAGGGGGGGGGGCAAAGAGGAGGCACGCCAGGAGGAGTCCTACTCCCTACGGGAGTAGGACACCCCCCCTTTCCTAGTTGGAATAGGATTCGTGGAGGAGAGAGAGGAGGAAGGGGGGCGGCCCCCTCTCCTTGTCCTATTAGTACCAAGGGGGGAGAGGCGCGCGACCCATCTCTGGCCACCTCTTCTCTCTTCCACTAAGGCCCACTAAGGCCCACATACCTCCCGGGGGTTCCGGTAACCTCCCGGTACTCCGGTAAAATCCCGATTTCACCCGGAACACTTCTGATATCCAAACATAGGCTTCCAATATATCAATCTTTATGTCTCGACCATTTCGAGACTCCTCGTCATGTCCGTGATCACATCTGGGACTCCGAACAACCTTCGGTACATCAAAACGCATAAACTCATAATATAACTATCATCGAAACCTTAAGCGTGCGGACCCTACGGGTTCGAGAACAATGTAGACATGACCGAGATACGTCTCCGGTCAATAACCAATAGCGGGACCTGGATGCCCATATTGGTTCCTACATATTCTACGAAGATCTTTTATCGGTCAGACCGCATAACTACATACGTTGTTCCCTTTGTCACCGGTATGTTACTTGCCCGAGATTCGATCGTCGGTATCCAATACCTAGTTCAATCTCGTTACCGGCAAGTCTCTTTACTTGTTCCGTAATACATCATCCCGCAACTAACTCATTAGTTGCAATGCTTGCAAGGCTTAAGTGATGTGCATTACCGAGAGGGCCGAGAGATACCTCTCCGACGATCGGAGTGACAAATCCTAATCTCGAAATACGCCAACCCAACATGTACCTTTGGAGACACCTGTAGAGCACCTTTATAATCAGCCCAGTTACGTTGTGACGTTTGGTAGCACACAAAGTGTTCCTCTGGCACACGGGAGTTGCATAATCTCATAGTCATAGGAACATGTATAAGTCATGAAGAAAGCAATAGCAGCATACTAAATGATCGGGTGCTAAGCTAATGAAATGGGTCATGTCAATCAGATCATTCAACTAATGATGTGATCCCATTAATCAAATGACAACTCTTTGTCCATGGTTAGGAAACATAACCATCTTTGATTAACGAGGTAGTCAAGTAGAGGCATACTAGTGACACTCTGTTTGTCTATGTACTCACACATGTATTATGTTTTCGGTTAATACAATTCTAGCATGAATAATAAACTTTTATCATGATATAAGGAAATAAATAATAACTTTATTATTGCCTCTAAGGCATATTTCCTTCATAGTTTATCTTGTGAGAGAAAAGGATGAACGAGGGAAGGCCTCTAGAGATAGAGATGGACACTACTACTACCAATGTGCTGGCCCGTGCGTTGCAATGGATCCAAAGTAGTAGAATAATACTTGTTCACGTGCTTGAAATATAAACACTCTAGTTTTGATATACATGTGTCAGCAGACATGACAGCTTGTCCATGGAAGTTGAACCACGGCAATCATCACGTTTCTTGTTTCTACCACTGCCACACCCACACGCGATTCCCACGACGCCGCTCCAAACCACGGCATGACGTCCCCCGACATGGACATGGATCCTCTGATGTGGCTATCACTGGCTTGCCCTGCCTTTACTTCGCTGACAGGTGGGACCCATGCTCATGGGTTCCATATGTCAGTGATGGAATGGTAGGATTGTTCGCGTTATGGGATCCTCATCCCCCCGACGTGCTCCTCATCCCTCTCGGCCCCACCGCTCCTCTGCCTTTGTGTGCATGACATGCGGGCCAGCTGAACTGCGGCGACCATCAACTTTCTACCACAGACACACCCGATTGGATGCGGTTTGCCTGCTCCGCTGCTGTGCTCCGATCCGTACTCCCGCACCATCGAATTTTCATCCAGCGACTGTGACACATTTCGTCCCGGGCATCAATCCTCAGCTGGAGTACTTATGTACTCCCTCCGGTCCTTTTTACTCTGCACATTGGATTTGCGGAAAGTCAAACTTTGCTAAGTTTGACCAAATTTATATTAGAAATTATTAGCATCTATAATTTCTAATAAATATAATATGGAAATATATTCCAAGATGAATCTAATGATATTGGTGTTGTTATGTGAATGTCTATAATTTTTTATATAAACTTGGTCAAAGTTGGATGAGATTGACTCCGGACAAACCTAATATGCAAAGTAAAAAGGACCGGAGGGAGTACTACATGTATTACCCACCGGTGTGGCCATCTACGCCTCGTAACGCCCCGACACCCAGCTGTGGCACCCTCGCCACGGCCACGCCACCACCGGCCGGTTCATCTCGAACGAGTGAGTCGCGAACCACACCACCACCATGAGAATGACATGTGGGCCAGCCGCATTTAAGGTCCGCATGTCATTGACTCATAGGCCGGGCACTAAGCCACTGAAGTTCGGTCCCGTGGGCCCTGAGAGGGAAATGTAACTCCTGCGACAGGCCTTGTGGTGCTCCCGCAGTACGAGCTCGTGCCAAAACTGGAATTTGTTTCTTACTACTACCAACTAGTACTAGTAAGGTACACGTGCATTGCATGCATGAGATTCTGGTGGTTTGTGCATTATGCTTCTACATCTGGAGCTTTCTGGATTCTAACATGTGGCAAAATCTGGTGGAATGTAAGGTTAGGCAAGTTTGGTTAACTTAGGTGAGTGTTTGGTTCAAGCCACACCTTTGGCAAGCCACACTAAGGCCCCACATGGCATACACACAAAAAATGTGGCAAGATTCCCTTAGGCTTGCCAACTTGTTTCTCTCATTTTGAAGAACTAATAACTTTGCCTAAGCTTAGTTATGGCAAAGTTAGTCATGAATTAAGTTCAACCATGGAGTCTTCTAGATTATACATGTGGCAGAATCTGGTGGATGATATCCAACGGCTAGTAGTGCTCGGATTTGCCATCTTTGTACCGTCGGATTGGCTTCATCCAACGACCAACTTTCAAAGTTTTTCATACACTATATAGGGGGTATAGATATAGATGTGCCGGTCCGTTGCAATGGATCCAAAGTATATATATATATATATATATATATATATATTTAGTGGAGTGCACTCTAAACACATTATCTATTTATTTTTCTTTAACCTTCCGTAGCCATGCAACCAAGCCACATAAGCTTCATGGGTGCCCCCCACATCATATTATTCATACTACGTTGATTGAAAAAAAGATAAATCACCCAAAACAAGATCTTCCCTTTTTTGTTCCTACGATGTTGTGCCGTGCACGTACCTACTAGTTGTATAGTGGTAGTACTAGTAATATAGTATTAGGAGTACAAACTTGGTACTAGTATGAGTAGTACTAGTACGAAACGCTCCTACTCTATCAACGAGCCCAGTCTGACACCAAATTTCTTGGCTTCCGTGCTACAGCTAGATCTTCCCCTCGTTTTTGTTTTCCAACCCGGCGGTGGGCGGGGTGTTGGTTTGCTCAACGGCGGTCCCACATGAAAGTGAAAATGCTAGGCAACACGCCTTCCCTAAGCTATGTGCCGTGCCGGACGGGCCATGTTGTACTCCCGATTCCCGGGCGTTTGGGGGTGCGACGCGAATGCGACAGGCCTTTTCCTTTTACCAGCAATGTGCCCGTGCGTTGTGAGTGGATCCAAAGTAGTAGAATAGTAGTATTTGTTGACAAACTTGAAAGAAATCACTATTGTTTTGATATACTCCTAATATATTACTCCCTCCGTACCTAAATATTTGTCTTTTTTGAGATTTCAAATGGACTATCACATACGGATTATATAGACATATTCTAGTGTTTCTAGAAAGATGCCCGTGCGTTGCACGAAGTTGATGGAAAAGGTAAGCACAACTTATAAATTGACGGATGGAGTACTAGTTACAGTGATGCATATAATTAAGCAAAGGGATCGCACATGTCGGTATTGACTGGAACGAGAATGCAACAGCACAATAAGAATTAAGGCCACGATGATGCGATCACAGTGGTGGTTACAGAAGGCAAGAAGAAAGATGGATCCACGAATGTACGACCTCCTCCTCCTCAACTTAGTGTGCCGGGCCACCGACCGGCGGCTAAGGAGCGGCGGCTTTTGTGGCGAGGTCGAGGTGCTTCTCAGCAAAGGCATCCAAGGCTTCCCGCTGGTTGAGGAAGGCCAACATCGTAGCATCTTCACTGGCCTTGTAGATACCTATGTACACGATTTCCTCGTACATGTGGATGTGTAGGTCGATGAATTCTTGCAGGGAGAGGTGCCTCGCGGCGAGCGCGACCTCCAGGTGGACATTCTTCGTGGCGTCGGTGGGCAGTCGCAGGGCCACCAGTGCTTGAAAGAGGTTCTGACCATGGAGGCCGATTAAGGTGGCAGGCAATGAGGAGCTCGGGCACGCGGGCTGGAGGAGTACGGTGATGTCGTCCGCGAGCTTCTTGAGGACGGTGAACTTGTTGCTGGTGGCAACGATCATCTGGTCCAACTGAGAGTCGTAGTTGGCGTCGAAGGCAGGCATCCACCAGCCGGTCTCCAACACCGTCTGGAGACGATCCTCGGCGCCATGCCGCAGGCCGGCGTCGTGGACCATCTGGCGCAGTCGCTGGCCGCTCACGAGCATCGCCGCCATGGGTCTGGAGTGAGCTCTTTTGCGCTTAGTGTAGGTGCTTAGGCAAATGCTTAGGTGCGTACGATGTGGTAGATGCATTGGAATGGAGGGGCGCCTTTATATGAGGGCAAACTGAGTTGCATTCACATCGTGCAGCCTCTTTTCCTGGACCTCCTCCCATTACTTCCCTCATGCATTAATTGAAGGAGGATGCATTGGCCGTTCAACATATCGGGAACCGCTACTCCCTCCCTCGTCTGCATTAAAGCCGTATCGGGAACTGCGCTGCCCGCTGTCAAATCGAATACTCCCTCCGTCTAGGTGAGTATTAAGTCATCTTACGAAAACCAAATAGTAAACACATAGGTGTGGTGCATTAACTCTCACGTTGTTTCTTATTTTTTGACATAAATAGAGGAATCAACCAAGAAGACATGTGGGGCTTGTATGCTTTTAATGACTTGAGACTATCAAACATGACATGCAGTGGTCAGTTCGTTCCACAAGAACAAATACAACCCACGTCAGCACATACGCATCTTATATAGCATCACATCCAATGGCTATAAAAGATGAATGAGACCAAATTATATCTCATCTAGATGAGTGTAGCAAAACTGTATTAATAATACTTAGTACTCCTGCGCCATGTATCATATATTAGTATCATGTAGTACTTTATTTATTTATGAGGTATCCAGATGGCACTGCACCGCCAAGAAAAGAGGGTAACATCAAAATTATGGACTACTTTTTTGAGTATGTTGGTAAGGTCCGGTCATAGTCACTTGTTGAAATCTCTAAAAAGACTAATACTCCCTCCGTCCGGAAATACTTGTCATCAAAATGGATAAAAGGAAATGTACCTAGACATATTTTAGCTTTAGATACATCTCTTTTTATCCATTTTGATGACAAGTATTTTCGGATGGAGGGAGTAGAAAACAGAGTTGGTGATGATGGTGTGCGTGCCATCCTGCAATACAGGCCGTCGGATTTATATCTAACGGATAGGAAAGAAACTCTGGCAATTTTGCAAAAATATACCCACACGTCTCTCCACATTCACAAATAAGGCCTTCCCTCATTCAACCTTTTCTCTCACAAGATAAACTACTCATACAAATGCATCTTGATGTTCCGCGCAACACACGTGCAGCTAGCTAGTTTCTTTTAAAATAGTTGCTGCGATAATTGGGTTGAAGTGATATACTTTATGTCTGCCCCGAATGATTTCAGATTCACTAGTAGTAACAAAGAAAAGGTTGCCTTGTTAATTACCAGAAAACGGGGTGAAAAATATCACATGACGCCGGTAAAAACAAGGCACACTAGGTTTAGCTTCATCGTCACTACAGCTGTGCGCGCGCGAGAAGTCTACATATCGAGGGGGCTACCGAGCGAGGCATCGAGACACAATGTTTGAGAGAGAAACCAATTGACAGATTATGATCAGATCGAGTTGTCACCCTTCTACTGTCATTGTTGTGGGGGAGGGAGAGAAAGACGTATCGAGAGTGTGCGCGGTAGGCACAGAGGCACAACTAGCGAGTGTGTGTGTGTGTGTGTGTGTGTGTGTTTGAAAGGGGAGTAGATATATTATTATCAAGATCGATGTGCCACCCTACTCCTTCGGTGCCGGGTAGTGTGTGTGCGTGTATGTTTGAGAGAGAAGCCAGTCGATAGATTAGTATCAAGATCAAGGTGTCACCCTACTCCTTCGGTGTTGGGAAGTGTGGGTGTGTGAGACGGGGGCAGTGACACTCACATATCTCTACTCTTATAAAAAACAGAGTTGGTGATGATGGTGTTCCTGCCATCCTGCAATATAGGCCATCCGATTTATATCCGACGGACAGGAAGGAAACTATGGCAATTTTGCAAAAAGATACCCACACCCCTCTCCGCATTTGCAAATAAGGCATTCCCTCGTTCATCCTTTTCTCCCACAAGATAAACTTCTCATACAAATGCATCTTGATGTTCCATGCAACGCATGGGCATCTTGTTAGTAGGGAGAAGGGATTTGTGTGACACATATCTAGCTATATTAAGGGATAGGTAGGTAGCATATGTGTGAGAGACATAATTATACTTTAAGACATTAGTGGCTGTGGGTGGGCAGAATTAAAGGGGTGGGCGTGTTAGACATAGAGAGCGTGTGTGTTTCTGTGTGAGAGACGTGTAGGACGTGGTAGAAAGACGAATTCAACCCTGACAGAGGGAGATAAATACACGAAGTGCGCGTGTGTGATTCCGATGCCCACAGGGAAATGAGATATGTATGCGTGTGAGAGAGATTGCACAATTCATTCACGTATCACTATCTAGCAATCATGGACGTGCATCGCTTGAACATAAGTCAATATCTACTTTGTATCGTGGCCAAAGGTATGATATCGATCCAACTCTATAAAGATTGGACACTCACATATCACATTTGTTCTATTTAAATAAACCTTTTCAGTTGTGCATGCCAAAGTTACAGTGATGTTTCTTCAAACAACCAATGTAGCTATCATGTACATGCACCATTGTTACTCTTGCATTCAAATTCACTAGTCTTGGATGATTTAAGTCTCTATTTTGAAGTAATATATGTAATATTCATATATGAATTCAACGGGTACGCAATTTATGAAATGGAGGCTATGTAATCATATGAGGTAACACTTTTAAGTACCTGACTACAATATCCATTTCTTTTTGTGCGCCTCTACACTAACACGTCAATGCATTATGTTTAAAGTAAATAACCAATGGCACTAAATTATCTATTTACACGAGAAATACATAGGCTGAGTGTTTGATCCCTTTTTTGTGAATGCGCCACTACACCTGTACGATTGGTCGCGCCCGTGTGAACGTCCAAGTTATCGGCGCATCATCCTGAGTTATTGTCTTTTTTTCTGGGGTGGACTTCACACCAGTTATTAACTGGTGACGCGTGCCCCGTGTACACAGTCTAGCATGACCTTCCCGCTAGCACGGTCCAAAGTTAATTGAAACTGGATACGAAAGATCCCGCGGGCGGCAAAATCTCCCGCCTCCTTCTAAAATTTCCGCCACCTTAGTCTGTAGCATGCGAAATCCCCCTTTTGTCCTTGGTGCACGGAGACCAACAGTTACAATACCGCCCTCATCTACATGATAGGTCGGGGCTGCTTTGGTAACTTCCGATACCCCCACTACACGGCACCCCCATTTCCTCTCCCCTCCTGCAAAAGCGACTAACTACACCGCACCAGAGCATCTTACATCACGCCGTCCATACTTCATCGCCCTTTCTCCCCTCCCCTCTCGAAACCCTAGACTTCTCATCCACCGGCGTACCATAGCCCATTCACTGGCAGCGGCGTCCACCTCGCCGGATCTGCTTCTCCGGCCACATCTACCCCTCCCACCTCCCCTAGAAACAAGTAGACTGCTCATCCACCACTGTACCATAGCCCACTCAGTGCCGGCCTTGTCCACGGCGCCGGATCTGCTTCGCCGGTACTCTTGTCAACCGCCGCGCATCTGCAGCGGCTCATTCGTACTCCCCACCAGAGACGCTTCGTCCACACCCCCCGGAGCCGCCCCACCGATGCCCCCGTCGACGGCCTCTGATCCTCTTCGCCGACACCTTCCTCAACCCTACCGGAGCCGCTTTGCCGACACCTTCCTCAACCCTACCGGAGCCGCTTCGCCGACACCATTGTCAACCCTACCGGAGTGGCTTCGCCTATACCATTCTCAACCCTACCGGGGCCGCTTTGCCAACTCACAAGTCCACGGCCTCAAATCCGCTTCCTCGCACCCTCATCCAACCTACCAGAGCAGCTTTTGATGCCCCGTCCACGGCCGCAGATCCGCATCGTCGACACCACCCTTAACCCAACCACCGGAGCAGCTTCTGACGCCCCGTCCACGGCCGCAGATCCGCATCATCGACACCATCCTTAACCCAACTACCGGAGCACCTTCTGACGCCCCGTCCATGGCCGCAGATCCGCGTCGTCGACACCATCCTTAACCCAACCACCAGAGCAGCTTCACCTACGCCGTTGTCCACGGCCATAGATCCGCTTCGCCCACACCGTAGTCCACCCTACCAGAGCCGCTCCACAAACACCCTACTCGACGGTTCTAGATCTCCTTACCGGACCCCGACAGCCAGCGCAGCATCATCACCCTCGTTGTTTCTAACCTGATTCCCACCGTCTGGAGAGATGCCAAGCACCCGCCACGGCCTAGGTACTTGTCACCTTTAAACCCGTCCAGCATCACCTGCCCGATGTACTTCAAATATACTAACCGATCACTGTTACCTGTTATGCAGCTGGCAAAAACTACAAGGACGATGTTTCTTCTGGATCTAACAGCTTGGCCGACCAAGATCCTGGACTAAGGCATAGCTATGATCTTGTAAGCGCGTCTCTCTCTCTCTTCTATTGTTCTGTGCCTGCCAGCGTGCTTTGCTAGGATTTTCGACCAGTAATCCCTATGTGCAAACAATGATTTCTACTACTGGCTGCTAAATTAGATATGTAGATGTCATATATGATACTACCTCGTACCTCCGTTCCTAAATATAAGTCTTTCTAGAGATTCCACTATAGGCTACATACGGAGCAAAATGAGTGAATCTACACTTGAAAATGCATCTATATACATCTGTATGTGGTCCATACTGGAATCTCTACAAAGACATATATTTAGGAACAGGGGCAGTACATTACACAAAATCATAGGTGGCATGTAGGAATTCCAGTGCACTACATTAGGCTCCCTTAGAGTGCCTGCTAGTCCAGCATATAGAGTCATGGCTAGTTTATGGTACGCACACTATCGTTAATTGGTTGTTTAAATATGCGCAAGGGATATGCAATGTAGCATCATGTAGAGATGTCTAAAATTAGCCGTGTCAACTTCCGATAGGGTTACACAATGAAAAAGTACAAGATGTATGTGGCAATTTCATGGAACATCGCAAAAAAGGAGAGGCAACGGTGAGCCTATACAGTGTGCTATGGTACGTCACTCCTCCATTGCAATCATCGTGACATGTTATTTGTATGCCAGTTCTATTGTCCAAGTTTCTTAGGGACAATTATTATGAGTTATCCTAAGAAAATAAGCACCTGTGAATATAAGCTCCATGTAATAAGCCAACCAGTTCTTTTCATTCCATTTTCAGCTTACCTTTGGTATGATCAGTGGAAAGTCTAGATTGCATTATATTTTTTTTCATTTTGCTCCCCATATGGAAATTAATTTGACTTGCAAACATCACAAATTGAACCCAGTGCAGTAATTAATATGATAGGAAAACAGACCACCACTATTTGCTCAAAATGCAAATACAAAGATACCATCTACTTGGCACAATC
Source organism: Triticum monococcum (assembly GCA_034509565.1). Classification (NCBI taxonomy): domain Eukaryota; kingdom Viridiplantae; phylum Streptophyta; class Magnoliopsida; order Poales; family Poaceae; genus Triticum; species Triticum monococcum. The sequence continues at coordinate 106,029,449 of CM067844.1, forward strand.
TACTTTGGTCAATGTTTTCCATAGAGATCCCATTGCCTAATTTAAATGAAGAACACATGACCCACATTTAAATGAAGAACAATTATTTATTGAAATTTGATGGTCCAAGTGGCTGGTTATTATTGTATAGCAGCACCACCTGAAAGCGTCATATAGCAGCAGCAGCTCATAGAAACTCATCATACAACAACAGCAGTCTGCAATTCATCATATACCAGTAGCAACTCATAGCAATTCATCATATAGCAGCCACAGGAGCAGCTCATAGCAATTCATCATATAGCAGCAGCAGGAGCAGCTTGTAGCAACTCATCATATAGCAGCAGCAGCAGCTCATAGCAATTCATCATATAGCAGAAGCAGCTCATAGCAACTCATGATACAGCAGCAGCTCATAGCAATTCATCATATAGAAGTAGCAGGAGCAGCTCATAGCAATGCATCATATAGCAGCAGCAGAAGCAGCTCATAGCAATTCATCGTATAATGGATCAGAATGAAAATTTGGCAAAAAATCAGAGGAGATCCTCACCTTGTTGGATGAGCTCATCCTTCAACAGCACTTCATGGCCATGGCCTGGGAGGAGGGGAGGGGGAATAAGGTGCCTTCTGCCGCAGTGTGGCATCAGCCGTAGTTGTGCAGCGCCCGCTGGAGTAGTGCGTTGGACGAACCATAGTGGAGCAGCTGCTAGAGACAATGAGAATGAGGGGCGGCGCTAGAGGGAGGAGTAGCCAGGGAGATTTGCCCCTACGCACCGGCCATGTAGCCTAGCTGGACATAGCATCATCAAGGACCAGGCTAGATGGGACCAGTGGCGACGGCTCATTGGAGGAACCCTAGTGCTGCAGGCAGGGGATCAAGGTAGAGGGAAAGGGGAGAGGAGATGCAAGCGGGCAGGGCAATGAATGCTTGCGTGTTTGTTTTTACTTGAGGGCCAGGTGTGACACGGGCGTCAGCAGTTGCATTTTGAGTGTAATATAGGTAGACAACAGAGTGATTTCACTATTCCCCTTCCCTTCAATTTTTAGTGAGGTTCTACCCGAAACACCCCCCTCCAAAGCGAAATTAGTTAAGCCCAAGCCCATAACTCAAAAATGACTTCTTTACATCTTTTATGGCTTATTTCGATAATATGCCCTGAAAAGGCGGAATCGAATTGGCCCTTAACCTGCAATTCAATTGTGTGTGCAACGATGAATCACTCCTGCCTGCTATCTGTACATTTAGGCATCATCATACATGGCATAACCTAATACATGTGCATTCCATTGTAGAATCTGGAATATGCAATGTTTATGTTAGTTCATACATTGCACATGATGTTTAAATGCCCCTTAAATCTGGTCAGTCAAGTGATGCTCTTTAAGCCTCCTTCTTTGCTTCTTTTCTTGATATGTAAGATTTGCTCACACATCTGTTCAATTGCTTGTTTGCATCAGCCAGCCATACTAGGACTGTTTGCTTTGATTACTTGCTGTTCCTGACCTAACACTCTAACAGAGCTTGTCAATGATTTAAACACTAAGGGCTGCTGTAGTGGGGCCTTGTCTAACTCATAGGTGACATAAAGGTTTGGTTGTACACTACAGTAGGCTCTCCAAGAGTACCTGGAGATCCAGTTCGAAGGTATACCTAGTTTTTACATAGTGCAGACATAGTAAATGCTCATTTCATTGTGTGCAAGTGCAAGAGATGCGGCATGTTTCATTATGTGGTGTTGTTTTGTTATAATCTCATTCTTTTGTGTTCACAGACTGGAAAGTATACATATTTATCTTCCAAGGAGACGAATAACTAGTTTGTGTCACCTTGCAGAGGGGGTGCAATGAAGATAAGATTGAGGATTACCAAGTACAAGATGTTAGGAAGGAGCCTTGCAAGAGAAGTAGGAGCTGCGCTAGGCCTCTTCAACCTGCTAACGTAAGTCACTGTATGCAACTCAACAGTTCAATTCCTTGTTTGTTTCAGGCATAATTAATTTTCTCTTTTCAATTTCTTTATTTGTCCTCAGTTAATGAGATGCCCAAATAATCATGCCTGATGTTTGGTACTTGTATCACTATTAGTTGACATAATTAAAGGCCTTACCATTTAATTACTCCGCCGAAGTGTGCTTGAAACTTTGAAGTCTATTAACCAACTATTATTGCATGAGGCCCACAATCTAGTTTATACTAGCTAATGATTGCATAGTTTTGCCTACTATAGTATGTTTGTATGAAACCCTCTGCTGTTCATTATGCTCCCTAAGACATTAATTGAGGCACAGAATGGCGAACTGCTTGCTTACTTATACGCAACGTGTTGTCTAAATTCGTAACTTGTCTGTGTTTTTGATTGGGCCCAAACATCATGCTCCTCTGGTGAGCTAAGAGGGATTTCTGTATGCAGGCTACACAGACTATCTTTTTTTATAATTTTTAAAATATCACATGCTTATGCTTCATGACGTGTAACATTTTTTTGAAAGTGACATGTAACATTATTGTTAGTCCTGTTTTGCCATGTAGTACAAAATAGTGTCTTGTTCGCTTCACTGTTGTAACTATATTTTTGCCCTAGTCATGTGTACTTACAGAAACATTTCAGGATGAAGTGACATCAACACAAAGATCTGCGAGCAGTGCAGCATGGCCATTACCGAATGATTATGGATTGGAATTGGAATGTGTTGATGTTCTCGAGCATCAACTAGAGGTGGCAAGACAACATGTACATGATTGTCAACGTATAATCAACAAGTTGATACTGGACATGCAGGTATTAGATGCAGGAGTCAAAAAATGAAACAATATACTGAGGTAACCATGAAGGAATTGGAGATTTTGCAAACTGAAATTAGTGCTATCTCAATCCGGCCAATCCTATTTTCCGAAGAGATTATAGTTCAAATGGAGTTAAGTTGATGCGCGTCCATGATGTATGAGCTGTATTTTCCCAGTGTATGTAATTTGTTGTTTGTGTTTGCTTTATTATCACCTGTGGCGAACCATAATGCCCAGTGGGTATAATTGGCTGTAATTTCTTTATTGTATAGTGTAGGATTATTCTACCTTTCTATTCCTTGATCTCTTTGTTGTATAGCGTATGCTTTTTAGAGGTGATAGTATTGAGTAGGATAATTCTTTGAATATGCTATATCGTTCAAACGTGGGCCAACTCGCCCGACCATGGCCCTTCACGGGCCATCAGATCCATGGGCCTTCTACGTCTCGTAGGATCCATGGGCCTTCTACGTCTCATAGGATCCATGGGACTTCTACGTCTCGTAGGATCCATGGGCCTTCTACGTCTCATAGGATCCATGGGCCGCCGACTCATTTATGGGTCTTGTACGGGCCTTTAATGGGCCGTATACGGGCCTTTAATGGAAATCATACGTTTTATGGGTTGACCATAACGGGCCGTTAATAGGCCGTATTTGGTGATGCTATGAAAATGGCCCAATAGACTAACGGTCCACAAACGGCCCGACTGTAACGACGGGTTGAATTTGGCCCACAAGCAGAAAATGACAGTAACGGACCGTAAGTAACCTAATGCTGCAAATGAGCCCAAGAATAAATGGGCCCTCAGAAGGCGAAAGTTAACTTGGGCTGGAAACGGCCCAACGGAATAACGGGTCGTTAATGGGTATAAAGTGATACACTGTTCATTACGGGCCAGTTTCACCACGGGCCGTTAATGGGTGTAAAGTAATACACTGTTCATTACGGGCCAGTTTCAGCACGGTCCGCTAATGGGCCAAGAGTTACAAAGGGCCTCATATGGGCCGAAAGACGTCATGGGCTATACATGGGCCAGAAGTGAAAACAGGCTGGAATCATATTGGATGGCCCAGATGACGCTACTGGGCCTAATTCGGATAGGGCGTAACGGGCCTTGGGTTAGCGGGCTATAAATGGGCTATATGCGATCAGGCCGTTAACAGGCTTTCCATGGGCCGGCCTGCCAGATTTTGACCAAGTCAAACGGGCCAGCCTTTTCACAGGAATGGGCCACTGTTGGGCTGTGCCATGTGTCGAGGTATCATAGGCGCCTTCTGTCCAATGAGTGGATGACATATGTCCCAACGATGAGCCGACACGTGTTTCCTCTAGCCAATGATGATTTTACATGTGGAAAATCCCCATTGGTCGGGGCTGTTAACGGGTTATCGGATCCAAAACCCGACCCGATATCTTAACGATGTTCCATTACGGTGGATGCCACGTGTCGGTCACCCTTGACGAAAGCACTTCTGTGACGCGCGATTTATCATCATGGAAGTGGACACTTCCGTGATGATAATTTTGGTAATGTCATGGAACACTTCTACGACAGCACAGGTATGACTATCTTGATTCTGTCATAAATTTGTCATGGATGTACATGCATGACAAAAAATGTGACCTACTGTGACAAACACGTATCATCACGGAAGTGTATTTTTTTGTAGTGAACTCTATTGAAAACCAACAAACTATGTTCTCAGTTAACTTTGCAACTACAATTCATCATATTTTCAGGAAGGGTTTCGTATTGGAGCCTTTTGGCAAGTCCACATACTCAACCATCATATAATCTTCTATTATTGCTAACATTCACCTCATACACATGAGCAAAAAGTTTCAACTAGACACATAGAAAGCTAGGGGCTTATAGTTTCGCGTCCCAACGCATTCACCTGAAGGGTGATTTCAACAATAATAATTCATGCTCACTCATATCCAACTGGATATATATGCCTAGATCTTTCCTCACCACATGATGCTTGCAAAAAGAGAAAAATAAAAAAAGGAATAGGGAAGTATACTTTGACTTTTGCATAAAATTAAATACAGAAAAGTAAAAGATAGGCCCTTCGCAGAGGGAAGCAGAGGTTCTCATGCGCTTTTTGGTTTGTATGCTCAATCTCTTAGTGCAAAAGAACGTCACGTTATATTGCCCCTTATGATAGCAACCTTTATTATGTAGTATGTCGCCTTTATTAATTTGCCATCACAAGTTCGTACGACGCTCAATTTTCTCTTACACTAAATAATCTAACACTTTTAGAAGCAATTTTTATTGCCTTATTGCACCGATCACAACTTACTTGAAGGATTTTACTCAATCCATATGTAGGTATGGTGGACTCTCAAAATAAGATTTTGGGTTTAAGAGTTTTTGGATGCACAAGTAGTATCTCCACTTAGTGCGGAATTTTTGGCTAGCAAAGAAATGGGCAATCACCACATGTTAAAGGATCTATGACAATATAACTTATATGTGGATATGAACAAACATAAATCATTACGTTGTCTTCCTTGTCCAACATCAACAATTTTGGCATATAATATTTTGATGGGGGCTCACAATCATAGAAGACGTAGCATTTGTTTTTTTGTTCTTCTTTCATTGATTCATAGGACCACCATACTATTAAGAGGGGTATAACGTTTCGAAGCTTTGATTCCCTGATGCTAAACCCAAACATATGAAAGTTGTGAGAGAAATCTCTTTGTGCTCCGAACAAATACTTGCCAGCAAGAGACTGTGATCTTCTTTGCTGCGAGAGATTTGCCTCGGACCGAGGAGTTAGCATTACTTGTTCCTCAAGTAATGTTACCGTTGCTCCAAAATCCGACTATTGAGAACGTGTCGGTTGGCCATTGGCTGGACCTCGTGTCCAAAATGGTCATTTCCCATATGGGAAGGCTGCGGCTATAAATAGCCACCCCGCATCGGCTTTGTCCTGTGGTGATGTCTACTACGCAACTTTATTCTTCTAGACACGTGTTGGTCCTCCAAGTGCAGAGTTTTCTAGGACAGTAGCAATTTTCCCTCAAGTGGATGACCTAAGGTTTATCAATCCGTGAGAGGTGTAGGATGAAGATCGTCTCTCTCAAACGACCCTGCAACCAAATACAAGAAATCTCTTGTGTACCCAACACACCCAATACAATGGCAAATTGTATAGGTGCACTAGTTCGGCGAAGAGATGGTGATAAAAGTGTAATATGGATGGTAGAAATATATTTTTATAATCTGAATATATAAAAACAGCAAGGTAGCAAGTAGTAAACAGGCACAAAAACGGTATTGCAATGCTTGAAAATGAGGCCTAGGGTCTGTACTTTCACTAGTGCAACCTCTCAACAGTGCTAACATAGTTGGATCATATGATTATCCCTCAAAGTGCAATAAAGAATCACTCCCGAGTTCCTATTAGCAGAGAACAAAAGATAGAAATTGTTTGTAGGGTACGAAACCACATCAAAGCTATTCTTTCCATTCGATCTATTCAAGAGTTCGTACTAAAATAACACAAAGCTATTCTTTCGTTCGATCTATCCTAGAGTTCGTACTAAAATAACACCAAAGCAAATTCATATTCATAATATTCAATCAACACAAAGAACTACAAGGAGACCCCAAAGTTTATATCGGAGAAAAGATAATAAAAACGTGCATCAACCCCTATGCATAAATTACCCCAATATCACCCCGGGAATCCGCGAGTTGAGTGCCATAACATACATCAAGTGAATCAATATGATATCCCATTGTCACCTCAAGTATTCATACCGCAAGACATACATCATGTGTTCTCATATCTGAACATTCAATCCGACAAGACAAAACTTCAAAGGGTAAAGATTCAATTCATCACATCAATATTATAGAGGGGAGAAACATCATATGATTCGACTATATTAACAAAGCCCATGATATAGATCATGAGAGAGAGAGAGAGAGAGTAAACACATATCTACTGGTACAAACCCTTAGCACTGAGGGTTGACTACTCCCTCCTCCTCATGGTGGTTGACGGGATGATGAAGATGGCCACCGGAGATGATTCCCCCTCTTCGGCGGGGTGCCGGAACGGGTCTAGATTGGTATTCGGTGGCTATGGAGCCTTGCGGCGGCGGAACTTCTGATCTAGGTTAACCCCGAAGGGTTTCGGAATATTTGAGAATTTATAGTGCAAAGAAGGGGTACGGGAGGCCACCGAGGTGAGCACAACCCACCAGGGCGCGCCTGGGGGCCCAGGCATGCCCTGGTGGGTTGTACCCCCCTCGGGGGACCCCCCCCAGCTGCAACTCTGGCTCATTGGAAGTGTTTTGGTCCATAAAACATCCTCAAAAAGTTTCGCGGTGTTTGGACTCCGTTTGATATTGATTTTTTGCGATGTAAATAACAAGCAAAAAACTGCAACTGGCACTAGGCACTGGGTTAATAGGTTAGTCCCAAAAAATGATATAAAGTTGCTATAAAATGATTGTAAAACATCCAAGAATGATAATAAAACAGCATGAATACTTCATAAATTATAGATACATTGGAGACGTATCAGCATCCCCAAGCTTAATTCCTACCCGTTCTTGAGTAGGTAAATGATAAAAGAAATAATTTATGAAGTGTGAATGCTAGCAAATGCATAAGTTTGATCAATGATAATTCCAGTCACTTTTCCTAGCATCATAACGACAATTCTTTCTTATAAAACTTCTCATGTTATAGTAGCAACCAATTCACATGTTAAGGTTCAAACAATGAATTCTCTTGAAACTCAACAACCTATGTTATGAATCACCAAGCAATTGCAATTCAACTTATTCAACAAAGTCTAAGTAAGAGCTCCACATTCTCAACCATTATATAGTCTTCTATGATTGCTCACACTCACCGCATACACATGAGCAAAATGTTTCAACCGGACACATAGAAAGATAGGCGCTTATAATTTTGCCTCCCAACGTATTGACCTCAAGGGTGATGTCAACAATAATAACTCATGCTACCCATATCCAATTGGATATATGTGCCTAGATCTTTCCTCACCACATGATGCTTACCAAAAGAGAAAAATAAAAAGGAATAGAGAGAAAAACTTTGACTCTTTGCATAAAAGTAAATACTGAAAAGTAAAAGATAGGCCCTTCGCAGAGGGAAGTAGAGGTTGCCATGCGCTTATTTATTTGTATGCTCAACCCCTTAGTGCAAAAGAACATCATGTTGTATTGCCCCTTATGATAGCAACCTTTATTATGTAGTATGTCGCTTTTATTCTTTGCCATCACAAGTTCGTACAACGCTCAATTTTATCTTACACTAAATGATCTATCACTTTTAGAAGCAATTTTTATTGCTGAGGGAGTCCTGGATTAGGGGGTCTCCGGACAGCCGGACTATATCCTTTGGCCAGACTATTGGACTATGAAGATACCAGATTGAAGACTTCATCCCGTGTCCGGATGGGACTCTCCTTGGCGTGGAAGTAAAGCCAGGCAATACGGATGTGTAGATCTCCTCCCTTGTAACCGACTCTGTGTAACCCTAGCCCCCTCCGGTGTCTATATAAACCGGAGGGTTTAGTCCGTAGGACAACATACAATCAAACCACATGCTAGCTTCTAGGGTTTAGCCTCTACGATCTTGTGGTAGATCAACTCTTGTAATACTCATATCATCAAGAACAATCAAGCAAGACGTAGGGTATTACCTCCATCAAGAGGGCCCGAACCTGGGTAAACATCGTGCCCCTTGCCTCTTGTTACCATCTGCCTTACACGCACAGTTCGGGACCCCCTACCCGAGATCCGCCGGTTTTGACACCGACATTGGTGCTTTCATTGAGAGTTCCACTGTGCCGTCACCGTAAGGCTCGATGGCTCCTTCGATCATCGATAACGATGCGGTCCAGGGTGAGGTTTTCCTCCCCGGACAGATCTTCGTACTCGGCGGCTTCGCACTGCGGGCCAATTCGCTTGGCCATCTGGAGCAGATCGAGAGCTACGCCCCTGGCCATCAGGTCAGGTTCGGAAACATAAACCACACCACCGATATCCGCGGAGACTTGATCTTCGACGGTTCGAGCCCATGTCAGGTGCGCCGCACAGTCACGACGAGCATGGAGTAACTCTGCCACCGGACAGTGTTCGAGATATCGCATCTGCAACTACTCCGGCCGTCAATCCGTAGTAAATTGCGCCATCCGAGAGCGGAGGGATAGACCCCGCCATGGAGGCTGCACTCTCAGTGGCGATAGAGCCGGATACTGACTTCACCCCTTACGAGAGCCGTGTCGCCGAACCATTGGGTTCATCTCCGGCCATGGACTCCGAGCCGCTTACATCCATGCCCATCGAATCCGACTGGGCGCCGATCATGGAATTCACCTCCGTGGATATCTTTCAGCACTCGCCTTTCGGTGATGTGCTAAATTCATTAAGGTCTCTCTCCTTGTCAGGAGAACCTTGGCCGAACTATGTCCGGCTAGAATGGGATGCGGACAACGAAGAAATTCGCTGCCCACCCACCACCCACTTAGTAGCCACTATCGACAATTTAACTGGCATGCTCAACTTTGACTCCGAAGACATCAACGGTATGGACGATGATGCAGGAGACGGACAGGAACCACCGCCCACAGGGCGCTGGACCGCCACCTCATCATATGATATATACATGGTGGACACCCCCAAAGAAGGCAATGGCGACGAGACAGCGGAGGATGACCCCTCCAAGAAGCAACCAAAGCGCCGATGTCAGCGGCGCCACTCTAAGTCCCGCCACAACAAAAGTAGTGATACAGGCACATGAGACAATAACACTCCAGATAGCGCTGAAGACAACCACAATCCCCTCCAGCACGATGTAGAGCCAGAGGATGAACAAGCTAGCCCTCAAGAGCAGGCAGCAGATAGAGAACCAGAGGAGGACAATTACATGCCTCTCTCCGAATACGAGGCAAGCCTCGGTGACGAAGAATTTGTCGTGCCTAAGGATCCCACCAAGCAAGAGCGCTTCTAGCGCAGGCTTATGGCCACAACAAATAGCTTGAAGAAAAATCAACAACATCTTCAAGCTGATCAAGACTTGCTAGCAGACAGATGGACCGAAGTCCTTGCGGCCGAGGAATTCGGACTCGAGCACCCCTCTAAGAGTTACCCAAAACGCAGGTTGCTACCTCACCTCGAGAAGGAAGCATTGACACATCCATCACTAGTGTACGATGCGGATGACCGGCCACGGCGTGGCCGAGCTGGAGAGGCGTTTCAGCCCGAAGTTCAGCCCGCACCCCGCCGCAACACACGGGACCTGCGAGACGTATTGGACAGTAAGGCAAAACTCACAAGGTCAATATACGTGTCACGGGCGCGTGCGCCAGCGTGGGACCATGATCGTCACGCCGGATACACTAAAGATAAATCTGGCCGGGCCGAATACAGCAGACAAGACTCATATGAACTGCGTCGTGATATAGCCCGGCACAAAGGCGCCGCACACCCCCTATGCTTCACTGATGAAGTTATGGATCGCGAATTCCTGGAGGGTTTTAAACCCGTAAATATCGAATTGTATGATGGTACAACACATCCTGCTGTATGGATCGAGGATTTCCTCCTTCATATCCACATGGCTCCGGTGATGATCTACATGCCATCAAGTACCTCCCACTAAAACTCAAAGGACCAGCTTGGCATTGGCTGAATAGTTTGCCAGCAGACTCCGTCGGCAGTTGGGAGGATTTGGAAGACGCATTCCTTGACAACTTCCAGGGCACTTATGTGCGACGTCCAGATGCTGATGACTTGAGCCATATAACTCAGCACCCAGGGGAATCGGCCAAGCAATTCTGGACACGATTCCTAACTAAGAAAAACCAAATTGTCGACTGTTCGGATGCAGAGACCTTAGTGGCATTCAAGCATAACATCTGCGACGAGTGGCTCGCCCGACACCTCGGCTAGGAGAAGCCGAAGTCTATGGCAGCCCTCACGACACCCATGACCCGCTTTTGCGCGGGCGAGGATAGCTGGCTGGCTCGCAGCAATAACACATCCAAGAACCCGGGCACTCCGAATAACAAAGATGCCAACGGCAAAACACAACGCAACAAACACAAGCGCCGCAAATATGGTGATAAAACCAATAATATGAAAGTTAATGCCGGGTTCAGGGTCTCAAAGTACGGTCAGCAAAAGGAGCCGCCCGAAAATACAAATCCGGGTCCATCGAGTCGGGACCGCATACTCGCTCGTCAATGCCAAATCCATGGCACCCCAGAAAATGCCAGCCACCCATACCAACAGAGAATGCTGGGTCTTCAAACAAGCCGGCAAGGCAAGCGCCAAACATGAAGAGGGGTCTCAAAGCGACAATAGCGACGAAGAGCCCAGATTTCCGAACACAGGAGGGCAAAAGAAATTCCCCCCATACTCAATCGGTGAATGTGGTAAATACCACCCAAACGGCCCACTTGGACCAGACATACACCCTTAAGGATGGCGGCTCAACGGAACTCACCGTCCCATAATATAAGCTAGGGTCGGTCACCTTCAACCGCACTGATCGTCCAGTTAACGCCAATCGAGGCAATCCAGCCACACTAATCCTCGACCCAATAGTAGACAGGTTCCACCTCACTCGAGTCCTTATGGACGGAGGTAGCAGTTTAAATCTGCTTTACCAGGATACAGTGCACAAGATGGGCATCGAACAGTCAGCGATCAAGCCCACTAAGGCCACTTTTAGAGGCATCATACCAGGTATGGAGGTCTGCTGTACAGGATCCATTTCCGTCGAGGTAATCTTCGGATCACCAAAAAACTACCAAAGACTTAATCTTCGAAATCGCCCCTTTCCGTAGTGACTATGAAGCACTGCTCGGGCGAACCGCGTTCACTCGATTCATCGCGGTGCCACATTATGTCTACCGTCAGCTCAAAATGCCCGGTCCATGCGGCGTCATCACGGTTCATGGCAAGGCCGAATTTTCCTTCGGCACCAACAAATACATCACTGCCTTAGTAGGAGGAATACCGAGCAGTGCCTTGCAGCCGAACCTCAAGTCAACACCTAGGCTCCCAGACACCGTCAAGGGGCTCCGAACCACTTTGCAGAAGGATACTCTGGCTCGTCCAAGGCTCAATTACACACTCCGGCGAAGGCCACGACAGGCCGGACTCAGCGGCTCAACCGCCCTCCGGCACGCAAACATTTCTTATATTTCCTTCGCAGGTTCACCTTTGCACCGACCAGGACGGACTCCGCAGAGGCAGCTCGAATGCGTCTGGGGATCCTTAGACACTCCCCGCTACGAATGTCCGGCTACAATACGGATCTCCACTCAATCTCATCCCCCTAGGTCACATCAGGTTCTGCCATCACAACTCCTTTTTTTATCACATTACTTGTACCCATACGCATAGACGTATTATTCAAATACAACCTGTGGATTTATATGACGTTTTACCACTGATTATTTCTTATCGAAATCACTGCGTCAAACGGCATCCGTACACAGCGATATGCCTTAAACATGCCAGGGGCTTCGTTTTCCCCGCAACACGGCAATAAAAGTTCGAACACCTTCGTGGAAGTTCGGCACCCCGAACTTATAGCATTATATGCATCAACTCCGAATCATGTCTTGGGTCAATAGTTGGGTTTGCCCGGCTCCCATGTTTTGGTACCTTACGTTCCGTTATATCGGCTAAGGTAGGACTGGGAGAACTACTGCGATTGTGTCCCGGTTCTTCCGGATGAGCACCTCAGTAGAGAAAGCCGAAAACTGACTGTCGTGATACGGCGAGAGCTAGTCAGCTGTTCGAGCGGTCACAAAATATTTAAGGATTTCTCCCGCATAATGCCATAACCAATGCAGCGTGCGATGGATCAACTTTTTTCTCCGATCAGGCACTTATAGAGCCCCTAGTACAGTTTTCCGAACACAAGGGGCTGCGCCGACCATACTAAAGCTCCTATGGGTAAGTGAGAGCGATAAAGCCATGTAGTCCGATTGCCTGGTTCGTTGTGCTGAGCACCTCCCTTGGAGGACCCAAAACTGGGATAATGAGTGCTCTGGTTTATCCCGAACACCCCCATACTACTTACGTGGGGGCAGAAGCCGACGACTGGCCAACTCTCAGCCTTAATATACAATCGGCCGCACAGGAGGGTAAACTTTTATATAACAGGCGACATATCAATGACCTTGTTTAAACATTACAACGGACATCATGATCCGCATTCAGGGAAATATAATGTCCTTGGTACATAGCTTCGCCGCAAGGTAGGATCCTTTCAGGACCCTCTTATAATATGATTCGGGCTTGCGGTGCTCCTTCCCCTCCGGCGGTCCTTCGGTCACTAGCTTTTCGGCATCCATCTTCCCCCAGTGCACCTTTGCAAGGGCGAAGGCCATTCGCGCTCCTTCTATATAGACCGACCGCTTGATGACGTCAAGTCGAGGGCAAGCGCTTATAAGCCGCCTTACGAGCCCGAAGTAGCTGCTTGGAATCGGTTCGGCAGGCCATAGCCGGATAACCACATCTTTCATGGCTAGTTCCGACGCCTTATGCAGTTCGATCAGCTGTTTCAGTTGATCGGCAAAAGGCACCGGATAATTAGGTGCCAAATACCGAGACCAAAAAAGCTTATCGGCGGTGTTCCTTCCTTCGGCTCGGTAGAAGCGAGCGGCATCCGAAATACTGTGTGGTAGCTCGGCAAATACACCTGAGAAATCCGGATTCACAATCAGAAACATAGTTTTCCCTTCAAATATTTTCTCTACATGGGAAAAGCTTACCCGCTGCGATCTTCCTGACCTCTTGGATCCCCTGCAGCGCACTTTGGGTTTCCCCCCGGACGTTGCTCGTGGCCTGGCGCGCCTTGGTGAGTTCGGACTCTTTCTCTGTTAAACTCTACTCCAAGGCCTCACATTTACTTACGGCCTCTTGCAGCTCCTGCTCAGCTTTAATAACTCTGGCTTCGTGTTTCTCACGAAGAGCCCGCTCCGTGGCCGCCTTTTTCTCGGCCTCGGCAACGACCCTTTTAAGGGCCTCGGCTTTGGTCATAACCCCTAGCACATATTACGCAGCTTATTTCATACTGAACATTTATTTCACAATAAATGCACATAATGCTGGTGCATACCTTGTTTATCCCTCAACTGCATTTCCAATCGGCCAATTTCTTCTCTGGCCCGCTCCAGACTTTGATTCAGTCCGGCGACCTCCGCAGTATGAGAGGCAGCAGCCGCTACAGGTATCTGCTTGAAACAGGAGAGAAATCAATGTCATTTAGTGAGTCTTCCTGAGATCACGGATTCGATCCGCTGTCCAATTCTTTCTTTCACCGAACAGTGTATCAGGGGCTACTATCTATACTATGACACTCTTTGATAACTCATAAAACATACCTCAAAGCCTTTTATAAGACTGATACAGGCTTGGTTCAGTCCACTCTCGGTCGACTGAATTCTGTCAATCACCGCGCCGATCAGGGCACGGTGTTCATCAACGATGGAGGCATCTCGTAGAGCCACCAACAAAGCATCCGACACTTCTGGATGGACAGAGGTTGCCAGCGGAATAGGCATGCTCTCTCCGGTTGAAGGAGGCTGCCTTCTTGATTCTGGAGCCGTACAGGTCTCTGGAATCGCATTCGGTAGGGAGCCAAACTCAGAATCACCCCTATCGTCAGACCCCATGGGAATCTTTTTCCCCATGTGCCCGGCCACTGCGGTTCGGCCTCCAGGCGCCGCCTTCACGGTTTTCTCCTTTCCTCCTTGGTCGGGGTCCTTTTGGGATGAGGCCTCGGTGCTTTGCACCTGCTTGGAGGAAGGGTCCTTCGGGGGCTTCCCGCTCTCCACAGCGTTTGAGCTCAGCAGGTCCTCCGATGAGGATTGTTCGGTACGGGACCTTGCCGGACTACAAGAAATATACAACTTAGGTTAAAACACTAAACCACGATGAGTCCGGACGCTTGAACATACTTGGATTTTATATACTCACGAGTTCACCAGGGGCTGGGCCCTGGGATCCCATTCCAAGCCGTTGTCGACGGCGGCAGGAGACTCCTCTTGACGAGGAATCTTTCCTCTTTTGGGTAGTTCGCCCTCCAAGGATGCGGAGGCCGTCCTCTTCCTTCTTCCCTCAGCAGGGGATTCATCTTCCTCCTCCTTTTCGTTCTCTTCGAAGGCAGAATGAGCATTAGAGCCTTCGGGTATTGTGCCCGAAGTTCCACGACGATGATGGCCGCCCCGGGTCTTTTTAGCCTCCTTCTCGGCCGTCTTCTTCGGCACCTTCTAAGGCACCGAAACCAGCATCTTCGTCAGAAGTGGGATGGCCGGGTCTTCAGGCAGTGGGGCCGGGCAATGGATCCGCTCCGCCTTCTTCGTCCAGCTCTGGGAAAATTGAATGAACACGCATTAGGCGCTTCCTTTGGGTCGAGCGGATGGAAAAGTTTGATAAACTCACCGAACTTGCAGGGCGGGACAGTTGGTACCCGTGGTCTTCGGCAGAGTCCGGCCATGATTTGCAGGAAGAGTCGAAGAGCCTTCACAAGGTTTGGTGCCTGGCCGGATCAAACTCCCATAGATCGCAAGTCCGGTGTTGACAGGGCAGTATCCGGCGGACTAACATCACTTGGACTACGTCGACGAGTTCAATGTTCTTATCTCCCATATCTTTAACGCACATTTGGAGCACCGACAATTCGTTGGAGGAGGACCAATCCAGTCCTTTCTTGACCCAGGACGTAAGCCACAGAGGGGCGCCGGATCGAAACTCGGGAGAAGCGGCCCGTCCCTTACCGCTGGGCTCAGTGATGTAAAACCATTGTTGTTGCCACTCCTTGATAGAATAATTAAAGGTTCCCATTGGCCACATGACATTGGGCATCTTGCTCACCATAGTGCCCCGGCACTCGGCGTGCTCGCCGCCCACCACCTTGGGCTTCACATTAAAGACATTCAGCCATAAGCCGAAGTGGCGAAACACGGAGAAAAGCCTCGCACATGACAATGAATGTCGAGATGTTGAGGAAGGAATTAGGGGACAGATCATGAAGATCGATCCCATAATAGTACATGATACCGTGAATGAATGGGTGGAGGGGAAATCCTACCCCGCGGATAAAGTGAGGGAGGAATACAACCCTCTCGTGGGGTTCCGGAGTGGGGACGATCTGTCCCACCATCGGGAGACGGTGGCCGATTTTCTTGGCCAGGTACCCGGCCTCCCGAAGCTTTTTGATATCCTTCTCTCGGACGGTAGATGCCATCCATTTGCCTCCTGCTCCAGATCCAGACATCTGTGGAAGACCTTTTGTGGGTAGAGGAGGTGAACGCTCGAGCGTTGGAGCCTGAGCAGAATGGAATAAGTTGGGAAGAAGGTATGGAGGAAGAGGGTGAATTGTTGTCCCTTTATAAAGGCGGAAGAGGCGATGCGCCTCCCCCCTCGCCTGGTAAAACCTCTTATTCTCCAAAGCGCCGTAAGTAATGGCGTGATTGGGTTACCCGTGTCCGTATTGATGACAATCCTGTAATAAGGGGGACACGATCACTACTTTGACAAGACGTGTCGAGAAAACCACCCCGCAATATGGGCGGTGCTGGTTGAGAAAAACGGTTCGAGTAAAGACCGGGCTATGACATGAGGTCGTGCTGTCAGAACGCATCAGCAGATTAGATTTGTGGAAATATTATTCTCTCTACGGTAGTATGTGGAACTTATTTTGCAGAGCCAGACACTATGCTTGTGTTCATAATCTTCTATGGAGTATTAGAAGGAGGAACCCGCCTTGCAATGCCGAAGAGAAAACTGCACGCCGGACTCATTGTCATTGAAGCCTGGTTCAGGGGCTATTGAGGGAGTCCTGGAATAGGGGGTCTCCGGACAGCCGGACTATATCCTTTGGCCGGACTGTTGGACTATGAAGATACAAGATTGAAGACTTCGTCCCGTGTCCGGATGGGACTCTCCTTGGCATGGAAGGCAAGCTAGGCAATACGGATGTGTAGGTCTCCTCCCTTGTAACCGACTCTGTGTAACCCTAGCCCCCTCCGGTGTCTATATAAACCGGAGGGTTTAGTCCATAGGACAACATACAATCATACCATAGGCTAGCTTCTAGGGTTTAGCCTCTATGATCTCGTGGTAGATCAACTCTTGTAATACTCATATCATCAAGAACAATCAAGCAGGACGTAGGGTATTACCTCCATCAAGAGGGCCCGAACCTGGGTAAACATCGTGTCCCTTGCCTCCTGTTACCATCCGCCTTAGACGCACAGTTCAGGACCCCCTACCCGAGATCGGTCGGTTTTGACATCGACAATTGCCTTATTGCACTGATGACAACTTACTTGAAGGATCTTTCTCAATCCTTAGGTAGGTATGGTGGACTCTTGAAAATAATATTTGAGTTTAAGGGTTTTTGGATGCACAAGTAGTATCTCTACTTGGTGCAGAGTTTTTGGCTAGCAAAGACGGGGGCCAGCACCACATGTTGAAGGATCTATGACAATATAACTTCTATGTGAATATGAACAAACATAAACCATTACGTTGTTTTCCTTGTCCAACGTCAACAATTTTGGCATATAATATTTTGATGGGGGCTCATAATCACAAAAGATTTCCATGATAGTCACTAGTAGAAAACAGGGCTATGCTCACGGGGCAATATTCACATTAGTCCCGGTTCAGTCTAGAACCGGGACTAATGTGAGCATTGGTCCCGGTTCGTGCGGCTAAGGCATTAGTCCCGGTTCACTCGGGCCCTTTCGTCCCGGTTTAAGACATGAACCGGGACTAAAGGGTGCGATGACCTTTAGTCCCGGATCGTGCCTCAAACTGGGACTAAAGATTAGACCTTTAGTCCCGGTTTGAGGCACGATAATGGCGTCGAGACCTTTAGTCCCGGTTCGTGCCACGAACCGGTACTAAAGGTCCCATTTTCAAACTCTACCCCCCCCCCCCGTGGATCGCCTTTTCAGTCTTGAAAAAATAAAAGAAAATGATGGAAATGTCAAAAAAATAAAAGAAAATAAGTTTCTCATGTGATATGTGGTCTAGTTGTTGGGAAAATTTGCAAATGTGAATTTTGACTTTATTTGCAAAATCTCTCTGAAATTTGTAAAAATGGGCATAACTTTTGCATACTAACTCGGATGAAAAAGTTTTTTATATGAAAAATCATCTACTCGGAAAGTTACATCCGAATTTAACCGGGGGAACCCCGTTAAACATTTGCAAAATCCTCAAAAACCTAATAGAAAAAAGTTACGGGGCTTTTAAGATCTAGAGTGGAAAAAATCGAAAAATATTCAAACAGTGGGCAAACTGTGGTCAAACAATGGTCAAACTAATTATTCTAGAATATTAGTGTTACTAAATAATTATTTTAGTTATTTCAATTTTGGTCAAATCTGGTCAAACTGTGGTCAAAGTAATTATTCAAGAAATATTAGTGTTACTAAATAATTATTGTTTTTTAAAACAATAGTTTCGAACTCAAACAGTGAAACGTGTCACTTCATGCTCAAGCAAAATTCCTGAAGGTTAATAGGATTGACATCTTACTATTGTCAGGAAAACAACAAGCGCAGCTGCGGAGTACCAAGGCATCAGGCAAAGGTTGCCATTTCGGTGCAACAAGACCAAGACCAGGAGGACTACAAGATGGAGGTCACCGTGGAGCCCAAGACGGCGTCATCGCCAGAGCTTTGCGCAGGAGAAGAGTGCTTTTGTCAGGATAGTTGATACTTGTTGTCCCCCTTCAAATTAGCCCGCCGTTGTTGGCTCCCTTCTCGCTCAATATTTGGGAAGAGGACCAGGGCCTCTATAAATAGGACCAGCCACCCACATAGCAAAAGGACGGTCGACAAGTGAGAGCAAGGCAGAGAGAGTGAGTGAGAGAGAGAGAAGGGAGACTGAACTCCTCCTAGCAGTTCATCGCCCCAGCCAAGAACAGACCCTCGCGAGGCTATTTTTCCTTGTATTGTTCATCATCATCAGCCCCATGAGGCAATCCACCAACCACACACTGGAGTAGGGTATTACACCACATCGGTGGCCCGAACCAGTATAAATCTTGTGTCCCTTGTGCAATTCCTTTAGTAGTTTAGATCTTTGCAAGGCGGGGAGGTAGAAGGCGTAATCTTCGCACGCACCCTAGTGTTCGAAATTTAAGGGTCTGCCGGAACCCGAAATCCGACATTTGGCGCGCCAGGTAGGGGTGTGCCCGAATTCGTCTTCCACCGCCCCGTTCTCCTCCGACCGTCGCATCCATGTCCGATGCTCGTCGGGCCCGCGCCGAGCACCGGGCTGCCATCGCTTCTTGCGTCGCCCAGACGGCGCCCGTCGGCGGACGTCCTCGTCGTTCCCCATCGCCCGCCGTCAATGCCGCCACCGGCCCGGCGGGGGGCGAGCAGCAAGCGTCGTCCCAGCATCGATCCGTGCGGCAAGACGGCCACACCGCTACTCCATCGCTCGCACCGGTTGGTTCTTCGTCCCGCACGCTCCGCGCACCCTTGGAGGCTCGAGCTGCGCTCCTCGCGGCAAATGAGCTCCTGCGCTACCGCCCCGTCGACGATGTCTACGAAGAGTGGCTCGACCACGTCGCCGAGCTCGTCTGCGCCGCAGGGGGCTCTCCTGCGCCGTCCCATCGCGCTACACCAACACCCCCGATCGTCGCGACCCTCCTGGGCGGCTCGCAGGCGCCGCCCACAAGTCATCCCGTCAAGCCGTTCATCTGCCGGGTCAGCGCCGCTTCCACGCGGCAGGGGGCTCCCCTGGATCGGACGGCACCCGAGACCGGCCTGACCTTCAGTTCGGAGGACCACCCCTCCAACTCGGCCAGCTCGGGCGCGCTCCCATGTTGTGCACCCCCACCATCTGCCAGGTGGCCGTCACCAGGACCCTCGTTGATGGCGGCGCGGGCCTTAGCGTGCTCTCGGTCGAGGCCTTCAACCTCCTCCGCATACCTCTGGAACGGCTGCAACCCAGCCGGCCCTTCTCAGGCGTCGGGGGCAAGTCGTCCAGTTCCTTGGGGCAGATCCGGCTCACAGTGACCTTCGGCACCTACGACAACTTCCGCACGGAGCTGGTCGATTTCAACATCGCCCCCATCGGCCTCCCCTACAACGCCATCCCCGGCTACCCAGCGCTGGCCCAATTTATGGCCGCGACGCACCCGGCGTACAACCTCATGAAGATGCCCGGGAGCAACGGTGTCCTCACTGTGCACGGGGACACCGGGGACGCGCTGCGGGCGCTCAAGCTCGCCTTCAAGACAGCGGCATCGGCACAGCACGCCGACTTGGAGACCCCCGAGGCCAAGGGGGCTGCACCCGCCAAGAAGAAGCAGTTGTTCACCCAAGACAAGGCAGAAACCAAGTAGATACCCGTCGATGAGGACGGGTCCACCAACGCCACTTTCACCATAGGCGCCCACCTCAAACCCGAGCAGGAGGAGGCCCTGGTCAGGTTCCTGCGCGCAAACAAGAAGGTTTTCGCTAGGGAGCCAGATCAATTGGCAGGGATCCCCAGAAGTGTAATCGAGCACCACCTCAACGTGTGCCCCAACGTGCGCCCTGTGAAGCAGAAGGCCAGGCGGCAGTCCACAGAAAAGCAGGCCTTCATCGTCCAGGAGACCCGCAAATTAGAGGCCGCTGGGGTCATCTGCAAGGTCTGATACCCAGATTGGTTGGCCAACCCTGTCGTTGTGGCAAAGAAGGGAGGGAAGGAGCGTGTGTGTGTCGACTTCACCAACCTCAACAAAGCATGCCCGCAAGATCCGTTCCTCCTCCCCCGCATCGACCAGATCGTCGATTCCACTGCGGAATGTGACCTATTATGCTTCCTGGATGCCTTCTCTGGGCATCATCAGATCAAGATGGCGGTAGAAGACATCGAGAAGACGGCCTTCCCGACCCCGTGTGGGGTATACTGCTACACGTGCATGCCATTCGGGCTGCGTAACGCAGGGGCGACCTTCCAGCGGCTGATGCACATCACCTTGGGCTGCAGCTCGGGAAGAATGTTGAAGCTTATGTCGATGACATCATGGTAAAGTCTCGGGAGGCCGGGACCTTGATACAGGATCTGGAGGAAACCTTCGCGAGCCTCAACGCAGTGAACCTACGGCTCAACCCAGAGAAGTGTGTGTTCGGAGTCCCCTCGGGCAAGCTCTTAGGTTTCCTCGTGTCCCACCGGGGCATCGAGGCTAACCCAGAGAAGGTCAAGGCGGTGGAAGACATGAGCCCGCGAAAGACCCTCAGAGAAATGCAGAAGCTCCAGGGGCGCGTAACCGCGCTAGGGCGCTTCATCTCCAGGTTAGGAGAACGAGCCCTACCCTTCTTCCAGGTAATGAAGAAAAAGGGGCCCTTCGAGTGGACTGAAGAGGCCGACAGGGCGTTCCAGGATCTCAAGAAATACCTGACCAGCCCACCGGTCATGGTGGCACTGCGCCCTCAGGAGCCCCTGGTGCTTTACCTCGCCGCCACGCCTTACTCCGCTAGCGCAGCCTTGGTGGCAGTCAGAGAGGAGCGCCGAGTCAAAACCACGGTAGCAGCCCAGGACAAGGCAGAACAGGGACAAGGAAGGCCTACAAAAACCACCACCGCAGCTGAGGAGGATCAGCCGCCGCAGAGGGACGCACCAGAGGCGGAAGAGGCCCCTCTTCCAGATGGCCAGTCTCAGGAGGCCTCATTGCCTCAAGAGGCGCCACGGTCTCCAGAAGGAGCCACCAGCACTGACGCACTCCGCCTCGTTGAGCACCCAGTGTACTTCGTCAGCACAGTGCTGCGGGATGCAAGAGCACGGTACCCTATGCCTTAGAAACTCCTCCTCGCGCTACTGGTGGCTTCACGCAAGCTGCGGCACTATTTTCAGGGTCACCCCATCAAGGTTGTCTCGTCGTACCCCCTGGAGAGAGTGCTCAGGAGCCCTAATTCAGCTGGAAGGGTCGCTGAGTGGAACATAGAACTGCAAGCGTTTCAGCTCGAATTCAGCGCGACCAGGGTCATCAAGGGAGCAGCATTGGCAGATTTTGTGGCAGAGTGGACGGAGGCGCCAGGACTCAAGGCCGATGAGGATCGGTCCCTATCCCCGGGAAGTGAGGCGCCAGAAGGCTGGGTCATGTACTTCGATGGGGCGTTCTCCAGGCATGGCGCTGGAGCTGGGGCGGTGCTTATATCACCCACACAGGACAAGCTCTACTACGCCGTGCAACTCTGTTTCCAGCAAGGCGAAAAGGTCTCCAACAACATAGCGGAGTATGAAGGTTTAATAGCAGGCTTGAAGGCCGCGGCCGCCCTGGGAGTGAAATGCCTCACCATCAAGGGTGATTCGCAGCTCCTTGTCAACTTCTCCAACAAGGTGTACGAGCCGAAGGATGAGCACATGGAAGCCTACCTTGCGGAAGTCTGCAGGATGGAGAAGCAATTCTGGGGGTTAGAATTGCAGCATGTGCCCCGTGGCACCAATCAGGAGGCCAACGATATCGCCAAACGCACGTCCAGACGGTTACCCCAGGAGCCTGGCATTTTTGAGGAGCGGCTCTTCAAGCCCTCAGCTCTGCCGTCATTGTCAAACACGGCTCAGCCCTTGGAGGAGCTCCCCCAGCCACCTGCCTTAGGAGCTCCGACCTATGGCCCGGCCTCAGGAGCGCGCCTGCTCCTGACGATGGAACCTCAGGAGGGATGTTGGATCACAGAGCTCCAGAGCTACTTGACGCAAGGGACCTTGCCGGAGAAGGAGGAGGAGGCGGAGCGAGTGGCACGCCAGGCCACGGCGTACTGCATTAGAGATGGAGAGCTCTACCGGAAGCGACAAAACGATGTATCCCTGCGCTGCATCTCCAGGGAGCAAGGGAAGGAGCTACTGGAAGATATACACGGCGGAGACTGCGGACATCATTCTTCATCGCGGACCCTCATCGGCAAGGCGTTTCGCAGTGGGTTTTGTTGGCCCACCGCGCTCAATGACACCGTGGGACTAGTGAAAGCTTGTGAAGCCTGCCAGTTCCACGCCAAGCAGATCCATCAGCCAGCAGGAGGCTTGCAGACTATTCCACTTTCGTGGCCATTCGCAGTCTGGGGGCTGGACATCTTGGGCCCGTTTCCTCGGGCGCCAGGGGGCTATCGCTACCTCTACGTTGTCGTGGACAAATTCACCAAGTGGGCTGAAGTGGAGGCTGTCCGCGCCATCCCTGCGGGCACCGCGGTCAGGTTCATCAAGGGCATCGTAAGCCGGTTCGGGGTGCCGAATCGAATCATCACAGACAACGGTTCGCAGTTCACCAGTAACCTCTTCAAAACATACTGTGCTAACCTTGGAACGCAGATATGCTACGCCTCAGTGGCGCACCCCCGAAGCAACGGCCAGGCCGAGAGAGCCAACGCGGAGGTCCTGAGGGGCCTCAAGACCAGGACGTTCAAGAAGAAGCTGGAGGCCTGTGGCAGAGGTTGGTACAACGAGCTTCAGTCTGTGTTGTGGTCCATCCGCACCACCGCGACCAAACCGACTGGAGAGACCCCGTTCTTCCTGGTCTACGGAGCGGAAGCGGTCCTCCCTCACGAGGTCAGATGTCGCTCTGCGCGGGTCCTGGCATTCGACGAGGCGTAGCAGGACGCCATGCGGGGGATGGATCTCGTGTTGGGGGAGGAACGTCGCCGAGAGGCCGCGCTCCGAGCGGCGAGGTATCAGCAAGCCCTGCGGCGATATCACTGCCGCAACATCTGCCCCAGGACTCTTGAGGTAGGAGACCTCGTGCTCAGGCGGGTCCTCTCCAGGGTGGGACTGCACAAGCTCTCTCCCATGTGGGAGGGCCCGTTCAAGGTTGTTCATGTTTCCAGGCCCGGCTCCGTGCGCTTGGAGACTCAGGAGGGAGTGCTGGTCCAGAATGGATGGAACATCCTGCACCTCCGGAGGTTCTACCCCTGAAAAGGCCCAGAGCCTATGAAGCAAGGCGAGTGCCTATGAAGCTATCGCGTTTTGGAAAAGGCCCGGAGCCTGTGAAGCAAGGCGAGTGCCTGTAAAGCTATCGCGTTTTGGAAAAGGCCCGGAGCCTGTGAAGCAAGGTGAGTGCCTGTGAAGCTATCGCGTTTTGGAAAAGGCCCGGAGCCTGTGAAGCAAGGCGAGTGCCTGTGAAGCTATCGCGTTTTGGAAAAGGCCCGGAGCCTGTGAAGCAAGGCGAGTGCCTGTGAAGCTATCGCGTTTTGGGAAAGGCCCAGAGCCTGTGAAGCAAGGCGAGTGCCTATGAAGCTGTCGCGTTTTGGAAAAGGCCCGAAGCCTGTGAAGAAGGCCAATGCCTGTGAAGCTCGCCGCCCGTGACACTCTCACGTAATAATGAGTTGGGGCTGTACATGCCCCGGAGTCTCAGGAGTGCCGGCCTCAGGCCCTAGGGCTCCCTCCCACGCCCAGTGGCAGCACTTGGCTCCGCGCTGGTGAGAAGACGTCGAAGACTAGATTAGGTGCCGGACGCGGCTTTTCATTTGCTTTCCACAGTTGGCTTGTTCCTTCTCATTTGAAGTTTTATTGAAGTTATTCCCGTCTTTGGTTTGTGGTTCTTCGGATTTTCGCTCTCCTGCCTCGTTTTCTCTTGCGCAAGGCCTCGCGAGGGGGGCAGTTGAGCGCCCTCGCGAGCATTCCTATCCTAGTCGTTCAACGAGTTCATGACCTGGGCCCCTTACAGGAGCACCCCTCCAGTCCGTGCCCCAAGGGCATCGCGACACAAACAAAGGGCCTGGGTCGGTCGCCCCCCCCCACGGCCGGGGTCGGGAACTATCCATGCTCAGGCACATAGCCGGAAGGAACGGTAACGAAAGCAAAACAATGATTAACAGCGATAACCCAAACACGCCCCCGCGGGACTCCGCACTATTGTCTTTGTTACACAGGAAAAAGGGAAAAGGAAGAACAAATCCGGCGCGGCTCGCCTCACACCATCCCGCGAGGAAGGCACGAGCTGCCTCCGGAGCTCAGGCGGACTCCCTCTCGCGCCTCACCAGGGCGCGGCGGCGTGGGGGCTGATCGCGGCCGCCGCTGGAGGAGTCGCCGTCTGAAGAAGAACCAGAGAAGCTTGAGGAACTCCGAGCGCCGCCAGCCGCGCGAGCACTGCTCCCTCCATCATCACCGGAGCTGGGTTCCCAGCCGCAGTCGCCACCCTCGGGGCAGCACCCCGCGCGGCGACCATCTTCCCCAAACACCCTCACGTAGAGGGTGGCGTCGCCGTCGAACTTGAAGTGTAGGGTGCACCGGCGGCCCAGGCCACGCGCACGGGCAAAGTCTGCCAACCGCGGGCCAGGCATAGGCTCCCGGCCGTGGAGACCTCCAGGGAGACCCATGAGGCCCGGCTGCAGCAGCCGTCGGCCTGGAGCCAGAGGCCGCCCGGGGCGCCGGCCGGGAGCTCGCCTAGGAGGAAGCAAGGAAGCGGGAGCCGGGTGCTGGCCGGCTCCGCCGACCACACGACAAACTCCGGCAGCACTTCAACAGCACGAACGCACGGCCTGGGGGGACGCGCAGCCGGAGCGCACCCCCCGGCTGCAGCAACCCGCCTGTCGCCATGCTGAAGATCACCACCACGCCCGCGGGAAGCCACCGCAGTGGCCACAGGGTGCTTGCGAGGGCGCCCTCTGCCGTGCTTGGGTGGGGGAGAGGCGGGCTCAACCCGGCAAGCCTTCCCCTTCTCGGCAGCCGAGAACCTCTTCGATAGGGCCATGAAGAAGAAGGAGAAGCAAGGAGGAATGGACTGGAAAGGCACACGCAGCCCCGTACTTATAGCCGGCGAAGGCCAACCGCCGGCCTCCACGATCATAGGTAATCATGACACGATCTGCATGCAGGGACTCGTCCAACTCGCGTGATCACCGAGCCGTCGTGGGGAAGTGGAGACACCCACGTCCCATCAACTGCCACGCGGTGCCCAAGGCCGCAGGCTGTTAGGGCCTGCGGCACTTCACCCTCGCCCTTTCGCCTCTCGGCACGGTGAAGTCCGGGCGCGCCTTGGGCCCGGGGGCTACTGTCGGTGTTCTGGGAACGGGGGTCCCCAAACTTGCCTGCCTGCGGCCTACGGCGTGGCTCAAAGGAGGCCCGGCACGGCCCATCTTCATCAACGCGAGACTGAAGACCCTCGCGAGTGAGAGAGTGAGTGAGAGAGAGAAGGGTGACTGAACTCCTCCTAGCAGTTCATCGCCCCAGCCAAGAACAGACCCTCGCGAGGCTGTTCTTCCTTGTATTGTTCATCATCATCAGCCCCAGGAGGCAATCCACCAACCACACACCGGAGTAGGGTATTACACATCATCGGTGCCCCGAACCAGTATAAATCTTGTGTCCCTTGTGCAGTTCCTTTAGTAGTTTAGATCTTTGCAAGGCGGGGAGGTAGAAGGCGTAATCTCCGCGCGCACCCCAGTGTTCGAACCTTAAGGGTCTGCCAGAATCCGAAATCCGACAAAGTGGGTCATGATTACCTGCGATCATGGAGGTCGGCGGTTGGCCTTCGCCGGCCATAAGTACGGAACAGCGCGCGCCCTTCCAGTCCATCCCTCCTTGCTTCTCCTTCTTCCCGGTCCTTGCTCCGTCTTGCTGCGATGGCTCCGATCCGCCGGTTCTCGACGGCAGAGAAGGGGAAGGCTCCCCGAGAGGAACCAGACCCGCTCCCGCCAAAGAAATGGCTCGTCCTCCGTGGCTCGGACAAGGGGGCCCATCAGGTGGTGTCGAGGCCTTGGTGCGAGCGGGCACCGCCGGGGTTCCCGCTTCCCTTGTACGCCCACATCGAGGGCCCTGAAGGAGCTGATGCTGATCGCCACGGGCGGCGCCGTCGTTGGCGCCAACGAGTCACGAAGGTGTGGGTCATCCCCCTGGGGTCCACACCGAGGGCTCCTCCCGGGAGTTCGTGCTCCACGTCGCCATGCCTCCTCGGTCTTGGATTCGCCTTCCTCCCTTCTTCGCCTCCATCATCCCACAGGGAGAAGTCCTGGAGCTTTGGCTGCAGCACGCCGGCTGCTGTACCCTCGCGACCGAGGCAGAGGTCGCGGTCGTTGCCTCGGGCGAGGTCTTCATGACTCGGGGCTGGAGCGAAATCGCCCGGGTTTGCAGGACAAGAGGCGCCCTCACGATCCACTTGGAGTACGACGGTGCTTCGATGATGTTCTTCAAGGTCTTCGATGCGAGCGGGCGCCGGCTGGAGTGCTGCCCCGGGAGAGGTGGCCAGGACCCTGCTGCGGCGAGGACTAGGCCCGCCAACCGCTCCCTTGGCGGCTCCTTAGGCGGTGGAGGCGTTGGAGGTTCCAGCGACTCCGGTGAGTTCTTCACGACGACAGCTACGAGCCCCCGAGCCGGCGCCGCTCCTGGAGCAGGGCGGGCTCGTCAGGCCACCACTGACTCTGATCTGGATGGGGTTGGCGCCAGTGCTTGTCGGCCCACTGTTGATGATGGCGTCTTTTGCAGGGGCACGCGTAGTTAGTGTCCCTCTAGGATCTGTTCCCTGTGAGGAATCAAAGACGCGTCCCGTGGGGGCTTGTAAGGTGCCTATGATCCTATTTTGTTAATATAACCCTTGTCGTAGAATTGTGCGAGTTGCTCATGTCGTCTTAGCTCAGTCCTCCCTTTCGAACCTCACGAGAGCTTGGTGCTCTGCGCCGACAGGTCCCAGTCCCATGGCCGCTTCAGCCGTCGCTGGTATGCCAGGTCGCGATGCCGTGGTCAAGGCCAGGAGGTGAGCGACCCGGAATCCGGTAAGAGCCCCTGAGTCGCGATGCTCAAGAGGTCCCCTTTGGCGCTCAAGCAGCCGTCGTTCGGTGAGAAAGGAGAGCGGCGTCGCTAACACGGGATTGCATTAGGTGCGGGGATGATGCCACGGTAGCTGGCGCTTCCGGGTGGTGACTTATCTCGAGAATCAGGGGCCGCTCTCTGGTGTGTCGCCGGGTCCGTGCATCGGCAGGCGTGAGGTTGCTCAGCGAGGTCCTCGTGTGTCCCTCCCCTCTCGCCTTTGCTCCCCTTTCTGCTCTACGTCCTCGGGTCCCGGCCCTCGAGCAAGTCTCAGCCGTCGCTGGTATGCCAGGTCGCGATGTCGTGGACAAGGCCACACGGTGAGGGCTGGAGAGCCAATAGGAGCCCTGAGTCACGATGCTCAGGCACCCCCCCTTGAACATGCAAGTGGTTTGCGCGGACGAGAGTGAAGGAGACACCGCAAGGGCCTCGCCTGACGCAGCTCCTTCAGGAGATCCTGTAGACCCATCATAGAAAAAAACAAGGGGGTTGCCATGACAATTGATAGTCAGCCGTTGGTTGCTTCCGAGGGGTAATGAGGCACTGAAGGCTTGACGAGGTGGTGCCATGCGGGGCTACCGCGGCGAGAGCTCAGCCATTCAGGTTTGTCGGTGTTGCAGGGACAGACCCATGCGCAAGCGTCGTGCCGTTGGGAGCAGTTCCGTCAGTTGAGCGGGCAACTAGGTCAAGCACATTAGCCGCGAAGGAGTGGATTCATTTAAATAGATGTTCGGAAGGCAGACATCACTGGGTCAGGCCCGAGCGACTTGGGGATCCTGCAGCCCGAGGGGCGCCCCCAACAAGGTAAGCTAACAACATGAAATAAAAGGGATACACGCCGCAGGGACGGACCCACGCGGCCTGGGAATAATGCAGCCCTGGGGCGCGCTCCCAGCTGGAAATGAAACTTGAAGATGTCACTTGATGATGTCGAGGACGAAGGAGTGTTGGTGTAGCAGACTCGGTGGGCTGCGGAAGCCGATCCTCCCGAGCCCCCAGGCCTAGGGGCCTCGGGAGGCTCCGGAGGCGCTGGCGGCTCCTCACGGACCATCTCCATCTCCACCAGGGCTGCAGAACGCCTGGCCTCTCGTGCCTCCGTGATGCCCCTCATGAGGCGCTGGTACGTGGTAGCCGCGTTCGGCAAGCCGTAAGGCATGTGAACGTAGCTGTGGGATGGACCTCCGCAGTGCCCCACTCGCGGGGGCCAGAGGCGCTCCTGAGAGGCGACTCGGTTGAGCCCTGGTATGTCGATGCAGACGCGCAGCACACCATCCTCGCCTGGATGGGGAGCCACAGCTGGTAGGCGGCGGCCGCCTTTCATGACTCTTGACTCCTATAGCTCCTGAATGGCCTTGCTGACGAACTCCTGAGGGTCTGGCTCTCCTTGCCTTGCTCCTTCTTGAGGGAAACGTGCTTCAAAACACGCCTCCATGTGGTGCCCAAGCGTCTCCCTCGTGACCCTAGCTAGGTCGGTGGCCCTCAAGGGGAGAGCCCCTGAGCCCTGCCTGAGGAGGGCGCTGGGCACGCTTTCCTATGCGATGGAAGGAGGTTCCCCCTAGGTAGGCGCAGGCCTAGAGGGGCCTTCCTCCTGAGTGGCCGGGCCGGACGATGTCTTCTTCTTCTTGGGGGCGGTCTCGGGAGGCCTCCTGCTTCCATGATCCGGGTCTTCCAGTGACGCGGCCTGAAAGGCTCGTTCCAGGGAACACACCGCGTCCTTCTCTTCACAGGGCACCGTGATGACTCCGCCACTTCCTGGCATCTTGAGGACGTTGTAGCCGTGGTGAGTTACGGCCAGCGCTGGGTACCCAAGGATGGCGTTGTACGGCAGGCGAATGTGAGCGACGTCGAAGTCGATGAGCTCGGTGCGGTAGTTGTCGCGTGCCCCGAAGGTGACAGGGAGGCGGACCTGCCCAATCGGGACCGTGGAGCCGTCGGTGATTCCTGTCGGCGTTCTGGGAACGGGGGTCCCCAGACTTTCCTTCCTGCGGCCTGCGGCGTGGCTCAAGTGGGGGCCCAGCGCGGCCCATCTTCATCAACACGAGGCTCAAGACCCTCGCGAGGGGCCAAGCCTCGCGAGGCGGACGACACGGCGCATCCTCAGGTTGGCTCGCGAGGAGGCGGAGAGTTCAAGGCAGGGTACCTCGCGAGGTGCCCATGACGCAAGCCATGACGACTCGAGGCACCAGGCGGGTGCCAGCGCGTGCAGCGTCCTTCTTTCCTCTTTGGTGCAAAGGGGACAAGCATATCCGCGGAGTACCGAGGCATCAGGCAAAGGTTGCCACTTCGGTGCAACGAGACCAAGACCAGGAGGACTACGAGATGGAGGTCACCATGGAGCCCAGCCCGGCGTCACCACCAGAGCCTTTGGCAGGCGAAGACTGCTTTTGTCAGGATAGACGTACTCGCCGTCCCCCTTCAAATTAGCCCGCCATTGTTGGATCCCTTCCCGCTCAATATTTGGGAAGAGGACCAGGGCCTCTATAAATAGGACTAGCCACCCACATACCAATGGGTTCGGTTCATCGGTTCGGGATTTGGAGAGAAAGAGAGAGAGAGAGAGAGAGAGAGAGAGAGAGAGAAAGGTGGCTGAACTCCCCATAGCAGTTCATCACCCCAGCCAAGAACAGACCCTCGCGAGGCTGTTCTTCCTTGTATTGTTCATCCTCACCAGCCCCAGGGGGCAATCCATCCACCACACACTGGAGTAGGGTATTACACCACATTGGTGGCCCGAACCAGTATAAATCTTGTGTCTTTCATGCAGTTCTTTTAGTTTAGATCCCATCGAGACGGAGGGGTTGAAGGCGAGGTTCCCACGCGCACCCCAGTGTTCGAACCTTAAGGGTCTACCGGAACCCGAAATCCGACATTTGGCGCGCCGGGTAGGGGTGCGCCGGAATCTGTCTTCCACCACTCCGTTCTCCTCCGACCATCGCATCCATGTTCGACGCTCGTCGGGCCCGCGCCGAGCGCCGGGCCGCCATCGCTTGTCGCGTCGCCCAGACGGCCCCCGTCGGTGGGCGTCCTCGTCGTTCCCCATCACCCGCCATCAACGCCGCCACCGGCCCGGCGGGGGGCGAGCAACAGGCATCGTCTCAGCACCCATCCGTGCGGCAAGACGGCCGCACCGCCACTCCATCCCTCGCTCCAGCCGGTTCTTCGTCCTGCGCGCTCCGCGCACCCTTGGAGGCTCGGGCTGCGCTACTCACGGCAAACGAGCTCCTGCGCTACCGTCCCGTCGATGACGTCTCCGAAGAATGGCTCGACCGCGTCGTCAAGCTTATCCGCGCCGTAGGGGGCTCTTCCGCGCCGTCCGTTCCTCTGCGCTGCACTCCGCCCCGCGCGGGCAACGAAGCTCCAGAGGCGCACCAGCCGCCTCCCCTCCAAGAAGATGCCATGGCTCCAAGGCGCTTGGTCCCTGGGCGGAACCCGCTCCGTTAGGCGCCAGCGCAGCAAGAGCGAAGCTGCCAAGAGGTTCCTCGCCCGCAAGGGGCTGCCAGGGTGCTCCCAGCTCCGGCAAGCCGCGACCCTGCTCCAGCTCCGGCGCGCCAAGACCCCGCCCTGCTCCTAGCTGCAGCGCGTGGGGACCCTCAAGACCAAGCTCTCCATCAACCGAGGCCTTTCGTGGCCACCGCGGGCTGCCACGCCTACACCATAGAGCTGCGCAGCGTCGCGTGGCCCGGCAAGTTCAAGCCCGACCTGCCTCCTCGCTACGACGGCACAACCGATCCCGCAGAGTTCCTCCAGCTCTATGAGCTGGGCATCGAGGCTGCCGGCGGGGATGAAAAGGTCATGGCGAACTGGTTCCCCATGGCGCTCAAGGAAGGAGCTCGAACCTGGCTCCTGAATCTGGCTCCAGGCACGATCTCCTCCTGGGACCAGATGCGCGCCCGCTTCATCGCCAACTTCCAAGGTACTCGCGACCGGCCGCCCGTCGTGAGCGACATGTGCCGCATCAAGCAACAACCCGGAGAGACCCCGCAAAAGTACATACAGCGCTTCAACAGCGCGCCTCAAGATCCCCAAGGTGTCCGAGGAGGCCATTATCTCGGCCTTCACCGATGGCGTGCGCGACGTCAAGATGAAGGAGGAGCTCGCGATGCATGAGGACCTCTGCACCTCCATGGAGTTGTTCAACTTGGCGAACAGGTGCGCCAGGGCTGAGGAGGGACGCCTCTCCCTCCTCGAGCTGCCTGCGGCGGACCCAGAAGAGAAGAAGCCCAAGGCCAAGGACGTGAAACGCAAGGGGGCTGCCGTACTCGCGGCAGAACCAGACACCAAGCGGGGCAAGGATCTGCCCGTACCCTCCAGAGGCAGTCGGTACTGTGTGTACCATGACCTCCACACCCACAACACCAACGAATGTCAAGAGCTCCGCGCCGTACGAGAAGGAAGGATCGTCCATTGCCCTGACCGTGCTGACCGGGGCTACGGCCGGGGAGGAGGAAGAAACCTAGGACGCTGGGAAGATCGCGGCCCGCGCCCGGGGTGGCGCGACCAGCCTCGGGAGGACCGCTGGCAGGACCTGCCTCGCGAGGGAGACTGGAGGGATCAACCTCGCGAGGATCGCCCACATGGCAATGCAGGCCTACCTCCGCTACCGCCTCCACCAAGAAGGAACAAAGACCGCCATCAAGACGAGGGGGCTGGGGGCTTCCAGGAGCCGCGCGCGATCGCCTGCATCCTGGGCGGAGCTCAAGCCCCAGCCTCCCAACGTATCTTCAAGTAGTTTGCCCACGAAGTGAATGCAGTTCTCCCCAAGCTCGAAGCAACGCGCCCGTCAGGTGGTCGCGTGCCCCATCACGTTCAGCTCGGCAGACCAGCTCAAGTGCGCGGCCACTGCAGGAGTCCTCCCGATGCTCTGCTCCCCAGTCATCGGCAACGTGCTGGTCACCAAGACCCTCATCGATGGTGGGGCAGGGCTCAACATCCTGTTCGTGGAAACATTCAACAACCTCCAAGTGCCCTACGACCAGCTTCAGCCAACCAGGCCTTTCTCTGGGATCACCGACGGTTCCACAGTCCCAATCGGGCAGGTCTGCCTCCCTGTCACCGTCGGGGCTCGCAGCAACTACCGCACCGAGCTCATCGACTTCGACATCACCCACATCCGCCTGCCATACAACGCCATCCTCGAGTACCCAGCGCTGGCCAAGTTTATGGCTGCGACTCACCACGGCTACAACGTCCTCAAGATGCCAGGAAGTGGCGGCGTCATCACGGTGCCCTGTGAAGAGAAGTATGAAGTGTGTTCCCTGGAGAGAGCCTATCAGGCCGCGTCGCTAGAGGACCCAGATCGCGGAAGCAGGAGGCTTCCCGAGACCACCCCCAAGAAGGGGAAGACATCGTCAGGCTCGGCCCCTCGGGAGGCAGGCCCCTCAGGGCCCGTGTCTGCCTAGGGGGACCCTCCTTCCATCGCATAGGAAAGCGTGCCCGGCGCGCTCCTCAGGTAGGGCTCGGGGGCTCTCACCTAGAGGGCCACTGACCTAGCCAGGGTCACAAGGGAGGCTCCTATTGATAGTGTCATTGACAGAGTTCTTTAATCACTGCCACCAAGCAACAAAAGCTTCGTGATGAACAATAATATGCAAGGGATGAATAAAACTATTCCTGAGCTCTTCGCGATGCTAAAAGCCGCGGAGGTAGAAATCAAGAAGGAGCATCAAGTGTTGATGGTCAATAAGACCACCAGTTTCAAGAAAAAGGGCGAAGGGAAGAAGAAAGGGAACTTCAAGAAGAACAGCAAACAAGTTGCTGCTCAGGAGAAGAAACCCAAGTCTGGACCTAAGCCTGAGACTGAGTGCTTCTACTGCAAGCAGACTGGTCACTGGAAGCGGAACTGCCCCAAGTGTTTGGCGGATAAGAAGGATGGTAAAGTGAACAAAGGTATATGTGATATACATGTTATTGATGTGTACCTTACTAATGCTCACAGTAGCACCTGGGTATTTGATACTGGTTCTGTTGCTAAAATTTGCAACTCGAAACAGGGGCTACAGATTAAGCGAAGATTGGCTAAGGACGAGGTGACGATGCGCGTGGGAAATGGTTCCAAAGTCGATGTGATCGCGGTCGGCACGCTACCTCTACATCTACCTTCGGGATTAGTATTAGACCTAAATAATTGTTATTTGGTGCCAGTGTTGAGCATGAACATTATATCTGGATCTTGTTTGATGCGAGACGGTTATTCATTTAAATCAAAGAATAATGGTTGTTCTATTTATATGAGTAATATCTTTTATGGTCATGCACCCTTGAAGAGTGGTGTATTTTTGATGAATCTCAATAGTAGTGATACACATATTCATAATGTTCAAATCAAAACATGCAGAGTTGATAATGATAGTGCAACTTATTTGTGGCACTACCGTTTAGGTCATATCGGTGTAAAGCGCATGAAGAAACTCCATACTGATGGACTTTTGGAACTACTTGATTATGAATCACTTGGTACTTGCGAACCGTGCCTCATGGGTAAGATGACTAAAACACCGTTCTCCGGTACTATGGAGAGAGCAACGGATTTGTTGGAAATCATACATACAGATGTATGTGGTCCAATGAATGTTGAGGCTCGTGGCGGATATCGTTATTTTCTCACCTTCACAGATGATTTAAGCAGATATGGGTATATCTACTTAATGAAACATAAGTCTAAAACATTTGAAAAGTTCAAAGAATTTCGGAGTGAAGTTGAAAATCATCGTAACAAGAAAATAAAGTTTCTACGATCTGATCGTGGAGGAGAATATTTGAGTTACGAGTTTGGTCTACATTTGAAAAATTGCGGAATAGTTTCGCAACTCACGCCACCCGGAACACCACAACGTAATGGTGTGTCCAAACATCGTAATCATACTTTATTAAATATGGTGCGATCTATGATTTCTCTTACTGATTTACCGTTATCGTTTTGGGGTTATGCTTTAGAGACGGCTCCATTCACGTTAAATAGGACACCATCGAAATCCGTTGAGACGACGCCTTATGAACTGTGGTTTGGCAAGAAACCAAAGTTGTCGTTTTTGAAAGTTTGGGGTTGCGATGCTTATGTGAAAAAGTTTCAACCTGATAAGCTCAAACCCAAATCGGAGAAATGTGTCTTCATAGGATACCCAAAGGAGACAGTTGGGTACACCTTCTATCATACATCCGAAGGCAAAACTTTTGTTGTTAAATTCGGAGTTTTTCTAGAGAAGGAGTTTCCCTCGAAAGAAGTGAGTGGGAGAAAAGTAGAACTTGATGAGGTAACTATACCTGCTCCCTTATTGGAAAGTAGTACATCACAGAAACCGGTTTCTATGACACCTACACCAGTTAGTGATGAAGCTAAAGATAATGATCATGAATCTTCAGATCAAGTTACTACTGAACCTCGTAGATCAACCAGAGTAAGATCCGCACCAGAGTGGTACAGTAATCCTGTTCTGGAAGTCATGCTACTAGATCATGATGAACCTACGAACTATGAAGAAGCGATGGTGAGCCCAGATTCCGCAAAATGGCTAGAAGCCATGAAATCTGAGATGGGATCCATGTATGAGAACAAAGTGTGGACTTTGGGTGACTTGCCCATTGATCGACAAGCAATTGAGAATAAATGTTTCTTCAAGAAGAAGACTGACGCTGACGGTAATGTTACTGTCTACAAAGCTCGACTTGTTGCAAAAGGTTTTCGACAAGTTCAAGGGATTGACTACGATCAGACCTTCTCACCCGTAGCGATGCTTAAGTCTGTCCGAATCATGTTAGCAATTGCCGCATTTTATGATTATGAAATTTGGCAAATGGATGTCAAAACTGCATTCCTGAATGGATTTCTGGAAGAAGAGTTGTATATGATGCAACCAGAAGGTTTTGTCGATCCAAAGGGAGCTAACAAAGTGTGCAAGCTCCAGCGATCCATTTATGGAGTGGTGCAAGCCTCTTGGAGTTGGAATAAATGCTTTGATAGTGTGATCAAAGCATTTGGTTTTGTACAGACTTTTGGAGAAGCCTGTATTTACAAGAAAGTGAGTGGGAGCTCTGTAGCATTTCTGATATTATATGTGGATGACATATTATTGATTGGAAATGATATAGAATTTCTGGATAGCATAAATGGATACTTGAATAAGAGTTTTTCAATGAAAGACCTCGGTGAAGCTGCTTACATATTGGGCATTAAGATCTATAGAGATAGATCAAGATGCTTAATTGGACTTTCACAAAGCACATACCTTGACAAGGTTTTGAAGAAGTTCAAAATGGATCAAGGAAAGAAAGGGTTCTTGCCTATGTTACAAGGTGTGAAGTTGAGTAAGACTCAATGTCCGACCACCTTAGAAGATAGAGAGAAAATGAAAGATGTTCCCTCTGCTTCAGCCATAGGCTCTATCATGTATGCAATGCTGTATACCAGACCTGATGTGTGCCTTACTATAAGTCTAGCAGGGAGGTGCCAAAGTAATCCAGGAGTGGATCACTGGACAGTGGTCAAGAACATCCTGAAATACCTGAAAAGGACTAAGGATAAGTTTCTCGTATATGGAGGTGACAAAGAGCTCATCATAAATGGTTATGTTGATGCAAGCTTTGACACTGATCCGGACGATTCTAAATCGCAAATCGGATACGTGTTTTTACTGAACGGAGGAGCTGTCAGTTGGTGCAGTTCTAAACAAAGCGTCGTGGCGGGATCTACATGTGAAGCGAGTACATAGCTGCTTCGGAAGCAGCAAATGAAGGAGTCTGGATGAAGGAGTTCATATCCGATCTAGGTGTCATACCTAGTGCATCGGGTCCAATGAAAATCTTTTGTGACAATACTGGTGCAATTGCCTTGGAGAAGGAATCCATATTTCACAAGAGAACCAAACACATCAGGAGATGCTTCAATTCCATTCGGGATTTAGTCCAAGTGCGAGACAAAGAAATTTGCAAGATACATACGGATTTGAATGTTGCAGACCCGCTGACTAAGCCTCTTCCACGAGCAAAACATGATGAGCACCAAGGCTCCATGGGTGTTAGAATCATTACTGTGTAATATAGATTATCGACTCTAGTGCAAGTGGGAGACTGAAGGAAATATGCCCTAGAGGCAATAATAAAGTTATTATTTATTTCCTTATATCATGATAAATGTTTATTATTCATGCTAGAATTGTATTAACCGGAAACAAAATACATGTGTGAATACATAGACAAAAACAGAGAGTCACTAGTATGCCTCTACTTGACTAGCTCGTTAATCAAAGATGGTTATGTTTCCTAACCATAGACATGAGTTGTCATCTGATTAACGGGATCACATCATTAGGAGAATGATGTGATTGACATGACCCATTCCGTTAGCTTAGCACTTGATCGTTTAGTTTGTTGCTATTGCTTTCTTCATAACTTATACATGTTCCTATGACTATGAGATTATGCAACTCCCGTTTACCGGAGGAACACTTTGTGTGCTACCAAACGTCACAATGTAACTGGGTGATTATAAAGGTGCTCTATAGGTGTCTCCGAAGGTACTTGTTGGGTTGGCGTATTTCGAGATTAGGATTTGTCACTCCGTTTGTTGGAGAGGTATCTCTCGGCCCTCTCGGTAATGCACATCACTCAAGCCTTGCAAGCATTGCAACTAATAAGTTAGTTGCAGGATGATGTATTACGGAACGAGTAAAGAGACTTGCTGGTAACGAGATTGAACTAGGTATTGAGATACCGACGATCGAATCTCGGGCAAGTAACATACCGATGACAAAGGGAACAACGTATGTTGTTATGCGGTCTGACCAATAAAGATCTTCGTAGAATATGTAGGAGCCAATATGAGCATCCAGGTTCCGCTATTGGTTATTGACCGGAGACGTGTCTCGGTCATGTCTACATAGTTCTCGAACCCATAGGGTCCGCACGCTTAAAGTTCGGTGACGATCGTAATTAGGGTTTTTGTGTTTTGATGTACCGAAGGTTGTTCGGAGTCCCAGATGTGATCACGGACATGACGAGGAGTCTCGAAATGGTCGAGACATAAAGATTGATATATTGGAAGCCTATATTTGGATATCGGAAACGTTCCGGGTGAAATCGGGATTTTACTGGAGTACCGGGGGGTTACCGGAACCCCCCCCCCCCGGGGGGGGGGTTATTGGGCCTACATGGGCCATAAGGGAGAAGAGGAGGGCCGGCCAGGGCAGGCCGCGCCCCCTCCCCCCTAGTCCGAATAGGACAAGAAAGGTGGGCGCCCCCCTTTCCTCTTTCTCCCTTCCTCCTTCTTTTTCCAACAAGGCAAGAGGGGGGAGTCCTACTCCCGGTTGGAGTAGGACTCCTCTAGGCGCACCCTTAGGGCCGTCCACTCCTCCCCCTCTCCCTCCTTTATATACTGAGGCAAGGGAGCACCCCAGGAGACACAAGTTGATCATTGTGATCATTCCTTAGCCATGTGCGGTGCCCCCTTCCACCATATTCCACCTCGGTCATATCATAACAGTGCTTAGGCGAAGCCCTGCGTCGGTAGAACATCATCACTATCATCACGCCGTCGTGCTGACGAAACTCTCCCAAAACGTTTTGCTGGATCGGAACACGAGGGACGTCACCGAGTTGAACGTGTGCAGAACTCGGAGGTGCCGTACGTTCGGTACTTGGATCGGTCGGATCGGGAAGACGTACGACTACTTCCTCTATGTTGTGTCAACACTTCCGTTGCCGGTCTACGAGGGTACATAGACAACACTCTCCCTTCTTGTTGCTATGCATCACCATGATCTTGCGTGTGCGTAGGATTTTTTTTGAAATTAATACGTTCCCCAACAATATCATCATCCTCCATCAACATATTTGATTCACTTTCATGAGGCACAACAATAATAGGAGCAACGTTGTTTGGGAGAGATACCTGTCTACCCCTATTATTTCTTCTTTTCTTCTTCTTCACCACATCATTTGTGGGTTTAATTAATCTTTTCAAGCTTCTTATTGATGAGATTGGTTGGATAGGAAACTCCTCCTCGTTATCTGATTCATCATAATAAACACTAGGAGGGTTTTGGGAAATATTTTCCCTTTCATTATTACTCTCTTCATATTCTATTTGTTTTCTTGACTTTAGATAGTTGGCAATATAAGGATTCTCAATCCAATTTACCACACAAAACATATAAATTTCCTCTAGATCAAAATCAAGAAATCTCTTGGGATTTGGAAAACCCTTAGTTATATTTTCATTTCTTCATACCCCAAAACAAGACTAAGCTCTTTATGATGCTAAAGGGAAATCAAGTTATCACAATTTTTGGACACAATTTGTTCATGGAACAATTTGCATTGGAGATTTAAATGACCATGTTCATTGCAAAGTTCACAAGGATGGAGAAAAAATTACATCTTTCAGTACAATCATCTAGCCTCTCTTGCACCTTTTTCATTTCTAAATATTTATGCTTCTTACAAAATCTATCTTCCCTTTTTGGTGTGCAAAGGCACTCCCAGTTCACTCCGCAAAAAGTGACATGCTTATAAGAAATATTTTTGTCATGACTTGTGCAATCATCATTAGCATTTTGGACATTCAAAGAATTTGTACTAACAACATTGCAATCATGCTCATCATTCAAATATTCTGTACCAAACATTTTATTGACTTCTTCTTCTAATAACTAAGAATAATTTTCCGATCCATCATTTTCAAGAAAGATATTATCAAGATGATCAATAATATGATGCAACCTCAATTCCATTTTTTATGTAGTTTTCTTTTATAAACCAAACTAGTGATAAAACAAGAAACTAAAAGATTCAGTTGCA
Source organism: Triticum monococcum (assembly GCA_034509565.1). Lineage (NCBI taxonomy): Eukaryota > Viridiplantae > Streptophyta > Magnoliopsida > Poales > Poaceae > Triticum > Triticum monococcum. Next base: position 106,068,773 of record CM067844.1, read on the forward strand.
AGATCTAAAGATATACCTTCAAGCACCCACCTCCCCGGCAACAGCTCTAGAAAAGAGCTTGGTGTCTACTACGCAACTTTGTTCTCGTAGACACGTGTTGGGCCTCCAAGCGCAGAGTTTTGTAGGATAGTAGCAATTTTCCCTCAAGTGGATGACCTGAGGTTTATCAATCCGTGAGAGGTGTAGGATGAATATGGTCTCTCTCAAACGACCCTGCAACCAAATAGAAGAAATCTCTTGTGTCCCCAACACACCCAATACAATGGCAAAGTGTATATGTGCACTAGTTCGGCGAAGAGATGGTGATAAAACTGTAATATGGATGGTATAAATATATTTTTATAATCTGAATAAATAAAAACAGCAAGGTAGCAAATAGTAAACGGGCACAAAAGGGTATTGCAATGCTTGAAAATGAGGCCTAGGGTCCGTACTTTCACTAGTGCAACCTCTCAACAGTGCTAACATAGTTGGATCATATGATTATCCCTCAAAGTGCAATAAAGAATCACTCCCGAGTTCCTATTAGCGGAGAACAAAAGATAGAAATTGTTTGTAGGGTACGAAACCACCTCAAAGCTATTCTTTCCGTTCGATCTATTCAAGAGTTCGTACTAAAATAACACAAAGTTATTCTTTCCATTCGATCTATCCTAGAGTTCGTACTAAAATAACACCAAAGCAAATTCATATTCATAATACTCAATCCACACAAAGAACTACAAGGAGACCCCAAAGTTTCTATTGGAGAAAAGATAATAAAAACGTGCATCAACCCCTATGCATAAATTACCCCAATATCACCTCGGGAATCCACGAGTGGAGTGCCATAACATACATCAAGTGAATCAATATGATATCCCATTGTCACCTCAAGTATTCATACCGCAAGACATACATCATGTGTTCTCATATCTGAACATTCAATCCGACAAGACAAAACATCAAAGGGAAAAGATTCAATTCATCACAAGAAGAGTATAGACGGGAGAAACATCAAATGATCCGACTATATTAACAAAGCCCATGATGTAGATCACGAGAGAGAGAGAGAGATTAAAGACATAGCTACTGGTACAAACCCTTAGCCCTGAGGGTGGACTACTCCCTCCTCATCTTGGTGGCCGCCGGGATGATGAAGATGGCCACCGAAGATGATTCCCCCCTCCAGCAGGGTGCCAGAATGGGTCTAGATTGGCTTTTGGTGGCTACGGAGCCTTACGGCGGCGGGACTTCTGATCTAGGTTAACCCCGAAGGGTTTCGGAATATTTGAGAATTTATAGTGCAAAGAAGGGGTGCGGGAGGCCACCGAGGTGAGCACAACCCACCATGGCACTCCTAGGGGCCCAAGCGCGCCCTGGCAGGTTTTCCCCCCTCGGGGCACCCCCAGGTGCAGCTCTGGCCCATTGGAAGTGTTTTGGTCCATGAAAAATCCTCAAAAAGTTTCGCGGTGTTTGGACACCGTTTGATATTGATTTTCTGCTATGTAAAAAACAAGCAAAAATAGCAACTGGCATTGGGTCAATAGGTTAGTCCCAAAAAATGATGTAAACTTGCTATAAAATGATTGTAAAATATCCAAGAATGATAATAAAACAGCATGAATACTTCATAAATTATAGATACGTTGGAGGTGTATCAGGTGGCTGCTCCATTTGATTCTGAGAAGATTGTTGAGCAACCCCTTCTCTAAGAAAATTGAGTTTGGAATCCTTCGAGAGACAAACCCTAGAGCCGAAGAATTAGATAGTGGTTCAGGATCACTAGAATCTAAGTTTAGTACGGTCTGCCTATTACTCTTGAGAGCTGCAAACTTTCTAGACGGTTAGGTGTCGAATTCTTTAGAGACCAAGAGTCATTGTGGTTCTCGAAGAAGAAGTCTGTAAAGGTTTGGAGATCTCCTTCAAGTATCTACCATGAGTAATAGACATCGGTTGATGAACCGATTATCGAGGAGATTAGGGTGAAGAGAGTTTATCTTCCGTGTTAAGTCATAGCCCCTCCAACCAGACGTAGTCCTTGTGCAGAAGGACGAACTGGTCGAACAAATACCTTGTCGCCATCGAGCACCACCGGTTACTGATACGTCTCCAATGTATCTATAATTTTTGATTGTTCCATGCTATTACATTATCCATCTTGGATGTTTTATATGCATTTATATGCTATTTTATATTATTTTTGGGACTAATATATTAACCTAGAGCCCAGTGCCAGTTTCTGTTTTTCCTTGTTTTTGAGTTTTGCAGAAGAGGAATATCAAACGGTGTCCAAACGAGCTGAAAATTTACGATGATTTTTTATGGACCAGAAGAAGCCCCTGAGCACAAGAGTTGGGCCAGAAGAGTCCCGAGTCAATGAAAAGGGTGGAGGGCGCGCCCCCCTGCATGGTCGCTGACTCGTGGACCCCCCTGACTTGTTCAAGACGCCAAAAATTCCTATAAATACCAAAACCGCCAGAAATAAACCTAGATCAGGAGTTCCATCACTGCAAGCCTCTGTATCCATAAAAAACCAATCGGGAGCCTGTTCCGGCACCCTACCAGAGGGGGAAACCATCACCGATGGCCATCTTCATCATCCCGGCGCTCTCCATGATGAGGAGGGAGTATTTCACCCTCGGGGCTGAGGGTATGTACCAGTAGCCACGTGTTTGATCTGTCTCTCTCTCTCTCTCTCTCTCGTGTTCTTGATTTGGCACGATCTTGATGTATCGCGAGCTTTGTTATTATAGTTGAATAATATGGTGTTTCCCCCCTCTAAATTCTTGTGATGAATTGAGTGTTACCTTTGAGGTTTCACTATTATCAGATTGAATACTCTTATGGATTTGAGAACACTTGATGTATGTCTTGAGACCCATGGTGAGAATGAGGTGTTCTATTGATTCACTTGATGTATGTTTTGACACTCAACTTGCGGATTCCCGAGGTGACATTGGGGTAATCTATGCATAGGGTTGATGCACGTTTTCGTCCTTGTTTCTCCGGTAGAAATCTTGGGGAACTCTCTGAGGTTCTTTGTGTTGGATTGAATATTATGAATCTGAAGTTGTTTGATGCATATTGTATAATTGACCCGCGGATACTTGTGGTGACATTGGAGTATCTAGGTGACATTAGGGTTGATTGATGTGTGTCATATGGTGTTATTTTACTACAAACTCTAGGGCTGTTTGTGACACTTGTAGGAGCAACTCAATGGATTGTTCGGAAAGAATAACTTTGAGGTGGTTTCATACCCTACAAGAAATTTCATCTTATGTTCTCCGCGATAGGAACTTTGGAGTGACTTTTGTCGCACATTGAGGGATTGCCATATGATCTAATTATGTTATCATTGTTGAGAGAACTTGCACTAGTGAAAGTATGAACCCTAGGCCTTGTTTCCAAGCATTGCAATACAGTTTTTGCTCAGTTTTGTTACTTGCTACCCCGCTGTTTTGTATTTTCAGATTACAAAAACCTATATCTACCATCCATATTACACTTGTATCAGAACCTTGTATACTTCAACATTGCTTGCCTGCTTGAGCACAACCTTGGAGTAAGCATCCTCTGACGCCTTTCTAGTCTTAAACCCTTTGAAGGAGTTGTATGTGTAACCGCTCACTTGTCTTCGCATGCTTGTCATGAACTGTAAACCCTTGGAACCCTCCCTCTATGCACCACACACCACTCCTCCTAGCATGATAAAAGAGCAATAATTCAAGTAGCAAGCAAAGGAGCACACTACACATTGAGTAGAAGAAACTTATGCATGCATGATCACAAGGCAAAGCAAGTTCATCCTAGCTACTATGGTGTCATCCTACCACCACATCCAAAAGGAGGGTGTAATCCTACCACCGCAACTTCTCCATTAACGTGATGGTTTAGTGTATACTCCCTCCATCCCAAAATAAGTGACTGGACTTTGTACTAACTTTGTACTGAGTCTTATTTTGGGTTGGAGGGAGTACTATATACCACCTCATTAAAATATACATACCAACAAGAATTTTGAAGCCCTAGCTACCACAAAATGTATATTGTCATCGCCATCGTCATCGAGGATCATGCACGCCATCATCACCACCAGAAGAAACAACACTAGTAGTAGTGTTTGCCCAGCCAGTTCCTAAGCTATAGCATCTTATGGGTGTTCCCCATGGCAATGAACCCAACACCCTAAGCCTTGTTGCCTAGGAAGAGGTTCAAAGCAGGTATCAGAGCCTTTGGACTGAAGCCGCCTTGGTCCATGACAGTGCTGTACAGGTCAGGGTGGATGTCAACCGGCTTTCTCTCCCTAATAACGGTTGGCATCTCCTTGACGGCGTCAGTCATGCTGCTAAAGACGCACAACTCGTCCTCCATCAAGCCGCCCTCTTCTTCTTCCTATCAAGCACAAGAATGTGATCATCACCCTTAAACCATCAAGGACAATGATCTTTGACTGTTGGGTGTCTGGATAGTCAGGCATAGGCAAACCGAGTGGCTCATTGGAGCCCATGGCATGCTTGCTGATTGCTAGCCCAAAGGAGAAGATATGTTGCATCTATTAGTAGTTCTGGATGGGTATGTTGAGGAACTCTGCATCCTTGGCGTGGTCCTAAGAGAGAAACATGGCATGGTTAGTTGTGATTGGGATGTTAGACATGCTTAAACAAGTGGTATATGAGCTAACCATGGTGTGGCTTTGGTAGTGTTCTGCCTCCAAAAGGATTGTGCAGGTGTCTTGATCCCATGACGCGCTGCTGAGGTCTTGAAACTTGGACACTTCGATCCATCTCGCTCGCCACTTCCCGAGGTGGTTGTAGACCGGGGTCGAGGTGACCTCCTGGCCACATAATTCAAACACCTGCTTGGCAACCGAGCTCAAGCGCACCTCCTTGAAACCCTTGTGAGTCCTCACTTTACTGGTTATGATATCACACATCTTGTTAAGCACAAACATGACATGAACGACTATCATTTCATCAATTCCCCCATCCCATCCTTCTTTCCTTTGCAACCTTGATGGGTGCCTTTTGTGTAGCAACAACACTAGGCACAACCAGCACAAATGATGGAGGCACAACAGACCCCTCGAAGATATCTGAGTCCAGAGGCATCTGCTCCTTCATGATAGGCTGGGGGTCCTCGACCTAGTACGACTAGAACTGGCTCTCAAACAGGACAATGTCTTGACTAAACTATTGTGTGCACATGTTCTACAGGCGTTAGCATCACCAAAAGTGGAACACACTATACATGGATAATATGAATGAGAACTAAACATGGATAATACGAACAAGCAATAAACATGGACAGTAAGAATAGTACATCCTGGTCACCAAGTTCAACGCACCATCCTATGACTATTCTTCAATCTCATAGCATATCATGGGTTTCAACACACTACTATACGTCTACATACTTGCAAACTAGCATACCACACATAGTCTGATTCACAAGGTAGTACCATATCTAGCATAGTATCATCTTTGACGACATGGAAACAACATCTAGCATGCCACCAATCCATCACCACTAGATACCACAACATCACATTCTCATAGATCGAAAGTGTACACTAATACCACATGGTGACATATCTAATCCTATCACATGCTCATAGATCTAGATAGAACGAGTAGAGAGGAGGGAGTGATTGAACTCACAGCCATCAGCGCAGCCAGAAGGGCAAGGAACATATCCGACAAGAGGAGGACACAAATCATACGGAACATGTCCGTAAAGAGGCGGACACGAATCATCATAGCCATGTACCATCGAGTGGAGAAGAATCACCTTTTACCTGCTCGTCAGTGTCGAACTGCGTGGCAGGGATGACTCAAAAGTGGGAATGGTGGCGATAATTTGGGCGATGAGATGAGACTGGCTATATAGGGCGACCAAATCGGCGGGAGGTGGCCCCAATTCCTCCCATCTCTTTTCATGATACGTGTGCAAGCTCGCGCCATCTCCATGGTCGCATTGTTGGGGAACGTAGTATTTCAAAAAAATCCTATGATCACGCAAGATCTATCTAGGAGATGCATAGCAACGAGAGGGGAGAGTGTGCCTACGTACCCTCGTAGACCGAAAGCGGAAGCGTTAAGTAACGCAGTTGATGTAGTCGAACGTCTTCGTGATCCAACTAATCAAGTACCGAACACACGACACCTCCGTGATCTGCACATGTTCAGCTCGGTGACGTCCCTCAAACTCTAGATCGAGCTGAGGCTGAGGGAGAGTTTCGTCAACACGATGGGGTGTTGACGGTGATGATGAAGTTACCGACACAGGGCTTCACCTAAGCACTATGAAAATATGACCGAGGTGGAAATCTGTGGAGGGGGCACCGCACATGGCTAAAACAATTGTCAATTTGTGTGTTCTATGGTGCCCCCTGCCCCCGTATATAAAGGAGCAAGGGGGAGGCCGGCCGGCCCTATAGGGCGTGCCCAAGGGGGGATTCCTACTCCTAGAAGGAGTAGGTTTCCCCTTTCCTAGTCCAAGTAGGAGAAGAAGGAAGGAGAGTGTCGGTGGGAAACGACACCTATGGGGCACTGGGATCCCTTCTACGGTTGGCGGGCGCGGGGTTGTGCAAAGATCGGGTCTGGCGGTCAGCACACAAATCGTTTACCCAGGTTCAGGCCGCTAAGACGCATAAAACCCTAGCCCTGCTTTGATGTATATTTAGGTGTTCTTGTGTTCTTGAACTAGCTGCGGTGGCTCTCTTGTCCAAAAGATCTGAATCCCCCTCCAGTACACCTCGGGCCTCCTTTTATAGTCAAAAGGGGTCACCACAGTGGCACACAGGAGGTGGAAAGGTGTACAGTGGCTGAGTCTATCCTCTGGCATCATTGGACAAACGCATTTAATGCGCTGCCAACGTGCCCCTCTTGCTTTATTGGGGATGACAAAGAAGCTCGTCCTAGCTGTGGTCGCCTCACCTGGCTCCGACACGTGTCCAAGCTGACAAGGCATTATAGCGCCATGTTGGCTGGCTTCTGGGCTGGCGCGGCAGTGGAGCCTTCACAAAGACCTACATGCCACCACGCAGGTGCTTGCTGAGTTGGTGTAGAGGCCGCGCGCTGTCACGTAGATGCCTGCCCAGCTGGTCAAGCTGGCAGCTGTATGGGAGCGGCGGTGGAGTCTTGGCAGACGCGGGCCTGGCTGTGGCCCCGCAGGCATCCTCGGCAACGGTCTCGCTGCGGCACCGCGGTCGTCCCCGACAAGCATCTTGCCGGGGGTCTCGTGGATTTCCTTGGCAAGGATCTCGCCAAGGATCATCGTCTTCTGGTTCTCATCTGATCTTTTGTATCTATGATCTCTACAAAGATCTGCATGCCACCACGGAGGTTCCTCCCAAGCCTTGGCTCCAATATGGTTGATGGTGTTGGAACCCCTTGGGCTCAAGGGTGGCATGCTCTGCTGGTGTTAGGCAAGTTGCCCCGGCAAGGATCTTGCCGAGGCTGCGGAAGCCACCCCGGCAAGGGTCTTGCCGGGAGAGTCCACCTCGCCCTCTTGCTCTCTTTGCGTCTCTGGTCTTGGCATTGCTTTGGTCGTCTTGTGCTCCGGCGTCCCTCCTCTGCCCTGCTTAGTGTGGCTGTGGGCACGGCTCTGACTCCCCGTGCACAAGTAAAGGGGTGCAAAAGGAGAGCCCCTACTCTTGTACACCGACAGGAGCCCCCGCGCTTGGGCCACACATAAGCACAGTGCATTGTTGGGTGATACGTCTCCAACGTATCTATAATTTTTGATTGCTCCATGCTATTATATTATCTATTTTGGATGTTAATGGGCTTATTTTTACATTTTATATTATTTTTGTGACTAACCTATTAACCGGAGGCCCAGCCCAAATTGCTATTTTTTTGCCTATTTTAGTGTTTTGCCGAAAAGGAATATCAAACGGAGTCCAAACGGAATGAAACCTTCAGGAGCGTTATTTTTGGAACAAACGTGATCCAGGAGACTTGGAGTGGACGTCAAGAAACAATCAAGGAGGCCACGAGGCAGGGGGTCATGCCCACCCCGCTAGGCGCGCCCTCCACCCTCGTGGGCCCCTCGTTGCTCCACCAACCTACTTCTTCCTCCTATATAGATCCCATCTCGGGGCCTTTTCCGGAGCTCCGCCGAAGAGGGCATTGATCACAGAGGGCCTCTACATAATATCCATGGCCCCTCCGGTGATGTGTGAGTAGTTTACTTCAGACCTTCGGGTCCATAGCTAGTAGCTTGATGGCTTCTTCTCTCTCTTTGGATCTAAATACAAAGTTATGCTCGATTCTCTTGGAGATCTATTTGATGTAATCTTCTTTTGCGGTGTGTTTGTCGAGATTCGATGAATTGTGGGTTTATGATCAAGTTTATCTATGAACAATATTTGAATCTTCTCTGAATTCTTTTATGTATGATTGGATTATCTTTGCAAGTCTCTTTGAATTATCAGTTTGGTTTGGCCTACTAGATTGATCTTTCTTGCAATGGGAGAAGTGCTTAGCTTTGGGTTCAATCTTGCGGTGCTCGATCCCAGTGACAGAAAGGGAAATGACACGTATTGTATTGTTGCCATCGAGGATAACAAGATGGGGTTTACATCATATTGCATGATTTTATCCCTCTACATCATGTCATCTTGCTTAAGGCGTTACTCTATTCTTATGAACTTAATACTCTAGATACATGTTGGATAGCGGTCGATGTGTGGAGTAATAGTAGTAGATGCAGAATCGTTTCGGTCTACTTGTCTCGGACGTGATGCCTATATACATGATCATGCCTAGATATTCTCATAATTATTCACTTTTCTATCAATTGCTCGACAGTAATTTGTTCACCCACCGTAATACTTATGCTATCTTGAGAGAAGCCACTAGTGAAACCTATGGCCCCTGGGTCTATTCTCCATCATACAAGTTTCCAATCTATTTTATTTTGCAATCTTTACTTTCAATCTATATCATAAAAATACCAAAACTATTTATCTTATTGTTATCATCTCTATCAGATCTCACTCTTGCAAGTGACCGTGAAGGGATTGACAACCCCTTTATCGCGTTGGTTGCGAGGTTCTTATTTGTTTGTGTAGGTACGAGGTGACTCGCGCGTGGTCTCCTACTGGATTGATACCTTGGTTCTCAAAAACTGAGGGAAATACTTACTTTGCTTTACTGCACCACCCTTTCGTCTTCAAGCGAAAACCAACGCAGTGCTCAAGAGGTAGCAAGAAGGATTTCTAGCGCCGTTGTCGGTGAGGCTTACGCAAAGTCAAGTCAAGATCTGATCTCCCGTCAACTAGCCATTTCTGGCGCCGTTGCCGGGGAGATCTACGCCAAGTCAAAACATACCAAGTACCCATCACAACTCTTACCCTTCGCATTACATTATTTGCCATTTGCCTCTCGTTTTCCTCTCCCCCACTTCACCCTTGCTGTTTTATTCGCCCTTCTTCTGTTCGTCTTTCCATTTTCTTTGATGTCTTACTTGGCTCGTTTGCTCGTTTGGTTTGAATAGTTGTTTCTTTATTGCTAATCAGAGAACCTAAGATCTATGGATCCTTATCCGCTTGCTAATATTTTTAAGAGATCCAATTATCATGAACCAATTGCTAGTGAGTTTTGTGCACTAGATTATCTTTATGAAGTTTTGCTTGAAATTCGTGAATCTGGAAATTGCGATGAAGTACTTTATGGAGTGATTCACGATGGATCTTTGAATAGAAAGCATGATTGCAATGATGATAGTATAAATTCTATTAATGTCAATTGTGCTTATAATATGCAAAACCCTAAGCTTGGGGATGCTAGTTTTGCTATGACTACTATTTGTTGCAATGATCATGATTGGGGTGATTCTTCTTATGTTCTTGAAAATTTATTTAAGCCCCATGATGAATATGAGATTGATAATAATGTTTGCAATAATATTGAAAGCAGGTTTGGAAGAGTGTCAACTTTAGATCCCACATATTTGGAGAATGTTCAATCTTATGAAGTTTTTGATAAAAGCGGGTTTGGAGAGGTCATGACTTTAGTTAATGTTAATCCCACTATTTCGGAAGAGTGTCAACTTTGCATGCATGTGGATCATGTTGAGAATATTTTATGTGATAGCTATATTGTTAAATTTTCTTATGATCATAAATATGATTATTATGAGAGAGGACAATATGGTTGTAGAAATTTTCATGTTACTAAATTACGTCTCGTTATGTTGAGATTGCTATTGTTTCTTTCCGCTTTCTTGCATGTGCTAGTTTTTGCTTGCCCTGATAATTTGTTTGCCTATAAGATGCCTATGCATAGGAAGTATGTTAGACTTAGATGTGTTTGTCACATGTTTTATGATGCTCTCTTTGTGCTTCAATTCTTGTCTTTCATGTGAGCATCATTGAAATCTTTTGCCTAGCTAAAAGGCTTTAAAGAAAAGCACTTGTTGGGAGACAACCCAATATTTTTCCTTGCTATTATTCAATAAATAATTTATCTAGCCTCTGTTTTGGTTGTGTTTTTTGTGTTTAATTAGTGTTTGTGCCAAGTAGAACCATTGGGAAGACGTGGGGAAAGTCTTTTTGATCTTGCTGTAAAAAATAGAAACTTTAGCGCTCACGAGAATTGCTGCCACTTTTATTGGAGAGTACTATTTAGTTAATTATTTTTTTGCAGATGATTAATAGATAAATTCCTCACATCCAGTAATTTATTTTTGGGGTTCCAGAAGTTTGCGTTAGTTACAGATTACTACAGACTATTCTGTTTTTGACAGATTCTGTTTTTTGCGTGTTGTTTGCTTATTTTGATGAATCTATGTCTAGTAAAAGAGTTTATAAACCATAGAGAAGTTGGAATACAGTAGGTTTAACACCAATATAAATAAATAATGAGTTCATTATAGTACCTTGAAGTGGTGTTTTCTTTTCTTTCGCTAACGGAGCTCATGAGATTTTCTTGTTAAGTTTTGTGTTGCGAAGTTTTCAAGTTTTGGGTAAAGATTTGATGGATTATGGAACAAGGAGTGGCAAGAGCCTAAGCTTGGGGATGCCCATGACACCCCAAGGTAAAATACAAGGACACCAAAAGGCCTAAGCTTGGGGATGCCTCGGAAGGCATCCCCTCTTTTGTCTTCGTTCATCGGTAACTTTACTTGGTGCTATATTTTTATTCGTCACATGATATGTGTTTTGCTTGGAACGTCTTGTATGATTTGAGTCTTTGCTTTTTAGTTTACCACAATCATCCTTGCTGAGGGAGTCCTGGATTAGGGGGTCTCTGGATAGCCGGACTATATCCTTTGGCCGAACTGTTGGACTATGAAGATACGAGATTGAAGACTTCGTCCCATGTCCAGATGGGACTCTCCATGGTGTGGAAGGCAAGCTAGGAAATATGGATGTGTAGATATCCTCCCTTGTAACCGACTCTATGTAACCCTAGCCCCCTCCGGTGTCTATATAAACCGGAGGGTTTAGTCCGTAGGACAACATACAATCATACCATAGGCTAGCTTCTAGGGTTTAGCCTCTACGATCTCGTGGTAGATCAACTCTTGTAATACTCATATCATCAAGAACAATCAAGCAGGACGTAGGGTATTACCTCCATCAAGAGGGCCCGAACCTGGGTAAACATCATGTCCCTTGCCTCCTGTTACCATCCGCCTTAGACGCACAGTTCGGGACCCCCTACCCGAGATCCGCCGGTTTTGACACCGACATTGGTGCTTTCATTGAGAGTTCCACTGTGTAGTCACCATAAGGCTTGATGGCTCCTTCGATCATCGGTAGCGATGCGGTCCAGGGTGAGGTCTTCCTCCCCGGACAGATCTTTGTATTCGGCGGCTTCGCACTGCAGGCCAATTCGCTTGGCCATCTGGAGCAGATCGAGAGCTACGCCCCTGGCCATCAGGTCAGATTCGGAAACCTAAACTACACTGCCGACATCCGCGGAGACTTGATCTTTGACAGATTCGAGCCTGTGTCAGGTGCGCTGCACAGTCACGACGAGCACGACGTAACTCTGCCGCCGGACAGTGTTCGGGAGATCGCATGTGCAACTACTCCGGCCGTCAATCCAGAGCAAACCGCGCCATCCGAGAGCGGAGGGATAGACCCTGCCATGGAGGCCGCACTCTTAGTGGCGATGGAGCCAGATACTGACTTCACCCCTTACGAGAGCCGTGTCGCCGAACCACTGGATTCACCTCCGGCAACGGACTCTGAAGTGCTTACATCCGTGCCCGTCGAATCCGACTGGGCGCCGATCATGGAGTTCACCTCCGCGGATATCTTTCAGCACTCGCCCTTCGGCGATATGCTAAATTCATTAAGGTCCCTCTCCATGTCTGGAGAACCTTGGCCGAACTATGTCCGGCTAGAATGGGATGCGGGCAACGAAGAAATTTGCTGCCCACCCACCACCCACTTAGCACCCACTGTCGACGATTTAACCAACATGCTCGACTTCGACTCCGAAGACATCGACGGTATGGATGACGATGCAGGAGACGAGCAGGAACCGCCGCCCACAGGGCGCTGGACCGCTACATCATCATACGACATATATATGGTGGACACCCCTAAAGAAGGCAATGGTGAAGAGACTGCGGAGGATGACCCCTCCAAGAAGCAACCCAAGCGCTGACGTCAGCGGCGCCGCTCTAAGTCCCACCACAGCAAAAGTAGTGATACCGGCACAGGAGAAAATAACTCTCCGGATAGTGCCGAAGACAATCACAATCCCCTCCAGCACGATGTAGAGCCGGAGGATGAACAAGCCAGCCCTCCAGAGCAGGCAGTAGATGGAGAATCGGAGGAGGACAATTACATGCCTCTCTCCGAAGACGAGGCGAGCCTCGACGACGAAGAATTTATCGTGCCTGAGGACCCCGTCAAACAGGAGCGCTTCACACCCCCTATGCTTCATGGATGAAGTTATGGATCAGGAATTCCCGGAGGGTTTCAAACCCGTAAATATCAAATCATATGATGGTATAACTGATCCCGCCGTATGGACTGAGGATTTCCTCCTTCACATCCACATGGCTCGCGGTGATGATCTACACACCATCAAGTACCTCCCACTAAAACATAAAGGACCGGCTCGGCATTGGCTGAATAGCTTGCCAGCAGACTCCATTGGCAGTTGGGAGGATCTGGAAGACGCATTCCTTGACAACTTCCAGGGAACTTATATGCGACCACCGGATGCTGATGACTTGAGCCATATAACTCAGCAGCCAGGGGAATTGGCTAGACAATTCTGGACTCTGTTCCTGACTAAGAAAAACCAAATTGTTGACTATCCGGATGCAGAGGCCCTAGCGGCATTCAAGCATAACATCTGCGACGAGTGGCTGGCCCGCCACGTCGGACAAGAAAAGCCGAAGTCTATGGCAGCCCTCACGACACTCATGACCCGCTTTTGCGCGGGTGAGGATAGTTGGTTGGCCCGCAGCAACAACACATCAAAGGACCCGGGCACTTCGGATACCAAAGATGCCAATGGCAGACCACGTCGTAACAGACCAAAGCACCGAAACAACGGCGATAACACTAAGGATACGACAGTCAATGCCGGATACAGAGGCTCTAGATCCGGTCAGCAGAAAAAGCCATTCAAAAGAAGTATTCTGGCTCCGTCCAGTCTGGATCACATACTGGACCGCTCATGTCAGATCCACAGCACCCCTGACAAGCCAGCCAATCACACCAACAAAGAATGATGGGTGTTCAACTAGGTCAACAAGTTAAATACCAAAAACAAGGACAAGGGGCTGCATAGTGATGACGAGGAAGAGCCCACGCCGCCGAACACGGGAGGACAGAAGAGGTCCCCCCCACAAGTGAAGACGGTGAACATGATATACACAACCCACATTCCCAAGCGGGAACGGAAGCGTGCACTAAGGGACGTTTATGCGATAGAGCCCGTCGCCCCAGAGTTGAACCCATGGTTTGCTTGTCCGATTACCTTCGATCATAGGGATCACCCCAATAGTATCCGTCACAGCGGATCCGCCGCACTGGTCCTAGACCCCATCATGGACGGATTTCATCTCACTCGAGTCCTTATGGACGGCGGCAGCAGCCTGAACCTGCTATATCATGATACAGTGAGAAAATGGGTATCAATGCCTTGAGGATCAAACCCACCAAAACCACCTTTAAAAGCATCATCCCAGGTGTAGAGGCCCATTGCACGGGCTCAATCACACTGGAAGTAGTCTTCGGATCACTGGACAACTTCCTAAGCGAGGAGTTAATCTTCGACATCGTCCCGTTTCACAGTGGCTATCGTGCACTGCTCGAACAAACTGCATTTGCAAAATTCAATGCACTACAGCATTACGCATACCTCAAGCTCAAAATGCCAGGACCTCGCGGGGTCATAACAATAAATGGAAACGCAGAACGCTTGCTCCCCACGAAATCGCACACTGTGGCCCTCGCAGCAGAAGCACAAAGTAGCCTTTCAAGGCAAACCACCAATTCGACGATACAGCCCCCGAACACCTTCAACCGTGTCTGGAGTAAACTGCAACAGGATCGCCTGGCATGTTCAGAGCTCGCCTAGCAATTCGGCCCCCGTCCCAGTCCCAGTCAAGCAATGAAATCCATGCCGCGCGTACATAATTACGCACTGAAAATACCATGGACATAGGCAGGGGCACGATGAGGGCATGTCCCATAATGCGGCTTAACCGCCCCAGGGGATGTATACCTTTATCATTTTTTTCCTCTTTCAGGATCTAGCTCTCTGGAAGCACTGTCCGGCAGTATGATGGCCGGACACATTACGGGAAGAAACAACCAAGGAGGTAAGACACTAAGATGTACACAGGAACCCTCAGGTGGTCTCTAATAATAATTGATGTACTCATTTTCTACTTTCCATACGCAGCTTGCCCCTGGATAGGACATGTCAAATAGTCCTACTGTTTGCTTATTGCACTACTTGTACCAATACGCTTTGACGTATTATTTAAATAGCAATGCATAGCATTAGTCTATCATTGCATTATTCATTCTTCTTTTTCTCCTTTATGTCCATTTACGACAATCCGCACCCGTCATTTCGGGCACGGTTAGCACACCAGGGGCTTTCGTTTACTCCATAATACGGCACGAGAAGTCCGAACACTTTCGACAGTGCGGCACCCCAAACATATAGCATTATATGCATCAGCTCCGAATCATGTCTTGGGTTAATAGCTGGGTTTGCCCGGCTCCCATGCTTTGGTACCTTACGTTCCGCTATATCGGCTAAGGTAGCGGTGGGAGAACTACTGTGATTGTGTCCCGGTTCTTCCGGAAGAACACCTAAGTAGAGAAAGCCGAAAATTGACTCTCATGATAAGGCGAGAGACTGGCAGCTGTTCGAGAGGTCTCAAGTCCTTAAAGACTTTTTCCGCTTCGGGCGAGGAGTCGGCCTTGTCCGGCTTAGGCGTGTATAGCGCTCCAAATTCGGCCTTCTGAATACTAGGGGCTTCACCAAAATTTAAAATTGTAGACTTCTATGGCTAAGTGAGAGTGTTAAAGCCTTATATCCGATTACCTGGATCGTTGCGCTGAACACCTCCCTTGAAGGACCCAAAATTGGGGTAAAGAGTGCTTAGGTTTATCCCGAACACCCCAGTACTAGTTACACGGGGGAAGAAGCCGACGACTGGCCAACTCTCAGATTTTATAAATGGCCGCACAGAAGGTAATATTTTAAATTAAAAAAAGCGTCGTATGGCGCAAATGAACTTGTTTCACATTACAGGATCACATGAGCATGTTCATTCAAAAATTACATCCTTGGCACATTCATCCGCCACAAGGCGGGAACCCTTCAGGACACTCTCATAGTACATCTCGGGGCAGCGATGCTCCTTGCCGTCCGGCGGCCCCTCCTTTACCAGCTTCACGGCGTCAAGCTTCGCCCAGTGCACCTTCGCCCGGGTAAAAGCCGTACACGCACCCTCAATGTAGACAGATCGCTTTATGACTTCAAGCCTTGGGCACGCGTCGACGATCTTCCTTACCAGACCGAAGTAGCTGCCGGACAGGGGCTCGCCAGTCCACATCCGGACTATAAGGCCCCTCATGGCTTGTTCGGCCGCCTTGTGAAGCTCGACCAACTGCTTCAGCTGGTCGCTCAAGGGCACGGGGTGTTCGGTCCCAGTATACTGAGACCAGAACAACTTCTCCGTTGAGCTCCCTTCCTCAACTCAGTAAAACTCCACGGCATCCAGTACACTGCGGGGAAGATCTGCAAACGCTCCTAGAGAGCTCCGAACTCGGGTAAGAAAAAGGAAAGTCTCCTTCACGTGCTTGCTTTGCATAATGAATGCCTTACCTGCTGCTATCTTCTTCACCGCGTCAATCTCCTGGAGGGCCTCGTGGGCTTCGGCCTTGGCGCTCCGGACAGTTTCAAGCGCCTGCGCGAGCTCAGACTCTCGCGTCTTAGAGTCAAGCTCCAAGGACTCGTGCTTTTTGGCGAGAGCCTCAAGCTCTTGCTGCACCTCGCCTACTCGGGCTTCTTGCTTCTCCCGTTCAATGCGCTCCTTGGCCGCTCTGTCTTCGGCCTCGGACAGCGCCTTCTTCAGGGTCGCCACTTCTGTCATGGCCCCTGGCAAATCCATGATGATCCTATTACTTTACACCCAAACTTCTTTTTAACTATATAGATAGGGGTACTTCTTACCTTTGCTCTCCTCGAGCTACCTCTTGGTAAGGTCGAGCTCGTCCTCGGACCGCTTTAGGTCCTGCTTCAGCGTAGAGACCTTCATAGCACGTGCGGCAGCGGCCAGCAATGAAGCCTGCACATACACATAGACATTTTTCTGATTAGACTCCTGAGTTATCATTTGATCCTCTATTCGGCCTTTCTTTGCGAACACCGAACAGAGCATCAGGGGCTATTGTCCATGCGGTAATATTTTCCTATATTTTCATTACTTAGCTCAAAGCATGTTAGGTGGCTGGCACAAGCTTCGATCAGTCCGTTTTTGGCGGACTGAACTTTCTCGATCACCGCACTCATAATAGCGTGATGGTCCTCGTCAATGGAAGCGCCACGAAGCGCTTCCAGCAAGTTGGTCGATGCCTCCGGCTGGATAGAGGCCACCGTCATGGGCGGCTTGCCCCTCTTAACGAGTGGCCGCCCGCTGGAGTCCGGAACCACTGAAGGTTCTGGCGCAGTGTCCGGCTGGGAGCCGAACTTGGATCCCATGGGGATTTTGCTCCCTTTGCGCCCAGGGTCCGGAAGGTCACCTCGAGGCGCCCCCAGGACTACCTCCCCTTGGCCCCGTGCCTGTTGAGACAACACCTCGACATTGTCCACAGGGCATGGGGTGGAGGCGGTCGGAAGTGAATCGCTGTTCATATCCGACGAGTCCAAAGAACCGTCTAACGATACGTCGATACGAGCTCAGGACGGGTTGCATAATCATATTCGACATGAGTAGAAGCAGTGCAATAAAATATACCATGAATTACTATGGTATCCGGACACTTACGACTTCGCTAGGGGATTGTCCCTGGGGAACCACTCGTCATCGCTATGGGCGGCCGTAGTGGAGCAGTTCGGATGGAGGGTCCTCCCCTTCTTGGAACCTTTGGCCTCCTTGGTTGGGTCGGCCTTCCTTTTCTTGTCTCCCCCGGCTGGGGGGGGGGGAGAACTTTCGTCCTCCTCCTTGTTTTCATGGGAGGAGTGCGCGTCGGAGTCATCGGACGATGAGTCCGATACAAGTTTGCGCCGGAGACCCTTTTGGGTCCCCGTGGCCTTCTTCTTGGTCTTCTTCACTGGCACCTCATAAGGTGCCGGAGCCAGCATCTCTATCAGGTGAGCATTTGTAGGATCTTCAGGCAGTGGGGCTGGGCAATCGAGCTGCTCCGCTGTCTTTATCCAGTCCTGTTATTGACATGGAAGCTTAGATCTCGCACATGATTTAAACCGGGGCAAATAAATACCCTGTGAAATATAAAAAGTTACCGGATTGGCGCGGCGTTTTGCACTGAGTCTGCGGTCCTCGGTAAGGGAGGGAGGAATCTCGACACTCTTGAACAGCACCCTCCATACATCCTCGTGCATTGTGTCATAGAGCTCTCACAGCATCTGGTGCTTGGCCGAGTCGAACTCCCACAAATCGAATGCCCGTCGTTGACACGGAAGGATCTGGCGGAAGAGCATGACCTGGACCACGTTGACGAGCTTGATTTTCTTGTTCGTCATGTTCTGGATGTAGGTCTGGAGTCTGGTCAACTCTACTGAAGAACCCCAAGACAGGCCCTTCTCTTTCCAGGAGGTGAGCCGCGTGGGGATTCCGTATCGAAATTTGGGGGCCGCCACCCAGTTGGAGTCGCGAGGCTCTGTGATGTAGAACCACCCCGATTGTCACCCCTTTATGGTATCCACATAGGTGCCCTCGAGCCAGGTGACATTAGGCATCTTGCCCACCATGGCGCCTCCGCACTCTGCTTGCTGGCCACCCACCACCTTCGGTTTAACATTGAAGGTTTTCAGCCATAGGCCAAAGTGGGGCCTGATGCGGAGGAAGGCCTCGCACACGACGATAAACGCCGAGATGTTGAGGATGAAATTGGGGGCCAGATCGTGAAAATCCCGCCGGTAGTAAAACATGAGCCCGCGGGCAAATGGGTGGAGGGGAAATCTCAGTCCGCGGACGAACTGGGTAAGAAAAACTACCCACTCATGGGGTTCGGGTGTAGGGGCGATCTGTCCTGTGTCTGGCAGTCTGTGCGCGATATCCGCGGCCAGATATCTGGCTTCCCGTAACTTTTTGATGTTCTCCTCCATGACGGAGGAGACCATCCACTTGCCTCCTGCTCCGGACATGCTTGGAGTGGTTTGAGAAGAAGAACGTGAACTTGGGCGATAGAGCTCGAGTGTGCGGGAATGGGTAAGCAAGGAGGAAGAAGGCGTGGGTGAAAAGAGTGAATCCTTATCCCTTTATAAGGGTGGAAGAGGCGATGTGTCTCCCCACTTGCCTGGTAAAACCGCTTATTCCCCAGGCGCCGTAATTGATGGCGCGGTTGGGTTACCCACGGCCGTATTGATGAGAATCCCGTAATAAGGGGGACACGATCTCTGCTTCGATAAGACGTGTCGAGAAAACCGCCCCGCAATATGTGCGGTGTTGGTTGACAAAAACGGTTCGAATAAAGACCGGGCCATGACGTGACGTCGTGCTGTCAGAACACGTCAGCAGATTAGATTTGTGGAAATATTATTCTCTCTATGGTAGTATGTGGAACTTATTTTGCAGAGCCGGACACTGTCCTTGTGTTCAAAATCTTCTATGGAGTATTCGGAGGAGGAACCCGCCTTGCAATGTCGAAGACAATACTGCGCACCGGACTCATCGTCATTGAAGCCTGGTTCAGGGGCTACTGAGGGAGTCTTGGATTAGGGCGTCTCCGGACAACCGGAATATATTCCTTGGCCGGACTGTTGGACTATGAAGATACGAGATTGAAGACTTCGTCCCATGTCCGAAGGGGACTCTCCTTGGCGTGGAAGGCAAGCTAGGAAATACGGATGTGTAGACCTCCTCCCTTGTAACCGACTCTATGTAACCCTAGCCCCCTCCGGTGTCTATATAAATCGGAGGGTTTAGTCCGTAGGACAACATACAATCATACCATAGGCTAGCTTCTAGGGTTTAGCCTCTACGATCTCGTGGTAGATCAACTCTTGTCATACTCATATCATCAAGAACAATCAAGCTGGACGTAGGGTATTACCTCCATCAAGAGGGCCCGAACCTGGGTAAACATCGTGTCCCTTGCCTCCTATTACCATCCACCTTAGACGCACAGTTCGGGACCCCCTACCTGAGATCCGCCGGTTTTGACACCGACACTTGCTGTACACACCTTTTGAGAGAGACACACATGAATTGGAATTTATTAGAATACTATATGTGCTTCACTTATATCTTTTGAGCTATATAGTTTTTGCTCTAGTGCTTCACTTATATCTTTTAGAGCACGGTGGTGGTTTTATTTTATAGAAATAATTGATCTCTCATGCTTCACTTATATTATTTTGAGAGTCTTTTAGAACAACATGGAAATTTTCTTTTAGGTGTAATAAAAACTTTCATGTAAGTGCATTGAATACTAAGAGAAGTTTGATACTTGATGATTGTTTTGATATATGGAGATGGTGATATTAGAGTCATGCTAGTTGAGTAATTGTGAATTTGAGAAATACTTGTGTTGAAGTTTGTGATTCCCATAGCATGCACGTATGGTGAACCGTTATGTGATGAAGTCGGAGCATGATTTATTTATTGATTGCCTTCCTTATGAGTGGCGGTCGGGGACGAGCGATGGTCTTTTCCTACCAATCTATCCCCCTAGGAGCATGCGCGTAGTACTTTGTTTCGATAACTAATTGATTTTTGCAATAAGTATGTGAGTTCTTTATGACTAATGTTGAGTCCATGGATTATACGCACCCTCACCCTTCCACCATTGCTAGCCTCTCTAGTACCGCGCAACTTTCGCCGGTACCATAAACCCACCATATACCTTCCTCAAAACAGCCACCATACCTACCTATTATGGCATTTCCATAGCCATTCCGACATATATTGCCATGCAAATTTCCACCGTTCCGTTATTATGACACGTTTCATAATTGTCGTATTTGTGGCAAAGCCACCGTTCATAATTTTTTCATACATGTCACTCTTGATTCGTTGCGTATCCTGGTACATCGCCGGAGGCATTCACATAGAGTCATATTTTGTTCTAAGTATTGAGTTGTAATTCTTGATTTGTAAGTAAAAAGAAGTGTGATGATCATCATTATTAGAGCATTGTCCCAATGAGGAAAGGATGATGGAGACTATGATTCCCCCACAAGTCGGGATGAGACTCCGGACGAAAAAAAAGAAAAAAAAAGAGGCCAAAAAAAGAAGGCCCAAATAAAAAAAAGGGGAAAATGAAATGAGAGAAAAAGAGAGAAGGGACAATGTTACTATCCTTTTTCCACACTTGTGCTTCAAAGTAGCACCATGATCTTCATGATAGAGATTCTCCTATGTTGTCACTTTCATAAACTAGTGGGAATTTTACATTATAGAACTTGGCTTGTATATTCCAATGATGGGCTTCCTCAAATTGCCCTAGGTCTTCGTGAGCAAGCAAGTTGGATGCACACCCATTTAATTTCTTTTGTTGAGCTTTCATACACTTATAGCTCTAGTGCATCCGTTGTATGGCAATCCCTACTCACTCACATTGATATCTATTCATGGGCATCTCCATAGCCCATTGATATGCCTAGTTGATGTGAGACTATCTTCTCCCTTTTTAGTCTTCTCTAGAACATCCATTCTATTCCACCATAGTGCTATATCCATGGCTCACACTCATGTATTGCGTGAAGATTGAAAAAGTTTGAGAACATCAAAAGTATAAAACAATTGCTTAGCTTGTCATCGGGGTTGTGCATGATTTAATACTTTGTGTGATGAAGATAGAGCATAGCCAGACTATATGGTTTTTTAGGGATAACTTTCTTTGGCCATGTTATTTTGAGAAGACATGATTGCTTAGTTAGTATGCTTGAAGTATTATTATTTCTATGTCAATATTAAACTTTTATCTTGAATCTTTCGGATCTGAACATTCATGCCACAATAAAGAAAAATTACATTGAGAAATATGTTAGGAAGCATTCCACATCAAAAACTCTGTTTTTATCATCTACCTACTCGAGGACGAGAAGGAATTAAGCTTAGGGTTGCTTGATACGTCTCCAACGTATCTATAATTTTTGATTGTTCCATGCTATTATATTATCTATTTTGGATGTTAATGGGCTTATTTTTACACTTTTATATTATTTTTGGGACTAACCTATTAACCGGAGGCCCAGCCCAAATTGCTATTTTTTTTGCCTATTTTAGAGTTTCGCCGAAAAGGAATATCAAATGGAGTCCAAACGGAATTAAACCTTCGGGAGCGTTATTTTTGGAACAAACATGATCCATGAGACTTAGAGTGGACATCAAGAAACAATTGAGGAGGCCATGAGGTAGGGGGCGCGCCCACCCCCCTCGGCGCGCCCTCCACCCTCGTGGGCCCCTTGTTGCTCCACCGTCCTACTTCTTCCTCCTATATATATATATCCATATACCCCACAAACATCCAGGAGCACCACGAAAACCTAAATCCACTGCTGCAACCTTCTGTACCCAAGAGTTCCCATCTTGGGGCCTTTTCCGGAGCTCCGCCGGAGAGGGCATTGATAACGGAGGGCCTCTACATCGACTCCATGGCCCCTCCGGTGATGTGTGAGTAGTTTACTTCAGACCTTCGGGTCCATAGCTAGTAGCTAGATGGCTTCTTATCTCTCTTTGGATCTCAATACAAAGTTCTCCTCGATTCTCTTGGAGATCTCTTTGATGTAATCTTCTTTTGCGGTGTGTTTGTCGAGATCCGATGAATTGTGGGTTTATGATCAAGTTTATCTATGAACTATATTTGAATCTTCTCTGAATTCTTTTATGTATGATTGGTTTATCTTTGCAAGTCTCTTTGAATTATCAGTTTGGTTTGGCCTACTAGATTGATCTTTCTTGCAATGGGAGAAGTGCTTAGCTTTGGGTTCAATCTTGCAGTGCTCGATCCCAGTGACAGAAAGGGAAATGACACGTATTGTATTGTTGCCATCGAGGATAACAAGATGGCATTTACATCATATTGCATGATTTTATCCCTCTACATCATGTCATCTTGCTTAAGGCGTTACTCTGTTCTTATGAACATAATACTCTAGATGCATGCTGGATAGCGGTCGATGTGTGGAGTAATAGTAGTAGATGCAGAATCGTTTCAGTCTACTTGTCTCAGACGTGCTGCCTATATACATGATCATGCCTAGATATTCTCATAATTATTCCCTTTTCTATCAATTGCTCGATACTAATTTGTTCACCCACCGTAATACTTATGCTATCTTGATAGAAGCCACTAGTGAAACCTATGGCCCTCGGGTCTATTCTCCATCATACAAGTTTCCAATCTATTTTATTTTGCAATCTTTACTTTCAATCTATATCATAAAAATACCAAAAATATTTATCTTATCATTATCGTCTCTATCAGATCTCACTCTTGCAAGTGGCCGTGAAGGGATTGACAACCCCTTTATCGCGTTGGTTGCGAGGTTCTTATTTGTTTGTGTAGGTATGAGGTGACTCACACATCGTCTCCTACTGGATTGCTACCTTGGTTCTCAAAAACTAAGGGAAATACTTACGCTGCTTTACTGCACCACCCTTTCCGCTTCAAGGGAAAACCAACGCAATGCTCAAGAGGTAGCATTGGGCTAGTCCCAGAACAGTGCGCGGGTAGGTGGGGCGGATTTTTACCATAGTAACTTCTCCGCCCGCTGCGCTTCCTCCCCCCCCCCGACCCGCGTTGAACGCGTGACGTGGAGGGTCATGCGTGGCGTGGGGGTCATGCGTGGGACGGTTTCCGCATGCATGCGTCCCATCTCGGTAAAGAGGTGGCTCGCGCCTTCCTCGTAAAAAGGAGGAAAACACAGAGGCGCGGCTCATTTATTGAGTGGGCCTAGGTCGTGGTCTTCAAGGCGCCCGCGCCCCATGACCATGGGGCGGAGAACGGTCGTCTCATCCGTCCCCTTGATTTCTGCTCGCCCGCCACGTGTCCCCCGTGCTCTAAAGATTGTAGGAGGTTGGTGCGGGCCTTGAACGGCGAGGCGGGGAAACACACCGCTGCTGATTGGGGCAGCAGGTCGGCCTCGATTCTCTGCGCCCCTGATGGTCGGATTGGCTGAGTGGGGCGGCCGAGTCCCGACCCCGCCCCTTTATAAGAAGGGGGAGGGGGATGGCACCCCACAATCTTTCATCATCCCTCTCCTTCCACCTCGGCTCCGCTCTTTCATCTACCATGGCGAGAGGGGGCGCGGTTCCTTCGATGGTGGCGGCGAGGGTCTCTGCTCGACAGTGCGTCCCTCCTTCCCAAGAGCCCGCGGCGGCGGAGCCAGCCACGAGAGGAAGGGGGAGGGGCGAGGCCGAGGCCGGCATGGCGCTCGGGGAAGAGGGGGACAGGGCGGCGCACCGGCCTTGCCTCCGCCAGCAATGCCTCAACCAATGGAGGGCCACGTCGGGGACCAGCCTCGTGAGTTCTTCATCAGGCTGCGTCGGCCACCGCACCGTCGCCTTCGTCTTCCTGCGCCATTCGCTAGGGAGATGGAGATCGATCCGCCCCAGACCCTGAGGTTGCATATGAGGGGCTGCGGGAATGGCGGCACGCGGGTCGACGTTGACTTTCCCGCCCCTCAAGTCATGTATCTTCGCCGCGGATGGAAGACCTTTGCTCACATCCATAGCCTGACGGAGGGGCTCGTTCTCTATTTCAAATTAATGGAGAATGACCTGCTCTCTGTCAAGGTCTTTGGAGACTCTGGAACTCGCCTGAAGTGCTGCGTGGAGAGCTCCTCCGACGATGAAGACTCCTCTTCAAGCGAGAGTGATGAGGAGGACAGCGAGAGCGGCGATGAGAGCGTCGAGCGAGGGCACGTCGACCTCATCTCCGACTGACCGCATCGCCCCTCCCTCCGTCGTGCGCTCTGCCGAGGGCCTACCTCATCAAGCTCTCCATCGGCGTGTTCCCCGTCTTCTCCTTTTTGCCTTTACCTGCCGCACCTGGGAGGAAAAGGGCAAGAACGGGGATCACGCGGCACTTATCTTTTCTAGTTTGTAAGCCTGCGGGCACTCGTTAGATTTCAAAATTTGTAATCCCCTTGCTCATATACCCATTCCATATGAATTGTACTAGTTTGCAACGTATGAATGAAAGGAAGGGTGTTTGCCGGGTTTTGTTTGCGCGTGGGCAAGGGCCACACCGAGGAACGCGCCCTCGTTATCTTAAGATAAACATGGTATCCCGGCAATAGGCCTTGCCGTCCTCCTGCTCTATGGCATGACTACACTCACACTCTTGGCGGAGGTAGGGGCCGAGTAGGATTAGGCCTTTCGCTCGCCCTCTTCCCACCGCACTACAACCAAGTTTCGGTCCAAAGTAGAGTTTTCGGACACGGGGCGGAGGGGGAAAGATGGTACGAGAGTGAGCGAAGCCTTATATGTTCAAGGTTCATACAGGCGCACGTAGTGGGGGGTGGACTTATCTGACGTTGCAGCCCCCGACAACCTTGGCTTGCCGCGGTTAGATCCTTGTGTTTGCAGCCCCCGGCAACCTTGGTTTGCTGGGGCCGGAGCACCGGCTCGTTCTTGTTCTTCCCAATAGCTCAACAGAAATGTCCATGTACCCTGCGAACCAAAGAAGACGGAAAGGAACAGAGTGACGCACACTCGACCTATATGCTAGGGGTTATCCACCACTAAGCACTATCAACCCTAACCGAGGGAGAGACTCAACCTAGCATGCATGGTAAAACTTAGGGCACCAGCACTTCATTTATTTATGCTCAGGGTCTGTGCCTAGCCTTGTACAAAGGGTTACATGCCTTGCCAGCAAGGCTTGTACAAAAGGTGGTTTGCCGGGGGCACGATAACCGCGCCTTATGGGTAAAACTTGCGAAGATGTTCGATGTTCCAGGAGTTGCTCACTGGAACGCCATCTTCGGTCTCCAGGCGGACTGCGCCAGGCCTAGTGACTCGTGTTACCTGATAAGGGCCTTCCCACTTTGGCGTCAACTTGTTGGAATTCTTGGCCGACTGAACATGCCGAAGAACAAGGTCACCTTGCTCAAAGCTTCGGGCATGAACCTTGCGGCTATGGTAGCGGCGCAAGGCTTGCCGGTAGCGTGCTGCTCGTATAGCCGCCCGAAGATGATCTTCCTCAAGGAGCGTTGCGTCATCTTGCCACAACTGCTCTTGCTCAAGCTCATCATAAGCGAGCACTCGAGGTGACCCGTATGTGAGTTCCATGGGGAGAACTGCTTCTACCCCGTAAACGAGGGAGAAGGGTGTCTGACCGGTGGCTCGATTTGGCGTCGTTCTGATTGACCAAAGAACCACCGACAATTCATCAATCCAGTGTCGTCCGCACCTGCGTAGCCTGTCAAAAGTCCTTGTACGGAGGCCTCGCGACACTTCAACATTTGCCCTCCCAGCCTGGCCGTTTCTCCGTGGATGTGCAACAGAAGCAAAACAGACCTTGCTGTCGAGGTCCTGGGTGTACTGCATGAAGGCGTGGCTCGTGAACTGCGTGCCATTGTCGGTGATGATTCTGTTTGGCACACCGAAATGGCAGACTAGCCCCTTGAAGAATTTCATAGCTGATTGTGCTGTCACCTTTCTCACTATCTCCACCTCCGCCCACTTTGTGAACTTGTCGATTGCAACGTACAAGTACTCAAAGGCCCCGACAACACGGGGGAAGGGGCCCAGTATGTCGAGCCCCCAGACCAAAAATGGCAAGGAGAGAGGGGTTGTTTGGAGCGCGTGACCTATTGATGAAGCTTCTTTGAATGGAACTGACACGCTTCACACTTGGTTACTAGTGCGGTTGCATCCTGGAATGCCTTGCCGGTAAGGGCCCTTGACCCTATGTGGGAGCCACATATGCCTCCGTGTATCTCTGCCAACAACTCCAGTCCTTCCTCCCAGGGAATGCACTTAAATTTCACACCGTTTGGTCTTTTTCTATACAGGACGTTGTCGACGAACCGATACATGGCAGACCGACGGGCTACTTTTTCCGCTTCTTCCTACTCCTCAGGGAGTTCCCCTATTTGGAGGAATATGACGGTATGATGTGCCCATGCCGGAGCCTGAGGCTCGATGGTAAGGACTAAAGGCACTTCCTCTGCCATGGGAGAAGTTGTCTCTACAGCCAGGACTTGACGCCCCGCCGGAGTCGGTTGCCCCACGGCTGGCTCAGTGTCCACGGCAACATCCTTGCCGACGGCTGCTGGGAGCTCGGTAGGAAAGTAGTTGTCGGGGCCTGATTTCCTTCGCTTGTTCTGCTCTATTGATGGTTCAATGGATGGTTGAGTCAGCCGAAGCACAAAAGTACCTGGTTCCACAGGTAGTTTGAAGGCAGCGCGCTTCGACACGTAGTCAGCGATGTCGTTCTCCACTCGAGGAACATGCTCCGCCTGTATATCGTCAAAGCGCTCCTCCAGATTCCTCACTTCATCCACGTAGGCCTCCATCAACGGGCTTTGATAATCTTTGTTGACTTGCCTGACAACAAGCTGCGAATCACCCCTCACGATGAGCTTCTTGATCCCAAGGTCTGCCGCGATCCTGAGACCGGCAAGCAACCCCTCGTATTCAGTTGTGTTGTTTGTGAACATCTCCCTGGGAAAGTTCATCTAGATTACATACTTGAGTTGCTCTCCGGTGGGTGCGAAGATAAGCACACCAGCACCGGCGCCATGCAGCGAGAAATCCCAGTCAAAGTACATAATCCAGTTGCGACTTGCCTCCTTGCCGGGGAGGGTGGTCTCCTGGATCTCTTCGTCTGGCGTCGAGGTCCACTTGACAATGAACTCTGCCAAGACTCTTCTCTAGATTGACGAAGTACTTTCAAACTTCAAACCAAAGCTCGACAGCTCCACAGCCCACTCCACAATCCTCCCAGTTGCGTCTGGGTTATGCAATATCCGTTGCAGTGGGAGGCGGGTGACGACGGTGATCTCGTGTGCTTGGAAGTAATGATGCAGCTTCCTTGAGGCCATAAGGAGGCCGAAGAGCAATTTCTGCACACCGAAGTACCTTGACCTAGCCCCCTGCAAGAGGGAGCTGACGAAGTAAACCGGGTGCTGCATCATTTTCTTCTTCGGCAGCACTTCGTCTGATTGCGCAGGCCCTGCCCCGCCAGCGTCAGACCCTGCCGAGGTCCTTGCCTCTTCGTCTACCTCCTTCTGCGCCACTAGTGTGGCACTGACCACTTGGTTCATTGCCGTCGAGTATAGTAGCAACGGTTCTTGTGGTTTGGGTGCAGCCAGTATCGGTGTAGAGGAGAGGTATTTCTTCAAATCCTGTAGTGCTGATTTGGCCTCTGGGGACCATTCCATTGGGCCCACCTTTTTCAAGATTTTGAACAAGGGAAGGGCACGCTCAGCAGACCTAGAGATGAATCTGCTCACGGCGGCAACACAACCAGTGAGCCGACGCACGTCCTTGATCCACTTGGGTGCCCTAATCTTCTCAATATCCTTGATCTTGTCTGGATTCGCCTCGATCCCACGCTGTGACACAAAGAACCTGAGAAGTTTGCTGGATGGAATGCCAAAGACACACTTCTCAGGGTTCAACTTGAGGTTGATCTTGTGCAGATTCGCAAACGTCTCTTCCAAATCTTGTACACGTATCGCCCTGTCTTTTGTTTTGACCACTATGTCATCCATATAAGCTTCCATATTTCTATGTAGCTGGGGCTCAAAACCAATCTGGACCGCCCTTGCAAACGTCGAGCCAGCACTCTTCAACCAGAAAGGCATCCGTAAAAAGCAATACCTGCCACATGGGGTGATGAACATTGTCTTCTCTTCGTCTTCTCTCGCCATGAAGATTTGGTGGTACCCCGAGTAGGTGTCAAGGAATGATAACAAGTCACACTCGGCCGTGGAGTCAACAATATAGTCAATGCGCGGCAACGGGAAAGGGTCCTTGGGACAAGCCTTACCGATATCTGTGTAGTCAATACATAGCCTCCACTTCCCATTCGCCTTGCGCACCACTACCGGATTGGCCAACCATGTCGGATGGAGTACTCCTCTCACCAAGCCTACCGCTTCCAACTTCCTGATCTCCTCCGTAATGAACTCATGTCGTTCCAAAGCTTGCTTCCTGACCTTCTACTTGACGGGTCACGCATGAGGACAGACAACAAGATGGTGCTGAATCACCTCCCTGGGAACGCCGGGGATGTCGGACGCTTGCCATGTAAACACGTCGACATTCGCCCGCAGGACGATGAGCACGCTTTCCTATTTGCTGTCTAGGGTGGAGCTTATGGTGAAAGCCCCTCCCGTGCCATCCTCCTCGACGGACACCCTCTTGGTCTCTGGTGGCGTAGCTCTGGATTTCTTGCTCTTGCCGGTGGAGCTCTCTGGCACGTCCTCGACAGGAGCACAACACTCCGAAGAGGTGCGCTTGCCGGAGTGGGTGCGAGAGGTCTTACCGGTCTTCTTCCCTGCCGGGGCTCCAGCGGCAGGAGCAGGTGCCTTGGCAGTAGTCTCTGCAACTGCTTCCCAGTAGAGTTGGTCGGTGCAGATCAGTGCATCCT
Organism: Triticum monococcum; assembly: GCA_034509565.1. NCBI lineage: Eukaryota > Viridiplantae > Streptophyta > Magnoliopsida > Poales > Poaceae > Triticum > Triticum monococcum. The sequence continues at coordinate 106,097,991 of CM067844.1, forward strand.
TCTTGTCGGAGGGGACGGTGATGATGGTCATAGGCCCCGGCATCTTCAGCGTGTTGTAGGCGTAATGTGATGCCGCCATAAACTTGGCTAGTGCCGGGCGGCCTAGAATCCCATTGTAGGGCAAGGGGATCTCGGCTACATCGAAAACAACCCTGTTCATCCTATAGTTTTACTCGCCTCCAAACATCACGGGCAGCGTGACCTTACCCTTCGGCTAACTCCTCCCTGGGTTGACCCCTTGAAATGTGCTCGTCTCTTCGACGTCTCCATCAGGAATCTGCAGCCTTCTGATCACGACAGGCGAGATCAAGTTTAGGCCGACCCCGCCGTCAACTAGCATCTTCGTCACCTTGAGGTTGCATATTGTTGGGGAGACTAATAACGGCAAACATCTGACCGTAGTTGTGCGATCAGGGTGGTCCTCGGTGTCGAAAATGATAGGCGTGTTGGACCATTTCAGTGGCCTCTGAGCATCGAGTGATGGTTCTATTGCTGTAATCTCACATGCCCACTGCTTGAGCTAGCGGTGAGAAGTGTGCAGCGAGGCGCCACCATCGACGCACATGGCCTCCGTAGCCTTCTGGAACTCATGCTCGCTGGACTCGTCATCTTCGTCATGATCATCATCTTCTTGCTTCTTGTCGCGGCCCCGAGGGGGCCTCTCTAGTTGATTATCCTTTCCGCAGCAGCCTCCTTGGCCGCCATGCTTCTTGCCAGACCCCTCGGCACCATCCTGGCCCTTCTCCTTGTCCCACCTCTCATACTCAGCTTTTTGCTTCTCAGCAAGCAGCTCGACTTGCCGACAGTTCTGGAGGTCGTGGCCCTTGGTGCGGTGGATCTTGCAATATTGCTTGTCGGCAGCCGCCAAGGCCCGGCAAGCGGCGCACCCGGAAATTTCCTTGTCGGGGTCATCTGTATTGGCCTTCTTGGCAGCGCCAGTGTCCTCGGATCCCTCGACGGCAAGCACGGTCTTGCCCTTGCGCTTCGTGTTGCGGCGTCGGCTCTTCTTCATCGGGGTGGCCGCGTCTTCGTCTGTGGAGTCGGTTTCCGCGCCGGCGTCCTTGCCGAGGTACTTCCTCCCCTCTTCTGCTTGAGCGCACCTATCGGCCAGAACATAAAGTTCGGCCACATCTTTGACCTTGTTCATCGCCAGCTCTTCACGCATCTTGCGGTTGCGCACATTCTGATGGAATGCGCTGATCACGGCGGCGGGATGAACATCTAGGATGTTGTACTCCACTCGGTTGAACCTCTGTATGTACTTCCACAGGGTTTCACCTTCTCGGGGATGATATGCAAATCGCTTGCCTGACCATGAGCTTGGTGGCCTCCGGTAAAGGGGAAAATGAACTCATGGCACAAGTCCGACCAAGAAGAAATGGAATCCGCCGACAAGTGCATCAGCCATGACATGACATTGGGTTTGAGTGCCAGGGGAAGTAATTGGCAAGCACCTTGTCGTCGCGGGCTCCAGCAGCTTGCATCACGATGGTATAGATGTTGAGGAACTCTGACGGGTGGGTCTTCCTGTTGTACTTCTCGCCAACGACTAGCTTGAACATGCGGTGGGAGAGCCACTAGAACTGCCGTAGCTCACGGGTAAAGGCCGGGCAACCCACCTCATAGGGTAGGTCGCCAGAGCCCCCCGGTGCTGGGTGGTCCATAGTGGGCCTCGCCCGCCTATCTGACTGGTGGCGTGCATTGCGCCAGCGCTCGATGGTGGTTCGAGCATCTTCACGGGCTCGCTCACGAAGAACTTGGCGCTGATCACGGTGGGTACGTGGGCCGGACGACGCTATGGAAATGTTATCACAAGCGTCGTCACAACGGATCGACACCCGCGGTGGCTGGAGTGCAGGAGGAGGGTGCACCGTGGTCACAGCGCCCCCGATCCTTCCACCACTGGCATGCAGCGGCTCGATGGAGCGCCAGCCAGAGGGTCCCGCCGGTCGTGGCTCATCTTTGTTGGCAACGCCGACGAGGCTTCAGATGGTGGCTCTCCACTCATCGAGTTTTTATGTAGCAGGAGGAAAGTCGAGGAGCAAATGCGCTCGTGCCAAGGCTTCTGCTGGCGTGGGTGGTGGCGAAACCTGCGTGGACCGTGATGCGCTCCGACTTCTAACCACGTTAGAAGGAGCTCTATCACGGCCTGGCAGTTGTACGCCATTTTTGCCAGCGCCACGGCGCGCGTGCTGGCCTTCTACATCCCGCGAATGATGCATGGGACTCTTCCCATGACGGTGCCCAGGGTCACCAGCGTGGTGACGCTGCTCGTCGCGCACAACCTGGGAAGAGCACGTCGGGGGCGCCTGCATAGGCGCCTCGAAAGTCGACGTGCCGCCTATGGGTGGAATGATGTTGCCCCTGGAGGGCCCCGCGCCGCCTGCGGGGGGCCTGGCTCCGTCTTTGGATTTGGTGGCGTGTGGCCTGTCGTCTCGCGCACGAACGACGCCACTCGCGAGGCTTTGGCTGCCAGAGCGATGCGGGTGTTCGTGAGCCGCGCCTCGGCTTCCGTCCGCGACCGCCCCACCACTCGCCCATACTGGTACGGGCCGTTCGGCCCCCGATGAACCGATCACTGTGATCGTCTTCTTCTTGGGAGCCATGGCGACGAAGGACTGCTAAACTAACTGCCAGACCGGATTCTCACAACTGCGCCTCCCCTAATTGGCACGCCAGATATGTCGATGGGAAACGACACCTATGGGGTCATTGGGATCCCTTGTACGGTTGGCGGGCGCGGAGTTGTGCAAAGAGCGGGTCTAGCGATCAGCACACAAATCATTTACCCAGGTTCGGGACGCGGAGATGCGTAAAACCCTAGACCCGCTTTGATGTATATTTAGGTGTTCTTGTGTTCTTGAACTAGCTGCGGTGGCTCTCTAGTCTAAAAGATCTGAATCCCCCTACAGTACGCCTCGGGCCTCCTTTTATAGACAAAAGGGGTTGCCACGGTGGCACACAGGAGGTGGAAAGGTGTATAGTGGCTGAGTGTATCCTCTGGCATCGTCGGACAAACGCATTTAATGCGCTACCGACGTGCCCCTCTTGCTTTATTGGGGACGACAAAGAAGCTCGTCCCAGCTATCGTCGCCTCGCCTGGCTCCGACGCGCGTCCAAGCTGACGAGGCGTTGTAGCCTTCATGAAGATCCGCATGCCACCACGCAGGTGCTTGCTGAGTTGGTGTAGAGGCCGCACGCTTCCACGCAGATGCCTGCCCAGCTGGTCAAGCTAGCAGCTGTATGGGAGCGACGGTGGAGTCTTGGCAAACGCGGGCCTGCCTGCGGCCCTACAGGCGTCCTCGGCAAGGGTCTTGCCGAGGGCCCGACAAGGGTCTCATTGCGGCACCGCGGTCGTCCCCGGCAAGGATCTTGGCGGGGGTCTCATGGATTTCCTTGGCAAGGATCTCGCCAAGGATCGTCGTCTTCTGGTTCTCATCTGATCTTGTGTATCTATGATCTCTACAAAGATCTGCATGCCACCACGGAGGTGCCTCCCGAGCCTTGGCTCCAATATGGTTGATGGTGTTGGAACCCTTTGGGCTCAAGGGTGGCGTGCTCTGCTGGCGTCAGGCAAGTTGCCCCGGCAAGGATCTTGCCGAGGCTGCGGAAGCCACCCTGGCAAGGGTCTTGCCGGGGAGTCCATCTCGCCCTCTTGCTCTCTTTGCATCCCTGGTCTTGGCATTGCTTTGGTCGTCTTGTGCTCCGGCGTCCCTCCTCTGTCCTGCTTAGTGTGGCCGTGGGCGCGGCTGTGACTGCCCGTGCACAAGTAAAGGGGTGCAAAAGGAGAGCCCCTACTTTTCTACACCGAGAGAGAGGAGAGGGTGAAGGAAAGAGGGGGGCGCCGCCCCCTCCCTAGTCCAATTTGGACCAGCCCATGGGGGCGGCCTCCCCTTGTGGCCCTTCTCTCCTTTCCACTAAGGCCCATGAAGGCCCAATACTTCCCCCGACGAATTCCCGTAACTCTCCGGTACACCGAAAAATACCTGAACCACTTAGAACCTTTCCGATGTCCAAATATAGCCTCCCAATACATCGATCTCTATGTCTCGACCATTTCGAGACTCCTCGTCATGTCCGTGATCTCATCCGGGACTCTAAAAAAACTCCGGTCATCAAATCACATAACTCATAATACAAATCGTCATCGAATGTTAAGCGTGCGGACCCTATGGGTTCGAGAACTATGTAGACATGACCGAGACCTATCTCCGGTCAATAACCAATAGCGGAACCTGGGTGCTTATATTGGCTCCTACATACCCTATGAAGATCTTTATCGGTCAAACTGCATAACAACATACGTTGTTCCCTTTGTCATTGGTATGTTACTTGCCCGAGATTCGATCGTTGGTATCATCATACCTAGTTCAATATCGTTACCAGCAAGTCTCTTTACTTGTTCCGTAATGCAACATCTTGTAACTAACTCATTAGTCACTTTACTTGCAAGACTTATAGACGAGAGGGCCCAGAGATACCTCCGACAATCGACAAATCCTAATGTCGATCTATGCCAACTCAACAAACACCATCGGAAACACCTGTAGAGCATTTTTATAATCACCCAATTATGTTGTGATGTTTGATAGCACACTAAGTGTTCCACCAGTATTCGGGAGTTGTATAAACTCATAGTCATAGGAACATGTAGAAGTCATGAAGAAAGCAATAGCAATAAACTAAACGATCATAGTGCTAAGCTAATAGATGGGTCTTGTCCATCACATCATTATCTAATGATATGATCCCATTCATCAAATGACAACACATGTCTATGGTCAGGAAACTTAACCATCTTTGATTACCGAGCTAGTCAAGTAGAGGCATACTAGGGACATTCTGTTTGTCTATGTATTCACACATGTACTAAGTTTCCGGTTAATACAATTCTAGCATGAATAATAAACATTTATCATGATATAAGGAAATATAAATAACAACTATATTATTGCCTCTAGGGCATATTTCCTTCAGTCTCCCACTTGCACTAGAGTCAATAATCTAGTTCACATCGTCATGTGATTTCACACCAATAGTTCACATCTTTATGTGATTAGTTCACATCTTCATGTAACTAATACCCAAAGGGTTTACTAGACTCAATAATCTAGTTCACATCGCTATGTTATTAACACCCAAAGAGTGATCATGTTTTGCTTGTGAGACAAGTTTAGTCAACAGGTCTGCCACATTCAGAGCCCTATGTATTTTGCAAATTTTCTATGTCTACAATGCTTTGCCTGGAGCTACTCTCGCTAATCACCCACACTTTCAATATGTATCTAGATCGAGACTTAGCGTCATCCAGATCGGTGTCAAAGCTTGCACCGACGTAAATCTTTACGACGAACTCTTTGTCACCTCCATGACCAAGAAATATTTCCTTATTCCACTAAGGATCATTTTGACCGATGTTCAGTGATCCACTCCTAGATCAGTACTGTCCCTCTTGCCAAACTCATGGTGAGGTGCACAATAGGTCTGGTACACAGCATAGCATACTTTATAGAACCTATGACTGAGGCATAGGGAATGACTTTTCATTCTCTTTCTATTTTCTGTCGTGGTCGGGTTTTGAGTCTTTACTCAACTTCACACCTTGCAACACATGCAAGAACTCCTTCTTTGACTGTCCCAGTTTTGAAATACCTCAGAAAACTTGTCAAGATATGTACTCATTGAAAAATTTTATGAAGCGTCTTGATCTATCTCTATAGATGTTGATGCTCAATATGTAAGCAGCTTCATCGAGGTCTTTCTTTGAAAAACTCCTTTCAAACTCTCCTTTATGCTTTCCAGAAAATTCGACATCATTTCCGATCAACAATATGTCATTGACATATACTTATCAGAAAGGCTGTAGTGCTCCCACTCACTTTCTTGTAAATACAGGCTTCACCGCAAGTCTGTATAAAATTATATGCTTTGATCAACATATCAAAGTGTATATTCCAACTCCGAGATGCTTGCACCAGTCCATCGATGGATCGTTGGAGCTTGCACTTTTTGTTAGCACCTTTAGGATTGAAAACACCTTCTGGTTGCATCATATATAACTCTTCTTTAAGAAATCCATTAAGGAATGTAGTTTTGATATCCAGTTGCCAGATTTCATAAAATTTGGCAATTTTCTAACATGATTCGGACAGACTTAAGCATCGCTACAAATGAGAAAATCTCATCGTAGTCAACATGTTGAACTTGTCAAAAATTATTTTTTGACAATTTGAGCTTTGTACATAGTAACACTACTATCAGCGTCCGTCTTCCTCTTAAAGATCCATTCATTCTCTATAGCTTGCCGATGATTGGGCAAGTCCACCAAAGTCCATACTTTGTTCTCATACATGGATCCCATCTCAAATTTTCATGCCTCAAGCCATTTTGCAGAATCTGGACTCATCATCGCTTCCTCATAGTTCGTAAGTTCATCATGGTCTAGTAACATGACTTCCAGTACAGGATTACCGTACCACTCTGGTGGTGATCGTGCTTTGGTTGACCTACGAAGTTCGGTTGTAACTTGATCTAATGTTTCATGATCATCATCATTAACTTCCTCACTAATTGGCGTCGGCATCACTCGAACTGATTTCAGTGGTGAGCTACTTTCCAATTCGAGAGAAGGTACAATTACCTCGTCAAGTTCTACTTTCCTCCCACTCACTTCTTTCGAGAGAAACTCCTTCTCTAGAAAGGATCCACTCTTAGCAACAAACATCTTGCCTTCGGATCTGTGATAGAAGGTGTACGCAACAGTTTCTTTTGGGTATCCTATGAAGACACACTTCTCAGATTTGGGTTTGAGCTTGTCAGGCTGAAACTTTTTCACATAAGCATCGCAACCCCAAACTTGAAGAAACGACAGCTTAGGTTTCTTGCTAAACCACAGTTCATATGGTGTCGTCTCAACGGATTTAGATGCTGCCTTATTTAACGTGAATGCATTTGTCTCTAATGCATAACCCCAAAATGATAGTGGTAAATCGGTAAGAGACATCATAGATCGCGCCATATCCAATATAGTACGGTTAGGACGTTCGGACACACCATTATGCTGTGGTGTTGCAAGTGACATGAGTTGTGAAATTATTTCACATTGTTTTAAATGAAGACCAAACTCATAACTCAAATATTCACCTCCACGATCAGATCATAGAAATTTTATTTTCTTGTTACGATGATTTTCCACTTCACTCTGTAATTCTTTGAACTTTTCAAATGTTTTAGACTTATGTTTCATCAACTAGATATACCAATATCTGCTCAAATCATTTGTGAAGGTCAGAAAATAACGATACCCACCGCGAGCCTCAACACTCATCGGAACGCATACATCACTATGTATTATTTCCAATAAGTCAGTGGCTCGCTCCATTGTTCCAGAGAACAGAGTCTTAGTCATCTTGCCCATAAGGCATGATTCACAAGCATCAAGTGATTCCAAAAGCCCATCAGCATGGAGTTTCTTCATGCGCTTTACACCAATATGACCTAAACGACAGTGCCACAAATAAGTTGCACTATCATTATTAACTTTGCATATTTTGGCTTCAATACTATGAATATGTGTATCACTATGATCGAGATTCAACAAACCATTCACATTGGGTGTATAACCATTGAAGGTTTTATTCATGTAAACAGAACAACAATTATTCTGTGACTTAAATGAATAACTGTATTGCAATAAACATGATCCAATCATATTCATGCTCAATGCAAACACCAAATAACATTTATTTAGGTTCAACACTAATCCCGAAAGTAAAGGGAGTGTGCGATGGTGAGGTTATCAACCATGGAATCCTTCCAACACACATTGTCAACTTGCCCTCAACTAGTCTATGTTCATTTTGTAACTCCTGTTTCAAGTTACTAATATAGCAACTGAACCAGTATCAAATACCCAGGGGCTACTATGAAGACTAGTAAAGTACACATCAATTAACATGTATTTCATATATACTTTGGTTCACTTTGCCATCCTTCTTATCTGCCAAGTATTTAGGGAAGTTCCTCTTCCAGTGGCCATTTCCTTCGCAGTAGAAGCACCTAGTTTCAGGCTTGGGTCTATCTTTGGGCTTCTTCATGGGAGTGGCAACTTTCTTGCCATTCTTCTTGAAGTTCCCTTTCTTTAGCTTGCCCTTTTACTCGAAACTAGCGGTCTTGTCAACCATCAACATTTGATGCTTTTCTTGATTTCTACCTTCGTCGATTTCAGCATCACAAAGAGCTCGGGAATCGTTTTCGTCATCCCTTGCATATTATAGTTCATCACGAAGTTCCAGTAACTTGGTGATAGTGACTAGAGAACTCTATCAATCACTATTTTAGCTAGAAGATTAACTCCCACTTGATTCAAGCGATTGTAGTAATCAGACAATCTAAGCACGTGCTCACTGGTTGAGGTATTCTCCTCCGTCTTGTAGGCAAAGTACCTCTTGACTCGGGCATGAGTCTGAAATACCAATTTCAGCTCTTGGAACATCTTATATGCTATGTGGCTTTCAAAACGTTTTTGAAGTCCCAGTTCTAAGCCGTAAAGCATGGCACACTAAAATATCAAGTAGTTATCATACCAAGCTTGCCAAACGTTCATAACATCTGCATCTGCTCTTGCAATAGGTTTGTCACCTAGCGGTGCATCAAGGACATAATTCTTCTGTGTAGCAACGAGGATAATCCTCAGATCACGGAGCTAGTCTGCATCATTGCTACTAACATATTTCAACTTATTTTTCTCTAGGAACATATCAAAAATAAAACGGGGAGCTACATCACGAGCTATTGATCTACAACATAGTAATGCAAATACTATCAGGACTAAGTTCATGATAAATTAAAGTTCAATTAATCATATTACTTAAGAACTCCCACTTAGATAGATATCCCTCTAATCATCTAAGTGATCACGTGATCCATATCAACTAAACCATGTCTGATCATCACATGAGATGGAGTAGTTTTCAATGGTGAACATCACTATGTTGATCATATCTACGATATGATTCATGCTCGACCTTTCGGTCTCAGTGTACCGAGGCCATATCTGCATATGCTAGGCTTGTCAAGTTTAACCCGAGTATTCTGCGTGTGCAAAACAGGCTTGCACCTGTTGTATGTGAACATAGAACTTATCACACCCGATCATCACGTGGTGTCTCGGCACGACGAACTATCGCAGCGGTGCATACTTAGGGAGAACACTTGTACCTTGAAATTTAGTGAGAGATCATCTTATAATGCTACCGCCGTACTAAGCAAAATAAGATGCATAAAGGATAAACATCACATGCAATCAATATAAGTGATATGATATGGCCATCATCATCTTGTGCCTTTGATCTGCATTTCCAAAGCACCGTCATGATCACCATCGTCACCGGCTTGACACCTTGATCTCCATTGAAGCATCATTGTCGTCTCACCAACTATTGCTTCTACGACTATCGCTACTGCTTAGTGACAAAGTAAAGCAATTACATGGCGATTGCATTTCATACAATAAAGCGACAACCATATGGCTCCTGCAAGTTGCCGATAACTGTTACAAAACATGATCATCTCATACAACAAATTATATATCATCATGTCTTGACCATATCACATCACTGCAAGCCTTGCAAAAACAAGTTAGACGTCTTCTACTTTGTTGTTGCAAGTTTTACGTGGCTGCTACGGGCTTCTAGCAAGAACCGTTCTTACCTACACATAAAAACCACAATGATTTTTCGTCAAGTTTGCTGTTTTGACCTTCAACAAGGACCAAGCATAGTCACACTCAATTCAACTAAAGTTGGAGAAACATACACCCACTAGCCACCTGTGTGCAAAGCACGGCGGTAGAACCAGTATCATGAACATGGTCATGTAATGTCAGTCTGGACCGCTCCATCCAAAAATACCGCCGAATCAAATTATGACATGCTGGTAAGTAGTATGACTATTATCGCCCACAACTTCTTGTGTTCTACTCGTGCATTTATAACATCTACGCATAGACCTAGCTCGGATGCCACTATTGGCGAACATATTATTTCAAAAAAAATCCTATGATCATGCAAGATCTATCTAGGAGATGCATAGCAACGAGAGGGGAGAGTGTGTCTACGTACCCTCATAGACCGAAAGCAGAAGCGTTAAGTAACACGGTTGATGTAGTCGAACGTCTTTGCGATCCAACAGATCATGTACCAAAGGCATGGCACCTCCGCGATCTGCACACGTTCAGCTCGGTGAAATCCCTCGAACTCTAGATCTAGCTGAGGCCGAGGGAGAGTTTCTTCAGCACGACGGCGTGTTGACGGTGATGATGAAGTTACCGACGCAGGGCTTCGCCTAAGCACTACGATAATATGTCCGAGGTGGAAATCTGTGGAGGGGGGCACCGCACACGTCTAAAACAATTGTCAACTTCTCCGTTCTATGGTTCCCCTGCCCCTGTATATAAAGGAGCAAGGAGGAGGTCGGCCGGCCCTATAGGGCGTGCCCAAGGGGGGATTCCTACTCCTAGTAGTGTTGGGGAACGTGGTATTTCAAAAAAATTCCTATGATGCTGCAAGATCTATCTAGGAGATGCATAGCAATGAGAGGGGAAGAGTATGTCTACGTACCCTGGTAGACCGAAAGCGGAAGTGTTATGAAACGCGGTTGATGTAGTTGAACGTCTTCACAATCCAACCGATCAAGTATCGAACGCACGGCACCTCCGCGATCTGCACACGTTCAGCTCGGTGACGTCCCTCGTACTCTTGATCCAGTTGAGGCCGAGGGAGAGTTTCGTCAGCATGATGGCATGATGACGGTGATGATGAAGTTACTGACGCAGGGCTTTGCCTAAGCACTACAACGATATGACCGAGGTGGAATTCTATGGAGGGGGGCACCGCACACGGCTAAACAATCAACTTGTGTGTCTATGGGGTGCCCCCTCCCCCGTATATAAAGGAGTGGAGGAGAGGAGGGCCGGCCCTCTCATGGCGCGCCCAAGGGGGGAGTCCTACTCCCAATAGGAGTAGGTTTCCCCCTTTCCTAGTTGGAGTAGGAGAAGAAGGAAGAGGGAGAGGGAGAGAAGGAAAGGGGGCCCGGCCCCCCTCCCAATTCGGATTCGGCTTGGGGGGGCATGCCTCCACCTTGGCTGCCTCCTCCTCTCTCCCACTAAGGCCCAATAAGGCCCATTGACTCTACGGGGGGTTCCGGCAACCTCCCGGTACTCCAAAAAATGCCCGAACTTGTCTGGCACCATTCTGGTGTACAAACATGGCCTTCCAATATATTGATCTTGATGTCTCGACCATTTTGAGACTCCTCGTCATGTCCGTGATCACATCAAGGACTCCGAACTACCTTCGGTACATCAAAACACATAAACTCGTAATACCGATCGTCATCGAACATTAAGCGTGCGGACCCTACGGGTTCGAGAACTATGTAGACATGGCCAATACTCACTTCTGGTCAATAACCCACAATACAAAAAGAGACACTTCCGTGATGATACGTGTTTGTCATAGTAGGTCACGTTTTCTATCCTGCATGTACATCCATGACAATTTTGTGACAAAATCAAGATAGTCATACCTGTGTTGTCGTAGAAGTGTTCCATGACATTACCAAAATTATCATCACGGAAGTGTCCACTTCCATGACGATAAATCACGCGTCACAGAAGTGCTTTCGTCAAGGATGACCAAAACGTGGCATCCACCATAACGTGTCAACGTTAAGCTATCGGGTCTGGTTTTGGATCAGATAACCCGTTAACAGCCTGGACCAATGGGAAATTTCCACGTGTAAAATTCTGATTGGCCAGAGGAAACACGTGTTAGCTCGTCAGTGGGTCAGATAGGCGCGTATGATATGTCGACATGTGCGACGGCCCACCACCAGCCCATTTAGCTTACAAAGGCTGGCTTGTTTGACTTGGTCAAAAGTTAGCGGGTTGGCATATGAAAAGCCTGCTAACGGTCTCTTCGCAAATAGCCCATTTTACGGCCCGGTAACTCACACCCCGTTAGGGCCAACCCGAAATCAGCCCAACAACGTCATGTGGGCCATCGAATATAACACCAGCCTGTTTCACTTTTGGCCCATGTATGGCCCACGACGTCTTTCGGCCCATATGATTCTTTCGTATCTTTAGGCCCTTTAGAGGCCCATGGTGATTCTAGCCCATAATGAACAGTAAATTTCTTTGTACCCGTTAACGGCCCATGATTCACATGGGCCGTTTCCACCCCATGTTAGCTTTCGGCCTACTGACGACCATACGTTCTTGGGCTCCTTTCCGGCCCTCGATTACTTCAGGCCCGTTACTGGCCTATTCCCCTAATGGGCCAAATCTGACCCGTGGCAAGAGTCGGTCCGTTTCTGGCCTGTTAACTCACTGCACCATTTCCAGTCCGTCCTATATTCTGGCCCATTAATGACCCGTTATGCCTGTGAGAATTAAGCCTTTACTGACCTCCGGCCTGTTAACGCCCCGTTACCGTGCTGGACCGATACCAATTACGCCCGTTTACAGCCCATGTAGACCCATTTATCCGATGGCCCGACGCCCACCAATTCTACGGGTGTGTTGGAGGCCCATTTAAAGACAGCCCGTAGGAGGCCCATGGATCCTACGACCCATAGCAGGGTCAAGGTTGCCACGATCCGTATATGGCCCATGGTTGTTGCGTCCACTACCAAACCAGTGAAAAAGAAGACTAGGAAATAAATAAGCCCGAAACTAACGCTAGGCTATTAAGGCGATTGCACAGATTACATCCACTGGGCATCAAAGATTGCCACCAGTGCAAATATAGGGAACACCCTACACTATACAAAAATGGCTTGCTGTTTTCTTCAGCCGGTGGCTGCATGTTAAGAACAAATTTTGTATCACAACAAAACAAATTACAACTATAAAACAAAAGGAAGGTTGGCATAAAAGTTAATAGTCTGGCAGATAAATGCACCACCAGAAGTTCAGAAGCTCAGTTCCTTTGACCTAACTCTTACATTTTCATGTTGTATTGTGGCAGCACCATAACCTTCGCCTTCATTTATCCTAGGCTCCTGAACAACATAGCAAATGTCTGATAGTCTGGTTTCAAAACCATGCATATCTTGACGACATCGAAAAAATGTCTGTCCTTGTTTCACACAGGGTCTCTGTTAGGAAACGGACTTGTGTCTGGAGCGCAGATATAACATTGTTTTGAGCTTGCATATCTTGATCATGAGGCAGTTTGGATGAGATTGCCTTAACAACCAACCCAGTATTACGCAGGAACGTGCTTTTGGCACTGTTAGTGGACAGGTACTGACCCACTGCAGCAAGAGCTGACATTGCGGTTATAGTTTCCTCGCCACCTTCAGAAGGTGGCGGTTCCACCATTTTTCCCATAGCTTGCTGAAAAGTTGAGTTTTTACATTAGTAGTACAAGAACAGAAGATATTAAGGAGGTAGCAAAACCAAACAAAATAGCTTTGGTCTATATACAGAACTTATTCTGGTGAACCCATGTAAAGTATTAGTTGTATTTTACTGCAAAGTACATAATAAAACCAGGTTCCAAACATATGAACATGTACCATGGCTAATGTATTGTCTATTTATTCACATTGTATTGACATCTAAGGATAAAGATACAAAGTTTATAATACGGTAAGCATAGTATGACATCATTCATATCACAAAACAATTGAGAACAGACAAACAAGCAATTGTAATGTTGTGTGGGAAAGTCCAGCACGGAACTAGATTATAGGTCAAGATCAAAGGAACATCACTCCTCTCTTATAAACCTTGTAAGGTGCAATGATACGCTAAGACAATTGTGTATAAATTGAAAAGATTAATAGACATTGGCTGCAAACCATGCAGTTCAAGGCACAAGTCAGAGTAAGTAGTAGTTAAAAGGCATGAGGATTAAGGACTTACAATAGTGGCTTTGACTGGTGTAGTCATGCCCTTCGTCTTGCTGGTGTGACAGTCCTTGAAGATTTCCACAGCATTCGGTTCAGGTACTTTTTGGTCCTTGCGGGCTTTCCTCTCCATTTGGAACAAGTCAATATAGATCTGATAATATGGTACGACAAAAAGAGTGAAACAGTGGCTAATTACAAGAGCCTCGCAGTGTCATAGCTATGAGATCCCGTCGTCTGTTGGAATTTCACTTTCATATGATTGGCCTTGTTCTTTGAACAGTTCACCTTCAAGAAGATAGATTTGTGTAGCACATGCGTAAATAGGACTTCAACATGTGATCTGATCACACACACACACACACACACACACACACACACACACACACACATATATATATATATATATGATGTACCTGATACTTCAGATCAGACCAGTGTTTAACGAGGCCTCTCCAGTCTTCATCCGATATATTTTCCATTGGAGATGTTTGGGCAAGTTCACTGTTAGCCTTACCTTCAAAGTGAGTTTTCCTCAAGTTATACCGATACTGCCGCAGAGCAGACTTGAAAACATGGGTGCAAGCTTGTCTGGTTGCATCATCTTGGCTAGCCAACTTGAACCTCATCTATCAAAAAATGTGGGAGTCTCATTATCAGCAACCTAGAAAGTATTCTATAGAGCAAGACGATATTATTAGTTTCCATACATAACCATACTTACAGATAAATGGTAGAGGAAGGTGTTGAACTGGGTTTCGTCTTTGTCATTCCTATACTGAATCCATGTTGGGTGGATACGTACATGACACCTAACGGCAATCGCTGCCTCTGATACTAACTTGGCTAACTCTGTAGCATCACGTGGCCTTTTTAAACCTGCCTCAAAACGGATCTCCATTCATCCTCTAGATTTAGTTAACCTATCGAGCATTATCCCTGATGTTCGTTTCCTCTTGCACCTAGGTGCTAGTCCAACAACGAACATAGGAAGTGTTAGGGTACATCAAACTGTGAGACTACATATAAAGAAGCATGCAACTGTAACTTGACTCCAGCAACTACCTTCTTGCTGTTGAAGCTCACAAAGTTCATTTGATCTTGCCAACTCATCTTGTGTCAAGAGTGCTTCGGAAGTAGTGTCAGGTGGCAAGGGAGCTTGGGAATGTGCTGCTAGCTGAGTTGACCAATGAGTAAATCGTGCAGCTGGTGGTACTGTGGAAGGTGCTGCAACAAATAGGGTTGTCTCTGCTTGTTTGGTGGCAGCTATTTGTTTCTGTTTGGCTTGTTCTGCAGCTCGTGTAGCACGGGATACCCTTTTGGTACAATTTTCCGCTGGACTTTTACCTTCTATTACACCATAAGTTCTAGCAGAATGTGCAAGATTCTTTCGCTTCCCTCTCCCTGTTGTTCTGTGTTGCTTCCTCTTTCTCTGTGCCATGTTAAGTCAAGCCGACAAGAAAAACGAATAACAATTTAGTTCTTCAGAACAAATTGATGCGTGATACAGACGAACTAAACGTTGATGTTAGACAACCACGTGATAGGAGGATGTAATATGTACGAAAAACAGGACGGCATGAGATAACCAGAACTATGATGTGTAAACTAAGCAGAAGACATTTCACTAAATTAGAAGCAATGCAATGGAAGGTAGACACCATATGAAAGATGCTACAAATATCGCTCTTCCAAGTTAACAGTGTCTCATCATAAATGCCATTTAAACAAATGTGAAGTAGTACAAGAAATAAATCATATGCAAGATGCAAACAACATCACACTACCAAATTAAAGGTCTCTCGTCATTAGTGCCATTGCATATTCACAACTTATGATGTGTAAACTAAGGAGACGGCATTTCAACAAATTAGAAGCAATGAAAGCTAGACACCATATGAAAGATGCAACGAATATCACTCTACCAAGTTAAAATTATCGCGTCATAAGTGCCATTTCAACAAATTAGAAGTAATACAAGCTAGAAAAGAATGCAAGATGTAACCTATATCACACTCCCAAGTCAAACGTGTCTTATGATAAGTGATTGTTGCAGGTTACACAACAGTAGTACTTTGATGTAAAAATATGGTGTGATAGACAGATACTGTATGTTCTAGAAACAGGAACACGTGTCTTAGTCACAAGTATAATGTGTAAAGTAAGAAGATGAAATTCAACAAAATTAGAAGCAATACAAGCTAGACATCATACATAACATGCAACCACTATAACCGTGCCAAGTTAGAGGGAGCACCTGTGATGGTGCACTAGGGGAGACGTGCTCATCACCAACACAACTACGTTGAGTGTCTATGCATGTGTTGTCTTGGAAATGATCTTGGGGGGATGGAGGAGTAGAATCTGTAGAGGCCCTCCATTTGGAAGGTGCACCTTCATCCGCTGACTTACTAACTTTCTTCCGCCTTATTGATTTTGAATTGTCAAGTAAAACTGACAAGAAAAATCAATAAAATTCACTCTTCAGAACTCATTCGTGCATGATAGTGACAATCACTACTTTGATGTAAGGCAAACACATGATTCCAGGATGGAATAATACGAAAAACAGGACGACGTGGCATATTCACAACTATTTGTGTAAACTAAGCAGAAACCATTTCAACAAATAAGAAGCAATGCAAGCTAGACACCACATGAAAGATGTAACCAATATCACTCTGCCAAGTTAAAACCGTCCCATCATAAATGGCATTTAAACAAATTAGAAGCAGCGCATGCTATAAATCATATGAAAGATGCAACTAATATCACACTGCATATACTAAAGGTGTCTCGTCATATTGATTTACGCGGGATACAAAAAAACAATAGTTTTATGTAAGGACATGCTTAATAGACAAATGTACTATGTACTAAAAACAGGAAGGCATGTCACATTAACAGGTATAATGTATAAACTAAGCAGAATAGCACATGCAATTTAACCAGATTGGAAGAATTACAATCTAGACACCATATGCAACATGCAACCACATATCACACTGCCAAGTTAGAGCAAGCACCTGCGATGCTAGTGTAGGGGAAATGCGGTAATCAACTATAGAGCTACATTCACTATCTTCATCTAGCCTTGCTATTTCTTGAGAATCATGTGGGGAAGCTGGCGCTGCATTCTTTAAATGATGATCTTTTATCACAGTAGTCCACTGGCCTGACTGCCTCATCATAAGTGATTGATGAGGGATACACAAGAACATTAGTTTGATGTAAGAACATGGTTAATAGTCAGATGTACTAGTATGTACCAAAAATATGAAGGCATGTCATATTCAAAGGTATAGTGTGTAAGCTAAGCAAATGCAATTTAACCAAATTGGAAGCAATACAAGCTAGACATCCGGCTGGAGTGGTGAGCATGATTATCTAGGATGTGAGAGCCTGGTGGGAGGCGGGCTGCTTCGCCACCATCGTGGCTTTTTAGTTGGCTTCCAAGTGATGCATGTCTGTGTTGGGCTTGTCACTAGCTCGGCCAGCGCCCTGACTAGCTATTTGCCTTCTGGTGCTCCTGGGATGGTGGTTCATGTAAAAAATATCTTCCCTTATCTTGATAAAGACCGACTTCGGCCTTCCGAATACAAACTAGACATCATATGCAACATGCAACCACATATGACACCGTGAAGTTAAAGCAAGCACCTAGGATGGTAGTTCACGGAGAGCGAGATCATCAACTCTAGAGCTATGTTTACCGTCTCCATCTATTAAACATCCAACCTTTAAAGCGAAAACACGTGTCTTGCATGCCCACGAAGCAAGCAGGAGCGCCTTCTCTCTTTTCTTTTCTGCTTCTGTGAAGGCAAAGTCTGAAATACCCTTGCATAAAAACACAATAGTGAGAGTATGGGTGAAGTGCGTGCAGAACTAGTGCACTGTAAAAGTAGTAGATAGTAGGTGGCTGAAAAATAAATGACATGAGACATATGGTAGCTCTACAACATTGCATGGCAAACAAAATTAGATTCTACTCCGTATGATTTTGTAATATATGAGCACGCGAAATGTAGGTACTCCTTCAGCACACCACCACATGTGGTCCTATCAAGATAACAGTCGACTGAAAATAAATAGGTCAATCTATTTTTTTATGAACCGTACGATCTATAAGGAACGGGCAGATGGCCTTCGTCTACCTCCCATCAGTCACTGTTGACGAACTTTCTCGAACCGCCAGCGACCACCGGCCCAGACCCCTGCCTCCGCCCCCCTGCCCTCCCCTCGACCTCACACCACTGTCGTGCTTGGCAGCGCCCCTGGCCATCCCTTTAATCCTGGCCAACCTCCAGATCGGGCTCCAACAACTCTAGGCCCCACACGCCCCAAAGATAAACACCGAGGCGCTGCTTCCCTGGCGTAATAGGCGGACTAGTGCCTGTTACGCCGGGGAATGATTCCGTTAATTGGGAATCAATTGACCAGGAATTGAAATCCAGGGGGGCGACGGACGTCTAGCTAAGGTGAAATAGTATATGAGGAGAAACCTTCTGCATCACGAGTTACTAGGAACATCTAGTATCAAGAAGAAGCGGTCAACTAGTGTCTTCTATGGGATGAATACCGTGCAAGTAGACACGTAAGATTTGCACGAATGAGGGAAGAGGAGTACCATTTTCGGTTGCCGGTGTGGTCTCCTCCACATGTCGTGGCGATCTTCTTCTTTTTGCCAGGGGAATTGATGTTTCGGAGGAGGGTGCAAGCTTGAATGAACCCATGGCCAAATTGTTGATTGTGTTTCCATGGCCATATATCGGCGGAGGGGAAGCAGATCCGAGGCGGCGAAGGATGGCGTAGTAGGAATAGCTCCGGTGCGGTGGACGGTGGCGAAGTTGGAGCGGCAGTGGTGAGGCGCAAGACGGCGTGGTTGAACTGGCTCGGGTACGGACGGCTCAGCCTCGGCTTCAACTACTAGCCATGGAGGGCATTACGATTGAGATTGAGGTGGACGACAACATCGGGGTATCGGCTCTGGCATGATGGAGGAGGGCTACGGTTGATGGGTGGGATGGGGTGGAGGACGGAGGATGCCGGGATTTTGCGGCTTGTGGAGAGGTAGTTTTGGTGCCCACGGAGTACGACTGGGGAATCAAACGGGGGGGTGGGGGCGGGGGGGGGGGGCTAAGGGAGATCCATGTTTCAGTCTGGGACGCGCTTGTTTTTGGCTTTTTTGAACAGATGGGACACACTTGTTTGAAATTGGGGAAAGTACAAACATTACCCCCCCCTCTTAAATTTCGGACCTACTGCGGGTCGGGGGTAGGATGGTAATCCCAGGTGTCCTAAATAGTGGGTGGGAGCGACTTCGGCGGCGCGCATGTGTGCTTAAGCGGCCATTGTGTATGAATGTTTTTCGGAGGCAGTTGCGTGGCGTCTAGATGAAGCTACAAACCTACCCCGGTTTATACCTTTGGACGTCGAGCTGGTAGGTTTCACGGGTCGGAGTTAGAAAAGTAATTTCCTTCTACTACCAAACATTGGTCTCACGCGGTTTCGGGTAAGTAGAGGCTCTTTTGGCGACTCGTTCAAAATTTCGAAACAAAAGCATTCACGTTTAGAGTACTCTTGAACTTTGAGGATTGACATAAATAGACAACGTTAAATTTGACCTTGTATGTTTGAAAACCTCATTAAATTATCCTCTTCTTTTTGAAATTTTGACACTTGAAAATCCTATAACTACGATTATTTTGGAATGGAGGAGATAAATTTGAATCTATTTTGTACACGACTATATATGCTATTATGTACAAAATCAGAGCAAAGATTGGTGCCCCCATAATTTAGGTATGATTTACAAATGCCATGATACCGAATTCAAATAATTGAATGGACTTCATGTTGAATTTGATTTTTTTAACCACCCCAAGTTGAATTCAAATGTATGCTAGTTCATAGCTAGCTATTTATTATGTTCATTGTGTAACTTTTTTATGTATAATGTGCTTTACACACACAACATGAACTATACTCATGTTTATATTCGATTGCTAAAGCGAAGGAGTTCAAAATACGAACTATGTGGTTCAATTATGTCGAATAATAACATAGACATGCTCAAATTCGATAGAATCTAGATGTTTGATCGATCAATGACCATTCCTTACCTGAATTGCAAATATCATCATTCCATCCTAATATTTGGATACAATTTATATCTTTAATCAATGTGTACATCAGTCTTTTACGTGTAGTTTCACACTCCATTGGTGGTCTCTCACACATGCTCACACTCTCTCTCCCGAGGTGTCTTTCTCTCAGACATGCTCTCGATATAACCCTCCCTCCCTCTCGTAACCATTTATGACAGTTTTCACTAACCTTTATCACAAGCACTCTTCCTCTCCCAAGCATACACATGCACAATCCCCATCGGCCCTTTCTATATACATAGACCTGCCTATGTATCTCATGTACGCACATTATCTTTAGGTCTGTCTCTCACGCATTGTCTCACACCTCTCTTCCTAATCTACGAGTATGACTCTAGCAGAGCATTCTGTAGGATGCCCCTTAAAGTTAGGTTGGATGAATTGTAATATCAGAGATAAGGGGTTACCTTAGCCTGAGAACCCGGGGTTACAAATCCTAGCCGGCTCCGTTAGTGGACACAGAGTCCTTCATAGTTCTGCTATCATTGTCTTGTATGACAAGTCATCCATGGGTCTCCCTAAATGCGTCACGGGCCGACCAATATGGCGCAGGACAAAATCAAACCAAGGGCCTCACGTTGACCCACCGGACCTCACGCGGTGACACACCCTCTGTCCCCAGGTCTCGTTATCTTCTCACACCCACACATACCAACACAGACACCACACACAAAAATCTCCTCGTGCATCTATCCCCTCCCCCTTGCATATACACACTCAAGGGAATCTCTCGCCGTGACATCATATTAGTCTCTCTCTCTAGATCTCTCTCATTTCTTGTGCTATCTCTCCCATGCCCCCCTCCCCCCACCAGCCCCTCTATCCATGCCTCTCTCGAATACGTAATACACACACATACCTCTCTAGGCCCTGCCAAATACATCAACTACACATTCACACATGTTACATCACGTACCCCATTGATCTAAAAAGCCCTCTCTTCACGTTTATTTCACATACAACATTCCTTTTGAATAAAGTGTAGCCAAAAAATTATTTTAGAATTTCTACATATATACAACATTACAAAGTTATATGGAGGAGTATGAACGTTAATTTGCATTACATGGTGCCCACAATGATATTTATTCCGCACTGTGAATTTTTATATTTTTATACTATATATAAAGTTAGTCATAATAAAGAGAAACGAAGAGCATCTCTCTCCCCATCGCATACACCCCATCTACGCCCCTTTCACGTACGCACACAAACTATCTCCAGGTCCTCTAAAAGTAAGCCCCCAGCACATTCACGCATGTTTCATCTTTCTCTCGCGATATATATAGTGATGATCATTGTATTTGGAGCGAAAGCATGATACGTACATTGGACTTCCGAATCCACTCATTACGGTCACCATTTACGTTTTTTTGGTTATTATACAGTCACGGGCTCACCGTACAACTCTATATTTTCTCAAGACACGACTAGTTGACCAGTTAAACGCTCCACATGGCACCTCTAGTGTTGCATCACATTATCTCACTACCGTTGGGCCCACCTGTCGGCTTGTATCTACTCTTCTACACTCTTATAAAAAACAGAGTTGGTGATGATGGTGTGCCTGCCATCCTGCAATATAGGCCGTCCAATTTATATCTGACCAATAGGAAGGAAACTATGGTATTTTGCAAAAATGTACCCACACACCTCTCCACATTTTCAAATAAGGCCTTCCCTCGTTCATCCTTTTCTCTCACAAGATAAACTAGTCATACAAATGCATCTTGATGTTACGTGCAATGCACGGGCATCTTGCTAGTTAGAATGAACACAAACGACAAAAAAATATTGGACGGTGGTTCGAATTAATGCGGGCACAACGGAAAAGGTGGCCTTGTATTGGTATGTTGAGCCGTTTGTTTTGACAAACAGGAGCTGGTGTGGTGATTATACACACACGCACGCATGCACACGAACTGCATGCACGCAACACTCACACGAACACATGCAGCCACGCACGCACGTAACACTCACACGTCCACACGCAACCACGCACGCACGCAACACTCACACGCACACACGCACGCACGCATGCACACACCACACGACCAACACACACTCTCACGCTCACGTGCTCAACCTACATGTGCATGCGCACACATCAGGCCCTGACAGACACATACACAACCATGTGATTCCCACTCACGGGTTGGAGTCTTGTTGCGCCTACGTAAATTTGTGTTTATCTGACCTTTTTCCTATGTGAACTGACATGTGAGACCCACAAGGAACGTGGTCAATTTAACTAGTCAACATGGTGCCACGCAGACTATTTTTCGGTCAACAGAGTGCAATCCGATGTTGAAAAGTGAGCAAGTGACCACATATTCACCGCAAAACGTATATAGTGACTGTAATGAGCGTATTCTGAAGTTCGGTGACCGTATTATGCTTTTTTCTCTGTAGGCCCTCCAAAACTACATCTCTACACATTCTCGCATGTTACATCTAACAACTATGCAATACAGCACTACTACTACACTCTAACATAATAAATCATATGTGTTTTTAGTTTTACTAGATATCATATTGTTACTTAATTATTCAGTTTGCATACATTAAAATTACCTTTGAAATGTTTGACCAGTATCATTTACCGCACAGGAAAAATCCCGCCCTTTCCTGTTTATTCGGGTTTGTATCGATGGATCATGCGAAACAGCAAAACTACAGTACTATACAGTACAAGTGACAGTTCACGAGGCCGTCGTGTCATGTACTCCTCCATCGTAAGAGTGGGGTGCTTGCTTTCATAAATGTTCTAGTCCCGTTCACCGACATGTGGGACATCATGCTACCGGGTCCACGTGCCATACCGAAATACAGTGCAGAGCAACAGGGGTGAAGCACCCCAGTCATGGCGCCGGCGTAGTAATGAGCAATGAGGCGTCAAATGAGAAAGCTGCACCTTTCCCGTAGTTAAGTTGGAGGGACGAAGTAATAATGCTAAAAAAATAAGTTGGAGGGACGAAGCAACCATCATTTCACTCGTTGCTGAATCCGCTTCTCCCTCATCTTCTTCAAGTTAACCACGTGTTGCTTCTGCTGTTGTTTTGCCTCATGCGGGATGCAGATCGGCTTGGTAAAGCACTGACACGTGGAACCGCATGTTAGCAAACCGCCAGGCCAACGTCCTCTAAAAATAAGAAACCTCCCCCGCCATCCGCGCGGCATAATCACCTCCTTTTTACTAATCTTGATTATATAATTTTTTTAGATCAATATAATTGAGATTTGTATAGATAGCACACAAGAGCAAAACCAAGTGGTATGGTTAAGGGCATCCACAATGTGTATCCAAATGTGAAAATAGCTTTTGGCATCGATGGGAACCATTGTGGGCGGTGCTGCCAAAGCTAAAAACATGGAACCGAAGCTCCCTGATTGATTGATTGATTGAAGGAATAGAAAAATGCAATGTCTCTTCTATTGCTCCCGTGCTTGGACGCATGTACAATATAGAGCACGGAGTCTACTCCCTTGTCCCTTCTATCACAAATCACAAAGCATTGAGGCGTCAAACTACAAAGCACGAACGAAGCAACCATCATTTCACTCTTCGTTGACTCTGCTTCTCCATCGTCTTCTTCGAGAAACCACCTCACCGCACTAAGCTAGATAGACGACGCTATTGTGTACTAGTAGTACTAGTGCAGTTATGCGTCCTTTGGTTCAACGGACTTCCTGGATGCAAATAAGGCAATTGTCTCGGCTTGCAGGCGTCACTTGCGAACGACTTACCGTGATCTCCCTCAACGGTGTTCTCCATCGAATGCACTTCACCAAACCACAACGTTCGAGATATCATCGACGTCACCGCAATGGGGAAGGAAGTCAAATAGTTACTACCTCCATTTTCTTGTACACAAGGCCAGTATATCGAAATTACAATTTGCAAAAGGCCACTAACACTAATTGAGGCAAAATTGATGGGGTTTGCCTCGTACTAGCAACCAAGGACATTAATATACCCTTGCATGCATGCGGAAGTGAGGAGGTTGGTTTGCATGGCGCTGTATTAATCAAGCAATGAGGAGTGAGATGGTTAGCTCTTTGGGCTTTGGAGAAAAAAATATGCATTAATTAACACATCAAACGAGGATTTGTATCGATTAATCTCGCGAAAGAAAACCCCGCCTTTCTTTATTAACACTAGTACTCCTAGTACACACGTACTTATCCTATTTGGGTCTAGGCCTTGCATTTCCATACTTCGCCACACATTTTTGCTAAGCTTGCCTAAAGTTTTCAAAATGAGGAGGTACACTTGTGCACGGCTGTCGCAGTCGCATCGCACCCTCACACAGTCGCTCCTGCACGCCGCAAACCTAATCAAGGGAACGCACCCCTCACTGACACATGCTACCGCATGTGAACAAACCAAACTCATCCATCCTACCACTGACACATAATTTTCGTTCATACAGTATGTTTATCCAACCGCATGTTGGGGAGGATCCGTACAGCCTGTGCGGTGGTCTGTTGGGGAAGAAGAAGAGGTGAGGAAGAAGGGTTAGGATACGTAGGATATTCATCCAATCACCTAAAATGGTAGACTAACCCAAATGATGAAAGTCAGGCGACTTGCATAACAATATATGTTTTTACACAGCAAAAGATCACTAAAAACAACAACATAAAGAAAAACTATCACTGCTCGTGAAACGAGACAACCTCGTCGTCTGTGGCTGTGGACGCGAACTAGCCGTAGCTGCCGACATGTATCTCCGCACCATGGTTGTCCTCGGTCTCCAGCTACTCATCCCTGCGGAGCGTGCGGGCGCTCTGCACGGACGAGAGCACCGCCTGGTTCAAGTCGAGGATGTCCCGGTCTGCCTGTAGGAGGGCCTCGATGGCAGTGGCATCCACGCGCTCCGCGTCAAGTTGAGCCTCTGCCGCCCGGTTCAAGTCGAGGACGTCCGGCTCCGCCTACAAGAGGGCCTCGATGGCAGCGTGATGTAGGGTGGAACCCTAGATGGCCGATCTTTCATGAAAGGAGCGGATCCCGCGATGAACATGAAGAACACGAGGCGAAACACGAGGGGAAAACACAAGGGGAAACACGAGAGAATCACTCAAACCAACAAGAACGACCAGACATATGCTAGATCCTCGAAACACAAAAGAGTTCACACGATCCATGATCAACAAGGGACAATACACGGTAACCAGTTCTTCTCCAAAGTAGGTCTTGATGGGGCCGCCCAAAAGGGGGTCTTGAATCCAAGGGGATCTTCTCCGTAGAGGGGCCGCGGTCTCTCTCGTGGAGTAGATCCGATGTGGATGAGCGAGGCTCTATCTCTAATATGAGCTATCACAATGCTGACCCTAGCTAGGAGGAGGAGGTCTATTTGTAGTCTTAGTGCAAATGGGGACAGAGTGCGGGCGTACACGGGCCTCGGGCCCGAACCCTTTGCGCAGACAGGTACCGGACGTCCAATGGGGACCGGTCGCTGGTGGCTCTTGGGTGACCGGATGTCCGGTAGTCGCCGGTCGTCCGCTTGTTCTGGCTCGCATGCTAAAGTAGTGGATTTACAGAAGTGGCTGGTCGTCCGGTCGTCGGACGTCCGATGGCGTCGGACTTCCACTCGTTTGGCTCAGGTGCAGGGTCGCCGGTCATCCCGTCCGGCCCGGACGTCTGCTCTCTGTAGCTCGGCTGGGGCTTGAGGCGCCGGACGTCCGGTCCCGACCGGTCGTCCGATGGCTGGGGCTTCTTCCGCAGCTCTTCTTCTTGTCCTTCACGGTTGGTGTTCTCTCCATCTTGTCCATTGGGTGTAGTCGCTCCATGGCTCTCCTCCAAGTACCTGGTCACATGTAGTGTTTCCGCTTGAGGTAGTAGCCATGTCTCATGTATAGGAAATGGTAGTTCATAGAGGAGCGAGTTCACCTTATCTTTAATAGCCTTTGCTTGTGCCCTTGTCATTGGTGCAAGTGGTGTCATGGGAGACGTAGGTAGGTCCATGGGGATGATCTTGGGATGCTCCACATCATCTCCCCTCCCTTGGGAAAGATTTGACCTCGGATTGAAATCTTCATCACCATGGTAGGGCGAGAGATCCTTGATGTTGAAGACGTCACTCATGTTGTACTTGTCGCGCGGGAGGTCGATCTTGTAAGCATTGTTGTTGTAGTGTTCAAGCACCTTGAAGGGTCCATCCGCTCGAGCTAGAAGTTTGGACTTGCGTTCATGGGGGAAGCGGTCGTTGCAAAGGTGTAGCCACACAAGATCTCCAATGTTGAATATCATGGGTTGCTTGTCGATGTTGAGCTTGGACGCGAGTCGTTGTACTTGGCGCACAATGGTTTGCCTTGTATCTTCATGCACCTTCTTGAGATGGTTTACACATGAAATTGTGTCCATATTGATGCGCTCTTGTAGTGGTAGAGGAAGAATGTCCAATGGTGACAATGGGTTGAATCCGTAGACGACCTCAAAGGGGGATTTGCCGATAGTTGAGTGTCTTGCGTGGTTGTAAGCAAACTCGGTGATAGGTAGACACTCCCCCAATCCTTGATGTTCTTCTTGATTAGCACACGAAGTAGAGTGGAGAGTGTGCAGTTGGTCACCTCCGTTTGGCCATCGGTTTGTGGGTGGTAAGCCGTGGAGAAGAGTAGCTTGATTCCAAGCTTGGCGCATAAGGTTTTCCAAAAGTAGCTTAGGAACTTGACGTCGTGGTCCAAGACTATCGTCTTTGGCACTCCATGTAGATGAAGTATTTCCCTACAAAAGAGATTGGCAACATGTGAAGCATTGGCTATCTTGTTGCAAGGAATGAAATGTGCCATCTTAGAGAATCGGTCCACAACAACAAATACCGAATCCTTTCCATTTCTAGTTCTAGGCAATCCAAGTATGAAATCCATGCTAATATCTTCCCATGGTTGATATGGAATTGGGAGAGGCATATAAAGGCCATGGGATTGAGATTTAGACTTAGCTTTGCGACATGTAGAGCATCAGTTGGTGAAGCGGTTGACGTCGCGAAACATCTTGGGCCAATAGTAGTTCTTGGAGAGCGTAGCAAAAGTCTTGTCGCATCCAAAATGTCCTGTTAGTCCTCCTCCATGAGATTCCTGCAAAAGCAACAAATGAAGAGAAGACTCGGGGATGCAAAGTTTGTTAGCTCTCATAAGATATCCATCTTTGATGTAATAGCATTCCCAAGAGGTATGCGTCGAACACTTGGCATAAGGAATAGCAAAAGTAGGATCATGCATATACAATTCTTTTATGTGCGCAAAGCCAATGACATCCAATTCAAGTTGAGTAACAAGCATGCATATGCGGGAAAGAGCGTCCCCCACAACATTTTCCTTACCTTTGATGTACTTGATGACATAAGGAAAAGACTCAATAAATTCACTCCATTTAGCATGGCGCTTGTTCAACTTAGTTTGACCCTTAAGGTATTTAAGCGTTTCATGATCGGTATGAATGATAAATTCATGAGGGCGAAGATAATGTTCCCATTCATGCAAAACTCGCACTAAAGCATATAACTCTGTCATAGATGGGGTAATTGAGTTGCACTCCAGAAATTTTCTTACTAAAGTAGGCTATGGGGCGCTTCTCTGGCGTTAACACACCTCCTATGCCATTACCACTAGTATCGCAATGAATCTCAAAGGGTTTGTAAAAATTGGGTAAAGCAAGCATGGGAGCATGAGTAAGCAAATTCTTAAGCTCATTGAAAGCGGTATCTTGGGATGGTCCCCAAACAAAAGGCGCATTTTTCTTGCTCAAAGCATGCAAAGGTGAAGCAATGGTGCTAAAGTCCTTCACAAATATACAGTAGAGATTGGCTAAACCAAGGAAGCTACGCACTTGATGCAAGTTAGTTGGTTGTGGCCAAGTTTTAGTAGCATTGATCTTAGAGTCATCAACATGAACACCCTTAGAGGAAACAAAAAAACACAAGAAAACGAGCTTATCAATGCCAAAAAGGCACTTTTCCATGTTAGCATATAGACGCTCTTTTCTAAGAGTTTGCAAAACGGTTCGAACATGGGTGACATGATCTGTGAGAGATTTGCTATAAACAAGGATATCGTCGAAGTAGACCACAACAAACTCACCAATGTAAGGGAGAAACACATAATTCATAAGACACATGAAAGTACCCGGTGCTTCCGATAAACCCATAGGCATGACTAACCACTCATACAAACCAAACTTTGTTTTGAAAGCGGTTTTCCATTCATCACCCTCTTGTATGCGGATTTGATAGTAACCACTTTTAAGATCAATTTTGGAAAAGATAGTGGCACCACTAAGTTCTTCAAGCATATCATCAAGGCGTGGAATGGGGTACCTATATCGAACGGCGATAGCATTGATAGGTCTACAATCGGAACACATGCGAAAGCTACCATCTCTTTTTGGCACAAGAATGACCGAAACGGCACAAGGACTCAAACTTTCACGCACATGTCCATGGTCTATGAGATGTTTTACTTGCCTTTGTATTTCTTTGGTTTCTTCGGGGTTGACTCGGTAGGGAGCTTTGTTCGGAAGTGGTGCTCCAGAGGTGAGGTGAATGCGGTGCTCGATTCCTCGTAGTGGAGGTAGTACCGAAGGTAGCTCATCGGGGAAAACATATTGGAATTCCTGCAAAAGAGAAGACAACACTAAAGGTAGAGTGTGAGAGGTGTTAGCTTTTGGTGCGGCGTCCTTGCACAAAAGGACATAGTGTAGGACACTTGATGGGTTCTCACACACTTCTCTTATCTCACTTTTGGTGGAAAATAGAACTAGGTTCTTCTTTTCGCTCATCGTGGAGGCACTCAATTTGGGCTTGTGGCGCTCACTCTCTTTTTTGTGGTTCGCTCTCTCACTATTCTCTCCACGATGGGTGGCTTGCTTGTCGGCGATCACTTGGCTTGGAGACATAGGGCGAAGTACGTACTCCTTTCCTTGCATCTTGAAGATGTAGTGGTTCGTTCGGCTTTTGTGGATGACACCTCTATCAAATTTCCATGGTCGACCAAGAAGAAGGTAGCCAACGGTCATTGGAACGACATCACACTCCAAAGTATCTTCGTAAGCTCCAATTTTGAAGGACACTTGCACTCTATGCTCGACTTGGATAGTGCCGGAGTCGCTTAGCCATTGATCTTTGTAGGGATGTGGGTGCTTCGTCTTGGGCAATTGGAGCTTGGAGCAAAGTTCTTCACTTGCTAAGTTATGGCAACTCCCTCCATCGGTGATGACCTTGACGGACCTTCCATGGATGTCGGCCTTGGTATGAAAGATATGGCATCTTTGGTCTTCTTCTTGTTGATGTTTAAGAGTCAAGACCTTGAAGACAACGAGAGCGGGACTTGAATCTTCATCACAAAAGACTTGTTCCTCTTCATCGTTCACTTGCCGGTGCATGTCGACTTGCTCAAGTGCTTCCGTTTCTCCTTCACTCGTGGAGTCGTATGTACCATCGTCGTTGAGGATCATGGTTCGCTTGTTGGAACACTCAAAGGACTTTTGGCCTCGGCCTCCGCATGTGAAACATTTGAAGGAACTTGTCTTGACGGTCACATCGGTTGGGGTAGATGATGATGAAGCTCTTGGCTTGAAGTTGCTTGTAGTAGGAGGATGACTTGAGGTTGTCGAAGCTTTCTTATAACTCAACTTGTCGTTGTTGCTTGTAGAAGGCTTGGTTGATATAGAAGATATTGGAGTCGTTAAAGCTTGGGTGTTGGAGAAGCCGAATGACTTGGATGAGAACTTGGCATACTTGAAGTCATCTTGCACTTGACGTTCTGCTTTGGTAGCTTGATGCACTAGATCGATGAGGTTCGAGTATGGTTGGAAGTCGACAATCTTCTTGATGGGGTGATTGAGTCCATTCAAGAAACGTGACATACTTTGCTCATCATCTTCCATGACATTGGCTCGTATCATTGCAATCTCCATTTCATTGTAGTATTGTTCAACGCTCTTGGTTCCTTTCTTGAGTAGTTGGAGTTTCTTGAAGAGGTCACAGTTGTAGTAGGTTGGCACGAAGCGTGCTCTCATGACATCCTTCATTTGTGCCCAAGTAGTGATGGGTGGTTAACCTTTTGCCTCTCGGCGCTCAATGACTTGTTCCCACCAAATTAGGACATAGTCTTGGAACTCAAGGGATGCCATCGCGATCTTCTTCTCTTCTTCATAGTTGTGCAAGCAGAAAATTTTGTCGACCTTCAATGCCCATGAAAGGTACTCTTAAGGATCATTGCTTCCATTGAACTTGGGCATGGTGAACTTTAGCTTGTCGTAGTGTTGCTCTTCATTGTGTTCGGGTCAGGGGTGATGAAGTCCTTGACGAGGAGGATCGTCTCTCTCAACTTGCTCTTGCCGTGGAGGATTTCCATTGTATTCTTGCTCTTGTTGAACTTGGTGTTCTTGGTGTGCTTGTGGAGGAACTTGTCGAGCTTGATGTTGCACACGAGCTTGATATATTCGTTCATGAACTTCTTCGCGAAGCGCTTCTTGATGTTCACAAGCTTGTCGGCCTTGGTTGGCTACGAATCGGCTTGATTCTCGGAGGGCTTGTTGCGCCTCAAGTGCTTGAGCTTCTCGCAATTGTTGCTCTTGATGTTGTGCCTCGGCATCTTGTGCTTCGTGGTGTAGTCGCGCTCGCTCTTCCTCTTCGTGTTGGCGTTGTCGTTGCCGTTCTCGTTCTTGCGCAAAGGTAACTTGGTTTTGACGATGTCGTTGTTCTTGAGAGTTGTTGTCATGTAGAGGGTTGCGGTTTTCGTTACGATCTTGGTGCGCGGCATGATGAAGAGTGTTCGATGTTGGTGTACTTGAGCCGGAGATGGTGTAGTCGGAGTGTCGACTTGAGCGACTCCGTCTTGATGAGGATGAAGAGGAAGAAGAGTGGTTGAGCAACAAAGCACGAATCTCGTCCATTCTTGTGTCATTCTCTTGCCTGTGGTTGTCGAGCTTGTGGTCGAAGTAGTCTCTTGTATGTTGCTCGGAGAGTCGCAAGTAGGTGGCAAGGTTGTCGATGCATTCGCTCATTGCTTGTTGCTCTTCATGCAAAGCATGTTGTGCACCAAAGAGGTGGCTCTTTGTGACGTAGGAGTTTGTGTCGTCGTCTTGCCTGATGAAGAGTGGGTTGGTAGAAGTACTTGGCCTATCCATCATTCCAAGAGAAATATGTGAGTGGGAGAAAGAGAAGAACGTACACCAAATGTACATTGATCGATGTTGAAGATGGATCAAAGAACACTCCAATGTGGAACAAGGAAATAGCACAATTGGTACCAATTCTGGTTGGTTTCTTACACCTACACAAGTAAAAGCTTATGGTGGAGCTCGGTTAGGATGGTGGCACAAAATTTGATGCAATTTTTAGTGAGCTTCAATAAAGTTGGAAAAGATTCGCAAGTTTGCAATGCAACAAGTAGACCAAGAAAAATAAGGTACATGGAAACACACACGCAAAGATATAAGTGGGGTCGTGCAACCAAGGATGAGCAAAATGTGGAATCCACGAAAATGCTCTTGTTGCATAACACTAGAGAGACGCTAGCACCATTGCACAATAAGCGGATATGAAGACTTGTGCACAACCTACTAAGCAAAAATGCAACGACTTCTATCCCAAGTATGCTCTATGTATGGTGTTTCGATGATATGATCCAAGATGATCTAGTATGACAATCGTAATATTGTA
Organism: Triticum monococcum; assembly: GCA_034509565.1. Taxonomy (NCBI): domain Eukaryota; kingdom Viridiplantae; phylum Streptophyta; class Magnoliopsida; order Poales; family Poaceae; genus Triticum; species Triticum monococcum. Next base: position 106,129,741 of record CM067844.1, read on the forward strand.
TGATGCTATGGTTCTTTCTTAAAAGCTCTTTGCTTATCTTTCCCTTTTTGCTTAAAAGCTTGTTTGGCTCTTTGTGTTTGAGATCTTTTCTCATGCAATGCTTCATGAACCAAGTTAGCAATTGAGTATGTGATGACACTTTGTGACACAAGAGATGATATGCTCCAATGATATGTATGTATGCTATGGGAAGTATGATCACTAATGTGCACAAGTCACGTTGCCGGCAATACTCAAAGGCTAGTCTCGATGGGTAAGCAACGCAAAAGAGTAAGGCTATGATGGCTATCAATGTAATGGCAAGAATGATGTATCACTATACCAAGATGAGTTTACCGCTTCTTTCTTACGGTATGGTGTCAAAATGGTGGAGTGGTTGTTGTTGATGACGCGTCCGTGGCGAAGATGAGTGGCGGTGATGTTGATGTCGAACTGTACCTAAATAGCCGAAACACAATAGGACACAGAACCGCAACTCAATTTTTGAAAGAACAATGTGGCAAAAATGTATCGGAGTGCGAAACAAGTAAGCAATGGTGGTTGCAGAAAATGGTGGAGGTATGGGGATGTGTATGCGGAAGTGGGGCAGTGGCTGAAATTTTCGGGGGGGGGGGGGATTCAGTTTAGTCAGGGTTTTGCAGACGTCCGGTCGCCGGTCGTCTGTTAGCTGACGGACGTCCGGTGCCAGGGCGAAAATCGGGCACGGGATGAACAGCTAGGGTTCTTCAAGGAGAGGTCAAAATCCATCAAATCCGGCCGATTTAGTGGATGGAAAAGGTGGAAATGAAGGGGAAAGCTAGATCCACTCAAGGAAAAGCAAATCCACGGATCAAATCCAACAAAATTTCATCACACCAACAAATCACAAAAAAATTGGGGCTATTTTTGTGGAGAATTTTCGAATTAGGGACAAAATCAACAAAAACAAGGCTAGAAACACAACGGGGAGGCTCCGAAATCGTGATCAACGTGGCTCTAGATACCAAGATGATGTAGGGTGGAACCCTAGATGGCCGATCTTTCACGAAAGGAGTGGATCCTACGACGAACACGAAGAATACGAGGGAAAACACGAGGGGAAAACACAAAGGGGAACATGAGAGAACCACTCAAACCAACAAGAACGATCACACATATGCTAGATCCTCGAAACACAGAAGAGTTCACACGATCCACGATCAACAAGGGACGATACATGGTAACCGGTTCTTCTCCAAAGGAGGTCTTGATGGGGCCGCCCAAAAGGGGGTCTTTAATCCAAGGGGATCTTTTCCGTAGAGGGGTCGCGGTCTCTCTCGTGGAGTAGATCCGATGTGGATGAGCGAGGCTCTATCTGTAATATGAGCAACCACAACATTGACCCTAGCTAGGAGGAGGATGAGGTCTATTTATAGTCTTAGTGCAAATGGGGACGGAGTGAGGGGGTATATGGCTCTCGGGCCCGAATCCTCTGCGCAGACAGGTACCGCACGTCCCGTGGCTCATAGGCGGCCGGACGTCCGGTAGTCGCCGGTCATCCGCTCGTTCTGGCTCGGATGCTGAAGTAGCAGATTTCAGGAAGTGGCCGATCGTTCAATCGTCGGACATCCGATGGCGTCGGACTTCCGCTCGTTTGGCTCGGGTGCGGGGTCGCCGGTCATCCGGTCCAGGCCGGACGTCCGCTCGTTGTAGCTCGGCTGGGGCTTCAGGCGCCGGATGTCCGGTCCTGGCCGGTCATCCGGTGGCTGGGGCTTCTTCCGCAACTCTTCTTCTTGTCCTTCACGGTCGGTGTTCTCGCCGTCTTGTCCATTGGGTGTAGTCGCTTTGTGGCTCTCCTCCAAGTACCTGATCACACATAGTGTTTCCGCTTGAGGTAGTAGCCATGTCTCATGTATAGGAAGTGGCAGTTCAGAGAGGAGCGAGTTCACCTTATCTTCGATAGCCTTTGCTCGTGCCCTTGTCATTCGTCCAAGTGGTGTCATGGGAGACGTAGGTAGGTCCATGGGGATGATCTTGGGATGCTCCGCATCACAGCGGCATCCGCGCGCTCCGTGTCGAGTTGAGCCTCCGCCGCCCGGTTCAACTCGAGGACGTCCGGTTCCGCCTGTAGGAGGGCCTCGGTGGCAGCGGCATCCGCGTGCTCCGCCTCTTGTTGAGCCTCCGCTGCCCAGTTCACATCCACGACATCTGGTTCTGCCTGCAGGAGAGCCTCGATGGCAGCGGCATGCACGTGCTCCACGTCGATTTCAGCCTCTGCCTCCCGGTCCTCCTTTAGTATTGTTGGGGATATTACTACTGGACGTAAACCGGCCAGGAGTGGCCGGGTTAACTATATGATGATTACTATTTGAAGCCTAGGAAGACAAAGGATGATGGCGCTTCATTAAGGGCCAAGGTCCTAAGGCGGGTTAACGCATGTAGACATAAACCGACATAAATATGTAACTTGTATTATAAGTTAGAAGGAATAGAGACCGAGCCAGACACGTTATGAACCGGCCTCGGGATTCTATAAGCCGACGGGCGTCGACCTGTGTATATAAAGGGATGACCCGGCGGCGATTTAGGGACAACAAACAACAACTCGAGAGCCAGGCAAAGCGGATTCGCTCCCTAGTCATCGAAACCCTAGCAATACCATCACAACTCGAGTAGGCCTTTACCTTCATCGAAACGGGTTGAACCAGTATAAACTTTTGCATCCCTTGTCCGCTTTAACCCCTTTAAGCTAACCCATAGTGATGGCTCCATGACTAAGTCCTTTCATGAGGACATTTGCCGTGACAAAACCACGACAGTTGGCGCCCACTGTGGGGCTATCGCACGATGGTTTCGAGTTCTTGAGGGGCAGCTTCGAAGGACTCAAGGGATACATTGTGGGCCGGATGACTAAGAGTCGTCGCAGCAAGCTCTACATCGACGACGCAGGATGGGTTCCCGAGGCCAGTTCAATTGAGTACGGGTACTGGGTCCCCTTTGGCGGAATTCATGTCTTCATCGGCAAGATCGGCGAACCGGGCCCTGAGCCGGACATCTACACCGACATCATCGAGACGGCTCAGCGTGTGAGGTCTGCCCCGGTTCAGCCCGCTATAAAGCACGCCTTCGTGGGAGTTATCCATGGGGTGGAATATGAGGATGGATCAGCATCTGGAGGAGAAACCGTTGTCTGCTCTGACGATGAGTCTTCAACCGGAGAAACCGAGTCACTTTATCAGCTACAGGATGGCTGGATTAGTGGTGGTTCCGGTGGCGACAGTATTCCGGACCCCCTTGATCTGCCAAACCGAGTTGCGATCTTCATGGCCGGAACACAAGCAGCGCAACACTCATCTACCACAGCAGCAGTAGTTTCCGAATCAATAGCAGCAACACCGGCTGGGGCAGGAGGGACTGCACCACCGCCAGCTCAAGTTTTGTCTGATTTATTCGACACACTGGCGACATTACTAGCAGCCGTAATTAACCCGACGGATCAGGATCAGCACAACGCAAAGGTGGCCAAGGTGAAGGACTAGATAACTCAGGCTAAAGCGGACCTGGCAGCAGAGAACGCCGGGATGGCTACAGAGTGGGCCGAGTTAGAGGCTCAGGCCTACCGACTTAGGTTGGATCAGGGTGCCTCAGATGATGTCATGAGGAGAAGATACCGGTCGCACCTTCCGCCAGTTTATGAGCCAAGAAATCTCTTCAACACGCCAGGAGCTGGAACCGGTTACCAGCCAGTGATAAACCGTACGGAGGCACCAGTAACAGGGGCGTCGGTTCAGCCGCGCACGATGGACCCGCCTCATCAGAACAACATCTTGTCGCAACACGTTCCAACACCTCTGGGTCATTACTCCAACCCGTTGGATAATATAGTGGCCGCCGTTTCACGATTGACAGCCCTCCCAATCGACGGCGAGTCACCAGTGGCAATTGAGACACGACGGGCTAGAGAGCTCCCTCAAACAACTTGAAGCCAGCAGCAAGCTTATTCGCATAGCCGCAAGAGGATTCATTCCACCCCCCGTCCAAGTCGGAGCTACAGCAGGCATATCGATGAACCGGCTGTGTCGAGCAGTGCGTGACGCCGTAACTCGCCGCGAGGGCATAACCCAGCGGGTGGTGGTACTAATGCGCAGGATGTGGTGGATCATGGTCACGCACGTCGAGAGGCCGAGTTAGCAGCACAGCATGCGGCTCGTCAGCTTACTCCGGTTCGTCCAACCACTTTAACGGAGCCAGGTGTGGTCTTCAGTTCTTTAGGGGTGCCGTGTCTCACCCAGCCTTGCGTAATGTGAGACTACCCAAGGATTTTAAAGGCCCTTGTAAGGTGCCCAATTACACTGCCGATTTACCCCCTGAATCATGTGTCGGCGTTCTGGGAACGGGGGTCCCCAGACTTGCCTGCCTGCGGCCTGCGGCGTGGTTCAAAGGAGGCCCAGCACGGCCCATCTTCATCAACACAAGACTCAAGACCCTCACGAGGGGCCAAGCCTCGCGAGGCGGACGACACGGAGCTTCCTCAGGCACGGCCTCGTCAGGCTGGCTCGCGAGGAGGCGGAGAGATCAAGGCGGGGTATCTCGCGAGGTGCCCGTGACGCAAGCCATGATGACTCAGGGCGCCAAGCGGGTGCCAGCGCGCGCAGCGTCCTTCTTTCCACTTTGGTGCAAAGGGGCAAGCGCAGTCGCGGGGTACCGAGGCATCAGGCAAAGGTTGCCATTTCGGTGCAACGAGATCAAGACCAGGAGGACTACGAGACGGAGGTCACCGTGGAGCCCAAGACGGCGTCATCACCAGAGCTTTGCGCAGGCGAAGACAGCTTTTGTCAGGATAGTTGATACTTGCTGTCCCCCTTCAAATTAGCCCGCCATTGTTGGGTCCCTTCCCGCTCAATATTTGGGAAGAGGACCAGGGCCTCTATAAATAGGACTAGCCACCCACATAGCAGGGGGGTTCGTTCGGTCGGTTTGGGGGGGTTCTGTTCGGTTCTAGACCGGGTTCTGTTCGGTTTTAGACGGTCGACAAGTGAGAGCAAAGCAGAGAGAGTGAGTGAGAGAGAGAGAGAAGGGTGACTGAACTCCTCCTAGCAGTTCATCGCCCCAGCCAAGAACAGACCCTCGCGAGGCTGTTCTTCCTTGTATTGTTCATCATCATCAGCCCCAAGAGGCAATCCACCAACCACACACTGGAGTAGGGTATTACACCACAACGGTGGCCCGAACCAGTATAAATCTTGTGTCCCTTGTGCAGCTCTTTTAGTAGTTTAAATCTTTGTGAGGCGGGGAGGTAGAAGGCGTAATCTCTGTGCGCACCCCAGTGTTCGAGCCTTAAGGGTCTACCGGAACCCGAAATCCGACATTTGGCGCGCCAGGTAGGGGTGCGCCGGAATTCGTCGTCCACCGCCCCGTTCTCCTCCGACCGTCGCATCCATGTCCGACGCTCGTCGGGCCCGCGCCGAGTGCCGGGCCGCCATCGCTTCCCACGTCGCCCAGACGGCACCCGTCGGCGGACGTCCTTGTCGTTCCCCGTCGCCCGCCGTCAACGCCGCCACCGGCCCGGTGGGGGGTGAGCAGCAAGCGTCGTCCCAGCATCCATCCATGTGGCAAGACGGACTCCATCGCTCGCACCAGCTGGTTCTTCGTCCCGCGCGCTCCGTGCACCCATGGAGGCTCGAGCTGCGCTCCTCACGGCAAACAAGCTCCTGCGCTACCGTCCCGTCGACGACGTCTACGAGGAGTGGCTCGACCGTGTCGCCGAGCTTGTCCGCGCCACAGGGGGCTCTCCCGCGCTGTCCGTTCCTCTACGCCACACCCCGCCCCGCGCGAGCAACGAAGCCCCGGAGGCGTACCAGCCGCCTCCTCTCCAACAAGACGCCATGGCTCCAAGGCGCGTGGCCCCTGGGCGAAACCCGCTTCGTCAGGTGCCAGCACAGCAAGAACGGAGCTGCCAAGAGATCCCTCGCCCGCAAGGAGCTACCCGGGCGCTCCCTGCTCGGGCACGCCGCGACCCCGCTCCAGCTCCGACAAGCGAAGATCCCGCGCTGCTCCTAGCTGCAACGCGTGGGGACCCTCAAGACCAAGCTCTCCACCAGCCGAGGCCTTTCATAGCCACCGCAGGCTGTCGTGCCTACACCACCGAGCTGCATAGCGTCGCGTGGCCCGGCAAGTTCAAGCCAAACCTACCTCCTCGTTACGATGGCACGACTGACCCTGTAGAGTTCCTCCAGCTCTACGAGCTGGGCATCGAAGCTGCCAGCGGGGACGAAAAGGTCATGGCGAACTGGTTCCCCATGGCACTCAAGGAAGGAGCTCGCACCTGGCTCCTGAATCTGGCTCTGGGCACGATCTCTTCCTGGGACCAGATGCGCACCCACTTCATCGCCAACTTCCAAGGTACTCGCGACCGGCTGCCCGCCGTGAGTGACATGCGCCGCATCAAGCAACAACCTGGAGAGACCCTGCAAAAGTACATCCAGCGCTTCAACAGCGCGCGCCTCAAGATCCCCAAGGTGTCCGAGGAGGCCATCATCTCGGCCTTCTCCGATGGTGTGTGCGACGTCAAGATGAAGGAGGAGCTGGCGATGCATGAATACCTGTGCACCTCCCTGGAGCTGTTCAACTTGGCGACCAAGTGCGCCAGGGCAGAGGAGGGACGCCTCTCCCTCCTCGAGCTGCCTGCCGCAGAACCAGAGGAGAAAAAGCCCAAGGCCAAGGACGTGAAGCGCAAGGGAGCTGCCGTGCTCGCAGCAGAACCAGACACCAAGCGGGGCAAAGATCTGCCTGAGTCCACCAGGGGCAGCTGGTACTGTGTGTACCACGACCTCCACACCCACAACACCAACGAATGCCAAGAACTCCGCGCCATGCGGGAAGGAAGGATCGGCCGTCGTCCCGATCGCGCCGATCGGGGCTACGGCCGAGGAGGAGGAAGAAACGCAGGACGCTGGGAAGACCGTGGCCCGCGCCAAGGGTGGCGAGACCTGCCTCGCGAGGGGGACTGGAGGGATCAGCCTCGTGAGGATCGCCCGCAGGGCAACGCATGCCTCCCTCCACTGCCGCCTCAGCCAAGGAGGAACGAGGACCGCCACCAAGACAAGGGGGCTGGCGGCTTCCAGGAGCCACGCGCAATCGCCTGCATCCTGGGCGGAGCTCAAGCCCCAGCCTCCCAACGCATTTTCAAGCAGTTTGCCCGCGAGGTGAATGCAGTCCTTCCCAGGCTTGAAGCAACGCGCCCTCTCAGGTGGTCGGCGTGCGCCATCACATTCAGCTCAGTGGATCAACTCAAGTGTGCAGCCATAGCTGGCGTCCTCCCGATGCTCTGCTCCCCAGTCATCAGCAATGTACTGGTCACCAAGACCCTCATCGATGGTGGGGCAGGGCTCAACGTCCTGTCCGTGGAAATGTTCAACAATCTCCAAGTGCCCTACGACCAGCTTCAGCCAACCAAGCCCTTCTCCGGAATCACCGACGGCTCCATGGTCCCGATTGGGCAGGTCCGCCTCCCTGTCACCTTCGGGGCACGCGACAACTACCGCACCGAGCTCATCGACTTCGACGTCGCCCACATCCGCCTGCCGTACAATGCCATCCTCGGGTACCCAACGCTGGCCAAGTTCATGGCCGTGACTCACCATGTCTACAACGTCCTCAAGATGCCAGGGAGTGGCGGAGTCATCACGGTGCCCTGTGAAGAGAGGGATGCAGTGTGTTACCTGGAGCGAGCCTTTCAGGCCGAGTCACTGGAAGACCCGGATCGCGGAAGCAGGAGGCTTCCCGAGACCACCCCCATGAAGAAGAAGACATCATTCGGACCGGCCCCTCGGAAGGCAGGCCCCTCAGGGCCCGCGTCTGTCCAGGGGGAGCCTCCTTCCATCGCATAGGAAAGCGTGCCCGGTGCCCTCCTCGGGCAGGGCTCGGGGGCTCTCACCTGGAGGGCCACCGACCTGGCCAGGGTCACGAGGGAGGCACTTGGGCACCACGTGGAGGCGTGTTTCGAAGCACGTTTCCCTCAAGAAGGAGCAAGGCAAGGAAGGTCGAACCCGCAGGAGTTCGTCGACAAGGCCATTCAAGAACTACAGGAATCAAGGATCATGAGAGGTTGCCGCCGTCTACCGGCTGCGGCTCCCCATCCAAGCGAGGATGGTGGGCTGCGCGTCTGCGTCGATGTACCACGGCTCAACCAAGTCGCTACCATGGAGCGCCTCTGGCCCTCGCGAGTGGGGCGCTGCGGGGGTCCGCCCCACAGCTATGCTCGCATGCCTTACGGCCTGCCGAGCACGGTTGCTACGCGCCAGCGCCTCATGAGGGGCATCATGGAGGCTCAAGAAGACAGGCGTTCCGCAACCTTGGCGGAGACGGAGATGATTCATGAAGAGCTACCAGTGCCTCCGGAGCCTCCCGAGGCCCCTGGGCCTGGGGGCTCGTGAGGATCGGCTTCCGCAGCCTCCCGAGTTTGCTGCACCAACACCCCTTCGCCCTCGACACCCTCAGGTGACATCTTACAAGTTTCATTTCCAGCTGGGAGTGCCCTCCCAAGGCTGCATCATTCCCAGGCCGCGTGGGTCCGTCCCTGCGGTATGTATCCCCTTTACTTTCATGTTGTTAGCTTGCGTTGATGGGGGCGCCCCTCGGGCTGCATCATCCCCAAATCGCTCGGGCCTGACCCAGCGACGTCTACCTTCCCAGCATCTGTTTGAATGAATCCCCTCCTTCACAGCTAACGTGTTTGATCTAGTTGCCTGCTCAACTGGTGCCAACTGACGGAATTGCTCCCACAACGGCACGACGCTTGCGCATGGGTCCGTCCCTGCAACGCCGACAAACATGAATGGCTGAGCTCTGGCCATGGCAGCCCCGCATAGCGCCACCTTGTCAAGCCTCCAGTGCCTCATCCCCCCTCGGAAGCAACTAACGGCAGACTGACGGTTGTCATGGCAACCTTTTCTTCCTTCTATGATGAGTTTATAGGACCCCCTAAGGGAGTTGCACCAGGCACGGCCCTCGCGGTGTTCTTTCCACTCTCGCCCGTGCGAATCACTTGCACGTTAAAGGGGGGTGCCTGAGCATCGCGACTCAGGGCTCCTACTGGCTCTCCAGCCCTCACCCTCTAGCCTTGACCACGGCATCGCGACCTGGCATTCCAGCGATGGCTGAGACTAGCTCGAGGGCCGGGACCCGAGGATGTAGAGTAGAAAGGGGAGCAAAGGCGAAGGAGAAGGGGCACGCGAGGACCTCACCGAGCGATTCCGCTCCTGCCGACGCGCGGACCCGACAACACACCAGGAATGATCCCTGACTCTCGAGATAAGTCACTGCCTGAAAGCACCAGCTATCGTAGCACTACCCCCACACCTAATGCAATTCTGTGTCAGCGATGCCGCTCTCCTTTCTCGCCGAACGACGGCTGCTTGGGCGCCAAAGGGGACCTCCTGAGCATCGCGACTTAGGGGCTCTCACCGGACCCCGGGTCGCTCACCTCCTGGCCTTGACCATGGCATCGCGACCTGGCATACCAGCGACGGCTGACGCCGCCTTGGGACTGGGACCTGTCGATGCAGAGCACCAAGCCCTCGCGAGGTTCGAAAGGGAAAACTGAGCTAAGATGGAATCAGCAACTTGCACAGCTCTGCAGCAAAGGTTATGTATTAACAAACGGGACTACAAGCACCTTACAAGCCCCCATGGGGCGCATTTTGATTCCTCGTAGGGAACGGAACCTAAGGGATGCTAACTACATGAGCTCCTGCAAAAGATGCCATCATCAACAGTGGGCCGTCAAGCGCCGGCGCCAACCCCATCCAGATCAGGGTCGGCGACGGCCAGACGAGCCCGGCTTGCTCCGGGAGCGGCGCCGACTCGGGGGCTCGTAGCTGTCGTCGCTCGTCTCCGGAGTCGCGAAGATCTCGCCGGAGTCAGTGGACCCTCCGGCGCCTCCGCCAAGGGAGCGGTCGACGGGCCTAGCCCTCACCAAGGCAAGGTCCTGGCCACCTCTCCCGGGGCAACACTCCAGCCGGCGCCCGTTCGTGTCGAAGACCTTGAAGAACATCGCCGCAGCGCCATCGTACTCCAAGAGGACCGCGAAGACGCCCATTTCCTTGCAAACCCGGGTGATCTCTCTCCAGCCACGAGACATGTAGACCTCACCCGGGGCAGCGACCACGACCTCTGCCTCGGTCGCGAGGGTGCTGCAGCCGGCGTGCTGCAGCCAGAGCTGTAGGGGCTCCCCCGGCGGAATGACGGAGGCGAAGAAGGGAGGCAGACGAATCCAAGACTGTAGAGGGATGGCGACGTGGAGCATGAATTCTTGGGAGGAGCCTTTGGCGTGAACCCCAGGAGGAACAACCCACGCCTTCGTGACCCGACGGCGGCGACGACGGCGCCGACCACGGGGATCGGCATCGACACCTTTGGGGCCCTCGACGTGGGCATACAAGGGAAGTGGGAACCCCGGCGGAGCCCGCTCGCACCAGGGCCTCGGCGCCGCCTGACGGTCTTCCTCGTCCCGGCTGCAAAGGGCGAGCCGCTTCTTCGGCGGGAGCGGGTCTGGTCCCTCTTGAGGGGCCTTCCCTTTCTCTGCTGCAGAGAACCGGCGGATCGGAGCCATCGCTGCAAGACGGAGCAAGGATCAGGAAGAAGGAGAAGCAAGGAGGAATGGACTGGAAGGGCACACGCAGTTCCGTACTTATAGCCGGCGAAGGCCAACCGCCGGCCTCCACGATCACAGGTAATCATGACACGATCTGCATGCAGGGACTTGTCCAACTCACGCGATCACCGAGGCGTCGTGGGGAAGTGGAGACGCCCACGTCCCATCAACCACCACGCGGCGCCCAAGGCCGTAGGCTATTACGGCCCGCGGTGCTTCGCCCTTGCCCTTTCGCCTCTCGGCACGGCCAAGTCCGGGCGCGCCTTGGGCCCGGGGGCTACTGTCGGTGTTCTGGGAATGGGGGTCCCCAGACTTTCCTGCCTGCGGCCTGTGGCGTGGCTCAAAGGAGGCCCAGCACGGCCCATCTTCATCAACACAAGACTCAAGACCCTCGCGAGGGGCCAAGCCTCGCGAGGCGGACGACACGGAGCTTCCTCAGGCACGGCCTCGTCAGGCTGGCTCGCGAGGAGGCGGAGAGATCAAGGCGGGGTACCTCGCGAGGTGCCCGTGACGCAAGCCATGACGACTCAGGGCGCCAGGCGGGTGCCAGCGCGTGCAGCGTCCTTCTTTCCTCTTTGGTGCAAAGGGGGCAAGCGCAGCCATGGGGTACCGAGCCATCAGGCAAAGGTTGCCATTTCGGTGCAACGAGACCAAGACCAGGAGGACTACGAGACGTAGGTCACCGTGGAGCCCAAGACAGCGTCATCACCAGAGCTTTGCGCAGGCGAAGACTGCTTTTGTCAGGATAGTTGATACTTGTTGTCCCCCTTCAAATTAGCCCGCCATTGTTGGCTCCCTTCCCGCTCAATATTTGGGAAGAGGACCAGGGCCTCCATAAATAGGACCAGCCACCCACATAGCAGGGGGGTTCGTTCGGTCGGTTTGGGGGGTTCTGTTCGGTTCTAGACCGGGTTCTGTTCGGTTTTAGACGGTCGACAAGTGAGAGCAAAGCAGAGAGAGTGAGTGAGAGAGAGAGAAGGGTGACTAAACTCCTCCTAGCAGTTCATCGCCCCAGCCAAGAACAGACCCTCGCGAGGCTGTTCTTCCTTGTATTGGTCATCATCATCAGCCCCAAGAGGCAATCCACCAACCACACACTGGAGTAGGGTATTACACCACAACGGTGGACCGAACCAGTATAAATCTTGTGTCCCTTGTGCAGCTCTTTTAGTAGTTTAGATCTTTGCGAGGCGGGGAGGTAGAAGGCGTAATCTCCGCGCGCACCCCAGTGTTCGAACCTTAAGGGTCTGCCAGAGCCCAAAATCCGACATCATGGGTTGAGAGTTATGAGATGGCGATGGAGATGCGGGATTTGGATGAAGCGGTGTGTGCTAAGTACTTCACCATGATGTTGGAAGGAACAACTCGTACTTGGTTAAAGAGTTTACCAGCTAACTCCATTGGGTCATTGGCTGAGTTAGCCGATTTATCCAAAATTTTAAGGATACGTGTAAGCATCCTATGTCGATTGTGGACCTGGACGCTTGTGTTCAAGAGGATGGGGAGTCTACAGCCCATTGGGTGAAGCGAGTCTGAGCTATTCTGCATTCATCAGACTGCATCAACGCGGATACAGCTGTTTTGACGTTGGAAGACTATTGCCGGTTTATGCCATTAAAACTGAAGTTGGGAAGGCTCAAACGCCACTGCAATGACATGTCAACACTTATGGCCGCTTTGGTTAAATATGCCGATTCAGATAGTGCCAAAGACCCTAAGTCTGAGGATGACAAACCGGGGAAGGGGAAAAAGAAGAGTAGTGCCAAGGGGCAGCAGCATAACCCGTCAGGTCATGGGAACAATGGTAAGCGCAAGGCAGACAATAGCTTGGACTTCGTGGCTAACACCAATGCCCAGGATAACGGTCAGCGTCGCAAGGGTAAACCGCCCCAGCAGGGTGGGGTTCAGGTCCCAATCTTGAACGCCTTAAATCAACCTTGCCCAAAACACGGATCGAAGGCCAGCTTCGCATCTTTGGAAGGATTGCTTCATTATGCAGGAGTTCAAAAATTTCAATCTATTTCAATATGACAATGGCCCGCCCGGCGGTTCAGGAGGTGGATTTCATGGGACGGGTTATGGAGGTAATGGCTCAGGTTCAGGGTTCCAAGGCAATCAAACCGGACATGGCAGTCAAGGCAATCAGGGCAATTAGGGAGGTTATAATCATCAGGGGAATCAGCAGCAACAACAATCCGGTTATAAGAGCAATCTGAAGCAGTTGAATAGTGGGCAGTATCATGTCTTCACCACTAGCTTGTGTAAGTGCGATCAGAAGCTTCATAAAAGGGTCGTGAACTCCGTTGAACCAGCGGTAACTCAATATATGTGCTGGTCTGAACAACCCATTTTATGGAATTGAGAGGATCACCCACTCTGGGTTGATAATCTAGGTCATTTGGCCTTAGTAGTGGCACCTCAAGTTGGGGGGTATAAGTTCACCAAGGTGCTTATGGATGGGGGAAGCAGTATCAATATCCTTTACTATGATACCTTCCGCCATATGGGGCTGACAGATAAGAATCTTAAACCGTCGGACACCGTCTTTCATGGTGTGGTGCCCGGTAAATCGGCGTATCCAGTTGGCAAGATAGCTCTAGAGGTGGCTTTTAGAGATGATCATGATTCAAGATCAAAAACGTTGACTTTTGAAGTGGTGAAAATCAAGAGTCCATATCATGCCCTGTTCGGACGGCCGGCTTATGCTAAGTTCATGGCGAGGCCGTGTTATGTTTATCTGCAGCTTAAGATGCCGGGTCATAAGGGGACCATCACAGTACATGGAAGCAGGAAGATTGCTTTGGAATGTGAAGAAGGTGATGCGCCCTATGCTGAGTTGGTTTGTCCCACAAAGGAGCTAAAGTTTTATAAGGACAATGTTGATCCAATGGACATGACCTCTCTGAAGAAGCCAACTACAGAGCATGATCCGGCATTGAAATTTAAATCGGCCACAGACACTAAGATGGTTGACTTTGTTCCTGGCAATTCATCCAAGCAGTTCAGCATCAGTGCTAACCTGGATCCCAAATAGGAAAGCACGCTCATCGAGTACATCCGTGAGAACCGGGACATCTTTGCATGGAAGCCTTCTGACATGCCAAGTGTACCGAGGGAGCTCGCTGAGCACACACTTAATATAGATCCGAAATTTAAACCGGCCAGGCAGTTTCTCCGCCGCTTCAACGAAGAAAGGCATAAGGCTATTGGTGAGGAGGTAGCTCGGCTGTTGGCCACAGGGTTTATCATGGAGGTCTTTCACCCTGAGTGGCTGGCTAATCCGGTGCTGGTTCTTAAGAAAAACGGCACTTGGCATATGTGTGTGCACTACACGGACTTGAACAAGGCTTGTCCAGCTGATCCCTTTGCTCTCCCTCGTATTGATCAAATCATTAATGCTACGACGGGTTGTAGCCGTTTGTGTTTTCTTGATGCTTATTTTGGTTATCATCAGATCAAAATGGCAGTTAAGGACCAGGAGAAGACAACTTTCATAACTCCCTTTGGAGCCTTCTGCTATGTATCTATGCCTTTTGGGCACAAGAGTGCCCAGGCGACTTATCAGCGCTGTGTTCAGAATTGTCTTCACAAACAGATTGGGCGCAATGTTCATGCTTATGTGGATGACATTGTGGTGAAATCTAGGAAGGAGGAAACATTGATAGATGACTTGAAGGAGACTTTTGATAACCTCCGGGTTTATAAGATGATGCTTAATCCGGCCAAATGTGTCTTTGGTGTTCCGGCAGGCAAGCTCTTGGGTTTTCTGGTGTCTAACAGGGGCATTGAGGCTAATCCGGAGAAGATTATAGCTATCACATCTCGGGCTAAACCAGCATGTATCGATGACGTTCTGCGTTTGGCGGGCCGGATTGCGGCTTTGAGCCGGTTTATTAGTCGTCTTGGGGAGAAGGCTATCCCTTTATATCAGATGTTGAAGAAAACGGATGACTTTGTTTGGAGCGACACGGCTGATAAAGTGTTTGAGGACTTGAAGAGACAGTTAGCTGAACCGCCTGTCCTTGCGGCTCCGATCGATAAAGAGCCCTTATTGCTATATGTGGTTGCTAATGCCCGGGCTGTTAATGTGGCTATTGTTGTCGAGCGCAAGGAGGCCGGAAAGGAGTATCCAGTTTAATGGCCACTTTATTACATCAGTGAGGTGCTTATCGAATCAAAGCAGAGGTACCCACATTGGCGGAAGCTGGTGTATGGGGTTTTTATGGCAAGCCGGAAGCTCAAGCATTATTTTCAGGGTCATCCTATCACAGTGGTTAGTTTAGCCCCTCTAGGAGATATCATTCAAAACAGAGAAGCAACTGGCCGGATTGCCAAGTGGGCTATTGAGCTTGGATCTCACGGGATAAAATATACACCTCGCACAGCAATCAAATCCCAAGCACTTGTGGACTTTATCAATGATTGGACAGAGTTGCAGGCACCGGAGGAAAAGCCAGATAACACATATTGGACCATTCATTTTGATGGGTCTAGACAATTGGAGGGTTCGTGGGCTGGAGTCATATTAACTTCCCCGCGAGGTGACAAGTTTTGTTATGTCCTCCATTTAATGTTCCCTTGCACTAACAATGCAGCTGAGTATGAGGCCTTGCTCCATGGTCTTCGGATGGCTAAGGAGATGAACTTAAGTCGGGTTAAGTGCTTCGGCGACTCGGACCTAGTGGCTCAGGAGGTATCTGGCACTTGGGATTGTAAGGATCCACTCATGGCTGCATATCAACGAGAGGTGGACATAGTGGCTGGTCATTTCAAGTGTTATCAAGCTGACCATATAGACAGGTGAAAGAATGAAGTGGCGGACACTTGAAGTCATCTAGGCTCTCAGCGTAAACCGGTGCCACCTAATGTTTTCCTCGACGTACTTCATAATCCGTCGGTCAAGATACCCACAGAGGAGGAGTTGGCTATTCCTGACCCGGAGGCCCAGTTGGTGGCGGCTCTACATGTTATACCGGATTGGACAGTCCGTACCTGGCTTACATGAACCAGAGCGAGTTACTGGATGATGAAACCTTGGCCCGGCAGCTAATCTGGCGATCCAAGTCAATGACCATTGTCAATGGGGAGCTACATCATTACATCATCACAGGAGCGATTCAGCGTTGTGTGTCTCCTCAAGAGGGTTGTGAGCTTTTGCGAGAGATCCATGAAGGTGATTGTGGTCACCACGCCTGTTCAAAATCCTTGGTGGCTAAGCCTTTTCGTCACGGCTTCTATTGGTTAACGGCTCATGCTGATGCTGAGGATTTGGTAAAGAGGTGTGACGGTTGTCAAAAGTTTGCATGCCGCGCTCATGTTCCGGCTCAGGAATTAAGAATGACTCCGATCACTTGGCCATTTACAACTTGGGGCTAGATATGGTTGGACCATTTAAGAGGTCCAAGGATAAGAAGACCCACCTGTTGGTGGCGGTTGAGAAGTTTACCAAGTGGGTAGAGGCAGAACCAGTCAGCAAGTGTGATGCGGCCATGGCGGTTCAATTCATAAAAAAGGTGATATTCCGGTTTGGCTTTCCACACGGCATTATAACTAATAATGGTACTAATCTGTCCAAAGGTGTTATGGAAGAATTTTGTCAACGTGAGCACATCTGGCTTGATGTGTCATCTGTGGCTCACCCTCAGTCTAATGGTCAAGCAGAGAGGGAAAATCAAGAGATTTTGAGAGGTATCAAACCCCGGCTTATGGTTCCTTTAAAGCGGACACCGGGTTGTTGGGTGGAGGAGTTACCTTCCGTGTTATGGAGTATCAACACCACACCGAGCAGATCGACGGGTTACACGCCTTTCTTCATGGTTTACGGGGCAGAGGCGGTTCTCCCTTGTGACATCCATCATGACTCCCCCATGTGGCGGCTTAAGTTGAAGCTGATAATGAGTAAGCACGTCAGGACTCACTGGACCTGTTAGATGAGGAGCGTGATCTTGCGGCAGCATGTTCGGCGATTTATTAACAAGATCTACGATGCTATCATAGCCACCGGGTTAAAACTAGAACCTTTCAAGAAGGCGATCTGGTGCTCTAGCTCATCTAGGATCAGACTGATATGCACAAGTTATTCCCACCTTGGGAAGGGCCTTTTTTGGTCAGCAAAAATTTGCACAATGGATCATATTACCTTATCGATGTTCGAGAGCACAAAGACTCACGTAAATCGGAGGAAGAGACCCAGCGGCCGTGGAATATAGCTCTTCTTCGGCCTTACTATACTTGAGCCAGAGGCTCTTCTTATGTACATACTTATGACAATGTGTATATTATATAATAAACCGGAGCCTTAGCTAAAGCGGGGTCTCTGTTTTTTTTACATCATGTGTGGTTACATAGGGCTTCTACTTATAAAGCGGAGTTCTACTAACCCGGCTTATAAGGACACACAGATATAAAGGAAATCACTAGGGGGCTTGGTCGTATTCGAACCATAGCTAGGCCTCTTGATCGGCTTAAAGCCAAAAAGGGAAATCACTAGGGGGCTTGGTTGTATTTACAACATAGCTACACCTCTTGATAGGCTTAAAGCCAAAAAGGAAATTATGTGGAACCAGAGAGAGTCTGTTGCAAAAAGCACAACTCAAACATAGGTACCCACTAAGCACAGCTCAAATATTACTTGGCGGCTCCTTGCTTCTCAAAGAACAACGAGCTTGCACCCTTGTAATAGGCTATCAAGCCAGGCTTGGAAGCCAGGTGTATTCACCTAAAAACCCCGGGTTATCCTGCCTCTTTAAGTAAGCCACTCCGTCCAGGTAAACCTAGTATGACCCATCAAACGTTTGACAAGTCAATCCCATAGACCCTGAACTTGTCAAAGTTAAAACGATGATTGGTTAAAGATTGAGGTCCATCTTAAAAGGCTTTGAAAATGGTTTAACTCAGTGGCCTGGCAGCCCATGAAAAGCCTCGATTTAGGGCCTGGCAGACCATGAAAAGCCTTGCATATTCTTCTTGTATTATTTGCAAAGTTTCTTCTCTTTTGATGAGATTCATACATATTTTTTGATAAACCGGTGTTTATTACAGCCCGGCGTGTCTTACAATGCTAAATTGTCAGTACATGATCAGCCATAATCCGATGTTTATTCCCCTGGTCTGGTTTTGACTACAAGTCACCAGCATTATATAAATAAACCGATGTTTATCATAACCCGGTATAGTTTGATATAAACCGGCAAGGACAAAAGGAGTCATCACTACTCCATATTGGTGTTATCACCCTTGTTATAACAACTGTTGGTAAGGCAATGAGATATATCACAGGTATCATCTATTTTATCTACATGTTACAACCTTGGTTCGACACCCAGGTTATGTATATTTTTGGGCATCATGACTCGTCCAGCGGTAAACCGCTAGGACACTTTCAAATTTCTTGTATGCAGGAACAAGTTAAATAAAGCCACTGTGGATTATGCATATAATAGATCCCAAAAGCATGGAGAGTTATCAATATCAAGCAAAACAAGATGCTCGATGGCATAACAGACAAGTGTTTTGAACTAGCCTATTACAAGGCACTTTAGGGCCCACACAGGATAATTGTATCAACAAGTTTGGCAAATGGCTAAACAGGCTTCCGGGTTAGGATTCTTCATCCGGACGGCTTGAAGATTGAGGGTCATCTTGAGATGGTGCATCCTCCTCATCCCTACCCAGTCGCTGGAAATCAATCGTTGCCCAATCGATTCCAGTTAAAGCTTGGAAAATGGCTTCTTCATGAATAAGGTCGGAAGGATCAATGTCAGGGGCATAAGTGTGCTTACGAATCGGTGGAACAAGATCTTCTACACCATGCATCGGTGCAGCATATATTTTTTGATCAGCGTTGTAAACCAGCTGATAATGAGACAGATCTGTTTCTTCTGCCAATTTGCTTGCTATGGGTCGCGTTTCCCTTGTCAGCCTTCGGAGATCGTCATTATTGAATTCTGAACCGTCTTCGTTCACACCAGGATAACCTTTGGTAATGTCCGACGGATCAAGATCAGGAATCCATGCCTTGGCCCGGATTAGCGCAGTCGGAGCGCCTGACCTTGCAGCTGATTTTTTGAGTTCATCCAACCTAGCAGGCAACATTGACAGCTTCTCAATAGTTTCCTTGATTAATGTTGGAGGAGGCTTATTATGGGCAGCAGTGCAAATAGCTCGTTGGGCACCGGAATATAACTGATGTATTAAAGTATAGGCAGCCTTGAGCTTCATCCGCATGTCAGAACCCAGATTGGTAATACGGGTCCCTGTCATGGCAAGTGTCAGTAAACCGGTCATTGACAGAATAGCTTGAGTTGAAATACTTCATATGAGGATACTTACCAAATACAGCAGAAGTCATGGCATTAATCTGCCACTTTAAACCGGTCAATTCTTCAACCACTGGTTTAAGAGCCACTTCTGCGTCTTCAGCCCTTTTCTGTAAAGCGGCCTTTTTTGTGTCCCAAACCGCATGTTCCTTCTTCAAGGTCTCATTCAGCTTTTCTATAGCTGCTAAAGCGGTGGCCAGTTCTTCCTTGGCTTTTGATGACTCTGCTTGCTGAGTTTTGATGTTTTCTTGGAGATCAGCGGTTTGGGCGTCCCTTTTATTCAACTCAGCCTATAAAGCAAAGACATATCATCAATGGGTCGCATATATCTGAAGTACCAAGCACATAAGGAGTTATGCACTTTGTACTTGGGGGTAATGCTTATTCGCTTTATTATCAGGAAAAAAATTTACAAGTCCCAAGTATAATGCAAGCATTTTCCATGGCACTTGGGGGCTAATGTACATCTGTTCAATGTAACATGGCTTAAAGTCTCTGTTCACCTTGGAAAGATAAACCGGCCCTTGGGGACTACACACGCGAAAACTACAGGAATGCAATGATCAAGTACCGGTTTATTTCAAAAGATCATCTGACATATGGAGGATAAGTACGCAAGGGTTAAGATATTACAAAGTCCCGATTTATGATTTCTATCATAAACCAGCCCTTGGAGGCTACTAGAGTTGATATTCGCAATTGGGCTTAAGAAAGGAAAAGTTATGTCATTACCTCATAGCGCTCCTTCATCAGATTCACCGAACCGGCTTCATAATCGTGGTTGGAGTACACACAGTTGAGAAAGCCAGAGTGGAGTTCTTGAGCGCTCAAGTGGGCATAGCTTGATAAATCAGTGCTCCATTTTCCTTTTTCCATGGCAGCACGTACTTCTTTGGCGCTATGTCTGGATAATGCAACAGGGTTGCTAGGAGAGGTATGGCCAACGCCAGTGATGATAACATCATCTTCTTTGTCACCAGCAGTCTTCAGTGGAGTTGTTGGGTTATCAGTAGCCCTAGCCGAACTAGGCGGCCCGTCATTCGTACGAACCGGACTCATCGATTTCTCAGCAAAGTCTGCTATGTCAGTTCCTGTTTGCTCATTAAAATCATGATCTTGAGGGGGCGGTTCATCAAACATATGCTCCGCATTGGGACCTTCCGATTCTACAGCTTGCTCCAGATGGTTTATTGACACGAGCCTTCTTGTTGGGTCTAGCCTTCTTGTTTATTGACACGAGCCTTCTTGTTGGGTCTAGCCTTGGCTCTGAAAAATAAAAGATGCAAGGATTAATGCAGCATGCAAACATAAAGCGTCAAAAGATTCAGTTACGACTCACCCAAAAACAGTCTCAAGGGGGGAGTTGTGTGGCCGTTGACTCGTCCGAGGATGAGTGGGGTGTTCCCTGATAATTTGAATAGGATGGATAAAGAGGTTGTCGGAAATAACCTGCTTTGGGATAAGAGGTATTAGAAGTGGGTGAGACCTCAGGTCGACGTTTTCAAACTGGAGTGTCCGATAAACCGACCGAAGTAACTACTTGGGCGCTATGCCGGGTTGTACGACAAGCTTCGTGCTTCTGCTTCTTCAAAAGAAATTTTGGATCCAAATGAGCAAGAGGGTAAGAAAATTTTATTTTCCGGATTGTTTGACGGATTTTCAATGTTGACGGAGTGCTTGAACCGGAGCAAAGAATGTTTACCTCTGCGACGTCAGCTTGCCTGCCTTCAGCGTCATCCTGATAATAATCATTGTCAATAAGTTTATGAAGAATGAACCAAGAGAGTCAAGTTCTACCTCTATGTCCGGATCATCAAGGTCGTCATCAAGTTCTAAAGCAATGGGTTCAGTTGCCTTCTTCTTGGCAGGCCTCTTGACTGCCTTCGTTTTAAGCCGAGGGGTCTTTGCCAGTTTATCTTGAGGCTTCTTTTTTTCCAAAATGGATCACCACCCTGACAAAAGATGGGCAGAAAGTCTTATAGTTTGCACAGTTAAGAATATCAAGTATAAAGCGGAATTAATACAATGCTTACAGCTGACGGCTTATTCTGAACATAGAAGGGACTTAACCCGGTCTGGTTACAGACAGCCTCCAGTTAATTCAGTACCTGCTTCATAGCTTCATTAATTTCAGCTTCTGTCAGCTGAATATTAGCATGATGTTGAGGGTCATTTTCATCACCGGTGTACTCGCACATTAAACCGGGGTGACGACTTAACGGCAGTATACTCCATGAGATCCAGCAGCGAACAAAATCAACTCCTGTCAGACTGATAGCCATAAAGGCCCTGAGCTTGGAGAGCTATGGAGCATATGTAGCCCGTTCTTGTGTGGTCAGACGCTGCAGAAATGGATGTGTGTTCGCAAGCCGGTGGGGACAGTAACCCGGCAAGGAATTTTCATCATCGGGAGAGATATCTTTGCAATAAAACCAAGTATGGTTCCATTCTTTTGGATGACTATGGAGTTTTGCATGAGGAAAACTGGCGTCCTTCCTTTTCTGAATTGAAACGCCGCCCAGTTCGGTATTTGGCCCGTCCACAAACTCAGTACGGCGGTTCAAGTAGAAGAAGTCCCGGAATAGCTCAACGGTTGGCTCCTCTTGCAAGTATGCCTCACAAAATACTTGAAAATTGCAAATGTTGGACACGGAATTCGGTCTAATGTCTTGAGGATGAAGTTGGAAATTGGCAAGCACATCACGGAAGAATTTGGACCCTGGCGGTTTAAAACCCCGACCAATGTGATCAACGAACACTATCACTTCACCATCTCTGGGGGTAGGAGGGTTTTCTGAACCGGGGGCATGCCATTTGATCTCACTCCGCTTCGGCAAGGTGCCAATTTTGACACATCCTTCCAATTGCGCCTCCGTAACCCGGGAAGGGACCCAGTTACAGGAGTAAACTTGTTTGGCCATTGCAAGTAACGAGCTGGAAAAGATTACCGCTGGTTTACGATTCATGATTGACAAAGCATAAAGCATGACAGGTTAAAGAGAAAGGAATTCAAGCATATAAATTTGGGAAACCGGAGGTTGATGCAATTATGAATGAGAAAGCGATGAGCAGAAGCAGAGGTGTATGCATATTATTAAACCGGAGTATGACAACGGAGGAAGTGAAAAGATAAAGGAATTGGCAGTTTAAAAGGGGACTAATGGTACCTGCCACATTATCATATTTCAAAAAGTTAAACCACCTATTGGTATGAAGAGTACAGATCTAAAAATACCTATGTGAGGGAAACAGGTTTCACAGATTTATATGGTGATTTCAGATCTGTGGTGCGATAGAAAACTAAAATATATTCAGACTTAAGTTTTAGGTGCTTAAAAAGTTCATCAGGTTCAGATGGGTGTTTTCTATATAAAGGTGGTGCTCTAACAAGGAAAAAGGAACTATAAACTACAATAGCACAGGAAAAACATCATACCTAGCTTGCCACTTACGCTACGGAGAAGAACAAGGAAGAACAGCTCTAAGAACTTCAATGAAATCCAATGAATACAAACCCTAATGACAAAATCTAGGGTGGAAAGAGAGAAGGCTTACCAGTGTCACAGGAACAGCGGAGAAGCGCCGCGACTCTCTGGTTCGATCAGGATGATGCGGCGGCCGTTGTTGGGGCAGAGATGAAGCTCGACGACGGCGGCGGCGCTCGGGTGCGGAGGCGTCGTGAGTAGGAAGAAGAAGCGAGGAGGCGAAGGCGGAAAAGAAAATGATCCTTGGCTTTATTTACAAGGTGAATGGATAAGTGACAGGCGCAAGAATCGAGGAGCCCAAAAATTGGATATGTGACAGAGCAATCGCCTCGATTGTCGGAGGCTCATTAAAGAAGGTGAGATATATAATCTTTAAATAACAAGTGATGTCATGGCGATTTATCAAGATCCTGGAAGATGACGTCACGGCGGTTTTCAAGATCAAGGTGAAGGTGCAAAGGGAGGAATTCTTCTAAGTGTTGAAGATTGACATGGACAAGTTCAAATCAATCTCGGGCCTAATGTTGGGGATATTACTACTGGACGTAAACCGGCCAGGAGTGGTCGGTTTAACTATATGATGATTACTATTTGAAGCCCAGGAAGACAAAGGATGATGGCGCTTCATGATGGCCCAAGGCCCTAAGGTGGGTTAAGGCATGTGTCGGTGTTCTGGGAACAGGGGTCCCTAGACTTGCCTGCCTGCGGCCTGCGCCGTGGCTCAAAGGGGGGCCCAGCACGGCCCATCTTCACCAACATAGACCCAAGACCCTCGCGAGGGGCCAAGCCTCGCGGGGCGTATGACGCGGAGCTTCCTCAGGCACGGCCTCATCAGGCTGGCTCGCGAGGAGGCGGAGAGACCAAGGTGGGGTACCTAACAAGGTGCCCATGACGCAAGCCATGACGACCAAGGGCGCCAGGCGGGTGCCAGCCTGTGCAGTGTCCTCCTTTCCCCTTTGGTGCAAAGGGGGGCAAGCGCAGCCGCGGAGTACCGAGGCATCAGGCAAAGGTTGCCATTTTGGTGCAACAAGACCAAGACCAGGAGGACTGCAAGACGGAGGTCATCGTGGAGCCCAAGACGGCGTCACCACCAGAGCTTTGTGCAGGCGAAGACTACTTTTGTCAGGATAGCTGGTACTAGCTGTCCCCCTTCAAATTAGCCTGCCATTTTTGGCTCCCTTCCCGCTCGATATTTGGGAAGAGGACCAGGGCCTCTATAAATAGGACTAGCCACCCGCAGGATGGTGGCAGCTCAGTGAGAGGTTAGAGGTTGGAGATCGAAATCCGAGAGAGAGAGAGAGAGAGAGAGGGTGACTGAACTCCTCCCAGCAGTTCATCGCCCCAGCCAAGAACAGACCCTCGCGAGGCTGTTCTTCCTTGTATTGTTCATCATCATCAGCCCGAGAAGCAATCCACGACACCACACACTGGAGTAGGGTATTACACCACAACGGTGGCCCGAACCAGTATAAATCCTGTGTCTCTTGTGTTGTTCTTTCCATAGCTCAGATCTTGCAAGGCGGAGGGGTGCAGGTAGGTAGGAGGCGAAATCTCTGCGCGCACCCCAGTGTTCGAACCTCAAGGGTCTGCCGGAACCCGAAATCCGACATTTGGCGCGCCAGGTAGGGGTGCGCCGGAATTCGTCTTCCACCACCCCGTTCTCTTCCGACCATCACGCCCATGTATGACGCTCGTCGGGCCCGCACCAAGCACCGGGCCGCTCTGGCTTCCCGCGTCGCCCAGACGGCCCCTGTCGGCGGGCGTCCTCGCCGTTCCCCGTCGCCTGCCGTCAACGCGGCCACCAGCCCGGCGGGGGACGAGCAGCAAGCATCGTCTCAGCATTCGTCCGTGTGGCAAGACAGCCGCACCGCAACTCCCTCGCCCACCCCAGCTGGTTTTTCGTACCGCGCGCTCCGCGCGCCCATGGAGGCTCGAGCTGCGCTCATCGCGGCAAACGAGCTCCTGCGCTATTGTCCCGTCGATGGCGTCTACGAAGAATGGATCGACCGCGTCGCCGAGCTCGTCCGCGCCGCAAGGGGCTCTCCTGCGCCGTCCGCTCCGCTGCACCGCACCCTGCCCCGCGCGGGCGATGAAGCTCCTGCGGCGCCCCGGCTGCCTCCTCCTCAGGAAGGCGCCATGGCTCCAAGGGGCGTGGCCCCTGGGCAGAACCCGCTCCGTCAGGTGCCAGCATGGCAAGAGCAGAGCTGCCAAGAAGTCCCTCGCCCGCAAGAAGCTGCCCAGGCGCTCCCTGCTCCAGCACGCCATGACCATGCTCCTGCTCCCGTGCGTCAAGACCCCACGCTGCTCCCAGCTGCAGCGCGTGGGGACATGCAAGACCAAGCTCTCCATCACCCAAGGCCTCCCGTGGCCATCGCAGGCTGCCGCGCCTTCACCACCGAGCTACGCAGCGTCACGTGGCCCGGCAAGTTCAAGCCAGACCTGCCTCCTCGTTACGACGGCACGGCTGACCCTGCAGAGTTCCTCCAGCTCTACGAGCTGGGCATCGAAGCTGCCAACGAAGACGAGAAGGTCATGGCAAACTGGTTCCCCATGGCGCTCAAGGACGGGGCCCGCACATGGCTCCTGAACCTGGCTCCAGGCACGATCTCCTCCTGGGACGAGATGCGCACCCGCTTCATCGCCAACTTCCAAGGTACTCGCGACCGGCCACCCGCCGTGAGCGACATGCACCGCATCAAGCAACAGCCCGGGGAGACCCTGCAGAAGTACATACAATGCTTCAACAACGCACGCCTCAAGATTCCTAAGGTGACTGAGGAGGCCATCATCTCAGCCTTCTCCAATGGCATGCGTGATGTCAAGATGAAGGAGGAGCTGGCGATGCATGAAGAGCTGTGCACTTCCTTGGAGTTGTTCAACTTGGCAACCAAGTGTGCCAGGGCTGAGGAAGGGCGTCTCTCCCTCCTCGAGCTGCCTGCCGCAGACCCAGAAGAGAAGAAGCCCCAGGCCAAGGATGTGAAGCGCAAGGGGGCTGCCGTGCTCGCGGCAGAACCAGACACCAAGCAGGGCAGAGATCAGCCCGAACCTTCCAAGGGCAGCCGGTACTGTGTGTACCACGACCTCCACACCCACAACACCAACGAATGTCAAGAGCTCTGAGCCGTGCGAGAAGGAAGGATCGGCCGTCGCCCTGACCGCGGTGACCGGGGCTACGGTCGAGGAGGAGGAAGGAACGCAGGACGCTGGGAAGACCGTGGCCCGCGCCAAGGGTGGCGCGATCAACCTCGCGAGGATCGCTGGCAAGACCCACCTCGCGACGGAGACTGGAGGGACCAGCCTCGCGAGGATCGCCCGCATGGCAATTCAGGCCTCCCTCCGCTGCCGCCGCAGCCAAGGAGAAACGAGGACCGCCACCAGGACGAGGGGGCTGGGGGCTTCCAGGAGCCGCGCGCGATCGCCTACATCCTGGGTGGGGCTCAAGCCCCAGCCTCTCAACGCATCTTCAAGCAGTTCGCCCGTGAAGTGAATGCAGTCCTCCCCAGACTCGAAGCCACGCGCCCTCTCAGGTGGTCGGCATGCGCCATCACGTTCAGCTCAGCAGATCAGCTCAAGTGTGCGGCTACAGCCGGAGTCCTCCCGATGCTTTGTTCCCCTGTCGTCACCAAGGTGGTGGTCACCAGGACCCTCATCGATGGCGTGGCAGGGCTCAACGTCCTGTCCTTGGAAACATTCAACCATCTCCAAGTGCCCTATAGCCAGCTTCAGCCAACCAAGACTTTCTTCGGAATCATCGATGGCAACACGGTCCCGATTGGGCAGGTCCGCCTCCCTGTCACCTTCGGGGCACGCGAAAACTACCGCACCGAGCTCATCGACTTCGACGTCGCTCACATTCTCCTGCCATCCTTGGGTACCCAGCACTGGCCAAGTTCATGGCCGTAACTCACCACGGCTACAACGTCCTCAAGATGCCAGGTAGTGGCGGAGTCATCACGGTGGCCTGGGAAGAGAAGGACGCAGTGTGTTCCTTGGAACGAGCCTTTCAGGCCGCGTCACTAGAAGACCCGCATCGCGGAAGCAGGAGGCCTCCCGAGACCACCCCCAAGAAGAAGAAGACATCGTCCGGCCTGACCACTCAGGAGGAAGGCCCCTCTGGGCCCGCGCCTGCCCAGGGGGAACCTCCTTCCATTGCATAGGAAAGCGCGCCCGGCGCCCCCCTCAGGCAGGGCTCGGGGGCTCTCCCCTAGAGGGCCACCGACCTAGCTAGGGTCATGAGGGAGGCGCTTGGGCACCACATGGAGGCGTGTTTCGAAGCGCGTTTCCCTCAAGAAGGAGCAAGGCAAGGAGAGCTAGACCCTCAGGAGTTCGTCAGCAAGGCCATTCAGGAGCTACAAGAGTCAAGAGTCATGAAAGGCGGCCGCCGCCTACCAGCAGTGGCTCCCCATCCAGGCGAGGATGGTGGGCTGCGCGTCTGCATCGACACCAGGGCTCAACCGAGTCGCCTCTCTGGAGCGCCTCTGGCCCTCGCGAGTGGGGCGCTGCGGAGGTCCACCCCACAGCTACGTTCGCATGCCTTACGGCTTGCCGAACGCGGCTGCCACGTACCAGCGCCTCATGAGGGGCATCACGGAGTCGTGAGAGGCCAGGCGTTCCGCAGCCCTGGTGGGGATGGAGATGGTCCGCGAGTAGCCGCCAGCGCCTCCGGAGCTTCCCGAGGCCCCCGGGCCTGGGGGCTCGTGAGGATCGGCTTCCGCAGCCCACCGAGTCTGCTACACCAACGCTCCTTCGTCCTCAACGTCATCAGGTGACATCTTTCAAGTTTCATTTCCAGCTGGGAGCGCCCCCCCAGGGCTGCATTATTCCCAGGCCGCGTGGGTCCGTCCCTGCGACGTGTATCCCTTTTATTTCATGTTGTTAGCTTACTTTGTTGGGGGCGCCCCTCGGGCTGCATGATCCCCAAGTCGCTCGGGCCGGACCCAGTGATGTCCGCCTTCCCAGCATCTATTTAAATGAATCCACTCCTCCGCGGCTAATGTGCTTGACCTAGTTGCCGGCTCAACTGACGGAACTGCTCCCAAACGGCACGACGCTTGCGCATGGGTCCGTCCCTGCAACGCCGACAAACCTGAATGGTCGAGCTCTGGCCGCGGCAGCCCCGCATGGCACCACCTCGTCAAGCCTTCAGTGCCTCATTACCCCTCGGAAGCAACCAACGGCTGACTGTCAATTGTCATGGCAACCCCCTTGTTTTTTCTATGATGGACCTACAGGATCTCCTGAAGGAGCTGCATCAGGTGAGGCCCTTGCGGTGCCTCCTTCACTCTCGTCCGCGCGAACTACTTGCATGTTAAAGGGGGGGTGCCTGAGCATCGCGACTCAGGGCTCCTACTGGCTCTCCAGCCCTCACCCTCTGGCCTTGTCCACGGCATCGCGACCTGGCATACCAGCGACGGCTGGGACTCGCTCGAGGGCCGGGACCCGAGGACGTAGAGCAGAAAGGGGAGCAAAGGCGAGAGGGGATGGACACGCGAGGACCTCGCCAAGCTACCGCATGCCTGCCGATGCACAGACCCGGCGACACACCAGAGAGCGGCCCCTGATTCTCGAGATAAGTCACCACCCGGAAGCGCCTAATGCAATCTCGCGTTAGCGACGCCACTCTCCTTTCTCACCGAACGACGGCTGCTTGAGCGCCAAAGGGGACCTCCTGAGCATCGCGACTCAAGGGCTCTTACCGGACTCCGGGTCGCTCACCTCCTGGCCTTGACCACGGCATCGCGACCTGGCATACCAGCGACGGCTGAAGCCGCCTTGGCACTGGGACCTGTCGGCGCAGAGCACCAAGCCCTCGTGAGGTTCGAAAGGGAGGACTGAGCTAAAACGGAATGAGCAACTCGCACAATTCTACGACAAGGGTTATATTAACAAAACAGGATCACAGGCATCTTACAAACCCCCACGGGACGCGTCTTTGATTCCTCGCAGGGAACTGATCCTAAAGGGACACTAACTACGCGCGTCCCTGCAAAAGACGCCATCATCAATAGTGGGCCGTCAAGCACGGCGCCAACCCCATCCAGATCAGAGTCGGCGGCGGCCTGACGAGCCCGCCCTGCTCCAGGAGCGGCGCCGGCTCGGGGGCTCGTAGCTGTCATCGCTCGTCTCCGGAGTCGCGAAGAGCTCACCGGAGTCGCTCGAACCTCCGACGCCTCCACCGCCTGAGGAGCCGCCAAGGGAGTGGTTGGCGGGCCCAGTCCTCGTCCCAGCAGGGTCCCGGCCACCTCTCCCGGGGCAGCACTCCAGCCGGCGCCCGTTCGCATCGAAGACCTTCAAGAACATCACCGAAGCACCGCCGTACTCCAAGTGGATCGCGAGGGCGCCTCTTGTCCTGCAAACCCGGGCGATCTCGCTCCAGCCCCGAGTCATGAAGACCTCGCCCGGGGCAACGACCGCGACCTCTGCCTCGGTCGTGAGGGTGCTGCAGCCGGCGTGCTGCAGCCAAAACTACAGGAGTTCTCCCTGCAGGATGATGGAGGCGAAGAAGGGAGGAAGGCGAATCCAAGACTGAGGAGGCATGGCGACGTGGAGCACGAACTCTCGGGAGGAGCCCTCGGTGTGGACCCCAGGGGGGACGACCCACACCTTCGTGACTCGTTGGCGCCGACGGCGGCGCCGCCCGTGGCGATCAGCATCAGCTCCTTCAGGGCCCTCGATGTGGGCGTACAGGGGAAGCGGGAACCCTGGCGGTGCCCGCTCGCACCGAGGCCTCGACACCACCTGATGGGCCTCCTCGTCCGGGCCACGGAGGACGAGCCGTTTCTTCGGCGGGAGTGGGTCTGGTTCCTCTCGGGGAGCCTTTCCCTTCTCTGCCATCGAGAACCGGCGGATCGGAGCCATCGCAGCAAGATGGAGCAAGGACCGGGAAGAAGGAGAAGCAAGGAGGGATAGACTGGAAGGGCGCGCGTTGTTCCGTACTTATGGCCGGCGAAGGCCAACCGCCGACCTCCACGATTGTAGGTAATCATGACCCACTTTGCATTCAGGGACTTGTCCAGTCCGTGCAGTTGTCGAGGCGCCATAGGGAAGTGGAGGCGCCCACGTCCAATCAACCGCCACGCGGCACCCAAGGCCGCAGGCTGTTAGGGCCCGCGGCGCTTCGCTCTTGCCCTTCCGCCTCCCTGCACGGCCAAGTCCGGGCGCGCCTTGGGCCCGGGGGCTACTGTCGGTGTTCTGGGAACGGGGGTCCCCAGACTTGCCTGCCTGCGGCCTGCGGCGTGGCTCAAAGGGGGGCCTAGCACGGCCTATCTTCACCAACACAGACCCAAGACCCTCGCGAGGGGCCAAGCCTCGCGGGGCGGACGACGCGGAGCTTCCTCAGGCACGGCCTCATCTGGCTGGCTCACGAGGGGGCGGAGAGATCAAGGCAGGGTACCTCACGAGGTGCCCGTGACGCAACCCATGACGACCAAGGGCTCCAGGCGGGTGCCAGCCTGCGTAGTGTCCTCCTTTCCCATTTGGTGCAAAGGGGGGCAAGCGCAGCCGCGGAGTACCGAGGCATCAGGCAAAGGTTGCCATTTCGGTGCAACAAGACCAAGACCAGGAGGACTGGAAGACGGAGGTCATGGTGGAGCCCAAGACGGCGTCACCACCAGAGCTTTGTGCAGGCGAAGACTACTTTTGTCAGGATAGCTGGTACTAGTTGTCCCCCTTCAAATTAGCCCGCCATTGTTGGCTCCCTTCCCGCTCGATATTTGGGAAGAGGACCAGGGCCTCTATAAATAGGACTAGCCACCCGCAGGATGGTGGCAGCTTGGTGAGAGGTTAGAGGTTAGAGATCGAAATCCGAGAGAGAGAGAGAGAGAGAGAGAGAGAGGGTGACTGAACTCCTCCCAGTAGTTCATCGCCCCAGCCAAGAACAGACCCTCGCGAGGCTGTTCTTCCTTGTATTGTTCATCATCATCAGCCCGAGAGGCAATCCACCACACCACATACTGGAGTAGGGTATTACACCACAACGATGGCCCGAACTAGTATAAATCATGTGTCTCCTGTGTTGTTCTTTCCATAGCTCAGATCTTGCGAGGCGGAGGGGTGCAGGTAGGTAGGAGGCGAAATCTCCGCGCGCACCCCAGTGTTCGAACCTCAAGGGTCTGCCGGAACCCGAAATCCGACAGCATGTAGACATAAACTGGCATAAATATGTAACTTGTATTATAAGTTAGAAGGAATAGAGACCGAGTCGGACACTTTATGAACCGGCCTCGGGATTCTGTAAGCCGACGGGCGTCGACCTGTGTATATAAAGGGACGACCCGGCAGCGGTTTAGGGACAACAGACAACAACTCGAGAGCCAGGCAAAGCGGATTCGCTCCCTGGTCATCGAAACCCTAGCAATACCATCACAACTGGAGTAGGCCTTTACCTTCATCGAAAGGGGCCGAACCAGTATAAACTCTTGCGTCCCTTGTCCGATTTAACCCCTTTAAGTTAACCCATAGCGATGGCTCCACGACTAAGTCCTTTCATGAGGACATCTGCCATGACAAAACCACGACAAGTATCGCCAGGTTGAACCGTTGGTCCGCCTGCACCACGGGGGACTCGGACGCCGGCATGAAGTCGACGTCCATTGTCTCATACCCATCTGGGGCCTTCTGCGCCGCAACCTCCGCCATGAACATTGGATCGGCTTCCTCCTCCTCGTAGCTTGGCTCCAGAGAACTCCGGGATTGGCCCTCCGCAAAGCGAGCTTGGGAACGGAGGTATGTGGCGCCAACCGCCGCCGTGATTTCTGCGCGGCGCTCCGGCGTCAGCATCTTGTAGTATGCGATCTTGCGACGCACCATGGCTTTCCGGCGAACTAGGGGACGGTTGATGCGGGCTAGGGGATCAAAAGGTGGGGGAATGGGCTGGAGAGGAGGTGTGGTTTTGGGGTAGTGGCTGCCGTAGGCCGAGCAGCGAAGGTTCTGCTGTGAATAGTGGTTCCGGTGATGACCGGTCAATCGGTTTTGACTGTACATCGCTCTTGTCGCGTTCGCCTTGCACCCCCGGCATGCTGGACCCTCCACGTTGCTCGCCGAATGGAACACACTTCGTCTTGCGTTTTCGCTGGCTTGTGGGATCTAGTTGAGAGCAAACCGACGTCCCTCCCCCGCCCGCGTCATTTATACTACCACTCCCTCTCTTTTATGTGGAGTAAATAAAAACAGAGGGAGTATACTATGGATGAGGATCCCCTAACGTGGCCGAACCCATTGAGTAACTGACATGCGGGGCCTAGTAAGCATGGGGTCCGCCAGTAAATGAACGAAAGGGAGGGTAAGGCAGGGATACCTACGTCAGAGGATCCACTTCCACTACTACTCCATCCTGCCATCTAAAGGGCCTAATGTGTTTTTCGAGGCTAACTTTGACCAAATGTTAGAGTAATAATATATGGCATGCAACTTACACAAAGCATACAGTCAATTTCATATGTGAAAGGAGCTTCCAATGATACAATTTTCACATTATACATCTCATGTACTATTAATCTTGTCAATAGTCAATGGCGGTTTTGAAAAACGCATTAGAGCATGGTTAATAATATAGCCAGCCGATGGCTATAAGGAACTGCCATGTCATCTATAGCCATCATCTATATGCACTCATACAGTAGTGTGGGCTATAAGGTTGGCTATTTCCGGAAAAAATATAAGGTTGGCTAGTACTTTTTTCCATCTCCTCTCTATCTCTTTCTTCATATTTATTGTATTTAACTAGGAATACGTATATAGCTAGGTTCTTGCATTAGAGCTCACTCCCCTTACTTTTTCACATCTCTCTCCTCCACATAGGCCCTATATAAATGGAAGGAGGGAGTACTATGAGCACTGCATACTCTACTCCAGATGTTGTCAGTACTCCACTAGTACTATTGGACAGGGAGCTTAAAAAGTTACTATTGGACTCGCTATACGTGGCAAAATCCTAGTTACCACGCGTCCTACTTGCTGTCGTCCAACGTCTAGCACCGCCGAGGTCGGGGACTCCTCCGAGGATGAGTAGGGCATGGGAGGCGCCAGGCCATAGTGTGCCAAGTGGCCAGTCCGTTTCCCGTGTTCTAATCTTCCTCGCCGGAGACCGCACCTTCACTTCACGGGTCTTGAACCCCGCCCCCGTACATGGAGATCGCAGATGGAGGACGTCAGTCGCAACCATAGAATAGGTTTAGGGTTGGGTTTCTTTTATTTTCCTGTCCTATAAAAGTTCGAAATGTAATGAAAATCTGTCGTGTTTGCATTAATCTCGGTCGGTGTATATGAACTTTCACAATAATATAGTATATTATAGGAGTACTAGCAAGATGCCCGTGCGTTGCACGGAACATCAAGATCTTGTGGGAGAAAGGATGAACCAAGGAAGGCCTTATCTGCAAATCTGGAGAGGGGTGCGGGTAAATTGTCATAGTTTCCTTCCTATCTGTTAGATATAGATCGAACGGCCTATGTTGCAGGATGGCAGGCACACCATCATCACCAACTCTGCTTTTTATTGAACCGAGATAAAGCTAACATGCGAAGTAAATAAACACATAGTCTACATGCACAATTTATCTTAGGCACTCCAATAGTACGTCCACTACACATTCACGCATTTCACATCTTTCTACATCTACGGGAACCTACAAAAGGGTTAACGTAAGTTGCCTCTCTCTCTCCTCCTTGATTTTCATGGTGGTGGGCCCCTCCCTCCCCCAATCCACAATCAACAACTCACACGTTTCACATTACGTTAATTACATAACTGGGATTACATAGGTGTAGCATTACTCGTCCTAAAAAACCCAACTAAGCCAACCTACCAGCATATCGCGTGGGAAAAGACCCAGCTGCGCCGTTTTAGTCGGGATTACCGGATTACTAGTAGTACTATCGATGGATCGCGCGAAGCACCAAGTTTTTTCTTTTCTTTAGGGCGCGAAGCACCTAGTTTAAAAGGAAAAAAGGCGGTACACTCAGAGCACCCCTGTCGCGGTCGCATTGCACCCCACACACGTTCGGTCCTACACACGGCTCACGCAAATGGAACGCCTTTCGGCTTGCCTCTTGACTGACACGTGGGACTCCACTTGGAGAAACCGACCATGCGCCAAACTCCCCCCACCCACCGCGCGAAAATCCCCCCCACCCCCAAAAAAATTTCCCCCAAATTCAACCGCCCTTCGGCCAACTAGCCAATAATATTCCCCAAACCCCCTCCCCCTGTCCCCCTCCACTCCATTCTGTAATGCCCAGATAATTAAGCTGCAGTAATGCTACGTTAACGATGCCACGTCACCTCCGTTACTGTTGCTAATCTCGCATTAGATCAAAACAGTTCAAATTCAAATTTGAATATTTGTCAAACATAAAAAAATTTGAAACACTAAAACAAAAATGTTCGGAAGGTGCCAATTAATGCCTAGGTATTTATGGTGAAGAAACCATGCTTTTACGGAATGCATAATTATTTTAAAATGAATTAAATCAGACAGGGGAAAATAAATAAAACAAAAGAATAAAAACAAAAACAAAACAAATACAAAAAGAAAGAAAATGGGAGCCCCCACTGAGCTTCCGCCCACCAGGCAGGCCCAACCGGCCACCCCCCACTCCACCCAGTCAAAACCTAGCCCACTCCGCACTTCCCCCACGACGCTCTCCCCTCCCCCTCCCCCTCCCCCGTTCCAAATTGGATCGGGGCACAACACCGTCGTGTGCCGCCGCCTCGCCCTCGTCCGTCGCCGCCCAGAGCCACCACGACGGCCTACCTCCCCGTCGCCAGTCGTCTCTGTCTTCCTCCTCAACCCCCACTGCCCTATGCCCTGCAACCCCTTGTGAGGCCCCCCCTCCTTCTCCTCTGCCCCGCTCCGTCGCACACGCGCGCCTCGCCCGCACGCCGCGACTGCACGCGCCACGTGCTGCGCCCTTGGCTACCGTGCTACCCCTCCTCCTGCCACCCGCACACCGCGCTCGCTCGCGCGAGGCTGCTCCGGAGCCTCCCTCGCTCAGCGCTCCGCCCGCACCGCGCATCCCCACAGTCGCCCGCCTGGATGACCCCCCATCGCCCCGTGGCCGCGACCGTGCCCCTGAACCCTTCTCCCACTCTGCTGCCTTGTTGCGCCGCTGGCCCCGCTCCGCCCCGTGGCCTGATCGCCGCAGCTCCGTCCGGCCTCGCCTGGGCCACGCCTCGCCCGTCTGGCAAGCCACTGCATGCACACAGGCGCGCCACCCCCGCATCGCCCCGCCTCGCCGCTAGCACGACGGCCGCGACCACCCTGCCGTTGCTTCCCGCTCGCCCCTGCCTACGTGCCATCCACGCACGCCCGCATCTCCCCGCGACCGCTCTGCCGCACTAGGCCGCGTCCGCCGCTGCTCCCCGACGCGCTCCGGCCAGGCTCCGGCCAGCACGCGTGGCCTCGTCCCCGCTAGCTGCTGCCGCTAGTCCCGTCGGTGCTCACCGCCTGCACCCCACGCATGCCCGTGCCGCCTCCCGCTCATTACTACAGCCGCCGCCGCCCGCACTGGCCTCCCCAAATCGCCTGGGGCTGACCATGGCCCGTGCCGGCCACGCCGCTCGGCCCTGTTACAGTCGTGCCTCGCTACCGGGCAGGCTGCGATTCGCCCATAACCGCAAGCCTGGTGCCCGCTAAGGCCTTTGGCCCAATGACAAATGGGGCCCACGCCCAGAACGTTTACAAAAAAGAAGAATTTAAAAAGCTAAAATTTAAATAATAATTAATTAACTTAATTAATTGTGATTAATAAACCTAATTTATTAAATAACCTAACTAATCTATTAATTAAACTAATTAATTTGGTAATTAGTTAACAGACAATGATGTGTGGGACCCATGCGTTAGTTTGACCCAGTCAGCGCCCTGTTGACTGCTGACATCATGCTGACACCATGATGATGTCAGCATGCACTATTCTAGATAATGTTGATTTAAAATAATTAAATAAATCTTAAAAATGATTTAAATCTTTAGGAATTAATATAAAATAATTCGTAACTCAGATGAAAATACTTTGTACATAAAAGTTACTCAGAACGACGAGACGAATCCGAATGCGCAGCCCGTTCGTCCGCCACACATCCCTAGCATAGCGAACACGTAACTTTCCCCCTCCGGTTTATTTGTCCGAAAACGCGAAACTTCAGGGATACTCTCCCGGATGTTTCCCCCTTCGCTGGTATCACCTCCTACTGCATTAGGGCACTCCTAGCACCGTTACTTGTCATGTCATGCATCGATATGCATATTTTTGCATTGTATTCATTGTTTCTTTCCCCTCTTCTCTCCGATAGACTACGAGACTGACGCCGCTGCTGGTGCCCCGATCGACTACGTTGTTGACGACCCCTACTTGCCAGAGCAACCAGGCAAGCCCCCCCCCCTGATCACCAGATATCGCTATTCTTCTCTCGACTGCTTGCATTAGAGTAGTGCAGCATGTTACTGCTTTTCATTAATCCTATCCTGATGCATCGCTTGTCTTTGTTACTACTGTTGTTACCTTTACCCGCAATCCTAAATGCTTAGTATAGGATGCTAGTATTCCAACAGTGGCCCTACATTCTTGTCTGTCTGCCATGCTATAATATCGGGTCATGATCACTCGAGAGGTGATCACAGGTATATACTTATATACATAACATATGATACTTGTGGTGACTAAAGTTGGGTCGGCTCGTAGAGTACCCGCGAGTGATTCACGGATTGGGGGCTGAAAGGACCTTTGTCCCGACGACCCTCTGGGTGGATCTTTGTGGCAGAGCGACACGGTAGGTTGAGACCACCTAGGTGAGAGGTGGGCCTGGCCCTAGTGGGCGTCTGCGGTTACTTCAAAACAACACGCTTAACGAGATCTTGGTATTTGATCTGAGTTTGGCCACTGGCCTATACGCACTAACCAACTACGCAGGAACAGTTATGGGCACTCGACACCGTCGTATCAGCCGAAGCCTTCGTGATGTCAGCGACTGAGCGGCACACACCGGGTTGTACCGCGTAACGCAACTTCCCTTGAAATGGAGGTTGCTAGGTCTGCTCACCGGCCGCCCTCACAGCGTGTAGGTGTGCAATGGGCGATGGGCCCAGAGCCCTGCGCCATAGGATTTAGACCGGCGTGTTGACCTCTCTGTTGTGCCTAGGTGGGGCTGCGACATGTTGATCTTCCGAGGCCGGGCATGACCCAGGAAAGTGTGGTCGGCCAAAGGGGATCGAGCGTGTTGGGAAATGTGGTGCACCCCTGCAGGGAAGTTTATCTATTCGAATAGCCATGTCCCTCGGTAAAAGGATGACCCAGATTTGTACCTTGACCTTATGACAACTAGAACCGGATACTTAAAAAAATACACCCTTCCAAGTGCGAGATATAACTCGGTGATCGCTCTCTCACAGGGCGACGAGGGGAGGATCGCCGGGTAGGATTATGCTATGCGATGATACTTGGTGAACTTACCATCTACTCTCTTCTACATGTTGCAAGATGGAGGCTGCCAAAAGCGTAGTCTTCGATAGGACTAGCTATCCCCCTCTTATTCTGGCATTCTGCAGTTCAGTCCACAGATACTACCCATTTCATTGATACCAATGCATATGTAGTGTAGATCCTTGCTTGCGAGTACTTTGGATGAATACTCGCGGTTGATTTGCTCCCCCTTTTCCCCCTTTCCTTTCTTCCTGGTTGTCGCAACCAGATGCTGGAGTCCAGGAGCCAGACACCACCGTCGACGACGACTCCTACTACATTGGATGTGTCTACTACTACGTGTAGGCCGCTGACGACGACTAGGAGTAGTTTAGGAGGATCCCAGGCAGGAGGGCTGCGCCTCTTTCGATCTGTATCCCAGTTTGTGCTAGCCATCTTATGGCAACTTGTTTAACTTATCTCTGTACTCAGATATTGTTGCTTCCGCTGACTCATCTATGATCGAGCTCTTGTATTCGAGCCCTCGAGGCCCCTGGCTTGTAATATGATGCTTGGATGACTTATTTTATTTTTAGAGTTGTGTTGTGATATCTTCCCGTGAGTCCCTGATCTTGATCATACACGTTTGCGTGTATGATTAGTGTACGATTGAATCGGGGGCGTCACAAGTTGGTATCAGAGTCGACTGCCTGTAGGAATCCTCCTTCCACACTCCTTGGCTGAAGTCGAGTGTAGACATTGCAAAACTTTTTACTAACATGGTTGTGTGTCTTCCGGGCCCATGTCGCCATTTGGTATTAGGATCTTTTACTCCTCGATCCTTACTCTGGGACTCTGAACTCCCTTCTACTCGGGTTAAACCAATTTACTAACACTAACATTAGGATTCCATGACCACATTCACCCCAAAGTTGGATAAGCCCTAGTTATTCCTTAGAGTAGTATTTTGGAACAATACCCACACTGTCATCTGATTCCTTTGAAACATCTTTGTTTTTAGATGGAACCCACAAGGCAGGTCATGCGCCACGTGATGGCCATTGGTGTCTCAGGATCACCTGTTGTGTTAGCTGAGATGATGACCTATCTGGGTTATCGCTGGCACCCTGAGTACACCGTGTACGAGAAGTACCAAGACTTTAACCAGGAGCAGTACCGTGCCATCGTCCACCTCTACTCTCGGGAGTATGACTCCACTACTGTGTTGCACACTACTCATGGTGTTGGAGTGACTATCAACATGGTAGTCCATGATGTTGCTTATGCTGCTCTGACACGTCTTCGTTGAGAGTATCGGGAGTTGGACACCTCCCCTTTCAGGCACATTGCTATCGCATCCGATGTTGGTGCGGAGGGATACTACACTGCTGCCTACTCCACTGTCACCCGAGAGCCCTTCTACCATCAGAACCTGGTTCTGCATGCTGATGGGCTGGATAGAGCTAATCGAGCTCTTCATCACATGTTGTACACCACCCGTCAGCACCTTTACCGTGCTCTGACACTGTTGCACCCCCTTGTCTGATCCGGTGATCTGTCGTGATATGTGGTCTACCTAGCCAGGACCGTGTTGCCCCAGGGTGTAGGCTGGCCAGATGTGGGAGGCTACTCTCCCGCACTTGGTCCTCTTCTACCACCTAAGCGTCTGGTTCTGCACCAGAGTGTCCGCGGACCCTACGCTACTGATGTGGAGGACTTCCCGTCGCGTCACTACCAGCTGTCAGGCTACACCTACCTCCACAGTTCCTCCTGGGACTGATGTAGGCTTGCTTATTAGTATTAGGTGCCTTCGTCACGAGCCTACGTGCCGCCTATGATGTCTATTGTGTGTACTGAACTCTGTGTACCGAACACTATGCATGATCCCTTTTGTAAGATATGTCGACTACCTTGTAGTATCTATCATGCTCTTTTCGTTATGCATGTTTCATCATGAATGATTCTTGTCCTTGCAAATTTCTCAATGCTGAACTACCCCTGTTAAATTTTAGCAGAATGGTTAGACTAGGTGGTCGTGGTTGTGGTGGCAATGCCCCACCACTGCCTGAGTACATGGCTGGTATGATCCAACAGTTTGAGCTGAATCGCCAGTTCATGGAGAATATGATGGCTCAATTCCCTCGCCCCAATGTGAACCAGCAGCCAGCGCAAGTGACTCTGCATGATTTCATGCGCCTCAACCCAACCATCTACCGCAGCTCAACTCAGCCTCTAGATGCGGACGACTAGCTCCATGACATCACCTATGAGATGGAGTCTGCTGATGTAGCCCTTGCAAGCTATGTCACCTTTGCTTCCTTCTTCTTGAAGGGATCCGCTGCTCAATGGTGGGACAGCCACATGCGTACTCTGCCAGCTGGAACAATCATCACCTGGCTAGATTTCCAAGCCGCTTTCCGTGCCCGCTTCGTTCCTCAGTGAGTCATGGACCGGAAGAAGCATGAGTTCCGCAACCTCACCCAGGGCAACAAAACTGTGGAAGCTTATCAACGGGAGTTTTTGGACTTGTTCTGCTATGCTGAAGAGGACATTGCAACTGATGCTCACAAACAGGAGAAGTTCTGTGATGGACTACAAGCAGCCATCAAGCTCGCACTTCTAGTGCATGACTTTGCCGACTTCGCCACCTTGGTGAACAAGGCCAACAATGTCGAAACTGGTTTGCAGGAACACCAGAGCTCTCACAGGCACAACCGTGACACAGGCTCATCTTCGGGCCCGCCCTCACAGAAGTGTAAGATATGGATTCCCAACAGCATGTACCAACCAACTACACCTGCCCCAAGGCAGAGCTATGCTGCACCTCGTCTACCTCCTCCACCATCTAGGCAGCCAAGACTTCCAGCTCCACCACCCCGAGCCCCTGTACCCACTCCCAATAATGGTTTGTGCTACAAGTGTGGTCAAGCGGGTCACCTTGCCAGGAACTGCTATCAGAATCAGAACCAGAATCAACTGGCCCTTCCTGTAGCTGGCCGTGGGAACAACCAACCCCGCAACAACAATGCCAAGTCTTATGGTTGTGTTCATGCCAATCACGTTGATCTCAATGAAGCTCTAGACCAGCCTGCTACCGTGATGGGTACACTCCTCGTAAATTCAGTACAAGCATCTATTTTATTTGATACAGGTGCATCACATTCATTCATGTCAGAGGATTTTGCATTCATGCATGGCATTAAAAGAGAAGACATGAATGCTTCCCTATTAGTACACACCCTCGCGGGCCAATGTCAGACCTCCATGGTTTGCAACGACGTCCCCGTTGAAATCGAAGGACTGGAATTCCTTGTCTCTCCCATCGTACTGAAGTCCTATAGCATTGATCTCATTCTGGGAATGAATTGGTTAAAAGCGCATACTACTTCTATAGTTTGCGCCACTAAGACCGTTCATATGCTACACCCTTCTGATGAAATAGTTAGTTACCAGGCTCACTGGTGAAAAATGCTGAGGCACAGCTTTATGCCTCGAATGCATTGAACGCTGCACCACTCGAGGGCATTGAAAACATTCCCGTTGTTTCATGAATTCCAAGACGTCTTTCCTGGAGAACTTCCAGGGATTCCCCCTGCTAGAGCTGTGGAATTCATCATCGACTTGAAACTATGCACCACTCCTATAGCCAAATGACCCTACAAGATGTCGTCACATGAACTCATTGAGCTTAAGGAGGAAATCGACAAATCTCTTCGCAAAGGTTTCATTCGCCCAGGTTGCTCTCCTTGGGGAGCACCTTCTCTCTTTGTTAAGAAGAAGGATAGGACAAACCGGTTAGTCCAAGACTACCGTCCTATTAACCAAGACACTACTCAGAACAAATATTCCCTCCCTCGGATCAATGATTTGTATGATCAACTAGCTGGTTCAGCAGTGTTCTCCAAACTCGACTTGAGGTTGGGTTACCACCAGATCCGTGTTCGTGAAGAGGATATCCCAAAGACCACCTTCGTGACTCGATATGGATCATACGAGTACACCATCATATCTTTCGGCTTAACCAATGCTCCAGCCACCTTCTCTCGTCCGACGAACTATATATTCATGGATTACCTCGACAAGTTCGTCGTGGTTTATCTAGATGATATCCTGGTATTTTCCCAGAACAAAGAAGAACATGCTGAATATCTTCGTCTTGTGCTGGAAAAGCTTCTAGAGCATCAACTATATGCCAAGTTATCCAAGTGTGAAGTAACCTATCTTGGGCATGTCATCTCCAAGGATGGTACCGCCGTCAACCCTGAATTAGTCCAGGCTATTCTCGATTGGACTCCTCCGAAGAATGTCGAGCAGGTCAGAAGTTTTCTTGGTCTCGCCAGTTATTGCCGTCGATTCGTCGAGAACTTCTCCAAGATCACCAGGCCTCTAACTAACCTGTTGCATAAGGGCGTCAAGTTTCAATGGACAGACAAGTGTCAGGAAAGTTTCCAGGCACTTAAAGACCAGTTGACTTCTGCCCCAGTGCTTGCTCCACCTGATACTAAGAACGACTTCGTCATTTACTGTGACGCTTCCCTTCAAGGATTAGGTTGTGTCCTAATGTGAGAGCGCAAAGTGATTGCTTATGCCTCTCGTCAATTGCGCCCTCATGAAGAGAACTACCCAGTTCACAACCTCGAGCTTGTTGCTGTCATTTATGCACTGAAGCAGTGGTGACATTACCTTCTCGGTAATCATTGTGAGATCTTCACCGACCACTAAAGTCTGAAGTATCTGTTTACTCAGCCAGACCTGAACCTTCATCAGCACAAATGGATGGAGACTGTTGCAGACTTTGACTTGGGTATCTCCTATACACCATGCAAGGCTAATGTAATGGCTGATGCCTTGAGCCGCAAGTCTTACTGCAACCACCTCCAGGTTCGAAAAGTTCAGCCCTCGCTTGTCGAAGAATTTAGAAAGCTGAACCTTCATATTGTCCCTCCTGGTGCACTCGCTCCCCCTCCCCCAGAGTTCCAAAAGATGAATCTTCATGTTTTTACTAAGGGTTCTCTAAATACCCTGGCTGCCGTGCCAGATCTCGTAGACGGTATCAAGACTATTCAATATTATGACTCCGAAGTCGAGAAGATTAAATGCTATCTCACAAAAGGAAAGCCCTCATTCTTCAATATCGCCGATGATGGCGCCTTGTACTTCAAAGGCCGCCTAGTGGTACCATGTTCGAGGAAAAACCTGGATCATACTAAAAAGTTATGAAAGAAGCTCATGATACGCCTTTGTCCATTCATCTTGGTAGTACAAAGATGTACCAAGACATCCGTAAGAGATTCTGGTGGTCTAATATGAAGCAAGACATTGCTCGATATGTTGCTGAGTCTGACGTTTGCCGTCGAATCAAAGCTAAGCATCAAAGGCCTGCTGGAACTCTACAACCTATCTCTATTCCTGAATGAAAGTGGGACCATGTTGGAATGGACTTCGTCACTGGATTTCCCAAATCGCAGAAAGGTAATGATGTTATTCTGGTCGTCATTGACCATCTTTCT
This sequence comes from Triticum monococcum, assembly GCA_034509565.1. Lineage (NCBI taxonomy): Eukaryota > Viridiplantae > Streptophyta > Magnoliopsida > Poales > Poaceae > Triticum > Triticum monococcum. The sequence continues at coordinate 106,172,066 of CM067844.1, forward strand.
AAAGTTGCACATTTTCTGGCGGTCAAGGAAACGATCACTGCTAGTCAGCTTGCAACTCTCTAGATGTCCAGAATTGGTTCACTTCATGGTATTCCACTGGTTATCAGTTCGGGCCGTGGCAGCTTGTTCACTTGAAGATTCTGGACAAGTTTCCAAGAAGCTATGGAAACTCATTTGTCGTTCAGTACTGCGTTTCATCCTTAGTCGCAAGGGCAAGTTGAACGTGTCAACCAAGTTCTCGAAGACATGCTTCGAGCTTGTGTTATTTCCTTCGGCAAGAAATGGGAGGAATCTCTCCCGTATGCTAAGTTCTCTTATCATAATAGCTATCAGGCTAGTCTGAAGATGGCCCCTTGTTATATGGACGAAAGTGTTGAATCCCTCTGAAGTGGTCAGAAACTGGGGAATGTCCACTCTTCGGTATGGATATTATCCAACATGCCGAAGAACAAGTCCGCATTATTCGCGAGAATCTCAAGACTGCTCAGTCACGTCAGAAAAGTCAGTATGACCGCCATCACAAAGACATGGTCTATCAACCTGGTGAAAAGGCTTATCTTAGAGTCACACTAATGAAGGGTGCTCACCACTTCGGGATCAAGGGCAAGCTAGCTCCTCGCTATATCGGTCCCTTCACTATTCTCGAAAGGCGTGGAAAAGTGGCATATCAACTGGAGCTTCCGCCGAACCTTTCTCAGGTTCACCATGTGTTCCACGTGTCACAGCTCCGCCGCTGCTTCAAGGACCCAATCCGAGCAGTGGATCAAGTGCTCGAATTGCAACAAGACCTCTCCTATGAAGATCATCCAGTCCGCATTCTCGACCAAGCTGAACGCCGCACACGTCAGAAGGCGATCAAATTCCTTACGGTCCAGTAGTCGAACCATTCTGAAGATGAAGCCACTTGGGAATGCGAGGATCGCCTGTGTGATGAATACCCCACATTGTTTCCTTCTACCTCCTAAATCTCGGGATGAGATTTCTTGTAGTGGAGGAGTTTTGTAACGCCCGAAAAATTAAGCTACAGTAATCCCACGTTAACGATGCCATGTCACCTCTGTTACTGTTGCTAATCTTGCGTTAGATCAAAACAATTCAAATTCAAATTTGAATATTTGTCAAACATTAAAAAATTTCAAACACTAAAACAAAAATGTTCGGAAGGTGCCAATTAATGCCTAGGTCTTTATGGTGAAGGAACCACGCTTTTACGGAATGCCTAAATATTTTAAAATGAATTAAATCAGAAAGGGGAAAATAAATAAAACAAAAGAATAAAAACAAAACAAATACAAAAAGAAAGAAAAGGGGGCCGCCCCACTAGGCTTCGGCCCACCAGGCCGGCCCAACCGGCCACCCCTACTCCACCCGGACAAACCCTAGCCCACTCCCCACTTCCCCCACGATGCTCTCCCCTCCCCCCTCCCCTGGTCCAGATCGGATCGGGGCACGCCGCCGCCGTGCGCCGCCGCCTCACCCTCGTCCGTCGCCGCCCGGAGCCACCACGACGGCCTGCCTCCCCGTCGTTGGTCGTCTCCATCTTCCTCCTCAACCCCCACTGCCCTGTGCCCTGCAACCCCTTGTGAGGCCCCCCCTCCTTCTCCTCTGCCCCGCTCCACCGCACACGCACGCCTCACCCGCACGCCGCGCCTACATGCGCCGCGTGCTGTGCCCGCAGCTACTGTGATGCCCCTCCTCCTCCCGCTCGCGCACCGCGCCCGCTCGCGCGAGGCTGCACCCGATCCTCCCGCACTCAGCGTTCCGCCGCCCGCATCGCGCACCCCCGCAGCCGCCCGCTAGGCCGACACCCCATCGTCCCATGGCCGCGACCGTGCCCCCGAACCCTGCTCTCCCTCTGTTGCCTTGTTGTGTCGCTGGCCCCGCCTCGCCCCGTGGCCTGTTCGCCGCAGCTCCGGCCGGCCTCGCTTGGTCCACGCCTCGCCCCATCTGGCAAGCCACTGCGCGCACACAGGCGCGCCACCCCCGCATCGCCCCGCCTTGCCGCTCACGCGACGGCCGCGACCATCCCGCCCCTGCTTCCCGCTCGCCCCCGCCTACACGCAGTCCACGCCCGCCCGGATCCCCCGTGACCGATCCACCGCACCAGGTCGCGTCCGCCGCTACTCCCCGCCGCGCTCCGGCCAGGCTCCGGCCCGCACACATGGCCTTGTCCCCGCTAGCTGCTGCCTCTAGTCCCGTCGGCGCTCACTGCCTGCACCCCACGCATGCCCGCGCCGCCTCCCGCTTGTTACTACAGCCACCACCGCCCACACTGGCCTCCCCAAACCGCTTGCCGCTGACTGTGGCCCGTGCCGACCACGCCTCGCTACCGGGCGGGCTGTGGTTCGGCCGTAACCGCACGCCCGGTGCCCACTAAGGCCTTTGGCCCAATGACAAACGGGGCCCACGCCCAGAATGTTTATAAAAAAAGAAGAAGAATTAAAAAATTTAAATTAAAAGTAAAATAATTTAATTAATTAATTAATTAATTGTGATTAATAAACCTAGTTAGTTAACTAACCTAACTAATTTGTTAATTAAACTAATTAATTTTGTTAATTAGTTAACACACAATGACGTGTGGGACCCACATGTCAGTTTGACCCAGTCAATGCCCTGTTGACTGCTGAGGTCATGCTGACATCATGATGATGTCAGCACGCACTATTCTGGATAATATTGATTTAAAATAATTAAATAAATCCTAAAAATGATTTAAATCTTTAGGAATTAATATAAAATAATCTGTAACTCCGATGAAAATACTTTGTACATGAAAGTTGCTCAGAACGACGAGACGAGTCCGAATACGCAGCCCATTCGTCCGTCACACATCCCTAGCATAGCAAACATGCGACTTTTCCCCTCCGGTTCATCTGTCCAAAAACGCGGAACTTCGGGGATACTTTCCTGGATGTTTTCCACCTTCGCCGATATCACCTCCTACTACGTTAGGGCACTCCTAGCACTGTTACTTGTCATGTCATGCATCGATATGCATCTTTTTGCATTGTATTCATTGTTTCTTCCCCCTCTTCTCTCCGGTAGACTACGAGACTGACGTCGCTGTTGGTGCCTCGATTGACTACTTTGTTGACGACCCCTACTTGCCAGAGCAACCCGGCAAGCCCCCCATTGATCACCAGATATCGCCTATTCTTCTCTCTACTGCTTGCATTAGAGTAGTGTAGCATGTTACTGCTTTGTGTTAATCCTATCCTGATGCATAGCCTGTCTTTGTTACTGTTGTTACCTTTACCTGCAATCCTAAATGCTTAGTATAGGATGCTAGTATTCCATCAGTGGCCCTACATTCTTGTGTGTCTGCCATGCTATAATATCAGGCCGTGATCACTCGGGAGGTGATCATGGGTATATATTTATATGCATAACATATGATACTTGTGGTGACTAAAGTCGGGTCGGCTCGTAGAGTACCCGCGAGTGATTCACGGATTGGGGGCTGAAAGGACCTTTGTCCCGACGGCCTTCTGGGTGGATCTTTGTGGCGGAGCGACAGGGCAGGTTGAGACCACCAAGGTGAGAGGTGGGCCTGGCCCTAGTTGGCGTCCGTGGTTACTTCAAAATAACATGGTTAACGAGATATTGGTATTTGCTCTGAGTCTGGCCATTGCCCTATACGCACTAACCAACTACGCGGGAACAGTTATGGGCACTCGACGTCGTCATATCAGCCGAAGCCTTCGTGACGTCAGCGACTAAGCGGTGCGCGCCGGGTTGGACCGCGTAACGCAACTTCATTTGAAATAGAGGTTGCTATGTCTGCTCACTGCCCGCCCTCGCAACGTGTAGGTGTGCAATGGGCGATGGGTGCAGACCCCTACGCCATAGGATTTAGACCGACGTGCTGACCTCTCTGTTGTGCCTAAGTGGGGTTGCGATGTGTTGATCTTCTGAGGCCGGGCATGACCCAGGAAAGTGTGTCCGGTCAAAGGGGATCGAGCGTGTTGGGAAATGTGGTGCACTACTGCAGGGAAGTTTATCTATTCAAATAGCCATATTCCTCGGTAAAAGGACGACCCGGATTTGTACCTTGACCTTATAACAACTAGAACTGGATACTTAATAAAATACACCCTTCCAAGTGCCAGATATAACTCGGTGATCGCTCTCTCACAGGGCGACGCGGGGAGGATCGCCGGGTAGGATTATGCTATGCGATGATACTTGGTGAACTTACCATCTACTCTCTTCTACATGCTGCAAGATGGAGGCTGCCAGAAGCGTAGTCTTCGATAGGACTAGCTATCCCCCTCTTATTCTAGCATTCTGCAGTTCAGTCCACAGATACTACCCATATCATTGATACCAATGCATATGTAGTGTAGATCCTTGCTTGCGAGTACTTTGGATGAGTACTCACGGTTGCTTTGCTCCCCCTTTTCCCCCTTTCCTTTCTTCCTGGTTGTCGCAACCAGATGCTGGAGTCCAGGAGCCAGACGCCACCGTCGACAACGACTCCTACTACACTGGAGGTGCCTACTACTATGTGTAGGCCGCTGACGACGACCAGGAGTAGTTTTGGAGGATCCCAGGCAGGAGGCATGCGCCTCTTTCCATCTGTATCCTAGTTTGTGCTAGCCATCTTATGGCAACTTGTTTAACTTATGTATGTACTCAGATATTGTTGCTTCCGCTGACTCGTCTATGGTCGAGCTCTTGTATTCGAGCCCTTGAGGCCCCTGGCTTGTAATATGATGCTTGTATGACTTATTTTATTTTTAGAGTTGTGTTGTGATATCTTCCCATGAGTACCTGATCTTGATCGTACATGTTTGCGTGTATGATTAGTGTATGATTGAATCGGGGGCGTCAGACATTCGCTCCGCCAAAGCCGCCCTCCCCGCCGCGCCGATACGTCGGCGCCGTTGTTCGTCGAGGGGACGCACATCAATCCTCTTCCTCCCACAGTACGCTCTCGTAGAGTGCCATCCTCTAGCCGCGCCGCCACCGCTCGTGACGTTCTTGTGGAGGCGCACGGTGGTCAGCGCCGCCACCACTGGCGACGTTCGTGTGGAGACGCACAGCGGTCAGCTTCTCCCATGGTATGCGCATTCTAGACTGAGGCCCCGTGCATGTCGGTGTAGCGCGGAATGTTAGCTAATAGACGCTGTTAATCTCACTGTTTGCCGAAGTAGTTTACAGTCAATATGGTCTGCTTAAGAAGCTTCCTTGCCCTGTTCTGCACTCAATCTGCTTAGCTGAGATGGCATGCCAAGCCCGAATTGTTGCTAGAATATCCTGACATATATTTATTGTGACGTAGATTGCCATGGTCTAGTAGCCAATCTGTTAGGTGAAATAGTTGTACACCATTTTATAATCGATCTTTATTGCTGTGATGGCATTCAATAGTTCGATGGCTGTGTGCTCGGCCTCATTGACTGCTGAAACAGCCTGCCATAATTTAGCACTCAAATCTATTTGCTGAATTAGCTTTACGTATATCTTGTTACTTAGATCTGCTCGTCCAAATATCTTGCATAGCTTTAGACATCGAACTAGGTATTTTTTCTGGACTTCATAAAAAAGCATATATGTTTTTCCTGGATATCTAGTAGAAGAACTAATTTGTATGTCTAACAGATGGACGGGCCTTGGATAACTTCTGCTCGAAGATTCTCTAATGCATATGTCGAGGGGGTTGAAAACTTCATGAACTTTATCAGAGCTGAGTACGATGGTCCGAAATCAGATGTGCTCTTCCCATGTAGCAGTTGTGTGAATTCGGTTACAAGACCCTAGTCAACTGTGCAAAATCATCTACACTTGTATGGGATGTCGGTCACATATACTAGGTGGGTTCATCATGGTGAAGTTGTGAACGTCAATGTTACTGACTACGTGGAAGCAGCAGATCACCATCTTGATATGCCTGATGCTCAGGTGGAAGATGAGGATGAGGTGGTGGTAGCGGAGCCAGTGAGTTTGACCAACATTGAAACAATGCTACGAAATGCTCGTGCATTTCGTGAACTTTCACCTGCAGAAGAAAAACGGTGGGCCCGCATGTTGGAACAATGCAATGTGGCTGTCACCCCAGGAAATAAGATGCCAGTATTCTCAGCTATGGTCACCATTCTTCAGGTGAAGACATCTAAGCGGATGACCAACAAATCATTTGATGCAATGTTGGCTGCTTTCCTCAAATCTTTCCCAGATGCATCTGAGCTACCACACACCTACAGTAAAATGAAGAATTTCCTTCGTGCGGTTGGAATTGGATACGATATTATCCATGTCTGTAAGAATAATTGTGTTCTGTTCTGGAAGGATTATGCCAACTTAAGTGAATGACCGAAATGCAAATCATCGAGATGGAAAGATGGTGATGCTGTGAAGAGGATTCCTCTTAATGTTCTGAGACATTCTCCAATTACACCAAGATTGCAGAGGTTGTTTCATGATGCTGAAACAAGAGAGGATGTACTATGGCATTCTAGGAACCAGGAGTACATAGATCAGAATGTAATGAGCCATCCATCTCATGGTAGTGAGTGGCAAAGCTTCAATCAGAAACACAAAAAGTTTGTTGTTGACCCGAGAAACATTAGACTTGGCTTAGCTTCAGATGGATTTAACCCATTTTCCACCAGAGCGCCACATATAGCATGTGGTCAGTGCTTGTTATCCCTTACAACATGCCTCCAAATGTCTGCACCAAAGAATCAAACTACATGATGGCCTTGCTCATCCCAGGTCCCAAAAGTCCTGGAAAGGATTTTGATTTATTCATGGAGCCTCTTGTGGAGGAACTTCAACAGCTATGGAGGGGTGTTCTCACTCGAGACCTATATAGCAGCCCACCAGTTGATTTCTTTCTATGTGTTGTTATAATTTGGTGCATCCATGATTATCTGGCTTTGGGCACTATGTCAGGGCGAACGACACATGGATACAATGCATGTGTTCGCTGTGACAGAAATCCGTTGTCATACGCAATATTTAGCAAGATCTGTTACATTGGACAGTGCCGTTTCTTTGCTAAGGACAAGCCGCGTCCTACAAAATACCGAAGACATGTGTTCAGTGCAAAGCATGAAAACTATGATGCGCCAAAGAGGCTCACCGCTGATGAGTTGCAAGTGGAATTAGAGAAGGTCAGGCATATTACACTGGGAAACCATCCTGATAATGGTAGCGGGAAAAGGAAGCGTGTCAGCGCAGAATTGAGATTATTGTTTACCCGCAGGTCCACTTTGTGGGACTTGGAGTATTGGAAAGATTTGGATCTGCAGCATAATCTTGATGTGATGCACATCGAGAAAAAATATATGTGACAGTATTATCGGCACACTTCTTAATATTGAAGGAAAGACAAAAGATACCTTAAAATCTAGGATTGATTTGACACACCTGGGTATTAGAAGGGATTTGCAGGTGCAAAATGAAGGTAAACCACGGGATATGGCACTAGCTGTGTGCATCTTGGACAAGGTAAAAAGAAAAGAATTCTGCGAGGTCCTGACATGTGTGAGATTCCCACATGGATTTGCTTTCAACCCTGAAAGGAGAGTCAGTGCAGATGGAAACAAGGTACAAGGGTTGAAAACTCATGACTGCACGTCCTACTTCAAAGGGTTCTACCTGTTATCCTTAGAGGATTGGGCCACCCTAACTTATACAGAGCAGTTGCAGAGTTGGGACAATTCTTCAGGGAACTCTATAGTAGAAATATCAGGATAGATGCTTTGGAGCGTCTTAGAGACAAGATACTAACTATCATATGCGACCTTGAGAAGATATATCCTCCAGCCTTCTTTGATGTGATGGTGCATTTGACTATTCATCTACCTGATGAGGCACTACTTAGAGGTCCAGTGCAGTATGGCTGGATGTACCCTATTGAAAGGCGGCTAGGCACTTTCAACGGCTATGTTAGGAACAGAGCTAGACCTGAGGGTTCAATCGTAGAGGCCTACATTGCTACAGAAGCGTTGACATTCTACTCAAAATACATTGAAACGGATGATCAGCTTAGCAAAGAGGTGGGTGAAGACAATCTCGGACTCAATGTTTTTGATTATTCTGTTTGAGTTACAAGGAAGGGTCGACAACAGGACAAACCTAAAGATTTGGACAAAATGGTTTGGTATGTGTTGAATAACTGTCCTGAGATACTACCTTATATCAAGTGCTAAGTACTGCAGCTTATACATCGTAATCTACCAAACTTACAGCACATTCTTATATATTTAGATGTTTGATGCACTATGTTGTGCAGCATCTACAAAAAGGATTTACTGTTGCAAAATCCAAGAAACATTGACAAATTGTTTATGGCAGGATTTGCGAAATGGCTCAAGAGCCATGTAAGCTTTTGAATTGCACTATCAGTTTTTTTGACATGTTGAGTACATAAGATGATCAACTTGTCTATTTTCTAAACATAGGTTAAGAAGATGCGGGAGGATGGGCAGGCAATTGATGATGCCCTTTACGCACTAGCAATGGGTCCTGATACTCGGGTAAGACATTATTAATCTTGCGTTGTTGGAGATGTTGATATGTCTCCAACGTATCTATAATTTTTGATTGTTCCATGCTATTATATTATCTGTTTTGGATGTTTAATGGGCTTTAATATACCTTTTTATATTATTTTTGGGACTAACCTACTAACCAAAGGCCCAGTGCAAATTGCTGTTTTTTGCCTATTTCAGTGTTTCGCAGAAAAGGAATATCAAACGGAATGAAACCTTCGGGGCAGTTATTTTTGGAACAAACGTGATCCAGGAAACTTGGAGTGGACGTCAAGAAAGAAGTGAGGAGACCATGAGGCAGGAGGGCGCGCCCAAGGGGGTAGGCACGCTCCCACCCTCGTGGGCCCCTCACAGCTCCACCGACCTACTTCTTCCTCCTATATATACCCATATACCCTGAAAACATCCAGGAGCACCACGAAACCCTATTTCCACCACCGCAACCTTCTGTACCCATGAGATCTCATTTTGGGGCCTTTCCCGGCGCTCCGTCGGAGGGGGAATCGATCACGGAGGGCTTCTAGATCAACACCATAGTCTCTCCGATGATGTGCGACTAGTTCACCACAGACCTTCGGGTCCATAGTTATTATATAGATGGCTTCTTCTCTCTCTTTGGATCTCAATACAAAGTTCTCCTCGATTCTCTTGGAGATCTATTCGATGTAATTCTTTTGCAGTGTGTTTGTCGAGATCCGGTGAATTGTGGGTTTATGATCAAGATTATCTATGAACAATATGTGATTCTTCTCTGAAATATTTTATGCATGATTTAATATCTTTGCAAGTCTCTTCGAATTATCAGTTTGGTTTGGCCTACTAGATTGATCTTCCTTGCAATGGGAGAAGTGCTTAGCTTTGGGTTCAATCTTGCAGTGTCCTTTCCCAGTGACAGCAGGGGCAACAAGGCACATACTGTATTGTTGCCATCGAGGATAAAAAGATGGGGTTTATATCTTATTGCTTGAGTTTATCCCTCTACATCATGTCACCTTGCCTAATGCGTTACTCTGTTCTTATGACCTTAATACTCTAGATGCATGCTGGATAGCGGTTGATGTGTGGAGTAATAGTAGTATATGCAGAATTGTTTTAGTCTACTTGTCGCGGACGTGATGCCTATATACATGATCATGCCTAGATATTATCATAGCTATGCACTTTTCTATCAATTGCTCGACAGTAATTTGTTCACCTACCATAGAATTTGCTATCTTGAGAGAAGCCACTAGTGAAACCTATGCCCCCCGGGGTCTATCTTCAATCATATTGTTTTCCTATCCACTTGCTATTTCTATCATTGTTTATTTTGCAATCTTTATTTTCCAATCTACATAGCAAAAATAACAAAAATATTTATCTTATTATCTCTATCAGAGCTCACTTCCGTAAGTGACCGTGAAGGGATTGGCAACCCCTTTATCACGTTGGTTGTGAGGTTCTTGTTTGTTTGTGCAGGTACGAGGGACTTGCGTGTAATCTCCTACTGGATTGATACCTTGGTTCTCAAAAACTGAGGGAAATACTTACGCTACTTTTCTGCATCACCCTTTCCTCTTCAAGGGAAAACCAACGCATGCTCAAGAGGTAGAAGATGTGCGCTACAACACCCTTGCACGCGGCGAAGGCAGGAAGACACAAATCAGTGCCATCATGTGCATGGATACGTACAACAGAGTGACAACTAAAATGTATGCTAACATAACAGACATTGTTCAGTTGCAGTATATCTCCAGTTTCGAGGATCATCAGTGTGTGGTTCTGTTGTGTTGTCGTTGGTATAACCTGTTTTCCAGGATCGCAAAACCAAGAGCTAATGATTATTTCAAATCCATCAATGTCAAGGCGGCGTACGAGACCAACGAGCCTTTTATTTTGGCAAATCAAGCAACACAAATATTTTTCTTGGAAGACACATTTGCACGTAGCGATGACTAGAGAGTATTGCAAAGGTTTGAGAAGAGGAATTCATTTAATGAAGTTGCACAACAAGATGATGCTTACACTGCTCCTGATGTACAAGATTCCACAGATGTTCCTAATATCTTTGAGAACCATCACATCAATGATGCTGGCAAAAAGATTGTCTGTCGTGTTGTGGACATACAAGAGTTGATCAAGAAGAAGCCAATGTTCGAGGACATTGAGGATGAATAAGATGACACTCTAGGGAATTACGATTCAGACCGATACACATGGCGAAGATGTTGACGTTGCTACTACGGATGATGATTAGATTGCTTTTGTCGTATTTGCCTGTCAAAAGACGTTTTTTATCTACTATGTGAAATTGTGTTTGCTATGAAAACTGGAACCTGATGAACGTGTTGTTTAGTATTTTGCTATGAGAACATCACTTGTTATGTATGTTGATTTGTGCTTGGTGATTGCATGACGAGTAAAACATGATGACATTGTTGTTTAGTTGTACTCATATTTGGCTGTGGAACTTGAATTTGATAACATAGTTTTCTGTTGGACTGCAATTTGCTCAACGTCTTCGAATGGGAACAAAGCTGACTGATAACCCACAAGTATAGGGGATCACAACAGTTTTCGAGGGTAGAGTATTCAACCCAAATTTATTGATTCGACACAAGGAGAGCCAAAGAATATTCTCAAGTATTAACAGTTGAGTTGTCAATTCAACCACAACTGAAAGACTTAATATTTGCAACAAAGTATTTAGTAGCAAAGTAATATGGAAGTAACGGTAACGGTGGCAAAAGTAACAGTATTGGTTTTTGTAGTGATTGTAACAATGGCAACGGAAAAGTAACTAAGCAAAGATCAATATATGAAAAGCTCATAGGTATTGGATCAGTGATGGATAATTATGTCGGATGCGATTCCTCATGCAATAGTTATAACATAGGGTGACACAGAACTATCTCCAGTTCATCAAAGTAATGTAGGCATGTATTCCGAATATAGTCATACGTGCGTATGGAAAAGAACTTGCATGACATCGTTTGTCCTGTCCTCCCATGGCAGCGAGGTCCTATTGGAAACTAAGGGATATTAAGGCCTCCTTTTAATAGAGTACCGGACCAAAGCATTAACGCTTAGTGAATACATGAACTCCTCAAACTATAGTCATCATCGAGAGTGGTCCCGATTATTGTCACTTCGGGGTTACCGGATCATAACACATAGTAGGTGACTATTGACTTGCAAAATAGGATCAAGAACTCACATATATTCATGAAAACATAATAGGTTCAGATCTGAAATCATGGCACTCTGGCCCTAGTGACAAGCATTAAGCATAGCAAAGTCATAGCAACATCAATCTTAGAACATAACGGATACTAGGGATCAAACACTAACAAAACTAACTCGATTACATGATAAATCTCATCCAACCCATCACTGTCCAGCAAGCCTACGATGGAATTACTCACGCACGGCTATGAGCATCTTGAAATCGGTGATGGAGGAAAGTTGATGATGATGATGGCGACGGATTCCCCCCTCCAGAGCCCCGAACGGACTCCAGATCAGCCCTCCCAAGAGAGATTAGGGCTTGGCGGCTGCTCCGTATCGTAAAACACGATGAATCCTTCTCTCTCTTTTTTTCTCCCCGAACGTGAATATATAGAGTTGGAGTTGACATCGGTGGAGCCTCAGGGCCCATGAGGCAGGGGCGCGCCCTGCACCCTCGTAGACAGGGTGTGGCCCCCTGGTGTTGATTCTTTTGCCAGTATTTTTTATAAATTCCAAAAATGTTCTCCGTGAAGTTTCAGGTCATTCCGAGAACTTTTATTCTGCACAAAAATAACACCATGGCAATTCTGATGAAAACAGCGTGAGTCCGGGTTAGTTCCATTGAAATCATGCAAGTTAGAGTCCAAAAGAAGGTCAAAAGTGCTTGGAAAAGTAAATACGATGGAGACGTATGAACTCCCCCAAGCTTAAACCTTTGCTTGTCCTCAAGCAATTCAGTTGACAAACTGAAAGTGATAAAGAAAAACTTTTACAAACTCTGTTTGATCTTGTTGTAAATATGTAAAGCCAGCATTCAAGTTTTCAGCAAAGATTATGAACTAACCATATTCACAATAACATTTAAGTCTTGCGTTTACTCATATCATTGGCATAATCAACTAGTGAGCAATAATAATAAATCTCGTTGACAACACTTTCTCAAAACAATCATAATGTGACATAACAAGATGGTACCTCGCTAGGCCTTTCTGAGACCGCAAAACATAAATGCAGAGCACCTCTGAAGCTCAAGGACTGACTAAACATTATAATTCATGGTAAAAGAGATCCAGTCACAGTCATACTCAATGTAAATTAATAGTAATGCATGCAAATGACAGCGGTGCTCTCCAACTGCTGCTTTTTAATAAGAGGATGATGACTCAACATAAAAGTAAATAGATAGGCCCTTCGTAGAGGGAAGCGGGGATTTGTAGAGGTGCCAGAGCTCGATTTTTGAAATAGAGATAAATAATATTTTGAGTGGCATACTTTCATTGTCAACATAACATCCAAGAGATCTCGATATCTTCCATGCTACACACATTATTGGCGGTTCCCAAACAGAATGGTAAAGTTTATACTCCCTCACCACCAACAAACATCAATCCATGGCTTGTCCAAAACAACGGGTGCCTCCAACTAACAACAATCCTGGGGGAGTTTTGTTTGCAATTATTTTAAGGGATTTTTAATTCTGTGCCAGGACTAGGCATCCCGGTTACTAGCCATTTTCTTGTGAATGAGGAGCGGAGTCCACTCCTTGTGAGAATAACCCACCTAGCATGGAGATATAGACAACCCTAGTTGATACATGAGCTATTCGAGCATACAAAACAGAATTTCATTTGAAGGTTTAGAGTTTGTCACATACAAATTTACTTGGAACGGCGGGTAGATACCGCATATAGGAAGGTATGGTGGACTCATATGGAATAACTTTTGGGGTTTATGGAAGTGGATGCACAAGCAGTATTCCCGCTTAGTACAAGTGAAGGCTAGAAAGAGACTGGGAAGTGACCAACTAGAGAGCGACAACAGTCATTAACATGTATTAAAATTAATCAACACTGAGTGCAAGCACGAGTAGGATATAATTCACCATGAACATAAATTTCATGGAGGCTATGTTGATTTTGTTTCAAGTACATGCATGAACATGTGCCAAGTCAAGCCACTCGAATTGTTCAAAGGGGGATACCACCCTATCATACCACATCACAACCATTTTAATATCATGTTGGCACGCAAGGTAAACCATTATAAACTCCTAGCAAATTAACCATGGCATGAGCAACTATAATCTCTAATTGTCATCGCAAACATGTTTCATTCATAATAGGCTGAATTAGGAACGATGAACTAATCATATTTACAAAAACAAGATAGGTCGAGTTCATACCAGCTTTTCTGATCTCAATCAGTCCATCATATATCGTCATTATTGCCTTTCACTTGCACGACCGAACGGTGTGGATGATAATAATAGTGCGCGTGCATTGGACTAAGCTGGAATCTGCAAGCATTCAATACAAGGGAGAAGACAAGGTAATATGGGCTCTTGGTTAGATCAACAATAATGCATATGAGAGCCACTCAACATTTTCATCATGGTCTTCTCCTCTCGGCCCCCAAAGAAAAGAAATAAAACTATTTACATAGGAAAGCTCCCAACAAGCAAAAGAAGAATGAGAAATCATTTTGGGTTTTTTGTTAATTACTACTACTATAGGCATGGGAAGTAAACTAGATAAAAGCTACAACTAATTTTTTTTGTTTTTCTTAAGATTTTTCAAACACACAAGAAGAATGCTGGAAAAGAAAATAAACTAGCATGGATAGTACAATGAAAAAGTATGAGCACCGACAACCGGAATGAGTGTGTGAACATGAATGTAATGTCGGTGAGAAATATGTACTCCCCCAAGCTTAGGCTTTTGGCCTAAGTTGGTCTATGGCCACTGATGGCCTGGTGGATATCCAAAGTTGTAACGGGGTCGTACTGAGATGCAGCATCTACTGCCTGACGAGTTGCAGCTTGGCGGCGAGCTACCTCCGTCCTCCTCTCATATTCGTTTGCTTCCTCCCTGGTTATAACATATCTCCTTTTTGCCTGAAAGTCAAAGAAAGTAGGAGCAAGGATGGCAACATGGACGGAGGGCAACATGTGGGTCCAACTCTTTTCGAATAACATGAAACCAGAGAATTTTCGAATAAAACTAAGTTACCTCAATGGGGTATGCATGTCCCCAACAATAAGAATATCATATTTCATTTTGATAGTAGGAAGAGGAAATTCAAAACCTCCAATAGTAATTGTTGAAGTTCTTCCAATAGAATTTATACTGTGGACTTGAGATTGTTTCCTCGGGAAGTGTACCATATGCTCATTACCATTAACATGAAAAGTGGCATTACCCTTGTTGCAATCAATAATAGACACTACAGTATTCAAAAAGGGTCTACCAAGAATAATAGACATACTATCGTCCTCAGGAATATCAAGAATAACAAAGTCCATTAAAATAGTAACGTTTGCGACCACAACAGGCACATCCTCACAAATACCGACAGGTATAGCAGTTGATTTATCAGCCATTTGCAAAGATATTTTAGTAGGTGTCAACTTATTCAAATCAAGTCTATGATATAAAGAGAGAGGCATAACACTAACATCGGCTCCAGGATCACATAAAGCAGTTTTAACATAGTTTCTTTTAATGGAGCATGGTATAGTTGGTACTCCTGGATCGCCTAGTTTCTTAGGTATACCACCTTTCAAAGTATAATTGGCAAGCATGGTGGAAATTTCAGCTTCCGGTATCTTTCTTTTATTTGTGACAATATCTTTCATATACTTAGCATAAGGATTCATTTTAAGCATATCAGTCAAACGTATACGCAAAAAGATAGGTCTAATCATTTCAGCAAAGCGCTCAAAATCCTCATCATCCTTTTTCTTGGATGGTTTAGGAGGAAAGGCATGGGTTTTTGAACCCATGCTTCTCTTTCTTTACCGTGCTTCCTAGCAACGAAGTCTCTCTTATCATAACGTTGATTCTTTGATTGTGGGTTATCAAGATCAACAGTAGGTTCAATCTCTACATCATTGTTATTGCTAGGTTGAGCATCAACATGAACATCATCATTAACATTATCACTAGGTTCATGTTCATTACCAGATTGTGTTTCAGCATCAGAAATAGAAATATCATTGAGATTCTCAGGCATGTCAACAACAGGTTCACTAGAACAATGCAAAGTCCTATCATTTTTCTTTTTCTTCTTCGTACAAGAACTAGGTGCCTAAGCATTAGTTCTCTGAGAATCTTGCTCAACTCTCTTAGGGTGGCCCTCGGGATACAAAGGTTCCTGAGTCATTTTACCCCCTCTAGTCACAATTCTAATAGCATTATCATTTTTCTTATTATTTAATTCACTGAGCAAACCATTCTGAGCTTTAAGCACTTGTTCTACTTGAGTGGTAACCATAGAAGCATGTTTACTAATAAGTTTAAGTTCACCTTTAACTCTAGACATAAAATTACTCAAGTGTTCAATCATATAAGCATTATGTTTCAATTGTCTACTAACATAAGCATTGAAGTTTTCTTGTTTAAAGATAAAATTATCAAACTCATCTAAGCATTGACTAGCAGACTTTATAGCGAGGAATATCACCTTCATCAAATCTATGGAGAGAATTTACCTTTACTACCTGTGTCGGGTTATCAAGACCACGTATTTCTTCAATAGGTGGTAAATTCTTAACATCTTCAGCTTTAATACCCTTTTCTTTCATAGATTTCTTTGCCTCTTGCATATCTTCAGGACTGAGAAATAGAATACCCCTTTTCTTCGGAGTTGGCTTAGGAGTTGGTTCAGGAAGTGTCCAATCATTATCATTACTCAACATATTATTCAATAGAAATTCAGCTTGATCAACAAATCCTTCCCTCAAAACACAACCAGCACAACTATCCAGGTGGTCTCTACAAGCATCGGTTACTCCATTATAAAAGATATCAAGTATTTCATTTTTCTTGAGAGGATGATCAGGCAAAGCATTAAGTAATCAGAGGAGCCTCCCCCAAGCTTGTGGGAGACTCTCTTCTTCAATTTGCACAAAATTATATATTTCCCTTAAGGCAGCTTGTTTCTTATGAGCGGGGAAATATTTAGCAGAGAAGTAATAAATCATATCATGGGGACTACGCACACAACCAGGATCAAGAGAATTAAACCATGTTTTAGCACCACCCTTTAATGAGAACGTAAATTACTTAAGGATATAGTAGTAACAATTTTTTTTCCTCATTAGTGAATAGGGTGGCTATATCATTCAATTTAGTAAGTGTGCCACAACAGTTTCAGATTCATAGCCATAAAACGGATCGGACTCAACCAAAGTAATTATCTCAGGATCGACAGAGAAATCATAATCCTTATCAAAAATACAGATAGGTGAAGTCGCAAAAGCAGGGTCATATTTCATTCTAGCGTTCAAAGAATTTTCTTTCAGCTTAGCTAACAGTTTCTTAAGATCATATCTATCATTGCAAGCTAAAAGATCTCTAGCAGTTTCTTCATCCATAACATAACCCTCAGGCACATCAGGTAATTCATATCTAGGGGGAGAATCTTCATCATCACTTTCATCAATATAATCAGTTTCAATAAGTTCATTCTCTCTAACCCTAGCAAGTTCTTCATTAAGAAATTCACCTAGTGGCACAGTATTATCAAGCATAGAAGTAGTTTCATCATAAGCATCATGCATAGCAGAAGTGGCAACATCAATAACATGCGACATATCAGAATCAATAGCAAGAGTAGTCGCAAGTTTACTCAAAACAGAAGGTAAATCAAGTGCAGAGCTAGATGGCAGTTCCTTACCTCCCCTCGTAGTTGAGGGAAAAATCTTGGTTCTTTCATCTTTCAAGTTCCTCATAGTGATCAACAGATATAAATCCCAAGTGACTCAAAGAATAGAGTTATGCTCCCCGGCAACGGCGCCAGAAAATAGTCTTGATAACACACAAGTATAGGGGATCGCAACAGTTTTCGAGGGTAGAGTATTCAACCCAAATTTATTGATTCGACACAAGGGAAGCCAAAGAATATTCTCAAGTACTAACAGTTGAGTTGTCAATTCAACCGCAACTGAAAGACTTAATATCTGTAGCAAAGTATTTAGTAGCAAAGTAATATGGAAGTAATGGTAACGGTGGCAAAAGTAACAGTATTGGTTTTTGTAGTGATTGTAACAGTGGCAACGGAAAAGTAACTAAGCAAAGATCAATATATGAGAAGCTCATAGGTATTGGATCAGTGATGGATAATTATGTCGGATGCGATTCCTCATGCAACAGTTATAACATAGGGTGACACAGAACTAGCTCCGGTTCATCAAAGTAATGTAGGCATGTATTCCGAATATAGTCATACGTGCTTATCGAAAAGAACTTGCATGACATCTTTTGTCCTACCCTCCCATGGCAGTGGGTTACTATCGGATACTAAGGGATATTAAGGCCTCATTTTAATAGAGTACCAAACCAAAGCATTAACACTTAGTGAATACATGAACTCCTCAAACTATAGTCATCACCGGGAGTGGTCCCGATTATTGTCACTTCAGGGTTACCAGATCATAACATATATTAGGTGACTATTGACTTGCAAAATAGGATCAAGAACTCACATATATTCATGACAACACAATAGGTTCAGATCTGAAATCATGGCACTTGGGCCCTAGTGACAAGCATTAAGCATAGCAAAGTCATAGCAACATCAATCTTAGAACATAATGGATACTAGGGATCAAACCCTAACAAAACTAACTCGATTACATGATAAATCTCATCCAACCCATCACCATCCAGCAAGCCTATGATGGAATTACTCACGCACGGAGGTGAGCATCATGAAATTGGTGATGGAGGAAGGTTGATGATGACGATGGCGACGGATTCCCCTCTCTGGAGCCCCGAACGGACTCCAGATCAGCCCTCCCGGGAGAGATTAGGGCTTCGCGGCGGATCCGTATCATAAAACGCGATGAATCCTTCTCTCTGAATTTTTTTCTCCTCGGGCGTGAATATATAGAGTTAGAGTTGGAGTTGATGTCGGTGGAGCCTCAGGGGACCCACGTGGTAGGGGGCGCGCCCCAGGGTGGGCGCGCCCTGCACCCTCGTGGACAGGGTGTGGGCCCCCTAGTGTTGATTCTTTCACCATTATTTTTTATAAATTCCAAAAATATTCTCCGTGAAATTTCAGGTCATTTTGAGAACTTTTATTTCTGGAAAAAATAACACCATGGCAATTCTGCTGAAAACAACGTCAGTCCGGATTAGTTCCATTCAAATCATGCAAGTTAGAGTCCAAAACAAGGTCAAAAGTGTTTGGAAAAGTAGATACGATGGAGACGTATCACTGACCCGACAGAGCCTCTGCTAATTTATTTATTTATTACCAAAAGGGCCTCTACTATTTATTTATTTATGAGCAAAAGGGGATACCCCTTGATTTCCGTTAATAGAAATCATTAGATGTTCACAACACTACGCCCAGCCTGCTACACAGGTTTCATTTATTACTAGTTTGAGCAAAGTTCTCATGTCATAGCCACTGAATACATCACGAGTGCTACATACACTGCAAATAAAGAGGCAATCATCCTACAGAGCACATCTATTTTGCCCATTATCTTCACAAGCTCTTTCATCTCCTCATTGCTGTCAAGGCCGTTCAGCAGCTGTTGATTGGCCATGATCGGAGGAACTGCATCTTTAACCTTCTGCTCTGCATCTTCCTCTTCTGTCGTTCCTTCAGTTACTTGTCCAACATCCCAACCTGCTGGTATTGGGATTCCTCGGCTAACCAAATAATCAGCGTCGTTGCATCCCCCCACAGCAGCAACTTCCCAGAAATACAAATCACACGAATCTTCCCTTTTCTGCACAAATCAAATTGGAAGATCATCAACCAAACTATTAAAAAATCAGCAACTGAAAGCAGCAGAACAACACTTAAACATATTATTACCCCATGATTCGGGCTTTTGTAGAAGACACGACCAGGGTTGAGATTGTGGTTGAGACGCGACGGATGACTCTGCGTGATTTGTAGCAGTGTCACCACACCAACGGCAGCGGGTTGCGATGAGCAACCAGCTATGGTGCGTGTGCCGGCGAGGGTGTGATGAGACCCACAGGCGATGGTACAGGTGGCAACTTGGCGCATATCTGGTTGTTGCCAGCTGAAGAGCAGGTGGACAAGCAGCCAGCGGACATGGTTGCTGCGGCGAGAGCTTCTGATGCTAGGCAGAGTAAGTAGAGAAGAGGAGAAGCGAATGTTGGATATGTCAGTTTCATTACTTGTAGAGTAGCATAGCACCATATATAGTCATAGTCTAGGTTTGGATTCGAACTAGCTATAGGAGCACGTCTCTCTTTTTTCTAAAACTCAGCAACGTCTCTTTACTGGTACACTAGCTTGTTCTGTACGCCTTCTCAAATCTTTGATTTTCTTTATTTTTTGCGAGGAAGGAAGGAGTACAAAACTGAGAGTTCCTGGGACTCAAACCGAAGGTCTCTCGGTTGAAAACCAAGGGTGCTAGTCACTTATGTGGCGAACGTTCCCTAGGAGGAGGACGGCAGACGAACGCATTTTCCAGGCGAAGATCGAACGGTCGCAGTTTCGGGAATGTTACCAGGCGAAGGAGCCCAGATTTTCTTTTCTTCCTATATAAAAAAAGTATGCTACTTGGTGTCGGCTTAGTCAACAAACGGTTGTGCCAATCTTGACCGTTGGATTGACATTCAACATCTGTCGTGTTTCTTCAGTCTTTTCTTCCTCCAGCCGCTAAAGCCAAACCAGCGCCGGCGGGACCGCCTGCTCCTGCCTCCCACGGCTGGCTGTGCTGCCGCGCACGCATCGTGGCCACATCTCACCCTAAAACTCTGCGCATCTTCCCCTGCTCCTATTCGTTCCTGTCCGAGGCCTCACCATCGTCCTCCGCCTTGGTTCGCTCGCCGCGGCGCCGCCGTCCGGTGTTGTCAACATGGTCAACAACCGAGAGGAATAAGGAGATGACTGTGCATGGTGAGGATGGCAGTAGGGACCCAGCAACATGCGCAGTAATTTTGTTTTTTCGGGACGGAGAACGGGAGAAGGGTATCAACTGGGTTGTGCGGGAGCTGTGGCCCGTCTAGCCCAGGCTTTTATTTCATATGTTTAGCACATGACCAGCCCAGTTTGTTTTTTTCCTTTCTGAAAATGGCTAGCCCAGCTATTTTGTTTTTTACAGAATAACCAACGTAGGCCTACTTGCTTTTCTATGCCCTGCTGGGCCGGAAATCTTTCAAGACGAGGAGGGATGCATTTTGCCTAGAAATTGGGCTATAAGTAATAAGAAATGGGCTATAAGTAATAATAAATGGGCTGTAAAATGAAAAAAAATACAGCAAACAGGCAATTAGTTCCAAAATACTTTTTTCTTTCGGATTTTGATATTTTAAATTTCATTGTTTTTATGCGGGTAAAATTTCTTTGGATTTAAATTAAGGTATGTTTAGTTTTTAAATTAATTTCTATCTAGCTAGAAATTTCGGGCTGTATGCTGTTTGGGACATGTTTGGAGGCTGACTTGCGGGTCTACTAGGTTGATGTGTACGAAAGGCTTTGTTAACTTAGTCCACAGATGATTCTAGCAGCAGTGACCGTTGGATGTTAATCCAACGGCTGTGCTGCTTCTTCAATATCTGATCTTCTTGCTCCAGCCGCCCAAACCAGCGCCGCTGGTACTGCCTGCTCCCGCCTCCCGTGGCCGGCTGTGCTGCCGCACAGACCGCACCGCCCCACCCTACTCCATTGCTGGCCAGGCCATTCCTCTACTCACCCACACCTCCTGTTATTTTCCAGTGACGGCAACCGGACCAGTAAACCCTTGTACTCCCCACCGCGTGGGCAACCACTGCTGAGTCTTCCCCGGCTCCGTGTCGTTCCCTTCCTAGGCCTTGCGTCGTCCACCGCCCTGGTGCTCTCGGCACGGCGTGGTCAACATGGTCAATGAACGACATCCATCGGACGTGGACTGTACGTGGAGAGGCTGACAGTTGGGTCCACGGTCGCACATAAGGAAATGCCTCCTTATTACGCGCAAAATAATGAGTCCTCCACCTGACATCTGGGACCCACCGGAAGGGCCTCTGTATTTCGTGAAAAAAATGTTCCCCCCGCTAACAGGTCAGACCCACTAGCTATATCTTCGCACGCAAGGAAGTGCCTCCTTATTACGCACAAAAAAATGAATACTCCCCCTGCTAGCTGGGACCCACCATAGTGGGAGGCTGACTTGTGGGCCTACTAAGATGACGGGGATGGAGGGCTTTGTCAACTTAGTCAATATGAATGATTCTAGCTCCAGTGACCGTACGATGTCCATCCAACGGCCGTAGTGCTTCCTCAACCTCTGTTCTTCTTGCTCTAGCCGCCCAAACAATCGTCGGTCATGCCGCCGGCTCCTGCCTCCCGTGTCCGACTGTGCTGCCACCACTGGCCATGCCATCCCTGTATACAGATACGTCTCCAATGTATCTATAATTTTTGATTGTTCCATGCTATTATATTATTTGTTTTGGATGTTTAATGGGCTTTATTATGCACTTTTGTATTATTTTTGGGACTAACCTATTAACCGAAGGCCCAGTGCAAATTCCTGTTTTTTCTATTTTAGTGTTTCGCAGAAAAGGAATATTAAACGGAATCCAAACGGAATGAAACCTTCGCGAGGATCTTTTTTGGAACAAACGCAATCCCGGAGACTTGGAGTGGACGTCAAGGAAGCAGCGAGGCGGACACGAGGTAGGGCAGCGTGCCCCCCACCCTCGTGGTCCCCTCGCAGCTCCACCGACCTACTTCTTTCGCCTATATATACTCTTATACCCTGAAAACATCCAGGGGAGCCACTAAACCACTTTTCCACCGCCGCAACCTTCTGTACCCGTGAGATCCCATTTGGGGCCTTTGCCGGCGATCTGCCGGAGGGGGATTTGATCACGGAGGGCTTCTACATCAACACCATAGCCTCTCCTATGATGTGTGAGTAGTTTACCACAGACTTTCAGGTCCATAGTTATTAGCTAGATGGCTTCTTCTCTCTCTTTGGATCTCAATACAAAGTTCTCCTCAATGTTCTTGGAGAACTATTCGATGTAATTATTTTTGCGGTGTGTTTGCCGAGATTTGATGAATTGTGGGTTTATGATTAAGATTATCTATGAACAATATTTGATTCTTCTCTGAATTCTTATATGCATGAATTGATATCTTTGCAAGTCTCTTTGAATTATTAGTTTGGTTTGGCCTACTAGATTGATCTTTCTTGCAATGGGAGAAGTGCTTAGCTTTGGGTTCAATCTTGTGGTGTCCTTTCCCAGTGACAGCAGGGGCAGCAAGGCACATATTGTATTGTTGCCATCGAGGATAAAAATATGGGGTTTATATCATATTACTTGAGTTTATCCCTCTACATCATGTCATCTTGCCTAATGCGTTACTCTACTCTTATGACCTTAATACTCTAGATGTATGCTGGATAGCGGTCGATGTGTGGAGTAATAGTAGTAGATGCAGAATCGTTTCGGTCTACTTGAAACGAATGTGATGCCTATATTCATGATCATGCCTAGATATCATCATAACTATGCGCTTTTTTATCAATTGCTCGTCAGTAATTTGTTCACCCACCATAATTTATGCTATCTTGAGAGAAGCCACTAGTGAAACCTATGGCCCCTGGGTCTACTTTACATCCTATTATTTTCCCGTCAACTAGCTATTTATGTCGTCGTTTATTTTGCAATCTTTAATTTTCAATCTATACAAAAAATACCAAAAATATTTATCTTATTATCTCTATCAGATCTCACTTTCGTAAGTGACCGTGAAGGGATTGACAACCCCTTTATCACGTTCGTTGCGAGGTTCTTGTTTGTTTGTGCAAGTACTAGGCGACTTGTATGTAGTCTCCTACTGGATTGATACCTTGGTTCTCAAAAACTGAGGGAAATACTTACGCTACTTTGTTGCATCACCCTTTCCTCTTCAAGGGAAAACCAACGCATGCTCAAGAGGTAGCAAGAAGGATTTCTGGCGCCATTGCCGGGGAGATCTACTCTCAAGTCAAGACATGCCAAGTACCCATCACAAACTCTTATCCCTCGCACTACATTATTTGCCATTTGCCTCTCGTTTTCCTCTCCCCCACTTCACCCTTGCCGTTTTATTCGCCTCTTTTCCGTTCACCCTGTTTCCGTTCGCCTTCTTTCGCTTGCCTCTTGTCTGATTGTGTGTTGGATTGATTTTTTATCATGATGGCTCAAGATAATACAAAATTATGTGACTTCTCCAATACCAACAACAATGATTTTATTAGCACTCCGATTGCTCCTCTTACAGATGCTGAATCTTGTGAAATTAATACTGCTTTGTTGAATCTTGTCGTGAAAGATCAATTTGCTGGCCTTCCTAGTGAAGATGCCGCTACCCATCTAAACAACTTGGTTGATTTATGTGATATGAAAAAGAAAAAAGATGTGGATAATGATATTGTTAAATTGAAGCTATTTTCGTTTTCACTTAGAGATCGTGCTAAAACTTGGTTCTCTTCTTTGCCTAAAAATAGTATTGATTCTTGGAATAAGTGCAAAGATGTTTTTATCTCTAAGTATTTTCCTCCCGCTAAGATCATCTCTCTTAGAAACGATATTATGAATTTTAAGCAACTTGATCATGAGCATGTTGCACAAGCATGGGAGAGGATGAAATTAATGATACGCAATTGCCCTACACATGGTTTGAATTTATGGATGATTATACAAAAAAATTTATGCTGGATTGAATTTTGCTTCTAGAAATCTTTTAGATTCGGCCTCGGGAGGCACTTTTATGGAAATCACTTTAGGAGAAGCTACTAAACTCCTAGAAAATATTATGGTTAATTATTCTCAATGGCACACTAAAATATCCACTAGTAAAAAGGTTCATGCTATCGAAGAGATTAATGTTTTGAGTGGAAAGATGGATGAACTTACGAAGTTGTTTGCTAATAAGAGTGTTTCTTCTGATCCTTATGATATGCCTTTGTCCACTTTGATTGAGAATAATAATGAATCTATGGATGTGAATTTTGTTGCTAGGAACAATTTTGGTAACAACGCGTATAGAGGAAATTTTAATTCTAGGCCGTTTCCTAGTAATTCCTCTAATAATTATGGTAATTCCTACAAAAACTCTTATGGAAATTTTAATAAGATGCCCTTTGATTTTGAGACTAGTGTTGAAGAATTTATGAATTTGCAAAAGAATTTCAATGCTTTGCTTGAAGAAAAATTGCTTAAGATTGATGAGTTTGATAGGAACATGGATAGAATTTCTCTTGATGTTGATTCTTTGAAACTTAGATCTATTCCTCCTAAGAATGATATCAGCGAGTCTCTCAAACCCATGAGAATCTCCATTTATGAGTACAAAGAAAGAACCGCTAGTGCGTGCTAAAAAAGATTGCTTTGTGAAAGCGTGTTCTTCTAATTTTCATGATAATAATGATGAAGATCTAAAAGTGATTGGTGTGTATCCTATTAAATATTTGCTTGCCGATATGAATCTTTATAAAGATGGGACTGGAGATGATTCAACTTTAGTTAGAAGGCATCCCAATGATTCATAGTTTTTAGATCTTGATGCAAAAATTGGTAAAAGTGGGATTGAAGAGGTCAAAACTTTACATAGCAATGAACCCACTATTTTGGATTTCAAGGAATTTAATTATGATAATTGCTATTTGATAGATTGTATTTCCTTGTTGCAATCCATGCTAAATTCTCCGCATGCTTATGATCAAAACAAAGCTTTTACTAAACATATCGTTGATGCTTTAATGCAATCCCATAAAGAAAAGCTTGAACTAGAAGTTTATATTCCTAGAAAACTTTATGATGAGTGGGAACCTACTATTAAAATTAAGATTAAAGATCATGAATGCTATGCTTTATGTGATTTGGGTGCTAGTGTTTCCACGATTCCAAAAACTTTGTGTGATGTGTTAGGTTTCCGTGAATTTGAAGATTGTTCTTTAAATTTGCATCTTGCAGATTCCACCATTAGGAAACCTATGGGAAGGATTAATGATGTCCTTATTGTTGCAAATAGGAATTATGTTCCCGTAGATTTCATCGTTCTTGATATAGATTGCAATCCTACATGTCCTATTATTCTTGGTAGACCTTTCCTTAGAATGATTGGTGCAATTATTGACATGAAAGAAGGAAATATTATATTCCAATTTCCGTTAAGGAAAGGCATGGAACACTTTCCTAGAAATAAAATTAAATTACCTAATGAATATATTATGAGAGCCACATACGGATTGCATACCAAAGATGGCAATACCTAGATCTACTCTTGTTTTTATGCCTAGCAAGGGGCGTTAAACGATAGCGCTTGTTGGGAGGCAACCCAATTTTATTTTTGTTCTTTGCTTTTTGTTCCTGTTTATTAATAAATAAATCAACTATCCTCTGTTATGATTGTGTTTTTTATGTTTTAATTAGTGTTTGTGCCAAGTAAAGCCTTTAGGATCTTCTTGGGTGATTGTTATTTGATCTTGCTGAAAAAATAGAAAGTATGTGCTCACGAGAATAATTTTCATTTTTAACCAAAGAGCGATAAAATACTGATTCAAACTGCAGTAGATCAATATACAAATTATTCACGATGTCCTAATTTCTCAGGATTTTTGGAGTTACATAAGTATTCGAAACCTACAGATTTCTACAGAATGTTCTGTTTTTGACAGATTCTGTTTTTTCGTGTGTTGTTTGCTTATTTTGATGAATCTATGGCCAGTATCGGGGGGTATGAGCCATAGAGAAGTTGGAATATAGTGGGTTTAACACCAATATAAATAAAGAATGAGTTCATTACAATACATTAAAGTGGTGGTTTGTTTTCTTATACTAACAGAGCTCATGAGATTTTTCTGTTGAGTTTTGTTTTGTGAAGTTTTCAAGTTTTTTGGTATGCCCAAGGCACCCCAAGGTAAAATTCAAGGACAACAAAAAGCCTAAGATTTGGGATGCCCCGGAAGGCATCCCCTCTTTCGTCTTCATCTATCGGTAACTTTACTTGAGGCTATATTTTTATTCACCACATGATATGTGTTTTGCTTGGAGCGTCTTGTATGATTTGAGTCTTTGCTTTTTAGTTTACCACAATCATCCTTGCTGTACACATCTTTGGGGAGAGACACACATGAATCGGAATTTATTAGAATACTCTATGTGCTTCACTTATATCTTTTGAGCTAGATAATTTTGCTCTGGTGCTTCACTTATATCTTTATTAGAGCATAGTGGTGGTTTTATTTTATAGAAATGATTGATCTCTCATGCTTCACTTATATTATTTTGAGAGTCTTTTAGAACAGCATGGTAATTTCCTTTGTCTATAAAATTAGTCCTAATATGATAGACATCCAGGATGGGTATAATAAAAAAATCATATAGAGTGCATTAAATGTTATGAGAAGCTTGATACTTGATAGTTGTTTTGAGATATAAAGGTGGTAATATTAGAGTCATACTAGTTGAGTAATTGTGGAATTGAGAAATTCTTGTGTTGAAGTTGGCAAGTCCTGTAGCATGCACGTATGGTAAACGTTGTGTGACAAATTTGAAGCGTGAGGTGTTCTGTGATTGCTTTCCTTATGAGTGGCGGTCGGGGACGAGCGATGGTATTTTCCTACCAATCTATCCCCCTAGGAGCATGCGCATAGTTCTTAGTTTTGATGACTTATAGATTTTTGCAATAAGTATGTGAGTTCTTTATGACTAAAGTTGAGTCCATGGATTATACGCACTCTCACCCTTCCATCATTGCTAGCCTCTTCGGTACCATGTATTGCCCTTTCTCACCTCGAGAGTTGGTGCAAACTTCGCCGGTGCATCCAAACCCCGTGATATGATATGATCTATCACACATAATCCTCCTTATATCTTCCTCAAAACAACCACCATACCTACCTATTATGGCATTTCCATAGCCATTCCGAGATATATATTGCCATGCAACTTTCCACCATTCCTCTTATTATGACATGCTCCATCATTGTCATATTGCTTTGCATGATCATGTAGTTGACATCGTATTTGTGGCAAAGCCACTTTCATAATTCTTTCATACATGTCACTCTTGATTCATTGCATATCTCGGTACACCGCCGGAGGCATTCACATAGAGTCATATTTTGTTCTAAGTATCGAGTTGTAATTCTTGAGTTGTAAGTAAATAAAAGTGTGTTGATTTTCATTATTAGAGCATTGTCCCATGTGAGGAAAGTTCTTTAAAGAGAGAGAGAGAGAGAGAGAGAGAGAGAGAGAGAGAGAGAGAATGAGAGAAAAGAGAGAGAAGGGGCAATGTTACTATCCTTTTTCCACACTTGTGCTACAAAGTAGCACCATGATCTTCATGATAGAGAGTCTCTTATGTTGTCACTTTCATATAGTAGTGGGAATTTTTCATTATAGAACTTGGCTTATATATTCCAATAACGGGCTTCCTCAAAATGCCCTAGGTCTTCATGAGCAAGCAAGTTGGATGCACACCCACTTAGTTTCTTTTGTTGAGCTTTCATATATTTATACCTCTAGTGCATCCGTTGCATGGCAATCACTACTCCTTGCATTGACATCAATTGATGGGCATCTCCATAGCCCGTCGATTAGCCGCGTCAATGTGAGACTTTCTCCCTTTTGTCTTCTCACACAACCTCCGTCATCTTATTCTATTCCACCCATAGTGCTATATCCATGGCTCGCGCTCATATATTGCGTGAAAATTGAAGGAGTTTGAAAAGACTAAAGTATGAAACAATTGCTTGGCTTGTCATCGGGGTTGAGCATGATGGGAGCATTTTGTGTGACGAAAATGAAGCATGGCCAAACTATATGATTTTGTAGGGATGAGCTTTCTTTGGCTATGTTATTTTGATAAGACATAATTGCTTGGTTAGCATGCTTGAAGTATTATTATTTCTATGTCAATATTAAACTTCTATCTAGAATCTTTCAGATCTAAACATTCATGCCGCAATAAAAATAATACATTGAAAATTATGTTAGGTAGCATTCCACATCAAAAATTCTGTTTTTATCATTTACCTACTCGAGGACGAGCAGGAATTAAGGTTGGGGATGCTTGATACGTCTCCAACGTATCTATAACTTTTGATTGTTCCATGCTATTATATTATCTGTTTTGGATGCTTAATGGGCTTTATTATGCACTTTTATATTATTTTTGGGACTAACCTATTAACCGAAGGCCAAGTGCAAATTGTTGTTTTTTGCCTATTTCGGTGTTTCGCAGAAAAGGAATATAAAATGGAATGAAACCTTCATGAGGATCTTTTTTTGGAACGAACGCAATCCAGGAGACTTGGAGTGCACGTCAAGGAAGCAGCGAGGCGGCGAAAAGGTAGGACGGCGCGCCCAGGGGGGCCAGGCGCGCCCCCACCCTCGTGGGCCCCTCATAGCTCCACTGACCTACTTCTTTCGCCTATATATACTCTTATACCATGAAAACATCCAGGGGAGCCACGAAACCACTTTTCCATTGCTGCAACCTTCTGTACCTGTGAGATCCATCTGGCGACCTTTTCCGGCGATCTGCCAAAGGGGGATTCGATCATGGAGGGCTTCTACATCAACACCATAGCCTCTCCGATGATGTGTGAGTAGTTTACCATAGACCTTCAGGTCCATAGTCATTAGCTAGATGGCTTCTTCTCTCTCTTTGGATCTCAACACAAAGTTCTCCTCGATGTTCTTGGAAATCTATTCGATGTAATTCTTTTTGCGGTGTGTTTGTCGAGATCCGATGAATTGTGGGTTTATGATTAAGATTATCTATGAACAATATTTGATTCTTGTCTGAATTCTTATATGCATGATTTGATATCTTTGCAAGTCTCTTCGAATTATCAGTTTGGTTTGGCCTACTAGATTGATCTTTCTTGCAATGGGAGAAGTGCTTAGCTTTGGGTTCAATCTTGCGGTGTCCTTTCCCAGTGACAGCAGGGGTAGCAAGGCACGTATTGTATTGTTGCCATCGAGGATAAAAAGATGGGGTTTATATCATATTGCTTGAGTTTATCCCTCTACATCATGTCATCTTGCCTAATGCGTTACTCTGTTCTTATGAACTTAATACTCTAGATGCATGCTGGATAGCGGTCGATGTGTGGAGTAATAGTAGTAGATGCAGAATCATTTCGGTCTACTTGACATGGACGTGACGCCTATATTCATGATCATGCCTAGATATCATCATAACTATGCACTTTTCTATCAATTGCTCAGCAGTAATTTGTTCACCCACCGTAATATATGCTATCTTGAGAGGAGCCACTAGTGAAACCTATGGCCCCCGGGTCTACTTTACATCATATTATTTTCTCGTCAACTAGCTATTTCTGTCGCCGTTTATTTTGCTATCTTTACTTTTTAATCTATACAACAAAAATACCAAAAATATTTATCTTATTATCTCTATCAGAACTCACTTTCGTAAGTGACCGTGAAGGGATTGACAACCCCTTTATCGCGTTGGTTGCGAGGTTCTTGTTTGTTTGTGCAGGTACTAGGAGACTTGCGTGTAGTCTCCTACTGGATTGATACCTTGGTTCTCAAAAACTAAGGGAAATACTTATGCTACTTTGTTCCATCACCCTTTCCTCTTCAAGGGAAAACCAACGCATGCTCAAGAGGTAGCATATACTCATCCAGACCTCTTGTTATTCTCCGGCGACGGCAGCCTCACACCGCAGCCGAAGCAGTCAACCCATGTACTCCCCACCGCGTGGGCATCCACTGGCGCGTCTTCCCCTGCTCTGCATTGTCCGCTTCCTAGGCCTCCCCGTCATCCACCGCCCTGGTGCTCTCGCCCCGGCATGGTCAATGTGGTCAATGAATGACTTCCATCGGAAGAGTACTATACGTTGAGAGGCTGACAGCTGGGTCCATGACCGTAGTAAGGAAGTGCATCCTTATTATGCGGAAATAATGATTCCTCCACCTGACAGCAGGGACCCACCGGACGAGCCACCTTATTTCATAAAAAACATTTCCCCCCTGACTGTTGGGACCCACCAGCTACATCTTCGCACGCAAGGAAGTGCCTGACAGTCGGGACCCACCCGGTCGAAGCGTACGTGGCGTTTTCATTCTAGTCGCGAACGTGTACGTACAGACGATCGGTGTGTCTGCAGGATGCAGCGATGAACCGTGGCTGTGTAAGGAAGGGCACGTGTCGTAGTAGAGGCGCGCACGTAGCATGTACACGTATGTACAGTGGCCAGGGTGCAAGAAAGTAAATACGACCACGTACGTACATACAGGCGGGGTCTCGAATGCCTACTCACGCATACGTACGGCCAGGGCTCGTGTACATGGCTGGGTCGGAACGAAGAAACTACGCCGTCGTCGTGTTCATGGGGAGGCAACAGAATATGTCATGTTCATCGGCAGGCAACTGAACGTGTGCTATTCATCGGGAGCCAATCGGCTTGGACGGAACAGCCTATGGAAACGAGGCTTGGCGTACCGCAGAACGGAGGAAACGGCCTTGTGTTTGACTGGCCACGGTCAAAACGGGATCCTGTTCATCGGGAGGGGTCTGGCATACCACAAAATGGAGGAAACGGATCTCCTACGGTCGAAATGGGGTCCTATTGATCGGGAGGGATGTGGCGTACCGCAAAACGGAGGAAACAGACTTGTGTTGGAGTGCTACGGTCAAAACGGGGGTCCTGTTCATCGGGAGGGGTGTGGCGTACCGCAAAACGGGACTCCACGGGATATTGTTCATCTCCACCGTCGACCTCCTCCAGCCTCCACGGGCTACTATTCACCCACCGCCGACCTCCTCCAGCCTCCACATGCGACTGTTCATCCACGGGCTCCTGTTCATCCAGCCTCCAACGCACGCTCCTCCACCGGCTACTGTTCAACCAGCCCTCTCCACGAGGTCCTATTCAACCACCCCTCCATGACCTACTGTTCATCCGGCCCTCCACCGGCTATTGTTCAACCAGCCCTCCACCGGCTACTGTTCAACCAGCCATCCACGAGGTCCTGTTCATCCAGCCCTCCACGGGGTCCTGCAACTAACTCATTAGTCACATTGCTTGCAAGGCTTATAGTGATGTGCATTACCGAGAGGGCCCAGAGATACCTCTCCGACAATCGGAGTGACAAATCCTAATCTCGATCTATGCCAACTCAACAAACACCATCGAAGACACCTGTAGAGCATCTTTATAGTCACCCAGTTACGTTGTGACATTTGATAGCACACTAAGTGTTCCTCCGATATTTGGGAGTTGCATAATCTCATAGTCATAGGAACATGTATAAGTTATGGAGAAAGCAATAGCAATAAACTAAACGATCATAGTGCTAAGCTAACAGATGGGTCAAGTTAATCACACCATTCTCTAATGATGTGATCCCGTTCATCAAATGAAACTCATGTCTATGGCTAGGAAACTTAACCATCTTTGATTAACGAGCTAGTCAGGTAGATGCATACTAGTGACACTCTGTTTGTCTACGTATTCACACATGTACTAAGTTTGCGGTTAATACAATTCTAGCATGAATAATAAACATTTATCATGTTATAAGGAAATATAAATAACAACTGTATTATTGCCTCTAGGGCATATTTTCTTCAGTCTCCCACTTGCACTAGAGTCAATAGTCTAGATTACATTGTAATGATTCTAACACCCATGGACTCTTGGTGCTGATCATGTTTTGCTCGTGAGAGCGGCTTAGTCAATGGGTCTGCAACATTCAGATCCATATGTATCTTGCAAATCTCTATGTCTCCCTCCTTCACTTGACCGCAGATGGAATTGAAGTGTCTCTTGATGTGCTTGGTTCTCTTGTGAAATCTCGATTCCTTTGCCAAGGCAATTGCGCCAGTATTGTCACAAAAGATTTTCATTGGACCCGATGCACTAGGTATGACACCTAGATCGGATATGAACTCCTTCATCCAGACTCCTTCATTTGTTGCTTCCGAAGTAGCTATGTACTCCGCTTCGCACGTAGATCCCGCCACGACGCTCTGCTTGGAACTGCACCAACTGACAGCTCCACCATTCAATAAAAATATGTATCCGGTTTGTGAATTAGAGTCATCCGGATCAGTGTCAAAGCTTGCATCGACGTAACCATTTATGACGAGCTCTTTGTCACCTCCATAAACGAGAAACATATCCTTAGTCCTTTTTCAGGTATTTCAGGAAGTTCTTGACCGTTGTTTAGAGATCCACTCCTGTATTACTTTGGTACCTCCCTCCTAAACTAATAGCAAGGCACACACCAGGTCTGGTACACAGCATTGCATACATGATAGAACCTATGGCTGAAGCATAGGGAATGACTTTCATTTTCTCTCTATCTTCTACAGTGGTCGGGCATTGATTCTGACTCAACTTCACACCTTGTAACACAAGCAATAACCCTTTCTTTGCTTGATCCATAGTTGCTGATGACTGGCTACAAAGAATTGGAAGGGAGTTGACCACCACAGGTTGCACAGATGCTGAGAAGGTGCGTTTTGCCGCACACCAATTAGATGGACCTGCAGCCTCATGGTGGGAGAATTACACAACCACTTTCCCTATAGCCAATGTCACTTGTGGGTAGTTTCTGCAAGCATTCCGCACTGCTCATGTCTCAAGTGGAGCTATGAGAATGAAGAAGCATGAGTTTCGCAACTTATGCCAGGGAAACCATACTGTGGGGCAGTATGTGGATGAGTTTAGCAAGTTAGCCCGATATGCCCTAGATGATGTGGCCACACATGCCGCGAAGCAAGAGAAGTTTATGGAAGGGCTGAATGATGAGATGAGTATGCAGTTAATGGTGGCAACACTCAACAACTACCAGGAGTTGGTAGATAAGGCTCTTATGATTGAAGGGAAGCAACAGCAGATTGAGAGCCGCAAAAGGAAGTATGGACAAGGGAAGTACAATTCAGGAGCTTAGCAGAAGCCTCGTTTTACCCCGAACTCGGGAGGATATACCCATAACCATGGAGGCCATACCCACAATGGAGGAAGCTCGCATAACCACAGTGGCCCCAAGAATGGAAACGGGAATGGAGCAGGCAGCAATCAGAACCGCTCTAACCCATCCACACCCACCAAGAAGGATCTAAGTCACATTACTTGTTTCAAGTGCAGGAAGACTGGACACTACGCCACCGAGTGTTCTGAAGCAAAGAATGGTAACGACAATGGAAGCTCTGGGAAGAAGCCCAACCCTTTCAACAGGGGACAAGTGAACCACGTTAACGTGGAGGAGGTTGAATAGCAGCCAGATGCAGTTATCGGTAAGTTTTTGGTTAAGTCATTTACCGCTCTTGTTCTTTTTGATACTGGTGCATCACATTCATACATTTCAAGGGGGTTTGTGGACAAGTATAAGTTACCCACTTTAGCCCTTAGGTCACCCATGCTAGTAAGCTCACTAGGAGCAGAGTAGATGGCCAGCCGATGGTGCGATCGGATACCCTTAACCATTGGTAGCCATGTTTTCCCCTCAGACC
Source organism: Triticum monococcum (assembly GCA_034509565.1). Taxonomy (NCBI): domain Eukaryota; kingdom Viridiplantae; phylum Streptophyta; class Magnoliopsida; order Poales; family Poaceae; genus Triticum; species Triticum monococcum. Next base: position 106,206,244 of record CM067844.1, read on the forward strand.
TAATAATTTTGGAGTCACAAGGATTGGATGTGATACTAGGAATGGATTGGCTGTCGATGTATGGAGGAAACATCGATTGTGCCAGTAAGTCAATTTTGCTCACCACCCCGGAGGGAAAAAGGATTAAGTATGTATCCAGGCACGCGCCAAGGAGAACCCAAGTAAATTCCCTCTCAGGAGTTGTTCAAGAGGAAGTGCCTGTAGTGAAGGATTATCCGGATGTATTTCTAGAGGAGTTACCAGGCATGCCGCCAGACCGAGACATTGAGTTTTTGATAGAGCTGATGCCAGGCACCGGACCGATATCGAAGAGGCCATACCTGATGCCCACAAATGATATGGAGGAGATTAAGAAGCAGATCAAGGAGTTATTGGAGAAGGGTTATGTTTGACGAAGTGCGTTACCATGGGGAGCCCCAGTGCTCTTGGTTGAGAAGAAGGATGGATCATTGAGAATGGTTGTTGATTATCGTGCATTGAACAAAGTGACAATCAAGAACAAGTACCCACTGCCGATGATTAATGATTTGTTTGATCAGTTGCAAGGAGCTAAAGTATTCTCCAAGATCGATCTGCGATCAGGATACCACCAGTTGAAGATTCGAGAACAGGATATACCAAAGACAACATTCACCACACGGTACGGGTTATATGAGTATACGGTTATGTCATTTGGATTGACTAATGCCCCATCCTACTTCATGAGTATGATGAAAAAGGTGTTCATGGAGTTCTTGGATAAGTTTGTCGTGGTGTTCATAGATAATATTTTGGTATACTCGAAGAATGAAGAGGAACACAAGGAGCATTTGCGTTTAGTTCTCAAGAAGCTCAGGGAACATCAGTTGTATGCCAAGTTTAGCAAATTTGAGTTTTGTTTTAAGGAAGTAGGATTTCTTGGACATGTCAATCAGGATAAGATATAGCAATGGATCCTACCAAGGTTAAGTCAGTCACTGATTGGCTATCACCCACCTCAGTTGGAGAGATCCGCGGTTTTCTTGGACCTACAGGATATTATCGGAGGTTCATTGAGAATTTTTCCAAGATTGTGAAACCTATGCAAGAGTTGTTGAAGAAGGACACCAAGTTCAAATGGATAGATGAATGTGAGGCAAGTTTTTAGGAGTTGGAGAAACGTTTGGTTACATCCCCAATGCTGATTTTGCCAGATATACGCAAAGATTTCCAAGTGTATTGCGACGCTTCTCGCTTAGGACTTGGAGGAGTACTTATGCAGGATGGAAAAGTTGTTTCATATGCCTCACGTCAGCTTCGACCACATGAGTTGAATTATGCCACACATGATTTGGAGTTAGCAGCCGTAGTGCATGCGCTCAAGACCTGGAGACATTTTCTTATTGGAAATCGTTTTGATGTGTACACAGATCATAAGAGTTTGAAGTACATTTTCACACAGAAGGAGCTAAATCTCAGGAAAATGAGATGGTTGGAGCTTATAAAAGATTATGATATGAAGTTGCACTATCATCCAGGCAAGGCCAATGTCGTAGCAGACGCTTTGAGCTAGAAGAGTTATGACAATACCCTCATAAGTGGAGGGTTACCAATAGAGTTGGCCGAAGATCTCAGGGAGCTTCGTTTGGAGATAGTCCTTGGAGGTTTTGTTGCAACATTGGAAGTTCAGTCAACATTATTGGGAAAGATTCGAGAAGCTCAGAAGGATGATAAGGAAATTGCTGAGATAAAGGAGAGGATGAGTAAAGTAAAAGCCAAAGGTTTTCGTGAGGATGAGCACGACACCTTGTGGTTTGAGGACCGTGTTTATGTACCCAATAATGCAGAGATCAGGAAGTTGATACTTCATGAAGCTCACGACTCACCATACTCGATACACCCCGGAAACACCAAGATGTATTTCGATTTGAAGGAGCATTTCTGGTGGACAGGTATGAAGAAGGATATTGCCGAGTATGTAGCCGTATGTGATGTATGTCAGAGAGTGAAGGCAGAACATCAGAAGCCAGCAGGATTACTGCAGCCTATGTCGATACCCGAATGGAAGTGGGATAAGATTGGCATGAATTCATCACCAGATTGCCCAGGACCCGATCGGGATATGATTCTATCTGGGTTGTAGTGGATCGTTTGACCAAAGTGGCTCACTTTATCCCAGTGAGAACCACCTATACAAGTGCGAAGTTGGCCAAGATATATATGACCAGGATCGTATGTCTGCATAGAGTTCCAAGGACCATGGTATCAGATAGAGGAACACAATTTACTTCAAAGTTTTGGCACCAGCTGCACCAGACTTTGGGTACCAAGCTAGAGTTTAGTACAGCTTTTCATCCGCAGACAAATGGACAGGTCGAGAGAGTCAATCAGATTCTGGAGGACATGTTGAGAGCTTGTGCACTAGACTACGGATCTAGTTGGGATGACAATTTGCCTTATGCGGAGTTCTCATACAATAATAGCTACTAGGCCAGTTTGAAGATGGACCCTTTCAAAGCCTTGTATGGAAGGAGGTGCTGGACGCCATTGATTTGGGATGAAGTTGGAGACCACCAGTTGTTTGGGCCAGATTTGATCAAAGAGTCCAAAGATAAAGTTAAGTTGATTCATGATAGACTGAAGGTAGCTCAATCCAGGCAAAAGAGTTACATCGATACAAACCGCAAGGAGGTAGTCTATGAAGTCAGAGACAGAGCATATCTTCATGTGTCACCTCTGCGAGGAGTTAAACACTTTGGAGTTAAGGGAAAGTTAGCCCCGAGATTTGTAGGACCATACCGAGTGTTGGAATGTATGGGAGAAGTGGCCTACAAGTTGGAGTTACCCGTAGGACTGTCAGGAGTTCATGATGTGTTTCATGTTTCCCAGTTGAAGAAGTGCCATGCTGAGATGGCCGATATTCCTCTGAGAGATACAGTGCCCCTGGAAGCAATTCAGTTGGACAGTGATCTGACCTACGAGGAGAAACCAGTCAACATTCTTGAGTTTGCCAGCCGAGTTACACGCAACAAGGTTATCAAGTTTTGCAAAGTTCAGTGGAGCCACCATACCGAGGATGAAGCCACCTGGGAACGAGAGGATGATCTATGGAAAGACCACCCACACCTATTTTCTAGCCAACCCGAATCTCGAGGACGAGATTCATATTAAGGGGGGTAGGTTCGTAACATCCCAAATTTTCGATTTGGAATGTTATACATAGGTCATCATATGCATCTCATAATTTTATTTGCATTTCGTTTGCGATCCTAGAAATTCTAAGCAACTCAAGGACCCACGAAGAGAGTTGGGGATTTCATCTATTTTCATATTTGAATTTTCTCAAATACTAAAAAGAGGATCATTTTGGTTTTAGTTATTTTTCTCTCAGAAAATATTTCCAATATTAAAAATAAGAGAGAGGAGATAATATGACTTCTCCAAAATAAAAGAAATATTGGAGGAAAATGTAAAAATCAACTAAATTATTTTATATGGATTTTATTGCTATTTTATTTGAATTAGAAAATTTTGCATTTTTTAAAATTGCATTTTTAGGCCAAGAAAATGTTCACTATGTTCTCAATACTTTATTTAGACGGTGAAAATTGTTTTTGGCATTTTTAGAATTTTTTTATATTTATTTCGGATTTTTCTTTCTGCGGAATTTTTATTTAAAAAAACTTCCTGGACCGAACTGGTCGAGCCGCGTCACCCCCGACCCCAAGCGGGAATCCCGCTCTAGCACGCGCCACCGCCATGGCCGCCATGGCCGAGTCGGCCTCCCCGCCGCCTGGCCCCTCCCCTAAGCCGCCCTGCCCCTTCCCCCTTAAATAGTCGTCGCCCCCGCCCCACTTCGCCGCCCCGTCGAGCCGCACTCCGCCGCCCGTGCCACGCCTCGCCTCGCCGTCCCGCATGGCCCCGCCACCATCGGATCTGTCGCCGCCGTTTTTTTGGTTTTAGGTAAAAACCACCGGTTTTCTTAAAAACCCTATTTTGGTTTTATTTATTTATTTAGATCAGTTCGTTTTTTCTTTGGTTTAGTTATTTAGAGTTCGAATTCGCTCGTTTGTCTCTGTTAGTGGATGTTTGTCCCATAGATTTTTTTTCTTCTTCCGTTTATTTTTGGCCAAGGAGCTATCCGTGATTATTTTTATCGCAGATTAGCCCCTAATCTTCAAACCCTCGCAACTTTTCAACCGTTCATCCAAATCTAGTGAAACCAACACCAAAATCTTTGTCTCGAGCCCCTCTTTCTATTTAATCAACTTGAACATGATTTTGACAATTTAAAATTTGGTTTCAAGCAGATTTGAGTTCGAACTTATTTTGACAGTAGTTTCAGTTCCGTAGCTCTGATTTGGCCGTTTCTTTTTGCCAATCGAACCTGTTCAATTGAACTTTCAGATTTGGATCTTCTTATTAGAGTTTTACCCTTACATCTATGCTGGAGTGCTTATGTATGCTATTGTTTGTTTGCGATAGAATACCCGGAGTGCACAACGTGCTACTACGAGTCTCTAGGGTTTGCGAATCATCAACAAGGCTAGTAAAACATTGATCATACCCCTTTATTACCCAGTTTTTATGCATTAGTTACAATCCTCAAACATTTGCATGATTAGGATCGGTTAACATGTGGGCTTGTGAAGTAGATGATGAGGTAGAACCATTGCCCTTTTATTATCAAACCCTTGGGAGTTGCTTATATGTTATGCTTATATTGCCATGCTATGCCCGTAGACGTGGATTGGGTTTAAGTGTATCCATGACAGATGTGAGATGTTAATTAATGGTTAACTTAAGGTGGCTACTTAAATACACATCTGGGTGGATTGGTTGCGGGCACCTGGAGAATCCAGTGTTGTCCTAGGATATCCCGGAGTACCCGTGTGATAATCCTATGGTTAGCCACCCAAGCTCAAAGGGATCATAATATTATTCATGCTAGAAACTTCCGTGTGCAGCCACAAGCTATTATGGGCTCTAGCATAGTTGAGTATGTTGCATGACCTCTTTCACTGGTAGACTAGCAGATGTAGGGGATGTTGGTTGGTACTGTCTACCCAGAGTAAAGAGTTAATGTTTCTGAAAGACTGTGTCTCGGTCATCCATTTCTCAAACACGATGTAGTGCGAGAAATCCATCGTAGGAGATCAAGTCTTGTGGGAAAAAGTGTGCAACCCTCTGCAAAGTGTATAAACTAAGCATGGTTAGCCGTGTCCCCGGTTATGGACATCTTGAGTATCTCGTACTTGAATTATCATGTTGATCTCATCACTCTAAATTAATTGGTTGGGTTATTAATACTGTTTAATTGGGATTGAGTTGGAGGAACCTTCTCGATGTTTAACAACTACCATGATAGTTAAACAAAATATATTCCTTTGTTGTAGGAAAAATGGCTTTTCGCAAAACATTGTAACCATAGAGCCTCCACCAGCCATATATGCATGTAGTGATAGTTTTTATTCTATTCACTGCTCTACTGTGTTACTTTGCTAGCATATTCCATGTGCTGGCCCGTTTCGGGCTGCAACTTATCATGTTGAAGAATTTTCAGACGAAGAGTAAGGTGCGCTAGGTCGTTGTCCTGCACTCAGCTATGTCGTTGGAGTTGATGGACTCACTTTGTCTTCCAAGCCTTCCATTGTTATCGTATTTAGATGGCCTTAAGCCATATTTATTGTTATAAGTTCTCTTTCGAGACATTCGATGTAATAAGTGTGTGATTGAACTCTGTTATAAATCCTTCAAGTATTGTGTGTGTCAGCATTACCGATCCAGGGATGACACTTATACATAGAGATTTGACCGCCTGAGGTCAGATCGCTACAGCAGCATCTGCAGCAGGCTTGTCACCCAACGGTTCTTCCAGGACGTAATTCTTCTATGCAGCAATGATGATAATCCTCAAGTTACGGACCCAGTCCGTGTAGTTGCTACCATCATCTTCCAACTTAGCTTTCTCTAGGAACGCATTAAAATTCAATGGAACAACAACACGGGCCATCTATCTACAACAACATAGACATGCAAAATACCACCAGGTACTAAGTTCATGATAAATTAAAGTTCAATTAATCATATTACTTAAGAACTCCCACTTAGATAAACATCCCTCTAATCATCTAAGGATCACGTGATCCATATCAACTAAACCATGTCCGATCATCACGTGAGATGTGAAGTAAATATGCCCTAGAGGCAATAATAAAGTTGTTATTTATATTTCCTTATATCATGATAAATGTTTATTATTCATGCCAGAATTGTATTAACCGGAAACTTAGTACATGTGTGAATACATAGACAAACAGAGTGTCACTAGTATGCCTCTACTCGAGTAGCTCGTTGAATCAATGATGGTTATGTTTCCTGGCCATAGACATGAGTTTTCATTTGATTAACGGGATCACATCATTAGAGAATGATGTGATTGACTTGACCCATCTGTTAGCTTAGCACGATGATCGTTTAGTTTTGTTGCTATTGCTTTCTCCATAACTTATACATGTTCCTATGACTATGAGATCATGCAACTTCCTAATACCGGAGGAACACTTAGTGTGCTATCAAACATCACAACATAATTGGGTGACTATAAAGATGCTCTATAGGTGTCTTTGATGGTGTTTGTTGAGTTGGCATACATGGAGACTAGGATTTGTCACTCCGAGTATCGGAGAGGTATCTCTGGACCGTCTCGGTAATGCACATCACTATAAGCCTTGCAAGCAATGTGACTAATGAGTTAGTTGCAGTATGATGCATTACGAAATGAGTAAAGAGACTTGCCGATAACGAGATTGAACTAGGTATTGAGATAACGATGATCGTGTCTCGGGCAAGTAACATACTGATGACAAAGGGAACAACGTATGTTGTTGTGCGGTTTGACCGATGAAGATCTTCGTAGAATATGTAGGAACCAACATGAGCTTCCAGGTTCCACTATTGTTTATTAATCGGAGATGAGTCTCGGTCATGTCTACATAGTTCTTGAACCCGTAGGGTCCGCACGCTTAATGTTCGGTGACGATCGGTATTATGAGTTTATGTGTTTTGATGTACGTAAGGTAGTTCAGAGTCCCGGATATGATCACGGACATGACGAGGAGTCTCAAAATGGTCGAGAGATAAATATTGATATATTGGACGGCTATATTTGGACACCGAAAGTGTTCCAAGTGATTTTGGAGAAAACCAAAGTGTCGGAGGGTTACTGGAACCCCCCCCCCCCCCCCGGGGGGGGGGGAACTAATGGGCCACATGGGCCTTAGTGGAGAGAGAGGGACACCCAGGGAAGGCCGCGCACCCCCTCCCCCTTTGGTCCGAATTGGACTACGGAAGGGGGCGGCGCCCCCCTTTCCTTCTCCCTCTCCTCCTTCCTTTCCCCTCCTAGTAGGACTAGGAAAAGGGAAGTCCTACTCCTACTAGGAGGAGGACTCCTCCTCTCCTGGCGCGTCCCATGGGCCGGCCGGCCTCCCCCTTGCTCCTTTATATACGGGGGCAGGGGCACCCTAGGACACACAAGTTGGTCATTGATCTCTTAGCCGTGTGCGGTGCCCCCCTCCACCATAATCCACCTCGGTCATATCGTCGTAGTGCTCAGGCGAAGCCCTGTGCCGGTAGCTTCAAAATCACCGTCATCATGCCATCGTGCTGACGAAGCTCTCCCTCGACACTCAGCTGGATCAAGAGTTCGTGGGACGTCACCGAGCCGAACGTGTGCAGATTGCGAAGGTGACGTACTTTCGGTACTAGGATCGATCAGATCGTGAAGACGTACGACTACATCAACCGCGTTGTTATAACGCTTCCGCTTACGGTCTACGAGGGTACGTGGACAACACTCTTCCCTCTTGTTGCTATGTATCACCATGATAGATCTTGCGTGCGCGTAGGAATTTTTTTGAAATTACCGCGTTCTCCAACACTGGCATTCGAGCCAGGTCTATGCGTAGATGTTATATGCATGAGTAGAACACAAAGGAGTTGTGGGCGTGGGTATATACATATTGCTTGTTGTCACTAGTTGATTCTTGATTCGGCGGTATTGTTGGATGAAGTGGCCCAAACCGACATTACGCGTACGCTTACGCGAGACTGGTTCTACCAACGTGCTTTGCATATAGGTGGCTGGTGGGTGTTAGTTTCACCAACTTTAGTTGAATCAGATTCAATGGACATGGTTCTTTCTAAAGATCAAAAAGCAATCACTATACCGCGTTGTGGTTTTTGATGCGTAGGTAAGAACAGTTCTTGCTCAGCCCGTAGCAGCCACGTAAAACTTGCAACAACAAAGTAGAGGACGTCTAACTTGTTTTTGCAGGGCATGTTGTGATGTGATATGGTCAAGACATGATGCTAAACTTTATTGTATGAGATGATCATGTTTTGTAACAGAGTTATCGGCAACTGGCAGGAGCCATATGGTTGTTGCTTTATTGTATGAAATGCAATCGCCATGTAATTGCTTTACTTTATCACTAAGCGGTAGCGATAGTCGTAGAAGCAATAGTTGGCGAGACGATAACGATGCTTCGATGGAGATCAAGGTGTCAAGCCGGTGACGATGGTGATCATGACAGTGCTTTGGAGATGGAGATCAAAGGCATAAGATGATGATGGCCATATCATATCACTTATATTGATTGCATGTGATGTTTATCCTTTATGCATATTATTTTGCTTAGTTCGGCGGTAGCATTATAAGATGATCTCTCACTAATTTTCAAGGTACAAGTTTTCTCTCTGAGTATGCACCGTTGCTACAGTTCGTCGTGCCGAGACACCACGTGATGATCGGGTGTGATAAGCTCTACATTCACATACAACGGGTGCGAGCTAGTTTTGCATACGCAGAATACTCGGGTTAAACTTGACGAGCCTAGCATATGCAGATATGGCCTCGGAACACTAAGACCGAAAGGTCGAGCATGAATCATATACTAGATATGATCAACATAGTGATGTTCACCATTGAAAACTACTCCATCTCACGTGATGATCGGACATGGTTTAGTTCATATGGATCACGTGATCACTTAGATGATTAGAGGGATGTCTATCTAAGTGGGAGTTCTTAAGTAATATGATTAATTGAACTTTCATTTATCATGAACTTAGTACCTGATAGTATTTTGCATGTCTATGTTGCTGTAGATAGATGGCCCGTGCTGTTGTTCTGTTGAATTTTAATGCGTTCTTAGAGAAAGCTAAGTTTAAAGATGATGGTAGCAAGTACACGGACTGGGTCCGTAACTTGAGGATTATCCTCATTGCTGCACAGAAGAATTACGTCCTAGAAGCATCGCTAGGTGACAAACCCGCTGCAGGAGCAACGCCAGATGTTGTGAACACATGGCAGAGCAAAACTGATGACTACTTGATAGTTCAGTGTGCCATGCTTTACGTCTTAGAACCGGGACTTCAACGATGTTTTGAACGTCATGGAGCATATGAGATGTTCCAGGAGTTGAAGTTAATATTTCAAGAAAATGCTCATATTGAGAGATATGAAGTCTCCAATAAGTTCTATAGCTGCAAAATGGAGGAGAATAGTTCTGTCAGTGAACATATAATCAGAATGTCTGGGTACCACAACCACTTGACTCAGCTGGGAGATAATCTTCCTAATGATAGTGTCATTGACAGAGTTCTTCAATCACTGCCGCCAAGATACAAGAGCTTCATGATGAACTATAGTATGCAAGGGATGCATAAGACAATTCCTGAGCTCTTCGCAATGCTAAAGGCTGCAGAGGTAGAAATCAAGAAGGAGCATCAAGTGTTGATGGTCAACAAGACCACTAGTTTCAAGAAAAAGGGTAAAGGGAAGAAGGGGAACTTCAAGAAGAACAGCAAGCCAGTTGCTGCTCACGTGAAGAAACCCAAGTCTGGACCTAAGCCTGAAACTGAGTGCTTCTACTACAAAGGGACTGGTCACTGGAAGCGGAACTGCCCCAAGTATTTGGCGGAGAAGAAGGATGGCAAAGTGAAAGGTATATTCACTACAAAAAGTTACACTTCTGTGATGATACGTGTTTGTCACAGTAGGTCGCGTTTTTGTCATGCATGTACATCCATCACAAATTTATGACAGAATTAAGATAGTCATACCTGTGTTGTCGTAGAAGTGTTCCATGACATTACCAAAATTATCATCACGGAAGTGTCCACATCCATGACGATAAATCACGCGTCATAGAAGTGCTTTCGTCAAGGGTGGTCGACACATGGCATCCACCGTAACGGAACGCCGTTAAGCTATCGGGTCGGGTTTTGGATCCGATAACCCGTTAACAGCCCCGGCCAATGGGGATTTTCCACGTGTAAAATCATCATTGGCTAGAGGAAACATGTGTTAGCTCATCGTTGGGATAGATGTCATCCACTCACTGGACAGAAGGCGCCTATGCTACGTCGACACGTGGCACGGCCCAACAGTGGCCCATTCTTGTGAAAAGGCCAGCCCATTTGACTTGGTCAAAAGCTGGTGGGCCGGCCCATGGAAAGCATGTTAACGGCCTGTTCGCATATAGCCCATTTACAGCCCGCTAACCCAAGGCCCATTACGCCCTATCTGAATTAGGCCCAGTAGTGTCATATGGGCCATCCAATATGATTCCAACCCGTTTTCACTTCTAGCCCATGTATAGCCCATGACGTCTTTCGGCCCATATGAGGCCCTTTGTAACTCTTGGCCCATTAGCGGCCCGTGCTGAAACTGGCCCGTAATGAACAGTGTATTACTTTACACCCATTAACGACCCATGGTGAAACTGGCCCATAATGAACAGCGTATCACTTTATACCCATTAACGGTCCGTTATTCCATTGGGCCGTTTCCAGCCCAAGTTAACTTTCAGCCTTCTAAGGGCCCATTTATTCTTGGGCTCATTTGCAGCATTCGGTTACTTATGGCTCGTTACTGTCATTTTCTGCTTCTGGGCCAAATTCAGCCCGCCGTTACAGTCGGCCCATTTGTGGACCATTAGTCTGTTGGGCCATTTTCATAGCATCACCAAATACGGCCTATTAACGGCCCGTTATGGTCAGCCCATAAAACGTATGATTTCCATTAAAGGCCCGTCTATGGCCCATTAAAGGCCCGTATAAGACCCATAAATGAGTCGGCGGCCCATGGATCCTACGAGACGTAGAAGGCCCATGGATCCTACGAGACGAACAAGGCCCATGGATCCTACGAGACGTAGAAGGCCCATGGATCCGACGGCCCATGAAGGGCCATGGTCGGGCGAGTTGGCCCCCGTTTGAACGATATAGCATATTCAAAGAATTATCCTACTCAATACTATCACCTCTAAAAAGCATACACTATACAACAAAGAGATCAAGGCATAGAAAGGTAGAATAATCCTACACTATACAATAAAGAAATTACAGCCGATTATACCCACTGGGCATTATGGTTCGGCACAGGTGATAATAAAGCATACACAAACAGCAAATTACATACACTGGGCAAATACAGCTCATACATCATGGACGCGCATCAACTTAACTCCATTTGAACTATAATCTCTTTAGAAAATAGGATTGGCCGCATTCAGATAGCACAAATTTCAGTCTGCAAAATCGACAATTCCTTCATGGTTACCTCAGTGTCTTGTTTCATTTTTTTGACTCCTGCATCTAATACCTGCATGTCCAATCTCAACTTGTTGATTATACGTTGATAATCATGTACACATTGTCTTGCCACCTCTAGTTGATGCTCGAGAACATCAACACATTCCAATTCCAATCCATAATCATTCGGTAACGGCCATGCCGCACTGCTCGCAGATCTTTGTGTTGATGTCACTTCATCCTGAAATGTTTCTGTAAGTACACATGACTAGGGCAAAAATATAGTTACAACAGTGAAGCGAACAAGACACTATTTTGTACTACATGGCAAAACAGGACTAACAATAATGCTACACGTCACTTTCAAAAAAAATGTTACACGTCATGAAGCATAAGCAGGTGATATTTTAAAAATTATAAAAAAGATAGTCTGTGCAGCCTGCATACAGAAATCCCTCTTAGCTCACTAGAGGAGCATGATGTTGGGGCCCAATCGAAAACACAGACAAGTTACAAATTTAGACAGCACGTTGCGTATAAGTAAGCAAGCAGTTGGCCATTGTCTGCCTCAATTAAAGTCTTAGGGAGCATAATGAACAGCAGAGGGTTTCATACAAACATACTACAGCAGGCAAAACTATGCAATCATTAGCGTAGTATAAACTAGATTGTGAGCCTCATGCAATAATAGTTGGTTAATAGACTTCAAAGCTTCAGGCACACTTCGGCAGAGTAATTAAATGGTAAGTCCTTTAATTATGTCAACTAATAGTGATAGAAGTACTGAACATCAGGCATGATTATTTGGGCATCTCATTAACTGAGGACAAATAAAGCAATTGAAAAGATAAAATTAACTATGCCTGAAACAAACAAGGAATTGAACTGTTGAGTTGCATACAGTGACTTACCTTAGCAGGTTGAAGAGGCTCAGCGCAGCTCCTACTTCTCTTGCAAGGCTCCTTCCTAACATCTTGTACTTGGAAATCCTCAATCTTATCTTCATTGCACCCCCTCTGCAAGGTGACACAAACTAGTTACTCGTCTCCTTGGAAGATAAATATGCATACTTTCCAGTCTGTGAACACAAAAGGATGAGATTATAACAAAACAACACCACATAATGAAACATGCCGCATCTCTTGCACTTGCACACAATGAAATGAGCATTTACTATGTCTGCACTATGTAAAAACTAGGCATACCTTTGAACTGGATCTCCAGGTACTCTTGGAGAGCCTACTGTAGTGTACAGCCAAACCTTTATGTCACCTATGAGTTAGACAAGGCCACACTACAGCAGCCCTTAGTGTTTAAATCGTTGACAAGCTCTGTTAGAGTGTTAGGTCAAGAACAACAAGTAATCAAAGCAAACAGTCCTAGTATGGCTGGCTGATGCAAACAAGTAATTGAACAGATGTGTGAGCAAATCTTACATATCAATAAAAGAAGCAACGAAGGAGGCTTGAAGACCATCACTTGACTGACTAGATTTAAGGGGCATTTAAACATCATGTGCAACGTATGAACTAACATAAACATTGCATATTCCAGATTCTACAATGGAATGCACATGTATTAGGTTATGCCATGTATGATGATGCCTAAATGTACAGATAGCAGGCAGGAGTGATTCATCATTGCACGCACAATTGAATTGCAGGTGAAGGGCCAGTTCGATTCCTCCTTTTCAGGGCATATTGTCAAAATAAGCCATACAAGATGTAAAGAAGTCATTTCTGAGTTATGGGCTTGGGCTTAACTAATTTCACTTTGGAGGGGGGTGTTTCGGGTAGAACCTCACTAAAAATTGAAGGGAAGGGTAATAGTGAAATGACTCTGTTGTCTGCCTATATTACACTCAAAATGCAACTGTTGACGCCCGTGCCACACCTGACCCTCAAGTAAAAACAAACACGCAAGCATTCATTACCCTGCCCGCTTGCATCTCCTCTTCCCTTTCCCTCTACCTCGATCCCCTGCCTGCAGCACTAGGGTTCTTTCAGTGAGCCGTCGCCACTGGTCCCATCTGGCCTGGTCCTCGACGATGCTCTGTCCAGCTAGGCTACATGGCCGGCGGGTAGGGGCAAATCTCCCTGGCTGCTCCTCCCCCTGGCGCCGCCCCTCATTCTCATGGTCTCCGGCAGCTGCTCCACTATGGTTCGTCCAACGCACTACTCCGGCGGGCGCTGCACAACTACGGCTGATGCCACACTGCGGCAGAAGGCACCTTATTCCCCCTCCCCTTCTCCCAGGCCATGGCCTTGAGGTGCTGTTGAAGGATGAGCTCATCCAATAAGGTGAGGATCTCCTCTGATTTTTTTGCCAAATTTTCATTCTGATCCACTATACAATGAATTGCTATGAGCTGCTTCTGCTGCTGCTGTATGATGCATTGCTATGAGCTGCTCCTGCTGCTGCTATATGATGAATTGCTATGGGCTGCTGCTGCTGTATGATTAGTTGCTATGAGCTGCTGCTGCTGCTATATGATGAATTGCTATGAGCTGCTGCTGCTGCTATATGATGAGTTGCTACAAGCTGCTCCTGCTGCTGCTATATGATGAATTGCTATGAGATGCTCCTGCTGCTGCTATATGATGAATTGCTATGAGTTGCTCCTGCTGCTGCTATATGATGAATTGCTATGAGCTGCTGCTGGTATATGATGAATTGCAAACTGCTCCTTCTGTATGATGAGTTGCTATGAGCTGCTATTGCTGCTATATGATGCTTTCAGGTGGTGCTGCTATACAATAATAACCAGCCACTTGGACCATCAAATTTCAATAAATAATTGTTATTCATTTAAATGTGGGTCATGCGTTCTTCGTTTAAATTAGGCAATGGGATCTCTATGGAAAACATTGACCAAAGTAGATTGTGCCAAGTAGATGGTATCTTTGTATTTGCATTTTGAGCAAATAGTGATGGTCTGTTTTCCTATCATATTAATTACTGCACTGGGTTCAATTTGTGATGTTTACAAGTCAAATTAATTTCCATATGGGAAACAAAATGAAAAAATATAATGCAATCTAGACTTTCCACTGATCATACCAGAGATAAGCTGAAAACGCAATGAAAAGAACTGGTTGGCTTATTACATGGAGCTTATATTCACATGTGCTTATTTTCTTAGGATAACTCGTAATAACTGTCCCTAAGAAACTTGGCTAATAGAACTGGCATACAAATAACATGTCACGATGATTGCAATGGAGGAGTGACGTACTATAGCACACTGTATAGGCTCACCGCTGCCTCTCCTTTTTTGCGATGTTCCATGAAATTGCCACATACATCTTGTACTTCTTCATTGTGTAACCCTATCTGCAAGTTGACACAGCTAATTTCATACATCTCTACATGATACTACATTGCATATCCCTTGCGCATATTTAAACCACCAATTAACGATTGTGTGCGTACCATAAACTAGACATGACTCTGTATGCTGGACTAGCAGGCACTCTAAGGGAGCCTAATGTAGTGCACTGGAATTCCTACATGCCACCTACGATTTTGTGTAATGTACTACCCATGTTCCTAAATATATGTCTTTGTAGAGATTCCAGTATGGACCACATACAGATGTATATAGATGCATTTTCGAGTGTAGATTCACTCATTTTGCTCCATATGTAGCCTATAGTGGAATCTCTAGAAAGACTTATATTTAGGAACGGAGGTACGAGGTAGTATCATGTATGACATCTACATATCTAATTTAGCAGCCAGTAGTAGAAATCATTGTCTGCACAAAGGGATTACTAGTCGAAAATCCTAGCAAAGCACGCTGGCAGGCACAGAACAATACAAGAGAGAGAGACGCGCTTACAAGATCATAGCAATGCCTCAGTCCAGGATCTTCGTTGGCCAAGCTGTTAGATCCAGAAGAAACATCGTCCTTGTAGTTTTTTCCAGCTGCATAACAGGTAACAGTGACCGGTTAGTATATTTGAAGTACATCGGGCAGGTGATGCTGGACGGGTTTAAAGGTGACAAGTACCTAGGCCGTGGCGGGTGCTTGGCATCTCTCCAGACGGTGGGAATCAGGTTAGAAACGTCGAGGGTGATGACGCTGCGCTGGCTGTCGGGGTCCGGTAAGGAGACCTAGAACCGTCGAGTAGGGTGTTTGTAGAGCGGCTCTGATAGAGTGGACTATGGTGTGGGCGAAGCGGATCTGTGGTCGTGGACGAGGGCGTAGGTGAAGCTGCTCCGGTGGTTGGGTTAAGGATGGTGTCGACGACGCGGATCTGTCGTCATGGACGGGGCGTCAGAAGCTGCTCCAATGGTTGGGTTAAGGATGGTGTCGACGATGTGGATCTACGGCCATGGACGGGGCGTCAGAAGCTGCTCCGGTGGTTGGGTTAAGGGTGGTGTTGATGATGAAGATCTGCGGCCGTGGACGGGGCATCAGAAGCTGCTCCGGTAGGTTGGATGAGGGTGCGAGGAAGCGGATCTGAGGTCGTGGACTTGTGAGTTGGCAAAGCGGCCCCGATAGGGTTGAGAATGGTATAGGCGAAGCTACTCCAGTAGGGTTGACGATGGTGTCGGCGAAGCGGCTCCGGTAGGGTTGAGGAAGGAGTCGGCGAAGCGGCTCCGGTAGGGTTGATGAAGGTGTCGGCAAAGAGGATCAGAGGTCGTCGACGTGGGCGTCGGTGGGGCGGCTCCGAGGGGTGTGGACGAAGCGTCTCCGGTGGGGAGTACGAATGAGCCGCTGCAGATGTGCGGTGATTGACGAGAGTACCGGCGAAGCAGATCCAGCGTCGTGGACAAGGCCGGCACTGAATGGGCTGTGGTACAGTGGTGGATGAGCAGTCTACTTGTTTCTAGGGGAGGTGGGAGGGGTAGATGCGGTCGCAGAAGCAGATCCGGCGAGGTGGACGCCGCTGGCAGTGAATGGGCTATGGTACGCCGGTGGATGAGCATTCTACGGTTTCGAGAGGGGAGGGGAGAAAGGGTGATGAAGTACGGACGGTGTGATGTAAGATGCTCTGGTGTTGTGGAGTTAGTCATTTTTGCAGGAGGGGGAGAGGAAATGGGGGTGCCGTGTAGGGGGGGAACCGGAAGTTACCAAAGCAGCCCCGACCTATCATGTAGATGAGGGCGGTATTGTAACTGTTGGTCTCCGTGCACCAAGGACAAAAGGGGGATTTCGCATGCTAAAGACTAAGGTGGAGGAAATTTTAGAACGAGGCGGGAGATTTTGCCGCCCGCGGGATCATTCGTATCCAGTTTCAACTAATTTTGGACCATGCTAGCGGGAAGGTTATGCTAGACTGTGTACACGGGGCACGCATCAGAAGTTAATAACTGGTGTGAAGTCCACCCCAGAAAAAAAGACAATAACTCGGGATGATGCGCCGATAACTTGGACGTTCACACGGGCGCGGCCAATCGTACGGGTGTAGTGGCGCCTTCACAAAAAAAAGGGATCAAACACTCAGCCTATGTATTTCTCGTGTAAATAGATAATTTAGTGCCATTGGTTATTTACTTTAAACATAATGCATTGACGTGTTAGTGTAGAGACGCACAAAAAGAAATGGATATTGTAGTCAGCTACTTAAAAGTGTTACCTCATATGATTACATAGCCTCCATTTCATAAATTGCATACCTGCTGAATTCATATATGAATATTACATATATTACTTCAAAATAGAAACTTAAATCATCCAAGACTAATGAATTTGAATGCAAGAGTAACAATGGTGCATGTACATGATAGCTACATTGGTTGTTTGAAGAAACATCACTGTAACTTTGGCATGCACAACTGAAAAGGTTTATTTAAATAGAAAAAATGTGATATGTGAGTGTCCAATCTTTATAGCGTTGAATCGATATTGAACCTTTGGCCACGATACGAAGTAGATATTGACTTATGTTCAAGCGATGCATGTCCACGATCGCTAGATAGTGACACGTGAATGAATTGTGCAATCTCTCTCACACGCATACATATCTCATTTCCCTGTGGGCATCGGAATCACACACGCGCACTTCGTGTATTTCTCTCCCTCCATCAGGGTTAAATTCGTCTTTCTACCCCGTCCTACAAGTCTCTCACACGGAAACACACACGCTCTCTATGTCTAACACGCCCACCCCTTTAATCCCGCCCACCCACAGCCACTAATGTCTCAAAGTATAATAATGTCTCTCACACATATGCTATCTACCTATCCCTTAATATAGCTAGATATGTGTCACACAAACTCCTTCTCCCTACTAGCAAGATGCCCATGCGTTGCACGGAACATCAAGATGCATTTGTATGAGAAGTTTATCTTGTGGGAGAAAAGGATGAACGAGGGAATGCCTTATTTGCAAATGCGGAGAGGGGTGTGGGTATCTTTTTGCAAAATTGCCATAGTTTCCTTCCTGTCCGTCAGATATAAATCGGATGGCCTATATTGCAGGATGGCAGGAACACCATCATCACCAACTCTGATTTTTATAAGAATAGAGATATGTGAGTGTCACTGCCCCCCCCCCACACACCCACACTTCCCAACACCGAAGGAGTAGGGTGACACCTCGATCTTGATACTAATCTATCGACTGGCTTCTCTCTCAAACATACACACACACACACACACACACACACACACACACACACACACACACTACTGGGCACCGAAGGAGTAGGGTGGCACATCGATCTTGATAATAACCTATCTACTCCTCTTTCAAACAGACACACACACACACACTCGCTAGTTGTGCCTCTGTGCCTACCGCGCACACTCGCGATACGTCTTTCCCCCCCCCCCCCCCGCCCAACAATGACAGCAGACGGGTGACAACTCAATCTGATCATAATCTGTCAATTGGTTTCTCTCTCAAACATTGTGTCTCGGTGCCTCGCTCGGTAGCCTCCTCGATATGTAGACTTCTCGCGCGCGCACAGTTTGCCTCTTTCAAACGATGACGCTGAACCCAGTGTGCCTTGTTTTTACCGGCCTCATGTGATAGTTTTCACCCTGTTTTCTATTAATTAACAAGGCAACCTTTTCTTTGTTACTACTAGTGAATCTAGAATCATTCGGGGCAGACATAAAATATATCACTTCAACCCAATTATCGTAGCAACTATTTTAAAAGAAATTAGCTAGCTGCCTGTGCGTTGCACGGGACATCAAGATGCATTTGTATGAGTAGTTTATCTTGTGAGAGAAAAGGTTGAACGAGGGACGGCCTTATTTGCGAACGTGGAGAGATGTGTGGGTATATTTTTGCAAAATTGCCATAGTTTCTTTCCTATCCGTTAGATATAAATCCGACGGCCTATATTGCAGGATGGCACACACACCATCATCACCAACTCTGTTTTCTACTCCCTCCGTCCGAAAATACTTGTCATCAAAATGGATAAAAAGAGATGTATCTAAAACTAAAATACGTCTAGATACATTTCCTTTTATCCATTTTGATGACAAGTATTTCCGGACGGAGGGAGTATTTGTCTTTTAGAGATTTCAACAAGTGACTATGACCGGACCTTACCAACATACTGAAAAAAGTAGTCCATAATTTTGATGTTACCCTCTTTTCTTGGCGGTGCAGTGCCATCTGGATACCTCATAAATAAATCAAGGACAAATCTGACCCCTTCCTGAAAAGACATACGAAGCAAAATGAGTGAATATACAATCTAAAATATGTCTACATACACATCCGTATGTGGTAGTCCATTTGAAATCTGAAAAAGACAAATATTTAGGAACGAATGGAGTATATATAAGAGTAGACATGGAGATATATCTCCAGCATGGTCTACAACAAAAATGTGCTGGGCTGGTTAGTGCCGTATGCTCACAACGCGATGACATGAGTTTGAATTCTGTCTTTTAACTTTATATTTTTATATTATATATTACTCTACTTATTTAATATATACTTCTTTCGCTACTGTACTGACAGTGGAACCCACAGAGTACTTAGAATACAAGATTAAGGATGGACTTGTTTCTTTTTAACTTTCTGTACGAAGCTATAGCCACCCTGCAAGTCACGTGTACACTGTACATGCAATTAACTTTTTATAGAGGGGCAATCATACAAGCAATTAACTCAAATGGATTGGATGTCACTCTATTATTTCTAGCATAAAGAGCATCTCCAACGGTAGCCGGCAAATTTCCTCCCGCTTCCTTAAGCGGAGGACGACATCAAATGCCAGCGGCATACATTTTTACAACTCTAACCAACCAGATGAAATTCATGCAAACACGGACTGATTTCATATAAGCATGAAGGATTTCGTATAAAAAAGCCGGATCTTCATATAAACATGATGGATTTCATTAAATTTACATGAACTAAGAGGTGCCAATCCGGCTCTCTTGTATAATTAATACTCCCTCCATCCGGAAATACTTGTCCTAGAAATGGATGTATCTAGACTTATTTTAGTTCTAAATAGCCGCCCGCGGATCCCTTTGTCTTCCTCATGTCCGTCAGACACTTGCGGGGTCGATGAAGGTCCTCGGAAGAGACGAAGCAGCAAAGAAACCACCTGAATCCGCGGCCGTTGCCTCGGCGGTGGCCTTCATGGGTCCCAAGTGGCGGCGGCCTCCCGTGTTCTACTTCTCCTCGATGATGGTGGCTGACACGGAGAAGCTGGCCACCGACTCGTCGCTCTCCATGCACCCGGCTTCTGTCTCTGCCTGCATGGCGCTGCCGCAGGCACGGGAGGCGCGCCCACAGACACGGGAGGCGCGGCCACCGCAGACACTGGTGGCGCGGTACGACGCGGCAGCGATGGCGCCTGTACCGGCGTGCTCGCCACCGTGCCTGCGTGGAGCAACTCGCCACTCCTCATCGAGCTGAACTGGAGCGGCAAGTTGCTGAACCACGTGCCTGCTTGGGGCGGCAACTGGCTCCATCGGGCCAAGCGAGATTGGTGAAGCAGCGAGCGGCCTCGCCCATATCCGGAGGGCTCGGCGGGCCACCCAGCAGGGTAATATGCCGGAGAACGGCTCATCGGAAGAGTGGAGAAAATTGTGAAAGAGGAGATGGGGGAGCGGCGGAGGGGTGCGATTCTTGCCCGCTGTCTGTCTGGCCTAGTGTAAATAGAGGGCAGATGGTAGGAGCTTGGCCGGCGTCAGGCCTCGTTTAAACTGAGGGCGGACAGGAGGAGCTCGGCCGGTGTTGCGTTTAATTCCGGCCTGCTCATGGATGGACGTGTGGCCGGAGTAGGATTCTCGGTTTGCATGCGGGTTTAACGGAGGGGTTTAATGGAGGTGCCGGGTGTGCAGTGGGCAGCGCAGTACTATTCGATTTGACAGCAGTAATGAGTCATCAAATCACAAAGGCCCTCGCCTCTCGTGAAACCGACTGAGCTAGACTGCCCCGCCCTCTAGCCTTTTAAAAAATGTATATACTCCACTTTTGTACAGTAGTAGTATCGATGGATTGCGCCATGGAGCAAAACTTGAAATTAAAAAAGATGGTACATATAGAGAGGGAGTATTCGATTTGACAGCGGGCGGCGTAGTTCCCGATACGGCTTTAATGCAAACAAGGGAGGGAGTAGCGGTTCCCGATATGTTGAACGGCCAATGCATCCTCCTTCAATTAATGCATGAGGGAAGTAATGGGAGGAGGTCCAGGAAAAGAGGCTGCACGATGTGAATGCAACTTAGTTTGCCCTCATATAAAGGCGCCCCTCCATTCAAGCACTGATGGCCCTGCGACTGCCCGCCGACGCCACAAAGAATGTCCACCTGGAGGTCGCGCTCGCCGCGAGGCGCCTCGCCCTACAAGAATTCGTTGACCAACACATCCACGTGTATGAGGAAATCGTGTACATAGGTATCTACAAGGCCAGTGAGGACGCTACGACGTTGGCCTTCCTCAACCGGCTGGAAGCCTTGGATGCCTTTGCTGAGAAGCACCTCGACCTCGCCACAAAAGCCGCCGCTCCTTAGCCGCCGGTCGGTGGCCCGACGCACTAAGTTGAGGAGGAGGAGGTCGTACGTTCGTGGATCCATCTTTCTTCTTGCCTTCTGTAACCACCACTGCGATTGCATCATCGTGGCTTTAATTCTTATTGTGTTGTTGCATTCTCATTCCAGTCAATACCGACAAGTGCGATCCCTTTGCTTAATTATATGCATCACTGTAACTAGTACGCCATCCATCAATTTATAAGTTGTGCTTACCTTTTCCATCAACTTCGTGCAACGCACGGGCATCTTGCTAGAAACACTAGCATATGTCTATATAATCTGTACGTGATAGTCCATTTGAAATCTCCAAAAAGACAAATATTTAGGTACGGAGGGAGTAATATATTAGGAGTATATCAAAACAATAGTGATTTCTTTCAAGTTTGTGAACAAATACTACTATTCTACTACTTTGGATCCATCGCAATGCACGGGCACATTGCTGGTAAAAGGAAAAGGACTGCCGCGTTCGCGTCGCACCCCCACACGCCCGGGAATTGGGAGTACAACACGGCCCGTCTGGCATGACACATAGCTTAGGGAAGGCATGTTGCCTAGCATTTTCACTTTCATGTGGGACCGCCGTTGAGCAAACCGACACCCCGCCCGTCGCGAGGTTGGAAAACAGAAACGAGGGGAAGATCTAGCTGTAGCACAGAAGCCAAGAAATTTGGTGTCAGACGGGGCTCGTTGATAGAGTAGGAGCATTCCGTACTAGTACTACTCCTACTAGTACCAAGTTTGTACTCCTAATACTATATTACTAGTACTACCACTATACAACTAGTAGGTACGTGCACGGCACAACATCGTAGGAACAAAAAACGGGAAGATCTTGTTTTGGGTGATTTATCTTTTTTTCAATCAACGTAGTATGAATAATATGATGTGGGGGCACCCATGAAGCTTATGTGGCTTGGTTGCATGGCTACGGAAGGTTAGAGAAAAATAAATAGATAATGTGTTTAGAGTGCACTCCACTAAATAGATATACTTTGGATCCATTGCAACGGACCGGCACATCTATATCTATACCCCCTATATAGTGTGTGAAAAACTTTGAAAGTTGGTCGTTGGACGAAGCCAATCCGACAGTACAAAGATGGAAAATCCGAGCACTACTGGCCGTTGGATATTATCCACAAGATTCTGCCACATGTATAATCTAGAAGACTCCATGGTTGAACTTAATTCATGACTAACTTTGCCACAACTAAGCTTAGGCAAAGTTATTAGTTCTTCAAAATGAGAGCCACAAGTTGGCAAGCCTAAGGGAATCTTGCCACATTTTTTGTGTGTATGTCATGTGGGGCCTTAGTGTGGCTTGCCTAAGGTGTGGCTTGAACCAAACACTCACCTAAGTTAATCAAACTTGCCTCACCTTACATTCCACCAGATTTTGCCACATGTTAGAATCCAGAAAGCTCCACATGTAGAAGAATAATGCACAAACCACTAGAATCTCATGCGTGCAATGCACGTGTACCTTACTAGTACTAGTTGGTAGTAGTAAGAAACAAATTCCAGTTTTGGCACGAGCTCGTACTGCGGGAGCACCACAAGGCCTGCCGTAGGAGTTACATTTCCCTCTCGAGGCCCACAGGACCGAACTTCAGTGGCTTAGTGCCCGGCCTATGAGTCAATGACATGCGAACCTTAAATGTGGCTGGCCCACATGTCATTCTCATGGTGGTGGCATGGTTCACGACTCACTCGTTCGAGATGAACCGGCCGGTGGTGGCGTGGCCGTGGCGAGGGTGCCACAACTGGGCGTCGGCGCGTTACGAGGCATAGATGGATACACCGACGGGAACTACCTATAGTACATAAGTACTCCAGCTGAGGATTGATGCCCGGGACGAAATGTGTCACAGCCACCGGATGAAAATTCGATGGTGCGGGAGTACGGATCGGAGCACAGCAGCGGAGCAGGCAAACCGTGTCCAATCAGGTGTGTCTGTGGTAGAAAGTTGATGGTCTCCGTAGTCCAGCTAGCCCGCATGTCATGCACACAAAGGTAGAGGAGCGATGGGGCCGAGAGGGATGAGGGGCACGTCGGGGGGATGAGGATCCCCTGACGCGAACAATCCTACCATTCTGTCACTGACATGTGGGACCCATAAGCATGGGTCCCACCTGTCAGCAAAGGAAAGGCAGGGCAAGGTAGTGATAGCCATGTTAGAGGATGCATGTCCACGTCGGGGGACGTCATCCCGTGGGTTGGAGCGGCGTCGTGGGAATCGCGTGTGGGTGTGGCAGTGGTAGAAACAAGAAACGTGATGGTCGCCGTGGTTCAACTTCCATGGACAAGCTGTCATGTCTGCTGACACATGTATATCAAAACTAGAGTGTTTATATTTCAAGCACGTGAACAAGTATTATTCTACTACTTTGGATCCATTGCTACGCATGGGCCAGCACATTGGTAGTAGTAGTGTCCATCTCTATCTCTAGAGGCCTTCCCTCATTCATCCTTTTCTCCCACAAGATAAACTACTCATACAAATGCATCTTGATGTTCCGTGGAATGCACGAGGATGTTTCCTTGGGGGTCTCTCTAGCGCGGCGTGGCCGTAGTTGCAAGTTGACACCCCTTGAGATGCCGATGTTGAGGGGCACTCGGATTTCCTCCGATGAGCAGGTAAGATGAGTTTGATCATGTAGTAAATGCATTCTAAAGACTACTTCCGTGTCCATTTCCAAATTCTCCCCCTGCCCACTATTTCACAGGTTAGGCTCGGTGCGAGTGGAGATTGGCTTGCATATGTATGGGAGGGTACCAACATCAATTTGCACAACATTTACAATGGTGACACCGTTCTCGTAGAACCTTTGTCCAACATTAGGATCAGCCATGCAATGGGCCACCGCATGAATTGGCACGATGGAACCACGGTGAGATTGAATAAGATAGCACGAACCTTGCACATGGCAGTCAAAGGCGGACCATGCTGTCTGCGGCCGATTTGTTGCCGTACGAGTAGGAAGACGCTATGCTCCTTTCTAACCGCATCTTCACGGTGACAAACCAGGGGACTTATTTTGTATGGGACACATCCTACGATATACTCCCTCTCTCCTAGTTTATTTGTTTTGAATCTTTTAGTTTTATAAGTTTCAAATTCAAGTTTAAAGCTCCCCATCACATGTTGAGATTACAATGTCCATTAAATCGTTGCATGCATGTATAGTAAAGAAACAAATCTCGAGTTTGGCACGAGTTCGTGCTGCGAGAGCACCACAAGCCCTGGCGCAGGAGTTACATTTCCCTCTCAGGGCCGTCGGGACTAAGCTTCAGCGCCTTACTACACCTACCTTTAAGTCAATAACATGTGGGCCCGACAGGTGACTGGTCCACATGTAATGCTCCCGTAGGCAGAGGGGCAGTGGGGCCAAGAGGGGTGTGCCGCAGGTCGGGGACGTGTGGTTTCATGGGTTCGAGCGGCATCATGGGAATCGCGGGTGGCTGTGGTAGAAACTTGATGCTCGCCGCATTTTAGGTGGCCCACATGTCATGCACACAAAGGCAGAGGGGCGGTGCGGCCGAGAGGGGTGAGGCGCACATCGGGGGGCGTGGTGCCGTGGGTTGGAGAGGCGTCGTGGGAATCGCGAGATGAAACGTGATGGTCGCCGTAGTTGAACTTCCATGGATAAGTTGTCATGTCTACGGACACATGCACTGCATACCGATCACTAGAAGGAGTAGCAGAGAAAGCTATATATGCAGATAAATAGTTCCTTATAGTCAAGCGGACCCATGCTACTACTCTATTCCAAAGACATGCACACCATCGAAATAGTCCATCTATATCAATATACACCAAGAGGGAATAATTTTTTTTACAAGAGAGGAAATAGTTCATCCATCCATAATGCCCTCCTGCTGGTGCAGCCTTTTCTTCTTCTTCTTCTTCTTCTTCTTCTTCTTCTTCTTCTTCTTCTTCTTCTTCTTCTTCTTGTTATCATTCTCTGTGGGAGACGGCTTCGCAACAAGCTCTTTGGACCTTGCAGCTATCTCAAAACACACACACGGACATCGAGGGCAGCATATTTTATCCGCTCATACGTCAAGGGATAATTCTCCCATCCAGACGACCTTAATGCCACCGTCTCGTCACCCTTCAGAAGATTTGTACCGAGCACAAAATTTGCTACGTCGAATAGGGATGGTGTCTGTTTATCACAATCTTCTACAGGAATTTTGATTCTGGTTTGTAGGTCAGCGATGCTTTTCAAATCAAGGTTGTACGGCTCCAGCTTCTGTTTGTCCCCTTCGATGGCTGCCCCACAGAAGTATACGTCCTCCCGAGACAAGAAATCGTGAAGCTCATCTGGTATGGAGGGCGAGTGTATGATGTGGTACACCAAAACATCATCTTCGTGGCACAGCTGAAGGACGACGGCGCGCTGGATCTTCCCAGGGGCACACTCTGTGTACTCTGTGTCGAGACCGATGGCCCTCGTCTCTACCTTTTTGAGGGAGTTGGATACATTGTTGATCCACTGCCGAACAACCCTTGGGTGGACGGTGACGGTGGCAACTATGCGCATTGAGCCTTCGACGAGGACATGTTGGACGATAAAAACCTGCACCTCGATCTCTATCACCATTTGGAACCGCTGGAATGGAGGGCTATGGTTTGGAGAATTAAGATTAGATGTCTAGTCTAACTGAAGTAGTAGATGATTATTTAAAGAGGTTAAAACAATGTGAACGCAGTGGGGTTTGGATGCAAATGAAGACGAAGGGGAGGTGAAGAAGTCGAGGAGAATCGGTTCCCGATGGAGAAGTAAATGGGAGAAGTGGCGTGCAGGCAGTTGATTAGACGGCTAGGTAGACTAAACGAAAACGCTATGCGGGTAGACTGATGAGTCGTACATGTTCATGTACGTGCCCATCCTTCCTGATAGGTGGGACCTATGCAAACAGATAAAAAAATGTGTCGTAGTTTTTTTTTGAGCGCGTGAGTGGGAGACACAACATTCTCTAGTTAAGGAATACTCCCTCCGTTTAGGTGAGTATAAGTCACCTTATGAAAATCAGGTTTTCCCAAAACCTTTAGGCGTGGAGCATTAACTTCCTGCTCGATCCCCTCCCAGCCTCGTTAGCCAGTGTTCTCTTCCTCTGCTGCCGCGTTCTACCTTTCCATCTTTCCTCTTCTCAAGTGTGGAACGATCTGCATGCCGTCCTTGATGCACCAGAATGACCACTGCATGCATCACGGTAGGGCGTTGATTGGGCATGCACGGGAATTTGGTTAGTCCTGCCTTCGGTCGTTGTGTGCTGTCGCTCAACAGTGGCATGGCGGCGCTTGACGACTAGTTTGCCGGCAAAGTGCTGATGGTAACCATCAACGGCGACCGGCCTCCCGTCTCGCCGGACGACCTTGTCAAAGCTCTTGGCATTGCGCATGGCATCCAAATAAGTGACTTGCTCGTCGAAGTCTGTTCGCCACCGGCTGATTTCTTCGTCAGGTTCCGGACAACTTTCGACTGCAGTCGTGTGTTCGAATCTTCCCGGCGTTTGTTCTGCGATGGCGCGCTGGTGAGCTTTGATCGGTGGCACCCAGGATGGGGCTCGGTGCCTTCTGAGCTTGAGTTTTTAACAAAGCTTACCTTCCACGGCATGCCTCGACGTGCTTGGAATAGCGAGTCCATGAACAAGCTTATCAACGACCTTGGAGGTGAGCTCGTAAGTATGTTTGTTCCTCTAGACAGCTGGGCTCTGACGGTTATGGCATGGATGAAGAAGCCGTCCACCATACTGAAGGTGATTGGTGTTGAGATACCGGTGCAGGAACCGGGGTTGTACTATTCGTCGCCATCAAGGTTGCCGCGGACCACGTTAGGGATGTACCTGTATCGAGTGTTCGTGCATGTCAAAGAAGTGGTCAATCCATCAATCGAAGTCCTGCCGCCGCCGCTGGTGCCAGGGTCCATCAATGACATCCATTACAGGAGTCAACGTCAGACTTTCCCTATGTTGCTCGGAACGATGGATGGCACAGGGCCTACTCCATCGCGCGACCGAGGCCACTGCTTCTTTGGGAGAAGAGGCAGGGCTGGCTGCCTGGATGTGCTCTAATTTGAGGTAACAACTAAATCTTGTCAGATACTAGTTAAATCCGAGCTATGGGTGTGAAGCACTGATATGCCGGTACATTTGATTGTGACCTGTTCTAATTTTGTACCTGAACTTTTTTTAGAAAGGGTTGTATGTCAACTTAATGTGCTAGCAGAACTTATTGTGTTGTCTGTCTGTTTTCTTTGCACAACATTCAAGATATTTCCCCGTCATTGATAAAGACGATGAACCATTATGCACGACTTTGTTGGTTTCAGCATAGTCCTTCCCGTAGCGATCCACTGCTTCCATCCTAATTGTGCCGCCCGCGTGAAATTTTTGTATGAAAGTTCAGTGTGCTATGATGTTCTATATGATTGTGTCAACCATATAAGTTTTAACTGAGCATCAGCAATGCATATGGCTGAAAGATGTATTTACGGGCATCGACCGATGGGTCTCTCTCTCTATCTCTCTCTCTCTCACACACACACACGCGCGCGCGCACACACACACACACAAGTGGGATCCGTTGAATTATTTATTTGCTCGTGACAGCTTTTAATTAGGTTCCACTGTAATCTAACTTTTTTCTTAAGTTATTAATTGAGCTCAGTGACTTCAAAAAGTTGTACAGAAGCCTTGTTTGGGCCTTTCCGGCGTCGCTGAATGTGGGCTGAGTAACCATGTTAGGTTGTACTGTACTACACAGGCCTTTTTTTCAACATCAGCAATGCAACTGGACCAACAGTTGTACACAATATCCGGGTCAACTTGTTATTCTCCGACCCGCTGGGCTGCAAACTTTCCTAGGAGGTATGCATTAGGCTTAACAAGAAAATGGACTTTAAGAAATAATAAATGGGATGTAAATATAATAACTGGACAGTTACTATGCACCAAACACGTAATTAGTTTGAAAAATATATTATTTTTGGAATTTGAAAATTTTAATTTCATTACTTGTTGCACGCGCAATATTTCGTTGGATTTTAATGTAATACAACTTTATTTTGAAATTATATTTAACCTGACTAGAAATTTCGGATAAAAATATTTGGATCCCATCAAAATGTGGGAATTTTTTTGAATTTTGTTTTGAGCGGTTGTTTGAAATTATTAATCGTTGTCCTAGCTAGAAGTTGGGTTGTACTTTTAACAAACTGTAAATGGACTGTAGTAAATTCCATTAGAATTAAAAAAATGGGTTGTACATTCTTACAAATTGCAAATGGGCTATATGTTCTCTGCCAAATCCGAGTTGTGGGCCTACTAAGTTGACGCATACCAAGGGCTTTGTCAACTTAGTCAATATAAACAATTCTAGCTGCAGTGATCGTACGATGTCCATCCAACGGCCGTAGTGCTTCTTCAACCTCTTGTCTTCTTGCTCCAGCCGCCCAAAGCAGCGCCGGTTGTGTCGCGTGCTCCTGCCTCCTGTGGCCGGCTGTGATGCCGCGGAGGCCTCACTGTCCCGTACTACTCCCCCCGCTGGTCAGGCCATCCCTCTACTCACCCACACCCCCTGTTATTCTGCGGCGACGACAACCTCACACCGCAGCCGAACCAGTGAACCCTCATACTCCTCTTCGCGCGGGCTTCCACTGCTGCGTCTTCCCCGGCTCCGTGTCGTCCCCTTCCTAGGCCTCGCCGTCGTCCAGACCACCGCCCTGGTGCTCTCGGCGCGGCATGGTCAACGTGGTCAACGACCGACTTCCATCGGAAGAGTACTGTACGTGGAGAGGCTGACAGCTGGGTCCAGGCGGCCGCAAGGAAGTGCCTCCTTATTACGCGCAAAATAATTATTCCTCCACCTGACAGCAGGGACCCACCGGATGGACCACCTTATTTCATGAAAAAAAAACGTTTCCCCCCTGACTGCTGGGACCCACCGGATGGGGCAGCGTATTTCACGAAAAAACATTCCCCCCGCTCTTAGATCGGACCCACCGGAAGTGCCTCCTTATTAGACACAAAAAAATGAATACCCCCTGCTAGCTGGGACCCACCATGGTGGGAGGCTGACTTATGGGCCTACTAAGTTGACTGGGACGGGGGCCTTTGTCAACTTTAGTCAATATGAATGATTCTAGCTCCAGTGACCGTACGATGTCCATCCAACGGCCGTAGTGCTTCTTCAACGTCTGGTCTTCTTGCTCCAGCCGCCCAAAGCAGCGCCGGTCGTGTCGCATGCTCCTGCCGGCTGTGCTACCGTGGAGGCCTCACCGCCCCCTACTATTCCCGTCACTGGCCAGGCCCTGCGGCGACGGCAGCCTCACACCGCAGCCGAACCAGTGAACCCTCGTACTCCTCTCCACACGGGCTTCCACTGTCGCGTCTTCCCCGGCTCCCCGTCGTCCCCTTCCTAGGCATCACCGTTGTCCATCGCCCTGGTGCTCTCGGCGCGGCGTGGTCAACGTGGTCAAGGAACAACTTCCATCGGATGTGGACTGTACGTGGAGAGGCTGACAGCTGGGTCCACGGCCGCAGCAAGTAAGTGCCTCCTTATTACGCGGAAAATAATGATTCCTCCACCTGACAGCTGGGACCCACCAGACGGACCACTGTATTTCGCGAAAAAACGTTTCCCCCTGACTGCTGGGACCAACCAGCTACATCTTCGCATGCAAGGAAGTGCGTCCGGGCAAAAAAATGATTCACCCCCCTGACTGCTGGGACCCACTAGCTACATCTTCGCAGGAAAGGAAGTGCCTAACAGTCGGGACCCACCTGGTCGAAGCGTACGTAGCGTTGTCATTCTGGTCGCGAACGTGTACGTACATATATACTGGTGGATGTAGAGGCGAGCACGTGTCGTAGTAGAGGCGTGTACATGTCGTAGTAGAGGCGCGCACGTAGCATGTAGACGTATGTACAGCGGCCAGGGTGCAAGCAAGAAAATACGGCCACGTGTGTGTACATACGGACGGGGTCTCGAACGCCTACTCGCGCATACGTACGGCCAGGGCTCGTGTACATGGCTGGGTCGGAACGGAGAAACAGCATCATCGTCGTGTTCATGGGGAGGCAACGGAATGCGTTGTGTTCATGGGGAGGCAACGGAATGCGTCGTGTTCATGAGGAGGCAACGGAATGTGTCGTGTTCATCAGGAGGCAACGGAACGCGTGGGAGCCAACCGGCTGGGTCGGAACGGAATGTGTGGTCATGTTCATCAGGAGGGCTTGGACGGAACAGGCAATGAAAACGAGGCCTGGCGTACCGCAAAACGGAGGAAACGGCCTTGTGTTCGACCGGCCACGTTCGAAACGGGATCCTGTTCATCGGGAGGGGTCTGGCGTACCGCAAAACAGAGGAAACGGACCTCCTATGGTCGAAACGGGGGTCCTGTTGATCGGGAGGGGTGTGGCGTACCGCAAAATGGAGGAAACGGACTTGTGTTGGAGCGCTACGGTCGAAACGGGGGTCCTGTTCATCGGGAGGGGTGTGGCGTACCGCAAAAAGGGACTCCACGGGATACTGTTCATCTCCACCGTCGACCTCCTCCGGCCTCCACGGGCTCCTTTTCATCCAGCCTCCACCACGCGCTACTCCACCGGCTACTGTTCAACTACCCCTCCGCCCACCGTCTACTATTCATCCAGCCCTCCACCACACCATGGGGTCCTGTTCATCCAGAGGCAATGCCACCGCTCACTGTTCATCCACCCCCCCCCCCCCCGCAACGCTCACTGTTCATCCCAGAGGCAGCACCTATTGGCTTCGGTTAGCAGCAGTAGCGAAGGAATCACTCGATCGGGTTCAGTTAACAGCCATCGATCGATCGCTTGGGTTCAGTAACGCGTAGCCTGCAGTGCAATCGCTCGGGTTCAGTTAGAGCCCAACGCCTCGCTCGGGTTCAGTTAGAGCCAACGCCTCACACACACGCGCGTACGTGTACGAGAGAAACGCACATCGCTCGGCCCCGACCTCCCACCGTAACCAGGAACTCCCCGAAATTTTCCTCCCCCTCGCTTCTACCACAGTTTTTTCCATCATGGACGGCCCAAAGAATGTCATGCAGCTGCGTCTCCGGCCCGCCCAGGATGAAAAGCCCATTTTCTGTCATGATTTTTTGTCATAGAAGTAGGAGCCCACCACATCTATGATGATACCGGATTTTGTCACAATTATCGTCATAGAAGTGCCATATGTATGACAGAAAAAAATTCGTTCGGCCCAAAATGTCACGGATGTGTCTTTTTTTGTAGTGATTTGATATACATGTTATTGATTTGCACCTTACTAATGCTCGCAGTAGCACCTGGGTATTTGATATTAGTTCTGTTGCTAATATTTGCAACTCGAAATGGGGGCTAGGGATTAAGTGAAGATTGTCTAAGGACGAGGTGATGATGCGTGTGGGAAATGGTTCCAAAGTTGATGTGATTGCCGTTGGCACGCTACCTCTACATCTACCTTTGAGATTAGTTTTAGACCTAAATAATTGTTATTTGGTGCCAGCGTTGAGCATGAACATTATATCTGGATCTTGTTTGTTGCGAGACGGTTATTCATTTAAATCAGAGAATAATTGTTGTTCTGTTTATATGAGTAGTATCTTTTATGGTCATGCACCCTTGATGGGTGGTCTATTTCTATTAAATCTTGATAGTAGTGATACACATGTTCATAGTATTGAAGCCAAAAGATGCAGAGTTGCTAATGATAGTGCAACTTATTTGTGGCACTGCCGTTTGGGTCGTATTGGTGTAAAGCGCATGAAGAAACTCCATTCTGATGGACTTCTGGAATCACTTGATTATGAATCACTTGGTACTTGCGAACCATGCCTCATGGGCAAGATGACTAAAACTCCGTTCTCTGGAACAATGGAGCGAGCAACAGAGTTATTGGAAATCTCTCCCTAATAATAAAGCACGGATTGAGTCTTCGGGTTCACCATCGTGGACTTTTTTACGAGAAAGTCTTTATGTTTTTTATTTAATCTGCAGTGCCTATTTTAGTCTATCCGAAACGTTTCCTTTTATGAACTAAAAAACGTTTCCTTTTGAAACTAGTACGGGCGACATAAATAAAAACACCCGCACGAACCCTCCTAATCCTATCTCTACCTCCACGCCCTGCCTCACCATGCTCCGCCGGCCCACCCCAGCCGTCGTGCGCCGCCCCACCCCCCGATCCCATCGCTCCGCCGCACTCCATCTCCCAGTGTCCTCCACCTCCAGCCATCCTTAGAAACATCTACCTTCTCTAGGAGGTGGAGGCGAGTACGATGAGCGGCAAGAAGAGCCCGCCGTGGTGCTCTAGGAGGAGGGAGACGTCCTTCCAAGGGCGACCGCCGGGGGCTGCCGATCCGGAGCAGTTGATGGCCACCGCGGCCGCACAGGCGAGGGGCTACACGGCAAGGAAGTTGGGGAGGAGGAGCGCCACAGTGAGGGTGGAGGCGAGTACGATGAGCGGCAGGAAGAGCCCGCTGTGGCGCTCTAGGAGGAGGGAGACGTCCTTCCAAGGGCGACCGCCGGAGGCTGCCGATCCGGAGCAGTTGATGGCCACTGCGGCCGCACGGGCGAGGGACGCAAGAACGATGTGGTGATCTTCTTCGATGTGTGCCATTTTGTCTCTCTTCCTGGCATCTCATGCTTCGATTTTGGTGTTCTTTGGTTTGTTTAGATTATCACTACATTCTGGAGTGATTAATCAGTGATGCTGGAATATTAGAAAGATGTGCGTACAGATTTTTGGCTTGTTCTTCTTCATTGGTGCTAGTGTGTGTCGGCGTTCTGGGAACGGGGGTCCCCAGACTTGCCTGCCTGCGGCCTGCGGCGTGGCTCAAAGGAGGCCCAGCACGGCCCATCTTCATCAACATGAGACTCAAGACCCTCGCGAGGGGCCAAGCCTCGCGAGGCGGACGACACGGAGCTTCCTCAGGCACGGGCTCGTCAGGCTGGCTCGCGAGGAGGCGGAGAGATCAAGGCGGGGTACCTCGCGAGGTGCCTGTGACACAAGCCATGACGACTCAGGGCGCTAGGCGGGTGCCAGCGCGCGCAGCGTCCTTCTTTCCTCTTTGGTGCAAAGGGGGCAAGCGCAGCCGCGGAGTACCGATGCATCAGGCAAAGGTTGCCATTTCGGTGCAACAAGACCAAGACCAGGAGGACTACGAGACGGAGGTCACCATGGAGCCCAGGACGGCGTCATCACCAGAGCTTTGCGCAGGCGAAGACTGCTTTTGTCGGGATAGTTGATACTTGCTGTCCCCCTTCAAATTAGCCCGCCATTGTTGGCTCCCTTCCCGCTCGATATTTGGGAAGAGGACCAGGGCCTCTATAAATAGGACCAGCCACCCGCATAGCAAAGGGGGTTTTCCGGTTCAGGGGTTCTGGACGGTCGACAAGTGAGAGCAAAGCAGAGAGAGTGAGTGAGAGAGAGAGAAGGGTGACTGAACTCCTCCTAGCAGTTCATCGCCCCGGCCAAGAACAGACCCTCGCGAGGCTGTTCTTCCTTGTATTGTTCATCATCATCAGCCCCAGGAGGCAATCCACCAACCACACACTAAGTAGGGTATTACACCACAACGGTGGCCCGAACCAGTATAAATCTTGTGTCCCTTGTGCAGTTCTTTTAGTAGTTTAGATCTTTGCGAGGCGGGGAGGTAGAAGGCGTAATCTCCGCGCGCACCCCAGTGTTCGAACCTTAAGGGTCTGCCGGAACCCAAAATCCGACATTTGGCGCCCCAGGTAGGGGTGCGTCGGAATTCATCGTCCGCCGCCCTGTTCTCCTCCGACCGTCGCATCCATGTCCGACGCTCGTCGGGCCCGCGCCGAGCGCCGGGCCTCCATCGCTTCTCACGTCACCCAGACGGCGCCCATCAGCGGACGTCCTCATCGTTCCCCGTCGCCCGCCGTCAACGCCGCCACCGGCCCAGCGGGGGGCGAGCAGCAAGCGTCGTCCCAGCATCCATCTGTGCGGCAAGACGGCCACACCGCTATTCCATCGCTCGCACCCGCTGGTTCTTCGTCCCGCGTGCTCCGCGCACCCTTGGAGGCTCGAGCTGCGCTCCTCGCGGAAAACGAGCTCCTATGCTACCGTCCCGTCGACGACGTCTACGAGGAGTGGCTCGACCGCGTCGCCGAGCTTGTCTGCACCGCAGGGGGATCTCCCGCGCCGTCCGTTCAGCCGCGCTGCACCTCGCCCCGCGTGGGTAACGAAGTCCCGAAGGCGTACCAGCCGCCTCCTCTCCAAGAAGACGCCATGGCTCCAAGGCGCATGGCCCCTAGGTGGAACCCGCTCCGTCAGGTGCCAGCGCAGCAAGAACGTAGCTGCCAAGAGATCCCACGCCCGCAAGGGGCTGCCCGGGCGCTCCCTGCTCCGGCACGCCGCGACCCTGCTCCAGTTCCGGCACGCCAAGACCCCGCGCTGCTCCTAGCTGCAGCGCGTGGGGACCCTCAAGACCAAGCTCTCCACCAGCCGAGGCCTTTCGTGGCCACCGCAGGCTGCCGCACCTACACCACCGAGCTGCATAGTGTCGCGTGGCCCGGCAAGTTCAAGCCAGACCTGCCCCACGCTACGATGGCGCGACTGACCCTACGGAGTTCCTCCAGCTCTATGAGCTAGGCATCGAAGCTGCCAACGGGGACGAAAAGGTCATGGCGAACTGGTTCCCCATGGTGCTCAAGGAAGGAGCTCGCACCTGGCTCCTGAATCTGGCTCCAGGCACGATCTCTTCCTGGGACCAGATGCGCACCCACTTCATCGCCAACTTCCAAGGTACTCGCGACCGGCCGCCCGTCGTGAGCGACATGCGCCGCATCAAGCAACAACCTGGAGAAACCCTGCAAAAGTACATCCAGCGCTTCAATAGCGCGCGCCTCAAGATCCCCAAGGTGTCCGAGGAGGCCATCATATCGGCCTTCTCCGATGGTGTGCGCGATGTCAAGATGAAGGAGGAGTTGGCGATGCATGAAGACCTGTGCACCTCCCTGGAGCTGTTCAACTTGGCGACCAAGTGCGCCAGGGCTGAGGAGGGCCGCCTCTCCCTCCTCGAGCTGCCTACCGCAGAACCAGAGGAGAAAAAGCCCAAGGCCAAGGACGTGAAGCGCAAGGGAGCTGCCGTGCTCGCGGCAGAACCAGACACCAAGCGGGGCAAGGATCTGCCTGAGTCCACCAGGGGCAGCCGGTACTGTGTGTACCACGACCTCCACACCCACAACACCAATGAATGCCAAGAACTCCGCGCCATGCGGGAAGGAAGGGTCGGCCGTCGTCCCGATCGCGCCGATCGGGGCTATGGCCGAGGAGGAAGAAACGCAGGACGCTGGGAAGACAGTGGCCCGCGCCAAGGGTGGCGTGATCAGCCTCGCGAGGATCGCTGGCGAGACCTGCCTCGCGAGGGGGACTGGAGGGATCAGCCTCGTGAGGATCGCCCACAAGGCAACGCAGGCCTCCCTCCACTGCCGCCTCAGCCAAGGAGGAACGAGGACCGCCACCAAGACGAAGGGGCTGGGGGCTTCCAGGAGCCACGCACAATCACCTGCATCCTAGGCGGAGCTCAAGCCCCAGCCTCCCAATGCATCTTCAAGCAGTTTGCCCGCGAGGTGAACGCAGCCCTCCCCGGGCTCGAAGTAACGCGCCCTCTCAGGTGGTCGGCGTGCGCCATCACATTCAGCTCAACGGATCAACTCAAGTGTGCAGCCACAGCTGGCGTCCTCCCGATGCTCTGCTCCCCAGTCATCAGCAATGTACTGGTCACCAAGACCCCCATCGATGGTGGGGCAGGGCTCAACGTCCTGTCCGTGGAAACGTTCAACAATCTCCAAGTGCCCTACGACCAGCTTCAGCCAACAAAGCCCTTCTCCGGAATCACCGACGGCTCCACGGTCCCGATTGGGCAGGTCCGCCTCCCTGTCACCTTCGGGGCACGCGACAACTACCGCACCAAGCTCATCGACTTCAACGTCACCCACATCCGCCTGCCGTACAACGCCATCCTCGAGTACCCAGCGCTGGCCAAGTTCATGGCCATGACTCACCATGGCTACAACGTCCTCAAGATGCCAGGGAGTGGCGGAGTCATCGCGGTGCCCTGTGAGGAGAAGGATGCAGTGTGTTCCCTGGAGCGAGCCTTTTAGGCCGCGTCACTAGAAGACCCGGATCGCGGAAGCAGGAGGCTTCCCGAGACCACCCCCAAGAAGAAGAAGACATCATCCGGACCGGCCCCTCGGGAGGCAGGCCCCTTAGGGCCCGCGTCTGCCCAGGGGGAGCCTCCTTCCATCGCATAAGAAAGCGCGCCCAGCGCCCTCCTCAGGCAGGGCTCGGGGGCTCTCCCCTGGAGGGCCACCGACCTGGCCAGGGTCACGAGGGAGGCGCTTGGGCACCATGTGGAGGCGTGTTTTGAAGCACGTTTCCCTCAAGAAGGAGCAAGGCAAGGAAGGTCAGACCCGCAGGAGTTCGTCGACAGAGCCATTCAAGAACTACAGGAATCAAGGATCATGAGAGGTTGCCGCCATCTACCGGCTGCGGCTCCCCATCCAGGCGAGGATGGTGGGCTGCGCGTCTGCGTCGATGTACCAGGGCTCAACCAAGTCGCTACCATGGAGCGCCTCTGGCCCTCGCGAGTGGGGCGCTGCGGGGGTCCACCCCACAGCTACGTTCGCATGCCTTATGGCCTGCCGAGCGCGGTTGCTACGCGCCAGCGCCTCATGAGGGGCATCATGGAGGCTCAAGAAGACAGGCGTTCCGCAGCCCTGGCGGAGATGAAGATGATTCGTGAAGAGCTACCAGTGCCTCCGGAGCCTCCCGAGGCCCCTGGGCCTGGGGGCTCGTGAGGATCGGCTTCCGCAGCCTCCCGAGTCTGCTGCATCGACACCCCTTCGCCCTCGACACCCTCAGGTGACATCTTACAAGTTTCATTTCCAGCTGGGAGCGCCCTCCCAGGGCTGCATTGTTCCCAGGCCACGTGGGTCCGTCCCTGCGGTATGTATCCCTTGTTATTTTCATGTCGTTAGCTTGCTTTGTTGGGGGCGCCCCTCGGGCTGCATCATCCCCAAGTCGCTCGGGCCAGGCCCAGTGGCATGTATCTCCCTTGCGTTTATTTCCGGTTATGCATTCGCCCATCATGCATGATTACTTGATGCCTGTCCACGGCACCTTTTCTTCTCCATGCCGACCACTTGCACGTTAAAGGGGGGTACCTGAGCATCGCGACTCAGGGCTCTTACTGGCTCTCCAGCCCTCACCCTCTGGTTATGTCCACGGCATCGCAACCTGGCATACCAGCGATGGCTGAGACAAGCTCGAGGGCCGGGACCCGAGGACATAGAGTGCCGGCATCTAACCAGATTTGCAGGAACACAGCACAAGATAAGGCCCAGTGCCAGGTGCAACCCGCCTAGAGGTAGGGCCCCGTGAGTCCCACGCTGGCTCACGGGTGCCCAGATACACCTCACCTAGCCCTACCGTGCCGACCACGTGTCAGGGCGGGGCTGTACACGCCCCGGGGGCTTCTCCCGAAGGGGAGCCCCCTCCCACGTACCAATGGAAGCACCATGCTCTGCGCTGGCTGACGACACTGCCGAGGAGCGGTTATGCCCGTACACATGCGGAAGCACTATGCTCCGTGCTGGTGATAAACAACTAAGGGTGGCCCCCGGGCCGCATAAACCTCAGGGAGCCTAGAGCTCAGTGTCTAGCCTCATCGCAACGCCTCCCCTCGGGAGCGCCGCACGAGGGGGCTGGGCACGGGGGCTGCACCTGGGTCACGCCCGGACGTACGCCACCCAGCCAGGCCCCTCGGGCCTGGTTCGTCGCGTGCCTCTCCCCGAGCAGAGCCAAGGTATGAAGGCCATTTGAGCGTCAAGGAGGACCCATGAGCATCGCGACTTAGGGGCCTAACTGGTCCCGTAGCCCCTCACTCCTTAGTTCCGAAAGGCTATGTTGGGTGAGGCACGCGCAGGGCTGGGCTCTGCAGACGTAGAACGGTGGTCCCACTCACATCTCACCTAATCACTTGCTGTTTGCGCATCAAGGGGGACTCCTGAGCATTGCGACTCAGGAGCCTAACTGGCTCCGTAGCCCCTCACTCCTTTGGTCCCGTCCTTGTTTCCGGTCGGGGCTAATAATGGGTGAGGTACGCGCGGAGTCGGGCTCTGCAGACGTAAAACGGAAGATTCACCTACATCACACCTCCCTACTTGTTGTTCGTGCGCCAAGGGGGACTCCTGAGCATCGCGACTCAGGAGCCTAACTGGCTCCGTAGCCCCTCACTCCTTTGGTCCCGTCCTGGTTTCCGGTCGGGGCTAATGCTGGGTGAGGTACGCACGGGGCCGGGCTCTGCCGGCGTAGAACACAAGCAAGTAGGGAAGGAAAGCATAAAATTCAAGGAACTTAAAAGCAAATATTACAGTCCATACTGTCATCTCAATACCAAATGCAAGTTTAAACGCCTCCCCGAGGCATGATGCATGATGCAGGAATTAAAAGCAGGGCAGGAGCAGTAGCGGAGTCACTTGGCGGCGGTGGAGCAGCGCGGGTGGCCCCGCCTCATGGAGCAGCAGAACCGGAAGCATCCTGCTTCGGCTTGGTGCTAAAGGCCCGGAACTTCCCCAGCAGAGCTTCCGCGTGACCCTTCGCGGCCTCGGCGGCGGCAGCAGCACCCTCGCCGCTTACTGGCTCCAGCAGGCTGTCGAGGTCAGCGCTGGGGTCGCGAAGGTAGATGTGGGTGAAGACCCCCGTCCGCGCAGCAGAAGACAAGACACGCGCCTCGACCTCGGCCGTGGGGCCAAGGCCAAGGGTGACATCCTCAAGGGCACGAACAAGGAAGGGAAGCAGCTTGGCGGGGCCATCCTCGGCGTCGGCCAGCGGGCTCTCCAGGCCACTGGTGTAGAGCATCTTCAGCGAAGCACGAGCCTTCTTCTCCATGTCTGCGAAGGCCACACGATCCTCGGCAAGAACCTTGGCCTTGCTGTCCAGCTCGACCTTCCTCGCCTCCAGCTCCTCCCCCAGCGCACTTAGGTGGTCGTGATGCTTCTTGAGCTTGGCCTCCCGGCCCTCGATGGCTGCCTCGCGAGCCTTCATGCCTTCTTCTTGCTCCTGGCAAAGACAAACCTCCTTCGCGAGCTGGTCCCGCAGGCCTTGCAGCTCATCCTCCAGCGCCTTGCAACGACCGCGGACTTCAACCACCTCCCCCAGGGCTGCGTCATGAGCAGCCTTCGTCTCAAGGATGGCCTGCCTATCCTCGTCGTAGGCCGTCGAGGCTTGAACCAGCGCCGCCCGGATCGAGGCATCGGAGCGAATCCATCCCGAAGCCAGCTCCAAGCGCCCGGCCACCAGGCGAGGGTCGGCGCCAAGAAGATCCTGCCGCAGCCGGTCTAGTCCAGCAACAGCACGCTCCAGGACGGCAGGAGGAGTTGGAGAAGTAATAGTCGGCGGAACGGAGGAAGAAGGCGGCAACGGCAAGACCAGAGCGTCCTGAGGTGGAGCCTGCTGCACCCCAGCGGCTGTGGTGGCGGCAGTGGGCAAAGGCACCACATGAGTCACTTGAGCCACGGGGGCTGAGCTCACCCCAGCCAGCTCGGCCTGGCCTCGCGAGGACGACCGGGCAGGAGAAGCCCGCGCGCCATGGTCACCCTCCTCCGCAGGCGGAGGCGCTGCCGCGGATGGAGCCCCAGGAGCCCCCTTCAGCTTCTTTGCCACGGGCTCCAGCCTATTCAAGAGATACGAACGTCAAGCCTCGGCAGCGGAACAAGAAATAGAGACAAGGGGCGAGCACTTACGGGTCATCGCCGGTGAGCTCGAGCAGCCTCCGGCCAAACTTGAAGCCTGACAGCCGGCTGGAAGGGTCAACCTCGGAAGCAGAAGGCGCGTCTGCAGACTGCCTCGAGGCAGGGGCAGGCCCGCGGGATATCAGCCCGGTCCTGTCCTTCTTCAGGATCGGGGGCAAGCTCCCGCCGACCTGCTCGTCTCCATCCTCGTCATCATCGCTCAAAGAAAGGCGGAGACTGCGGGGCCTGCACCGAGGGAGGGGAGCCCTCGACTCTCCATCGGTCGCCTCAGAGTTGGGCCCCTTTCCCCGCTCCTCTTCGTCCCCCTCCTTGCTGGAGTCGCCGGAGGGCACATCCACCGGTCCCTCGGAAGCCGCCACGGGCATGAGCCCATCCCCGTTAAAAACGGGCATGGACTTCACCACCTGCTCCCAGTCATCGCGAAGGAACAAGGGCTTGGGAGCGCCCTCCAACCTTGCCACCTCGCCCCGACCAGAGATTGGAGGACCGCGGCCAAATCTTCGCCGCTCAAGGCTGCGGGGCTCAGATGA
Organism: Triticum monococcum; assembly: GCA_034509565.1. Classification (NCBI taxonomy): domain Eukaryota; kingdom Viridiplantae; phylum Streptophyta; class Magnoliopsida; order Poales; family Poaceae; genus Triticum; species Triticum monococcum. Next base: position 106,247,096 of record CM067844.1, read on the forward strand.
GGCCTCCACATCGGAGGTGAGTACCGCCGGAGTGGAGCCAGCTGGTGCTCCAGGAACTCCTTCAGCAGCGACGCACCGGTCAACTTCGCCGCCGCCATGCTGGCCGGCCTCAAGTCCGCGTCCATCTTCTCCAACACCAGTTTTGTGCGGGGGTCCGTGAGCTCCGCTCGGCCCCAGTCGCCGGAGCTCACGGGCGGCTCCGCGGGCAAGATCAGCCTAGGATGGACGCGCCCGGCATCTACCAAGACCCACTTGCTCCGGAAGCCCTCAATCCTCTTCCCGGGATTCGAGATGGCAATGGTGCCGCCATACGCGACAAAGCCCGCGCACGCGGAAGGAGAACCGCCAGTGACCCGAAGGGAGAAGTAGTGGCACAGCAAGGCCACTGAAGGCTGCACCCCTATGTGGGCGTCGCAGTAGTAAGCGAAGATCGCCAGAAGAAGAACGGAGTTGGGGTGGAGATGCAGACCCTGCAAGTTGTAATGGCGGAGGACAGAGAAGAAGAACTCGGAGAAGGGAGGCACCAGGCCCGCAGCAATGGAGCTTACAAAGAGAGGATAAAAGGTGCTCCATCGGCCCTCAGGGGTGGCGGAGCCGGCCTTGAACACCTTCGTCCCGTTGATGCCCTGCGCCGCCGCCATCTGGCGCAGCCGGGCAAGGCCAGCCTTGGACACATTCGGCAAGTCCAAAGCAGGAGAGTACCAAGCTTCGGCCGGAGGCTGGCGAGGCGCCATGGCTTCCTAGGTCACGCAGCCGGAGTAGATCTGGAAGTTTGGAGGAAGAAAGGGGATCTGAGCAGCAACCGGAGAAAGTAAAAGGCAAAGTCTGGGCAGATGCCGCTCCTTTATCAACCTACGCGGTTGCTGAGGCACTGGTGTCTAATCAACCACCACGCGGCGCCCAAGGCCGCAGGCTGTTAGGGCCCGCGGCGCTTTGCCCTTGCCCTTTCGCCTCTCGGCACGGCCAAGTCCGGGCGCGCCTTGGGCCCGGGGCTACTGTCGGCATTCTGGGAACGGGGGTCCCCAGACTTGCCTGCCTACAGCCTGCGGCGTGGCTCAAAGGAGGCCCAGCACGGCCCATCTTCATCAACATGAGACTCAAGACCCTCGCGAGGGGCCAAGCCTCGCGAGGCGGACGACACGGAGCTTCCTCAAGCACGGCCTCATCAGGTTGGCTCGCGAGGAGGCGGAGAGATCAAGGCGGGGTACCTCGCGAGGTGCCCGTGACGCAAGCCATGACGACTCAGGGCGCCAGGCGGGTGCCAGCGCGCGCAACGTCCTTCTTTCCTCTTTGGTGCAAAGGGGGCAAGCGCAGCCGCGGAGTACCGATGCATCAGGCAAAGGTTGCCATTTCGGTGCAACGAGACCAAGACCAGGAGGACTACGAGACGGAGGTCACCATGGAGCCCAGGACGGCGTCATCACCAGAGCTTTGCGCAGGCGAAGACTGCTTTTGTCAGGATAGTTGATACTTGTTGTACCCCTTCAAATTAGCCCGCCATTGTCGGCTCCCTTCCCGCTCGATATTTGGGAAGTGGACCAGGGCCTCTATAAATAGGACCAGCCACCCGCATAGCAAAGGGGGTTTTTCGGTTCAGGGGTTCTGGACGGTCGACAAGTGAGAGCAAAGTAGAGAGAGTGAGTGAGAGAGAGAAGGGTGACTGAATTCCTCCTAGCAGTTCATCGCCCCAGCCAAGAACAGACCCTCGCGAGGTTGTTCTTCCTTGTATTGTTCATCATCATCAGCCCCAGGAGGCAATCCACCAACCACACACTGGAGTAGGGTATTACACCACAACGGTGGCCCGAACCAGTATAAATCTTGTGTCCCTTGTGCAATTCTTTTAGTAGTTTAGATCTTTGTGAGGCGGGGAGGTAGAAGGCGTAATCTCCGCGCGCACCCCAGTGTTCAAACCTTAAGGGTCTGCCGGAACCCGAAATCCGACAGTGTGTAAGGAATTGGTTCGAAACTTCGAATAATGATTTTGTGTACAACCTATCTGCCTGAGTCCCATGCATTGATTATTGCAACATTGCAAAGATCTATCTCTGTTAAGTTGATACCTCTTAACAATTTTAGTTATGAATGTTATACCAGTGTCCGTTTTAGCATCAATTCATGATTATTATCTCTTCCCAATTTCAATTTTCAATTTTGTCCTATTATTTTGTTTGTTGTTAGATTTCCTGTTGATGAGAGAGGAACAAGAATGTTAGTTGTTCAGTACTTCATGCAAAGATACAACTACAATCTGCAGCATACTACTTGGCCCTGCATGTAGTCTGAAAATGATTCCCGGCCTGTATATTTGCCTATGGAGGTACTGTATACATACTGCGTGCTTCCTCATATTTAAATTAGACAGCGTATGTTCAGTATTTTCTACAAATTGATTGTAGGCATGCAAGATTGTTGAAGGGCAAATATACTCTAAGAATCTGAATGATAAACAGGTTACCAACATATTTAGAGCTTCCTTTTGGGATTTGTGCAAGCCATGGTCTGGAGGACATGTCCGGTTCACTAACTCAATTTCAAGGAAACAGTCAAAAGGAAGAAAAAGGAAACCACGTGGATTTAGAAATTTCAGCATTGTAGAGCTCAATTGAAAAGGAAAAATGAAATTTATAACAATCAACTAGAGTGGTGTTTCGATTTTTGACGATTGGTACTTTGGTTGTGAGGTCGATGAAGAAATGAGATTGATTTGGATGGGGCAGTGGGTTTGCTCTGGGAGGAGGTGCGAAGGATGGAGATAGAAGAAGAACCTTGAGATGATAGTGATATTATTGACTCAATACTTTATTGGCTCTACTTTGTGTCGATCTTTCAGGTGCATGAATGGTAGTTTGTGCAAAACTACGCTTTCCCTTGTCATTTGATAATTTTTTTCTTTATGGTGCTCATAACATATTTTTTATCTACACTTACCTCCTTTTGGTCGAAGAATAAGATGTGGGTATTATTGCATTGCCAACTTAGCTGAACATTTTTTGAACAAAATTTCTATGAATTTTGTACGGGTATTGTGTTGAAGGCTACGAAATAGATTAATGGTTGAGCATGTTCATAAGTTATCAAGTCAGGCACATAAGTCTAGAAAGTAGCTAAATTTTCCTACTGAAAAGTAGATAGGTTTCTGATGCAAGACATTACTACATAGTATACCTAGCAGGCATCTGAATTCTCTCATTCTTCACGCCTTGAGCCTGTGAAACATCTATGCTAGGTCGCCACACTTTAGCAATCTTCATTTCATGAGGTACATTCAAATTTGGTTTGTTTATTACTTTGATGAAAAATTACCTTCTCTTAGATGGTCAAGGTTCTAGAGTTCATTGCTATGAAAGAAGGCATAGATTTTGGCTGGTGGAATTGCAAGTATAATTGGAGTGAGCGTAAATAATAATTTCCTACAGACAATAGCTTCTTTTGAAGCTACATGAAAAAAAAGTAAGCAGATCGATCCCCTTCCATTCACGGTCTGATGGTATATCGCTATAATTATGATCCAATTTGGAAGGCACAATGTGCCAGCAGCCTAGGATAGCACTGGTCTGTGCGACTTCTGCTGCCATGATTTCATTCTCTTTTGTTTTCGAAGTTCTTGCAAATTCCAATTGTTATGATATTAATCCAAGTGTTTTAGATTGCGTTATTGGGTAGCAAGCTTGTGCTCTTATGCATAATTAGTTTTTTCTAGAGAAAGTGCTATTATGGATTATACTTCTTTTACTTCAGTTTTGTAGTTAAAACAAGTACATGTGTAACAATTTGCCCATAACAAAGCAGCCCTAGCGATGAATCAACCAACTGTGGTTGTGTGAGCATCAACGCCAATGAAAATGAAAGTTTTCAGTAGAAGATTTGGAGCACTAGCACGCAACTAGACTGTGATCGACCTGGCCAATTTTGAGTCATAAGAACCAGTGTTTTCTCCCGTTGCAATTAGGGATGAAAATGGAGCGGAAACTTTCCGGTTTTCCGGAGGAAAAATGGAAACGGAGAGGAAATATGAAAACGGAAACGGAAATTTGCAAAACGGAAGCGGAAATGGAATTTTTTATGCGGAAACGGAAACAAAAACGGAACAGTGTTTTCCGGTGGAACATGCATGGAAATGGAACTTTCCGTTTCCGTGAATATGGAATTTCTGTTTTTACTATAGACCTATAGCTGCTTTGTAGCCCAACCACCAAAGAGAACACAATGGCACAATTAGTAGAATGGATCTAAGGCCCAACTTCTACTACCACACATGTACTCAGCTTGACCCTATACGCAATTGTCCGGTACTAATACAATACTACACTAAGTTGCTAACATAATGATACTATTTTGTAGCCATGTTAGAAACTCATTAAATTTGTTTATTTTTGTGTGTATTTCTCTATGATTCAAGGGGTTTTTAAGTTCCGATCAATGTCTATTTCTGTTTCCGTATCCGCTTTGTATTCGCTCCGTGTCTGTTTTCGGTAGTATCTGTTTCCGTATTCATTTCTGGGGTTTCTGTATTCATTTCCGCTTCTGCAAAAAAATATGAAAACAAATATGATAGCACTCAGTTCCGTCCGTTTCCGCTCCGTTTTCATCCCTAGTTGCAATGCACGGGCATTTGTGCTAGTCATACATACTGATGTATGTGGTCCAATGAACAATGAGGCTCGTGGCGGATATCATTTTTTTCTCACCTTCACAGATCATTTGAGCAGATATGAGTATATCTACTTAATGAAACATAATTCTGAAACATTTGAAAAGTTCAAAGAATTTCAGAGTGAAGTAGAAAATCATTGTAACAAGAAAATAAAGTTTCTATGATCTGATCGTGGAGGAGAATATTTGAGTTACGAGTTTGGTCTTCATTTGAAACAATCCGGAATAGTTTCGCAACTCACGCCACCCGGAACACCACAGCGTAATGGTGTGTCCGAACTCGTAATCGTACTTTACTAGATATGGTGCGATCTATGATGTCTCTTACTGATTTACCGCTATCGTTTTGGGGTTATGCTTTAGAGACGGCTGCATTCAAATTAAATAGGGCACCATCTAAATCCGTTGAGACGACACCTTATGAACTGTGGTTTGGCAAGACACCCAAGTTGTCGTTTCTTAAAGTTTGGGGCTGCGATGCTTATGTGAAAAAGCTTCAACCTGATAAGCTCGAACCCAAATCGTAGAAATGTGTCTTCATAGGATACCCAAAAGAGACTGTTGGGTACACCTTCTATCACAGATCCGAAGGCAAGATATTCGTTGCTAAGAATGGATCCTTTCTAGAGAAGGAGTTTCTCTCGAAAGAAGTGAGTGGGAGGAAAGTATAACTTGATGAGGTAATTGTACATGCTCCCTTATTGGAAAGTAGTTCATCACTGAAATCAGTTCTAGTGATTCCTACACCAGTAAGTGAGGAAGCTAATGATGATGATCATGAAACTTATGATCAAGTTACTACCAAACCTCGTAGGTCAACCAGAGTAAGATCCGCACCAGAGTGGTACGGTAATACTGTTCTGGAGGTCATGTTACTTGAGCATGACGAACCTACGAACTATGAGGAAGCGATGATGAGCCCAGATTCCACAAAATGGCTTGAGGCCATGACATCTGAGATGGGATCCATGTATGAGAACAAACTGTGGACTTTGGTTGACTTGCCCGATGATCGGCAGGCCATAGAGAATACATGGATCTTCAAGAAGAAGACTGACGCTGATGGTAATGTTACTGTCCACAAAGCTCGACTTGTTGCAAAAGGTTTTCGACAAGTTCAAGGAGTTGACTATGATGAGACCTTCTCACCCGTAGCGATGCTTAAGTCCGTCCGAATCATGTTAGCAATTGCCACATTTTATGATTATGAAATTTGGCAAATGGATGTCAAAACTGCATTCCTTAATGGATATCTTAAAGAAGATATGTATATGATGCAACACGAAGGTTTTGTCGATCCAAAAGGTGCTAACAAAGTGTGCAAGCTCCAGCGATCCATTTATGGACTGGTGCAAGCCTCTCGGAGTTGGAATATACGCTTTGATAGTGTAATCAAAGCATATGGTTTTATACAGACTTTTGGAGAAACCTGTATTTACAAGAAAGTGAGTGGGAGCTCTGTAGCATTTCTGATATTATATGTGGATGACATATTGTTGATCGGATATGATACTGATTTTCTGAATAGCATAAAAGGATACTTGAAAAAGAATTTTTCAATGAAAGACCTCGGTGAAGCTGCTTATATATTGGGCATCAAGATCTATAGAGATAGATCAAGACGCTTAATTGGACTTCCACAAAGCACATACCTTGATAGAGTTTTTAAGAACTTCAAAATGGATCAAGCAAAGAAAGGGTTCTTGCATGTGTTACAAGGTGTGAAGTTGAGTTAGACTCAATGCCCGACCACTGTAGAAGGTAGAGAGAAAATGAAAGTCATTCCCTATGCTTCAACCATAGGTTCTATCATGTATGCAATGATGTGTACCAGACCTGATGTGTGCCTTGCTATTAGTTTAGTAGGGAGGTACCAAAGTAATCCAGGAGTGGATCACTGGACAGCGGTCAAGAACATCCTGAAATACCTGAAAAGGACTAAGGATATGTTTCTCGTTTATGGAGGTGACAAAGAGCTCGTCGTAAACGGTTACGTCGATGCAAGCTTTGACACTGATCCGGATGACTCTAAGTCACAAACCGGATACATAATTTTATTAAATGGTGGAGCTGTCAGTTGGTGCAGTTCCAAGCAGAGTGTCGTGGCGGGATCTACGTGTAAAGCGGAGTACATAGCTGTTTTGGAAGCAGCAAATGAAGGAGTCTAGATGAAGGAGTTCATATCCGATCTAGGTGTAATACCTAGTGCATCGGGTACAATGAAAATCTTTTGTGACAACACTGGAGAAATTGCCTTGGCAAAGGAATCCATATTTCACAAGAGAACCAAGCACATCAAGAGATGCTTCAATTCCATCCGCGATCAAGTCAAGGAGGGAGACATAGAGATTTGCAAGATACATACCGATCTGAATGTTGCAGACCCGTTTACTAAGCCTCTCTTGTTGGGGAACGTAGTAATTTCAAAAAAAATCCTACGCACACGCAAGATCATGGTGATGCATAGCAACGAGAGGGGAGAGTGTTGTCTACATACCCTCGTAGAATGGAAGCAGAAGCGTTAGCACAATGCGGTTGATGTAGTCGTATGTCTTCACGGCCCGACCGATCAAGCACCAAAACTACGGCACCTCCGAGTTCTAGCACACGTTCAGCTCGATGACGATCCCTGGACTCCGATCCAACAAAGTGTCGGGGAAGAGTTCCGTCAGCACAACGGCGTGGTGACGATCTTGATGTTCTACCGTCGCAGGGCTTCGCCTAAGCACCGCTACAATATTATCAAGGATTATGGTGGAGGGGGGCACCGCACACAGCTAAGAGAACGATCACGAAGATCAACTTGTGTGTCTAGAGGTGCCCCCCTGCCCCCGTATATAAAGGAGCAAGGGGTAGGAGTAGGACTCCCCTTTCCTAGTCCAACTAGGAAGAGAGAAGGGGGGAGGAAAGAGAGGGAGAGGGAGAGGGAAAGAGGGGCCGCACCCCCCTCCCCTAGTACAATTTGGACTCCTCATGGGAGGGGGCGCGCCACCTCCTGGGCTGCTGCCCTCTCTCTCCCCTCAGGCCCACTAAGGCCCAATACTTCCCCGGGGGGTTCCGGTAACCCTTCCGGCACTCCGGTTTTCTCCGAAATCACCGAAACACTTCCGGTGTCCGAATATAGCCGTCCAATATATCGATCTTTATGTCTCGAGCATTTCGAGACTCCTCGTCATGTCCGTGATCATATCCGGGACTACGAACAACCTTCGGTACATCAAAATATATAAACTCATAATGAAACTGTCATCGTAACATTAAGCGTGCGGACCCTACGGGTTCGAGAACAATGTAGACATGACCGAGACACGTCTCCGGTCAATAACCAATAGCGGAACCTGGATGCTCATATTGGCTCCTACATATTCTACGAAGATCTTTATCGGTCAGACCGCACAACAACATACGTTGTTCCCTTTGTCATCGGTATGTTACTTGCCCGAGATTCGATCGTCGGTATCTCAATACCTAGTTCAATCTCGTTATCGGCAAGTCTCTTTACTCGTTCCGTAATACATCATCTCACAACTAACTCATTAGTTGTATTGCTCGCAAGGCTTAAGTGATGTGCATTACCGAGAGGGCCCAGAGATACCTCTCCGACAATTGGAGTGACAAATCCTAATCTCGAAATATGGCAACCCAACATGTACCTTTGGAGACACCTGTAGAGCACCTTTATAATCACCCAGTTACGTTGTGACGTTTGGTAGCACACAAAGTGTTCCTCCGGCAAACGGGAGTTGCATAATCTCATAGTCACAGGAACATGTATAAGTCATGAAGAAAGCAATAGCAACATACTAAACGATCGGGTGCTAAGCTAATGGAATGGGTCAAGTCAATCACATCATTCTCCTAATGATGTGATCCCGTTAATCAAATGACAACTCATATCTATGGTCAGGAAACATAACCATCTTTGATCAACGAGCTAGTCAAGTAGAGGCATACTAGTGACACTCTGTTTGTCTATGTATTCACACATGTATTATGTTTCCGGTTAATACAATTCTAGCATGAATAATAAACATTTATCATGATATAAAGAAATAAATAGTAACTTTATTATTGCCTCTAGGGCATATTTCCTTCAGTCTCCCACTTGCACTAGAGTCAATAATCTAGTTCACATCGCCATGTGATTTAATACCAATAGTTCACATCACCATGTGATTAACACCCATAGTTCACATCGACATGTGACCAACACCCAAAGGGTTTACTGGAGTCAATAATCTAGTTCACATCGCTATGTGATTAACACCCAAAGAGTACTAAGGTGTGATCATGTTTTACTTGTGAGAGAAGTTTAGTCAACGGGTCTGCCACATTCAGATCCATAGGTATTTTGCAAATTTCTATGTCAACAATGCTCTGCACGGAGCTACTCTAGCTAGATGCTCCCACTTTCAATATGTATCCAGATTGAGACTTAGAGTCATCTAGATCAGTGTCAAAACTTGATCGACATAACCCTTTACGACGAACCTTTTGTCACCTCCATAATCGAGAAACATATCCTTATTCCACTAGGATAATTTTGACCAATGTCTAGTGATCTACTCCTAGATCACTATTGTACTCCCTTGCCAAATTCAGGGCAGGGTATACAATAGGTCTGGTACACAGCAAGGCATACTTTATAGAACCTATGGCTGAGGCATAGGGAATGCCTTTCATTCTCTCTCTATCTTCTGCCGTGGTCGGGTTTTGAGTCTTACTCAACTTCACACCTTTGCAACACAGGCAAGAACTCCTTTTTTGACTGTTCCATTTTGAACTACTTCAAAATCTTGTCAAGGTATGTACTCATTGAAAAACTTATCAAGCATCTTGATCTATCTCTATAGATCTTGATGCTCAATATGTAAGCAGCTTCACCGAGGTCTTTCTTTGAAAACTGCTTTCAAACATTCCTTTATGCTTTGCAAAATAAATCTACATTATCTCCGATCAACAATATGTCATACACATATACTTATCAGAAATGTTGTAGTGCTCCCACTCACTTTCTTGTAAATACAGGCTTCACCACAAGTCTGTATAAAACTATATGCTTTGATCAACTTATCAAAGCGTATATTCCAACTCCGAGATGCTTGCACCAGTCCATAGATGGATCGCTGGAGCTTGCATATTTTGTTAGTACCTTTAGGATTGAAAAAACCTTCTAGTTGCATCATATACAACTCTTCTTTAATAAATCCATTAAGGAATGCAGTTTTGTTTATCCATTTGCCAGATTTCAAAAAATGTGGCAATTGCTAACATGATTCGGACAGACTTAAGCATAGATATGAGTGAGAAACTCTCATCGTAGTCAACACCTTGAACTTGTCGAAAACCTTTTTGCGACAATTGCTTTGTAGATAGTGACACTACTATCAGCGTCCGTCTTCCTCTTGAAGATCCATTTAATATCAATGGCTCGCCGATCAATGGGCAAGTCAATCAAAGTCCATATTTTGTTCTCATACATGGATCTCATGTCAGATTTCATGGCCTCAAGCCATTTCACGGAATCTGGGCTCATCATTGCTTCCTCATAGTTCGTAGGCTCGTCATGGTCAAGTGACATGACCTCTAGAACAGGATTACCGTACCACTCTGGTGCGGATATCACTCTGGTTTACCTACAAGGTTCGGTAGTAACTTGATCTGAAGTTACATGATCATCATCATTAGCTTCCTCACTAATTGGTGTAGTAGTCACAGGAACAGATTTCTGTGATGAACTACTTTCCAATAAGGGAGCAGGTACAGTTACGTCATCAAGTTCTACTTTCCTCCCACTCACTTCTTTCGAGAGAAACTCCTTCTCTAGAAAGGATCCATTCTCAGCAACGAATATCTTGCCTTCGATCTGTGATAGAAGGTGTACCCAACATTTTCTTTTGGGTATCCTATGAATACGCACTTCTCCGATTTGGGTTTGAGCTTATCAGGTTGATTTTTTTTCACATAAGCATTGTAACCTCAAACTTTAAGAAACGACAGCTTAGGTTTCTTGCCAAACCATAGTTCATACGGTGTCATCTCAACAGATTTAGATGGTGCCCTATTTAATGTGAATGTAGCTTTCTCTAATGCATAACCCCAAAACAATAGTGGTAAATTGGTAAGAGACATCATAGATCGCACCATATCTAATAAAGTACGGTTACGACGTTCGGACACACCATTACACTGTGGTGTTCCAGGTGGCGTGAGTAGTGAAACTATTTCACATTGTTTTAACTAAAGCCCAAACTCGTAACTCAAATATTTTACTTCTGCGATCATATCGTAGAAACTTTTATTTTTGTTACGATGATTCTCCACTTCACTATGAAATTCTTTGAACTTTTCAAATATTTCAGACTTGTGTTTCATCAAGTAGATATACTCATATCTGCTCAAATCATCTGTGAAGATCAGAAAATAATGATACCTGCTGCGAGCTTCAATATTCATCGGACCATATACATCAGTATGCATGGTTTCCAACAAATCTGTTGCTTGTTGAATTGTTCCGGAGAACAGAGTCTTAGTCATCTTGCCCATGAGGCATGGTTCGCAAGCATCAATTGATTCATAATCAAGTGATTCCAAAAGTCCATCAGCATGGAGTTTCTTCATGCGCTTTACACCAATATGACCTAAACGGCAGTGCCACAAATAAGTTGCACTATCATTATTAACTTTGCATCTTTTGGTTTCAATATTATGAATATGTGTATCACTATGATCGAGATCCAACGAACCATTTCATTGGGTGTGTAACCATATATGTAAACAGAACAACAATTTATTCTCTTACTTAAATGAATAACTGTATTGCAATAAACATGATCAAATCATATTCATGCTCAACGCAAACACCAAATAACACTTATTTAGGTTCAACACTAATCCCGAAAGTATAGGGAGTGTGCGATGATGATCATATCAATCTTGGAACCACTTCCAACACACATCGTCACTTCACCCTTAACTAGTCTCTGTTCATTCTGCAACTCCCGTTTCGAGTTACTACTCTTAGCAACTGAACTAGTATCAAATACCGAGGGGTTGCTATAAACACTAGTAAATTACACATCAATAACATGTATATCAAATATACCTATGTTCACTTTGCCATCCTTCTTATCCGCCAATTACTTGGGGTAGTTTCGCTTCCAGTGACCAATCCCTTTGCAGTAGAAGCGCTCAGTTTCAGGCTTAGGTCCAGACTTGGATTTTTCACTTGAGCAGCAACTTGCTTGCCGTTCTTCTTGCAGTTCCCCTTTCTGCCCTTTGTCCCTTTACTTGAAACTAGTGGTTTTGTTTACCATCAACACTTGATGCTTTTCTTGATTTCTACCTTCGTCGATTTCAGCATCACGAAGAGCTTGGGAATCGTTTCTGTTATCCCTTGCATATTATAGTTCATCACGAAGTTCTACTAACTTGGTGATGGTGACTAGAGAATTCTGTCAATCACTATTTTATCTGGAAGATTAACTCCCACTTGATTCAAGCGATTGTAGTACCCAGACAACCTGAGCACATGCTACTGCTTGAGCTATTCTCCTCCATCTTTTAGCTATAGAACTTGTTGGAGACTTCATCTCTCTCAACTCGGGTTTTTACTTGGAATATTAACTTCAACTCCTGGAACATCTCATATGGTCCATGACGTTCAAAACATCTTTGAAGTCCTGATTCTAAGTTGTTAAGCATGGTGCACTAAACTATCAAGTAGTCATCATATTGAGCTAGCCAAACATTCATAATGTCTGTATCTGCTCCTGCAATAGGTCTGTCACCTAGCGGTGCATCAAGGACATAATTCTTCTGTGCAGCAATGAGGATAAACCTCAGATCACGGATCCAATCCGCATTATTGCTACTAACATCTTTCAACTTAGTTTTCTCTAGGAACATATAAAATTAAACGGGGAGCAACATCGTGAACTATTGATCTATAACATAGATATGCTAATACTACACTAAGTTCATGATAAATTAAAGTTCAAGTAATCATATTACTTAAGAACTCCCACTTAGATAGACATCCCTCTAATCATCTAAGTGATCACATGATCCAAATCAACTAAACCATAACCGATCATCACGTGAAATGGAGTAGCTTTCAATGGTGAACATCATTATGTCGATCATATCTACTATATGATTCATGCTCGACCTTTCGGTCTCAGTGTTCCGAGGCCATATCTGCATATGCTAGGCTCATCAAGTTTAACCTGAGTATTCTGCGTGTGCAAAACTGGCTTGCACCCGTTGTAGATGGACGTAGAGCTTATCACACCCGATCGTCACGTGGTGTCTGGGCACGACGAACTTTGGCAACGGTGCATACTCAGGGAGAACACTTATACCTTGAAATTTTAGTAAGGGATCATCTTATAAAGCTACCATCAAACTAAGCAAAATAAGATGCATAAAAGATAAACATCATATGCAATCATAATATGTGACATGATATGGCCATGATCATCTTGCGCCTTTGATCTCCATCTCCAAAGTACTATCATGATCTCCATCGTCACCGGCATGACACCATGATCTCAATCATCTTGATCTATATCAATGTGTCGTCACATGGTCGTCTCGCCAACTATTGCTCTTGCAACTATTGCTATCGCATAGCGATAAAGTAAAGCAATTATTTGGCGCTTGCATCTTATGCAATAAAGAGACAACCATAAGGCTTCTGCCAGTTGTCGATAACTTCAACAAAACATGACCATCTTATACAACAACTTATATCTCATCATGTCTTGACCATATCACATCACAACATGCCCTGCAAAAACAAGTTAGACGTCCTCTACTTTGTTGTTGCAAGTTTTACGTGGCTGCTACGGGCTGAGCAAGAACCGTTCTTACCTACGCATCAAAACCACAATGATAGTTTGTCAAGTTGGTGTTGTTTTAACCTTCGCAAGGACCGGGCGTAGCCACAGTCGGTTCAACTAAAGTTAGAGAAACTGACACCCGCTAGTCACCTGTGTGCATAGCACGGCGGTAAAACCAGTCTCGCGTAAGCGTACGCGTAATGTCGGTCCGCGCTGCTTCATCCAACAATACCGCCGAACCAATGTGTGACATGCTGGTAAGCAGTATGACTTATATCGCCCACAACTCACTTGTGTTCTACTCATGCATATAACATCAAAGCATAAAACCTGGCTCTGATACCACTGTTGGGGAACGTAGTAATTTCAAAAAAATTCCTACGCACACGCAAGATCATGGTGATGCATAGCAACGAGAGGGGAGAGTGTTGTCTACGTACCCTTGTAGACCGGAAGCGGAAGCGTTAGCACAATGCGGTTGATGTAGTCGTACGTCTTCACGGCCCGACCGATCAAGCACCGAAACTACGGCACCTCCGAGTTCTAGCACACGTTCAGCTCGATGACGATCTCTGGACTCCGATCTAGCAAAGTGTCGGGGAAGAGTTCCGTCAGCATGATGGTGTGGTGACGATCTTGATGTTCTACCGTCGGAGGGCTTCGCCTAAGCACCGCTACAATATTATCGAGGATTATGGTGGAGGGGGCACCGCACACGGCTAAGAGAACGATCACGAAGATCAACTTGTGTGTCTAGAGGTGCCCCCTTCCCCCGTATATAAAGGAGCAAGGGGGGAGGCCGGCCGGCCCTTGGGGCGCACCAAGGAGGGGGAGTCCTCCTCCTAGTAGGAGTAGGACTCCCCTTTCCTAGTCCAACTAGGAAGAGAGAAGGGGGAAGGAAAGAGAGGGAGAGGAAGAGGGAAAGAGGGGTCGCGCCCCCCTCCCCTAGTCCAATTCGGACTCCTCATGGGAGGGGGCGCGCCACCTCCTGGGCTGCTGCCCTCTCTCTCCCCTCAGGCCCACTAAGGCACAATACTTCCCCGGGGGGTTCCGATAACCCTTCCGGCACTCCGGTTTTCTCCGAAATCACCCGAAACACTTCCGGTGTCGGAATATAGCCGTCCAATATATCGATCTTTATGTCTCGACCATTTCAAGACTCCTCGTCATGTCCATGATCATATCCGGGACTCCGAACAACCTTCGGTACATCAAAATATATAAACTCATAATGAAACTGTCATCGTAACGTTAAGCGTGCGGACCCTATGGGTTCAAGAACAATGTAGACATGACCGAGACACGTCTCCGGTCAATAACCAATAGCGGAACCTGGATGCTCATATTGGCTCCTACATATTCTACGAAGATCTTTATCGGTCAGACCACACAACAACATACATTGTTCCCTTTGTCATCGGTATGTTCCTTGCCCGAGATTCGATCGTCGGTATCTCAATACCTAGTTCAATCTCGTTATCGACAAGTCTCTTTACTCGTTCCGTAATACATCATCTCGCAACTAACTCATTAGTTGAATTGCTTGCAAGGCTTAAGTGATGTGCATTACCGAGAGGGCCCAGAGATACCTCTCCGACAATCGGAGTGACAAATCCTAATCTCGAAATACGCCAACCCAACATGTACCTTTGGAGACACCTGTAGAGCACCTTTATAATCACCCAGTTACGTTGTGACGTTTGGTAGCACACAAAATGTTCCTCCGGCAAACGGGAGTTTCATAATCTCATAGTCACAGGAACATGTATAAGTCATGAAGAAAGCAATAGCAACATACTAAACGATCGGGTGCTAAGCTAATGGAATGGGTCAAGTCAATCACATCATTCTCCTAATGATGTGATCCCGTTAATCAAATGACAACTCATGTCTATGGTCAGGAAACATAACCATCTTTGATTAATGAGCTAGTCAAGTAGAGGCATACTAGTGACACTTTGTTTGTCTATGTATTCACACATGTATTATGTTTCCGGTTAATACAATTCTAGCATGAATAATAAACATTTATCATGATATAAGGAAATAAATAGTAACTTTATTATTGCCTCTAGGGCATATTTCCTTCATCTCTCACGAGCAAAACATGATCAGCACCAAGACTCCATGGGTGTTAGAATCATTACAATGTAATCTAGATTATTGACTCTAGTGCAAGTGGGAGACTGAAGGAAATGTGCCCTAGAGGCAATAATAAAGTTGTTATTTATATTTCCTTATATCATGATAAATGTTTATTATACATGCTAGAATTGTATTAACCGAAAACTTAGTACATGTGTGAATACATAGACAAACAGAGTGTCACTAGTATGCCTCTACCTGACTAGCTCATCGAATCAATGATGGTTATGTTTCCTGACCATAGACATGAGTTGTCATTTGATTAACGGGATCACATCATTGGAGAATGATGTGATTGACTTAACCCATCCGTTAGCTTAGCACGATGATCGTTTAGTGTTGTTGCTATTGCTTTCTCCGTAACTTATACATGTTCCTATGACTATGAGATCATGCAACTTCCGAATACCAGAGGAACACTTAGTGTGCTATCAAACTTCACAACGTAACTAGGTGACTATAAAGATGCTCTATAGGTGTTTCCGATGGTGTTTGTTGAGTTGGCATAGATCGAGATTAGGATTTGTCACTCCGAGTATCGGAGAGGTATCTCTGGGCCCTCTCGGTAATGCACATCACTATAATCCTTGCAAGCAATGTGAATAATGAGTTAGTTGCGGGATGATGCATTATGGAACGAGTAAAGAGACTTGCAGGTAACAAGATTGAACTAGGTATTGAGATACCGACGATCGAATCTCGGGCAAGTAACATACCGATGACAAAGGGAACAACATATGTTGTTGTGCGTTTTGACCGATGAAGATCTTCGTAGAATATGTAGGAACCAATATGAGCATCCAGGTTCCGCTATTGGTTATTGACCGGAGATGAGTCTCGGTCATGTCTAAATAGTTCTCGAACCCGTAGGGTCCGCACGCTTAACGTTCGGTGACGATCGGTATTATGAGTTTATGTGTTTTGATGTACCGAAGGTAGTTGGGAGTCCCAGATATGATCACGGACATGACGAGGAGTCTCAAAATGGCCGAGACATAAATATTGATATATTGGACGGCTATATTCGGACACCGGAAGTGTTCTGGGTGATTTCGAAGAAAACGGGAGTGCTGGAGGGTTACCGGAACCCCCCCCCCCCTGGGAACTAACGGGCCACATGGGCCTTAGTGGAGAGAGAGAGGGCCAGCCAGGGCAGGTCGCGCCCCCCCTTTCCTTCTCCCTCTCCTCCTTCCTTTCCCCCCTCCTAGTAGGACTAGGAAAAGGGGAGTCCTACTCCTACTAGGAGGAGGACTCCTCCTCTCCTGACGCACCCCAAGGGCCGGCCGGCCTCCCCCCTTGCTCCTTTATATACGGGGGCAGGGGGCACCCTAGGACACACAAGTTGATCATTGATCTCTTAGCCGTGTGCGGTGGCCCCCTCCACCATAATCCACCTCGGTCATATCGTCATAGTGCTTAGGCGAAGCCCTGCGTCGGCAGCTTCATCATCACCTCGTCATGCTGACGAAGCTCTCCCTCGACACTCGGCTGGATCAAGAGTTTGTGGGACGTTTCCGAGCCGAACGTGTGCAGATCGCGGAGGTGCCGTACTTTCGATACTAGGATCGGTCGGATCGTGAAGACGTACGACTACATCAACCGCGTTGTCATAACGCTTCCGCTTACGGTCTGCGAGGGTACGTGGACAACACTCTTCCCTCTCGTTGCTATGCATCACCATGATAGATCTTGCGTGTGCGCAGGATTTTTTTTGAAATTACTGCGTTCTCCAACAAGATGGAGTAGTTTTCAATGGTGAACATCACTATGTTGATCATATCTACTATATGATTCACGCTCGACCTTTCGGTCTCAGTGTTCCGAGGCCATATCTGCATATGCTAGGCTCGTCAAGTTTAACCCGAGTATTCTGCATGTGCAAAACTGGCTTGCACCCGTTGTATGTGAACGTAGAGCTTATCACAAACGATCATCACATGGTGTCTCTGCACGACGAACTATAGCAACGGTGCATACTCAGAGAGAACACTTGTACCTTGAAATTTAGTGAGAGATCATCTTATAATGCTACCACCGAACTAAGCAAAATAAGATGCATAAAGGATAAACATCACATGCAATCAAATATAAGTGATATGATATGGCCATCATCATCTTGTGCCTTTGATCTCCATCTCTAAAGCATCGTCATGCTCACCATCGTCACTGGCTTGACACCTTGATCTCCATCGAAGCATCATTGTCGTCTCGCCAACTATTGCTTCTACGACTATCGCTACCGCTTAGTGATAAAGTAAAGCAATTACATGGCGATTGCATTTCATACAATAAAGCGACAACCATATGGCTCCTGTCAGTTGCCGATAACTATGTTTACAAAACATGATCATCTCATACAACAATTTATATAACCACGTCTTGACCATATCACATCACAACATGCCCTGCAAAACCAAGTTAGATGTCCTCTACTTTGTTGTTGCAAGTTTTACGTTGCTGCTACGGGCTTCTAGCAAGAACCGTTCTTACCTAAGCGTTAAAACCACAACGTAGTATAGTGATTGCTTTTTGATCTTCAGAAAGAACCCTGTTCATTGAAACCGATTCAGCTGAAGTTGGAGAAACAGACACCCACTAGCCACCTGTGTGCAAAGCACGCCGGTAGAACCAGTCTCGCGTAAGCGTACGCATAATGTCGGTCTGAGCCGCTTCATCCAACAATACTGCTGAATCAAGAATCAACTAGTGACGGCAAGCAGTATGTATATACTCACGCCCACAACTCCTTTGTTTCTACTCATGCATATGACATCTAAGCATAGACCTGGCTCGGATGCCACTATTGGGGAACGCAATATTTCAAAAAAAATTCCTACGATCACGCAAGATCTATCTAGGAGATGCATAGAAACGAGAGGGGAAGAGTATGTCTACGTACCCTCGTAGACCGAAAGCGGAAGTGTTATGAAACGCGGTTGATGTATTCGAACGTCTTCACGATCCAACCGATCAAGTACCGGACGCATGGCACCTCCACGATCTGCACATGTTCAGCTCGGTGACGTCCCTTGTACTCTTGATCCAGTTGAGCCCGAGGGAGAGTTTCATCAGCACGACGGCATGATGACGGTGATGATGAAGTTACCGACGCACGGCTTTGCCTAAGCACTACAACGATATGCCCGAGGTGGAATTCTATGGAAGGGGGCACCACACACGGCTAAACAATCAACTTGTGTGTCTATGGGGTGCCCCTCCCCTGTATATAAAGGAGGGGAGGAGGGGAGGGCCGGCCCTCTCATGGCGCGCCCAAGGGGGGGAGTCCTACCCCCAGTAGGAGTAGGTTTCCCCCCTTCCCTAGTTGGGGTAGGAGAAGAAGGAAGAGGGAGAGGGAGAGAAGGAAAGGGGGGACGGCCCCCTCCCAATTCGGATTGGGCTTGGGGGGCGCCCCCACCTTGGCCGCCTCCTCTTCTCTCCCACTAAGGCCCATTGACTCCCCGGGGCGTTCCGGTGACCTCCCGGTACTCCGGAAAATGCCTGAACTTGTACGGAACCATTTCGGTATCCAAACATAGCCTTCCAATATATCGATCTTTATGTCTCGACCATTTCAAGACTCCTCGTCATGTCCGTGATCACATCTGGGACTCCGAACTACCTTCGGTACATCAAAACAAATAAACTCATAATACCGGTCGTCATCGAACGTTAAGCGTGTGGACCCTACGGGTTCGAAAACTATGTAGACATGACCAAGACTCACTTCTGGTCAATAACCAATAGCGGAACCTGGATGCTCATATTGGCTCCTACATATTCTACGAAGATCTTTATCGGTCAAACCGCATAACAACATACGTTGTTCCCTTTGTCATCGATATGTTACTTGCCCGAGATTTGATCGTCGGTATCATCATACCTAGTTCAATCACGTTACCGGCAAGTCTCTTTACTCGTTCCGTAATGCCACATCCCGCAACTAACTCATTAGCCACATTGCTTGCAAGGCTTATAGTGATGTGCATTATCGAGAGGGCCCAGAGATACCTCTCCGACAATCGGAGTGACAAATCCTAATCTCGATCTATGCCAACTCAACAAACACCATCGGAGACACCTATAGAGCATCTTTATAGTCACCCAGTTATGTTGTGACGTTTGATAGCACACTAAGTGTTCCTCCGGTATTCGGGAGTTGCATAATCTCATAGTCATAGGAACATGTATAAGTTATGGAGAAAGCAATAGCGATAAACTAAACGATCATAGTGCTAAGCTAACAGATGGGTCAAGTCAATCACATCATTCTCTAATGATGTGATTGTTGGGGAACATAGTAATTTCAAAAAATTTCCTACGCACACGCAAGATCATGGTGATGCATAGCAACGAGAGGGGAGAGTGTTGTCTACGTACCAACGCAGACCGACTGCGGAAGCGATCACACAACATAGAGGAAGTAGTCGTACGTCTTCCTGATCCGACCGATCCAAGCACCGTTACTCCGGCACCTCTGAGTTCTTAGCACACGTTCAGCTCGATGACGATCCTCGGGCTCCGATCCAGCAAAGCATCGAGGAAGAGTTCTGTCAGCACGACGGCGTGGTGACGATCTTGATGTACTACCGACGCAGGGCTTCGCCTAAGCTCTACAACGATATGACCGAGGTGGAATTTGGTGGCAGGGGGCACCGCACACGACTAAGAAACGATCAACAATGATCAACTTGTGTGTCTATGGGGTGCCCCCTGCCCCTGTATATAAAGGATGAAGGAGGAGGAGGCCGGCCAAGGCATAAGGTGCGGCCAGGATGGGAGTCCTACTAGGACTCCAAGTCCTAGTAGGAGTCCATCAAGAGGGGAGGAAGGGAGAAGGAATAGGAGGAGAAGGAGAGGTGGCCGGCCCCCTTTTCCCTAGTCCAATTCGGACCAAAGGGGAGGGGGGGCGCAGCAGCCTTTTCCTCTTCCCACTAAAGCACATCAAGACCCATTACTTCTCCCGTAACTACCCGGTACTCCGAAAAATACCCGAATCACTCGGAACCTTTCCGATGTCCGAATATAGTCGTCCAATATATCGATCTTTACGTCTCGACCATTTCGAGACTCCTCGTCATGTCCCCGATCTCATCCGGGACTCCGAACTCCTTCGGTACATCAAAACTCATAAACTCATAATACAACTGTCATCAAAACCTTAAGCATGCGGACCCTACGGTTCGAGAACAATGTAGACATGACTGAGACACGTCTCCGGTCAATAACCAATAGCGGGACCTGGATGCCCATATTGGCTCCTACATATTCTACGAAGATCTTTATCGGTCAGACCGCATAACAACATACGTTGTTCCCTTTGTCATCGGTATGTTACTTGCCCGAGATTCGATCATCGGTATCCAATACCTAGTTCAATCTCGTTACCGGCAAGTCTCTTTACTCGTTCCATAATACATCATCTCACAACTAACTCATTAGTTGCAATGCTTGCAAGGCTTATGTGATGTGCATTACCGAGAGGGCCCAGAGATACCTCTCCGACAATCGGAGTGACAAATCCCAATCTCGAAATACGCCAACCCAACATCTACCTTTGGAGACACCTGTAATACTCCTTTATAATCACCTAGTTACGTTGTGACGTTTGGTAGCACCCAAAGTGTTCCTCCGGCAAACGGGAGTTGCATAATCTCATAGTCATAGGAACATGTATAAGTCATGAAGAAAGCAATAGCAACATACTAAACGATCGGGTGCTAAGCTAATGGAATGGGTCATGTCAATCAGATCATTCAACTAATGATGTGATCCCGTTAATCAAATGACAACTCATGTCTATGGTCAGGCAACATAACCATCATTGATTCGATGAGCTAGTCAGGTAGAGGCATACTAGTGACACTCTGTTTGTCTATGTATTCACACATGTATTATGTTTCCGGTTAATACAATTCTAGCATGAATAATAAACATTTATCATGATATAAGGAAATAAATAATAACTTTATTATTGCCTCTAGGACATATTTCCTTCAGTCTCCCACTTGCACTAGAGTCAATAATCTAGTTCACATCGCCATGTGATTTAACAGCAATAGTTCACATCACCATGTGATTAACACCCATAGTTCACGTCGTCATGTGACCAACACTCAAAGGGTTTACTAGAGTCAGTAATCTAGTTCACATCTCTATGTGATTAACACCCAAAGAGTACTAAGGTGTGATCATGTTTTTGCTTGTGAGATAATTTTAGTCAACGGGTCTGTCACATTCAGATCCGTAAGTATTTTGCAAAATTCTTTGTCTATAATGCTCTGCACGGAGCTACTCTAGCTAATTGCTCCCACTTTCAATATGTATCCAGATTGTGACTTTAGATTCATCTGGATCAGTGTCAAAAACTTGCATCGACGTAACCCTTTACGACGAACCTTTTTGTCACGTCCATAATAGAGAAACACATCCTTATTTCACTAAGGATAATTCTGACCGCTGTCCAGTGATCTACTCCTAGATCACTATTGTACTCCCTTGCCAAATCAGTGCAGGGTATACAATAGATCTGGTACACAGCATGGCATACTTTATAGAACCTATGAATGAGGCATAGGGAATGACTTTCATTCTCCTTCTATCTTCTGCCGTGGTCGGGCTTTGAGTCGTTACTCAACTTCACACCTTGTAACACAGGCAAGAAACTTTTTCTTTGAGTGTTCCGTTTTGAACTACTTCAAAATCTTGTCAAGGTATGTACTTATTGAAAAACTTATCAAGCGTCTTGATCTATCTCTATAGATCTTGAAGCTCAATATGTAAGCAGCTTTACCGAAGTCTTTCTTTGAAAAACTCCTTTCAAACACTCCTTTTATGCTTTACAGAATAATTCTACATTATTTCCGATCAACAATATGTCATTCACATATACTTATCAGAAGTGTTGTAGTGCTCCCACTCACTTTCTCGTAAATACAGGCTTCACCGCAAGTCTGTATAAAACTATATGCTTTGATCAACTTATCAAAGCGTATATTCCAACTCCGAGATGCTTGCACCAGTCCACAGATGGATCGCTGGAGCTTGCACATTTTGTTAGCACCTTTCGGATTGACAAAACCTTCTAGTTGCATCACATACAACTCTTCTTTAATAAATCCATTAAGGAATGCAGTTTTGTTTATCCATTTGCCAGATTTCATAAAATGCGGCAATTGCCAACATGATTCAGACGGACTTAAGCATAGATACGAGTGAGAAAAACTCATCGTAGTCAACACCTTGAACTTGTCGAAAACCTTTTTCGATAATTCTAGCTTTGTAGATAGTAACACTACTATCAGCGTCCGTCTTCCTCTTGAAGATCCATTTATTTTCTATGGTTTACCGATCATCGGGCAAATCCATCAAAGTCCATACTTTGTTCTCATACATGGATCATATCTCAGATTTCATGGCCTCAAACCATTTCGCGGAATCTGGGATCATCATCGCTTCCTCATAGTTCGTAGGTTCATCATGATCTAGTAGCATGACTTCCAGAAAAGGATTACCATACCACTCTGGCGCGGATCTTACTCTGGTTGATCTACGAGGTTCAGTAGTATCTTGTTCTGAAGTTTCATGATCATCATCATTAGCTTCCTCACTAACTGGTGTAGGTGTCACAGAAACAGTTTTCTGTGATGTACTACTTTCCAATAAGGGAGCAGGTACAGTTACCTCGTCAAGTTCTACTTTCCTCCCACTCACTTCTTTCGAGAGAAACTCCTTCTCCAGAAAGTTTCCGAATTTTAGCAACAAAAGTCTTGCCTTCGGATTTGTGATAGAAGGTGTATCCAATAGTTTCCTTTGGATATCCTATGAAGACGCACTTCTCTGATTTGAGTTTGAGCTTATCAGGATGAAACCTTTTCATATAAGCATCGCAACCCCAAACTTTAAGAAACGACAGCTTAGGTTTCTTGCCAAACCATAGTTCACACGGTGTCGTCTCAACGGATTTAGATGGTGCCCTATTTAACGTGAATGCAGCTGTCTCTAATGCATAACCCCAAAACGATAGTGGTAAATCGGTAAGAAACATCATAGATTGCACTATATCCAATAAAGTACGGTTATGACGTTCGGACACACCATTATGCTGTGGTGTTCCAGGTGGCGTGAGTAGTGAAACTATTTCACATTGTTTTAACTGAAGACCAAACTCGTAACTCAAATATTTGTCTCCGCGATCAGATCGTAGAAACTTTATTTTCTTGTCACGATGTTTTTCACTTCACTCTGAAATTCTTTGAACTTTTCAAATGTTTCAGACTTATGTTTCATCAAGTAGATATACTCATATCTGCTCAAATCATTTGTGAAGATCAGAAAATAATGATACCTGTCGCGAGCCTCAATATTCATCGGACCACATACATCAGTATGTATGATTTCCAACAAATCTTTTCTCGCTCCATTGTTCCGAAGAACGGCGTTTTAGTCATCTTGCCCAAAAGGCATGGTTCACAAGTATCAAGTGATTCCGAAAGCCCATCAGCATGGAGTTTCTTCATGCGCTTTATACCAATATGACCTAAATAGCAGTGCCACAAATAAGTTGCACTATCATTATTAACTTTGCATCTTTTGGTTTCAATATTATGAATATGTGTATTATTAAGATCGAGGTCCAATGAACTATTTTCATTGGGTGTGTAACCATATAAGGTTTTATTCATGTAAATAGAACAACAATTTATTCTTTTACTTAAATGAATAACCGTATTACAATAAACATGATCAAATCATATTCATGCTCAACACAAACACCAAATAACACTTATTTAGGTTCAACACTAATCCCGAAAGTATAGGGGAGTGTGCGATGATGATCATATCAATCTTGGAACTACTTCCAACACACATCGTCACTTCACCCTTAACTAGTCTCTGTTTATTCTGCAACTCCCGTTTCGAGTTACTAATCTTAGCAACTGAACTAGTATCAAATACTAAGGGGTTGCTATAAACACTAGTAAAGTACACATCAATAACATGTATATCAAATATACTTATGTTCACTTTGCCATCCTTCTTATCCGCCAATCACTTGGGGTAGTTCCGCTTCCAGTGACTAGTCCCTTTGCAGTAGAAGCACTTATTCTCAGGCTTAGGATCAGTCTTGGGCTTCTTCACTTGAGCAGCAACTTGCTTGCCATTCTTCTTGAAGTTCCCCTTCTTCCCTCTGCCCTTTTCTTGAAACTAGTGGTCTTGTCAACCATCAACACTTGATGTTTTTCTTGATTTCTACCTTCGTTGATTTCAGCATCACGAAGAGCTTGGGAGTTGTTTCCGTTATCCCTTGCATATTATAGTTCATCACGAAGTTCTGCTAACTTGGTGATGGAGACTAGAGAATTCTGTCAATCACTATCTTATCTGGAAGATTAACTCCCACTTGATTCAAGCGATTGTAGTACCCAGACAATCTGAGCACATGCTCACTAGTTGAGCGATTCTCCTCCATCTTTTAGCTATAGAACTTGTTGGAGACTTCATATCTCTCAACTCGGGTATTTGCTTGAAATATTAACTTCAACTCCTGGAACATCTCATATGGTCCATGACGTTCAAAACGTCTTTGAAGTCCCGATTCTAAGCCATTAAGCATGGTGCACTAAACTATCAAGTAGTCATCATATTGAGCTAGCCAAACGTTCATAACGTCTGCATCTGCTCCTGCAATAGGTCTGTCACCTAGCGGTGCATCAAGGACATAATTCTTCTGTGCAGCAATGAGGATAAATCTTAGATCACGGATCCAATCCGCATCATTGCTACTAACATCTTTCAACACAATTTTCTCTAGGAACATATCAAAATAAACACAGGGAAGCAACAACGCGAGCTATTGATCTACAACATGATTTGCAAAATACTACCAGGACTAAGTTCATGATAAATTTAAGTTCAATTTAATCATATTACTTAAGAACTCCCACTTAGATAGACATCCCTCTAATCCTCTAAGTGATCACGTGATCCAAATCAACTAAACCATAACCGATCATCACGTGAGATGGAGTAGTTTTCAATGGTGAACATCGTTATGTTGATCATATCTACTATATGATTCACGCTCGACCTTTCGGTCTCCGTGTTCCGAGGCCATATCTGTATATGCTTGGCTCGTCAAGTATAACCTAAGTATTCCGCGTGTGCAACTGTTTTGCACCCGTTGTATTTGGACGTAGAGCTTATCACACCCGATCATCACGTGGTGTCTGGGCACGACGAACTTTGGCAACGGTGCATACTCATGGAGAACACTTCTTGATAATTTAGTGAGAGATCATCTTATAATGCTACCGTCAATCAAAGCAAGATAAGATGCATAAAAATATAAACATCACATGCAATCAATATAAGTGATATGATATGGCCATCATCATCTTGTGCTTGTGATCTCCATCTCCGAAGCACCGTCATGATCACCATCGTCACCGGCGTGACACCTTGATCTCCATCGTAGCATCGTTGTCGTCTCGCCAATCTTATGCTTCCACGACTATCACTACCGCTTAGTAATAAAGTAAAGCATTACATCGCGATTGCATTGCATACAATAAAGCGACAACCATATGGCTCCTGCCAGTTGTCGATAACTCGGTTACAAAACATGATCATCTCATACAATAAAATTTAGTATCATGCCTTGACCATATCACATCACAACATGCCCTGCAAAAACAAGTTAGACGTCCTCTACTTTGTTGTTGCAAGTTTTACGTGACTGCTACGGGCTTTAAGCAAGAACTCATCTTACCTACGCATCAAAACCACAACGATAGTTTGTCAAATAGACTCCGTTTTAACCTTCTCAAGGACCGGGCGTAGCCACGCTCGGTTCAACTAAAGTTGGAGAGACAGTCGCCCGCAAGCCATCTATGTGCAAAGCACGTCGAGGGAACCGGTCTCGCGTAAGCGTACGCGTAAGGTTGGTTCGGGTCGTCTCGTCCAACAATACCGCCGAACCAAAGTATGACATGCTAGTAGGCAGTATGACTTGTATCGCCCACAACTCACTTGTGTTCTACTCGTGCAAATAACATCAAACCATAAAACCTAGGCTCTGATACCACTGTTGGGGAACGTAGTAATTTCAAAAAAATTCCTACGCACACGCAAGATCATGGTGATGCATAGCAACGAGAGGGGAGAGTGTTGTCTACGTACCAACGCAGACCGACTGCGGAAGCGATCACACAACGTAGAGGAAGTAGTCGTACGTCTTCCCGATCCGACCGATCCAAGCACCGTTACTCCGGCACCTCCGAGTTCTTAGCACACGTTCAGCTCGATGACGATCCTCGGGCTGCAATCCAGCAAAGCGTCGAGGAAGAGTTCCGTCAGCACGACGGCGTGGTGACGATCTTGATGTACTACCGACGCAGGGCTTCGCCTAAGCTCTACAACGATATGACCGAGGTGGAATTTGGTGGCAGGGGGCACCGCACACGGCTAAGGAACGATCAACAATGATCAACTTGTGTGTCTATGGGGTGCCCCCTGCCCCTGTATATAAAGGATGAAGGAGGAGGAGGCCGGCCAAGGCATAAGGTGCGGCCAGGATGGGAGTCCTACTAGGACTCCAAGTCCTAGTAGGAGTCCATCAAGAGGGGAGGAAGGGAGAAGGAATAGGAGGAGAAGGAGAGGTGGCCGGCCCCCTTTTCCCTAGTCCAATTCGGACCAAAGGGGAGGGGGGGCGCAGCAGCCTTTTCCTCTTCCCACTAAAGCCCATCAAGGCCCATTACTTCTCCCGTAACTACCCGGTACTCCGAAAAATACCCGAATCACTCGGAACCTTTCCGATGTCCGAATATAGTCGTCCAATATATCGATTTTTACGTCTCGACCATTTCGAGACTCCTCGTCATGTCCCCGATCTCATCCGGGACTCCGAACTCCTTCGGTACATCAAAACTCATAAACTCATAATACAACTGTCATCGAAACCTTAAGCGTGCGGACCCTACGGTTCGAGAACAATGTAGACATGACCGAGACACGTCTCCGGTCAATAACCAATAGCGGGACCTGGATGCCCATATTGGCTCCTACATATTCTACGAAGATCTTTATCGGTCAGACCGCATAACAACATACGTTGTTCCCTTTGTCATCGGTATGTTACTTGCCCGAGATTCGATCGTCGGTATCCAATACCTAGTTCAATCTCGTTACCGGCAAGTATCTTTACTCGTTCCGTAATACATCATCTCACAACTAACTCATTAGTTGCAATGCTTGCAAGGCTTATGTGATGTGCATTACCGAGAGGGCCCAGAGATACCTCTCCGACAATCGGAGTGACAAATCCCAATCTCGAAATACGCCAACCCAACATCTACCTTTGGAGACACCTGTAATACTCCTTTATAATCACCCAGTTACGTTGTGACGTTTGGTAGCACCCAAAGTGTTCCTCCGGCAAACGGGAGTTGCATAATCTCATAGTCATAGGAACATGTATAAGTCATGAAGAAAGCAATAGCAACATACTAAACGATCGGGTGCTAAGCTAATGGAATGGGTCATGTCAATCAGATCATTCAACTGATGATGTGATCCCGTTAATCAAATAACAACTCTTTGTTCATGGTTAGGAAACATAACCATCTTTGATTAACGAGCTAGTCAAGTAGAGGCATACTAGTGACACTCTGTTTGTCTATGTATTCACACATGTATTATGTTTCCGGTTAATACAATTCTAGCATGAATAATAAACATTTATCATGATATAAGGAAATAAATAATAACTTTATTATTGCCTCTAGGGCATATTTCCTTCAGTGATCCCGTTCATTAAATGACAACTCATGTCTATGGCTAGGAAACTTAACCATCTTTGATTAATGAGCTAGCCAGGTAGAGGCATACTAGTGACACTCTGTTTGTCTATGTATTCACACATGTACTAAGTTTCTGGTTAATAAAATTCTAGCATGAATAATAAACATTTATCATGATATACGAAAATATAAATAACAACTTTATTATTGCCTCTAGGGCATATTTCCTTTAAGTAGGAGTAGGTTTCCCCCTTTCCTAGTCCAAGTAGGAGAAGGAGGAAGGAGAGGTGAGGGAGAAGGAAAGAGGGGGGCGCCGCCCCCTCCCTAGTCCAATTCGCACCAGCCCATGGGGGGGGGTGGCCTCCCCTTGTGGCCCTTCTATCCTTTCCATTAAGGCCCATGAAGGCCCAATACTTCTCCCGACGAATTCTCGTAACTCTATAGTACTCCGAAAAATACCCGAACCATTCAGAACCTTTCCGATGTCCGAATATAGCCTTCCAATATATCAATCTTTATGTCTCGACCATTTCGAGACTCCTCGTCATGTCCGTGATCTCATTCGGGACTCCGAACAAACTTCGGTCATCAAATCACATAACTCATAATACAAATCATCATCGAATGTTAAGCGTCCGGACCCTATGGGTTCGAGAACTATGTAGACATGACCGAGACATATCTCCGGTCAATAACCAATAGTGGAACCTGGATGCTCATATAGGCTCCTACATATTCTACGAAGATTTTTATCGGTCAAACCGCATAACAACATATGTTGTTCCCTTTGTCATCGGTATGTTACTTGCCCGAGATTCGATCGTCGGTATCATCATACCTAGTTCAATCTCGTTACTGGCAAGTCTCTTTACTCGTTCCGTCATGCATCATCCCGTAACTAACTCATTACTCACATTGCTTGCAAGGCTTATAGTGATGTGCATTACCGAGAGGGCCCAGATATACCTCTCCGACAATCGGTGTGACAAATCCTAATCTCGATCTATGCCAACTCAACAAACACCATCGGAGACACCCGTAGAGCATCTTTATAATCACCCAGTTACGTTGTGACATAGCACACTAAGTGTTCCTCCGGTATTCGGGATGTTGGGGAACGTAGCAGAATTTTAAAATTTTCTACGCATCACCAAGATCAATCTATGGAGTCATCTAGCAACAAGGGATGGGAGTGCATCTACATACCCTTGTAGATCGCGAGCGGAAGCATTCAAGAGAACGGGGTCGAGGGAGTCGTACTCGTCGTGATCCAAATCACCGAAGATCCTAGTGCCAAACGGACGACACCTCCGCGTTCAACACACGTACGGTTGGGGAAGACGTCTCCTCCTTCTTGATCCAGCAAGGGGAAGGAGAGGTTGATGGAGATCTAGCAGCACGACGGCGTGGTGGTGGAAGCAGCGGTGATCTCGGCAAGGCTTCGCCAAGCTCCAACGAGAGGGAGAGGTGTTACGAGGGGAGACGGAGGCGCCAGGGACTTGGGTGCGGCTACCCTCCCTCCCCCCAATATATATAGGGCCCCTAGGGGGCGCCGGCCCTAGGAGATCCCATCTCCAAGGGGGGCGGCGGCCAAGGGGGGACTTGCCCCCCCCCCCCAAGTCAGGTAGGGCGCCCCCACCCCTAGGGTTTCCAACCCTAGGCGCAGGGGGAGGCCCATGGGGGGCGCACCAGCCCACCAGGGGCTGGTTCCCCTCCCACTTCAGCCCATGGGGCCCTCCGGGATAGGTGGCCCCACCCGGTGGACCCCTGGGACCCTTCCGGTGGTCCCGGTACAATACCGATTACCCCCGAAACTTTCCCGATGGCCGAAACTGGACTTCCAATATATAAATCTTCACCTCTGGACCATTCCAGAACTCCTCGTGACTTCCAGGATCTCATCCGGGACTTCGAACAACTTTCGGGTTACCGCATACTAATATCTCTACAACCCTAGCGTCATCGAACCTTAAGTGTGTAGACCCTACGCGTTCGGGAGACATGCAGACATGACCGAGACAACTCTCCGGTCAATAACCGACAGCGGGATCTGGATACCCATGTTGGCTCCCACATGCTCCTCGATGATCTCATCGGATGAACCACGATGTCGAGGATTCAAGTAATCCTGTATACAATTCCCTTTGTCAATCGGTACATTACTTACCCGAGATTCGATCGTCGGTATCCCAATACCTCTTTCAATCTCGTTCCCGGCAAGTCACTTTACTCGTACTGTAATGCATGATCCCGTGACCAAACACTTGGCCACATTGAGCTCATTATGATGATGCATTACCGAGTGGGCCCAGAGATACCTCTCCGTCATACGGAGTGACAAATCCCAGTCTCGATCCGTGTCAACCCAACAGATACTTTCGGGGATACCTGTAGTATACCTTTATAGTCACCCAGTTACGTTGTGACGTTTGGTACACCCAAAGCACTCCTACGACATCCGGGAGTTACACGATCTCATGGTCTAAGAAAATGATACTTGACATTAGAAAAGCTCTAGCAAACGAACTACACGATCTTATGCTATGCTTAGGATTGGGTCTTGTCCATCACATCATTCTCCTAATGATGTGATCCCATTATCAATGACATCCAATGTCCATAGTCAGGAAACCATGATTATCTATTGATCAATGAGCTAGTTAACTAGATGCTCACTAGGGACATGTTATGGTCTATGTATTCACGCATGCATTATGATT
The DNA here is from genome assembly GCA_034509565.1 of Triticum monococcum. NCBI lineage: Eukaryota > Viridiplantae > Streptophyta > Magnoliopsida > Poales > Poaceae > Triticum > Triticum monococcum. Next base: position 106,278,257 of record CM067844.1, read on the forward strand.
TCCGGATAACACAATTATAGCATGAATAATAGACAATTATCATGAACAAGGAAATATAATAATAACCATTTTATTATTGCCTCTAGGGCATATTTCCAATAGTCTCCCACTTGCACTAGAGTCAATAATCTAGTTACATTGTGATGAATCGAACACCCATAGAGTTCTGGTGTTGATCATGTTTTGCTCGCGGAAGAGGTTTAGTCAACGGATCTGCGACATTCAGATCCGTATGTACTTTGCAAATATCTATGTCTCCATCTTGAACATTTTCACGAATGGAGTTGCTTGATGTGCCTGGTCTTCTTGAAAAACCTGGGCTCCTTGGCAAGGGCAATAGCTCCAGTGTTGTCACAGAAGAGAGTGATCGGCCCCGACGCATTGGGTATGACTCCTAGGTCGGTGATGAACTCCTTCATCCAGATTGCTTCATGTGTTGCCTCCGAGGCTGCCATGTACTCCGCTTCACATGTAGATCCCGCCACAACGCTTTGCTTGCAACTGCACTAGCTTAGTGCCCCACCATTCAAAATATACACGTATCCGGTTTGTGACTTAGAGTCATCCAGATCTGTGTCAAAGCTAGCGTTGACGTAACCCTTTACGACGAGCTCGTCGTCACCTCCATATACGAGGAACATATCCTTAGTCCTTTTCAGGTACTTCAGGATGTTCTTAACCGCTGTCCAGTGTTCCATGCCAGGATTACTTTGGTACCTTCCTACCGAACTTATGACAAGGTTTACATCAGGTCTGGTACACAGCATGGCATACATGATAGACCCTATGGCTGAGGCATAGGGGACGACACTCATCTTTTCTCTATCTTCTGCCGTGGTCGGACATTGAGCTGAGCTCAATTTCACACCTTGCAACACAGGCAAGGACCCCTTCTTGGACTGATCCATATTGAACTTCTTCAATATCTTATCAAGGTATGTGCTTTGTGAAAGACCTATGAGGCGTCTTGATCTATCTCTATAGATCTTGATGCCTAATATGTAAGCAGCTTCTCCAAGGTCCTTCATTGAAAAACACTTATTCAAGTAGGCCTTAATACTGTCCAAAAGTTCTATATCATTTCCCATCAAAAGTATGTCATCCACATATAATATGAGAAATGCTACAGAGCTCCCACTCACTTTCTTGTAAACGCAGGCTTCTCCATGAGTCTGCATAAACCCAAACGCTTTGATCATTTCATTAAAGCGAATGTTCCAACTCCGAGATGCTTGCACCAGCCATAGATGGAGCGCTGGAGCTTGCATACCTTGTTAGCATTCTTAGGATCGACAAAACCTTCCGGCTGCATCATATACAATTCTTCCTTAAGAAAGCCGTTAAGGAATGCCGTTTTGACGTCCATTTGCCATATCTCATAATCATAGTATGCGGCAATTGCTAACATGATTCAGACGGACTTCAGCTTCACTACGGTGAGAAGGTCTCATCGTAGTCAACCCCTTGAACTTGTCGATAACCCTTAGCGACAAGTCGAGCCTTATAGATGGTAACATTACCATCCGCGTCCGTCTTCTTCTTAAAGATCCATTTATTCTCTATCGCTTGCCGATCATCGGGCAAGTATGTCAAAGTCCATACTTTGTTTTCATACATGGATTCTATCTCGGATTGCATGGCTTCAAGCCATTTGTTGGAATCTGGGCCCGCCATTGCTTCTTCATAGCTCGAAGGTTCACCGTTGTCTAACAACATGATTTCCAAGACAGGGTTGCCATACCATTCTAGTGTGGAACGTGTCCTTGTGGACCTTCGAAGTTCAGTAGCAACTTGATCCGAAGTACCTTGATCATCATCATTAACTTCCTCTGTAGTCGATGCAGGCACCACAGGAACATCTTCCCGAGCTGCGCTACTTTCCGGTTCAAGAGGCAGTACTTCATTGAGTTCTACTTTCCTCCCACTTACTTTTCTCGAGAGAAACTCTTTCTCCAGAAAAGACCCGTTCTTGGCAACAAAGATCTTGCCTTCGGATCTGAGGTAGAAGGTATACCCAATGGTTTCCTTAGGGTATCCTATGAAGACGCATTTTTTCCGACTTGGGTTCGAGCTTTTCAGGTTGAAGTTTCTTGACATAAGCATCGCATCCCCAAACTTTTAGAAACGACAGCTTAGGTTTCTTCTCAAACCATAATTCATACGGTGTCGTCTCAACGGATTTAGACGGTGCCCTATTTAAAGTGAATATAGCTGTCTCTAGAGCGTATCCCCAAAATGATAGCGGTAAATCAGTGAGTGACATCATAGATCGCACCATATCCAATAGAGTGCGATTACGATGTTCGGACACACTGTTACGCTGAGGTGTTCCAGGCGGTGTGAGTTGTGAAACGATTCCACATTTCCTTAAGTGCGTAGCAAATTCGTGACTTAAATATTCTCCCCCACAATCCGATCGTAAGTTCGGTCATGTTGATTCTCTACCTCATTCTGAAATTCCTTGAACTTTTCAAAGGTCTCAGACTTGTGTTTCATCAAAGAGACATACCCATATCTACTTAAGTCATCAGTAAGAGTGAGAACATAATGATAGCCACCACGAGCCTCAACGCTCATTGGACCGCACACATCAGTATGTATAATTTCCAATAAGTTGGTTGCTCGATCCATTGTTCCGGAGAACGGAGTCTTTGTCATTTTATCCATGAGGCATGGTTCGCACGTGTCAAATGATTCGAAATCAAGAGACTCCAAAAGTCCATCTGTATGGAGCTTCTTCATGCGTTTGACACCGATGTGACTAAGGCGGCAGTGCCACAGATATGTGGGACTATCATTATCAATCTTACATCTTTTAGTATTCACACTATGAATATGTGTAACATCATGTTCGAGATTCATTAAGAATAAACTATTGACCAACGGGGCATGACCATAAAACATATTTCTCATATAAATAGAACAACCATTATTCTCGGATTTAAATGAGTAGCCATCTCGTATTAAACGAGATCCAGATACAATGTTCATGCTCAAAGCTGGCACTAAATAACAATTATTGAGGTTTAAAACTAATCCCGTAGGTAAATGTAGAGGTAGCGTGCCGACGGCGATCACATCGACCTTGGAATCATTCCCGACGCGCATCGTCACCTCGTCCTTCGCCAGTCTGCGCTTATTCCGTAGCTCCTGTTTTGAGTTACAAATATGAGCAACTGCACCGGTATCAAATACCCAGGAGCTACTACGAGTATTGGTAAGGTACACATCAATTACATGTATATCATATATACCTTTAGTGTTGCCAGCCTTCTTGTCCGCTAAGTATTTGGGGCAGTTCCGCTTCCAGTGTCCCTTTACCTTGCAATAAAAGCACTCAGTCTCAGGTTTGGGTCCATTATTTGGCTTCTTCCCGGCAACTGATTTACCGGCCGCGGCAACTCCCTTGTCGTCCTTCTTGAAGTTCTTCTTACTCTTGCCTTTTTTGAAACTAGTGGTTTTATTGACCATCAACACTTGATGTTCCTTTTTGATTTCCACCTCCGCTGATTTCAGCATTGAAAATACTTCAGGAATAGTTTTCACCATCCCCTGCATATTGTAGTTCATCACAAATCTCTTGTAGCTAGATGGGAGCGACTGAAGGATTCTGTCAATGACCGCCTCGTCCGGGAGGTTAATATCCAGCTGGGACAAGCAGTTGTGCAACCCAGACATTTTGAGTATGTGCTCACTGACAGAACTATTTTCCTCCATCTTACAACTGTAGAACTTGTCGGAGACTTCATATCTCTCGACCCGGGATGAGCTTGAAAAACCATTTTCAGCTCTTCGAACATCTCATACGCTCCGTGTTGCTCAAAACGCTTTTGGAGCCCCGGTTCTAAGCTGTAAAGCATGCCGCACTGAACGAGGGAGTAATCATCAGCACGTGACTGCCAAGCGTTCATTACGTCTTGGTTCTTTGGGATGGGTGCTTCACCTAGCGCTAGGACATATGCTTTCCTGGCAGCTATGAGGATGATCCTCAGGTTCCGGACCTAGTCCGTATAGTTGCTGCCATCATCTTTCAGCTTGGTTTTCTCTAGGAACGCGTTGAAGTTGAGGTTGACATGAGCGTTGGCCATTTGATCTATAAGACATTTTGCAAAGGTTTTTAGACTAAGTTCATCTAATCAAATTATTTAATGAACTCCCACTCAGACAGACATCCCTCTAGTCATCTAAGTGATACATGATCCGAGTCAACTAGGCCATGTCCGATCATCACGTGAGACAGACTAGTCATCATCGGTGAACATCTTCATGTTGATCGTATCTTCTATACGACTCATGTTCGACCTTTCGGTCTTCTGTGTTCCGAGGCCATGTCTGTACATGCTAGGCTCGTCAAGTCAACCTAAGTGTATTGCGTGTGTAAATCTGGTTTACACCCGTTGTATTCGAACGTTAGAATCTATCACACCCGATCATCACGTGGTGCTTCGAAATAACGAACCTTCGCAACGGTGCACAGTTAGGGGGAACACTTTCTTTAAATTATTGTGAGGGATCATCTTATTTAAGCTACCGTCGTTCTAAGCAAATAAGATGTAAAACATGATAAACATCACATGCAATCAAATAGTGACATGATATGGCCAATATCATTTTGCTCCTTTTGATCTCCATCTTCGGGGCGCCATGATCATCATCGTTACGGCATGACACCATGATCTCCATCATCATGATCTCCACCATCGTGTCTTCATGAAGTTGTCTCGTCATCTATTACTTCTACTACTATGGCTAACGGTTTAGCAATAAAGTAAAGTAATTACATGACGTTTATGTTGACACGCAAGTCATAAATAAATTAAGACAACTCCTATGGCTCCTGCCGGTTGTCATACTCATCGACATGCAAGTCGTGATTCCTATTACAAGAACATGATCAATCTCATACATCACATATATCATTCTTCGCATCCTTTTGGCCATATCACATCACACGGCATATGCTGCAAAAACAAGTTAGACGTCCTCTAATTGTTGTTGCAAGTTTTTTACATGGCTGCTAAAGGTTTCTAGTAAGAACGTTTCTTACCTACGCCAAAACCACAACGTAATATGCCAATTTTTATTTACCCTTCATAAGGACCCTTTTCATCGAATCCGATCCGACTAAGTGGGAGAGACAGACACCCGCTAGCCACCTTATGCAACTAGTGCATGTCAGTCGATGGAACCAGTCTCACGTAAGCATACGTGTAAGGTCGGTCCGGGCCGCTTCATCCCACGATGCCGCCGAATCAAGATAAGACTAGTAACGACAAGTAAATTGACAAAATCGACGCCCACAACAACTTGTGTTCTACTCGTGCATAGAAACTACGCATAGACCTAGCTCATGATGCCACTGTTGGGGAACGTAGCAGAATTTTAAAATTTTCTAAGCATCACCAAGATCAATCTATGGAGTCATCTAGCAACGAGGGAGAGGAGTGCATCTACATACCCTTGTAGATCGCGAGCGGAAGCGTTCAAGAGAACGAGGTTGAGGGAGTTGTACTCGTCGTGATCCAAATCACCGAAGATCCTAGTGCCGAACGGACGGCACCTCCGCGTTCAACACACGCATGGTTGGGGAAGACGTCTCCTCCTTCTTGATCCAGCAAGGGGAAGGAGAGGTTGATGGAGATCCAGCAGTACGACGGCGTGGTGGTGGAAGCAGCGGTGATCTCAGCAGGGCTTCGCCAAGCTCCAACGAGAGGGAGAGGTGTTATGAGGGGAGAGGGAGGCGCCAGGGACTTGGGTGCGACTACCCTCCCTCCCCCCACTATATATAGGGCCCCTAGGGGGGCGCCGACCCTAGGAGATCCCATCTCCAAGGGGGGCGGTGGCCAAGGGGGGACCTGCCCCCCAAGTCAGGTGGGGCGCCCCCACCCCTAGGGTTTCCAACCCTAGGCGCAGGGGGAGGTCCATGGGGGGCGCACCAGCCCACCAGGGGCTGGTTTCCCTCCCACTTCAGCCCATGGGGCCCTCCGGGATAGGTGGCCCCACCCGGTGGACCCCCGGGACCCTTCCGATGGTCCCGGTACAATACCAATTACCCCCGAAACTTTCCGATGGCCGAAACTGGACTTCCTATATATAAATCTTCACCTCCGGACCATTCCGGAACTCCTCGTGACGTCCGGGATCTCATCCGGGACTCCGAACAACTTTCGGGTTACCGCATACTAATATCTCTACAACCCTAGCGTCACTGAACCTTAAGTGTGTAGACCCTACGGGTTCGGGAGACACGCAGACATGACCGAGACAACTCTTTGGTCAATAACCAATAGCGGGATCTGGATACCCATGTAGGCTCCCACATGCTCCTCGATGATCTCATCGGATGAACCACGATGTCGAGGATTCAAGTAATCCTGTATACAATTCCCTTTGTCAATCGGTACGTTACTTGCCCGAGATTCGATCGTCGGTATCCCAATACCTCGTTCAATCTCGTTCCCGGCAAGTCACTTTACTCGTACCATAATGCATGATCCCGTGACCAAACACTTGGTCACATTGAGCTCATTATGATGATGCATTACCGAGTGGGCCCAGAGATACCTCTCCATCATACGGAGTGACAAATCCCAATCTCGATCCGTGTCAACCCAACAGATACTTTCGGGGATATCTGTAGTATACCTTTATAGTCACCCAGTTACGTTGTGACGTTTGGTACACCCAAAGCATTCCTACGGCATCCGGGAGTTACACGATCTCATGGTCTAAGGAAATGATACTTGACATTAGAAAAGCTCTAGCAAACGAACTACACGATCTTGTGCTATGCTTAGGATTGGGTCTTGTCCATCACATCATTCTCCTAATGATGTGATCCCATTATCAATGACATCCAATGTCCATAGTCAGGAAACCATGACTATCTATTGATCAACGAGCTAGTTAACTAGAGGCTCACTAGGGACATGTTATGGTCTATGTATTCACACATGTATTATGATTTCCGAATAACACAATTATAGCATGAATAATAGACAATTATCATGAACAAGAAAATATAATAATAATCATTTTATTATTGCCTCTAGGGCATATTTCCAACACGGGAGTTGCATAAACTCATAGTCATAGGAACAGGTATAAGTCATGAAGAAAGCAATAGCAATAAACTAAACGATCATAGTGCTAAGCTAACGGATGGGTCTTGTCCATCACACCATTCTTTAATGATGTGATCCCGTTCATCAAATGACAACACATGTCTATGGTCAGGAAACTTAACCATCTTTGATTAACGAGCTAGTCAAGTAGAGACGTACCAGGGACACTCTGTTTGTCTATGTATTCACACATGTACTAAGTTTCCGGTTAATACAATTCTAGCATGAATAATAAACATTTATCATGATATAAGGAAATATAGATAACAACTTCATTACTGCCTCTAGGGCATATTTTCTTCACGCATGAGCTCGGCGCCGTGTTCCCCTCCCTGTAACGCCAGAGTGTGTCTGAGGGGAAACAACCGATCCAACCATTCCCAACGTGTGTGGCTGGGGTTTGCTTTAAGGTTCGTGTTATGTAGGCAAGCAGTGAATGCATGCTACTAAACAGGTCATTTTACACCACGTGGGCCGGTTTGGGCTGTATGTAGACAGCCAAACACGCCCTTAGATAAAATGTATGACCCATTAGTTGGGAATATCCTATAATTGAATGTTTTGCTGAGAAAAAAACACGATTAATTATTGAAGAGTAAAATAATGGAGGAGAGGTTCTTGGTTCCTTCCTCCCTCCTTCCTGAAAACCCCGTGGAGTCGTGGTACGACCTGACCTGACCTAACAATCCTGCCCGGCAGGCATTCTCCTTCCCCCAATCGGCCTATCCCCCTCTTCACCAACCCATCCTCCCCTTTTACCATTTCCAACCCCAGAAGAGATTACCATCGTCCCCGTGCGTCGTCGTCGTCGTCGTCATCATCCCATCCCCTCCCCCCTACCCCAGAGAACTCGTATAAAAAATGGGCGAGCCACCAAGATCCTGTCCTTTTGTGCGACCCGACTCCTCCAACTTGTAGCAGCTCCACGCAGGATAAGGAGGTTTGTGCCAATCTTTTCCCCCCGTTCTTCCGTTCTCATTCTTGGGCGAGGTTGCATCTTCCCCATGTGACACCTGAGAAAGTGAGAGCAAGATTTCTTCTCCCTTCTCTTTATTTTTTGCTTCACGCTTTGGCCATAAACCTCCCATAAAGCTCCTTTTTCTCGCCTCCTAATCTCGTCGACAGGGTTGGAAAGCCCAAGAATCCCCAGAGCCCCACTCCGAGATCCCGAGCTTTCTGCGTTGCTCCGTCGCAATCCACAGGAATCCCCATCGGAGGTGAGCGAGCTCCCCCTTTTTGACCGGTTCTTGATTGCATCCAGCCGCCGCGTCGCCGGTTTCCTGACCCCTACTCGTTTCTTGATTCAAGGTTTCGCGGCCTCCGTGCGGTTCTTGATCCAGGGTGCGCGCCGAGGACTCGCCAATGCAGCCGGACGCGAGCGGCAACGCTGGCGGCGGCGCGAATCCGAGGCCGAAGCTGCCGCCGGTGGCCGCCGCGCCGGCGCCGTCCGGGCGGCCGGCGTCCGTGCTGCCGCACAAGACGGCCAACGTGCGGGACCACTACCGCATCGGGAAGAAGCTGGGGCAGGGGCAGTTCGGCACCACCTACCTGTGCGTGGCCAAGGAGGACGGCGGCGAGTTCGCGTGCAAGTCCATCCCCAAGCGCAAGCTGCTGTGCCGCGAGGACTACGAGGACGTCTGGCGCGAGATCCAGATCATGCACCACCTCTCCGAGCACCCCAACGTCGTCCGCATCCGTGGCGCCTACGAGGACGCGCTCTTCGTGCACATTGTCATGGAGCTCTGCGCCGGCGGGGAGCTCTTCGACCGCATCGTGGCCAAGGGACACTACACCGAGCGTGCCGCAGCGCAGCTCATCAGGACGATCGTTGGGGTCGTAGAGGCATGCCACTCGCTCGGCGTCATGCACCGGGACCTCAAGCCGGAGAACTTCCTGTTTGCCAGCACTGCCGAGGACGCCCCGCTCAAGACCACCGATTTTGGGCTATCCATGTTCTACAAGCCCGGTATGTACTATGCTTCTATTGATTTACATGTGTAGTACTTTGTTCTTTCATATGTAGTACTTTGTTGACCAGTTCGAGCTTTGTTGGCATAGCATATTTGATCAGGTTGATTTAAATGTCGATAGTGCTTTTATTCCTTTTGCTAGAGTAAGAATGCTTGCCATGAGGTGACATTGCTTTGAAAGTAGGAAGAACTGGTACTGGAACAGTGTTGGAGTTCAGTTGGAAATTATGATAATTAGTGGGTTGTTGTAGTTGCCAACAAAAGGAGTGTCAGAAACAGTTCCTAGTATTAATGAATGTCAAGGGCGGTGCTTGTGTTATTGTGTGGCTTATCTCGTTGGAACCTTGAAGGCTTGCCAAAACTTGTCTTCTTTAGATATGATGGTTGCAAGATACCGAAAGGAACCATGTAATTTTGTAATGTTCATAAGATTACTATTTCGAAACCTCGTATGGGTGGGAAGACAAATGTGTTCATATAACCAGACAACACTGGTTCGAATCACTGAAGCAAGTTTAGACTAGTTACATGTTGTGAAATGTGTAGTACCCATTACTAGCAATATCATCAATCTAATTGTTTCTGAAAAAATATCATCAATCTAGTTGTTATTCCAGTGTGCAGTCTTGATTTGATATTTTCATCTGGTGCTTCAAATGCTACGTTGTATATTTTGAGTCTTATGTTTTACTTAAAATTTTCTCTTCGAGCCAGACTAGATTTGTTGAAATATCTGCTTCGATTTCCTCAGGTGACAAATTCTCTGATGTTGTTGGGAGCCCCTACTATGTTGCACCTGAGGTGCTTCAGAAATGCTATGGTCCAGAAGCTGATGTCTGGAGTGCTGGGGTGATTCTGTACATTTTGCTATGTGGTGTCCCCCCTTTCTGGGCAGGTAAACTAGTTGCAGTTAAACCATCAAATTGGTAGGCCTCCATATTCTCATGTTCCCTCATGCATGTTTTCTTCTCAGAAACTGAAGCAGGAATCTTCAGACAGATCCTTCGAGGCAAACTTGATTTTGAGTCTGAGCCCTGGCCTAGTATCTCTGACAGCGCTAAAGATCTGGTCCGTACTATGCTTTGCAGGGATCCTACAAAGCGACTCTCTGCTCATGAGGTTCTCTGTAAGTGCACCTCCTCCTTATCACTCACGGAAGTGGTAGATTTGGTGCTTTAGACGGGATATATTTTGTTTTTTTGCTTCTCATACTGTCACTGCCTTTGATGCCTGTCAGGTCACCCATGGATTGTTGATGATGCTGTGGCGCCTGATAAGCCTATTGATTCTGCTGTTTTGTCAAGACTGAAGCATTTTTCTGCAATGAACAAGCTCAAGAAGATGGCATTGAGGGTATGAATTTTCAATTGTCCATTCGTAAATTCACAACTTCTTTTTGAGCAGAAAACTGTAGGAAAACCCTAACAGTAAAGTTTTATTAAACAAGAGAAACATGTTACATGAATGTGCTAGTAAATGCACTAGCTAATTCTCCAGATGTAGGTTGTATCCATGTGGTTAATTGCTAAGTTACCTCAAATTTAATGCTTCGTTCCATTATTCTTAACAATAGTGTTGCCATATTTGCATCATATACCAATGCATGCCTATCGAAGTCCAAGCATCTCTGGCTACCATCAGTGTTGCTTTTTTCTGTTACCATACACATTTATGGAAGGAAATAGTGGAGCATCTTGACGTGCCTGCCTAATTTTCTCTATTTTGCTAGTCTTGGCCAACTTTGTTTTATCCAGATGGTTTTCTAGCTTTCTAGAATGATCTTGTTCAGATCCATATTATCATAGCAGATTATTGTTATACGACAGTAGTTAGTGTATCAACGCTGTTATTAGGTCCCCGCCTTTTTTCTGTTTGTTATTTGGTTGTGAACTAAATACATATATATGGAGTCTTGAGGGTTTATGGCTGTTGATGCATTATAAAGATTGCATAATTTCTCAGATACTTGATAAGCATTTTGCAACTTGCAATGCTCATCTTGAGCTGCTTATTCACAGATATTCATCTTACTATTATCATTTTTTTCTTCAGGTTATTGCTGAAAGCCTGTCTGAGGAAGAGATTGGAGGTCTAAGGGAGCTGTTCAAAATGATTGATGCCGACAATAGTGGAACTATAACATTTGATGAGCTGAAAGATGGCTTGAAAAGGGTGGGCTCAGAGCTAACAGAACATGAAATCCAGGCTTTAATGGATGCGGTAGGTGCTTCGTTACAAGCTAAATAAACGGTTCCTTCATTCAGAAAACGAGTATAACAGAATCTCTGGATTTTATGATTCATAATGGTATCTATCTATTTGTTTAAGGCGGACATCGACAACAGCGGAACGATTGATTATGGTGAATTCATCGCAGCTACATTGCACATGAATAAACTAGAGAGGGAGGAGAACTTGGTGTCAGCATTCTCGTTTTTTGACAAGGATGGAAGTGGATTCATCACCATCGATGAGCTATCACATGCATGCCGCAAATTTGGTCTGGATGATGTTCACCTTGAGGATATGATCAAAGATGTTGATCAGAACAATGTCAGTGTTTCTTCATACTAAATTCCACCCTGTCCCATCCCATGCATATATGTTTTGTTCGATTCCTGACTTGTCTGTTTGCCAATTAATCTCTGTGTTGTTTTCAGGACGGGCAAATCGATTACAGTGAGTTCACGGCGATGATGAGGAAGGGCAATGCGGGTGCAACAGGGAGGCGAACCATGAGGAACAGCTTGAATCTGAATCTCGGCGACATCTTGAATCCCAGCAACAGCTAAGTCGGCATGGGGAGGAGAAATGCCATACCTGGTGGATGCCATTTTGTGGAAGTTTTTGCATGCCTGATCAGCTGGACTACTACTAATCTAAGAGGGAAAGGGAGATAGATGGAGTCTCCTAGTAGTACTCAGTAGCTAGAGGGAGGGAATGGCGCACTCCTTTGGTTGTAACCGAATCTTAGACACTGGATATGGAGGTGATGATGCGATGAACTGCATTGTGTATTCCTGTGGTTGAACACTGTTGGTAGCCGGGGATTGCATCAACTTTTTTACTGTCACTTCTGTTTACTGTCAACTGTTGGTACAGTTGTTGAAAGGAATTCAGATGATGCTTGCTGGCTGGTCACCTTGTGTCTATTTTTTCCTATATAATGGGGCTACCTTGTCTATACAGTGACGAGGTAGTATAAAATTTCTGAACAAAGAAACTATTTTCAAACAATTTTGCACAAATTGAATCCGTTATCAATTTACCATAAACATGTCCGTTAACTGCACTATCTATCTATAGGCATAATGCTTTGTCCTTGGGGTTCGGGCCTTTGATTTTCTGAAAAATTCATCGTGTATGTTCTCTTCGTATGACAGAAAACATGGGTCAGTTTGTGTGATTGTGTCTCCATTGACTGAGAATCCCTTGAGTCGATCAACCTGGCCATCACGTGAATCAGTGACGCGACGTGTATGAAGGAGAAATCAGGCGATTTAGACTTAGCAATGTGTACCGAAATTCTGTTTGGTTATTTTATTTTATTTTAAAAGAATGGTCTACCTTATATACATTCAAAACGAGCCGTAGCCCGGGTGACCAGAGGTCAGTTACGTACATGATTTTGGTGGAAACAGAGAGCTTCCACGCACAACTTTGAAAATAGTTACATGGGGGTGCTTTACAGAAGTGAAACACAAGGCAGAAAAAATAGTAGCCTAAGCAACAAGAATCAAGTGGGAAGCCTCTGAGCCCACGATAAAAGAGTTGTTCTGTCCATTTGACGCCGTGCCCGGTAACTCCACAGTCTGGCCTCTGAGCCCACGATAAAAGCGTTAGAGCACAATACCCCCGGCAACCATCTTTTTGTTGTTGTTGAAAGTGCGATCATTCCTGGCTTGCCACGACGACACAGCACAAGCAGCAAAAAGTACACACCACATAGGCCCATATTTGTTTCCTTCACTGACGCGTTCCACAAACTCCGCATTATCAACAAACTCCGATATACCACTGTTGGAGTGTTGGTTCATACCCAAACACCACCACAAGGAAGACTGGCATCACCACAAAAACCACGGCAATTACGCAACACATCTACTTCCTCCGTTTCAAAATAAATGACTCAACTTTATACTAATTTTAGTACAAAGTTAAGTCATTTATTTTGGAAACGGAGGGAGTACGAAGGAACCGAGTGGCGGAAAGGAGCGAAGACACTACTCTTGCTTGCTTGCTGGGAAATTTGGCAAGAACGAAACCAATGCACCTTTCGAAAGAAGCTGCCATGCATAATAGGTATTTTTTTCGAAACGCGGTCTTTTAGGGTCCGATTCATCAAAAAAGGTCGAAAAGAGTTGCTTAATTAATTAACGAAAAACTGTGTGAAAACCACCACAACACGCTGGGTACAAAAAAGGCCCATAGGGCGACCTGGCAACCCACACAAGAACACGTGCACGCCGTTAAAGAGAAAAGCGCCGTCAAGGTTACAATCCGGTGTCATCGTCATCACACCCGCGCGAGGGCGACTCCGACTCCACCATCAATGACCATCGATGTAGCCCTCACCGCAAACAAGTGTCGAGGCCTGCGCCGGCCGATGCCAAACAATTCACCACACACGCCGACGACCAGGCAGCTCCGACTCTATCAACGAGCATTGCAGGCAAAAAACACTGGGCCTGCGCCGAGCCGATATTGCAACCGAGCACCAGTCTCGTGTCATCATCACCGCGGAGGCACCTCCTTTGCAGCTCCGACTTCAGGAAGACAAGTGAGGCACGGCAACCCCTCGAACACGACGGTGGGACCGACTACCAAAGCTCATCATCCCAACTCCGGCCGAAGCCGCCATCATTGCCACACAAGAAGTCGCACCACAACACCATTGTCGGACGGACACTTACCGACCGCAATGCCGCGAGCGTCCAATCCATGGAGCGCGCAAATGGGATCCAATATTCTTCAAGACGGTGCTCCAAAGAAGGAAGCAATGATGTCGACGCCATTGCCCGATCCGACTAGGCCTTAGACTTTCACCCAAAGAGCTGGAACCGAGGGTGTGTAGAGGGTGGACTCCACAACGGCGCCTCCAAAGAGGTAACACGATGTCTGCGGACACCAACGCCGTCGGCCAGTAAGGCCCAGCCTCGTTTGAATAGCGGGCGGATGCGAGGAGCCAACCGGAGTTAGGTTTAATGTCGGCCCGCTATCCGCTATTAGACATGCTCTTAGCCCGGTTTCAATCATTAAAAACTTCCATGAGATGCCAGTTAAGCCGCCCCTTGGATTTCCTATAATCAAACCTGTACATGTTGAAATCACCCAGCAACAGCCATGGACCAGAAATGGTAGCAACCACCTGATTCATGATAGAGAAGAAATCCACTCTGCCAATTTCATCACAACTCACAAGGCGCATAGACGGTGGTAAGCATGAAGGACATGTTGCTGGTGCTAGAACTGAACTTAGCAGTGACGTGAAACTTATGCTTGCTGACAATTTGGCAGTCCACAACTTACTGATCCCAGGCAAGCAAAATAGCCCCAGTAGTACCTTCACCCGGCATGAAGGTGAAAGAACGTAGCCGATCAGAAAGAAACTCTCTCGCTTTAAGCACTGAAAACTGATGACAGTTTTGTCTAACAAGCGAGCACTTGTCCAAATCCCCCAACCCACGCACATTTCAGTTAAGGATCTTCATAAAAGTTACTCCCTCCCATCCATAATAAGTATCGCAGTTTTGAGGTAAGTTTGAACTAACTTTACGATACTTATTTTGGATCAAAGGGAGTAATTAACATCTCCCCTATCGAAATGAACCACAAGAGGCCGAGGGGCTCAATGCTGTGCATGAGAATGTGGACGAATGCATGCCAAAGATAGTGCAAACTGAAGCCATGTACGTATTAATTCATAGATGCGTACAAAGTGGCGATACAGACTCATAACTATAACCAGAACAACACTCCAAGGGGAAGAACATCCTTCAGGACAGAATCTGTCAAGAACTAAGATAATGCATCGCTGATGACTGAAGCTAAACCTGAAAGGCATGGAGGAAATAACAAAGCATGCTAGACTAAATGCAGATAACATACTAGAACATTCAGTAGGCTCCAGTACTGAAGAAGGAAGTGAGTTGCAGCTACTGATATCTGAACATAGCATCTCCGATATCCTGATTTTGACATGCCCGTTGCTCAAATTCGATTTGATGTTGCACAGAAAACGATGTTGCAGATATGACATTGCCCCTAACTAGGATGCTAATTAAGGTCAAAATGACCAGTTAGTCCGTGCTTCGTTTGTGTAAGTTTTCGTCCGTTTTTTCTTAAATTAATTGAGTAATTCTCTTCTTCTTAATTAATTGATGAGGAAAAATTTTCGTCTCCATTTAAAAAAAAAACTAAAAAGCTAATTAATGTCGTGTCTCCCTTTTCTCTTTTTCTTTTTGATTTTTATTTTGAGGGTACCGTTTTTTCTTTTTCCTGAAGTAAATTTTGCCTCTTCATTTTAAGAGCTTTTTTCTTTTTGAGGCAATCTTTATTTTAAGAGCTGGATTGGAATGGGCAAGTCTTTTTTGCGGGCCGTCCTGGAGCCCAGCCCACTAAGAAATTTAGGTCCATTCATACATGTATAGGAACCCTTAAAAAAAAGCTAATTCTAAAAAAAAAGCTAAAAACACTCTAAAAAAAGACCCATCTATTCATTGAACGATGCTTCGGTATCTTGAGCCATTTATTTTTATGTTTATAACATATGAGCTCAACAGATGACTGATCCATATATCAGTTATCCAAAGGCAGACAGGTGCTTTTAAGGCACCGAAGCTGTGTCCCTATCCATCATCGAGCACTAACCTCTTTTCATCCTCCGGCCTCCCGCGATGACGCCGCCGCCGCCACGGCTGCTCGCCGGCGGCGACCACAGTCCGCCCCCCACGTCAACCTCCTCCCCGGAGCACCCTCTCCTCTCCGCGCACCTCCTCCTCCCCGACCCTTCCCCTTCCGATCTCTCCTCCCCGCACCTCCCCCACGCCCTAGCCTTCTCCTTCCTCACCCACCCGTCCCCTTTCCCGCGCCGCCTCCTCCTCCTCCTCCTCCACGCCGCCGGGGGCCGCTTCCCCGCCTTCTACCACTCCTTCGCCTCCGCCCTCCTCTCGCTCCCCTTCCCGCTCCTCCTCCCCCACCCACGCGCCCGCCTCCTCCTCGCCGCCGCCGAGCTCACCCGCGCGGCCGCGCCGGGCTTCGCGCCCCTACTCCTGTCCCTCCTCCGCCGCGTGCCCTTCCCCGGAGACGCCCGCCTCCTCGACCTCATCCGCGAGCATTCCTCCTTCCTCGTCGCCGAGGAGCCGCAGCTCCTCGCCTCCGCGGTCTTCGCGTTCCTCCGCCTCCTCGCCAGGAACCGCCTCGCTCCGTTACCCAGGACCGCCGACTGCAGTAACTGCGAGGAGTGCAAGAGCGCGAAGAACCTCGAAGAGTGCGGAGAGAAGCTGGTGTCCTTCTGCGTCTCGGTGCTGCGGGATCACTTCCAGGTGTGCACGCTGATCGGGAGGGACCTTGTGCGGTCACTCCATGAACTGGTGCTGGTGCCGGAGTTCCAGGGACTTTGGAAAGACTTGATGTTGGGCCGCGGCGGTGACATTTGCTGGTTTGCCAGTCCAGGTTGGTGCACAGCCTTGTCTATCTCGCCGGACATGGAGACGCAACTGCTGTTCTTGATGAACAATGTGAAGTGGGGAAGCCAGAAGAGGTACCAGCTGTGGTTTGCGAGGAAGCATTTGATGGTGCCCGGAGGGGAGGAGAGGATACCGGACATTGTCCGCTTCATATGCTGCGGGTACCACCCGACCAATGTGGTTATACAGTCCGGTGTCATTGCCCGCTGGGCGATCATCGGTTGGTTGCTGACTAGTTGCAGCAAGGGATACATTGTAGCGAATGCGAAGTTGGCGCTGTTCTATGACTGGCTATTTTTTGATGAGAGCAAGGGTAACGTCATGAACATTGAGCCCGCAATGCTTCTGATGTTGAACTCAATATCTCAGTATGTAGATATCACAAACATGCTACTCGAGTTCTTATTTCTCCTGATTGAGAACTATGAGGTGCGGAGGAAGGAGGCCATCGAGCAGTCTGTGAGGTGTGCATTTACAGTGCTGGTGAAGAAAGGAGTGCTCCCGTCATTGGAGTTGTTGACATGCTGCGAGAAGCTATCGCCATTGCTTAGGCAGAAGCTTGTGGCATTTTTATCTAGTACTACTCCTGTAGCAGCTGTAGAAGCCTGCTTGAAACCGGTTAATGAGGTTTCTAAAGCAGCAGAGTTGAAGAAGAGAGTTTGCTCAAACTAGATGTCACAACCGTATGTGTCTAGAATGAACTGCAGTCAGCACCAATCCACCAATAATTCCACCATGTGAATGGTCTGAGAAGGCATACAAAGAGGAATTACAAGACCGCACCAATTTACTAGCAATTCAGGTGAAGGCACCCCTTGAGCAAGAAAAAAAAGGAACTTGGAGTGTGGGCTCATCATCAGCTTGCCCTTGGACCTACAGACCTGGTCCTCACCAATATGCACAGAATATGTCCAATCAGAGGCTGCTCTGCGATTCAAACTACATTAGAAGTCAATTCAATTCCGTTCAATTAATACTGACAATGCCAATTTTTAATTTCTGCTGGTTGGAAACTATGACAATTGAAGAGTTTCTCAATCAATGGTATCTTTGATTGATACGAAGAACACTTATGTTCATCTGAAGCATAGAATGAATTTAATTAAAGGGTTGACCGCTTCTTGTGATTCATTACAAGTTAGCTTCAAATGTAATGAATTGAAGTGCTGGCAGCAAAGCAACAACTCTATGTGCGAACTCATCATCTGCTCAAACTGATGAAAGAAGCCTCAGTGAGCCCTTTTGACAACTCTGAGATAAATACACTGTATGGATTGAATGGTGTGATCAGAGTTCAGACCTGGTGGCATGTGCTGCACAGGCATCATGCCCGTCAAGCTTGTGATAGCGAGTGTTTTTGTTCAGGCATGCTAATACACTTTATGGGAGAAGTCACATACACCATAGGCAGTCTCTATGGATGTATTTCTCCCGAGTTATAGGACATCGTCTGATCTAAGTAGGCCAACCTTGCGTACTTGTAAACAGTTTGTAATTACCGGCTTTTGTTATTCAATAGTAAAATCCCTTTCATCGTATTTTGTGTCTTGTCCTTTTATCGAGGGCACTAGGTGCCACATACCAACTCGCTCTTTGATGTTAATGTTTATGGTGAGTAGACAAAGGTGCCAAATTCCTTTTCTGCTTTACGCTTTGAACTTTTATATCAAACACCTCCAGTCTGGAAAATGTGCATTTTTGTATCCTTGTTTCTCTGTTTTTCTCCTAGCCAGTGTGACACTTCCTAGTTCCTACTAATGCATTATGATATGAAATATATTATGACATCTAAATTCAGATATTTTAGTAAAGCTAGTGAAAGATCATTTTTTCCTACTTGAAAGCATTATATCAAGATTCATGGGGTCCAGGGATTACATACAAGATTATTACATGGTTGGTTTCCTCCTGATGGCATCCTTGGCAGGGAGTGTCTTGTTGATGGTGGATGTGTTTTCTGCAGCCAGGCACTGGGGCACAAGGAGAAGCAGTACCCTGTCTCAGAGCCAGAACAAAGAATGGTGTGCCACACAAACCACAGCTCGAGTTGTTATCACCAAAAGACAGACTGAGAAAACTGATTTATTCCACAGAATCAATGGTTACTGGACAAACTCATGGATGAAATATATCAGGGCATCTCGACCGTCAAAAGATGCTTATGGGTGATAACCCTTGGTGAAATGCACCCACAGAATCGCAGAACGGTTCATCAGCCAAGGCCAATCCTTAAGGCGAAGAACATTCAGAGAATATTTATGGACCACATAGCACAAACAAGAAAAGAAATTCAGTATTATACAGGTTTTACATGGTACACAGAAAAGGGAACGAAATCATAGAGACAGCCATGTGGCAGAGCCAGGACAAAAAGGAGGTGGCAAGAGGATTGGAGCAACCAAATCACAGCCATCCATATCCAAAAGGCCAACCTCCGCCTCACAACTCATATCCCTTGTGCGCCCAGGTGCTCACCCTTATATCTCAGCGGTTGCTGCACTTCTCACCCCCCCTAAGGAAAGGCTGCAATTGTAAGGTGTGTCAAAGAAGAGGGTAGCACCTGATCTGCTTGCCTCCAGAAACAATGGCGTCTGCTACTCTCCTCAAATCGTCTTTCCTTCCCAAGAAGGCCGAATGGGGCGCCACGCGCCAGGCCGCCGCCCCCAAGCCGGTGACCGTCTCCATGGTTGTCCGTGCCAGCGCATACGCCGATGAGCTTGTCAAAACCGCGGTATGCTTTCTTAACACCAACAGTATAATTCTAAAATTTTGCCATGCATATGCGTGTATTGGTTTGATCCTTGATGGGCAGTAACTTCTGGTGAGAATCCTCTTTACATCAGTGAGAAGGGGAGATCTGGATGTATTGTCAATACAGAAACTGCCAGTGATAAATCAAATGTATTCTTATTAGGACGAACAGTTAACCTAGTACCGTTTATCATAATCCCTTCGACATAAGACGGATGTTTTGTCACGCAGAGGAAATTGTTTGGCTGCTTTTGATCACACCAAAATCACTAGTCTGAATGAACATGCATAACATATGTTTTTGATATTGCATTGGTACAGTAACTTTTCTATCTTCACCGCAGCGAGCTAAATAGATATGATTGATGTTGTGTTGTACCAAAAAAGAGCTTGTGAAAATCCAAACATAAACGTGATGTGTTTCTCGATTAGACATCTGCAGTAAGACATGACACGGGTTAATCACCACTAGCTTAACGATATGGCAGGATGCATCATGGCGCACAGAAATTAAACAACTCACATTCCAGTGATATCATTGTTTGAATCCATGTGTCCGGCTTAAGCTGAGCAATCCATCTGAAGGTTCATAAGTCATAACAAAACTACATAGTTTCTTCTAAACTTTAAATCTTTGATAGCATAAATCATCAAGTTTACAACAGTAAAATTTCTACCAAACGAGCAAAGCTTTCATTCGGTTATGGACTTATGGTTCAGAAGATCTCAAGCTTTATTCTTCCTGCTGCAGAAAACCATCGCATCGCCAGGCAGGGGTATCCTTGCCATGGATGAGTCGAATGCCACCTGTGGCAAGAGACTTGCCTCGATTGGCCTTGAGAACACTGAGGCTAACCGCCAGGCTTACCGGACCCTTCTTGTCACTCCACCAGGCTTGGGAAACTACATCTCTGGTGCTATCCTCTTTGAGGAGACGCTCTACCAGTCGACTGTTGATGGAAAGAAGATTGTTGACATCCTTGTCGAGCAGGGAATCGTTCCCGGTATCAAGGTTGACAAGGTAGGCTGTCCACTGATTTCACTCCAAACTGACACACGGTTTTCTTGGCGCATTCCCTTACCAGAGTTTTCTTTAATTAAAACAATTCTAAACTAAAGATTCAAACTGCTACTATTACTAATGCATTAGAACAATCATATGTGGCGCTCGTGTGACTAGCTATACATTACAAGCAAATACTGATGATACCAGGTTTATTTCAAGCTTAGAAACAAAACATTCTTCTAAACTGGTGCTCGTTCTCAGGGTCTTGTGCCACTTGTTGGTTCCAACGATGAGTCATGGTGCCAAGGTCTCGATGGCCTTGCCTCCCGTGAAGCAGCATACTACCAGCAAGGCGCCCGCTTCGCCAAGTGGTTAGATATTTGATCCTACAACTACAAGGACAGTTTACCTTCCATTAATTCACCCTAGCTGACATGAAGTTCTCTTGCAGGCGCACTGTTGTCAGCATTCCTAACGGCCCATCTGAGCTTGCTGTCAAGGAAGCTGCCTGGGGTCTTGCCCGTTACGCTGCCATCTCACAGGTATTGTTCCCATTTCCTAACAGTCCAAACTTCTACAGCACAATGGTCAGGCACAACATTCTAGTGGATATGTGAACCTCTTGTTCGTCGATGTTCTAGGACAATGGGCTGGTGCCGATTGTGGAGCCTGAGATCATGCTCGACGGTGAGCACGGCATCGAGAGGACCTTCGAGGTCGCACAGAAGGTGTGGGCGGAGACCTTCTACTACATGGCCCAGAACAACGTCATGTTTGAGGGCATCCTCCTGAAGCCAAGCATGGTGACCCCTGGTGCTGAGTGCAAGGACAGGGCCACCCCTGAGGAAGTAGCCAGCTACACCCTCAAGCTCCTCCAGAGAAGGATCCCCCCTTCCGTCCCCGGCATCATGGTGAGCAGAGCACCCTCCCGAACCTAAACGCACAATCATGAAACATCTTGGCTTCTCATTATTCAAGAATACAAGATTATATTGACAAGACACTATCCTCAACAACCAATTTGCATTGTGACACACAGTAGTAACTAACTCAAAAGTGCAAAAATAGCATGCCTTCAGAAACCCACAAATCATTATCTCTGCAGAAGCTCACATCCTATGTTGTTCCTTTTCTGTGGTGGTGCAGTTCTTGTCTGGCGGTCAGTCGGAGGTGGAGGCGACGCTGAACCTGAACGCGATGAACCAGGCGCCGAACCCGTGGCACGTGTCCTTCTCCTACGCGCGGGCGCTGCAGAACACCTGCCTCAAGACGTGGGGCGGGCGGCCGGAGAACGTGGCCGCGGCGCAGGAGGCGCTGCTGCTGCGCGCCAAGGCCAACTCCCTGGCGCAGCTTGGCAAGTACACCAGCGACGGCGAGGCCGCGGAAGCCAACGAGAACATGTTCGTCAAGAACTACAGCTACTGATCCGTCGGCGAGCTGTCTATCTAATAATCTACCGCATCACTGTCAGCCAGTAGCGCCTTGAGCAGCTTGAGGGCACCTTAGCCAGCCAGTGGGTCGTCGTTGTTACAGGTCGAGACCAGCTCTGATGGAGGAGATGGACAGAGAGTATATACTGTGTTTTGCCACCCTAAGTAAACTACTTTGGAATGGTCCTACTGTTGTATTCGCATGGTTTTTTCTAGAGCATTGTTGCCTTTGTTTGCTACCGTAAGTATGAACAATCTGAAGCGCCCCCCCCCCCCCCCCCCCCCCTTTGGAACGCTGTAATTTTTCTGAGATATTATTTCTATCAGGTTTGCTATTTCACATCTAAATGTAAAATAACTATCTCACATTTAAATCTAGAATCGTTGGATCATTTGTCTTTAATATTTGTGCAAAACACAATGGTCTAGTTGATGCGCTGTCTCGCGCTGCCTGTGTCCGGGTCGTTACTGGTCGAGGTTGGTCCGTTGTTGATTTTCACGAGCCTATACTCCTGAAGGTCGTTGTTGGTGCGAGGTTTGATTGCCTTTTTATATTTCTTTTCAAAAGTCTGTCCCATTTGACTTCCTAGTGTTTTTTTCATTTCTGTTTTATTTGTCTTTTGTCTTTTGTTTTTTCTATTTCATTATTTGTTTGGAATTATGAAATATTTTAAATTCATGATTTTTCATTTATGTTTTCTATTTTCACTTTTTAATTTTTTCCCTTTTCTTTTTATTCGTCATTTATACGTTTAAAATTCATGAACTTGTTTCCACTCTGTCATATGTTCGCTTTAAATGTTGTGCAAATCTTGATTGTGGGTTATTTTGTCACGTATGCTCTGTGTCGCGTCGTGTGTTTCATATCTTCTTGTCGACTTGTTCACGCATGTGTCTTTTGTTGGACCATTTTAGCGACGCGGTCTAGGTCCTGTTCGGGATTGGTTTGCTAATTATTATCTAAATGAGAGTTAACAATGTTTAATCTAACTCATATATCGGTAGATACACGTGCTTCTGAGTCATGTTTGTTGCCCTTGCGTCGTGTTTTTTGTTTGTCCCTCGTGAAGCAATGAGACCCAATATGATATTTTTTTAGTGAGCCGTTATTATGTTTTGTGTATTGGTATTTTTGTGGGCTTAGCTTTTTTGTGGAGTGAGGGAGTCCTGGATTAGGGGGTGTTCGGATAGCCGGACTATACCTTCAGCCGGATTCCTGGACTATGAAGATACAAGATTGAAGACTTCGTCCCGTGTCCGGGAGGGACTTTCCTTGGCGTGGAAGGCAAGCTTGGCGATACGGATATGCAGATTTCCTACCATTGTAACTGACTCTATGTAACCCTAACCCTACCCGGTGTCTATATAAACCGGAGGGTTTTAGTCCGTAGGACAACATACACATCAACAATCATACCATAGGCTAGCTTTTAGGGTTTAGCCTCCTCGATCTCGTGGTAGATCTACTCTTGTACTATCCATATCATCAATATTAATCAAGCAAGACGTAGGATTTTACCTCCATCGAGAGGGCCCGAACCTGGGTAAAACTTCGTGTCCCTTGTCTCCTGTTACCATCCGGCCTAGACGCACAGTTCGGGACCCCCTACCCGAGATCCGCCGGTTTTGACACCAACATTGGTGCTTTCATTGAGAGTTTCTCCGTGTCGTCGCCGTCAGGCTCGATGGCTCCTACGATCATCGATAGCGGTGCAGTCCAGGGTGAGACCTTCTTCCCCGGACAGATCTTCGTCTTCGGCGGCTTCGCACTGCGGGCCAATTCGCTTGGCTGTCTGGAGCAGATCGAAAGCTACGCCCCTGGCCGCCAGGTCAGAGTTGGAAGTTTAAACTACATGGCTGACATCCGCGGAGACTTGATCTTCGACGGATTCGAGCCACTGCCAAGCGCGCCGCACTGTCACGACGAGCATGATCTAGCTCTGCCGCCGAACAGTGCCCTGGAGGCCGCACCCGCATCGGCTCCGACCCTTAATTCGGAGCCAACTACGCCGATCGAGGATGGGCGGTTGGACGCCACCTCGGGGGCTGCGACCCCAACGGCGATTGAGCCGAACACCAGCCCCGTACTCTACGAGACTCGTGACTCCAAGGATCCGGACTCCTCTCCGGACTCCGAACCCTCCACGCCCCTGCCATTCGAATCCGATTGGGCGCCGATTATGGAGTTCACTGCCGCGGACATCTTTCAGCACTCGCCTTTGGGCGATATCCTGAAGTCATTGATGTCTCTCTCTTTATCAGGAGAGCCCTGGCCGGACTATGGTCAGCGAGATTGGGATGCGGACGATGAAGAAATTCAAAGCCCACCCACCACCCACTTTGTAGCCACTGTCGACGATTTAACCGACATGCTCAATTTCGACTCCGGAGACATCGACGGTACGGACGCCGATGAAGGAGACGATGAAGAACCAGCGCCTATTGGGCCCTGGAACGCCACCTCGTCATATGACGTATACATGGTGGACGCACCAAAAGATGACGACGAGGAGCGGAAGGACGCACCGAAGGCTTGTTCCCTTGAAAAGCAGTCAAAGCGGCGACGCAAGCGCCGCCCCAAATTCCGCCTTGACAGAAATAGCGATCACACAGACCCAGCGCTGGAGCAGGGCGAACCGCTGCCGGACAACGGCAATCCGGATAATCAAACCGAACAAACAAATCCTATCAAGGATAATGGTCCGGACGACATAACGCCGGGCAGACAACCGGAGCAACAGACTGCCCGTAAAAGGCTTGTTGCTACCGCGAGGAGCCTGAAAAAACAGAAGCAAAGGCTCAAGGCCGCGCAAGACACACTCCAATTCATATGGAGTAAAATACTCAGCACTGCAGCAAGGTACAACGACAATCGCCCCTTCAAGAGCTACCCGAAGCGGAAGTTGCTACCCGAATTCGATGAGGAGGCCTCAGAACCGCCACAACCAAATATCGAAGCAGCCACCTGGTCGGATAGACGACCCCTCTACCAATACAGAGCGGCATACAACACCACTCACCATACAACACGCAACCAATGCGAGGGCTCGCACCCAAAGGACGGTGTAACAAGATCCATCTATGGACCACGCAAGCGCGCCCCAGTATACAATGCAATACAACAAACATCCGAACAACGCAGTACACCCAGCTACAGGGGTGCCGCACACCCCCTATGTTTCACCGATGAGGTGCTGGACCATGAATTTCCAGAAGGATTCAAGCCCGTAAACATAGAGGCATACGACGGAACAACAAACCCTGGGGTCTGGATTGAGGACTACATCCTTCATATCCATATGGCTCAAGGAGATGATCTCCACGCCATCAAGTACCTACCCCTTAAGCTCAAAGGGCCAGCTCGTCACTGGCTCAAAGGACTCCCGAAAGCTCCATCAGAAGTTGGGAAGAGCTCGAAGACGCCTTTCGGGCAAATTTTCAAGGGACTTATGTCCGACCTCCGGATGCGGACGATTTGAGTCATATAACTCAACAGCCCGGAGAGTCAGCCCGAAAGCTTTGGAACAAGTTTCTTACTAAAAAGAACCAGATTGTCGACTGCCTGGACGCCGAAGCCTTAGCAGCTTTCAAGCATAGCGTCCGTGACGAATGGCTCGCCAGACACCTCGGCCAAAATAAGCCGAGAATGATGGCCGCATTAACAAACCTCATGACCCGCTTTTGCACGGAGGAGGATAGCTGGCTAGCCAGATGCAGCACCAGCGACCCCAGTACATCCGAAGTTAGAGATGGAAACGGGAAATCACGGCGCAACAGCAATAACAAACGCCGGAATAAAGAAGATAGCACGAAGGGCACGTCAGTAAATGCCGGATTCAAAAGCTCTCGGCCAGGTCAAAAGCCGCCTAAAGGCACCAGGGATGAACTGTCCAACCTCAACAAAATTCTGGGCCAAGTATGTCAGATCCATAGTACCCCTGGTAAACCTACTAATCATACCCACAGAGAATGTTGGGTCTTCAAGCAGTCTGGCAAGCTCAACACCGTACATAAGGGGGAGGATACACCAAGTGAAGACGAGGACGAGCCTCCCAAGCAAGACACGGCGGAACAAAAGAAATTTCCACCAGAAGTCAAAACAGTAAACGTGTTACACATAATCAAGGGAAAAGACAATACAACACTCCCAGGAAAGTATACCCAAGTGCCTATCACTACGAAGTCCTGCCACTGGTCATCTCAACCGATCACTTTCGATCATCGCGATTACTCAGCAAGTATCCAACACGCAGGATGGGCTGCCCTGGTATTAGACCCAGCAATTGGCGGATATCACTTCACAAGGGTCTTGATGGACGGCGGCAGTAGCCTAAACCTAATATATCAGGATACAATCCGCAGGATGGGGTTAGACCCAACACAAATTCGCCATAGCAATACTACCTTTAAAGGAGTAACGCCAGGCCCAGGGGCTCGTTGTACGGGCTCCCTCTTACTACAAGTTATATTCGGCTCCCTCGATAACTTCCATCGCGAGCATTTAACTTTCCACATCGCTCCGTTTCAAAGTGGCTATCAAGCACTGCTCGGACGCGAAGCTTTCGCTCGCTTTAATGCAATACCGCACTACGCCTCCCTCACACTCAAGATGCCCGGTCCACGTGGCATCATTACAGTGCACGGAAATATCAAGCGATCTCTGCGCGCCGAAGAGAGCGAGGTTGCCTTGGCTGCCGCACACTAAAGGCGCCCGGACAAACGAAAGCATCCAATAGGTCGTCAAGACCTCAGATAAGTCCGGCGCCGCTATTTATACAGAGATAAGTGGTCACACCCCTATTTGTCAATACAAGGGGCTCAACGCGCGTAGACAAGTGATAATTTCTTATCATCTTGAATTACACATGGTTTATTTAAAAACTATCTTTTTACACGACAACTTTTTCACTTAACTTTCTCTCTTTTACAGACGATCATCATGCTACACCCGTCCAGGATACGGCACAACGGAGACACAGGCGCAGACGTGCAGCAGGGACCCGTTCCAAGGATTCTTTTTAGATTAAGACCCTGCATAAACCTTTTTTACTGTCTCTTGTTGATACATATCCACCGTTGAGAAGGATGGTGACGTCTTGGCATGTGGCCACGCCAGAATAATGCACGTACCTAGACACAAGGGGCTTCTTACAAAGGCCATTATTTAGGCCCGGTTTATACCACAAAGACCGAATACCTTAGGGAGTGTTCGGCGTCGCGAGTTTGGCCCTATATGCATCAGCTCCGAATCATTGTCTTTGGTCAAATGTTGGGTTTGCCCGGCTCCTGTGTTTTGGTGCCTTACGTTCCGCTTTACCGGCTAAGGTAGCACCAGGAGAACTACTGCGATTGTGCCCTGGTTCATCCGGACGAGCACCTCAGTAGAGAAAGCCGAAAACTGACCGTCATGATATAGCGTGAGACTGGTCAACCACTTGATGACCTGTGGGAATGTTAGAATTCCTCCGCCTTAACGAAGGGCCGTTTTCCGGCCAGTCATGTATGCACCCCAGAACCGGGAGAGTGCGGAGCCACCAGGGGCTATCTAGTAGCCCCACTGTCAAACTCCTATGGCTAAGTGAAAGTGCTAAAGCATTATAGTCCGGTTGCCTCGCTCGCTCCGCTATCACCTCCTTAATAGGACCAAGACGATGGGTTAAGTGTGAACGCGTGTTTTTGCGAGCACCTCCGCATTATATGCGTGGGGGCTGAAGCCAACGACTGCAATCTTTCAGGTTATACATATGTATACATAAACGGCCGCCCAGGAGGCATCATATTACTTTCAGGCAAAAGTATAAAAATAGCCTTATAAAAATTTATAAAAGCATTTTGCTTACAATGAGATTACATATCACTCAAACATAATATTTTTTGAGAACTAGGTCTCTATCAAACGGGCACCCTCAAGAACTTCTTCAAAATAGTGCTCAGCAGCCTTTCGACCTATAGCCGAATCCCGCGCTGCAACATTGGTAGCATCCATCTTCGCCCAGTATGCCTTAACACGGGTAAAGGCCATCCGTGCGCCCTCTATGCACGCCGACCTCTTCATCGCATTAATGCGCGGCACCACGTCAAGGAACTGCTGCACCAAGCCGAAATAGCTGTTCGGTTTTGACCTTCCCGGCCACAGCTGATCCACAACAGACCTCATAGAGAGTTCGGACAACCTGTTTAGTTTGGCCCATTCGGCTAATTGGTCAGTCAATCTAAGTGGACGCTCGGGAGAATGGAATTGTCTCCAAAATAGCTGGTCTACTCCATGGTCTGTCTGACCCTGGAAGTACTTGGCCGCATCGGCAGCGCTCGCCGCCAAATCCATATACACATCCTCCGAACTCCACAGCCGATCCAGAGGGGCATACCTTGGATCTCCGAATTTCCTCCGCAACATAAAGGATTCCCCAGCTACAATATCCCCGGCTTCCCACAGCTCCTCCTTCTTTGCCCTCATAGCAGAGCGGAGATCCTTTTTCGTCGCAGCAGCCTTCTCAAGGTCCGATGCCTTCGCTTGGTTTTCCTTTTTGAGAACCCGGCAACGGTCGGCGGCGGCTTTTAATTCCACAGCCATCTTGGCCATCTTGTCTCGGGTCTCTCCATGCGCGGCCTTCTCGGCTTGCAACTCTTCGGCCGCCTTCACAGCAGCCGCATTACCTAACCTCGCTTGTTCCTTGGCTCGGGCAAGTTCTGCCCGCAAGGCTTCAACAGTGGTAGCTCCATCTACAGTCACACCATATTTAAGATACTGGCATCATGTTGCTCTTCCTATGTGGCGTTTACCAGATATTGACACTTACCCTGTGCCTCGTCAAGCCTTTTGTTAACAAGCTCGATGTCGGCGTCTGCCGCATCCAACTGCCGTTCTAAATGGGCAAACTCGCTAGTCCGGCTAGCCACCGGAGCTTCCATCTCCTGCACATAGAGGCAGTATGGTTATTACCTGGGACTATGATCCTCTGTTCGTCGTCGTTTCCGACGACAACCAGAGTCTCAGGGGTTACTATCTACACAGGGCACACCTAGCATGTGCAGGACTATCATACATTCTTTTACGTACCTCAAAGCCTGTCAGTAGACTCATAAAAGCTTCATGCAATCCGCTTTCGGCGGACGATATTCTCTCCATCACCATATTCATCAGCACACGGTGTTCATCTGAGATGGCCACTCACCCCACCAACTCCCTCAGAACATCCGATCACACACTAGGCGGTGCCGGACTCTTTTGTCTACTCTCTTCGGGAGCCGGACATTGGGAGCTTCGGGGGTCAACGGGATTATCTTCTGGCCTCGCCGGACTCGGAGAGGCCCTTCGCGACGACACTTCAGGGTCGCCCGCTCCCGGAGCGGAGGAGGCGTTTCGCTCTCCATCATCTCTGGAAGAAGATCCCCCGAAGATGAGCTCATTTGAGAGGGGCTAAGGCCCGAACTGCAAAAATATATGCGGTGGTTATATTCTAAAAAAAGATGGCATATCTGTACTATCAAAGGTATTTCGGGTCACTTACGACTCGTGGGAGGATTGATTCCCCCGCGGACTTTGTGCGGCAACAACGCCCCCCAGGGTGGGACCCTCTGTGGGAGACTTCTTCTCCCTTTTGTAAGCTTCGGCTTCCGAATCCCCGGGCGCAATCCTTTTTCTCTTCTGGTCGCCTTCCCTCATGGAGACGCTCGCTCCCTCGGCTAGAATGGGCAGTGTTGGGGGCCCGCGTCCGCCCGCATTATCCTCCACAGTATCTTCCTTCAAGGGCTCCGGGCAAGGCGCGGTCTGGAGCATCTTTTCCAATACCGGATTTTCCAAACCCTCAGGGAGGGGGGCCGAACACCGAATCAACTTCGCCTTTGTGAGCCAGTCCTGGTCAAAAAGCGAACTCTCAGAGATAACTTCGTAACAAAGTAGAGAAAGTATGTTCGGCCGGAAGATGCCTTACCTGTTTGGCGGTGCGGTTGCTGCTCAGGCCCACGTCCTCGATGATTTTCGGACACTCCGTCTGAGGTCCGAAGAATGATTTGTACATCTCCTCGTGCGTCAGGCCGAGAAAATTTTGAATGGCACGTGGTCCCTCGGGATTGAACTCCCACAGACGAAGAGGCCGGCGTTTGCAAGGCTAGACTTGATGAACCAGCATAACCTATATCACCGCAACCAAACTGAAATCTCCATTGAAGAGATCTCGAATGCGGCCTTGCAGTATAGGCACGTCCTTGGCTGGCCCCCAGCTCAGACCTATGCTGATCCACGACATCAGTTGTGGTGGGGGGCCCGAGCGGAAAACAGGGGGGCCGCCCACTTGGCACTTCTAGGAGCCGTGATGTAGAACCACTCCTGTTGCCACAATTCAGACACCTCTAGAATGGAACCTTTGGGCCACGGAGCTCCCGTCATCTTGTGTATTGAGGCACCTCCACATGCCGCCTGTGGCCCCTCGATCATCTTCGGCTTTACTTCAAAGGTCTTGAGCCACAGGCCAAAGTGAGGGGTGACCCGAAGGAAGGCCTCGCACATGATGATAAATGTCGTGATATGAAGAAAGGAGTCCGGAGCTAGATCATGGAAATCTAGCCCGTAGTAAAACATCAAGCCCCTGACGAATGGATCCAGAGCAAGGCCTAGACCTCGGAGGAAGTGGGAGACGAACACGACGCTCCCGTTGGGTTCGGGGGAAGGGACGACCTGCCCCCGGGGAGGCAGCCGATGCAAGATCTCGGCGGTCAGATATCTGGCCTCCCTCAACTTTTTGATGTATTCTTCCGTGACGGAGGAGGGCACCCATCAGCCTTGAAGGCTAGATCCGGACATGATTGAAGGTTCGGAGCACCTCACCTAAACTTTGGGCGTTTGAGCTTGAGGCGGGGGAAGGATTCGATTGAGCACGGGAGGGAAAAATAAAAGCCTTGTCCCTTTATAAAGAGGGTGGATATCAAGCGTCCTCTCCGTGTCCGTTTGGACTTGCCTATAATCTAGGAGTCCTAGAAGCGGTTGGGTTACCCACGCCCGTATTGATGAGAATCCTGGAATAAGGGGGACACGATCTCTGCTTTAACAAGACGTGCCAAGGAAACTACCTCGCATAACGCGCTGAGATGGGATAGTAAAACGGTTCGAATAAAAGCTTGGCCGTGGTGTGATGTCACACTACGGAATACGTCAGCAGATTAGATTTGTGTAAATATTATTCTCTCAATGGCAATATTTGGAAACTTATTTTGCAGAGCCGGACACTATCTTTGTGTTCAAAATCTTCTATGAAGTACTTGGAGGAGGAACCCGCCTTGCAATGCCGAGGACAATATGTGCGCCGGACTCGTCGTCATTGAAGCCTGGTTCAGGGGCTACTGAGGGAGTCCTGGATTAGGGGGTGTTCGGATAGCCGGACTATACCTTCAGCCGGATTCCTGGACTATGAAGATACAAGATTGAAGACTTCGTCCCGTTTCCGGGAGGGACTTTCCTTGGCGTGGAAGGCAAGCTTGGCGATACGGATATGCAGATCTCCTACCATTGTAACCGACTCTATGTAACCCTAACCCTACCCGGTGTCTATATAAACCGGAGGGTTTTAGTCCGTAGGACAACATACACATCAACAATCATACCATAGGCTAGCTTTTAGGGTTTAGCCTCCTCGATCTCGTGGTAGATCTACTCTTGTACTACCCATATCATCAATATTAATCAAGCAGGACGTAGGGTTTTACCTCCATCGAGAGGGCCCGAACCTAGGTAAAACTTCGTGTCCCTTGTCTCCTGTTACCATCCGGCCTAGACGCACAGTTCGGGACCCCCTACCCGAGATCCGCTGGTTTTGACACCGACATGGAGCGACACGTGTTTTTATTCCTTGTTTTCTTTTTTCTTTTGGTTTGACCGTGTAGCTAGAGAGGAGTGTAACTATATTTTTTCATTTTCAGATTTGCTAAATCTAATCTAGATAAGTTTCAGCTCATCTAATTCTGTCTGATTTGTTCACTTTAATGTTTGCACAAACTCGGTCATGCACGCTCAGTTTGTTTCTTTTCGTCGCGCGTCCTCTTGTATTGTTTGTTTTGTGTCGTCATGTTCTTGCATTTTTTCCACATGGGCCTATATATGTTGTCGTTTGGGGGCCTCGACTATGAAGCTTATCGCCCATCTTCTCACTGACCAATCTTTGACCCCGGTTATTTTGCCTGTGTTTTATTTTTCATCCCATTTATAGGTCCAACCTTGACATACAACTGACATGTAGTTTGTTTCATCCTAGTTACAAGTCGACCATTGACTCGCAATTGGGCTTATAGCTTTGTAGTTGTCCCAGGTGCATGTCCACCATCGACGCGCAACTTGAGCATGTGTTTTTATTTTTCATCACAGTGGCAAGTCCACCATTGACACGCAACTGGGCATATAGTTTGTCTCATCCTAGTTGCAAGTCAACCCTTGACTCACAATTGGGCTCGGAGTTTCGTAATTGTCCTAGGTGCAAGTCCACACTCGAATCGCAACTGGGTTCGTAATTGTCAAACTTGCAAGCCCACCCTCCACCCACAACTGGAGTATGTGTTTTTGTTTTTCATCCCAGTTGCAAGTCCACACTTGACTCGCAACTGGGCACATAGCTTGCTTCATCCCAGTTGCAAGTCGACTCTTGACTCGCAACTGGCTCATAGTTTCGTAGCCGTCCTAGGTGCAAGCCCCCCTTGACTCACAATTGGACTCGTAGTCGTCCAAGTTGCAAGCCCACCCTCTACCCACAACAAGAGCATGTGTTTTGTTTTTCATCCCAATTGCAAGCCTACCTTTTGATTGCAACTGGCTCACAGCTTGTTTCATCCCAGTTGCAAGTTGACCCTTAACTTGCCACCGGGCTTGTAGAGTTGTAGTTGTCCCAGTTGTAAGTCTACCCTTGACTCGCAACTAGGCTCGTAACTGTCCGAGTTGCAAGCCCACTCTCGACTCGTAACCGGAGCATGTGTTTTTGTTTTTCATCCCAGTTGCAAGTCCATCATTGACATGCAATTGGGCGTGTAGCTTGTCTCATCCTAGTCGACTCTTGACTCGCAACTGGCCTCGTAGTTTCATAGTTGTCCCAAGAGCAACTCCACCCTTGACTCGCAACCGGGATCGTAATTGTCAAACTTGCAAGCCCACCTTGGACCCGCAACTGGAGCATGTGTTTTTGATTTTCATCCTAGTTGCAAGTCCATCCTTGACTCGCAACTGGGCCCATAGCTTCATTCCAGTTGCAAGTCAACCCTTGACTGGCAACTGGCTCGTAGTTTCGTAGTTATCCCAAGTGCAAGTCCCACTCGACTCACAATTAGGCTTTGTAGTTGTCCAAGTTGCAAGCTCACCCTCTACTCACAACTAGAGCATGTGTTTAGTTTTTCATCCCAGTTGCAAGTCTACCTTTTGATTGCAACTGGCTCATAGCTTATTTCATCCGAGTTGCAAGTGGACCCTTAAATTGCAACTGGGTTCGTAGTTGTCCCAATTGCAAGTCCACCCTTGACTCGCAATTGGGCTCGTAGTTGTCCGAGGTGCAAGCTCACCCTCCGAGTTGCAAGCCCACCTTTTGACCCACAACTGGGCTTGTGTTTTGTCTTTCAACTAATTTGAAAGTCCACCATTGACTTGCAACTGGGACTGTAATTTGTTTCATGCTAGTTGCAAGTCGACCCTTGACTCGCAACCCCGCTTGTAGTTTTGTAGTTGTCTCAGTTGCAAGTCCACATTTGACTCTCAATTGGGCTCATAATCCTCCTAGTTGCAAGTTCATCCTCGAATTGCAACTAGGCACATGTTTTTTTATCACAGTTGCAAGTCCACCTTGACTCGCAAGTGGGACCATAGTTTGTTTCATCCTAGTTGCAAGTTGATGACTCACAACTGGGTCATTTGTTTCATAGTTGTCTTAATTGCAAGTCCATCCTCGACTCGCAAATGGGATCATAGTTTTTTGTTGTCCCAGTTGCAAGTCCACGATCGACTCGCAACTGGTGCCATAGTTTGTTGATGTCCCAGTTGCAAGTCTACCCTCGACTCGCAACTAGTATGTGTTTTGTTTTTCATATCAGTTGCAAGTCCAACCTCAAATCATAACTCATATCGTAGTTTTATATACTTGTCTCAGTCACAAGTACACCCTCGACTCGCAATTAAGCCCATAATTTTTATCTCAGTTGCAAGCCCACCATTGACTCACAACTGGGCTTGTGTTTTTGTCCTTCATCCTATTTGCAAGTCCATCGTTGACTTGCAACTAGGACCGTAGTTTGTTTTATCCTAGTTGCAAGTCGACCCTTGACTTGCAATTAGTCACATAGTGTGTAGTTGTCCCAGTTGTAAGTCCATCCTCAACTCGTAACTCGGCTCGTAGTTCTCCTAGTTGCAAGCACACCCTTTGACTCGCAACTAGGCTTGTGCTTTGTTTTTTAACACGCAACTTGCCCCCAGCCTCTAGTTCCATGTCCAACCCCAAAATGTAAACCCACCAGACCCAGTTGCATTTCCAAGCCAAACATGCAACTAATGTCTATTGGCCGGTTCTGATTGTGATATAACCACAAGTGGCAAAAGGTGACAGATTTCGCATGAACCCAACTGCACGGGCTCATGTACCGAGCGAGTAATAATGTGGTGTAAGAACAAGTACACATTGCACTACTGACTACATGAGAGCGACATGGAAAGAGTGGAGTCTCTTGAGTAATAATATAATGATAGAGAAAAGGAGAAGGTAAAAAAGGTACTAATCTAATAGTGGACCTTGGATTGTTGTACGAGTGACATAGTGACTATACATGCTGGTTTTTTAGATGACATGACAACAACATATAATTACTAGTTGGTTATAAGAGGAAAAGGAAGCTTATTGTTCCCCCACAAAAAACAGAAGCCTATTGTTGAAATTATACGATTACTATGTCACCTCAGACCTAAAGAACACTCATATAAGCCTGGCCATAGTGAGAGAAACTTAGCTAGTACTCCCTCTGTTCCTAAATATAAGTCTTTTTAGATATTTCAAATGGACTACAACATACGGATGTATGTAGACATATTTTAGAGTGCAGATTCACTCATTTTGCTCCGTATGTAGTCACTTGTTGGAATCTCTAGAAAGACTTATATTTGGGAACAAAGGGAGTAACATGCATGCCAAATCAACACATTTAATTATGTGACAAGCAATTATGAGGAGAGATGTTTTGGTAACATAATATGTTACACAACATAGCGCACCCCAGGTGCCAAGTAAAAATTACCGACACCAACCATGCTCCATCTAAGCATTGGCATCCACCACCGGTGGGATGGGTGGTGCTCTCTATGGACAGATCTTTCTCGGCAGCAAATCCTCTAATCAAATACTAGTAGTTTATATTGGCACTTTTCTAGGGAGTACTTCTTTTTTGAAAGAAGCACCAATTGATTTTTCTTTGTTTGTAAACATTGTCACAACTTTGTTTTTGGTCTAGAGCTATTTTAGGGTGATTGGTGTAGTACTCGGAGAATCGGCGTACTACCCAGTACTTACCCATATGATTTTCATTAGCTGTCACAATGATTGTAACCATGAGCAGATGGGAGATTAGGCTAGTGCGAAGCTTACCTTAAACCCTACCGCCACTGTTGAAATGAGGAAAGCGGCGAGGGAATCGTGGAGAACGGCGGGAAAGCGATGTCGCGCCATCCAGCCTCCTCTTGCGGTGGGAGAACGAATACTCCTGTAGCTCCGGCTGGCACTGCACCCTCACGAGCAGCACACTATACTCGATCGATTCATTATCCTCTGGATGCTCGACCTTCGACCTGTACGCCCACCACCTCCGCCTGACTTTCGCCTCAAGCGAATCTGTCTGCTCCATCGCCTAGAGGAGATACTCGATGAACTCGAAGGACTGCGGCATGACTGCCGTCGGGGAGTACATCGCCGCCCTCATCGCCGTCGTCTCGCTCTTTCACATACATTGCCACATGGCCCTCACCGTCCTCGAAATCTTCCACTCGTTGTCAAACCAAGTAAGAG
Source organism: Triticum monococcum (assembly GCA_034509565.1). Taxonomy (NCBI): domain Eukaryota; kingdom Viridiplantae; phylum Streptophyta; class Magnoliopsida; order Poales; family Poaceae; genus Triticum; species Triticum monococcum. The sequence continues at coordinate 106,314,241 of CM067844.1, forward strand.
TCTCCTTCAACCTGCCTAACTTCGCCTGGTCGCCGCTGGCGATCTGCCTGATTCGCTGTAGCATCCTCTCCATTGATGTCCTTCTGAGATGTCTGGTGCTAGCTTTGGAAGATGGGAGGAGAGGCAGTGGTCTTTCAATGGATAAGAGGGAGAGGCGAGATGGTGGTTTTGCAAAGGAGAAGATGGAGAGGAGAGGGGGTGGTTTTGCAATGGAGAAGAGGGAGAGGCGAGATGGTGGTTTTCGAATGGAGAAGATGGAGAGGAGAGAGGATGGTTTTGCAATGGAGAAGAGGGAGAGGAGCGTGCGGCAGCGATTTACAGGATTGAACGAGAGGGCCGGTGCGCTGTGACTGGATAAAAATCAATTTACCCTTCAATTAAGAAAGCGACCCCACATTAACTAGTCTCCCTTGTATTCTGGGTCATATTTGACCATGATGTTAACAAATAAAATATATGTTATACGTCGCAAAAATAATATAATTTGAAAGTACATTCAGATACGAACCAAACGATACAATTTTTGATGACATGCATTCACATTTTGCTTGCCAAATATAGTACGTGGTCAAGCTTTGACCCAAAATACACAAAACAAAACAATACTTCCAAGACCAGTGCCTCTCCTTTCCTCTTAAACCACCACCGCTCCTCCCATGTTCCAATCCAAAACTAGCGCCACTCCTCTCCTCTTTCATTTCAAAACCACCAACGCTCTTTTCTTGTTCCAATCCAAAACCAGTGTCGCTCCTCTCCTCTTCCATTTCAAAACCACCACCGTCCTTCTCCCGTTCCAATCCAAAACCAGCGCCGCTCCTCTCCTCTTCCATTCAAAAACCACCGTCGACGAGTGAAGGTGCTGCGGAGAAGTAGATTGATGGAGGAGTACAACCAATATGTGTGGCTCGCAGGCGGCGACCCTGTGAAGCTAGCTAGGATGTTGGAGATGAAGGAAATATGCCTTAGAGGCAATAATAAAGTTATTATTTTATATTTCCTTATATCATGATAAATGTTTATTATTCATGCTAGAATTGTATTAACCGGAAACTTGATACATGTGTGGATACATAGACAAAACACCATGTCCCTAGTAAGCCTCCACTAGACTAGCTCGTTAATCAAATATGGTTAAGTTTCCTAACCATAGACATGTCTTTTCATTTGATGAACGGGATCACATCATTAGGAGAATGATGTGATGGACAAGACCCATCCGTTAGCTTGATCATTCAGTTTTATTGCTACTACTTTCTTCATGTCAAATACATATTCCTTTGACTATGAGATTATGCAACTCCCGAATACCAGAGGAACACTTAGTGTGCTATCAAACGTCACAACGTAACTGGGTGACTATAAAGATGCTCTACAAGGTGTCTCCGATGGTGTTTGTTGAGTTGGCATAGATCAAGATTAGGACTTGTCACTCGGTGTATCGAAGAGGTATCTCTAGGCCCTCTCGGTAATGCACATCATAAGAAGCCTTGCAAGCAATGTGCCTAATGAGTTAGTTGCAGGATGATGTATTACGAAACGATTAAAGAGACTTGCCGGTAACGAGATTGAACTAGGTATGAAGATACCAACGATCAAATCTTGGGCAAGTAACATACCGATTGACAAAGGGAATTACGTATGTTGTCATAATGGTTCGATCGATAAAAATATTCGTAGAATATGTAGGAGCCAATATGAGCATCCAGGTTCTGCTATTGGTTATTGATGAGAGAGGTGTCTCGGTCATGTCTACATAGTTCTCGAACCCGTAGGGTCCTCACGCTTAACGTTTGATGACGATTTAGTATTATATGAGTTATGTGATTTGGTGATCAAATGTTGTTCGGAGTCCCAAATGAGATCACGGACATGACGAGGAGTCTCGAAATGATCGAGAGGTAAAGAATGATATATAGGACGATGGTATTCGGACATCGGAAGTGTTCTGGAGGGTACCGGGTACTTATCGGGTCATCGGAAAGGAGTGTCGGGCACCCCCGACAAAGATATGGGCCTTATGGGGCAAGTGAGGGAACACACCAGCCCTGGTGCGCCCCTATAGAGGCCATCCCTATGTGGAGAAGGAAACAGGGGAGGGCAAGGAAAGTGTGGATTAGGATTCCTACTTCCTTCCCTCTCCCCCCTCTTTCCTTCCACCTCGGTTATATATGGCAGGGGGGCGTGCAGGTTTGGGAGGGTGCCCAAGTAGGATTCCTCCTACTTGGGGCGCCCCCTTGGCTGCTCCCTCTTCCTCCCACCTACATATATGAGGGGGGAGGCGCCTAGAACACACAACAACATCTGTTAACCGTGTGCGGCGCCTCCCTCCACAGATTACACCCTCGGTCATATTCTCGCAGTGCTTAGGCGAAGCCCTGCATGGATCACTTCACCATCACTATCACCACGCCACCGTGCTAACGGAACTCATCTCCCTCGACACTTTGCTGGATCAAGAGTTCGAGGGACGTCATCGGGCTGAACGTGTGCAGAACTCGGAGGTGCCGTACGTTCGGTGCTTGATCGGTCGGAACGAGAAGAAGTTTGATTACATCAACCGCGTTGTCAAACGCTTCCGCTTTCAGTCTACAAGGGTACGTAGACATACTCTCCCCCTCTCATTGCTGTGCATCTCCTAGATAGATCTTGTGTGAGCTTAGGACTTTTTTCGAAATTGCATGCTACGTTTCCCAACAGTGGCATCAGATCCAGGTTTATGCGTAGATGATATGCACGAGTAGAACACAAAGAGTTGTGGGAGGTGATCAGCTTACCACCAATATCTTATTTTGATTCGGCGGTATTGTTGGATGAAGCGTCCCGGAGCAACCTTGACCACGTTCATGAGACCGGTTCCACCGACAGACATGCAACTAGTTTTGCATAAAGGTGGTTGGCGGGTGTCTGTTTCTCCTATTTTAGTTGAATCGAATTTGACTACGGCCGGTCCTTGTTGAAGGTTAAAACAACAAACTTAATAAATCACCGTTGTGGTTTTGATGCGTAGGTAAGAACGGTTCTTGCTAGAAGCCCGTAGTAGCCACGTAAAACTTGCAACAACAAAGTAGAGGACGCCTAACTTGTTTTTGCAGGGCATGTTGTGATGTGATATGGTCAAGACATGATGTGATATTGAAGGAAATATGCCCTAGAGGCAATAATAAAGTTGTTATTTATATTTCCTTATATCATGATAAATGTTTACTATTCATGCTAGAATTGTATTAACCGGAAACTTAGTACATGTGTGAATACGTAGACAAAACAGAGTGTCCCTAGTATGCCTCTACTTGACTAGCTCGTTAATCAAAGATGGTTAAGTTTCCTGACCATAGACATGTGTTGTCATTTGATGAATGGGATCACATCATTAGGAGAATGATGTGATGGACAAGACCCATCCGTTAGCTTAGCATAATGATCATTTAGTTTTATTGCTATTGCTTTCTTCATGAATTATACATGTTCCTCTGACTATGAGATTATGCAACTCCCGAATACCGGAGGAACACCTCGTGTGCTATCAAACTTCACAACATAACTGGGTGGTTATAAAGATGCTCTACAGGTGTCTCCAAAGGTGTTTGTTGAGTTGGCATAGATCGAGATTAGGATTTGGCACTCCGTGTATCGGAGAGGTATCTCTGGGCCCTCTTGGTAATGCTCATCACTATAAGCCTTGCAAGCAATGTGACTAATGAGTTAGTTGCAGGATGATGCATTACGGAACGAGTAAAGAGACTTGCCAGTAACGAGATTGAACTAGGTATAATGATACTGACGATCGAATCTCGGGCAAGTAACATACCGATGACAAAGGGAATAACGTATGTTGTTATGCGGTTTAACCGATAAAGATCTTCGTAGAATATGTAGGAGCCAAAATGAGCATCCAGGTTCCGCTATTGGTTATTGACCGGAGATGTGTATCGGTCATGTCTACATAGTTCTCGAACCCGTAGGGTCCGCACGCTTAACGTTCGATGATGATTTATATTATGAGTTATGTGATTTGATGACCAAAGTTTGTTCGGAGTCCCGGATGAGATCAAGGACATGACGAGGAGTCTCGAAATGGTCGAGAGGTAAAGATCGATACATTGGAAGGCTATATTCAGACATCAGAATGGTTCCGGGTGATTTGGGTATTTTTTGGAGTACCGGAGAGTTACGGGAATTCGTCAGGGGAAGTTAATGGAGAGAGGGAAGAAGGGCCACGAGGTGGCGTGCGCCTCCCCCCTGCCCAAACCGAATTGGAAGGGGTGGGGGCACGACCCCCCCTTTCCTTCTCCCTCTCCCTCCTTTCCTTCTTTCCTACCCTGAAAAGGAAAGGGAATCCTACTAGGACTTGGGAGTCCTTGTAGGACTCCCTACACTTGGCGTGCCCCTAGGAGGGCCGGCCTCTCTCTCCCTCCTTTATATACATGGGCAGGGCGCACCCCAAAGGCACTCCAAGATTTTCTTAGCCGTGTGCAGTGCCCCCTCCATAGCTACACACCTCGGTCATATCGTCGTAGTGCTTAGGCAAAGCCCTGCGTCGGTAACTTCATCATCACCATTGCCACACCGTCGTGCTGACAGAACTCTCCCTCGTCCTCAACTGGATCAGGAGCTCGAGGGACACCATCGTGCTGAACGTGTGCTGAACACGAAGGTGCCGTATGTTCGGTACTTGGATCGGTTGGACCGTGAAGACGTTCGACTACATCAACCGCGTTACTAAAGGCTTCCGCTTTCGGTCTACGAGGGTACGTGGACACACTCTCCCGTCTCATTGCTATGCATCTCCTAGATAGATCTTGCGTGATCGTAGGTAAATTTTTTGAACTACTTTGTTCCCCAACAATGGCATCAAAGCCAGGTCTATGCGTAGATGTTTTATGCACGAGTAGAACACAAAGAGTTGTGGGCAATAATAGTCATACTGCTTACCACCAACGTCTTACTTTGATTCGGCGGTATTGTTGGATGAAGCGGACCGGACCAACATTACATGACCGTGTTCATGAGACTGGTTCTAACGACGTGCTTCGCACACATGTGGCTGGCGGGTGTCTGTTTCTCCAACTTTAGTTGAATCGAGTTTGACTATGGCCAGTCCTTGTTGAATGTTAAAACAACACACTTGACGAAGAATCGTTGTGGTTTTGATGCGTAGTTAAGAACAATTCTTGCTAGATTCCCGTAGCAGCCACGTAAAACTTGCAACAACAAAGTAGGGGACGTCTAACTTGTTTTTGCAGGGCATGTTGTGATGTGATATGGTCAAGACGTGATGAGATATAAATTGTTGTATGAGATGATCATGTTTTGTTAAAGTTATCGGCAACTGGCAGGAGCCTTATGGTTGTCTCTTTATTTCATAAGGTGCAAGCGCCATATAATTGCGTTACTTTATCGCTATGCGATAACAATAGTTGCAAAAGCAATAGTTGGTGAGACGACCATGGGATGACACGTTGATAGAGATCAAGATGATGGAGATCATGGTGTCATGCCGCCGACGATGGAGATCACGACAGTGCTTTGGAGATGGAGATCAAAGGCACAAGATGATGATGGCCATATCATGTCACATATTTTGATTACATGTGATGTTTATGCTTTATGCATCTTATTTTGCTTAGTACGTCGGTAGCATTATAAGATGATCCCTCACTAAATTTCAAGGTATAAGTGTTCTCCCTGATTATGCACCATTGCTACAATTCGTCGTGCCGAGACACCACGTGATGATCGGGTGTGATAAGCTCTACGTTCACATACAACGGGTGCAAGCCAGTTTTGCACACACAGAATACTCAGGTTAAACTTGACGAGCCTAGCATATGCAGATATGGCCTCGGAACACTGAGACCGAAAGGTCGAACGTGAATCATATAGTAGATATGATCAACATAGAGATGTTCACCATTGAAAACTACTCCATCTCACATGATGATCGAACATGGTTTAGTTGATATGGATCACGTGATCATTTATATGACTAGAGGGATGTCTATCTAAGTGGGAGTTCTTAAGTAATATGATTAATTGAACTTTAATTTATCATGAACTTAGTCCTGATAGTATTTGCAAATTATGTTGTAGCTCAATAGCTCACGTTATAGCTCCCCGTTTATTTTTGATATGTTCCTAGAGAAAAATAAGTTGAAAGATGATAGTAGCAATGATGCAGACTAGATCAGTGATCTGAGGATTATCCTCATTGCTGCACAGAAGAATTATGTCCTTGATGCACCGCTAGGAGATGAACCTATTGCAGGAGCAGATGCATACGTTATCAACGTTTGGCAAGCTCTGTATGATGACTACTTGATAGTTTAGTGCGCCATGCTTTACGGCTTAGAACCGGGACTTCAAAAACGTTTTGAATGCCACGGAGCATATAAGATGTTCCAAGAGCTGAAATTGGTATTTCAGACTCATGCCCGAGTCGAGAGGTATGAGACCTCTGGCAAGTACTTTGCCTACAAGATGGAGGAGAATAGCTCAAGCAGTGAGCATGTGCTCAGAATGTCTGAGTACTACAATCGCTTGAATCAAGTGTGAGTTAATCTTCCAGATAAGATATTGATTGATAGAGTTCTCTAGTCACTATCACCAAGTTACCGAAACTTCGTGATGAAATATAATATGCAAGGGATGACGAAAACGACTCCTGAGCTCTTCGCGATGCTAAAATCGGTGAAGGTTGAAATCAAGAAAGAGTATCAAGTGTTGATGATTAACAAGACCACTAGTTTCAAGAAAAAGGGGCAAAGGGAAACAAAGGTAACTTCAAGAAGAATGGCAAGAAAGTTCCCACTCCCGTGAAGAAGCCCAAAGCTAGACCTAAGTCTGAAACTGAGTGCTTCTACTACAAAGGAAATGGTCACTAGAAGCGGAACTGCCCCAAATAATTGGCGGATAAGAAGGATGGCAAAGTGAACAAAAGTATATATGATATACATGTTATTGATGTGTACTTACTAGTGTTCATAATAGCCCTTGGGTATTTGATACTGGTTCAGTTGCTATGATTAGTACCTTGAAACAGGAGTTACAAAATGAACAAAGACTAGTTGAGGGCGAGGTGACGATGTGTGTTGGAAGTGATTCCAAGGTTGATAAGATCACCATCGCACACTCCCTTTACCCTCGGGATTAGTTTTGAACCTAAAATAAATGTTATTTGGTGTTTGTGTTGAGCATAATATGATTGGATCATGTTTATTGCAATACAATTATTGATTTAAGTCAAAGAATAATTGTTATTTTGTTTACATGAATAAAACCTTCTATGGTCATACGCCCAAGGTGAATGGTTTATTGAATCTCGATCGTAGTGATACACACATTAATAATATTGATGCCAAAAGACGGAAAGTTGATAATGATAGTGCAACATACTAGTGGCACTGCCGTTTAGGTCATATTGATGTAAAGCGCATGAAGAAACTCCATACAGATGGACTTTTGGAATCACTTGATGCTTGTGAACCATGCCTCATGGCCAAGATGACTAAGACTCCGTTCTCCGGAATAATGGAGAGATCCACTGACTTATTGGAAATAATACATACCGATGTATGCGGTCCGATGAGTGTTGAGGCTCGCGACGGGTATCATTATTTTTTGACCTTCACAGATGATATGAGCAGATATGGGTATATCTACTTAATGAAACATAAGTCTGAAACATTTGAAAGATTCAAAGAATTTCATAGTGAAGTGGAAAATCATCGTAACAAGAAAATAAAGTTTCTATGATTTGATCGCAAAGGCAAATATTTGACTTACGAGTTTGGCCTTCATTTAAAACAATGTGGAATAGTTTCGCAACTCACGCCACCTGGAATACCACAACATAATGGTGTGTCCGAACGTCATAACGTACTTTATTAGATATGGTGCGATCTATGATGTCTCTTACCGATTTACCACTATCGTTTTGGGGTTATGCATTAGAGACAACTGCATTCACGTTAAATAGGGCACCATCTAAATCCGTTGAGAAGACACCATATGAACTGTGGTTTTGCAAGAAAACTAAGCTCTCATTTCTTAGAGTTTGGGGTTGCGATGCTTATGTGAAAACGCTTCAGCCTAATAAGCTCGAACCCAAATCGGAGAAATGTGTCTTCATAGGATACCCAAAGAAAACTATTGGGTACACCTTCTATCACAATCCGAAGGCAAGATCTTTGTTGCTAAGAATGGATCCTTTCTAGATAAGGAGTTTCTCTCAAAATAAGTGAGTGGGAGGAAAGTAGAACTTGATGAGGTAGTTGTACCTTCTCCCGAATTGAAAAGTAGTATCACAGAAATCAGTTCCAGTGATTCCTACTCCAATTAGTGAGGAAGCTAATGATGATGATCATGAAACTTCAGATCAAGTTACTACCTAACCTCGTAGGTCAACTAGAGTATGGTCCGCACCAGAGTGGTATGGTAATCCTTTCTGGAAATCATGTTACCAGACAATGACTAACCTACGAACTATGAGGAAGTGATGATGAGCCCAGATTCCATGAAATCGCTTAAGGCCATGAAATCTGAGATGGGATCCATGTATGAGAACAATGTATGGACTTTGATTGACTTGACTGATGATCGGCGAGCCATTGAGATTAAATGGATCTTCAAGAGGAAGACGGGCACTGATAGTAGTGTTACTATCTACAAAGCTCGAATTGTCGCAAAAGGTTTTCGACAAGTTCAAGGTGTTGACTACGATGAGAGTTTCTCACTCGTATCTATGCTTAATGTCTGTCCGAATCATGTTAGCTATTGCCACATTTTTTGAAATTTGGCAAATGGATGTCAAAACTGCATTCCTTAATGAATTTCTTAAAGAAGAGTTGTATATGATGCAACCAGAAGGTTTTTGTCAATCCGAAAGGTGCTAACAAAGTTTGTAAGCTCCATTGATCCATTTATGGACTGGTGCAAGCATCTCGGAGTTGGAATGTACACTTTGATAGTGTGATCAAAGCATATGGTTTTATACAGACTTTTGGAGAAGCCTGTATTTACAAGAAAGTGAGTGGGAGCTCTGTAGCATTTCTGATATTATATGTGGATGCCATATTATTGATTGGAAATAATACATAATTTTTGGACAGCATAAAAAGGATACTTGAATAGGAATTTTTCAATGAAAGACCTCAGTGAAGCTACTTACATATTAGGCATCAAGATCTATAAAGATAGATCAAGACGCTTGATAAGACTTTCGATGAGTACATACCTTAATAAGATTTTGAAGGAGTTCAAAATGGATTAGTCAAAGAAGGAGTTCTTGCCTGAGTTGTAAGGTGTGAAGTTGAGTAAAGACTCAAAACCCGACCACGATAGAAAATAGAAAGAGAATGAAAAGTCATTCCCTATGCCTCAGTCATAGGTTCTATAAAGTATGCTATGCTATGTACCAGACCTATTGTGTACCTCACCATGAGTTTGGCAAGAAGGTACAATAGTGATCTAGGAGTGGATCATTGGACAACCGTCAAAATTGTACTCAGTGGAATAAGGACATGTGTCGGTGTCAAAATCGGTGGATCTCGGGTAGGGGGTCCCGAACTGTGCGTCTAGGCCGGATGGTAACAGGAGGCAGGGAACACGATGTTTTACCCAGGTTCGGGCCCTCTTGATGGAGGTAAAACCCTACGTCCTGCTTGATTAATATTGATGATATGGGTAGTACAAGAGTAGATCTACCACGAGATCAAGGAGGCTAAACCCTAAAAGCTAGCCTATGGTATGATTGTTGATGTGTATGTTGTCCTACGGACTAAAACCCTCCGGTTTATATAGACACTGGGTAGGGTTAGGGTTACATAGAGTCGGTTACAATGGTAGGAGATCTGCATATCCGTATCGCCAAGCTTGCCTTCCACGCCAAGGAAAGTCCCATCCGGACACGGGACGAAGTCTTCAATCTTGTATCTTCATAGTCCAGGAGTCCGGCTGAAGGTATAGTCCGGCTACCCGAACACCCCCTAATCTAGGACTCCCTCAGTAGCCTTGAACCAGGCTTCAATGACGACGAGTCCGGCGCGCAAATTGTCTTCGGCATTGCAAGGCGGGTTCTTCCTCCAAGTCCTTCATAGAAGATTATAAACACCAAGAGTAGTGTCCGGCTCTGCAAAATAAGCTTCCACATATTGCCGTAGAGAGAATAATATTAACAAAAATCAAATCTGCTGATGTATTCCGCAGTGCGTCATCACACTACAGCCAAGTCCTTTACTCGAATCGGTTTTACCTTTCCACCTCAGCGTGTTTTGCGAGGCAGTTTCCTTGGCACGTCTTGTCAAAGCAGAGATCGTGTGCCCCCCTTTCATGGGATTCTCATCAATACGGACATGGGTAACCCAATCGTGCCCATTAGCATGTTTTCTCGATTAAAGGCGAGTCCCAAACAGTTACGGGGAGGGCTCCTGGTATTCAACCTCTTATAAAGAGACCAGGGCCTTACTCCTTTTTTCAATCTCAAGCGAGTTCGCCCGTCGCCTCGAGTTCCAACACCCTAGGCTCCAGATTCCAGGCGCTTCGGACCTTCGACAATGTCCGGTTCTGACCTTCAAGGCCGATGGATGCCCTCCTCCGTCACGGAGGAGGACGTGCTAAAGTTGAGAGAGGCTAAGTTCTTGACCGCCGAAATCTCGCACAGGTTGCCTGCTCAAAGGCAGGCTATCCCCAGTCCACAGCCCGGTGAGAGCGTAGTGTTCGTGTCTCACTTCCTTCGGGGGTTGGGCTTCCCGATGGACCCCTTTGTGAGGGGACTGCTGTTTTATTACGGACTGGAATTCCACGACTTAGCTCCGGAGTCCATCCTCCATATCTCCTCGTTTATCATTGTATGCGAAGCGTTCCTCCGTGTTACCCCTCACTTCGGATTGTGGCTCAAGACTTTCAAAGTGGAGCCGAATATGATCAAGGGACGGCACGCAGATCGCGGAGGCGCTGTTATAAGCAAAAATGCTGATGCTCCATGGCCCGAGGGCTCTTTTCAAGAGGAGCTAGGCTTGTGGCAATGAGAGTGGTTTTATATCACCGCTCCCCGAAGCGCCAAGTGGGTGGCGCTTCCTGCCTTTCGCTCGGGTCCCCCACCACGGCTAGCATCATGGGTTAACAGAGGGTTAAATTGGGGTTTTCCCAAAGACGTGCCCTTGTTACATGGCCGCATTAAGGATCTCTTGGAAGGAGACCTCAGCCTGGTCAAGGTGACGCAGGTCATGCTGATTCGCCGAATATTGCCCGGCAAATGTCGCCCCCTTCGCCTGTGGGAGTTTAATCCGGAGGGACCGCGAGCTCTCCAGAACTTTATGGGCACAACGCCCGTGGAGATGTATAAACTGTTATTCGGATCACAAGAGATGTGTCCGGATTTAACCGAGGACGCAGGCCTAAGCTGCAATCGCCCGGATACTCAAGTAAGCAACCTTGCACTCGGACCTTCTATCCGTATAATTGTCATAAACTTGCTCCTAAAGAACCGTCCTTTTAAACAGGAGTGGATAGCGAAGGCAAAGCTGATCAGGTGTCCGGCTCCCCTTCCCGAAACCAGGCCGAATCCTGTGCTAGTCAGGATGCTGGAGATAATGCCTTTGGAGGGAAGCAAGGGGGAGGACAAGGAAAATATGGCCTCCTCGAAGGAGGCTGCTCCGAAGGGAGGAACCGACAATTCCTCTCCTAAGGGGAAGAAGACAGCCGCCTCTGACGACCCAGAAACCATGGCCTCGAAGCGGGGGAGAAAATCCTCGTTAGAGGGTCCGACACCGGGGAGTTCCTCGGCCGGACTATGCCCTCAAGGGGATCAGCCCTCCAGCGAGCCGTAAGTAGAGAAAGATTTTCCTTTTGAGGGATGAGGGAAATCCTTAATTTATATCTGAGAAGATTAACTGAACCTTTACCTTGTAGCTCGGACCTCAGCCCTTCTCAGCAGAGCTCATCTTCGGGGGATCTCCTTCCGGAGATGATGGAGAGCGGGACGCCTCCCCTTGCCGTGCCGCCTAGCGAGGCGGGCGACCCTGAGGTGTCATCGCGGAGGGTTTCTACGAATCCGGTAGGGGCGGAAGGTGGATATGCGCCCCCCCGAGGTTCTCCGCGTCCGGCCTTCGAAAGAGGTCATGGGACGAGCCCGACACCGTCTGGTGCTCGGCCGGAGGAGCTAAGGATTCTGCTGGGGCGAGCTTCTATCTCGGAGGAGCACTGCGCATTGATGGGCACGATGGTTGAAAGGATCTCATCCGCAGAGAGCGGATTGCATGAGGCCGCCAAAAGTTTACTGACGGGTTTCGAGGTACATTAGATAATGTATACTTTTGTCAGTTGCGCATGAATAAGATGCGCCCTATGTAGATAGTAGCCCCTGAGACTCTGCGCGTCGTCAAGAAATGACGGCACGCGGAGGATCATAATCCCAGGTCTAAGATGTCGCCTTTGAATGTAGGCGGCAGGGTGTCCGGAATCGAGCCAAACTGACGATTTTGCCGAACTAAAGCGGCAACTGGACGTGGCAGATGCCGACATCACGCTTGTCAACAAGCGGCTTGATGAGGGTCAAGGTATGTAATTCCTCGGGCTGCATCAGGTAGGAACAGTTTTATGCCCGTGTCTTACGATGTGTGTGCTTGACGCAGATGGTGCGGTCACCGTGGAGAGTCTTAGGGCAGAACTTGCCCGAGCTAAAGAACAAGCCAGAGAAAGTGATGCGGCTGCCAAGAAAGCCCTTGAAGAGCTGAGAGCCGAACAGGCTGCTCATTGCCGAAGCAAGGAAGAGATGGCCAAGATGGCCGATAAGTTAAAAAGTGCTGCAGACCGTTGTAGACTTCTTGAGAAAGAAGACCACGCGAAACAGACGGTCTTAGAGAAGGCCATTGCCAATGTCAAGGACGCGCGCTCTGCGATGAGAGCTGCGAAGGAGGAGCTGCGTCAGGCCGAACAGATTGCGGCTGGAAAGCCTTTTGTGCTGCGAAGGAAATTTTGCGACCCGAAGTTTGCTCCGTTGGACCGGATGTGGAGCGTGGAGGATACCTATCTGGATTTGGCAGCGAGTGCTGCTGATGCGGCCGAACAATTTCGAGATCAGAAAGATCGCGAAGTGGAAAAGCTTTTCTGGTCGCAGTTTCACAATCCAGAGCGTCCACTGGCAGTGGACGATCGTTTAGCTCAATGAGCCGAACTGAATAGGTTGTCCGAACTCGCCATGAAGTACGTCATGGGTCATCTGTGGCCGGGGAGATCGGAGCCGAAGAGTTATTTCAGCTTGGTGCAGTAATTCCTTGACGCAGTGCCGCGTATTAATGCAATGAAGAGGTCAGCATGCATAGAGGGCGCAAGGATGGCTCTTGCCCGTGTCAAGACATACTGGGCAGACATGGAGACCACCGTTGTTGCGTCCCGAGATTCGGACAAAAGCCGAGTACCCTCCGAGCACTATTTTCAGGAAGTCCTTGAAGGCGCTCATGTAATCGAGACGCAGTGCTTGAAAGATGCTATGTTATGATAGCATATGTAATTATAAAGTAATATTTTGATAAACAGTAGTGGCCTTTTTATACTTGTGCTTTTAAGTATTGGGAACACCTCCTATGCGGCCGTTTTAATATATATATATATATATATAATCTGAAAGATGGCAGTCGTTGGCTTCAGCCCCCACGCACATAGTGCGGGGGTGCTCGCAGAAGACGCATTTTCACACTTAACCCAACGTCTTAGTCCTACAAAGGAGGTGATAGCGCAGCGGGCCAGGCAACCGGACTATAATGCTTTAACACTTTCACTTAGCCATAGAAGCTTGACGGTGAGACTATTTAAGTAGCTCCTTGGTGGCGACTGCGCTCATCCGAGTTCGGGGCGCGTATGTGCCTGACCGGGAAGCAGCCCTTCGTTAAAGCGGAGGAATCCGATAGATTCCGATAGGTCATCGAGTGGCTGACTAGTCTCATGCTACATCATGACAGTCAGTTTTCGGCTTTCTCTACTGAGGTGCTCGCCCGGCCGAACCGGGGCACAATCGCAGTAGTTCTCCTGGTGCTACCTTAGCCGATAGAGCGGAACGTAAGGTAGCCGAACTCAGGAGCCGGGCAACCCAACATTTCACCAAAGACATGATTCGAAGCTGATGCATATAATGCCAAAACTCGCGACGCCGAACACTCCCTAAGGTGTTCGGTCTTCATGAGTGCGGGCGAAACAACACTCTTTATTAAAAAAGCCCCTAGTGTCCAGGTACGTGCAAAAATTCTGACGTGGCCACATGCCAAGACGCCAGCCTCCTCCTTTGCTTATATCAGAAAAACCAGGGGATGTGTATCAACAAGAGACAGTAAAAAAGGTTTACGCAGGGTCTTAATCTAAAAAGAATCCTTTAGGACGGGTCCCTACTGCACGTATGCGCCTGTGTCTCCGTTGTGCCGTATCCTGGACAGGCGCCACACGACGTTCATCTGTAAAAGAGAGGAACTGAGTTGAAAACGGGTTGTGCCGAACAAAAGTTTAAAATAAACAAAGTATAAAGTAAAATATATAAAATTGAGCTTTATTGTCTCTTATTGTATATGCATGGAGCCCCTAGTGGGGATATATGGCCACTAAGCCTGCATCAATGATGATTTTGTCCCGAACTCGTCTATCCGCGTTCGTGGTCTTTAATGACCTATTTCGAAGTTTTTTGGCCGATGAGGCCATTTTACTGTGGGGCTGTTAAAGCGGCCGCACAGTCCTCCGCTTGGGGAGGCGCACTTTAATGCTTCCCATTCAAAGAGATGATGCCTCGTAGACCAGGCATCTTAAGCGTGAGAGATGCATAATGCGGTATTGCGTTAAAGCGGGCGAAAGCTTCGCGTCCCAGTAGTGCTTGACAGCAACTTGAGAACGGGACAATATGGAAGGTCAGCTTTTCGCGGCGGAAGTTATCGGCAGAGCCGAATATGACTTCGAGCCGGAGAAAACCCATACAGTGGGTGTCCGGACCAGGTGTTACCCCTTGAAAGGAGGTTTTGCTGCGGCGGATTCTTGCTGGGTTTATCCCCATGTGATGGATTGTATCCTGATATATCAGGTTTAGTCCATTGCCGCTGTCCATAAGGACATTTGAAAACCGGAGTCCGCCAATTATTGGATCGAGTATCAAGGCAGTCCGGCCTGCATTCTTTATATTTCTAGAATAATCTAGCTGATTGAAGATGATTGGTTTTGACAACCAGTGGCGGGACCCTTTAGGGATAGGCCGTGTGGTGCGTACCTTTATGGGCGCCGCATGTTTTGTTATGTGAAGTAAGTTCACTGTTTTACTTCTTGTGGGAAGTTCTTTTGTTTCCTGGTGCTCTGCTTTTGGGGTTCGTCCTCGTCTTCGCTTGGTGTGTCGAGCCCCTTGTGTTCGGCATTGAGTCTGCCGGATTGTTTGAAAACCCAACAATCTCTGTGGGCATGGTTAGCAGGCTTCCCGGGAGTACTGTGTATCTGACATATCCTATCCAGGATTTTATTTAAGTTGGATGGATCGTCCCTGTTATCCTGGGGGGGGGGCGATTTTGCCTGATTTTGTCGCGAGCCTTTGAATCCGGCATTGACTGTCGTGCTCTTCGGACTTTTGTCCTTAGACCAGCGACGGTCCTTGTTGTGTCGCAGTTTTCCATTTCCATCCCTAGTTTCAGATGTACTTGGGTTGCTGGGGCTGCACCTTGCCAACCAGCTGTCCTCCCCTGCACAAAAGCGGGTCATGAGGCTTGTTAGTGCGGCCATTGTTCTTGGCTTTTCTTGGCCGAGGTGTCTGACGAGCCATTCGTCTCAGACATTATGCCTGAAAACTGCTAAGGCTTCGGCGTCCGGACAGTCGACTATCTGATTCTTTTTAGTGAGGAATCTATTCCAGAACTCCGAGCTGATTCTCCGGGTTGTTGAGTTATGTGACTAAGATCGTCTGCATCCGGAGGGCAGACATAGGTCCCTCGAAAGTTTGCTCGGAAAGCATCCTCGAGCTCTTCCCAGCTTCCAATTGTGTTTTCGGGAAGGCTTTTAAGCCAATGCCGGGCTGGCCCTTTAAGCTTAAGGGGTAAATATTTTATGGCGTGGAGATCATCTCCTCTAGCCATGTGTATGTGGAGGATATAATCCTCGATCCAGACTCCAGGGTCTGTTGTTCCGTCATATGCCTCTATGTTTACGGGTTTGAATCCCTCTGGAAATTCATAGTCCAGGACCTCACCGGTGAAACATAGGGGATGTGCGGCGCCCCTGTAGTTGGGTGTGCCGGATTCTGATGATGGCTTCATAGCATTGCTTACGAGAGCTTGCTTTCTTGGCCCATAAATGGACCTGACTGGGCCATGGTGCGAATCCTTAAGTGGGTCGCATGCCGATTTGAGTGCGGCGCCGCTTGCCGCTTTATGGGGTCGTCTATCCGATCGTGTGGCTTTCTCATTTTTTGTATGCGAGGGCTCTAGGGCCTCTTCATCGAATTCAGGCAGTAGCTTTCTTTTCGGATAGCTTTTAGTGCGGCGACTGTCGCCATATTTATCTGCGGTATTGATTACTTTGCTCCATCTAATCCGGAGTGCATCTTCCGCTGTTTTTAGCTTCCGTTTCTGCTTTTTTAGGCTGCGTGCAATTGCAACGAGCCTCTCGTGGAGATTCTTCTGCTCCATAGGTTTATCCGGCGTGAGGTCGTCCGGAATGCCGTTTTCGCCGGAGGAGGGATGTTCGGTTTCTCTATCCATGTTGCCCTGTTCGGACGGTCGCTCTAAGGCCTGCTCGTCGTCTACCGGCTCATCCTGCTCTATGGCTGGGTTTTTTTTGAGGCGGGGCTTGGGTCGGCGTTTACGCCGACGCTTTGATTGCTTTTCGGGGGGTCGATCTCCCGTCCCTTCCCCTTTTTCCTCGTTGTCGCTTCCTTTAGGGGTATCCACCATGTACACATCGTGAGATGGGGTGGCTGTCCAATGCCCTGTGGGTGTTGGTTCGTCAGTATCTCCTGCATCGTCATCCATGCTGTCGATGTCTCCGGAGTCGAAGTTGAGCACGTCATTTAAATTGTCGACGGTGGCTACCAAGTGGGTGGTGGGTAGGCTTTGAGTTTCTTCATCGTCCGTATCCCATCCTCGCTGACCGTAATCCGGCCAGGGCTCTCCTGATAAAGAGAGAGACTTAGGAGAATTCAGGATGTCGCCAAAAGGCGAGTGCTGAAAGATGTCTGCGGCGGTGAACTCCATAATCGGCGCCCAATCGGATTCGACTGGCAGGGGCGCGGGGGGTTCGGAGTCCGGGGAGGAGTCCGGATCCTCGGAGTCACGAGTCATGCAGAGTGCGGGGCTAGCGTTCGGCTCGACCACTTTTGGGATTGCAGCCCCCGAGGTGACATCCAACCGTTCATCCTCGATTGGCGCAATAGGCTCCGAGTTAGGGGTCGGAACCGATGCGTGTGCGGCCTCCAGGACACTGTCTGGGGGCAGAGCTAGATCATGCCCCTCGAGGTAGTGCGGCGCACTTGGCCGTGGCTCGAACCCGTCGAAGATCAAGTCTCCGCGGATGTCAGTCGTGTAGTTTAAGCTTCCAAAACTGACTTGATGGCCAAGGGCGTAGCTTTCGATCTGTTCCAGGTGGCCGAGCGAATTGGCCCGCAGAGCGAAGCCGCCGAAGATGAAGATCTGTTCGGGGAGAAAAGTCTCACCCTGGACCGCATCGTTGTTGATGATCAAAGGAGCCATCGGGCCTAAAGGTGACGACACAGAGGAACTCTCAATGAAAGCACCAATGTCGGTGTCAAAACCGGCGGATCTCGGGTAGGGGGTCCCAAACTGTGCGTCTAGGCCGGATGGTAACAGGAGGCAGGGAACACGATGTTTTACCCAGGTTCGGGCCCTCTTGATGGAGGTAAAACCCTACGTCCTGCTTGATTAATATTGATGATATGGGTAGTACAAGAGTAGATCTACCACGAGATCAAGGAGGCTAAACCCTAGAAGCTAGCCTATGGTATGATTTTTGTATATGGAGTTGATGAAGTTGTCCTACGGACTAAAGCCCTCCGGTTTATATAGACACCGGATAGGGTTAGGGTTACATAGAGTCGGTTACAATGGTAGGAGATCTTGAATATCTGCATTGCCAAGCTTGCCTTCCACACCAAGGAAAGTCCCATCCGGACACGGGACGAAGTCTTCAATCTTGTATCTTCATAGTCCAGGAGTCCGGCTGAAGGTATAGTCCGGCTACCCGAACACCCCCTAATCCAGGACTCCCTCAACATGTTTCTCGGTTATGGAGGTGACAAAAATTTGTCGTAAAGGGTTACGTCGATGCAAGCTTTGACACCGATCCAGATGACTCTAAGTCTCAATCTGGATACATATTGAAAGTGGGAGCGATTAGCTAGAGTAGCTCCGTGCAGAGCATTGTAGACATAGAAAATTTGCAAAATACATACGGCTCTAAATGTGGCAGACCCATTGACTAACTTCTCTCACAAAGCAAAACATGATCACTCTTTGGGTGTTAATCACATAGTGATGTGAACTAGATTATTGACTCTAGTAAACCCTTTGGGTATTAGTCACATGGAGATGTGAACTAATCACATAAATATGTGAACTATTGGTGTTAAATCACATGACGATGTGAACTAGATTATTGACTCTAGTGCAAGTGGGAGACTGAAGGAAATATGCCCTAGAGGCAATAACATAGTTGTTATTTATATTTTCTTATATCATGATAAATGTTTATTATTCATGCTAGAATTGTGTTAACCAGAAACTTAGTACATGTGTGAATACATAGACAAAACAGAGTGTCCCTAGTATGCCTCTACTTGACTAGCTCGTTAATCAAAGATGGTTAAGTTTCCTGACCATAGACATGTGTTGTCATTTGATGAACGAGATCACAGCATTAGGAGAATGATGTGGTGGACAAGACCCATCCATTAGCTTAGCATAATGATCGTTTAGTTTTATTGCTATTACTTTCTTCATGACTTATACATGTTCCTTTGACTATGAGATTATGCAACTCCCGAATACCGGAGGAACACCTTGTGTGCTATCAAACGTCACAACATAACTGAGTGATTATAAAGATGCTGTATAGGTGTCTTCAAAGGTGTTTGTTGAGTTGGCATAGATCGATATTAGGATTTGTCACTTTGTGTATTGGAGAGGTATCTCTGGGCCCTCTCGGTAATGCTCATCACTATAAGCCTTGCAAGCAATCTGACTAATTAGTTAGTTGCGGGATGATGCATTACAGAATGAATAAAGAGACTGGCCAGTAACGATATTGAACTAGGTATAATGATACCGACGATCGAATCTCAGGCAAGTAACATACCGGTGACAAAGGGAATAACGTATGTTGTTATGCCCTTTGACCGATAAAGATCTTCGTAGAATATGTAGGAGCCAATATGAGCATCCAGGTTCCGCTATTGGTTATTGACCAGAGATGTGTCTCGGTCATTTCTACATAGTTCTCGAACCCGTAGGGTCCGCACGCTTAACGTTCAATGACGATTTATATTATGAGTTATGTGATTTGATGACCGAAGTTTGTTCGGAGACCCGGATGAGATCACGGACATGACGAGGAGTCTCGGAATGGTCGAGAGGTAAAGATCGATATATTGGCAGGCTATATTCGGACATCGAAATGGTTTCGAGTGATTCGGGTATTTTTCGGAGTACCAGAGAGTTATGGGAATTCGCCGGGGGAAGTTAATGGGCCTTATTGTGCTTTAGTGGAGAGAGGGAAGAAGGGCCACGAGGTGGCGCGCGCCTCCCCCTGCCCAAATCGAACTGGACAAGGGGTGGGGGCGCGACCCCCCTTTCCTTCTCCCTCTCCCTCCTTTCCTTCTTTCCTACTCCGAAAAGGAAAGGGAATCCTACTAGGACTTGGGAGTCCTAGTAGGACTCCCTACACTTGGCGCACCCCTAGGAGGGCCGGCCTCTCTCCCTCCCTGTTTTATATACGTGGACAGGGGGCACCCCAAAGGCACTCCAAGATTTGTCTTAGACGTGTGCGGTGCCCCCTCCATAGTTACAGACCTCGATCATATCGTCGTAGTGCTTAGGCGAAGCCCTGCGTCGGTAACTTCATCATCACCGTTGCCACACTGTTGTGCTGATGGAACTCTCCCTCGTCCTCAATTGGATCAAGAGCTCAAGGGACATCATCGTGCTGAACGTGTGCTAAATACGGAGGTGCCGTATGTTTGGTACTTGGATCGGTTGGATCGTGAAGACGTTTGACTACATCAACCGCGTTACTAAACGCTTCCGCTTTCGGTCTACGAGGGTACGTGGACACACTCTCCTTTCTCGTTGCTATGCATCTCCTCGATAGATCTTGCGTGATCGTAGGTAATTTTTTTGAAATACTGCGTTCCCCAACAGATATACGTTATTGTATGAGATGATCATGTTTTGTAAAAGTTATCGGCAACTGGCAGGAGCCTTATGGTTGTCGCTTTATTGTATGAAATGCAAACGCCATGTAATTGCTTTACCTTATCACTATGCGTTAGGATAGTTGTAGAAGCGATAGTTGGCGAGACGACCACGACGCTACGATGGAGATCAAGGTGTCAAGCCAGTGACGATGGAGATCATGACAGTGTTTTGGAGATGGAGATCGAAGGCACAAGATGATGATGGCCATATCATGTCAAATATTTTGATTGCATGTGATGTTTATATTTTATGCATCTTATTTTCCTTAGTACGATGGTAGCATTATAAGATGATCCCTTACTAAAATTTCAAGGTACAAGTGTTCTCCCTGAGTATGCATCATTGCAACAGTTCGTCGTGCTGAACACCACATGATGATTGATGTCTACTACGCAACTTTATTCTTGTAGACATGTGTTGGGTCTCCAAGCATAGAGTTTTGTAGGACAGTAGCAATTTTCCCTCAAGTGGATGACCTAAGGTTTAGCAATCCGTGGGAGGCGTAGGATGAAGATGGTCTCTCTCAAACAACCCTGCAATCAAATACAAGAAATCTCTTGTGTCCCCAACACGCCCAATACAATGGCAAATTGTATAGGTGCACTAGTTCGGCGAAGAGATGGTGATAAAAGTGTAATATGGATGGTAGAAATATATTTTTATAATCTGAATAAATAAAAACAGCAAGGTAGCAAATAGTAAACGGGCACAAAAACGGTATTGCAATGCTTAAAAATGAGGCCAAGGGTCCGTACTTTCGCTAGTGCAATCTCTCAACAGTGCTAATATAATTGGATCATATAACCGTCCCTCAATGTGCAATGAAGAATCACTCCAAAGTTCCTACCTAGCGGAGAACATAAGACAGAATTGTTTGTAGGGTACGAAACCACCTCAAAGCTATTCTTTCTGATCAATCTATCCTAGAGTTCGTACTAAAATAACACGAAGCTATTCTTTTCGATCGATCTAACTAAGAGTTCGTACTAAAATAACACCAAAGCAAATTCAGATTCATAATATTCAATCCAACACAAAGAACTTCAAAGAGTGCCCCAAGATTTCTACCGGGGAAACAAAGACAAGAACATGCATCAACCCCTATGCATAGATTACCCCAATGTCACCTCGGGAATCCGCGAGTTGAGTGCCAAAACATATATCAAGTGAATCAATATGATACCCCATTGTCACCATGAGTATTCAATTGCAAGACATATATCAAGTGCTCTCAAATCCATAAAAGTATTCAATCCGATAACAACAAAATCTCAAAGGGAAAAACTCAATTCATCACAAGAAGATAGAGAGGGGAAAACACCATATATATGATCCGACTATATTAACAAAGCCCGCAATACATCAAGATCGTGACATCTCAAGAACATGAGAGAGAGAGAGAGATTAAACACATATCTACTGGTACAAACCCTCAGCCCCGAGGGTGGACTACTCCCTCCTCATCATGGTGGCCGCCGGGATGATGAAGATGGCCACCGGAGATGATTCCCCCCTTCGGCAATGTGCCGGAAAGGGGTCTAGATTGGTTTTAGCTGGCTACAGAGGTCTGTAGTGGCGGAACTTCTGATCTAGGGTTATTTCTGATTGTTTCTCTATTTATAGGATTTTTTGGCGTCGGTTTCACGCGAAGATGGGCCTCGAGGTGAGCACAACCCACCGGGGCTAGCCAGGCCTACCAGACGCGCCCTGGTGGGTTGTGCCCTCCTCGTGGCTCTTCTGGCCCTCCCACAAAGCTTTGGTGGTCTCTTTTGTTCCAAAAAATCGTCAAAAAGTTTCAGCTCATTTGGAGAACTTTCATTTCTGCACAAAAAACAACACCACGGTAGTTCTGCTAAAAACAGCGTCAATCCGGGGTAGTTCCGTGCAAATCATACCAAAACCATATAAAATTGTTGAACATGGCATGAATACTTCATAAATTATATATACGTTGGAGACGTATCAGCATCCCCATGCTTAATTCCAACTTGTCCTCGAGTAGGTAAATGATAAAAGAAATAATTTATGAAGTGTTAATGCTAGCAAAGTGTATAAGTTTGATCAATGAGAATTTCAATCACTTTTCCTAGCATCATAACAACAACTCTTTCTCATAAAACTTATTATGATAAAGTAGCAATTGAAAATGGAATTTTTGTTGTGGAAAGCTACCTATCATATCATCTCATATTCTTTTCTTTGTAGCATGGACATTTGGTCTTTTATATGGTTCAAAGCAATAGTCTAGTTTTAAAATGAGTACTTAAATACTCAAGCATATCAACAAGCAACAACATCTTTCAAAATATCAACGCTAAAATAAGTTATTCCTAGCCCATCATGCTCAATCATTGATCCATTCATGAAACACACTCACATATTAGCTACACCCAATGCTCAAGTACAATCATAGTGCCTCCTAGTTGGTGCTTTATAAGAGAAGATGGAGACTCAAATTAAAAAAAATGCATAAAGTAAAAGAAAGGCCCTTCTTAGATGTGCTAGAGCTAAAAGCGAAAATTAAGAGATAAAAACACATTTTGAGAGGCATACTTTTCCCACCAATGAAAACGACTTAGAGCTCCCAACACTTTCCATGCTAGATATATCATAGGCGGTTCCCAAACAGAAAATAAAGTTTATTCCTTTTTCCATCATACTTTCACTTTCCACGGCTAACCGTATCCATGGGTGCCCTCCATACCAACACTTTCCAAGGAATTTATTATTTGACAACATAAATTAAATTCATTTTTCATTTCGGGATTGGGCATACCTAATACCTTTGCCTTACTCTCGTGCAATGACAAGTGAATAAACACTCATAGTGAGAATAACACATCTAGCATGGAAAATATTGGCCACCCTCACCGCCTCGCGAGCAGTATGAGCACACAAAAGAGAAATTTATTTTGAAAATTAGAGATGGCACATACAAATTTGCTTAGAACGGCAAAAGAATACCGCATATAGGTAGGTATGGTGGACTCATATGGCAAAACTGGTTTATAGGATTTTGGATGCACAAGTAGTGATCATACTTAGTGCAAAATGAAGGCTAGCAAAAGATTGAGAAGCGACCAACCAAGAAACAAATAATCTCATAAGCGAGCATTGAGCATAATTAACACCGAATAATGCACCACAAGCATGGTGTAATTTCATTGCACAACTATTGACTTTAGTGCTTGCATAGGGAATCACAAACCTTAACACAAATATTTTTACTAAAGCACATTTACTCATCAACATGCCTCACATATCACATCATCATATCTCAAAACTATTACTAGGAATCAAGCTTATTTTGTCCAATGATCTTCATGAATTTTTTTATCATATCCTTCTTGGGTATCTATCACTTTGGAACTAATTTTCATGTGTTGCTTTTGATAAGCTCAAACAAATACAAGTGAAGATCATGAGAATAATATTTCTTTCTCTCAAATTAATTTAAGTGAAGCAAGAGAGAATTTTTCAAAAATACTAAAGCACACCGTGCTCAAAAAGATATAAGTGAAGCACTAGAGCAAATGACAAGCTACTCCCAAAAAGATATAAGTGAAGACCAAGCGAGTAGTTAAGTAAATATGTAGCTATTTGAGGACTCTCTCTTATTCAAAAACTTTCAGATCTAAGCATTTTATTAAAACAACAATCAAAACAAAATAAAATGACATTCCAAGAATAGCACACATCATGTGAAGAAGCAAAAACTTAGGCTCAGCGGATACTAACCGATAATTGTTGAAGAAGAAAGGTGGGATGCGTACCGGGGCATCCCCAAGCTTAGATGCTTGAGACTTCTTGAAATGTTGTTTTGGGGTTCCTTGGGCATCCCCAAGTTTGAGATTTTGTGTCTCCTTAATTCCTCTCATATCACGGTTTTCCTAAATCTCAAAAGCTTCATCCACACAAAACTCAACAAGAACTCGTGAGATAAGTTAGTATAAACCAATGCAAAAACCTTATCATTCTCTACTGTAACAAATCACTAAAATTATTATTCAACACTGCACACTAAATGCCTCTGCATGTTTAATATTCCTATCCTCAAATAGGATCATTAAACAAGCAAACATATGCAAACAAATCAAACATAACAGCAATCTGCCAAAACAGTACAGGCTGTAAAGAATTCAAGAGTATCAATACTTCTTAAATTCCAAAGATTATGAAAATTTACCACACTGTAGAAAATTTATCAGAGCTCATTTTGCAAAAAGTTTCAACATTTTATCATATTGACTTTGCTCGGGAATTTTTGCAACAGAGATGAACTTTCTGTTTTGAAACAGCAACATATAGACTTGCAAAATAAGCATGGTGAAGGCTATCCTTGACATTTTTATTGAAATAAAAGATGTAAAACATTATTCTTTATAACATCAAGCAAGTACTAACAAAATAAAATGATGCATGAAGCAAAACTTATAGCATGTGACGAATGGCAATATAGCTCCAAGCGAGGTTATCGATAATGTTGGAGACAAGAGAGGGGATGCCTTTCGGGGCATCCCCAAGCTTAGTTGCTTGGATCTTCCTTGAATATTATCTTGGGGTGCATTGGGCATCCCCAAGATTAGGGTCTTGTTACTCCTTATTCTCCTCATATCGTCATCTCACCCAAAACTTGAAAACTTTAATCACACAAAACTTCATGAGATAGGTTAGTATGATAAAGAGAAAACCATTTCACTTTGGTACTGTCAAAGACAAGATTCATAATTGTTTACAAACAATTCCTACTGTATCATATCATTTCCGCAATTTATATTGAGCAATATAAGCCTTAGAAACTAGGAAACATGCAAACTATGCATTGAAAACACATCTGTCAAAAACAAAACAGTCTGTAGCAATCTGTACTCCAACCATACTTCTCCTACTCCAAAAATTCTGAAAAATTAGTAAAACCTGGGAAATTTGTCTATTAGTCTTATTCAAAAATAATCAGCATTTTACCACGCTTCTGTTAAAAATGAGAATTATTTTCCTGAGCGCAAAAGCTTCTGTTTTTCAGCAAGATCAAATCAACTATCACTGTAAGCCATCCCAAAGGTCTTACTTGGCACTTTATTTAAATGAAAGCAATAAAACATGATTACTAGAGTATCCTAATCATGTGAACACACAAAAACAGTAGGTAAAAATGTTGGGTTGTCTCCCAACAAGCGCTTTTCTTTAAGCATTTTAGCTATAGGCATGATGATTTCAATGATGCTCGAATAAAAGATAAGAATTGAAACATAAAGAGAGCATCATGAAGAATATGATTAGCACATTTAAGTCTAACCCACTTCCTATGCATAGGGATTTTTTGAGCAAACAATTTATGGGAACAAGAATCAACTAGCATAGGAAGGCAAAACAAGTGCAACTTCAAAACTTTCAACATAAAGAGAGGAAAATTGATATTATTGAAATACCTACAAGCAAATGTTCCTCCCTCATAATAATTTTCAGTAGAATTATCAATTAATTAAAAATATAGCTATCACACAAAGCATTCTTTTCATGAGCCACATGCATAAAAAATTTGTTACTCTCCGCATAAGCAAATTTATTCTCGTCAATAGTAGTGGGAGCAAACTCAACAAAATAACTATCATGAGAGTGAAAATTGAAACCATGATGACAAGTTTCATGGTTATCATTATTCAATATAGCATACATGTCATCACCATAATCATCATAGATAGCAACCTTGTTCTCATAATCAATTGAAGCCTCATCCAAAATGGTGGATTCATCATTAAATAAAGTCATGACCTCTCCGAATCCACTTTCATCATTATAACCATCATAAATAGGAGGCATGCAATCATTATAACAAATTTGCACATCAAATCTTGGGGGACTAAATATATCATTTTCATCAAATATAGCATCCCCAAGCTTATGGCTTTGCATATCATTAGCATCATGGATATTCAAAGAATTCATACTAGCAATATTTTGTGCCAAACATTTTATTGAATTCTTCTTCAAAAAATTGAGCACAATTTTCCGATCCAACATTTTCAAGAAAGATATTATAAAGATGATCAATAATATGATGCAACCTCAATTCCATTTTTATGTAGTTTTATTCTGTAAACCAAACTACTAAAAGATTCAATTGCAAGATCTATAGATATACCTTCAAGCACTCACCTCTCCGGCAACGGCGCCAGAAAAGAGCTTCATTGATGGGATGTGAGTGCCTCTTACCTAACCTCCCTGGCAACGGCGCTCGAAAAGAGCTTGATGTCTACTACGCAACTTTATTCTTGTAGACACGTGTTGGGCCTCCAAGCACAGAGTTTTGTAGGACAGTAGCAATTTTCCCTCAAGTGGATGACCTAAGGTTTATCAATCCATGGGAGGCGTGGGATGAAGATGGTCTCTCTCAAACAACCCTGCAATCAAATACAAGAAATCTCTTGTGTCCCCAACACGCCCAATACAATGGCAAATTGTAGGTGCACTAGTTCGACGAAGAGATGGTGATAAAAGTGTAATATGGATGGTAGAAATATATTTTTATAATCTAAATAAATAAAAACAGCAAGGTAGGAAATAGTAAACGGGCACAAAAATGGTATTCAATGCTTAAAAATGAGGCCTAGGGTCCGTACTTTCGCTAGTGCAATCTCTCAACAGTGCTAATATAATTGGATCATATAACCGTCCCTCAACGTGCAATGAAGAAAATTTTCAAAAAAAACATGCAATGAAGAATCACTCCAAAGTTCCAATCTAGCGGAGAACATAAGACATAATTGTTTGTCGGGTATGAAACCACCTCAAAGCTATTCTTTTCGATCAATCTATCCTAGAGTCCGTACTAAAATAACACGAAGCTATTCTTTCCGATCGATCTAACCAAGAGTTCGTACTAAAATAACACCAAAGAAAATCCAGATTCATAATATTCAATCCAACACAAAGAACTTCAAAGAGTGCCCCAAGATTTCTACCGGAGAAACAAAGACAAGAACGTGTATCAACCCCTATGCATAGATTATCCCAATGTCACCTTGGGAATCTGCGAGTTGAGTGCCAAAACATATATCAAGTGAATCAATACGATACCCCATTGTCACCACGAGTATTCAATTGCAAGACATATATCAAGTGCTCTCAAATCCATAAAAGTATTCAATCCGATAACAACGAAATCTCCAAGGGAAAAACTCAATTCATCACAACAAGATAGAGAGGGGAAAACACCATATGATCCGACTATATTAACAAAGCCTGTGATACATCAAGATCGTGACATCTCAAGAACACGAGAGAGAGAGATAGATTAAACACATAACTACTGGTATAAACCCTCAGCCCCGAGGGTGTACTACTCCCTCCTCATCATGGTGGCCGCTGGGATGATGAAGATGGCCACCAGAGATGATTCCCCCCTCTGGCAGGGTGCCGGAACAGGGTCTAGATTGGTTTTCGGTGGCTATAGAGGCCTGCGGTGGCGGAACTTCTGATCTAGGGTTATTTCTGATGGTTTCTCTATTTATAGGATTTTTTGGCGGCGGTTTCATGCAAGGATGGGCCTTGAGGTGAGCACAACCCACCAGGGCTAGCCAGGCCCACTAGGCGCGCCCTAGTGGGTTGTGCCCTCCTCGTGGCTCTTCTGGCCCTTCCACGAAGCTTCAGGGGTCTCTTTTGTTCCAAAAAAACATCAATAAGTTTCAGCTCATTTGGAGAACTTTGATTTCTGCACAAAAAACAACACCACGGTAGTTCTGCTGAAAATAGTGTCAATCCGGGTTAGTTCCATGCAAATCATACCAAAACCATATAAAATTGTTGTAAACATTGCATGAATACTTCATAAATTATAGATACGTTGGAGACGTATCAATGATCGGGTGTGATAAGCTCTACGTTCACATACAATGGGTGCAAGATAGTTTTGCACATGCGGAATACTCGGGTTAAACTTCACGAGCCTAGCATGTATAGACGTGGCCTTGGAACACTGGAGACCGAAAGTTCGAACGTGAATCATATAGTAGATATGGTCAACATATAGATGTTCACCATTGATGACTACTCCATCTCACATGATGATTGGACATAGTTTAGTTGATTTGGATCACGTAATCATTTAGATGACTCGAGGGATATCTATCTAAGTGGGAGTTCTTTAGTAATATGATTAATTGAACTTAATTTATCATGAACTTAGTCCTGGTAGTATTTGCATATCTATGTTGTAGATCAATAGCTCGCGATATATCTCCCCCGTTTTATTCTTGATATGTTCCTAGAGAATACTAAGTTGAAAGATGATAGTAGCAATGATGCGGACTGGGTCCGTGATCTGAGGATTATCCTCATTGCTGCACAAAAGAATTATGTCGGATGTGGGGTTCCGGCTAACCCTTAAGGTTCGAACACTGGGGGGAGCGTGAAGTCTTCCCTCCTATCGATCTACGCTCTAGCTCGCTAAGATCTTGCGGACGAACTCGACGAACTCACAACACAGAAAGACACGGGATTTATACTGGTTCGGGCCACCGTTGTGGTGTAATACCCTGCTCCAGTGTGGTGGTGGATTGCCTCTTGGGCCGATGATGAAAAATTACAGGGGAAGAACAACCTCCTGAGGTTGAGGTGTTCTTGTGCGTTGGCTCTCGCTCTGGTCGGGCCAAGCCAAGATGATCCTCTACTATGGTGGCTAGCTCTACTTATAGAGGCCCTGGTCCTCTTCCCAAATATTGAGCGGGAAGGGAGCCAACATTGGCGGGCTAATTTGAAGGGGGACAGCTAGTACAAGCTATCCTGACAAAAGCAGTCTTCGCCTGCGCAAAGCTCTGGTGGTGACGCCGTCTTGGGCTCCATGATGACCTCCGTCTTGCAGTCCTTCTTGTCTTGGTCTTGTTGCATCAAAATGGCAACCTTTGCCTGATGCCTCGGTACTCCTCGCCTGCGCTTGCCTCCTTTGCACGAAAGAGGAAACAAGGGCGCTGCGCGCGCTGGCGCCTGCCTGGTGTCGATCATCATGGCTCACGTCATGAGAGCCTCGTGAGGTTCACCTCGCCTTGATATCTCTGCTCCTCATGAGCCTGCCTGACTAGGCCACTCGAGAGGAGGTCTCGTGTCGTCCGCCTCGTGAGGCTTGGCCCCTCGCGAGGGTCTTGGGTGCCTTGTTGGTGAAGATGGGCCGTACGGCCTGTTGGGTCAGCCACGCCATGGGCCGCAGGTAGGCAAGTCTAGGGACCCCCGTTGCCAGAACGCCGACAAATTATGTCCTTGATGCATCGCTAGGTGACAGACCTATTGCAGGAGCAGATGCAGTCATTATGAACGTTTTACAAGCTCGGTATGATGACTACTTGATAGTTTAGTGCACCATGCTTTACGGCTTAGAACCGGGAATTCAAAAATATTTTGAACGCCATGGAGCATATGAGATGTTCCAAGAGCTGACAATGATATTTCAGATTCATGCCCGTGTTAAGAGGCATGAGACCTATAACAAGTACTTTGCCTACAAGATGGAGGAGAATAGCTCAGCTAGTGAGCATGTGCTCAGAATGTGTGGGTACTACAATTGCTTGAATCAAGTGGGAGTTAATCTTCCAGATAATATAGTGATTGATAGAGTTCTCTAGTCACTATCACCAAGTTACTAGAAATTCGTGATGAACTATAATATGCAAGGGATGACGAAAACGATTCCCAAGCTCTTCGCGATGCTGAAATCGGTGAAGGTAGAAATCAAGAAATAGCATCAATTGTTGATGGTTAACAAGACCACTAGTTTCAAGAAAAAGGGCAAGGGAAAGAAAGGGAACTTCAAGTAGAATGGCAAGCAAGTTGCCACTCCCGTGAAGAAGCCCAAAGCTAGACCCAAAACCTGAAACCGAGTGCTTCTACTACAAAGGAAATGGTCACTTGAAGTGGAACTGCCCCAAAAACTTGGCGGATAAGAAGGATGGCAAAGTGAAAAAAGGTATATTTGATATACATGTTATTGATGTGTACTTTACTAGTGTTTGTAGCAATCCCTGGGTAATTTATACTGGTTCAGTTACTAAGATTAGTAACTCAAAAGGGAGTTGCAGAATGAACATATACTAGTTAAGAACGAGGTGACGATGTGTGTTGGAGGTAATTCCAAGGTTGATACGATCACCATCGCACACTCCCTCTACTTTCGGGATTAGTGTTGAACCTAAATAAATGTTATTTGGTGTTTGCGTTGAGCATGAATATGATTGGATCATGTTTATTGCAATACAGTTATTCATTTAAGTTAGGGAATAACTATTGTTCTGTTTACATGAATAAAACCTTCTATGGTCATACACCCAATGTAAATGGTTTATTGAATCTCGATCGTAGTGATACACATATCCATAATATTGATGCCAAAAGATGCAAAGTTAATAATGATAGTTCAACATACTTGTGGCAGTGCCGTTTAGGTCATATTAGTGTAAAATGCATGAAGAAACTCCATGTAGATGGACTTTTGGAATCACTTGATTATTAATCATTTGATACTTGCGAACCATGCCTCATGGGCAAGATGACTAAAACTCCGTTCTCTGGAATAATGGAGCGAGCCAATGACTTATTGGAAATAATACATACCGATGTATGCGGTCCGATGAGTGTTGAGGCTCGCGGCGGGTATCGTTATTTTCCGACCTTCACGAATGATTTGAGCAGATATAGGTATATCCACTTAATGAAACACAAGTATGAAACATTTGAAAAGTTCAGAGAATTCCAGTGTGAAGTGGATAATCATTGTAACAAGAAAATAAAATTTCTATGATCTGATCGCGGAGGCGAATATTTGAGTTATGAGTTTGGCCTTCATTTAAAACAATGTGGAATAGTTTCACAACTCACGCCACCTGGAACACCACAGCGCAATGGTGTGTCCGAACGTCGTAATCGTACTTTATTAGATATGGTGCGATCTATGATGTCTCCTACCGATTTACCATTGTCGTTTTGGGGTTATGCATTAGAGACAGCTGCATTGACGTTAAATAGGGTATCGTCTAAATCCGTTGAGACGACACCATATGAACTTTGGTTTTGCAAGAAACCTAAGTTGTCGTTTCTTAAAGTTTGGGATTGTGACACTTATGTCGAAAGGCTTCAGCCTGATAAGCTCGAACCCAAATCTGGAGAAGTGCGTCTTCATAGGATACCCTAAGGAAACAATTGGGTACACCTTCTACCACAGATCCAAAGGCAAGATCTTTGTTGCGAATAATGGAACATTTCTAGAGAAGGAGTTTCTCTCGACAGAAGTGAGTGGGAGGAAAGTAGAACTTGATGAGGTCATTGTACCTTCTCTCGAATTGTAAAGTATCTCATGAGAGAAATCCGTTCCCATGATGCCTACACCAACTAGAGGGGAAGCTAATGATAATGTTCAAGAAACTTCAGATCAAGTTACTACTGGACCTCGTAGGTTGAACAGAGCATGTTCTGCACCAGAGTGGTACGGTAACCCTGTTCTGGAAGTCATGTTACTAGACCATGACGAACCTACGAACTATGAAGAAGCTATGATGAGCCCAGATTCTGACAGATGGCTTGAGGCCATGAAATCTGAGATATGATCCATGTATGAGAACAAAGTGTGGACTTTGGTGGACTTACCCGATGATCGGCAAACCATTGAGAATAAATGGATCTTCAAGAAGACTCACGCTGATAGCAATGTCACTATCTACAAAGCTTGCCTTGTCGCAAAGGTTTTCAACAAAGTTCAAGGAGTTGACTACAATGAGACTTTATCATCCGTAGCAATGCGTAAGTCTGTCTGAATCATGTTAGCAATTGCCACATTTTATGATTATGAAATCTGGCAAATGGATGTCAAAAACTGCATTCCTTAATGGATATTAAAGAAGAGTTGTATATGATGCAACCAAAAGGTTTTGTCGATCCTAAAGGTGCTAACAAAGTGTGCAAACTCCAGCGATCCATCTATGAACCGGTGCAAGCATCTCGGAGTTGGAATATACGCTTTGATGAAGTGATCAAAGCATATGGTTTTATATAGACTTATGGTGAAGCCTGTATTTAAAAGAAAGTGAGCGGGAGCTCTATAGCATTTCTGATATTATATTTGGATGACATATTGTTGATTGGAAATGATGTAGAAATTTTGGATAGAATAAAAGGATATTTGAATCAGAATTTTTCAATGAAAGACCTCGGTAAAGCTACTTATATATTAGGCATCAAGATCTATAGGGAAAGATCGAGTCGCTTAATAGGACTTTCGCAAAGCACATACCTTGACAAGATTTTGAAGAAGTTCAAAATGGATCAGTCAAAGAAGGAGTTCTTTCCTGTAAGACTCAAAGCCCGACCACGGCATAAGATAGATAGCGAATGAAAGTCATTCCCTATGCCTCAGCCATAGGTTCTATAAAGTATGCCATGTTGTGTACCAGACCTATTGTGTACCTTGCCATGAGTTTGGCAAGGGGGTACAATAGTGATCCAGGAGTAGATCACTAACAGTGGTCAAAATTATCCTTAGAGGACTAAGGAAATATTTCTTGGTTATGGAGGTAATAAAGAGTTCGTCGTAAAGAGTTACATCGATGCAAGCTTTGACACCGATTTGGATGACTCTAAGTCTCGATCTGGATACTTATTTAAAGTGGGAGCAATAAGCTAGAGTAGCTGCATGTAGATCATTGTAAACATAGAAATTTGCAAAATTAAAATGGATCTGAATGTGGTAGACTCGTTGACTAAACTTCTCTCACAAGCAAAACATGATCACACCTTAGTACTCTTTGGGTGTTAATCACATAGCGATCTGAACTAGATTATTGACTCTAGTAAAACCTTTGAGTGTTGATCACACGGTGATGTGAACTATGGGTGTTAATCACATAAAGATGTGAGCTATTGGTGTTAAATCACATGGCAATGTGAACTAGATCATTGACTCTAGTGCAAGTGGGAGACCGAAGGAAATATGCCCTAGAGGCAATAATAAAGTTGTTATTTTATATTCCCTTATATCATGATAAATTTTTATTATTCATGCTAGAATTTTATTAACCGGAAACTTGATACATGTGTGGATACATAGACAAAACACCATGTCCCTAGTAAGCCTCTACTAGGCTAGCTCGTTAATCAAAGATGGTTAAGTTTCCTAACCATAGACATGTGTTTTCATTTGATGAACATGATCACATCATTAGGAGAATGATGTGATGGACAAGACCCTCCATTGGCTTAGCATATTGATCGATTAGTTTTATTGCTACTACTTTCTTCATGTCAAATACATATTCCTTTGACTATGAGATTATGCAACTCCCGGATACCGGAGGAATGCCTTGTGTGCTATCAAACGTCACAACATAACTGGGTGATTATAAAGATGCTATACAGGTATCTCTGAAGGTGTTTGTTGGGTTGGCATAGATCGAGATTAGGATTTGTCACTCCGAGTATCGGAGAGGTATCTTTGGGCCCTCTCGGTAATGCACATCATAAGAAGCCTTGCAAGCAATGTGACTAATGAGTTAGTTGCGGGATGATGTATTACATAGCGAGTAAAGAGACTTTCCAGTAACGAGATTGAACTAGGTATGAAGATACCGAAGATCGAATCTTGGGCAAGTAACATACCGATTGACAAAGGGAATTACATATGTTGTCATAACGGTTCGACCGATAAAAATCTTTGTATAATATGTAGGATACAATATGAGCATCCATGTTCCACTATTGGTTATTGACCAGAGCGGTGACTGTCGGATCATGGGTTCCGGCAAAACCCTTAAGGTTCATACACTGGGGTGCGTGCGAAGATCTCCCCCTATTATTCCGCGTCCTAACTTAGCCTAGATCTCACAAACTAACTCGTCGAACTCGCAACACAAAGGACACAAGATTTATACTGGTTCGGGCCACCGTTGTGGTGTAATACCTGATGACCCACAAGTATAGGGGATCTATCGTAGTCCTTTTGATAAGTAAGAGTGTCGAACCCAACGAGGAGCAGAAGGAGTGATAAGCGGTTTCCAACAAGGTATTCTCTCCAAGTACTGAAATAAGTGGTAACAGATAGTTTTGTGATAGGATAATTTGTAATGAGCAACAAGTAACAAAAGTAAATAAGGTGCAGCAAGGTGGCCCAATCCTTTTTGTAGCAAAGGACAAGCCTGGACAAACTCTTATATGATGTAAAGCGCTCCCGAGGGCACATGGGAATATCGTCAAGCTATTTTTCATCACGTTCATATGATTCATGTTCGGTACTTTGATAATTTGGTATGTGGGTGGACCGGTGCTTGGGTGCTGCCCTTACTTGGACAAACATCCCACTTATTATTAACCTCTATTGCAAGCATCCGCAACTACAACAAAAGTATTAAGGTAAACCTAACCATAGCATGAAACGTACGGATCCAAATCAGCCCCTTACGAAGCAACACATAAACTAGGGTTTAAGCTTCTGTCACTCTAGCAACCCATCATCTACTTATTACTTCCCAATGCCTTCCTCTAGGCCCAAACAATGGTGAAGTGTCATGTAGTCGACGTTCACATAACACCACTAGAGGAGAGACAACATACATCTCATCAAAATATCGAACGAATACCAAATTCACATGACTACTAATAGCAAGACTTCTCCCATGTCCTCAGGAACAAACGTAACTACTCACAAAGCATAAACATGTTCATAATTAGAGGGGTATTAATATGCATATAGGATCTGAACATATGATCTTCCACCAATTAAACCAACTAACATCAACTACAAGGAGTAATTAACACTACTAGCAACCTACTAGCACCAATCCCGGACTTGAAGACAAGAATTGGATACAAGAGATGAGCTAGGGTTTTGAGACGAGATGGTGCTGATGAAGATGTTGATGGATATTGCCCTCTCCCGACGAGAGGAGCGTTGGTGATGACGATGGCGATGATTTGCCCCTCCGGGAGGGAAGTTTCCCTGGTAGAACAGCTCTACTAGAGCCCTAGATTGGATCCGGCAAGGTTCCGCCTCGTGGCGACGGTATTATTTTTCCCATCGAAAGACTTCATATAGCAGAAGATGGCCATCGGAGGGCCACCAGGGTGCCCACGAGGTAGGGGGCGCGCCCAAGGAGGTAGGGCGCGCCCCCACCCTCGTGGGCAGGGTGTGGGCCCCCTGGTGAATTTCTTCTGTTGAGTATTTTTTATATATTCTGAAAACATCTTCCGTGAAGTTTCAGGACTTTTGGAGCTGTGCAAAATAGGTCTCTAATATTTGCTCCTTTTCCAGCCCAGAATCCCAGCTACCGGCATTCTCCCTCTTTATGAAAACCTTGTAAAATAAGAGAGGATAGGCATAAGTATTGTGACATAATTTGTAATAACAACCCATAATGCAATAAATATCGATATAAAAGCATGATGCAAAATGGACGTATCAACTCCCCCAAGCTTAGACCTCGCTTGTCCTCAAGCGAAAGCTGAAATCGAAAAATATGTCCACATGTTTAGAGATAGAGGTGTCGATAAAAATAAAATACGAACATGAGGGCATCATGATCATTCTTATAACACCAACTTATATAATTATTGTCATATAATCTCTTATGCTAGAGTAATAATTCAATCACAATATCAAGTATGAATCGTAAACTTCATTGAGAACTAACAAACTATAATCTCAGTCATTGAAGCAATTGCAATTTATCATAACATAGGAAAGAGTCAATGTGTAAGAGCTTTTCAGCAAGTCCACATACTCAACTATCATGTAGTCTTTCACAATTGCTGACACTCACGCAATACTTATGGGTATGGAGTTTTAATCGGACACGGAGAAAGATAGGGGCTTATTGTTTTTCCTCCCAACGTTTTAACTCAAGGGTAATGTCAACAATAATAGTCCATGAAGACTCACATCCAATTAGCCATATATACCAGGATCATTCCAACATACTGTGCTTGCCAAAGGATAAAATATAAAAAGGAGGGGTGAAGATCACCATGACTCTTATGCAAGGTAGGAGATAAAAGTAAAAGATAGGCCCTTCGCAGAGGGAAGCAGAGGTTGTCATGTGCTTTAATGGTTGGATGCACAAAATCTTAATGTGAAAGAACGTCACTTTATATTGCCACTTGTGATATGGACCTTTATTATGCAGTCTGTCACTTTTATTTCTTCCATATCACATGATCATATAAAGCTTATTTCCTCCCACACTAATAAGTCACACATATTTAGAGAGCAATTTTTATTGCTTGCACCGATGACAACTTACTTGGAGGATCTTACTCAATCCATAGGTAGGTATGGTGGACTCTCATGGCAAAACTGGTTTAAGGGTAATTGGAAGCACAAGTAGTATCTCTACTTGGTGCGATGAATTGGCTAGCATGAGGGGGAAAGGCAAGCTCAACATGTTGGAGGATCCATGACAATATAATTTATCTCAGATGTAAGGAAACATAACCCATTATGTTGTCTTCCTTGTCCAACGTCAACTCTTTAGCATGTCATATTTTAATGAGTGCTCACAATCATAAAAGATGTCCAAGATAGTATATTTATATGTTAAGACCTCTCTTTCTTTATTACTTCCTATTAATTGCAACGATGACCAAAACTATGTTTGTCAACCCTCAACAACTTTTATTCATCATACTTTTTCTATGTTAGCTCATTACTCTCCATAAGATCCATATGATCTCTTTGTTTCTTTTTATTCTTTCTCTTTTCTTTTCTTCACTTAGGATCATGGCAAAATAATCAATCCCTTGACTCAACACTAATCTTTATTAGATAGCTCACTGACTCGATTACATAGAAGGATAATAAATCAAAACTCACAACTAGATCATACTAAAAACTTTTATTCTACTAGATCAAGATATTACCAAAAGGATCGAACTAAGAAAAACGGTAAAGATAAAAGTGATGGTGATACGATACCGGGGCACTCCCCCAAGCTTGGCAGTTGCCAAGGGGAGTGCCCATACCCATGTGATTATGTCTCCTTTATTGATGAGGAAGGTGGTTTTGTTGATGGCGTAGGCTTGTCGTACTTCTTCCAGGGCATAGGTTCACCATCATAGAAGGATGATCAAGTTTCCTGAAACCTCAAATCTGTAGCCAAACTCATCCTCTTAAATCTATATTCATACTCACAGTTTTGGTTTTGCAGGTCATAAATCTAGGCTTGGAGGTGCTCGATTTTCTCATGAAGCTTGAAGATGGCCTCCCCAATGTCCTTGACGTCCAGCTTGTGGTTGTTGGTGAACTCCGTGATCATAATGTGATTGGAATTAAGTCCACGCTCCACCATCTCCTGACACTTGAAAACTTCTTGCTTCAATGCCTCGAGCCTGGCCTCCATGCTTTCGGTCTTCCTTGGTCCCTCAGCATCGCGGATGTGCAACAACCCCTCACGCATCTCAATGGTTTGAGGGTGTTGCAGCACTTCTGCGAGGTAGGGGTTGATGACCTTCTCGAAGAACTGGTCCTTGGGGGCACTTGAAGATGACATGGCGACCTGGATCTGTCAAAAAAACAGCTCGAAACAAAGACAGGAGATTTTTGCGTGATACGGGAGTCAAAACCCCCGGGATATTATATAATGAATTTTTACTGACCAAAATACGTGCCATGTACGAAAACGGAGTCCGGAGAGCACACGAGGTGCCCACGAGGTACGGGGGCGCGCCCTCCACCCTCGTGGAGGCCTCGTGTCCTTCCCGGACTGCTTCTTATTTTTCTATTTTTCTAAATATTCCAAAACGGAGAAATATTGCCCTAAAAACTGTTTTGGAGTCGGTTTACTTACCATACCACATACCTATTCCTTTTTGGAGTCTGAAACGTTCCGGAAAGTGTCCCTTATGTATTCCTCCGGGCTTACGGTTTCAATAACATTGATTTCAACATTTATAGGATTACCTGAGATATAATGTTTAATTCTTTAACCGTTCACCACCTTCGGATTTGTGCCTTCGAAGTTGTTGATTTTTATGGCACCGGAACGATAGACCTCCTCGATAACGTAAGGACCTTCCCATTTAGAGAGAAGTTTTCCTGCAAAAAAATCTTAAACGAGAGTTTTTGAGCAATACATAGTCACCTACATTAAACTCACGCGTTTGTGTCCTTTTGTCATGCCATCTTTTAACCTTTTCTTTAAATAATTTGGCATTCTCATAGGCTTGGGTTCTCCATTCATCAAGTGAGGTAATATCAAATAACCTCTTCTAACCGGCAAGTTTAAAATCATAGTTGAATTCTTTAATAGCCCAATATGCCTTGTGTTCTAGTTCGAGAGGTAAGTGACATGCTTTTCCATAGACCATTTTATACGGAGACATACCCATAGGATTTTTATATGCAGTTCTATAGGCCCATAATGCATCATCAAGTTTCTTGGACCAATTCTTTCTAGATCTATTAACAGTCTTTTGCAAAATTAATTTGAGCTCTCTATTACTCAATTCTACTTGACCACTAGACTGTGGGTGATAAGGAGATGCAATTCTATGATTAACATCATATTTAGCAAGCATTTTACGGAAAGCACCATGAATAAAATGTGAACCGCCATCAGTCATTAAATATCTAGGGACTCCAATCCTCGGAAAAATAACTTCTTTAAGCATTTTAATAGAAGTGTTATGATCAGCACTACTAGTTGGAATAGCTTCTACCCACTTAGTAACGTAATCAACATCAACTAAAACATGTGTATATCCATTGGAGGAAGGAAAAGGTCCCATATAATCAAAGCCCCAAACATCAAATGGTTCAATAACAAGTGAATAGTTCATAGGCATTTCTTGATGTCTACTAATATTACCAATTCTTTGACATTCATCACAAGATAAGACAAACTTATGGGCATCCTTGAAGAGAGTAGGCCAATAAAAACCAGATTGCAATACCTTATGTGCAGTCCTATCTCCAGCATGGTGTCCTCCATAAGCTTCGGAGTGACACTTGTGTAGGATCTGTTCATGTTCATGCTCAGGTACACAACGTCTAATAATACCATCTACTCCTTTATAAAGATGTGGGTCATCCTAAAAGTAATGCCTCAAATCATAGAAGAACTTTTTCTTTTGCTGGTATGTGAAACTAGGTGATATAAATTTAGCAACAATGTAATTAGCATAATCAACATACCATGGAGCAGTATGAGAATCATTTATAACATTTAATTGCTCATCGGGAAAGCTATCATCAATAGGTAGTGGGTCATCAAGCACATTTTCTAACCTAGACAGGTTGTCTGCAACGTTGTTCTCAACTCCTTTTCTATCAACAATATGTAAGTCAAATTCTTGTAGCAAGAGAACCCATCTAATAAGTCTAGGTTTAGCATCTTTCTTTTCCATAAGATATTTAATAGCAGCATGATCAGTGTGAATAATTACTTTAGAATCAACAATATAAGGTCTGAACTTATCACAAGAAAATACAACTGCTAAGAATTCCTTTTCAGTAGTAGCATAATTTCTCTGAGCATTGTCTAGAGTTTTACTAGCATATTGAATAACATTTAGTTTCTTATCAACTCTTTGCCCTAGGACAACACTGACATTATAATCACTAGCATCAGACATAATTTTAAAGGGTAAATTCCAATTAGGTGGCTGAACAATAGGTGCAGAGATCAATGCTTTCTTAAGTATTTCAAATGCTTCTACACAATCATCATCAAATACAAATGGTATATCTATTTGTAATAAATTAGTCAGAGGCCGAGAGATTTTTGAGAAGTCCTTAATAAACCTCCTATAAAAACCGGCATGACCAAGGAAACTTCTTATACCTTTGATGTCCTTGGGACATGGCATCTTTTCAATAGCATCAACCTTGGCTTTATCAACTTCAATACCTCTTTCAGAAACTTTATGCCCCAAGACAATACCTTCATTAACCATAAAGTGGCACTTTTCCCAATTCAAGACAAGATTAGTTTCTTCACATCTCTGCAAAACTCGATCAAGGTTGCTTAAGCAATCATCAAAATAAGATCCATAGACGGAGAAATCGTCCATGAAAACCTCACAAATCTTTTCACAAAAGTCAGAGAATATAGCCATCATGCATATTTGAAAGGTAGCAGGTGCATTACATAAACCAAAAGGCATACGTCTATAAGCAAAAGTACTAAAAGGGAAAGTAAAAGTAGTCTTTGATTGATCCTTAGCTGACACATGTATTTGAGAGAAACCAGAATAACCATCTAGAAAGCAAAAATGTGTATGTTTAGATAATCTTTCTAGCATTTGATCGATAAAAGGTAATGGGTAATGATCCTTTTTAGTAGCCTTATTTAATTTGCGGAAATCAATTACCATCCTATAACCGGTAATAATTCTTTGAGGAATCAATTCATCTTTATCATTAGGAACAATAGTAATACCTCCCTTCTTAGGGACACAAGGGACAGGACTTACCCACTGACTATCAGCAATCGGATAAATTATACCTGCCTCAAGGAGCTTTAGTATCTCCTTTCTTAACACTTCTTTCATTTTAGGATTCAGCCGTCGTTGATGATCACGAACTGGTTTAGCATCTTCTTCCAAATTAATTTTATGTTGACATAGAGTGGGACTAATGCCCTTAAGATCATCAAGAGTATACCCAATAGCAGCATAGTGCTTATTCAGAGTTTTCAATAATCTCTCTTCTTCATGCTCTGAAAGGTTAGCACTAATAATAACAGGATATATCTTTTTCTCATCAAGATAAGCATATTAAAGAGTATCAGGCAACGGTTTAAGCTCAAACACGGGATCACCCTTGGGTGGAGGAGGATCCCCTAGGATTTCAACAGGCAAATTGTGTTTCAGAATAGGTTCCTATTTAAAGAATACTTCATCTATTTCTCTTCTTTCATTCATAAACATATCATTTTCATGGTCTAGCAAATATTGTTCTAAAGGATCACTAGGAGGCACGACAATAGAAGCAAGACCAATAATTTCATCCTTACTAGGTAATTCTTCTTCACGGTGTTGTCTACTAAATTTAGAGAAATTAAATTCATGAGTCATATCATCTATACCGATAGTAACAACATCCCTTTTGCAATCTATGGTAGCATTACCAGTATTTAAGAAGGGTCTACCAAAAATAATGGGACAAAAGCTATCTTGTGGGGAACCAAGAACAAGAAAATCAGTAGGATATTTAGTTTTCCCACACAAGACTTCAACATCTCTAACAATTGCCATTGGTGAAATAGTATCTCTATTGGCAAGTTTAATTGTGACATCAATATCTTCTATCTCAGCAGGTGCAATATCATGCATAATTTCTTTGTATAAGGAATAAGGTATTGCGCTAGCACTAGCACCCATATCACATAAGCCATGATAAAAATGATCTCCTATTTTAACAGAAATAACAGACATGCCTACCATAGGTCTGTTTTTATCTTTAGTACAAGGTTTAGCAATTCTTGCAGTCTCATCAAGGAAATGAATAACATGCCCATCAATATTATCAGACAAGAGATCTTTAACAATAGCAATATCAGGTTCAACTTTAATTTGCTCGTGAGGTGTATAAGTTTTAATATTGCTTTTACGAATCATAGTTGAAGCTTTAGCATGATCCTTTATCCTAACAAGAAAAGGTGGTTTCTCAACATAAGAAGTAGGAACAATAGGATCATTATAAGTGACAATCTTTTCTTCAACTTTAATAGGTGCAGCTACTTTTACTTCTATGGGAGGATGATACTTAAACCACTTCTCCTTGGGAAGATCAACATGAGTAGCAAAAGATTCACAGAAAGAAGCTACTATCTCAGAGTCAACTCCATATTTAGTGCTAAATTTACGGAAAACATCGGTATCCATAAAAGATTTAACACAATCAAACTTAGGTGTCATACCTGACTCATTACCTTTGTCGAGGTCCCAATATTCAGAGTTGCATTTAATTCTTTCCAATAAATCCCATTTGAATTCAATAGTCTTCATCATAGAAGAGCCAACACAAGAAGTATGCTTTTGGCATCCAGCTACTTTCAAATCTCTATACTTTACTACAACTAGATTTGACTAAGGAGAGGTGTGAGCCTCAATGCCAAGGAAGCAGGGCAAAGATGAACCCGTTAGCGTATAGGAACTACAGCATATGAAAGCTGGGTGGATACTCCTATTTAATTGGTTTAACCAGAAACAGACCTGTGGCCTTGGAGTTCATCCCCGTCCTCTGCCAGGTGAGAAGGAAGATGAGAGATACGTTCCTCGTCTTCCACTTTCTTCCAGGAAAGCCTTTCACCGAGCGAGCAGCTAAGCGAGTTCATCCGCATCTGTTGTCGTTCAAGTAAGTCTTTGGTTGTAGTAGTGTAGGCATAGGAGAAGACTGATTCCTAGCCTTTCTATTTACTAAGGTCGGGAAGGGGGTAAAGGGGGATCGTTATCAGAAAGCCGAGCATAAAAAATTTGAATAATCATTTTTCTTGAGAGCTCATGATTGGGGCATGAATATAACATTGATTCAAGCCTCCCCAAGCTTGAGCGATGCTTTCTCCTTCACGAGGCCTAAAATTATATATATAATTGCGATCACGATGAACAAGATGCATAGGATAAAACTTCTGATGAAATTCCAATTTCAATCGTTTGTAATTCCAAGACCCCATATCATCGCATAGCCTATACCATGTCGATGCATCCCCCTTCAAAGATAAAGGGAAGACCTTCTTCTTAACAACATCTCCGGGTACACCTGCAAGCTTAAATAATCCACAAACTTCATCCACATATATCAGATGCTCATCAGGATGTTTTGTTCCATCTCCTAAAAAGGATTAGCTAGCAGTTTTTCTAACATACCCGAAAGAATTTCAAAGGGAACATTTTCATTTTCATTTTCAGTAGGTTGAGTAGATTGAGGAGCAACTCTTTGCTCT
Organism: Triticum monococcum; assembly: GCA_034509565.1. Lineage (NCBI taxonomy): Eukaryota > Viridiplantae > Streptophyta > Magnoliopsida > Poales > Poaceae > Triticum > Triticum monococcum. The sequence goes on from CM067844.1 coordinate 106,357,589, forward strand.
ACTGGTCAGGGTGAAGATACCCCAAAAAGCCCCTGAGAGGATTACTTTCCATAGTATCAAGTGACAGTAAATTTTAGCACACTATATAAATTTTTCCTTACCAAATTCCACCTACCAAAGGCGCTTCACTCCCCGGCAATGGCGCCAAAAAAGATTCTTGATGACCCACAAGTATAGGGGATCTATCGTAGTCCTTTCGATAAGTAAGAGTGTCGAACCCAACGAGGAGCAGAAGGAAGTGATAAGCAGTTTCCAGCAAGTTATTCTCTGCAAGTACTGAAATAAGTGGTAACAGATAGTTTTGTGATAGGATAATTTGTAACGAGCAACAAGTAACAAAAGTAAATAAGGTGCAGCAAGGTGGCCCAATCCTTTTTGTAGCAAAGGACAATCCTGGACAAACTCTTATATGATGTAAAGCGCTCCCGAGGACACATGGGAATATCGTCAAGCTAGTTTTCATCACGTTCATATGATTCGCGTTCGGTACTTTGATAATTTGGTATGTGGGTGGACCGGTGCTTGGGTGCTGCCCTTACTTGGACAAACATCCCACTTATGATTAACCTCTATTGCAAGCATCCGCAACTACAACAAAAGTATTAAGGTAAACCTAACCATTGCATGAAACATATGGACCCAAATCAGCCCCTTACGAAGCAACACATAAACTAGGGTTTAAGCTTCTGTCACTTTAGCAACCCATCATCTACTTATTACTTCCCAATGCCTTCCTCTAGGCCCAAACAATGGTGAAGTGTCATGTAGTCGACGTTCACATAACACCACTAGAGGAGAGACAACATACATCTCATCAAAATATCAAATGAATACCAAATTCACATGACTACTAATAGCAAGACTTCTCCCATGTCCTCAGGAACAAACGTAACTACTCACAAAGCATAAACATGTTCATAATCAGAGGGGTATTAATATGCATATAGGATCTGAACATATGATCTTCCACCAATTAAACCAACTAACATCAACTACAAGGAGTAATTAACACTACTAGCAACCTACTAGCACCAATCCCGGACTTGAAGACAAGAATTGGATACAAGAGATGAGCTAGGGTTTTGAGAGAAGATGGTGCTGATGAAGATGTTGATGGAGATTGCCCTCTCCCGATGAGAGGAGCGTTGGTGATGACAATGGTGATGGTTTCCCCCTCTGGGAGGGAAGTTTCCCCGGCAGAACAGCTCTGCCGGAGCCCTAGATTGGATCCGCCAAGGTTCCGCCTCGTGGCAGCGGAGTTTCGTCCGAGAATATTGCTTATTATTTTTTCCCATCAAAAGACTTCATGTAGCAGAAGATGGTCACTGGAGGGCCACCACGGGGCCCACGAGGTAGGGGGCGCGCCCAGGGAGGTAGGGCGCGCCCCCACCCTCGTGGGCAGGGTGTGGCCCCCCTGGTGAATTTCTTCCGCTGAGTATTTTTTATATATTCTGAAAAACGTCTTCCATGAAGTTTCAAGACTTTTGGAGCTGTGCAGAATAGGTCTCTAATATTTGCTCCTTTTCCAACCCAGAATCCCAGCTGCCGGCATTCTCCCTCTTTATGAAAACCTTGTAAAATAAGAGAGGATAGGCATAAGTATTGTGACATAATGTGTAATAATAGCCCATAATGCAATAAATATCGATATAAAAGCATGATGCAAAATGGACGTATCAATACCCTACTCCAGTGTGGTGGTGGTGGATTGCCTCTTGGGCTGAGGATGAATAGTACAAGGGGAAGAACAGCCTCCTGAGGTTGAGGTGTTCTTGTGCTCGGTGAACTAGTGTGGTTGAGGATGGACTTAATGATCCCTCCCTACCTATGGTGGTGGCTAGTCCTATTTATAGAGGCCCTGGTCCTCTCCCCAAATATTGAGCGGGAAGGGAGCCAATAACGACCAATTTGAAAGGGGACAACTAGTACAAGCTATCCTGATAAAAGGTGGTCTTCGCCTGCCAAAGGTTCTGTTGGTGACGCTGTCCCGGGCTCCATGGTGACCTCCGTCTTGCCATCCTTCTGGTCTTGGTATCGTTGCACCAATATGGAAACCTTTGCTTGATGCCTCAGTACTCCGGGCCTGCGCTTGCCCCCTTAGAACTAAAGAGGAAACAAGGACACTGCACGCGCTGGCGCCCGCCTGGTCTCGATCGTCATGGCTTACGTCACAAGAACCTCGCGTGGTTTGCCCGGCCTTTAACTCTCCGCCCCTCACGAGCCAGCCTGGTGAGGCCGCTCCTAAGTAGGTCTTGTGTCGTCTGCCTCGTGAGGCTTGGCCCCTCGTGAGGGTCTTGATTCCCTGTTGATGAAGATGGGCGTACAAGCCATCTAGCAAAGCCACGCCATGGGCCGCAGGCAGGCAAGTCTGGGGACCCCCGTTCCCAGAACACCGACAGTAGCCCCTGGGCCCAAGGCGCGCTCGGGCTTGACTTCGAGACGAAGACAAGGGTCAAGTGCGGAGCGCCGCGGGCCCCAATAGCCCGCGGCCTTGGTCGACGCGTGGCGGTTGATTGGACATGGGTGTCTCCGCTTCCCCATGCTGCCTCGGCAACTGCCCGACGTGACAAGTCCGTGCAACATGCAAGGGGAACCATCATTACCTATGATTGTGCGGGGTGCTGGTTGGCCTTCTCCTGGTATAAATGGGAGGGGGGGTGGAGCCCCCATCGCCCATCCTTCCTCTTCTGCTTCCGCTTTTTCTCCTTCCTTGCTCCTCTCCTGCCACCAATGGCACCGTCGAGGAGGTTCACCAGCACGGAGAAGGGGAAGGCCCCTCGCGAGGGGCCCGGCTCTCCGGTGCCCAAGCGTGTACGCGGCCGTCCCCGCAAGCACACCACAACCCCCGCCACGGCTCCGCGAGGCCGCGGTGGTGCCGCTTCGCGGGGCAGGGGTCGCTCCGGTTGTGGTTGTCCGTTGATGGAGGGAGACGCGCCGTGGTCGTGCGGCCTCCCCGGCCCTGCTTCCACTCGGCGGAGACATTGCAGAGTTCGTCGTCTGGTCGGAGAACCCGTCCGGCAACTGCTTTCAGCTCCCGCGCTTCTTCGTCGTCGAGCTGCCCGCTTTAGGTCCTGGCGGGCTTTGGCTACAGGCATACGGCTGCTGCAGTAGGGCTTCCTGGGTTGCAGTCGTGGTCTCCGCCGCGGGCAATGTAGCTCTGGCCCATGGTTGGCAGACATTCGCCCGCGCGCGCGGCCTGGGCAGGCGGTGCACCCTTCACTTCAAGTACGATGGCGACGCGACCCTCTATGTGAGGGTGTTTGGGGAAGATGGTCGTCGCGCCTGGTGCTACCCCGAGGTGAACGACGGCGAGGAGGTGCTCGGGCTTGGGGACGGCCGTGACGAGGATGAGAGCGAGCCCACCCTTGGTGCCGACCGCGTCTCGTCTGGCTATGGCAGCTCTTCCCCAGCGACAGCTCCAGCAGCGGTGGCTATGACCAGCCGCCACGCCGCCGTGCCCACTTCGAAGACGGTGGCGGGTCGTCTTGTCATCGTGCCTCCGTGAAGTGCGAGGAGGGGTCTAGCTGAGCTCAGGAGGGTGTTGGGGCCTGCGCCCATGAACCGCTGTAGGCGCCGCTTCTATTTTGTTCTTCTTTTCCTTCCCACATCAGAAAGAAACCAGAGTGGGCCCCGGAGGGGCGTATATCGAACTATGATCTCAATCGTTATGTTATGTTTGCCATTCCTGTGCCGTGCCATAACATTATTGTTTTATGTAGGGATAACTTAGGTCGACTTGTTTTGAGTGACCTCCTCCTCACGAGGCGCTCGCTTCCTAGTGCTTGTTGAGGCCTCCTTGACCTGATATGCGCTTAGGAACTACAAAAAATTCATGAGAGGTTTATCGCTCACCCGGGGTTTGGTTATTAGTGCCACGAAGGTACCCGTTCAGCCCCCTCGCGAGGGACGCGAGGGAGAGTTCTGGTCGACCAAAGAGGCGAAGGCAGAAACAGAGGCAGAAAGCGATAAAACGGGACCAACAAGAGATACCAGAAAACAAATTTCAATTAAAAGAAGGGCGAGCCAACTTTGGAAAGCAAATGAAAAGCCGTGTCCGGCACCTAGTCTAGTCTTCAACGTCTTCTCACCAGCGCGGAGCTAAGTGCTGCCACTCAGCGTGGGAGGGAGCCCCCGAGGCCCAAGGGCGGCTCTCCTGAGGCTCCGGGGCGTGTACAACCCCACTCATTATTACGTGAGAGTGTCACAGGCGGCTATTCTTCACAGGCACGGGGCCTTGCTTCACATGCACTGGGCCTTTGTTCATAGGCATCGAGCCTTCTTCACAGGCACCGGGCCTTCTTCACAGGAACTAGGCCTTTCTTCATGGGTAGAACTTCCAGAGGTGTTGGATGTTCCAGGCGTTCTAGACGGGTATCCCGTCCTGCGTCTCCAGGCGCGCGGCGCCAGGCCCAGAGATGTGGACAACCTTGAAAGGGCCCTCCCACATGGGTGAGAGCTTATGCAGCCCCTCCCTGGAGAGCACTCGCCTCAGGACGAGATCACCCACCTCAAGAGTCCTGGAGTGGACGCTGCGACAGTGGTACCACCGCAGCGCCTGCTGGTATCTTGCCGCCCGTAGTGTAGCTTCACGGTGTCGTTCCTCCCCTAGCACGAGGTCCACCCCCTGCATGGCATCCTGCTGCGTCTCATCAAACGCCAGGACCCATGCAGAGCGATGCTCGACCTCATGAGGGAGGACTACTTCTGCTCCATAGATGAGGAAGAATGGTGTCTCGCCCATTGGCTTGGTGGCGGTGGTGCGGATCGACTACAACACAGACTGGAGCTCGTCGTGCCAGCCCCTGCCACAGGCCTCGAGCTTCTTCTTGAAGGTCTTGGTCTTGAGGCCCTTCAGGACCTCCGTGTTGGCGCGTTCGGCCTGGCCATTGCTCCTGGGGTGTGCTACTGAGGCGTAGCAGATCTGCATTCCAAGGTTAGCACAATATGACTTGAAGAGATTACTAGTGAACTACGAGCCGTTATCAGTGATGATGCGGTTAGGGACCCCAAAACGGCTCACGAGGCCCTTGATGAACTTGACTGCAGAGCCAACTGGGATGGCGCAGACGGCTTCAACCTCCGGCCACTTGGTGAACTTGTCGATGGCGACCTAGAGGTATCGATAGCCCCCAGGTGCCCGAGGGAACGGGCCTAGAATATCCGGCCCCCAGACCGCGAACGGCCATGAGAGTGGGATGGTCTGGAGGCCCTGAACTGGCTGATGGATCTGCTTGGCATGGATTTGGCAGGCCTCTCAGGACCTCACCAGCTCAGCCGCGTCGTTGAGCGCCGTGGGCCAGTAGAATCCACTTCGGAATGCCTTGTCGATGAGGGTTCGCGACGATGAGTGGTGCCCACAGTCTCCGTCGTGTATGTCAGCTTTTAGCTCTTTCCCCTGTTCCCTGGAGATACAACGCAATGTAACATCATTTGGTCGCTTTCTGTATAACTCATCGTCCTGGATGTAGTATGCCGTGGCCTGTCGGGCCACGCGCCCCGCGTCCTCCTCCTTCTCTAGCAATGCTCCTTGCATCAGGTATTCCTTGAATTCCTTGGTCCAGCATCCCTCCTGGGGCTCGAGCGCCAGGAGTAGGCGCGCTCCTGAGGTCGGGCTACATGCTAGGGCTCCTGAGGCTGGTGGCTGCGGGAGTTCCTCCCGAGGCTGAGTTGTTCTTGAAAGCGGCAGCGTCGCTGATGGCTTGAAGAGACGCTCCTCGAAGACGCCAGGCTCCTGGGGCTGTCGCTTGGATGATCTCTTGGTGATGTCGTCTGCTTCCCTGTTGGTGCCATGGGGCACGTGCTACAACTCCAGGCCCAGAAATTGCTTCTCCATCTTGCGCACCTCCGTGAGGTACGCTTCCATGTGCTCGTCCTTTGGCTCGTATACCTTGTTGGAGAAGTTGACGAGGAGCTGTGAGTCGCCCCTGATAGTGAGACGCTTCGCCCCCAGCGTCGAAGAGCCTTCAGGCCGGCTATGAGGCCCTCGTATTCTGCAATGTTGTTGGAGACCTTCTCGCCCTGCTGGAAGCAGAGCTGCACGGCATAGCAGAGCTTGTCCTGAGTGGGCGAGATGAGTACTGCTCCAGCCCCCGCGCCCTGGCGCGCGAAGGCACCATCGAAATACATGACCCAGCCGTCGAGCGCCTCGCTTCCCGACGAGAGGGACCGGTCTTCGCCTTCTTCAGGCGCCGGGGCGTCTGTCCATTCTGCCACGAAATCAGCGAGCGCGGCCCCCTTGATGACCCTGGTAGTACTAAACTCCAGCTGGAGTGCTTGCAACTCGATGTTCCATTCAGTGACTCTTCCGGCAGAGTTGGGGATCCTGAGCACTCTCTCCAACGGGTAAGCCGAGACGACCTTGATGGGGTGGCCCTGGAAGTAGTGTCGCAGCTTTATCGAGGCCACTAAGAGCGCGAGTAGGAGCTTATGAGGCACGGGGTACCGCGCTCTTGCGTCCCGCAACACCGTACTGACGAAGTATACCGGGTTCTCGATGAGGGTAGGCGTGCTGATGAGGTTTGCGTTTTCTGGAAGTTGGGGTGCCTCCTGAGGGGGTAGAGCCCCCGACGCTTGGTCGCTTGTCGAAGTCTTCGTGAGTTTGGGGGTGTCGTCCTGCCGAGCCTGATCCTCTGCCGTTGCTGATGTGGCCCTTGTGGCACCCTTCTGGTCTTGCGTTGTCTCTGTTGGAGGCGTGGCACAACGCGGTGCGCCCTTGGCTTGGTGTTCTTCCCGAACCACCACCAGGGCCGCACTGGCTGAGTACGGGGTGGAGGTAAGATAGAGCACTAGGGGCTCGCGAGGTCACGGAGCCACCATCACTAGAGGGCTGGTCAGGTATCTCTTGAGGTCTTGAAAAGCTTGGTCGGCCTCCGGGGTCCATTCGAAGGGGCCCTTCTCTTTCATCAGTTTGAAGAAGGGTAGGGCGCGCTCTCCCGGCTTGGAGATGAAGCACCCCAACACAGTCACTCGACCAGCCAACTTCTACATTTCCTTGAGGGTCTGTGGTGGGCTCATGTCTTCAATGGCCTTCACCTTCTCTGGGTTGGCCTCGATCCTCCTGTGGGACACCAGGAAAACCAGCAGCTTGCCGGAGGGGACGTCAAACACACATTTCTCCAGATTGAGCCGCAAGTCCACCTGGCGAAGGCTCTCAAAGGTCTCCTCTAGGTCTTGGATCAAGGTCCCCACCTCCCGAGACTTTACTATGATGTCGTCGATGTAGGCTTGAGCGTTTCTCCTGAGCTGCCATCCTAAGGCGATGTGCATGAGTCGCTGGAAGGTTGCGCCCGTGTTGCACAGCCTGAACGACATGCAGGTGTAGCAGTACACCCGACACGGGGTCAGGAAGGCCGTATTCTCCACGTCTTCTACCGCCATCTTGATCTGGTGATATCCTGAGAACACATCCAGGAAGCATAGCAAGTCGCACTCGGCGTCGGAGTCGACAATCTGGTCGATGCGTGGAAGCGGGAACGGATATTGGGGGCAGGCCTTATTGAGGTTGGTGAAGTTGACGCACATCCTCTCCTTCTCGCCTTTCTTGGAGACAACGACGGGGTTTGTCGTGGGTTTGTCACGGCAGATGTCCTCATGAAAGGACTTAGTCGTGGAGCCATCGCAATGGGTTAGCTTAAAGGGGTTAAACCGGACAAGGGACATGGGGGATTTTATACTAGTTCGGCCCCTTCGATGAAGGTAAAGCCTACGTCTAGTTGTGATTGGTATTGCTAGGGTTTCGATGACCAGGGAGCGAATCCGCTTTTCCCGGCTCTCGAGTTGTTGTCTGTCGTCCCTAAACCGCTGCCGGGTCGTCCCTTTATATACATAGGTTGACGCCCGCCGGTTTACAGAGCCCCGAGGCCGGATCATAAACGTGTTCGGCTCGGTCTCTATTCTTTCTAACTTACAATACAAGTTATATGAAAGAGTCGGTTTACATCTACAGGCCTTAACCCGCCTTTGGACCTTGGGCCTTTGTAAAGCGCCACCATTCTCACGTCTTCATGGGCTTCTATATTCATGGAGTTAACCCGGCCACTCCTAGCCGGTTTACCTCCAGTAGTCATATCCCCAACATTAGGCCCCAGATTGATTTGAACTTGTTCATGTCAATCTTCAATACTTAGAAAAATTCTTGCCCTGGTACCCTTGCATGAATCTGGTAAACCGCCGTGATGTCATCCTTCAGATCCGTAGTAAACCGTCCTGACGTCATCTATTCGTTGAAACCAAAGATTCCCTTCATTAATGTATATCCAACCATCGAGGCAACACCCTTATTAACTATCCATTTTTGAGCTCCTCGATTCCCGCACTTGTCGCTTTATCGCTTCACCTTATAAATAGGACCACAGGCCCTTCTCCTTTTCCCCTTCGTCTCCTTCACTTCTTCTTCCTCCTCGCGACATCTCTGCCCCTGAGCGCCGCTGCCGTCACCGAGCTTCACTTCTGCTTCGACAAAGGCCGCTGCATCAACCTGACCGTACCAGAGAAACGTGGTGATCCTCCGCTGCTTCCTCCTGCACCAGTAAGTTCCTCTTCTCCTCCCCCAGATCCGCCATTAGGGTTCAGTGTTCTTCATAGCTTGAAGCTATTCTTCCTTTAGTAATACCAATGGCCAGTTAGATCTGATTGTTTTCAGTGCCTTTTTGTAGTTTAAACTCCTTTCTTCTTGTTAAGGCATCTGCTTGCTATCAAACTCATCTGAACTTACTAAACCTTTTGAGCACTTGATATTAGACCAGAATATATTTTGATTATCCAACACACGGTAGATCTGAAACTCGCATGCCAAACTGTGAGATCTGTTTTAACTTGCTTAGCCCTTTTTTGCCTTAGATCTGTCCCCTCCACATGACATAGACGGTTTACCTTTGTAAAGGGTAATCTATTATATACCACTAGCAAAAGGGCCCGTGCATTGCACCGGGTAGAAAACAAAAAAAATGTAAGCACTCGTCCTGCTTAAAACCACTATATTGGCCTTTTTCCATGGTATTAATGTAGAATGGAACATAAGTTGGTGAAGAAGTTATCCAAAAAGTACGTCCTTTTATCAAGAAGTATGATGCAATGAAAGTTATTCATTATCCAGAAGTATGATGCAACAAAAGCTAAGAATTAGATGGTTGATAACTCCCATCTCGCCAAGCAGCATACATGACCATGGATGTGATAGAAAACATTAAAAGTTAAGAAAACTACCGTTCTGCAGAATAATAGGCCATAGCCATCACGGTAGTCTAGTTACGATTTTCATTGAAACTGAAGCAATTATTGAATAGAGCAAATAAAGAGCAAGAACCATGCAAAGCTTATCACTTGACTATATTATTATTTCTTTAACCAACAAACAGTATGATGACTACCATGTAATCACTTTCTGCACATTTTTGGGTTATCTCTAACAGCGGACTATGTAAAACTACTTCCTTTGTGCAAGACGGAGCTGCAGCTGGGTTGCACTTCCAAGTTTCACCACGTTCAAGCTTGCATAATCTCCATTTGCAATCATAGTATATCATCCACAGAACCATTGAAGTTTTCCACTTTTCTTCATTATGAGACTCAGTATAGTTTATCCTATTATTTGTTATGCCTTCGAATCCCATGACAAAACACTTTCTCACATCCTTTCGTGTTTACCCAAATACATTCGGCCAGAACCTAGGAAATGATATTAATAATCTAATATACAATTCAAAACAGTGAAAAAACTATTCGACTGAAATAAATAAGTGTTAGCACACGCTGTCTTTTTTAACATCTCGTCTCTACTAAGCTTGGTTGTAAGGTAATAGCTCGAGGAAAACTGAATCAGTAAGCCATATTTAGATTTGGCACATCTAGCACAAAAACTATGAATACTGTCAGAATATCTATCAACATCCAGACCAAACAGCATCGGATGGCGAGAACCATTTGTTCAAAAAGTCCAAGGGAGAAGGAAGCGGGAATTAAATAGGACTAATAGGCAGCATGTTAATTAGAGTTCCCATGTAACATGTGATTTTTTTGTATATATTCTGAGTGTTAAAATAAGCCCTACCAAATAGAGGGTTCAGAATTGTTTGTCTTAGATGAGCATTGGAATTCGTAAGGTTGGCTAATCAATATAGGTAGAATGCAACTGATGAAAATTCAACTTCATGTAGAATGCAACCAAACAACTTCATGGACCCATTTGTTTTCATTTTCATTATTAATAAATAATATACACATGTACGTATTACATATTATTATGCAGATTCTTTTCCTTAGGAAAACTGCAATGGTCTAGCATATATAATCCCTAGAGAATTCCAATGGTCTAGCTTCTATATCTTATCAGCCAATTTCATATTTTGGTTCAAATACGATAAGCACTTCAAACTGCTTTTATCTTAATTGAAAATGATCCCTCCCCCCCAGTCCGCGTCCTCTATTTTATCAGCACCCCTTCCGTCCATCTTTCCGCCCTTGCCGAAGATGGTTGTTTTGTCCACCTGGTCACAAGCGAGTAGACGTGATCCATTCAAGGTGATGATCTTGGCCACCTCATGACACGTATCACTGAACCGCGCAGGGCAATGGGATGTTTCAACTTATCTCTTGATCTGACCACCCTCACTACCTTATACTTTGGCCAGCTTTGACCGTGAACTTGTCTTATGGGAGGGCAGGTCCTGCTCGTGTCCCCGCATACCACCTTGATCTTCCCAACCACATGCTCGATCGCAACTAATATGTATATAATAAAAGGACACATTAGATGGCTATCAGTAGTGAACGTTAGGTAAGAAATATCATCGCCCATGCTTTCGTACAGAGCAAACACCAACTGCGAAATAACTATAGTGAAAATTACATAATTTGTACAGAAAGATTATTTCAATCTATTTGAAACTAAAATACACATGAGAAAACAATCATGTGCGAGCACAAAATATCTTAGACCCAGAAAGGGAACCTGATACTAATGATGTTCTCAGTATATATCAGACCATCTCATCGATTACACAGTGTGTTCTCTCTCTGGATGCAGGTGAGACAAATGTTCAAGTTCACATATAGATTTCGTATTGGAATTGATGTATATACAAATATGTGCTATGCATTTTGGTTGCACTAAAAGAGGGATCACCATTCTGCTATATACGTTGCAGTCTTCGAGTTGTGAAATCATGCACATACTTCTTCAAAATAAAAGTAGTACTCAAGGTCTGAATTCATTTTCAAAGAGCAAATCACATGCTGAAGTACATCTTTGCACCCAAACCATACACGTTCCAGTTGTGGAGTTCAGAAGGCTACAGACAAACAAACACAAATCAACACCCCTTTTACTGAATCAATTAACGCAAGCTGGCCATGCTACATGCAGGAGGGAATAAGATCAGTTACATGGGGATCGCCCTGGTGACACACAAATACATAATCTTGGTTAGGAGCCCCATGATATGGTGTCCCTTGCCGTAGAGGAACATGTACACCACTGCGCCCAGGAGTCACTCCATCACATCAAGGCACACCCCCATGCATATCCTGAAAGATGAACTTTATGTCAGAATATCATGAGTAAGAATAATCATGTAGAACACAAATACTCAAAAGAGTAGTAGGAAAACATTAATTGTTTTACTCATGAGGATACCTAAAGTTTTCTTGGACACGGTAGCTGCTGCCGGCAACCTTGAGGTGACCTAACAATGATCCTAACCTGTATGCTCTCTACTTTTTAGAAATCAATTGAAAAAATTACCACTGTGTACCAGGAGAGCAACAGACACCTGGAGAATTAATTGACTCATGAGTACGTATGGGCAGGAACTTTTGGCACCACTGTTGCAAGCAGCCCTTCAGGCCATGCTAGGAAGACATTGCATGCATGTCCTAAAGAATGCATTAGGAGTTTGGCTTATGATTTGGCGCCGCATCTGTCTAGCGCTATGGCTGTCCTAGCTGTGCAAAACGGAATCTTCCGAGGAAGTTGGACACCATGTTAGTAATCAAGCAAGTCATAGCCACAATCGCCAATGTAAAGTTAATCATAGCTCACATTGCAACCGACATGATCGCCTTTCCTCTCTGTATTCCTCGAGTGTGGACGACAGCCAATATTAGATGCCGGCTACGCGCGGTCGCGCCACACAGTTACAATATCCTTCTGCACCAGGAACGGTGCCTTCCAATGTGCCATAGAATCTCTACGACAGCTCACGGCTTGTTGTGTCCCCCCTCCGCCCTCTCCTCCCCAACATCCTCCTTGTTGCCTTCCCTGGTTAGGGCCTCCAGCGGCCAACGTTCAGCTCCTTCCGTGGAAGCTCTAGTTATTCAAGTTCACGACCACTTCATGCAACACATGCACCGAGCCACCAACGACTCTTGTCGCGACACTGGTGGCGAGAAGAATGATGTCGGCGCCCGCCACAGTTAGAATACTACCAACGACGACGAAGCGGGGCCGAACGCACGCACCCCACATAAAGGTAGCCTGCTCCCGTCAGATTGTTCATGTCAATGATGTCACCCCTGCCTGCCACTGCAACCGTGCAGCTTGTTCTTGTGGCCATCGTTGGTTCAACTTCGATCAACAGAGCAGGGATGTTGCTCCCGTCTTCGGCAAAGCTGTCGATAGCTTTAGGTTTCCAAGCCTGCCACGGTTAGAACACCACCAACGACGACGATGCGGGGCGCACCCCACATAGAGGTAGCCTCGGTCTGTGGAAGGCCAAAGGCGTCCCTGTCGAAGTGCCGCTCACTCCATGGGTGCGTGCGTGCTCGAGGAGAGTTTGTGTCAGAGGAGGTGATGGGCGCAGGAAGGATTAGACAGAAGATGATGTTTCCGGATCAAAAGAGGAAGGACTTGATCGAATAGGAAGGAGATCGGGACTGTCCTAGCACCGGAACGTGATCGTGATAGAAAGGGAGAAGATCAGCAATAGCGATGGAGATCGAGTCGGACCCCGCAGCGCATCTCTTTGGTGGGCTAAGGCCCAAGTAACAGGCAGCCTAGTCGGCAACGTACCTCTTTGGACCGAGCCCATTCAACGAAACTAACGAATCTAGGAGCTACGTAAGCAATTTTGGTGTGACATAACGACAGACCGACCGCGGAGCAATAGTGCCACCTTGGATGTAAAAAATAATATAGGTGAAAAAACTGAAAGCGTAAATTCATAGAAAGAAAGCGTATTGTGACGATGAACCCACGGAGTCAATCCGTGCTTTATTATTAGGGAAAGATTAGTCCCCCATAAACCGGCAGTCCCCTTGTCTTCGTCATCATACTCCGGTTTAAATAGTATATGTACACCTCTGCTTCTACTTATTGCTGTCATTTGTAATAGTATCAGCCTCCGGTTTACCAATTCTATATATTTGGATTCTCTGTTTTATTGTACCTTATGCATCACTGTGAATAAATTGTAAACCAGTATTTCCTTTCAGCTTTTCATCTGTAATGGCAAAGCAGTTTTATTCCTGCAACTGGGTCCCCTCCCGGATTACGGAAGAGCAACTGAATGGAATGGTCCGGATTGGCACTCTACCAAAGAAGAATGAAATCCGGTGGCGTGCTCCTGGACCGGAAAATCCTCCCACCCCTAAGTAGGATGAGCTAGTAGTGTTTGTTGACCATATAGGTCGTGGCTTCAAACCGCCAGGCTCAAAGTTTTTCCGGGATGTTCTTGCCAGCCTTCAACTCCACCCTCAAGATATTGGACCCAAATCGGTGTCCAATATATGCAACTTTCAAGTGTTCTATGAAGTGTACCTACAGGAGGAGCCAACAATTGATCTGTTCCGGGATTTCTTTCACCTGAACCGGCGCACTGGATTCGCAGATGGCCCCAATACTGAACACGCCGGCATCACCATTCAAAAAAGGAAAGAGGTTGAGTTTCCTCATGCCAAGCTGCACAGTCACCCAAAAGAATAGAATCAAACTTGGCTCTATTGTAAAGACACCTCCCCTGAAGATGAGAACCCTCTGCCGGGTTACCGTGCCCACCGTCTTGCCAATAATCATCCACTTCCGCAATGGCTAAGTGCCCAGGAACGGGCTCAGTATGCACCTCAACTTGCCAAACTGAGAGCCTTCCTTGCCAACGGCCTAACCGGAGTAGACTTTGTCCGTTGCTGGATATCCTGGAGTATCTTACCGTTAAGTCGCCGCTCCGGCTTAATGTGCGAGTACACTAGTAACGTTGAAGATTCCCAACGCCATATCAATATACAGCTAACAGATGAAGAAGTCACTAAAGCTGTTAAGAAGATCCTGAATGAACCAGAAACTACTTGTCGCCAAACCGGACTACTCCCCTTTTATACTCAAAACAGGCCGCCCACTGTAAGTATTATTCCTCCGCTTTACCCTTTATCTCTTTAGACTGCACAATCCTTTGCATACCTATCCTTTTATTTTTAAACAGGGTGATGATCCATTCTAGAAGAAGAAACCTCAGCATCAGCTCCGAATCATGTCTTTGGTCAAATGTTGGGTTTGCCCGGCTCCTATGTTTTGGTACCTTACGTTCCGCTCTATCGGCTAAGGTAGCACTAGGAGAACTACTGCGATTGTGCCCCGGTTCTGCTGGGCTAAGCACCTCAGTAGAGAAAGCTAAAACTGACTGTCATGATAAGGCGAGAGACTAGTCGCTGTTCGGCGAGGTTTCGAGTCCCTAAAGACTTATGCCGCTTAGAGCGAGGAGCCGGTCCTGTCCGGCTTAAAGGCGTGTATCGCACCCCGAATTCGGCCTTCCGAATACCAGGGGCTTCGCCAAAATTTAAAATTATAGAATTCTATGGCTAAGTGAGAGTGATAAAGCATTATTAGTCCGGTTGCCTTATTTGCTGTGCTGAGCACCTCCCTCGAAGGACCCAAAAATGGGAACAAGAGTGCTCAGGTTTATCCTGAACACCCCAGCACTCGCGGCATGGGGGCAGAAGCCGAGGACTAGCCATCTCTCAGATTGGATACACATCCACACAGAAGGTAATATTTTAAATTCAAACAAGCGTTGCATAGCGCATATGAAACAAGTTTTTCATCATACAGGATCACACGAGCAACTTTACTCAAATATTACATCCTTGGGACATTCGTCCGCTACAAGACGGGCACCCTTCAGGACACCCTCATAATAAATTTCGGGGGTGCGATGCTCATTGCCCCGCGGAGGCCCTTCCTTGGTCAGCTTCACGGCGTCTAGCTTCGCCCATTGCACCTTCACACGGGCGAAAGCCCGGCGTGCACCTTCGATGTAGACGGACCGCTTGATAACCTCTAGCCGTGGGCATGCATCCACAAGCTGCCTCACCAGGCCTACGTAACTGTTGGGAAGGGCGTCGCCAGGCCACATCCGGACTATCAGGCCCTTCATGGCCTGTTCGGCCGCCTTGTGTAGCTCGACCAGCTGCTTTAGCTGGTCGCTCATAGGTACTGGGTGTTTGGTCCCAGTATACTGGGCCCAGAACAACTTCTCCGTCGAGTTTCCCTCCTCGGCCCAGTAAAATTTTGCGGCATCCGACACGCTGCGGGGAAAATCTGCGAATGCTCCTGGAGAGCTCCGGATCCGGGTAAGTAACAGGTAATTCACTTTAACATGCTTGCTTTGCATATAGAATGCCTTACCCGCCGCTATCTTCTTCATCGCATCAATCTCCTGGAGGGCCTTTTGGGCTTCGGCCTTAGCATTCTTTGTGCTCTCAAGGGCCGCGGCAAGCTCGGACTCTCGAGTCTTCGAGTCAAGCTCCAAGGCCTCGTGCTTCGTCACGAGAGCTTGGAGCTCTTGTTGCACCTCGACCACCCGTGCCTCATGCCTTTCCCGCTCGGTGCGCTCCTTGGCCACTTTGTCTTCGGCCTCGGATAGCGCTTGCTTCAGGGTCGCCACCTCATTCGTGGCCCCTGGCAAATTTACGATAATCCTGTCATTTTGCAATCACATTCTCTTTATACATATCCATAGACTAGGTACTACTTACCTTTGTTCTCCTCGAGCTGCCTCTTGGCAAGGCTGAGCTCTTCCTTGGACCCTTTCAGGTCCTGCTTCGGTACGGCGACCTCCGCAGTCAGTGCGGTAGAGGCCAGCAGCGAAGCCTGCATACGCATATAGACATACTTACATTAGACTCCTGCGATATTGATTGATCCTCTGTTCATTTTTTCTTTGTGAACACCGAACAGAGCATCAGGGGCTACTGTCTATGCGACAATATTTTTCGTATATTTTAAATACTCACCTCAAAGCCTGTTAGAAGGCTGGCACAGGCTACAGTCAGTCCGCTTTTGGCAGACTGAACCTTCTCGATCACCGCATTCATAATAGTGCGCTGCTCTTCGTCGATGGAAGCGCTGCGAAGCGCTCCCAACAGATTGTCCGGTGCCTCTGGATGGACAAAGGTCACCGGCACAGGCATCCTGCCCCTCTTGGAAGGAGGCCGCCTCCTCGAGTCCGGAACCACTGGAGGTTCCGGTGCGGTGTTCGGCTGAGGGCCGAACTCGGAGCCCTCGGTGGCTTTGCTCCTTCTGCTCCCGGTGTCCGGAAGGTCGCCTTGAGGCGCCTCCGGGGTTGTCTCCCCTAGACCCGGTGCCTCTTGAGACAATACCTTGACATTGTCCGTAGGGCCAGGGGAGGTGGCGGTCGAAAGTGGATCGCTATCCATATCCGATGAGCCCAGGGAGCCGCCCGACGATATGTCGATACGGGCTCGTGGCGGTCTGCATAGTCATAATTCGGCATTAGGGGAAGCGGTGCGGCAAGGGTATGCTATGAGTTACTCTGGCATCCGAATACTTATGACTTCGCCAGGGGCTTGTCCCTGAGAAGCCACTCATTTTCGCCTTCGGTGGCGGTGGTGGAGTAGTCCGGAAGAAGAGTCCTTCCCTTCTTGGACCCTTTAGCCTCCCTAGTTGGGGCGGCCTTCCTTTTCTTATCTCCCCCAACTGGAGGGGGAGCATCTTCATCTTCCTCCTCGTCTTCGGGGGGGGGGGGGGATGCGTCGCGGAGTTTTCGGACGATGAGTCCGATACCCCCTAGCGCCGGGAACTCTTTCGGGTTCCCTTGGCCTTCTTGGTCTTCTCTGGCACCTTGTAAGGAGCCGGAGTCAGCATCTTCGTCAGAAGAGCGTCTGCTGGGCCTTCAAGGAAAGGAGCTGGACAGTCGATCTATCCGGTCGTCTCCTGCCAGTCCTGTCAAAGGTACGGGAGCTTAGATCCCGCATAGAGTTAAACTATGAAAAACAAGTATCCTGTAAGAGGTAAAACAGCCTACCGTGCTGGCTTGGTGCTTCGTGCTGAATCCGAGATCCTCGGTAGTGGGAGGTGGAACCTCGGCACCCTTGAATATCACCTTCCAGGCATCCTCGTGTGTTGTGTCAAAGAGCCTATTCAGAGTTCGGTGCTGGGCCGGGTCGAACTCCCACAAGTTGAAAGCCCGTTGTTGGCACAGGAGGATCCGGCGGATGAGCATGACCTGTACTACGTTGACGAGTTTGAGCTTTTTGTTCACCATGTTTTGAATACATGTTTGGAGTCCGGTCAGCTCTCCCGAACTACCCCAGGACAGGCCCTTCTCTTGCCAGGAGGTGAGCCGCATGGGGATGCCAGATCGGAACTCGGGGGCCGCTACCCATTTAGGGTCACGCGGCTCGGTGATGTAGAACCACCCCAATTGCCACCCCTTTATGGTCTCCACGAAGAAGCCCTCGAGCCATGTGACGTTGGGCATCTTGCCCACCATGGCGCCTCCGCACTCCGCCTGGCGGCCGCTCACTACCTTCGGCTTGACATTGAAGGTCTTCAGCCATAAGCCGAAGTGGGGCTTGATGCGGAGGAAGGCCTCGCACACGACGATAAACGTCAAGATGTTGAGGATGAAGTTCGGGGCCAGATCATGGAAATCCAGGCCGTAGTAGAACATGAGCCCCCGGACGAATGAGTGGAGAGGGAATCCCAGTCTGCGGAGGAAATGGGTAAGGAACACTACCCTCTCATGGGGCCTGGGGGTAGGGATGAGCTGCCCCTCATCTGGGAGCTGGTGCACAATGTCGTCGGGCAGGTATCCGGCTCTCCTCAGTTTCTTGATGTGTCCCTCCATGACGGAGGAGACCATCCACCTGCCTCCCGCTTCGGACATGGTTGGAGAAGGTTGAGGTGGGAAATGCGGACTTGGGCGCTGGAGCTCGAGTGTGCAAAAATGGATGAGCAAGGAGGAAGAAGGCGTGGATGAAAAGGTGAATCCTTATCCCTTTATATGGGCGGCTAAAACTATGTGCTCCCACTAGCCTAGTAAAACTCGCTTATCCCCCAAGCGCCATAATCGATGGCGCGGTTGGGTTACCCACGCCCGTATTGATGAGAATCCCGTAATAAGGGGAACACGATCTCTGCTTTGACAAGACATGTCAAGAAACTGCCTCGCGTTATGTGCGAGGCTAGTTAAAGGAAACGGTTCGAATAATTACCGGGCCGTGACATGATATCAAGTTGCCAAAACGTGTCAGCAGATTAGATTTGTGGAAATATTATTCTTTCTACGGTGGTATGTGGAACTTATTTTGCAGGGTCAGACACTATCCTTGTATTCAAATTCTTCCGTGATGTATTCGGAGGAGGAACCTGCCTTGCAATGCCGAAGACAATACTGCGTGCCGGACTCATCGTCATTGAAGCCTGGTTCAGGGGCTACTGAGGGAGTCCTGGATTAGGGGGTCTCCGGACAGCCGGACTATATCCTTTGGCCGGACTATTGGACTATGAAGATACAAGATTGAAGACTTCGTCCCGTGTCCGGATGGGACTCTCCTTGGCATGGAAGGCAAGCTAGGCAACACGGATATGTATATCTCCTCCTTTGTAACCGACCTTATGTAACCCTAGCCCCCCCCCCCAGTGTCTATATAAATCGGAGGGTTTTAGTCCATAGGACAACAGACAATCATACCATAGGCTAGCTTCTATGGTTTAGCCTCTCTGATCTCGTGGTAGATCTACTCTTGTACTACCCATATCATCAATATTAATCAAGCGGGACGTAGGGTTTTACCTCCATCAAGAGGGCCCGAACCTGGGTAAAACATCGTGTCCCCTGCCTCATGTTACCATCCGCCTTAGACGCACAGTTCGGGACCCCCTACCCGAGATCCGCCGGTTTTGACACCGACAGCAGGTGCCACCAAAGTTATGCATTGTGTATTTAAAGTTTTAAACATCCCCAATATTCCTACATATATTTGGCCACTTCCAGGTGGTTCTTGACTTCTGGCCCCTCTCATCGATCTTCGATGGCGCGCTCAACCGTGGGCCCGT
Source organism: Triticum monococcum (assembly GCA_034509565.1). Classification (NCBI taxonomy): domain Eukaryota; kingdom Viridiplantae; phylum Streptophyta; class Magnoliopsida; order Poales; family Poaceae; genus Triticum; species Triticum monococcum. The sequence continues at coordinate 106,376,877 of CM067844.1, forward strand.
GCGGTCAAAGTTGTGCATTGGAATGTTGAACATCACAAACCACCCTTTTCACTCATATATATTTGGGCCACATGCTGGCGTGGCTATCTTCTGACCCTCTCTAACGTTATTTTTTTATGCAAAGACTGATGACGCTTAACGGACATGGGTATAATATCTTAACCATGTGCGATATAAGTGTGTTGTGAATCACCACGCCTGCGCAAGCGTGAGCAAAGATGGAGGTACTGGCTCAACCGTGTGCGATGCAAGTGCGCTGTAAAATCACCATGACCGCGCAAGCGCGAGCAAAGGGTGGAGGCACTGGCTTAACCGTGTGCGATGCAAGTGCGCTGTAAAACCATCACCTGTGCAAGCTAAAGGCGGGTAAGTTTATTTGGAAATTAGGGCGAACCGTGTGCGATAGACCAGCTAGCTAGAAATATAAAAATGAACTAGCCGCCTTGAGCGTTGCAAAAATCGGCGGTTCCGCACCACTTTTTCTTATTATCATACACATATTGTTATTGGACCGTGCGCGATCTTGGGCACTCCTGCCCCACATCATTTCCTTTACCCAAATTTTAGTAGCCGATGTACTTCAACCGTCGCCCACACTCCTCCAGCACCGACCTTATAGTAAAATTGCAGTAGTCGAGGCATTTGAACCATCGCCCTCCCTCGTCCACCACCATCTCCACCCACTATTACTAAAATTTTCAGTAGTCGCGGCGTATCCTCAAACACCCCCCTCCATAGTCCCCCACCCGCCCCTCCCCCCTCGAACCCTAGCTCACGGTAGCCGCCGGCGCCGCTGCCAACCCCTATCGGTCTGCCTGTTCCTCCTAGCTTAGATAATAAAGTTCAAGTTACCCAGCTTCCCATACCGTAGCCCCACTCCCCTAAGTTTTTAGATGAGACCTGCTGTGTCCCTCCCCGCTAGATCCACATCCCTGCTCCAGAATGTCGCAGCCTAAGCTCGACCACGTATCCCGGGGAGCCCGACGAGCATTCGTCCAAGAAGAGGTTTATCATGGCCTCTTCGGCAGACGTTGGCGAGGTGGCCGCCGTTCGCCCCGACCTGTCGATCCCGGAGCAACACGTCGCCGCCTAAGCCGGCGAAGACGTTGACTACGTTGCCATGCCGAAGGCTTCATATCAGCGGGCTAGCGTATTACTGTATCTCGGGAAAGCTGGCTACGACATCAAGCTCGTCCACAACGACGGCTTCATGAGGGCCATGTCATAGGTTAAGTGGTCCATCCCAACCCCTCTGGTTCAACCGCCGTCGATCTCTTCGACGGCTCTGCCGCTATCTCCTCTGCCAAGCGGTCAAGGATTTGCGAGCTTTATACGCCATCGAGCCCATTTTGTCATTTCTGAAGGACACATTCTACGGCGGCGGCTTGGGGTCCTCAATTGCCAAGTCAGATCTCATCGACCATGACCATGAGGAGGGCACCCATGAAGGTTCTTCCAAGGTGAAACATCCCATCTATGACATCAGAGAGCGCACCATGGGTCTGTGCTCTTCCAACTGGAAGGATCCCGTCCATGAAATGTGAGGCAACATTCTATCAGCAAATCTTACCTTTTCTAGCTTTCCAACCCGTACCCTTTGTTGTAGTATCATTTGTCGTGCGGTGCTTTAACTGTGTCGTGTTTAATTATTTCAGTTATGCAAAAATGTATTGTTCAATAGGGCTATGTGATGTTTAAGTATGAATTGTCCACTTCAGTTTCACGAATGGCTATATTTGGTTGTTTATAGTGAGTAGTTGTCTTGTTTATCTGTATTTGGTTGTTAGGTTGGTTGGAGTGAGCATTTTTCTAGTTATTGAGCAGATGCCTTGTTTATATGTATTTGGTTCTTAGTTTGGTTGAAGTGAGCATTTGTCCAGTTATCAAGCAGATGCCTTGTTTATCTGTATTTGGTTGTTAGGTTACTTTTTAGCATTTGTCCAGTTATCAAACAAATGCCTTGTTTATCTATATCTGCTTGTTAGGTTGGTTGCAATGAGCATTTGTCCAGTTTTCAAGCATATGCCATGTTTATCTGTATTTTCTTGTTAGGTTGGTTGCAATGAGACTCTGTCCAGTTGTAAATGGCTATATTTGGTTGTTATACTGGTCATTTATGTCTTGTTTATTTCAGTCATTCACAATGTGTTATTCATTATGTGCAAGTTGGAACTGTGCCGCTCGACTACATCATTACCAGTTCGAACGGCTATATTTGGTTCCATTTATTCCTGGTGTAGTTAACACATGCCCTTTATTTTAGTTTTACACATTTATCCAATGTGATGTTTAAGCATTATCTACGTTAGATTCATTTTTAACAATACCAGTTTGAATTGCAATATTTGATGGCTGTTAAGCTTGCTGTTGGTAACATTGTCTTCCATTTTATATCAGCTTTAACAACATGCTGCAACCAACACATTCAAGCTATCATTTGGAGATGATGTTATTTACCTTTGCTATATTTGTTTGATGTTAAGGTTGTTGTACTTATCATGCCTTTTCACTACTTATGCAGGACAACAACGGGAGTGGCCACCATTTTCCGCCGAGGTTAGCTTCATCCCTCGGCTTGTACTCCCCCCATCGTTCCATAATGTAGTGCATATAGATCCAGGCCTGGACACTTGTTAGTTTCTAATATTGACTTGTTGCTTGTAGGTACATATGCCTTTGACAAGGATCCACGCATTGACCCTTTTGCGTATGGGACAATGAGATATTCATCAATAAGCATCAAGTGAGGAAATTGATAAGGATTATTAGCAAATAGATATGAATAGTGGCAAGCAAATTATTTGTTTATACTCTATCCAACACAACAGTGAGCTGTAGGATGGTAACTATAAACTCTGCAGCCTTATCTTTTTACTGCCCATAATGAGTTGTTAGACAACAATGTCTGAATCTTTTTCGTTCGCAGTGGTTCCCGAAGCAGTTCACTCAAGATTACCTTGCAAAGTACATAATTGGTGGACACGCAATGAAGGTTACAATATTTCATCCAGACTACAATGAGCATCGAGAAGTCATAATGAAGACAGTGAAGGATGGACGGGCATCCATCACAAGGGGTTGGCCTAGAGTCATGCGCGCATTATGCATGGAGGAGGGCACAATATGAGCATTCCGCTTCACCTTCTCCGGCAACCAGAATGTCTTTCGCCTCTCTCTTTACAGTCTTTAGTACAACTGTGGTTCATCATTCTTTACTTGGTGCTTCTCTAGTTCTCCGGTATATGTACTTGTGCATCGAGTTATGCATTGGTGGTTGAACCTATATTTGTAATAAACATGGTTGGATATTAAATAAGTGATTGCCAACTTTCAAATTCAAAATATGTGATTTTTAAATTAGGGATTACACTACACATGGTTTGCGAAAGCGAAACGTCTGCGATAGATGTGGAGATCAGAAACGTTTCTAGGATCCACTACGTGTGCGATCAATCTCCACTGCACACACGACGTCCTCTTGAAAACTGTTTGCGTTACGCCACCTTGCGCAAACGTTTACCACATAAAAACTATGTGTGATGAACAGTCTTTGCCACACAGTTTTTTCTACGCACCGTGTGTGATGCATTCAATAACGCAAACGATAAAATTGTTAATATCGTGTGCAATGGCAACACTATCACAAATGATTTAACACGGAAAATTGTGTGTGATGTACCTGTGAACAGAAACGTTTTCCTTGGAGCGACTGTGCGGGATGTACATACGAATGGAAACATTTAGCGATGACTGACTGTGTGGGATGTACTTGCGACCGGAAATAATTTCACCTATATAATTGTATTTTTTTTACCTCTATTGTGTGTATTTCCGTATTTGAGTGCTCGCCGGTCGCACACGACCTCATTTTGCCGAGCATGTGTGTCAGGAGGGAATATTCCCGACGGTTTCTGGGTTGTGTGGGAAGGACCCCCTATCGCCGTTACTCATTTGGCGACGGTTCCGAACACCGTCGCAGAAAGAGGTTAAAAACCGTTTATATAGCATGTACCAGTGATACATGCGTGCTCTTCAACACGTATAGCGACATCGTCTTGTTTATTCGCAGCCAACCGGCTGGGTCGGAACAAAGGAAATAGCGTCGTGTTCATCGGGAGGCAATTAAAATAAACGACTGTGCAAGCAAGAATTTGAGTTCTGACACGGGTCTCTAGCGCGTCCGCCGACGCATATAGTTGGTAATCATGGTTGTAAATGCTCTTATGGCATACACACCCTTCTCATGGTTGTACAAAGTGTACATGCACCACTAAAGAGAACCTATAATATTGTTCGACGAAAGGTGGTATTTCTTTCTCTTCACATACTCTTCAGGTAAGATAGCAACACAATTCAGACCAAAGTAAGTCCCCATCAATTAAGCATGTAAATTAATTGCTCAGCAACAAAATAAAGACAGTCCTATAAAATAATTTATTCCCTGAAACGAGCGTCAGGAATAACTTACGATCTCATACAAAATTAGCATCCGAAGATTATTCAAATACATCCATAAGTAGCATCTCTTGCAGTGGGTACTACAGAAAATAAATTAAAGAGCACAAGACTTGACCGCGACGTCTTGACAGTCCCTTATACATGGTTAAATGATAGTGTCATATGTATGTCATGAAGCAACATGATTCAAACGCCTGTATTATCATCTATTTTGTCACATCAGTATTATCATCTATTTTGTCACATCAAACAGATGACATCAACAAAATCTTTTTAGTTTTTCAGACTTCAAAATCTATCTCTTAAATAAATTTTTTTTATTAAAAATCGATTTCATCATTAAATTCGTCTCGACGAGATATTCAACACTAGATCCCATATTAATATGTTTCGCCAACATTTTTTTCTGCCAAAAGTTGTCAGAACAACTTTAGCAGACTCCGCATCCCCCCGGCCCGCAAAACGTGTTTGCAGTCCGCGGAAAAACGCCTTTGCGGGGCGGCGCGGACGGCCGCAGTTGTAGACCCCGCATAATGAACCCGTAAAAAGGATATTCTGGCGCAGCTCCTCGACCCGCAAAAATTAAATTTGCATCTTAATTTGATCTAGCATAGTGCATTTCTTTGCTTTTTTAACAACATTGGATACAAAAGACATCATCAAATCTTTGCTAGAATAGCAAGACCAAAGAAAACAAGAACCACAAGTATGCATTTTAGAAGATTTCCAACTTCCATAACTGCTCCCACTAGTTGGACTAATATCTTCTCCATGCATTCGTTGTTGATCTGTGGATTCTTGATTTTGCATTCTTCTTTTTTCATCTTTGATTCGAAATAAGTAGACGTTGCTTTTCCTCTAGTTGCACATGCAACCGCATCATTGCCTTCGATTCTACTAAGGAGTGCACCAACATCTATTAAGTTTCTTTCTATCAATAAATCAATGTATTGGCCTTCTCAAAACCAAAATGAGCATCCGTCGTCCTACACAAACGAATGACCATGTTCGAAATGAGGATCCACAATTGAACTAAAGAATGAGCTACCGCAAGTGCACATACCTCGTCGTTTTCGCATTTGAAAAACACCCATCCGGGGTGCTTCGGCGTGCCCAAAGTTAGCCGCATCACTGTCCGCGTGCAGTCATCACATTGGATGAGCGACATCGGCAAGCCACAGAGACGTTGCGTGAGCGCCGAGCCCGGTGGACGGCCGGATGAATCCATGCCCACAAACCGTCGGCGGCGGTGGGCGGACGAACCCGAGCCTACATGCGGCGATGCGCCCTTGCCGGGGCTGCCGGAGAGGCTCCCCGACCACTCCATCGCTTGGCGCACCAAACAGGCGGCCGAAAAAGCCAAATCTGGCGACCAGCAATGAAGTGCCGCAGATCCGCAAATCCGGCGGCCCGCGGACGCAGGGGGGAGGGAGGGGAGGTCTCGTGCGCGTGGCGGCCTTTCGACGTGCTCCTGCCGGCGGTTTTCACCGGAATCTTGGGCGACGGCGCGAGTGGGGAAGGAGAGGTGGTTGGTGGGGAAAGCGCGGGCTGAAATGTCCCCTCCACCAACCGCTTCCGCTTATATGCAGGGCACCGCAGCCGCGGAGGAAATCCGCATATTCCCGGGTTGGGGTCGAAATTTTGCCGCGCCTCCTAAATTTTTTTGCGGGGCGAGGCGGGATGCGAGGTCTGATCGGGCTGGTTTTTCCGCCTCAACCCGCATTTTGGCGGTTATTCGGGGCGGGATGCGGGGTCTGCTAGAATTGCTCTCAGGATGTTATACTGAAGTTGCCATAGTATTTACACTAAAGTTGTCATGATATATTCAATATGCTTTTTTTTCTAGATTTAAAGCTACCATTTGTATTTCAACTACTTTTCATGACAAATTTTATTAATTAACCATAGCAATTTTTAGTGATTAATAAAATTTAATTCACGAATCGTGGCAAATTTTAGTAACTCAACATTGCAAACTTAGTTTATAGATCATGGCAATTTTAGTATTTTGACAATGGTAATTCTAGTATTTTGAGTATTGAATTTATTTATTTTATGAACCATGGTAAATTTTAGTGCATGTATCATGGTAAATTTAAGTCATTCACCATAGCAATTTTAGTTTATGATTCATGGCAAATTTGAGTCATTGTCAAAGTAATTGATGACGGATTTCCTTTTAATGTCAAAATTATTTCATTGATCATGGCAAACTTTAGTAATTCACCATGGCAAGTTTAGTTTTTTATAACATGTCAAAATTTATTTTAAACATAGAAGAAAAATTAGTTGAAACATATTATGACAATTTTAGTGTAAACACCAACAATTCATGTGCAAATGTGCAATAGACATGACAACTTTGAGCCCAAAAAATCGTCAAAATATATTAATATAGGATTAAGTTTCAAAAATCTCATCACGGCGAATTTAATGGTGAAAACGGTTTTTTAATTGAATTTTTCTTTTAAGAGATAAAACATTTTAAAAACTGAAAACTCAAAATATCCTCGCTGACATCATCAATTTCGTCACTTGTGAATGCATAGGCGATCGGTCCAGCCGTGAGCACACGTGTGGTGGTTATCGGGCGTCCCAGTTAAACGGATGAAGCTTTGAGCAAAGACGCGTAAGCAGTCACAGTATCGACTCGATCAAGTTGGTCTCAGCAATTGTACAAGACTTATGCTTAATCATACGGAGCCCGTTGCCGTTGCCACTTTCTTTGCCGCTATCGCCGCCACTTTCTTTGCCAGACAACACTTCCAACCCACTGAATACAACAATTGACTCGCCAACTGGACCTGATTGTCTATCCATCAAACAGTTGTTCATGTCTTCATAGAAGTTGGTGATGCAAAATCTACCAGAACCAAAACTGGTAATGTTGCTGGAACCATAGGATGACGGGTGCCATTCCTCCGGCAGATCTGGATCCCTCCAAACATAGCGCTGCTTCGGCTCATGCCCTCTAAGGACAGGGGAGAGATCAGCCGCACACGGGAGCTCAGGATTACCAGCAGAGAGGCCAAACCAGAGGTTGAGCTCAGGGATGTACTCCGCCTTGCCGTAGAAGGGCATCTGAAAGTCACCAGCCAGGCTCCACGTCCGGCTCACCGTGTCGAAGCAGTAGGTCCCCAAGCCATCTGCGGAAATGCAGATGACGTCCCCCACCACAGAATAAGATGATATCGAGATAGAGCTGCAACCCGGATTATTAAGGAACGGCGGCGGCGGGAGTGTGTCACAGTGCCATGTCTTCGGGACAGTAACGTCTCTATCTGGGCACTTGCAGCAGATTAGCGCCTCGAACGAAGAGGCCTTGCATGGATCAGGCTCCGTGTCCATGATGTAGAGGCTGTGGTCACCGCCATCCTGCTCGCCTTCAGATCCAGGGCTGGGGACAGAGACGGCGATGGGGTAGCATTTGGGCGAATGGAGGCTTGGGGATGTTATCATGCAGCGGTCCTCAGTGTCATAGAGGGTGGTGTGTGCCCCACTATCAGTGAAGAAGATCTTGCTTCCAGAGAGAGAGAAACAATTCAATCGGGCTTCGCCGTTGCAAGCCATCGATGGCCGCACAGTGAAGACTGCCGGCGACAGCTTAATACTCTCCAGCTGATCTGAGAGAGCCGCCTGGTTCTTCTTCTTTTGGCCATTCACCTTGGTCCCAAAAGGTGAGTATGGCGGCACTTTTCTTAGTCTGGGCAGAACTCGCACCTTTGCTGCTTCTTCTGCTGGGTAGAATAAATGGTGGCGCTTGAGGAGGTGAAGCGAATAGGCACACTTTTTGTGGTTCTCCAACAGCAGATTCACATGGCGGCGGAGGCTCACGATTGACAACTCCGAACTAGCTTCAAAATCCTAGTCGTCAGTAGATCAGCGGCAGATACCCTGAATAGACTCAAAACAAATGCACAACAGAAAAGCATCAGAGCAGAAAATTAACTAAACATCGCCTTTCACAAAATAAAAGTAAATAAAGACTTGACCTCCTATACTCCCTTCAGGGGCGACATAGTAATTGCTCTCGCCACCATTTTCATGCATTCATCGAATGAAACTGATACAAGTTATGGCCCAGGCAATTCTGGACAACGGCAGAGCTTCACCGGGGAGAACATAGGGCGTTACCCCCACACACAAGCAAAATTGAATATTTTTAAGTACTCCATTTATCTGAAATTGTTCTTCCTGGGAGAAAAATGAGCAGCTTCCCAACTCTCATTCGCGTCTTGGCAACTACTACTCTTTCATCGTGATCTAGCGTAGACTCTTGCGACCAACGGCTGGGGCTTGCTGGAATGGGGGGTGGCAAGCCGCCGGCCAGAGCAGAGAGGCAGGAGGCTGGTCAGGGCTCCTGGCTCACCTCATCACGACCGCACTCAGCTATCAGGCAGGCGCCACACGCAGTGAGCTGGTGAGCAGCAAGTGCTATTCTACCCTCCCTCTCCCGCTGGAAATTTAATCCTGGCAAACTGAAGTCCAACTATTTTAGATTCTGCCCTTTTAGTGTAGATTCTTTCATCCTTATTACTCCCTCCATCCCCTAATATAAGAGCATTTTTTACACTAGAATTTTTACTGAGTGAAAAGTAGTATTTTGGTACTCCTGTTTCTTTTGTTATCGAGTAGCTTTATATTTAATTAACGATGAAAATATGTTTTGTAAGCTAATGCGGACAAGATTAAGACAATTATCTAAGTTTTCTCAATATTTTGCAAAATCTAACTTGTTGTAGGCGTAAAATTTCGTATCTTTTGCAAAATAAAAATTGCAACTTCGCCCTCTTGATTCTGAGTCCAGGATTTGGTTACTACGCCATATACAAACTACAACACCCCGCAAACTACAAAACTACTCCTACACAGCTAATGCTCAAACAAACACCGGCAAGGAAGATAATATTCAGAGAGAAGGGAACTGAGCGCCACACAGCCCCTGCTCCCCATTTCTTTGATATTAGTAGAAAAGAAATAGCCCCGCAAAAAAAGGAGAAAAAAAAATAGGGGTTGCCTACTTACCTTTCGATCAAGATAGACGACGAGGAAGCAGATTAGAGGGAGGAGGAGGAGGAGCTGGGGGCGGCGGGCGGAACACAGCGGCACGACGGCGGGTGGCGGCGGGGATGGGGCGGATTAGGGGAACAGGACAGCAAAGATTGGAATGAGGTCTAGGTCTTCCTCACACTTTTTGAGGTACTGGTGTGTTGGGTACTTCACTTGGTGAAGTCACGCTGCAACTTTAGCCATCTAATCTCCATTCAAAACACATCCAACGGTCTACATGAGACACAGGCAAAAACTCTAGGACTTAGCAGTTTTGCAGCCTAGCAGCAAACAACAGTACAGTCTAGCAGCAAACAACGATACAGTGCGCTTGGATTCAGTTTGATTTAAACAGATCGTAACCCAAAAAACTGAACAGATTATACAGTACCATATTATGCAATCAAAATTGAACAATTCAATTGCATTTGACACCGAATCCAGTAGCATTTGACATTAGGCTGTAGCACATAACATCCGAATGCTACAGCAAGAAATGCCAATATTGAGTAATCATTCATGTACACAAAAGCAGGCCATTTCACTCGTACACTTCGGCCAAAAAGACTATGATTAACCCCCCAAAATACTGCAGTTAACCTATCCAAAATACTACCTAACAACTTTGAAGATACTAGATCAGATCATCATAAAGATATCATCATCAACTCGTGAAGTTGTCAAGAGCTCGGTAAAGCTCACAATAGTCAATTGTGAAGCACAACACTGAATTCTGTCAAATAGCACAACAGAGAGCACTCAATTTCAGAAATTCTAAATGAAAGTCTAAAATCAGAGGACAAAATTTCATCACGAGTGTACATGCAAACTATTCCAAGCAATTTCTGTTGTACATGCATCATCAGTAACCGATTTGACTGCCATTATGCACCCAAGCAACTCGAACTAAAGCTGTACATACCCAACTTACTATATCTGTATGAATCGGGGACTCATTACCTCAACTGTATGCGGGATGGCACAGGTCCGGTCGGACGGCGGCGGCGGCGGCGGCGGCGGCGGCACGCGCGGCCCTCCTACTCCTCCGGCGGCAGCCCGCCCCTCCCTCTCCTCCAGCGACGGTGAGGCCGCGCGGCCCCTTTTCCTCTTCGATGTGGCGGCCGGCGCGGCCGCGAGGCTCCTGTTCCTCTCCGATGCGGCGGCCGGCGCGGGTCCCTTGCTGTCTCTCCGTGATGCTGCGGTGTGGTGCGGTTCCCCTTCCTCTCCGATGCAGCGGAGCAGCGCCGTCTCCCTGTCCGACACGCCGGCGCGGCGCGGGAGAGGGAAGCAGATTCCCGCGATGTGTTTTCTTCAGCCCGGCCTCGTCCAAAACTGCTTAGTGCTGAGGGCTTTTTGCCTTTATGTGATATGGACCGTTGGATGTGTTTTGGATGGAGATTAGATGGCTAAAGTTGCAACCTGCTCAGTCTCTTCCGTCGGCTTGGATTGAATGGGCCGAACGATATTGTCGTCCAGTCGCTTGACGGCCTGACAAGAAGAATTAGACTCAGCATGCACCACGCGGGTGGGACATCTATTTGGCGTCTTAAGTACACCTAAAAAATCAAATTGGCGCCTTAAGTTTTGCTAAAAAGAAAAATGATGCCATAAGCCTTCGTTAGAGGGCATTCCCTATTTAGCGCTGCAGGCGCCGGTTATAGTTGTTTCCGCAAACCAGTCGCGTTAGTTGGGCCTGGCCCATCTTTTTCGTCAGCTTGGATTGAATGGGCCGAACGATATTGTCGTCGAGTCGCTTGACGGGCCTGACAAGAAGAATTAGACTTAGCGTGCACCACACGGGTGGGACATCTATTTGGCGTCTTAAGTACACCTAAAAAATCAAATTGACGCCTTAAGTTTTGCTAAAAAGAAAAATGGTGCCTTAAGCCCCCTGTAACGCCCTTGATGTGGCTATATCTCACACGTGTCGAGGCACGACTTAGAGGCATAACCGCATTGAAAGCAATGTCGCAAGTTAGGAAATCATCACACATCCCATGTAATATAATATAAAAGGGAAGGTACATAGTTGGCTTACACTCGCCACGTCACATCAAAGTACATAAATAACATCCATCATACAGAACACTCATGGCCCGACTACTGCGCCAAAATAGAAAAAGAACCCAACATGCGACAAGTCCCTGAATCGAACCCCAACTGGGCACCACTACTGATCATCAGGAAAAGACACATAGTAACGCTCAGAATCCTCGTCGTACTCCCACTTGAGCTCAAGCGCGCCATCTGGAGCTGTATCATCTGTCCCTGCATCTGGTGTAATAGTAATCTGTGAGCCACAGGGACTCAGCAATCTCGCACCCTCGCGATCAAGACTATTTAAACTTAATAGGTAGGATGGGGGTAAATGTAAGTGGAGCTGCAGCAAGCGACTAGCATGTATGGTGGCTAACTTATTCGCAAAAGAGAGCGAGAAGAGGAAGCAAAGCAAGAGCGAGAAACTAGAGAGCAACCTGCGCAAAACATAACTCCAACACCGTGTCCGCTTCCCGGACTCCGCCGAGAAGAGGCCATCACGGCAACACACTCAGTTGATTCATTTTAATTAACTAAGGTTCAAGTTATCTACAACCGGACATTAACAAATTCCCATCTGCCCATAACCGCGGGCACGGCTTTCGAAAGATCAATCCCTGCAGGGGGGTCCCAACTTAGCCCATAACAAGCTCTCACGGTCAACGAAGGAATAGACCTCCACCCAAGACACACCGATCAGACTCCGTATCTCGGTACAACAAGACGATTCGACAGGTTAAAACAAGTCCAGCAACACCGCCCGAATGTGCCGACAAATCCTGATAGGAGCTGCACATATCTCTTTCTCACGGCACACTCAGATTGTCTAAACTTCCGGTAGGCCAGCCCAGAGTTGCCCCTAATAGCCACCGGCGGCTGACGGTTTGGACTAACACTCAGAGGAGCACTGCCCCGGGGGGGTTAAAATAAGATGACCCTCGGGCTCCGGAAACCCAAGGAAAAAAGAGGCTAGGTGGCAAATGGTAAAACCAATGTTGGGCATTGCTGGAAAAGCTTTAATCAAGGCGAACTATCAAGGGGTTCCCATTATAGCCCAACCGCGTAAGGGACGCAACAATCCGGGAATATAACACCGATATGACGGAAACTAGGGCGGCAAGAGTGGAACAAAACACTAGGCGAGAGGCCGAGCCTTCCATCCTTTACCAAGTATATAGATGCATTAAGATAACATGGCAATATAATGATATCCCAACAAGTAAATAAATGTTCCAACAAGGAACGGCTCCAATCTTCACCTACAACTAACAATGCTATAAGAGGGGCTGAGCAAAGCGGTAACATAGCCAATCAACGGTTTGCTAGGACAATGGTGGGTTAGAGGTTCAACATGGCAATTGGGGGGCTGACAAACAAGTGGTAGGCATCATAGCAATGGCATAGCAAAAGAGCGAGAAAACTAGCATAGCAAAGATAGTAGTGATTTCGAGGGTATGATCATCTTGCCTGCACAGTTGTCAGAGTTGACTGGATCCTCAAAAGCAAACTCAATGGGCTCCTCGTTAGCGAACTCGTCTCCCGACTCTACCCAAACAACACAAACAAGCAACAAGAATACAATCAACCACGTGCAAACTCAAGCAATAAGATGCAAAGATGATATGCTACGCGGGATGCGATGCGGGATGCAAAATGCAAGACGTGACAGGAAATGCATGAACCTGGCCTCAACTTGGAAAATCAAGTGTGCCACTGGATAGAGGGGATGAAATCGCTTGAAAACGATATAAAGATTATTGGAATCGGAGTTACGGTTTTGAAATGGCAAGCGTTTTAAGATTTGACACCGGTCTGCGATTTACAGCAAGTAGGCACCTAAATGCAACGAAATGAACATGCTACAGCCACCAAACATGACAAAAAAATACATGGCAGGGATGTACACAAGATGCTTATCAAAACACTAGCACTGCGCCACGGCCAAATTCATCCATTATGAGGTTCAAACAAGCATGGCAAAAACGCAAATGCAAAACAGATTTCAGACTTAGTGAAATTAACACTATTCTGAAATTTCAGACCACGATGCTCTCTTCGGAGCAGCAAAACAACATGATACATAGCTTGATAATGACAAGTAAGAACATGGCATGGAGCTACTCAACAAGCTTATCAAAAGTCCCAAAGTGACCTGGGGCCAAAAGGGATCACAAAATATACTAACAAGCACACGAACATAGCTCACGCACAATCAGTTTTCAGACTTAGTGAAAACTGGGACATGCTGAAATTTAACTCACGAAGGCATGTAAACGAGCTCGATGCACTCACTACGGTGCAAGTCATGATAAGGCAAGTATATACCCATAAAGAAGGCACAAAATACTAGCTAGACATGGCAAGAACAATGGCATAGCATGCACGGATCACTAACAATAGCATCGGCCAAATCGCAAACAAGTTGACGATCTGTCCAGATTTACCACGACGCAAAAGTAGAGCTCGATTGACTCAAGCTAGAGCACTCCACATATGCAAACAAAGACATGGATGGATAGAGCATAACATGATTAACAAAACTCCCTTACTGATCATCCTCAAAAGAGGCACGGATCACTAGGAAACAAGCTGAACATATGGCATCATGAACTGAAATATCCCAGACTTAGTGAAAACTACTAAGTCCCTGAAAACAGATTTCTCAGGTGCTTCTCTTTGCAGGCTTGCACAAGTCACCACACACATCCTAAAAATGCATGGGTGGCACCTCTGGAAAGAAGACAAAATGCTTAACAATTCATCCCAAAGACTCACAAGCATATTATGCACATAATAATCATGGCAAAATGACAAAAGTCTATGATGAACTAACGGATCTGCAACTTAACTCACGAAGCCTCCTTCTAGCAGCATTTCGGGCATCAAGATGAACTCAAATGAAAATGATGCAATGGAATGAAATGATGTACATGTCGAGGTGAACATTTTGATATACTATAAGTCCAAAACGGAGCTACAGATGCGGAGATATCATCGGTCAAAGTTAGCACAAAAATCAGGGGGGAGAGGGAAAAAGTCAACCGTGGGGATGTTTTGGATCTAGATCTGGCTGGCACTGTTCATCGGGCGCGCTTCCCGAGGATGGTCGGCGCCGGAGTCTCGTCGGAGGAGAGGCCGACGAGGAACTTGGCCGGGCGGCGGGAGGCGTTGGACAGTCGGCGGCGACTCCGAGGCGGCCGGCCTCGGGCTTGGCTCCCACCAGCGATGAGGAACGGGGCGGCCGGCGTCGAGCTCGGCTGGGCGGAGCGAGGCGGCGGCGAGGTGCGGTGGTGGCCACGGACGATGGTGGCCGCAGGCGGTGGTCGGGCTCGGGGACGAAGACAGGCGGGCGGCGGCGCGCCCCGATGGGCTTCGGGGGCCCGCGATGGGCCGGGCGGAACTCGGTGATAGCGGCGAAGTGGGCACCACCCGGGGACAGGTGGCAGCGCGTGATTCGCGGGGGAAGTGGGGCGGACACGTCCGGCCGGCGCGAGGAAGGGGAAGACTAGGGTTTCGGGGGAGGAGGAGATCCGAATTTGGAGGGGGATGTATTTATAGAGGTAGAGGGAGCTAGGAGTGTCCAAATGAGGTGCGGTTTTCGGCCACGCGATCGTGATCGAACACTCTAGGACATGGAGCAGAGTTTGGTGGGTTTTGGGCCAAATTGGAGGGGTGTTGGGCTGCAACACACACGAGGCCTTTTCGGTCCCTCGGTTAACCGTTGGAGTATCAAACGAAGTCCAAATGGTATGAAACTTGACAGGCGGTCTACCAGTAGTAAACCAAGGCCGCATGACAAGTCTCGGTCCAATCCGGAAATGTTTAATCCCCACACACGAAAGAAAGCTAGAATTGGCCACCGGAGGAGAACGAAGCGCCGGAATGTAAAACGGACAACGGGGAAAAAGCTCGAATGCATGAGATGAACATGTATGCAAATGCAATGCACGTGATGACATGATATGAGATGCATGAAAATGAAAACAACACACGGAGACAAAGACCCGAACCCGAGAAATAAATATAACTTAACGCCGGAAACGGCAAGAGTTGGAGTACAAATTGGGAAAGTTATATCTGGGGTGTTACAACACTCTACCACTACGAAAAGATCTCGTCCTGAGATCTAGGACTGAAAGAAATCTGGGTACTCAGAACGGAGGTGATCCTCGCGTTCCCAGGTAGCTTCACGGTCGGAATGGTGTGACCACTTGACTTTGAGAAATTTGATTGACTTGTTGTGAGTCCTGCGTTCAGTCTCTTCAAGAATGGCAACTGGGTGCTCACGATAGGAGAGATCTTCTTGGAGCTCAATGTCCTCGAAGTTGACGGTGCGCTCAGGCGTCTTGAAGCACTTTCGGAGTTGAGAGACATGGAACACATCATGAACATTTGCAAAGTTTGACGGAAGCTCGAGTTGATAGGCGAGGTCGCCTCTCTTGCTGACAATCTTGAAAGGTCCGACGTATCTAGGGGCAAGCTTCCCTTTGATACCGAAGTGATGAGTCCCTTTCATAGGAGAGACGCGGAGGTAAACACGATCTCCGATCTCGAAAGCCAAATCAAGGTGCTTACTATCATAGTAGCTCTTCTGGCGGGATTGGGCTGCTTTAAGGTTATCACGAATGACCTTGCACATTTCTTCTGCCTCTGTGATTAAGTCATTACCCAGCAGCTGACGTTCACCATTTTTAGACCAGTTGAGAGGGGTACGACATTTCCTACCATACAGAATTTCAAATGGGGCCTTGCCCGAACTTGCTTGAAAACTGTTGTTGTATGAGAATTCAGCATAAGGAAGACAATCCTCCCACTTCATGCCGAAGGAGATAACACAAGCCTTGAGCATATCTTCAAGAATCTGGTTGACACGCTCGACTTGACCGCTTGTTTGAGGATGGAAAGCAATGTTGAAGCGAATGTTGGTGCCCATGGCCTTCTGAAAAGAATCCCAAAACTTGGAGGTAAAGATGCTGCCACGGTCTGAAGATATCACTTGAGGAATACCATGCAGAGAGACAATTCGAGAGGTGTAGAGTTCCGCCAATTGAGCTGCAGTGATCGACTCTTTGATAGGCAGAAAGTGAGCCACTTTGGTGAGCTTGTCGATGACAACGAATATAGCATCATTGCCACACTTGGACTTTGGAAACCCAGTCACGAAGTCCATTTCAATGTGGTCAAACTTCCATTCTGGAATGGCAAGAGGTTGGAGGAGACCTGCTGGCCTTTGGTGTTCTGCCTTTACTCTTCTGCAGACATCACATTCATTCACGAATTGAGTGATCTCACGCTTCATTCGAGTCCACCAATAAGTTTGCTTGAGATCCTGATACATCTTCATGCTCCCAGGGTGGATGGAGAGGAGAGAATTGTGAGCCTCGTTCATGATCACTTTACGGAGGTCACCTTTGGGCACAACAATTCGATCCTCGAAGAAGAGAGTGTCCTTGTCATCAAGGCGGTAGAACTTGTACTTGGACCGACTCTTTGCGATACCAATCTTCACCTTTTTCACCATAGCATCAAGAAGCTGGGCTTGGTGAATTTGGTCTTCCAAGGTAGGAGAGACTTGAAGGTTGGCGAGGAAACCTTGAGGAACAATTTGCAGATTAAGTTTGCGGAAAGCTTCATAAAGCTCGGGTTGACAAGGCTTCAGAATCAGACTGTTGCAATATGCTTTCCTGCTCAAAGCGTCAGCAATCACATTGGCCTTGCCTGGAGTATACTCGATACTCGGATTGTACTCTTGAATCATTTCGACCCATCGAGTCTGCCTGAGGTTGAGATTAGGCTGGGTGAAGATGTACTTGAGACTCTTGTGATCAGTGAAAATGTCCACTTTTCTTCCCAATAGAAGATGTCTCCAAGTCAACAAAGCATGCACAACTGCTGCCAACTCGAGATCATGAGTGGGGTAGTTCTTCTCATTAGGCTTCAATTGGCGAGAGGTATAAGCAACAACTTTCTTCTCTTGCATCAGTACAGCACCGAGACCTTGGAGAGAGGCATCACAAAAGACCTCGTACGGCTTGGATTCATCAGGCGGAGTCAGAACTGGAGCAGTGATCAACTTCTCTTTCAAAGTGTTGAAAGCAATATCACACTCTGGAGACCAAACGTACTTGACGTGCTTCTGAAGAAGATTTGAGAGAGGCTTCGCGATCTTGGAAAAGTTTTCAACGAATCTTCGGCAATAGCTTGCGAGACCGAGGAAGCTACGGAGTTGCTTCATGTTCTGAGGAGGTTCCCAATTAACAATTGCAGACACCTTCTCAGGATTCACGGCAATGCCCTTGGCAGAGATGATATGACCAAGATAAAGCACCTCATCGAGCCAAAATTCACACTTGGAGAACTTGGCGTAGAACTGATGTTCCCTGAGCTTGTCAAGAACCAAACGCAAGTGCTTGGCATGATCTTCCTTGTTCTTGGAGAAAACCAGAATGTCGTCGAGATAGACCAACACGAAGTCATTGGTGTAGGGGTTGAAGATGAAGTTCATCATGCGAGAGAACGTCGGAGGAGCGTTGGCGAGGCCAAAAGATATGGCAGTGTATTCATATGACCCATAGCTTGTCCTGAAAGCCGTCTTGGGAATATCTTGCTCACGGATTCAAATCTGATGATAACCCATACGGAGATCAAGCTTGGAGAATACTTGGGCACCCTTGAGTTGTTCGAACAGCTCATTGATGTTGGGAAGTGGGTATTTGTTCTTGATGGTCTTCTTGTTCAATGGACGATAATCAACACAAAGTCGGTCCGTTCCATCCTTCTTCTTCACGAAAAGAACACCACAACCCCACGGAGAAGAACTAGGCCGGATGAGACCCATTCTTTCTTGAATATCGAGTTGTTTCTTCAACTCCTTCAACTCTTCAGGGCCAAGCTTGTAGGGATGCTTGCACACAGGTTCCGTACCGGGCTCAAGTTCAATAACAAATTCAACGGGCCGGTGCGGAGGCATTCCTGGGAGTTCTTCTGGGAAGACGTCTTGATACTCACAGACGACTGGGGTCTGCGAAATAGCATCCAATTCACCCTTCTCATTGAGAGAAAACAACTGGATTGTATTATCCCGAGCAGCAAAGACAATTACATCCTCAGACGAATGAGTCAGTTGAATCTCTTGGCTGCACAATCAAGCTGAGCTTTATGCTTAGAGAGCCAGTCCATCCCAAGAATAAGATCAATATCAGAATTACCAAGGATCATCGGGGAAGCCAGAAACTTGAAGTCACCCATCGAGATAGAAATATCCGGAACTTCATAGTTAGCAAGCAAGCATCTACTCGGCGAGACAACTGCTAATGGCTTACGCATAACTTGAGAAAACCACCCATGCTTGGATGCGAAAGGTCTCGAGATAAAACAATGTGATGCACCAGTATCAAAAAGTAATTTTGCGGGAACATCGTTAACAGGGAGGTTACCCATAATCACATCTGACGAATCCTCTGCCTGAGCTGCATTCACCATATTGACCTTGGCGTGCTTGGGGTTATGCTTGACCACTGCTGTACTTGCCGATCTCACAGGAGGAGGAGGAGGAAGACGCCTCTGGTTGAAACACTTGTTGGCGCAGTGATCCTTCTGTTGGCACTTGTTGCACGTGACCTCTGAAAGCGGACGGTGGTACGGAGCACTTGATCTTGGAGCTTGAGACGAAGTCTTGTTCTGAAAGCCTGGGTTGGGTGGTTGGGAAGAACCACTGCCACCTTTGCTCTTCTGCTGATACGGCTGATGGAACGGAGGAGGAGGAAGCCAATACTTCTGCTGCTTGGCCACTTGAGTAGAGGAAGAAGGCGTAGTATCTCTGACTTGCTTCCTGGAAGCATCACACCTCAACTGAGCAGCCTCTTGCTTTAGTGCCATGTTGTAGAACTCATCGTACCTCAACGGCTCAAAAAGGACAAGAGCGAGCTGAATTTCTTCACGGAGACCACCCCTGAACTGGTATATCATGCTCTTCTCATCAGGAACATCCTGCTTGGCAAAGCGGGCGAGCTTCTGGAACAACTTGTTGTAGTCATAGACAGACAAAGAGCCTTGCTTCAGATTGCGGATGTCCTCACGTTTGCTTTCAGTCACACTCTGAGGGATGTGATGAGCTTGGAAATCTCGACGGAAATCATCCCAAGTGATCAAACGTCCACCTCTGGAATCCTTGTACTGCTGGAACCACTCTGCAGCCTGATCTTTGAGCTGGAAAGAAGCGAACTTGACGAAATCTTCAGGCCTGACGTTGCTGCATTCAAAATGCTTGCCCAGATCCACTAGCCAATCGTCAGCATTGGTAGCCTCAACACAATTGCTGAACGTCTTTGGACCATTTGCGAGGAACTGGTTCAGAGTAGCAAAATGGTTCTGATTATTGCCTTGATTCCCTTGACTGCCTTGATTGCGCTCTTGGAGGATTTGCATGATCAACTGTGTGTTTGCATTGGTTGTGGCCATCACAGCTTGCCAAGCCTCCAGAGGAGGTGGAGGTGGTGGTGGATCAGGATTCGGAGTCGTGCGCGTTGGAGGAGCCATCCTGAAGAGGTTGACCACCATTAGCACATAGAAAGACAAATATTGAAGGTGAATCCAACAGAATGAAAATTGCAACATAAAGTATTCACATCCGAACAAAATGAACGAATGCACTTCTCTTGAAGTGGTCACATATTCCTAAATTGCGAAGCCACGTAGAATTAGGTAGAAGAGGTAAATCAACAAGGGATGGAATCAACATATGACTTCGAAGCAATTCGAATACCACAACTCAAAATAAAACCAAGGATTGGCTTGCGGAATAAGCCGGAACAAACATATGATAGAGATTTCGTCCGAAGTTTTCGTGCTGGGACCTACACGGGCTCGATCGTATAGCACCATCATGTACAAGGCAGTGCACATGACATACGAAGCGTCCCCGAGTCAGCATAACCAAGGACTCTTTAAGACGCAACGAGACCACTGTAAAATCGACCGTGAATAGGCGAACCACTAGACGTTGAACCCCAATTTCATATCATACATCTGTCGGAAGGATATCCTAAGAGCTACTTGAATTCCCACCTATGAAACTCCCGAAACTTTCTGGTTATGCAATCAGGTGTTGGGGATACAGGGGAAGCATAATATCTCACCCAAACTAGCAAATCCTACATCCAGCTGTATCCATCCTTCAACACATAACCAAGAAACCTTCGGAAACCATCTACCTCAACCTTAGAAAAGCATCCGTTATACAAGTTATGGCGATACTCCTGAACTCCCGCCCCAGTACTGGGTGGCGTCGAGGTTATCTCACCAACGAACTGCATAAAAGAGATTTTCGATGTCGGCGAACATATCTCAAGTATTCCAGAATTGCAACGATAAAATTATGATGACAACACCTCAGAGCTCAACTCCCGGGACACTTCCACTAAACCCCTGACAGGAGGCACCAAGACAGTGTTCTCATCATAAGCCATCGGAACGATTCCAAGATACTCGCGTGATCCTAAATTTTTTTTTTGTGAAATTTGAGAAGAGAAGAGTCAAAACTCTACGTCAGGATGCCTTACCAGAGCGATGAGGAGACTGGGAAGTAAAAAGAATTCCTAAGCTCTCCGATATATAATTCCTAAATGACTCAAAACATTTTTCTAGACACAACTCGGCTGCTAAAAACGATCAAACAGTGGGGGCTCCTAAGGTCGGGGAAGGCTCTGATTACCAACTTGTAACGCCCTCGATGCGGCTATATCTCCCACGTGTCGAGGCACGACTTAGAGGCATAACCGCATTGAAAGCAATGTCGCAAGTTAGGAAATCATCACACATCCCATGTAATATAATATAAAAGGGGAGGTACATAGTTGGCTTACACTCGCCACGTCACATCAAAGTACATAAATAACATCCATCATACAGAACACTCATGGCCCAACTACGACGCCAAAATAGAAAAAGAACCCAACATGCGACAAGGCCCTGAATCGAACCCCAACTGGGCACCACTACTGATCATCAGAAAAAGACACATAGTAACGCTGAGAATCCTCGTCGTACTCCCACTTGAGCTCAAGCGCGCCATATGGAGTTGTATCATCTGTCCCTGCATCTGGTGTAATAGTAATCTGTGAGCCACAGGGACTCAGCAATCTCGCACCCTCGCGATCAAGACTATTTAAGCTTAATAGGTAGGATGGGGTAAATGTAAGTGGAGCTGCAGCAAGCGACTAGCATGTATGGTGGCTAACTTATTCGCAAAAGAGAGCGAGAAGAGGAAGCAAAGCACGAGCGGGAAACTAGAGAGCAACCTGCGCAAAACATAACTCCAACACCGTGTCCGCTTCCCGGACTCCGCCGAGAAGAGGCCATCACGGCAACACACTCAGTTGATTCATTTTCATTAATTAAGGTTCAAGTTATCTACAACCGGACATTAACAAATTCCCATCTGCCCATAACCGCGGGCACGGCTTTTGAAAGATCAATCCCTGTAGGGGGGGTCCCAACTTAGCCCATAACAAGCTCTCACGGTCAACGAAGGAATAGACCTCCACCCAAGACACATCGATCAGACTCGGTATCTCGGTACAACAAGACGATTCGACAGGTTAAAACAAGTCCAGCAACACCGCCCGAATGTGCCGACAAATCCCGATAGGAGCTGCACATATCTCTTTCTCAGGGCACACTCAGATTGTCTAAACTTCCGGTAGGCCAGCCCAGAGTTGCCCCTGGTAGCCACCGGCGGCTGACGGTTTGGACCAACACTCAGAGGAGCACTGGCCCGGGGAGGTGAACATAAGATGACCCTCGGGCTCCGGAAACCCAAGGGAAAAAGAGGCTATGTGGCAAATGGTAAAACCAATGTTGGGCATTGCTGGAAAAGCTTTAATCAAGGCGAACTATCAAGGGGTTCCCATTATAGCCCAACCGCGTAAGGGACGCAACAATCCGGGAACATAACACCGATATGACGGAAACTAGGGCGGCAAGAGTGGAACAAAACACTAGGCGAGAGGCCGAGCCTTCCACCCTTTACCAAGTATATAGATGCATTAAGATAACATGGCAATATAATGATATCCCAACAAGTAAATAAATGTTCCAACAAGGAACGGCTCCAATCTTCACCTGCAACTAACAATGCTATAAGAGGGGCTGAGCAAAGCGGTAACATAGCCAATCAACGGTTTGCTAGGACAATGGTGGGTTAGAGGTTCAACATGGCAATTGGGAGGCTGACAAGCAAGTGGTAGGCATCGTAGCAATGGCATAGCAAAAGCGCGAGCAAACTAGCATAGCAAAGATAGTAGTGATTTCGAGGGTATGATCATCTTGCCTGCACAGTTGTCAGAGTTGACTGGATCCTCAAAAGAAAACTCAACGGGCTCCTCGTTAGCGAACTCATCTCCCGGCTCTACCAAAACAACACAAACAAGCAACAAGAATACAATCAACCACGTGCAAACTCAAGCAATAAGATGCAAAGATGATATGCTATGCGGGATGCGATGCGGGATGCAAAATGCAAGACGTGGCAAGAAATGCATGAACCTGGCTTCAACTTGGAAAACCAAGTGTGCCACTGGATAGAGGGGATGAAATCGCTTGAAAACGATATAAAGATTATTGGAATCGGAGTTACGGTTTGGAAATGGCAAGCGTTTTAAGATTTGACACCGGTCTGCGATTTACAGCAAGTAGGCACCTAAATGCAACGAAATGAACATGCTACAGCCACCAAACATGACAACAAAATACATGGCAGGGATGTACACAAGATGCTTATCAAAACACTAGCACTGAGCCATGGCCAAATTCATCCATTATGAGGTTCAAACAAGCATGGCAAAAACCGCAAATGCAAAACAGATTTCAGACTTAGTGAAATTAACACTAGTCTGAAATTTCAGACCACGATGCTCTCTTCGGAGCAGCAAAACAACATGATACATAGCCTGATAATGACAAGTAAGAACATGGTATGGAGCTACTCAACAAGCTTATCAAAAGTCCCAAAGTGACCTGGGGCCAAAAGGGATCACAAAATATACTAACAAGCACACGAACATAGCTCACGCACAATCAGTTTTCAGACTTAGTGAAAACTGGGACATGCTGAAATTTAACTCACGAAGGCATGTAAACGAGCTCGATGCACTCACTACGGTGCAAGTCATGGCAAGGCAAGCATATACCCATAAAGAAGGCACAAAATGCTAGCTAGACATGGCAAGAACAATGGCATAGCATGCACGGATCACTAACAATAGCATCAGCAAAATCGCAAACAAGTTGACGATCTGCCCAGATTTACCACGACGCAAAAGTAGAGCTCGATTGACTCAAGCTAGAGCACTCCACATATTCAAACAAAGACATGGATGGATAGAGCATAACATGATTAACAAAACTCCCTTACTGATCATCCTCAAAAGAGGCACGGATCACTAGGAAACAAGCTGAACATATGGCATCATCAACTAAAATATCCCAGACTTAGTGAAAACTACTAAGTCCCTGAAAACAGATTTCTCAGGTGCCTCTCTTTGCAAGCTTGCACAAGTCACCACACACATCCTAAAAATGCATGGGTGGCACCTCTGGAAAGAAGACAAATTGCTTAACAATTCATCCCAAAGACTCACAGGCATATCATGCACACAATAATCATGGCAAAATGACAAAAGTCTATGATGAACTAACAGATCTGCAACTTAACTCACGAAGCCTCCTTCTAGCAGCATTTCGGGCATCAAGATGAACTCAAATGAAAATGATGCAATGGAATGAAATGATGTACATGTCGAGACGAACATTTTGATATACTATAAGTCCAAAACGGAGCTACAGATGCGGAGATATCATCGGTCAAAGTTAGCACAAAAATCAGGGGGGAGAGGGAAAAAGTCAACCGTGGGGATGTTTTGGATCTAGATCTGGCCAACATTGTTCATCGGGCGCGCTTCCCGAGGATGGTCGGCGCCGGAGTCTCGTCGGAGGAGAGGCCGACGAGGAACTTGGCCGGGCGGCGGGAGGCGTTGGGCGGTCGGCGGCGACTCCGAGGCGGCCGGCCTCGGGCTTGGCTCCCACCGGCGACGAGGAACGGGGCGGCCAGCGTCGAGCTCGGCTGGGCGGAGCGAGGCGGCGGCGAGGTGCGGCGGTGGCCGCGGGCAGTGGTCGGGCTCGGGGACGAAGACAAGCGGGCGGCGGCGCGCCCCGGTGGGCTTCGGGGGCCCGCGATGGGCCGGGCGGGCCTCGGCGGCGGCGGCGAAGTGGGCACCGCCCGGGGACAGGTGGCAGCGCGTGATTCGCGGGGAAAGCAGGGCGGACACGTCCGGCCGGGTCGGACAATGTCCGGCCGGCGCGAGGAAGGGGAAGACTAGGGTTTCGGGGGAGGAGGAGATCCGAATTTGGAGGGGGATGTATTTATAGAGGTAGAGGGAGCTAGGAGTGTCCAAATGAGGTGCGGTTTTCGGCCATGCGATCGTGATCGAACGCTTTAGGACATGGAGCAGAGTTTGGTGGGTTTTGGGCCAAATTGGAGGGGTGTTGGGCTGCAACACACACGAGGCCTTTTCGGTCCCTCGGTTAACCGTTGGAGTATCAAACGAAGTCCAAATGGTACGAAACTTGACAGGCGGTCTACCGGTAGTAAACCAAGGCCGCATGACAAGTCTCGGTCCAATTCGGAAATGTTTAATCCCCACACACAAAAGAAAGCTAGAATTGGCCACCGGAGGAGAACGAAGCGCCGGAATGCAAAACGGACAACGGGGAAAAAGCTCGAATGCATGAGATGAACATGTATGCAAATGCAATGCACGTGATGACATGATATGAGATGCATGAAAACGAAAACAACACACGGAGACAAAGACCCGAACCCGAGAAATAAATATAACTTAACGCCGGAAACGGCAAGAGTTGGAGTACAAATTGGGAAAGTTATATCTGGGGTGTTACACCCCTGTTAAAAAGCATTTCATATTTAACGCTGCAGGCGCCGGTTATAGCTGTTTCCGCAAACCGGCCGCGTTAGCTGGGCCTGGCCCATCTTTTCCTTTCCTTCCTGGAAGGAGGACAAAAAAAGAAGCGCTCTCAATGGGAATCGATCCCGCGACCTCGCCGTCGTTTGCCTCAAGCACTAACCACCCCAATCCCTCGTATTAGTTGCTTATCTACTGCTTCTTCTCCATTTTCTTCTTATAACGATTCCTTTTTCCTATTTCTTTTTCTTTTTATTTGGAACGATTTTGTTATGTTTTTGTTCTTTTTCTTTTTCTTTCTTTTTCGGAACGTTTTTTCTTTTTTCTTTTGCTAATTTGAAAGAACGTTTTTAAAAAAATCGTTGAACTCTTTTTCAAAATCGGTGAACTTTCTTTCACAATCGGTGAACTATCTTTCAGAGTCGATGAACTCTTTTTCAGAATCAATGAACTTTTTTCTAGTTCGATGAACTTTTTTTATAAATTGATGAACTTTTTTCAAAACCGATGAACTCTTTTCACAATTCATGAACTTTTTTTCAGAATCGATGAACTTTTTTCAAAATCGATGAACTTTATTTCTAAATTAATGAACTCTTTTTCAAAACCGATGAACTCTTTTCACAATCGATGAACTCTTTTTCAAAATCGGTGAACTGTTTTTCAAAATCGATGAACCTTTTTCAAAACCGATGAACTCTTTTCACAATACATGAACTTTTTTTTCAAAATCGATGAACTCTTTTTCAAAATCGGTGAACTGTTTTTCGAAATCGATGAACTTTTTTCAGAATCAATGAACTCTTTTCGAAATAGGCGAACCTTTTTTTAAAATTGATGAACTTATTTCAAAATAACTTTTTTCCCCAAAAAACAATGATTTTTTTGGGTAAAAATCGATGATCTTGTTTTGTTAAAAAGAATTAAAAATATATATTTGTTATAACGTAACGTTTTACTAAAGGAAACATTAACTAGGACGGTTTTCTTTGTAGTACCCAGAAGAGCTAGGATGGTCAAATGGTTATGGCGTTAAGCTGTGAATGTTGAAGTGCAGGGTTCGAACCACATTGACAGCATGTTTTTGTTTTTTCTTCGCGTTTTCTTAACGAGTCTATTGGTGGGCCGGCCCGCTAGGCATCGCTAGCGAGCGCCGGTAGCACCAATGGGCGCCTGCAGCGCCGTATAGGGGCTCCCCCGTTAGAGTGCATTTTGCTAACCAGCGCACACCCCTCCACAGCAATGGTATCTAAATATTCCGGCCCACGTACATTGTTATTTCATCGGTTTTCTCATCGGGCTTGGCTACGCGTCGGCTGACAGAGATCTGTCGCCTCGCGCCTGGTGGATTGAGCGTCTGAGCGCCATATTCCACCAGTGCAACACAGATCAAGATGCAGGAAATTTTTGCAACACGGATCATGATGCAAAAAAATTTGCAGCATAGGTCAACTTACAGATTTTTGCAACAGGGGTCTTGTTATAATTTAATATTTTTGCAACATAGGTCTTGTTGCAATTTAACTTATCTTTCAAATGTCTTATTACATTTTTTGCAATAGAGACATTGCTGCGGGAACTCGTTGTAGCACACTACGAGCAGCAAGCAGCGGTCATGTCGCACACGCAGAACAAGCATCACACGGACGAGACGGTGGATGCTCGTGTGCATCGGTCGGTTGAAGCCAAGTGTTTTCCTTTCTCTTTTTTTGTTTTTTGTTTTATTTTTATTTTTCTTTTATGTTTTCCATCTCTTTTAAAAATTTTATCAAAATCATGAAGTTTTCCCAATTCCACGAACTTCTTTTCAAACTTGAAACCTTTTTTGATTTTTTGTGAACTTATTCATTTCAAATCCGTGAAATTTTTCTCAGATACTTGAACTCTTTCCCAAATTTCGTGAACTTTTCACAACTTACAAAGTTGTTTCAAATCTTATTTTGAACTTTTTTTATCAAGTTCATGAACTTTTCATTTTCGCAAATTATTTCCAAATCACAACCTTTTCCAAGTCTTGAACTTTTTCAAAATGGTTGTTTTTTTACAAATTTCTAAATTGTTGAACTTTTTTCAATTTTTTTGAACTTTTCTTCATTTTTCCGAAATTTACTCTTTTTGGAAAGTCAACTGTCAATGGACACTGGTGGATCGGTCAACGATCGCAAAATAACTAATTTTTAGAAAATAACTCAACTATGTTGAGGGAATCCTGAATTAGGGGGTCCCCGGGCGTCCGGGCTATGTGACATGGGCCAGACTAGTGGGCCGTGAAGATACAAGATAGAAGGCCTTCCCCCGTGTCCGGGTGGGAGTCTCCTTTGCGTGGATGGCAAGCTTGACGTTCGGATGTATAGTTTCATTTCTCTGTAAACCGACTCTGTACAACCCTAGGCCCCTCCGGTGTCTATATAAACCGGAGGGTTTAGTCCATAGAGGCTAACATAAATCATACAGGCTAGACATCTAGGGTTTAGCCATTACGATCTCGAGGTAGATCAACTCTTGTAACCCCTATACTCATCAAAGTCAATCAAGCAGGAAGTAAGGTATTACCTCCATTAAGAGGGCCCGAACCTGGGTAAACATTGTGTCCCCTGTCTCCTGTTATCTTCGATCCTCAAATGCACAGTTCGGGACCCCATACCCGAGATCGGCTAGTTTTGACACCGACATTGGTGCTTTCATTGAGAGTTCCACTGTGTCGTCAACAGAAGGATCCATGGCTCGTTCGATCATCTACAACGATGCCGTCTCTGGGGAAGCTTACCTCCCCGCCAGATTTTTGTATTCGGTGGCTTCCTTTTGCGTGCCAACTCGATTGGCCACCTCGAATAGATCGACATCTACGCCCCTGGTCGTCAGATCAGTTTTGGGAACCTAAACTATGTCGCCGATATCCGAGGAGACTTGATCTTCGAAGGGTTCGCGGCCCCAATCAATGCACTGGCCATAGATCCGGAGCGAACCACCAGGTCGAAAGATGGGTGTTGGGAGCCCACCGGACTCTCTGCCGTGAACCGCACTACTGAGGATCTGGAGGCGATTGTGTCCACGGCGAATTCGGGATTAGACCGGATTCCCCCTATCATTGAAAGGCCGGACTCGCCCCCGGATTCCGAATCTGAGCTCTCGAAGTCCGCGCCAAGCAAGCATGGCCAGGAGGCCTTCGCCCCGGCCAGCCCCACGGGCTCTCGTTTCCCTGTACAAACCTCGCTATTAAACGAGGCTCTGGACTTTATGTGATCCCTCGCCATTATAGAGGAATCACTTCCGAACTACGCCCAGCCCGGACTAGGGGCTGAGAGCGGGGAATTTTACGTCCCACCCACCACCCACTTCATAGCCACTATCGAAGATTTAACCGACATGCTGGACTACGCCTCCGAATATATCGACGACATGGACGACGATGTCAGAGACGAACAAGGCCAAGACCCGTCGATTACTGGACGTTGGACGGCCACCTCCACATACGACGTATATATGGTGGACACACCCAAAGAGGATGATGATGCAGACAGGAAAGATCCGCTAGAGGACAAACCTGATGAGGCACCACCGAAGCATCGACGCCAGCGATGCCGCTCAAAATCGCGTCGTGGCAAAGATAGTAATACCGGCACCGGAGAAGATAGCACTCCGGAGGGTGCCAAAGAGCCCGAAGCCCTTGCCGAGCCCACATCCGAACAAGACGATGTGGGAGAGGGGCAAGTCAACCCTAATCCGGTCAGGAACGGGGACTCGGAAGACAGTAATTATCTACCACTCTCCGAAGACGATGTGAGCCTCGGCGACGAAGACTTCATCGTGCCAGAGGAACCACTCGAGCAGGAGTGCCTTAAGCGCCACCTAATCGCCACCACGAGAAGCCTAAAAAAGAAGCAGCGACGGCTCCAAGCCGAACATGATACACTCAATGACAGGTGAACCCAAGTCCTAGCCGCCGAAGAGTATGGCCTTCAATGCCTAGCAAAGAGTTATCCGAAGCGTCGGCTACTACCACAATTTGACGATGATGCCCTCGAGCCCATACCATCAAGACATGACCGTGACAATGAACCAGACCGGCCACCACGCGGGCGAGATAAAGCGGCCACCTACGCCGAACACCAACCCGCACCACCTCACCGCAGAGGCAGAGAGACAACAGCTCCAGGATACACCTACGACCTTCATCAAGACCTGGGTAATAGAGCGGGCCAAACAATATCAATCTATGGATCAAGGGGGCTGTAACACCCACGATGCGGCTATATCTCCCACGTGTCGGAGCACGGCTTAGAGGCATAACCGCCTTGTAGGCATGTCGCAAGAGGGGTAATCTTTACACATCCCATGTACTGAATAAGAAAGAGGTACAGAGTTGGCTTACAATCGCCACTTCCCACAATACATAAGAATAGCATTACATCATCAAGATACAATCAAGGTCCGACTACGGAACCAAAATAAAAGAAGACCACCCCTAATGCAAAAGATCCCCGATAGCCCCGACTGGGCTCCACTACTGATCAACTGGAAAAGAAACAACACAACGAACACGATCTTCATCGAGCTCCTCCTTGAGCTCGGATTGCGTCACCTGTACGGTTATCATTGGCACCTGGAACTATTTGAAGTAATCTGTGAGTCACGGGGACTCAGCAATCTCACACCCTCGCGATCAAGACTATTTAAGCTTATGGGTAGGGAAAAAGGTAGTGAGGTGGAGCTGCAGCAAGCACTGACGTATATGGTGGCTAACATACGCAGATGAGAGCGAGGAGAGAAGGCAAAGCACGGTCATGAACTAGAAGTGATCAAGAAGTGATCCTGAAACTACTTACGTTCAAGCATAACTCCAACACCGTGTTCGCTTCCTGGACTCCGCCGAAAAGAGACCATCACGGCTACACACGCGGTTGATGCATTTTAATTAAGTTAAGTGTCAAGTTCTCTACAACTGGACATTAACAAATTCCCATATGCCCATAACCGTGGCCACGGCTTTCGAAAGTTCAAAACCCTGCAGGGGTGTCCCAACTTAGCCCATCACAAGCTCTCATGGTCAACGAAGGATATTCCTTCTCCCAGGAAGACCCGATCAGGCTCGGAATCCCGGTTACAAGACATTTCGACAATGGTAAAACAAGACCAGCAAAACCACCCGCTGTGCCGACAAATCCCGATAGGAGCTGCAGATATCTCGTTCTCAGGGCACACCAGATAAGCTAAGCGTACAGGAGCCGACGTAACCCAAGTTGCCAAGGGATGGCCCTGCACGGTGCTCTAGTTTGGACCAACACTTAGAGGAGCACCGGCCCGGGGGTTTAAATAAAGATGACCCTTGAGTCTGCAGAACCCAAGGGAAAAAGGCTTAGGTGGCAAATGGTAAAACCAAGGTTGGGCCTTGCTGGAGGAGTTTTATTCAAGGCGAACTATCAAGGGGTTCCCATTATAACCCAACCGCGTAAGGAACGCAAAATCAAGGAACATAATACCGGTATGACGGA
Source organism: Triticum monococcum (assembly GCA_034509565.1). NCBI lineage: Eukaryota > Viridiplantae > Streptophyta > Magnoliopsida > Poales > Poaceae > Triticum > Triticum monococcum. Next base: position 106,407,892 of record CM067844.1, read on the forward strand.
AACTAGGGCGGCAAGAGTGGAACGAAACACCAGGCATAAGGCCGAGCCTTCCACTCTTTACCAAGTATATAGATGCATTAATTAAAATAAGAGATATTGTGATATCCCAACAAAAATCCATGTTCCAACAAGGAACAAACTTCATCTTCACCTGCAACTAACAACTCTATAAGAGGGGCTGAGCAAAGCGGTAACATAGCCAGACAACGGTTTGCTAGGACAAGGTTGGTTAGAGGCTTGACATGGCAATATGGGAGGCATGATATAGCAAGTGGTAGGTATCGTAGCATAGGCATAGCAAAAGATCGAGCAACTAGCAAGCAAAGATAGAAGTGATTTTGAGGGTATGGTCATCTTGCCTGAGATCACGCAAGGAAGAAGAACGAGTCCATGAAGCAGACAAACGGACGTAGTCGAATGGATCCTCACAAACATGACGTTATCGGAACCAACCCGAAGAAGCAACAACGGAAAGAAGCAAAAAACCTAGTAAACAACCATCACATAACATGGCATGATGCACATCCAAGTATGATGCATGTCCGGTTTAATGAAGCATGGCATGGCAAAGTGCACAAACAATCCTACAAATTAAGTGGAGCTCAATATGCAACTCCGTTGCATAGTGACGAAACACCACAAAACTTATTTAGTTCTCTCTCGTTTATGTACCCAACAATATTAAATGTTGTTAAGCATGGCAAGAGGTGGAGCATAAGTAAACTAAACATTTAGGCAAGTTTAAATGAGGCCGAAACAACAAGCAACAAGTCTGGAAAATCCTCATGTGCATATTTCAAAGTTGGTACTGTTCGGCCATATACACAATTTTAGAGTTGTTAAACATGCCAAGTCAGGTCACCATGATAATCTAAGCATTTTTCTACCCCATTTACATATAAAGTTTGTTACAAACCGAGTTACGGTTAAATAGTTATGAATTAAATCATTTTAGCAAGTTATTGAAGCAAATTTAAACAAACAGCATTTTAAGCATTTTAAACATGGATGAAAATGACATATTATGAAACTAGATGAAAAACTAAGCATATTTCATATATAAATTGTTTTAATCCGATGCACGGTTAATTAGTTATTAGATGTATGAAGTCTGGGGGGTTTTCTGCAAAAACTGTTGTCTCGGGAAAAATACTAAAAACGTAGATCTGGGGAAAAAACCTACACGGGCCGAAACTAAAACTGGAGCAGGCCCAACAAAAGAAAGACAAAGGGGCGCTAGGGCTTTCTCACCATGGGCCAAGCCCAGACGGTGGAAAAGGCAGGCCGGCGGGCGTTGGCTGGGCCTGATGCGGCCTCGGCGGAAACAGCAGGCGGCTTGGGCAGCGACACGGTCAACGCGATGGCACCGATTCAATCGGCTTCAGACAGGGGCAAAGCAGAGCAGGATGCAGAACTTGGCGCTCGATGCAGAGACTTCGCGGGCGCAGGATCGGGTGAAGCAAGGGGGGTTTCGGCCGGTCGGAATCCGGCCATGGAGACGTGCTGGCGTCGAGGTGCGGCGGTGCTCGCGAGGTCCGGCGAGGACACGTCTTGAGGAGGAGCGGGGCGCCAGAGGAGTTAAGCAACGACGCCGGCTTGGACGGCATAAGGCTGAAGATGGCGGGGCGCGATGTTGGTGACGTGCTGGTGGGTCTCCGGCGACGAGGTGACTGAGGAGGCCGGCGTTGGGGAAGAACTCGAGGGAGATGGTTGCAAATCGACGGGACTTGGCCTCGGAGCAGCGGGGCGGCGATGTTGCCATCTGCTGGTGCTAGTCGCCGGCGGCGGCCGGTCAGGCGAAGGCGAGGAGAAGGCCCGGGCGAGGTGGAAGGCGACGGGGAGCATCTCCTCGAGGAGGAGGAAGAAACAGCGCGCGGTGGAGCCGGTCTTGGGGCGAGGCGGCTCGAAGAAGAGGAAGCAAAGTCTTCGCGGGCGCGTGCTGGGACTTGCAGCGGCGCGCGCGTGCTCCGGCAACTCAAGACGAAGGTGGCCGGCAGCGGCTCGGTCCCGTGAAGAAGGCGATGGGACAGGGGAGCTGCGCGGTTACATGCAGCGGGCGGCGGAGCACTTCCTCTGCGGGGCTTTGATGGCGCGGCCGGGCATGTGCGAGGAGGAGGCACGGGGTTGTGGATCCGAACAGCAGGGCTGCTGGTCCTTGCTCCGGCTTGTAGAAGAACGAGCAGCGCCATGTCCCTAGGGCGTGCTGATGCTTGCCGGCGGTGACGAGCGCAACTCCTCGGGCTTCCTGCGAGACGGGACAGAGACGAGAGAGGGATGAGATACAGAGAGGAGGAAAAACGGAGGAAGGAGAGGGCGCGACGGGGCTCATCTGCTCGGGCTCCGATCCAGAATGGGCAGGGAGGCAGAGGAGGGTTGGATTGAGGGGAGGCCTCGGTTGGTGGGGAGAGATCGAGAGGATTTTCTTGGATCGGGGGTTTGATGTTGGTTGGTCCGGGAGGGATTCCTAGGAAAACAGGTGGAGTGGCGGCGCGGTGGGATCAATGGGACAAGACCCCTAGGATCAAGGGTTGGACCTTATATTTATAGCAGATGAAATCGGTTTAGGGCGGTTAGGTCCCTCCGATCATAATCGGACGGACGGGAAAAATAGGCTAGGTATCCCAAAAAGAAAAATGGAGACGTTTTGTAGACATTTGGGGATGATCCGGACACAACGGTGACGACTGCCCGGGTCGGGTCCGGGGAAGTTTCGGACGCGCACATGAGGGGTCGGTGCACTATGCAAAGAGGGGTTGGCATGGGCCTAGGTGGATTGTGGAGAGCAGGTTGGTCTGAGAGAAGAGGGGAGAGATGCAGTCCGGCATGGTTTCCGGAGACCGAAAACGTCCGACGAAAAGACCGGCTATAATGCTGCTATAGTTATCCGTTGGGGTGTCAAACGGACTCCGAATGCGATGAAACTTGACACGCTGTCTATCTACACTATAATAAGACCACACGCCAACTTTCAACCCAATCCGAGAACATTTTCCGGCTACTTATAAAATAATATTTCGGACGTGTCGCGAGCGCTTGCGAGTGTGGGCTCAGAACGGACAACGGACGAAACTGGGGGAACCCAGACGGATGCAAGTTTTGAAAACATGCAGATGCAATGCGGATGATGACATGACAAGATGAGACACGCTAGCAAATGACAGGGCAACAACAGCGAATAACTGGAAGACACCTGGCGCAACGGTCTCGGGGCGTCACAACACTCCACCACTACGAGAGGATCTCATCCCGAGATCTAGGATGGCACCGGGGAAAACGGAAGAGAAAGAGAAGAGGTAAAACTAAGTTGCTTCTTTGACAAACGAGTGAAACCAAGAACCTTGAGAGGTTAAACCATCTTCGAGAAAAGAATACAACTTAGATGAACAAAGTTGAAAACACTCCGTCAGAAGAGAGGAACGAAGAAGAATAAATTCATACAGTACTCCGGTTGAAAAAGTGATAAGAAACTTGATAAGACGAAAAGAACTTGAGCAGCGGGCACACACTCCGGTTAACAGGATAAGCATGAAAAGATCGTGATCTTCACAATTCGAGATGAAGACTGGAAAGAGCAATATCACAAAGCCTCCGGAAGAAACGAAAGAATGGAATGGAATGGACGGAGGGGAACAAGATCTTGAGAGAGCATGCTTACAACAAATGATGGAATAGAATTATTGGATTATCAACAACGAAAAGCATAAACTTGATATGGTCTTATGGAATACATCTCAAAATTATGAGGTGACAACCTGCCACTCACGGAAAAAGATTGGATTGATAAGAACAAGGAGACGAGAAACTATTTCACCAGGAGGATAAAAGAAGAACTTGGGTCATTTATAAGCACCATAAATAGCAAAAATCCTTAGGGAAGGCTTTAGGTGGAATATAACCCAAGATAATTTCCAATGAAGAGATTTATGGGTTAAAAAGATGTCATGAACGAAGAGAATGTAGCAACCCGACCTCAGACGGTCAAGTCTCTATGCTTAAGTGTCATCCCTGGATCGGTATGCTAACACACACAGTACTTGAGGATTTATAACAGAGGTAAATCACATGTAAAAAGTAATGTAAATACTATTACCTCAATCCAAAATAGCGGAAGTAACAAGGTTGTGAATTCCCATCAACACCAACGGTAAAGTTGAGTGTAGAAATCGTAACCCTAACGTATCACTTACTCGTCGTAAGATAATCCTGCAACATGAGACGTTGCAGCCACAAAGGGTCAGTACATTGAATGTACTGGCAAATTCACACCATAGAGAATGATGAATAAAGGCTATCAATACATGCATATTTGGCTGGTGGAAAAGCTCTATGGTTATAAGGTTTTTGCGAAAAGCCAATTTTTCCCTACTGTAAAGGAATATAATTTATTTAACTATCATGGTGGTTGTTGAACATTGAGAATGGTTGACAGCATTCTCAATCCCAATTAAGCATCATCATTAAAACCTAACAAATTAATTAAAGTAACGTGATGAGATCAACAGGATAATCCAAGAACTAGATACTCAAGACGTCCATAACCGGGGACACGGCTAACCATGATTGGTTTATACACTCTGCAGAGGTTTGCGCACTTTTCCCCACAAGACTCGATCGCCTCCGTTGGATTTCTCACACTACATGGTGTTTGAGAAACGGATGACCGAGACACAGTCTTTCAGAAGCGCTAGCACCTTACGATGGATAGACCGGTACACCTACTTTCCCCTACATCTGCTAGTCTACCCTGTAAGAGTTCGCACGACTTAATCAACTATGCCAGAGCCCATAATGGCTTGTGGCTGCACACGGAAGTTTCTAGTATGAATAATCTCATGATCCCTTTGAGCCTGGGTGGCGGTCCAAAAGAAAAACAGGCAAGTCCTGGATTACCCAGGTGCCTAAACAGGCAATCCTAGAATAACCAGGTGCCTCAATCCACCCAGATGTGTGTTTAAGTTGCCACCTTAAGTAAACCATTAATTAAAAAATCTCACATCTGTCATGGATACTCTCAAAACCCAATCCACCTCTACGAGCATAGCATGGCAATATAAGCATAACGTAATAGTAACTCTCAAGGGTTTGATAATAAACAGGTAATAGGTACTACCTCAACTACTTCCCATCCCACAATTTAATTAGATCCTAATCATGCAATGTTTGAGGTTTGATCTAATGCATAAAAACTGGGTATGAAAGGGGATATGATCAAAGTGTGAACTTGCCTGCAGTGTTGATGAAGATGATTCGCACTCAAAAATCTTGATAGCTCTACTCGTCACACTTCGGTCAATCTATCGTAATCAAGCAATAGTAACCACACATAAACAATCACTCAAAAGACCAGAAAGATCGAAGGAGTCGATTCAGAAAACATCAAAACCAAGCAAATAGCTCTTGTAACATAAAACAATTTCTAATAGTACCAAAATTATGTGAATTTGGCCTTATCAGAAAATTTAGGTCAAGAGCTTCAATTGGCAAAAAGAATCAACTCGAAAGAAGTTACGGATAAAAAGATATGATCAAAAGAAGTTTGAATATGAATCTAAACAAAATTCAAAATTTGAAAATTTCAAAAAGTTGATGTGACAGGTTCACTAGATAGGTGAAAACAAGACGAAGCTATAGGTGCTGGTTTCATCTAATTTGGATAAACGAGTGAAAAGTTATGGCTATTTGAAAAATCAAGGCCAAGCTGTTTTATGAAAGAAAAAATAGCTACGGTTAAGGTATAACGTATAAATACGTAGACTAATTAATAAACTAATTATTTTATCATATTAGTCTGAAAATAATAAACTACGGAGGTATAAGGGGAAAAAAGACAAAGAAAGATACCTTTATAAGGCAGAGAAAAGACAACTTTGGAGGAAAGAGACAATTTCCAGAAGTTGCGCCGGAGAGGAGAAATATATTTTTCTTAAATGAATCTAGTCAAACCAAAATATTGATTTAACCCGAATCGGATGATTTTTTGAGGCTCTATGGGTCTATATTTATTGGTGGAAAAGAGGCTTAGGGGTCAAAGGCTAGGCAATGTGGGACTAAACGTAGACGAAAATATACGAAACAGGGAAGAAAAAGGCTAACGCCTCGCACGGCGGCACGGGCCTAAAGGCCTTAGGTGGTTCGGTCGGCCGCGCGCAATGCAGGTTTTTTTTGAGGAATTGAAAAGGAAGAAGAGAAAGAAAAAAAAACTATGAGGAGGAATAGGGTCTGCTGGGCCTGGCCCATATAGTAAAAGAAAAAAAATGATGGGGCGCCCGCTGGTACTATGCAGCGCACGTGAGTGACAAATAATTACGGGTCGCATATATAGTTTTTTTAAATAAAAACAGATAGGAAAACTGAGTAAATAAAAATAATATAAATTTTTATATAGGCATATTATATATCAAAATTTTCAGAAAAAGATTTTCTACAAGATGAACATTTTCCTATCATTAAATAAAATTCACACAAATTCAGATAATTCAAAGAGTGCTACTGGTCTAATAAAATCCAATAAAAATCATTTTAAAAATATCCAAATGATTTCAAATTTATTTCTCTCCAATTTTCTGTTGTAGGGAATCATGTTACCCTAATTTCCATATATTTTATTTTTGGAGAAAAATAATTTGAATAAAACTCAAGTAACTCCAAATTGAAAATAAATTCAAAAGAATTTTGAATTTAATTCTTTGAAACTCCCAACTCATATTTCATATAATTTGAAGAAGTCATTTTATCTTCTCTCATGAAAATCATTGAGTTGCATGAAGTTTATGAATTGAAATATTTCCAAATGAAATTCAATTATTTTCAAATACCCTTTCATTTAATTTAAATGGAAGAAGTCATATCATCTTCGCTCAAGGGTTTTGTATTTGAAAATAATTTGAATTCATGAAGATCATAAATGCAAAATGAAATTTTGGGAAAGTCCTTTTATTCCCTCTCATTTAACTTTCAAAAAAGTTTCGAATTCCACTCAATTTCACGCAATCAATAAACAATCAATCAAATCTATCTATTTATTATAACATTCCAGAATTTAGAATTTTGGGATGTTACAAACCTACCACCCTTAAAATGAATCTCGTCCTCGAGATTCGGAGAGGCTAGGAAGAAATAGGTTAGGTTCGGGGTCTCTTCAAAATTTCATCAATCATCTCCAGGGTCTGGGGTGCTACCACCCTTAGAAGCATTGTTATGGTTCCATCAAAACTCATATACTCCATCCCTATTCTTGACAGTGTCGGTCTTCTCAGATCCTCGAGAAAATTCCTCCTCCGAGCTCTTCCGGTAGTTGCATAACCTTTTCCTCAATTCTTCTGTCTTTCATCTAGGTAAGGTTCTTCCGAGACTGAGTCTTCTTAGCTGACGGGTTTGGTGCCAAAACTAAACAACTATCGATATCTCATGGTGGTCAACAATTTATGGTTTCTCCTGCAGGAAATGGGTCTGGGTTGATCCTCACCGTATGACCTACAGTTGGCAACAGGTGCCTTGTACAAGGGGAAAATTGCTATACCATTCTAAGGTTCAAACAAGGCTTAATACCGTCGTCTCTCTGCTATAGGTAAGTCACTCAGATTTACCATCCCATATAGCAAGGAGAATAATAAGAGTAAGTCGGTATGGTGATCAATCCATCCCGCACCCAGATCATTACCATGTATATGGTTTAGCGAATCTCGCATTCTAACACTTGGTCATCCTCACAAGCATTGCAGAATTTTTCTTGTCGACGAACCAAGTTCGGGTATATCCATAGATTCTGCAAGCCAGACAAACATCTAACGTTTCTTCACAACTCTCAGGTTTTGTGTTACTCCTATAAAATCGTCTGTCGACAAAGGTATATCCTCTTCCAGGGTTTTTCCTTCAGCAAGAATGTGCTTGCTTCTTGGCAGGTCTTGGGGCCTGTGGGTTATGGCACACCTCATCACTTGTAGTCCTTGAACTTATCATCTCATCAGGCAACTGATTAGTATTCCAACTTCCAACTTCCTAGTATTCTTAAATCCATCCAATTGTACTGTCTTCCTTCCTTCTATTGGCACCAAACTAGGACATGATTACTCAGACTCATCATGGAGTTTCCATTGATCCATATTTCCGACATCATACCTCCTTTATATCCAATAGTAATTCATCTCTTCATCCTCGTGGGATATCTCACATATCGAGATAAAATTTATACTCATGAAGTCCATATTCCACTTTGTGGAACATCATTATCCTTTCCAGGGTCAAGCGTTCTTACAGGGGAATATCGGCCATCTCTGCATGGCACTTCTTCAACTGGGAAACGTGAAACACATCATGAACTCCGGACAGTCCTTCGGGTGACTCCAACTTGTTGGCCACTTCTCCCATACGCTCCAAAACTCGGTATGGTCCTACAAATCTTGGGGCTAACTTTAGCTTAACTCCAAATCGTTTAACTCCTCGCAGAGGGGACACATGAAGACATGCTCCGTCTCCAATTTCATAGACTACCTCCTTGCGTTGGTGAGTCTGCATAACTCTTCTGCCTGGGCTGAGCTACCTTCAGTCTATCTCGAATCAACTTAACATTCTCTTCTGACTCCTTGATCACACTTGGTCCAACAACTGATAGTCTCCAACTTCATCCCACACACCCTTGGGGTTTCACACATATCGAGACAAAACTCGTATTCATTTTGTCTAAAATCCACTCAGTTGAGTATCCTTATCTTTTCCAGGGGTCAACGGTTCTTACAGGGTACTACCACCCTTAAAATCCACAAATCTTCCATAGATCATATTTCTCATATCCTTAGAATGGCCAAAATCCTTCTTCATAGAGTAACAACTCATAAAATCCATATCAGTACCAATGATGCTAACTTTATTCATTCTCAAATGATTATCTCTCACTCCTCCATTACATGTCTCAACTCAACACCTCAATATGAAAGAAAATGTTCTCACTTCTACTACTCCATTTCTTTTGTTGCAAACTCAACTATCTAGCACAAGTTTCCTTCTCCTTGGGGCATTTTCTGGCAAAGTGCCCTGCTCCATTACAACTAAAACATATTACTTCTGGCAAGTATTGAGGTTTCCTTTTTGGGCAACTGTTGAGGTAGTGCCCTGACTCCTTGCACCTGTAATAGGTGATATGACTCAGGTCCTTCCTGGAATCCAATCTGCTTCTCTTCCTGGACCTTTCCATGCCAATCATGGCTTCTATTTCCTGTGGGTCATATTCTACTTCCTTTGTCGGGAATTCTACTAGATCCCCATTCAAATAATTTTGGGAGATGTGTCCTTCTTCTCCACATGAATAGCAAGACTTAGTGTAGGGTTTTCTCGGGTCTTCTTTAGGTGTGTCCTCCATCACAGCTTCTTCTAAAATTTCTATGAGGGTTCCTTTCATTTCTTCTTTCTTCTGCTGGATGGTTCATTGTACCATGGGGTAAATGTGACACTGAGCAGGGTAGTGGGTAGTCCCTTCACACAACAAACAAGTAATCTGCCTAATTGGGCATCCTTCAACTGGGTGACTTCCTTCACAATTAGGGCATTCATCCTTGTGTTCTTTATGGGTGTGTCCTATTTCTCCACAAATCTTGTATGCAGAAGGTTTCTTCATATCCTTTCCATAAGGCTTCAACTTCTGGGACACAAGGTGAGATCTTTGCAGAGTCAACTTTAATTCTCTCCAAGTGGTTACTCCTTGCCATCCATTCATGGTTTGGTATATCCTCCAGCAAGTAGCAGCACCTCTTTCAAAGCACTGCAGAGCATGATGGGTCACATCATGTCCAACTATAGGGTTATTCTCCATGTGATCCTCCATGTTCTGAATCCATTGGTCCGTCTCCAATTGACTTAGCGGTCCAGAAAATATAAGCTCATCTTCATTCATCCTCTATTGGGTCCAGGGGTTTGGGGTAAGCAAAGAGAGAGGGAGAGGGATACACACAATACAAACAAAAGTTTTGAAAAGGCAGATTTTATCTGTGGCTGTCGGAAAAAAAATCAAAATAATGACAGCTCACAATCGTCGCATCTAACGTAGGTATATAACAGGGGTTTGGTCTTCTAAAGGTCAATGTCGCCAAACTCTTCAAGTCTTGTTCCTATCTTTGATGGCTTCTTCCTGATCATGTTTGTCTTTCTCAAGTCCTTTTGCCAGCTCATCTCAGTTGACGCGAAGTCTCTCGCGACGTCCTTTAATATTCTGGAGTTGCGTTCTAAACTTCTGGTTTCAACATCCTTCACATGAGCCATGGTCATACTGTCTTTCAGTTCCTGACAAATCTCGGGTATCTCGAGGTTGTAGCTCCTCCAGTTTGGCTACTTTCAGCTTTTGGTTCCTGAGTTCTTCACGAAATGCTTCCTTGTCTAATACGGCTTCATGGAGCTCCACCTTAAACTTCTTGATGTACTACTCCACATCCTGGTGATACACCAGCTAAGGTTAAAACTTCACCTTACTAATAGGTGCTCCATCAGCCTTCTTCCATCAAATCCATTCTGATGACATGCATCCTTAACTCAGCATGGTGACAATAGCATCAGCGGGAGATAACTTCTTGGATAGTTGTGTTTCTGCTCTTGTCATTTCCATGAGCTATCATTCCATAGTTGATATCTCCTGCCTTAGGGTTTTCTTGACAAAACTTTGAGTTCTCAATTCTCCATGTTCCGGCCTTTCTCCGATACACCTTGATCTCAGGTATTGACAACTTCCATAGTCTACCAAGTTCCATAAGGGTGGCCTTCCTAGGTCATACAAATCTGGGAATTCTTCAGAGCCTTCAAATTCTACTTGTCTTCGGTCTTCAACCGTTGTAGATTCCGTTATTCAGATGCACAGTAAAATCTTCTTCATTCCGAAGCGGTCTCGGTTGTCCGATATCTTGTGCATCTTGGAGTGGCCTCATCAGTCGAATCTTCATGTGGTCAAAAGGGGAGAGGGTATGGTCTCACTAAAGGGAATTTTTGAATAAGTTCAGAAGAGAAGAGAGGTAAAAATCTTTTTGAAAGGGAAAGTTGTAGAGAAAAATCTTTGCTATGGGCTTGCCAGTTTCTAGGGTCACGTCCTACAGTCAACATGTGCTCTGATACCATCTTGTAGCTACCCGACCTCAGACGGTCAAGTCTCTGTGCTTAAGTGTCATCCCTGGATCGGTATGCTGACACACACAATACTCGAGGATTTATAACAGAGGCAAATCACATGTAAAAAGTAACGTAAATACTATTACCTCAATCCAAAATAGCGGAAGTAACAAGGTTGTGGATTCCCATCAACACCAACGGCAAAGTTGAGTGTAGAAATTGTAACCCTAACATATCACTTACTCGTCGTAAGATAATCCTGCAACATGAGACGTTGCAGCCACAAACGGTCAGTACATTGAATGTACTGGCAAATTCACACCATAGAGAATGATGAATAAAGGCTATCACTACATGCATATTTGGCTAGTGGAAAAGCTCTATGGTTATAAGGTTTTTGCGAAAAGCCAATTTTTCCCTACTGCGAAGGAATATAATTTATTTAACTATCATGGTGGTTGTTGAACATTGAGAATGGTTGACAGCATTCTCAATCCCAATTAAGCATCATCATTAAAACCCAACAAATTAATTAAAGTAACGTGATGAGATCAACAGGATAATCTAAGAACTAGATACTCAAGACGTCCATAACCGGGGACATGGCTAATCATGACTAGTTTATACACTCTGCAGAGGTTTGCGCACTTTTCCACACAAGACTCGATCGCCTCCGTTGGATTTCTCGCACTACATGGTGTTTGAGAAACGGATGACCGAGACACAGTCTTTCAGAAGCGCTAGCACCTTACGATGGATAGACCGGTACACCTACTTTCCCCTACATCTGCTAGTCTACCCTATAAGAGTTCGCATGACTTAATCAACTATGCCAGAGCCCATAACGGCTTGTGGCTGCACACGGAAGTTTCTAGTATGAATAATCTCATGATCCCTTTGAGCCTGGGTGGCGGTCCAAAAGAAAAACAGGCAAGTCTTGGATTACCCAGGTGCCTAAACAGGCAATCCTAGAATAACCAGGTGCCTCAATCCACCTAGATGTGTGTTTAAGTTGCCACCTTAAGTAAACCATTAATTAAAAATCTCACATCTGTCATGGATACTCTCAAAACCCAATCCACGTCTACGAGCATAGCATGGCAATATAAGCATAACGTAATAGTAACTCCCAAGGTTTTGATAATAAACAGGTAATAGGTACTACCTCAACTACTTCCCATCCCACAATTTAATTAGATCCTAATCATGCAATGTTTGAGGTTTGATCTAATGCATAAAAACTAGGTATGAAAGGGGATATGATCAAAGTGTGAACTTGCCTACAATATTGATGAAGATGATTCGCACTCAAAAATCTTGATAGCTCTACTCGTCACACTTCGGTCAATCTATCGTAATCAAGCAATAGTAACCACACATAAGCAATCACTCAAAAGACCAGAAAGATCGAAGGAGTCGATTCAGAAAACATCAAAACCAAGCAAATAGCTCTTGTATCATAAAACAATTTCTAACAGTACCAAAATTATGTGAATTTGGCCTTATCAGAAAATTTAGGTCAAGAGCTTCAATTGGCAAAAAGAATCAACTCGAACGAAGTTACGGATAAAAAGATATGATCAAAAGAAGTTTGAATATGAATCTGAACAAAATTCGAAATTTGAAAATTTCAAAAAGTTGATGTGACAGGTTCACTAGATAGGTGAAAACAAGACGAAGCTATAGGCGCTGGTTTCATCTAATTTGGATAAACGAGTGAAAAGTTATGGCTATTTGAAAAATCAGGGCCAAGCTGTTTTACGAAAGAAAAAATAGCTACGGTTAAGGTCTAACGTATAAATATGTAGACTAATTAATAATCTAATTATTTTATCATATTAGTCTAAAAATAATAAACTACGGAGGTATAAGAGGAAAAAAAGACAAAGAAAGATACCTTTATAAGGCAGAGAAAAGACAACTTTGGAGAAAAGAGACAATTTCCAGAAGTCGCGCCGGAGAGGAGAAATATATTTTTCTTAAATGAATCTAGTCAAACCAAAATATTGATTTAACCCGAATCGGATGATTTTTGAAGGCTCTATGGGTCTATATTTATTGGTGGAAAAGAGGCTTAGGGGTCAAAGGCTAGGCAATGTGGGACTAAATGTACATGAAAATATACGAAACAGGGAAGAAAAAGGCTAATGCCTCGCACGGCGGCACGGGCCTAAAGGCCTTAGGCGGTTCGGCCGGCCGCGCGCAATGCAGGTTTTTTTTGAGGAATTGAAAAGGAAGAAGAGAAAGAAAAAAAACTATAAGGAGGAATAGGGTCTGCTGGGCCTGGCTCATATAGTAAAAGAAAAAAAATGATGGGGCCCCCGCTGGTACTATGCAGCGCACGTGAGCGACAAATAATTACTGGTCGCATGTATAGTTTTTTTAAATGAAAACAAAAAGGAAAACTGAATAAATAAAAATAATATAAATTTTTATATAGGCATATTATATATCAAATTTTTTAGAAAAAGATTTTCTACAAGATGAACATTTTCCTAGCATTAAATAAAATTCACACAAATTCAGATAATTCAAAGAGTGCTACTGGTCTAATAAAATCCAATAAAAATCATTTTAAAAATATCAAAATGATTTCAAATTTATTTCTCTCCAATTTTCTGTTGTAGGGAATCATGTTACCCTAATTTCCATATATTTTATTTTTGGAGAAAACTAATTTGAATAAAACTCAAGTAACTCCAAATTGAAAATAAATTCAAAAGAATTTTGAATTTAATTCTTTGAAACTCCCAACTCATATTTCATATAATTTGAAGAAGTCATTTTATCTTCTCTCATGAAAATCATTGAGTTGCATGAAGTTTATGAATTGAAATATTTCCAAATGAAATTCAATTATTTTCAAATAACCTTTCATTTAATTTAAATGGAAGAAGTCATATCATCTTCGCTCAAGGGTTTTGTATTTGAAAATAATTTGAATTCACGAAGATCATAAATGCAAAATGAAAGTTTGGGAAAGTCCTTTTATTCCCTCTCATTTAACTTTCAAAAAAGTTTCGAATTTCACTCAATTTCACGCAATCAATCAAATCTATCTATTTATTATAACATTCCAAAATTTCGAATTTTGGGATGTTACAGAGAATATGATGGATTTAGATATGTCACTCTTGACAAACATGTGTATCATGAAACACGGAGGGAAATTATCAAGAATGACATAACACCACCTGAAAAGATAAGAGAGAAAGAATTGCACTTCGGAATGTAAGATGAAGAATACTTGAGCTCCTCTGAAAAGAATCTCGATGAACACTTCGAGAAGGAATTACGTCCTTGATGAACCATCATGTAGAGCCTCCATGAAGAACTCTGGTAATAAAAGAATGATCAAACGAAATGAAGGATGAAAAGAATAAGGTTGAAGCCTTACAATGATTTAGATGGATCTTCGCGATGAGATAAAGTGGAAACTTGGAACTCCGAAAGAAAAGATAAAGCATCTCGAACCGAGAATGTGATATGATGTACCACTCAGGAACACCAGAATTAGATCACTTGGATGAAACAATAATAAGAATTACGTTATGCGTATCCTTCACCAATTTAAATTGATGACAAGCAACGGATTTGGCATACTACTTATTCTTGTAAAAATGAAAGGGTTAAGATAGATATAGCGCAAACTTGAGAAGGACTTCAACGAACCGACGGTATGATTGGAAAGAACGAATGAATTGATATGATAATGAATGACGAGAACTCTTGCATGAACCAGCGTAAGAATTGAAAAGAATGAAGAAAATAAAGAAACATCGAGAAGAATTAGCAGATGAACGAAGATGCTTGAGAGAATTTACATGCAAGTGAACGAAGAGATCCTGAGCTGATTAGAGAATACTTGAATGATACACCGGTAAGATTTGGAGAATGATAGCTGAAAGCTGAGAATGAATAAACCCGAAATGATGGCTTGAGAATCAAACTGAAAAGACTCATGAATTGCTCCGGATAGGTCAAAAGAATTATCTCACAATCAAAAGGGTGGCAACAAGCTTGAACTACACATCTTTGGAAGAACGGGTAAGATTGCAGCGAAACTCTTCTGCGGTCTTCAAATGTAGAGAATGACGATGAGAAGAACCACCATGAATTATTGAGGCACTCAGGAATAATGAAAAGCGAAGAGGTTGAGCCAACAATGAAAAGAATTTGAAAGATCTTGGAGAAAAGCATTTGACTGATGAAAAGTTCATTCTTACGTCAAACTTTGAAAAGAATTTAGGATAGCCCCGGGAAAATTAGAAGAGTCAGGTAAGATCCTGGAAAAAGACCTGTGGGTTAGGGCCCACTCAAGAGAAACACCGTTGAAATGATTACTTGAAAAGGAGATAGCACCGGTTGAATTAAATGGCTTGAATAAGATAAGACCTCGAAATAGGTTGAACGGATCTTGGATGACAAGACGAGCCTTCTGAGTTATCTTCAACATTCCGGAACAATAGAATAGCGAGAAGTGGATGATTATGAGGTGCACCGGCATGGGAAAGCATTTGAAATGAGGAAAAGGGATATGATCAACACCAAAAGCTTGAATTGAATCCACCGGAGAAGAAAACGAACAAAGAATGATGAACTTGTAAAGCATATTCATGAGAATCACCGGATAAGAACATGAAGGAAAAGAATGGAGAGACTTCCATCAATAAAGTGGATAGTTGATTAAGAAATCTGAATCCTTGAAGAAAAAGGGTGGGAGGGCGGGAAAACAAAGACAACTTCGGACGGATGAAACAAACAATGTTGGGAAAAACTGAGAGGTGATCTTGCAGATGTTGAAAAAGATTGGATCCACTTGAAGAGAAGCACACCGGTTGAAAAAGAATTAACATGACAATCTTGATTATCATGAGGGATTAGTATTCACATAGAAGTGTGAGAACACCGTTTAGGAAAGGTATGGAATCAACACTTGACTTCGAAGCAACTCGAATACCACAACTGAAAACAAAACAAAGGATTGGCTTGCAGAATAAGCCAGAACAAACATATGATAGAGATTTCGTCCGAAGTTTTCGTGGTGGGGCCCACACGGGCTCGATCGTACAACACCATCATGTACAAGGCAGTGCACATGACACACGAAGCGTCCCCAAGTCAGCATAGCCAAGGACTCTTTAAGACACAACGAGACCACTGTAAAACCAACCGTGGATAGACGGACCACTAGACGTCGAACTCCAATTTCATATCATACATCTGTCGGAGAGATATCCTAGGAGCTACTTGAATTCCCTCTTATAAACTCCCGAAGCTTTCCGGTTATGCAATCAGGTGTTGGGGATACAGGGGAAGCATAATATCTCACCCAAAACTAGCAAATCCTACATCCAGCTGTATCCATCCTTCAACACATAACCAAGAAACCTTCGGAAATCATTTACCTCAACCTTCGAAAAGCATCCGTTATACGAGTTATGGCAATACTCCCGAACTCCCGCCCCAGTACTGGGTGGCGTTGAGGTTATCTCACCAACAATTGTATAAAAGAGATTTTCGATGTCGGCGAACTCAGGTATTCCAGAACTGCAACGATAAAATTGTGACGACAACACCTCGGAGTTCAACTCCCCGGGACACTGCCACAACCCCTAAATGTTAGGAGGCACCAAGAATAATGTTCTCGTCACAAAACCATCGGAGCGATTCCAAGATACCCGCGCGATCCTAAATTTTTTTAGTGAAATTTGAGGAGAGAAGAGTCAAAACTCTACGTCAGGAGGCCTCACCAGAGCGACAAAGGGACTGAGGAGTAAAAAGAATCCTACTCTCCGATATATATAATCCTAAATGACTCAAAACATTTTTCTAGACTCAACAACGCCAGCGGTTCGATCAAGCAGGGGGCTCCTAAGTCGGGGAAGGCTTTGATTACCAACTTGTAACACCCACGATGCGGCTATATCTCCCACGTGTCGGAGCACGACTTAGAGGCATAACCGCATTGTAGGCATGTCGCAAGAGGGGCAATCTTGACACATCCCATGAACTGAATAAGAAAGAGGTACAGAGTTGGCTTACAATTGCCACTTCACACAATACATAAGAATAGCATTACATCATCCAGATACAATCAAGGTCTGACTATGGAACCAAAATAAAAGAAGACCACCCCTAATGCAAAAGATCCCCGATCGCCCCGACTGGGCTCCACTACTGATCAACTGGAAAAGAAACAACACAACGAAAATGATCTTCATAGAGCTCCTCCTTGAGCTCGGATTGCGTCACCTGTACGGTTATCATCGGCACCTGCAACTGTTTGAAGTAATCTGTGAGTCACGGGGACTCAACAATCTCACACCCTCGCGATCAAGACTATTTAAGCTTATGGGTAGGGAAAAAGGTAGTGAGGTGGAGCTGCAGCAAGCACTGGCATATATGGTGGCTAACATACGCAAATGAGAGCGAGGAGAGAAGGCAAAGCACGATCGTGAACTAGAAGTGATCAAGAAGTGATCCTGAAACTACTTACATTCAAGCATAACTCCAACACTGTGTTCGCTTCCCGGACTCCACCGAAAACAGACCATCACAGCTATACACGCGGTTGATGCATTTTAATTAAGTTAAGTGCCAAGTTCTCTACAACCGGACATTAACAAATTCCCATCTACCCATAACTGCGGGCACGAATTTCGAAAGTTCAAATCCCTGCAGGGGTGTCCCAACTTAGCCCATCACAAGCTCTCATGGTCAACGAAGGATATTCCTTCTCCCAGGAAGACTCGATCAGGCTCGGAATCCCGGTTACAAGACATTTCGACAATGGTAAAACAAGACCAGCAAAACTACCCGCTGTGCCGACAAATCCCGATAGGAGCTGCACATATCTCGTTCTCAGGGCACACCGGATAAACTAAGCGTACAGGAGTCGACGTAACCCAAGTTGACAAGGGATGGCCCTGCACGGTGCTCTAGTTTGGACCAACACTTAGAGGAGCACTGGCTCGGGGGTTTAAATAAAGATGACCCTTGAGTCTGCAGAACCCAAGGGAAAAAGGCTTAGGTGGCAAATGGTAAAACCAAGGTTGGGCCTTGCTGGAGGAGTTTTATTCAAGGCGAACTATCAAGGGGTTCCCATTATAACCCAACCGCGTAAGGAACGAAAAATCAAGGAACATAATACCGGTATGACAGAAACTAGGGCGGCAAGAGTGGAACAAAACACTAGGCATAAGGCCGAGCCTTCCACCCTTTACCAAGTATATAGATGCATTAATTAAAATAAGAGATATTGTGATATCCCAACAAAAATCCATGTTCCAACAAGGAACAAGCTTCATCTTCACCTGCAACTAACAACGCTATAAGAGGGGCTGAGCAAAGTGGTAACATAGCCAAACAACGGTTTGCTAGGACAAGGTTGGTTAGAGGCTTGACATGGCAATATGGGAGGCATGATATAGCAAGTGGTAGGTATCGCAGCATAGGCATAGCAAAAGAGCGAGCAACTAGCAAGCAAAGATAGAAGTGATTTCGAGGGTATGGTCATCTTGCCTGAGATCCCGCAAGGAAGAAGAACGAGTCCATGAAGAAGACAAACAGACATAGTCAAATGGATCCTCACAAACACGACATTAGCGGAACCAACCCGAAGAAGCAACACCGGAAATAAGCAAACAACCTAGTAAAAAACCATCACATAACATGGCATGATGCACATCCAAGTATGATGCATGTCCGGTTTAATGAACAAGGCATGGCAAAGTGCACAAACAATCCTACAAATTAAGTGGAGCTCAATATGCAACTCCGTTGCATAGTGACGAAACACCACGAAACTTATTTAGTTCTCTCTTGTTTATGTACCCAGCAATATTAAATGTTGTTAAGCATGGCAAGAGGTGGAGCATAAGTAAACTAAACATTTAGGCAAGTTTAAATGAGGCCGGAACAACAAGCAACAAGTCTGGAAAATCCTCATGTGCATATTTCAAAGTTGGTACTGTTCTGCCCTATACACAATTTTAGAGTTGTTAAACATGCCAAGTAAGGTCACCATGATAATCTATGCATTTTTCTACCCCATTTACATATAAAGTTTGTTACAAACCGAGTTACGGTTAAATAGTTATGAATTAAATCATTTTAGAAAGTTATTTAAGCAAATTTAAACAAACATCATTTTAAGCATTTTAAACATGGATCAAAATGACATATTATGAAACTAGATGAAAAACTAAGCATATTTCATATATAAATTGTTCTAATCCGATGCATGGTTAATTAGTTATTAGATGTATGAAGTCTAGGGGGTTTTCTGCAAAAACTGTTGTCTCTGGAAAAATACTAAAAACGCAGATCTGGAAAAAAAACTACACGGGTCGAAACTAAAACTGGAGCAGGCCCAACAAAAGAAAGACAAAGGGGCGCTGGGGCTTTCTCACCATGGGCCAAGCCCAGACGGTGGAAGAGGCAGGCCGGCGGGCGTTGGCTGGGCCTGACGTGGCCTCGGCAGAAATAGCAGGCGGCTTGGGCAGCGATGCGGTCAACGCGCTGGCACCAATTCAATCGGCTTTAGACAGGGGCGAAGCTGAGCAGGAGGCAGAACTTGGCGCTCGATGCAGAGAATTCGCGGGCGCAGGATTGGGTGAAGCAAGGGGGAGGGTCGACCGGTCGGAATCTGGCCGTGGAGACGTGCTGGCGTCGAGGTGCGGCGACGCTCGTGAGGTCCGGCGAGGACACGTCTTGAGGTGGAGCGGGGCGCCAGAGGAGGCAAGGAACGACGCCGGATTGGACGGCACGAGGCTGAAGATGGCGGGGCGCGATGTTTGTGACGTGCTGGTGGGTCTCCGGTGACGAGGTGACTGAGGAGGCTGGCGTTGGGGAAGAACTCGAGGGATATGGTTGCAGATCAACGGGACTTGGCCTCGGAGCAGCGGGGCGGTGATGTTGCCATCTGCTGGTGCTAGTCACCGGCGGCAGCCGGTCAGGCGAAGGCGAGGAGAAGGCCAGGGCGATGTGCAAGCCGACAGGGAGCATCTCCTCGAGGAAGAGGAAGAAACAGCGCGCGGTGGAGCTGGTCCTGGAGCGAGGCGGCTCGAATAAGAGGAAGCAGAGTCTTCGTGGGCACGTGTTGGGACTTGCAACGGGGGGCTTGTGCTCCGGCACCTCAAGACGAAGGTGGCCGGCAGCGGCTCGGTCCCGTGAAGAAGGCGATGGGACAGGGGACCTGCGCGGTTACATGCAGCGGGCGGTGGAGCACTTCCTCTGCGGGGCTCCGGTGGCGCGGCCAGGCATGTGCGAGGAGGAGGCGCGGGGTTGCGGATCGGAACGACGGGGCTGCTGGTACTTGCTCCGGCTTGTAGAAGAACGAGCAGCGCCATGTCCCTGGGGTGTGCTGATGCTCGCCGGCGGTGACGAGCGCAACTCCTCGGGCTTCCTGTGAGACGGGACAGAGACAAGAGAGG
Organism: Triticum monococcum; assembly: GCA_034509565.1. Taxonomy (NCBI): domain Eukaryota; kingdom Viridiplantae; phylum Streptophyta; class Magnoliopsida; order Poales; family Poaceae; genus Triticum; species Triticum monococcum. The sequence continues at coordinate 106,428,414 of CM067844.1, forward strand.
GATGAGATACAGAGAGGAGGAAAAATGGAGGAAGGAGAGGGAGCGACGGGGCTCATCTGCTCGGGCTCCGATCCAGAACGGGCAGGGAGGCAGAGGAGGGTTGGATCGAGGGGAGGCCTCGGTTGGTGGGGAGAGATCGAGAGGATTTTCTTGGATCGGGGGTTTGATGCTGGTTGGTCCGGGAGGGATCCCGAGGAAAACAGGTGGAGTGGCGGCGCGGTGGGATCAATGGGACAAGACCCCTAGGATCTAGGGTTGGACCTTATATTTATAGCAGATGAAATCGGTTTAGGGCGGTTAGGTCCCTCCGATCATAATCGGACGGACGGGAAGAATAGGCTAGGTATCCCAAAAAGAAAAACGGAGAAGTTTTGTAGACGTTTGGGGATGATCTGGACACAACGGTGACGACTGCCCGGGTCGGGTCCGAGGAAGTTTCGGACGCGCACGTGAGGGGTCGGTGCACTGTGCAAAGAGGGGTTGGCATGGGCTTAGGTGGATTGTGGAGAGCGGGTTGGTCTAAGAGAAGAGGGGAGAGATGTAGCCCGACACGGTTTCCGGAGACCGAAAACGTCCGACGAAAAGACCGGCTACAATGCCGCTATAGTTATCCGTTGGGGCGTCAAACGGACTCAGAATGCGATGAAACTTGATAGGCGGTCTATCTACACTATAATAAGACCCCACGCCAACTTTCAACCCAATCCGAGAACATTTTCCGGCCACTTATAAAATAATATTTCGGATGTGTCGCGGGCGCGTGCGAGTGTGTCTGGGCTTAGAACAGACAACGGACGGAACTGGGTGAACCCGGACGGATGCAAGTTTTGAAAACTTGGAAATGCAATGCGGATGATGACATGACAAGATGCGACACGCAAGCAAATGATAGGGCAACAACAGCGAATAACTGGAAGACACCTGGCGCAATGGTCTCGGGGCGTCACAGGGGCGCGCCCCAACGCGAGAAGAAGACCGTCAGGCTTGGCCCGACAGGCATAACCTCACCAGGGCCGAAAACCGCATGCGGACTTCATCCGGACTGTGCTGTGACGTCGCACGATATAGAGGCACCGCACACCCCTTATGCTTCACAGATGAGGTAATGGAGCACCAGTTCCCAGAAGGGTTTAAATCCGTGAACATTGAATCATACGATGGCACGACGAATCCCGCAGTATGGATTGAAGATTTCCTTCTCCACATTCACATGGCTCGCGGTGACGATCTTCATGCCATCAAGTACCTCCCCCTAAAACTCATGGGACCAGCACAGCACTGGCTAAACATCCTCCTAGAAAACTCCATTGGCAGCTGGGAAGATTAGGAGGATGCCTTTAGAGACAACTTCCAAGGCACCTATGTTCGGCCTCCAGACGCCGATGACCTTAGTCACATAGTCCAGCAACCCGGAGAGTCAGCCCGGAAACTCTGGACTAGGTTCTTAATTAAAAAGAACCAAAATGTCAATTGCCCGGACGCTGAAGTCCTCGCGGCCATTAAACACAGCGTCCGTGACGAGTGGCTCGCCCGACACCTCGGCCAAGAAAAACCGAAGTCTATGGCAGCCCTCACCACACTTATGACCCGCTTTTGCGTGGGAGAAGATAGTTGGCAAGCTCATAGAAGCAACATGTCAGGACCCCGATTCCAAGCCACATCGATCTAGCCGGTAACACCTCATATCACTTTGCGGCCTCACGCACGGTATCCCACGGGTGTCGCCTTACCATGGCCCGGGACCGTCTGCGCCTTTTGGCTCACGTATATGATAGTGTCGCTAGCATCCATATGACAGAGAACCCGGGCCGACATGGCTAGTCGTGAACCCAAAGCGGCACAGACCTATGGAGACAGGCATACATGAATCACATCGAACATGTCGGTCATCAACGAGTGATTCCGGGCTGTAGCACTGGGCTAACAGGACTCCGGGGATCCCGGGCTGTGGCAGCCTAGGCAGGACTCCGGAAGTCACCGCGTGACATTTCCCCGAAGGGACAGACATAGGGACGAAGTGAAACACATGCCGGCCAGTCAAGTGTCCTGAACAGTAGTGCTGGGCTAGCAGGACTCCGGTGAACCGGGCTGTAGCGGACTACCACGGCTCGAGGAACACTAGACTACATTTCCCCATAAGAAAGGCTGCCAAGGATAAACAACTAGATTATCGGATCCCACTCATACCAAGCATTTCAATCATACACACAATATGCCCGATATGAGTACATACAACATGGCATCACAACAAAACTCTACAACTCAAGTACTTTATTTAAAGGTTCCAGAGAGCCATACATAACATGTCATACAGATAGGGGTCACATGACCCAACACTCAAGTCATACAATCATACAAGCACATGCGGAAGCAACTAGTCTGAGTACAGACTCTAAAAAGAAAGAAGGCTTTTCAAAGCCTGTCTATCTACATAGGGCCCTCCATGGCCAGGATCACCACCTGGGTGGCTAGTCACTCGTCGACGTCAAGGTCTACATAAAACCCATCGGAGGGGGCAGTGTTGTCGTCTGAAAACAATAAATAAGCAAACATGAGTACAAAGGTACTCAGCAAGTCTTACATCAGAACCTACTATACATGCTTATTCTCAAGAAGGTGGTGGGGTTATGCAGCAAGCCAGCTTTGACTCTTGGCTAAGCTACCCTACGGAACCTCTTTAGTAAAATAGTTTTCGCACACGAGTCCACTACTCACCAATACAATACCCCACTGGGGATCCTCCCTCGTCATCCTACGAGGGGGCCATCCTCGGTACTCACACTTATCTTGAGTCTTTTAGTAGTATCCATTAACTTGTCTATGAACTGTATAGGCAACCAAGTAGTCCTTTACCGCGGACGTGGCTATTCGAATAGTTTTATACCCTGCAGGGGTGTACTTCTTCACACATGTTTCCACCACTTAGCGTCTGCACATGACATGTGCTCGGCAGACTTCAAGGAAAAACTGACGTGGGTGTAGACCACGACCTGACTAACCTCACAAGTCTCTAGTCCAGGGGTATCGCCTATTCAGGTTCCATCCGCAAGGAAATCTGGCCGGGGTGTCCTCAACGGCCCCAAACGATGTGAACAGGGTTCCCGAGACACCAAACGGGTGACTCGGTACATCGTGCCACGGTGTATCTACCGCAACATAGCCCACCCCTAGGGTCAGCGCTACGCACGGCCGCCAACACATGTCCTACAAACACCAGAAACTAGTTGCAACTCCTGGACAGAGGCGAGAGGGGTCAGTAAGTCGAGCGGGGTCATATTTCAGGGCCCAATGTGTGGTAGTAGCTGAATCTTAAATCACGCATACAGATCTCAGTTCTTAGGGATGGCCTCAATGAAACAACCCACCATCTACTCCAACATGGCCTCTCATCGATACCTTTAGCAAACATGTTCAACACATCCCTCATATTACCGACATAAGCATTTCACTCTAGCCCATCACCCAGATGAACCAGACCTGATGCAACTCTAAGCATAGCAGGCATAGCAAGGTAGGAATCACATACATGGCTCAATCAACTCCTACACATGCTAGTGGGTTTCATCTAGTTACTGTGGCAATGACAGGTCATGCAGAGGATAAGGGTTCAACTACCGTAGCACACAGCAGTTTGAATCGCGATGTCTTAATGCAGTAAACAAGAGCAGAAGCGGGAACATGGGTTTGTATCGGGATGATCAATGGGTTGCTTGCCTGATGGAGTGGTAGCGGGATACTGCCCTTCAGTTGGATACTCGTGAATATCCTCGGAGGCAGAACCTACCACAGAGAACACATCGGAACACAATCAACACATGACGATATGCAACAATATGATGCATGCTATGACATGGCAATATGATTGTGTCTTGGCCTAATGCGAGCTAAAATAGGAAGGAATGAACTCATTTGAATCAAAGATTCAAATATTAGCTCATTAAACATAGCATTTATAGTGCATTACCTTATTCTGCTTAAACAGCAAGGTAAACTTGTTTTTTCATGCATGAAACCATTACAGATGGATAGATTGAATTTTTCTAATAATTTTTCATATATAATTTATCTCATTTGGAGCTATGGTTGAATTTCTATGAATTTTTGAAGTTTGAACTATTTTCTAGAATTTCCTGAATAAAAATAATTCTAGAAATTCAATTACTGCGTCAGCAATGGGTCAGGGTGACGTCAGCAGGTCAAAGGCGCCAGGCCAGGTCAAACCTCACTGGTGGGGCCCACTGGTCAGTGTCTCTGTGCACTAACTACGTTTAGTTAGCCTAATTGACTGGCAGGGCCCACTAGTCAGTGACTATACTAATTAACTAACCTATTTAGTTAGCACTAATAGAGTAATTAGTCGGGCGGGGCCCGCGTGTCGGTGAGAGAGAGGGGGAGGTCAACCCACGTCAGCAGGTCAACCTCGCCGGTCAGCGGGTCAAAACCTGCCGGCGTTTAGCCGCCGGCGAGGCCAGACGCGGTGGCGCGCTGCGGAAATCACCCACAGGGCACCAAGTGATGCGCGGAGAGCAGCTACGGGTAGCTGGGGATGAACCGCGACGTTTGGTGGTGGTGGTTGGGCTCGGGGTGGCCGGAAACGTCGCCGGCGACGAGCCTTGCGGTCGCCGGAGTCGGGTGAAAATGAGCCCGAGGCTACGGGGCACGGCGAGGCGTGTGGTGAGGTGCGTTGTGCCCCTAGGGATGCGGTGGAGTGGTTAGACTAGGTGGCGTGGCCGGAGTTTGGCCGGAGACACGTCGGCGACGAGCTCCACGGCGGCGCATGCGGGTGAGCTTCGTGTGCTCGTTGTGGTGCACGAGAAGAAGAATGGGGAGGATGGGGAGGTGCAGCAGCTCATGGCGATCACGTAGAGGCAGACGGCACGGTCGGGGACGAGTCGATGCGGCGGCGATGTCGGAAGGGATCTCCGGCGATGCTCGGTGAAGAAGAGGTCGAAGAAGACGTTGTAGAGCGTGTGAGCGCTCGGGGCTCAGCTGCTCGAGGGAGTCGACGATGGCGGAGAGGATGGACACGGTGGTGCAACACGGGGACGACGGTGTACGCGGTTTCACGATGGCGCGAGCACGGCAGCGTCGGCCATGGCGGGGGAAGAGCGAGGGAGAGGGACCAGGGGGAAAGTGCGGTGTCTGCGAGGTCGGGGGAAGCAAGGGAGTTCGTCCCACGTCGACATCTCGACGAGGGGAGCGGCGAGGCGGCGGCAGCTGCGTGGCGCGCATGCGGTGCTCGCCGTCGAGCACCTGCCTGCCTGCCTGGCCGAGCCAAGCTGCTTGCTGGCGCGGTGGCTGGGCTGGGCCGGCAGGTGGGCCTGGTGGGTGGCGCCAGGTAAGGCCCAGGTGGGCTTCTCCCTCTCCCTTTTTTTTGATTTTTGTTTTCCTTTTCTATTTTTCTGTAGCTTTAGGGCTTTATTAAAAATACCTAGGCACTTTCTAAAATCCTAAAAATAATTGTGGGCTCTATTGGGATTATTCCTAACAGCCCTGACTTAATTCCAGAATTATTTGAACATTTAAAATATTTAGTAGCATTTAAATGTCGAAAGGCAACACACATATGATTTAATCCCAGTGACCTTTTGTTGACCTAGAAAAATGTGCACCTATTTTGCCAGAGGTTCTAACCCAAGGCAAGGAGGGTGAACATTTTAGAAGGGCATTTCAGGTTCATTGAAATTATTTTTAGTAAACCCTAGTTGATTTCAAGAGGGGTGCTGGGGGTTCTGCCTTTCCCATTTCAAGTTTCTGATGAAAAGTAAACATGATGCACACTCTAATGCATGGACTAGATAGGGTGTGACAACTCACCTCCACTCAAAAGAATCTCGTCCCAAGATTTAGGATCCTCTGGAAAGAAGGTGGGGTACTCGAGTCGAAGATGATCCTCCCTTTCCCAAGTGGCTTCTTTCTCGGAATGGTGTGACCATTGAACCTTGAGAAACTTGATATTACGACGTCAAGTGGTACACTCGGCTTGATCAAGGATACGAACGGGATATTCCCGATAAGAGAGGTTATCTTGTAGATCAAGCGTTTCGTGGTCCACTCCACGGATAGGATCCGCGAAGCAACGCCTGAGTTGTGAAACATGGAAGATATCATGAACTCTGGAAAGATGCGGAGGTAGTTCCAATTGGTAGGCAACTTCTCCTCGTTTGGCAAGAATGCGAAAGGGTCCAATGTAACGAGGAGCCAATTTGCCTTTGATACCGAAACGATGGGTTCCTTTTAACGGGGTAACCCGAAGGTAAGCCTTCTCGTCGACTTCATAAGTCATAGGCTTATGTTTACGATCATATTGACTCTTTTGACGAGATTGGGCTGTTTTCAATTTCTCACGAATAATGTGAACCTGCTCTTCCGCTTCCTGAATCATATCCGGGCCAAAGAGTTGTCTTTCCCCGGTTTCTGACCAGTTAAGAGACATTCGACATTTTCGTCCATAGAGAACTTCGAAAGGAGCCTTGCCCAAGCTAGCTTGATAACTATTGTTATAAGAAAACTCCACGAATGGAAGGCATTTTTCCCAACTCATTCCGAACGAGATAACAGAAGCTCGGAGCATATCTTCCAGAATTTGATTGACTCGCTCTACTTGACCACTTGATTGAGGATGGAAGGCGGTGCTAAAGGAAAGATGAGTTCCCATAGCATTTTGGAAACTTTCCCAAAATCGAGAGGTGAAGAGACTCCCACGGTCTGAGTTAACTTCCAATGGGACACCATGGAGAGACACTATTCGGGAGATGTATAAATCAGCTAGCTAGCTAGCGGTGATACTGTCACGAACAGGTAGAAAGTGGGCTACTTTGGAAAGTCGGTCGATCACAACGAAGATGGCATTATTCCCTCTCTTGGTCCTGGGAAACCCAGTGATGAAATCCATACTTATTTTATCCCATTTCCATTCAGGAATAGCCAAAGGTTGAAGGGTGCCAGCAGGCCGTTGGTGCTCTGCTTTAACACGACGACAGACGTCGCAATTAGCAATGTATTGAGCGATTTCTCTCTTCATCCTAGTCCACCAAAACCTCTGGCGTAGGTCTTGATACATTTTGGTACTACCGGGATGAATGTTGAGAGGGGATTCACGAGCTTCCTTAAGGATCAACTGGCGTACATGTTGTTTCTTGGGAACCACCAGACGGTTCTCGAAGAAGACAACACCTTGCTCATCCATGGAGAAACATTTAGCAACTCCGCTAACGATGTTTTCCTTAATCCGGGATATGCCCTTATCACGCTTCTGGGCAGCTATGATTTGATCCATAAGGGTAGGTTTCGCCACCAGGGTGGATAGGAATCCTCGAGGAACAATGTGAAGATTAAGCTTACGAAATTCCTCATGGAGAAGTGGTTGACTTTGTTGTAACATCAGGTTGTTACAATAGGACTTACGACTTAGTGCATCGGCCATGACATTGGCTTTCCCTGGGGTGTAGGTTATTCCTAAGTCGTAATCCGAGATCAACTCGACCCAACGTCTTTGCCTAAGATTCAAATCTGGTTGGGTGAAGATATATTTCAAACTTTGGTGATCGGTGAAGATCTCACAACGATTACCGAGGAGGTAATGTCGCCAAGTTTTAAGTGCATGGACTACAGCTGCAAGCTCTAGATCATGTGTGGGATAATTTTCCTCATGTGGGTGTAATTGCCGTGAAGCATAGGCAATTACCTGACGATCTTGCATGAGTATGCAACCTAGTCCTTGTCGCGAGGCGTCGCAATAGATAATAAAGTCCTTGGAGAAATCTGGTGGTACCAGTACGGGGGCAGATGTCAGGCGTCTTTTCAGTTCCTGAAAGCTGAACTTGCACTGCGGAGTCCACTCGAACTTTTTATCTTTCTTGAGGAGTTCAGTTAGAGGTTTAGCAACCTTGGAGAAATTCTGGACGAAGCGGCGGCAATAGCTCGCTAAGCCAAGGAAGCTCCGAACTTGCTTGACCGTCTCAGGTGGAGTCCAATCAAGGACGGCTTGAACTCGCTCGGGATTGAAAGCAATACCCTTACCAGAGATTACATGGCCTAGATAGGTCACTTCTGGCAACCAAAATTCACACTTGGAGAATTTGGCATAAAGGCGATGCTCTCGAAGTTTCATCAATACCAGCCTCAGATGTTCGGCATGTTCCTCTTCATTCTTGGAGTAGATGAGTATGTCATCGAGGTATACTACGACGAATTTATCCAAGTACTCCATGAAAACCGAGTTCATTAACCGGGAGAAGGTGGCTGGGGCATTGGTTAAACCGAAGGACATAACGGTGTACTCGTATTGGCCATAACGAGTAACAAAGGCCGTTTTGGGGATGTCCCCGTTTCTGATTTTGATTTGATGGTAACCCAACCTCAAATCCATCTTGGAAAAGACTGAGGATCCAGCGAGGTGATCATACAGATCGTTGATCCTGGGAAGCGGGTATTTGTTCTTGATGGTGACCAAGTTGACGGGTCGGTAATCCACAACCATTCGATCTGTTCCATCCTTCTTCTTGACGAAGAGGACGGGGCAAGCCCAAGGAGAGGAACTAGGACGGATGAAACCCTTGTTCAAGGACTCATCGAGTTGGTTCTTAAGCTCGGCTAGTTCTAGGGGTGCCATCTTATAGGGTCTTCTAGAAATTGGAACGGTTCCTGGAACAAGGTGTATCACAAACTCGACATCCCTATTAGGTGGAACACCTGGCAGTTCTTCTGGAAAGACATCCGGAAAGTCTCGGACTACCGGAACATCCTCAAGGTCCGGAAGGGGATTGGCATTTAGGGAGTAAAGTTGGCGCTTGGCCACTCGAGTTAAGACATTAACTATCTTGCCCGAGGGGTGAGTAAGTTGAACGGTTCTAGTGGCACAATCGATCTTAGCATAATGAGCTGACATCCAGTCCATACCCAAGATGATGTTTATATCCGAGGACTTGAGAGCTATTAAGGATGCAAGGAAGACAAGTCTATCGACAAGAATTTCGTTCCCATGGCTTACTCTAGAAGTTTGCCATTTGGAACCCGGAGTTTGAATTACCATGGAAGTGGGCATGCCACAGAATGTTGTGTTATGCAATCGAGCATAGTTCTCGGATATGAATGAATGAGATGCTCCAATATCGAAAAGAACAGATGCCGGATGGCAGTTAACAAGGAGCATACCAAGGACGACGTTAGGATCCTCATGAGCCTCCTCGGCTGAAACATAATTGACATGGCCACGTGCAGTGGTGGCCGGCTTGGCGTAGAACGTTTTTCCCGCGGGCTTACCACGGCCAACAGACTTTCCAGTTTGATTGGGGTTGTTGTTCTGGGGACACTCTCGGCTATAGTGACCCGGCTCTCCACACTTGAAGCATGTTACCACATTGGGGCGTGGAGCAGCATTAGCAGCGGGGCCACCATAGGGCTTGGGCGGTGCAATTTGCTGGTTGGGACGAGGCGCCTCAAAGGATGGCCTCGGGGTGAACCTAGGTGGCAGTGCCGTGCTTGGAATCCACACCCGACGCTTCTGAGCTCCAGAGCCGGATGAAGAGCCAAAATCACGGGAGTGCTTGCATGAAGCGTCATAATCAGTCTGGCCTGTCTCAGCACTGATGGCTTTGTTGACCAACTTCTGAAAGGATGTGCACTCGTGCAGACGAAGATCGCGGCGAAGCTCAGGGCTAAGTCCCTTGCGGAACCTTGCCTGCTTCTTAGCGTCAGTCGATACCTCTTCAGGGGCATAACGTGCCAGGTTCCCAAATTCACGACTGTAAGCATCTACAATCAGTCTTCCTTGGGTGAAGTTGCAAAACTCCTCCCTCTTGCGATCCATGAGACCTTCCGGAATGTGATGCTCACGGAAAGCCTCACTAAATTCAGCCCAAGTAGTGATTTGACCGACCGGGCGCATAGCTTCGAAGTTTTCCCACCAATGGCTAGCAGGGCCTTCGAGGTGATAGGCAGCATAGGTAACCTTGTCGGCTTCGGCTACGTTGGCAGAACGTAGCTTGTGGGTGATGCTGCGAAGCCAGTCATCCGCGTCGAGGGGCTCGACGGAATGGTTAAACTTTGGTGGGTACAGCTTGATAAAGTCATTGATTGACACCAAGTCATTTCGCGGGTGGCGTGCAGTGTTCTGCTCAATCCGCTCCAGCAGGCGGTTGGTCTCACGCTTGTTTCTTTCCGCCTCCAGCATTACTTCGGCCAGAGAAGGCGGGTGAGGCAGATTTTCACCTCTAGCAGCACTGGCTTCCCCTTGCTCCGGGGCAGCAGGGTTGCTGCGGGTGTTGACCATCCTAGGAGAAAACAAGACAACGATTTAGACAAGGATGGCTCAAACTTAGCAAGGAAGTGCAGAATGTAATGGATAACACGGAATGCAGAGATGTTCATCCGTATGGCTTGGTAATATAAAACTGCCATATATATACCAACGGTCATACACATCATACATAGTTTAGTACAAGCCCAGGCTACAGTACAACTATGATGAAAGATGTTACATCTCATCAGAGGCATTCCAAGCTCCTATACATTTTTGTCTACACCTCCGGAATCGGTTACACGCAAAGTCATATTCCACAAGTCACGCAGGACAGTGGAGATACAACTACTACAATACAAGTGCTACTACTACTAACTCAGACAGCTCCGTAGTAGTCCTCATAGAAGTCACCTCCATAGCCTGGAAGTTCAACGTGACCATCCGGGAACAGACGGTCCTAAGGAGCCTGTGGACCATAGGGGCTAGGATGGGGTCTTGGACCAACAAACGGTGGCCTGCGGGGACCACGGGGTGGGGTGATGCCTCCCACATCACGCCAATCCACCACGTCTAGCAAAGCAGACCTCACAAGATATAGATCCCTTGTATCCATAGATCCAGCTTGCACCGCAGGTGCAAACCGAGTCAATGTGGCCCAATGATCAGCACGAGTATTAAAAAGCTCCAACCTCAAGGCCCGATTCTCTCGGTCCTTATCTTCGAGCATCTCAGCAGTGGTACGAGTTAATGAATCCTCCTGGGTGGAGTCAGCATAGATAGCCTGAAGATACCCTTGCGCTCCCGGAAGTGAAGCTGGCATGTAACGGAAATCAGTGTTCCGAAGCAGGCCAGTCCGGACTCGCATGATGGTCATCATGGAATAGGCAGCATCCTGCACAGCCATCTCAACGGTAACCCCGAGTCCATAGGAACAGTGAAGGGGCTCGGTAGATCCAGGATAAGAAGGAAATATCCTGACGGTGCAGAAGTATTGGCTTTGATTAAAGTCGCGGAACTGCTCTTCGACGATGTATTCGGGATACCAACGGTAACCCGTCTCGATCATGACCCGGACTAACATAGCAGCATGACCGGGCACGTCGAGGCACCTGGTGAGGCGAACCACTTGGTTATGAACACGGTTGGCCATCTGAAAGCACAACCACAATGCAAAGACATTAGAATTTCTAGGGAAAATTGGACAGCATAACGGCTGTAAATGCTCAGAAAAAGATTTGAGACATCCACAACAGTTCACAATACCGCTCAACAACATCATATCAAGGTTCTGATTCAAATAGCAACATACTAAAAATAGTAGAAACTGAACTGGGACTTGTAACAATAATCCTATAAGCTACTATGGATTAGTAACACGTGAACCTGATAGAAGAAGAGAGCCTAGTCCTTAACCCACGTTGAATGAGAAGAGAATGACTCAGATCAGAGGGCATAAGGTAAAGGAGTAAAAGAACCTTACGTTCCCTCCCACAATCAATTCCCCTACATATAACTAAAGCATTTCTAGACTCGACATCGACCAGTTTGGCTCAACGAACCTACAGGCAGTCCGGCTCTGATGCCAACGTTGTCAGGACCCCGATTCCAAGCCACATCGATCTAGCCGGTAACACCTCATATCACTTTGCGGCCTCACGCACGGTATCCCACGGGTGTCGCCTTACCATGGCCCGGGACCGCTTGCGCCTTTTGGCTCACGTATATGATAGTGTCGGTAGCATCATATGACAGAGAACCCGGGCCGACATGGCTAGTCGTGAACCCAAAGCGGCACAGACCTATGGAGACAGGCATACATGAATCACATCGAACATGTCGGTCATCAACGAGTGATTCCGGGCTGTAGCACTGGGCTAACAGGACTCCGGGGATCCCGGGCTGTAGCAGGCTAGGCAGGACTCCGGAAGTCACCGCGTGACATTTCCCCGAAGGGACAGACATAGGGACAAAGTGAAACACATGCCGGCCAGTCAAGTGTCCTGAACAGTAGTGCTGGGCTAGCAGGACTCCGGTGAACCTGGCTGTAGCGGACTACCATGGCTCGAGGAACACTAGACTACATTTCCCCATAAGAAAGGCTGCCAAGGATAAACAACTAGATTATCGGATCCCACTCATACCAAGCATTTCAATCATACACACAATATGCCCGATATGAGTACATACAACATGGCATCACAACAAAACTCTACAACTCAAATACTTTATTTAAAGGCTCTAGAGAGCCATACATAACATGTCATACAGATAGGGGTCACATGACCCAACACTCAAGTCATACAATCATACAAGCACATGCGGAAGCAACTAGTCTGAGTACAAACTCTAAAAAGAAAGAAGGCTTTTCAAAGCCTGTCTATCTACATAGGGCCCTCCATGGCCAGGATCACCACCTGGGTGGCTAGTCACGCGTCGACGTCAAGGTCTCAGCAAGTCTTACAAAGGTACTCAACAAGTCTTACATCAGAACCTACTATACATGCTTATTCTCAAGAAGGTGGTGGGGTTATGCAGCAAGCGAGCTTTGACTCTTGGCTAAGCTACCCTACGGAACCTCTTTAGTAAAATAGTTTTCGCACACGAGTCCACTACTCACCAATACAATACCCCACCGGGGATCCTCCCTCGTCATCCTACGAGGGGGCCATCCTCGGTACTCACACTTATCTTGAGTCTTTTAGTAGTATCCATTAACTTGTCTATGAACTGTATAGGCAACCAAGTAGTCCTTTACCGCGGACGCGACTATTCGAATAGTTTTATACCCTGCAGGGGTGTACTTCGTCACACATGTTTCCACCACTTAGCATCTACACATGACATGTGCTCGGCAGACTTCAAGCGAAAACTGACGTGGGTGTAGACCACGACCTGACTAACCTCACAAGTCTCTAGTCCATGTTTATCGCCTATTCAGGTTCCATCCGCAAGGAAATCCGGCCGGGGTGTCCTCAACGGCCCCAAACGATGTGAACAGGGTTCCCGAGACACCAAACGGGTGACTCGGTACACCGTGCCACGATGTATCTACCGCAACATAGCCCACCCCTAGGGTCAGCGCTACGCATGGCCGCCAACACATGTCCTACAAACACCAGAAACTAGTTGCAACTCCTGGACAGAGGCGAGAGGGGTCAGTAAGTCGAGCGGGGTCATATTTCAAGGCCCAATTTGTGGTAGTAGCTGAATCTTAAATCACGCATACAGATCTCAGTTCTTAGGGACGGCCTCAATGAAACAACCCACCATGTACTCCTACATGGCCTCTCATCGATACCTTTACCAAACATGTTCAACACATCCCTCATATTACCGACATAAGCATTTCACTCTAGCCCATCACCCAGATGAACCAGACCTGACACAACTCTAAGCATAGCAGGCATAGCAAGGTAGGAATCACATACATGGCTCAATCAACTCCTACACATGCTAGTGGGTTTCATCTAGTTACTGTGGCAATGACAGGTCATGCAGAGGATAAGGGTTCAACTACCGTAGCACACAGTAGTTTGAATCGCGATGTCTTAATGCAGTAAACAAGAGCAGAAGCGGGAACATGGGTTTGTATCGGGATGATCAATGGGTTGCTTGCCTGATGGAGTGGTAGCGGGATACTGCCCTTCAGTTGGATACTCGTGAATATCCTCGGAGGCAGAACCTACCACGGAGAACACATCGGAACACAATCAACACATGACGATATGCAACAAATATGATGCATGCTATGACATGGCAATATGATTGTGTCTTGGCCTAATGCGAGCTAAAATAGGAAGGAATGAACTCATTTGAATCAAAGATTCCAATATTAGCTCATTAAACATAGCATTTATAGTGCATTACCTTATTCTGCTTAAACAGCAAGGTAAACTTGTTTTGTCATGCATGAAACCATTACAGATGGATAGATTGAATTTTTCTGATAATTTTTCATATATAATTTATCTCATTTGGAGCTATGGTTGAATTTCTATGAATTTTTGAAGTTTGAAATATTTTTTGGAATTTCCTGAATAAAAATAATTCCAGAAATTCAATTACTGCGTCAGCAATGCGTCAGGGTGACGTCAGCAGGTCAAAGGCGCCAGGCCAGGTCAAACCTGACTGGTGGGGCCCACTGGTCTGTGTCTCTGTGCACTAACTACGTTTAGTTAGCCTAATTGACTGGCAGGGCCCACTAGTCAGTGACTATACTAATTAACTAACCTATTTAGTTAGCACTAACAGAGTAATTAGTCGGACGGGGCCCGCGTGTCGGTGAGAGAGAGGGGGGAGGTCAACCCACGACAGCAGGTCAACCTCGCCGGTCAGCGGGTCAAAACCTGCCGGCGTTTAGCTGCCGGCGAGGCCAGACGTGGTGGCGCGCTGCGGAAATCGCCCACAGGGCACCAATTGATGCGCGGAGAGCAGCTACGGGTAGCCGGGGACGAACCGCGGCGTTTGGTGGTGGTGGTTGGGCTCGGGGTGGCCGGAAACGTCGCCGGCGATGAGCCTTGCGGTCGCCAGAGTCGGGTGAAAATGAGCCCGAGGCTACGGGGCACGGCGAGGCGTGTGGTGAGGTGCGTTGTGCCCCTAGGGATGCGGTGGAGTGGTTAGACTAGGTGGCGTGGCCGGAGTTTGGCCGGAGACACGTCGGCGACGAGCTCCACGGCGGCGCGTGCGGGTGAGCTTCGTGTGCTCGTTGTGGTGCACGAGAAGAAGAATGGGGAGGATGGGGAGGTGCAGCAGCTCACGGCGATCACGTAGAGGCAGACGGCGCGGTCGGGGACGAGTCGATGCAGCGGCGATGTCGGAAGGGATCTCCGGCGATGCTCGGTGAAGAAGAGGTCGAAGAAGACGTTGTAGAGCGTGTGAGCGCTCGGGGCTCAGCTGCTTGAGGGAGTCGACGATGGCGGAGAGGATGGACACCGTGGTGCAACACGGGGACGACGGTGGACGCGGTTTCACGGTGGCGCGAGCACGACAGCGTCGGCCATGGCGGGGGAAGAGCGAGGGAGAGGGACCAGGGGGAAAGTGCGGTGTCTGCGAGGTCGGGGGAAGCAAGGGAGTTCGTCCCACGTCGACAGCTCGACGAGGGGAGCGGCGAGGCGGCGACAGCTGCGTGGCGCGCATGCGGTGCTCGCCGTCGAGCACCTGCCTGCCTGCCTGGCCGAGCCAAGCTGCTCGCTGGCACGGTGGCTGGGCTGGGCCGGTAGTTGGGCCTGGTGGGTGGCGCCAGGTAAGGCCCAGGTGGGCTTCTCCCTCTCCCTTTTTTGATTTTTGTTTTCCTTTTCTATTTTTCTGTAGCTTTAGGGCTTTATTAAAAATACCTAGGCACTTTCTAAAATCCTGAAAATAATTGTGGGCTCTGTTGGGATTATTCCTAACAGCCCTGACTTAATTCCAGAATTATTTGAACATTTAAAATATTTAGTAGCATTTAAATGTCCAAAGGCAACATACATATGATTTAATCCAGTGACCTTTTGTTGACCTAGAAAAATGTGCACCTATTTTGCCAGAGGTTCTAACCCAAGGCAAGGAGGGTGAACATTTTAGAAGGGCATTTCAGGTTCATTGAAATTATTTTTAGTAAACCCTAGTTGATTTCAAGAGGGGTGCTGGGGGTTCTGCCTTTCCCATTTCAAGTTTCTGATGAAAAGTAAACATGATGCACACTCTAATGCATGGACTAGCTAGGGTGTGACACAACAGCACCAGTGACCCGGTACCTCCGAAGCCAGAGATGACAACGGCAAACCACGACGCAGTAAACACAAGCATCGAAGAAACAATGAGGATACTAAAGATACGTCAGTCAACGCTAGATTCAGTGGCTCTAAACCCGGTCAGCGGAAGAAGCCATTCAAAGGAAACAAAGATGGTCCATCTAGTTTGGACAGAATACTTGATCGGCCTTGCCAGATTCATGTCACCCTTGACAAGCCTGCCAATCATACCAACAGAAATTGTTGGGTCTTTAAACAAGCCGATCAACTAAACACCGAACATAAGGGGAAAGGGCCGCCCAGCGAGGATGATGATGAAGAGCCTCGCCCACCGAACACAGAGGGGCGGAAGAAATCCCCCCCGAGGTCAAAACGATGAATATGATCTATGTCACTCACATCCCTAAACGGGAGCGCAAACGCACATTAAGGGACGTCTATGCCATAGAGCCAGTCGCCCCAAAATTCAACCCATGGTCAGCCTGGCCGATCACTTTTGACCGCAGAGACCATCCGACCAGTATTCGTCATGGAGGTTCGACAGCATTGGTCCTTGATCCAATCATCAATGGATTCCATCTCACTCGCGTCCTTATGGATGGCGGTAGCAGTCTTAACCTGCTTTATCAGGACACTGCCCGCAAAATGGGTATTGATCCGTCAAGAATCAAACCCACCAAAACCACATTTAAAGGAGTGATACCCGGCGTAGAGGCCTGCTGCACAGGGTCCATAACGCTGGAGGTAGTCTTTGGCTCACCGGATAATTTTTGAAGCAAAGACTTGATCTTCGACATCGTCCCTTTCCACAGTGGCTATCATGCACTGCTCAGACGAACCGTGTTCGCCCGCTTCAATGCGGTCCCGCACTATACTTATCTAAAGCTCAAGATACCTGGACCACGCGATGTTATAACAGTCGATGGAAACATGGAGCGCCCCCTCCGTACTCAGGAGCACACCGTGGCCATCGCAGCTGAAGTACAGGGTGGCCTCATCAAACCAAATACTACATCCGTAGTCAAGCCACCTGACACTATCAAACGAGTCCGGTCTACCCTTCAGAATGACAGCCCAGCTCATCAAAAGCTAGATTAGCAATTCAGCCTCCGTCCTAGCCCCAACTGGATTGCGGCATATGTACCATGCGTACATAACTACGCACTAAAGATACCATGGGCAAGGCCAAAGGCACGCTACAAAACAAAGTCCATAATACGACTCGACCCTATCCGGACCTTCATATTCTTTGTTTTTTCTTCTTATCTTTATTTTTCAGGTTCTTTGCAACCCATATCTCTTTTCGACGGTACCAAGGGTCCTTTTCTAGGCCTATGATGTATACTCGATGGTTGATCCTCTCAAAGGATCATACACCAAGGTGAAAAGCGGTGCAGACGTGCGACAGAGTGTCCAAAGAATCTTCAAGATCACCTTCTCCCTTTTAAGGACCTATATACAGCTTTCCCATGTTCTCGGCATGTAAAATATCCTCGATGTCTATGGCATCCTCTGTAAAAATACATCTTGACGTATCAATCAGACTATAATGGAAACAGTTTTTCGCCCAACCTATTCGACATTGGCTAATCTCCTAATCTGTATTCCCTCTTTTCGTCTGATTGTCATATACACCTCGACACAACTTAAATCGCCAGGGGCTCTATCCAGCCACACATATTTTTTCAAAAAGAAGCCCAAACACTTTTATAGTACACTTCGGTTTCCCAAATATAGCATTATATGCATCAACTTCGGATCATGTCTTTGGTCAATAGTTGGGTTGCCCGGCTCCTATGGTTACTACCTTACGTTCCGCCCGTTCGGCTAGGGTAGTAAAGGGAGAACTACTGCGATTGTGTTTCCGGCTCGTCCGGTCAGACACCTCAGTAGAGAAAGCCAAAAACTGACTGTCATGATGCGGCGAGAGCTGGTTAGCTATTCGGTGACTAAATATAAATCTTTTGTGAATTTTTCCGTATTATACGAAGGTCCGGCTTCGGCTCGGTCGCGCGCCTAAGGCATCCCAGTTCGGACAGCCGCATGCGCACCATGGGTTAGTGCTTACCCCCCCCTCCTGAGGGAGTCCTGGATTAGGGGATCCTCGGACAACTGGACTATATACTTTGGCCGGACTGTTGGACTATGAAGATACAAGATTGAAGACTTCGTCCCGTGTCTGGGTGGGACTCTTCTTTGCGTGGAAGGCAAGCTTGGCAATTCGGATATGTAGATCTCCTCCCTTGTAACCGACTCTGTGTAACCCTAGACCCCTCCGGTGTCTATATAAACTGGAGGGTTTAGTTCGTAGGACAAGAACAATCATAATCATAGGCTAGCTTCTAGGGTTTAGCCTCTATGATCTCGTGGTAGATCAACTCTTGTAATACTCATATCATCAAGATCAATCAAGCAGGAAGTAGGGTATTATCTCCATCGAGAGGGCCCGAACCTGGGTAAACATTGTGTCCCCCGCCTCCTGTTACCATCAACCTTAGACGCACAGTTCGGGACCCCCTACCTGAGATCCGCCAGTTTTGACACCGACATTGCTGCTTTCATTGAGAGTTCCACTGTGCTGTCACGATAAGGCTTGATGGATCGTCTTGTTATCAAGGACAACATTACCTCTGGGGGAGCCCTGGCTGTAGGCCAAACTCTCCGACTAGGCGGCTTCGTCATGACCGCCCATTCGGCCGTCGCACCGACGATGACTTCTCGGGTCATCAAAAACAGCCTCCACGTCGGCTCGGGATTCACCAAGCAGATGGATCCAATGGAGCTCTCTTCCTTGAACGAGCTCTTGGATCGCATTGCCGCCTTGGGAGTCGCCATGGACTATGATCGGATCGGGCTTAAACCCGACCAAAGGGAGATTAACTCTCCGCCGGTCACCCATCTGATAGCGGTGGTGGAGGAGCAATGCAGCGATTCTTCCTCTATTTTGAGGACAAACTATGTCCAGATTCCCGAGCTCTCCGAGACGGATACCCGTCTACGGGAGGACATGGCCCAAGCTTCGAACCTAGAATCGGACAGCGGGCCAGAAATATTGGGCAACGTCCCAGAGCCTGAACTGCCAAGCTCGGAAACTCCTCTACCCCTGGATCTCAGATCGGGTCAGGGTTTGGACCCAAATCTACCCACCCACCCTCACATAAGTGATCTTTCCCACATTAGACAAGAGCCCAAGAGACAGTACATCACTGTTGGGCCAGATTCCTCCTTGTAATGAGCAAGGTCAAGGACTGTCGCGAGGAATACGCAATTTCATTCGTTTGCAAAAATTGCACGGACAAGGGAATCCTCAACGCCATAAGTCACCGTGACATAGCACACTTCGTTGACTTGGCGGCCATACTACAGAAGTACTGTGCAATGGAAAGCACCTGGAAAACCCAAACAAAATTCTGGGATCCTCCGGCTCTCACTAAACCCCCTGTTCGAACTAAAAGGGTGTACTCTCGTAAGTCACCCGACCCAATTACAAAGAAACCAAAGCCCACTACAGGGTGTGGAACCGTATTGGAGGGATGGCTTAATGGGCCATGCAAAATTCACAGTACATCGGATACCATGCCAACACACAACCTTAGAGCATGTTGGATACTCTGGCAAGCGGCCAAGAGCAGCGAGGATCTCCTCATCAACAATACCACAGAGCACCATCCCGTGGAAAATAACAATACAGTGTTAACAGTCTTCGAGACTTTCACCTCAAATAATAGGCGCAAGCGAGCACTCCGTAGCCTCGCCGAAGTCTGCCATGTTGCAGCAATAAATCCATGGAATGATACGGCCATAACCTTCAATGCCAGTGACGAACCTCAATTCCGAACAGCCCGAGCACCAGCCGCTTTGGTCGTTAGTCCAATTGTGGACGGCTTCCGGCTTACTAATGTGCTCATGGATGGTGGTAGCGGATTAAACCTCATCTATGAGGAGACTCTTAGCAAAATGGAAGTAGACAAGAGCCGCATTGAGAAAAGCAGCACGACCTTCAGAGGAATCATCCCTACTCGGGAGGCACGATGTGCGGGAAAAATCACACTAGATGTGGTATTCGGCACGCCAGAGAATTATAGGTCCGAAGAAATCACATTCCAAGTGGCCCCATTTAGTAAAGGATACCACACCCTTTTAGGGTGGGAGGCATTCAGGATCTTCCAAGCTATACCCCATTACGGGTACATGAAGCTCAAGATGCCCGGGCCCAATTGAATCATCACTCTAGCAAGTGATCCGGACATAGCACTCCGCGCCGAAAATAAAATTGCCGCACTAGCCCTCGAGGCGTTATCCAAAGTCCTCGCGGCCGAAGAACTAACTGTGCTGCACTCCACAGTGGACAGGGACGACGTGATACTCGACAAAAGACCCAAGTCCACCTCTGTTAAACCAGCGGACGAAATAGTCAAATTTCAGGTCCACTCAACGGACCCTACAAAAACAGCATCTATCGGGGTACAGCTGAACCGCACAACAGACGCCGCACTGCGGGAGTTCTTGCGCGAGAATTGGGACATCTTCGCCTGTCATCCTTCAAACATGCCAGGAATCCCACGCAGGCTGGCCGAGCATAGCCTAAACATTCTAAAGGGATACAAGCCAGTCAAGCAGACTCTTCGGCGTTTCTCAGAGCCTAAGCGACAAGCCATGGGAGAAGAGCTAGCCAAGTTACTCGAGTCTAGATTCAGTAGAGAAATAAAACATCTGGGCTGGCTAGCAGACCTGGTGATGGTACCAAAGAAGGACAAATCCTGGCGCCTATGTGTCGATTTCAAGGACCTTAACAAGGCTTGCCCCAAGGATCCCTTCCCCCTCCCCTGCATCGACCAAATTATCGATGCTACCGCAGGACATGACTCATTGTGTTTCCTCGACGCATACTTCGGATACCATCAAATAAATATGGCGGAGTCCGATCAAGCCACAACGACATTCATCACTCCATACGGCCCCTTCTGTTTTAACACCATGCCTTGCGGGCTCAAAAATGCCGGTGCAACCTATCAACGCATGATTCAGACATGCCTGGAAACACAAATTGGCAAAACAGTGGAGGCATACCGATGAGCACATGGATACATCATACATGACATTTTAGAAAAGTGCACAATTTAGTTGGAAAGAATTACTAAGCCGAATCAAGCAAACACATGGCCAGGTGAACGCTAACTTAAGTTCATACCACAATCTTGACCACATGGCTGCACTTTCATCTCCATTGTTGTTGGTTGAACTTAGGTATCACATGGAAGAAATCCAACAACCTATGAGCATTTGGAGCAATCGCTTTGGAGGAAAAAGTTTGGAGAAACAAGTTTTAAGTGAAGCTGATGCTGTCAGATTTTACCTCTGATATTTCTTTGTGCCACACCCATATGGTGGAGAGACGGGGCCATATGGGTACATCACCAGAAGCTCCATCAAATTATCTTTCCAATGCAAAAAACCTCACATCATTTGGAATTGTGAGTCAAAAGTTATAGTCATTCTCGTGGAAGGTGTCCAGGCTGTCAAGGCTTCACGAATTTCCAAGAAGCTCTCCAACAACTCCCAAAGTTGACTGCTTATTCCCCCAAGAAAGCCATGCAAACCTGTTTAATTTTTAAACCATTTTCACACCTAGCTAAGGGGGGTTGTCCCTGCTATAAAACCCCACCTCTCCTATCCTCTAGAAAGCCTTTTGTCAAACCATTTAGCTACAAGCTTATGCAGCAAGACTGCTAGAGAGATCTGAGAGATCTTGCTACCTTTGCTCTTGTGAGTTCATTCGGATTCGCGAGAAGGAGCCTCCGGTTCCCCCTAGTTCGTGATCTACGGTTCCGGCCGTTTTGTGTGGATTAGTCCCGGTTTGTGGTTCTGCGATTGTTCGGACAACGGGTTGGAGCTCTTGTAGCTTCAGTCAGCCATCCCCAATGTACGGGTTGCATCCAACCTTGGCAGGTATAAATCTAGTTATCCTGGCTGCTTGCAGCTAGTTATCCCTCCCGATTCGATCCTACGACGTGAAGATCGGGCCACCCTCGGGCGTGAACTCGTTCATCGGGTTCCCGCCTATCAGTCGGTATCAGAGCCTTCGTTGACACGGTAGGATCTATTATCCAAGTTTATCTTGCTATCATTCCTTTAGATTGAGTGTTTTTTCATGCTATATTTTCTGTCCTAAAAGTCCAAAGCCCCACCAAAAATAAATCCAAGCCTTGTTGGTGCTGAGATCTTGTCGTTGCATACCATGCATGTTCTTCATCTTTTAGATCTGCACCAATTCATCTTCGTAATTGCTTTTAGGTTTGATTGTTGTGCTTTGGAAAAAGAGAGGAAAAAAGTGGCGAAAAAATCAAAGAGAGAAAGAAAAGAGTGGCAGAAAAATAGTCAAAAGAGAAAAAGAAAGTGTTGTATAAGATCCAAAAGTTTCAGCTTGGTAGAAAAAATTTCAGAAGCTTGTGTGTTGTGTGTTATCCAATCTTGGTGCAAAGGTGCAGCAGATCTATCCCCATATTTTCTTGATTTGCATCAACTTGATTTCAGAACAAGCCCTTTTTTTGTTTACCCCACCGAGATCCACCAAAAACCGAAGCTAGTTCTTTGATCCCTGTCTTTCAATCGCTTTAACACATCTGAGAGAAGCACGGTCTGATGTGAACTCATAAGAACTTTGGTGAGTAAGAGGTGAGGTTGTGTGATTCCACAAAATTATCCTATTCCACTTTTTAGCCCTACTAACATGGCAGGATCTACACGAAGTGTGCGTCGAAAGAATCATGGAGAAGGAAATTGTTTGGCCACCCGCGCTGATGTGCAACAACTCAAGAGCAACATACTACGAGCCATGGAGAGGATGCTTCACGAGCGTCTTCCAACATGTGGTGATAGGGTTCGACACCGACAATACCCTGTTGCTCATGAAGTCCAGCAAAGAATACATGCTCCAGGGTTTGAGGTTGCTGCTTGGGGGCGTGTCACTACTACTCAAGTAGTGCAGCAACGAGGACATGTTCCCAGGCATGGTGTTGCTGCTCATGCATGTGTCGCTGCTACACCTGAAGTGCAACAAGGATGTCATGCTCGAGGGAGAAGTTGTGGCACCCGTCAACACAACGACGACCGACCGCAAAGCATGACCGTGGTTGACGGAGCAGCTCCGGTGATTCATAGCCCATGTTCACCTAAGAAGCTGTAGCGACCAGACCTCAAACAGTCTGATCTCTGTGCTCTGGTGTCATCCCTGGATCAGTAATGCTGACACCACACAGTACTCGGAGGATTTATAATAGAGTAGCAATCACACACTTATTACATCGAGTGTCTCCATAGAGAACTTATTACAATAAATATGGCTTAAGGCCATCTAATAACGATAACAACGGAGCTTGGAAGATAAGTGAGTCCATCAACTCCAACGGCATCACTGAGTATAGAACCACAACCTAGAAACTCCTTAATCGTCGTCTGAAAAGTCTGCAACATTAACGTTGCAGCCCGAAACGGGTTAGCACATGGAATATGCGGGCAAGGTAACACATAGAGAATAATGGAATGAAACAGCTATACTATATGCATATTTGGCTGGTGGAAAGCTCTATGGTTACGGTTTTGCGTAAAGCCAATTTTCCCCTACTTCAAAGGAATAAATTTATTTAACTATCAGGGTAGTTGTTAAACATTGAGAATGGTTGACAGCATTCTCAATCCCAATTAAGCATCATCATTAATCAAAACCCAACAAAATTAATTTAGAGTAACATGTTGAGATTCACATGATAATCCAAGTACTAGATACTCCAGATTGTCCATAACTGGGGACACGGCTAACCATGATTAGTTTATTACACTCTGCAGAGGTTTGCGCACTTTTCCCCACAAGACTCGATCGGCTCCGTTTGGTTTCTGACACTACATGGTGTTTGAGAAGACGGATGACCGAGACATAGTCTTTCAGAAGCACTAGCACCTTACGATCGGGTAGACCGTACCACCTACGTCCCCTACATCTGCTAGTCTACCACTGTAAGATTTCACACGACTTAGTCAACTATGCTAGAGCCCATAATAGCTTGTGGCTGCACACGGAAGTTTCTAGCATGAATAATCTCATGATCCCTTTGAGCCTGGGTGGCGGTCCAAAAGAAAACAGGCAAGTCCTGGATTACCCAGGTGCCTCAATCCACCCAGATGTGTGTTTAAGTTGCCACCTTAGATAAACCATTAATTAACAAACTCACATCTGTCATGGATATCACTCACCCAATCCACGTATACTAGCATAGCATAGCAATAATAAGCAAATGTAGAAGTAACTCCCAAAGGTTTGATAATAAACAGGTAATAGGTACTACCTCATCTACTTCCCATCCCACAATTTAATTAGATCCTAATCATGCAATGTTTGAGGATTGGTCTAATGCAATAAAACTGGGTAGTAGGAAAGGTATGATCAAAGTGTTACTTGCCTTGCTGATGATCCGCGAAACCTAGAGATTCGAAGTAACAGGCGGCGCACTTCGGATACTCTATCGCAGACAAACAAACAAGCATACAATAAGTACTCATCTAATGCACAGGTAAAAGTCAAATAAGAGATCTAACCAGAAGGTTTAACTTAAGAACTCCGGTTTGCAAAAAGAATCAAATCGAACGAAGCAACGAAAGTCAAACGGCGAAAGAAAACAACTTCGTTCTACTAATCTGGATCTAAGGCAATTTTTACAGTAGCAAAAACTTGTTTAAGATGGTTAAACGGATAGAGGGTTTCGAGACGAAACCCCAGACGCTTGAATCGCCTAATTCCGATAAACGAGTGAAAAGTTATACTAAAACGAAAATCGGATTAGGAATCGCGATCAGAAAAATCGCAGATTTAATCCGAGAAAAAGAAAAACGACGAACGTTCATTAGAATGAACGAACGGACGAACGCTCGCTATTTAAATAAATCGAAAAAACCGATCTATTTAAAAAAACCGAAACTAAAAAAAACTGAAGGAAAAACCGGATGGTTTTTCGAAAAAAAATAAAAAAACCGACGCGGAAATCGAGGCGACCTCGGGCGGCATGTCGGTGGCGGCGGGTGGCGGTGGCGGGGCGGCGGTGGCGGCGGCGGCGCGCTGGGGGCGGCTCGGCTAGGGTTTGGTTGGGGCTGGGCCTCCCCCCGGCTTATATAGCCTAGTCGGGCCGAAGTCCTAGTCGGACACAGCCCGTTAGGTCGGTTCGTTTTTTTAAATAATTACGCGTTGAAGAAAAATAAAAAGAAATACTAAACGAACTCCAAAAATCTCGAAATAATTTTTCCCGGGCTTCTAAAATCAAGCTGCACAAGGTGAACATTTATTTGGGGCCCAAATGCAATTTTGAAAAACGCACATTTTTTCCTAAATTCAAATAAAATAACGAAAAACTCCGAAATAAAATCTTGTTTGATTTTATTATTAAATCCTCAATATTTCTTTATGTTTAGAAAGTCATTTTATTCCCTCTCTCATATTTTTGTAATAGAAATAATTGATGATAAAATAAATAAAATCAAATGGTCATATTCTCAAAATTTGAGAAAACTCAAATATGAAAATAACGAAATCCCCAACTCTCTCCGTGGGTCCTTGAGTTGCGTAGAATTTCTTGGATCAACCAAAATGAAAAATAAAATATGATATGCATTTATGATCTAATGTATAACATTCCAAATTGAAAATTTGGGATGTTACAAACCTACCCCCCTTAAGATGAATCTCGCCCTCGAGATTCGGGTTGGCTAGAAAATAGGTGAGGGTGGTCCTTGAGCAAATCTTCCTCTCGTTCCCAGGTGGCTTCGTCCTCTGTGTGGTGGCTCCACTGAACCTTGCAAAACTTGATAACCTTGCTGCGAGTGACTCGGCTGGCAAACTCGAGAATCTTAATTGGTTTCTCCTCATAGGTCAAATTGTTATCCAACTGAATAGGTTCCAATGGCACTGTGTCTCTCAACGGTATGTCAGCCATCTCCTCGTGGCACTTCTTCAACTGAGAAACGTGGAACACATCATGAACTCCTGACAATCCTTCGGGCAATTCCAACTTGTAGGCCACTTCTCCCATACGCTCCAAAACTCGATATGGTCCTACAAATCATGGCGCTAACTTTCCTTTAACTCCAAAAAGCTTTGTTCCCCAAAGTGGTGATACTCGAAGATAAGCTCTATCTCCGACTTCATAAACTGTCTCCTTGCATTTAGAATCTGCATAACTCTTCTGTCTGGACTGGGCTACCTTGAGCCTATCGCGAATCAATTTCACCTTCTGTTCAGACTCCTTAATCAAGTCAGGTCCAAACAACTAGCGGTCTCCAACTTCGTCCCACGACAACGGTGTCCTGCACCTCCTTCCGTACAAAGCTTCGAAAGGGGCCATCTTCAAACTGGTTTGGTAACTGTTGTTGTAAGAGAACTCTGCATATGGCAAATTGTCGTCCCAACTAGATCCGTAATCTAGCGCACAAGCTCTCAGCATATCCTCCAAAATCTGATTGACTCTCTCGGTGTGTCCATCTGTCTGTGGATGAAAAGCTGTACTGAATTCTAGCCTGGTTCCCAAAGTTTCATGCAACTGCTTCCAGAACTTTGAGGTAAACTGGGTTCCTCTATCCGATACGATACTCCTCGGAACTCCATGCAGACATACGATCCTGGTCATGTATATCTTTGCCAACTTAGCACTGGTGTAAGTGGTCTTTACTGGGATAAAATGAGCTACTTTCGTCAATCGATCAACTACAACCCAAATCGAGTCATAGCCTGAACGAGTTCTGGGCAATCCCGTGATAAAATCCATGCCTAACTTATCCCACTTCCATTCGGGTATCGGCAATGGTTGTAACAATCCTGCTGGCTTCTGATGCTCTGCCTTTACTCTCTGACACACATCACAAACTACTACATACTACGCAATATCCTTCTTCATTCTGGTCCACCAGAAAATGTCTTTCAAATCCAAATACATCTTGGTATTTCCTAGGTGAATCGAATATGGTGAATCGTGTGCCTCTTGCAGAATCAACTTCCTAATCTCCGGGTCATTGGGCACATAAACACGGTCTTCAAACCGTAGGGTGTCGTGCTCATCCTCACGAAATCCTTTAGCCTTTCCTGTGCTAAGTTTCTCCTTAATAGAGGCAATCTCCTTGTCAGTCTCCTGAGCTTCTCGGATTCTATCCATCAAAGTTGACTGAATCTCCAATGCTACTACATAGCCTCTCGGAACTATTTCCAAACATAGTTCACGAAGATTTTCGGCTAACTCCCTTGGTATTTCTCCCGTCATTAATGTATTGACGTGGCTCCTATGGCTTAATGCGTCAGCTACTACATTAGCCTTTCCGGGATGGTAATGCAATCTCATATCATAATCCTTGATGAGCTCCAACCATCTCCTTTGTCTGAGGTTTAACTCCTTCTGTGTGAAGATGTATTTCAAACTCTTATAATCCGTGTACACCTCACAATGATTTCCAATCAGAAAATGTCTCCATGTTTTCAATGCATGCACTACGACTGCTAACTCCAAATCATGCGTGGCATAATTCAACTCATGAGGCTTCAGTTGTCTTGAGGCATATGAAACAACTCTCCCTTCTTGCATAAGCACTGCTCCAAGTCCTCGACGTGAAGCGTCACAATACACCTCATAGTCCATGGTCTGGTCTGGCAAAATCAACACTGGTGAGGTAACCAAACGTTTCTTCAACTCCTGGAAACTAGCCTCACATTCCTCCGTCCATATGAACTTGGTATCTTTCTTTAATAACTCCGTCATAGGCTTCGCAATCTTTGAGAAATTCTCAATGAATCTCCGGTAGTATCCTGCGAGTCCAAGAAAACTTCGGATCTCTCCCATGGTGGTTGGTGCTTCCCACTTGGTCACGGTATCTACTTTGGTAGGATCTACTGCTATACCTTCTCCGGATATAACGTGTCCGAGGAATCCTACTTCCTTCAACCAAAACTCACATTTGCTGAACTTGGCATATAGTTGATGTTCTCTGAGCTTTCCAAGTACCAAACGCAATTGCTCCTTATGCTCCTCTTCATTCTTCGAGTAGACCAGGATATCGTCAATGAACACTACGATGAACTTATCCAAAAACTCCATGAATACTTTGTTCATCATGTTCATAAAATATGCGGGTGTGTTAGTCAGACCAAATCACATAACGGTATACTCGTACAGCCCATACCTGGTGGTAAAAGCTGTCTTAGGAATATCCTGTTCCCGAATCTTCAACTGGTGGTATCCTGATCGCAGATCGATCTTGGAAAATACCTTAGCTCCTTGCAATCGATCAAACAGATCAATGATCATCGGTAGTGGGTACTTGTTCTTGATTTTTACCTCATTCAATCCTCGATAATCGACAACCATCCTTAACGATCCATCCTTTTTCTCCACTAGAAGTACTGGCGATCCCCAAGGCGAAGAACTTGGGCGAATATATCCCTTATCCAGTAACTCCTTAATCTGCTTATTAATTTCCACCAAATCCTTTGCAGGCATCCTGTATGGTCTCTTTGATATTGGCCCTGTGCCTGGCAATAGCTCAATCAAGAACTCAATATCTCTATCCGATGGCATGCCTGGCAACTCCTCTGGAAATACTTCAGGGAAATCCTTCACTACTGGTACTTCCTCCTGCACAACTCATGTTAAGCAATTTACTTGAGTCCTCTTTGGCACATGTCGGGATACATACTTGATCCTTCTCCCTTCGGGGGTAGTAAGCAAAATTGACTTACTAGCACATTCCATATTCCCTTCATACTTTGACAACCAATCCATGCCTAATATCACATCCAATCCTTGGGATTCCAATACTATTAGGTCTGAGGGAAAACCATAGTTACCAATCCTCAATGGTAACCGATCACACCATCGACTAGCCAAATATTCTGCTCCAAGCAAGGTTACTAACATGTGTGACCTAAGGGCTTGGGTTGACAGGTTGTACTTATCCACAAATCCCCTTGAGATGTATGAATGCGATGCACCAGTATCAAAAAGAACGAGTGCAGTAAATGACTTAACCAAAAACTTACCTATTACTGCATCAGGCTGAGCTTCAACCTCCTCCACGCTACCGTTGTTCACATGTCCCCTGTTGAAAGGGTTTGGCTTCTTCCCAGAGCTTCCATTGCTATTTCGATTTTGTATTTCAGGGCATTCATTGGCATAATGTCCGGTCTTCAAACACTTAAAGCGAGTGACTTGGCTCAGGTCCTTCTTGGCTGGGGTTGATGGGTTGGTGCGATTCTGGCCATTGCTTCCTCCATTCCCATTACCATTCCTGGTGCCATTGTGATTGTGCGACCTACCTGCTCCATGGGTATGCTGAAAATGTCCTCCCGGTCTAGCGGTAAAACATGGCTTCTGCTGAGCTCCTGAATTGTACTTTCCTTGTCCATATTTCCTCTTGCAATTTTTAATTTGCTGCTGCTTCCCTTCAATCATAAGTGCATGATCTACCAACTCCTGGTAGTTGTTGAAGGTTGCTAACATCAACTGCATGCTCAACTAATCATTCAGTCCTTCCAGAAACTTCTCCTGCTTAGCTGCATCCGTAGCAACGTCATCTGGGGCATAACGTGCTAACTTACTAAAGTCCTCCATATACTGGCCTACTGTCCGTCTTCCTTGGCGCAAGTTGCGAAACTCTCGCTTCTTCATGGCCATAGCTCCTGCTGAAACATGGGCAGTTCGAAAAGCTTGCTTAAACTGGTCCCATGTGACAGTGTCGACAGGGAAGGTGGCTGTGAAATTCTCCCACCATGATGCTGTGGGTCCTTCAAGCTGATGTGCGGCAAACTTTACCTTCTGCGCATCTGTGCATCCTGCTGTGGTCAACTCTCTAGCTGTCTTGCGGAGCCAATCATCTGCTACTATCGGCTCGGTGCTACTAGAAAACACTAGCGGATTTAGCCTAAGAAAACGGGCTAAGTGATCAACAGGTGGTGGTGGTGGTGGGTTGTTTTTGTTGTTGTTCCCCTGGTTCTGATTCTGGACTAGCAACTGCATCAATGTGTTCTGCTGCTGGATCAACTGGGTGAGCTCCCGTGGAAAGGTAAATCCGGGGTCACGTCTCGGAGGCATCTGAGGGTTTAGGAAAGATGAGATGTAAGAATAGAGGGGGTCTAAAGAGAAAACACTACCCATATGCACATGAGGCAAAAGCAAACAATTCACTTCATTCAATCAAACAAGGGCATACAATCGATCTAACTATCGCAAAAGTGCTCGGACTACTATATTTACAAGGTGGACTACTACTACTGATGAGGTGGTCTACTAGAAATATTCTTCGGTTGCAGACTCCATGATATCTGCTCCAGCTTCATCAACATAGTCATCATCGCTTTCGTCTGGGTCCGAGTCTGTGTCGTCGATGATGATGTAGTCTTCCGGGCTAATCTCCTTGGGTTCTTTGTCTTCATCTACTGGTGTAGGGTCTTCCATAAATATCCCGATCTTCTTGATCAGATCATCATTCTTCTCCACCAATACTTCAATTTCCTCTTCATAATCTTCACGTGTAGCCTTGAGTTCTTCCTCCAGTTCCTTGATTCTAGTCTTAGCCTTCTTCAGATCTATCATGTCGGTGCACATCTGGTTCTCCTGTCCTCGAATGTGCTGGTTTAACTCCTGGATAAAAGCTGCAATTGATCTATCCTTTCTGGTGCCGATCATCTCCCAGTGCTCATCTCGGCGCCCACAAATCTGGTAGATAGTATCCTTGAGGTCATTGCGGTAGACTTCTTCAATGCGTCCCATGGCGATGTGAGCTGCCATGCTCTTTCCTAGACTCCAAGTTGGTGCATCAAAAGAAAACTCTATGGGCTCAGTGATTGGCATGAACGTCCTTCCTGGAACTTGAACTTGAATCATCCAGTGCTCTTCTTCAGGTAAAGTGGCGTTGTAGGTTCCTGTGAAGCTTGGTACTCCTATGTTCAGGTATCTAGTGACTTCCTTCAAGTGACGTCCAAAGGGTGTATCTTCATCCGATTGTGTGAACTTTTTCCTTGCATTCGCCATCCTAAAAGAGTAGAAAAGATGAGAGATCAGAAGAGAAAAGAGAGGATAGTGATCTAGGTCTTTAGCTTAGTGGCCGGGTCCTATAGTCAGCGTGTGCTCTGATACCATCTCTGTAGCGACCAGACCTCAAACAGTCTGATCTCTATGCTCCGGTGTCATCCCTGGATCAGTAATGCTGACACCACACAGTACTCGGAGGATTTATAACAAAGTAGCTATCACACACTTATTACATTGAGTGTCTCCATAGAGAACTTATTACAATAAATATGGCTTAAGGCCATCTAATAACGATAACAACGGAAGGCTTGGAAGATAAGTGAGTCCATCAACTCCAACGGCATCACTGAGTATAGAACCACGACCTAAAAACTCCTTAATCATCGTCTGAAATGTCTGCAACATTAATGTTGCAGCCCGAAACGGGTTAGCACATGGAATATGCTAGCAAGGTAACACGTAGAGAATAATGGAATGAAACAGCTATACTATATGCATATTTGGCTGGTGGAAAGCTCTATGGTTACGGTTTTGCGTAAAGCCAATTTTTCCCTACTTCAAAGGAATAAATTTATTTAACTATCAGGGTAGTTGTTAAACATTGAGAATGATTGACATCATTCTCAATCCCAATTAAGCATCATCATTAATCAAAACCCAACAAAATTAATTTAGAGTAACATGTTGAAATTCACATGATAATCCAAGTACTAGATACTCAAGATTGTCCATAACTGGGGACACGGCTAACCATGATTAGTTTATTACACTATGTAGAGGTTTGCACACTTTTCCCCACAAGACTCAATCGCCTCCGTTTGGTTTCTCGCACTACATGGTGTTTGAGAAGACGGATGACCGAGACATACTCTTTCAGAAGCGCTAGCACCTTACGATCGGGTAGACCGTACCACCTACATCCCCTACATCTGCTAGTCTAGCACTGTAAGAGTTCACACGACTTAGTCAACTATGCGAGAGCCCATAATAGCTTGTGGCTGCACACGAAACTTTCTAGCATGAATAATCTCATGATCCCTTTGAGCCTGGGTGGCGGTCCAAAAGAAAACAGGCAAGTCCTGGATTACCCAGGTGCCTCAATCTACCCAGATGTGTGTTTAAGTTGCCACCTTAGATATACCATTAATTAACAAACTCACATCTGTCATGTATATCACTCACCCAATCCACGTCTACTAGCATAGCATAGCAATAATAAGCAAACATAGAAGTAACTCCCAAAGGTTTGATAATAAACAGGTAATAGGTACTACCTCATCTACTTCCCATCCCACAATTTAATTAGATCCTAATCATGCAATGTTTGAGGATTGGTCTAATGCAATAAAACTGGGTAGTAAGAAAGGTATGATCAAAGTGTTACTTGCCTTGCTGATGATCCGCGAAACCTAGAGATCCGAAGTAACAGGCGACGCACTCCGGCTATTCTATCACAGACAAACAAACAAGCGTACAATAAGTACTCATCTAATGCACAGGTAAAAGTCAAATAAGAGATCTAACCAGAAGGTTCAACTTAAGAACTCCGGTTTGCAAAAAGAATCAAATCGAACGAAGCAACGAAAGTCAAACGGCGAAAGAAAACAACTTCGTTCTACTAATCTGGATCTAAGGCAATTTTTACAGTAGCAAAAACTTCTTTAAGTTGGTTAAACGGATAGAGGGTTTCGAGACGAAACTCCAGGCGCTTGAATCGCATGATTCCGATAAACGAGCGAAAAGTTATACTAAAACGAAAATCGGATCCGGAATCACGATCAGAAAAATCGTGGATCTAATCCGAGAAAAAGAAAAACGACGAACGTTCATTTTAACGAATGAACGGATGAACGCTCGCTATTTAAATAAATCGGAAAAACCGATCTATTTAAAAAAAACCGAAACTAAAAAACCCGACGGAAAAACTGGACGGTTTTTCAAAAAAAATAAAATAAAAAAAAACCGGCACGGAAATCTAGGCGACCTCGGGCGGCGTGTCGTCGTCGGCGGCGGCGGGGCGGCGGCGGCGGCAGCGCGCTGGGGGCGGCTCGGCTAGGGTTTGGCTGGGGCTGGGCCTCCCCCCGGCTTATATAGCCTAGTCGGGCCGGAGTCCTAGTCGGACACGGCCGTTAGGTCGGTTCGTTTTTTTAAAATAATTACGTGCCGAAGAAAAATAAAAAGAAATACTAAACGAACTCGAAAAATCCCGAAATAAATTTTCCCGGGCTTCTAAAATCAAGCCGCACAAGGTGAACATTTATTTGGGGCCTAAATGCAATTTTAAAAATCGCAAAAACTCCGAAATAAAATCTTATTTGATTTTATTATTAAATCCTCAATATTTCTTTATTTTGGGAAAGTCATTTTATTCCCTCTCTCATATTTTTGTAATAGAAATAATTGACGATAAAATAAATAAAATCAAATGGTCTTATTCTAGAAATTTGAGAAAACTCAAATATGAAAATAATGAAATCCCCAACTCTCTCCGTGGGTCCTTGAGTTGCGTAGAATTTCTAGGATCAACCAAAATGAAAAATAAAATATGATATGTATTTATGATCTAATGTATAACATTCCAAATTAAAAATTTGGGATGTTACAGAAGCTCACTCCTAATGTTGGCATCTTGACCACCACTGTTCTCTCAACATCCAAGAAACATGTGCCACAAATTCCATGTGAGGAAGAGAGTCCACAATCCAAAATCCCACAACTTGTGAGTGATAAGAAAATCAAGCTGAGTGACTCCACCAGAAGTGAGGAAGAGTGTCCACTTTCAAAAATCCCAACACTTGAGAGTGAAAAGAAAAATCAGTTGAGTGACTCCACCAAAAGTGAGGAAGAGTGTCCATTTTCAAAAATCCCACCACTTGAAAGTGAAAAGAAAAATGATTTGAGTGACTCCACCAAATGTGAGGAAGAGTGTCTACTTTCCACAATTCCAAATATTGAGAGTGATAAGGACAGTGAGATGCAAAAGTCATACCTATTAGAAGATGGTAGGACGAGGTCCAAAAACAATTGTGGTGCACTTGGAACACCACTACAGAAGGTGCATGTGCGAAGATTGATTTTCAGAAAGGCATTCAAGTACTCAATGAGGTAAAACAAAAGGGATCTTCGATTTTGAGGAAGCCAGAGGTATGACTTTTGAGTTTTTGAAGCAATGGCGTGATAAGATTAGAGAAAAATTGTTTCGTACGTCATCCATCCAGCAATATGATTGTTTAATCTTGAAGAGGCTATTAAAGATCCAATAAAACTGAATGTTGCACATGATTATTCATCATTTTCTTTTCCTAGTCATTTTGTATTGTCCCCGTGCTATAATTTTGTAGACCAAATGAAGTCAAGGGCGACTTTTCTCCAAGAGAGGGAGGATGATATGGACATGGTTATGGTTGGTTATAAATTTGTGCTCCATGGAAACATTTGCTGGAAGGAACTCCTAAGTCGAACAAAACATCATGTTTGCATTATCCATAAGATAGCAAAGCTGAAAACTAAAATACTCCATAACATGAAACCTTTATGTTATGATTTGGTATTGCCCTGCCTTCTTTTATGTGATGACCAGGTAGAGTCGGGGACGACTCCTTTTCAAGAGAGGGGGGATGATGAGGACATATCGGTCTTCAAAACAATACAAATCATCTCTGGACAAATTGCACGTTGTGAAAAACAAGTACATGATCAGATGCAACACAATTCAAATGTGAAAGCTACAAATGAGGATTGCATTATTTCTTTGCATGGATATTATCTACTTCCCTTCTACATATGTTTTGTAGATCAAAGAGAGTCGAGGACGACTCTTCATCAAGGGAGGGAGGATGATGAGCACATGGATACATCATACATGACATTTCAGAGAAGTGCACAATTTAGTTGGAAAGAATTACTAAGCCGAATCAAGCAAACACATGGCCAGGTGAACACTAACTTAAGTTCATACCACAATCTTGACCACATGGCTGCACTTTCATCTCCATTGTTGTTGGTTGAACTTAGGTATCACATGGAAGAAATCCAACAACCTATGAGCATTTGGAGCAATCGCTTTGGAGGAAAAGGTTTGGAGAAACAAGTTTCAAGTGAAGCTGATGCTGTCAGATTTTACCTCTGATGTTTCTTTGAGCCACACCCATATGGTGGAGAAACGGGGCCATATGGGTACATCAACAGAAGCTCCATCAAATTATCTTTCCAATGTAAAAAACCTCACATCATTTGGAGTTGTGAGTCAAAAGTTGTAGTCATTCTCGTGGAAGGTGTCCAGGCTGTCAAGGCTTCGCGAATTTCCGAGGAGCTCTCCAACAACTCCCAAAGTTGATTGCTTATTCCCCCAAGAAAGCCATGCAAACCTATTTACTTTTGAAACCATTTTCACACCTAGCTAAGGGGGGTTGTCCCTGCTATAAAACCCCATCTCCCGCATCCTCTAGGAAACCTTTTGTCAAACCATTTAGCTACAAGCTTATGCAACAAGACTACTAGAGAGATCCAAGAGATCTTGCTACCTTTGCTCTTGTGAGTTCATTCGGATTCGCGAGAAGGAGCCTCTGGTTCCCCCTAGTTGGTGCTCTACGGTTCCGGCTGTTTTGTGTGGATTAGTCCCGATTTGTGGTTCTGCAATTGTTCGGACAGCGGGTTGGAGTTCTTGTAGCTTCGGTCAGCCATCCCCAGCGTACGGGTTGCATCCAACCTTGGCACGTATAAAGCTAGTTATCCCGGCTGCTTGTAGCTAGTTATCCCTCCCGATTCGATCCTATGACGTGAAGATCGGGGCACCCTCGGGCGTGAACTCGTTCAATGGGTTTCCGCCTATCACATACGTAGACGATGTGGTCATTAAAACCAGATACATCGAATCTTTAATAGACAACTTGAGGCTTACGTTCGATAATCTCCGAACATATGACATCAAGCTCAATCCGGAAAAATGCGTTTTCGGCGTGCCCGCCAGAAAGCTCTTGGGCTTCATCGTTTCCAATAGAGGAATTGAAGCAAATCCGGCTAAAATCCAAGCTCTGTCACAGTTGGCTATCCCAATAGACCTCAAGCAAATCTAGAAATTAACCGGATGCGTGGCTGCCTTAAGACGCTTTATCTCCCGATTGGGAGAAAAGGCATTACCTCTTTATCGCCTTCTTCGGCGCACCGAACACTTCGAGTGGACGGATGCGGCCACAGCCGGATTGGAAGAAATAAAAGCCCTCTTGGCCAGCAACCCAATCTTGGCCGCACCAAATATCGGTGAACCAATGCTGTTATATATAGCGGCAACACACCAGGTTGTAAGCGCAGTGCTCGTCGTCGAATGAGAGACGGACGGACATAAGTTCCCGCTTCAGAAGCCGGTATACTACGTATCCACTGTCCTCACTCCATGCAAATCACGGTACCCACATTATCAAAAGATAGCATACGCGGTCTTCATGGCATCCCGGAAACTACGACACTACTTTCAAGAATGTTCATTTATGGTGGCCTCTGAAGTACCACTCAACGACATAATAAATAACCGTGATGCCACGGGCCGGATTGCTAAATGGGCTATTGAGCTCCTCCCGTTCGATATAACATACAAACCACGATGAGCCATTAAGTCGCAAGTACTAGCTGATTTCATCGCCGAATGGACAGAAGCCGAACTCCCTAAAGAGTACGACACGTACTCCAATTGGATCATGCACATTGACAGCTCTAAGATGCTGGCTGGTCTGGGGGCAGGCGTCGTCCTGACATCCCCCACCGGAGATACAGTCCAATACGTACTCCAAATATTATACACAGATTCCAACAATGCAGGAGAATATGGGGCCCTGTTGTATGGTCTCCAGATGGCAGTCTCCATGGGCATTCAACGCCTAGAGGTGCGTGGGGATTCGTACCTCACAATATCTCAAGTAAATGGAGACTTTGATGCCAAGGACCCAAAAATGGCGGCTTACCGCAATGTCGTCCTCAAAATGTCAGCTCGGTTCGAGGGGCTCGAATTCACCATGTGGTCCGAGAAAACAATCAAGCGGCGGATATCCTCACCCGCATTAGCGCTAAGCGTGACCCTGTCCCACCTAATATCTTCTTGGAAAGGCTGTTTAAGCCATCCGTGGTGTGGTAAGGGGAGGCCGACAACAAACAGTCCGGATCCGGCCACAACACCAGATCTCGAGCACTCTGACGTAATCGGAGGCTCCGCCACCAAAATAACACCTTCGGCCCACGTGATTATGGCTGTCATCGTCCCGTGGACAGAACCCTTCTTGGCTTACCTAAATAGGCAAGAACTCCCTGAGGACCCAAACGAGGCACGTTGCATTGTGCGGCGGTCTAAAGCCTACAAGATCCACGAGGGAGAGCTTTATAAGAAAAGCGCTACCGGAGTACTTCAAAGGTGCATCTCCGAAGAGGAAGGATGGCCACTTTTGGCAGAAATTCATGCTGGACTCGGCGGCCATCATGCTGCAGCTCGGGCCCTTGTAACAAGGCCTTCCATACAGGTTTCTACTGGCCAACAGCCCAAGCAGACGCACAGGACCTCGTCCAACATTGCGTCGGTTGCCAACTTTTTGCAAACCAAAGCCATATGCCACCTACCGCTCTCCAAACAATCCCCATTACTTGTCCCTTTGCGGTCTGGGGGCTTGATATGGTCGGACCCCTTAAAGGAGGAAGCCATAAGAAAAAGTACCTATTGGTCATGGTGGATAAATTCACCAAATGGATAGAAGCCAAACAAGTTAAAATGGTTGAGTCTGGACTAGCGATAGACTTCATATCCGGGGTTGTACACCGTTATGGTGTCCCCCACAGCATCATCACCGATAACGGCTCGAACTTCACAGCTGACGAGGTAAAAACTTGGTGTGACAACATGGGCATTAAGCTTGATTATGCCTCCGTCTATCACCCCCAAACAAACGGTCAAGTCGAACGAGCAAATGGTCTTATTATGAGCGGCATTAAACCCAGATTAGTGCGATCCTTGAAGGAATCAGATATGCATTGGGTTGAGGAGCTTGACTCCGTACTATGGGGGCTGCGGACCACGCCGAATCGCACTACCAGATACACACTGCTTTTTATGGTGTATGGCACAGAGGCAGTACTGCCCTGCGACATCATTCATGACTCACCTTGCGTGCGCATGTACGAAGAGAAAGAAGCTGAGCTTGATCGACATGACAGTTTAGACGTCCTGGAGGAGGAGCGTGACGTTGCAAAAGCCCGCTCTACATTCTATCAGCAATAGGCTCGACGGTATCAAAGCAAAGAAGTACGGGCCAAAACTTATAACGTTGGCGAACTAGTTCGACACCCACCAGAGAAGAAAAAGGACAAGCTCAAGCCCAAATGGGAAGGTCCCTTCATCATCGACAAAGTTCTAACCAGTGGAGCGTATCTTCTGCATGATGCATCGGACAATCGACTCGAGCCAAACCCATGGAACGCGGCCAGACTCCGAAGGTTCTACGCCTAGTGCCAGACTCTGTGTTCGTCTCCTTACCTCCGCCTTTTTTATATATATATCCGCTATCTGTCTTTCTTTCTTTCTTCCCTTTTTCTTCACGGCCTTAAAAGGTTAAAATGTGTCTTGAGTACACAATCTTGACGCGCCATACATGCTCATTATACCTGGGGGCTTCTTATATAGAAGCTTAATATAATTATGTTCCGGGCTCTATGCCCCCTGCACATGTGTTACTTTTCCACATGTACCTTTTCTTCGCCGTTATATGCATCGATATGACTTAAGTTTTGGCCAAGCTGGGTTGCCTGGCTCTTGTGTTTATGCCCTATGTTCCCGTTAATTCGGCTAGGGCATAAGGGGATCACCTTTGCGTTTGTTACTGCCGGGTCTGCTGGATGTGTACCTCAGACTGGGTGAAGCCAAAAGCTAGCGTTCTTAAGGGAATATTCGGTCGGTGAATGAAAGATGACTTTTACTTCTTGCAATACATGCCCCCGTATGTTTATATCCAGCGTCTCTTTTCGCAGTTCGGACATGCACATTAATGCATGCATACCCAGGGAAAGGAACCCTTAACGGAACTATTCTCCCTGGAAGATGTTTCTTACTATCCATGTAATATAACATAGCTAGTTGGGTACTTGTCTGTTCAAGCACTTATGACCCATATGCCTGGTTTCCACGCGTACCCCAGTTTTTACATAACTGATACGTCCATTTTGCATCATGCTTTTATATCGATATTTATTGCATTATGGGCTGTTATTACACATTATGTCACAATACTTATGCCTATTCTCTCTTATTTTACAAGGTTTACATA
Organism: Triticum monococcum; assembly: GCA_034509565.1. Taxonomy (NCBI): domain Eukaryota; kingdom Viridiplantae; phylum Streptophyta; class Magnoliopsida; order Poales; family Poaceae; genus Triticum; species Triticum monococcum. Next base: position 106,467,745 of record CM067844.1, read on the forward strand.
AAGAGGGAGAATGCCGGCAGCTGGGATTCTGGGCTGGAAAAGGAGCAAATATTAGAGACCTATTCTGCACAGCTCCAAAAGTCCTGGAACTTCACAGAAGACGTTTTTAGAATATATAAAAAATACTGAGCGCAAGAAGTTCACCAGGGGGGCCACACCCTGCCCACGAGGGTGGGGGGGGGGTGCGCCCCCTACCTCATGGGCCCCCTAGTGGCCCTCCGATGGCCATCTTCTGCTATATGGAGTCTTTCGATGAGAAAAAAAATCATAAGCCATCTCCCCGGACGAAACTCCACCGCCACGGGGCGGAACCTTGGCGGATCCAATCTAGGGCTCCGGCAGAGCTGTTCTGCCGGGGAATCTTCCTTGCGGGAGGGGGAAATCATCGCCATCGTCATCACCAACGCTCCTCTCATCGGGAGAGGGCAATCTCCATCAACATCTTCACCAGCACCATCTCCTCTCAAAACCCTAGTTCATCTCTTGTCTCCAATTCTTGTCTCCAAGTCCGGGATTGGTACTAGTAGGTTGCTAGTAGTCTTAATTACTCCTTGTAGTTGATGCTAGTTGGTTTATTTGGTGGAAGATCATATGTTCAGATCCTATATGCATATTAATACCCCTCTGATTATGAACATGATTATGCTTTGTGAGTAGTTACGTTTCTTCCTGAGGACATGGGAGAAGTCTTTCTATTCGTAGTCATGTGAATTTGGTATTCGTTCGATATTTTGATGAGATGTATGTTGTCTCTCCTCTAGTGGTGTTATGTGAACGTCGACTACATAACACTTCACCATTATTTGGGCCTAGAGGAAGGCATTGGGAAGTAATAAGTAGATGATGGGTTGCTAGAGTGACAGAAGCTTAAACCCTAGTTTATGCGTTGCTTCGTAAGGGGCTGATTTGGATCCATATGTTTCATGCTATAGTTAGGTTTACCTTAATACTTTTGTTTTAGTTGCAGATGCTTGCAATAGAGGTTAATCATAAGTGGGATGCTTGTCCAAGTAAGGACAGTACCCAAGCACCGGTCCACCCACATATCAAATTATCAAAGTACCGAACGTGAATCATATGAACGTGATGAAAACTAGCTTGACGATAATTCCCATGTGTCCTCAGGAACGCTTTCCTTCATATAAGAGTTTGTCCAGACTTGTCCTTTGTTACAAAAAGGATTGGGCTACTTTCTGCACCTTATTTACTTTTATTACTTGCTACTCGTTACAAATTACCTTATCACAAAACTATCTACTACCGATAATTTTAGTGCTGGCAGAGAATACCTTATGGAAAATAAAGATGCTAAACATAGACTTATTATGTGGGTTCTCTTTCTACAAGAATTTGATTTACATATTGTTGATAGAAAGGGAGCTAAGAACCCCGTTGCAGACAACTTGTCTAGGTTAGAAAATGTGCTTGATGACCCACTACCTATTGATGATAGCTTTCCTGATGAGCAATTAAATGTCATAAATGCTTCTCATACTGCTCCATGGTATGCTGATTATGCTAATTACATTGTTACCAAATTCATACCACCTAGTTTCACATACCAGCAAAAGAAAAAGTTCTTCTATGATTTGAGGCATTACTTTTGGGATGACCCACATCTTTATAAAGAAGGAGTAGATGGTGTTATTAGATGTTGTGTACCTGAGCATGAACAGGAACAGATCCTACGCAAGTGTCACTCCGAAGCTTACGGAGGACACCATGCTGGAGATAGAACTGCACATAAGGTATTGCAATCTGGTTTTTATTGGCCTACTCTCTTCAAAGATGCCCGTAAGTTTGTCTTATCATGTGATGAATGTCAAAGAATTGGTAATATTAGTAGACGTCAAGAAATGCCTATGAACTATTCACTCGTTATTGAACCATTTGATGTTTGGGGCTTTGACTATATGGGACCTTTTCCTGCCTCTAATGGATATACACATATTTTAGTTGATGTTGATTACGTTACTAAGTGGGTAGAAGCTATTCCAACTAGTAGTGCTGATCATAACACTTCTATTAAAATGCTTAAAGAAGTTATTTTTCCAATATTTAGAGTCCCTAGATATTTAATGACTGATGGTGGTTCACATTTTATTCATGGTGCTTTCCGTAAAATGCTTGCTAAGTATGATGTTAATCATAGAATTGCATCCCCTTATCACCTTCAGTCTAGTGGTCAAGTAGAATTGAGTAATAGAGAGCTCAAATTAATTTTGTAAAAGACTGTCAATAGGTCTAGAAAGAATTGGTCCAAGAAACTTGATGATGCATTATGGGCCTATAGAACTGCATATAAAAAATCCTATGGGTATGTCTCCATATAAAATGGTTTATGGAAAAGCATGTCACTTACCTCTCAAACTAGAACACAAGGCAAATTGGGCTATTAAAGAGCTCAATTATGATTTTAAACTTGCCGGTGAGAATAGGTTATTTGATATTAGCTCACTCGATGAATGGAGAACCCAAGCCTATGAAAATGCCAAGTTGTTTAAAGAAAAAGTTAAAAGATGGCATGATAAAAGGATACAAAAGCATGAGTTTAATGTAGGTGATTATGTATTGCTATACAACTCTCGTTTAAGATTTTTTGCAAGAAAACTTCTCTCTAAATGGGAAGGTCCTTATGTTATCGAGGAGGTCTATCATTTCGGTGCCATAAAACTCAACAACTTCGAAGGCACAAATCCGAAGGTGGTGAACGGTCAAAGAATCAAACATTATATCTCAGGTAATCCCATAAATGTTGAAACCAATGTTATTGAAACCGTAACCCCGGAGGAATACATAAGGGACACTTTCCGGAACGTTTCAGACTCCGAAAAGGAATAGGTATGTGGTACGGTAAGTAAACCGACTCCAAAACAATTTTTAAGGCAACATTTCTCCGTTTTGGAATATTTAGGAAAATAGAAAAATAAGAACCAGTCCGGGAAGGACACGAGGGCTCCACGAGGGTGGAGGGCGCGCCCTACCCTCCTGGGCGCGCCCCTACCTCGTGGGCACCATGTGCGCTTTCCGGACTCCGTTTTCTTACACGACACATAATTTAGTCGGTAAAAATTCATTATATAATCTCCCGGAGGTTTTGACTCCTGTATCACGCAAATATCCTCTGTTCTTGTTTCGAGCTGTTTCCTATCAGCGTCGTCAAGGCCAGGCATCATGTCGCCCCCCTCCTCCAACAATGGTGACAATGATGATTGGCTAATGAAGATAGAGCCGAAGAGGGAAGAACCCATGGAGATCAACAAGGATGAAGGGATCAAGAAGGCCACGGAGGATCACGCTCCGGCAACAGAAGACATCCTTCAACTTGATCACAATCTTCTTACCCCAACTGAGATCGAAGCTTTCAAGATGATTGAGTTAGTTCGTATACAGGACAAGTATCTCACACGTGAAAATATTTTGTTGAAGGAGCATATTGTTGCACTCAAGGGCATTATCCGCAAGCTGGAGGACCTCTTACGCTTGATGTGTGACTATCCATCATCATCTCCATCTTCTCCACCAACAAAGAAGAACTAAGCATCGGGTATGGGCACTCCCCTTGGCAACTGGCAAGCTTGGGGGAGTGCTCCGGTATCGTATCACCATCACTTTTATCTTTACCGTTTTTCTTAGTTCGATCCTTTTGGTAACATCTTGATCTAGTAGAATAAAGTTTATGGCATGATCTAGTTTTTAGTTTTGCTTTATGATCCCTCTATGTAATCGAGTCCGTGAGCTATATATAATAAAGATTAGTGTTGAGTCAAGGGCTTGATTATTTTGCCATGATCCTAAGAGAATAAAAGAAAAGAGAAATAAATAAAAAAGGAAACAAAGAGATCATATGGATCTTATGGAAAGTAATGAGCTCACATAGAAAAAGTATGATGAATAAAAGTTGTTCAGAGTTGAAAAACATAGTTTTGGTCATCGTTGCAATTAATAGGAAGTAATAAAGAAAGAGAGGTATTCACATATAAATATACTATCTTGGACATCTTTTATGATTGTGAGCACTCATTAAAATATGACATGCTAAAGAGTTGACGTTGGACAAGGAAGACAACATAATGGGTTATGCTTTCTTACATCTGAGATAAATTATATTGTCATGGATCATCCAACATGGTTGAGCTTGCCTTTCCCCCTCATGCTAGCCAAATTCATCGCACCGAGTAGAGATACTACTTGTGCTTCCAAATACCCTTAAACCAGTTTTGCCATTAGAGTCCACCATACCTACCTATGGATTGAGTAAGATCCTCCAAGTAAGTTGTCATCGGTGCAAGCAATAAAAATTTCTCTCTAAATATGTATGACTTATTAGTGTGGGAGAAAATAAGCTTTATACGATTGTGTGATATGGAAGAAATAAAAGCGACAGACTGCATAATAAAGGTCCATATCACAAGTGGTAATATAAAGTGACGTTCTTTCGCATTAAGATTTTGTGCATCCAACCCTAAAAGCGCATGACAACCTCTGCTTCCCTCTGCGAAGGGCTTATCTTTTACTTTTATCTCCTACCTTGCATAAGAGTCATGGTGATATTCACCCTTCCTTTTTACATTTTATCCTTTGGCAATCATAGTATCTTGGAAAGATCCTAGTATATATGGCTAATTGGATGTGAGTTTTCATGGACTATTATTGTTGACATTACCCTTGAGGTAAAACGTTGGGAGGCAAAACTATAAGCCCCTATCTTTCTCTGTGTCCGATTAAAACTCCATACCCATAAGTATTGCGTGAGTGTCAGCAATTGTGAAAGACTATATGATAGTTGAGTATGTGGACTTGCTGAAAAGCTCTTATATATTGACTCTTTCCTATGTTATGATAAATTGCAATTGCTCCAATGACTGAGATTATAGTTTGTTAGTTTTCAATGAAGTTTACGATTCATACTTGACATTGTGATTGAATTATTACTCTAGCATAAGAAATCATATGACAAGAATTATATAAGTTGCTGTTCTAAGAATGATCATGATGCCCTCACGTCCGTATTTTACTTTTATCGACACCTCTATCTCTAAACATGTGGACATATTTTTCGATTTCGGCTTTCGCTTGAGGACAAGCGAGGTCTAAGCTTGGGGGAGTTGATACGTCCATTTTGCATCATGCTTTTATATCGATATTTATTGCATTATGGGATGTTATTACACATTATGTCACAATAGTTATGCCTATTCTCTCCTATTTTACAAGGTTTACATAAAGAGGGAGAATGCCGACAGCTGGGATTCTGGGCTGGAAAGGAGCAAATATTAGAGACCTATTCTGCACAGCTCCAAAAGTCCTGAAACTTCACGGAAGACGTTTTCAGAATATATAAAAAATACTGAGCGCAAGAAGTTCACCAGGGGGGCCACACCCTGCCCACGAGGGTGGGGGCGCGCCCTACCTCGTGGGCCCCCTGGTGTCCCTCTGATGGCCATCTTCTGCTATATGGAGTCTTTCGATGAGAAAAAAATCATAAGCCATCTCCCCGGACGAAACTCCACCGCCACGAGGCGGAACCTTGGCGGATCCAATCTAGGGCTCCGGCAGAGCTGTCCTGCCGGGGAAACTTCCCTCCGGGATGGGGAAATCATCGCCATCGTCCTCACCAACGGTCCTCTCATCAGGAGAGGGCAATCTGCATCAACATCTTCACCAGCACCATCTCCTCTCAAAACCCTAGTTCATCTCTTGTGTCCAATTCTTGTCTCCAAGTCCGGGATTGGTACTAGTATGTTGCTAGTAGTGTTAATTACTCCTTGTAGTTGATGCTAGTTGGTTTATTTGGTGGCAGATCATATGTTCAGATCCTATATGCATATTAATACCCCTCTGATTATGAACATGATTATGCTTTGTGAGTAGTCACGTTTGTTCCTGAGGACATGGGAGAAGTCTTGCTATTAGTAGTCATGTGAATTTGGTATTCGTTCGATATTTTGATGAGATGTATGTTTTCTCTCCTCTAGTGGTGTTATGTGAACGTCGACTACATAACACTTCACCATTATTTGGGCCTAGAGGAAGGCATTGGGAAGTAATAAGTAGATGATGGGTTGCTAGAGAGACATAATCTTAAACCCTAGTTTATGCGTTGCTTCGTAAGGGGCTGATTTGGATCCATATGTTTCATGCTATGGTTAGGTTTACCTTAATACTTTTGTTGTAGTTGCGGATGCTTGCAATAGAGGTTAATCATAAGTGGGATGCTTGTCCAAGTAAGGACAGTACCCAAGCACCGGTCCACCCACATACCAAATTATCAAAGTACCGAACGGGAATCATATGAACGTGATGACAATTAGCTTGATGATATTCCCATGTGTCCTCAGGAGCGCTTTTCTCTATATAAGAGTTTGTCCAGGCTTGTCCTTTGCTACAAAAAGGATTGGGCCACCTTGCTGCACTTTATTTACTTTTGTTACTTGTTGCTCGTTACAAATTATCCTATCACAAAACTATCGGTTACCACTTATTTCAGTACTTGCAGAGAATAGCTTGCTGGAAACCGCTTATCATTTCCTTCTGCTCCTCGTTGAGTTCGACACTCTTACTTATCGAAAGGACTACGATAGATCCCCTATACTTGTGGGTCATCAATAACTGAGCGGGTATTCAGATACACTCTGGACTGTCGGGTCCGGAGGTCGAAGCGAAAAGGTCCGCCATGATAAATAATTTACAATCCGGCTAGGGACAAAATATGTCACTTGAAGTACACAGTCACTTACACTGACTAAATTCTTATTCTATACCATCCAACAGGCTGTCTAGCCTACAATCCTGTTGGGAATACTTTGCAGCTAATTTTACCTGGTCATATACCAGACTAACGGGGATCTCTTTCCCATCAGACCCTACAGGTCCGACCTCGGCCATGTGGTTCGGGTCAGCCTTGGTATATCGCGTCTTCACCATGGCCCAGGCTTCCCTTGCACCTTGTCGGTAGGCAGATATCTTCCATAATCGGAAGTGCCGCCGCGCTCCCTTGAGCATCTCTACGAGCTCCCCCATGCCTCCTGGCAGGGAGGCGGATGGCCACAAGGCCTGGGCAATGCCCTGCATTACCTGCCGAACTTGGTTCGTGCAGTTGTGAGAGCTCTTGCAGAAGATCGCCCGTAGATCCGGGCATCTCCTCTTCGGGACGACCCATTAGCATACCTACAGATATAACTCTATTAGCCGGTTTCTTCGCTGAACTCTATAAAAGTTTGTTCAAGCACTTACTAAAAATGTCGCGTCGAAGCCTCTTATTCTCCTTTACGGAGTCAGCTAGCTAGGCCCGAACATCTTTTAGTTCAACACCTAGCCGGGTATTGGCATCTTGGAGATCATTTTTCTCCCTCCTAACCCGCGCAAGCACGCGCTCGCCAGCCTCTAGCTGTCGTTGAGCATGTTGCTCATCCCCTCACATGATCTTCGGATTCACTCGGGGATCATCTGCAGAATCTATTGTTAGATTTGCATGCATGCCGAATACTAACTGGTACATGTCATTTCGTTCTTTTCGATCAGGACAAGTATTACCAGATGGGGCCTTCTTGGACTCCTCCATTCCCGGCAACTGCGGCCCGTAGCTGGGCTTTGCACTCCTCCAGCTCTTGAGACAACTGGGTATTCTTCTCCATAAGAACCTACGCATATAATGATCCTTAAATCAGTTGTGCCAACTGTTTCAAGTCTTAGGGGCTACTGATATACATAATTATCAGATTTTCTTACCCGTATATCCTTTACATACTGGTCTGTGGCTCTGGCAAGGCCATTTTGAGCAGCTCAGATGTACGCGTCTCCTGAGTTGAAGGCATCGAACGCCTCTTCGGAGAAACCAGGGTCGCGGAGTACGGCCCGGCGACGCCTGTGATTCATGGCACTCTCCACTTCAGAATTTGTAGCGGATAGCCTATCCACATCCTCTGTAGGAGGAACATCCGATGTTGTCCCCACGTTAGCATCTGCCCCTAAGTCCGGCTCTGGAGTCCGGCTGGTGGAGGCGTGGCCGGCAGGCTCTCCAGACACGGTCCGACGAGCGTTTTTTCTGCCAGGAACCATGGACGTTATTATATTTTAACGACGACAACCACAGAGCAGGTTTTTTTTTCATACCTCTGCGATGGCATCTCAGTCCTGACCACCTTCCTTTTAAGCCTACCCGGCTTCGGTGCCCCTTGTCGATGAGTCACCGGGGGTTCGGCATGGCGCCCCGAGGGCCTTCCCTGTAGGACGCAATACATGTGCGGTGGGTGAGGTGCAAAAAAGGGATCCTTATCGGAAGTTGGGACTCCGGTTTTACTTACATGCGATGAAGGGAGCAGGCCAGGATAATCGGCTATGATGGCCACCAAGGCACCATCGCAGCTTAACTGCTAGAACGTCCTGTCGACGAGCTCCACAAATATGTCCGGATATTCTTCGAGTCCGGGGTCGAGGGCCCGGTCAGGGTCCTCTGGCTGTACAGACGGGCTGTGGACCTCCCTCACAGCTTTTCGCATTTCCTGCTATGAAATAGCAAGGTAAATATTTATGATGAAGAATGCAGGAAGGTCTGGAGTATAAGTTAGCAGCTCACCCAGTTTGGGGGTTGTACATGGAGAATCCATCCCGTGGCTTAATGCGGATGAACTCCTCTTCCTCTGCTTTGTACAATGTCAGGACCCCGATTCCAAGTCACATCGATCTAGCCGGTAACACCTCATATCACTTTGCGGCCTCACGCATGGTATCCCACGGGTGTCGCCTTACCATGGCCCGGGACCATTTGCGCCTTTTGGCTCACGTGTATGATAGTATCGCTAGCATCCATATGACAACGAACCCGGGCCGACATGGCTAGTCATGAACCCAAAGCGGCACTAACCTATGGGGACAGGCATACATGAATCACATCGAGCGTGTCGGTCAGCAGCGTGTGAATCCGGGCTGTAGCACTGGGCTAATAGGACTCCGGGAACCCGGGCTGTAGCAGGCTAGGCAGGACTCCGGATGTCACCGTGTGACATTTCCCCGAAGGGACAGACACAGGAACGAAGTGAAACACATGCTGGCCAGTCAAGTGTCCTGAGCAGTAGTGCTGGGCTAACAGGACTCCGGTGAACCGGGCTGTAGCGGACTACTATGGCTCATGGAAGCACTAGACTACATTTCCCCATAAGAGAGACTGCCAAGGATAAACAACTAGATTGTCGGATCCCACACATACCAAGCATTTCAATCATACACACAATATGCTCGATATGTGTAAATACAACATGGCATCACAACATAACTCTACAACTCAAGTATTTATTCATTAGGCTCCGAGGAGCGAGATATTACAAACATGGATCTCATGACCCAACAATCATAGCATACAAGTCAGAGCACATGCGAAAGCTTAACATATCTGAGTACAGACATCTACAAATGAAAAGGCTAAGAAGCCTGACTATCTACCAGATCCTACCGAGGGCACAAGATCGTAGTAGAGGTATCAAGCTAAACGTCGAAGTCCACACGGAACTACTAGCGAGACTGAAATCTCTCTGCAAAACATAAATTAGGCAAACGTGAGTACGAAGGTACTCAGCAAGACTTACATCTGATCTAAACTACATATGCATCGGTATCAACCAAGGGGGTGGAGTTTAACTGCAGCAAGCCAGCTTTGACCCAGTGGCTAACCTGAACTACGATTGCAAGCAACTCTTTTGAGGTGGCGCACACGAGTCCACATATTCACCATTCAATACACCACTATGGATCCGCTCCCGTCTCCCTACGAGAAGGCCATCCATAGCACTCACACTTATCTTGCGAGTTTTAGAGTATCCACTTTCACTTGTCTATGAACTATGCAAGGGGTCCAAGTTTCCATATCCGAGGAATCCGGCTATTCGAATAGATAATGATAACCCTGCAGGGGTCTACTTCTTCACACACACTCCCACCACTTACCACCATATACACGTCATGTATCTCGGCAACCTTCAAGCGGAAGCCTGGCGAGGGTGTCGGCCACGACCTACCTAAACACTTAAGTCTCTAGTCCAGGTTTATCGCCTATCCAGGTTCCATCCGCAGGGAGTCCGGCCGAGGTTTCCACATACGGCCCCGAACGATGTGTACAGGGTTTCGAGACACCAAACGGGCGCCCGGCATGCCCTGCCATGGTGTATCTACCGCAACATAGCCCACCCCTAGGGTCAGCGCTACGCACGGCCGCCAACACATATCCTATAAACACCAGAAACTAGTTGCAACTCCTGGACAGAGGACTAGGGTGATTAAGAAGCCGAGAGGGTCAATTAAGGATCCCAATGAGTGGTAGTAGCTGTTCATGGATCACAGACACAGAACTCAGTTCCTAAGGATGGCTGCAATGAGACAACCCACCATGTACTCCTACATGGCCTCTCACCGCTACCTTTACCAAATCGTGTTCACACACTTAGCTCACACACAGTAGGACATGTTCAACACCATTCCAATTCACTCCCGATGAATCAGACCCGACTCAACTCTAAGCATTAGCAGGCATGACGAACAACATGAATGAGTAGGCACATCAGGGCTCAAATAACTCCTACTCATGCTAGTGGGTTTCATCTATTTACTGTGGCAATGACAGGTCATGCAGAGGAAAGGGGTTCAACTACCGCAGCATGTAACAGTTGAATCATTGTTGTCCTAATGCAGTAAAAGAGTGCAGGAGCAAGAGAGTGGGTTTGTATCAGAATGGACAAGGGGGTTGTGCTTGCCTGGCACTTCTAAAGATAACATTGAGTCTTCATCAGTGTCAACGATCACAGCGTCGGAGCAGCGTCTACCAAGAGGGGACACTTACCGGCAAACAAGGAAGAACACAATCATTGCGATGCAACAATATGATGCATGATCATGACATGTCAATATACTGTGGTTTGAGCTAATGCAACTGGCAACATGTTAAATGGAGTTGGTTTGAGCCCTAGGTTCAAATTCAAATTCAAACTATGAATTCAAATAGTGCATTATCATGTTTTGGACTAAATAGTGAGGTTACGTTGTTCAAACATGCATGAAAATGCCATACTCAGATTCCTTGGATTTTTCTGATCATTTTTCATATATAATTTATTTCATTTGGAGTTACGGTTGAATTTCTATGAATTTTAGAAGTTTATACTAATTTCTGGAATTTTCTGAATTATTATAATTTAAACTAAATCCAGAAAATGAGTTATTGCGTCAGCATTATGTCACCGTGACATCAGCAGGTCAAAGGCGTCAGCCCAGGTCAAACCTGACGGCTGGGACCCACACGTTAGTGTCTCGGGCTGGTTTGGGTGGATGACAAGTGCGACCGGCCAACGTTGACTTGACCAAAGTCAAAGCTGACACGTGGGGTCCATAGGGTTAGCACTAATCTAAACAGGAAACTAAACCCAGGGTTAATTAGGTGTAGGGTCCATCCGTCAGTGAGCTAGGGGTTAGTTTAGTGGTGTCATTAGCCACTAATGATGGTGCCACGTTAGCACGGCCGGAGTTAAGTCGCCGGCGACCAAATCCGTGGCGGCAACTCGCCGGAGTTGCTCGGGTTTCGTGTACAGGCCGCGGTTTGAGCCGCGGTTGAGCTCTACGGGTAGCTGGCGTTGCAGCGCGTCGCCTGGTGGCAGTAGCCTGGCCTGGGGTGGCCGGAGTCGACGACGGCGAGCTCGGTTGCGGCCACCGGAGTTCGGGCGCCGATGAAAACGACGACACCGTGCACGGGAGGATCAACGGGTAGCACCTACGCGTTCTGCAGGCTCTCACAAAGCCAACGGGCATATGAACGGGGCCGATTGGCCACCGGAGCCTCGTCGGCGACGAGTTCGTGCGGCGGCGTGCTTCGGGCGTCATGGAAAGCGGTGCTACAGCGAGCGCTAGGCCGCGGGGTTCGGGGGAAACTTTGGAGGAGCTCACTGGGAGGTCGAAGCGCAGCTCAGTGGGCTTGGGGACGTCCTCGATGGCGCGAATCGACCGGCGGTGATCCACCGGTCCGAGGAGGAAGAAGAGCTTGGGGTCGTCGTCACGGAGCTCCTGGCGGCGCCTGGATTGGTGCAGAGGACGCGGGGGTCGAGGCGGAACCCGTGGCATAGCTAGATGGGCGTGGGGAGGTCGATGGCAGCGGCAAACGGCGGCGGTGCGTCCATGGAGGCTTCGGCCATGGCGGGGAACGGGCGAGGGGGAGAGCGAGGGAAGGAGAGATCGATCCACACGGGTCTTGGGGGCGGCGTGGCGCGATGGAAGGCTCAGGGCGCCCCAGGAAGCAGGAGGTGGCCGGGCGCGCGCGTGCGTGCCGCGGGCACACGCCCTCCTGCCCACTGGCAGGAGGTGGAAGACGACAGGGAAGTGGAGGTGGGCTGGGCTGGCTTTGCCCGGCTGGGCTGCTACAGTGGTTGGCCGGTTGGCCCACCAGGTAGGTTCTCCCTCTTTCTCTTTTAATTTGTTTTCTATTTTTCTGTAGTCTTTAGGGCTTTCTTAAAAATACTTAGACCCTTTCAAAAATCACCAAACTGAACATGCCCACTGTTTAGAATATATCCAACATGGAACATTTCAGTTTAGGATTACTTGGGCATTTAAAATATTTACTAGCATTTAAATGCCCAAATTCAAATAACATATGATTTACTCCAGTGACATTTGGATGACCTAGAAAGTATTGCACCATTTTTGTCAGAGGTTTTAGACCAAAACAAAGATGATGAACATTTTTGAAGGGCATTTCAGGATCATTGAAAAATATTTTAGTAACCCTAGTTGGATTAAGTGGTGCTGGGGGTTTCTGCCATCCCCATTTCAACTTTCAAACAAATATAGACATGATGCATGTATGCTTATGATATTAATTGCAATCAAATTATAGGGCTGTGACAACTCACCCCCACTAAACAAGAATCTCATCCCGAGATTCAAGACGCGAGGTAAGAAGACAGAGGGGATACAAAGCTAACACGACCTTCATGATCCAGATGTCCTTCTCAAGGATGTTGATTCATTGCATCACCTTGATCTCGACGTCTTGCTTTGAGAACTACATCCAGCATGACAACGAGTAGAAAGGAAGAATTTAAGAAGAATCGATCTCCCTGGGGTTCGAGCAACTTAGGATCATCTTAATGATCACAAGATCAACTCCTGGAATGAGACATAGTAACATCTCTCGAGCTGAGACATGAAACACACCTTTAAAAGGATGGAAGAAACAATTGACGAGGGTTTCACAGTAGCGAGGAGAAACTTCCATGATCCCATTACGGGACACCTCTGGGAAGGTGACTCATAGAACTATTCCCTTAAGTGGCAAAAAGAATTACTTTTGATTCAAAGATCATTGCAACTCTCTATACCACCCTAAGGCAATCACAAACGATCGTTTGAACAAAATCGAAAGAATGGTATACTCACACCAGAATGGATGATGTGGACTACCTTGTTGAAGACAAAGCAATGGATGATTTTTGCTTATCACCGGAAATGGATGGGACCCATGACAAGTCCACTTTTGAAGATGATATTGGACAGCAACTACCGAGAAGGGCAACCCATGGGGGATTGGCACAATGGCGGTGCAAGCTAGGAACAAAATGCAAATGCTAGGAATGATTCTAGTAACTGGGGAGAAACCCAACAGTAGAGAGAGATTCCACTGTTTGAAAGGTTATGGCATAATCAAGGAAACTGAGAGCACAACGACCCCTGAGGAACAACTTCTAGAATAAGTTGCACTAAATCCTCATGGAGAAGATTGTCAAATAGCTCAATCAAGATACTACAATGATAGATCTTCCGGCTAGGTGTGTCGGCCAGAACATCAACCCTGTCGGGACCTACATCATAGATCCTGGAAGAGTTCCAACCATCATATCTGCCTGAGATACAGATCTGGTTGGTAATAGAATATTTCAGACAGCATGTTTGGAAAAGAAAGTTTGCAACACAAACTGACGAGATGACGTTGCGAGATTCTCAGAAAATGAACTACGATAGTAAGCTCCAAAACATGAGCTGGTTTTGCTACAAACCTGTGAACACGCTGTCCCAGACAAGCATGACCACATAGTAGTCTTATAATAAAACACTACCGAGTCCAGATGGGGAACCATCATCGAGGATATCGAAGTCTTGTGCATGAACTAGTATTCGCACAACAACTCCTTTTCCGTGAACAAATCAATCAGTGGCTTAGGTGCTAGGGAATACATATGGACTAAAGGTTGCAAGTCTTCAAACCATAGAATACTTCGCACATATGCATGACTGACTTGGGATGGTTCCGAAGGAAGCAAAAACAAGCTTTCTCGAATTCACGACGGCAACTTACATCAAATGCACGTGAATTAGAGGAAGTCACTCCTTTCATCCAAACATATACCTCATGGGCGGAATATGAAGGCAATGCTTACAAAGTTTCCAATACTAGTGTAATGTTCAACATGAATCATGGGGGAGACAAAATGCTGCTGATGGGCTCAATAACAACTCATCGGAATTTCCATATCACTGGACTTCCACCATCATGTGAACACGGTGCTAACATTGGTCAGACCAAAGATGTAATGGTGTATGCTCGAGGGATCAAACATGAGTAAGACAACATTACGAACATCGTTAGTTCTGATTTGACTTGACGATAGCCCATACTCAAGTCAAAGTTTTGACAAGACAATAGATCCAACATCTAATCACGAGGATCAATTGGTGAAGATATCATCTTTCTTCAACACACGCACAAACACAAAGATATCCCTTAACATGAACTAAGTCAGACAAGCTTTTATCTTCCAACTCTCCAAGTTGTTGTTAAGCTTAACCAACTAGCTCAGGGGTATCCAACACAGATTCTTGGAGAATGGGTGGTTGGAGGAAAACCAACATGATCACGAACTCAACATAGGGGTCAGGTGACAACCAGGTAATACTTCCGAGAAGACAATCGGAACATCACGAACCACTGATATGATAAGCTCGAGATCAATCTTGCTTTTCAGGGCAAGACGATATGATCAATAGAGTAAGGGTTTGGCAAAATCCTAACTCGTTGATCGAAGAGTGCACCAGGTGATAAGGACTAGGTAGCACAATCTATCTTAGAATGATGATTCAATAACCAACACGCTAAGAATGAGAATATCGTCCATTAACTATCAAGAAACAGAGTTGCTAGGAGTATTGATTTCACACATCACGACTCACTTGCCGGCATTCCGGTTACAATAACACGGGAACCGAGGAATGAACAATGATGGCAAGAAGTATCACTGCGTCAAGAATTCATAGGAGAAGGTGCAATTCTCACGACGCTCTTGGCATAAAGTGGGTAATACCTTAGGGTAGAACAGAACCAAAAGCTGGGTTGCATTTTGATCTGCGGAATACAACTACTTTGACCCAATCCTAGAAATGGATGAGGTACTGGAGTTTGTTTCTCCTAGTCATTCTGAACTAGAATGGCTTGATGGACCACAAGAATAATAGGCACCGATGAACGAATGCTCACATACTCTTGTCTATCAATTGATAGATGAGGGTCGGAATATAACGGCAGGGGGACAACTCAAAGGAACATATAACTTTCTGAGTTGTGGATGCATGGATTAGTATGTCGAACGAGTTCAACATATTTCTTCCGGATAACCCATGGAGAAAGGTAGGGTTGGCAGAGTCACAACATAGAATGGAGAACTCATCAGGAGCACTCTGTTGTGACCTTTTGGTTCAAAAGAACTCCTGCCAAGAATAGTTCATGATAATTGGAAGAAGGATGTACCACGAACCTCGAGGACTAATGCAAAGGTTACTAATATCCTAAAGGAACTAGCAACACTATCAACATGAGATAAGTAGGGTAAATCTCGGGTTCAAGAACCCATGAATAGAGTACCTGCTACTACATGGCATCATGGGATGCTTTCAAGAATAATGGCCAGAATCACACACTAGGGATAAAAACATGGCTAGATCACTAGGTGACTCTCTAAGACACCTAGGGTCATAATAATAGCTCCAACATATATGTTGGGGTAATAGAGTACCTCAACTCACCGATTAGTGTGATTAATCTGGCCCAATTGGACATCGGGAACGGAAAGAAGGGATTTGCAACTGCATCATACTATTTAGAGACCTGGGATGACTCGGACAGCATAACGACTGTAAATGCTCAAAATTATTTGAGACATCCTGCAAAGATGGTGGCATAACCACTAAACAACAAAATGTCAAGGTTCTGAGATCAACTGTCAACATATGGAAGTACTGGAAACAGAACTGCGGCGTGAATCCATCAATCCTATAAGTCAACGGGTTAGCAACACATCATCCTGATAGATAGAGGAGAAAGCCTAGTTTCTTAACCCCGTAGAAAGGAAGAGGGTGACTCAGATCAGAGGGCATGAGATATAAGGAGTAAAAAGAGCCTTATGTTCCCTTCCACAATCAATTCCCTTACATAACTAAAGCATTTCTAGACTCGACTTCGACCAGTTGGCTTGGTAATCCTACAGGCAGTCAGGCTCTAATACCAATGCTATCAGGACCCCGATTCCAAGTCACATCGATCTACCCGGTAACACCTCATATCACTTTGCGGCCTCACGCACGGTATCCCACTGGTGTCACCTTACCATGGCCCGGGACCGTTTGCGCCTTTTGGCTCACGTGTATGATAGTGTCACTAGCATCCATATGACAGAGAACCCGGGCCGACATGGCTAGTCGTGAACCCAAAGCGGCACTAACCTATGGGGATAGGCATACATGAATCACATCGAGCGTGTCGGTCAGCAGCGTGTGAATCCGGGCTATAGCACTGGGCTAATAGGACTCCGGGAACCCGGGCTGTAGCAGGCTAGGCAGGACTCCGGATGTCACCGTGTGACATTTCCCCGAAGGGACAGACACAGGAACGAAGTGAAACACATGCCGGCTAGTCAAGTGTCCTGAGCAGTAGTGGTGGGCTAACAGGACTCCGGTGAACCAGGCTGTAGCGAACTACTATGGCTCATGGAAGCACTAGACTACATTTCCCCATAAGAGAGACTGCCAAGGATAAACAACTAGATTGTCGGATCCCACACATACCAAGCATTTCAATCATACACACAATATGCTCGATATGTGTAAATACAACATGGCATCACAACATAACTCTACAACTCAAGTATTTATTCATTAGGCTCCGAGGAGCGAGATATTACAAACATGGGTCTCATGACCCAACAATCATGGCATACAAGTCAGAGCACATGCGAAAGCTTAACATATCTGAGTACAGACATCTACAAATGAAAAGGCTAAGAAGCCTGACTATCTACCAGATCCTGCCGAGGGCACAAGATCGTAGCTGAGGTATCAAGCTAAACGTCGAAGTCCACGCGGAACTACTAGCGAGACTGAAATCTCTCTGCAAAACATAAATTAAGCAAACGTGAGTATAAAGGTACTCAGCAAGACTTACATCTGATCTAAACTACATATGCATCGGTATCAACCAGGGGGGGTGGAGTTTAACTGCAGCAAGCCAGCTTTGACCCAGTGGCTAACCTGAACTACGATTGCAAGCAACTCTTTTGAGGTGGCGCACACGAGTCCACATATTCACCATTCAATACACCACTATGGATCCGCTCCCGTCTCCCTACGAGAAGGCCATCCATAGCACTCACACTTATCTTGCGAGTTTTAGAGTATCCACTTTCACTTGTCTATGAACTATGCAAGGGGTCCAAGTTTCCATATCTGAGGAATCTGGCTATTCGAATAGATAATGATAACCCTGCAGGGGTGTACTTCTTCACACACACTCCCACCACTTACCACCATATACACGTCATGTATCTCGGCAACCTTCAAGCGGAAGCCTGGCGAGGGTGTCGGCCACGACCTACCTAAACACTTAAGTCTCTAGTCCAGGTTTATCGCCTATCCAGGTTCCATCCGCAGGGAGTCCGGCCGAGGTTTCCACATACGGCCCCGAACGATGTATACAGGGTTCCGAGACACCAAACGGGCGCCCGGCATGCCCGGCCACGGTGTATCTACCGCAACATAGCCCACCCCTAGGGTCAGCGCTACGCACGGCCGCCAACACATATCCTATAAACACCAGAAACTAGTTGCAACTCCTGGACAGAGGACTAGGGTGATTAAGAAGCCGAGAGGGTCAATTATGGATCCCAATGAGTGGTAGTAGCTGTTCATGGATCACAGACACAGAACTCAGTTCCTGAGGATGGCTGCAATGAGACAACCCACCATGTACTCCTACATGGCCTCTCACCGCTACCTTTACCAAATCGTGTTCACACACTTAGCTCACACACAGTAGGACATGTTCAACACCATTCCAATTCACTACCGATGAATCAGACCCGACTCAACTCTAAGCATTAGCAGGCATGACGAACAACATGAATGAGTAGGCACATCAGGGCTCAAACAACTCCTACTCATGCTAGTGGGTTTCATCTATTTACTGTGGCAATGACAAGTCATGCAAAGGAAAGGGGTTCAACTACCGCAGCATGTAACAGTTGAATCGTTGTTGTCCTAATGCAGTAAAAGAGTGCAGGAGCGAGAGAGTGGGTTTGTATCGGAATGAACAAGGGGGTTGTGCTTGCCTGGCACTTCTGAAGATAACAATGAGTCTTCATCAGTGTCAACGATCACAGCATCGGAGCAACGTCTACCGAGAGGGGACACTTACCGGCAAACAAGGAAGAACACAATCATTGCGATGCAACAATATGATGCATGATCATGACATGTCAATATGCTGTGGTTTGAGCTAATGCAACTGGCAACATGTTAAATGGAGTTGGCTTGAACCCTAGGTTCAAATTCAAATTCAAACTATGAATTCAAATAGTGCATTATCATGTTTTGGACTAAACAGTGAGGTTAAGTTGTTCAAACATGCATGAAAATGCCATATTCAGATTCCTTGGATTTTTCTGATCATTTTTCATATATAATTTATTTCATTTTGAGTTACGGTTGAATTTCTATGAATTTTAGAAGTTTATACTAATTTCTGGAATTTTCTGAATTATTTTAATTTAAACTAAATCCAGAAAATGAGTTATTGCATCAGCATTACGTCACCGTGACATCAGCAGGTCAAAGGCGTCAGCCCAGGTCAAACCTGACGGCTGGGACCCACACGTCATGTCTCAGGCTGGTTTGGGTGGATGACAAGTGGGACCGGCCAATGTTGACTTGACCAAAGTCAAAGCTGACACATGGGGTCCATAGGGTTAGCACTAATCTAAACAGGAAACTAAACCCAGGGTTAAGTAGGTGTGGGGTCTATCCGTCAGTGAGCTAGGGGTTACTTTAGTGGCGTCATTAGCCACTAATGATGGTGCCACGTCGGCACGGCCGGAGTTAAGTCGCCGGCGACCAAATCCGTTGCGGCAACTCGCCGGAGTTGCTCGGGTTTCGTGTATAGGCCGCGGTTTGAGCCGCGGTTGGGCTCTACGGGTAGCTGGCGTTGCAGCGCGTCGCCTGGTGCCGGTAGCCTAGCCTGGGGTGGACGGAGTCGACGGCGGCGAGCTCGGTTGCGGCCGCCGGAGTTCGGGCACCGATGAAAACGACGACACCGTGCACGGGAGGATCAACGGGTAGCAACTACGCATTCTACAGGCTCTCACAAAGCCAACGGGCATATGAACAGGGCCGATTGGCCACCGGAGCCTCGTCGGCGACGAGTTTGTGCGGCGGCGTGCTTCAGGCGTCATGGAAAGCGGTGCTACAGCGAGCGCTAGGCCGCGGGGTTAGGGGGAAACGACGGAGGAGCTCACTTGGAGGTCGAAGCGCAGCTCAGTGGGCTTGGGGATGTCCTCGATGGCGCGAATCGACCGGCGGTGATCCACCGGTCC
This sequence comes from Triticum monococcum, assembly GCA_034509565.1. NCBI lineage: Eukaryota > Viridiplantae > Streptophyta > Magnoliopsida > Poales > Poaceae > Triticum > Triticum monococcum. The sequence continues at coordinate 106,487,634 of CM067844.1, forward strand.
GAGGAGGAAGAAGAGCTCGAGGTCGTCGTCACGGAGCTCCTGGTAGCGCTTGGATTGGTGCAGAGGACGCGGGGGTCGAGGCGGAACCCGTGGCATAGCTGGATGGGCGTGGGGAGGTCGATGGCAGCGGCAAACGGTGGCAGTGCATCCATGGAGGCTTCGGCCATGGCGGGGAACGGGCGAGGGGGAGAGCGAGGGAAGGAGAGATCGATCCACACGGGTCTTTGGGGGGCGGCATGTCGCGATAGAAGGCTCAGGGCGCCTCGGGAAGCAGGAGGTGGCCGGGCGCGCGCGTGCATGCCGCGGGCATCCGCCCTCCTGCCCACTACCAGGAGGTGGAAGACGACAGGGAAGTGGAGGTGGGCTGGGCTGGCTTTGCCCGGCTAGGCTGATACAGTGGTGGGCCGGTTGGCCCACCAGGTAGGTTCTCCCTCTTTCTCTTTTAATTTGTTTTCTATTTTTCTGTAGTCTTTAGGGCTTTATTAAAAATACTTAGACCCTTTCAAAAATCACCAAACTGAACATGCCCACTGTTTAGAATATATCCAACTTGGAACATTTCAGTTTAGGATTACTTGGGCATTTAAAATATTTACTAGCATTTAAATGCCCAAATTCAAATAACATATGATTTAATCCAGTGTTCTTTGGATGACCTAGAAAGTATTGCACCATTTTTGTCAGAGGTTTTAGACCAAGACAAAGATGATGAACATTTTTGAAGGGCATTTCAGGATAATTGAAAAATATTTTAGTAACCCTAGTTGGATTAAGTGGTGCTGGGCGTTTCTGCCATCCCCATTTCAACTTTCAAACAAATATAGACATGATGCATGGATGCTTATGATACTAATTGCAATCAAATTCTAGGGCTATGACATACAAATCGGACAGTATTTTCGCTAGAGCAGTGGCGGAGTCCGGACCTTTACGACCGCAGCGGGTGGCATCGTCTTCTCCATTGAAGTGCCACATGGGTTTCCCCCGATACCGAAGTGGCTACACCCCCCGCATTATACATATTGACACAACCTCGACTATTGTCAGTCCTGATTTGGCCAACGTTTTTATCCTGCCCACCAGGTAAAGGACCTCTCTGTTATCTTCCTCCTGGGGGCTCCGAGGGCGCCAGCTACGGCGTTTCTTCAAAGGGGCACTATTAAACTCAGAAAGCCCATCCGAATAGGGTCCGGAAGGGGGACGTCCTCCATATAAAACCACTCCAAAGGCCAGCCTTCGGATGTCTTCTTCGGAGTACCGGACAGGTATCCGGTCTCGGCGATGCGCCATATTTGGGCTCCGCCCACTTGATATATTGACCCCTCCTATGTACGGGGTACGAGGTAGAATGGCCTCTTCCATAGCTCGAAATGAGCTTCGCAGCCCAGAAACAGCTCGCAAAAGGCGACGTAGCCGGCGATGTGTAATATGGAGGCGGGAGTAAAGTTATAAAACTGGAGGCCGTAGAACTCCAGGAGCCCGCGGAGGAACAGATGGATTGGAAATCCGAGTCCCGTCAATAAGTAAGGGACAGGGCATACCCGCTCCCCTGGATGGGCTGGGAAAGCTCTCTGCTTGCTCCCTGCCATTATAAGTGGCTAGTCCGGCTTGGACGGGGACCATATATGCAGGAGGGAGAAACCCCTAGGTCTGTAACTCTACTAATTGGCTGTGGGGGACGGAACACTTCTCCCAATTGCCTGGCTTAGTGCTACGGGAGCAAGAGGAGGAGCTGCGATGACCGGCCATGATGGGATGGACTTTTCCGGGCACGCTCCGATGGATACTCGCTGTGGGAGGATGGTGTGATCTGGATCTGAGTATCCCCGTCTCCTTAAATAGACGATTTACTTACATGGTTAGGGTGGCAAATGTAAAAATGCCCCGACTTCTCGCATTCGCTCGACATGTGGAAATAGCCATTATTAAAGCACAGAAGCCGAGGAGTGCAACATTCATGGGAAGCCGGACACTACTCGTTATGGCAGGTACTCAGGATTTGGAGAAGAACCCGCCTTGCAATGCCGAAGACAATCTGCGCCGGACTCATCGTCATTGAAGCCTAGTTCAGGGGCTACTGAGGGAGTCCTGGATTAGGGGGTCCTCGGGCAGCCAAACTATATACTTTGGCCGGACTGTTGGACTATGAAGATACAAGATTGAAGACTTCGTCCCGTGTCCGGGTGGGACTCTCCTTTGCGTGGAAGGAAAGCTTGGCAATTCGGATACGTAGATATCCTCCCTTGTAACCGACTCTGTGTAACCCTAGACCCCTCCAGTGTCTATATAAACCGGAGGGTTTAGTCCGTAGGACAAGAACAATCATAATCATAGGCTAGCTTCTAGGGTTTAGCCTCTACGATCTCGTGGTAGATCAACTCTTGTAATACTCATATCATCAAGATCAATCAAGCAGGAAGTAGGGTATTACCTCCATCAAGAGGGCCCGAACCTGGGTAAACATTGTGTCCCCCGCCTCCTGTTACCATCAGCCTTAGACACGCAGTTCGGGACCCCCTACCCGAGATCCGCCGGTTTTGACACCGACACCCCCGTCAAACTCCTATGGCTAAGTGAATTTACTAAAGCCGCATAGTCCGATTGCCTGGTTCGCTACGGAAATCACCTCCTTTACGGACCAAGACGTTGGCTCAAGAGTGATTACACGTTATTCCAAACACCCCCGTAGTATCTACGTGGGGGCTGAAGCCGACGACTAGCAAACTTTCAGAATAATAACATATGGCCGCACAAGAGGAAATTAGTTTCGATGAAAGCATAGATATATTACAAAAACCTTGGTTTCTAATACAACATCTGGGTAGCTCAGGTACATTTACCCGAGCATAGTATCCTTCGAGCATTGACCCTCTATCAAACGGGCACCCTCTAAGATGTCCTCAAAGTAGCGCTCTGGCTTGCGGTGGTCCTTGCCTCCGGGCGGACCCTCAACTGCCACGACAGTGGCCTTCATTTTCGCCCAGTGCATCTTGACATGAGCGAAGGCCATCCGCGCACCTTCTATACATACCGACCGCTTGACCACATCAATTCGAGGCAGCACATCGACGAGTCGCTGCACCAGGCCGAAGTAGCTGCTCGAAATGGGTTCGGCTAGCCATTGTCGGACTATGACGTCCCTCTTGGCCAATTCGGACATCCTATGCAGCTCGGCCCACTGTGTCATCTGGTCGTTCAACAACGCTGGGCGCTCCCGCGTCGCGAATTGTGACCAGAAGAGCTTCTTCGTCGCATGTCCCTCCTAGGCCTTGAAGTACTGCTCGGCATCGGCGGCGCTCTTCGGGAGATCCGCAAAGGCGTCTGGAGCACTCCACGGTTGAGTGAGCAAGGCATACTTATGATTGCCAAATTGACTATTTAAAAGAAAGGGCTTACTAGGCGCTATTTGTTTGGCCTACTCGATCTCCTCGCGCGCCGCACAAGACTCGGTTTGCGCTTCCTTGGCCCCCTAGAGAGCCTTGGCCAGTTTGGTCGCTTGGGCCTTATTCTCCTCTTCCAAAGACTCGCACTTGCTGGCGGCGTCCTTGAGCTCTTGCTCTACTTCGGTCACCCGCTCCTCTTAGCGGCGGAGGGCAACCTGCTCGGCCTGTAAATCTGCGGCTGCTTTGGCAGTGGCCGCCTGACTCACCCGTGCCTGATCCTTGGCTCAGGCAAGTTCGCCTCCTAGGGCCCCGACCGCAGCCGCACTACCTACAATAATAAATAGGACAACACAGGAGCTTAGACTCCGCATGGGTATACAACTTCGGATGTGCAAACATTCTTTCCACAACATACCTTGCGCCTCCTCTTGTTGATGCGGACGAGATCCTCATCGGCGAGCCCTAGCTTCCGCTTGAGCTTGGTTACTTCGGCAGCCTGGGCGGTTGCCGCTAACAATGAAGTTTGTTTCTCAAAATAGACAAGTACAATATCTCCTGTAAATATTATCGATCCTCTTTTCGTCCTTTTTTAAAGCCGAACAGAGTCTCAGGGGCTACTATCTATACACAGGCATATTTCTCATATGAAAAACAGCTAAAGACATTACATTGTATACCTCAAAACCTGTTAACAGGCTGGTGAAGGCTTCGTTCAGCCCGCTTTTGGCGGATGGAACCTTCTCAACCACTCTACCCATCAGGGTACGGTGCTCCTCCATGATGGAAGCATGTCGAAGTGCTTCCCTCAAAGTGTCCGATGCCTCCGGATTGATGGAGGTCGTTGGTGGAGTCGTCACTCCCCCCTCCTTCAAAGGGGGCCGCTCGCTTGAGTCCAGGGCCATATGGGTCTCCGGGGTTGTATTTGGTTGAGGGCCAGACTGGTCCGGGCCCCCGCCGTCAGTTTGCATGGGGATTGTGCCCCCCATGTTCTCGGCAGCCAAGGCATTATCCTCTGGTGCCATTTTAGCGGCCTTCCGCGTCTCTCGTTGGCCCTGAGAGGCCCTTTTGGATGACACCTCTGCAGCACGTGGCGGAGAGGCTCACGGAGGCATTTCGCTCTCCATCATCTCCGGCGCCAAAGAATTCCCCGAAGACGATGATTGTCGGGGGAGATCACATGCCGGACTATAATACAAAAACAATATGTTATACTACAATTTGTAAATGGCTACATATATACATAGTATCTTTAAATACTTACGATTCGGCCAGGGGCTTCGCCCTGGGACGCCACTGCGGGATGGCTTCAGCGTCTGAGTCCGAACCATCCGAGAGGGATATCTTCCCCCTTTTGGATGCCTCCGCCCCTAGGTCAGCAGAGGCCGCTCTCTTTTTCTTCTCCTCGAGGGGAGGATTTCTCTCTTCCTCCCCCTCTTCGTCTTCTCTCTCCCTCATGGGAGGAGGGAGCTTCGGTATCTTCGGACATAGCGTCTGTGGTACCTTTTCGGTGGAGGCCGCCTCTAGTCTCCTTACCCTTCTTCTTGGCCTTTTTCTCTGGCGCCTGGTACGGTGCCGGGACTAGCATCCTCGTTAACAGAGGATCATCTAGGTTTTCTGGTAGCGGGGCCGAACACCTGATCCGCTCCGCCTTTGCTATCCATCCCTGAATCAGGAATGGGTGTCTCAGTATACCCCTTGACTTACGGATTGAAATTATGTTCGAAAGTAAGAAGCTTACCTCAGTCGCCGGATGTGCGCTGTCGAGACCAACATCTTCGGCCTTCTCCGGCCATGACTTCTGGGTCTTAAAAAGCAGTTCCCAGATCTCTTTGTGTGTTGTACCGAAGAAGTGCTGTAGGGTCCGAGGGTCGGCCGAATTAAACTCCCACATGCGGTGAGATCGGCGTTGGCATGGGAGGATCCAGTGGAAGAACGTCACCTAAATCACATCAGTGAGACTTGTATTCTTCTTCATCATGCTCTTGATGTGCTTTTGCAGTGTCATCACTTCGTCGATTGACCCCCAGTCCAGACCCTTGTTGGTCCAAGATGGGAGCCACATAGGAGGCCTAGATCTAAACTCAGGAGTGGCCGCCCATTTCGTACCACGAGGCTCGGTGATATAAAACCACTCTTGCTACCACACCTTCACGCTCTCCACAAAGGCTCCCTTTGGCCAACTTGTCGAATCACGGGTTCCGGCAGACCCTTAAGGTTCGAACACTTGGGTGCGCACGGAGATCACGCCTTCTACCTCCCCATCTCGCAAAGATCTAAACTACTAAAAGAACTGCACAAGAGACACAAGGTTTATACTGGTTCCGGCCACCGTTGTGGTGTAATACCCTACTCCAGTGTGTGGTTGGTGGATTGCCTCCTAGGGCTGGTGATGATGAACAATACAAGGAAGAACAGCCTCGCGAGGGTCTGTTCTTGGCTGGGGTGATGAACTGCTAGGAGGAGTTCAGTCACCCTTCTCTCTCTCTGATTTCGATCCAATGCCTCTTTTCGATGCCCCCTTCCCTGGGGGTGGCTAGTCCTATTTATAGGCAAAGGCCCTGGGCCTCTTCCCAAATATTGAGCGGGAAGGGCGCCAACAATTGGCCAATTCGAAGGGGAACATCTAGTACACTTATCCTGACTAAAGTTGGTCTTCGCCTGCCAAAGGCTCTATGGTGACGCCGTGCTGGGCTCCATGGTGACCTCCGTCTCGTAGTCCGCCTGGTCTTGGTCTCGTTGCACCGAAATGGCAACCTTTGCCTAATGCCTCGGTACTCCGCGGCTGCGCTTGCCCCCTTTGCACCAAAGAGGAAAGAAGGACGATGCGCGCGCTGGCGCCCGCCTGGCACCCTCGATCGTCATGGCTTGCGTCATGGGCACCTCGCGAGGTGCCCTGCCTTGATCTCTCTGCCTCCTCGCGAGCCAGCCTGATGAGGCTGCGCCTGAGGATGCGTCATGTCGTCCGCCCTGCGAGGCTTGGCCCCTCGCGAGGGTCTTGAGTCTTGCGTTGATGAAGATGGGCCATGCTGGGCCTCCTTTGAGCCACGCCGCAGGCCGCAGGTAGGCAAGTCTGGGGACCCCCGTTCCCAGAACGCCGACAGTAGCCCCCGGGCCCGAGGCGCGCATGGACTTGGCCGTGCCGAGAGGCGAAAGGGCAAGGGCGAAGCGCCGCGGGCCCTAATAGCCTACGGCCTTGGGCGCCGCATGGCGGTTGATGGGACGTGGGCGTCTCCACTTCCCCATGACGCCTCGGTGATCGCGCGAGTTGGACAAGTCCCTGCATGCAGATCCTGTCATGATTACCTATGATCGTGGAGGCCGGCGGTTGGCCTTCGCCGGCTATAAGTACGGCATGGCGTGTGCCCTTCCAGTCCATCTCTTCTTGTTTTCTCCTTTGCCTCAATTCTTGCTCCGCCTTGGTGTGATGGCTCCATCGAGGAGGTACTCGGCTGCGGAGAAGGGGAAGGCCCTCCAGGTCGATCCTGCCTCTCCCCCGCCCAAGCGCGGTCGTGGCACCCTCGGAAGCATCCGGTGGCCGCCCCGGTAGCGTTTGGTGGTCATGGGGGCGGCTCCCAGCGCGGCGGCGGGCAAGCCGCTGTGGCCGAGGGACGCGCCTGGGTTGCGCGCTCCCCCAGGCCGCGCTTTCGCGCTGCGCAGGCACTGCCGGAGTTCGTCATCTGGTCGGCGGGGCCGACTAGCGCCCGGCTCCAACTCCCTCGCTTCCTCCTTGGTGAACTCCCGGCCGGTGCTCCTGGTGGCCTCTGGCTCTAGGCGGAGGGCTGCTGCAGCAGGTCCTCGTGGGCCGTGCTGGAGGTCTCCGCCAACGGGGGCTTGGCCTTAACTCGTGGTTGGCAGACGTTCGCTCGCGCTCGAGGCTTGGGGCGCCGGTGCACCCTGCACTTCAGGTTTGACGGCGACGCCACCTTGTATGTGAGGGTGTTTGGGGAAGATGGTCGCCGCACGGGGTGTTGCCCTGAGAACGACGACCGCGGCCCGGGGCCCCGCTCCGACGGTGATGGAGGAGATAGCGCCCGCGCGGATGGCGGCGCCCGAGACTCCCCAAGCTTCGTCAACTCTTCCTCAAGCGACTCCTCTAGCGGTGGCCGCAGTCAACCCCCGCGCCGTCGAGCTTGCTTGGGAGGTGATGGCTTGTCCGCCCGCCGTCGTGCCCCGGTGAAGCGCGAGAGGGAGTCTTCCTGAGGCCCGGAGGCAGCCTGGGTAGCCTCCGCAGGCCGATGTGAGGAGGGCTGCACCGGGCTCGTCCTTTCCTTTTCCTTTTGTTTCCTGTGTAAGACAAAACAGCTGCATGGAGCCCCGCTGGGGCGTGTTGGGAATTATTGCCGTTTTAGCCATTACCTTGATCTTATTTTTGTGCCTCTTAACTACACGCCTGTGCGTAGATAGTCTTTGACCCCTGACGGGGGGGGGGGGGGGGGCGACCGATCCAGGCCCTGTGTGCGCGTCGCGGTGCCCGAGGGGCACGGACTAGAGGGGTGCTCCTGTAACGTGCCTGGGCCATGAAACCTTCCAGCGGCTAGAGCAGAAACGCTCGCGAGGACGTTTGAGTACCATCCCTCGCGAGGTCATTTATGAGCGAAACCAAAGCGAGGAGTGTAAATCGATGAACCACAAATCAGCACAGTGATAACTTCAACAAGACTTCAAATGCAAGTAAACACGTCAACTGCGGAAAGCAAATGAAAAAGCCGCGTCCGGCACCTAATCATGTCTTCGACGTCTTCTCACCAGCGCGGAGCTAAGTGCTGTCACTGGGCATGGGAGGGAGCCCCAGGGCCTGAGGCCAGCGCTCCTGAGACTCCGGGGCGTGTACAGCCCCACTCATTATTACGTGAGAGTGTCACGGGGCGGCGAGTTTCACAGGCATTGGCCTTGCTTCACAGGCTCCGGGCCTTTTCCAAAACGCGATAGCTTCACAGGCACTCGCCTTGCTTCACAGGCTCTAGGCCTTTTCCAAAAAGGGAAAGTCTTCATAGGCACTTGCCTTGCTTCACAGGCTCTGGGCCTTTTCCAAAAAGGGATAGCTTCATAGGCACTCGCCTTGCTTCACAGGCTCTGGGCCTTTTCCAAAAAGGGAAGGTCTTCACAGGCACTCGCCTTGCTTCACAGGCTCCGGGCCTTTTCCAAAAAGGGATAGCTTCACAGGCACTCGCCTTGCTTCACAGGCTCTGGGCCTTTTCCGAAAAGGGAAGGTCTTCACAGGCACTCGCCTTGCTTCACAGGCTCTGGGCCTTTTCCAAAAAGGCATAGCTTCACAGGCACTCGCCTTGCTTCACAGGCTCCGGGCCTTTCCCAAAACGAGATAGCTTCACAGGCACTCGCCTTGCTTCACAGGCTCTGGGCCTTTTAGGGGTAGAACCTCCGGAGGTGCTGGATGTTCCACGCGTTCTGGACCGGCTCCCCCTCTTGAGTCTCCAAGCGCACGGAGCCTGGCCTGGAAACATGAACAACCTTGAACGGGCCCTCCCACATGGGAGAGAGCTTGTGCAGCCCCTCCCTAGAGAGAACCCGCCTGAATACGAGGTCTCCTACCACGAGGGTCCTGGGGCGGATGTTGTGGCAGTGATATCGTCGTAGCGCCTGTTGGTACCTTGCCGCTCGCAGTGCGGCTTCCCGGCGGTGTCCCTCCCCCAGTACGAGGTCCATCCCCCGCATGGCGTCCTGCTGCGCCTCGTCGAACGCCAGGACCCGCGCGGAGTGATGCCTGACCTCGTGAGGAAGGACTGCTTCGGCTCCGTAGACCAGGAAGAACGGGGTCTCCCCAGTTGGTTTGGTTGCGGTTGTGCAGATGGACCACAACACGGACTGGAGCTCGTCGGACCAACCTCTGCCGCAGGCCTCCAGCTTCTTCTTGAATGTCCTGGTCTTGAGGCCTCTCAGGACCTCCGCGTTGGCTCGTTCGGCCTGCCCATTGCTTCGCGGGTGTGCCACCGAAGCGTAGCATATCTGCGTCCCAAGGTTAGCACAGTATGTTTTGAAGAGATTACTGGTGAACTGCGAACCATTGTCTGTGATGATGCGATTCGGGACCCCGAACCGGCTCACGATACCCCTGATGAACTTGACCGCGGAGCCAGCGGGGATGGTACGGACAGCCTCCACTTCTGCCCACTTGGTGAACTTGTCAATGGCGACGTAGAGGTAACGGTAGCCCCCTGGCGCGCCCGAGGGAACGGGCCCAGAATATCCAACCCCCAAACTGCGAATGGCCACGAGATGGGTATTGTCTGCAGGCCCCCGCCGGTTGATGGATCTGCTTGGAATGAAACTGGCATGCCTCACAAGCCTTTACCAATTCGATTGCGTCGTTGAGCGCGGTGGGCCAATAGAACCCGCTACGGAATGCCTTGCCGACGAGGGTCCGTGATGATGAGTGGTGTCCGCAGTCTTCGCCGTGTATGTCCTCCAGTAGTTCCTTTCCTTGCTCCCTGGAGATGCATCGCAGAGATACACCATTTGGTCGCTTCCGGTAAAGTTCTCCATCTCTGATGCAGTATGCCGTGGCCTGCCGCGCCACACGCTCCGCTTCCTCTTCCTTTTCCGGTAGGGCCCCTTGCGTTAAATAACTCTGGAGTTCTGCGATCCAGCACTCCTCCTGAGGTTCCATCGCCAGGAGCAGGCGTGCTCCTGAGGTCGGCCCACAGACCGGGGCTCCCGAGGCTGGCGGCTGGGGGAGCTCCTCTCGAGACTGAGCGGTGTTCTATAACCTCGGCTGTGCTGAGGGTTTGAAGAGCCGCTCTTCGAAGACGCCGGGTTCCTGCGGCAACCGCCTGGATGCCCGTTCGGCTATGTCGTCAGCTTCCTGATTGGTGCCACGGGGCATGTGCTTCAGCTCCAGCCCCCAGATCTGCTTTTCCATCCTGCGGACCTCCGCTAGGTAGGCCTCCATATGCTCGTCCTTCGGCTCGTACACCTTGTTGGAGAAGTTGACTAGGAGCTGCGAGTCGCCCTTGACGGTGAGGCGTTTCACTCCCAGGGCTACTACGGCCTTCAACCCGGCTATCAGTCCCTCATATTCTGCAATGTTGTTGGAGACCTTTTCACCTTGCTGGAAACAGAGCTGCACGTCATAGTAGAGCTTATCCTGAGTGGGTGATATCAGCACCGCACCAGCCCCCGCGCCATGTCTGGAGAACGCCCCATCGAAGTACATGACCTAGCCTTCCGGCGCCTCACTCCCTGGAGAGAGGGACCGATCCTCGTTGTCCCTGAGGCCTGGTGCCTCCGCCCATTCCGCTATGAAATCCGCCAACGGTGCTCCTTTGATGACCCTAGTCGTGCTGAACTCGAGCTGAAACGCCTGCAGCTCCATGTTCCACTCGGTGACCCTTCCGGCTGAGTTAGGGCTCCTGAGCACTCTCTCCAGGGGGTACGATGAGATGACTTTGATGGGATGAGCCTGGAAGTAGTGACGCAGCTTGCGCGAGGCTACCAGTAGCGTGAGGAGGAGCTTTTGAGGCATTGGGTATCGTGCCCTCGCGTCCCGTAACACCGTGCTAACAAAGTAGACGGGATGCTCAACAAGGCTGAGAGTATCTGTGGTCGCGGCGCCCTCGGGAGGTAAGGGCGCCTCACGAGATGACGTGGCCTCGGGAGGTGGACCATCTGGGCGTGCGGCCTCTCCTGCCTCCGGTGCATTCTTCGGCAGCTGACCCTCCTCAACCGCGGTTGTGGCTTCTGCAGGCTTTCCTTGTTCCCGTTTTGTCTTGCCTCGGGCTGCCGCTGCGGTCTTGACTTGGCGCTCCTCCCTAACCGCCACCAGGGCTGCGCTGGCGGAGTAGGGAGTGGCAACGAGGTAAAGCAGCAGGGGCTCTTGAGGGTGCGGAGCCACCATGACTGGGGGACTGGTCAGGTACCTCTTGAGATCTTGAAATGCCTTCTCTGCCTCTTCAGTCCATTCAAAGGGCCCCTTTTTCTTCATCAGCTGAAAGAAAGGCAGCGCTCGCTCCCCTAATTTGGAGATGAAGTGCCCTAGTGCGGTCACGCGCCCAGTGAGCTTCTGCATTTCTCTGAGGGTCTTTGGTGGACTCATGTCCTTGACCGCCTTGACCTTCTCGGGGTTGGCCTCGATGCCATGATGGGACACGAGGAATCCCAAAAGCTTGCCCGAGGGGACGCCAAACACACATTTCTCCGGGTTGAGCCGCAGGTTTACTGCGTCGAGGCTCGCGAAGGTCTCCTCCTGGTCTTGTATCAGGGTCTTGGCCTCCCGAGATTTTACTACAATGTCATCAACGTAGGCTTCGACATTCTTTCCGAGTTGCGGGCCCAAGGTGATGTGCATTAGCTGCTGAAAGGTTGCCCCTGCGTTACGCAGTCCAAACGGCATGCATGTATAGCAGTATACCCCGCACAGGGTTAAGAAGGAGGTCTTCTCAACATCTTCTACCGCCATCTTGATCTGGTGATACCCGGAGAAGGCATCCAGGAAGCATAGCAGGTCGCACTCCGCAGTGGAATCGACGATCTGGTCGATGCGGGGGAGCGGAAACGGATCTTGTGGGCATGCCTTGTTGAGGTTGGTGAAGTCGACACACATGCGTTCCTTCCCCCCTTTCTTGGGCACAACGACAGGGTTGGCCAACCAATCCAGGTATCGGACCTCGCAAATGACCCCAGCGGCTTCTAGCTTGCGGGTCTCTTGGACAATGAAGGCCTGCTTCTCCACGGACTGCCGCCTGGCCTTCTGCTTCACGGGGCGCACATTTGGGCACACGTTGAGGTGATGCTCGATGACACTCCTGGGGATCCCCGCCAGCTGATCGGGCTCCCAAGCAAATACCTTCTTATTCGCACGCAGGAACTTGACCAAGGCCTCCTCCTGCTCAGGCTCAAGGTTGGCGCCTATGGTGAAAGTGGCACTGGAGGACTCGTCCTCGTCGACGGGTATCTGCTTCGTTTCTGCCTTGTCCTGGGTGAACAACTGCTTCTTCTTGGCGGATGCAACCCCCTTGGGCTCACGGGTCTCCGTGTTGACGGGCCGTGCCGATGCCGCCGTCTTGAAGGCGAGCTTCAGTACTCGCAGGGCGTCCCCGGTGTCCCCGTGCACGGCGAGGGTACCGCTGCTCCCGGGCATCTTCATGAGGTTGTACGCCGGGTGCGTGGCGGCCATGAACTGAGCCAGCGCCGGGTAGCCGAGGATGGCGTTGTAAGGGAGGCCGACGGGGGCGATGTCGAAGTCGACCATCTCCGTGCGGAAGTTGTCGTAGGTGCCGAAGGTTACCGGGAGCCGGATCTGTCCCAGGGAGTCGGATGATCTGCCCCCGATGCCCGAGAAAGATCGGCTGGGTCGCAGCCGCTCCCGGGGTATGCAGAGGAGGTTGAAAGTCTCGACCGAAAGCACGCTGAGGCCCGCGCCGCCATCAACGAGGGTTCTGGTGACGGCCACCTGGCAGATAGTGGGGGTGCACAATAGGGGGAGCGCGCCCCAGCCGACCAGGTTGGTGGGGTGGTCCTCCGAGCTGAAGGTCAGACTGACCTCGCGCGCCGCCCGGTCCGGGGGAGCCCCCTACCGTGCGGAAACGGTGCCAACCCGGCGGGCAAAAGGCTTGACGTGGTGACTCGTGGGCGGCGCCTGCGAGCCGCCCAGGAGGGCCGCAACGACCGGAGGCGTCGATGTTGCGGTGCAGCTACTCCGCCGCGTAGGCAGATGCTGGGGGGGGGGGTGCTTGCCGCTCGTTCCCCACCGGGCCGGTGGCGGTGTTGACGGCGGGCGACGGGGGACAACGAGAACGCCCACCGGCGAGGGCCGCCGGGGCGACGCGAGCTCGACTGGCGCCGTACATGGATGCGGCGGCCAGAGGAGGACGAAGCGGTGGAAGACGGATTCCGGCGCACCCCTACCTGGCGCGCCAAATGTCGGATCACGGGTTCCTGCAGATCCTTAAGGTTCGAACACTGGGGTGCGTGCGGAGATCACGCCTTCTACCTCCCCGTCTCGCAAAGATCTAAACTACTAAAAGAACTGCACAAGAGACACAAGGTTTATACTGGTTCGGGCCACCGTTGTGGTGTAATACCCTACTCCAGTGTGTGGTTGGTGGATTGCCTCCTGGGGCTGGTGATGATGAACAATACAAGGAAGAACAGCCTCGCGAGGGTCTGTTCTTGGCTGGGGTGATGAACTGCTAGGAGGAGTTCAGTCACCCTTCTCTCTCTCTGATTTCGATCCAATGCCTCTTTTCGATGCCCCCCTTCCCTGGGGGTGGCTAGTCCTATTTATAGGCAAAGGCCCTGGGCCTCTTCCCAAATATTGAGCGGGAAGGGCGCCAACAATTGGCCAATTCGAAGGGGAACATCTAGTACACTTATCCTGACTAAAGTTGGTCTTCGCCTGCCAAAGGCTCTGCGGTGACGCCGTGCTGGGCTCCATGGTGACCTCCGTCTCATAGTCCGCCTGGTCTTTGTCTCGTTGCACCGAAATGGCAACCTTTGCCTGATGCCTTGGTACTCCGCGAGTGCGCTTGCCCCCTTTGCACAAAAGAGGAAAGAAGGACGCTGCGCGCACTGGCGCCCGCCTGGCACCCTCGATCGTCATGGCTTGCGTCATGGGCACCTCGCGAGGTGCCCTGCCTTGATCTCTCCGCCTCCTCGCGAGCCAGCCTGATGAGGCTACGCCTGAGGATGCGCCGTGTCGTCTGCCCCGCGAGCCTTGGCCCCTCGCGAGGGTCTTGAGTCTTGCATTGATGAAGATGGGCCATGCTGGGCCTCCTTTGAGCCACGCCGCAGGCCGCAGGCAGGCAAGTCTGGGGACCCCCGTTCCTAGAACACCGACACAACTGTTGTTGGGAAGTCTGCTCACCATGGTGCCACCGTAGTCGGCATGCTGCCCGTCAACCACCTTTGGCTTCACATTGAAAACTTTGAGCCACAGGCCGAAATGAGGTGGAATGTGGAGGAATGCCTCACACACAATGATGAAGGCCGAGATGTGAAGAAAGGAGTTTGGGGCTAGGTCATGGAAATCTAGCCCTTACTAAAACATGAGTCCGCATACAAAGGGGTGAAGTGGAAATCCTAGGCCACAGAGAAAGTGAGGGATAAATACCACCCTCTCGCCAGGCTCTGGTGTGGGGATGATTTGCCCCTCTGCCGGGAGCCTCTGTGTGATTTCTGTAGTCAAATACTTCGCCTCCTGGAGCTCCTTGATGTCCTTCTCCGTCACGGAGGAGGCCACCCTCTTTCCTTGAGAGCCAGATCCGGACATGGCTATAGTGTTTGGTGTTGATGGGAAAGATTGAAACTTGGGCGCTGGAGCTCAAGGATGGAAGGTCTAAGGAAGAAGAAGGCGTGAGGGAAATAGATGGGTCGTTATCCTCTTATAAAGGCAGTGAATATCAAGCGCCCCTCACGAGCCTTAAAACTCGCTGTCGGATTTCGGGTTCCGGCAGACCCTTGAGGTTCGAACAATGGGGTGTGCGCGAAGATTTCGCCTCCTACCTACCTGCACCCCTCCGCCTTGCTAGGATCTAAACTATGGAAAGAACAAAAAGAGACACAGGGTTTATACTGGTTCGGACCACCGTTGTGGTGTAATACCCTACTCCAGTGTGTGGTGTGGTGGATTGCCTCTTGGGCTGATGATGATGAACAATACAAGGAAGAACAGCCTCGCGAGGGTCTGTTCTTGGTTGGGGCGATGAACTGCTGGGAGGAGTTTAGTCACCTTTCTCTCTCTCTCTCTCTACCTGATCTTCTTTATCCTTCGATCCCTCTCTTTCCTTCCAACCCCCCTTGCTCTGTGGGTGGCTGGTCCTATTTATAGAGGCCCTGGTCCTCTTCCCAAATATCGAGCGGGAAGGGAGCCAACAATGGCGGGCTAATTTGAAGGGGGACAGCTAGTATCAGCTATCCTGACAAAAGTAGTCTTCGCCTGTGCAAAGCTCTAGTGATGACGCTGTCTTGGGCTCCACGGTGACCTCTGTCTCGTAGTCCTCCTGGTCTTGGTCTCGTTGCACCGAAATGGCAACCTTTGCCTGATGCCTCGGTACTTCGCAGCTGCGCTTGCCCCCTTTGCACCAAAGAGGAAAGGAGGACACTACGCGGGCTGGCACCCGCCTGGCACCCTTGGTTGTCATGGCTTGTGTCACGGGCACCTCGTGAGGTGTCCTGCCTTGGTCTCTCCGCCTCCTTGTGAGCCAGCCTAATGAGGCCATGCCTGAGGAAGCTCCACGTCGTCCGCCCCGCGAGGCTTGGCCCCTCGCGAGGGTCTTGGGTTTGTGTTGGTGAAGGTGGGCCGCGCTGGGCCCCCCTTTGAGCCACGCCGCAGGCAGGCAAGTCTGGGGACCCCCGTTCCCAGAACGCCGACAGTAGCCCCCGGGCCCAAGGCGTGCCCGGACTTGGCCGTGCAGGAAGGCAGAAGGTCAAGAGCGAAGCACCGCGGGCCCTAACAGCCTGCGGTGTTAGGCGCCGCGTGGCGGTTGATTGGACGTGGGCGGCACTGTTCCCCCACGCCTTCCTTATTTTGCGCCATGCTAGGAAGACCCGTAGTCGTACACAGCCGTTCCCCTTTTTGGTTGTTCGAGCGCCCTCTGTCCTTCCTCCGCTCGAACTCTGGTTTCTGTTCTCAACTCAATCTTGAACCTCCCCCCCCCTTCCCATCGCCATGGCTCCGACAAAGAAGGGAAGAGGGAAGAAACCCGTGTCTCCACCTTGCCCGCCACCGTTGGCGGTCTCCGCTGAGGGCTTGGGCAAGGTCAGGTTGGCCCTGGCCACCATCTTCAATGAATGCGGGAGGACGATGGCCTGGCCCGCGTCCTACTTCTCCATTGACAGGATAGCCACCGAGGTCCCGTATTTTGCCAATGCCCTATGGGCGGGTCTGGTTCCTCCCTTTTCTGATTTCTTCAATGCAGTGCTTTCCCACTATCAGATCCACATGATGCATCTGGGCCCTGAATCCATCACTCTCCTTTCGGTCTTCGCCTTTGTTTGCGAGGCCATGATGGGCATCCTTCCTTCGGTCGCCTTGCTGCGTCACTTCTGCTCGCTGCGCCTTGTTGACCCTACCCAATGCTGGGCGTGTGTGAGCTTCGTCGCCGCGTCTGAGACGGCGGCCTCTGGGATTGACTTCAAGCTCCCTCCGCCCGCGGCTGGGTTCTGCGAGCGATGGCTGTATGTGGATGCTGGGGTGCCCAGCCCCTGCTGTCGGAGCCAACTTCGCCTACTGTCCCCAATTTGGGCTGCGGCCAGGAGATGCTTGAGAGCCCCCGGCTCGTCTTTGTCTGGCACCGCTTCGCGTTCTTGAGGTCGCTTGGCGCGACAGCGCCCAAGGTGGTGAAGGAGTTCCTGCTACACCGCGTTGCTCCTCTCCAGCGCCACTCCCGCCGGATGTGGGCCTTCAGTAGGCGCGATGATCATATGAGGCTCCAGGAAGAGGACCTGACACCTGAAGTGCTGAGGACGGCGCTCTTGACCTTGATGGGGGACCCCAACCCTGGCAGTATCCAGCAGGGAGGGGCCTTGTTGTACCTCTGCCAGAGCGGGGGCGATTTTGTGAGGCAGATGCCTATCTTCGATGAGTGGGGGCCGCGCCCCGCCGGCCTCCAGGGGCCTCGCGAGAACCCAGTGGTGGTGACCGCCCTTCCAGTCGGCCAAGGCGACTCTTCCTCAAGTGGCAGAGCAGGGTGGCACGAGGCGCCAGAGGTCGAGGGGGCTCCCTGTGGGGTGACAGCACCGGGCGAGGCTCATGAGGAAGCAGTTATCGGGGCCCGTGCCGCCGAGGCTGAGGGTGTCAAGCAGCTGCCCTCTGCGCCTACGACCAAGGCCACTGAGGCTCCGGCGGCTTCTCTTTGCGAGGCGATTGGCGGCGCACGTCAGGCAGGCACCCCTGACGCAGATCGCCTTGACGCTCCATCTTCGTCACAGGTCGATCCCTGCGCCCAACTCTTAGGCCGCTTCCGCGTGGACTTTGAGGCCCTCCGGAAGAGAAGGGAGGCCCTGGGCGACGATTACCCTTGTCGCCTGCTGAAGCGTAGGAAGTACTTCGCCACTGATGAGTAAGCCTTCTCCTTTCCCAGCTCCCGATCCTTTTGTTGCTCTTACTGACCTTGCTCCGTAGGCCCCTTCCAGCCGAGCTTGCGGAGACGGCTGAGGAGCCGTCCCCCTTGGCTTCGCCCCCACCATCGTCTTCAAGCGCCCCAAGCAGTGGTGCCCTTGTGGTGAGGGCGATCGGCGAGGCGAACCGTCCCGAGGTGTATCGTGGCCCCGCGCACCTCGCGATCCTTCGCGGGCCTTCTCGTGGCATAGCCGGCCTGCCGTGGGCTTCTCGCCTGGTCGTGGACTGCGATTGGCTAAGGCGCTTCCTGCGCTCTTCACCTGGGGATGGGCTGGCCCCGGCCGGGCTTCTAACGCGGCGTGCCCGGCCGTCACGAGGGTGCCAGCCCCCAGCCCCCAGCCCGGAGGGGGAGTGCTGACTCGCGGCCGCCAGCGCTTGCTTGGGGCAGATGATGGTGTGGAAGACGTGCTCGAGCGTGCTCGGGAGCGTCGCGCTCTCCGCCAAGGATTCCTTCGAAGGGCGGCTAACGCGGTAAGCCTGCTTGGAGAGAAGCTTGCCGATGAAGACGCGCGCCTTGAGGCCGAGGGCCTACGCCTGGCTGCAGAGAGGCGCGAGCTGGAGGGCGCCATCGCCCTTGCGCGCCGTCAGCGCGATCTTGACGACGCAGAGGACAAGGCGTCGCTGGTGGCCTCTCGGGAGGCCCAATCTTGGGCCGCTGAGAAGGCTCGGGAAGCTGACCGGCGGCGAACGGCGGCGGAGGAGCGGGCTCGGGAGCTCCTGGCCTGGTGCCACTCGCTGGAGGAGCAGGTGGAGCTGCGCGAGGCAGCCCTCGCGTCAATGAAGGTGGCCTCCGACGACTCAGCAGAGCTCCAGAAGCGTGAGGAGGCGCTAACGCTGGAAGCCACCGAACGTACCCGTGAGTACGAGCGTCTGGAGACGAGGGAGCGCTTGGTGACGCAGACGGAGGATGATGTTGCTGCACAGGAAGCCCGCGTCCTGGAGGATGTCGGACGTCGAGTGGCGATGGTGCATTTGAACCTCGAGCACGAGTTCGAAGAGAAGATGGGGTTGATCCGGGCCGAAGCCGAAGGCAGGACTGCTGCCTTGAGGGCCAAGCTGGAGGAGGCGACGCGGCGGGCCGATGCTTTCCGGGCCGCTCTTGAGGTGGCGCAAGGTGAGTTAACCGCCTCCCAGGCCGAGGTGTTCCTTCTCCGCCAGCGGGTGGAGGAGGCCGAGGTCGTCGCAGGCCAAAACGCGGACGAGATCCGTCAGCGGCGGATCCTGGAGCATGAGGACAGCCCCATGCTTCCCACGCTCCGGGAGAGAGCCAACACAGCCTTGGGCAACATCTGCGAGGTGGCTGTTGGCGAGCCGCACGCAGTCAACTATGCTGGCAATCTTCAATTCTTCACTGACATGGTGACGTAGCTGGAGGCGCGGTCGGTCAGGGCTGACAGGTTGGTGGAGGAGAGGAGCCGCGCCCTGCTTGGGCGCGCCATTTCTCACGTCTTCAGCCACCTCCGGAACATGGATCCCCACTTTGATTTTGACGCCGCCATCGCCCCAGTCCCCCAGGCCGTCCGAGGCGATCTGGCACACTGGGTGGAAGACAATGTGGATGCTCTTATCAGGGCCTTCGCTTCGGACAACGATGACGTGATCATGGCGGCCGACGAGGGCGGCGTGGTGGACGGCCCTGACGCCGCTGGCAGCGACGCGGACAGCGATGGCGAGTTCAGCGACGCCAGCAATGGCTCGGGTGGTTCTCCTGAGAACGCATTGGGGGATTCATCCGACTGATTGTGCATCGCTCCTACTTCCTTACCCTGCATGAATAGAACTCAGGTTTTGGCCTGGTTGCAGTGAGAGCATTTTGGAGGGGAGCCCCTTATGTAAAACTTGTGTTCATCGTATTAGTAGACGCTACATTGCCCATGCGCCCGTGCCAAGTGGTTGGCCCAGGCGACGCGCTGGTCGGCTAGTTTACCTTTGTCCTGTGCCGGCCCTGAGGCAGCCCGCGGGGGGTTGTGGTGTCTCGAGTGTTCCCTGATTGGGTTCGTAGGATCTGCAGTAAAACACCCTCCTGAGAGGTCATGTCGGCGGCAGTCAGGGCTGCGTGCAAGCTAGGCCTGACCCGGCTCGCGAGGGGCTCGCGAGGGGAGGCAGCTGAGGCGAAGCGGTAACCAAAATGCGAGAAATTGCTCGAACGAGACTAAGCACCCCTTCCCCGAACACACGCAAATCTCAAATTCGAATCCAACTTGAATCCAGCGGGGGAAAGCGACAACCAAAGGGAAGAGCAACGAAAGCAAACAAAAGGCCGCATCCGGCACCTAGTCTAGTCTTGGACATCTTCTCACCAGCGCGGAGCTAAGTGCTACCACTGGGCGTGGGAGGGAGCCCTAGGGCCTGAGGCCGGCACCCCTGAGACTCCGGGGCATGTACAGCCCCACTCATTATTACGTGAGAGTGTCACGGGGCGGCGAGCTTCACAGGCACTGGGCCTTCTTCACAGGTACTGGCCTTGCTTCATATCGCCAGATGAGGGGCCCGCCTTGCGCCACACTCTAGTGCCATCAACGACGATCGGAAACCAGGACGCCGCCGATGGGGTAGAGCGGTCGCCAACGGTTCCCCCAATGACCATGGGTCCTCCGCCGGGGGCAGGCCCTGAGGCACCTCCCCAGCGGAGGGCCTACCTCCTGAGAACACCTTGCTCCGAACGCCACGGTGGTGATGTCGGATCCCGGCCCCTCTCCTGCAGCCCCCTGCGCCCTCCTCCCGAGGGGCAGGAGACTGTGGGAGCGGGGTAGCTGCTCGCTGTGGCGACCTGCACCTCCTGCGATCCATGGTTGGCGTATACCTGCTCCTGAAGAATTAGCGGTACCCGATAATCATTGCCCCTAGCATGCCCAGTGGGACCGTCCCGGGGCTCTCGGAAAGGCTCAGCTTCTGGCGCCTTGTCCCCCCAGCTTGGGCTGAGGAGCGAGCCTTGTTCGCTCTCGTGTGGGTGTCCTTGGTCCATCATGAGGGGCACGTATTCCTCCGGCGCCGTCAGCCCGAATGCCACGGCGTAATGCCCTGCATGCCATGCGGTCCTGCCTGACGCGCCCACCGTGGGGTGGCAGCGCGGCTGTCCACTGGGGCCACGGGTCGCGTCGAGTCCTTCTTCGCGGACCGGGAGCGGGGGCAGCGCTGCCGCCGGTCCGGCGCTGACAGCTTCGCTGGCGTTGGAGTAGCCTTGGAGCCCGTGGGCGCACGCGGAGCCCCCGCGTGGGCCGCCCTGGGCTTGAGATGGGAGCTAGGTGGAGAAGGGGTGAGCCCCCGAGGCGGCGAAGCCCAGGAGCTCTACCACTCGCTCCAGCAGCACGTCGTGGCTGCCCTCCAGCAGCCTGCACTGCAGCAGCTCTCGGGCCACTATGAGCGCGGCCCTCGAGTTCGCCTGCTCCTTCCGGGTGTACGGCGTCGTGGTTGTGGCGTGATTGGAGGCCCTTGCTGCTGACCGCGCCTGCCACGGTGTGAGAGCTGTTGAAGCCTGTCCGCGTCGCCCGCGGCCCGCAGTGCCCTGCGGACCGCGAGCTGCCTGGGGCACGGGGTCGCCCGAGGCAAGCGGCTCTGCACAGGCGGGCCATGCCGCCCACGGATCTGGGTTGTCCGCCTGGTCGCCGGACATGGTGATGACAACGCGACGGGGCGTGAAGCGGTAGAAGGTGGATTCCGGCGCACCCCTACCTGGCACGCCAAATGTCAGATTTCGGGTTCCAGCAGGCCCATGAGGTTCGAGCACTAGGGTGCGCGTGGAGATTTCGCCTCCTACCTACCTGCACCCCTCCGCCTTGCTAGAATCTAAACTATGGAAAGAACAACACAAGAGACACAGAGTTTATACTGGTTCGGGCCACCGTTGTGGTGTAATACCCTACTCCAGTGTGTGGTGTGGTGGATTGCCTCTTGGGCTGATGATGATGAACAATACAAGGAAGAACAACCTCGCGAGGGTCTGTTCTTGGCTGGGGCGATGAACTGCTGGGAGGAGTTCAGTCACCTTTCTCTCTCTCTCTCTCTCTCTCTACCTGATCTTCTTTATCCTTCGATCCCTCTCTTTCCTTCCAACCCCCTTGCTCTGTGGGTGGCTGGTCCTATTTATAGAGGCCCTAGTCCTCTTCCCAAATATCGAGCGGGAAGGGAGCCAACAATGGTGGGCTAATTTGAAGGGGGGCAGCTAGTATCAGCTATCCTGACAAAAGTAGTCTTCGCCTACGCAAAGCTCTGGTGATGACGCCGTCTTGGGCTCCACGGTGACCTCTGTCTCGTAGTACTCCTGGTCTTGGTCTCGTTGCACCGAAATGGCAACCTTTGCCTGATGCCTCGGTACTCCACGGCTGCGCTTGCCCCCTTTGCACCAAAGAGGAAAGGAGGACACTGCGCGGGCTGGCACCCGCCTGGCGCCCTTGGTCATCACGGCTTGCGTCACGGGCACCTCGTGAGGTATCCTGCCTTGGTCTCGTCGCCTCCTTGTGAGTCAGCCTGACGAGGCCGTGCCTGAGGAAGCTCCGCGTCGTCCGCCCCGCGAGGCTTGGCCCCTCGCGAGGATCTTGGGTTTGTGTTGGTGAAGATGGGCCGCGCCGGGCCCCCCTTTGAGCCACGCCGCAGGCCGCAGGCAGGCAAGTCTAGGGACCCCCGTTCCCAGAACGCCGACACTGGCATATTCCCAAAGGGTCATGCAAACGGCATGGTTGGATTACCCAAACCCGTATTGATGAGAATCCCGCAATAAGGGGACACTATCTCTGCTTTGACAAGATGTGTCAATGAAGACCATGCCTCGAAACACAAAGCAGGAGGCAAAAAACGGTTTGAAATAATAATAAAGCCAGGCATAACGTCTCACCGAAAAAGTTGTTAGTGGACATGACTTATTTTGTTTAAGTATTTTGCCCTTGTGGTTCAGGGTTGTAATTGTTATACAGAGCCGGGTATAGCTCTCTTGTTCAACTGCTTTGGAGTACTCGGAGGAGGAACCCGCCTTGTAATGTCGAAGACAATCTGCGCGCCGGACACATCATCATTGAAGCGTGGTTCAGGGCTACTGAGGGAGTCCTGGATTAGGGGGTCCCCGGGCGTCCGGGCTATGTGACATGGGCCGGACTAGTGGGCCGTGAAGATACAAGACAGAAGGCCTTCCTCGTGTCCGGGTGGGACTCTCCTTTGCGTGGATGGCAAGCTTGGCATTCAGATGTATAATTTCCTTTCTCTATAAACCGACTCTATACAACCCTAGGCCCCTCCGGTGTCTATATAAATCGGAGGGTTTAGTCCGTAGAGGCTAAGATAAATCATACAGGCTAGACATCTAGGGTTTAGCCATTACGATCTCGAGGTAGATCAACTCTTGTAACTCCTATACTCATCAAAGTCAATCAAGCTGGAAGTAGGGTATTACCTCCATTAAGAGGGCCCGAACCTGGGTAAACATTGTGTCCCCTGTCTCCTGTTACCTTTGATCCTCAGACGCACAGTTCGGGACCCCCTACCCGAGATCGGCCGGTTTTGACACAGACATAGGTCTACACATACACTCCCATGTGTGTGAGTGCGAGTTATCCTGGGCTTGATGAGCACTGAATTTGGTGAACATTTTTGCATATAATGAATGTTTTTTCAAAAACATGATTTTTTAATATGATTGACATTTTTTGAATTTGGTGAATAAATATTTTAATATTATGAAAAAATTGAATTTTCTGAACATTTTTTGAAATCGGTGATTTTTTAATATTTATGAACATTTTATATTTGATGAACCAATTTTGAATTCGATGAAGATTTTTTCAAATGTGATGAACAAAATATGAATTCATGAACTTTTTTTGAATTGGATGAACAATTTATTAATTAAAAGAACATTTTCTTCAAAATTCATCAACATTTTTTAATATGATGAATATTTTTTGAATTTGATGAATTTAGAATTTTATAATATCTTGTGAAGTTGATGAACATTTTTTGAATTTGAAGAACAATGTTTAATTTGGTAAACTTTTTTTTTGAAAAAAACATGAACTTTTTTTGAATTTGATGAACATTTTTATGATCATTTTTTAAATGGAAGAACTTTTTATTAAGAAAAGGAAAACAAAAGTGAAGACAAAAATGTAATGAAAAAATAAAAGAAAGAAATGAAATTAAGAAAAGTGAAAAATAAAAACAACAAAATATGAAGAGGGGTCCTGTGATGGGTCAACCAAACTTACTTAGCAAGCACCGGGTGGTGCATTTGGTCGACTTCCATCAACCTAGGCGGAGAATGGGAGTCACCCGCGTGGGTATCAGAATATGTCTCTTCGTAAAGAGCCCTCAAAAATATATTTCTTCGTAATGAGTCCAAAGTTCCCTTTCGTGAGTTAGGTTCCTCACGACGGCGACTCCCCCGCCATTGAGAATTCTCCTTCCTGCCTTCCTATTCTCGTTTGACCTTGACTTAGAACATCTCTCTTTGTAAAGTAACGATGTGCGATGGTGAAGTCTTTACCCTCTTGTTTAGAGTTTTTCGACTCTGTTGGCAATTTGACATTCCTAGTGTGAGGTTTATCTTACCCATCGTGCTGCTTACCTCGAAACTCAGTGAGAGGTGAGGGAAGGTGGGATTTCTTGGAGGTGCCAGCTCTAGCAATGGATGGGGCAAGATCTTCAATGGCACCAGTAAGATGATGGGAGATGATCTAGAGGGGACGTTGAAACACTTGGACGAGTAGGAGGACAAGTTGGATGATGTCGTCGCGGGTAAAAAGGAAGTGAATAATTTTGATAAGGAGGCAAGATGGTTGGCGATCTGACACCTCAACATAGACCGGCCATTCAGCCACAATGCCATGTTTGAAACCCTAAATTTTGTATGGGGTCTAGCGCACACACCGAAGTACCAGGAAGCTGGAAGAAATTTGTGTATGGAGGTCCATGGATCCTTGAGGGGATTTGGAATTATTGTGGAGGACTATGATGGTCGAACGAATCCAACAACGATAACCCTTATTAGTTTCTATGTCTAGGTGCAACCCCGTAAAGTCCTAGACCTATACCACCATGAGATCGTTGTCCATTAGTTGGTGATAACCCACAAGTATAGGGGATCCATTGTAGCCTCTTTCGATAAGTAAGAGTGTCGAACCCAACGAGGAGCTAAAGGGAGAACAAATATTCCCTCAAGTTCTATCATCCACCGATACAACTCTACGCACGCTTAACGTTCGCTTTACCTAGAACAAGTATGAAACTAGGTGTAATGGGATAGGTTTGCAAGAATATAAAGAGCACATAAATAAAAACTAGGGGCTGCTTTAGGCAAAGAAGCAATAAAGTTAGTATAGCGAGTGTGGAAAAGTGGTGGTAGGAGTTGCGAAATTGTCCCTAAGCAATTGACTACTTTACTAGACCGATAACAAGTTTTATGTGGGAGATGCCACTGCTAGCATGTCATCCCTGACTTGGAATTCTATGCACTTATGATTGGAACTATTAGCAAGCATCCGCAACTACTAAAGTTCATTAAGGTAAAACCCAACCATAGAATTAAGATATATTGGTCCCCCTTCAATCCCGTATGCATTAATTCCTATGCTAGGTTGAAGCTTCTATCACTCTTGCCCTCCAATACATAGTCCTATCAACATACAACTAACCCTATGGTGTGATCCACGCGCGCGCTCATATGATGGGCACCAAAGGACATCAACATAACCACAAGCAAATTAAACCAGTCACAGCAATTCACCAATTACCGATAGGACAATGAAAATCTACTCAGACATCATAGGATGGCAACACATCATTGGATAATAATATGAAGCATAAAGCACCATGTTCAAGTAGAGGGTACAGCGGGTTGCGGGAGAGTGGACCAGTGTAGATAGATGAGGGAAGGTGATGAAGATGTTGGTGAAGATGACGGAGGTGTTGGTGTAGATCGCCGTCACACGATGATGGCCCCGCCGGCATTCCGGCGCCACCGGGAGAGAGGGGGAGAGAGCCCCCTTCTTCTTCTTCTTTTTCTTCCTTGACCTTCTCCCAAGATGGTAGAAGGGTTTCCCCTCTGGTCCATGGCCTCCATGGCGGCGGAGGGGCGAGATCCCCTACGAGATTGGATCTGTCTCTCTCTGTTTCTGCATTCCAGATTCTCGCCTTTCATCGTTTCTTATATTCCCGGAGATCCGTAACTCCGATTGGGCTGAAATTTTAACACAATTTCTATCCGGATATTGGCTTTCCTGCGGCAAAACAAGGCCACCAACCTCCTTACGGGGTGGCCACGAGGGTCAGGGGCGCGCCCCCTGCCTCGTGCTCCCCCTAGGCATTGTCTCGTGTTGATTCTTTTTCCCAAAAATCACATATATTCCAAAAAAAATCCCCGTAAGTTTTTATCCCGTTTGAACTCTGTTTGATATGGATTTTCTATGAAACAAAATACATGCAACAAACAGGAATTGGCACTGGGCACTGGATCAATATGTTAGTCCCAAAAATAGTATAAAAAGTTGCCAAAATTATATGAAAGTTGTATAATATTGGCATGGAACAATCAAAAATTATAGATACGACGGAGACGTATCAGTTGGCAAGGAGGATCGGGAAGGTTCACGAGATCCATTGTATCCAACATTATTATGTGAGGGGGACTATGTACATGTGTGGGCTCGCAGTTTTGCTACCAAACTACTGACCCGATCTGCCCCGCTCATGGTGGAAGGCAAGGGAAGAATGTTATTAATGGTGAGGTATGAGAAGATTTCATTTTTCTGCCAAGTCTGTGGTATCATGGGGCATAGTCATGAAGTGTGCAGGGATGGAGTCTAGGAGTAGACAGATAAGAAATGTGGAACATGGATGATAGCTCAGAGACGCTCAATAATTCAGTATGCTCAGCCAACTGGGGGGATCCTCGTGGAGGTCGTGGTTAGGGAAGGGCACGAATGGGCATAGATGTGCAAGCACCAAGGAAGGGGACGTCGATGGATGTTGAGCTTTGTGAAAATGATGACTTAGGAGACACAATGTCTAGTCCTTTGAAACAGAATGATGAAAATGAAACTGACTAGAAGGGTATTTCAGTATGGCGCTTTGGTCAAAAAGAAGCTTGAGTTAGCATTAGCGCTTGTTACAGAGAGGATTAATGGAGGAGTGAATGATGACAATTTGATTCCAACACCCCACCAGCGTATGTTTCACCAAGAGTTGTTAAGAGATCAAAAAAGGTGCATCGATACGTCTCCAACGTATCTACTTTTTCTCAAGCTTTTCCTCTTGTTTTGGACTCTAATTTGCATGATTTGAATGAAACTAACCCTGGACTGACGCTATTTTCCGCAGAACTACCATGGTGTTGTTTTTGTGCAGAAATAAAAGTTCTCAGAATGGAACGAAACTTTTTGAGGATTTTTTATACCAATAATAAGAATTTCTGGAGCCAAGACCCATTGCAGAGGGGCCCTGAGTGGGAACAACCCACCAGGGCGCGCCTCCCTCTCCTAGCATGGCCAAGTGGGTTGTACCCACCTGGTGGCCCCGCTGATGACCCCCCTGATACTATAAATTCACATTATTCCAGAAAAAATCCGAGAGAAAGAATTATCGCGATCCACGAGATGGAGCTGCCGGCAAGCCCTGTTCTTCCTCGGGAGGGCAGATCTGGAGTCCGTTTGGGGCTCCGGAGAGGGGGATCTTTGATCTTCGTCATCACCAACCTATCTCCATCGCCAATTCCATGGTGCTCCCCACCGGGAGTGAGTAATTCTTTTGTAGGCTCGCTGGTTGGTGAGGAGTTGGATGAGATTCATCATGTAATCGAGTTAGTTTTGTTAGGGCCTGATCCCTATTATCCACTATGTTCTTAGATTGATGTTGCTATGACTTTGCCATGCTTAATGCTTGTCACTTTGGGCCCGGGTGCCATGATTTCAGATCTGAACCATTCATCATTATATCCATGTTTTAGATCCGATCTTGCAAGTTATAGTCACCTACTACGGTTATGATCCGGCAACCCCGGAGTGACAACAACCGGGCCCACTCCCGGTGATGACCGTAGTTTGAGGACTTCATGTATTCACTATGTGTTAATGCTTTGTTCCGGTTCTCTATTAAAAGGAGGCCTTAATATCCCTTAGTTTCCAATATGGACCCCGCTGCCACTGGAGGGTAGGACAAAAGATGTCATGCAAGTTCTTTTAATAAAGCACGTATGACTATTTACAGAATACATGCCTACATTATATCGGTGAACTAGGGCTAGTGCCGTATCGCCCTAGGTTATAACTGTTACATGATGAACATCACCCAACAAGTCACCGATCCAATGCCTACAAATTTATCCTTATTAATCTTGCTGCATCACTATTGCTATCATCATTGTTACACTTGCTACAAATTACTGCTATCACTATTACTGTTACCGTTGCTACTGTCACCACTATCAAAACTATCAAACTGTCACTACTAATCATATTGCTGCAGATAATTAATCATCTTTAAACTACTTTGCTATCATCTCTGATGCTGAAACTCAGTCCGGTAATGAACACTCACCTAATGATAATGAAAAAGATAATTATGAGGTTCATGAAGACACTCAACCAAATAATGAGAAAGAACCAGATAATGATGTTGAGATAGAACCACCTGTTGATCTTGGTAACCCACAACCTAAGAATAAAAGATATGACAAAAGAGACTTTGTGGCTAGGAAACACCGTAAAGAAAGAGAACCGTGGGTTCAAAAACCTATGCCTTTTCCACCCAAGTCAACTAAAAATAATGAAGAAGAAGAATTTGAACGCTTTGTTGAAATGCTGAGGCCAGTCTTTTTGCGTACTCCTTGACTGATATCTTGAAAATGCCTCCTTATGCAAAGTATATGAAAGACATCATCACAAATAAGAGAAAAATAACGGAAGCTGAAATCTCCACTATGCTTGCTAAGTATACTTTTAAAGATGGAGTACCTAAAAAGCTTGGAGATCCAGGAATACCAACTATACCTTGCTCTATCAAAAAGAATTATGTGAAAACTGCTTTGTGTGATTTAGGAGCTTGTGTTAGTGTTATGCCTTTCTCTTTATATAAAAGACTTGACTTGAATAAACTCACACCTACTGAAATATCTTTGTAAATGGCTGACAAATCAACTGCCATACCTATCGGTATCTGTGAGGATGTGCCTATTGTTGTTGCTAATGTTACTATTTTGACTGACTTTGTTATACTTGAGATGCCTGAGGACGACAACATGTCGATTATCCTTGGTAGACCCTTCTTGAATACTACAGGGCCTATTATTGATTGCAATAAAAGCAAGATCACTTTTCATATCAATGGTAATGAGCATACGGTGCACTTTCCGAAGAAACAATTCCAAGTGAATGGTATTAATGTTATTGAAAAATCTCCGACAATCACTATTGGAAGTTTTCAAATACCTCTACCTACTGTCAAAAAGAAATATGAAATGCTTATTGTTGGGGAAATGCATATCCCCATTGAGGTAACTTAGTGATTTACGAAAGTTCTTCGGTTTCATGCTAATCGAAAGTGGTTGTTAATAAGACTTGATCAATCTTATTAATGAATCATTTTTGAACGGTATGAAGTTGATGAATTTAGTAAGCAGTACCTTCTGCCCCTACTTTTTATTCTGTTTTTATTAGTTAAATAAAATAAAATGCCATGTTTTGTCTGTTTTCTAAATTTCCCGTGCAATAAAAAATGACCCAAAAATAAAAGTTCTCAGAATGCCTTGAAAATTTTATATGATTTTTTCTAAATATTTAAGAATTTTTGGTGCAAAAATAACTAGAGGGAGGTGCACCAGGTGGGCACAACCCACCTGGGCGCGCCAGCACCCCCTAGCGCGCCCTGGGGTGTTGGGGTCCCCACGTGTTCCCCCTCACGTACCTCTTCATACCACATTGTCATCTACCTCCAGAAAAAAACCCTGATTGCTCTCTCTCTCTCTCTCTCTCTCTCTCTCGTGTTCTTGCTCACTTTGCTGCCATTTTCAATCTCTTTGCTCGAAGCTCCATTTTCGAAACTGTTTCGGGAGATTGTTGCTTGGTATGTGACTCCACCATTTGTCCAATTAGTTTTTGTTTTATTGGTTTATACTTTGAATAAATAGCTACTCTTGGTGCTGTTGTAGATGTGCTTGCATGTTGAATACTTAGTGTTCTAAGTTGTTTGAATGCTTGTTATGGCCTCTATGTATCCCTATGAGTAGTTGCTATTAGTTTTGTTGGAAAAAAATTTGTGGACTAAATATTCAGATTTTCGTTCATAGGAAAAATTGTACGCGGACATGAATATCTTCAGGAAATTTGGCTCAAGGAAGAACTCCAAGGGTGTTATTGGGGAGTCTTCTGACAATGATCTCCACCCTCGGAGGTTGGCAGAGGTACGACCGTGCGAATGGCCGTTGTCGGGGAAACGACACCTATGGGATCACTGGGGTCCCTTTTTGCTACGGTCGGCGGGAGCGGGGTTGTGCAAAGAGCGGGTCTAGAAGGCAGCATGAGGATCGTTGATGACCCACAAGTGTAGGGTATCTATCATAGCCTTTTCGATAAGTAAGAGTGTCGAACCCAATGAGGATCAGAAGGAAATGATAAGCAGTTTTCAGTAAGGTATTCTCTGCAAGCACTAAAATAATCGGTAGCAGATAGTTTTGTGATAAGGTAATTTGTAATGAGTAGCAAGTAATAAAAGTAAATAAGGTGCAGAAAGATAGCCCAATCCTTTTTGTAACAAAGGACAAGTCTGGACAAACTCTTATATGAAGGAAAGCGTTCGTGAGGACACATGGGAATTATCGTCAAGCTAGTTTTCATCACGTTCATATGATTCACGTTCGGTACTTTGATAATTTGATATGTGGGTGGACCGGTGCTTGGGTACTGTCCTTACTTGGACAAGCATCCCACTTATGATTAACCCCCATTGCAAGCATCCGCAACTACAACTGAAGTATTAAGGTAAACCTAACCATAGCATGAAACATATGGATCCAAATCAGCCCCTTACGAAGCAACGCATAAACTAGGGTTTAAGCTTCTGTCACTCTAGCAACCCATCATCTACTTATTACTTCCCAATGCCTCCCTCTAGGCCCAAACAATGGTGAAGTGTCATGTAGTCGACGTTCACATGACACCACTAGAGGGATGACAACATACATATCATCAAAATATCAAACAAATACCAAATTCACATGACTACTTATAGCAAGACTTCTCCCATGTCCTCAGGAACAAACGTAACTACTCACAAAGAATATTCATGTTCATAATCATAGGGGTATTAATATGCATAATGGATCTGAACATATGATCTTCCACCAAGTAAACCAACTAGCATCAACTAAAATGAGTAATCAACACCACTAGCAACCCACGGGTACCAATCTGAGGTTTGGATACAAAATTGGATACAAGAGATGAACTAGGGTTTGAGATGAGATGGTGCTGGTGAAGATGTTGATGGAGATTGACCCCCTCCCGATGAGAGGATCGGTGGTGATGATTTCCCCGTCCCGGAGGGAAGTATCCCTGGCAGTACAGCTCTGCCGGAGCCCTAGATTGGTTCCGCTAAGGTTCCTCCTAGTGGCGGCGGAGTTTCTTCCCGGAAGATTGCTTATGATTTTTTTCCTCGACGAAAGACTCCATATAGCCAAAGAGGGGCATCGGAGGGCCACCAGGGGACCCACGAGGTAGGGGGTGCACCCAGGGGGTAGGGCGTGCCCTGCCCCCCCACCCTTGTGGACAGGGTGTGGGCCCCCTCTGGTACTTTCTTCGCTCAGTATTTTTTATTAATTCCAAAAATGACTTTCGTGAAGTTTCAGGACTTTTGGAGCTGTGCAGAATAGGTCTCTAATATTTTCTCCTTTTCCAGCCCAGAATTCCAACTGCCGACATTCTCCCTCTTCATGTAAACCTTGTAAAATAAGAGAGAATAGGCATAAGTATTGTGACATAACGTGTAATAACAACCCATAAAGCAATAAATGTCGATATAAAAGCATGATGCAAAACGGACGTATCAATCGTTTACCCAGATTCGGGCCGCAAGGATGTGTAATACCCTAGTCCTACTTTGGTGTATATTTGAGTGTTCTTGAGTTCTTGAACTAGCTATGATGCATGCATTGCTACCTCTTGAGCACCGCGTTGGTTTTCCCTTGAATAGGAAAGGGTGATGTAGCAAAGTAGCGTAAGTATTTCCCTCAGTTTTTGAGAACCAAGGTATCAATCCAGTAGGTGGCCACGCACGAGTCCCTCGCACCTACACAAACAAATAAAATCCTCGCAACCAACACAATAAAGGGGTTGTCAATCCCTTCACGGTCACTTACGAAAGTGAGATCTGATAGATATGATAAGATAATATTTTTGGTATTTTTATGATAAAGATGCAAAGTAAATAAAGCAAAATAAAAACGGCACCAGAAATAGCTTGTTAACGGGAGATTAATATGATGGAAAATAGACCCGGGGGCCATAGGTTTCACTAGTGGCTTCTCTCGAGAGCATAAGTATTACGGTGGGTAAACAAATTACTGTTGAGCAATTGACAGAATTGAGCATAGTTATGAGAATATCTAGGTATGATCATGTATATAGGCATCACGTCCGAGACAAGTAGACCGACTCCTGCCTGCATCTACTACTATTACTCCACACATCGACCGCTATCCAGCATGCATCTAGAGTATTAAGTTCAAAATAACAGAGTAACGCTTTAAGTAAGATGACATGATATAGAGGGATAAACTCATGCAATATGATATAAACCCCATATTGTTATCCTCGATGGCAACAATACAATACGTGCCTTGCTGCCCCTACTGTCACTGGGAAAGGACACCGCAAGATTGAACCCAAAGCTAAGCACTTCTCCTATTGCAAGAAAGATCAATCTAGTAGGCCAAACCAAACTGATAATTCGAAGAGACTTGCAAAGATAACCAATCATACATAAAAGAATTCAGAGAAGATTCAAATATTGTTCATAGATAAACTTGATCATAAACCCACAACTCATCGGTCTCAACAAACACACCAGAAAAGAAGATTACATCGCATAGATCTCCACGAGAATCATGGAGAACTTTGTATTGAGATCCAAAGAGAGAGATGAAGCCATCTAACTAATAACTATGGACCCGAAGGTCTGAGGTAAAGTACTTACACATCATTGGAGAGGCTATGGTGTTGATGTAGAAGCCCTCCGTGATCGATGCCCCCTCCGGCGGAGCTCCGGAAAAGGCCCCAAGATGGGATCTCACGGGTACAGAAGGTTGCGGTGGTGGAATTAGGTTTTTGGCTCCGTATCTGGTAGTTTGGGTACGTAGGTATATATAGGAGGAAGAAGTACGTCGGTGGTGCAACATGGGCCCCACGAGGGTGGAAGGCGCGCTTGGGGGGGGGGGGGGTAGGCGCGCCCTTCTACCTCGTGCCTTCCTGGTAGCTTTCTTGACGTAGGGTCCAAGTCCTCTGGATCATGTTCGTTCCAAAAATCACGTTCCCGAAGGTTTCATTCCGTTTGGACTCCGTTTGATATTCTTTTTCTGCGAAACTCTAAAATAGGCAAAAAAACAACAATTCTGGGCTGGGCTCCGGTTAATAGGTTAGTCCCAAAAAATAATATAAAAGTGTATAATAAAGCCCAATAATGTCCAAAACCGAATATAATATAGCATGGAACAATCAAAAATTATAGATAAATTAGAGACGTATCAAGCATCCCCAAGCTTAATTCCTGCTCGTACTCTAGTAGGTAAATGATAAAAACAGAATCTTTAATGTGGAATGCTACTTTGCATAATTTCAATGTAATTCTCTTAATTGTGGTACGAATATTTAGATCCGAAAGATTCAAGACAAAAGTTTAATATTGACATAAAAATAATAATACTTCAAGCATACTAACTAAGCAATTATGTCTTCTCAAAATAACATGGCCAAAGGAAGTTATCCCTACAAAATCATATAGTCTGGCTATGCTCTATCTTCACCACACAAAGTATTTAAATCATGCACAACCCTGATTACAAGCCAAGCAATTGTTTCATACTTTTGGTGTTCTCAAACTTTTTCAATCTTCACGCAATACATGAGCGTGAGCCATGGACATAACACTATATGTGGAATAGAATGGTGGTTGTGTAGAAGACAAAAAAGGAGAAGATAGTCTCACATAAACTAGGCATATCAACGGGCTATGGAGATGCCCATTAATAGATATCAATGTGAGTGAGTAGGGATTGCCATGCAACGGATGCACTAGAGCTATAAGTATATGAAAGCTCAACAAAAGGAACTAAGTGGGTGTGCATCCAACTCGCTTGGTCATGAAGACCTAGGGCATTTTGAGGAAGCCCATCATTGGAATATACAAGTTAAGTTCTATAATGAAAAATTCCCACTAGTATATGAAAGTGATATCATAGGAGACTCTCTATCATGAAGATCATGGTGCTACTTTGAAGCACAAGTGTGGTAAAAGGATAGTAGCATTGTCCCTTCTCTCTTCTTCTCTCATTTTTTATTTTATTTAGGCATTTTCTCTTTTTTATGGCCTCTTTTTTTTAGTCTGGAGTCTCATCCCGACTTGTGGGGGAATCATAGTCTCCATCATCCTTTCCTCACTTGGGACAATGCTCTAAAAATGATGATCATCACACTTTTATTTACTTACAACTCAACAATTACAACTCAATACTTAGAACAAAATATGACTACATGTGAATGCCTCCGGCGGTTTACCGG
The DNA here is from genome assembly GCA_034509565.1 of Triticum monococcum. Lineage (NCBI taxonomy): Eukaryota > Viridiplantae > Streptophyta > Magnoliopsida > Poales > Poaceae > Triticum > Triticum monococcum. The sequence continues at coordinate 106,521,839 of CM067844.1, forward strand.
GATATGCAATGAATCAAGAGTGACATGTATGAAAGAATTATGAACGGTGGCTTTGCCACAAATACAATGTCAGCTACATGATCATGCAAAGCAATATGACAAGGATGGAGCGTGTCATAGTAAACAGAACAGTGGAAAGTTGCATGTCAATATATCTCGGAATGGCTATGGAAATGCCATGATAGGTAGGTATGGTGGCTGTTTTGAGGAAGGTATATGGTGGGTGTATGATACCGGCGAAAAGTGCGCCGTATTAGAGAGGCTAGCAATGGTGGAAGGGTGAGAGTGCGTATAATCCATGGACTCAACATTAGTCATAAAGAACTCACATACTTATTGCAAAAATCTATTAGTTATCGAAACAAAGTATTATGCGCATGCTCCTCGGGGGATAGATTGTTAGGAAAAGACCATCGCTCGTCCCCGACCGCCACTCATAAGGAAGACAATCAATAAATAAATAAATCATGCTCCGATTTCGTCACATAACGGTTCACCATACGTGCATGCTACGAGAATCACAAAATTCAACACAAGTATTCCTCAAATTCACAACTACTCAACTAGCATGACTCTAATATCACCATCTCCATATCTCAAAACAATTATCAAGTATCAAACTTCTGATCGTATTCGACACACTCATAAGAATTTTTTTACTAATCTTGAATGCCTATCATAATTAAAGAAAATTACCGCTCTGTTTTGTAGGACTCTCAAAATAATCTAAGTGAAGCATCAGAGAACAATAGTTTCTATAAAACAAATCCACCACCATGCTCTAAAATATATAAGTGAAGCACTAGAGCAAAAACTAAATAACTCAAAAGATATAAGTGAAGCACATAGAGTATTCTAATAATTTTCAAATCATGTGAGTCTATCTCAAAAGGTGTGTACAACAAGGATGATTGTGGTAAACTAAAAATCAAAGACTCAAATAATACAAGATGCTCCAAGCAAAACACATATCATGTGGTGAATAAAAACATAGCTCCAAGTAAAGTTACCGATAGACGAAGACGAAAGAGGGGATGCCTTCCTGGGCATCCCCAAGCTTAGGCTTTTGGGTGTCCTTGAATTTTACCTTGGGGTGCCATGGGCATCCCCAAGCTTAGGCTCTTGCCACTCCTTGTTCCATAATCCATCAAAACTTAACCCAAAACTTGAAAACTTCACAACACAAAACTCAAAATAGAAAATCTCGTGAGCTCCGTTAGCGGAAGAAAACAAAACACTACTTCAAGGTACTGTAATTAACTCATTATTGATTTATATTGGTGTTAAACCTACTGTATTCCAACTTCTCTATGGTTTATAAACTATTTTACTAGCCATAGATTCATCAAAATAAGCAAACATCACACGAAAAACAGAATCTGTCAAAAACAAAACAGTATGTAGTAATCTGTAGGTAATGCAAACTTCTAGAACCCCAAAAATTCTAAAATAAATTGCTGGACGTTAGGCATTTATCTATTAATCATATGCAAAAATAATTAACTAAATATCACTTTCCAAATAAAAATGTCAGCAATTCCGTGAGCGCTAAAGTTTCTTTTTTTACAGCAAGATCAAAAAGACTTTCCCCAAGTCTTCCCAACGGTTCTACTTGGCACAAACACTAATTAAACACAGAAAACACAACCAAAATAGAGGCTAGATAAATTATTTATTGAATAACAGCAAGGAAAAATATTGGGTTGTCTCCCAACAAGCGCTTTTCTTTAAAGCCTTATAGCTAGGCATAATATTTCAATGATGCTCACATGAAAGACAAGAATCGAAGCACAAAGAGAGCATCATAAAACACGTGGCAAACACGTCTAAGTCTAACATACTTCCTATGCATAGGCATCTTATAGGCAAACAAATTATCAAGGCAAGCAAAAACTAGCATATGTAAGGAGGCGGAAAGAAACAATAGCAATCTCAACATAACGAGAGGTAATTTAGTAACATGAAAATTTATACCACCATATTTTCCTCTATCATAATAATTACATGTAGGATCATAAGCAAATTCAACAAAATAGCTATCACATAAAATATTTTCAACATGATCCACATGCATGCAAAGTTGACACTCTTCCAAAATAGCGGGATTAACATTAACTAAAGTCATGACCTCTCCAAACCCACTTTTATCAAAAAATTCATAAGATTGAATATTATCCAAATATGTGGGATATAAAGTTGACACTCTTCCAAACCCACTTTCAATAATGTTGCAAACACTATTATCAATCTCATATTCATCATGGGGCTTAAATAAATTTTCAAGATCATAAGAAGAATCACCCCAATCATGATCATTGCAACAAGTAGAGGACATAGCAAAACTAGCATCCCCAAGCTTAGGGTTTTGCATATTATTAACACAATTTACATAAATATAATTTATAATAAAATCATTGCAATCATGCTTTTTATTCAAAGATCTATCGTGAATCGCTTCATAAAGTAAGTCATCACACTTTTCAGATTCACGAATTTCAAGCAAAACCTCATAAAGATAATCTAGAGCACAAAACTCACTAGCAATTGGTTCATCATAATTGGATCTCTTAAAAAGATTAGCAAGCAGATGAGGATACATAGATCTTAGGTTCTCTGTTTAGCAAAAAATAAACAACTATTCCAACCAAACGAGCAAACGAGCCAAGTAAGACATCAAAGCAAATGGAAAGACGAACAGAAGAAAGGCGAATAAAACGACAAGTGTGAAGTGGGGGAGAGGCAAATGGCAAATAATGTAATGCGAGGGGTAAGAGTTTGTGATGTATACTTGGTATATTTTGACTTGGTAACGGCGCCAGAAATGACTCGTTGTGGGAGTTAAATCTTGACTTGACTTGGCGCGAATCTCCCCGGCAACGGCGCCAGAAATCCTTCTTGCTACCTCTTGAGCACTGCGTTGGTTTTCCCTTGAAGAGGAAAGGGTGATGCAACAAAGTAGCGTAAGTATTTCCCTCAGTTTTTGAGAACCAAGGTATCAATCCAGTAGGAGGCCATGCACGAGTCCCTCGCACCTACACAAACAAATAAAATCCTCGCAACCAACACAATAAAGGGGTTGTCAATCCCTTCACGGTCACTTACGAAAGTGAGATCTGATAGATATGATCAGATAATATTTTTGGTATTTTTATGATAAAGATGCAAAGTAAATAAAGCGAAATAAAAATGGCACCAGAAATAGCTTGTTAACAGGAGATTAATATGATGGAAAATAGACCCGGGGGCCATAGGTTTCACTAGTGGCTTCTCTCGAGAGCATAAGTATTACAGTGGGTAAACAAATTACTGTTGAGCAATTGAAAGAATTGAGCATAGTTATGAGAATATCTTGGTATGATCATGCATATAGGCATCACGTCCGAGACAAGTAGACCGACTCATGCCTGCATCTACTACTATTACTCCACACATCGACCGCTATCCAGCATGCATCTAGAGTATTAAGTTCAAAAGAACAGAGTAACGCTTTAAGTAAGATGACATGATGTAGAGGGATAAACTCATGCAATATGATATAAACTCCATCTTGTTATCCTTGATGGCAACAATACAATACGTGCCTTGCTGCCCCTACTGTCACTGGGAAAGGACACCGCAAGATTGAACCCAAAGCTAAGCACTTCTCCCATTGCAAGAAAGATCAATCTAGTTGGCCAAACCAAACTGATAATTCGAAGAGACTTGCAAAGATAACCAATCATACATAAAAGAATTCAAAGAAGATTCAAATATTGTTCATAGATAAACTTGATCATAAACCCACAATTCATCGGTCTCAACAAACACACCGCAAAAGAAGATTACATCGAATAGATCTCCATGAGAATTGTGGAGAACTTTGTATTGAGATCCAAAGAGAGAGAAGAAGCCATCTAGCTAATAACTATGGACCCGAAGGTCTGAGGTAAACTACTCACGCATCATCGGAGAGGCTATGGTGTTGATGTAGAAGCCCTCCATGACTGATGCCCCCTCCGGCGGATCTCCGGAAAAGGCCCCAAGATGGGATCTCACGGGTACAGAAGGTTGCAGCGGTGGAATTAGGCTTTTGGCTCCGTATTTGGTAGTTTGGGGGTACGTAGGTACATATAGGAGGAAGAAGTACGTCGGTGGAGCAACGTGGGCCCCACGAGGGTGGAGGGTCCGCCTGGGGGGGGGGTAGGCGCGCCCCCTACCTCGTTCCTTCCTGGTAGCTTTCTTGATGTAGGGTCCAAGTCCTCTGGATCATGTTCGTTCCAAAAATCACGTTCCCGAAGGTTTCATTCCGTTTGGACTCCGTTTGATATTATTTTTCTGCGAAACTGTGAAATAGGAAAAAAAACAACAATTCTGGGCTGGGCCTCCGGTTAATATGTTAGTCCCAAAAATAATATAGAAGTGTATAATAAAGCCCAATAATGTCCAAAACAGGATATAATATAGCATGGAACAATAAAAAATTATAGATACATTGGAGACGTATCATGCATCGTCCAAAACATCATAATCATCTTTGAGTACGCCGCGGGCCTCCTTCTATAGTCAAAAGGGGCTGCCACAGTGGCACACAGGAGGTGGAAAGGTACACAGTAATCGAGTCTATCTCCTGGCACCATAGGACAACCGTATTTAATGCGCTACCGACGTGCTCTTCTTGCTTTATCGGGGACGGCAAGGAAGCATGTCCCAGCTATCGCCGCATCGCCTAGCTTTGACACGCGTCCGAACTGACGACGCGTGTAGTGGCTGGCTGCTGAGTTGTTGCGGTGGCTGAATCTTCATGAAGATCTACATGCCACCACATAGGTGCTTGTCGAGTCGTCCTAGAGGCCGCACGTCACCACGCAGGCGCCTGCATAGCTGGTGGGCTAGACGGTGGAGTCTTGGCAGACGTGGGCCTAGCTGCGGCCCCGCGGATGTTTTCGGCAAGAGTCTTGCCGGGGCCCCCGGCAAGGGCCTTGCCGCGGCATCTTGGTCGTCCCCGGCAAGGGTCTTGCCGGGAGTCTCGCGAGGATCGTTGTCTTCTGGGCGTCATCTAGTCTTGTGTGTTTTGGTTTCCATAAAGATTTGTATGCCACCATGGAGGTGCCTCCCGAGCCTCGGTTCCAATGCTGTTGATGGCGTCGGAACTCACAGGCTCAAGGGTGGCTGCGACATTGGTGTTGGGCAAGTTGCCCCGGCAAGGTTCTTGCCGGGGCTGTAGAGGCCGCCCCAGCAAGGGCCTTGTCGGGGGAGTCCACCTCGCCCCTCTTCTCTTCGTGTTGCTGGCTTGGCATTGTTCTGGCTGTCCTGTGGCTTTCCTTCCTTCCTATGCCCCGCTAGGTGTGGCCGCAGGCGCGGCTCCAACTGCCCGGACACAAGTAAAGGGGTACAAAATAGGACCCCTCCTTTTGTGCACCGATAGGAGCCCCCGGGCCTGGGCCATACATAAGCGCGATGCGTTGTTGGGCTAGGCCCAAAACGGTGCGCAGGCATGCGGGGCCGAGTTTTACTGTTGTAACTCCCTCGCCCGTCGCACTTCCCCATGACTCACGTTGAATGCGCGACATGGGGGTCGTGCCTGACGTGGGGGTCATGCGTGGGGCGGTTGCTGCCATCATCCGTCACATCACAGTGAATAGTGAAGAGGCGGCCCGCGCCTTACCCATAAAAAGGGGAAACCATGGCCGCGCTGCTCATTTACCCTCCGCGTATCTCCAATTTCGGAACCATCGTCCCCCCATCTTCCTCAAGCGAAAAAGCGAAAACTCTTGCCTCCATCCACCGCCGCGCCCCGAGTGCCCTCAATCTCTCATTGCTCCAGATTCCTCACCTCTTTCCCGGCCGCCATGGCACCCAAAACCAGTAAGGGCAAGGGAGTGGCCAAGGACGCCGGGGAGAAGGAGATGCCAGAGAGCGAGTCAGCGGTGCTTCGGACACAGCTTTCCTTCTTCCCCTCGACGGTTGATGTGGTCCACCTTAGGGACTACTTCAGGCCTCTGTGGGGGGCGAATGATGGGGCATCCGACCACGCACATCATCCCCGCTAATTTTGCCGAGGCCGACCCGAATTGGTATCCTTTCTTCGTTGACTACTTCTCCTGCGGGCTCTGCCCCCCTTTCTCTGACTTTTTCAATGATGTCATGTAGACCTTCGGCATCCATCTTCTTGATTTTACGCCAAATGTCGTGGCGTTCATGGCCCTCTTTGCCCACCTCTGCAAGGGCTTCGCTGGAATGCTTCCGAGCACGGCGCTCTTTCACCACTACTTCTTTCCCCGTATCCAGGTGGGGGTGCCATCTCCGGCTGCGTCACCTGGATCCCATGGCCCTAGGAGAAGGGCATGTATCCGGAGGGCACCCAGAAGGAGAGGTGGGAGGAGTGGCGGGGCCGGTGGCTATGGATCGAGGAGGAGGATCCGCAGGAGTTCTGTCAAGTTCGTCAGAGCCCGCCAGTCCGTCGCAAGGACTGGAGCGACCTTGACAGCGACAACAAGAAGCTCGTGATCGCTACTACCGGAATCCATTGCTTCTGTCGGCGTTCTGGGAACGGGGGTCCCCAGACTTGCCTGCCTGCGGCCTGCGGAGTGGCTCAAATGGGGGCCCGGCGCGGCCCATCTTCATCAACACAAGACTCAAGACCCTTGCGAGGGGCCAAGCCTCGCGGGGTGGACGACACGGCGCATCCGCAGGCGCAGCCTCATCAGGCTGGCTCGCGAGGAGGCGGAGAGATCAAGGCAGGGTACCTCGCGAGGTGCCCATGACGCAAGCCATGACGATCGAGGGTGCCAGGCGGGCGCCAGCGCGCGTAGCGTCTTCTTTCCTCTTTGGTGCAAAGGGGGCAAGCGCAGCCGCGGAGTATCGAGGCATCAGGCAAAGGTTGCCATTTCGGTGCAACGAGACCAAGACCAGGAGGACTACGAGACGGAGGTCACCATGGAGCCCAGCACGGCGTCACCACAGAGCCTTTGGCAGGCGAAGACCAACTTTAGTCAGGATAAGTGTACTAGATGTTCCCCTTCGAATTGGCCAATTGTTGGTGCCCTTCCCGCTCAATATTTGGGAAGAGGCCCAAGGCCCTTGCCTATAAATAGGACCAGCCACCCGCATAGCAGGGGGGGGTTCGTTCGGTTGGAAAGCAGAGAGTGAGTGAGAGAGAGAAGGGTGACTAAACTCCTCCTAGCAGTTCATCGCCCCAGCCAAGAACAAACCCTCGCGAGGATGTTCTTCTTTGTACTGTTCATCATCACCAGCCCTAGGAGGCAATCCACCAACCACACACTGGAGTAGGGTATTACACCACAACGGTGGCCCGAACCAGTATAAATCTTGAGTCTCTTGTGCAGTTCTTTCAGTAGTTTAGATCTTTGTGAGACGGGGAGGTAGGAGGCGTGATCTCCGTACGCACCCCAGTGTTCGAACCTTAAGGGTCTGCCGAAACCCGTGATCCGACATTTGCCGCGCCAGGTAGGAGTGCGCCGGAATTTGCCTTCCTACCACTCCGCCTCCCGTCGCATCGTCATCACCATGTCCGGCGACTAGGCGGGCAACCAAGGTCCATGGGCGGCGTGGCCCACCTGCGCGGAGCCGCCCGCCTCGGGTGACCCCGCGCCCCAGGCAGCTCGTGGTCCGCAGGGCGCTGCGGGCCGCGGGCGACGCGGACAGGCCTCCGCAACCCTCACACCGCGGCAAGCGCGGTCGGCGGCAAGGGCCTCCAATCACGCCGCAACCACGACATCGTACACCCGCCGGGAGCTGGCGAATTCAAGGGTCGCGCTCACGGTGGCCCGAGAGCTGCTGCGGTGCAGACTGCTGGAGGGCGGCCACGACGTGCTGCTGGAGCGAGTGGCAGAGCTCCTGGGCTTCGCCGCCTCGGGGGCTCACCGCTTCTCCACCCAGCTCCCATCTCAAGCCTAGGGCGACCCGCGCGAGGGCTCCGCACGCGCCCGCGAACTCCAAAGCTACTCTGACGCCAGCGAAGCTGTCCACACCGGACCGGCGGCGGCGCTGCCCCCGCCCCCGGCCCGCGAAGAAGAAGGAATCGACGCAACCCGCGGCCCCGGAGGGCGGCCACGCTGCCACCCCGCAGTAGGCATGACAGGTGGGACCGCATGGCATGCGAGGCATCACGGCGTGGCACTCGGGATGACAGCGGCGGAGGAATACGTGCCCCTCATGATGGACCAAGGACACCCTCACGAGAACGGACAAGGCTCGCTCCTCGGCCCAAGCTGGGGGGACGAGGCAATGGAAGCTGAGCCCTTCCAGGAGCCCCAGGACGAACCCGCTGGCCACGCTGGAGGCAATGATTATCGGGCACCGCTAACTCTTCAGGGGCAGGTATACTCTAACCATGGATCACAAGAGGTGCAGGTCGCCGCGGCAAGCGGCTGCCCCGCTCCCACAGTCTCCTACCCCTCGGGAGGAGGGCGCAGGGGACTGCAGGAGAGGGGCCGGGATCCGACATCACCACCGCGGCGTTCGGAGCAAGGCGTTCTCAGGAGGTAGGCCCTCTGCTAGGGAGGTGCCTCAGGGCCTGCCCCTGGCAGAGGACCCGTGGTCGTCGGGTGAACCGCTAGCGACCGCTCTACCCCATCAGGCGGCGTCCTGGGTTCCGGTCATTGCTGATGGCACAAGAGTGTGGCGCAAGGCGGGGCCCTTGTCTGGCGATATGAAGCAAGGCCAGTACCTGTGAAGAAGGCCCAGTGCCTGTGAAGCTTGCCGCCCCGTGACACTCTCACGTAATAATGAGTGGGGTTGTACACGCCCCGGAGTCTCAGGGGTGCCGGCCTCAGGCCCTGGGGCTCCCTCCCACGCCCAGTGGACAGCACTTAGCTCTGCACTGGTGAGAAGACATCCAAGACTAGATTAGGTACCGGACGTGGCCTTTTGCCTGCTTTTCGTTGCCTTTCCCTTTAGCTGTAGCTTTTCCCTCGCTGGATTTAAGTTGGATTCGAATTTGAGATTTGTGTGTGTTCGGGGAAGGGGTGCTTATTCTCGCTCCAGCCATTTCTCGCGTTCTGGTTACCGCTTCGCCACAGGTGCCTCCCCTCGCGGGCCCCTCGCGAGTCCGGTCAGGCCCGGCTCGTGCGTGACCTAAATTGCTGCTGTTGCTCCCTCTCGGGAGGATCTTCTGGTGCCTGCGGAGGTTGCCCCGTTCTGGAAAAGGCCCAGAGCCTGTGAAGCAAGGCGAGTGCCTATGAAGCCCTCGCATTCTGAAAAGGCCCAGAGCCTGTGAAGCAAGGCGAGTGCCTGTGAAGTCACTGCGTTTAGGAAAAGGCCCCGAGCCTGTGAAGAAGGCGAATGCCTGTGAAGCCCTCGCGTTCTGAAAAGGCCCAGAGCCTATGAAGCAAGGCTAGTGCTTGTGAAGCCCTCGCGTTCTGAAAAGGCCCAGAGCCTGTGAAGCAAGGCGAGTGCCTGTGAAGTCACTGCATTTAGGAAAAGGCCCCGAGCCTGTGAAGAAGGCGAATGCCTGTGAAGTCATCGCGCTCAGGAAAAGGCCCAGAGCCTGTGAAGCAAGGCGAGTGCATGTGAAGCTCACACGTTCAGGAAAAGGCCCAGAGCCTGTGAAGAAGGCCAACGCTTGTGAAACTCCCCGTCGGCGACACTCTAGTATCCAACGGATTCAACTAAATAACACCAAGGGCGTCACGCCCTCCCACGGGCTGCTTCGGGGCTTGCGCGAAACAAAGGTAAACCAGCCAGCCACCAGGCGCGGGCGCTCGTGCAATATGACAACTATTAATATGCTGAACACGGGTTTTACATGAGGGGCTTCCCCTCCCAAAATGCTCTCACAAGCCATCAGGACAAAAACCTGAGTTCTATTCATGCAAGGTGAAAAAGACAGGAGCGATACACACTCAGTCGGACCAATCCCCCAAGGCGTCCCCGGAAGCACCTCCCGAGCCTTCACTGGGGTCGCCGAATCCGCCATCGTCGTCTGCGTCGCCGCCAGCGGCGTCAGGGCCGCTCGCCGCGCCGCCCTTGTCAGCACCCGCGATCACGTCGTCATCGTCCGAAGCAAAGGCCCTGACAAGGGCGTCCACGTTGTCTTCCACCCAGTGCGCCATGTCACCTCGGACGGCCTGGGGGACTGGGGCAATGACAGCGTCAAAATCGAAGCGGGGATCCATGATCAGGAGATGGCTGAAGACACGGGAGAAGGCACGCCTGAGCAGCACGCAGCTCCTCTCTTCCACCAACCTATCGGCCCTTGTCGAACGCGCCTCCAGCCGCGTCACCACGGCAGTGAAGAACTGAAGGTTGCCAGCATAGTTGGCTGTGTGCGGCTCGCCAACAGCCGCCTCACAGATGTTGCCCAAGGCCGCGCTAGCTCTCTCCCGGAGCGTGGCAAGCATGGTACCGTGCACGTGCTCCAGGACCTGCCGCTGACATATCTCGTCCGTGTTCTGGCGAGCGACGCCCTCAGCCTCTTCCATCCGCTGGCGAAGACGGAGCACCTCGACCTGGGAGGCGGCCAACTCCTTTTGCGCTGCCTCAAGGGCGGCCCGGGAGGCGTCGACCCGCCGCGTCGCCTCATCCCGTTGGGCCCTGAGGGCTGCGGTTCTACCCTCAGCTTCGACCCGGATCATCCCCAGCCTCCCCTCGAACTCACGCTCGAGGCCTTGGCGCGCCGTCGCCACCCGACGACAAACCTCCTCCAGGACACGCGCTTCCCGCACAGCGACATCGTCTTCCGCCTGCGTCACTAGGCGCTCCCTCGTCTCTAGCCGCTCGTACTTGTCGGTGTTCTAGGAACGGGGGTCCCTAGACTTGCCTGCCTGCGGCCTACGGCGTGGCTCAAGTGGGCGCCCAGCGCGGCCCATCTTCATCAACACGAGGCTCAAGACCCTCGCGAGGGGCCAAGCCTCGCGAGGCGGACGACACGGCGCATCCTCAGGCACAGCCTCCTCAGGCTGGCTCGCGAGGAGGCGGAGAGTTCAAGGCGGGGTACCTCACGAGGTGCCCATGACGCAAGCCATGACGACTCGAGGCACCAGGCGGGTGCCAGCGTGCGCAGCGTCCTTCTTTCCTCTTTGGTGCAAAGGGGACAAGCATATCCGCGGAGTACCGAGGCATCAGGCAAAGGTTGCCACTTCGGTGCAACGAGACCAAGACCAGGAGAACTACGAGACGAAGGTCACCATGGAGCCCAGCCCGGCGTCACCACCAGAGCCTTTGGCAGGCGAAGACTGCTTTTGTCAGGACAGACGTACTCGCTGCCCCCCTTCAAATTAGCCCGCCATTGTTGGCTCCCTTCCCGCTCAATATTTGGGAAGAGGACCAGGGCCTCTATAAATAGGACTAGCCACCCACATAGCAAGGGGTTCGGTTCATCGGTTCGGGTTTTGGAGAGAAAGAGAGAGAGAGAGAGAGAGAGAGAGAGAGAGAGAGAGAGAGAAAGGTGATTGAGCTCCTCCAGCAGTTCGTCACCCCAGCCAAGAACAGACCCTCGCGAGGCTGTTCTTCCTTGTATTGTTCATCCTCACCAGCCCCAGGAGGCAATCCACAAACCACACACTGGAGTAGGGTATTACACCACATTGGTGGCCCGAACCAGTATAAATCTTGTGTCTTTCGTGCAGTTCTTTTAGTAGTTTAGATCCCATCGAGACGGAGGGGTTGAAGGCGAGGTTTCCGCGCGCACCCCAGTGTTTGAACCTTAAGGTTCTGCCGGAACCCGAAATCCGACATTTGGTGCGCCAGGTAGGGGTACGCCGGAATTCATCTTCCACCGCTCCGCTCTCCTCCGACCATCGCATCCATGTCTGACGCTCGTCGGGCCCGCACAGAGCGCCGGGCCGCCATCGCTTCCCGCATCGCCCAGACGGCCGCCGTCGATGGGCGTCCTCGTTGTTCCCCGTCGCTTGCTGTCAACGCCGCCACTGGCTCGGCGGGGGGCGAGCAGCAGGCATCGTCTCCGCACCCGTCCGTGCGGCAAGACGGCCGCACCGCCACTCCATCACTCGCTCCGGCTGGTTCTTCGTCCCGCGTGCTCCGCGCACCCTTGGAGGCTTGAGCTGCGCTCCTCGCGGCAAACGAGCTCCTGCGCTACCGTCCCGTCGACGACGTCTACGAAGAATGGCTCGACCGCGTCGCCGAGCTTGTCCGCGCCGCAGGGGGCTCTTCCGCGCCGTCCGTCCCTCTGTGCCGCACTCCGCCCTGCGCGGGCAACGAAGCTCCAAAGGCGCACCAGCCGCCTCCCCTCCAAGAAGATGCCATGGCTCCAAGGCGCTTGGTCCCTGGGCGGAACCCGCTCCGTCAGGCACTAGCGCAGAAAGAGCGAAGCTGCCAAGAAGTTCCTCGCCCGCAAGGGGCTGCCAGGGCGCTCCCTGCTCTGGCACGCCGCGACCCTGCTCCAGCTCCGGCACGCCAAGACCCCGCCCTGCTCCTAGCTGCAGCGCGTGGGGACCCTCAAGACCGAGCTCTCCACCAACCGAGGCCTTTCGTGGCCACCGCAGGCTGCCACGCCTACACCACTGAGCTGCGCAGCGTTGCGAGGCCCAGCAAGTTCAAGCCCGACCTGCCTCCTTGCTACGACGGCACAACCGATCTCGCAGAGTTCCTCCAGCTCTATGAGCTGGGCATCGAGGTTGCCGGCGGGGATGAAAAGGTCATGGCGAACTGGTTCCCCATGGCGCTCAAGGAAGGAGCTCGAACCTGGCTCCTGAATCTGGCTCTAGGCATGATCTCCTCCTGGGACCAGATGCGCGCCCGCTTCATCGCCAACTTCCAAGGTACTCGTGACCGGCCGCCCGCCGTGAGCGACATGCGCCGCATCAAGCAACAACCCGGAGAGACCCTGCAAAAGTACATCCAGCGCTTCAACAACGCGCGCCTCAAGATCCCCAAGGTGTCCGAGGAGGCCATCATCTCCGCCTTCTCTGATGGCGTGCGTGACGTCAAGATGAAGGAGGAGCTGGCGATGCATGAGGACCTCTGCACCTCCCTGGAGCTGTTCAACTTGGCGAACAGGTGCGCCAGGACTGAGGAGGGACGCCTCTCCCTCCTTGAGCTGCCTGCGGCGGACCCAGAAGAGAAGAAGCCCAAGGCCAAGGACGTGAAACGCAAGGGGGCTGCCGTGCTCGCAGCCGAACCGGACACCAAGCGGGGCAAGGATCTGCCCGAACCCTCCAGAGGCAGCCGGTACTGTGTGTACCACGACCTCCACACCCACAAGACCAACGAATGTCAAGAGCTCCGCGCCGTGCGAGAAGGAAGGACCGGCCGTCGCCCTGACCGTGCTGACCGGGGCTACGGCTGGGGAGGAGGAAGAAACCCAGGACGCTGGGAAGATCGCGGCCCGCGCCCGGGGTGGTGCGACCAGCCTCGCGAGGACCGCTGGCGGGACCTGCCTCGCGAGGGAGACTGGAGGGATCAACCTCGCGAGGATCGCCCTCATGGCAATGCAGGCCTACCTCCGCTGCCGCCTCCACCAAGAAGGAACGAAGACCGCCATCGAGACGAGGGGGCTGGGGGCTTCCAGGAGCCGCGCTCGATCGCCTGCATCCTGGGCGAAGCTCAAGCCCCAGCCTTCTAACGTATCTTCAAGCAGTTTGCCTGCGAAGTGAATGCAGTTCTCCCCAAGCTCGAAGCAACGCGCCCCCTCAGGTGGTCGGCGCGCCCCATCACGTTCAGCTCGGTAGACCAGCTCAAGTGCGCGGCCACTGTAGGAGTCCTCCCGATGCTCTGCTCCCCAGTCATCAGCAACGTGCTGGTCACCAAGACCCTCATCGATGGCGGGGCAGGGCTTAACGTCCTGTCTGTGGAAACATTCAACAACCTCCAAGTGCCCTACGACCAGCTTTAGCCAACCAGGCCTTTCTCCAGGATCACCGACGGTTCCACAGTCCCGATCGCGCAGGTCCGCCTCCCTGTCACCTTCGGGGCTCGCAGCAACTACTGCACCGAGCTCATCGACTTCGACGTTGCCCACATCCGCCTGCCGTACAACGCCATCCTCGGGTACCCAGTGCTGGCCAAGTTCATCGCCGTGACCCACCATGGCTACAACGTTCTCAAGATGCCAGGAAGTGGCGGTGTCATCACGGTGCCCTGTGAGGAGAGAGATGCAGTGTGTTCCCTGGAGCAAGCCTTTCAGGCCACGTCACTAGAAAACCCAGATCGTGAAAGCAGGAGGCTTCCTGAGACCACCCCCAAGAAGAAGAAGACGTCGTCAGGCTCAGCCCCCAGGAGGCAGGCCCCTCAGGGCCCGTGCCTGCTCGGGAGGACCCTCCATCCATTGCATAGGAAAGCGCGCTCGGCGCCCTCCTCATGCAGGGCTCGGGGGCTCTCACCTGGAGGGCCACCGACCTAGCCAGGGTCACGAGGGAGGCGCTTGGGCACCATGTGGAGGCGTGCTTCGCAGCACATTTCCCTCGAGAGGGAGCCAGGCGAGGAAGATCAGACCAGCAAGAGTTCGTTGACGAGGCCATTCAAGAGCTACAGGAGACAAGGATCATGAGAGGTTGCCGCCGCTTGCCAGCCGTGGCCCCACATCCAGGCGAGGATGGTGGGTTGCGCGTCTGCGTCGACGTACCAGGGCTCAATCATATCGCCACAATGGAGCGCCTCTGGCCCTCGCAAGTGGGGCGCTGCGGAGGTCCACCCCACAGCTATGTTCGCATGCCTTACGGCCTGCCGAGCATGGCTGCGGTGTACCAGTGCCTCATGAGGGGCATCGTGGAGGCTCAGGAAGACAAGCGTTCCGCGGCCTTGGCGGAGATGGAGGCAGCTCGCGAGGAGTCACCAGCGCCTCCGGAGCCTCCCGAGGCCCCGGGGCCTGGGGGCTCGTGAGGATCGGCTTCTGCAGCCCGTCAAGTCTGCTGCACCAACGCCACTACACCGACGACATCCTCAGGTGACATCTTTCAAGTTCCATTCTCAGCTGGGAGCACCCTCCCAGGGTTGCATCACTCCCAAGCCGCGTGGGTCCGTCCCCGCGGCATGTATCTGCATTTACCTTTCTGTCGTTAGTTTCCCTTGTTGGGGGCGCCCCTCGGGCTGCATCATCCCCAAGCCGTTCGGGCCAGACCCAGCGGCGTGTATCCCCCTAGCGTTTATTTCCAACTATGCATTGCCTATCACGCTTAGCTGCATGGTGCCCGTCCGCGGCATCTTTTCTTCCCATGTCGTCCACTTGCACGTTAAAGGGGGGGTGCCTGAGCATCGCGACTCAGGGCTCTTACTGGCTCTCCAGCCCTCACCCTCTGGCCTTGTCCATGGCATCGCGACCTGGCATACCAGCGACGGCTGAGACAAGCTCGGGGGCCGGGACCCGAGGACGTAGAGTACCGGCATCTAACCAAATTTTGCAGGGACACATTCCAAGATAAGGCCCGGTGCCGGGTGCAACCCGCCTAGAGGTAGGGCCTCGTGAGTCCCGCGCTGGCTCACGGGTGCCCAGATACACCTCACCTAGCCCTACCGTGCCGGTCACGTGTCAGGGCGGGGCTGTATACACCTCGGGGGCTCCTCCCGGAGGGGAGCCCCCTCCCACGTACCAGTGGAAGCACCATGCTCCGCGCTGGCTGACGACACTGCCGAGGAGCGGCTATGCCCGTACACATACGGAAGCGCTATGCTCCGTGCTGGTGATAAACAAATGAGGGTGGCCTCCGGGCCGCATTAACCTCACGGAGCCCAGAGCTCAGTGGCTGGCCCCATCGCAACGCCTCCCGTCGGGAGCGCCGCGCGAGGGGGCTGGGCACGGGGGCTACGGCTGGGTCACGCCCAGACGTACGCCGCCCAGCCAGGCCCCTCGGGCCTGGTTCGTCGCGCGTCTCTCCCCGAGCGGAGCCAAGGTATGAAGGCCGTTTGCGCGTCAAGGGGGACTCCTGAGCATCGCGACTCAGGAGCCTAACTGGTCCCGTAGCCCCTCACTCCTTAGTTCCGAAAGGCTATGCTGGGTGAGGTACGCGCGGGGTCGGGCTCTGCAGACGTAGAACGGTAGGCACGCTTACATCTCGCCTCATCACCCGCTGTTCGCGCGTCAAGGGGGACTCTTGAGCATCGCGACTCAGGGGCCTAACTGGCTCCGTAGCCCCTCACTCCTTAGTTCCGAAAGGCTATGCTAGGTGAGGTACGCGCGGAGTCGGGCTCTGCAGACGTAGAACGGAAGACACACCTACATCACGCTTCCCTACTTGTTGTTCGCGCGCTAAGGGGGACTCCTGAGCATCGCGACTCAGGAGCCTAACTTGTCACATGGCCCCTCACTCCTTTGGTCCCGTCCTGGTTTCCGGTCGAGGCCAATGCTGGGTGAGGCATGCGCGGGGCCGGGCTCTGCCGGCGTAGAACACAAGCAAGTAGGGAAGAAAAGCATAAAACTCAAGGAATTTAAAAGCAAATATTACAGTCCATACTGTCATCTCAATGCCAAACGCAAGTTTAAATGCCTCCCCGAGGCGTGATGCATGTGCAGGAACTGAAGGAAGAGCAGGGATGGAACGGAGTCACTTGTCGGCGGTGGCTTCGCCTCGTGGAACGGCAAGGTCGGCAGCGCCTTGCTTCGGCCTGGTGCTGAAGGCCCAGAACTTCTCCAGCAGCGCCTCCGCGCGCCCCTTCACGGCTTCAACTGCGGCGGCAGCACCCTCGCCGCTCACCGGTTCCAGCAGGCCGTCGAGGTCGGTGTTGGGATCGCGGAGGTAGATGTGGGCGAAGACCCGCGTCAGCGCAGCCGAAGACAGGACGTGTGCCTCGGCCTTGGCCGCGGGGCCGATGCCAAGGGCGACATCCCCAAGAGCCTTAACCAGAAGGGGGAGCAGAGGCGGGGAAGAGGGGGCCTCGCGAGGACCTTGCCGAGCGATTCCGCTCCTGCCTACGCACGGACCCAACGGCACACCTGGAACGGCCCCTGATCCTCAAGATAAGTTACCACCCACGGCACTGGCTGCTGCAGCACTACCCTCGCACCTAAAGCAACTCCGTACTAGCGACGTTGCTTCCCTTTCTCACTAAGCGACGGCTGCTTGGGCGCCAAAGGGGACCTCCTGAGCATCGCGACTCAGGGGCTCTTACCGGACCTCGGGTCGCTCACCTCCTGGCCTTGACCATGGCATCACGACCTGGCATACCAGCGACGGCTGACGCCGCCTTGGGACTGGGACCTGTCGGCGTAGAGCACCAAGCCCTCGTGAGGTGCGAAAGGGAAGGCTGAACTATAACGGAGTTGGCAACTCGCACGGATCCATGTCAAAAGGTTATACATATTAACAAACAGGACTACAGACACCTTACAAGCCCCCACGGGGCGCATTCTGATTCCTTGCAGGGAACGAATCCTAAGGGATGCTAACTACATGAGCCACTGCGGGAGACGCCATCATCAACAGTGGGCCGTCAGGCACCGGCGCCAACTCCATCCAGATCAGGGTTGGCGACGGCCTGACGCGTCCGCCCTGCTCCTGGAGCGGCGATGACTCGGGGGCTCGTAGCTGTCGTTGCTCGTCTCTGGAGTCGCGAAGCCTTCGCTGGAATCACTGGACCCTTGGGCGCCTCTGCCCAGGGGGCGGTCGACGGGCCTAGCCCTCACCAGGGCGAGGTCCTGGCCACCTCTCCCACGGCAGCACTCCAGCCGGCGCCCGATTGCATCGAAGACCTTGAAGAACATCACCGCCGAGCCGTCGTACTCCAGGTGGACCGCGAAGACGCCTCTTTCCCTGCAAACCCGGGCGATCTCCCTCCAGCCGTGGGACATGTAGACCGCGCCCGGGGCAGCGACGACGACCTCGGCCTCGGTCGCGGGGGCGCTGCAGTCGGCGTGCTAGAGCTGGAGCTCCAGGGGCCCTCCTGGAGGAACGATGGAGGCAAAGAAGGGGGAAGACGGATCCAAGACTGAAGGGGAGTGACGACGTGGAGCACGAACTCACGGGAGGAGCCCTCGGCATGGACTCTAGGAGGAACCACCCACGCCTTCGTAACCCGACGGCGCCGACGACGGCGCTGACCGCGGGGATCAGCATCAACACCTCCGGGGCCCTCGACAGGGGCGTACAAGGGCAGCGGGAACCCCGGCGGAGCCCGCTCGCCCCAGGGCCTCGCCGCCGCCGGATGGTCCTCTTCGTCCCGGCTGCAATGGGCGAGTCGCTTCTTCGGCGGGAGAGGGTCTGGCCCTTCTCGAGGAGCCTTTCCCTTCTCCACTGCAGAGAACCGGCGAATCGGAGCCATCACACCAAGATGGAGCAAGAACTAAGGCGAAGGAGAGAGCAAGAAGAGATGGACTGGACGGGCACGCGCGGTGCCGTACTTACAGCCGGTGAAGGCCAACCGCCGGTCTCCACGATCACAGGTAATCATAACACGTTCTGCATGCAGGGATTTGTGGGGAAGCGAGACGCCACGTCCAATCAACCGCCACGCGGCGTCCAAGGCCGCGGGCTGTTAGCGCCCGTGGCGCTTCGCCCTTGCCCTTTCGCCTCTCAGCACGGCCAAGTCCATGCGCGCCTTGGGCCCGGGGGCTACTGTCGGCGTTCTGGGAACGGGGGTCCCCAGACTTGCTTGCCTGCGGCCTGCGGCGTGGCTCAAGTGGGGGCCCAGCGTGGCCCATCTTCATCAACACGAGGCTCAAGACCCTCGCGAGGGGCCAAGCCTCGCGAGGCGGACGGCACGGCGCATCCTCAGGCACAACCTCCTCAGGCTGGCTCGCGAGGAGGCGGAGAGTTCAGGGCGGGGTACCTCGCGAGGTGCCCATGATGCAAGCCATGACGACTCGAGGCACCAGGCAGGTGCCAGCGCGCACAGCGTCCTTCTTTCCTCTTTGGTGCAAAGGGGACAAGCATATCCGCGGAGTACCAAGGCATCAGGCAAAGGTTGCCACTTCGGTGCAACGAGACCAAGACCAGGAGGACTACGAGATGGACGTCACCATGGAGCCTAGCCCAGCATCACCACCAGAGCCTTTGGCAGGCGAAGACTGCTTTTGTCAGGATAGACGTACTCGCTGTCCCCTTCAAATTAGCCCGCCATTGTTGGCTCCCTTCCCGCTCAATATTTGGGAAGAGGACCAAGGCCTCTATAAATAGGACTAGCCACCCACATAGCAAGGGGTTCGGTTCATCGGTTCGGGTTTTGGAGAGAAAGAGAGAGAGAGAGAGAGAGAGAGAGAGAGAGGGAGAGAGAGAGAGAGAAAGGTGATTGAGCTCCTCCAGCAGTTCGTCACCCCAGCCAAGAACAGACCCTCGCAAGGCTGTTCTTCCTTATATTGTTCATCCTCACCAGCCCCAGGAGGCAATCCACAAACCACACACTGGAGTAGGGTATTACACCACATTGGTGGCCCGAACCAATATAAATCTTGTGTCTTTCGTGCAGTTCTTTTAGTAGTTTAGATCCCATCAAGACGGAGGGGTTGAAGGCAAGGTTTCCGCGCGCACCCCAGTGTTCGAACCTTAAGGGTCTGCCGGAACCCGAAATCCGACAGTACTCACGGGTGCGTTCGGCGGCTTCCAGCACCAACGCTTCCTCGCGCTTCCGAAGCTCAACTGGGTCGCCAGAAGCCACCTTCATCGATGCAAGGGCTGCCTCGCGTAGCTCCGCTTGCTCCTCCAACAAGTGGCACCGGGCCAAGAGCTCCCGAGCCCGTTCTTCTGCTGCTTCTCGCCGTCGGTCTGCTCCCCGGGCCTCCTCAGCGGCCTGGGATCGGGCCGCCCGAGAGGCCTCCAGCGACGCCTACGCCTCTTCGTCATCGAGGTCGCGCTGATGACGTGCGAGGGCAATGGCGGCCTCGGTCTCCAGGCACGCGTCTTCATCGGCGAGCCCCTGCCCGAGCAGGTCCACCGCGCCACTCGCCCTTCGAAGGAATTCGTGGCGACGAGCGTGGCGCTCCCGGGCGCGCCCAAGCACGTCTTCCACACCATCATCCGCCCCAAGCAAGCGCCGGGGGCCGCGAATCATCATTCCTCCTCCGGGCAGGGGGCTGGGGGCTGGCGCCCTCGCGACGGCTGGGCGCGCCGCACTAGAAGCCCGGTCTAGGGCCAGCCCGTCTCCAGATGAAGGGCGCAGGAGGCGCCTCAACCAGTCGCAGTCCCGGACCAGACGAGAAGCCCATGGCAGGCTGGCTATTCCCCGAGAGGGCCCGCGAAGGAAAATCGTGGGGAATGAAGGGCCGCGGTGCACCTCGGGATGGTCCACCCCTTCAGACGCCCTCACCACAAGGGCAGAGCTGCTCGGAGCATTTGAGGACGATAGAGGGGGCGAAGCCAAGGGAGGCGGCACCTCTGCTACTTCCACGAGCTCGGTCGGAAGGGGCCTGCGGAGCAAGGATCAGTGAAAGCAACAAGAGGATCAGGAGCTAGAGAGGAAGAAGGCTTACTCGTCAATGGTGAAGTACTGCATGCGCTTCAGCACGCGACAAGGGAAGTCATCACCCAGGGCCTCCCTTTTCCTCCGGAGGGCCTCAAAGTCCACACGGAAGCGGCCCAAGAGAGGTGCACAGGAATCAACCTGCGAGGAGGACGGAGCACCAAGGCGACCTGCGTCGAGGACGCTTGCCTGACGCGCACAGTCAGTTGCCTTGCCAGAAGGCACAGCCGGGGGCTCAGGAGCCTCGGCCCTAAGCGTCGGAAGCAGCCACACCTCACCCGCAGCCTCGGCAGCGCGGGCCTCAGGAGATGCCCCATCAAGAGCACCGCCAGGTGCGACCACCTCGTCAGTAGCTCTCTCGACCCCCGCTGTCTCCGGCCTCCCTGCTCCACCACTCGAGGAGGATTCACCTGGACCAATCGGAAGGGCAGTCACCGCCACAGGGTTCCTGCGAAGCCCTTGGAGGCCGACAGGACGCAGACCCCACTCGTCAAAGGAGGGCATCTACCTCACGAAGTCATCCCTATTCTGGCAGAGGTACAACATGTGAAGTTGGCTTCGCCAGCCGGGGGCTGGGCACCCCGACATTGACGTACAACCACCGCTCACGAAACCCAGCTGGAGGCGGAGGGAGCTTGAAGTCAATACCCGAGGCCGCGGTCTCAGGCGTGGTGACGAAGCTCACGCACGCCAAGCATTGAGTGGGGTCGGCAAGGCTCAAAGAGAAGAAATGGCGCAGCAAGGCAACAGAAGGAGGGATGCCCATCAGCGCCTCGCAGACAAATGCAAAGACCGAGAGGAGGGCAATGGATTCAGGACCCAGATGCATCATGCGGATCTGGCAATGGGAGAGGACGGCTTTGAAGAAATCGGAGGCGGAGGGAGCTTGAAGTCAATACCCGAGGCCGCAGTCTCAGGCGCGGTGACGAAGCTCACGCACGCCAAGCATTGAGTGGGGTCGGCAAGGCTCAAAGAGAAGAAATGGCGCAGCAAGGCAACAGAAGGAGGGATGCCCATCAGCGCCTCGCAGACAAATGCAAAGACCGAGAGGAGGGCAATGGATTCAGGACCCAGATGCATCATGTGGATCTGGTAATGGGAGAGGACGGCGTTGAAGAAATCGGAGAAGGGGGGAACCAGACCCGCCCACAAGGCATCGGCAAAGTAATGAACCTCGGTGATTATCCTGTCACTGGGGAAGTGAGACGTTGGCCAGGCCGTCGTCCTCCCACACTCGTTGAAGGCGGTGGCCAGGGCTGGACTGAGCTTATCCCGGCACTCCAGATTGAGTATGATTGAGCGGCCGACAGCGGGGGCCACCGACTGCGGCGGGCGAGATGGAGACGCGGGCTTCTTCCCTTTCTCTTTCCTCGTCGGAGCCATGGCGGTGGACAAGAGAAGGGAAGTGTGAGATGGGATTGGAGGCGAGAGTGGAAGTTCAAAGGGAGGAAGAACAAGGGACGTTCGAGCAATAGGAAGAGGGGCGGCTGTGTACAACTGCGGGGCAACCTAGCAGGGCGCAAAATAAGGGAGCGTGGGCGAACGGTGCCGCCCACGTCCAATCAACCGCCACATGGCGCCCAAGGCCGCAGGCTATTAGGGCCCGCGGTGCTTCGCCCCTGCCCATTCGCCTCTCAGCACGGCCAAGTCCGGGCGTGCCTTGGGCCCCGGGGCTACTGTCGGCGTTCTGGGAACGAGGGTCCCCAGACTTGCCTGCCTGCGGCCTGCGGCGTGGCTCAAATGGGGGCCCGGCGCGGCCCATCTTCATCAACACAAGACTCAAGACCCTCGCGAGGGGCCAAGCCTCGCAGGGCGGACGACACGGCGCATCCGCAAGCACAGCCTCATCAGGCTGGCTCACGAGGAGGCGGAGAGATCAAGGCAGGGTACCTCGCGAGGTCCCCATGACGCAAGCCATGACGATCGAGGGTGCCAGGCGGGCGCCAGTGCGCGCAGCGTCCTTCTTTCCTCTTTGGTGCAAAGGGGGCAAGCACAGCCGCGGAGTACCGAGGCATCAGGCAAAGGTTGCCATTTCGGTGCAACGAGACCAAGACTAGGAGGACTATGAGACGGAGGTCACCATGGAGCCCAGCACGGCGTCACCACAGAGCCTTTGGCAGCCGAAGACCAACTTTAGTCAGGATAAGTGTACTAGATGTTCCCCTTCGAATTGGCCAATTGTTGGCGCCCTTCTCGCTTAATATTTGGGAAGAGGCCCAGGGCCTTTGCCTATAAATAGGACCAGCCACCCGCATAGCAAGGGGGGGGGGTCGTTCGTTCGGTTGGCAAGCAGAGAGAGTGAGTGAGAGAGAGAGAAGGGTGACTGAACTCCTCCTAGAAGTTCATCGCCCCAGCCAAGAACAGACCCTCGCGAGGCTGTTCTTCTTTGTACTGTTCATCATCACTAGCCCCAGGAGGCAATCCACCAACCACACACTGGCGTAGAGTATTACACCACAACGGTGGCCCGAACCAGTATAAATCTTGAGTCTCTTGTGCAGTTCTTTCAGTAGTTTAGATCTTTGTGAGACGGGGAGGTAGGAGGCGTGATCTCCGCGCGCACCCCAGTGTTCGAACCTTAAGGGTCTGCCGGAACCCGTGATCCGACAGCCTCACCATGGTCGGGCTCACCCTTGAGATGATTGGTGCCAATTTCATCCGCCGCCGTATCGCCCCACTGCATAACAAGGGGAGGCCGACCTTGCTCTTCAGGAACACGGCCGATATCATGAGACTTCGCCCTGGCTTGAAGCACAACTTCACGGTGATGGGGCACACTCATTTTTGTCAGAGGCTTTTACAGCTTGATGTGGGTGACGATGGCAGGGCTGAGAGAGTCGGCAAGGCCTTCAAGGGGCCTCCGTCCGGGTTGCCGGCGGGAGTGGTCCCGCTGAGCAACAACTCTCGCCAAACCGACATCATCGCCCTGATGCCGGACTTCAATGCGCACGACCTTGACCCAAATTGGGCCGAGTCGAAGTCGAAGCTGGTGCAGGAGTTCTTCGACAACCAGTCGGAGAGGTACGTCCGTGATAAGCCACTACTTATCCAGGACACCACCAAGGAGGAGCTAGACTACATCACCGCCAGGGTGGCAGAGGCGGCGCTTGCCAGGGAAGCTGGCAGTGTCGGCCACGTGGAGGACGAGGCCGAGGCGGTCGCGGAGGAGGAGGAGCTTGTCGGATGGGCAGAGTTTGCTGGGGAGGCCAGCAGCGCCGGCACCGGGGCCCTTCTCATCGAAGATGTGGTCGAGGAGTCGACTGAGGAAGAGGCCAGGGCTGACGACCCTCCGGCCACAGAGAAAAGGCGTGTCCTGCGGTGGGCCAGCTCTGGCGAGCCGGTCCGGCCCGGCAGGATCGAGCAACGGCAAGAGGTCCAAGGGGAGTCCATGCGCCTGACGAGGGATGCGGCAGCGAAGAAGGTGGTGAAGGGTACAGTGGCGAAGAACAAAGAGACCACCTCTTCTTCGTGCAAGCGTCGTCGGACTCCATCCCCTTCCCTTCCTCCCATAGATGTCAACAAGGAGGTCATCTTCAATCTTGGGTCTCTCAGCCCAAGGAGGAAGAGGAAGGCAGCGGAAGAGGAAGTGGAGGATGAGTAAGCATCTTGCCCTTCATCATCCCCGTCCCTTCATACCGCGCCGGTTTTCTTGACTTGTTTTTATTCTTGCAGGGATATGGAGATGCTGGCCGAGAGGGCGGCGAAGAAGGCCAAGGCCTCGACAGGCGACAAGCCCCCAGTGGGTACTTCGCGTACGCCGTTGTTGGTGGAGAGTAGCCTGGACAGCAGTCCCCGGCGGAACCCCCGCTCCAGCCCCCAACGTAAGCTCACCACTCACTCCTCCACTGATGAACATTGGGGTGTGAATCCTCGAACCTGACCTTGCTGGGTTTGTAGGAGAAGAATGGTGGCAGGAGGAGCCGTTGAGGGCCACCCCCAACACGCCGCCCCGAGGGGCGTCCCTGGCGAGGGCATCCACCACCGAGCCCACTCATATGGAGGAGGAGACGAACTTGGATGCCGGGGGTTTTGCCCCGGCAACAAACGCTGGAGGGGAGGGCGCTACTTCTTCCCAGCTTGAAGCGGGTAAGTCGTTTGCTTTCCGTCTTCACTCTTTCTTTTTATTAATGAATCTTGACCATGGCCCCGTCTTATCCTCTCTTCTTGGTATACAAATCCTTCCTTGGCGGACCGGGAGGATATCGACACCGTTATCGGGGAGGTCGCCAGGGACGCCGAGGCCGAGGCCAACAAGGTTGCTGCCAAGACCGCCGCTGAAGAGGCCGCCAAGGAGCCTGCCGGGGAGGCCGGCAAGGCCGCTGCCGAGGAGGCCAGCAAGGGGCCTGCCGGAGAGGCTGGCAAGGCCGCTGCCGAGGAGGGGGTGGTTGACGACCAACCTTCCTCCTGTGCTGCCTCCGGCTCGGGCAAGTACTTGAAGGTGGGCAACGGCCTGTTCGTCCACCTTCCAGGAACGGCAAGCACCAGGGAGCCAACCGAAGGGGATGCATTCGATGACGAGGTGCTCGCCTCCGCCGGGCTCCAAGTTGTTGACGAACCGAGCACCGGCGACGGCAGTTCCCAAGAGGAGCAACTGCTTCGAGCCATGAGCACCAACTTCTAGAAGCTCCAGGTGCTTCACCGTGCTTGCCTGGACAAGGCAAAATCCAAGATAGTGGCAGTGGACAAGGCGGAGGCAGATCTCGAGGAACCCGTCGTCGAGACATAGGCCTGGTTCTGCCAAGCCCATGAGGAACTGAAGGTCGCTCAGGACCTGCTGGCTAAGCGCAAACGGGAGCTCATCCTGAAGCAGGCCGATGTCGAGAAATCCGAAGAGGCAGCGAGGGAATAGGCCGCCAAGGACGAGGCCGCTCGACACCAACACCAGGCCCACCTGAACTCCCAGAAGGAGGACCTTGCCGCTCGTGAGGTGGCACTCACCGCCACGCTCTGCGGCAAGGATGAGGAGGTCGAGAAGCTCGCTGTGCTGCGGTCCCAGAAACTGGAGCAAAAGCACAGGGAGGCACTCAATTCCCAAGCCCTGGTCCATGCCGGCAGAGTGAAGGAGCTAGAGGTGGAGCGGGATGTCCTGAAGAGACAGGTCCTGGAGCTGACGAAGGAGAAAGACACGCTCAACGGCACCTTGGTGGAGGCGCAGGCCACGGTCCTCGGCAAAGCCGAGTTGCTCTCCAAGGCCAATGACTCCATCAACAACCTGAAGTTGAAGCTGGAGGGTCTTGAGAGGATGCTTTCGGAGGTCAGGGCCCGGGAAGAGACCCTGACCAAGGCCTTGGAGAATGAGAAGCAGTTGCGGAGGAACGATGCCTCGAACCACGAGGATTTTGTGAAGGGCGAAAACCTCTGGATCAACCGCCTCGCCGGTGTCGCGGAGAGGCTTACCACGCAGCTGGCTGCCATGGGCATGTCAAGATTCTGGTATTCTCCTGAGGCGGGTGCGAGCCCCAATGCCAAGCTGACCCTCTTCTTCGAGGGCGTTCTTGAGGCCCAGGAGCAGCTCCATTCCAATAGAGCGTCCTCTCTGGCCAATAAGGCCAGGAGGCTTTGCCGGGGTGCCCTGACCAAGGTTCTCACCAAGGTGGCGTACTGGAACCCCGACCTCGACTTCGACGCCATGCTGGAGAGCTTGCCGAAGGGAGTGGACCTTGTGGTGCTCGAAGAGCGTATCAAGCCCATCATCAGCCACGTCGACGGAGTTCGGAGGATAGAGGGCCATCGACGGGACTAGGCACCCCGTTTCTCATCGCCGCTGCAGGTTCATGACCAAGACAATTTTTATCTTTAGTTAGAACCGCATCAACAACTAGTGTAATATAACTCTGCAGTACTTTGAAACGAGGCATGTTATTTTCCTGTTCGATCTTTCTTTGTATGTACACCCTACGCTCAACTGGATAGGCTTGCCAGCGCATAAACCCAGGCTGCGGGGTTTCGAGGACGGATCCTCAACAACCGGTCGGGTGTGCTTGCGGCCAAGTAAACCACCTTCCATTCTCAGCATGGCCGCTCGAACTATTGAGCAGACTCGAAATAGAACAAGGGCGTTGCAAATAGCGGGAAGGCCACCTTGCCGTTCTCGACGCGGGCGCTCAAACTGTTCAGCGGACTCGAAACAGAACAAGGGCGTTGCCAATAGCGGAAGGCCCCCATCACGTGCAGGTTTCTCATACCAAGAATAGGATCTCCGAGGAAAACGACCTTATATATAAAGGAATTACTCAAAGTTTCGCATGACTTAGCTTTTCTGTCACCGTGCGAGCGTTTATCGCATTCGCAAATGATGCCGCTCGTTCGGTCGTCTCTTTCCTTGGAATGACGACCACGATGAAGCCGCTGCACCAATAGACGAGATTTTCACAACCGCGCGCCCCTACCTGGCGCGCCAAAGATGTCAGGGGAAACAACCACATATGGGATCACTTGGGTCCCTTTTTGCTATGGTTGGCGGGCACGGGGTTGTGCAAAGAGCGGGTCTAGAAGGCACCACACGGATCGTTTACCCAGGTTCAGGCCGCAAGGATGCGTAATACCCTAGCCCCGCTTTGGTGTATATTTGAGAGTTCTTGAGTTCTTGAACTAGCTATGATGCGTGTGTCATCCAAAAAATCTGAATCCTCTCTCAGTACACCGCGGGCCTCCTTTTATAGTCAAAAGGGGCTGCTACAGTGGCACACTGGAGGTGGAAAGGTATACCGTAATCGAGTCTATCTCACGGCACCGTAGGACACACATTTAATGCGCTACCGACATGCCCTTCTTGCTTTATCGGGGATGGCAAGGAAGCACGTCCCAGCTGTCGCCACCTCGCCTGGCTTTGACGCGCGTCCGAACTGACGAGGCGTGTAGTGCCATGTTGGCTGGCTGCTGAGTTGGTGTGGCGGCTGAATCTTCACAAAGATCTGCATGCCACCACGCAGGTGCTTGTCGAGTTGGCCTAGAGGCCGCACGTCGACGCTGCGGCCCCACAGATGTTTTCGGCAAGAGTCTTGCCAGGGCCCCCGGCAAGGGCCTTGCCACGTCATCTTGGTCGTCCCTGGCAAGGGTCTTGCCCGGGGTCTCATGGGTATCCTTGGCAAGTATCTTGCCGAGGATCGTCGTCTTCTGGGTGTCATCTAGTCTTGTGTGTTTCTGGTTTCCACAAAGGTTTGCATGCCACCATGGAGCTGCCTCCGGAGCCTCGATTCCAATGTTTTTGATGGCGTCAGAACTCACAGGCTCAAGGGTGGTTGCAACGTTGGTGTTGGGCAAGTTGCCCCGGCAAGGTTCTTGCCAGGGCTGCAGAGGCCGCCCCGGCAAGGGCCTTGCTGGGGAGTCCACCTTGCCCCTCTGCTCTTCGTGTTGCTGGCTTGGTGTTGTTCTGGCTGTCTTGTGGCTTTGCTTCCTTCCTGTGCCCCGCTAGGTGTGGTCGTAGGCGCAACTCCAACTGCCCCCGCACAAGTAAATGGGTACAAAATAGGATCCCTCCTTTTGTGCACCGACAGCCGCACACCCCGTTCTTGCAAGAAGTTGGAATTCATGGGGAGTTCATGTAATTCATTGCCAATGCCGGTCTCACCGACTTCATCGCAGATGAGTGTGACCAGCACCAAATCCTCACAAATATGTTTGTTCAAAGCTTTACTTTCCTTCCTAGAAATAATCCTCCTGAAGTGGGTTTTAATTTGTATGTTGGAAACCATCAGATACCACTTACTGAGTTTTGTGACATAGGTGTGATCCCTTCTAACGGGAGCTTGGCCGAGCCTAGGCCGACTGAGTTTGAGGATTTCTGTCACACTTTTGACAGTGGGTGATGAGAGGAGAGTGTCAGCCATCACTGCCGGTGGTTTACATTTTCCTGTTGTTCGTTACTTTGCATATTTCATTACCAAATGCTTGTTGGCTAGGGAGAAGGTGGGTGCACTTAGTTCACCAGACCTTGCTATTTTATGTTGTGCAATTGAGGGCGACAACACGCATAGCTTGGGAGCTATCGTGGCTCGTCGCCTCCATCTTAATAAATCTCAGGGCAAAATACACGATGGGATTTATGCTACTCGTTTGGCGGCTCACTTCAAGGTTGAGATACGCCCTCATGATTTCCCTCTTACCATAGTTTACCTAGACCGTGAAGCCATGGATCACCATCACTTTCTTGCACATGATCGTCCTGACATTGCCATTCCTTATAACTTGGTCTATAACATTGACACTCGTGATGTTATCCCCTTGCCTACACCTGCTTTGTTTGATTCTGTTGTCAGGGGTGGATACTGGATTATGCCTGCAGACATCCTCGCCTATTGGAACGCTCACGCTGTTGCAGAGGCTGCACAGGCGCCTCCACAGTGGGATCAGTGGATGCCCGCTCCTCAGGATCCATAATACCCTCCAGGCTACTGATTCACTACCAAGTTAGGCCAGAAGCCTAAGCTTGGGGAGAACGTGTTTCTCACCGACATTATATTCATGTTCACACTTTTTCATTGTATCATCCATGCTTAGATTTATTTTCTTCCTTTCTTCTTGTGTGTTTGAAAAACTTTAGAAAAACCAAAAAAATTAGTTGTAGTAGTTTACTTTCTATGCATGCTTAGTAGTAATATTAAAAATAAAATCCAAAAATATTTCCTTGTTCTTCTTTTGCTTGTTGGGAGCTTTCCCGTGTAAATAGTTTTTCTCGTTTTTGCTTTTTATTTGTTTGCTTAAGAAAACCAAAAACTCCAAAAATATTTCAGTGTGTTTCTCTGAATTTATTTTCTTTTATTCGAGTCTTACCGAGGAGAAGACCACGATGAAAATCTTGAGTGGCTCTCATATGAATAACTGTTGAACTAATAAGAGCCCATTTTACCTTGTCTTCTCCTGTTGAATAAAATGTTTGCAGATTCCAGCTTAGTCCATGGCACGCTTGCACTATTATTATTTTCATATCATTCGGTCGTGCAAGTGAAAGGCAATAATGACGACATCTGATGAACTGGCCGTGGCAAAGAGAAACTGGTATGAACTTGACTTGTCTTGTCTGTGTAAATATGTTTAACCTAGTGCCCATGATTCAACCCGTTATGATTAAACATGTTTGCAATGAAAATTAGATATTATAGTTTCTCATGCCATGCATAAGTAGCTAAGAGTTAATAATGATTTATCTTGGATATCAACATAGCGTTAAAATGATTGTGATGTAGTATGTTGATATGGTATCCTCCTCTGAATGTTCGAGTGGCTTGACTTGGTACATGTTCATGCATGTAGTTGAATCAAAACCAACATAGCCTCTATAATGTTTATGTTCATGGTGTTCATATCCTACTCATGCTAGTGTCCAATGTTCCTTATGCATAATGCCAGGTTATGATTGTTGTTGTTCTCTAGCTGTCCTCTTCCCAATCATAAATTGCTAGCCTTCGCCTGTACTAAGTGGGGATTCTGCTTGTACATCAAAAACCTTGAACCCAAATTAATTCTAGATGAGTCCACCATACCTACCTATATACGGTATTACCCTGCCATCCTAAGTAATTTTGCATGTGCCACCTGTAAAAACTTCTAAAAAAATTATCCGTTTTATGTGCCTGGATCGTTCATGGAACGACTTGAGGTGGTCGATATCTTCCGTGCTAAGCATGTTATCCTCAGGTCGAGTGTTTATTCACTCGCCATCACACGAGGAAATGGGCGGTAATAGGGATGCCCAGTCCCAAACTGCAAAATACAAAAAGATTTCATCTCTTAAATAATCAAACAGAAACTCCCAATGGAGTCAAAACCTTTACTTTCCGCTTGGGAACCGCCACTAGCGTGCTTAGCATGGAAGAAGTTGATAACTGATGGTCGTGAAGTGAATGAGAAGGGTGCATGCATGTCTCAAAATATCATTTATCTCTGTTTTAAAAACTGAGCTCTGGCACCTCTGCAAATCACTGCTTCCCTCTGCGAAGGGACTTTCTATTTACTTTTATGTTGTGTCACCACCTTCTAAAAAGAAGCGCCAAAAACTGAGTAGAGCACAGCGGTCATGATTTATGCATTGTGTATAGCTAATGCTGGGTGCATCATCACTGGATCTTTTCTACCATGAATTACAATGTTTAGTCGCTGCTTGAACTTCGAAGGTGCTCTGCATTTATGTTTTGCGGTCTCAGAAAGGGCTAGCGAGATACCATTATTGTCATATTATGTCATGGTTGTTTTGACAACATGTAGCTGTTTGAGATATCTTATTATTGCTCGCTAGCTGATTATGTCATTAATACGAATCATTATAATCTTTAAGAGTTAGTCGACATGGTTAGTTATAATGTTGGCTAAAAACCTGGGTGCTGTTTAAGCTTATTTATGCAAACACGAGCAAAAGAGTCGTAAAAGTTTTTCTTTCTCACTTTCAGTTTATCAACTGAATTGCTTGAGGACAAGCAAAGGTGCTTGGGGGAGTTGATATGTCTCCAACATATCTACTTTTTCTCATGCTTTTTCTCTTGTTTTGGACTCTAATTTGCATGATTTGAATGAAACTAACCCCGGACTAACGCTGTTTTCAGCAGAACTACCAGGGTGTTGTTTTGTGCAGAAATAAAAATTCTCGGAATGAAACGAAACTTTTTTTAGGATTTTTTATACCAATAATAAGAATTTCTGGAGCCAAGACCCACCGGAGAGGGGCCCCTGGGTGGGCACAACCCACCAGGGCGCGCCCCCCTCCCCTGACACGCCCGGGTGGGTTGTACCCACCTGGTGGCCCTGCTGATGACCCCCATGATACTATAAATTCACATTATTCCAGGAAAAATCAGAGAGAAAGAATTATTACGATCCACGAGATGGAGCCGCCGCCAAGCCCTGTTATTCCTCGGGAGGGCAGATCTGGAGTCCGTTTGGGGCTCCAGAGAGGGGGATCTTCGATCTTCGTCATCACCAACCTATCTCCATCGCCAATTCCATGATGCTCCCCACCAGGAGTGAGTAATTCCTTCGTAGGCTCGCTGGTCGGTGAGGAGTTGGATGAGATTCATCATGTAATCGAGTTAGTTTTGTTAGGGCCTAATCCCTAGTATCCACTATGTTCCTAGATTGATGTTGCTATGACTTTGCCATGCTTAATGCTTGTCACTTTGGGCCCGGGTGCCATGATTTCAGATCTGAACCGTTCATCATTATATCCATGTTTTAGATCCGATCTTGCAAGTTATGATCCGGCAACCCCGGAGTGACAACAACCGGGCCCACACCCGGTGATGACCGTAGTTTGAGGAGTTCATGTATTCACTATGTGTTAATGCTTTGTTCCGGTTCTCTATTAAAAGGAGACCTTAATATCCCTTAGTTTCCAATATGGACCCCGCTGCCACGGGAGGGTAGGACAAAAGGTGTCATGCAAGTTCTTTTAATAATGCATGTATGACTATTTACAGAATACATGCCTACATTATATCGATGAACTGGAGCTAGTGCCGTATCGCCCTAGGTTATAACTGTCACATGATGAATATCATCCAACAAGTCACCGATCAAATGCCTATGAATTTATCCTTATTGATCTTGTTGCATCACTATTGCTATCATCACTGTTACACTTGCTACAAATTACTACTATCACTATTACTGTTACCGTTGCTACTGTCACTACTATCAAAACTATCATACTACCTTACTACTGATCATATTGCTGCAGATAATTAATCTCCAGGTGTGGTTGAATTGACAACTCAACTGCTAATACCTTCAAATATTATTTGGCTCCCCTTGTTTCGAATCTATAAATTTGGGTTGAATACTCTAACCTCGAAAACTGTTGCGATCCCCTATACTTGTGGGTTATCATGCATCACCCAATAAGGATACCGCATTGGCAATATCAGAGGTCGCCCTCTGGACGGACCCCTGAGCCCAATGAATATGCTATGATAGAATTGTCGCGGGCTAGGCGACCCTGCAACAACGCGAGAACTGTGCTTCATCGTGCACCAACTGTACTTTGTGTGATGGAAACACAAATTGCAAAGTACCATATGGAAGTCTGGTTGGTTCTTTGGGTTTCGGTAGTGCTTATGGTATTGGTAGTTCGATTAGTGGTGGTCTTGGTGTGTACTAGATGACCCGTTGCACCAGTTGGTGTAGACATCAACTAAAGCCCAGAACTTAAGTGAACTATGCGAAATATAAAATGGAGGTCAAATGAGCTATTTAAAGAGACCAACTCCAGTCAGTAAGAGGATCGATAGAAATTCCGCTGGCATCCCCCATGATAGGTGACGTGAACCGTCGGAACTGGGCACTCAAACCATAGGCTACATGTGAGAGCCTAGCTTAATAGGAATGATAGACTACTCATATCAACAAGGAATTCCTTCTTTTTCGGGAGCCCATTCAAAAAGAACTCCAAACTTAAGTGTGCTTGGCTTGGGGTAATTCTAGGATGAGTGACCGACCGGGAAGTAGCTCCCGGGTGCGCACGAGTGAGGACAAGGTGCGCAGGAAAGACTCATGTTGGTCTGTGGGGCCAGTCTTGATCCCGCTAGGTGTAACAAGGTGTTACACTACATGAGCATAAGGAACACAACATGAACCGACCAGGCGACTGACAGTCCAAGGAAGAGTGCAACCAGCTAGCACGATAGGTGTACACGTCAACCAGTCGCCATTTGCGCACATACCAACTGCAGGCCCGAAGTTAAGTGAACTATTTAAAACTACAACCAGGAAGTTAAGCAACATTATCGGTGCTACTTCTTGAGCTTGTGTTGGTTTTTCCCTTGAAGAGGAAAGGGTGATGAAGCAAAGTAGAGTAAGTATTTCCCTCAGTTTTGAGAACCAAGGTATCAATCCAGTAGGAGACAATGCTCAAGTCACCGAATACCTGCACAAACAAACACTAACTTGCACCCAACGTGATAATGGGTTTGTCAATCCCTTCACGGTTGTTTGCAAAGTGAAATCTAATAGAGATGGATAAATGGTAAAGTAATATTTTTTGGTATTTTTGGTTTATGTAACAAAAAGTAAAAGATTGCAAAGAAAGTAAATTGGAAACTAAAATAGTAGATCGGAAAATTATATGATGGAAAATAGAAGATTATATGATGGAAAATAGACCCGGGGGCCATAGGTTTCACTAGTGCCTTCTCTCAAGATAGAAAATATTACGGTGGGTGAACAAATTACTGCCGAGCAATTGATAGAAAAGCACAAAGTTATGAAGATATCTAAGGCAATGATCATGAATATAGGCATCACGTCCGTGTCAAGTAGACCGACTCCTGCCTGCATCTACTACTATTACTCCACACATCGACTGACTCTTGCCTGCTTCTAGAGTATTAAGTTCATGAAGGACAGAGTAACGCAATAAGTAAGATGACATGATGTAGCGGGATAAACTCAAGCAATATGATGAAAACCACATCTTGTTATCCTCGATGGCAACAATACAATATGTGTCGGTTCCCCTTCTGTCACTGGGATCAAACACCGCAAGGTTGAACCCAAAGCTAAGGACTTCTCCTATTGCAAGAAAAACCAATCTAGTTGGCCAAACCAAATCGATAGTTCAGAGAGACTTGCAAAGATATCAAAACATGCATATAGGAATTCAGAGAAGATTCAAATAATATTCATAGTTAAGCTGATCAAAAATCCACAATTCATCGGATCTCGGCAAACACACCACAAAATAGTATTACATCGAATAGCTCTCCAAGAACATCGAGGAGCACATGGTATTGAAAATCAAAGAGAGAAAAGAAGCCATCTAGCTATGGACCTATAGGTCTATGGTAAACCACTCATGCTTCATCGGAGAGGCAATGGTGTTGATGTAGAGGCCCTCTGTGATTGAATCTCCCTCTGGCAGGATGCCGGAAAAGGCCCCTAGATGGGATCTCACGGGTACAGAAGGTCGTGGCGGTGGAAAAGTGTTTTCATGGCTCTCCTGGTTGGTTTGGGAATATTTGAGAATATATAGGCAGAAGAAATAGGTCGGTGGAGTCACAAGGGCCCCACAAGGGTGGGGGCGCGCCCTACCCCCTGGGCGCGCCCTCCGTCCTTGTGGCCACCTCGTGGCTTCCCTGACGTGTACTCCAAGTCCTCTGGATGTCTTCTGGTCCAAGAAAAATCATCACATTTCGTTTGGACTCCGTTTGATATTCCTTTTCTGCGAAACTATAAAACAAGGAAAAAACAGGAACTGGCACTGGGCTGTAGGTTAATAGGTTAGTCCCAAAAATAATATAAAATAGCTTAATAATGCATATAAAACATCCAAAATAGATAATATAATAGCATGGAACAATAAAAAATTATAGATAGGTTGGAGACGTATCAAGCACCCCCAAGCTTAATTCTTGCTCGTCCTCGAGTAGGTAAATGATAAAAACAGAATTTTTCATGTGGAATGCTACCTGACATATTTATCCATGTAATTTTCTCTATTGTAGCATGAATGTTCAGATCCGTATGATTCAAAATAAAAGTTTAATATTTACATAAAAACAATAATACTTCAAGCATATTAACAAGATAATTATGTCTTCCCAAAATAACATGGCCAAAGAAAGCTTATATCCCTACAAAATCGTATAGTCTGGCTAACTCCATCCTCATCACACAAAATATTTAAATCATGCACAACCGCGATGACAAGCCAAGCAATTGTTTCATACTTTTGATGTTCTCAAACTCTTTCAACTTTTCACGCAATACATTAGCATGAGCCATGGACATAGCACTATAGGTGGAATAGACGGTGGTTGTGGAGAAGACAAAAAAGAAGGAGATAGTCTCACATCAACTAGGCGTATTAACGGGCTATGGAGATGCCCATGAATAGATATCAATGTGAGTGAGTAGGGATTGCCATGCAACGGATGCACTAGAGCTATAAGTTTATGAAAGCTCAAAAAGAAACTAAGTGGGCGTGCATCCAACTTGCTTGCTCATGAATACCTAGGGCAATTTGAGGAAGCCCATCATTGGAATATACAAGCCAAGTTCTATAATGAAAAATCCCACTAGTACATGAAAGTGACAACATAGGAGACTCTCTATCATGAAGATCATGGTGCTACTTTGAAGCACAAGTGTGGTAACAGGATAGTAGCATTGCCCCTTCTCTCTTTTCTCTCATTTTTTGGGGCCTTTCTCTCATTTTTTGGCCTCTTTTTTTATTCTTCTAGAGTCTCATCACGACTTGTCGTGGAATCATAATCTCCATCATCCTTTCCTCACATGGGATAATGCTCATAATGAAGATCATCACACTTTTATTTACTTACTACTCAAGAATTACAACTCGATACTTAGAACAAAATATGAATCTATGTGAATGCCTCCGATGGTGTACCGGGATGTGCAATGAATCAAGAGTGACATGTATGAAATAACTATGAACAATGGCTTTTCCACAAATACGATGTCAACTACATGATCATGCATAGCAATATGACAATGATGGAGCGTGTCATAATAAACGGAACGGTGGAGAGTTGCATGGAAATATATCTCGGAATGGCTATAGAAATGTCATAATAGATAGGTATGGTGGCTGTTTTGAGGAAGGTATATGGTGGGTTTATGGTACCGGTGAAAGTTGCGCGGCACAAGAGAGGCTAGCAATGGTAGAATGGTGCGAGTACGTATAATCCATGGACTCAACATTAGTCATAAAGAACTCACATACTTATTGCAAAAATCTATTAGTTATCAAAACGAAGTACTACACGGATGCTCCTAGGGGGCTAGATTGGTAGGAAAAGACCATCGCTCATCCCCGACACCACTCACAAGGAAGACAATCAATAAATAAATCATGCTCCGACTTCATCACATAACGGTTCACCATACATGCATGCTATGAGAATCACAAACTTTAACACAAGTATTTATCAAATTCATAATGACTTACTAGCATGACCCTAATATCACCATCTTCATATCTCAAAACAATCATAAGGAATCAAACTTCTCATAGTATTCAATGCACTTTATATGAAAGTTTTTATTATATCCATCTTGGATGCCTATCATATTAGGACTAAATATATAAGCAAGGAAAATTACCATGCTGTTTAGAGACTCTCAAAATAATATAAATGAATCACGAGACTTCATAAATTTCTATAAAATAAATCCACCGTCGTGCTCTAAAAAGATATAAGTGAAGCACTAGAGCAAAATTGTCTAGCTCAAAAGATATAAATGAAGCACATAAAGTATTCTAATAAATGATGATTCATGCGTGTGTCTCTCAAAAGGTGTGTACAACAAGGATGATTGTGGCAAACTAAAAAGCAAATACTCAAATCATACAAGACGCTCCAAGCAAAACACATATCATGTGGTGAATAAAAATATAGCCTCAAGTAAAGTTACCGATAGATGAAGATGAAAGAGGGGATGCCCCGAAGGGCATCCCCAAACTTAGGCTCTTAGTTGTCCTTGAATATTAACTTGGGGTGCCTAGGGCATCCCCAAGCTTAGGCTCTTGCCACTCCTTATTCCATAGTCCATCAAATCCTTACCCAAAACTTGAAAACTTCACAACACAAAACTCAACACAAAATCTCATAAGCTCCATTAGTATAAGAAAATAAATCACCACTTTTGGTACTATTGTGAACTCATTATTTATTTATATAGGTGTAATATCTACTGTATTCCAACTTTTTCATGGTTCCCCCCCGATACGAGCCATAGATACATCAAAATAAGCAAACAACACATAGAAAACAGAATTTGTCAAAAACAGAATAGTCTAGAGAAATCTGGAGATTCAGAATACTTCTGTAACTTGAAAAATACTGAAAAAATAGTAAGACCTAATAAATTTGTTTATTAATCTTCTACAAAAATAATCAGTATTTTATCGCGCTTCTGCTAAAAATTAAAATTAATTTCCTGAGTGCAAAAGTTTCTGTTTTTCAGCAAGATCAAATCAACTATCACCGCAAACTATCTCAAAGGTCTTACTTCACACAAACACTAATTAAAACATAAAACCACGTCTAACCAGAGGATAGATAAATTATTTAATGCAAAATAGAAGCTAAAAAGTAAAAACAAAAATAAAATTGGGTTGCCTCCGACAAGCGCTATTGTTTAACGCCCTTGGCTAGACATAAAACACGAATAGATCTAAATATTATCATTTTGGCATGCAATCCATAAGTGGCTCTCATAATAGATTCATAAGGCAATTTAATTTTTTTCTTGGGAAGTGTTCCATGCCTTTCCTTAACGGAAATTGAAATCTAATGTTTCCTTCTTTTATATCAATAATTGCACCAATCGTTCTAAGGAAAGGTCTACGAAGAATAATAGGACATGTAGGATTGCAATCTATATCAAGAACAATGAAATCTATGGGCACATAATTCCTATTTGCAACAATAAGAACATCATTAATCCTTCCCATAGGTTTCTTAATAGTGCAATCCGCAAGATGCAAATTTAAAGAACAATCATCAAATTCACGGAAACCTAACACATCACATAAAGTTTTTGGGATCGTGGAAACACTAGAACCCAAATCACACAAAGAATGGCACTCATAATCTTTAATCTTAATCTTAATAGTAGGTTACCACTCATCATAAAGTTTTCTAGGGATAGAAACTTCCAATTCAAGCTTTTCTTCAAAAGATTGCATGATAGCATCAATGATATGTTTAGTAAAGCTTTGTTTTGATTATAAGCATGAGGAGAATTCAACATGGATTGCAATAAGGAAATACAATATGTTAAAGAACAATTATCATAATTAAATTCCTTGAAATCCAAAAGAGTGGTTCATTGCTACCTAAAGTTTTGACCTCTTCAATCCCACTTCTATCAATTTTCCATCAAGATCTAAAACTCCAAATTATTGGGACCCCTTCTAACTAAAGTTGACTCATCTTCAGTCCCATCTTTATAAAGATTTATATTGGAAAACAAAGATTCAATAGGAGTTACATCAATCACTTTAAGATCTTCTTCATTATTTTCATAGAAACTAGAAGAATACACTTTTATAAACCAATCTTTTTTAGCAAGCATCCTAGCAGTTCTTTCTTTGCACTCATCAATGGAAATTATCATAGCTTTGAGAGACTCATTGATATCATGGTTGGGTGTAATAGATCTAAGTTACAAAGAATCAACATCAAGAGAAATTCTATCCATGTTCCTAGCCAAATCATCAATCTTAGGCAATTTTTCTTCAATCAAAGCATTGAAATTCTTTTGCGAACTCATAAATTCTTTAACACTATTTTCAAAATCATAGGGCATATTATTATAATTTACATAAGATTTGTGGTAGGAATTACCATAATTATTAGAGGAATTACTAGGGAACGGTCTAGGATTAAAATTACCTCTATACGCGTAATTACCAAAATTGTTCCTACCAACAAAATTCACATCCATAGATTCATTATTATTATAAATCAAAGTAGACAAAGGCATATCATTAGGTTCAATGGGAGCACTCTTGCTAACAAATAATTTCATAAGCTCATCCATCTTTCCACTCAAAACATTAATCTCTTCAATCACATGCACTTTTTTACTAGTTGAAGATCTTTCGGTATGCCATTGAGAATAATTAACCATAATATTATCTAGGAGTTTAGTAGCTTCTCCTAAAGTAATTTCCATAAAAGTACGGCCGAATCTAAAAGGTTTCTTGAAACAAAATTCAATCCAGCATAAAATTTTTGTATAATCATCCACAGATTCAAACCATGTGTAGGGCAATTCAGTATCATTAATTTCGTCCTCTCCCAAGATTTTGCAACATGTTCATGATCAAGTTGCTTAAAATTCATAATATCGTTCCTAAGGGAGATGATCTTAGCGGGAGGAAAATACATGGAAATAAAAGTATCTTTACACTTATTCCATGAACCGATACTATTTTTTAGGCAAAGATGAAAACCAAGTTTCAGCACGTTCTCGAAGCGAGAACGGAAATAGCTTCAATTCAACAATATCATTATCCACATATTTTTATTTCGCATGTCATACAAATCAATGAAATTGTTTAGATGGGATGCGGCATCTTCACTAGGAAGGCCGGAAAATTGATCTTTCTTAACAAGATTCAACAAAGCAGCATTAATTTCACAAGATTCCTAATACGTCCATTGTGCATCATGCTTTTATATCGATATTTATTGCATTATGGGCTGTTATTACACATTATGTCACAATACTTATGCCTATTCTCTCTTATTTTACAAGGTTTACATGAAGAGGGAGAATGCCGGCAGCTGGGATTCTGGGCTGGGAAAGGAGCAAATATTAGAGACCTATTCTGCACAGCTCCAAAAGTCCTGAAACTTCATGGAAGACATTTTCAGAATATATAAAAAATACTCAGGGGAAGAGATTCACCAGGGGGGCCACACCCTGCCCACGAGGGTGGGGGCGCGCCCTACCCCCCTAGGCGCGCCCCCTACCACGTGGGCCCCCTGGTGGCCCTCCGGTGGCCATCTTCTGCTATATGAAGTCTTTCGATGGGAAAAATAGGAAGCCATCTTCTCGGACGAAACTCCGCCACCACGAGGCGGAACCTTGGCGGAACCAATCTAGGGCTCTGGCAGAGCTGTTCTGTCGGGGAAACCTCCCTCCCGGAGGGGGAAATCATCGCTATCGTCATCACCAACACTCCTCTCATCGGGAGAGGGCAATCTCCATCAACATCTTCATCAGCACCATCTCCTCTAAAAACCCTAGTTCATCTCTTGTATCCAATTCTTGTCTCCAAGTCCGGGATTGGTGCTAGTAGGTTGCTAGTAGTGTTAATTACTCCTTGTAGTTGATGCTAGTTGGTTTATTTGGTGGAAGATCATATGTTCAGATCCTGCATCCATATTAATACCCCTCTGATTATGAACATGTTTATGCTTTGTGAGTAGTTATGTTTGTTCCTGAGGACATGGGAGAAGTCTTGCTATTAGTAGTCATGTGAATTTGGTATTTTTTTCGATATTTTGATGAGATGTATGTTGTCCCTCCTCTAGTAGTGTTATGTGAACATCGACTACATGACACTTCACCATTATTTGGGCCTAGAGGAAGGCATTGGGAAGTAATAAGTAGATGATGGGTTGCTAATAAGTAGATGATGGGTTGCTAGAGTGACAGAAGCTTAAGCCCTAGTTTATGTGTTGCTTCATAAGGGGCTGATTTGGATCCATATGTTTCATGCTATGGTTTGGTTTACCTTAATACTTTTGTTGTAGTTTCGGATGCTTGCAATAGGGGTTAATCATAAGTGGGATGCTTGTCCAAGTAAGGACAGTGCCCAAGCACTGGTCCACCCACATACCAAATTATCAAAGTACCGAACACGAATCATATGAGCGTGATGAAAACTAGCTTGGCGATATTCCCATGTGTCCTCGGGAGCGCTTTTCTCTATATAAGAGTGTCACACCCTGCATTTTGTAACTCTTCTTTTGCTCTAATAAAGCATGAAAATTTGGACCAACAAAAACGTTTGCATTATTTGGCTTTTATTTGGAGTTGGTTTTCTCTCTGTGCTTTTCAAGTGCTCTTTAAAGTCAACACAACTTCACCTTCTATACTTCATCTCCTTGCCCCAAACTTCT
Source organism: Triticum monococcum (assembly GCA_034509565.1). Lineage (NCBI taxonomy): Eukaryota > Viridiplantae > Streptophyta > Magnoliopsida > Poales > Poaceae > Triticum > Triticum monococcum. The sequence goes on from CM067844.1 coordinate 106,562,710, forward strand.
GCCCAATGATCATGCCATGTGTATAGTACAATATAGTATTTTCTTAGAAAAATAAATTTGGCCAAATGATGACATTACACCAAGTGGTGCATCAAGGAGAATGGTTTTGCATGACTAGATCTTGGAAAACCCATTTCTATTGATTTCTAGGGTTTACCAAAGTTACATTGTCCACTTTGCCCAAATGAGCTCAAATTTGGTGGAACACCCTAATTATATGTGTCATTTCACCCTGTAGAGCCTCATGGCAATTGGAAATCATTTGCTTGCCCAAACCATTATCAAACACCTTCTGACATTTTGCAAAAACCACTGTTTTGACCCCTTCCACTATTCTTGGTAAGCTCAACTTTTTACCAGAGCTTAATCTAGTCACCTTATACCTCCAGTAGCAATGGCAAGACCTCAGATCAATTATTTGGGGGGTGAAACCCTCACTTTCTCTCTCTGGACAGCCCCTGTACCCCTCTTCCTCACCTCCCTCCTCACTCCAGTGGCCATCCATGGCATCCAATGCTCCCTCCCCTTTCTTTACTCCCTCCTAGAGCTGCCAGACATCAGTGGCCGCGCCCACAAGGCATATAATATGCCATGGCATGCCATTTGGGCGCTCTGGAGCGCGCTATAGTGCGCTCCCGCACTGTAGCCGCCCCCTGCCAAGCACATCCGGACAACTCGGCTCTCCCCCTCACGCCAGCCGATGCTCCTCGACGTCCGCAACATGGCAGCTGGTCGGCCCCCTCCTCCTTCTCTCTCTCCTGCCCCTGCTCGCACGCGCACCATGGCTGCCCGAGAGCTCCAATGAGCGAGCTCTCACACGCGGCATCTCTGACCGTTCCCCGCTCCCTCTCTTCTTCCCCTGGGCATAGTCGACCCCCACGAACACCCCAGACACACTCAAATAGGCCCCCATCACCCGTGGCGATGGCAACGAGCTCGCCGGCGCACAAGTCCACTGTGGACCATCGCGCGGCTATATAAGCCCGCCCCGGGCCGCTCCAGTGGCATTCGCCTCCTTCTCACACCCCCAAGAACGCGCCCGCACCACCCAGTCAACCCCGGAGAGGTTCTGTGCTCGGGATCGACCGGAGCTCCGCCGCCTCGAGTCGCCGTCGATACAGAGGTACGGGCTCTCCCCGCCCCCGCTCTCACTCGATCTTGAACCGCAGGAGCCCACTGACCATTTCCCCCTTGTTTCCCCTCTCTGTAGCAACCGAAAACGGCCAGAACGATCAATGCCGACGCTCCTCCGCCGCGAACCTCATCGCCGGCGAACCCTTGCGCCCCGGCGACCAACTCCGGCACCACCCAAACGGCGACACGACGAGGAGTCCAGCGGTGCCATCACCTCACCTCGCCGTGCCCGAAAACGTCGCCGGTGAGCTCCCCGCCCCTTTGACCCAGGGTTGACGACGACGGCCGTGGGGCCCGTCTGTCAGCCTCACGCCCTGACGCCTGGGCCCCGCCTGTCAGGTTTGAACCTGGCGCGCGCGCGTGCACCGGTGCGCTAGGCCGCCTCCCTGGCTGGGCCTGCTGCCTTGCGGCTGTTCTGGCCCAGCAGGCACAGGGCCCTTCCTTTTTCTTTTTCTATCACTATTCCAAAAATTCCACAGGATTAAATATTAATCCAAATGCAATAATTCCAACTCCCATAATTTTCTAAAAATCCCACCTATTTAATGGTGTAACTTTCATAAATATCCATCAAACTTTTCTGCACTGTTCAAATTTAAATTCAAATTTGAGCATTTATTTTCCCCTCTGAAAATCCATTTCTCCTATTATACAACTCCAAATCCAAAACTAGCAATTTTGCCCCTCTTAGTTTTCAACCTAGTATTTAACAAAAATGAGTTGACATTTTTCTGAGCACTTTGGTTTTTCTGTTTTATTATTGCCTTATTTTCTCGTTATTATTTTTGCGACGACAGATTGCGTTGCTGACGAAGGAGTTGGACCAGAAGACTTTTGTCGGATTTCGGGTTCCGGCAGACCCTTAAGGTTCGAACACTGGGGTGCGCGTGGAAATCTCGCCTTCAACCTCTCCGTCTCGATGGGATCTAAACTACTAAAAGAGCTGCACGGAAGACACAAGATTTATACTGGTTCGGGCCACCGATGCGGTGTAATACCCTACTCCAGTGTGTGGTGGATGGATTGCCTCCTGGGGCTGGTGTGGATGAACAATACAAGGAAGAACAGCCTCACGAGGGTCTGTTCTTGGCTGTGGTGATGAACTGCTATGAAGAGTTCAGTCACCCTCCCTCTCTCTCTCTCTACTTGCGAACCGAACGAACCAACCCCTCCGACCCCTTGCTATGTGGGTGGCTAGTCCTATTTGTAGAGGCCCTGGTCCTTTCCCCAAATATTGAGCGGGAAGGGATCCAACAATGGCGGGCTAATTTGAAGGGGGACAACGAGTACATCTATCCTGACAAAAGCAGGCTTCGCCTGCCAAAGGCTCTGGTGATGACGCCACGCTGGGCTCCATGGTGACCTCCGTCTCGTAGTCCTCCTGATCTTGGTCTCGTTGCACCGAAGTGGCAACCTTTGCCTGATGCCTCGGTACTCCGCGGATACACTTGCCCCCTTTGCACCAAAGAGGAAAGAGGGACGCTGCGCGCGCTGGCACCCGCCTGGTGCCCCGTGTCGTCATGGCTTGCGTCATGGGCACCTCGCGAGGTACCCTGCCTTGAACTCTCCGCCTCCTTGCGAGCCAGCCTGACGAGGCTGTGCCTGAGGATGTGTCGTGTCGTCCGCCTCGTGTTGATGACGATGGGCCGCGCTGGGCCCCCACTTGAGCCACGCCGTAGGCCGCAGGCAGGCAAGTCTGGGGACCCCCGTTCCCAGAACGCCGACAGTAGCCCCCGGGCCCAAGGTGCGATGGACTTGGCCGTGCCGAGAGGCGAATGGGCAAGGGCGAAGCGCCGCAGGCCCTATTAGCCTGCGGCCTTGGGCGCCGCGTGGCGGTTGGTTGGCCGTGGCGTCTCCGCTTCCCCACGACGCCTTGGTGATCGTGCGAGTTGGACAAGTCCCTGCATGCAGAACGTGTTATGATTACCTGTGATCGTGGAGACCGGCGGTTGGCCTTCGCCGGCTATAAGTATGGCACCGCTCGTGCTCGTCCAGTCCATCTCCTCTTGCTCTCTCCTTCGCCTCAGTTCTTGCTCCATGTTGGTGTGATGGCTCCGTCGAGGAGGTACTCGGCCGCAGAGAAGGGGGAGGCCCTCCAGGTCGGTCCTGCCTCTCCCCCACCCAAGCGTGGTCGCGGGCGCCCTCGGAAGCACCCGGTGGTCGCCCCGGCAGCTTCCAGCGGCCATGGGGGGGGGGGCTCCCAGCGCGGCGGCGGGCAAGCCGCCGCAGCCGGAGGGCGCGCCTGGGTTGCGCGCTCCCCCGGGCCGTGCTTTCGCACCGTGCAGGCGCCATCGGAACTCGTCGTTTGTTCGGCGGAGCTGGCTCGCGCCTGGCTCCCACTCCCTCGCGCCCGGCTCCCGCTCCCTCGCTTCCTCCTTGGCGAACTCCCGGCCGGCGCTCCTGGTGGCCTCTGGCTCCAGGCGGAGGGCTGCTGCAGCAGGTCCTCATGGGTCGCGTTGGAGGTCTCCGCCAGCGGGGGCTTGGCCTTTACTCGCGGCTGGCAGGCGTTCGCCCGCGCTCACGGCCTAGAGAGTCGGTGCACTCTGCACTTCAGGTTCGATGGCGATGCCACCCTCTACGTTAGGGTGTTTGGGGAAGATGGTCGTCGTGCGGGGTGCTGCCCTGAGGGTGATGACCGCGTCCGCGGGCCCCGCTCCGATGGTGATGGGGGAGATAGCGCCCGAGCGGGCGGCGGCGTCAGCGACTCCCCCAGCTTCGTTAGCTCTTCCTCAAGCGACTCCTCCAGTGGTGGTAGCAGTCCTCCCCCGCGCCGTCGGGTTTGCCTAGGAGGTGGTGGCTCGTCCGCCCGCCGTCGTGCCCCGGTGCAGCGCGAGAGTGAGTCCGCCTGAGGCCCAGAGGCAGCCTGTGTCGCTGCCGTGGGCCGATGCGGGAGGGGCGGCGCCAGGCTCGTCTTTTTCCTTTCTCTTTTGTTCCCTGTGTAAGACAGAACAGATGCATGGAGCCCCCTTGGGGCGTGTTGGGAAATGTTGCCGGTTCAGCTATTACCTTGATCTCATTTTTGTACTTCCTGATTTCCCGCCTGTGCGTAGATAGCTTTCGACCCCTGCCGGGGAGTGGGGCGACCGACCCAGGCCCTGTGTGCGCGTCGTGGTACCCGAGGGGCACGAACTAGGAGGGGTGCTCCTGTAATGCGCCAGGGCCGTGAAACCCTCCTGTGGCTAGGGCAAAAACCCTCATGAGGGCGTCTGAGCACCATCCCTCGCGAGGTTGTTCACGAGAGAAACCAAAGCGAGGGGCGAAAATCGACGAACCATAAATCAGCAACAACGATAACTCCAATAAGACTCCAAATGCAAACGAACACGTCAACTGCGGAAAGCAAATGGAAAAGCCGCATCCGGCACCTAATCTAGTCTTCGACGTCTTCTCACCAGCGCGGAGCTAAGTGTTGCCACTGGGCGTGGGAGGGAGCCCCAGGGCCTGAGGCCGGCACTCCTGAGACTCCGGGGCATGTACAGCCCCACTCATTATTACATGAGAGTGTCACGGGGCGGCGAGCTTCACAGGCGTTGGCCTTGCTTCATAGGCTCCGGGCCTTTCCACAAGAGATGATCTTCACAGGCACTCACCTTGCTTCATAGGCTCTGGGCCTTTTTCCAAAGCGATGATCTTCACAGGCACTCGCCTTGCTTCACAGGCTCTGGGCCTTTCCAAAACGCGATAGCTTCACAGGCACTCGCCTTTCTTCACAGGCTCTGGGCCTTTCCAAAACGCGATAGCTTCACAGGCACTCGCCTTGCTTCACAGGCTCCGGGCCTTTTTCCAAAGCGATGATCTTCACAGGCACTCGCCTTGCTTCACAGGCTCCGGGCCTTTTTCCAAAGCGATGATCTTCACAGGCACTCGCCTTGCTTCACAGGCTCCGGGCCTTTCCAAAAGAGATGATCTTCACAGGCACTCGCCTTGCTTCACAGGCTCCGGGCCTTTCCAAAAGTGATGATCTTTACAGGCACTCGCCTTGCTTCACAGGCTCCGGGTCTTTCTTAGGGGTAGAACCTCCGGAGGTGCTGGATGTTCCACGCGTTCTGGACTGGCACTCCCTCCTGAGTCTCCAAGCGCGCGGAGCCGGGCCTGGAAACATGAACAACCTTGAACGGGCCCTCCCACATGGGAGAGAGCTTGTGCAATCCCTCCCTGGAGAGGACCCGCCTAAGCACGAGGTCTCCTACCTCGAGGGTCCTGGGGCGGATGTTGCGGCAGTGGTATCGCCGCAGCGCTTTCTGATACCTCGCCGCCCGCAGTGCGGCTTCCCGTCGTCGTTCCTCCCCCAACACGAGGTCCGTCACCCGCATGGCTTCCTGCTGCGCCTCGTCGAACGCCAGGACCCGCGCGGAGCGACGTCTGACCTCGTGAGGGAGGACTGCCTCCGCTCCATAGACCAGGAAGAATGGGGTCTCTCCAGTCGGCTTGGTCGCGGTGGTGCGGATGGACCACATCACGGATTGAAGCTCGTCGTACCAATCTCGGCCGCAGGCCTCTAGCTTCTTCTTGAACGTCCCGGTCTTGAGGCCTCTCAGGACCTCTGCGTTGGCTCGTTCAGCCTGGCCATTGCTTCGAGGGTGCGCCACTGAAGCGTAGCATATCTACGTTCCAAGGTTAGCACAGTATGTTTTGAAGAGGTTACTGGTGAACTGCGAACCATTGTCTGTGATGATGCGGTTCGGCACCCCGAACCGGCTCACGATACCCCTGATGAACTTGACCGCGAAGCCCGCGGGGATGGTGCGGACGGCCTCCACTTCAGCCCACTTGGTGAACTTGTCCACGACGACGTAGAGGTAGCGGTAGCCCCCTGGCGCCCGAGGAAACGGGCCCAGGATGTCCAGCCCCCAAATTGCGAATGGCCATGAAAGGGGTATAGTCTGCAGGCCTCCGGCCGGCTGATGTATTTGCTTGGCGTGGAACTGGCAGGCCTCACAAGCTTTCACCAGCTCTACGGCGTCATTGAGTGCGGTAGGCCAATAAAACCCACTGCGGAACGCCTTGCTGACGAGGGTCTGCGATGATGAGTGGTGCCCGCAATCTCCACCATGTTTGTCCTCCAGTAGTTCCTTTCCTTGCTCCCTGGAAATGCAACGCAGGAGTACATCGTTGGGTCGCTTTTGGTAGAGTTCTCCGTCTCTGATGCAGTACGCAGTGGCCTGCCGCACCACCCGCTCCGCTTCCTCCTCCTTCTCCGGCATGGTCCCTTGCGTCAAGTAACTCCGGAGCTCCGTGATCCAGCACTCCTCCTGAGGTTCCATCGTCAGGAGCAGGCGTGCTCCTGAGGCCGGGCCACAGACCGGGGCTCCTGAGGTAGGTGGTTGGGGGAGCTCCTCCCGAGGCTGAGCCGTGTTTGATAGTGACGGCAAGGATGAGGGCTTGAAGAGCCTCTCCCCGAAGACGCCAGGCTCCTGAGACAACCGCCTGGCTGCCCGCTTGGCGATCTCGTCGGCCTCCTGATTGGTGCCACGGGGCACATGCTGCAACTCCAACCCCCAGAACTGCTTCTCCATCCTGCGGACCTCCGCAAGGTAAGCATCCATGTGCTCGTCTTTCGGCTCGTACACCTTGTTGGAGAAGTTCACGAGGAGCTGTGAATCGCCCTTAATGGTAAGGCGCTTCACCCCCAGGGCTGCCGCGGCCTTCAGGCCCGCTATTAGACCCCCGTATTCCGCTATGTTGTTGGAGACCTTTTCACCTTGTTGGAAGCAGGGCTGTACGGCGTAGTAGAGCTTGTCCTGAGGGGGCAATATAAGCACCGCTCCAGCCCCAGCACCATGTCTGGAGAACGCCCCATCAAAGTGCATGACCCAGCCTTCTGGCGCCTCGCTCCCCGGGAAGAGGGACTGATCCTCGTCGGCCTTGAGGCCTGGTGCCTCTGTCCATTCTACCACAAAATCCGCCAATGCTGCTCCTTTGATGACCCTGGTTGTGCTGAATTCGAGCTGAAACGCCTGCAGCTCTATGTTCCACTCAGCAACCCTTCCGGCTGAGTTAGGGCTCCTGAGCACCCTCTCCAGGGGGTATGACGAGACGACTTTGATGGGGTGAGCCTGGAAGTAGTGACGCAGCTTGCGCGAGGCTACCAGTAGCGCGAGGAGGAGCTTCTGAGGCATTCGGTACCGGGCCCTCGCGTCCCGTAGCACCATGCTAACAAAGTAAGCTGGGTGCTCAACAAGGCTGGGAGCATCTGGGGTTGCTGCGCCCTCGGGAGGTAAGGGCGCCTCACGGGGCATCGTGGCCTCGAGAGGTGGACCATCTGGTCGGGCAGCCTCTCCTGCCCCCGGTGCATTCCTCGGCAGCTGACCCTCCTCAGCTGCGGTTGTGGCTTCTGCAGGCTTTCCTTGTTCCCGTTTTGTCCTGCCTCGGGCTGCCGCTGCGGCCTTGACTTGGCGCTCCTCCCTAACCGCCACCAGGGCTGCGCTAGCGGAGTAGGGTGTGGCGGCGAGGTACAGTAGCAGGGGCTCCTGAGGGCGCGGAGCCACCATGACTGGGGGACTGGTCAGGTATCTCTTGAGATCTTGAAACGCCTTATCTGCATCTTCAGTCCATTCAAAGGGCCCCTTTCTCTTCATCAGCTGGAAGAAAGGCAGCGCTCGCTCCCCCAGTTTGGAGATGAAGCGCCCTAGCACGGTCACGCGCCCAGTGAGCTTCTGCATTTCTCTGAGGGTCTTTGGTGGACTCATGTTTTCGACCGCCTTGACCTTCTCGGGGTTGGCCTCGATGCCACGATGGGACACGAGGAATCCCAAGAGCTTGCCCAAGGGGACGCCAAACACACATTTCTCCGGGTTGAGCCGCAGGTTTACTGCGTCGAGGCTCGTGAATGTCTCCTCCAGGTCTTGTATCAGGGTCTTGGCCTCCCGAGATTTTACTACAATGTCATCAACGTAGGCTTCGACATTCTTTCCGAGCTGCTGGCCCAAGGTGATGTGCATCAGTCGATGAAAGGTTGCCCCTGCATTACGCAGCCCGAACGGCATGCATGTATAACAGTATACCCCGCATGGGGTCAAGAAGGCGGTCTTCTCAACGTCTTCCACTGCCATCTTGATCTGGTGATACCCGAAGAAGGCGTCCAGGAAGCATAGCAGGTCGCACTTCGCAGTGGAATCGACAATCTGGTCGATGCGGGGGAGCGAGAACGGATCTTGCGGGCATGCCTTGTTGAGGTTGGTGAAGTCGACACACATGCGTTCTCCCCCCCCCCCTTCTTGGGCACAACGACAGGGTTGGCCAACCAATCCGGGTATCGGACCTCGCAAATGACCGCGGCGGCCTCTAGTTTGCGAGTCTCTTGGGCGATGAAAGCCTGCTTCTCCGTGGACTGCCGCCTGGCCTTCTGCTTCACGGGGCGCACATTTGGGCACACGTTGAGGTGATGCTCGATGACGCTCCTGGGGATGCCCGCCAGCTGATCGGGCTCCCAAGCAAATACCTTCTTATTCTCGCGCAAGAACTTCACCAAGGCCTCCTCCTGCTCAGGCTCAAGGTTGGCGCCTATGGTGAAAGTGGCACTGGAGGACCCGTCCTCGTCGACGGGGATCTGCTTGGTTTCTGCTTTGTCCTGGGTGAACAACTGCTTCTTCTTGGCGGGCGCAGCCCCCTTGGGCTCTGGGGCCTCCGCGTTGGCGGGCCGTGCCGATGCTGCTGTCTTGAAGGCGAGCTCGAGTACTCGCAGGGCGTCCCCGGTGTCCCCGCGCACAGTGAGGGTACCATTGCTCCCGGGCATCTTCATGAGGTTGTACGCCGGATGCGTGGCGGCCATGAACTGGGCCAGTGCCGGGTAGCCGAGGATGGCGTTGTAAGGAAGGCCGATGGGGGCGATGTCGAAGTCGACCGTCTCCGTGCGGAAGTTGTCGTAGGTGCCGAAGGTCACCGGGAGCCGGATCTGCCCAAGGGAGTCGGATGATCCGCCCCCGACGCCCAAGAAGGATCGGCTGGGTCGCAGCCGCTCCCGGGGTACGCGGAAGAGGTCGAAAGTCTTGACCGAAAGCAAGCTGAGGCCCGCGCCGCTGTCGACGAGGGTCTGGGTGATGGCCACCTGGCAGATGGTGGGGGTGCACAACAAGGGGAGCGCGCCTGAGCTAACCGGGTTGGTGGGGTGGTCCTCCGAGCGAAGGTCAGATCGACCTCGCTCGCCGGCCGGTCCGGGGGAGCCCCCTGCCGTGCGGCAGCGGTGCTAACCCAGCGGGCAAAAGGCTTGATGTGGTGACTTGTGGGCGGCGCCTGCGAGCCGCCCAGGAGGGCCGCAACGACCGGAGGCGTCGGTGCCGCGGTGAACTTGCTCTGTCGCATAGGCGGACGCTGGGGTGGTGCCTGTAGCTCGTTTCCCACCGAGCCAGTGGCGGTGTTGACGGCGGGTGGCGGGGGACGACGAGAGTGCCCATCGGCGAGGGCTGCCGGGGCGGCGCGAGCCCGGCTGGCACCGCGCATGGTTGCAGCGGCCGAAGGAGGGCGGAGCGGTGGAAGACGGATCCCGACGCACCCCTACCCGGCGCGCCAAATGTCGGATTTTGGGTTTCGGCAGACCCTTAAGGTTCGAACACTGGGGTGCGCACGGAAATCTCGCCTTCAACCTCTCCGTCTCGATGGGATCTAAACTACTAAAAGAGCTGCACGAAAGACACAAGATTTATAATGGTTCGGGCCACCGATGCGGTGTAATACCCTACTCCAGTGTGTGGTGGATGGATTGCCTCCTGGGGCTGGTGTGGATGAACAATACAAGGAAGAACAGCCTCGCGAGGGTCTGTTCTTGGCTGTGGTGATGAACTGCTATGAAGAGTTCAGTCACCCTCCCTCTCTCTCTCTCTCTCTCTACTTGCGAACCGAACGAACCAACCCCTCCGACCCCTTGCTATGTGGGTGGCTAGTCCTATTTGTAGAGGCCCTGGTCCTCTCCCCAAATATTGAGCGGGAAGGGATCCAACAATGGCGGGCTAATTTGAAGGGGGACAACGAGTACATCTATCCTGACAAAAGCAGTCTTCGCCTGCCAAAGGCTCTGGTGATGACACCGCGCTGGGCTCCATGGTGACCTCCGTCTCGTAGTCCTCCTGGTCTTGGTCTCGTTGCACCGAAGTGGCAACCTTTGCCTGATGCCTCGGTACTCCGCGGATACGCTTGCCCCCTTTGCACCAAAGAGGAAAGAGGGACGCTGCACGCGCTGGCACCCGCCTGGTGCCCCGTGTCGTCATGGCTTGCGTCATGGGCACCTCGCGAGGTACCCTGCCTTGAACTCTCCGTCTCCTCGCAAGCGAGGCTGACGAGGCTGTGCCTGAGGATGCGCCGTGTCATCCGCCTCGCGAGGCTTGGCCCCTCGCGAGGGTCTTGAGCCTCGTGTTGATGATGATGGGCCGCACTGGGCCCCCACTTGAGCCACGCCGCAGGCCGCAGGCAGGCAAGTCTGGGGACCCCCGTTCCCAGAACACCAACAACTTTGAAGACCCAGAAGACCTTGTTGAGCCAGGCAAGCAGCACTTTGACCATGTCTATGAAACCCTTTTTATGCATTTCATATGGCACTTCATTATTGTTGCATCGGAATCATGATGAGAGGGTAGCCACTTGGTGGGTTGCCTTCATTCCCTCCTTGTTGATACTTGCATTGTGCATGACCCTACCTCATTATGAGGGTTATGCTGATGGGAATGGATAGAATGCTAAAGTAGTGCTATGCAAAAAGGGACGGGGAAATGCATGGTGATGGAGACAAGTACTTCCAAAGGACTTTTCGAAAACCCCGTCGGGTGCCACTTATGCCCGAGGGAGGCAATGAGATGGGTAACCACTTGATGACAAAGTGGTGTACCGAGGCAAATGTGTGTGTTGTTTTTCGAAAACGAATTAGATTTAAGATTTGCCGACTATCCCAACCTTACATGCGCAACCACTCTACCCTTATATGGGAAAGGGCATTATTGATTACTTAGGCCGATACTAGCTTGGAGCCCGCATTACTAGTGACGGGGGAGAGTTGGTGCTCTCTCTTGGGACGAGGTCGTGCCAGGTAGGGCGGCCATGACTGTTTTCACAGGGCACCGGATACACCGTTGTGTCCCCTCTCGGATGTCACGATCTCGAGTGAGTCTCATATGATGTGCATCGTGAGGATACGGAACAACGAGTGGACTCCTTGTTAGTGTCGTCTAGGGAAAGATAGTGATCGGGTGCTTACCCCGGGTACTTGAGGTACCGCGGGTCGTGGATGACACGAAAGTTCCCCGGGTCTTGTGGGTAAAGTGTGCAACCTCTGTAGAGTGTAAAACTATTCGAATAGCCGTGTCCACGATCAAGGACAGTTGGGCGGTGCTGCTTAAACTACGTCCACATGTTTTTCAAACCAGTGTGAGTGTTTGGATAAGTGGGAAGAACTACTTGGGTCAAGTCAAAAGACTTGACATGATTGAGTTGGGTTGGTGCCCACTCTATTTATGTTGATACCACTACTCGGGTCAAGTCAAAAGACTTGACATGATTGAGTTGGGTTGGTGCCCACTCTATTTATGTTGATACCACAACTTGGGTCAAGTCAAAGGACTTGACATGATTGAGTTGGCTTGGTGCCCACTCTATTTATGTTGATATCTGTAACCTGTCCTCATGGTTACTTGAATTCTCTTGATGCATGTCTTACGAGTTGTTGAACATGTCACTACACTCAAAAACTAGCTTTCCGCAAAATTTACCTATATCATGCATTGTTGTACCTTGAACCAAAACATGGGTTGCTTGCGAGTACATTCAAAGTACTCATTGGCATGCCACTAGTTATTTAATTGGCCAGGCATGGAAGAACAGGAGTTCGAAGAAGAGTTCTTTGAAGACGAACATGCGAACTAGGACGTTTCCCAGTCAGAATGCCTGTAGGGTTAAGGCAGATGGCATGGGTTCTACTTATCGACGAAGATTTCCGCTGCTTATGTTTCATTTGATGTTCAGCCCTTAAGGCTTTATCTATGTAAGACTTGACCATAATGGTCATAATTTGTGCAAGACGGTATGTATGGATGTAAGACTCTTGTTATTCAGCTTTTGTGTGCTCAGTGAGCATTGATCTCTGGGATCACTGTACACGTGCATTCGGTGATCACGACCTATGAGTCGGGGTCCCCATAGAGCTGGTATAAGAGCCATCCTGACTGTAGGAAGCCTTAGTTAGCATGGGCGTTAGTTAGCTTGAGACCATCTAAACTTCTCTTCTTTTCTAAAGCTTACCCCACCCAAGATATACTTCCCTTATTGACCTCTCCCATTCAACCTTTGTAGATGGCTGCCGTACCTGAAGACTTCCTGACCACAGGATTTCCCGTGCTTCTCGAGGATAGCCTCAAGAAGTGCCAGTACCACCGTGTCGGCGTTCTGGGAATGGGGCTCCCCAGACTTGCCTGCCTGCGGCCCGTGGCATGGCTCAAGGGAGGCCCGGCATGGCCCATCTTCATCAACACAAGACTCAAGACCCTCGCGAGGGGCCAAGCCTCGCAGGGCGGACGACACGGCGCATCCTCAGGCGCAGCCTCATCAGGCTGGCTTGCGAGGAGGCGGAGATATCAAGGCGGGGTACCTCGCGATGTGACCATGACGCAAGCCATGACGACTCAGGGCGCCAGGCGGGCGCCAGCGCGCGCAGCGTCCTTCTTTCCTCTTTGGTGCAAAGGGGGCAAGCGCAGCTGCGGAGTACCGAGGCATCAGGGAAAGGTTGCCATTTCGGTGCAACGAGACCAAGACTAGGCGGACTACGAGACGGAGGTCACCATGGAGCCCAGCACGGCGTCACCGCAGAGTCTTTCGCAGGCGAAGACCAACTTTAGTCAGGATAAGTGTACTAGATGTTCCCCTTCGAATTGGCCAATTGTTGGCGCCCTTCCCGCTCAATGTTTGGGAAGAGGCCCAGGGCCTTTGCCTATAAATAGGACCAGCCACCCACATGGTAAGGGGGATCGAAATCAGAGAAAGAGAGGGAGAAGGGTGACTGAACTCCTCCTAGCAGTTCATCGCCCCAGCCAAGAACAGACCCTCGCGAGGCTGTTCTTCCCTGTATTGTTCATCATCACTAGCCCCAAGAGGCAATCCACCAACCACACACTGGAGTAGGGTATTACACCACAATGGATGCCCGAACCAGTATAAACCTTGTGTCTCTTGTGCAGTTCTTTTAGTAGTTTAGATCTTTGCGAGACGGGGAGGTAGAAGGCGTGATCTCTGTGCGCACCCCAGTGTTCGAACCTTAAGGGTCTGCCGGAACCCGTGAATCCGACATTTGGCGCGCCAGGTACAGGTGCGCCGGAATTTGCCTTCCTACCGCTCCGCCTCCCGTCGCATCGTCATCACCATGTCCGGCGACCAGGCGGGCAACCAAGGTCCATGGGCGGTGTGGCCCACCTGCGCGGAGCCACCCGCCTCGGGCGGCCCCGCGCCCCAGGCAGCTCGCGGTCTGTAGGGTGCTGCGGGCCATGGGAAACGCGGATAGGCTTTTGCAACCCTCACACCGCGGCAAGCGTGGTCGGCGGCAAGGGCCTCCAATCACGCCGCAACCACGACACCGTACACCCGCCAAGAGCAGGCGAATTCAAGGGCCGCGCTCACGGTGGCCCGAGAACTGCTGCGGTGCAGACTACTGGAGGGCGGCCACGACATGCTGCTGGGGTGAGTGGCGGAGCTCCTGGGCTTCGCCGCCTCGGGGGCTCACCCCTTCTCCACCCAGCTCCCATCTCAAGCCCAGGGCGACCCGCGCGGGGGCTCCGCACGCGCCCGCAGACTCCAAGGCTACTCCGACGCCAGCGAAGCTGTCAGCACCAGACCGGCGGCGGCGCTGCCCCCGCCCGGCCCGCGAAGAAGAAGGACTTGACGTGGCCTGCGGCCCCAGAGGGCGGCCACGCTGCCACCCCGCAGTAGGTATGACAGGAGGGACCGCGTGGCATCCGGGGCATCACGGCATGGCATTCGGGGTGACGGCGACGGAGGAATACGTGTCCCTCATGTTGGACCAAGGACACCCTCGCGAGAGCAGGCAGGGCTCGCTCCTCGACCCAAGCTGGGGGGGGCGAGTCAGTGGAAGCTGAGCCCTTCCAGGAGCCCAGAGACGAACCTGCTGGCCATGTTGGAGGCAACGACTATCGGGCACCGCTAACTCTTCAGGGGCAGGTATATGCTAACCATGGATCGCAGGAGGTGCAGGTCGCCACGGCAAGCAGCTGCCTCGTCCCTACAGTCTCCTGCCCCTCGGGAGGAGGGTGCAGGGGGCTGCAGGAGAGGGGTCGGGATCCTACATCACCACCGCGGCGTTCAGAGCAAGGCGTTCTTAAGAGGTAGGCCCTCTGCTGGGGAGGTGTCTCAGGGCCTGCCCCTGGCAGAGGACCCGTGGTCGTCGGGGGAACCCATGGCGACCGCTCTACCCCATCAGGCGGCGTCCAGGGTTCCGGTCGTTGCTGATGGCACTAGAGTGTGGCGCAAGGCGGGGCCCTCGTCTGGCGATATGAAGCAAGGCCAGTACCTGTGAAGAAGGCCCAGTGCCTGCGAAGCTCGACGCCCCGTGACACTCTCACGTAATAATGAGTGGGGCTGTACACGCCCCGGAGTCTCAGGGGTGCCGGCCTCAGGCCCCGGGGCTCCCTCCCACGCCCAGTGGACAGCACTTAGCTTCGCGCTGGTGAGAAGACGTCCAAGACTAGATTAGGTGCCGAACGCGGCTTTTTGTCTGCTTTTCGTTGCCTTTACCCTTGGCTGTTGCTTTCCCCCGCTGGATTTAAGTTGGATTCGAATTTGAGATTTGCGTGTGTTCGGGGAAGGGGTGCTTTTTCTCGCTCGAGCCATTTCTCGCGTTCTGGTTACCGCTTTGCCACAGCTGCCTCCCCTCGCGAGCCCCTCGCGAGTCCGGTCAGGCCTGGCTCGTGCGCGACCTGAATTGCTACTGTTGCTCCCTCTCGGGAGGATCTCCGGGTGCCTGCGGAGGTTGCCCTCGTGTTCTGAAAAGGCCCAGAGCCTGTGAAGCAAGGCGAGTGCCTGTGAAGTCATTGCGTTCTGGAAAAGGCCCAGAGCATGTGAAGCAAGGCGAGTGCCTGTGAAGCCCTCACGTTCTGGAAAAGGCCCAGAGCCTGTGAAGCAAGGCGAGTGCCTGTGAAGCCCTCGCGTTCTGCAAAGGCCCTGAGCCTGTGAAGCAAGGCGAGTGCCTGTGAAGCCCTCGCGTTCTGAAAAGGCCCAGAGCCTGTGAAGCAAGGCGAGTGCCTGTGAAGTCACTGCGTTAGAAAAAGGCCCAGAGCCTGTGAAACAAGGCGAGTGCCTGTGAAGTCATTGCGTTCTGGAAAAGGCCCAGAGCCTGTGAAGCAAGGCGAGTGCCTGTGAAGCCCTCGCGTTCTGGAAAAGGCCCAGAGCCTGTGAAGCCCTCGCGTTCTGCAAAGGCCCAGAGCCTGTGAAGCAAGGCGGGTGCCTGTGAAGCCCTCGTGTTCTGAAAAGCCCCAGAGCCTGTGAAGCAAGGTGAGTGCCTGTGATGTCACTGCGTTAGAAAAAGGCCCAGAGCTTGTGAAGCAAGGCGAGTGCCTGTGAAGTCATTGCGTTAGGAAAAGGCCCGGAGCCTGTGAAGAAGGCGAATGCCTGTGAAGTCATTACGCTCAGGAGAAGGCCCAGAGCCTGTGAAGAAGGCCAACGCCTATGAAGTTTTTCATCAGCAATGATCTCACATCCTGAGGACCCAACTAGAGAGCACCCAAGGCGTCGCGCCCTCCTGCAGGCCACCTCGGGGCCAGCGCGGGGCAAAGGTAAACCAGCCCACCGTCAGGCACGCACGCAATTTAACTACTACTGATATGATGGACACACGTTTTTATATGAGGGGCTTCCCATCCCAAAATGCTCTCACGACCATCAGGCCAAACACCTGAGTTCTATTCATGCAGGGTAAAAGACAGGAGAAGTACATGGTTAGTCTGACAAATCCCCCAACGCATCCTCGGGGGCACCTCCCGAGCTGTCGCTGGCATCACTGAATTCGCCCTCGTTGTCTGCACCACCACCAGCGGCGTCGGGGCCATCCACCACACCGCCTTCGTCGGCAGCCACGACCACGTCGTCGTCATCCAAAGTGAAGGCTCGGACGAGAGCATCCACGTTGTTCTCCACCCAATCCGCCAGGTCGCCTCGGACGGCCTGGGGAACTGGGGCGATGGCGGCGTCTAAGTCGAAGTGGGGATCCATGTTCCGGAGATGGCTGAAGACACGGGAAAAGGCACGCCCGAGCAGGGCGCGGCTCCTCTCCTCCACCAACCTGTCGGCCCTGACCGACCGAGCCTCCAGCTGCGTTACCACAGCGGTGAAGAACTGCAGGTTGCCGGCATAATTAATCGTGTGCGGCTCGCCGGCGGCTGCATTAGCCCTCACCCTGAGCATGGTGAGCATGGGGCCGTGCGCGTGTTCCAGGACTCGCCGCTGGCGTATTTCGTCGACATTCTGACGCTCAACGACCTCAGCCTCTTCCATCCGCTGGCGAAGACGGAGCACCTCGGCCTGGGAGGCGGCCAGCTCCTTTTGCGCTGCCTCAAGGGCGGCCCGGGAGGCGTCGACCAGCCGCGTCGCCTCATCCCGTTGGGCCCTCAGGGCTGCGGTTCTGCCCTCAGCTTCGACCCGGATCATCCCCAGCTTCCCCTCGAACTCACGCTCGAGGCCTTGGCGCGCCGTCGCCACCCGACGACAAACCTCCTCCACGACACGCGCTTCCCGCGCAGCGACATCGTCTTCAGCCTGCGTCACTAGGCGCTCCCTTGTGTCCAGCCGCTCGTACTCGCGAGTGCGTTTAGCGGCTTCCAGCGTCAACGCTTCTTCGCGCCTCTGGAGCTCAGCTGGGTCGCCAGAGGCCACCCGCATCAACGCAAGGGCCAGCTCACGCAGCTCCACTTGCTCCTCCAGTGAGTGGCACCGGGCTAGGAACTCCCGAGCCTGCTCCTCCGCTCCCTCTCGCCATCGGTTAGCTCTCCGGGCCTCCTCGGTGGCCTGGGATCGGGCCACTCGAGAGGCCTCCAGCGACGCCTTGGCCTCTTCATCGTCAAGATCGCGCTGATGACGCGCGAGGGCAATGGCGGCCTCCAGCTCGCGCCTCCCTGCGGCCAGGCGCAGGCCCTCGGCCTCCAGGCGAGCGTCTTCGTCGGCATGCTCCTCCCCAAGCAAGTCCACCGTGTCGGCCGCTCTTCGAAGGAACCCTTGGCGGCGAGCGCGGCGCTCCCGGGCGCGCTCAAGCACATCTTCCACACCATCATCCGCCTCAAGCAAGCGCCGGGGGCCGAGAATCATCGTTCCTCCTCCGGGCAGGGGGCTGGGGGCTGGCGCCCTCGCGACGGCCGGGCGCGCTGCATCAGAAGCCTGGCCTAGGGCCAGCCCGTCCCCAGATGAAGGGCGCAGGAGGCGCCTCAACCAGTCGCGGTCCCCGACCAGACGAGAAGCCCACGGCAGACTGGCTATCCCCCGAGAGGGCCCGTGAAGGAAAATCACGGGGAATGAAGGGCCGCGGTGCACCTCAGGATGATCTACCCCTTCAGACCCCCTCACCACAAGGGCAGAGCTGCTCGGAGTATTTGAGGACGGCAGAGGGGCCGAAGCCACGGGAGGCGGCACCTCGGCGACTTCCGCAAGCTCAGTCGGAAGGGGCCTGCGGAGCAAGGATCAGCGGACGCGACAAGAGGATCAGGAGCCAGAGAGAAAGAGGACTTACTCGTCAGTGGCGAAGTACTTCCTACGCTTCAGCACGCGACAAGGGAAGTCATCACCCAGGGCGTCCCTCTTCCTCCGGAGGGCCTCAAAGTCCACGCGGAAGCGGCCCAAGAGAAGAGCGCAAGGATCAACCTGCCGCGAGGACGGAGCATCAGAGCGGTCCGCGTCAGGGGCGCCTGCCTGGCGCGTGCCGTCCAGCACCTCGCCAGAAGACGCGGCTGGGGCCTCCAAGGCCTCAGCCCCGGGCGCCAGGAGCGGCTGCTTGCCACCTTCAGCCGCAGCGGCACGGGCCTCAGGAGCTGTCCCCTTGCGAGCGTCACCCGGCGCTGCCACCTCATCAGGGGAACCCTCGGCCTCAGGCGCCTCCTGCCTCCCTGCTCCGCCGCTTGAGGAGGAGCCGCCTTAGCCGGTTGGAAGGGTAGTCACCACCATTGGGTTCTCGCGAGGTCCCTGGAGGCCGGCTGGGCGTAGTCCCCATTCATTAAAGACAGGCATCTGCTTCACGAAGTCGGCCCTGCTCTGGCAGAGATACAACAAGGCCCCTCCCTGCTGGATGTTGCCGGGGTTGAGGTCCCCGGCCAAGGTCAAGAGCGTCGACTTCAGCACCGCGGGAGCCAGGTCCTCCTCCTGGAGCCTCATGTTATCCTCGCGCCCACGGAAGGCCCACATCCGGCGAGTGTGGCGCTGCAGGGGAGCAACGCGGCACAACAGAAACTCCTTCACCACTTTGGGCGCTGTCACGCCAAGGTTCCTCAGGAGCGTGCAGCGGGTCCAGACGAAGACGAGCCGGGGGCTCTTGAGCGTCTCCTGGCCCCAACCCGAATTGGGGACATCAGGAGAGGTCGGCTCCCATAGCAGGGGGCTGGGCACCCCTGCGTCCACGTACAACCACTGCTCGCGGAACCCAACCGCGGGCTGGGGGAGTTTGAAGTCAATCCCAGAGGCCTCGGTCTTAGGCTCGGCAGCAAAGCTCACGCATGCCCAGCGTTGGGAAGGGTCGACAAGACGCAGCGAGAAGAAGTGGTGCAGCAAGGCAACCGAAGGAGGGATGCCCGCCATGGCTTCACAAACGAAGGCGAAGACCGAAAGGAGTGTGATGGACTCAGGACTTAGATGCATCAAGTGGATCTGATAATGGGAGAGCACGGCATTGAAGAAATCGGAGAAGGGGGGAACCAGACCCGCCCACAAGGCGTCGGTAAAACATGGGACCTCGGTTGCTATCATGTCAATGGAGAAGTGGGACGCGGGCCAGGCCGTCGTCCTCCTGCACTCGTTGAAGACGGTGGCCAGGGCCAAGCTGTCCCTACCCAGGCACTCTTGGTTGAGTACGGTCGACTGGCCGATGGCGAGGGCCACTGATGGCGGCGCACAAGACGGAGGTGTGGATTTCTCCCCTCTCTCCTTCCTCGTCGGAGTCATGGCGATGGGAAGGAGGGGGAAGATTCGAGATTGGATTGGAGGCAGGAGCCGGCGTGCGAAGGAAGGAAGAACAGGAGACGCTCGAGCAACAAGAAGGTGAGTGGCTGTATGCAACTACAAGTCCGCCTGGCAGGGCGCGGAATAAGAGGGCGTGGGGGGAACAGTGCCACCCATGTCCCATCACCCGCCACGCAGCGCCCAAGGCCGCAGGCTTTTAGGGCCCGCGGCGCTTTGCCCTTGCCCTTTCGCCTCTCAGCATGACCAAGTCCATGCGCGCCTTGGGCCCGGGGGCTACTGTCGGCGTTCTGGGAACGGGGGTCCCTAGACTTGCCTGCCTGCGGCCCGCGGCGTGGCTCAAGGGAGGCCCAGCATGGCCCATCTTCATCAACACAAGACTCAAGACCCTCACGAGGGGCCAAGCCTCGTGGGGCGGACGACACGGCGCATCCTCAGGTGCAGCCTCATCAGGCTGGCTCACGAGGAGGCGGAGATATCAAGGCGGGGTACCTTGCGAGGTGCCCATGACGCAAGCCATGATGACTCAGGGCGCCAGGCGGGCGCCAGCGCGCGCAGCGTCCTTCTTTCCACTTTGGTGCAAAGGGGGCAAGCGCAGCTGCGGAGTACCGAGGCATCAGGCAAAGGTTGCCATTTCGGTGCAACGAGACCAAGACCAGGCGGACTACGAGACGGAGGTCACCATGGAGCCCAGCACGGCGTCACCGCAGAGTCTTTCGCAGGCGAAGACCAACTTTAATCAGGATAAGTGTACTAGATGTTCCCCTTCGAATTGGCCAATTGTTGGCGCCCTTCCCGCTCAATGTTTGGGAAGAGGCCCAGGGCCTTTGCCTATAAATAGGACTAGCCACCCACATGGTAGGGGGGATCGAAATCAGAGAAAGAGAGAGAGAAGGGTGACTGAACTCCTCCTAGCAGTTCATCGCCCCAGCCAAGAACAGACCCTCGCGAGGCTATTCTTCCTTGTATTGTTCATCATCACTAGCCCCAAGAGGCAATCCACCAACGACACACTGGAGTAGGGTATTACACCACAATGGATGCCCGAACCAGTATAAACCTTGTGTCTCTTGTGCAGTTCTTTTAGTAGTTTAGATCTTTGCGAGACGGGGAGGTAGAAGGCGTGATCTCCGCGCGCACCCCAGTGTTCGAACCTTAAGGGTCTGCCGGAACCCGTGAATACGACACACCGAGCCCCCATTTTCACATACCATGAGCATTGGATCAATGATACCGAGACAGAGTATCATGTGGAAGTGATCGTGAAGGCCAACGACTCTCCAACAAGCTGGTTTTTCAAGGGACCCCAGATGGCAACACTAGTCCTTGTCATCAAAACGGCAACCCTCAAGGCACTCAACCGCCTCCGAGACCTTCTTCCAGAGATGGTAGACGAGTTGGCAACCCGTTTCTTGCCTTATCGGAAGGAAGGTGAGGATGAGAGCAGTGCACCAGCTCCACCATTAGAAGAAGGACTTCCACTCCGATTCCAGACCTACTTCAGCCTTTGTGCCGATAGTTTGGCACAACGCTTGGCCTCTGAATCAACGGAACTCCGAAAGGAACTTCATGAGACCAAGGCACTTCTTCTTCAAGCACGAGGGAAGACGGATAGGATCAAGAAGGAAGGTGCTCCCCCTGGACAACCCGCAATCGCATACAGAGGGGGAAAACCCCCAAAGGATGGAGAACCACCACAGCAACACCGCATGAGCGCAAAGGAATACCGCAAGCTCTTCGCACCACCGGCGAAGCAATGCCGTGTTGAGCTCCTCCACTCCCCCACCCCTTCAAGTGAAGAGGAAAGTCAGGCCGCCGATGACGAGGAGGAAGACCCAGAAGAGCCAGACTACACGACCGAGCATTCCACCACTTAGGCACCATTCGCAACCCGGATGTGCCCGTTAGTAACCCCCCTACGGTAGGATAGGTCGTGTACCCCTATGTGAAGTCGAGTCCTTGTAATGGTTCATATGAAGCCATGTAGTATGTGTTTGCTTTTGATGTGTTTGATGGACGTCGTACTTTCCTTCGGGAACTTGTAAGCGACTACATCACCCATTTGGATTTTAATGAATGTGTTTGGCTTTTGGCCCTTGCATGAAATAATTAGTGTCTTACCAACCCCCTTACTAGGCATCCCATCTATATTCCTTTCCCCATCTTTCCCAATCATGAGACCTTGACCGCTCCAACAGGATGCCTGTTGTAACTCGTACTGGTACCTCTACCCAGCAGCAAGAAGCCGGAGAAGGAGCTAGTCAGGACCAAACCCAAGGACAAGCTCCACCACCGCCACCACCTCCAAGCAAGGATATGGCTCAGCTTCTGCAAGCCTTCCGAGAGGAACGCCAAGCCAACACTGCAGCCCTCCAGATGATCGCTCAAGCTGTCAACCGCCAGCCGGCAGGAAACGGCAATGGACATTCCACATTGGTGGGGTTCAAGAAGCATGCACCACCCACCTTCATTGAGACTGCTGAACCCCTGGATGCAGACGACTGGGTCCGCACCATTGAGGATTTGCTGGAACTAGTCGGATGCACTGAGGACCGTGAGAAGGTGGCATATGCTGCTCACTGTCTCGGGGGAACTGCTAGAGCTTGGTGGGATGGATTCAAGGCCATGCATGCTGAGCAAAACATCACTTGGAATAACTTCAAGGCAGAATTCCGCAAGGCCCACATTCCTTCCGGAATCATGGCCATCAAGAAGCGTGAGTTCCGAGCCCTGAAGCAAGGTAGCAACACTGTCAAGGAGTACATGGAGAAGTTCAGTGTTCTCTCAAGGTATGTCCCTGAAGATGTCAGCACTGATGCTGCCAAAAGGGAGCGCTTCATGGAAGGCCTTAACCAGACTCTGCAGTACTCGCTTTTTGTGTGTGACTGCCCGACCTTTCCTGATCTAGTGAACAAGGCACTCATGCTTGAGGACAAGCGACGTGCTTTGGATGACACCCGTAAGTGCAAGATGATCAGCAAGGGTAGCTCCAGCAACCAGAAGCCTCGCCCATGGAGCCAGCCCCGGTCAAGCCAACCTATCAGCAGCCAAGAGCTCCTACAGCCCGCACCAACTATCCACCTCAGCAGTACTCCAACCCCAGGCCAGCTTACAACAACCCCAATAACAATGCCGGTAAGAGCAGCAACCCCAATCAAGTCACTTGCTTCGGGTGTGGTCAGGCAGGACACTACTCCAAGAATTGCCCCAACAAGAAGCCCGACGCCCCACGCCCCAATGCGTAGAACCCAGGACAAGGACATGGAATGCCACCAAGGAACCAAGCTCCCGGCAACCTGCCCAACAACGGCAAGGATCGTGTGAATCATGTCACTACAGAAGAAGCCCAGGAAGACCCGGACGTCGTGCTGGGTACGTTCCTTGTCAACTGAGCACCTGCAACTGTCTTGTTTGATTCTGGAGCCACGCATTCATTTGTCACCCAAAAGATTGCATTAAAAAGTGGCATGACCCCTACACCCCTGAATAACCCTATGGTGGTACAAACCCCCGGAGCAGAGATGAGAGCCAAGATAGGATGTAAAGGAGTTGGGATTGTCATTAATGGGGTAGACTTCCTAGCAGACCTTATCATCTTAAGATCGCAAGGCTTGGATGTGATCTTCGGAATGGATTGGCTCATCAAGCACCAAGGCTTGTTAGATTGTGCCAACCGGACTGTCACTGTGACCAATGACCAAGGAGTCGAAGTTAAATTTGCCTCCAACCCCTCCTCTGCTCAAGCCACCCAAGTCAACTCTTTGTCAGAAGTTGGATTGGAGCAAGTGCCGGTAGTATGCGAATACCCCGATGTCTTTCCTGATGAGCTACCGGGAATGCCTCCTGACCGAGACATTGAGTTCATCATCGAACTCATACCCGGAGCGGGACCCATCTATAAGAAGCCTTATAGAATGGGATCGGAAGAGTTAGCAGAATTGAAGAAGCAACTGGAAGAGCAGTTGAGGAAGGGATTTATCCGCCCTAGTGCCTCCCCTTGGGGATCACCTGTTCTGTTTGTGGCAAAGAAGGACGGTACCATCCGCTTATGCATTGACTACCGCTCCCTCAATGAAGTTACAATCAAGAACAAGTATCCACTTCCCAAGATTGAAGATCTGTTTGATCAACTCAATGGGGCCAAGGTGTTCTCCAAGATTGATCTCAGATCTGGGTACTACTGGCTGAAAATCAGACCCCAAGATATTCCGAAGACGGCATTTGTAACCAGATATGGCCTGTATGCACAGTCATGTCCTTCGGATTGACCAATGCCCCAGATTACTTCATGTATCTCATGAATAAGGTCTTCATGGAATATTTGGACAAGTTTGTCGTTGTCTTCATTGATGACATTCTTGTCTTCTCGAAGATGGAAGAAGAGCATGAGCAACACTTGAGGATGGTCCTAGACAAGCTTCGAGAGCACCAACTGTATGCCAAGTTCAGCAAGTGCGAATTTTGGCTGCGCGAAGTTGGATTCTTGGGTTATGTTTTGACAGAAGAAGGATTGTCGGTCGATCCCACTAAGATTGAAGCCGTGACTCAATGGCAATCCCCAAGCAATGTGAAGGAAGTTAGAAGCTTCCTCGGACTCGCGGGGTATTACCGCAAGTTCGTTGAAGGATTCTCAAGCATTGCATGACCCATGACTTAGCTCTTGAAGAAGGACAAGAAGTTTGAATGGACGCCGAAGTGCGAGGAAAGCTTCCAGGAGCTGAAGAAGAGATTGACCACCGCCCCAGTGTTGGCCACACCAGATATACACAAGGAGTTTGTGATATATTGTGATGCATCAAGAACCGGACTGGGAGGTGTTCTGATGCAAGAAGGCAGAGTCGTAGCTTACCTTTCAAGGCAACTATGGCCTCATGAAGAGAACTATGCTACTCATGACCTTGAGTTGGCAGCTGTAGTTCATGCCCTGAAAACATGGCAACATTACCTCCTAGGGAAGCGGTGTGAGATATACACGGATCACAAGAGTCTGAAGTACATTTTCACTCAAAAGGAATTGAACATGAGGCAAAGAAGGTGGCTAGAGTTGATCAAGGATTATGACCTCAGTGTTCAATACCACCCTGGAAAGGCTAATGTGGTAGCAGATGCATTAAGCAGGAAGGCTTGTTCCTTGAATGCTATGCTTAAGGAAAGGCTACCCGCCTTGTATGAGGAACTCGAAAGCTTTGGGTTGGAACTGGTTGCACCAGGATTCTTAGCCAACCTTGAAGTCAAGCCTACCCTGATGGATGATATTAAGGAAGCTCAGAAGGGACACGAAAGCATTGAAGGCATCAAGAGGAAGATCAAGGCAGGCAAGGCCCCAGGATTCTCAGAAGATGAGCAAGGAATTGCGTGGTTTGGGAATCGCATTTGCGTACCCAGCAAGATTGAGCTCAAGAATTTGATCTTGCAAGAGGCTCATGACGCCCCATATTCCATCCACCCCGGAGGAACCAAGATGTATCAAGACCTGAAGGAAAGATTTTGGTGGCACGGGATGAAAAGGGAGATTGCCACCTATGTTGCAAAGTGTGATGTATGTCAAAGGGTCAAAGCTGAATATCAGCGACCTACTGGATTGCTCCAACCACTCAAGGTTCCCGAGTGGAAATGGGATAAAGTTGGAATGGATTTCATCACTGGACTACCTAGGTCAAACAAGGGACATGACTCCATCTGGGTCATAGTCGATCACTTGACTAAAGTAGCCCATTTCATTCATGTGAAGACTATCTATGATGGCAACCAGCTAGCAACTCTATACATCAACAGAATCGTAAGCCTTCATGGTGTTCCCAAGGAGATTGTGTCAGACCGAGGAACCCAGTTAACCTCAATGTTCTGGAAGAAGTTCCAAGAGGCCATGGGGACCAAGTTGTCTTTCAGCACTGCTTTCCACCCATAGACCGGAGGTCAGACAGAACGAGTGAATCAGATACTCGAAGACATGCTCCGAGCCTGTGTCTTAGCATATGGAGCTAGGTGGGAAGATTGCCTCCCCTTTGCTGAGTTCTCCTACAACAACAGTTATCAGTCAAGCCTCCAGATGGCACCATTTGAGGTGTTGTATGGGCGCAAGTGCCGCACACCCCTCAATTGGTCAGAAAACGGAGAAGGACTAGTCTTTGGGCCCGATATCCTCCGTGAAGCAGAAGAGCAAGTTCAGCTAGTCAGAGAACAACTAGAGGCCGCTAAGTCCAGACAGAAGAGCTATGCTGACACTCGTCGCCGACAAGTAGACTTCGAAGTCGGAGACCATGTATACCTGCGAGTAACTCCTCTTAAGGGGACCAAGCGTTTCCACGTTAAGGGAAAACTCGCACCAAGATTTATCGGCCCCTTCGAGATCACCGCACGATGTGGACAAGTGGCTTACCAGTTGGAACTGCCACCTGAACTATCCGATGTGCACAACGTATTCCACGTGTCACAACTCTGGAAGTGCCTCCAAGTCCCAGGCAAGCCTAATCTTTACAAGGACATCAACCACCAAGCCATTGACCTTCAGCCTAATTTGACCTACCGCGAGAGACCCATCTGCATTTTGGATGAGGCTGAGCGACGAACTCGAAGCCGCGCAATCAAGTACTTCAAGGTCCAGTGGAGCAACCACACTAAAGCAGAAGCAACCTGGGAACGTGAAGACTACCTTAGATCCGAGTTTCCATATCTCTTTAAGGCCTAGTTTAGGAATCTCGGGGACGAGATTCTTGTAAGGGGGTAGGTCTATCACACCCTGCATTTTGTAACTCTTCTTTTGCTCTAATAAAGCATGCAAATTTGGACCAACAAAAACTTTTGCATTATTTTGCTTTTATTTGGAGTTGGTTTTCTCTCTGTGCTTTTCAAGTGCTCTTTAAAGTCAACACAACTTCACCTTCTATACTTCATCTCCTTGCCCCAAACTTCTGCCCAATGATCATGCCATGTGTATAGTACAATATAGTATTTTCTTACAAAAATAAATTTGGCCAAATGATGACACTACACCAAGTGGTGCATCAAGGAGAATGGTTTTGCATGACTAGATCTTGGAAAACCCATTTCTGTTGATTTCTAGGGTTTACCAAAGTTACATTGGCCACTTTGCCCAAATGAGCTCAAATTTGGTGGAACACCCTAATTATATGTGTCATTTCACCCTGTAGAGCCTCATGGCAATTGGAAATCATTTGCTTGCCCAAACCATTATCAAACACCTTCTGACATTTCGCAAAAACC
Organism: Triticum monococcum; assembly: GCA_034509565.1. NCBI lineage: Eukaryota > Viridiplantae > Streptophyta > Magnoliopsida > Poales > Poaceae > Triticum > Triticum monococcum. The sequence goes on from CM067844.1 coordinate 106,589,206, forward strand.
ACTATTTTGACCCCTTCCACTATTCTTGGTAAGCTCAACTTTTTACCAGAGCTTAATCTAGTCACCTTATACCTCCAGTAGCAATGGCAAGACCTCAGATCAATTATTTGGGGGGTGAAACCCTCACTTTCTCTCTCTGGACAGCCCCTGTACCCCTCTTCCTCACCTCCCTCCTCACTCCAGTGGCCATCCATGGCATCCAATGCTCCCTCCCCTTTCTTTACTCCCTCCTAGAGCTGCCAGACATCAGTGGCCACGCCCACAAGGCATATAATATAGCATGGCATGCCATTTGGGCGCTCTGGAGCGCGCTACAGTGCGCTCGCGCACTGTAGCCGCCCCCTGCCAAGCACATCCGGCCACCTCGGCTCTCCCCCTCACGCCAGCCGATGCTCCTCGACGTCCGCAACACGGCAGCTGGTCGGCCCCTTCCTCCTTCTCTCTCTCTCTCCTGCCCCTGCTCGCACGCACACCATGGCCGCCTGAGAGCTCCAATGAGCGAGCTCACACGCGCGGCATCTCTGACCCTTCCACGCTCCCTCTCTTCTTCCCCTGGGCATAGTCGACCCCCACGAACACCCCAGACACACTCAAACAGGCCCCCGTGACCCGTGGCGACGGCAACGAGCTCGCCAGCGCACAAGTCCATGGTGGACCATCGCGCGGCTATATAAGCCCGCCCCGGGCCGCTCCAGTGGCATTCGCCTCCTTCTCACACCCCCAAGAACGCGCCCGCACCACCCAGTCAACCCCGGAGAGCTTCTGTACTCGGGATCGACCGGAGCTCCGCTGCCTCGGGTCGCCGTCGATCCAGAGGTACGGGCTCTCTCCGCCCCCGCTCTCACTCGATCTTGAACCGCAGGAGCCCACTGACCATTTCCCCATTGTTTCCCCTTTCTGTAGCCACCGGAAACGGTCGGAACCATCAACGCCCGACGCTCCTCCGCCGCAAACCTCATCGCCGGCGAACCCTTGCGCCCCGGCGACCAACTCCGGCACCACCCGAACGGCGACACGACGAGGAGTCCAGCGGTGCCATCAGCTCACCTCGCCGTGGCCGGAAACGTCGCCGGTGAGCTCGCCGCCCCTCTGACCCAGGGTTGACGACGACGGACGTGGGGCCCATCCGTCAGCCTCACACCCTGACGCCTGGGCCCCGCCCGTCAGGTTTGAACCAGGTGCGCTCACGTGCACCGGTGCACTGGGCCGCCTCCCTGGCTGGGCCTGCTGCCTTGCGGCTGTTCTGGCCCAGCAGGCACAGGGCCCTTCCTTTTTCTTTTTCTGTCACTATTCCAAAAATTCCACAGGATTAAATATTAATCCAAATGCAATAATTCCAACTCCCATAATTTTCTAAAAATCCCACCTATTTAATGGTGTAACTTTCATAAATATCCATCAAACTTTTCTACACTGTTCAAATTTAAATTCAAATTTGAGCATTTATTTTCCCCTCTGAAAATCCATTTCTCCTATTATAAAACTCCAAATCCAAAACTAGGAATTTCCCCTTCTTAGTTTTCAACCTAGTATTTAACAAAAATGAGTTGACATTTTTCTGAGCACTTTGGTTTTTCTGTTTTATTATTGCCTTATTTTCTCATTATTATTTTGCGACGATACATTGCGTTGCTGACGAAGGAGTTGGACCAGAAGACTTTGAAGACCCAGAAGACCTTGTTGAGCTAGGCAAGCAGCCCTTTGACCATGTCTATGAAACCCTTTTTATGCATTTCATATGGCACTTTATTATTGTTGCATCGGAATCATGATGAGAGGGTAGCCACTTGGTGGGTTGCCTTCATTCCCTCCTTGTTGATACTTGCATTGTGCATGACCCTACCTCCTTGTGAGGGTTATGCCGATGGGAATAGATAGAATGCTAAAGTAGTGCTACGTAAAAAGGGACGGGGAAATGCATGGTGATGGAGACAAGTACTTTCAAAGGACTTTTCGAAAACCCCGTCGGGTGCCACTTATGCCCGAGGGAGGCAATGAGATGGGTAACCACTTGATGACGAAGTGGTGTACCGAGGCAAGTGTGTGTGTTGTTTTTCGAAAACTGATTAGATTTAAGATTTGTCGACTGTCCCAACTTTACACGCGCAACCACTCTACCCTTATATGGGAAAGGGCATTATTGATTACTTAGGCCGATACTAGCTTGGAGCCCGCATTACTAGTGACAGGGGAGAGTTGGTGCTCTCTCTTGGGACGGGGTCGTGCCAGGTAGGGCGGCCATGACTGTTTTCACAGGGCACCGGATACACCGTTGTGTCCCCTCTCGGATGTTACGATCTCGAGCGAGTCTCGTATGATGTGCATCGTGAGGATACAGAACAACGAGTGGACTCCTTGTTAGTGTCGTCTAGGGAAAGATAGTGATCGGGTGCTTACCCCGGGTACTTGAGGTACCGCGGGTCGTGGATGACATGAAAGTTCCCCGGATCTTGTGGGTAAAGTGTGCAACCTCTGCAGAGTGTAAAACTATTCGAATAGCCATGTCCACGGTCGAGGACAGTTGGGCGGTGCTGCTTAAACTACGTCCACATGTTTTCAAACCAGTGTGAGTGTTTGGATAAGTGGGAAGAACTACTCGGGTCAAGTCGAAAGACTTTACATGATTGAGTTGGGTTGGTGCACACTCTATTTATGTTGATACCACTACTCGGGTCAAGTCAAAAGACTTGACATGATTGAGTTGGGTTGGTGCCCACTCTATTTATGTTGATACCACAACTTGGGTCAAGTCAAAGGACTTGACATGATTGAGTTGGGTTGGTGCCCACTCTATTTATGTTGATATCTGTAACCTGTCCTCATGGTTACTTGAATTCTCTTGATGCATGTCTTATGAGTTGTTGAACATGTCACTACACTCAAAAACTAGCTTTCCACAAAATTTACCTATATCATGCATTGTTGTACCTTGAACCAAAACATGGGTTGCTTGCGAGTACATTCAAAGTACTCATTGGCTTGCCACTGCTTATTTAATTGGCCAGGCATGGAAGAACAGGAGTTCGAAGAAGAGTTCTTTGAAGACGAACATGCGAACTAGGACGTTTCCGAGTCAGAATGCCTGTAGGGTTAAGGCAGATGGCATGGGTTCTACTTATCGACAAAGATTTCCGCTGCTTATGTTTCATTTGATGTTCAGCCCTTAAGGCTTTATCTATGTAAGACTTGACCATAATGGTCATAATTTGTGCAAGACGCTATGTATGGATGTAAGACTCTTGTTATTCAGCTTCTGTGTGTTCAGTGAGCATTGATCTCTGGGATCACTATACACGTGCATTCGGTGATCACGACCTATGAGTCGGGGTCCCCACAAAGAGTTTGTCCAGGCTTGTCCTTCGCTACAAAAAGGATTGGGCCACCTTGCTGCATTTTATTTACTTTTGTTACTTGTTGCTCGTTACAAATTATCCTATCACAAAACTATCTGTTACCACTTGTTTCAGTACTTGCAGAGAATACCTTGCTGGAAACCACTTATCATTTCCTTCCGCTCCTCGTTGGGTTCGACACTCTTACTTATCGAAAGGACTATGATAGATCCCCTATACTTGTGGGTAATCAAGACTCTTTTCTGGCGCCGTTGCCGGGGAGTGAAGCGCCTTTGGTAGGTGGAATTTGGTAAGGAAAAATTTATATAGTGTGCTGAAATTTACTGGCACTTTTTACTATGGAAAGTAATCCTCTGAGGGGCTTGTTCGGGGTATCTTCACCCCGACCAGTAGAGCAAAGAGTTGCTCCTCAACCTACTGAACCTACTGAAAATGAAAATGTCTGCTTTGAAATTCCTTCGGGTATGATAGAAAAACTGCTAGTTAATCCCTTTTTAGGAGATGGAACAAAACATCCTGATGAGCATCTAATATATGTGGATGAAGTTTGTGGATTATTTAAGCTTGCAGGTGTACCCGGAGATGTTGTTAAGAAGAAGGTCTTCCCTTTATCTTTGAAGGGAGATGCATCGACATGGTATAGGCTATGTGATGATATGGGGTCTTGGAATTACAAACGATTGAAATTGGAATTTCATCAGAAGTTCTATCCTATGCATCTTGTTCATCGTGATCGCAATTATATATATAATTTTAGGCCTCGTGAAGGAGAAAGCATCGCTCAAGCTTGGGTATACTCTTGATGATCTTAAGGGCATTAGTCCCACTCTATGTTAACATAAAATTAATTTGGAAGAAGATGCTAAACCAGTTCGTGATCATCAACGACGGCTGAATCCTAAAATGAAAGAAGTGGTAAGAAAGCAAATACTAAAGCTCCTTGAGGCAGGTATAATTTATCCCGTTGCTGATAGTCAGTGGGTAAGTCATGTCCATTGTGTCCCTAAGAAGTGAGGTATTACTGTTGTTCCTAATGATAAAGATGAATTGATTCCTCAAAGAATTATTACATGTTATAGGATGGTAATTGATTTCTGCAAATTAAATAAGGCTACTAAAAAGGATCATTACCCCTTACCTTTTATCAATCAAATGCTAGAAAGATTATCCAAACATACACATTTTTGCTTTCTAGATGGTTATTCTGGTTTCTCTCAAATACCCGTGTCAGCCAAAGATCAATCAAAGACTACTTTTACTTGCCCTTTTGGTACTTTTTGTAATGCCCTCGATGCGGCTATAGCTCCCACGTGTCGAAGCACGACTTAGAGGCATAACCACATTGAAAGCAATGTCGCAAGTGAGATAATCTTCACACAACCCATGTAATACATAAGGGAAAAAGATACATAGTTGGCTTACAATAGCCACTTCACACAATTACAGGAATAAAGCATTACATCAACCAGATACAATCAAGGTCCGACTACGGAACCAAAATAAAAGAAGAACCCCAAATGCGACAAAGGTCCCCGATCGACCCCAACTAGGCTCCACTACTAATCAACTAGAACGAAACAACACAAAGGACAAGATCTTCAAAGAGCTCCTCCTTGAGCTTGGTTGCGTCACCTGCTCGGTAACATCGGCACCTGCAAACTGGTTTTGGAAGTATCTGTGAGTCACGGGGACTCTGCAATCTCACACCCTCGCGATCAAGACTATTTAAGCTTATGGGTAAGGTAAAGGTATGAGGTGGAGCTGCAACAAGCGACTAGCATATATGGTGGCTAATATACGCAAATGAGAGCGAGAAGAGAAGGCAAAGCACGATCGAGAACCTATGATCAAGAAGTGACCCTATGGCAACCTATGTCAAGAATAACTCCAACACCGTGTTCACTTCCCGGACTCCGCCGGAAAGAGACCATCACGGTTACACACGCGGTTGATGCATTTTTAAATAAGGTCAACTTCAGGTTTTCTACAACCAGACATTAACAAATTCCCATCTGCCCATAACCGCAGGCACGGCTTTCGAAAGTTCAAATCCCTGTAGGTGTGTCCCAACTTAGCCCATGACAAGCTCTCACGGTCAACGAAGGATATACCTTCTCCCGAGACATTCCAATCAGAATCGGTATCCCGGTTCTACAAGACACTTCGACAAGTTAAAACAGATCCAGCAACACCGTCTGAATGTGCTGACAAATCCCGATAGGAGCTGCACATATCTCGTTCTCAGGGCACACTCAGATGAGACATCCTACGAGTAAAACCAAACCTCAAGTTGCCCCGAGGTGGCCCCGCAGTCTGCTCGGTCGGACCAACACTCAGAGGAGCACTGGCCTGGGGGGGTTAGAATAAAGATGACCCTTGAGTCTGCAGAACCCAAGGGAAGGTGGTAGGTTGTTAGTTCAAATGGTAAAAACAAGGTTGGGCATTGCTCAAGGAGTTTTATTCAAGGCGAACTGTCAAGGGGTTCCCATTATTACCCAACCGCATAAGGAACGCAAAATCCGGGAACATAACACCGATATGACGGAAACTAGGGCGGCAAGAGTGGAACAAAACACAAGGCATAAGGCCGAGCCTTTCACCCTTTACCAAGTATAAAGATGCATTAATTAAATAAGATATATTGTGATATCCCAACAATAACATCCATGTCCCAAACATGGAACAAGCTCCAATCTTCACCTGCAACTAACAACGCTATAAGAGGGGCTGAGCAAAGCGGTAACATAGCCAAACAATGATTTGCTAGGACAAGGTGGGTTAGAGGCTTGGTTCAACAATATAGGAGGCATGATAAGCAAGTGGTAGGTATCACAGCATAGGCATAGCAAAAGAGCGAGCAACTAGCAAGCAAAGATAGAAGTGATTTCGAGGGTATGATCATCTTGCCTGAAATCCCGCAAGGAAGAAGAATGAGTCATGAAGAAGACACACGGACGAAGTCAAACGGATCCTCACAAACGCGACGTTATCGGAACCAACCCGAAGAAGCAACACCGGAAAGAAGCAAACAACATAGTAAACAACCATCACATAATCATGGCATGATGCACAACCAAGTATGATGCATGTCCAGTTTAAATATGCATGGCATGGCAAAGTGCACAAACAACACTACAAGTTAAGTGGAGCTCAATATGCAATGGGTTGCATATTCACGGAACACCACATCAATTATTTAGTTCTCTCTCGTTTATGTACCCAACAATATTAAATGTTGTTAAACATGGCAAGAGGTGAAACATGAGTAAAATACACAGTCTAAGCAATTTAAATGGGGCCGAATATAACAAACAACAAATTTGGTAAATCCCCATGTGCATTAGTAATTTATTGCAACAACAATTTAAACATTTTAATTGTTGTTATCATGATGCGGATGACATGAACAAGTTTATTGAATTTTATTAAAAGTTGACAAGAGCATTATAAGGCATTTGTCACCGTGGTGGAAGGAAAAGGGGTGCCATGACAATGATAACGAAAACGATGCCACGACAGCGTTCCAGTTCCGGTATCTCGACTGAGATTCCGATGCAAAGGAGAAGTATGCAGATGCATGCAAAAGATGGTGGGGCGTTCCCGGATTCCGGGTGTCCCACGGGTTAGTGGCATGGAAAACGAGTGACAAAACGGACACGGTGCAGACAAAGGGTGCATCTCATCCAACATGCATTCATGCGTTCACGGGCGTCGTCTCGGGGTTGTACCTTCGAGATGAGACTTTTCGGAACGGATCACGTTCTTAGCGGAAGTAGACGGTCTCATCACGTTCATAGAGGTAGTAGTTGTACTCATGTCGTAGTGGAAGTAGTCGTGCTATCGTTCATCTGTGGTCAGCGGGACGATAGTAGAAATAGAGGCACACGACATCTTGTCGAAAATCACGGCGGCGGTAGTTGTACACACGTGGTAGTTGAACTTGATGGAACCAATGTCCTCGAGGTAGTCGTGGTACTCGTCGCGTTCCAAAACCGAAGTGGTACTTGGCAATATCCGGGATGGTCTTAACGTTTCGGTGCGGTGTAGTGGTACATGTTTGTTTTTCGGAGAGGTACTTGGCGTTCTTAGAGGTTCCGAAGACGGTGGTAGATGAACATGATGCATCGCCGTGGTACTTGTTGGTCTTGAGGGTCCACGGTAGTAGAACTTCGCGCCATCCGGGAAAACAGTGCTCGTTCAGGCATTGTAGTCGGTCTTGGCGGGTCGTCATGTAGTCGTGCATGTGTCTTCGGCGGCACCAGGATGCATCTTGGCGGTCTCTTCTCGGTCTTCACTCCAAAACGAAGCAAGGCAAAAGACTCGGGGCGGTGGTACTTGGCGGTCCACAGCAAAGAGGATCCCTGAAGGGGTGGCTCGAGGAAGAACACTGCAGCGAGGCAGCGAGGCCAGGGGAGGCGCATTGGTGAAGCAGGGAGTCACGAGCAGAGGAGCAAGTCGCGGCGCTGGTGCAAGGTGGCGACGAGACGAGGTGGCACAGGGCCGGGCAAGGTGAAGCAGCAGGATGCCGACGAGGGGAAGGTAAGGTCGCTGGACAAGACGGCAAGGCGGGTCAAGGGCGGCGGCTCTCCTGGTCGCAGCAGACGGGATCCAGCGACGTGCGGCTTCAGGGAAGCTCGATGAAGGGGCGCGGCAGGGAACGATGCAGGTCGTCCTCTTGGCTCCCCTGCTCGACGCAGGAGCAGGCGTTGATAGAACTTGGCACTGGAGGCGGGCGTCGGCAACAGCAGGTGAGGCCGGTGACGTAGGAGGTCCGAGGCGACGCACCAGCAGGTGAGGCCGGCGACGCAGGAGGAGGGCACGGGGACCGGGTCCTGCGAGGAGCTGTGGGCGCCGGCGACTGCAGGCGATGCCGGTGCTCCCCGGGACCGGTGAGTCGTTGTGGTCGCGCGAGGAGACGGCCGAACGGGCCAGGTTGCGGCGGACGACGGGCACGAGGCAACTGGAGGGCGCCATGGCGCGCGCGGGAACGAGGTATCCGAGGACGGCGGTTCGGCGCTGCCGTGGGCGACCGCGCGGGATAGGGAGGCACGCGAGAGGATAGAGGAGCGCGAGGAGATCGAGCAAGTGGTCTCTGGCGGCGCGAGGGAGATGTGGGTCGAGGCTAGGGTTAGATAGATAGGGGCCGGCTGGGCCTTGGGCCACTGGTGGGACGGGGCTGCTGGAGGCCCAAATGGCCAGGCTGGGCTCTCTCTCTCTCTCTCTCTCTCCCTCTTAATTCTTCTCTTTACAAAAACAGAGAAAAACAAGAGAAAGAAAAAGAGAGAAGAGAAGGTTAGAGGAAGAATTTGGGCATGTGGTTAATTTTCTTGGACTCCCAAAAATATGCTCGGTCCGAGAAAATTAGAAAAGGCGAAGATTGAAAGATATAAATTCAAATTCATTTGAATTAAATTCAAATGGGTTTGAACTGGGACTTGGTAAAAGGAAGGTCCAAAAATGTTCAGATTTTTGGTGGAGCTCCGAAAAATGACGAAAGAATTTACGGACAAAGTTCAAGGTCAAGAAGCGAGATAACAAAGGCATGGAGAAATTTTGCAAGTGTGTTTTAGGTGATTCCACAAGAATGGATTATTTATCATAGCTCCCTAATATTGGGAGGGTATGTTATAAAGAGAAGTCACCCTTCCCTCGATTTAAATAGATCAACCATCGATGCAATTTATTAGTTGAGTTGAGATGCAAAGGTTAATGACATGATGGCATGATGACATGATGCAATGCAAAAAATAAAAGAGCAGGCACAAAAGAAACACACGGCGAAACTCAGAATAGCTGGAAGTCTTCTGGAGCGTCGGTCTCGGGCGTTACACTTTTGCTTATAGACGTATGCCTTTCGGTCTATGTAATGCACCTGCTACCTTTCAAAGATGCATGATGCCTATATCCTCTGACTTTTGTGAAAAGATTTGTGAGGTTTTCATGGACGATTTATCCGTCTATGGATCTTCTTTTGATGATTGCTTGAGCAACCTTGATCGAGTTTTGTAGAGATGTGAAGAAACTAATCTTGTCTTGAATTGGGAAAAGTGCCAGTTGTTGGTGAATGAAAGTATTGTCTTGGGGCACAAAGTTTCTGAAAGAGGTATTGAGGTTGATAAAGCCAAGGTTGATGCTATCGAGAAGATGCCATGTCCCAAGGACATCAAAGGTATAAGAAGTTCCCTTGGTCATGCCGGATTTTATAGGAGGTTCATTAAGGACTTCTCAAAAAATTCTCGGCCTCTGACTAATTTATTACAAAAAGATATACCATTTGTCTTTGATGATGATTATGTAGAAGCATTTGAAATACTTAAGAAAGCATTAATCTCTGTACCTATTGTTCAGCCACCTGATTGGAATTTACCCTTTGAAATTATGTCTGATGCTAGTGATTATGCTATAGGTCCTGTCCTAGGGAAAAGAATTGATAAGAAATTAAATGTTATTCAATATGCTAGTAAAACCCTAGACAATGCTCAAAGAAATTATGCTACCACTGAAAAAGAATTCTTAGCAGCTGTATTTGCTTGTGATAAGTTCAGACCTTATATTGTTGATTCTAAAGTAACTATTCACACTGATCATGCTGCTATTAAATAACTCATGGAAAAGAAAGATGCTAAACCTAGACTTATTAGATGGGTTCTCTTGCTACAAGAATTTGACTTACATATTGTTGATAGAAAGGGAGCTGAGAACCCCGTTGCAGACAACTTGTCTAGGTTAGAAAATGTGCTTGATGACCCACTTCCTATTGATGATAGCTTCCCTGATGAGCAATTAAATGTCATAAATGCTTCTCATACTGCTCCATGGTATGCTGATTATGCCAATTACATTGTTGCTAAGTTTATACCACCTAGTTTCTTTTATGATTTGAGGCATTACTTTTGGGATGACCCACATCTTTATAAAGAAGGAGTAGATGGTGTTATTAGACGTTGTGTACCTAAGCATGAACAAGAACAGATCCTACACAAGTGTCACTCCGAAGCTTATGGAGGACACCATGGTGGAGATAGAACTGCACATAAGGTATTGCAATCTGGTTTTTATTGGCCTACTCTCTTCAAGGATGCCCGTAAGTTTGTATTATCTTGTGATGAATGTCAAAGAATTGGTAATATTAGTAGACGTCAAGAAATGCCTATGAATTATTCACTTGTCATTGAACCATTTGATGTTTGGGGCTTTGACTATATGGGACCTTTTCCTTCCTCTAATGATATACACATATTCTAGTTGCTGTTGATTACGTTACTAAGTGGGTAGAAGCTATTCCAACTAGTAGTGCTGATCATAACACTTCTATTAAAATGCTTAAAGAAGTTATTTTTCCAAGATTTGGAGTCCCTAGATATTTAATGACTGATGGCGGTTCACATTTTATTCATGGTGCTTTCCGTAAAATACTTGCTAAATATGATGTTAATCATAGAATTGCATCTCCTTATCACCCACAGTCTAGTGGTCAAGTAGAATTGAGTAATAGAGAGCTCAAATTAATTTTGCAAAAGACTGTTAATAGATCTAGAAAGAATTGGTCCAAGAAACTTGATGATGCATTATGGGCTTATAGAACTGCATATAAAAATCCTATGGGTATGTCTCCGTACAAAATGGTTTATGGAAAATCATGTCACTTACCTCTCGAACTAGAACACAAGGCATATTGGGCTATTAAAGAACTCAATTATGATTTCAAACTTGCCGGTGAGAAGAGGTTATTTGATATTAACTCACTTGATGAATGGAGAACCCAAGCCTATGAAAATGACAAGTTGTTTAAAGAAAAAGTTAAAGGATGGCATGACAAAAGAATACAAAAGCGTGAGTTTAATGTAGGTGATTATGTATTGCTATACAACTCTCGTTTAAGATTTTTTGCAGGAAAACATCTCTCTAAATGGGAAGGTCCTTACGTTATCGAGGAGGTCTATCGTTCCGGTGCCATAAAAATCAACAACTTTGAAGGCACAAATCCAAAGGTGGTGAACGGTCAAAGAATCAAACATTATATCTCAGGTAATCCCATAAATGTTGAAACCAATATTATTGAAACCGTAACCCCAGAGGAATACATAAGGGACACTTTCCGGAACGTTTCAGATTCCGAAAAGGAATAGGTATGTGGTACGGTAAGTAAACCGACTCCAAAATAGTTTTTAAGGCAATATTTCTCCGTTTTGGAATATTTAGAAAAATAGAAAAATAAGTAGCAGTCCGGGAAGGACACGAGGCCTCCACGAGGGTGGAGGGCACGCCCTACCCCACTGGGTGTGCTCCCCTACCTCGTGGGCACCTCGTGCACTTTCCGGACTCTATTTTCTTACATGAACGTATTTTGGTTGGTAAAAATTCATTATATAATCTCCCGGAGGTTTTGACTCCCGTATCACGCAAAAATCTCCTATTTTTGTTTTGAGCTGTTTTCCTGACAGATCCAGGTCGTCATGTCGTCTTCAAGCGCCCCCAAGGACCAGTTCTTCGAGAAGGTCATCAACCCCTACCTCGCATAAGTGCCGCAACACCCTCAAACCATTGAGATGCGTGAGGGGTTGTTGCACATCCGCGATGCTGAGGGACCAAGGAAGACCAGAAGCACGAAGCCAAGGCTCGAGGCATTGGAGCAAGAAGTTTTCAAGTGTCAGGAGATGGTGGAGCGTGGACTCGACTCCAACCACATCATGATCACGGAGTTCACCAACAACCACAAGCTGGACGTCAAGGACATTGGGGAGGCGATCTTCAAGCTTCATGAGAAAAACGAGCACCTCCAAGCCCAGATCTATGACCTACAAAATAAAAACAGTGAGTATGAATATAGATTCAAGAGGATGAGTTTGGCTGCAGATTTGAGGTTTCAGGAGACTCGGCCATCCTTCTATGATGGTGAGCCTATGCCTTGGAAGAAGGACGACAAGCCTACGCCATCAACAAAATCACCACCGTCTCCACCAACAAAGAAGAATTGAGTATCTGGTATGGGCACTCCCCTTGGCAACTGCCAAGCTTGGGGGAGTGCCCCGGTATCATATCACCATCACTTTTACATTTACCGTTTTTCTTAGTTCGATCCTTTTGGTAATATCTTGATCTAGTAGAATAAAAGTTCTTAGTATGATCTAGTCGTGAGTTTTGCTTTATAGTTCTTCTATGTAATCGAGTCCGTGAGCTATATAATAAAGATTAGTGTTGAGTTAAGGGCTTGATTATTTTGCCATGATCCTAAGGGAATAAAAGAAAAGAGTAAGAATAAAAAGAAACAAAGGGATCATATGGATCTTTATGGAGAGTAATGAGCTCACATAGAAAAAGTATGATGAATAAAAGTTGTTGAGGGTTGACAAGCATAGTTTTGGTCATCGTTGCAATTAATAGGAAGTAATAATGAAAGAGAGGTCTACAAATATAGATATACTATCTTGGACATATTTTATGATTGTGAGCACTCATTAAAATATGACATGCTAAAGAGTTGACGTTGGACAAGGAAGACAACATAATGGGTTATGTTTTCTTACATCTGAGATAAATTATATTGTCATGGATCATGCAACATGGTTGATCTTGCCTTTCCCCCTCATGCTATCCAAAATTCATCACACCAAGTAGAGATACTACTTGTGCTTCCAAATACTCTTAAACCAGTTTTGCCATGAGAGTCCACTGTACCTACCTATGGATTGAGTAAGATCCTCCAAGTAAGTTGTCATCGGTGCAAAGCAATAAAAATTGCCCTCTAAATATGTATGACTTATTACTATGGGAGAAAATAAACTTTATACGATCGTGTGATATGGAAGAAATAAAAGCGACAGACTGCATAATAAAGGTCCATATCACAAGTGGCAATATAAAGTGACGTTCTTTCGCATTAAGATTTTGTGCATCCAACTATAAAAGCGCATGACAACCTCTGCTTCCCTCCGCGAAGGGCCTATCTTTTACTTTTATCTCCTATCTTGCTTAAGAGTCATGGTGATCTTAACCTTTCTTTTTTACATTTTATCCTTTGGCAAGCACAGTATGTTGGAAAGATCCTGGTATATATGCCTAATTGGATGTGAGTTTTCATGAACTATTACCGTTGACATTACTCTTGAGGTAAAACGTTGGGAGCCAAAACTATAAGCCCCTATCTTTCTCTGTGTCCGATTAAAACTCCATACCCATAAGTATTGCGTGAGTGTCAGCAATTGTGAAAGACTATATGATAGTTGTGTATGTGGACTTGCTGAAAAGCTCTTATATATTGACTCTTTCCTATGTTATGACAAATTGCAATTGCTCCAATGACTGAGATTATAGTTTGTTAGTTTTCAATGAAGTTTACTATTCATACTTGAAATTGTGATTGAATTATTACTCTAGCATAAGAAATTATATGACAATAATTATGTAAGTTGCTGTTTTAAGAATGATCATGATGCCCTCATGTCCGTATTTTATTTTTATCGGCACCTCTATCTCTAAACATGTGGACATATTTTTTGATTTCGGCTTTCGCTTGAGGACAAGCGAGGTCTAAGCTTGGGGGAGTTGATACGGCCATTTTGCATCATGCTTTTATATCGATATTTATTGCATTATGGGATGTTATTACACATTATGTCACAATACTTATGCCTATTCTCTCTTATTTTACAAGGTTTACATGAAGAGGGAGAATGCCGGCAGCTGGGACTCTGGGCTGGGAAAGGAGCAAATATTAGAGACCTATTCTGCACAGCTCCAAAAGTCCTGAAATTTCACGGAAGACGTTTTCAGAATATATAAAAAATACTCAGCGAAAGAGATTCACCAGGGGGGCCACACCCTGCCCACAAGGGTGGGGGACGCGCCCTACCCCCCTGGGCGCCCCCTACCTCCTGGGCCCCCTGGTGGCCCTCCGGTGGCCATCTTCTGCTATATGAAGTCTTTCGATGGGAAAAAATAGGAAGCCATCTTCTCGGACGAAACTCCACCGCCACGAGGCGGAACCTTGGCGAAACCAATCTAGGGCTCTGGCGGAGGTGTTCTGCCGGGGAAACCTCCCTCCCGGAGGGGGAAATCATCGCCATCGTCATCACCAACACTCCTCTCATCGGGAGAGGGCAATCTCCATCAACATCTTCATCAGCACCGTCTCCTCTCAAAACCCTAGTTCATCTCTTGTATCCAATTCTTGTCTCCAAGTTCGGGATTGGTGCTAGTAGGTTGCTAGTAGTGTTAATTACTCCTCGTAGTTGACGCTAGTTGGTTTATTTGGTGGAAGATCATATGTTCAGATCCTATATGCATATTAATACCCCTCTGATTATGAACATGTTTATGCTTTGTGAGTAGTTATGTTTGTTCCTATGGACATGGGAGAAGTCTTGCTATTAGTAGTCATGTGAATTTGGTATTCGTTCTATATTTTGATGAGATGTATGTTGTCCCTCCTCTAGTGGTGTTATGTGAACGTCGACTACATGATAGTTCACCATTATTTAGGCCTAGAGGAAGGCATTGGGAAGTAATAAGTAGATGATGGTTTGCTAGAGTGACAGAAGCTTAAACCCTAGTTTATGTGTTGCTTCATAAGGGGCTGATTTGGATCCATATGTTTCATGCTATGGTTAGGTTTACCTTAATTCTTTTGTTGTAGTTGTTGATGCTTGCAATAGGGGTTAATCATAAGTGGGATGCTTGTCCAAGTAAGGACAGTGCCCAAGCACCGGTCCACCCACATACCAAATTATCAAAGTACCGAACGCGAATCATATGAGCGTGATGAAAACTAGCTTGATGATATTCCCATGTGTCCTCGGGAGCGCTTTTCTCTATATAATAGTTTGTCCAGGCTTGTCCTTTGCTACAAAAAGGATTGGGCCACCTTGCTGCATTTTATTTACTTTTGTTACTTGTTGCTCGTTACAAATTATCCTATCACAAAACTATCTATTACCACTTGTTTCAATACTTGCAGAGAATACCTTGCTGGAAACCGCTTATCATTTCATTCTGCTCCTCGTTGGGTTCGACACTCTTACTTATCGAAAGGACTATGATAGATCCCCTATACTTGTGGGTCATCAATTCTGCATTAGTAGCGGGAGCAATCGGAGTACTAATAAAATCATTATTATTGATGTTGGAAAAGTCACACAGCTTGGTATTCTCTGGAGTCATCGTGACAAAGCAAGCAATCGAACACACGAGCACACAAAAAGCAAGCGAAGAAGACAAACGTAAGAGGGGCGAAGAAAAGGCAAATCTTTTCGAAAATTGTTTTATAAGTGGGGGGGAGGAAAATGAGAGGCGAATGGCGAATAATGTAATGCAACAGATGAGAGTTTATGATGTGGACTTGGTATGTGTTGACTTGGCGTAGATCTCCCCGGCAACGGTGCCAGAAATTGGCAAGTTGACGGGAGACAAATCTTGACTTGACTTGGCATAAATCTCCCTGGCAACGGCGCCAAAAAATTGGCAAGTTGACGGGAGACAAATCTTGACTTGACTTGGCGTAAATCTCCCCGGCAACGGCGCCAGAAATTCTTCCTACTACTTCTTGAGCCTGTGTTGGTTTTTCCCTTGAAGAGGAAAGGGTGATGCAGGAAAGTAGAGTAAGTATTTCCCTCAGTTTTGAGAACCAAGGCATCAATCCAGTCGGAGACAACGCTCAAGTCACCGAATACCTGCATAAACAAACACCAACTTGCACCCAACGTGATAAAGGGGTTGTCAATCCCTTCATGGTTATTTGCAAAGTCCAATCTGATAGAGATGTATAAACGTTAAAGTAATATTTTTGGTAGTTTTGGTTTATGGAACGGAAAGTAAAAGTTTGCTAAGAAAGTAAACCGGAAACTAAAATAGTAGATCGGAAAATTATATGATGGAAAATGGAAGATTATATGATGGAAAATAGACTCCGGGGCCATAGGTTTCACTAGAGGCTTCTCTCAAGATAGAAAATATTACAGTGAGTGAACAAATTACTGCCGATCAATTGATAGAAAAGCGCAAAGTTATGACGGTATCTAAGGCAATGATCATGAATATAGGCATCACGTCTGTGTCAAGTAGACCGACTCATGCCTGCATCTACTACTATTACTCCACACATCGGCCGACTCCTGCCTGCATCTAGAGTATTAAGTTCATGAAGAACAGAGTAACGCATTAAGTAAGATGACATGATGTAGCGGGATAAACTCAAGTAATATGATGAAAACCCCATCTTATTATCCTTGATGCCAACAATACAATATGTGTCGGTTCCCCTTCTGTCACTGGTATCAAGCACCGCAAGATTAAAACCAAAGCAAAGCACTTCTCCTATTGCAAGAAAAACCAATCTAGTTGGCCAAAAAAAATCGATAGTTCGAAGAGACTTGCAAAGATATCAAATCGTGCATATAAGAATTCAGAGTAGATTCAAATAATATTCATAGATAAGCTAATCATAAATCCACAATTCATCGGATCTCGGCAAACACACCGCAAAAGAGTATTACATCGAATAGATCTCCAAGAACATCAAGGAAAACATGGTATTGAGAATCAAAGAGAGAGAAGAAGCCATCTAGCTACTAGCTATGGACCCGTAAGTCTATGGTAAACCACTCACGCTTCATCAGAGAGGCAATGGTGTTGATGTAGAAGCCCTCCGTGACCGAATACCCCTCCGGAAGGACACCGAAAAAGGCCCCTAGATGGGATCTCATAGGTACAGAAGGTTGCGGTGGTGGAAAAGTGTTTTCGTGGCTCTCCTAGTTGATTTGGGAATATTTGAGAATATATAGGCAGAAGAAATAGGTCGGTGGAGTCACGAGGGGCCCGCAAGGGTGGGTGAGGGAGTCCTGGATTAGGGGGTGTTCGGGTAGCCGGACTATACCTTCAGCCGGACTCCTGGATTATGAAGATACAAGATTGAAGACTTCGTCCCGTGTCTGGATGGGACTTTCCTTGGCGTGGAAGGCAAGCTTGGCGATGCGGATATTGAAGATCTCCTACCATTGTAACCGACTCTATGTAACCCTAACCCTATCCAGTGTCTATATAAACCGGAGGGTTGTAGTCCGTAGGCAATCAACTGCATATACAACAATCATACCATAGGCTAGCTTCTAGGGTTTAGCCTCCTTGATCTCGTGGTAGATCTACTCTTGTACTACCCATATCATCAATATTAATCAAGCAGGACGTAGGGTTTTACCTCCATCAAGAGGGCCCGAACCTGGGTAAAACATCATGTTCCCTGCCTCCTGTTACCATCCGGCCTAGACGCACAGTTCGGGACCCCCTACCCGAGATCCGCCGGTTTTGACACCGACATTGGTGCTTTCATTGAGAGTTCCTCTGTGTCGTCGCCTTTAGGCCTGATGGCTCCTTTGATCATCAACAACGATGCGGTCCAGGGTGAGACTTTTCTCCCCGGACAGATCTTCGTCTTCGGCGGCTTCGCTCTGCGGTCCAATTTGCTCGGCCACCTGGAGTAGATCGAAAGCTACGCCCCTGGCCATCAAGTCAGGTTTGGAAGCTTAAACTACACGGCTCGGAGACTTGATCTTCGACGGGCTCGAGCCACGGCCAAGCGCGCCGCACTATCTCGAGGGGCATGATCTATCCCTGCCCCCGGACAGTGTCCTGGAGGCCGCACACGCATCGGTTCCGACCCCTAACTCAGAGCCTATTGCGCCAATCGAGGATGAGCGGTTGGACGTCACCTCGGGGGCTGCGATCCCGAAAGCAATCGAGCCGAACGCTAGCCCCGCACTCTGCACGGCCCGTGACTCCGAGGATCCGGACTCCTCCCCGGACTCCGAACCCCCCGCGCCCCTGCCAATCGAATCCGATTGGGCGCCGATAATGGAGTTCACCGCCGCAGACATCTTTCAGCATTCGCCTTTTGGCGATATCCTGAACACTCTCAAGTCTCTCTCCTTATCAGGAGAGCCCTGGCCGAACTACGGTCAGCGAGGATGGGATACAGACGATGGAGAAATTCAAAGCCCGCCCACCACCCACTTGGTAGCCACTGTCGACAATTTAAACGACATGCTCAACTTCGACTCCGGAGACATCGACAACATGGATGACGATGCAGGAGATACCGACAAACCAACGCCCATAGGGAATTGGACAGCCACCTCATCTCACGATGTGTACATGGTGGATACCCATAATGGAAGCGACAACGAGGAAAAAGGGGATGGGACGAGAGATCGACCCCCCGAAAAGCAATCAAAGCGTCGGCGTAAACGCTGACCCAAGCCCCGCCTCGACAAAAACCCAGCCATAGAGCAGGGCGAGCCGGTAGACGACGAGCAGGCCTTAGAGAAACCGTCCGAACAGGGCAATATGGATAGAGAAACCGAACATCCCTCCTCCGGCGAAAACGGCATTCCGGACGACCTCATGCCGGATAAACCTATGGAGCAGAAGAATCTCCACAAGAGGCTCGTTGCAACTGCACGCAGCCTAAAAAAGTAGAAGCGGAAGCTAAAAACAGCGGAAGATGCACTCCGCATTAGATGGAGCAAAGTAATCAATACCGCAGATAAATACGGTGACAGTCGCCGCACTAAAAGCTATCCGAAAAGAAAGCTACTGCCTGAATTCGACGAAGAGACCTTAGAGCCCTCGCATGAGAAAGCCACATGGTCGGATAGACGACCCCATAAAGCGGCAAGCGGCGCCACACCTAAATTGGCATGCGACCCACTTAAGGATTCGAATCATGGCCCAGTCAGGTCCATTTATGGGCCAAGAAAGCAAGCTCTCATAAGCAACGCTATGAAGCCATCATCAGAATCTGGCACACCCAAATACAGGGGCGCCGCACACCCCCTATGTTTCACCGATGAGGTTCTGGACTATGAATTCCCAGAGGGATTCAAACCCGTAAACATAGAGGCATATGATGGAACAACAGACCCTGGAGTTTGGATCGAGGATTATATCCTCCACATACACATGGCTAGAGGAGATGATCTCCACGCCATAAAATATTTACCCCTTAAGCTTAAAGGGCCAGCCCATCATTGGCTTAAAAGCCTTCTCGAAAACACAATTGGAAGCTGGGAAGAGCTTGAGGATGCTTTTCGAGCAAACTTTCAAGGGACCTATGTCCGCCCTCCGGATGCAGACGATCTTAGTCACATAACTCAACAGCCTGGAGAATCAGCTCGGCAGTTCTGGAATAGATTCCTCACTAAAAAGAATCAGATAGTCGACTGTCCGGACGTCGAAGCCTTAGCAGCTTTCAGGCATAATGTCCGAGACGAATGGCTCGCCAGACACCTCGGCCAAGAAAAGCCAAGAACAATGGCCACACTAACAAGCCTCATGACCCACTTTTGTGCAGGAGAGGACAGCTGGTTGGCAAGGTGCAGCCCCAGCGACCCAAGTACATCCGAAACTAGGGATGGAAACGGAAAACCGCGACGCAACAAGGACCGTCGCCGGACTAAGGAAAAAAGTTCGAAGAGCACGGCAGTCAATGCCGGATTCAAAGGTTCACGACAAATCACACAAAACCACGCCTCCAGGATAACAGGGACGATCCATCCAACTTAAATAAAATCCTGGACAGGATATGTCAGATACACAGTACTCCGGGGAAGCCTGCTAACCATACCCACAGAGATTGTTGGGTTTTCAAACAATCCGGCAGACTCAATGCCGAACACAAGGGGCTCGACACACCAAGCGAAGACGAGGACGAACTCCAAAAGCAGAGCACCAGAAACAAAAGAACTTCCCACAAGAAGTGAAAACAGTGAACTTACTTCACATAACAAAACGTGCGGCGCCCATAAAGGTATGCACCACACGGCCTATCCCCAAAGGGTCCCGCCACTGGTTGTCAAAACCAATCATCTTCGATCAGCTAGATTATTCTAGAAATATCAAGAATGTAGGCTGGACTGCCTTGATACTCGATCCAATAATTGGCGGACTCCGGTTTTCAAATGTCCTTATGGACGGCGGCAGTGGACTAAACCTGATATATCAGGATACAATCCATCACATGGGGATAAACCCAGCAAGAATCCGCCGCAGGAAAACCTCCTTTCAAGGGGTAACACCTGGTCCGGACACCCATTGTATGGGTTTTCTCCGGCTCGAAGTTATATTCAGCTCTGCCAATAACTTCCGCCGCGAAAAGCTGACCTTCCATATCGTCCCGTTCTCAAGTCGCTATCAAGCACTACTGGGACGCGAAGCTTTCGCCCGCTTTAACACAATACCACCTTATGCATCTCTCACGCTTAAGATGCCCGGTCCACGAGGCATCATCTCTTTGAATGGGAAGCACTAAAGTGCACCTCCCCAAGCGGAGGACTGTGCGGCCGCTTTGACAGCCCCACAGTAAAATGGCCTCACCGGCCAAAAAACTTCGAAATAGGTCATTAAAGACCACGAATGCGGATAGACGAGTTCAGGACAAAATCATCATTGATGCAGGCTTAGTGGCCATATACCCCCACTAGGGGCTCCATGCATATACAATAAGAGACAATAAAGCTCAATTTTATATTTTTTACTTTATACTTTGTTTATTTTAAACTTTTGTTCGACACGACCCGTTTTCAACTTAGTTCTTCTCTTTTATAGATGAACGTCGTGCGGCGCCCGTCCAGGATACGGCACAACGGAGACACAGGCGCAGACGTGCAGTAGGGACCCGTCCTAAAGGATTCTTCTTAGATTAAGACCCTGCGTAAACCTTTTTTACTGTCTCTTGTTGATACATGTCCCCTGGTTTTTTCTAATATAACCAAAGGAGGAGGCTAGCGTCTTGGCATGTGGCCACGTCAGAATTTTTGCACGTACCTGGACACTAGGGGCTTTTTTAATAAAGAGTGTTGTTTCGCCCGCACTCATAAAGACCGAACACCTTAGGGAGTGTTCGGCGTCACGAGTTTTGGCATTATATGCATCAGCTCTGAATCATGTCTTTGGTCAAATGTTGGGTTGCCCGGCTCCTGAGTTCGGCTACCTTATGTTCCGCTCTATTAGCTAAGGTAGCACCAGGAGAACTACTGCGATTGTGCCCCGGTTCGGCCGGGTGAGCACCTCAGTAGAGAAAGCCGAAAACTGACTGTCATGACGTTGCGTGAGACTGGTCAGCCACTCGATGACCTATCGGAATCTATCGGATTCCTCCGCTTTAACGAAGGGCCGCTTCCCGGTCAGGCACATACGCGCCCCAAACTCGGACGAGCGCAGTCGCCACCAAGAGGCTACCTAAATAGTCTCACTGTCAAGCTCCTATGTCTAAGTGAAAGTGTTAAAGCATTATAGTCCGGTTTCCTGGCCCGCTGCGCTATCACCTCCTTTGTAGGACCAAGACGTTGGGTTAAGTGTGAAAATGCGTCTTCTACAAGCACCCCTGCACTATGTGCGTGGGGGCTGAAGCCAACGACTGCCATCTTTCAGATTTTGTATATATATATCTTAAAATGGCCGCACAGGAGGTGTTCCCAATACTTGAAGGTACAAGTATAAAAATGCCACTACAGTTTATCAAAATATTACTTTATAATTACATATGCTATCATAACATAGCATCTTTCGAGCACTGCGTCTCTATTACACGAGCGCCTTCAAGGACTTCCTGAAAATAGTGCTCGGAGGGTACTCGGCTTTTGTCTGAATGTCGGGACGCAACAACGGTGGTCTCCATCTCTGCCCAGTATGTCTTGACACGGGCAAGAGCCATCCTTGCGCCCTCTATGCATGCCGACCTCTTCATTGCATTAATACGCGGCACCGCGTCAAGGAATTGCTGCACCAAGCTGAAATAACTCTATGGCTCCGACCTCCCCGGCCACAGATGACCCATGACGTACTTCATGGCGAGTCCGGACAACCTATTCAATTCGGCCCATTGAGCCAAACGATCGTCCACTGCCAGTGGACGCTCTGGATTGTGAAACTGCGACCAGAAAAGCTTTTCCACTTCGCGATCTTTCTGATCTTGAAAGTGTTCGGTCTCATCAGCAGCACTCGCTGCCAAATCCAGATAGGTATCCTCCACACTCCACATCCGGTCCAACGGAGCAAACTTCGGATCGCAAAATTTCCTTCGCAGCATAAAGGGCTTTCCAGCCGCAATCTGTTTGTCCTGACGCAGCTCCTCCTTCACAGCTATCATCGCAGAGCGCGCGTCCTTGGCATTGGCAACGGCCTTCTCTAAGTCTGTCTGTTTCGGCTGGTCTTCTTTCTCAAGAAGTATGCAACGGTCTGCATCACTCTTTAATTTTTCGGCCATCTCTTCCTTGCTTCGGCAATGAGCAGCCTGTTCGGCTCTCAGCTCTTCAAGGGCTTTCTTGGCAGCTGCATCACTTTCTCTGGCTTGTTCTTTAGCTCGGGCAAGCTCTGCCCTAAGACTCTCCATGGCGGCCGCACCATCTGCATCAAGCACACACATCGTAAGACACCGGCATAAAACTCTTCTTACCTGATGCCGCCCGAGGAATTACATACCTTGAGCCTTATCAAGCCGCTTGTTGACAAGCGCGATGTCGGCATCTGCCACGTCCGGTTGCCGCTTTAGTTCGGCAAAATCATCAGTTCGGCTCGATTCCGGACACCCTGCCACCTACATTCAAAGGCGACATCTTAGACCTGGGATTATGATCCTCCGCGTGCCATCATTTCTTGATGAAGCGCAGAGTCTCAGGGGCTACTATCACATAGGGTGCATCTTATTCATGCGCAACTGATAAAAGTGTACATTATCTAATGTACCTCAAAACCCATCAGTAAACTTTTGACGGCCTCATGTAATCCGCTCTCTGCGGATGAGATCCTTTCAATCACCGTGCCCATCAACGCACGGTGCTCCTCCGAGATAGAAGCTCGCCCCAGCAGAATCTTTAGCTCCTCCGGCCGAGCACCAGACGGTGCTGGACTTGTCCCACGACCTCTTTCGAGGGCCGGACACAGAGAACCTCGGGGGGCCACATAGCTATCTTCTACCCCTGCCGGATTCGGAGAAACCCTCCGCAACGATACCTCAGGGTCGCCCGCCTCGCTAGGCGGCAAGGCAGGGGGAGGCGTCCCGCTCTCCATCATCTCCAGAAGGAGATCCCTCGAAGACGAGCTCTGCTGAGAAGGGCTGAGGTCCGAGCTACAAGGTAAAAATTTGGTTAATCTTCTCAGATATAAATCAAGGATTTCACTCATCCCTCAAAAGGAAAATCTTTCTCTACTTACGGCTCGCTGGAGGGCTGATCCCCTTGAGGGTGTAGTCCGGCCGAGGAACTCCCCGGCGTCGGACCCCCTGACGAGGATCTTTTCCCCAGCTTCGAGGCCATGGTTTCCAGGTCGTCAGAGGCGGCTCTCTTCTTCCCCTTGGGAGAGGAATTGTCGGTTCCTCCCTTCGGAGCAGCCTCATTCGAGGAGGCCATAGTTTCCTTGTCCTCCCCCTTGCTTCCCTCCAAAGGCATTATCTGCAGCATCCTGACCAGCACGGGATCCGGCCTGGTTTCGGGAAGGGGAGCCGGACACCTGATCAGCTTTGCCTTCGCTATCCACTCCTGTTTAAAAGGACGGCTCTTTTAGGGGCAAGTTTATGACAATTATACGGATAGAAGGTCCGGGCACAAGGTTGCTTACTTGAGTATCCGGGCAATTGCAGCTTAGGCCTGCATCCTCGGTTAAATCCGGACACATCTCTTGTGATCCGAAGAACAGTTTATACATCTCCGCGGGCGTTGCGCCCATGAAATTCCGGAGAGCTCGCGGTCCCTCTGGATTAAACTCCCATAGGCGAAGGGAGCGACGTTTGCCAGGCAATATTCGGTGAATCAGCATGACCTGCGTCACCTTGACCAGGCTGAGGTCTCCTTCCAAGAGATCCTTAATACGGCCCTGTAACAAGGGCACGTCTTTGGGTAAACCCCAATCTAACCCTCTGTTAACCCATGACGCTAGCCATGGTGGGGGACCCGAGCGAAAGGCAGGAAGCGCCACCCACTTGGTGCTCCGGGGAATGGTGACATAAAACCACTCTCGTTGCCACAAGCCTAGCTCCTCTTGGAAAGAGCCCTCGGGCCATGGAGCATCAGCATTTTTGCTTATAACAGCGCCTCCGCACTCTGCGTGCCGTCCCTTGATCATCTTCGGCTCCACTTTGAAAGTCTTGAGCCATAATCCGAAGTGAGGGGTAACACGGAGGAACGCTTCGCATACAACGATAAACAAGGAGATATGGAGGATGGACTCTGGAGCTAAGTCGTGGAATTCCAGCCCGTAATAAAACAGCAGTCCCCTCACAAAGGGGTCCATCGGGAAGCCTAACCCTCGAAGGAAGTGAGACACGAACACTACGCTCTCACCGGGCTGGGGACTGGGGATAGCCTGCCTTTGAGTAGGCAACCTGTGCGAAATTTCGGCGGTCAAGAACTTAGCCTCTCTCAAATTTGGCATGTCCTCCTCCGTGACGGAGGAGGGCATCCCTCGGCCTTGAAGGTCAGAACCGGACATTGTCATGTTGGGGAACGCAGTAATTTCAAAAAAATTCCTACGCACACGCAAGATCATGGTGATGCATAGCAACGAGGGGGAGAGTCTGATCTACGTACCCTTGTAGATCACAACGGAAGCGTTGACACAACGTAGAGGAAGTAGTCGTACGTCTTCTTCTCGATCCGACCGATCCAAGCACCGTTACTCCGGCACCTCCGAGTTCTTAGCACACGTTCAGCTCGATGACGTTCCTCGGGCTCCGATCCAGCAAAGCGTCGAGGAAGAGTTCCGTCAGCACGACGGCGTGGTGACGATCTTGATGTACTACCGACGCAGGGCTTTGCCTAAGCACTGCAATGGTATGATCGAGGTGGAATTTGGTGGCAGGGGGCACCGCACACGGCTAAGGAACGATCTCAAGGATCAACTTGTGTGCCTTGGGGTGTCCCCTGCCCCCGTATATAAAGGATGAAAGGGGGGAGGCTGGCCGGCCAAAGGAGGGAGGCGCAGGAGGAGTCCTACTCCTACCGGGAGTAGGACTCCCCCCCCCCAATCCTATTCCAACTAGGACTCCTTGGAAAAAAGGGAGAGGAAAAGAGAGAGAGGTGGCCGTCCACCTCTCCTAGTCCTAATAGGACTAGGGGAGGGGGGAGGCGCGCAGCCCTCCTTGGCAGCCCCTTTCACCTTTCCACAATGGCCCATGTAGGCCCATTTGGCTCCCGGGGGGGTTCCGGTAACCCTCCCGGTATTCCGGTAAAATCCCGATTTCACCCGGAACACTTCCGATGTCCAAACATAGGCTTCCAATATATCAATCTTTATGTCTCGACCATTTCGAGACTCCTCGTCATGTCCGTGATCACATCCGGGACTCCAAACAACCTTCGGTACATCAAAATGCATAAACTCATAATAACTGTCATCGTAACGTTAAGCGTGCGGACCCTACGGTTCGAGAACGATGTAGACATGACCGAGACACGTCTCCGGTCAATAACCAATAGCGGGACCTGGATGCCCATATTGGCTCCTACATATTCTACGAAGATCTTTATCGGTCAGACCGCATAACAACATACGTTGTTCCCTTTGTTATCGGTATGTTACTTGCCCGAGATTCGATCGTCGGTATCCAATACCTAGTTCAATCTTGTTACCGGCAAGTCTCTTTACTCGTTCCGTGATACATCATCTCACAACTAACATATTAGTTGCAGTGCTTGCAAGGCTTATGTGATGTGCATTACCGAGAGGGCCCAGAGATACCTCTCCGACATTCGGAGTGACAAATCCTAATCTCGAAATACGCCAACCCAACATCTACCTTTGGAGCCACCTGTAGTACTCCTTTATAATCACCCAGTTACGTTGTGACGTTTGGTAGTACCCAAAGTGTTCCTCCGGCAAACGGGAGTTGCATAATCTCATAGTCATAGGAACATGTATAAGTCATGAAGAAAAGCAATAGCAACATACTAAATGATCGGGTGCTAAGCTAATGGAATGGGTCATGTCAATCAGATCATTCAACTAATGATGTGACCTCGTTAATCAAATAACAACTCTTTGTTCATGGTTAGGAAACATAACCATCTTTGATTAATGAGCTAGTCAAAGTAGAGGCATACTAGTGACACTCTGTTGGTCTATGAATTCACACATGTATTATGTTTCCGGTTAATACAATTCTAGCATGAATAATAAACATTTATCATGATATAAGGAAATAAATAATAACTTTATTATTGCCTCTAGGGCATATTTCCTTCAGTCTCCCACTTGCACTAGAGTCAATAATCGTGGAAGAGGCTTAGTCAACGGGTCTGCAACATTCAGATCCGTATGTATCTTGCAAATCTCTATGTCTCCCACCTGGACTAGATCCCGGATGGAATTGAAGCGTCTTTTGATGTGTTTGGTCCTTTTGTGAAATCTGGATTCCTTTGCCAAAGCAATTGCACCAGTATTGTCACAAAAGATTTTCATTGGACCCGATGCACTAGGTATGACACCTAGATCGGATATGAACTCCTTCATCCAGACTCCTTCGTTCGCTGCTTCTGAAGAAGCTATGTATTCCGCTTCACATGTAGATCCCGCTACGACGCTTTGTTTAGAACTGCACCAACTGATAGCTCCACCGTTTAAAGTAAACACGTATCCGGTTTGCGATTTAGAATCGTCCGGATCAGTGTCAAAGCTTGCATCAACGTAACCTCTTACGGTGAGCTCTTTGTCACCTCCATATACGAGAATCATATCCTTAGTCCTTTTCAGGTATTTCAGGATGTTCTTGACCGCTGTCCAGTGATCCACTCCTGGATCACTTTGGTACCTCCCTGCTATACTTATAGCAAGGCACACATCAGGTCTGGTACACAGCATTGCATACATGATAGAGCCTATGGCTGAAGCATAGGGAACATCTTTCATTTTCTCTCTATCTTCTGCAGTGGTCGGGCATTGAGTCTGACTCAACTTCACACCTTGTAACACAGGCAAGAACCCTTTCTTTGCTTGATCCATTTTGAACTTCTACAAAATCTTGTCAAGGTATGTGCTTTGTGAAAGTCCAATTAAGCGTCTTGATCTATCTCTATAGATCTTTATGCCTAATATGTAAGCAGCTTCACCGAGGTCTTTCATTGAGAAACTTTTATTCAAGTATCCCTTTATGATATCCAGAAATTCTATATCATTTCCAATCAGTAATATGTCATCCACATATAATATCAGAAATGCTACAGAGCTCCCACTCACTTTCTTGTAAATACAGGCTTCTCCAAAAGTCTGTATAAAACCAAATGCTTTGATCACACTATCAAAGCGTTTATTCCAACTCCGAGATGCTTGCACCAGTCCATAAATGGATCGCTGGAGTTTGCACGCTTTGTTAGCTCCCTTTGGATCGACAAAACCTTCCGGTTGCATCATATACAACTCTTCTTCCAGAAATCCATTTAGGAATGCAGTTTTTACATCCATTTGCCAAATTTCATAATCATAAAATGCGGCAATTGCTAACATGATTCTGACAGACTTAAGCATCGCTACGGGTGAGAAAGTCTCATCGTAGTCAACTCCTTGAACTTGTCGAAAACCTTTTGCGACAAGTCGAGCTTTGTAGACAGTAACATTACCATCAGCGTTAGTCTTTTTCTTAAAGATCCATTTATTCTCAATTGCTTGTCGATCATCGGGCAAGTCAACCAAAGTCCATACTTTGTTCTCATACATGGATCCCATCTCAGATTTCATGGCTTCAAGCCACTTTGCGGAATCTGGGCTCACCATCGCTTCTTCATAGTTCGTAGGTTCATCATGATCTAGCAGCATGACTTCCAGAACAGGATTACCGTACCACTCTGGTGCGGATCTTACTCTGGTTGATCTACGAGGTACAGTAGTATCTTGATCTAAAGTTTCATGATCATCATCATTAACTTCCTCTCTTATTGGTGTAGGTCTCACAGAAACAGTTTTTTGTGATGTACTATTTCCCAATAACGGAGTAGGTACAGTTACCTCGTCAAGTTCTACTTTCCTCCCACTCACATCTTTCGAGAGAAACTCCTTCTCAAGAAAGTTTCCGAATTTAGCAACGAAAGTCTTGCCTTCGGATCTGTGATAGAAGGTGTATCCAATAGTTTCCTTTGGATATCCTATGAAGACACATTTCTCCGATTTGGGTTCGAGCTTATCAGGTTGAAGCTTTTTCACATAAGCATCGCATCCCCAAACTTTAAGAAACGACAACTTTGGTTTCTTGCCAAACCACAGTTCATAAGGCGTCGTCTCAACGGATTTTGATGGTGCCCTATTTAACGTGAATGCGGCCATCTCTAAAGCATAACCCCAGAACGATAGCGGTAAATCAGTAAGAGACATCATAGATCGCACCATATCTAGTAAAGTACGATTACGACGTTCGGACACACCATTACGTTGTGGTGTTCCGGGTGGCGTGAGTTGCGAAACTATTCCACAATTTTTCAAATGTATACCAAACTCGTAACTCAAATATTCTCCTCCACGATCAGATCGTAGAAACCTTATTTTCTTGTTACGATGATTTTCAACTTCACTCTGAAACTCTTTGAACTTTTCAAACGTTTCAGATTTGTGTTTCATTAAGTAGATATACCCATATCTGCTTAAATCATCTATGAAAGTGAGAAAATAACGATATCCGCCACGAGCCTCAATATTCATCGGACCACATACATCGGTATGTATGATTTCCAACAAATCTGTTGCTCTCTCCATAGTACCGGAGAACGGTGTTTTAGTCATCTTGCCCATGAGGCATGGTTCGCAAGTACCAAGTGATTCATAATCAAGTGGTTCCAAAAGTCCATCAGTATGGAGTTTCTTCATGCGCTTTACACCGATATGACCTAAACGGCAGTGCCACAAATAAGTTGCACTATCATTATCAACTCTGCATCTTTTGGCTTCAACATTATGAATATGTGTATCACTACTATCGAGATTCAACAAAAATAGACCACTTTTCAAAGGTGCATGACCATAAAAGATATTACTCATATAAATAGAACAACCATTATTCTCTGATTTAAAAGAATAACCGTTTCGCATTAAACAAGATCCAGATATAATGTTCATGCTCAACGCTGGCACCAAATAACAATTATTTAGGTCTAATATTAATCCCGAAGGTAGATGTAGAGGTAGCGTGCCGACCGCGATCACATCGACTTTGGAACCGTTTCCCACGCGCATCGTCACCTCGTCCTTTGCTAGTGTCTGCTTATTCTGTAGTCCCTGTTTCGAGTTGCAAATATTAGCAACAGAACCAGTATCAAATACCCAGGTGCTACTGCGAGCATTAGTAAGGTACACATCAATAACATGTATATCACATATACCTTTGTTCACCTTGCCATCCTTCTTATCCGCCAAATACTTGGGGCAGTTCCGCTTCCAGTGACCAGTCTGCTTGCAGTAGAAGCACTCAGTTTCAGGCTTAGGTCCAGACTTGGGTTTCTTCTCTTGAGCAGCAACTTGCTTGCCGTTCTTCTTGAAGTTCCCCTTCTTCTTCCCTTTGCCCTTTTTCTTGAAACTAGTGGTTTTGTTAACCATCAACACTTGATGCTCCTTCTTGATTTCTACCTCCGCAGCTTTCAGCATTGCGAAGAGCTCGGGAATAGTCTTGTTCATCCCTTGCATATTATAGTTCATCACAAAGCTCTTGTAGCTTGGTGGCAGTGATTGGAGAATTCTGTCAATGACGCAATCATCCGGAAGTGTAACTCCCAATTGAATCAAGTGATTATTATACCCAGACATTTTGAGTATATGCTCACTGACAGAACTGTTCTCCTCCATCTTGCAGCTATAGAACTTATTGGAGACTTCATATCTCTCAATCCGGGCATTTGCTTGAAATATTAACTTCAACTCCTGGAACATCTCATATGCTCCATGACGTTCAAAACATCGTTGAAGTCCCGGTTCTAAGCCGTAAAGCATGGCACACTGAACTATTGAGTAGTCATCAGCTTTGCTCTGCCAGACGTTCATAACTTCTGGTGTTGCTCTTGCAGCAGGCCTGGCACTCAGCGGTGCTTCCAGGACGTAATTCTTCTGTGCAGCAATGAGGATAATCCTCAAGTTACGGACCCAGTCCGTGTAATTGCTACCATCATCTTTCAACTTTGCTTTCTCAAGGAACGCATTAAAATTCAACGGAACAACAGCACGAGCCATCTATCTACAATCAACATAAA
Organism: Triticum monococcum; assembly: GCA_034509565.1. NCBI lineage: Eukaryota > Viridiplantae > Streptophyta > Magnoliopsida > Poales > Poaceae > Triticum > Triticum monococcum. The sequence continues at coordinate 106,619,765 of CM067844.1, forward strand.
CAAGCAAGATACTATCAGGTACTAAGTTCATGATAATTTTTAAGTTCAGTTAATCAAATTTACTTAAGAACTCCCACTTAGATAGACATCCCTCTAATCCTCTAAGTGATTACGTGATCCAAATCAACTAAACCATAACCGATCATCACGTGAGATGGAGTAGTTTTCAATGGTGAACATCAACATGTTGATCATATCTACTATATGATTCACGCTCGACCTTTCGGTCTCCGTGTTCCGAGGCCATATCTGTATATGCTTGGCTCGTCAAGTATAACCTGAGTATTCTGCGTGTGCAACTGTTTTGCACCCGTTGTATTTGAACGTAGAGCCTATCACACCCGATCATCACGTGGTGTCTCAGCACGAAGAACTTTTGCAACGGTACATACTCAGGGAGAACACTTCTTGATAATTTAGTGAGAGATCATCTTATAATGCTACCGTCAATCAAAGCAAGATAAGATGCATAAAAGGATAAACATCACATGCAATCAATATAAGTGATATGATATGGCCATCATCATCTTGTGCTTTGTGATCTCCATCTCTGAAGCACCGTCATGATCACCATCGTCACCGGCGCGACACCTTGATCTCCATCGTAGCATCATTGTCGTCTCGCCAATCTTATGCTTCCACAACTATCACTACCGCTTAGTAATAAAGTAAAGCATTACATCGCGATTGCATTGCATACAATAAAGCGACAACCATATGGCTCCTGCTAGTTGTCGATAACTCGGTTACAAAACATGATCATCTCATACAATAAAATCAGCATCATGCCTTGACCATATCACATCACAAAATACCCTGCAAAAAAAAGTTAGACGTCCTCTACTTTGTTGTTGCAAGTTTTACGTGGCTGCTACGGGCTTAAGTAAGAACTCATCTCACCTACGCATCAAAACCACAACGATAGTTTGTCAAATAGACTCCGTTTTAACCTTCTCAAGGACCGGGCGTAGCCATACTTGGTTCAACTAAAGTTGGAGAGACAGTCTTCCGCAAGCCATCTATGTGCAAAGCACGTCGAGGGAACCGGTCTCGCGTAAGAGTACGCGTAAGGTTGGTCCGGATCGTCTCGTCCAACAATACCGCCGAACCAAAGTATGACATGCTGGTAGGCAGTATGACTTGTATCGCCCACAACTCACTTGTGTTCTACTCGTGCATATAACATCAAACCATAAAAACCTAGGCTCTGATACCACTGTTGGGGAACGCAGTAATTTCAAAAAAATTCCTACGCACACGGAAGATCATGGTGATGCATAGCAACGAGGGGGAGAGTCTGATCTACGTACCCTTGTAGATCGCAACGGAAGCGTTGACACAACGTAGAGGAAGTAGTCGTACGTCTTCTTCCCGATCCGACCGATCCAAGCACCGTTACTCCGGCACCTCCGAGTTCTTAGCACACGTTCAGCTCGATGACGTTCCTCGGGCTCCGATCCAGCAAAGCATCGAGGAAGAGTTCCGTCAGCACGACGGCGTGGTGACGATCTTGATGTACTACCGATGCAGGGCTTCGCCTAAGCACTGCAATGGTATGATCGAGGTGGAATTTGGTGGCAGGGGGGCACCGCACACGGCTAAGGAACGATCTCAAGGATCAACTTGTGTGTCTTGGGTTGTCCCCTGCCCCCGTATATAAAGGATGAAAGGGGGGAGGCTGGCCGGCCAAAGGAGGGAGGCACAGGAGGAGTCCTACTCCTACCGGGAGTAGGACTCCCCCCCCCCCAATCCTATTCCAACTAGGACACCTTGGAAAAAAGGGAGAGGAAAAGAGAGAGAGGTGGCCGGCCACCTCTCCTAGTCCTAATAGGACTAGGGGAGGGGGGAGGCGCACAGCCCTCCTTGGCAGCCCCTTTCACCTTTCCACAATGGCCCGTGTAGGCCCATTTGGCTCCCGGGGGGGTTCCGGTAACCCTCCCGGTATTCCGGTAAAATCCCGATTTCACCCGGAACACTTCCGATGTCCAAACATAGGCTTCCAATATATCAATCTTTATGTCTCGACCATTTCGAGACTCCTCATCATGTCCGTGATCACATCTGGGACTCCGAACAACCTTCGGTACATCAAAATGCATAAACTCATAATAACTGTCATCGTAACGTTAAGCGTGCGGACCCTACGGTTCGAGAACGATGTAGACATGACCGAGACACGTCTCCGGTCAATAACCAATAGCGGGACCTGGATGCCCATATTGGCTCCTACATATTCTACGAAGATCTTTATCGGTCAGACCGCATAACAACATACGTTGTTCCCTTTGTCATCGGTATGTTACTTGCCCGAGATTCGATCGTCGGTATCCAATACCTAGTTCAATCTCGTTACCGGCAAGTCTCTTTACTCGTTCCGTGATACATCATCTCACAACTAACATATTAGTTGCAGTGCTTGCAAGGCTTATGTGATGTGCATTACCGAGAGGGCCCAGAGATACCTCTCCGACATTCGGAGTGACAAATCCTAATCTCGAAATACGCCAACCCAACATCTACCTTTGGAGCCACCTGTAGTACTCCTTTATAATCACCCAGTTACGTTGTGACGTTTGGTAGTACCCAAAGTGTTCCTCCGGCAAACGGGAGTTGCATAATCTCATAGTCATAGGAACATGTATAAGTCATGAAGAAAAGCAATAGCAACATACTAAACGATCGGGTGCTAAGCTAATGGAATGGGTCATGTCAATCAGATCATTCAACTAATGATGTGACATCGTTAATCAAATAACAACTCTTTGTTCATGGTTAGGAAACATAACCATCTTTGATTAATGAGCTAGTCAAAGTAGAGGCATACTAGTGACACTCTGTTGGTCTATGTATTCACACATGTATTATGTTTCCGGTTAATACAATTCTAGCATGAATAATAAACATTTATCATGATATAAGGAAATAAATAATAACTTTATTATTGCCTCTAGGGCATATTTCCTTCATGTCAAAGGTCCGAAGCGCCTGGAATCTGGAGCCTAGGGTGTTGGAACTCGAGGCGACGGGTGAACTCGCTTGAGATTGAAAAAAGGAGTAAGGCCCCCGTCTCTTTATAAGAGGTTGAATACCAGGAGCCCTCCCCATAACCGTTTGGGATTCGCCTTTAATCAAGAAAACATGCTAACGGGCATGATTGGGTTACCCACGTCCGTATTGATGAGAATCCCGTGAAAGGGGGGCACACGATCTCTGCTTTGACAAGACGTGCCAAGGAAACTGCCTCGCAAAACACGCTGAGGTGGAGAAGTAAAAATGATTCGAGTGAAGGACTTGGCTGTAGTGTGATGACGCACTGCGGAATACGTTAGCAGATTTGATTTGTGTTAATATTATTCTCTCTACGGCAATATGTGGAAGCTTATTTTGCAGAGCCGGACACTACTCTTGGTGTTTACAATCTTCTATGAAGGACTTGGAGGAGGAACCCGCCTTGCAGTGCCGAAGACAATTTGCACGCCAGACTCGTCGTCATTGAAGCCTGGTTCGGGGGCTACTGAGGGAGTCCTGGATTAGGGGGTGTTCGGGTAGCCGGACTATACCTTCAGCCGGACTCCTGGATTATGAAGATACAAGATTGAAGACTTCATCCCGTGTCCGGATGGTACTTTCCTTGGCGTGGAAGGCAAGCTTGGCGATGCGGATATTCAAGATCTCCTACCATTGTAACCGACTCTATGTAACCCTAACCCTATCCGGTGTCTATATAAACCGGAGGGTTGTAGTCCGGAGGGTTGAATTCTCCAAACCCTTCCCTTTACATTCTTGCAAGTTGCATGCTTTACTTTCTGCTGCCAATATACTCTTTGCATGCTTGCTTGAATTGTGTGATGATTGCTTGACTTGTCCTAAAATAGCTAAAATCTGCCAAGAACTAAAATTGGGAAAAGGTCAAGTTTTTATTTGGTCAAGTAGTCTAATCACCCCCCTCTAGACATACTTTCGATCCTACAAGTGGTATCAGAGCTTTGGTCTCCATTTGCTTTGATCTCCATAGCTTTTGGTGGTCATAGCCTTGGTTTCACAACCTAGGAGAGTATGGCGTCCAGCGAGGGAAATTATCACCATAGAGGTCCTTACTTTGATGGTACTAATTTTGCTAGTTGGAAGCATAAGTTGAAAATGCATATTCTTGGACATAACCCCGCCGTTTGGGCTATTGTGTGTGTTGGTTTGCAAGGTGACTTCTTTGATGGGAGAGAACCAAACTGTGAAGCTACCGCGGATGAATTGAAGATGTTGCAATACAATGCTCAAGCTTGTGATATTCTCTTCAACGGATTATGCCCCGAAGAATTCAACAAAATCAGCCGTCTTGAGAATGCAAAGGAAATTTGGGACACTTTGATTGATATGCACGAAGGTACCGACTCCGTCAAGGAATCCAAGTTGGATGTGCTTCAAAGTCAACTTGACAAGTTCAAAATGAAGGATGGTGAAGGTGTCGCTGAAATGTACTCTAGGCTTCCTCTCATCACAAATGAGATTGCCGGCTTAGGAAGTGAAGAGATGACCGATAGATTCATCATCAAGAAGATCCTAAGAGCCTTGGATGGAAAGTATGATACCGTGTGCACGTTGATCCAAATGATGCCCAATTACAAAGATCTCAAGCCAATGGAAGTGATTGGAAGAATTGTTGCTCATGAGATGTCACTTAAGGATAAAGAGGAACTTCACAACAAATCATGTGGTGCCTACAAAGCCTCATGTGAAGCCCCTACGTCATCAAGTGAGAGACAAAACTTCAACGAAGAATTGAGCTTAATGGTGAAGAACTTCAACAAGTTCTACAAGAGTAGAAACAAAGATAGAAGCTTCAAGTCAAGGTCCTACAATGACAAAAGATCTTCTAGTCGAGAGCGAAACTGCTACAATTGTGGAAGACCCGGACACTATTCCAATGAGTGTATGGCTCCCTACAAGAGAAGAGAAGATTCTCCAAAAAGAAGAAGCAAAGATTCACCACCAAGAGAGAGAAGGAGTAGAGATGATCGTTATGAACGAAGGTACTCACGGAGAAGCAAGGATTCGGAAAGGAAGGAAAAATCATCAAGGAGCTACACAAAACGAAGACATCAAGCTCATGTTGGTGAATGGGTATCCGGCTCCGACTCCGACAGCCACTCCGAGAGAAGTTATCACTCCGACTCCGAAGATACTCAAGATGAAGGTGTTGCCGGCCTAGCACTTGTGTCATCCAACTCCTACGACATATTTGATTCACCAAATGAAGGAATTGGAAGATTCTTCATGGCCAAAGGTCCTAAGGTAATACACCCCGAGTATGTTGATTTTAATAGTGATGAAGATGACTTGTTAGGCGATGATGATTTGCTGGTTGACAACTCTAGTGATGAATACTATAATGAAACGTCAATTAACCATGCTAATCAAGATAAAACGAATGGCAATGATAAGGAGAAGACTGAGGCTCTAACTAAAGAACTAAACACTCTTAAGTTAGCTCATGAAACTATCTTCGAAGATCATCGAGAACTTTTAAGAGCTCATGAGAAATTACGCTTTGAAAAGCTCAATCTTGAGCAAGAGCATGAGTTTTTAAAAGCAATCAATGATGGTCTCCGCAAGAAAAGTTCTTCTTACATTGCCAAGCGTTTACTCTTATCCACTTACATGCCTCAAGTCAAATCCAGTAACAAGAACATGAAAGATTCTTCCTCTAGTAGTAACAATGATCATGCTAAATCCAATATTGTTGCTTCTAGTAGTTCTCTTGATTCCACTAATGATTCTCTTAGACAAGTTACACTTGAGCAAGAAAATAGCTTATTGAAGGGAATTATAGAGAAAGGACTGTACAAAAGCCTTGCCGGGAGTAAGCAATTCGAGGAAATTGTGCGCAAGCAAGGAATGCACCGGAAGAATCAAGGTGTTGGTTTTGAACGAAAGTTCAATGCCAATGGAGTTGAGCAGGAAGAAGATCAATACCCCAAGACAAAGTTTGTTCCTCAACAAGAGAAGTATGATACTTCCTTCAAGGGGACACAAGCTCAAGATGATCTTCCACCACAAGACTACAAGCAAAAAGGCAAGGACAAGCTTCAAGAGGAAATTGATGCATTTGAAGAAGCTCCTAAGACCTTAGTCAAGTGGATTCCCAAGACTACTTCAAGTTCCACTTCGTCAAGTACGACTACAACTCCAAGGATTCCCATCAAGATGATGTGGATCCAAAAGAAGAAGAACTAGAGAGTTCTTGAGGGTGACTCCGCCAACATACTTCACTCTTATCATTTTGGCAAGAACAAGTGCAATCAACTTCCACATCTTGCACTAGTTCAAGGAGTCACAAACCCTCTTGTTGGTAAGACAAGGGACAAGGTAACATAAAAGTTTTCATGGACATCATCTTGTGTGTGCATCACTCTATGTCTATGGATATCCTTGTTTGTTCCTTGTGGGACTAGCCCATGTAGGTATTGAAAGTGCAATTCACTCAAATGGATAGCTCCAAGTGATCTACATCAACATTGAGCATCCACATCTTCAACATCTACATGAAGTCATCATCGACAAAACCCAAGGTTAGTTCATCCCTCTTAGGGGAGATATCACATCTAGGGGGAGCTTTACTCTAAGACTTGAGCTAGAGCAACTCTAAAGATGTGAACACAACAATGCTTTATGTAAAAGTGGTAACCCCACTTGAGCTTAAACGATGAGTATGACCTATGATCAAGTGTTCTCACTTGACTCCTAAGTCAATATACTCATATATAGATGACCTAGTCATCGCAAATTGCTTGATAGATGCTAGAATTGGTTGTGCATGCTTTGTCACATATTTCATTTGCCATCTTATTGTGTGAGCATGTTGGTTGCATATTTTACTCATTCAAGGACATCCACTTGTTGCTTTGATTGTTTGGATTTATTTCTTTTTGCCAAGTGGATGGACAAGAATGCCTAAGAACCTCCTCTAGCTATCTATGCTTTTCTCGTCTCAAACTCTATTCATGCTACATCACAAAATTTGATCAAGTCAGATTCGAACCACTCTGTGTGAGGAGCGCTCGGAGTCCCCGATTCGTCATAGACTTAAACTTCCAAAACCTCTTTGTGATTCTCGGTCTGACCGATTCCCCACTTTCGGTCCTACCGAGATCATTAAGTTGATCTAGGTTTTCGATCTCGGTGCAACCGATTTGAACCTTTCGGTCACACCGAGTTGCAGTAACTACTCGCAGTTATGCATCTCGGTGCCACCGAGTTGTTCCACTCGGTCACACCGACAGGGTCGGGCTATATATAGTCACGGGCAAAAATTTGGAAATTTCTCCGAACCCCTTCGCCCGCGCGATAGCCTGCTCTGCCAACTTGGTCTCCGGATCCTCTCCTCGCCGCCAGCAGCCTCCTGTCGCTCGTCTCCGTTGCCGTCAACGGGAATTCTACCCCGCCGTTGCCGCCGTAGCGAGTCTCCGCCGCACTAGGGTATGGACTCGATCTTTGTGCTATTCTCCAATCCGATTCCTAGCACATTGTGATCATCATGATTCTTGCCACGTTTGATAAACTCCTATCCAGTCAATTAACTCGTAGATTAGGTTTAATTTGAAAATTTTAGGGTTAGGTTTCCGCCGAAACCATCTCGGACCCACCGAGTTGAAAAACTCGGTCCCACCGATTTGGCTTATGCCATTGCACAAGTGAGACTCGGTCTGACCGAGAATTACATATTGGTGTGACCGATTTTGGAATTCTGTGAAACCCTAGCAGTCTCGGTGCCACCGAACTATGACTCGGTCTAACCGAGTTCACTAGTTTAGGTTCCAAAACTGCTTCGGTATCACCGAGTTTAAAAATCGGTAGATCCGATATGCTTTCAGTGGGAAACTAAAACTAAGTTTTTGGATTATTCTTTTGCAAAAGTCTCTGCATTTTGTGATGCTCATCTACTCTATCTCATCTATAACCTATTCACAGGGTCAGCAGTCAGAGTTTGCATCATGTTAGACCAAAGTGATAGCCAGAACCTGTCAGAACAGCAAGTGCAGCTGAGTGAGGGCACTAGTCCCTCAAGTTCCTCAGATGATGGCAGCAGGAACACCCCTAGCAATCTGCCTAAGGCTGCCACACGACAAAGAAAGAAGAGAACCTCAGACTCAGAAGATGAGGATTATGTGGCAGAAGAGGAAGCAACCTCCAAGAGAGTTGAGCCAGCACAGGGTACAAAGCTAGGGTTGAAGTTCAAAAGGCCAGCAGGCAGGCAGCCTATGTCCAAGGCAAGAGCTTCAACTGAGAAGCCCACTCCCATTGAGCCAGTTGCTGCTGAGGGCAAGAAGAGGAAATAAAGGGTGAAGAAAACTGTAGCCAGAGTGCTTGGCAAAGCTTCCATCATGGAAGATGAGGAGGAAGAAGAAGAGGTGGCTGCACCAGCACGAAAAGCACCCAAGCTGATGGGTGATGCCATAAGGTCAGGGGGAGCTGCTTCCAAGGCCAAGTCTGCTCCAAAGCCCAAGCCAAAGAGGAATACAAGAAGCATCCCAGCTGCTGAGAAGAACAAGGCCCCAGTGCCTGAAGCTGTAGAAGAAGAGGAAGAGAATGTCCTCAGAAAGCTCAAGCCCAATATCCTAGACCACAACGATGCTCATCCTGTGGCTGAGGATATGAAACTCAGGAGAGATTCAGGGCTCCGGAAGTGGAGAGAAGCAGACCCGTATGCTTCAAGGAGAAGGACTGCAGTGGACTACAGGTTTCACACCAAAGAGCAGCAAGACTTCTATGAGACAGTGCTGCTAGACAAGAAGCCCATTTTCTGTGACATGAGATGGGTCGATTGGCAATACATCAAGGATAACGAGGAGTACTTCCCTGGAGTGCAGGACAGCTTCAAGGCGTGTGGAGTAGAGGACTTTGTTGGGCAGAAGCTCACAAAGTGGAACGAGGAACTCATCCTGCAGTTCTACTCCATAGCCCATTTTTATCCAGATGGTAGGATAATTTGGATGTCAGAGGGTACGAGGTACCAGTCCATAGTTTCAAGTTGATGCTAAGAAGAATGGGCTCAGCTGATAAATGCCCCAGAGGAGCAAGCAGATGACTTGGACGTTTCTGCTAAGAAGAAGATGGACCACAACTCTATGTCCAACATGTACAAGGAGATTCCAAATGAAGCACTTGACACTTTCAAGTTTGGCTCAGTACACTATCTTCTATCAGGGCTGCCCACTATCAACTGGATACTAAGACACACCTTATTGCCCAAGTCTGGAGATCACAAGATGATCAGAGGCCACGCCATCAACTTGCTTCATATCTTTGACGTGCCTCAGAAATTCAAGGTGATGAGCCTAATGGTAGAGACCATTAAAAGGATAGCAGCAGACCAGAAGAGGAGCTATGGATATGCCCCACAAATTCAGGAGCTCATCAACTCCAAGATGGGCACGGGCATATACCTCTTGGACAAGGAACACCTGCCTATCCGTCCGGACTTTGAAATAACCAAGTGGTCATGACTGAGAGTGAGCCATCATCTGCCCAAGCACAAGCCAAGAAGGATAAGGCTAGGAAGGAGAAAGCTGCCAAGATGCCTACTCAAGCGGAGGCATCTGAGTATTTCCTGAAAACCAAACAAGAGCAGCTTGGTTACTTAATTGTATCCACCCTGCGGATTGAGCAAGGACTAGCCACCCTAACTCAAAACCAGGCAAGCTTAGAAAGGATCATGGAACAAAAGTTCTATGACTTGGATGTCAAAGTGACAGAGATTCAGTCTGCAGTGGAGTAGCTCCAGGATGACATGCAGGAGAGGAGAGGCAAGACTACAACTGATGCCTTTGCCAGAGTGCCCCGAGCTCCGAGGTCGTCTGCAGTGCCAGTTCCTAACACAAGGGCAACCGCCTCAGCTCCAGCCGCAACATCAGCTCCAACTCCAGCATCTACTTCAGCTCCAGCATCTACTTCAGCATCTACGGAAGCCTTCGTACTTGGAGTGATCCGGACTCCACCACCACCTGAAGATCAAGCCTGAGTGTCGACTTAGCACTATGCATTTTCTAGGAACTTTTTGGTAATTTGTTGCCAAAGGGGGAGAAAATGTACAGATCATAGGCTTCGAGAGAGGGTGTTGCTTATTCTCTCTTGTTTTATTTGGTGGTTTTTCGAACTTCGTTTGCTTTTGTGTGAGATACTACGTCATTATCTGTGTGAGACATCGATGATCATGTGTTTGATCATAAGGTACACTTAATGTTTGCTTAATGCTATTTTTATCCTATCTATCTTATGTGATCACTCACTATTCTTGGTGATGAGTGCATGTATTTCATTCTTATCATTTTACGCGCTCCACCAAGATGTATGTGACATGGAAGAGTAACCCATGACTCTAACTCTTTGTGCATTTGCAGTCCAAAGCAAATTTTAAATATGCACAAATTTAGGGGGGGCTGTTACTTTTCACATACTTCTCAAAGCGACGATATATTTCATGCTTATTATCATTTGTCGAAGCTTTGATCTATATTTTGTCATCAATTACCAAAAAGGGGGAGATTGAAAGTGCAACTATCCCTAGGTGGTTTTGGTAATTCATAACAACATATAGCTCATTGAGCTAATGCTATTCCAAGATGATTATTTCAGGAAAGCTCAGTGATTGGCATGGCATGGATGTGAAAGTGGAACCCTCAAAATGCTAAGGACAAAGGATTGGCTCAAGCTCAAAAGCTCAAGACTCTTCATTTTATATTTTAGTGATCCAATATCACATTGAGTCTTTAGGAAAAGCCAATACTATCAAGGAGGGATGAGGTGTTGCTTAATGAGCCTCTTGCTTCATGTGCTTAATGATATGCTCCAAAATCCTCAGCTACTTTCCCATATCCACAAATGACCTAAACCCTAAGCCAAACTCGGTCATACCGATTCTATCTATCCGGCGCCACCGAGTTTCATATGTCATAAGCCACTGCCAAACCCTAGCAATTCGGTCCTACCGATAGGGATCTCGGTCTCACCGAGATGGGGTTGCAAACTCTCTGTTTCCCTTTCGTAACTTTTCGGTCTCACCGAAAGAGTGAATCGGTCCCACCGAGATTGCAATGTAAACTCTGCGTTTCCCTTTTGTAACTTTTCGGTCTCACCGAAAGAGCATATCGGTCCCACCGAGTTCACCTGACCAACTCTCTGGTTAGCTTATTACCAAACTCGTTCTCACTGAGTTTGTGTAATGGGTCTCACCGAGATTACGTTATGCCCAAACCCTAACAGAATCGGTCCTACCGAGTTGCATGTTAGTCCCACCGAAAATCTCTAACGGTCACTAGGTTTACCTTTTTGGTCTGACCGAGTTTATTTATTCGGTCCCACCGAGATTGGTAGATTGTGTGTAACGGTTGGATTTTGTGTGGAGGCTATATATACCCCTCCACCTCCTCTTCATTCGGAGAGAGAGCCATCAGAACACATACACCATTCCAACTCATATGTTCTAAGAGAGAACCACCTACTCATGTGTTGAGACCAAGACATTCCATTCCTACCATATGAATCTTGATCTCTAGCCTTCCCCAAGTTGCTTTCCACTCAAATCTTCTTTCCATCAGATCCAAATCCTATGAGAGAGAGTTGAGTGTTGGGGAGACTATCATTTAAAGCACAAGAGCAAGGAGTTCATCATCAACACACCGTTTGTTACTTCTTGGAGAGTGGTGTCTCCTAGATTGGCTAGGTGTCACTTGGGAGCCTTCGACAATATTGTGGAGTTGAACCAAGGAGTTTGTAAGGGCAAGGAGATCGCCTACTTCGTGAAGATCTACCGCTAGTGAGGCAAGTCCTTCGTGGGCGATGGCCATGGTGGGATAGACAAGGTTGCTACTTCGTGGACCCTTCGTGGGTGGAGCCCTCCGTGGACTCGCGCAACCGTTACCCTTCGTTGGTTGAAGTCTCCATCAACGTGGATGTAGGATAGCACCACCTATCCGAACCATGGGATAAACATCCGTGTCTCCAATTGAGTTTGAATTCTCCAAACCCTTCCCTTTACATTCTTGCAAGTTGAATGCTTTACTTTCCGCTGCCAATATACTCTTTGCATGCTTTCTTGAATTGTGTGATGATTGCTTGACTTGTCCTAAAATAGCTAAAATCTGCCAAGAACTAAAATTGGGAAAAGGTCAAGTTTTTATTTGGTCAAGTAGTCTAATCACCCCCCCCCCCCCCTCTAGACATACTTTCGATCCTACATAAGCCAAATCAGCTTTAGGGAGGTGGATTTGGAGGTTGGTTGCCCCATCATGCCATTATTCATGTGTTCCTGGTAGGGCTTGCCCGAGTCCACCTGTCCTTTTGCACACGTCATGGTATGAAGCTCTATTCAAGATCCCGGACACGTTCTCTTTCAAGTAGCTATGGCTAGGCCATCCACCCTTTCGGTCCGGGTAGTGGTCAAACTGGACATACCCTAGTCATCAGAGACTAACTGCAACACGTAAGACAAGTGAACTATTTAAAACACAAAATGGAAACTAAGAGAATTATTTGAGGGGACCAACAGTTGTCGATTACTCTTTGTTGTGTTGTTAGTTACCAGTCAAGAGGTTGTTGTACAGGCTGGTTCTTGGTACGTGCTACCCAGCATCATGTTGCTCGGCTTTCAATCAAAAGGTGACATCTTCCTTGCACCCAGCACACACTATAGGTTGTTGGAATTACCATGCATTGGGATACGCCGCGGGGGGCAGTCTGTAAAGGAAGAATAAAATTTCATACTTGTAACTCAAATAATTCTGAAAAATTACCACATAATAGAGAACTTGTAATTTTTCACTGTGTTAAAATCTTAGTTGGCTAAACTTGGCCCTGCCTCATTCACCCTAACCAATCTTCCCTTAAAAGCTTCATCATCCACGATCAAACGTTCAGACCTACACATCTGATACATTGATCACATTTCAAAGCATTAGCTTCATTCCTATAAATAGGGATGGAGAATTGGCCGCATTGCAGCTACTCAGCATAAACGAGCTACAAGGATTAGGTCAACTAAGTACGTTACAGACGGACATGGCCATAACACCTAGCGTCCATCAACACCTTGTGTTCCTGCCGGTATGTAGAAGATTTTTTCTTGTGAATGCATGATTATCCCCAAGTGTAAGGAATCATCGTAGCAATTCCCAAATGTGGAAGTGATAAGTATGGAGTGTCGAACCCACAAGGAGCTAAAGGTAAGATCAATATTCACTCAAGTCCTATTTGCCACTGATACGACTCTACGTACAACGAATGTTTGCTTCCATTTAGAAACGGGAAATAAAATTACATTGTGGGTATGAAGATGATATCAAAGAACTAAAATATAAAAATAGGTGCTGTTAACATAAAGTTAGAATGTATTACTATATATTATAAATAGCGAGTGTGGAATAATGATGGATCGGTGTGCGGAATTGTCCTAGGCAATTGTTAACAAGCTCGGTAATCATTATTGCAATTTTATATGAGGGAGAGGCATAAGCTAATATACTTTCTCTACTCGGATCATATGCACTTATGATTGGAACTCTAGGAAGCATCTGCAACTACTGAAGATCATTAAGGTAAAACCCAACCATACACAACAACCCCCTTACTCGGGTTTAAGCTTCTGTCACTCTAGCAACCCACTAGAGTGACAACAACCCCCTTACTCGGGTTTAAGCTTCTGTCACTCTAGCAACCCACTATAAGTGAATCATGAACTTATTGCAACACCTTACAGAGGGAATCCTTCATGTGTGTGCGGCATGGAAGGCACCATAGGACAGCCCAAAACAAAACATACAACTCAACTCAATCTAGATCATCAATCAACCCAAAAGACAAAAGAAATCTACTCAAAACATCATAGGATGGCAACACATCATTGGATCATAATATCTGGCATAAAGCACCATGTTCAAGTAGGGGATTATAGCGGGGTGCGGGAGAGTGGACCGCTTAAAAGAGATGAGGAAGGTGATGAAGATGTTGATGTTGATGAAGATCACCGCGGCGATGGTTCACCCGGCGGCACTCCGGCACCACCGAGAGAGAGAGAGAGAGAGAGGAGAGAGTCTCCCCCTTGTGCTTCCTCCCAATGGCCTCCCCCTAGATGGGGAGAGGTTCTCCCTCTAGTCCTTGGCCTCCATGGTGACGATGCCCCCTCCAGCATCCTCCTCCATGGCCTCTGGTGATGATGGCCCCCTCCGGCAGGGTGCCAGAGAGGGTCTAGATTGGTTTTTTCATGGCTATAGAGGCTTGCGGTGGCGAAACATCTAATCTAGGGTTCTTTCTGGGGGTTATAGGATTTATAGGAATTTTTGGCGTCGGTCTCATGTCAGTGGGGTCCCCGAGGAGTCCACAAGGCATGGGCGTGCCCTAGGGGGCACCCTGGGCTTGTGGCCTCTGGGTGGCCCCCCTCTGGTATCTTTTTGCTCCAGTATTTTTTATATTTTCCAAAAATATTCTTCGTAATTTTTTAGGTCAATCCAAGAACCTTGATTTCTGCACAAAAATAACACCATGGTAGTCCTGCTGAAGACATCGTCAGTCCGGGTTAGTTCTAATAAAATCATACGAAAACCATATAAAATTGTTGTAAACATGGCATGAATACTTCATAAATTATACATACGTCAGAGATGTATCAATGCGCTATGTTGGTGTCAAAACTGGTAGACCTCGGGGTAGGGGGTCTCGAGCTGTGGATCTAGGGTTGATGGGTAACAAGGGACGACAAACACAGTGTTTACCCAGGTTCGGGCCCTCTCGAAGAGGTAAAACCCTACGTCCTGCTTGATTGCATTGAATGTCTAACGTGGTTTACAAAGTAGATCTACCTCAAGATCAGCATGAGATAAACCCTAAGGCTATGAGGTGATGAATGTAGCTCTAGCCCTAAAGATTAAAAACACTTTATATAGACACCGATAGGGTTAGGGTTACCGAAGAAGGATTACAATAAGGAATCAAAGAGTTCTTCCATCTTCTTGACTTGGAGGCCACACCACGGCTTCATAGATCTCCTACCATAGTACGGCTCCACCAGTCCGGCCCACGTATGATGGGTCGTCGCCCTGAGGACCCCTTAGTCCATGAGTCCCTCAGTAGCCCCCGAACTTGCCTCCAATGCCGGAGGTCGTCTTTTGGAATCTTCACATCCTAGTCTTGCGAGACTGTCGGCGTTCTGGGAACGGGGGTCCCCAGACTTGCCTGCCTGCGGCCTGCGGCATGGCTCAAGTGGGGGCCCAGCGCGGCCCATCTTCATCAACACGAGGCTCAAGACCCTCGCGAGGGGCCAAGCCTCGCGAGGCGGACGACACGGCGCATCCTCAGGCTGGCTCGCGAGGAGGCGGAGAGTTCAAGGCAGGGTACCTCGCGAGGTGCCCATGACGCAAGCCATGACGACTCGAGGGACCAGGCGGGTGCCACGCACAGCGTCCTTCTTTCCTCTTTGGTGGAAAGGGGACAAGCATATCCGCGGAGTACCGAGGCATCAGGCAAAGGTTGCCACTTTGGTGCAACGAGACCAAGACCAGGAGGACTACGAGACGGAGGTCACCATGGAGCCCAGCCCGGCGTCACCACCAGAGCCTTTGGGAGGCGAAGACTGCTTTTGTCAGGATAGACGTACTCGCTGTCCCCCTTCAAATTAGCCCGCCATTATTGGATCCCTTCCCGCTCAATATTTGGGAAGAGGACCAGGGCCTCTATAAATAGTACTAGCCGCCCACATAGCAAGGGGTTCGGTTCATCGGTTCGGGTTTTGGAGAGAAAGAGAGAGAGAAAGAGAGAGAGAGAGAGAGAGAGAGAGAGAGAGAGAGAGAGAAAGGTGATTGAGATCCTCCAGCAGTTCGTCGCCCCAGCCAAGAACAGACCCTCGTGAGGCTGTTCTTCCTTGTATTGTTCATCCTCACCACCCCCAGGAGGCAATCCACAAACCACACACTGGAGTAGGGTATTACACCACATTGGTGGCCCGAACCAGTATAAATCTTATGTCTTTCATGTAGTTCTTTTGGTAGTTTAGATCCCATCGAGACGGAGGGGTTGAAGGCGAGGTTTCCGCGCGCACCCCAGTGTTCGAACCTTAAGGGTCTGCCGGAACCCGAAATCCGACATTTGGCGCGCCAGGTAGGGGTGCGCCCCTCTTTCGCACTACTCCTCGTTCTCTCCCTTCTTGCTGCTCCTCGCTCTCCTCCTTCCTCTTCTTCTTCACTCCGCCGCACGCCCAAGCTCCGGCAAACGCTGCGGCGACAGCTCACGATGAGTTCGTCCTCTGCCACCGCGCCTTCCCCGGTGCGCTTTGGCACCTGGGACGGCTCCGAAGTTCATGAAGAACACATCGAGTTCCTCCAACGGACT
This sequence comes from Triticum monococcum, assembly GCA_034509565.1. NCBI lineage: Eukaryota > Viridiplantae > Streptophyta > Magnoliopsida > Poales > Poaceae > Triticum > Triticum monococcum. The sequence continues at coordinate 106,636,136 of CM067844.1, forward strand.
CGTCGGCTCCCCGGCGAGGATCGCGTGCATGTGCGTCTTGCACCATAGGGGGAGATTTCCCCTGCGCTGTAGGAGGGCGAGCGCGTTATCTTCCGCTCGCACTGCCTGCGCGGGTCGGGGCTGCCGGCGAGCAGTTTCTTCCGATCCTTCCTGGAGTTCTACGGCCTCCAGCCGCACCACCTCACCCCCAACGCAGTGGTGCTGCTGTCCGCCTTCGTGGCCATGTGCAAAGGCTTCCTCGGAGTCCTCCCCACCCTCGAGCTCTGGGGGGAGTTCTTCTTCTCCAAGCTCGGCACCCAGGCTGCGGGCGTGCTAGCTCAGTGCGGCGCTTTCATCGTCGTGCAAAGGTCGGGGGCCGACAATCCCTTCCCCTCCATCTCGCTGATCAAGTCGGTGAAGATGTGGCAGAGATCCTACTTCTACATCAAGAACGCCTCCGCGAGGGGGGACTGGGTCAACCTGCCGGCTTTCGAAGCCGGCCCGCCGGCTGGGCGACTGCCCAACTGGTCGTATCGGGCCAAGTCGCTGACGCCTGCGGGAGCAGGCGCCATCACGCGACTCCGAGTGCTGACGCAGTCGGAGGGTCTGACTGGTCCGGACCTGCTGGCCGCCTTCGTTTTGCGCCGAGTTCTCCCACTCCATGGCCGCCCCATATGATATGCCAGATGAGCGGGCACCGCGACCCGAGTCGGATGTGCACCAAGGACATGCCTCATGAAGAGGTGGCCTTCATGGTGAACTACCTCTCGGATAGCAGGCTCCTGGAGGATTGGCGGTTCGGCAAGGAGCCGTACTCCCGCGCCACCCCCCCCCCCCCCCCCCCCCGCCCGTGGTGAGTCGTCTTTCCTTTCTTTCTTTGGACTGTCTTCTTTCTTTGTCGAGTTTGTTTTGACCAGTCAGCTTTGGTCAGAATCCCCTCCACCCGCCAGCCGGCACCTCGGGGCCGGCCCGCGAGTTCCTCGCCGACCGGGCGGAGAGCGACGTCGACGACCCTGATCTAGGGGCGGCGGCTCTGGAAGACGACACCGAGGGAGGAGGAGGAACAGCAGGCGACTTCAGTTCCTCGGCCACTTTCACCGACTGGCCTGACGATGACGCCGAGGGAGAAGTCGCCCCTCGCTATCGGCCAGGAGCCAGCCAGCCTGGCATGGGCTCTTCTGCCGCGCCGGTGCTCCAGGCGGTGGGAAGAAGTGCAGGGCCGTGCCGACCTTGTTTGGCAGTCGGCCGAAGAAGCCCAAGGGCTCGGTTGCGGCAACCCGACGGGATGAGGCGGCTGCGAAGGCCATCCGCTTCCGTAAGGAAGTGAAGAAGCCGCCATTGGTCTCCGCGTGAGTATTATGTCTTCAAAGCTTTATTCTTTCTTTGTGACTTTTGTCTGAGTCTCTGCTTGCCCCTCTTGCTTCAGGGCTCCCCTCTCTCTTGAGAGGGTCACCGCCACCTCCGTCATGGGGTCAGCGGAGACGTCCGCCACCACTCGGCGGATTGACCCCGCTGTTGACCTCCGAGAGGCGACGGAGCGGAATGCGCAGGAGAAGCGCAATGAAGAAGAGGCCCTCCGCCTGGAGAAGGCAGAGGCCGACAGGGTGGAGGCCTTCGTCAAGAAAAAACTGGCGGAGGCCGAAGCCGCCGCCGCGGCGAAGCGGCAGGCTGAGGAAGCCGCACGCCGCCAGTCGGCGGTGCTCGTCACCCCGTTGAACTCTACGCCACCGCCTCCGGAGTTCACGGGGCAGACTGGGGAAGCCGACGGGGAGAACCCCATCGTGGAGGGGGAGGCCAGCGACCCCTCTACGCCGGATGTGAACATTCCGCCGCCGCCTCCGCCGCCATATGAAGGTGCACAGGGAGAGGAGCCGGCGGACCCTCCGGTGCCACCAACCGAAGACGAGGCCGTGGCGAGGCTACTCCTCCAAGTCGACTCGCCAATGCACCGCCGTCTGGAGAAGGCGACTTCGGCACCCCGCCCCCTGGAAGCTGGCACCGCCAGCTCGGCGATCCCAGACGCCAAAGCGACGAGCGTCGCGCCCATTGGGTGGGTGCGAGGAGGCGGCACAAGGCCGCTGAACCAGGCGCTTCTGGACATCCAGGCGAAGCTTCGTGCCGAGGGCGACGCTCTCCAGAATTGCACCAAGGCGTACCTGGCGTCGCGGGCAGTCGTCCGGGTATGTTTTTGCTTTGGCCTTTGTTTTTCTTGTTCCTCTCTGTGGGGGCGCGCCAGCGCACCCACTGGGTGTAGTCCCCGAGTTTCGGGCTGACTGCTGAGCAGGCGGCCTGGAACTCCAATTGATGAACTCTCGGTATTGACTTTTTGTCTGAAATGCTTGTCACAGGATTACCACAACCTCCGCGTCACTACCTTTAATCGTAACGTTGAAGAGCTGGGCAAGCGGACCGCCGATCTGTCGGAGAGCTGGAGTAAGTCCTTTTCCTTCTTCACGGGGGCACGCTGGCGCACCCGCGGGCTGTAGTCCCCGAGATTCGGGCCGACTGCTGAGCAGTCAGGCCGGATCTCCCTGGCGACCTTCTTTTCCTGATGACTTAACGCCTTCTTTCTTTCGTCTTCTCAGGGGCCAACGCTGCTCTTCAACAGCAACTGAGCGACGCCAACTTAGCTTTGCGCGCCAAAGAGGAGGAGTGCAGCAAGCTTGCCACAGAGCGCGATCTGCTGGCCACTCAATTGGCAGAGCAGAAGGAGCTGCTTGTGAAGGTGCAGAGGGAGGTGGAGGAGACGGAAACCGCCCTCCTGGCCGAGTTCGCGAGCGAATGCTCCTCCTGGTCTGACAAGGAGGCACTGCTGTCATCCGGCTTCCACGAGATTGAAGACATCGTTGATGGTGAGTTTCTTTATTTTCTTTCTTCGAGCTGCCGATTTAAGTCGTGCCGACTCCTGGTTTTTGACTTGCTTCTTCGTTTCTTCCTGTCTTTGCAGACTTCTTCCATGGGCAGTCGCAGGCCGCCATCCAAGCTATCGAGGCTGACCGTGAAGGTCGGAGGGCGGAGGGCGCAGAGATTGCAGCCGATGCCCCCGGAACTCTTGATGAGCACATCCTGAGCATCGAGGCTCGCCTTCGGCCGGCTCACCGGATGCTGCGCCGACTTCAGCGTGTTGGTGCCCAGGCGATTGCCGCCCTGTGGCCGGATATGCAGGCTCCGCGCACCCCCAGCCTGACGGCCGACTGGCTAGAGGTCGCGGCTGGTCATCTTGAGGCCTGGAAGGGCTCTTCGGCCCGAGCTGGAGCATGCCGGGCCTTGGAGTTCGTCAAGGCATGGTATCCGGGGCTGGATCTAGACCGGCTGGCCACACATCGGTCGGAGGCCCAGCCGGAGCTGGCGGCTGCGGAAAATGCCCTCGTCAAGCATGCTGCGGCGATCGCCGAGTACACCGACACCAGCATCTTCGTCCCCGAGTGGTCTGAAGACGGCGAGGAGGTACCACCAGAGTGGTTTGGGATGAACCCAGACTTCGGCGAGGACTCGGCGGAGGTGATTGGCTCCAGCGTCGAGGAGGAAGGCGAGGCGGAGGACGGAGGCGAGGCGGAGGCACCGGAAGAGGGAGCAGACGGCCAGCCTCAACTCGACCGCGCCTCCAGCAACGATCCGCGTGCGACCAACCCGACTGTCGCCGGAGGCGATCAAGCCGAGACTAGCCAGCCGGCCGCCCCGACGTTTGACGCTGCCGCCTCCTCCGACCCTCCGAATCCGTCTGCTGCTTCCTAAGTTGCCGCTTTATTTTTATCTGCTTCAGTAGTCTTTGAAGAACTTGTTAATTCGCACAATTCCACCCGCGGGTTGTATTTTGAACCTCTTCTCGAAAATTCGGCCAAGGGCCTATGTTATGTAAATATATTGATCCGAGTTCTATCTTTTCTTGCTCATTGCTCTTTTGGCTTTTTTCCTTTGCTGCTTTCTCTTAGTTGCCTGCCTTGCCAATCGGACAGCCGCTCTGTGGACTATCGCTGGATCAAATGGTTAGCTACTTTGAGAAGGCAAGTACTGAGCCGTTTTAAAGAGTTTTTGAGCAAGTTGAATAGTAGGCGGCAATCCGACTATCCGAGAGTCGGTTTGCGAGAAAGGCTGGAAGCCGTCTTGAGTTACATTTTATGCTTTGAGTCCTTAACCATTTTTCATGCGAACGCCCATTCTACCTTACCTCTGCCCACCGTACAGTCGCTCTGCGAGCTGCGGTTTCTGACAGAAGACGGTCTAGGTGTTACACACTACTTGTCCGGCTGCAAGAAGCACTTCATAGTGCGAGGCGACAAGTCCCCGGGCCGACTTGTCGAGCCCGGTGCCAAGCGGCATGACAAAGGGTAACATACTTGTAGGCATAATTTTTATCATACAGACAAAAGAGGGCAGTCCCCGAGCTCGTCTCGGGGTGCCCGAAGTCTTGGTACTTTAAAACAAAAGGTAGCGTGGTACATACTGCATCAACTGTAAAATCTTTGGCGGAGATTTGCATTCCATGGCCACTTTGTCTCCTTGTCGGAGTCGTCCCTCTTGCGTGCTCAGGGCTTCTGAGCGTCAATCAGGTAGTAGGAGTCGTTGCCCAGAACTTTGCTGATGATGAAAGGGCCTTCCCAAGGTACCGACAGCTTGTGCTCGCCGGCTGTTCGTTGGATCAGCCGGAGCACAAGGTCACCTTCTTGGAAAGATCTTGGCCTGACCTTCCTATTGTGGTATCGGCGCAGGCTCTGCTGGTAGATGCTGGACCGGCTGAGTGCCAACAGCCGGCCCTCTTCCAGCAGATCGACGCAGTCCTGTCGTGCTTCTTCTGCTTCCTCCTTGGTGTACATGGTGACTCGTGGGTAGTCAAACTCTATGTCCGTTGGGATGACGGCTTCGGCACCATAGATGAGGAAGAAGGGCGTGAAGCCGGTTGACTTGTTTGGAGTCGTGCGCAGACTCCAGAGGACGGCTGGCAGCTCGTCGAGCCAGCAGCCAGCCGAGCACTCCAGAGGCTCGATCAGTCGAGGCTTGATGCCGAACAGGATGAGGCCATTTGCTCGATCCACTTGGCCGTTTGACTGTGGATGGGCAACGAACGCTACGTCCAGTCGGATGCCCTGTGTTGCGCAGAAACGTGCCAAGGCGTCTTTGGCGAATTTTGTGCAGTTGTCGGTGATGATGCTGTGTGGTATGCCGTACCGAATTGTGATATCGGAGATGAAAGTTACGGCAATCGGACCGTTCAGCTTCTTGATTGGCTTTGCTTCTATCCACTTGGTGAACTTGTCCACTGGGACAAGTAAGTGAGTTAAACCACCCCGTGCTGTCTTGAATGGTCCCACCATGTCTAGACCCCAAACTGCGAAAGGCCAGGCAATGGGAATGGTCTTGAGTGCAGAAGCTGGCTGGTGCGGCTTGGAGCTGAACTTCTGGCAGCCTTTGCATTATTGGACCAACTCCTTGGCCTCTTCCAAGGCAGTTGGCCAGAAGAAGACGTGCCAAAAGGCTTTGGCGATGAGTGCTCTTGAAGCCGCATGGTGGCCGCACTCGCCTTGATGGATGTCTTTGAGAATCGCTTGGCCTTGCTCTGGCTCTACGCAGCGCTGGTAGACACCAGTGATGCTGCGCCTGACCAGCTCTCTGTTGACTATGGTGTAGGCTGCCGCCCGGCGTTGTATTTGCCGAGCTAAGGTCTCATCAGTCGGTATCTCTTTGTTCACCAGGAATTTGAGGATGGGCTGGGCCCATGAGGGTGCTGCTATTTCTTCGACTGCCAGAACTACGATTTGGACGAGGGCGGTTGGGCTGGGAGGTGGCGGGTTGGAGTCAACAGCCGCTTGCTGGGTTGATGAAGTCCCCAGGCCGACTGGCGCGGTCCTTGGGCCAAGTTCTGGAGTCTTCGAGTCTGCCACCGCAGTCCCTGGGCCGGGTTCGACTGTGGCAGCCTTGGAGTCTTCTGCCAAAATCCTCGTACCGACTGCCGGAGCTCTGGAGTCGGATCCGACGTCTTCGGGAGGAGTCGGCACAAAAATGGAGTCTGATTCTGGTGAAGGCTTGACAGACGGCTTGAGGAGGCGTTGAAGGGCGACGCTAGATGGTATTGCTTGGCGGGTAGAGCCGATTCGTGCCAAGGCATCTGCTTGGTCATTGTCGTTTCTTGGCACATGGAGAAACTCGCACCCTTTGAAATACCCGCTGAGTTGCTGCATGAGGAAACGGTAACTCGCCATGTTTGCATCTTTCGTGTCCCAGTCGCCGGATGATTGCTGGACCACTAAGTCCGAGTTGCCATAACACAAGATCCGGCGGATGCCAAGTTCTTTGGCACGCCGGAGCCCGTGAATGAGCGCCTCGTACTCGGCGATGTCGTTGGAGGCGGCAAAGTGGATTTGCAGCGCGTATTTGAGCTTGTCGCCTTTGGGAGAGGTGAGGACGACGCAGGCTCCCAAGCCGGTGCGCATCTTGGAGCCGTCGAAATGCATCCGCCAATGGGTGGAGTTAGGCGCTGGAGGTAGGTACTGGGTCTCGGCCCAGTCGACGAGGAAGTCGGCCAGTGCTTGTGACTTGATAGCGGTGCGGGGCTGGTAGTGGATGGTGTAAGGAGCCAGCTCTATGGCCCACTTGGCCACTTGACCAGAAGCATCTTGGCTACCGATGATCTCGGCAAGTGGGGCCGTGCAGACCACCATGATTGGATGCTCTTGAAAGTAAGGCTTCAATTTCTTGGCAGCAAAGTGTACGCCATAGCACATCTTCTGGTAGTGGGGGTAGTTCTGCTTGGAGGTCGACAGTACCTCGCTCAGGTAATATACCCGTCTCTGGATAGGTAGCGCCTTGCCTTCCTCCTTGCGTTCCACTACAATGACCGTGCTGACTACTCGGCTGGTGGCGGCGATGTATAGGAGCATAGGTTCCTTTGGAGTCGGAGCCGCCAGGACCAGTGCAGTAGTCAACATCTTCTTCAACTGGAGAAAAGCTTCGTCCGCCTTATGGTTCCACTCGAAAAAAAAGTGGTCTTCTTCATGAGTTGGTATAAGGGGAGAGCTTTCTCGCCCAGCCGACTGATGAACCGGCTAATGGACGCTAAGCAACCGGTGAACTTCTGCACATCCAGCAGTCAGCTGGGTACCTCCATTCTCTCAATGCCCTTGATTTTTACTGGGTTGCATTCTATGCCGCGTTCGGAGACCAGGAAGCCTAGGAGCTGGCCGGCTGGTACTCCGAAGACACACTTCTCGGGGTTGAGCTTGATCTGGAACCGGCGCAGGTTCTCAAAAGTCTCCTTGAGGTCTTCCAGCAGTGTTCCATGCTTTTCTGTCTTCACCACCACGTCATCCACGTAAACGTGGGCGTTTCTGCCGAGCTGCTTGAGGAGGCATTTCTGCATGCAACGCTGAAAGGTGGCGCCGGCATTCCTTAAGCCGAACGTCATGGTGAGGTAGCAGAAGGCTCCAAACGGCGTGATGAAGGCGGTCTTCAGTCTGTCAGCTGGGTTTAGCTTGATCTGGTGATATCCTGAGTATGCATCCAAAAAACTCAACAACTCGCATCCGGGTGTGGAGTCTATCACCTGATCGATTCTTGGTAGAGCAAATGGGTCCTTGGGGCAGGCCTTGTTGAGGCTCGTGTAGTCAATACACATTCGCCACTGCTTGTTCTTCTTTAGTACCAGGATCGGATTTGCTAGCCATTCTGGAAAGAACACTTCCATAATGAAGCCGGCTGCTAGGAGTCGGGCTATCTCTTCTCCAACAACTCTTCTCTTCTGATAAGCGGCGCAGGGGCTGCCTGACCGGCTTTGCATCAGATCGGACATGTAACTTGTGCTCGGCGAATTCCGTCGGTACACCTGGCATGTCTTTGGGGGACCATACGAAGATGTCCCGATTCTCACAGAGGAAATCGACGAGCTCGCCTTCCTATTTGCTGTCGAGGTTTGCACCTACGACGGCGTACCTCTCTGGGTGCTCCGGATCCAAGGGTATCTTCTTTGTCTCTTTGGCCGGCTTGAACGAACCCTCAGCCTCCGACTCTTTTGGGTTGGGCGATACCTCAGGTTGCTTGCCGGCCATCGCCACAACTCGCTCAAGGAGCCGCTTCTCAGCCACGATTACTAGGGACTCGGCCAGCCGACTGCTCTCAGTTGTGCAAGCAGACGACTTCCGGTAGTCGCCAGCCACAGTCAGAATTCCCCTGGAACTGGGCATCTTCATCTTGAGGTAGCCGTAGTGGGGGACCGCCATGAACTTGGCCAAGGCGGGTCGGCCAAGTAGTGCATGGTATGGGCTCTCAAGGTCCACCGCCTCAAACCAAACAGACTCTCTGTGGAAGTGATCTTTGTCTCCAAAGAGGACGTCCATCAGAATTTTGCCGATTGGTGAGCAGGAAAGCCCAGGAACAATGCCGTGGAACACAGTCCGGCTGTTCTGAAGCTGCCTGTGCTTGATTCCTAACTTCTCCATGGTGTCCTTGTACAGGATATTGATGCTGCTGCCTCCGTCTATCAAAACCCGCGAGAAACGCGCGGCTCGTCTGTCTGTGGCAAAGGTGGCATCCAGGACCAAGGCATAGGAGCCCGGACTCGGCATCACTTCTGGGTGGTCAGCCCTGCTCCAGCTGATGGGCTTCTCAGACCAGTGCATGAACTCTGGCGTCTCCGACGCTACTGCATTTACCTCTTGTCGCTGCAGCCGCCTGCTGCGTCGATCATCAGCCAAACTGGTAAACACCATGTAGGGTCCGTGCTCTTCAGGGTATTCGTCTTGTACTATGCCGACTGGCCTGACAGCCGGCTGCTGGGCCGGCGGCGGAGGCGGCTGCCCAGCAGGCGGGGGAGGCAGGAGGTCGTCTCCCTTGGCGATCCTGGTGAGCCAGTGGCACTTCCGGGTGGTGTGATTCGACGGCTTTGCGCCGCTGTGGAACTTGCAAGGTCCATCCAAGGTCTGCTCATAGGAGAAGGCCAGCAACCAGTTTGGCTTGCCGCCTTTCTGTCGCTTGGGCGGGGGCTGCTCATCTGGCTGCTGGGCTTCAATGGTCGCGACCTGCCGGCTGCTGGAAGCCGGCTGCGGGGCCTTATGCTTGTGGTCACCCTGCTGTTGTCGCCAGCCGGCGTCTGCTGCCGGAGTTCTTGGAGCTTGAGGAGCCACTTTGCCAGTTGTGCTGATTTGAATCTCCGCCTTCATGGAGGAGTCAGCCGTAGCATACTTGTCCGCTATGATCAGTAGCTCGTCGAGGGTTTCTGGCTCGTCGCAAAGGAGCTTGTGCTCGAGGAGCGTGCCTTCTCTGCACCCGATTGTGAAGTACTCGATGGCCTGCACCTCGTGCACGCCCTCCCAGGAGTTCCGGAGCTCGACCCAATGCGTGAGGTAATCGCGAGTCGACTCGTCGGGGCCTTGCATGCACAAGGAAAGCTGGCGAGGCTTGGGAGGATGCTTGTACGTGCTGGTGAAGTTGCGGACGAACGCTTCAGTGAAGTCGACCCAGCTGTTGATGCTGTGGGGCTTTAGGCTGTTCAGCCATGTCCGGGCCGTGCCCTGGAGCATGAGCGGAACGTACTTTACGGCGATACGCTTGTTGCCGTTTTCTATGCTGACAGCCGTGGAGTAGTCGACTAGCCAGTCTTCCGGTTTCACGGAGCCGGTATACTTGAGTGTGTCTCTTGGGAGCGTGAACCCTCTGGCAAAGGGCTCGTCCCGAATGCGGGGCCTGAAACAAGGCGGACCCAGCTCGTCTTCTTCTTCCAGCGCTAAGGACCGGTGAAGTCGGTCGATCCGGTGGCGGGCGTCATTCTCTCCTACTCCCTCTCGGCGGCCAAGGCGGTCACCGAGAGTCGGATGGTCAACAGGCGGCAGGGAGACTCGTCTCTCCTTGCGGGGAGGGGGAGGCAGACAGTCGTCCCGTCGTTCCACTGCTCTTGGGCGGCCGTCTCGGTCGCGCTCTATGGTAATGCGAGTCCGACTGTGGCTGACAGTCAGCTCCTTGTCTCTTCTTCCTTGGGCACCACCAGTTGGCGTCTGAGACATCGCGCCTTGATCTCGGTGAAGGTCATCGTTGGGCCGTTGAGGCGCCTCTGTGCAGCAGCCGGCTTCGTTCTGCGCGGCGGCCGCGACGAGAAGCCGCTGTACTCGCTCCATCATGAGGCGGCGTTCTTCGCCCTCGAAATTGTCCAGCTCGTCCTCCGCTGCCTGGGCGGCTCGGATGTTCTCCGCTGGTGTAGTGTACACAAGGCGGCTTGCCCTAAACAGGTTGGCGATGGCTACGCCGCGCTGCCGGACTGCGCCAAGGCGGCTGGGCCCCGCCAGGGCCGGCGAGCCGCCGACGGCGCGATCCATGTCCCGCTGGTAGGCTTCTGACAAGCGCTTTATGCTGACCAGCTTCTTCACGCCTTCAACAAGCTGAAGGCGGCGTGCCTCCAACGTCTCTGCGTCAGTGTCTTCCGGAATGGGCGCAGTTAGGTCTTGCAGCGCCGCACCGAGTGAGTCGTGCGCTCCTCCGCCGGGGAGCTCGTCATGACTGATGACTAGCACCTCAGTGACGGTGCTTCCGTTGCTCTCTGCGCGGGGGAGAGGTTCTTCGTAGACCACCACATTGGTGGGGAACGCATCGAGCGACGCGGTGTCGGAGTCGACCAGCATCGGGTCGGTGGAGCCTACGGACTCCAAGTCTATGACAGGCCCGCCGGAAACGTGGAGTTGATCGAGGAAGCCCACGAGGAGGTTCTCGGGGCCACCCGTGCCTGCGTTGGATGCAGGTTCGTCGGAGAGGCGGACCTTGCCGACAAGTTCGGCCAAGGAGATGACCGCGCAAGCGATCTCAACGCCGCTTAGCGCGTCGGCGCAAACTCCATCTGGCATGCCTGGATGGCTGCGCTCGCCAGGGAGGAAAAGGGTTCCCGTCCAGAACAGATCTCCGGACGGCGGTGCACCAGGCCCCACGGTCGGCGCCAAATGTCGGGGGTTTGGTGCGACATATGCCAAAGGATGGCTTATCATGGTGGGGGCGAGTAGAACGTCCCCGGTGCCTGGAAACGGGATGAGGCGAAGACATGCACGCCGGCGAATCTTACCCAGCTTCAGGCCTCTCCGAGGAGATAATACCCCTACTGCTGCTCTGCGGGGTCTCCGCATGATCACTATGGCCAAGTGTTTACACGGTTGCTCCTTGAGCTGTTTCTTGGAGGTAGGAGAGGGCAAGGCTAGCTCTCTCCCTTCTATATGATCTGGTCTAGAGCTAATGGGTTCCAACCCTTTGCATGGGTGCCCTGGGGGGTTTATATAGGCCTACCCCCCAGGGTTACAATGGTAATCCGGCTGGATGCGGGCCTGTCGGTGTTCTGGGAATGGGGGTCCCCAGACTTGCCTGCCTACGGCCTGCGGCGTGGCTCAAAGGAAGCCCAGCATGGCCCATCTTCGTCAACACAAGGCCCAAGACCCTCGCGAGGGGCCAAGCCTCGCGAGGCGGACTACACGGAGCTTCCTCAGGCACGGCCTCGTCAGGTTGGCTCGTGAGGAGGCGGAGAGATCAAGGCGGGGTACCTCGCGAGGTGCCCGTGACGCAAGCCATGACGACTCAGGGTGCCAGGCGGGTGCCAGCGAGCGCAGCGTCCTTCTTTCCTCTTTGGTGCAAAGGGGACAAGCGCAGCCGTGGAGTACCGAGGCATCAGGCAAAGGTTGCCATTTCGGCGCAACGAGGCCAATACCAGGAGGACTACGAGACGGAGGTCACCATGGAGCCCAAGACGGCGTCATCACTAGAGCTTTGCGCAGGCGAAGACTGTTGTCGGATTTCGGGTTCCGGCAGACCCTTAAGGTTCGAACACTGGGTGCACGCAGAAATCTCGCCTTCAACCTCTCCGTCTCGAGGGGATCTAAACTACTAAAAGAACTGCACGAAAGACACAAGATTTATACTGGTTCGGGCCACCGATGTGGTGTAATACCCTACTCCAGTGTGTGGTGGATGGATTGCCTCCTGGGGCTGGTGAGGATGAACAATACAAGGAAGAACAGCCTCGCGAGGGTCTGTTCTTGGCTGTGGTGATGAACTGCTATGAAGAGTTCAGTCACCCTCTCTCTCTCTCTCTCAGATCCCGGACCGAACGAACAGGAATCGATCCAAACCAGCCAAAAACCTGAAACCCTTGCTATGTGGGTGGCTAGTCCTATTTATAGAGGCCCTGGTCCTCTCCCCAAATATTGAGCGGGAAGGGATTCAACAATGGCGGGCTAATTTGAAGGGGGACAGCGAGTACATCTATCCTGACAAAAGCAGTCTTCGCCTGCCAAAGGCTCTGGTGATGATGCCGCGCTGGGCTCCATGGTGACCTCCATCTCGTAGTCCTCCTGGCCTTGGTCTCGTTGCACCGAAGTGGCAACCTTTGCCTGATGCCTCCGTACTCTCCTGATACGCTTGCTCCCTTTGCACCAAAGAGGAAAGAGGGACGCTGCGCACGCTGGCACCCGCCTGGTGCCTCGTGTCGTCATGGCTTGCGTCACGGGCACCTCGCGAGGTACCCCGCCTTGAACTCTCCGCCTCCTCGCGAGCTAGCCTGATGAGGCTGTGCCTGAGGACGCACTGTGTCGTCCGCCTCGCGAGGCTTGGCCCCTCGCGAGGGTCTTGAGCCTCGTGTTGATGAAGAGTGGCCGCGCTGGGCCCCCGCTTGAGCCACGCCGCAGGCCGCAGGCAGGCAAGTCTGGGGACCCCCGTTCCCAGAACGCCGACAGTAGCCCCCGGGCCCAAGGTGCACATGGACTTGGCCGTGCCAAGAGGCGAAAGGGCAAGGGCGAAGCGCCGTGGGCCCCAACAGCCTACGGCCTTAGACGCCATGTGGCGGTTGATTGGACGTGGCGCCTCTGCTTCCCCACAATGCCTTGGTGATCGTGCGAGTTGGACAAGTCTCTGCATGCAGAACGTGTTATGATTACCTGTGATCGTGGAGACCGGCGGTTGGCCTTCGCCGGCTATAAGTACGGCACCACTCGTGCCCGTCCAGTCCATCTCCTCTTGCTCTCTCCTTCGCCTCAGTTCTGGCTCCGTCTTGGTGTGATGGCTCCGATTCGCCGATTCTCTGCAGCGGAGAAGGGAAAGGCTCCTCGAGAAGGGCCAGACCCTCTCCCGCCGAAGAAGCGACTCGCCCATTGCAGCCGGGACGATGAGGACGATCCAGTGGTGGCGAGGCCCCGGGGCGAGCGGGCTCCGCCGGGGTTCCCGCTGCCCTTGTACGCCCATGTCGAGGGCCCCGGAGGTGCTGATGATGATCTCCGCAGTCAGCGCCGTCGTCGGCGCCGTCGGGTTATGAAGGCGTGGGTGGTTCCTCCTAGAGTCCATGCCGAGGGCTCCTCCCATGAGTTCGTGCTCCACGTCGTCACTCCTATTCAGTCCTGGATCCGCCTTCCTCCCTTCTTCGCCTCCGTGGTTCTTCCAGGGGGGGCTATGGAGCTCCAGCTGCAGCACGCCGACTGCGGTGCCCCCGCGAACGAGGCCGAGGTCGCCGTCGCTGCCCCGGGCGCGGTCTACATGTCCCGCTGCTGGAGGGAGATTGCCCGGGTCTGCAGGGAAAGAGGCGTCTTCATGGTCCACCTGGAGTATGACGGCGCAGCGGTGATGTCCCTCAAGGTCTTCGACGCGATCGGGCACCGGCTGGAGTGCTGCCGCGGGAGAGGCGACCAGGACCTCGCCCTGGTGAGGGCTAGGCCCGTCGACCGCCCCCTTGGCAGTGGCGCCCGAGGGTCCAGCGGCTCCAACGGAGGCTACGTGACTCCGGAGACGAGCGACGACAGCTACGAGCCCCCGAGCCGCCGCTGCTCCAGGAGCAGGGCGGACGCGTCAGGCCGTCGCCAACCCTGATCTGGATGGAGTTGGCGTCGGTGCCTGACGGCCCACTGTTGATGATGGCGTCTCCCACAGTAGCTCATGTAGTTAGCATCCCTTAGGATTCGTTCCCTGCGAGGAATCAGAATGCGCCCCATGGGGGCTTGTAAGGTGTCTGTAGCCCTGCTTGTTAATATGTATGACCTTTTGACGTGGATCCGAGCGAGCTACTAACTCCGTTATAGTTCAGCCTTCCCTTTCGCACCTCACGAGGGCTTGGTGCTCTACGCCGACAGGTCCCAGTCCCCAGGCGGCGTCAGCCGTCGCTGGTATGCCAGGTCGCGATGCCGTGTTCAAGGCCAGGAGGTGAGCGACCTGAGGTCCGGTAAGAGCCCCTGAGTCGCGATGCTCAGGAGGTCCCCTTTGGCGCCCAAGCAGCCATCACTTAGTGAGAAAGGGAAGCAATGTCGCTAGTACGGAGCTGCTTTAGGTGCGGGGGTAGTGCTGCAGCAGCCAGTGCCATGGGTGGTAACTTATCTTGCGGATCAGGGGCCGTTCCAGGTGCGCCATTGGGTCCATGTGTGGATAGGAGCGGAGACGCTCGGCAAGGTCCTCGCGAGGCCCCTTTTTCCCCGCCTCTGCTCCCCTTTCTGCTCTACGTCCTCGGGTCCCGGCCCTCGAGCTTGTCTCAGCCGTCGCTGGTATGCCAGGTCGCGATGCCGTGGACAAGGCCAGAGGGTGAGGGCTGGAGAGCCAGTAAGAGCCCTGAGTCGCGATGCTCAGGCACCCCCCCTTTAACGTGCAAGCGGTTCACGCGGGCGAGGGCGAAGGAAACCTCGTGAGGGCCTCGGCTTGCGCGGTTCCCTTCAGGGATCCTGCAGGGTCATCACAGAAAGAAGATGGTGTTGCCACGGCGGCCATTAGTCGATCGTTAGTCACTCAAGAGCTTGATGGTTGAGGTAGGCGAGGCGTATCTGGGCACCCGTGAGCCAGCGCGGGACTCCCGAGGCCCTACGTCTGGGCGGGTTGCGCCCGGCACTGGGCCGTATCTTGAGATGTGTCCCTGCAAAATTCGGTTAGATGCCGGTACTCTATGTCCTCGGGTCCCGGCCCTCGAGCTTGTCTCAGCCGTCGCTGGTATGCCAGGTCGCGATGCCATGGACAAGGCCAGAGGGTGAGGGCTGGAGAGCCAGTAAGAGCCCTGAGTCGCGATGCTCAGGCACCCCCCCCTTTAACGTGCAAGTGGCTGACATGGGAAGAGAAAATGCCACGGACGGGCACCATGCAGCTAAGCGTGATAGGCAATGCATAGTTGGTAGTAAACACTACGGAGATACACGCCGCTGGGCATGGCCCCAGCGGCTTGGGGATGATGCAGCCCGAGGGGCGCCCCCAACAAGGCAAGCTAGCGACGGAAAGGTAAATGCAGATACATGCCGCGGGGGCGGACCCACGCGGCCTGGGAGTGATGCAACCCTGGGGGGGTGCTCCCAGCTGAGAACGGAACTTGAAAGATGTCACCTGAGGATGTCGTCGGCGTAGTGGCGTTGGTGCAGCAGACTTGACGGGTTGCAGAAGCCGATCCTCATGAGCCCCCAGGCCCCGGGGCCTCGGGAGGCTCCGGAGGCGCTGGTGACTCCTCGCGAGCTGCCTCATCTCCTCCAAGGCCGCGGAACGCCTGTCTTCCTGAGCCTCCACGATGCCCCCCATGAGGCGCTGGTACGCCGCAGCCATGCTCGGTAGGCCGTAAGGCATGCGAACATAGCTGTGGGGTGGACCTCCGCAGCGCCCCACTTGCGAGGGCCAGAGGCGCTCCGTTGTGGCGATCTGATTGAGCCCTGGTACGTCGACGCAGATGCGCAGCCCACCATCCTCGCCTGGATGTGGGGCCACGGCTGGCAAGCGGCGGTAACCTCTCATGATCCTTGTCTCCTGTAACTCTTGAATGGCCTCGTCAACGAACTCTTGCGGGTCTGATCTTCCTCGCCTGGCTCCCTCCTGGAGGAAACATGCTGTGAAGCACGCCTCCACGTGGTGCCCAAGCGCCTCCCTCGCGACCCTGGCTAGGTCGGTGGCCCTCCAGGTGAGAGCCCCCGAGCCCTACCCAAGGAGGGCGCCAGGTGCGCTTTCCTATGCGATGGATGGGGGGCCCTCCTGAGGAGGCACGGGCCCTGAGGGGGCTGCCTCCTGAGGGGCTGAGCCTGACGACGTCTTCTTCTTCTTGGGGATGGTCTCAGGAAGCCTCCTGCTTCCGCGATCTGGGTCTTCTAGCGATGCGGCCTGAAAAGCTCGCTCCAGGGAACACACTGCATCTCTCTCTTCACAGGGCACCGTGATGACGCCGCCACTTCCTGGCATCTTGAGGATGTTGTAGCCGTGGTGGGTCACGGCCATGAACTTGGCCAGCGCTGGGTACCGGAGGATGGCGTTGTACGGCAGGCGGATGTGGGCGACGTCGAAGTCGATGAGCTCGGTGCGGTAGTTGCTGCAGGCTCCGAAGGTGACAGGGAGGTGGACCTGCCCGATCGGGACTGTGGAACCGTCGGTGATCCCGGAGAAAGGCTTGGTTGGCTGAAGCTGGTCATAGGGCACTTGGAGGTTGTTGAATGTTTCCACGGAGAGGACGTGCCTGAGGACGCGCCGTGTCGTCCGCCTCGCGAGGCTTGGCCCCTCGCGAGGGTCTTGAGCCTCGTGTTGATGAAGATGGGCCGCGCTGGGCCCCCGCGTGAGCCACGCCGCAGGCCGCAGGCAGGCAAGTCTGGGACCCCCGTTCCCAGAATGCCGACAACTGCTTTTGTCATGATAGTTGATACTTGTTGTCCCCCTTCAAATTAGCCCGCCATTGTTGGCTCCCTTCCCGCTCGATATTTGGGAAGAGGACCAGGGCCCCTATAAATAGGACCAGCCACCCACATGGTAGGGGGATCAAAATCAGGGAAAGAGAGAGAGAAGGGTGACTGAACTCCTCCTAGCAGTTCATCGCCCCAGCCAAGAACAGACCCTCGCGAGGCTGTTCTTCCTTGTATCGTTCATCATCACCAGCCCCAAGAGGCAATCCACCAACAACACACTGGAGTAGGGTATTACACCACAACGGTGGCCCGAACCAGTATAAACCTTGTGTCCCTTGTGCAGTCCTTTCCGTAGTTTAGATCTTTGTGAGACGGGGAGGTAGAGGGCGCGATCTCCGCGCGCACCCCAGTGTTCAAACCTTAAGGGTCTGCCGGAACCCATGATCCGACATTTGGCGCACCAGGTAGGGGTGCGCCGGAATCTGTCTTCCACCACTCCGCTCTCCTACGACCGCCGCACCAGGTAGGGGCGTTCTCGTTGTCCCCCGTCGTCCGCCGTCAACACCGCCACCAGCCCGGCGGGGAACGAGCGGCAAGCACCCCCCCCCAGCATCTGCCTACGCGGTGGAGTAGCTGCACCGCAACATCGACGCCTCCGGTCGTTACGGCCCTCCTGGGCGGCTCGCAGGCGCCGCCCACGAGTCGCCACGTCAAGCCTTTAGCCCGCCGGGTTAGCGCCGTTTCCGCATGGCAGGGGGCTCCCCCGGACCGGGCGGCGCACGAGGCCGATCTGACCTTCAGCTCGGAGGACCACCCCACCAACCTCGTCGGCTCGGGCGCGCTCCCCCTGTTGTGCATCCCCACCATCTGCCAGGTGGCCGTCACCAAAACTCTCGTTGACGGCGGCGCGGGCCTCAGCGTGCTTTCGGTCGAGACTTTCAACCTCCTCTGCATACCCCGGGAGCGGTTGCGACCCAGGCCGATCTTTCTCGGATGTCGGGGGCGGATCATCCGACTCCCTGGGACAGATCTGGCTCCCGGTAACCTTCGGCACCTACGACAACTTCCGCACGGAGATGGTCGACTTTGACATCGCCCCCATCGGCCTCCCTTACAATGCCATCTTCGGCTACCCGGCGCTGGCTCAGTTCATGGCCGCCACGCACCCGGCGTATAACCTCATGAAGATGCCCGGGAGCAGCGGCACCCTCGCCGTGCACGGGGACACCGGGGACGCTCTGTGAGTACTCAAGCTCGCCTTCAAGACGGCGGCATCGGCATGGCCCGTCAATGCGGAGACCCCTGAGCCCAAGGGGGCTGCACCCGCCAAGAAGAAGCAGTTGTTCACCCAGGACAAGGCAGAAACCAAGCAGATACCCGTCGACGAGGACGGGTCCTCCAGTGCCACTTTCACCATAGGCGCCAATCTTGAGCCTGAGCAGGAGGAGGCCTTGGTCAAGTTCTTGCGCGCGAATAACAAGGTATTTGCTTGGCAGCCCGATCAGCTGGCGGGGATCCCCAGGAGTGTCATCGAACATCACCTCAACGTGTGCCCAAATGTGCGCCCCGTGAAGCAGAAGGCCAGGCGGCAGTCCATGGAGAAGCAGGCCTTCATTGTCCAAGAGACCCGCAAGCTAGAAGTCGCTGGGGTCATTCGCGAGGTCCGATACCCGGATTGGTTGGCCAACCCTGTTGTTGTGCCCAAGAAAGGGGGGAAGGAACGCATG
The DNA here is from genome assembly GCA_034509565.1 of Triticum monococcum. Taxonomy (NCBI): domain Eukaryota; kingdom Viridiplantae; phylum Streptophyta; class Magnoliopsida; order Poales; family Poaceae; genus Triticum; species Triticum monococcum. Next base: position 106,654,410 of record CM067844.1, read on the forward strand.
TGTGTTGACTTCACCAACCTCAACAAAGCATGCCCGCAAGATCCGTTTCCGCTCCCCCGCGTCGACCAGATCATCGATTCCACTGCGGAGTGCGACCTGCTATGCTTCCTGGACGCCTTCTCCGGGTATCACCAGATCAAGATGGCGGTAGAAGACGTTGAGAAGACCGCCTTCTTAACCCCGTGCGGGGTATACTGCTATACATGCATGCCGTTCGGACTGCGTAACGCAGGGGCAACCTTTCAGCAGCTGATGCACATCACCTTGGGCCCACAACTCGGAAAAAATGTCGAAGCCTATGTTGATGACATTGTAGTAAAATCTTGGGAGGCCGAGACCCTGATACAAGACCTGGAGGAGACCTTCGCGAGCCTCGACGCAGTAAACCTGCGGCTCAACCCGGGGAAATGTGTGTTTGGCATCCCCTCGGGCAAGCTTTTGGGATTCCTCGTGTCCCATCGTGGCATCGAGGCCAACCCCAAGAAGGTCAAGGCGGTCGAGGACATGAGTCCGCCAAAGACCCTCAGAGAAATGCAGAAGCTCACTGGGCACGTGACCGCGCTAGGGCGCTTCATCTCCAAATTAGGGGAGCGAGCGCTGCCTTTCTTTCAGCTGATGAAGAAAAAGGGGCCCTTTGAATGGACTGAAGAGGCAGATAAGGCGTTTCAAGATCTCAAGAGGTACCTGACCAGTCCCCCAGTCATGGTGGCTCCGCGCCCTCAGGAGCCCCTGCTGCTTTACCTCGCTGCCACTCCCTACTCCGCCAGCGCAGCTCTGGTGGCGGTTAGGGAGGAACGCCAAGTGAAGACCGCAGTGGCAGCCCGAGGCAAGACAAAACGGGAACAAGGAAAGCCTGCAGAAGGCGCAACCGCAGTTGAGGAGGGTCAGCTGCCGAAGAATACACCAGAGGCAGGCGAGGCCGCACGCCCGGATGGTCCACCTCCCGAGGCCACGTCATCTCGTGAGGCGCCCTTACCTCCCGAGGGCGCCGCGACCCCAGATACTCTCAGCCTTGTAGAGCATCCTGTCTACTTTGTTAGCACGGTGTTACGGGACGCGAGGGCACGGTACCCGATGCCTCAGAAGCTCCTCCTCGTGGTACTGGTAGCCTCGCGCAAGCTGCATCACTACTTCCAGGCTCATCCCATCAAGGTCGTCTCATCATAACCCCTAGAGAGAGTGCTCAGGAGCCCTAACTTAGCCGGAAGGGTCGCCGAGTGGAACATGGAGCTGCAGGCGTTTCAGCTCGAGTTCAGCACGACCAGGGTCATCAAAGGAGCAGCGTTGGTGGATTTCATAGCGGAATGGGCGGAGGCACCAGGCCTCAGGGACAACGAGGATCGGTCCCTCTCTCTCCAGGGAGTGAGGCGCCATAAGGCTAGGTCATGTACTTCGATGGGGCGTTCTCCAGACACAGTGCGGGGGATATCACCCACTGATGAAGAAAAAGGGGCCCTTTGAACTGGTGCGGTGCTGATATCACCCACTCAGGATAAGCTCTACTATGCTGTGTAGCTCTGTTTCCAGCAAGGTGAAAAGGTCTCCAACAACATTGCAGAATATGAGGGACTGATAGCCAGGTTGAAGGCCGCAGTAGCCCTGGGAGTGAAATGCCTCACCGTCAAGGGCGACTCGCAGCTCCTAGTCAACTTCTCCAACAAGGTGTACGAGCCGAAGGACGAGCATATGGAGGCCTACCTAGCGGAGGTCCGCAGGATGGAAAAGCAGTTCTGGGGGCTGGAGCTGAAGCACGTGCCCCGTGGCACCAATCAGGAAGCTGACGACATAGCCGAACGGGCATCCAGGCGGTTGCCGCAGGAACCCGGCGTCTTCGAAGAGCGGCTCTTCAAACCCTCAGCACAGCTGACGTTATTGAACACCGCTCAGTCTCGAGAGGAGCTCCCCCAGCCGCCAGCCTCGGGAGCCCCGGTCTGTGGGCCGACCTCAGGAGCACGCCTGCTCCTAGCGATGGAACCTCAGGAGGAGTGCTGGATCACAGAACTCCGGAGTTATTTAACGCAAGGGGCCCTACCGGAAAAGGAAGAGGAAGCGGAGCGTGTGGCGCGGCAGGCCACGGCATACTGCATCAGAGATGGAGAACTTTACCGAAAGCGACCAAATGGTGTATCTTTGCGCTGCATCTCCAGGGAGCAAGGAAAGGAACTACTGGAGGACATACACGGCGGAGACTGCGGACACCACTCATCATCACAGACCCTCGTCGGCAAGGCATTCCATAGCGCGTTCTATTGGCCCACCGCGCTCAACGACGCAATCGAATTGGTAAAGGCTTGTGAGGCCTGCCAGTTTCATTCCAAGCAGATCCATCAACCGGCGGGGGGCCTACAGACAATACTCATCTCGTGGCCATTCGCAGTTTGGCGGCTGGATATTCTGGGCCCATTCCCTCGGGTGCCAGGGGGCTACCGTTACCTCTACGTCGCCATTGACAAGTTCACCAAGTGGGCAGAAGTGGAGGTTGTCCGTACCATCCCCGCTGGCTCCGCGGTCAAGTTCATCAGGGGTATCGTGAGCCGGTTCGGGGTGCCGAATCGCATCATCACAGACAACGGTTCACAATTCACCAGTAATCTCTTCAAAACATACTGTGCTAACCTTGGGACGTAGATATGCTACGCTTCGATGGCGCACCCGCGAAGCAATGGGCAGGCCGAACGAGCCAACGCGGAAGTCCTGAGAGGCCTCAAGACCAGGACATTCAAGAAGAAGTTGGAGGCCTGCGGCAGAGGCTGGTACGACGATCTCCCATCCGTGTTGTGGTCCATCCGCACGACCGCAACCAAACCAACTGGGGAGACCCCGTTCTTCCTGGTCTACGGAGCCGAAGCAGTCCTTCCTCACGAGGTCAGGCATTGCTCCGCGCGGGTCCTGGCATTTGACGAGGCGCAGCAGGAAGCCATGCGGGGGATGGACCTTGTACTAGGGGAGGGACGCCGCCGGGAAGCCGCGCTGCGAGCGGCAAGGTACCAACAGGCGCTACGATGATATCACTGCCGCAACATCCACCCCAGGACCCTCAAGGTAGGAGACCTCGTACTAAGGCGGGTTCTCTCCAGGGAAGGGCTGCACAAGCTCTCTCCCATGTGGGAGGGCCCGTTCAAGGTTGTTCATGTTTCCAGGCTTGGCTCCGTGCGCTTGGAGACTCAAGAGGGGGAGCCGATCCAGAACGCGTGGAACATCCAGCACCTCCGGAGGTTCTACCCCTAAAAGGCCTAGAGCTTGTGAAGCAAGGTGAGTGCCTGTGAAGACCTCCCTCTTTTGGAAAAGGCCCAGAGCCTGTGAAGCAAGGCGAGTGCCTATGAAGACCTTCCTTTCTTGGAAAAGGCCCAGAGCTTGTGAAGCAAGGCGAGTGCCTGTGAAGCTATACCTCTTTTGGAAAAGGCCCTGAGCCTGTGAAGCAAGGCGAGTGCCTATGAAGACCTCCCTCTTTTGGAAAAGGCCCAGAGCATGTGAAGCAAGGCGAGTGCCTGTGAAGACCTTCCTTCCTTGGAAAAGGCCCAGAGCCTGTGAAGCAAGGCAAGTGCCTATGAAGCTATCGCGTTTTGGAAAAGGCCCGGAGCTAGTGAAGCAAGGCCAATGCCTGTGAAGCTTGCCGCCCCGTCACACTCTCACGTAATAATGAGTGGGGCTGTACATGCCCCGGAGTCTCAAGAGCGCCGGCCTCAGGCCCTGGGGCTCCCTCCCACGCCCAGTGGCAGCACTTAGCTCCGCGCTGGTGAGAAGACATCGAAGACTAGATTAGGTGCCGGACGCGGCTTTTTCATTTGCTTTCCGCAGTTGACGTGTTTACTTGCATTTGAAGTCTTATTGAAGTTGTCGTTGTTGCTGATTTGTGGTTCGTCGATTTTCGTTCCTCGCTTTGGTTTCTCTCCTAAACGACCTCGCGAGGGATGGTACTCAAACACCCTCGCGAGCATTTCTACTCTAGCCGCTGGAAGGTTTCATGGCCCGGGCACGTTACAGGAGCACCCCTCTAGTCCATGCCCCTCGGGCACCGCGACGCGCACACAGGGCCTGGGTCGGTCGCCCCCCGGCAGGGGTCAGAGCCTATCTATGCACAGGCGTGCAGTTAAGAGGCACAAAAATAAGATCAAGGTAATGGTTAAAAACGGCAATAATTCCCAACACGCCCCAGCAGGGCTCCATCCAGCTGTTTTGTCTTACACAGGAAACAAAAGGAAAAGGAAAGGACGAGCCCGGCGCAGCCCTCCTCACATCAGCCCGCGGAGGCGACCCGGGCAGCCTCCGAGCCTCAAGAAGACTCCCTCTCACGCTTCACCGGGGCACGACGGCGGGCAGACGAGCCATCACCTCCCAAGCAAGCTCGACGGCGCGGGGGTTGACTGCGGCCACTGCTGGAGGAGTCGCTTGAGGAACAGCCGACGAAGCTCGAGGAGTCTCGAGCGCCGCCATCCGCGCGGGCGCTATCTCCTCCATCACCGTCGGGGTGGGGCCCCCGGCCACGATCGTCGTCCTCAGGGCAACACCCCGCGCGGCGACCATCTTCCCCAAACACCCTCACATAGAGGGTGGCGTCGCTGTCAAACCTGAAGTGCAGGGTGCACTGCGCCCCAGGCCGCGAGCGCGGACGAACGCCTGCCAGCCACAAGTAAAGGCCAGGCCCCCGTTGGCGGAGACCTCTAGCGCGGCCCACGAGGACCTGCTGCAGCAGCCCTCCGCCTGGAGCCAGAGGCCACCAGGAGCACCGGCCGGGAGTTCACCAAGGAGGAAGCGAGGGAGTTGGAGCCGGGCGCTAGTCGGCTCTGCCGACCAGACGACGAACTCCGGCAGCACCTGCGCAGTGCGAAAGCGCGGCCTGGGGGAGCGTGCAACCCAGGCGCGTCCCTTGGCCACAGCGGCTCGCCCGCCGCCGCGCTGGGAGCCGCCACCATGACCACCAGACGCTACCGGGGCGGCCACCGGATGCTTCCGAGGGCACCCACAACCGCGCTTGGGCGGGGGAGAGGCAGGATCGACCTGGAGGGCCTTCCCCTTCTCCGCAGCCGAGTACCTCCTCGATGGAGCCATCGCAGCAAGACGGGGCAAGGATCGGGAAGAAGGAGAAGCCAGGAGGAATGAACTGGAAGGGCACGCACAGCTTCGTACTTATAGCCAGCGAAGACCAACCGCCGGCCTCCATGATTACAGGTAATCATGACACGATCTGCATGCAGGGTCCAACTCGCGCGATCACCGAGGCATCATGGGGAAGTGGAGACGCCCATGTCCCATCAACCGCCACGCGGCGCCTAAGGCCGCAGGCTATTAGGGCCCGCGGCGCTTCGCCCTTGCCCTTTCGCCTCTCGGCACGGCCAAGTCCATGCGCGCCTTGGGCCCGGGGGCTACTGTCGGCGTTTTGGGAACGGGGGTCCCCAGACTTGCCTGCCTGCAGCCTGCGGCGTGGCTCAAAGGAAGCCCAGCATGGCCCATCTTCGTCAACACAAGGCCCAAGACCCTTGCGAGGGGCCAAGCCTCGCGAGGCGGACTACATGGAGCTTCCTCAGGCACGGCCTCGTCAGGTTGGCTCGTGAGGAGGCGGAGAGATCAAGGCGCGGTACCTCGCGAGGTGCCCGTGAGGCAAGCCATGACAACTCAGGGCGCCAGGCGGGTGCCAGCGCGCGCAGCGTCCTTCTTTCCTCTTTGGTGCAAAGGGGACAAGAGCAGCCGTGGAGTACCGAGGCATCAGGCAAAGGTTGCCATTTCGGCGCAACGAGGCCAAGACCAGGAGGACTACGAGACGGTGGTCACCGTGGAGCCCAAGACGGTGTCATCACCAGAGCTTTGCGCAGGCGAAGACTGCTTTTGTCAGGATAGTTGATACTTGCTCTCCCCCTTCAAATTAGCCCGCCATTGTTGGCTCCCTTCCTGCTCGATATTCGGGAAGAGGACCAGGGCCCCTATAAATAGGACCAGCCACCCACATGGTAGGGGGGATCAAAATCAGAGAAAGAGAGAGAGAAGGGTGACTGAACTCCTCCTAGCAGTTCATCGCCCCAGCCAAGAACAGACCCTCGCGAGGCTGTGCTTCCTTTTATCGTTCATCATCACCAGCCCCAAGAGGCAATCCACCAACCGCACACTGGAGTTGGGTATTACACCACAACGGTGGCCCGAACCAGTATAAACCTTGTGTCCCTTGTGCAGTTCTTTCCGTAGTTTAGATCTTTGTGAGACAGGGAGGTAGAGGGCGCGATCTCCGCGCGCACCCCAGTGTTCGAACCTTAAGGGTCTGCCGAAACCCGTGATCCGACAGGGCCCAGCCGTCAGTGCCTCTGGCCTCCGTCTTCTCTACCGACCGCTGGGGCCCGCCGACTGGCCTGGTATGGAGCCGACAGGCCGCGTCCACCGTGGGCGGGTCTTGCCGGCTGCTGATTACTATAACCGTGCTTCTGATGATGCGGGCTTGATCATGAGGTCGTGGCAACAGCCCCGCCGCCTGGCGGGCGATCACTGTTGCCACTCCCCATCACATCTTGATTAATGGCGCGTGGGCCCCGGGGGAGGGCTCGGCCGACTCCCCCGGGCCGACTCCCGACGGGTCCGACTGGTGGTTCTTCTGCCGTCTCCTGGGGTCTCACTGACTGGTGGGGCCCGCTGCCTCTAGGCCGTACAGACAAGCCGTCGTGGGTGCAGGACTCGGCCCTACGATGCTGATGTCAGGGCCGGCATGGCAACAGTGCCACGCCGCACGGAGATCTTCCGAGGTACGGCGTGCTGTGGCCATGCCTGCCCTTGGTGAGGGGCGGGGTGGGCTTCGCTGTAGCCACGCCCCTGCCTCGTCCCCTTTGATGAGGTCATGGGGTTTGTTGGAGTCGCAGGCCGACTCCCCAAAGCCGGCTTCTCTGGAAGTCGCCCGTCGGGAGTCGGCTTTATCCTAAAGTCCTCCCTGGGACTCGGCCGTGAGCGGGCAATCGGCCGTCTTGCCGTCGACTCCTCAGAAGGCGGCTCTTCGTCCTGGGGTCTTGAGGGGCGCAGCCTGCCCCGATGTCTTGAAAGGTTCTGGGGCTCAGGTTGGCCTACCCGTGGCCCATTACTCCGACACAAATATACCTTTGTTCACTTTGCCATCCTTCTTATCTGCCAAGTATCTAGGGCAGTTCCACTTCCAGTGACCATTTCCTTTGCAGTAGAAGCACTCAGCTTCAGGCTTGGGCTTCTTCCTGGGAGTGGCAACTTGCTTGCCATTTTTCTTGAAGTTCCCTTTCTTTCCCTTGCCCTTTTACTTGAAACTAGTGGTCTTGTCAACCATCAACACTTGATGCTTTTCTTGATTTCTACCTTCGCTGATTTCAGCATCGCGAAGAGCTTGGGAATCGTTTCCGTTATCCCTTGCATATTATAGTTCATCACGAAGTTCTAGTAACTTGGTGATAGTGACTAGAGAACTCTGTCAATCACTATCTTATATGGAAGATTAACTCCCACTTGATTCAAGTGATTGTAGTACTCAGACATTCTGAGCACATGCTCACTAGCCGAGCTATTCTCCTCCATATTTTAGGCAAAGTACTTGTCGGAGGTCTCATACCTCTCGATTCGGGCATGGGTCTAAAATACCAATTTCGCCTCTTAGAACATCTTATATGCTCCGTGGCGTTCAAAATGTTTTTGAAGTCCCGGTTCTAAGCCGTAAAGCATGGCGCACTAAACTATCAAGTAGTCATCATACCAAGCTTGCCAAACGTTCATAACGTCTGCATCTGCTCCTGCAATAGGTCTGTCACCTAGCGGTCCATCAAGGACATAATTCTTCTGTGCAGCAATGAGGATAATCCTCAGATCACGGATCTAGTCCGCATAATTTCTACTAACATCTTTCAACATAGTTTTCTCTAGGAACATATCATTATTCTCATAAATAAAACGGGGAAGCTATACCCGAGAAATTGATCTACAACATAGATATGGAAATACTATCAGGACTAAGTTCATGATAAATTTAAGTTCAATTAATCATATTACTTAAGAACTCCCACTTAGATAGACATCCCTCTAGTCATCTAAATGATCACGTGATCCATATCAACTAAACCATGTCCGATTATCACGTGAGATGGAGAAGTTTTCAATGGTGAACATTAATATGTTGATCATATGTACTATATGATTCACACTCGACCTTTCGATCTTAGTGTTCCGAGGCCATATCTGCATATGCTAGGCTCGTCAAGTTTAACCTGAGTATTCTGCTTGTGCAAAACTGGCTTCCACCCATTGTATGCGTACGCAGAGCTTATCACACCCGATCGTCACGTGGTGTCTCAGCACGACGAACTATCGCAATGGTGCATACTCAGGGAGAACACTTATACTTGAAATTTTAGTGAGGGATCATCTCATAATGCTACCATTGTACTAAGCAAAATAAGACGCATAAAATATAAAAATCACATGCAATCAAAATATGTGACATGATATGGCCATCATCATATTGTGCCTTTGATCTCCATCTCCAAAGTACCGTCATGATCTCCATCGTCACCGGCATGACACTATGATCTCCATCATCTTGATCTCTATCAACGTGTCATCACATGGTCGTCTCGCCAACTATTGCTTTTGCAACTGTTGATATCGCATAGCGATAAAGTAAAGCAATTATATGGCGCTTGCATCTTATGCAATAAAGAGACAACCATAAGGCTTTAGCCAGTTGCTGATAACTTTAACAAAACATGATCATATCATACAACAATTTATATATCATCACATCTTGACCGTATCACATCACAACATGCCCTGCAAAAATAAGTTAGACGTCCTCTACTTTGTTGTTGCAAGTTTTACGTGGCTGCTACGGGCTTTAGCAAGAACCGTTCTTACCTACGCATCAAAACCATAACATGGTATAATGATTGCTTTTTGATCTTAAAAAAGAACCCTATTCATTGAATTCGATTCAACTAAAGTTGGAGAAACAGACACCCACTAGCCACCTATGTGCGAAGCACGTCGGTAGAACCAGTCTCGTGTAAGCGTACGCGTAATGTCGGTCTGAGCCACTTCATCCAACAATACCACTGAATCAAGAATCAACTAGTGATGGCAAGCAATATGTATATACCCATGCCCACAACTCCTTTGTGTTCTACTCATGCATATAACATCTATGCATAGACCTGGCTCGGATGCCACTGTTGGGGAACGCAGTAATTTCAAAATTTTCCTACGCACACGCAAGATCTATCATGGTGATGCATAGGAACGAGAGGGGAAGAGTGTTATCCACGTACCCTCGTAGACCGTAAGAGGAAGCGTTATGACAACGTGGTTGATGTAGTTGTACATATTCATGATCCGACCGATCCTAGTACCGAAAGTACGGCACCTCCGCGATCAGCACACGTTCAGCTCGGTGATGTCCCACAAACTCTTGATCCAGTTGAGTGTCGAAGCAGAGCTTTGTTAGCACGACAGGGTGATGACGGTGATGATGAAGCTACTGGCACAGGGCTTCGCCTAAGCACTACGATGATATGACCGAGGTGGATTATGATGGAGGGGGGCACCGCACACGGCTAAGACATCAATGATCAACTTGTGTGTTCTAGGGTACCCCCTACCCCCGTATATAAAGGAGCAAGGGGGAAGCCGGCCGGCCCTTGGGGCGTGCCATGCGAGGAGGAGTCCTCCTCCTAGTAGGAGTAGGACTCCCCTTTCCTAGTCCTCCTAGGAGGGGGAAGGAAGGAGGAGAGGGAGAAGGAAAGGGGGCGCCCCCCCCTTCCCTAGTCCAATTCGGACCAGAGGGGGAGGGGGCGTGCGGCCTGCCCTGGCCAGCCCTCTCTCTATCTCTCCACTAAGGCCCATGTGGCCCATTAGTTCCCGGGGGGTTGCGGTAACCCTCCGGCACTCCGATTTTTTCCGTAATCACCCGGAACACTTCTGGTGTCCGAATATAGTCGTCCAATATATCAATCTTTATGTCTCGACCATTTAGAGACTCCTCGTCATGTCCGTGATCATATCCGGGACTCCGGACAAGCTTCGGTACATCAAAACACATAAACTCATAATACCAATCGTCACTGAATGTTAAGCATGCGGACCCTACGGGTTCAAGAACTATGTATACATGACCGATACTCATCTCCGGTCAATAACCAATAACAGAACCTATTTGCCCATATTGGTTCCTACATATTCTACAAAGATCTTTATCGATCAAACCGCAAAACAACATACGTTGTTCCCTTTGTCATCGGTATGTTACTTACCCGAGATTCGATCGTCGGTATCATCATACCTAGCTCAATCTCATTACCGGCAAGTCTTTTTACTCGTTCCGTAATGCATCATCCCGTAACTAACTCATTAGTCAGATTGCTTGCAAGGCTTATAGCGATGTGCATTACCGAGAGGGCCCAGAGATACCTCTCCGACAATCGGAGTGACAAATCCTAATCTCGATCTATGACAACTCAACAAACACCATCGGAGACACCTGTAGAGCAACTTTATAATCACCCAGTTACATTGTGACGTTTGATAGCTGAAAGTGCAACTATCCCTAGGTGGTTTTGGTAATTCATAACAACATATAGCTCATTGAGCTAATGCTATTTCAAGATGATTATTTCAGGAAAGCTCAATGATTGGCATGGCATGGATGTGAAAGTGGAACCCTCAAAATGCTAAGGACAAGAATTGGCTCAAGCTCAAAAGTTCAAGACTCTTCATTTTATATTTTAGTGATCCAAGATCACATTGAGTCTTTAGGAAAAGCCAATACTATCAAGGAGGGATGAGGTGTTGCTTAATGAGCATCTTGCTCTATGTGCTCAATGATATGCTCCAAAATCCTCAGCTACTTTCCCATATCCACAAATGACCTAAACCCTAAGCCAAACTCGGTCATACCGATTCTGTCAATCCGGCGCCACCGAGTTTCACTTGTCATTTGCCACTGCCAAACCCTAGCAATTCGGTCCTACCGATAAGGTTCTCGGTCCCACCGAGATGGGCTTGCAAACTCTCTATTTCCATTTCGTAACTTTTCGGTCTCACCGAAAGAGCGAATCGGTCCCACCGAGAATGCAAGGTAAACTCTATGTTTCCTTCTTGTAACTTTTCGGTCTCATCTAAAGAGCAAGTCGGTCCCACCGAGTTTGCCTGACCAACTCTCTGGTTAGCTAATTGCCGAACTCGGTCTCACCGAGTTTGTGCGATCTGTCTCACCGAGATTACGTTATGCCCAAACCCTAACCGAATCGGTCCTACCGAGTTGCATCTCAGTCCCACCGAAATTCCTAACGGTCACTAGGTTTACCATTTCGGTCCGACCGAGTTTGATGATTCGGTCCCACCGAGATTGGAAAACTGTGTGTAACAGTTGGATTTCATGTGGAGGCTATATATACCCCTCCACCACCTCTTCATTCGAAGAGAGAGCAATCAGAACACATACACCATTCCTACTCATATGTTCTGAGAAAGAACCACCTACTCATGTGTTGAGACCAAGATATTCCATTCCTACCATATGAATCTTGATCTCTAGCCTTCCCCAAGTTGCTTTCCACTCAAATCTTCTTTCCACCAGATCCAAATCCTATGAGAGAGAGTTGAGTGTTGGGGAGACTATCATTTGAAGCACAAGAGCAAGGAGTTCATCATCAACACACCATTTGTTACTTCTTGGAGAGTGGTGTCTCCTAGATTGGCTAGGTGTCACTTGGGAGCCTCCGACAAGATTGTGGAGTTGAACCAAGGAGTTTGTAAGGGCAAGGAGAACGCCTACTCCGTGAAGATCTACCGCTAGTGAGGCAAGTCCTTCGTGGGCGATGGCCATGGTGGAATAGACAAGGTTGCTTCTTCGTGGACCCTTCGTGGGTGGAGCCCTCCGTGGACTCGCGCAACCGTTACCCTCCGTGGGTTGAAGTCTCCATCAACATGGATGTAGGATAGCACCACCTATCCGAACCACGGGAAAAACATCCATGTCTCCAATTGCGTTTGAATCCTCCAAACCCTTACCTTTACATTCTTGCAAGTTGCATGCTTTACTTTTCGCTGCCAATAAACTCTTTGCATGCTTGCTTGAATTGTGTGATGATTGCTGGACTTGCTCTAAGATAGCTAAAATCTGCCAAGAACTAAAATTGGGAAAAGGCTAAGTTTTTAATTGGTCAAGTAGTCTAATCACCCCCCCTCTAGACATACTTTCGATCCTACAAGTGGTATCAGAGCTTTGGTCTCCATTTGGCTTGATCTTCATAGCTTTTGGTGGTCATAGCCTTGGTTTCACAACCTAGGAGAGTATGGCGTCTAGCGAGGGAAATTATCACCGTAGAGGTCCTTACTTTGATGGCACTAATTTTGCTAGTTGGAAGCATAAAATGAAAATGCATATTCTTGGACATAACCCCACCGTATGGGCTATTGTTTGTGTCGGTTTGCAAGGTGAGTTCTTCGATGGGAGGGAACCAAACCGTGAAGCTACCGCGAATGAGTTGATGATGTTGCAATACAATGCTCAAGCTTGTGATATTCTCTTCAACGGATTGTGCCCCGAAGAATTCAACAAAATCAGCCGCCTTGAGAATGCAAAGGAAATTTGGGATACTTTGATTGATATGCACGAAGGTACCGACTCCGTCAAGGAATCCAAGTTGGATGTGCTCCAAAGTCAACTTGACAAGTTCAAGATGAAGGATGGTGAAGGTGTCGCTGAAATGTACTCTAGTCTTGCTCTCATCACAAATGAGATTGCCGACTTAGGAAGTGAAGAGATGACCGATAGATTCATCATCAAGAAGATCCTAAGAGCCTTGGATGGGAAATATGATACCGTGTGCACATTAATCCAAATGATGCCCAACTACAAAGATCTCAAGCCAACGGAAGTAATTGGAAGGATTGTTGCTCATGAGATGTCACTCAAGGATAAAGAGGAACTTCACAACAAATCAAGTGGTGCCTACAAAGCGTCATGTGAAGCCCCCACATCATCAAGTGAGAAACAAAACTTCAATGAAGAATTGAGCTTAATGGTGAAGAACTTCAACAAGTTCTACAGGAGTAGAAGCAAAGATAGAAGCTTCAAGTCAAGGTCCTACAATGACAAAAGATCTTCTAGTCGAGAGCGAAACTGCTATAATTGTGGAACACCCGGACACTATTCCAATGAGTGTACGGCTCCCTACAAGAGAAGAGAAGATTCTCCAAAAAGAAGAAGCAAAGAATCTCCACCAAGAGAGAGAAGGAGTAGAGATGATCGTTATGAATGAAGATACTCATGGAGAAGCAAGGACTCGGAAAGGAAGGAAAAATCATCAAGGAGCTATACAAAACGAAGACATCAAGCTCATGTTGGTGAATGGGTATCCGGCTCCGACTCCGACAGCCACTCCGAGAGAAGTTATCACTCCGACTCCGAAGATACTCAAGATAAAGGTGTTGCCGGTCTAGCACTTGTGTCAACCAACTCCTACGACATATTTAACTCACCAAATGAAGGAATTGGAAGATGCTTCATGGCCAAAGGTCCTAAGGTAACACACCCCGAGTACGTTGATTTTAATAGTGATAAAGATGACTTGTTAGGTGATGATGATTTGCTTGTTGACAACTCTAGTGAAGAATATTATGGTAAAATATCAATTAATCATGCTAAAACAAATGACAATGATAAGGAGAAGATTGAGGCTCTAACTAAAGAACTAAACACTCTTAAGTTAGCCCATGAAACTATCTTCAAAGATCATCGAGAACTTTTAAGAGCTCATGAGAAACTACGCTGTGAAAAGCTCAATCTTGAGCAAGAGCATGAGTTCTTAAAAGCAATCAATGATGATCTCCGCAAGAAAAGTTCTTCTCACATTGCCAAGCGTTTACTTTTATCCACCTACATGCCTCAAGCCAAGACTAGTAACAAGAATAAGAAAGATTCTTCCTCTAGTAGTAACAATGATCATGCTAAATCCGATATTGTTGCTTCTAGTAGTTCTCTTGATTCCACTAATGATTCTCTTAGCCAAGTTACACTTGAGCAAAAAAATAGCTTATTGAAGGGAATTATAGAGAAAGGTGTTTACAAGAGCCTTGCCGGAAGTAAGCAATTCAAGGAAATTGTGCGCAAGCAAGGAATGCACCGGAAGAATCAAGGTGTTGATTTTGAACGAAAGTTCAATGCCAATGGAGTTGAATGGGAAGAAGATCAATACCCCAAGACAAAGTTTGTTCCTGAACAAGAGAAGTATGGCACTTCTTTCAAGGGGACACAAGCTCAAGATGATCTTCCACCACAAGACTACAAGCAAAAAGGCAAGGACAAGCTTCAAGAGGAGATTGACGCATTTGAAGAAGCTCCTAAGACCTTAGTCAAGTGGATTCCCAAGACTACTTCAAGTTACACTACATCAAGTACGACTACAACTCCAAGGATTCCCATCAAGATGGTGTGGATCCAAAAGAAGAAGAACTAGAGAGTTCTTGAGGGTGACTCCGCCAACATACTTCACTCTTATCATTTTGGCAAGAACAAGTGCAATCAACTTCCACATCTTGCACTAGTTCAAGGAGTCACAAACCCTCTTGTTGGTAAGACAAGGGACAAGGTAACCTAAAAGTTCTCATGGACATCATCTTGTGTGTGCATCACTCTATGTCTATGGATATCCTTGTTTGTTCCTTGTGGGACTAACCCATGTAGGTATTGAAAGTGCAATTCACTCAAATGGATAGCTCCAAGTGACCCTTCTACATCAACATTGAGCATCCACATCTTCAACATCTACATGAAGTCATCATCAACAAAACCCAAGGTTAGTTCATCCCTCTTAGGGGGGATATCACATCTAGGGGGAGCTCTACTCTAAGACTTGAGCTAAAGCAACTCTAAAGATGTGAATACAACAATGCTTTATGTAAAAGTGGTAACCCCACTTGAGCTTAAACGATGAGTATGACCTACGATCAAGTGTTCTCACTTGACTCCTAAGTCAATATACTCATATATAGATGACCTAGTCATCGCAAATTGCTTGATAGATGCTAGAATTGGTTGTGCATGCTTTGCCACATATTTCATTTGCCATCTTATTGTGTGAGCATGTTGGTTGCATACTTTACTCATTCGAGGACATCCACTTGTTGTTTTGATTGTTTGGCTTTCTTATTTTTCCAAGTGGATGGACAAGAATGCCTAAGAACCTCCTCTAGCTATCTATGCTTTTCTCGTCTCAAACTCTATTCATGCTGCATCACAAAAATTGATCAAGTCAGATTCGAACCACTCTGTGTGAGGAGCGCTCGGAGTCCCCGATTCGTCATAGACTTAAACTTCCAAAACCTCTTTATGAATCTCGATCTGACCGATACTCCATTTTCGGTCCTACCGAGTTCATTAAGTTGATCTAGGTTTTCGATCTCGGTGCAACCGATTTGAACGTTTCGGTCACACCGAGTTGCAATAACTGCACACAGTTTTGCATCTCGGTGCCACCGAGTTGTTCCACTCGGTCACACTGATAGGGTCGGGCTATATATAGTGACGGGCAAAATTTTGGAAATTTCTCCGAAACCTCTTCGCCCACGCAATAGCCTGCTCTGCCTTCGTGGTCTCCGGATCATCCTCTCGTCGCCAGCAGCCTCCAGTCGCTGGTCTCCGCCGCCGTCAATGGATTTCTGCCCCGCCGTTGCCGCCGTAGCGAGTCTCCGCCAAACTAGGGTATGGACTCGATCTTTGTGCTATTCTCCACTCCGATTCCTAGCACATTGTGATCATTATGATTCTTGCCACGATTGAAACACTCCTATCCAGTCAATGATCTCGTAGAATAGGTTTAATTCGAAAATTTTAGGGTTAGGTTTCCGCCGAAACCATCTCGGACCCATCGAGTTGAAGAACTCGGTCCCACCGATTTGGCTTTTGCCATTGCACAAGTGAAACTCGGTCTGACTGAGAATAACTTATCGGTGCGACCGATTTTGGAATTCTGTGAAACCCTAGCAGTCTCGGTGCCACCGAACTGTGACTCGGTCTGACTGAGTTCACCAGTTCTGGTGCCAAAACTGCTTCAGTGTCACCGAGTTTGAAAATCGGTATATCCGAGATGATTTCTGTGGAAAACTAAAACTAAGTTTTTGAATTAATCTTTTGCAAAAATCTCTACTGTTTGTGATGCTCATCCACTCTATCTTATCCATAATCTATTCACAGGGTCAGCAGTCAGTGTGCAACATGTCTGATCAAAGTGACAGCCATAATGTGTCTGAGCAGCAAGTTGTGATGAGTGAGGGCACTAGCCCCTCAAGTTCTTCTGATGATGGTAGCAGGAGCACCCCCAGCAATCTGCCTAAGGCTGCCACACGTCAAAGGAAGAAGAGAACGTCTGATTCTGAGGATGAAGACTATGTGGCAGAGGAAGAGGCCACATCAAAGAGAGCTGAACCAGCTCAAGGAACCAAGCCAGGGCTGAAGATCAAAAGGCCAGCAGGCAGGCAGCCCATGTAAAAGGCTAGGGCTTCAACTGTAAAGCCTGCTCCCACTGAGCCAATTGCTGCTGAGGGCAAGAAAAGGAAAGAGAGGGTGAAAAAGACTGTAGCCAGAGTGCTTGGGAAGGCCTCCATCATGGTCGATGAGGAGGAAGAAGAAGAAGAGGTTGCTGCACCAGCACCTAAGGCAGCCAAACTCATGGGAGATGCTATAAGGTCTAGAACAGCTGCATCCAAGCCCAAGGAAGCACCTAAGGCTGCATCTAAGCCTAAGAGTGCACCCAAGAGAAATACACGAAGCATCCCAGCTGCAGAAAAGAACAAGGCCCCAATGCCTGAAGCAATCGAAGAAGAGGAAGAGAGTGTCCTTCGGAAGCTCAAGCCCAAGATCCCAGACCACAACGATGCTCATCCTGTGGCTGAGGATATGAAGCTCAGGAGAGATTCAGGGCTGAGGAAATGGAGAGAAGCAGATCCGTATGCTTCTAGGAGAAGGACTGCCGTGGATTACAGATTTCACACCAAGGAGCAACAAGATTTCTATGCGACTGTTTTGCTTGATAAGAAGCCGATCGTTTGTGACATGAGATGGGTCGATTGGACCTACATCAAGGACAATGAAGAGCACTACCCCGGTGTATTTGACAGCTTTAGTGCTTGTGGAGTTGCAGACTTTGTTGGGCAGAAGCTCACAAAGTGGAACCAGGAGCTGATCATGCAATTCTACTCCACAGCACACTTTTATCTGGATGGCAGGATCACATGGATGCCTGAGGGTACGAGGTACCAATCCACTGTGGAAGAATGGACGAAGTTGATCAATGCCCCAGAGGAGCAAGCTGATGACTTGGGCATCTATGCCAAGAAAAAGATGGATCACAACTCCATGTCCAACATGTACAAGGAGATCCCGAATGAAGCACTTGACACGTTCAAGTTTGGCTCTGTGCACTATTTGCTCTCAGGATTGCCTACGATCAACTGGATCCTTAGGCACACCCTTCTGCCCAAATCTGGAGATCACAAGATGATCAGAGGTCACGCGATCAACTTGCTTCATGTATTTGACATGCCTCAGAAATTCAAGGTCATGAGTCTCATTGTGGAAACAATCAAGAGGACAGCTGCAGACCAGAAGAGGAGTTGTGGGTATGCCCCACAGATTCAGGAGCTCATCAACTCCAAGATGGGCACGGGCGTGTATTTATTGGATAAGGAACACCTTTCCATCCACCCAGATTTTGAGGATAACCAAGTGGTTATGACTGAAAATGAACCCTCATCTGCACATGCACAAGCTCAGAAGGAGAAGGCGAGGAAGGAAAAAGCTGCCAGGATGCCTACTCAAGCAGAGGCATCTGATTACTTCTTGAAGACCAAGCAAGAGCAGCTCGGTTACCTGATAGCGTCCACCCTGCGTATTGAGCAAGGACTTGCCACCCTGACTCAGAACCAGGCGAGCCTAGAGAGGATCATGGAACAGAGATTCTATGACATGGACATCAAGGTGACAGAAATATAGACCGCCGTGGAGCAGCTTCAGGAGGACATGAATGAGAGGAGAGGCAGGACCACAACTGATGGTTTTGCCAGGGTGCCACGAGGTCCGAGGTCGTCTGCACTGCCAGTTGCTGCCACTAGAGCCACAACGTCTGCACCAGCTACAGCCTCCGTTCCACCAGCTCCAGCATCCACTTCAGCCTCGACTCCGACCACTTCTACTGAAGGCTTCGTCCTTGGCGTGCTCCGGACTCCACCACCACCGGAAGATCAAGCCTGAGCGTCGACTTAGCACTATGCATTTTCTAGGAACTTTTTGGTAACTTGTTGCCAAAGGGGGAGAAGATGTATAGATCATAGGCTTCGAGAGAGAGAGTGTTGCTTTTCTCTCTTGTTTTATTTGGTAGTTTTTCGAACTTTGTTTGCTTGTGTGTGAGATACTACGTCCTTATACTTGTGAGACATCGATGATCATGTGTTTGATCATAAGCTACACTTAATGGTTGCTTAATGCTTGCTATATGTTATCATTCTATCTATCGTTTGTGATCATTCACTATTCTTGGTGATGAGTGCATGTATTTCAATCTTATCATTTTTTAGCGCTCCACCAAGATGTATGTGACATGGAAGAGTAACCCATGATTCTAACTCCATGTGCATTTGCAGTCCAAAGCAAATTTTAAATATGCACAAATTTAGGGGGAGCTCTTATTTGTCACATACTTCTCAAAGCGACGATATATTTCATGCTTATTATCATTTTTCGAAGCTTTGATCTATATGTTGTCATCAATTACCAAAAAGGGGGAGATTGAATGTGCAACTATCCCTAGGTGGTTTTGGTAATTCATAACAACATATAGCTCATTGAGCTAATGCTATTTCAAGATGATTATTTCAGGAAAGCTCAATGATTGGCATGGCATGGATGTGAAAGTGGAACCCTCAAAATGCTAAGGACAAGAATTGGCTCAAGCTCAAAAGTTCAAGACTCTTCATTTTATATTTTAGTGATCCAAGATCACATTGAGTCTTTAGGAAAAGCCAATACTATCAAGGAGGGATGAGGTGTTGCTTAATGAGCCTCTTGCTCTATGTGCTCAATGATATGCTCCAAAATCCTCAGCCCATATCCACAAATGACCTAAACCCTAAGCCAAACTCGGTCATACCGATTCTGTCAATCTGGCACCACCGAGTTTCACTTGTCATTTGCCACTGCCAAACCCTAGCAATTCGGTCCTACCGATAAGGTTCTCGGTCCCACCGAGATGGGCTTGCAAACTCTCTGTTTCCATTTCGTAACTTTTCGGTCTCACCGAAAGAGCGAATCGGTCCCACCGAGAATGCAAGGTAAACTCTATGTTTCCTTCTTGTAACTTTTCGGTCTCACAAAAAGAGCAAGTCGGTCCCACCGAGTTTGCCTGACCAACTCTCTGGTTAGCTAATTGCCGAACTCGGTCTCACCGAGTTTGTGCGATCCGTCTCACCGAGATTACGTTATGCCCAAACCCTAACCGAATCGGTCCTACCGAGTTGCATCTCAGTCCCACCGAAATTCCTAACGGTCACTAGGTTTACTATTTCGGTCCGACCGAGTTTGATGATTCGGTCCCACCGAGATTGGAAAACTGTGTGTAACGGTTGGATTTCGTGTGGAGGCAATATATACCCCTCCACCACCTCTTCATTCGAAGAGAGAGCAATCAGAACACATACACCATTCCTACTCATATTTTCTGAGAAAGAACCACCTACTCATGTGTTGAGACCAAGATATTCCATTCCTACCATATGAATCTTGATCTCTAGCCTTCCCCAAGTTGCTTTCCACTCAAATCTTCTTTCCACCAGATCCAAATCCTATGAGAGAGAGTTGAGTGTTGGGGAGACTATCATTTGAAGCACAAGAGCAAGGAGTTCATCATCAACACACCATTTGTTACTTCTTGGAGAGTGGTGTCTCCTAGATTGGCTAGGTGTCACTTGGGAGCCTCCGACAAGATTGTGGAGTTGAACCAAGGAGTTTGTAAGGGCAAGGAGATCGCCTACTTCGTGAAGATCTACCGCTAGTGAGGCAAGTCCTTCGTGGGCGATGGCCATGGTGGAAGAGACAAGGTTGCTTCTTCGTGGACCCTTCGTGGGTGGAGCCCTCCGTGGACTCGCGCAACCGTTACCCTCCGTGGGTTGAAGTCTCCATCAACGTGGATGTAGGATAGCACCACCTATCCGAACCACGGGAAAAACATCCGTGTCTCCAATTGCGTTTGAATCCTCCAAACCCTTACCTTTACATTCTTGCAAGTTGCATGCTTTACTTTCCGCTGCCAATAAACTCTTTGCATGCTTGCTTGAATTGTGTGATGATTGCTTGACTTGCTCTAAGATAGCTAAAATCTGCCAAGAACTAAAATTGGGAAAAGGCTAAGTTTTTAATTGGTCAAGTAGTCTAATCACCCCCCTCTAGACATACTTTCGATCCTACAATAGCACACTAAGTGTTCCTCCGGTATTCGGGAGTTGCATAATATCATAGTCATAGGAACATGTATAAGTGAAGAAAGCAATAGCAACAAACTAAACGATCATAGCGCTAAGCTAACGGATGGGTCTTGGCCATCACATCATTATCTAATGATGTGACCCCGTTCATCAAATGACAACACATGTCTATGGTCAGGAAACATAACCATCTTTGATTAACGAGCTAGTCAAGTAGAGGCATACTAGGGACACTTTGTTTGTCTATGTATTCACACATGTACTAAGTTCCCGGTTTGTACAATTCTAGCATGAATAATAAAAATTTATCATGATATAAGGAAATATAAATAACAACTTTATTATTGCCTCTAGGGCATATTTCCTTCATGTCAAGCTCAGGCGTAAAAACTCCGCAGCCTTGCTGCGTTCCACGGGTTCGGTTGTCGTCGGATGGGCAGGGAAGATGATATGCTCCTCCTATGAGTACTTCGTCAATGATGTACGGTCCCTCCCATTTAGGCGAGAGTTTGTTCTTCTATTTCTCAGGGAGTTAGAGGATGAGGTCTCCCACGTTATATGTCTTCGCCCGGACTTCACAGTTGTGGTAACGCCACACTTGTTGTTGATAGAACATGAACCGAGCTAGAGCTATGTCCCTTTCTTCTTCTAGAGTGTCCACGTCATCCTGCCGATCGAGCTCGGCCTCCTTTTCTTCGTACATGTGCACTCTAGGCGCGTCATGGATAAGGTCACATGGGAGGACTGCTTCCGCATCGTGTACCATAAATAATGGTGTGTATCCGGTTGACCGATTAGGAGTGGTGCGTAGCCCCCATAGCACGGAATCGAGTTCCTCGACCCTATGGCGGGCTGATTGTTCAAGGGATTGAACTAGGCAAGGCTTAATGCCACTCATATTGAGTTCGTTGGCTCACTCGACCTGTCCATTGGTCTGTGGGTGGTACACCGAGGCGTAACCGAGCTTAATGCCCATTTTACCACACCTGTCTTGAACTTCCTGGGCAGTGAAGTTGGTAACCATTATCGGTAATTATGCTATGAGGGACACCATAATGGTGTACAACATCGGATAACAAGTCAACGGCTGGTCCGGATTCTGCAGAAGTGACGGGTCTTGCCTCGATCCACTTGGTGAATTTGTCGACCATGACCAATAGGTACTTCTTTTCGTTTGTCCCCCCTTTGAGTGACCTGGCCATGTCGAGACCCCAGACCGCAAAAGGCCATGTGATCGGTATCGTCTGAAGAGCTGTGGGGGCATGTGCCTTTGATTGGCGAACAGCTAGCATCCGACGTAGTGTTGGACTAATGTCCGGGCATCTTCACGGGTGGTAGGCCAGAAAATATCTGCTCAGAAAGCTTTGTGTAAAACCCATGATGCGGCTATATCTCCCACGTGTTGGGGCTCGACTTAGAGGCATAACTGCATGGTAGGCATGTCGCAAGAGGGGTAATCTTTACACATCCCATGTACTGAATAAGGAAGGGATAAATAGTTGGCTTACAATCGCCACTTCACACAATACATAAATATAGCATCACATCATCCAGAATACTATCAAGGTCCGACTACGGAACCAAATAAAGAAAGAAAACCCCAAATGCTAGAAACCCAATCGCCCCAACTAGGCTCCTCTACTGATCGTCCAAAAAGGAAACATAGTAACGTCCCGAATCCTCCTCGAACTCCCACTTTAGTTCGGTCGCGTCCCCTGCACTGGCATCATCGGCACCTGCATCTGGTTTTGGAAGTAATCTATGAGTCACAGGGACTCAGCAATCTCACACCCTCGCGATCAAGACTATTTAAGCTTATGGGTAGGAAAAGGTAGTGAGGTGGAGCTGCAGCAAGCACTAGCATATATGGTGGCTAACTTACGCAAATGAGAGTGAGAAGAGAAGCAAAGCACGGTCGAGAAGCTATAAAGATCAAGAAGTGATCCTAAGCTACTTACGTTCAAGCATAACATGAGACCGTGTTCTCTTCCCGGACTCCACTGAAAAGAGACCATCATGGCTACACACGTGGTTGATTCATTTTAATTAAGTTAAGTGTCAGGTTTTCTACAACCGGATATTAACAAATTCCCATCTGCCCATAACTGCGGGCATGGCTTTCGAAAGTTCAAAACCCTATAGGGGTGTCCCAACTTAGCCCATCACAAGCTCTCACGGTCAACGAAGGATATTCCTTCTCCCAGGAAGACCCGATCAGACTCAGAATCCCGGTTACAAGACATCTCGACAATGGTAACACAAGACCAGCAAAGCCACCCGATGTGCCGACAAATCCCGATAGGAGTCGCATGTATCTCATTCTCAGGGCAACACCGGATGAGACAGGCTATGAGTAAAATCAAGCCTTGAGTTTCTCCGAGGTGGCCCTGCAGGCGGCTCGGTTCGGACCAACACTCAGAGGAGCACTAGCCCGGGGGGTTTAAAATAAGATGACCCTTGAGTCTGCAAAACCCAAGGGAAGGTATATGGTGGTAGGTAGGCAAATGGTAAAACCAAGGTTGGGCCTTGCTGGAGGAGTTTGATTCAAAGCGAACTGTCAAGGGGTTCCCATAACACCCAACCGCGTAAGGAACACAAAATCAAGGAACATAACACCGGTCTGATGGAAACTAGGGCGGAAAGAGTGGTACAAAACACCAGACATAAGGCCGAGCCTTCCACCCTTTACCAAGTATATAGATGCATTAAAGTAAACAAGATATAATAATGATATCCCAACAATAATCATGTTCCAACAAGGAACAAACTCCAACTTCACCTGCAACTAGCAACGCTATAAGAGGGGCTGAGCAAAGCGGTAACATAGCCAAACAACGGTTGGCTAGGAAAGGTGGGTTAGAGGCTTGACATGGAAATATAGGAGGCATGATATAGCAAGTGGTAGGTATCGCGTCATAGCAATAGAGCGAACAACTAGCAAGCAAAGATAGAAGTGATTTCGAGGGTATGGTCATCTTGCCTGCAAAGTCCTCCGAGTTGACGAAAGCTTAATCCTCGTAAGCGTACTCAACGGGTTCCTTGATCACGTACTCGTCTCCTGGCTCTACCCAAGGCAAGAACACAAGCAAAGGAAACAACAATCAACCACGGTGCAATGCGCAAGCAACATGATGCAAAACATGGCATGATATGCGGGATGTGATATGTAATGTATATGCATGCTTCGGAAGGGAAAGATTGAACCAGGCCTCAACTTGGCAAACCAAGTGTGCCGCTGGAAAGATGAGTTGAGTTCGGTCAAAATCGATATAAAGGTCACCGGAATCGGATGCACGGTTTGCAAATGGCAAGCAAAACAATAATGGCACAATTCTGCGATTAGCAGCACGATGCCATCTAAAATGCAACCAAAAACTAAGCTACTGCACTCTAACATAGCAACAAAGCACATGGCAGTGATCTACTCAAGATGCTTGACAAAAGATGAACACTGACTACAGATAAAACACACTAGAACAGGTTCAAACAAGCATGGCAAAAGTGCAAAAGATATCAGCTTCACAGACTTGGTGAAAATACCAACATGCCAGGAATTAACTTCAGGAAGCCATGGTTAGAGCAAGATAACAACATGCTATAGGAACATGACATAGAAAACAAAGGCATGGCACGAATCTACTCAAAGCATAGAACAACCATGGAAAATTGATTAACATGTAAACAATCTGCCAGGAACATTTTATAGCAAAAGTAGAGCAAGATTGAGTCATGCTAGGGCACTCCATAAATGCAAACAAGGGCATGGATGGATAGAGCATAACCATATTTCCAAATCATCCTTACTGGACATACTCAAAAGAAGCATGGATCTCACTGTAGCAACATGAATATATGGCATAAAAATAACAGTAGGGAAATGACTTGGTGAAATTCTAAGTCTCTGAAATCAGCAATATCACGAGAGCTACTTTGCATGCTTGTGCTAGTCACCACGTTGATCACAAAAAATACATGGCATACACCCCTGTAAAGATGGCATGGCATAGCCCAAAACACATGTAGAGCTCATGCCCATACGCTGCACACAATAAATGTAGCAAAAATGACAAATGCTCATACTCTGCTAAGAATCAGCACCTAACATTTTATAGTACTCTTGCATCAACGATTTGGGCATCAAAATGGACTCAAACAAGCATGGCACAATGGAACAAATTGAAGAGCACATCCTGATGAACATTTTGATATCTCATGCGCATGAATCGGAGCTACAGATTAGGAGTTATGGCATGTTGAACAGGGCCTGAAAATAATGCAGAAAAATGAATTTGAAAAACAACCAGGTCAACCCTCCTTCCAAATCTGGATCTGGCGCTCATGGATCGAGGATGGCCGGAGATGTCGCCGCGGTGGCCGGAGTTTTCGCCGGAGAGGTGGAGAGGCGGACCCAGGCGCGGGGTCATCGGAGCCGGGGACGAAGAGGGCGGAGGTGGTGGTCGGTGAGGCGGCGGACGGAGGCGCTGGCGCGGGGACCGCTGACGGCGGGCGGTGCGGCCGGCGAGCTGCGGGCGGCGGCGGTGGAAGAGCAGCGTCGGCGAGGACGGGCGCGGGAGGCGGGGAGCTCGCGGAGCTCGGGCACGGGCTCCCGCGGTCGGTGGCGGCGATGGAATGGGCCCCGCGGGCCGGATCTGGGCTCGCGGGCAGGCGGCGCGGGGGGGGGGACGGCGACGCGACACTTGGCGGGCGGCGCGGTGGACGTGTCCGGCGCGCGGAGGAAGAGGAAGACTAGGATTTCGCCCGAATTTTGAGGGGGTGCACCTGTTTATACCTAGGAGGTAGGAGTGTCCAAATGAGGTACGGTTTTTGACCACGCGATCATGATCCGATGGCGAAGGACATGGGATAGGTTTGGATGGGTTATTGGGCCACTTTGGAGGGGTGTTGGGCTGCAACACACACGAGGCCTTTACGGTTCCCCGGTTAGCCGTTGGAGTATCAAACGGACTCCAAATGGCATGAAACTTGACAGGCGGTCTACTGGTGGCGTACCAAGGCCGCTTGGCAAATCTCAATCCAGTCCGATAATGTTTAACTCCCGCACACGAAAAGAGACAAAAGGGGCGCCGGAGGACATAGGAGTGTCGGATTGCAAAACGGACAACGGGGAAAATGCTCGGATGCATGAGATGAACATGTATGCAAATGAGATGCACATGATGACATGACATGAGATGAAATGCAAAAGAAAGACAAGAACCCAACCACGAATCTCATTACTTAGAGCCGAAAATGGCAAGAGTTGGAGTACAAATATGGTAAGTTACATCCGGGGTGTTACAACACTCCACCACTACAAAGGGATCTCGTCCCGAGATCTATTACTGAAAGAACTCCGGATATTCGGAACGGAGGTGGTCCTCGCGTTCCCAGGTGGCTTCTCGGTCGGAATTGTGTGACCACTTCACTTTTAGGAATTTGATAGACTTGTTGCGAGTCTTGCGCTCAGTTTCTTCAAGGATAGCAATGGGATGCTCATGATAAGACAAGTCTTCTTGGAGATCAATCTCTTCGAAGTTGATGGTGAGCTCAGGCGTCTTGAAGCACTTGTGAAGCTGTGACACGTGAAACACGTCGTGCACATTTGCAAAGTTGGATGGAAGCTCAAGTTGATAGGCTAGGTCGCCTCTTTTTCCAATGATCTTGAAAGGACCCATGTATCTAGGGGCAAGCTTCCCTTTGATACCGAAGAGACGAGTGCCTTTCATTGGAGAGACGCGCGAGGTAGACATGGTCTCCTATCTCGAAAGCCAAGTCACATTGCTTGCTATCATAGTAACTCTTCTAGCGCAATTGCGCGACTTTGAGATTTTTACAGATGACTTTGCACATTTCTTCAGCTTCTGTGATTAAGTCATTGCCAAGAAGTTGGCTTTCACCAGTCTCTGACCAATTAAGAGGAGTACGGCACTTTCTGCCATAGAGAATCTTGAATGGGGCCTTGCCCGAACTCGCTTGGAAGCTGTTGTTGTAGGAGAACTCGGCATATGGAAGACAATCTTCCCACTTAATACCGAAAGAAATGACACAAGCCCTGAGCATATCTTCAAGAATTTGATTGACTCGCTCGACTTGTCCACTAGTTTGAGGATGGAAGGCTGTGCTGAACCGAATGTTGGTGCCCATGGCCTTCTGAAAGGAGTCCCAGAACTTAGAAGTGAAGATGCTTCCATGATCTGAAGATATCAATTGCTGAATGCCATGCAAAGAGACAATCCTGTAGGTGTATAGCTCTATCAACTGAGCTGATGTGATAGATTCTTTGTGTAACATCCCAAATTTTCAATTTGAAATGTTATACATTAGATCATCATGCATATCATATTTTATTTTGCATTTTGGTTGATCCTAGAAATTCTACGCAACTCAATGACCCACAGAGAGAGTTGGGGATTTCGTTATTTTCATATTTGAGTTCTCTCAAATTTTGAGAATAGGATCATTTGATTTTATTTATTTTATCATCAATTATTTATATTACAAAAATTTGAGAGAGCAAATAAAATGACTTTCCCAAAATAAAGAAATATTGAGGATTTAATAATAAAATCGAATAAGATTTTATTTCGGAGTTTTTCGGTGTTTTATTTGAATTTAGGAAAAAAGTGTGTTTTCCAAAATTGCATTTAGGGCCCAAATAAATGTTCACCTTGTGCGGCTTGATTTTAGAAGCCCGTGAAAATTTATTTCGGAATTTTTGGAGTCCGTTTAGTATTTCTTTTTATTTTTCTTTGGAGCAGAATAATTAAAAAAACGAACCGACTTCGGGTCGTACCAGAGCAGGACACCGCCCGGGGGAAGCCTTTAAATAGCGCCGCCCCGAGCCGCCCCAGCCCATCAGCCCCACCTCGATCCGCGCACGCCGCCAGAGCAGCCGCCGCCACCGACGATCCCGCCCCGATTACCGTGCTGAAAAAAAAGAAAAAAAGAGAGAAAAAAAATTCGGCGTTCGTCGTTTTTCTTTTTCTCGGATTAAATCCGCGATTTTTCTCATGGCGATTCCTGACCCGATTTTCGTTTTAGTATAACTTTTCGCTCGTTTATCGGAATCAGGCGATTCAAGCGCCTAGGGATTCGTCTCGAAACCCTCTATCTGTTTAACCAACTTAAACAAGTTTTTGTTACTGTAAAATTTTCCCTAGATCCATATTACTAGAATGAAGTTGTTTTCTTTCGCCGTTTGACTTCCGTTGCTTCGTTCGATTTGATTCTTTTTGCCAACCGGAGTTCTTAAGTTGAACCTTCTGGTTAGATCTCTTATTTGAGTTTTACCTGTGCATTAGATGAGTACTTATTGTATGCTTGTTTGTTTGTCTACGATAGAATACCCGGAGTGCGCCGCCTGTTACTTCGAATCGTTAGGTTTCGCGGATCATCAGCAAGGCAAGTAACACTTTGATCATACCTTTTCTACTACCCAGTTTTATTGCATTAGAAAAATCCTCACACATTGCATGATTAGGATCTAATTAAATTGTGGGATGGGAAGTAGATGAGGTAGTACCTATTACATGTTTATTATCAAACCGTTGGGAGTTACTCCTACATTTGCTTATTATTCCATTCTATGCTAGTAGACATGGATTGGGTGAGTGAAATCCATGACAGATGTGAGATTGTTAATTAATGGTTTATCTAAGGTGGCAACTTAACCACACATCTGGGTGGACTGAGGCACCTGGGTATTCCAGGACTTGCCTGTTTTCTTTTGGAACGCCACCCGGGCTCAAAGGGATCATGAGACTATTCATACTAGAAACTTCCGTGTGCAGCCACAAGCTATTATGGGCTCTAGCATAGTTGACTAAGTCGTGCGAACTCTTACAGTGGTAGACTAGCAGATGTAGGGGATGTAGGTGGTACGGTCTACCCATCGTAAGGTGCTAGCGCTTCTGAAAGACTATGTCTCGGTCATCCGTCTTCTCAAACACCATGTAGTGCGAGAAACCAAACGGAGGCGATCGAGTCTTGTGGGGAAAAGTGCACAAACCTCTGCAGAGTCTAATAAACTAATCATGGTTAGCCGTGTCCCCGGTTATGGACATCTTGAGTATCTAGTACCTGGATTATCATGTGAATCTCAACATGTTACTTTAAAGTAATTTTGTTGGGTTATGTTTAATGATGATGCTTAATTGGGATTGAGAATGCTGTCAACCATTCTCAATGTTTAACAACCACCATGATAGTAATTAAATTTTATTCCTTTGAAGTAGGGAAAAATTGGCTTTACGCAAAATTGTAACCATAGAGCTTTCCACCAGCCAAATATGCATATAGTATAGCTATTTTCATTCCATTACTCTCTATGTGTTACCTTGCCAGCATATTCCATGTGCTGACCCATTTTCGGGCCGCAACGTTAATGTTGCAGACTTTTCAGACAACGATTAAGGAGTTTTTAGGTCGTGGTCCTATACTCAGTGATGTCGTTGGAGTTGATGGACTCACTTATCTTCCAAGCCTTCCGATGTTATCGTTATTCGATGGCCTTAAGCCATATTTATTGTAATAAGTTCTGTTTTGAGACACTCGATGTAATAAGTGTGTGATTGCTACTCTGCTATAAATCCTCCGAGTACTGTGTGGTGTCAGCATTACTGATCCAGGGATGACACCGGAGCACAGAGATCAGACTGTTTGAGGTCTGGTCGCTACAGAGATGGTATCAGAGCACACGCTGACTGTAGGACACGACCACTAAACACAAGACCTAGATCACTATTCACTCTCTTCTCTTCTGACTTTTCATATTTTCTACTCTTTGGGATGGCGGATGCAAGGAACAAGTTCACACAATCGGATGAAGATACACCCTTTGGACGCCACTTGAAGGAAGTCACTAGATACCTGAATATAGGAGTACCAAGCTTCACGGGAACCTACAACGCCACTTTACCTGAAGAAGAGCGCTGGATGATTCAAGTTCAAGTTCCAGGAAGGACGTTCATGCCAGTCGCTAAGCCCATAGAGTTTTCTTTTGATGCACCAACTTGGAGTCTAGGAAAGAGCATGGTAGCTCACATCGACATGGGACGCATTGGAGAAGTCTACCACAAGGATCTCAAGGATACTATCTACCAGATTTGTGGGCGCCGAGATGAGCACTGGGAGATGATCAGCACCAGGAAGGATAGGTCAATCGCAGCTTTTATCCAGGAGTTAAACCAGCACATTCGATGACAGGAGAACCAGATGTGCGCTGACATGATAGATCTGAAGAAGGCTAAGACTAGAATCAAGGAACTGGAGCAAGAACTCAAGGCTACACGTGAAGATTACGAAGAGGAAATTGAAGTATTGATGAAGAAGAATGATGACCTGATCAAGTAGATTGGAATATTTATGGGAGGCCCTACACCAGTAGATGAAGACGAAGAACCTAAGGAAATTAGCCCGGAAGACTACATCATCATCGACGGCACCGAGTCGGAAGCAGATAGTAGCGATGATGACTATGTTGATGAAGCTGGAGCAGATATTATGGAGCCAACGACCGTAGAATATTTCTAGTAGACCACCTCATCAGTAGTAGTAGTAGTCCACCATGTAAATATAGTAGTCCGAGCACTTTTGCGATAGATAGATCGATTGTATGCCCTTGTTTGATTGATTGGAGTGAATTGTTTGCTTTTGCCTCATGTGCATATGGGTAGTGTTTTCTCTTTAGACCCCCTCTATTCTTATATCTCATCTTTTCTAAACCCTCAGATGCCTCCGAGACGTGACCCCGGATTTTCCTTTCCACCGGAGCTCACCCAGTTGATCCAGCAGCAGAACACATTGTTGCAGTTATTAGTCCAGAATCAGAATCGGGGGAACAACAACAATAACCCACCACCACCACCTATTGACCACTTAGCCCGTTTTCTTAGGCTGAATCCACCGGTGTTTTCCAGTAGCACCGAGCCGATAGTAGCAAATGATTGGCTCCGCAAGATAGCTAGGGAGTTTACCACAGCAGGATGCACAGATGCGGAGAAGGTGAAGTTTGCTGCACATCAGCTTGAAGGACCCGCAGCATCATGGAGGGAGAATTTCACAGCCACTTTCCCTGTCGACACTGTCACATGGGACCAGTTTCAGCAGGCTTTTCGTACTACACATGTTTCAACTGGAGCTATGGCCATGAAGAAGCATGAGTTTCGCAACTTGTGCCAAGGAGGAAGGACAGTTGGCCAGTATGTGGAGGAATTTAGTAAGCTAGCACGTTATGCCCCGGATGACGTTGCTACGGATGCAGCTAAGCAGGAGAAATTTCTGGAAGGACTGAATGATGAGTTGAGCATGCAGTTGATGGTAGCCACCTTCAACAACTACCAGGAGTTGGTAGATCATGCTCTTATGATTGAAGGGAAGCAGCAACAAATTGAGAATCGCAAGAGGAAGTATGGACAAGGAAAGTACAATTCAGGAGCTCAGCAGAAGCCACGTTTTACCCCTAGACCGGGAGGACATTTTCAGCATACCCATGGAGGAGGTAGCTCGCACAATCACAATGGCACCAAGAATGGTAGTGGCAACGGAGGAAGTAATGGCCAGAACCGCACCAACCCCTCAACCCCAGCCAAGAAGGACCTAAGCCAAGTCACTTGCTTTAAGTGTTCGAAGACAGGACATTATGCCAATGAATGTCCTGAATTACAAAATGGAAATAGCAATGGAAGTTCTGGGAAGAAGCCGAACCCTTTCAACAGGGGACAGGTGAACCACGTTAGCGTGGAGGAGGTTGAAGCTCAGCCCGATGCAGTAATAGGTAAGTTTTTGGTTAAGTCATTTACTGCACTCGTTCTTTTTGATACTGGTGCATCGCATTCATACATCTCAAGGGGATTTGTGGATAAGTATAACCTACCAACCCAAGCCCTTAGGTCACCCATGTTAGTAACCTCGCCCGGAGCAGAGTATGTGGCTAGTCTATGTTGTGATCGGTTACCATTAAGGATTGGTAACAATGTTTTTCCCTTAGACCTAATAGTATTGGAATCTCAAGGATTGGATGTGATATTAGGCATGGATTGGTTATCAAAGTATGAAGGGAATATTGAATGTGCTAGTAAGTCAATTTTTCTTACCACCCCAGAAGGGAGAAGGATCAAGTATGTATCCCGGCATGTGCCAAAGAGGACTCAAGTAAATTGCCTAACAGGAGTTGTGCAGGAGGAAGTACCAGTGGTAAGGGATTTCCCTGATGTATTTCCAGAGGAGTTGCCAGGCATGCCACCGGATAGAGATATTGAGTTTTTGATTGAGCTATTGCCAGGCACAGGTCCAATATCAAAGAGACCAAATAGGATGCCAGCAAAGGATTTGGTGGAAATTAAGAAGTAGATTAAGGAGTTACTGGATAAAGGATATATTCAGCCAAGTTCTTAGCCTTGGGGATCGCCAGTACTTCTAGTGGAGAAGAAGGATGGATCGTTAAGGATGGTTGTTGATTATCGAGGATTGAATGAAGTAACGATCAAGAACAAGTACCCGCTACCAATGATCAATGATCTTTTTGATCGATTGCAAGGAGCTAAGGTATTTTCCAAGATCGATCTACGATAAGGATACCACCAGTTGAAGATTCGAGAACAGGATATTCCGAAGACAGCTTTTACCACAAGGTATGGGCTGTATGAGTATACCATTATGTCATTTGGTCTGACTAATGCACCTGCTTATTTTATGAACATGATGAACAAAGTGTTTATGGAGTTTTTGGATAAGTTCGTCGTAGTGTTCATTGATGATATCCTGGTTTACTCGAAGAATGAAGAGGAACATAAGGAGCATTTGCGTTTGGTACTTGGAAAGCTCAGAGAACATCAATTATATGCCAAGTTCAGCAAATGTGAGTTTTGGTTGAAGGAAGTAGGATTCCTCGGACATGTTATATCTGGAGAAGGTATAGCAGTAGATCCCGCTAAAGTTGAAACCGTGACCTAGTGGGAAGCCCCAACAACAGTTGGAGAGATCCGGACTTTTCTTGGACTTGCAGGATACTACCGGAGATTTATTGAGAATTTCTCAAAGATTGCGAAGCCTATGACTGAGTTGTTGAAGAAGGATACCAAGTTCATATGGACAGAGGAATGCGAGGCTAGTTTCCAGGAGTTGAAGAAATGTTTGGTTACTTCACCAGTATTGATCTTGCCAGACGAGACCAAGGATTATGAGGTGTATTGCGACGCTTCACGTCGAGGAGTTGGAGCAGTGCTTATGCAGGAAGGGAGAGTTGTTTCATATGCCTCAAGACAACTGAAGCCTCATGAGTTGAATTATGCTACACATGATTTGGAGTTAGCAGCCATAGTGCATGCACTGAAGACTTGGAGACATTTTCTGATTGGAAATCATTGTGATGTGTACACGGATCATAAGAGTTTGAAGTACATTTTCACATAGAAGGAGTTAAATCTCAGACAAAGGAGATGGTTGGAGCTTATCAAGGATTATGATATGAAATTGCGTTATCATCCTGGAAAGGCTAATGTAGTAGCAGACGCATTAAGCCGCAAGAGCCATGTCAATACGTTAATGACGGGATAAATACCAAGGGAGTTAGCAAAAAAATCTTCATGAACTATGTTTGGAAATAGTTCCGAGAGGCTATGTAGCAGCATTGGAGATTCAGTCAACTTTGATGGATAGAATCAGAGAAGCTCAGAAAGCTGACAAAGAGATTGCCGCTATAAAGGAGAAACTGAGCAAAGGAAAAGCTAAGGGATTTCGTGAGGATGAGCACGACACCCTATGGTTTGAAGACCGCGTTTATGTGCCCAATGACCCGGAGGTCAGGAAGTTGATTTTGCAAGAGGCACACGACTCACCGTATTCAATTCACCCAGGAAATACCAAGATGTATTTGGATTTGAAGGATATTTTCTGGTGGACTGGAATGAAGAAGGATATTGCAGAGTATGTAGCAGTTTGTGATGTATGTCAGAGAGTAAAGGCAGAGCATCAGAAGCCAGCAGGATTGTTACAACCATTGCCAATACCCGAACGGAAGTGGGATAAGTTAGGCATGGATTTTATCACAGGATTGCCCAGGACTCGTTCAGGCTATGACTCGATTTGGGTTGTAGTTGATCGATTGACGAAAGTAGCTCATTTCATCCCAGTAAAGACCACTTACACCAGTGCTAAGTTGGCAAAGATATACATGACCAGGATCGTATGTCTGCATTGAGTTCCAAGGAGTATCGTATCAGATAGAGGAACCCAGTTTACCTCAAAGTTCTGGAAGCAGTTGCACGAAACTTTGGGAACCAGGTTAGAATTCAGTACAGCTTTTCATCCACAGACAGATGGACAAACCGAGAGAGTCAATCAGATTTTGGAGGATATGCT
Organism: Triticum monococcum; assembly: GCA_034509565.1. Lineage (NCBI taxonomy): Eukaryota > Viridiplantae > Streptophyta > Magnoliopsida > Poales > Poaceae > Triticum > Triticum monococcum. Next base: position 106,688,229 of record CM067844.1, read on the forward strand.
GAGAGCTTGTGCGCTAGATTACGGATCTAGTTGGGACGATAATTTGCCATATGCAGAGTTCTCTTACAACAACAGTTATCAAACCAGTTTAAAGATGGCCCTTTCGAAGCCTTGTACGGAAGGAGATGCAGGAAACCGTTGTCGTGGGACGAAGTTGGAGACCACCAGTTGTTTGGACCTTACTTGATTAAAGAGTCTGAACTGAAGGTGAAGTTGATTCGCGATAGGCTCAAGGTAGCCCAGTCCAGACAAAAAAGTTATGCAAATTCTAAACATAAGGAGACAGTTTACGAAGTCGGAGACAGAGCTTATCTTCGAGTATCTCCACTTAGAGGAACATGACGTTTTGGAGTAAAAGGGAAGTTAGCGCCACGATTTGTAGGACCATATCGAGTTTTGGAGCGTATGGGAGAAGTGGCCTACAAGTTGGAATTGCCCGAAGGATTGTCAGGAGTACATGATGTGTTCCACATTCCTCAGTTAAAGAAATGTCATGCGGAGATGGCTGACATACCGTTGAGAGACACAGTGCCATTGGAAACTATTCAGTTGGATAACGATTTGACCTACAAGGAGAAACCAGTTAAGATTCTCGAGTTTGCCAGCCGAGTTACTCGCATCAAGGTTATCAAGTTTTGCAAAGTTCAGTGGAGCCACCACTCAGAGGATGAAGCCACCTGGGAACGAGAGGAAGATTTGCTCAAAGACCACCCTCACCTATTTTCTAGCCAACCCGAATCTCGAGGGCGAGATTCATCTTAAGGGGGGTAGGTTTGTAACATCCCAAATTTTCAATTTAGAATGTTATACATTAGATCATCATGCATATCATATTTTATTTTGCATTTTGGTTGATCCTAGAAATTCTACGCAACTCAATGACCCACGGAGAGAGTTGGGGATTTCGTTATTTTCATATTTGAGTTCTCTCAAATTTTGAGAATACGATCATTTGATTTTATTTATTTTATCATCAATTATTTCTATTACAAAAATATGAGAGAGCGAATAAAATGACTTTCCCAAAATAAAGAAATATTGAGGATTTAATAATAAAATCAAATAAGATTTTATTTCGGAGTTTTTCGGTGTTTTATTTGAATTTAGGAAAAGTGTGTTTTTCAAAATTGCATTTAGGGCCCAAATAAATGTTCACCTTGTGCGGCTTGATTTTAGAAGCCCGTGAAAATTTATTTCGGAATTTTTGGAGTCCGTTTAGTATTTCTTTTTATTTTTCTTCTGAGCGGAATAATTAAAAAAACGAACCGACTCGGGCCGTACCCGAGCGGGACACCGCCCGGGGGCAGCCTTTAAATAGCGCCGCCCCGAGCTGCCCCAGCCCATCAGCCCTGCCTTGATCCACGCGCGCCGTCGGAGCCGCCGCCGCCGCCGATGATCCCGCCGCCCGAGGTTCGTCGCGCCTCAATTTCCGTGCCGAAAAAAAAGAAAAAAAGAGAAAAAAATCGGTGTTCATCGTTTTTCTTTTTCTCAGATTAAATCCGTGATTTTTCTGATCGCGATTCCTGACCCGATTTTCGTTTTAGTATAACTTTTCACTCGTTTATCGGAATCAGGCGATTCAAGTGCCTAGGGATTCGTCTCGAAACCCTCTATCCGTTTAACCAACTTAAACAAGTTTTTGTTACTGTAAAATTTGCCCTAGATCTAGATTACTAGAACGAAGTTGTTTTCTTTCGCCGTTTGACTTTCGTTGCTTCGTTCGATTTGATTCTTTTTGCCAACCGGAGTTCTTAAGTTGAACCTTCTGGTTAGATCTCTTATTTGAGTTTTACCTGTGCATTAGATGAGTACTTATTGTATGCTTGTTTGTTTGTCTGCGATAGAATATCCGGAGTGCGCCGCCTGTTACTTAGAATCGTTAGGTTTCACGGATCATCAGCAAGGCAAGTAACACTTTGATCATACCTTTTCTACTACCCAGTTTTATTGCATTAGATAAATCCTCACACATTGCATGATTAGGATCTAATTAAATTGTGGGATGGGAAGTAGATGAGGTAGTACATATTACCTGTTTATTATCAAACCTTTGGGAGTTACTCCTATGTTTGCTTATTATGCCATGCTATGCTAGTAGACGTGGATTGGGTGAGTGAAATCCATGACAGATGTGAGATTGTTAATTAATGGTTTATCTAAGGTGGCAACTTAAACACACATCTGGGTGGATTGAGGCACCTGGGTATTCCAGGACTTGCCTGTTTAAATTTTGGACCGCCACCCAGGCTCAAAGGGATCATGAGACTATTCATACTAGAAACTTCCATGTGCAGCCACAAGCTATTATGGGCTCTAGCATAGTTGACTAAGTCATGCGAACTCTTACAGTGGTAGACTAGCAGATGTAGGGGATGTAGGTGGTACGGTCTACCCATCGTAAGGTGCTAGCGCTTCTGAAAGACTATGTCTCGGTCATCCGTCTTCTCAAACACCATGTAGTGCGAGAAACCAAACGGAGGCGATCGAGTCTTGTGGGGAAAAGTGCGCAAACCTCTGCAGAGTGTAATAAACTAATCATGGTTAGCCGTGTCCCCGGTTATGGACATCTTGAGTATCTAGTACCTGGATTATCATGTGAATCTCAACATGTTACTTTAAATTAATTTTGTTGGGTTATGTTTAATGATGATGCTTAATTGGGATTGAGAATGCTGTCAACCATTCTCAATGTTTAACAACCACCATGATAGTAATTAAATTTTATTCCTTTGAAGTAGGGAAAATTGGCTTTACACAAAACTGTAACCATAGAGCTTTCCACCAGCCAAATATGCATATAGTATAGCTGTTTTCATTCCATTACTCTCTATGTGTTACCTTGCCAGCATATTCTATGTGCTGACCCGTTTTCGGGCTGCAACGTTAATGTTGCAGACTTTTCAGACGACGATTAAGGAGTTTTTAGGTCGTGGTCCTATACTCAGTGATGCCGTTGGAGTTGATGGACTCACTTATCTTCCAAGCCTTCCACTGTTATCGTTATTAGATGGCCTTAAGCCATATTTATTGTAATAAGTTCTCTTTTGAGACACTCGATGTAATAAGTGTGTGAGCTACTCTGCTATAAATCCTCTAAGTACTGTGTGGTGTCAGCATTACTGATCCAGGGATGACACCGGAGCACAGAGATCAGACTGTTTGAGGTCTGGTCGCTACACTTTGATAGGAAGAACATGAGCCACTTTTGTAAGCTTGTCGATGACGACAAAGATAGCATCATTTCCACGCTTGGACTTGGGAAAACCAGTCACAAAGTCCATCTCAATATGGTCAAACTTCCATTCTGGAATGGCAAGAGGTTGGAGGAGACCAACTGGCCGTTGGTGTTCTGTGTTCACTCTTCTGCAGACATCACATTCATTCACGATTGAGCAATTTATCGCTTCATTCGAGTCCACCAATACGACTGCTTGAGGTAATGGTACATCTTTGTACTTCCAGGATGAATAGATAGGAGTGAATTGTGAGCCTCGTTCATAATGACTTTATGAAGTTCACCTTTAGGAACAACAATTCGATCCTCAAAGAATAGAGTATCTTTGTCATCAAGGCGACAGCACTTGTATTTGGGTTGGCTCTTGGCAATCCCATTTTTCACCTTCTTCACCATGGCATCAAGAAGTTGTGCCTCACAAATTTGATCTTCCAACGTAGGAGAGACTTGGAGGTTGGCAAGGAAACCTTGAGGAACAACTTGGAGATTATGTTTGCGGAAAGCTTGACAAAGATTCGGTTGGAAGGGATTGAGAATTAAACTGTTGCAGTAAGCCTTCATGCTCAAAGCGTGTGCAATGGCATTGGCCTTGCCTGGAGTATATTCAATACTCAGATTATACTCTTGAATCATTTCGACCCAACGAGTCTGTCTGAGGTTGAGGTTGGGTTGAGTGAAGATGTACTTGAGGCTCTTATGATCCGTGAAGATGTCCACTTTCCTTCCCAACAAGAGATGACTCCATGTTAAAAGAGCATGGACAACTGCTGCCAACTCGAGGTCATGAGTGGGGTAGTTCTTTTCGTTGGGCTTCAACTGGTAAGAGGTATAGGCCACAACTTTCTTATCTTCCATTAATACAGCACCGACACCTTGCAGGGAAGCATCACAGAAAACTTCGAATGGTTTGGATTCATCAGGAGGAGTCAAAACAGGAGCTGTGACTAACTTCTCTTTCAGGGTGTTGAAAGCGATGTCACATTCAGGCGTCCAGACATACTTCACATGCTTCTAGAGGAGGTTGGAAAGAGGCTTTGCAATCTTAGAGAAGTTCTCAATGAATCTTCGACAATAGCTTGCAAGCCCAAGGAAACTACGGAGCTGCTTCACATTCTGAGGCGGTTCCCAATTCACAATTGCAGACTACTTCTCAGGATTAACAGCTATGCCCTTGGCGCAGATGATATGCCCGAGGTAGAGAACGTCATCGAGCCAAAACTCACACTTTGAAAACTTCGCATAGAATTGATGTTCTCTGAGTTTGTCGAGTACCAACCTCAAGTGCTTGGCATGATCCTCCTTGTTCTTGGAAAAGACCAAAATATCATCGAGATACACCAAGACGAAATCATTTGTGTAAGGGTTGAAGGTGAAGTTCATCATGCGAGAGAACGTTGGAGGAGCATTGACAAGGCCGAAAGACATGACAGTATATTCATAAGAACCATAGCTTGTTCTGAATGTTGTCTTGGGGATATCTTGTTCACGAATGCGAATCTGATGATAACCCATATGGAGGTCAAGCTTGGAGAATACTTGAGCGCCTTTGAGTTGCTCGAAAAGCTCATTGATGTTGGGAAGTGGGTAGTTGTTCTTTATGGTCTTCTTATTCAGTGGACAGTAGTCGACGCAGAGTCGTTCCGTGCCATCCTTCTTCTTGACAAAAAGAACACCACAACCCCATGGAGAAGAACTTGGTCGGATCAGACCCATGCGCTCTTGTTCATCGAGTTGTTTCTTCAGCTCCTTCAACTCTTCTGGTCCAAGCTTGTAAGGACGTTTGCAAACAGGTTCCGTGAAAGGCTCAAGATCGATGACGAATTCAACTGGCCGATGAGGAGGCATTCCTGGAAGCTCTTCTGGAAAGACGTCTTGATATTCACAAACGACTGGAATCTGAGAGATGGCATTCAACTCGCCCTTCTCATTGAGAGAAAACAGCCAAATGGTTTCGTCATGAGCGGCATTGATGATCACTTCCTCAGAAGAGTGTGTCAATTGAATTTCTCTGGCAGCACAATCAAGCATAGCCTTGTGCTTAGAAAGCCAGTCCATGACGAGAATTATATCAATATCCGAGTCACCAAGAACAATTGGAGAAGCCAAAAATTTGTAGTCTCCCATTTTGATACCGACATTCGGAACCATCATGGTAGATCACAAACGCTTAGCCGGAGAAACAACTTGCAATGATTTAGGTAATGCCTTAGTCAAAGTTGTGCTCCGATGCAAATGGGAATGACATAAAGAATGTGATGCACCAGTATCAAATAAGACTTTAGCAGGAATGGAGTTGACTGGAAGGTTACCCATGATCACTTCTGAAGAGTCCTCTGCCTGAGCTGCGTTCATCATGTTGACCTTGGCATGCTTGGGATTATGCTTGACCACTACATTGCTGGCAGATCTCACAGGAGCAGGAGGCGGAAGGCGCCTTTGGTTGAAGCATTTGTTCGCATAGTGCCCTTTCTGCTGACACTTGTTGCAAGTAACCTCTGAGAGCGGACGGTGATACGGAGCATTTGACCTTGGAGCATGAGACAAAGCTTTGTTATGATAGTCTGGGTTGGTTGGGTGGGAAGATCCATTGCCACCTTTACTCTTCTGCTGATAAGGCTGACGGAACGGAGGAGGAGGAGGCAACCAAAACTTTTGTTGCTTAGCTGCCACTTGAGTTGAAGAAGAAGATGGAGTTGCATCCCTGACTCTCTTCTTAGAAGCATCACACTTGAGCTGAGCGGCCTCTTGCTTTAGTGCCATGTTGTAGAATTCATCATACTTGGTCGGCTCAAAAAGCAGAAGAGCTAGTTGTAGATCTTCTCTGAGGCCACCTCTGAATTGATAAATCATGCTCTTCTCATCACGGACGTCTTGTTTGGCGAAGCGAGCGAGCCTCTGAAATAGGATGTTGTATTGGTAAACAGACATGCTGCCTTGCTTGAGATTGCGGAACTCCTCACGCTTACTCTCAGCAACACTTTGCGGAATGTGGTGAGCTTTGAAGTCTCGGCGGAAATCATCCCAGGTAATCACACGACCTCCTCTGGAATCTTTGTATTGTTGATACCACTCAGCAACTTGGTCTTTGAGTTGGAACAAAGCAAACTTGACAAAGTCCTCAGGCCTGACATTACTACACTCAAAATGTTTGCATATATCCACGAGCCAATCGTCAGCGTTTGTGGCCTCGACACAGTTACTGAAGGACTTCGGCTGGTTTGCGAGGAACTGGTTGAGGGTAGCAAACTGAGCTTGATTATTGCCTTGGCCTTGATTTCCTTGGTTGCGCTCTTGCAAGAGTTGCAAAAGCATCTGTGTGTTGGCGTTGGTGGCGGCCATGACAGCTTGCCATGCCTCCGAAGGTGGAGGTGGTGGCGGAGGTTCCGGATTCTGACACATTGGAGGAGCCATCCTGAAGAGGTTGACATCCGTTAGTATCTTGAAAGACATATATTTAAGCTGAATCAATGCATCGAAATTGCAACATATAGCCTTAACATTCGAACAAGGATGAACGAATGAATTCCAAAGTAAATCATCACACTTCCATAGATTGAGAAGCCACTTAGATAAAGGTAGAAGAATAAAGCAACAAGGTGCGGATATGAGCAAATAATTGGTAAGGATTACCCAATCACAAACCAAATATCTGCGGGAAGAAATACTAGAGCTACATGAATTCCCACCTATAAAACTCCCGAAACTGTCTAGTTATGCAATCAGGTGTTGGGGATATAGGGGAAGCATAATATCTCACCCAAAACTAACAAACCTACATCCAGTTGTATCCATCCTTCAACACATAACCAGCAAACCTTCGGAAATCATTTACCTCAACCTTCGAAAAGCATCTATTATACGAGTTATGGCAATACTCCTGAACTCCCGCCCCAGTACTGGGTGGCGTCGAGGTTATCTCACCAACAGATGCATAAAGGAGATTTTCGATGTCAGCGAACTCAGGTATTCCAGAATTGCAATGATAAAATTGTGACGACAACACCTTAGAGCTCAACTCCCCGGGACACTGCCACAACCCCTAAATGTCAGGAGGCACCAAGAACAATGTCCTTGTCACAAAACTATCGAAACAATTCCAAGATACCCGTGTGATCCTAAAAAAATTCATGAAATTTGAGGAGAGAAGAGTCAAAACTCTACGTCAGGAAGCCTCACCAGAGCGGCAAAGGGACTGAGGAGTAAAAATAATCCTACTCTCCGATATATATAATCCTATAAGAATCAAAACATTTTTCTAGACTCAACAACGTCAGCGATTCGATCAAGCAGGGGCTCCTAAGTCGGGGAAGGCTCTGATTACGAACTTGTAACACCCACGATGCGGCTATATCTCCCACTTGTCGGGGCATGACTTAGAGGCATAATCGCATGGTAGGCATGTCGCAAGAGGGGTAATCTTTACACATCCCATGTACTGAATAAGGAAGGGATAAAGAGTTGGCTTACAATTGCCACTTCACACAATACATAAATATAGCATTACATCATCCAGAATACAATCAAGGTCCGACTATGGAACCAAATAAAGAAAGACAACCCCAAATGTTGTATCCCTGATTGCCCCAACTGGGCTCCTCTACTGATCGTCCGGAAAGGAAACATAGTAACGTCCCGAATCCTCGTCGAACTCCCACTTGAGTTCAGTCGCGTCCCCTGCACTGGCGTTATCGGCACCTGCATCTGGTTTTGGAAGTAATCTGTGAGTCACGGGGACTCAGCAATCTCACACCCTCGCGATCAACACTATTAAAGCTTATCGATAGGAAAAGGTAGTGAGGTGGAGCTGCAGCAAGCACTAGCATATATGGTGGCTAACTTACGCAAATGAGAGCGAGAAGAGAAGCAAAGCACGGTCGAGAAGCTATAAAGATCAAGAAGTGTTCCTAAGCTACTTACGTTCAATCAAAACACGAGACCGTGTTCTCTTCCCGAACTCCACCAAAAAGAGACCATCACGGCTACACACGCGGTTGATTCATTTTAATTAAGTTAAGTGTCAAGTTTTCTACAACCGGATATTAACAAATTCCCATCTTCCCATAATCGCGGGCACGGCTTTCGAAAGTTCAAAACCCTGCAGGGGTGTCCCAACTTAGCCCATCATAAACTCTCATGGTCAACGAAGGATATTCCTTCTCCCAGGAAGACCCGATCAGACTCGGAATCCCGGCTACAAGACATCTCGGCAATGGTAAAACAAGACCAGCAAAGCCACCCGATGTGCCGACAAATCCCGATAGCAGTCGCATGTATCTCGTTCTCAGGGCAACACCGGATGACACAGACTATGAGTAAAACCAAACCTCGAGTTTCCCCGAGGTGGCCCCACAGGCGGCTCGGTTCGGACCAACACTCAGAGGAGCACTGGCCCGGGGGGGTTAAAATAAGATGACCCTTGAGTCTGCAGAACCCAAGGGAAGGTATATGGTGGTAGGTAGGCAAATGCTAAAACCAAGTTTGGGCCTTGCTGGAGGAGTTTTATTCAAAGTGAACTGTCAAGGGGTTCCCATAACACCCATCCGTGTAAGGAACGCAAAATCAAGGAACATAACACCGGTATGACGGAAACTAGGGCGGCAAGAGTGGAACAAAACACCAGGCATAAGGCCGAGCCTTCCACCCTTTACCAAGTATATAGATGCATTAAAGTAAAGAAGATATAATAAAGATATCCCAACAATAATCATGTTCCAACAAGGAACAAACTCCAACTTCACATGCAACTAGCAACGCTATAAGAGGCGCTGAGCAAAGCGGTAACATAGCCAAACAATGGTTTGCTAGGAAAGGTGGGTTAGAGGCTTTACATGGCAATATGGGAGGCATGATATAGCAAGTGGTAGGTATCGCGGCATAGCAATAGAGCGAACAACTAGCAAGCAAAGATAGAAGTGATTTCGAGGGTATGGTCATCTTACCTGCAAAGTTCTCCGAGTTGACAAAAGCTTGATCCTCGTAAGCGTACTCAATGGGTTCCTTGATAACGTACTCGTCTCCCGGCTCTACCCAAAGCAAGATCACAAGCAAAGGAAACAACAATCAACCAGAGTGCAATGCGCAAGCAACATGATGCAAAACATGGCATGATATGCGGGATATGATATGCAATGCATATGCGTGCTTCGGAAGGGAAAGATTGAACTAGGCCTCGACTTGGCAACCAAGTGTGCCGCTAGAAAGATGAGTTGATTTCGGTCGAAATCGATATAAAGATCACCGGAATCGGATGCACGGTTTGCAAATGGCAAGCAAAACAATAATGGCACAATTATGTGATTAGCAGCACGATACCATCTAAAATGCAACAAGAAACTAAGCTACTGCACTCTAACGTAGCAACAAAGCACATGGCAGTGATCTACTCAAGATGCTTGACAAAAGATGAAAACTGAGCTACGGATAAAACACACTAGAATAGGTTCAAACAAGAATGTCAAAAGTGCAAAAGATATCAGCTTCACGGGCTTAGTGAAAATACCAACATGTGAGGAATTAACATCAGGAAGCCATGTTTAGAGCAAGATAACAACATGCTATAGGAAGAGGACATAGAAAACAAAGGCATGGCATGAATCTACCCAAAGCATAGAACAAAAGTCCCTTACTGACCATAAGCCAAAAAGGCACAAAAGATAGGATGGCACCCATGTAAACATAGCAAGTTTCGTTAATAGATTCAGACTTAGCAGAAAACAAAGCATGGCAAAACAAAGTTATGAAGGCATCTTTGCGAGCTTGATTCACTCATCACAAGGCATTGCATGGCAAGATAAGCATAGCATCAGCAAGAAGACATGTTCAAGAAGCTAACCATGGCAACGACAAGTTTATAGCATGCTTGGATCAACTACAACAACCATGGAAAAATTGATTAACATGTAAACAATCTACCAGGAACATTTTATAGCAAAAGTAGAGCAAGATTGAGTCATGCTAGGGCACTTCATAAATGCAAATAGGGGCACGGATGGATAGAGCATAACCATATATCCAAATCATCATTACTGAACATACTCAAAAGAAGCATGGATCTCACTGTAGCAACATGAATTCATGGCATAAAAATAACAGCAAGGAAATGACTTGGTGAAATTCTAAGTCTCTGAAATCAGCAATATCACAAGAGCTACTTTGCATGCTTGTGCTAGTCACCACATTGATCACAAAAAATACATGGCATACACCCCTGTAAAGATGGCATGGCATAGCCCAAAACATATGTAGAGCTCATGCCCATATGCAGCACGCAATAAATGTAGCAAAAATGACAAATGCTCATACTCTGCTAAGAATCAGCACCTAACATTTTATAGCACTCTTGCATAAACGATTTGGGCATCAAGATGGACTCAAACAAGCATGGCACAATGGAACAAAATGAAGAGAACATCCTGATGAACATTTTGATATCCCATGCGCATGAATCGGAGCTACGGATGAGGAGTTATGGCATGTTGAACAGGGCCTGAAAATAATGCAGAAAAATGACTTAGGAAAAAAACAAGGTCAACCCTTCTTCCAGATCTGGATCTGGCGCTCGTGGATCGAGGATGGCAGGAGATGTCGCTGCGGTGGCCGCATTTTTTGCCAAAGAGGTGGAGAGGCGGACCCAGGCGCGGGGTCACCAGAGCTGGGGACGAAGAGGGCGGAGGCGGTGGTCGGCAAGGCAGCGGACGGAGGCGCTGGTGCGGGGACCGGCGATGGCGGGCGGCGCGGTCGGCGAGCTGCAGACGGCGGCGGTGGAAGAGCAGCGCCGGCGAGGACGGGCGCGGGAAGCGGGGAGCTCGCGGAGCTCGGGTGCGGGCTCCCGCGGTCGGCGGCGGCGATGGAACGGGCCCCGCAGGCCGGATCTGGGCTCGCGGGCCGGCGGGGGGGAGCGGCAGCGCGACACTTGGCGGCACGGGATTCGCCCGGCGGCGCGGTGGACGTGTCCGGCGCCGGGCAGACGTGTCCGGCGCCGGGCGGATGTGTCCGGCGCGCGGAGGAAGAGGAAGACTAGGGTTTCGCCCGAATTTTGAGGGGGTGCATCTATTTATACCTAGAAGGAGGTAGGAGTGTCCAAATAAGGTGCGGTTTTCGACCACGCGATCTTGATCCGACGGCGAAGGATATGGGATAGGTTTGGATGGGTTATTGGGCCACTTTGGAGGGGTGTTGGGCTGCAACACACACGAGGCCTTTATGGTTCCCCGGTTAACCGTTGGAGTATCAAACGGACTCCAAATGGCACGAAACATGACAGGCGGTCTACCGGTGGTGTACCAAGTCCGCTTGGCAAATCTTGGTCCAATTCGAGAACGTTTAACACCCGCACATGAAAAGAGACAAAAGGAGGCGTTGGAGGACATATGAGTGTCGGATTGCAAAACAGACAACGGGGAAAATGCTCGGATGCATGAGACGATCACGTATGCTAATGAGATGCACATGATCACATGAGATGAAATGCATGGCATGAGCAAAATTCAAAACAAAGACAAGAACCCAACCACTAATCTCATAACTTTGAGCCGAAAATGGCAAGAGTTGGAGTACAAATATGGTAAGTTACATCCAGGGTGTTACACTTTGCTGACCAATGCCCGAGCTGCTGCATGGTGTCCGCCCATGACCATGTGTATCTCTTCAAAATGCTGCTGCCCCTCCTCTTCGGAGATGCACCTTTGTAAAACTCCTGTGGTACTCTTCTTGTAGAGTTCACCCTCATGGACCTTGTATGCTTTAGAGCGGCAAACTATCCGTCATGCTTTGGTTTGGTCCTCCGGAAGCTGATGTTGTGTGAGGTAGCTAGGCTAGTAGGGGTTCTGTCTAGGGTGGGATTACGACCATTAGCTCGTGTGCGAAAGGTGTTTCCTCGAGTGCGGAGCCGCCCTGACGTGATCGTCTTGTTCATTTTCGGGCAAGGCATTGCGAGTGGGGCCGTTGGATGCTGCACAGGTGACGTCGTCCTGCCATACCACGGACAGCTTAAAAAGCCGCTCAAGGAAGGTGTTTTGGGGAACCGGGTCATGCTTGGCACCCATGTGAGCGAGGACGTCCGCTGCTTGATTGTTGTCTCTAGCGACATGGTGAAATTCTAGGCCCTCAAATCAGGCAGGTATTTGGAGGACTGTGTTCCTATACGCCACCATCTTGGGCTCTTTGGCGTCGAATTCGATGTTGACTTGAAAGATCACCAAATTTGAATCTCCCCTTACCTCGAGGCGCTGCACGCCCATTGATGTGGCCACACAAAGACCATGTAGTAGTGCTTCGTACTCGGCTGCGTTGTTCGAGTCCGTGTACATTATTTGGAGGACATACCAAACAATGTCACTATTGACTTGCGAGTTCTGCCAGCTCGCGAAGGCCCAATGCACCAGAGGCGTCTATTTCAGCCCGTGGAGTAGCAGCCCATAGGACAGCTGGGCCAGATTAGCCACACTACAAAACAAATCGCTTTTCACATTAAATCTGACAGTCAACAACTTCCAGATCACGAAAACGGACGGCCAAAAACCCAAATCACTTTGAGGGTAAGGATTATGTGCGGTTATACTGCCCTTAATTTATATAACTAGAATTAGGTTAGGCGAAGCCACGAGACGTCCACAAGACATCAGGGCGTGCCCTTTTGTCTTGATGTCTCCTCGCTTGACATCTGGTCTCCTCCCGAAGCTTCTAGGATCTCTTTTGTGCAGAAAAACATTGTCAAAAAGTTTCGTCGTGTTTGGACCCTGTTTGGTATAGATTTTCTGTAAAACCAAAATCAAGTAGAAAACAACAAATGACACTAGGTTAATATGTTAGTTCCCAAAAATGATATGAAGTTGCATATAAAGCATATATAATTGATAATATAATAGCATGAAACAATCAAAATATATAAATACATTGGAGACGTATCAGTACTTATCTTCTGTACATCCTGCGTATGTCCCTTCCTTGTTGCCTCTTCCAAGGTTTCTTGGTTACTTAAGAGAGCACAGCGTAAACAGATAAACAATCAGGCTGTCACATCCTAGTCCCTAATCTGGAATGCTTAAAATTTCTTAGGGAATTAATTTTTTTCTAGAAAACCTATGCTTGCTTGCTAGTTAGCTAAAATTTCCCTGGATTTGCTTGTTGAATGACTTTGTTTGACTTGTCTGAAAACTTAGAAGGGTCAAGGGCCCTATGCAGCTAGTAGACACCTAGACAGACTTTGTTGAAATCCAAGCCACTAAATACAGAAAGTCAAATAAAACCCTACAGGGGTTATATAGAATAGTTCCCAAAAGGAATTTACAAAACAAATATTCAAACAAGTATAAGATGGGTCAAGTGAAAATCAAACTAGGGAAAATTCGAAGAAAACACAAATTAGAAAATAAAATATATCTAGAGAATATTTAAACATAAACTACAAAATAAAGTGCAAAAATTATTTGTCCAAAAGGGGTAAATAAAATGTTCACCAGATCAGAAATATTCCATTTAGAATTTAGGGGAAAATTGCACCTGAAAGAAAATTCAAATTCAAAATCTATATGAATTTATAGATGGAGTAGAAAATAAAAATAAAATAAAATAAAACCTAAACCTAAGGCCTACCTAACCTAGCCAACTCGGGCGACAGTTGCAGCCCATATGTACACCTCTCTCTTTCTCTTCTCTCACAGGGAGGCGGGCTCCACACATGAGGCCACGTCACCATCGTCTTCAACCGCCCGGAACACGCACGCACACGACCTCGGCACGACCCCGACACCCACGTCGCCCACACCTCCATGTTCTCGCGCTCTTAGCTACACCCAGTTCTGGCGAGCTGTCATAAAACCACCCTCGCCATGCTCTGCAAAAGCCCCAACAACCCCATGCCTATTGATATCAAGTTGCCTCACCGTGAACCCATCTCCGCTGCTCTGCCCCTGAAACCCCAATGACAATCCCGTCCAACCCAGCCACGTCCTCGACTAGCCACGACCACCACCCTCCTTGCCAAGCCGTGGAGCACCCTAGACCCACGGGAAGCCCTAGCTTGACGGAATACGGGCCAAGCCGCTGCCCGCCATTGATTTTGGCGAGGTAAGCTCATGCCCGAGCATCCCGCCTTGTCTTTTGGCATCGCCACGTTTTTGCACATCTGCTAACCCATGTATCTCATCCAGATGTGCACGGAATCGATGCGACATCACCACCCAAAGCCTCGCCATAACCATTCCCGTCATCCCTAACGCACCCCGAGGCCACCATCAACTCTGCAATGACGTGTCGCGCCCATACGTGTCCTCTGCGCAACCCAAGACCCCCTGCATCACCAATCCCAATGACTGATGAAACTCCAACGTGCACAATTAGATCACTTAAATAGAATTGCTACCGTGGAATCACAGCCTGCCACGTAGCCTACCTTATCCAAAACATTATCCATTTAATTTAAAACGCTGGATTGATTTTGAATTTTATGGAAAACCCCATGGATATTCAAACGATCGTAACTTGTGACTTGTAAATCCAAATTTAGTGAATTGTTTTGGCAAATGACACGTGTGAAATACACTTTTATGTGGAACAATAATATCTAAAATTTGAAAAGTTTGAAATTCAAATTTAAATGAAATGAATTCAAATTCAAACAATGTATAACTTGCAAAATGTAAATCCAATTTAAATGATTCCTTTTGCAAAATAAATCTATAGAATTGTAATTTCAGCATCGCTCACTATAATTCAGTTTTGAAACAATTAAAATTGAAGAAAATATAGTTCAACATAAACTAAAATTCAAATTGAATTTAAACCTACACTGGTACAGCAAGGTGCTATACAAATGGTTTTTAACCCCTTTCCGCGACGACTTTTGGAACCATCGCCAAGTGATTGTGGGCGATAGGGGGGTCCTTCCCACATGACCCAGAGACCGTCGGGGATATGGAGCCATGATCCAAAGGCCTTGCAAAATGTAATCATGTGTGATGCAGCACAAACTAAATTCTTCCGCACATGTGGGATCGATGATTAAACATTTCTAATGACATCGTGAAACAAAACGGTGTGTCGTAATGAACCGTTTGGGAAACAATATGTATGGCACACGGGCCATCGTATGAACTGTGTGTGATATGTGCCCCATCGCACACGAGTTTTGTATGGAACCCGTCTGCCATGCAAGTCTCCATCGCACATGTTTCCTAACAATTACTGCATGTGATAATGTTCTATCACAAACGGTTCGGGAGCCCCTTCGCACACATACAAGTGCTGCAGACCGTTTGTGATTTGTTGTGTATCACCGACGGTTGCGGCAAGAGTGATGTGTGCTTTTCGTTTGGGATCCCACACATTTCCTGAAAAATTTACGACTGGGATTGTATTTTACATTGGGCACGGTTTACTCCGAGCTCTCGTGTGTGATAACATGATATCACAAACGGTTCTGGAGACCCTACGCACATGTAATAGCGCTACAAATTGTTTGCGATCTGCTATGTATCACCAACGGTTCCGATATGATTGACGTATGCTTTCCGATGTGGATCACACACACTCATTTAGTTGAACTGTGTGCGGAGCAATTGCCAGGTTAAAACAAAAATATCCCATTTTGAATCGGCATGCAAAAAGCAAATTCACCACAATATTCAATTGAACAAATAGTGTCCACAGGAAGAACATTCATCAGATTTCACAACAATTGCAATTGAACATATGGTAGCTAAATTCCAATGATTTATCGACACGTATATGCATTACATAATTAATCATAGTGTACGAAATAAGAAGACCTCATCAGATGGAAAACAATGGATCAATGCGTATATGTTTAGCGGCTAACTCTTACTCAATGTTTCAGGAGAAAGCATGCTCGAATCTTCATTATCACCAGTGGGATTGATGTAGTGATTCGGGAAGAAGTCGCTGATAAATCTCTGAACCATCGGCAATTCACTAACAGGGAGCGGTTCAGGGGTCCTCGGTTCTAAGATGAGCTGCAGTATTGTTAAGATCAGAATGTGCCATATGAGTGGAGTAGAAAATATTAATTAAGATAGACTTACTAATACTAATTTGCGAGGATCGTCACAACTATCAGCAGATTTGCAGATGGAGATCACGTGTCTGCAAACATAGTATCCCCAAAGTTTGGCCCCTGCTTGTTGCTGAGGACACTGAAATTTTTTGTACAGAATTAGTCATGCATTTGTCCTGTTAGGAACAACCTAACCGGTGTTAGATGTATTTTTTCCCTTTGGACAAAAATAGAAAGAGGTTTATTTAGAAGCTTGAACATTTGACTAGCGTAATAAAAGGTATTTGCGGACTATTGGGTAAATTTTCCGAAAATAACGGATTTCGGTGTTACCGGAGAAACGATCTCGTGCTGCAGAGGTAGTTCCCTCTTGAACAGGTTCCCTGGTTTAGTTGTCCACAATGCGAGCACACTACAAATGAAGATGAATTTTGATAACATCAATTATTAAACCAGATATGAATGCAAATTAATTTCAACATTACGGAATTCAATACCTATCCATGAATTGTTGAAGATGCGTCAGATCCTGAGCATTTGTTGACTCTCTGGGAGAATCCATGTAGTAAACTGTGTTCCTATTTGGAACAATGAATACCAATATCTAGTGATTGCTACATATTAAGAAAGCCATGAACTTACTAATTATGTCGAAATCTGAAAGACAATCAGTGCATGCATGGTTGTTTACTTGACTTACCGTTGATGATATGGCCAGAGAAATGATTCTGCATGGGACGTGTTTTTGAAGATACGGACGACTGTGTTAATGGCCCAGTCCTGTAGGTCCTTACCATCTAATGTTGTGCCATTTGCTAATGCAGGATCTATGAAATACACACTCTCCCTTTTTCTTCTCTGCGCATCCAATCCCCTGGGAGGAATAAAATGCAGTTAGTTGTTTATCATTTACAACCTTGTATGGAGAAGTTGATCAGAGTTTTTTAAGTACTTACAAAATCAGGCATCTAACAAGAGTGGCATCAAGCTCGTTGGAGTTGAAGAAGAGATGTAAGTCCTCGAAACTCACATTGATGGAACCAGCATCATGTCGGAAATGATCTCTGTTGTAGTGGACTAGCAGACCATGATGGCCTGCTGACATTTGATCCATGCAATATTCATGTAACTCGCGGCAACTAGAGCTGCACTCATCGAAGTATTAGCCAACAAGAAATGGCTGGCCATGGACATAACTGCGTGCTTCAAGTACGTCTGCTTTATTTTTAGCAAGCAACAAATCTATTTCTGCATCATCCATGCCCCCAGAAATAATATTACTCCCGGTTCTAACAACCTGTTGTTAATTTGGTTCTGGGCGATGAGTGCTTTAAGTAAGGGGCAATCATTCTCTTTCCTCTTCGCTCTCCCGCTGCGCTTCCTCGTGGGTGCAACCTTTTTGGTTGCTTCCTTCTTAGTACTTGAAGCATTTCTGGCAGAACGTCTGATTGGCTACAAGGTAGACTACCAAGAAAATAGTGAAGCTTCGATGGACTGCTTAGTAGATGGTTTATCTATGGCGGACCGCTGAGCTGGCGGTGCTGCTGTGACGGACTACTGGGCAGGAGCAGAGGCATCGGACTGCTGACATGCATTAAAACTATGTCAGGTTTCTGCGCAGGTGGTGCCAACTTGTCGGTGTGTTGAGGAGGTCGTGCCAACGCGTTGGTTTGCTGAGCAGGAAGTGCTGATGCATTGGTATGCTGATCACGCGGCTGCAGACCGATGGACTAATGAGCAGTCAGTTCTGGACCTACAGACTGCTTAGCAGGCGGTTCCGAAGCATCAGACTACTTAGCAGTCTGTTCCACCAGGTTGGTCTGCTGAGCATGTGCTGTAGCTGGGTCTCCCCCCGCAGCTTCAGCGGCCGGCATCTAAACCGGTGGTGCGTCTTTAGCAGTTGTAGGCCTTGCCTTTGGCTACTCTAGGGAGGAGGATGACATGGCCTGTACGGCACAAAGTCGGGCCGGCTGATCACAGGTTGATGCATCAGCCATCGGATTACAAGAATTAGGTTCTTTGGGGGAAGCATGCGAGAGCTGTTGTGGCAAGGAGAACATCACCGGTTGAGGGGCGACATTGGTTGCTCTTGGCGGGGCTTCAGGGATCTCATTGATGAACTCTATTTCCTTTCATGGCCACTTGATGTGATGTAACAGTGTTTCTCCCAAGTTCCTTTGCTCATCAAAGTCTCCTAGGACATTCTTCAAGACAAATTCATTGAATCCAGGCTTTACTTCAGTCACGTAGCACTTCACACAGCCCAGCTTCAATGGCACGTTGTCCAACAAGAGGCCCTCTTCCAAGAAGGGTGGGCAAAGCCAGGTTGTTGCACATTTTAATGTACCTTCATAATGTGTAAGCATGCCCTTTGGTCTGTCTTTCATTCCAGATAGATCAGATATAGCATCATCATGAGCAGCTGCAGTCTCAGTGTCGTCGGGGTCAGCTAATGCACATCTACTCGTGTGTGGTGTTGTCGCGCAAGAAGCAACATCCTCCAGGCCCGCCTCCCCTCCCATCTGCTGGCTATCTGTCAATGTTAGAGCCTTCTACATCATCATTGACTCCTCAATATCCTTTCGAATAGCCGGATACATGTCCTTCCTCAACGTTTCATACAATTCATTTTGCTTCATTTCACTCCTTGCTTTTTTCATGCTGAGCCTCTCTTCTTTGTTGAGTGTGAAAGCCCTCTTGTGCGGTACATTAACACCTATACCCCTTGCATGGCCAGGGGGCTCTCTTGTTTCCAAAGAATCAGCCAGAATGTCACATGGCCCTAAGTTCCTGTAGAACCTTCCGGGGATCTTGGAAGCCTTTAACATCACTTGATACAGTTCATCATCACGTGAGTTTTCAAAGTAATAAGTTCCATCATCATGCCTCCTTGCATGTGTCCGCAAGTAGTATTTGGCACATTTGCCCCTGATTTCACTAAAGGTCAATTTCCCACCTATCGCTACTGCTTCTTTGTCCTCCAGGTCCCATATCGGTTTCATGCCGTAGTATCATGCCACACCCATACGGTGGGTGGGTGTGTGTTCTTCTTCTAAAGTTTTGATTGCTTGGCACTCTTCTATGTTCTCAGCAAACTCTTTAGTTGCCCTGACCCTTTTGAATTCTGCCCAGTCTACCTTTGTAATTTGGGAGTATGCGGGGATTGCGTCCTTGCCTTCACTCAAGTACTTCTTGTACAACACGTGCTTCCAGTTTCTCCAAGCATCCCTAGCCTTCTTCAGTGTAGGATGTTCCACCTGCATTCTCCACTGCTCTGGAATGTTGAAGTGATCCATGATCTCCCGGACTATCCTTTGCCATGTTTCTAAGTCAACCTTCCGAAACCCCAGCAGATTGATGTTGAGCCTTGCCCTGCCAACAAATCCACACACACTCCTGAACCTCGTGCATGCTTTATCTAGCTTAGTTGGAGCCCAAGACTTTAAATCGATCTCGGTTACTTCATATACACCTTTAGGCTAGTGTGTGGGCTTCCTTGGAGCGTTCCCCCGTGTCCTGACCGGAAGGGTAATTATTGCAGCTCTATCTTGTTCAAGATTACTTGATCCCTCACCATCTGCTCAAGACCTAGGGTTGTCGGAATCAGATGAAGATACATCGCCTGAAGCATCATCGATGTCGCTGCTACTCGTCATCTACAAAGAACATATGCGAAACTCAGGGAAGGAGGATAAGCATAAAAATAACAACTTGGTATCAATCTATCTAAACATGTCATGCAATAATTTTGAAAATGTACGTCTTATTTGTTAAGTTTGTGTGGCTCGGGCGCCCGCGGTCTGTAAATCGGCAGTAACTTATTGGAACAAATACAACTTATATGTACAAGTTAGGAAGGTAGATAATGAACATATATATGTTCTCCGTTATTTTATAGCCAATTTGGGAACATACAGAACGAAATAGGAAGAGGGATTGCTAGGAAATATGCCTCACCGTGATGGAGAGCGGTAACTAATATGTTTCTTAATGCAAACCCGGCCGGACCACAGGAGAGGCGAGGGTTACATGATCGATATGCTCGAGGGTGGCTGGTGAGCAAACGAAGACGGCAAGGTGCGGGCAGCCGCGTGTTGGGAATGATAGTGGAGGTAGTCTTGACGCCGAAGAGCGGGCACACGGCCAGGGTGAGCACACCAACGCCAGAGAGGGTTCTGCTGTGGATCTGGGTGAGGGGGGAGCTAGCGATGGAGATTGGGTGGACTAGTTGAGTGAAACGCGGGTGTGGCGGTGGGGGGTGTTGGCGGCCTTGGTGAAAAGGGTGAAAAATATCCCCGGTCACCACGCAGAAAGGCCTATGCAAATGGTTGCCTCTAAGCGCTCGTGTGCACAAAGAGAATAATTCCGTTTGAAATGAAGACGTACTAATTTTGAAATGAAGACGTGAGTTCATCGTTTCGCCTCTAAACTTTTCCCACGTTAAGCAATCACCATTATACCACGGGTTTGATTTGCTGGCACATTTCAGGTCTCGTGTGCTATATTTAAGACATTTTTTGGCATTTATCGTGCATTTTGGCATTTAAATCAAATCCTAGCCGGACTGCATTTGCTGTCGAAAGAGATGAGGATTGTCGTTCGATCTGGGAGCACCCAACGGTGCATACGTACGATTCGTGGGGTTTGAGTTTTGGCCAATCAGAATGCACGACTCAGATCGCGCGTGCAGCAAGGGGGGCATCGGCCATGGTTTGGTAGGCACACGACTTTCGTGAGTGAACCATGTGCTATTTGAAAACATTTACATGAACTAACAGCATATTTTCGTTTGAATGAAAACAGGAGTTCATCGTTTCGCCTCCAAATTGTTTTCCACGGTAAGAAATCACCATTGTACCCTATGGTTCGATTTTCTCGGGCATTGGAGGTATCATTTGCTATATTTGAGTCGTTCGCTATAGTCGCAACTACACGTGGGTGCTAGATAGCAAGATCATTTGTGTGTCGCTTTGGGAGTTTTCATTCATTGTTCAAGTATCAGATAGTTTGGCCGCAGGGTGCAGCCAGAGGCGTAACCCTTGTTGGTATTCTAGTTACAGGAAATGCATATAGAGTCCAGAAATAACGAAAATCGATGTGTCACCGTGGTGTGCTCTCAGGATCACATGGAAAACTTTTGCTAAAGATGGCACAAGTTTTGATGCTCACACCTTCCAAATCAGAGCATCGCACAAGAAGGATGATAGTTTCCAAAAGGAGACGCGGCACTTCGGTCTCCAACCGTCAGTGACTACATCGTTCCGCCTCGAATTTTTTTCATGGTAAACAGTCTCGTATATACCCTAAGTTTGATTTTCAGGCCCATTTTAAGGTCTCGTTGCTATATTAAAGTCATTTATTTGCACTTACCTTGCATTTAGTGCATATAATTAAATTCGAAATCGTTCTACAACTACATCTGGTTTTAGTTAGCAAAGATTGTGTACAAATCATTTGTGTGTCACTTTGCGAGTTTTCATCCATTGTACGAGAAACGGGGAGAAGTTTCAAACATTTCGGCCGCGAGGTGCAGCCACAGGCGTAAGCTTAGTTGGTATTTTAATTACTGGGAATTCAGATGGAGTCCAGACATCATGAAAATCGGTGTGTGCCCGTGGCATGCTCTCACGACCCTGAGGAATTTTTCTGTTAAAGTTTGGCACAAGTTTTGATGGTGGCTCCTTCCAAACTAGAGCATCTCACATGAAGGACCATGGTTTCCAAAAGGAGACATGTCAATTCAAACTCCAGTGGTCAGTGACTTCATCGTTTGGCCTCATAAAAATTTCCATGGTACACAATCACCATTATACCATGGGTTTGATTTTCTAACGCATTTCAGGTATCATTTGCTATATTTAAGACATTTTCTTAATTTAACGTGCAATGTGTGGATATAAATAAAATCACAACCGGAACTGCATGTTTTGTCGAAAGGGATGAGGATCACCGTTCGATCAAGGAGAATCCAACGGTGCAGACGTACGATCCATGGGGTTTGGGTTCTCGCTAATGAGAATGCACGACTCAGATCGCGCGTGTGGCAGGGGGCATCGGACATGGTTTGGTGGACACACGGCTTTCATGAGTGAACCATGTGCTATTTGAAAACATTTACATTAACTAACATCATATTTTCGTTTGAATGAAAACATGAGTTCATCATTTCGCCTCCAATTTTTTCCACGGTATGAAATCACGATTGTACCCTATGGTTCGATTTTTTGGTACATTTTACTAGGCGGAAGGCCTGGCTGGCAATCTCAAACTTTGAATATGCAAAAAAAAGAGACCTCGTTTGCTATATTTGAGTCATTTTTTGCACACACACACAGACAAAGACACGCGCGCGCGCACACACACACACACACACACACACACACACATATATATATATATAGTCGTAAATACACGTGGGTGTTAGCAAGCTCATTTGTGTGTCACTTTACGAGTTTTCATTCATTGTCCTAAAAACGGGAAAAAACTTCAAACAGTTCGGCCGTAGGGTGGGCCAGAGGCATAGGCCTTGTTGGTATTTTAATTTCAGGAAATGCATAGAGTCCGGAAAATAACGAAAATCATTATGTCACTGTGGCATGCTCTCACGATCGCATGGAAAAAAATTGGTAAAGTTTGGCACAAGTTTTGGTACTCGCACCTTCCATACCGGAGCATCTCACAAGAAGGATCATAGTTTCCAAAAGGAGACACGACACTTCGGACTCCAAATCGTCAGTTACTACATCGTTCCGCCTTGAAAAAAAATCATGGTAAACAATCACGGATATACCCTTGGATTGATTTTTTGACCCATTTCAGGTCTCGTGTGCTATGTTTTAGTCATTCTTTGCACTTACCTTGCATTTTAGTGCATATAAAGTCAAAAACCCTACTACAACTACATGTGGGTGTTTTAGTTAGGCTATACTTAGGCTACTCATATAGTGGAGAGTATCATGTACTAGTATGATGCATATATATGATACTAGTGTATGATACTACCTTTAATTATAGGGACAACTGCATTTTTACCCCTAGTTGGTTCCTACCCACGGGTTTTGCCCTTACTTTTCGAGCTTGCTTAGTTTTGCCTTTACTTTTTCTGTCGAGGTTCCTCGAATGCCCTTTGACCGTTTGACCAAAACTTTGAAAATTCATAACTAATTCATATGAACTCAAAAAATGCAAATAAGATATCAAAATGTTGAGATAAACATTACCTTTATGTGCATATCATTTGCATTCAGGACAAAAGCACCCTTTAAACTACCTGAGGTAATTAATGTTATTAACATTATTAAAAATAAAAAGCTATAAACAATATTATTTTCATGAATAAAAATTACATGCAAATGTAGGTGATGTTTTCTGAACATCCTGATATCTTATTTGTATTTTTTTGAGTTTGTACCAACTTGTTATGAAGTTTCCAAATAATGGTCAAAGTCGTTAGAACATTCTTAACAAGATGATACGAACTCAGAAAATGCAAATAAGATATCTGGATGTTCAGAAAACATCACCTACATTTGCATGTAATTTTATTCATGAAAATAATATTGTTTATACCTTTTTATTTTTAATAATGCTAATAACATTAATTACCTCAGGTAGTTTAAAGGGTGCTTTTGTCCTGAATGCAAATGATATGCACATAAAGGTAATGTTTATCGGAACATTTTGATATCTTATTTTCATTTTTCTGAGTTCATATGAATTAGTTATGAATTTTCAAAGTTTTGGTCAAACAGTCAAAAGGGCATTCGAGGGACCACGGCAGAAAAAGTAAGGGCACAGCTGAGAAAGCTCGAAAAGTAAGGGCAAAACCTGTGGGTAGGAACCAACTAGGGGTAAAAATGCAATTGTCCCTTAATTATAGTGCATAGTATAATAGAGTAGTATCCTAGATGATTGTGTTTATTGCCATGCATGACACAAATTAGCATCGCATTTAACATGATATGGTATCTACCTATATGTTACTCTAACCCTCTCTATCTTCTTCAATTCTTCGCCACATCAGCATACTTGTTTTTTCCGAGTGCATGATATCGGCTATGATACCACCACTATGGCGAGGCTTATAGTGGGGAGTATCCTACATATGATACTAGTGTATGATACTATGTACTTACCTTCATAGTGCATAGTATTACAGAGTAGTATCATAGATGATCGTATTTATGGCCATGCATAACACAAAGTGGTATAGCATTTATTATGTTACGGTATCTACCTATGTTACTCTAACCCACACTCCCTTCTTTAATCCATTGCCACATCATCATATTTGCTATTCCCGAGTGCTTGATACCGGCTATGATACCCCCACTATGGCCACCTTAGCAAAGAAGGTGTACAAATCATTTGTGCATCGCTTTGCGAGTTTTCATCTGTTTCTCTGAGAAGCGGCGAGAAGTTTCAAACATTTCGGCCGCGAGGTGCGGCCAACTGGCGTAGGCCTAGTTGATATTTTAATTACAGGAAATTCAGATGGAGTCCGGACATCATCAGAATTGATGTGTGCCCATGGCGTGCTCTCACGACCCCGCGGAAAAAATTGGTAAAGTTTGGCACAAGTTTTGATGATCGCTTAGTCCAAACTAGAGCATCTCACATGAAGGATCATGGTTTCCAAAAGGAGACATGTCAATTCAAACTCCAGTGGCCAGTGACTTCATCGTTTGGCCTCATAAAAATTTCCACGGTACACAATCACCATTATACCACGGGTTTGATTTTCTGGCACATTTTAGGCATCGTTAGCTATATTTAAGACATTTTTTTGAGTTTAACGTGCATTTTGTGCATAAAAATAAAATTACAACCGGAATTGCATGTGCTGTCGAAAGGAATGAGGATCGTCGTTCGATCTGGGAGCATCCAACGGTGCAGACATACAACGTGGGGTTTGGTTCTGGCCAATCAAAAAGCACGACTCAGATGGCACGCGGGGTTTGGTCGGCACATAGGCTTATGAACGAACCCTGTGCTATTCGCAAACCAAATTGCATATTTTTGTTCAGACATACTATAGTGAGATCAATTGAGTGTGCTACCTCTATGGTATAATAATAATAATAATAATAATAATAATAATAATAATAATAATAATAATAATAATAATAATAATAATAATAAATAGTTCATATTTATTGCCTGAGCTGACATCATATCAAGGTCAACATATTAACGGTTCTTACATCAGCAGAAAACCGGGCATAACTCACAAATTCAGTACATGCGGAAGTTCTAAATTGAACGAATTAAGTTGTAGGGTAGGCATAAAGACTAGTCTTACGGCTTCATTCCCATGTACATGGGGGAACTGGGATCATTAGTAGACCCCGAATGAACTTGGATTTTCCGATGATTTTACGCTTCTCTGTTACACGGGTGCATGATCCCTTGGCTAGCAACTCAGCAAATTCATCGTACTCGTCCTCATCGGCAACATCCTCCATACCAAGTACCCTCCTCTTCCCATGCATCACTACATGGCAGTTCTTACGCAAGGGGTCTTCCACAAAGAAAATCTGGGTAGCATCACTGGCGAGAATGAATGGGTCTACATGATATGCCATCGTTGTCCTATTAACACAGGTCTTCCTGTAATCATCAACCTTTACATGACCAAGAGGGGTCCATGCGTACCTGAATAATGCCACCTTGATTTTCACATAGTCAAGCTCCCAAATCTCTTTGATGGTTCCATAGTATACCCTTTTATTAGCTTCATCTATAGTGATGCATTCTATTCGAACAGAGTTGTTCTAATATGAGGTGTTCTCATCACGTTCCTTAGTGTAGAACGTGTATACATTTATGTCATATGCTTGGTACTTCAACACCATAGGTGATAGCTTTTGTGCCAACCACGTAGCAATGTCATCGATGGATCCTTGTGCCAAACGATTCTTCAGCCATTCGGCGTAGTTCTTAGTGTGCTCCTTCATCTCCACATTTGATGAAGGCACCACTGGTAAGAAGCTTTGGCGTATCTCCGCCAAGTGTTCTTCGGGATAAGCGCCAAGAACTGGGTTGTTAAGTAGTACCGTCAAATGGGTTTTCTTTGCCAATTCTCCAGGTGCAGCCATTTGTGTACTAGCAAGGATCGGCTTACCTTTTAGCCTTCACTCGTGGCGAGAGAGGGGCAAACCTATAGGTCTTTGTTTCATGTACTCGGTGCAAAACTCAACCACCTCCTCCGTGGTATAACCTTGTAGGATGCTTGCCTCTGGATGATTTCGGTTCCGACAAAAGTGCTTCAGTATTCCCATGAACCGCTCGAAGGGATACATGTTGCGAAGAAACACTCGACCATAATACTTTATCTCGTCGACAAGGTGCACAGTGAGATGGGCCATGACATCAGAGAATGACTGTGGGAAAAACATCTCTAGGTTGGACAATATTATTGCAATATCATCTTGCATATGATCCAACTCTTTGGGATCTACAACTTTCCACCATAGTTGGTTGAAGAAATCACAGAGCTCAATGAGTGTGTTTCTTATATCTTTGTCCATCAGATTCCCGATGGCCACCGGGAGGATTTGTGTCAACATTATGTGGCAATCATGTGACTTCATGTGTCCCAACTTCATTTTACCTGAGCTCACATCCACGAGACTTCTGATGTTTGCGGGGTAGGAAGAGGGTGTCTTAACTGACAGCAAATAGGTGAAGAACTGTGTTGCTTCTTTTGTACTGAAATTGTAACTTTAGTGAGCTTCGATGAATTTGTCATCATCTTCTGCTTCACTCTTACGTTTTGATTGATCAGCAAGCAGATCGAGCCGTGAACCGTCACCATCCTTTCTTTTACCTTTAATCTTGAGCAGAGTACCAAGGATGCTTTCACATACATTCTTCTCTATGTGCATGACATTGATGCAGTGACATACACGTAGAATCTCCCAGTAAGATAATTTCTAGAACACCGATTTCTTCTTAAACACTTGACCCTTGGGTGTTTGTTTCACCGTCAAAGCGTGCTTCTTGCCAAGCACAACATTAATTTATTTAACCATGTTGTGGACCACCACCCCATCATAGGGTCTTGGGCCCACACCGACCTCTGCTGTACCATCGAATTCAGCTTTCATCTTTCGGTATGGGTAATTTCTCCATAAGAACCTACAATGATGCAAATACACTATTTTGCGTGAGTTGGGAAGAATCTGCTAGTTGTCCTATCCATGCATGTGACACACCTACATCTCCCTTTGTTTTCTGCCCCGATGTGTTGCCTAATGCCGGCATATCTTGAATGGTGTGCAACAACATCGCATGTAGATCGAAAATCTCCTTTCTGTAAGCATCATAACATTTTACAACAGGCGCATCTATCCACACTGTCAGCGGTTCTTCTACTAGTAGCTGAAAGTAAATGTCGATGTCATTTCTAGGTTGCTTCGGGCCTTGGATAATCATTGACATCATAATGTATTTTTTCTTCATACACAACCAATGAGCTAGGTTATATATGCATAGAAGCACCGGCCATGTGATGTGATTAGTGCTCATATCGCCAAAAGGATTCATCCCGTCAGAACACTCCCCAAGACTTATACTTCTAGGATCCTTGGGAAAGTCTTCAAACTTGTTGTCGATTAATTCCCACTAAGTCCCATCTTTTGGGTGCCTCATATACTTATCCGCAATTCACTCATCATGATGCCACTTCAACCTCTTTACCTCTCTAGGGTTTGCAAAACAAATGCCTCAACCTTGGAACTAAAGGTAAGTGCCAAACAACCTTGAACGGGATTCCTGTCTTGATCTCATCATCCAATTTGTACTTGTCCTTTGCTCTCCTGCACTTGTATTGTGCATGCTTGCATGTGGGACATGCACGCAAATCTTTGTACTCACCACGGTACAATATACAATTATTCACACAAGCGTGTATCTTCTGTACTTCAAGTTCCAATGGGCAAACAATTTTCTTCGCTTGATTCATGCTTCTGGCGAGCACATTAACTTCCGGAAGAATTTCTTTGAAAAGACCTAACATCTCTGTGAAGCCCTTATTTGATAGACCATTTCCTCCTTTAAATCTAAGAAGCGCCAGGGTGGCACTCAACTTGGAATATTTCTTTTTGCAACCTAGATACAATTCTTTCTTGGAGTCTGCATCAATGCTTGGCAGATCCTTGTACCCAATCATATACTTTTTTGGGCCCTCGAAATCTACAATCATAGCAGCAAAATCTGGCATATCAAGATCATCGTCATCTGTGTTGACGTCTTGGTTTTCCAGTGGGCCTTTCAGCTTTCCGGTGTTCCATTGGTAGCTTGACGCCTCTGCCCCGATGTTAGATTCAACATCCATGTGACACCTATCGGGGTTTGGCATCTCGCAACCCTCGGTATCTTCATCCATGACCTCCTCTTCACCGTGTCTGGTCCAACGTGTATATCCATCCATGAAACCCCGAGAGACAAAGTGACACTAGACATCTGCAAGTTCACGTGACTCCGTACATGGACAAAGGATGTAATCCGCATCACCAATTCTCCTCTTTGTACTTTCAGCCAAATTCATGAACTCTGCCACGCCACTGATAAAATATGCGGTTCTCCGATTCTTCATCCATCGAGATCGTTCCATCTGCACCACACGAATGGTAATTAAAAACAAAACAACAACATTAATACACATATTAACTATTGTCCAAAGATGCGTGCATAAATCATAGGGTTTTATTTTCATAATTAATGAGGGCGCTCATATTGTTATCCAGACGTGCAATGACAACACTACAAAAAAATACACTTCCATGATGATACGTGTTTGTCACAGTAGGTCGCATTTTCTGTCATGCATGTACATCCATGACAAATTTATGACAGAATCAAGATAGTCATACCTGTGTTGTCGTAGAAGTGTTCCATGACATTGCCAAAATTATCATCATGGAAGTGTCCACTTCCATGATGATAAATCATGCGTCATAGAAGTGCTTTCATCAAGGGTGACCGACACGTGGCATCCACCGTAACGGAACGCCGTTAAGCTATCGGGTCGGATTTTGGATCCGATAACCCGTTAACAGCCACGACCAATGCCGATTTTCCACGTGTAAAATTATCATTGGCTGACGGATCCACGCGTCAGCTCCGTGTTGACACATGTGTCACTCATCCAATGGTCGAGATGGGCCTATGATATGTTGACACGTGGACCGGCCCAAAAGTGGCCCATAAAGATTAAATGGGCCGGCCCAACCGAAGGCCCATAAGATTTAGCGGACCATAATGGGCCGGCCCACCTAAAGGCCCACAAAATTTAGCAGACCATAATGGGCCGGCCCAGCTAAAGGCCCACACGATTTTGCAGACCATAATGGGCCAGCCCAGCTAAAGGCCCACAAGATTTTGCGGACCACAATGGGCCGGCCCAGCTAAAGGCCCACAAGATTCCGCCGACCATAATGGGCCGGCCCAGCTAAAGGCCCAACATTCTCTGTCAAATCGGCTTGTCCTAAACTTGTCATCAACGCGGCCCATGGTCACTTCTGGCCCGTTAACAGTCCGCTAAGTAATTGGGCTGAATTACAGCCCGGTGTATTTCTGGCCTGTTAAAGGTCCGGCTTCATTTGGGCCCATTTACATGCCATCAAAACTTTCGGCCCATAAACGACCATGAAGGATTTGGGTCATATTCGGCCATGTCTGACATTCGGCCTGTTAGAGGCGCACTATAGCTTTGGGCCACTTTCGGCCTATTGTCATTTTCAGACTGTTAACGCCGAACGTAAACCATGGGCCATATGTGGCCCAACGTCATATCGGGCCCATTAAAGGCCCATATAAAAATGACGATAATCTAGCTCGAATGAAGTTCTGGCCTGTTAAAGGCCCGTGTATTAGGTCGGGCATTTACGGCCCATCCAAATTTCGGCCTGTTAAAGTCCAGTGGGTTATTTGGCACAATCATGGCCCAATCTCACTTTCAGTCTATTAAAGGCCCATGTATTTTATGGGATCGAGATATTTACACCTGTAAACGGCCTATTTTTACTGAGGGCCCAAATTATGTTTAGGCCTGTTAAAGGCCCACTATGGGCGCAGGCCTACCAGAAAAATATGAAAGCTTATGCTGATTTAGGCCTAGATATTTTTAATGGGCTACATGCCAATTTCGGCCTGTAATCGTTTTTAGCCCAATTGGAATGGGCCCGACGAATGTTGGCATGTTGGCCTCCTACAAAGCTTTCGTCCGAATACATTACTAAGATAAACCTACACTATACAAAAATAGCGTCGTAATTACTGCAGCCTGAGGCAGCATCATAAATGTTGTATCACAACAAAATAAATTCCAACCATACAACAAAAAGCCTGTTGGCATAAAGTTTACAGTCCTTCCAGATAAAAGCACCATCAGATGTATAGAAGCACAGATCATTTGACCTCAGTGCTAATGTTTCAGGCTATAGAATCTAATGGAGCAGCACGATCTCCACCTTTTTCCGCCATTGCTCTTGAACAACGAAGAGAATGTCTGATAGTCTGGTTTCAAAACCATTCATATATTGACGACATTTCTCAACCACTATTCTTGTTTCCGAAACAACATCCATTAGGGATTGGACTTGTGTCTGGAGCACAGATATATCACTCTGTCTAGCAGGAAGATTTTGTTCAGTAGGCGATTTGGACGAGGTTACCTTAACAACCAACCCAGAATTATGCAGGAAGGTGCTTTTTGCACTGTTAGTGGAGAGATACTAACGCACTGCGGCAAGAGGTGACATTGTGCCTGTAGTAGCCTCGTCACCTTCAGGTGGTTGTGGCTGTTCAATCATTTGTTCCACAGCTTCCTGAAAGATTGAACTTGTAGATTAGTGTACCAGATAAGTTACTAATGAGACAAAAACAAACAAAGTAGGTTAAACGTTTATACATAACTTATTTTGGTGAACTACTGTAATACATTAGCATTTATTGTAGTGCCAACTACATAATAAAATCACTTTCAAAACATATGTCCATGTAGCATGCCTACCGTATTGTCTATTTCCTCACATTCGTTGACATCTAAGGATAAAGAGACATGGTTTAAAGTAGGATGAACATAGTATGGCATCATTCATATCATGGGCAAATAGATATAAAACAAACATGCTATTTTATCATTGTGTGCGCACGTGAACATAACAACTAGATTACAGATCAAGACCAAAAGACTATCCTTCATCTCTTTTAAACCATGTAAGGTGAAATGATACGTTAAGACAACTGTGAATAAAAGTGAACAGAGTAACTGACATTGGCTGCAAACCAAGTAGTTAAATGAATACATCACAGTACCAATCAGTTCAAGGCAGGAGGAGTAAGGACTTACAACAGCGGCTTAAACTGGTGTGCTCATGCCCTTCATCTTGCTAGTGTGGCAATCCTTGAAGATTTGCACTGCATTCGGTTCAGGTTCTTTTTGGTCCACACGGGATTTCCTCTGTATTTGGAACAAGTCAATATAGATATGATAATATGGCACAAAAAAAGGAAGTAGCAGCTATTTACAAGAGCCTCGCAGTGTGCAATATAGCTACGAGATCCTGTGGTCTGTTGGAATTTCACTTTAGAACAGTTGGTTTTGTTCTTCAAACAGTTAGCCTAGAAGAAGATACACTTGTAAGGCACATACATAAATACAAGTTCAATATGTGGTCTGATCAAATACATATAGCCTACCTGGTACTTCGGATCAGACCAGTGTTTAACGAGGGCTGTCTAGTCTTCATCTGTAATATATTCCACTGGAGATGTTTGGGAGATTTCATTGTTAGCCTTGCCTTCAAAGTGAGATTTTCTAAGGTGGTACCGATACTGTCGCAGAGTAGACTGAAAAACATGAGTGCATGCTTGTCTAGTTGCATCATCTTTCGGAGCCAACTCGAACCTCATCTGTTGAAAAAAGAATGTGAGTCTTATTAGGAGGAAGCTAGAAAGTATGGGACAAAGCAAGACAATATTACTAATTGCGATGAATAACATTACTTACGGATAAATGGTCAAGGAAGGTGTTAAACTGGGTGTTGTCTTTCTCATTCCTGTACTGGATCCACGTTGGGAGGATACGTGCATGACACCTAACGGCAATGGCTGCCTCTGATACTAACTTGGCTGACTCTGTAGCATCACGTGGCCTTTTTAAACCTGCCTCAAAATGGATCTCCATTCTTCCTCCTTTAGATTTTGTTAATCTGTCAAGCATTATCCCTGATGTCTGTTTCTGCTTGCGCCGTGGTGCTAGTTCAACAACGAATATGGAAAGTGTTAGTGTACATCAAACTGTGAGAGTACATATAAAGGAGCATGCAACTGCAACTTGACTCGGTCAGGTACCGTCTTGGTGTTGATGCTCATGAGGTTCATCTGATCTTGCCAAGTCCTGTTGTGTCATCAATGCTTCGGAAGTAGTGTTAGGTGTGAAGGCAGCTTGGGAACTGGCCAGTTCCGAAGCAAACGAAATAGTAACTTGTTGAGATGCTGGTACAGTTGAAGCGGATGCTGCAGCTGGTGGAGCAGGTGATACTGTTTTTGCAGATTTAGCCGGTGGACTTGGACTTTCTACTGCACTATAAGTACCAGCAGAATCTCCACGGCAGAACCTTTTCCGTTTCACCCGATGAGTAACAGCACTCCCTACTATATTATTTTCCTTGCTCTTTTTTAACTTTGCCATGTCAAGCTGTATCCACAACACAAAAGAATAAAATCACTCTTCAGAACTCATTGATGCATGATATAGACAAGCAATACTTTGATGTAAGACAACCGTATGAGGATGGAATATGTAAGAAAAATAGGACAACATGACATATTCACAGCTATGATGTGCAAACTAAGCAAAAGGATTTTCAAGAAAATAGAAGTAATGCAAGCTAGACACCATATGAAAGATGCAACCAATATTACTCTGCCAAGTTAAAAGTGTCTTGTCATAAGTGGCAATTCGAAAAATTAGAAGCAGTACAACATAGAAATCAATGCAAGATGCAACCACTATCAAACTGCCATGTTAAAAGCATCCAATCATGAGTGACTGATGCGGGATACACAACAGCAGTACTTTGATGTAAGAACATGGTATGATAGATAGATGCAGTGTATTCTAGACACAGAAAGCCATGTCATATGCACATGTATAACGTATAAACTCAGCAGGTGCAATTTAATCAAAATAGAAGAAATACAGGCTAGACAACATATGCAACATGAAACCAATTATCACACTGTCAACTTAGAGCAAGCACCTGCGATGGTGGAGTACGGGAGATGAACTCATCATGTAGACTTGGGACTTCAACTTCATTAGCAGTAGCAGTGGCAAATCTAGAGAGTCTCTGTTTGCGTCGTTGCGGAGGACCACCAACATCCCCTAACTTACTCTTTTCCTTCCTATTTTCTGATATTGCCTTATGAAGTCAAAACCATAAGAAGATGAATAAAATTAGCTCTGCATAATTGGTTGATGCATGATACAGACGAACACTACTTTGATGTAAGGCAAGCGCAGGATAGGAGGATGGAATATATACAAAAAAGACAGCATTTCATATTCACACGTATGATAGGAGGATGGAATATGTATGAAAAAACAGTAAGCGGAAGGCATTTCAAAAAAATTAGAAGAAATGAAAGCTAGGCGCCATATGAACATGCAACTAATATCACTCTATCAGGTAAAAAGTCTCGTCGTAAGTGCCATTTCAAGAAATTAGAAGCAGTACAAGCTAGAAGACAATGCAAGATGCAACCTACATCACAGTCCCAAGTTAAATGTGTCTTATGGGTAAGTGATCGTTGCAGGTATAAGTTGTAAGCTACGCAGATGCAATTCAACATAATCAGAAGCAATACAAACTAGACATCATACGGAAAACGCAACCACGTATAACAGTTCCAAGTAAGAGCAAGCACCTGTGATGGTGGAGTAGGGGAGATGTGCTCATCATGTACATGTATGTTCTAGAAACAGGAACACGTGTCATATTCACAGGCATTATATGTAAAATAAGCAGATGCAATTCAAGTTAGAAGCAATACAAGCTAGACATCATACGCAACATGCAACCACATATAATAGTGTCACGTTAGAGTAAGCACCTGTGATGGTGGAGTAGGGGAGATGTGCTCATCATCTACACAGCTACATTGACTGTCCAGCCTTGTGTTGTCTTGCGAATCTTGTTGGGAGGATGGCGGAGTAGAATCTATAGAGACCCCCTGTTTGATTTGCTCCGAAGGACCACCATCATCCACTGCCGAACTAATTTCCTTCAGCTGTAATGATTTTGCATTGTGAAGTCAAACCGGTAAGAAAAAGGAATAAAATTCTCTCTTCAGAACTCATTCATGCATGATACTGACGAACACTACTCGGATGAAAGGCAAACACATGATGCGAGGATGGAATATGTATGAAAAACAGGATAGTGTGACATATTCACACCTATGATGTGGTAACTAAGCAGAAGGCATTTCAACAAATTAGAAGCACTGCAAGCTAGACACCATATGAAAGATGCAACCAATATCACTCTGCCAAGTTCAAACTGTATGGCGTTTCAACAAATTAGAAGCAGTACATGCTAGAAATCATATGCAAGACACAACCAATATCACAGTGGCGACTTAAAGGTGGCCTATCATAAGATATAGTATGTACCAAAAACAGGAAAGCGTGTCATATTCACATGTATCATGTGTAAGCTAAGCAGATGCAGTTTACACTAATTAGGATCAATACGAGATAGACACCATATGCAACATGCAACCAGATATCATCGCCTTCCTTACTCTTCAGAACTCATTGATGCATGATACTGACAAACACTACTTTCATGTAATGCACTATCAGTACAAGGAGAATCGGTACAGATGCTCCGTTTACGTTGCTGCAGAGGACCTGTTGGAAATATGCCCTAGAGGCAATAATAAATTGGTTATTATTATATTTCCTTGTTCATGATAATCGTTTATTATCCATGCTAGAATTGTATTGATAGGAAACTCAGATACATGTGTGGATACATAGACAACACCATGTCCCTAGTAAGCCTCTAGTTGACTAGCTCGTTGATCAATAGATGGTTACGGTTTCCTGACCATGGACATTGGATGTCGTTGATAACGGGATCACATCATTAGGAGAATGATGTGATGGACAAGACCCAATCCTAAGCATAGCACAAGATCGTGTAGTTCGTATGCTAAAGCTTTTCTAATGTCAAGTATCATTTCCTTAGACCATGAGATTGTGCAACTCCCGGATACCGTAGGTATACTTTGGGTGTGCCAAACGTCACAACGTAACTGGGTGGCTATAAAGGTACACTACAGGTATCTCTGAAAGTGTCTGTTGGGTTGGGACGAATCGAGACTGGGATTTGTCACTCCGTGTGACGGAGAGGTATCTCTGGGCCCACTCGGTAGGACATCATCATAATGTGCACAATGTGATCAAGGAGTTGATCACGGGATGATGTGTTACGGAATGAGTAAAGAGACTTGCTGGTAACGAGATTGAACAAGGTATCGGGATACCGACGATCGAATCTCGGGCAAGTATCGTACCGATAGACAAAGGGAATTGTATACGGGATTGCTTAAGTCCTTGACATCGTGGTTCATCCGATGAGATCATCGTGGAACATGTGGGAGCCAACATGGGTATCCAGATCCCGCTATTGGTTATTGACCGGAGAACGTCTCGGTCATGTCTGCATGTCTCCCGAACCCATAGGGTCTACACACTTAAGGTTCGATGACGCTAGGGTTATAAAGGAAGTTTGTATGTGGTTACCGAATGTTGTTCGGAGTCCTGGATGAGATCCCGGACGTCACGAGGAGTTCCGGAATGGTCCGGAGGTAAAGATTTATATATGGGAAGTCCTGTTTTGGTCACCGGAAAAGTTTCGGGGTTTATCGGTAACGTACCGGGACCACCGGGAGGGTCCCGGGGTCCACCAAGTGGGGCCACCAGCCCCGGAGGGCTTCATGGGCCAAGTGTGGAAGGGGACCAGCCCCAGGTGGGCTGGTGCACCCTCCCACAAGGCCCAAGGCGCAAGGGAAGAGGAGAGGGGGCAAACCCTAGGCTTAGATGGGCCCTAAGGCCCACCCTAGGGGGCGCCCCCCCTCTCCCCCTCTTGGCCGCCTCCCCTTTCCCATCTAGGGCTGCCCCCCCTAGGGGTGGGAACCCTAGAGGGGGCGCACCCTCCTCCCTCTCCCCTATATATAGTGAGGCCTAGGGGCTTCCCATAACACGCGATTTGATCTCTCAGGTTGGTGCAGCCCTCCCTCTCTTTCTCCTCATATCCCATGGCGCTTGGTGAAGCCCTGCAGGATTGCCACGCTCCTCCACCACCACCACGCCATTGTGCTACTGCTGGATGGAGTCTTCCTCAACCTCTCCCTCTCTCCTTGCTGGATCAAGGCGTGGGAGACATCATCGGGCTGTACGTGTGTTGAACGTGGAGGTGCCATCCGTTCGGCACTAGGATCATCGGTGATTTGGATCACGACGAGTACGACTCCATCAACCCCGTTCACTTAACGCTTCCACTTAGCGATCTAGAAGGGTATGTAGATGCACTCTCCTTCCCCTCGTTGC
This sequence comes from Triticum monococcum, assembly GCA_034509565.1. NCBI lineage: Eukaryota > Viridiplantae > Streptophyta > Magnoliopsida > Poales > Poaceae > Triticum > Triticum monococcum. The sequence continues at coordinate 106,725,105 of CM067844.1, forward strand.
TAGTCTCTCCATAGATTGATCTTGGTGACGCGTAGAAAATTTTGAATTTCTGCTACGTTCCCCAACAGTGGCATCATGAGCTAGGTCTATTGCGTAGATTCTATGCACGAGTAGAACACAAAGTAGTTGTGGGCATTGATTTTGTTCAATATGCTTACCGTTACTAGTCTTATCTTGATTCGGAGGCATCGTGGGATGAAGCGGCCCGGACCGACCTTACACGTACTCTTACGTGAGACTGGTTCCACCGACTGGCATGCACTAGTTGCATAAGGTGGCTAGCGGGTGTCTGTCTCTCCCACTTTAGTCGGATCGGATTTGATGAACAGGGTCCTTATGAAGGGTAAATAGCAATTGGCATATCACGTTGTGGTTTTGCGTAGGTAAGAAACGTTCTTGCTAGAAACCCATAGCAGCCACGTAAAACATGCAAACAACAATTAGAGGACGTCTAACTTGTTTTTGCAGGGTATGCCATGTGATGTGATATGGCCAAAAAGGATGTGATGAATGATATATGTGATGTATGAGATTGATCATGTTCTTCTAATAGGAATCACGACTTGCATGTCGATGAGTATGACAACCGGCAGGAGCCATAGGAGTTTTCTTAATTTATGACCTGCATGTCAACATAAACGTCATGTAATTACTTTACTTTATTGCTAACCGTTAGCTATAGTAGTAGAAGTAATAGTTGGCAAGACAACTTCATGAAGACACGATGATGGAGATCATGGTGTCATGCCGGTGACGATGATGATCATGGAGCCCCGAAGATGGAGATCAAAAGGAGCACTATGATATTGGCCATATCATGTCACTATTTGATTGCATGTGATGTTTATCATGTTTATACATCTTATTTGCTAAGAACAACGGTAGTAAATAAGATGATCCCTCATTAAAATTTCAAGAAAGTGTTCCCCCTAACTGTGCACCGTTGCGACAGTTCGTTGTTTCAAAGCACCACGTGATGATCAGGTGTTTGATCCTAACGTTCACATACAACGGGTGTAAGACAGATTTACACACGCGAAACACTTAGGTTGACTTGACGAGCCTAGCATGTGTACAGACATGGCCTCGGAACACAGAAGACCGAAAGGTCGATCATGAGTCGTATGGTAGATACGATCAGCATGAAGATGTTCACCGATGTTGACTAGTCCGTCTCACGTGATGATCGGACACGGCCTAGTTGACTCGGATCATGTAATCACTTAGATGACTAGAGGGATGTCTATCTGAGTGGGAGTTCATAAGATGAACTTAATTATCCTGAACATAGTCAAAAGGTTTTTGCAAATTATGTCGTAGTTCGCTCTTCAGTTCTACTGTTTAGATATGTTCCTAGAGAAAATTTAGTTGAAAGTTGATAGTAGCAATTATGCGGACTAGGTCCGTAAACTGAGGATTGTCCTCATTGCTTCATAGAAGGCTTATGTCCTTAATGCACCGCTCAGTGTGCTGAACCTCGAACATTGTCTGTGGATGTTGCGAACATCTGACATACACGTTTTGATAACTACATGATAGTTCAGTTAAACGGTTTAGAGTTGAGGCACCGAAGACGTTTTTGAAACGTCACGAAACATATGAGATGTTTCGGGGGCTGAAATTGGAATTTCAGGCTCGTGCCCACGTCAAGAGGTATAAGACCTCCGACGATTTTCTTAACCTGCAAACTAAGGAAGAAAAAGCTCAATTGTTGAGCATGTGCTCAGATTGTCTGAGTACAACAATCATTTGAATCGAGTGGGAGTTGATCTTCCAGATAAGATAGTGATGTTTCTCCGAAGTCATGACCACCAAGCTGCTAGAGCTTCGTGATGAACTATAATATATCAGGGACATATATGATGATCCTTGAGATATTCGCGATGTTTGACACCAAAGTAGAAATCAAGAAGGAGCATCAATTGTTGATGGTTGGTGAAATCACTAGTTTCAAGAAGGGCAAGGGCAAGAAGGGATACTTCATGAAACGGCAATTCAGCTGCTGCTCTAGTGAAGAGACCCAAGGTTGAACCCAAACGCGAGACTAAGTGCTTCTGTAATAAGGGGAACAACCACTAGAGCAGAATTACCCTAGATACTTGGTAGATTAGAAGGCTGGCAAGGTCGATAGAAGTGTATTGGATATACATTGTGTTGATGTGTACTTTACTAGTACTCCTAGTAGCACCAGGGTATTAGATACCAGTTCAGTTGCTAAGTGTTAGTAACTCGAAATAAAAGCTACGGAATAAACGGAGACTAGCTAAAGGTGAGCTGACAATATGTGTTGGAAGTGTTTCCAATGTTGATATGATCAAGCATCGCACGCTCCCTCTACCATCGAGATTGGTGTTAAACCTAAATAATTGTTATTTGGTGTTTGCGTTGAGCATAGACGTGATTGGATTATGTCTATCGCAATACGGTTATTCATTTAAGGAGAATAATGGTTACTCTGTTTATTTGAATAATACCTTCAATGGTCTTGCACCTAAAATGAATGGTTTATTGAATCTCGATTGTAGTGATACACATGTTCATGCCAAAGATATAGGATAGTAATGATAGTACCACCTACTTGTGGCACTGCCACGTAAGTCATATTGGTATAAAACGCATGAAGAAGCTCCATGTTGATGGATCTTTGGGCTCACTCGTTTTTGAAAAGTTTGAGACATGTGAACCATGTCTATTGGTGTATATGCATGAAGAAACTCCATGCAAATGGACCGTTTGGACTCACTTGATTTTTGAATCACTTGAGACATGCAAATCATACCACATGCGCAAGATGACTGAAAGCCTCGTTTTCAGTAAAATGGAAAGCAACTAGTTGGAAGTAATACATTTTGATGTGTGCAGTCCAATGAGTGCTGAGGCATGTAGTGGATATCATTATGTTCTTATTTCATAGATGATTTGAGTAGATGTTGAGTATATTTACTTGATAAATCATGAGTCTGAATTATTGAAAGGTTCAAGTAATTTCAGGGTGAAGTTGAAAGATCGTCGTGACAAGAGGATAAAAGATATATGATATGATCATAGAGATGAATATCTGAATTACGAGTTTGGCATAGAATTAAGACATTGTGGAAATTGTTTCACAACTGATACAGCCTGGAACACCATAGTGTGATGGTGTGTCCGAACATCATAACTACACCCTATTGGATATGATGCATACCATGATGTCTCTTATCGAATTACCACAATAAGTTTATGGGTTATGCATTAAAGACAACCACTTTCACTTTAAATAGGGCACCACGTAATTCCGATGAGATGACACCGTGGTTTAGAGAAACCTAAGCTGTCATTTCTTAAAAGTTTGGGGCTGCGACGCTTATGTGAAAAAGGTTTCAGGCTGATAAGCTCGAACCCAAAGCGGATAAATGCATCTTCATAGGACACCCAAAACAGTTGGGTATACCTCCTGTCTAAGATTCGAAAGCAATAAGGGATTGTTTCTTGAATCGGGTTCTTTCTCAAGGAAAAGGTTTGTCTCGAGAATTGAGTGGGAGGATGGTGGAGACTTGATGAGGTTATTGAACCGTCTCTTCAACTAGTGTGTGGCAGGGCACAGGAAGTTGTTCCTGTGGCACCTACACCAATTGAAGTGGAAGCTTATGATAGTGATCATGAGACTTCAGATCAAGTCACTCGCAAAACTCGTAGGACGACAAGGATGCATACTACTTCAGAATGGTACGTAATCCTGTCTTGGAAGTCATGTTGCTAGACAACAATGAACCTACGAGCTATGGAGAAGCGATGGTGGGCCCGGATTCCGATAAATGGCTCGAGGCCATATAATCCGAGAGAGGATCCATATATGAAAACAAAGTGTAGACTTTGGAAGAACTACTTGATGGTCGTAAGGCTGTTAGGTACAGATGGATTTTAAAAGGAAGACGGACAACGATGGTAAATGTCACCATTAAGAAAGCTCGACTTGTCGTTAAGAAGTTTCCTGACAAGTTCAAGGAGTTGACTACGGTGAGACTTTCTCACTCGTAATGATGCTAAGAGTCTGTTGGAATTATATTAGCGATTACTGCATTATTTATGAAATCTTGCAGATAGGATGTCAAAACATTGTTTCCTCGACGATTTTCTTGAGGAAAGGTTGTATGTGATACAACCGGAAGGTTTTGTCAATCCTGAAAGATGCTAACAAGTATGCAAAGCTCCAGCAATCCTTCTAAGGACTGGAGTAAGCATCTCGGAGTTGGAATGTACACCTTGATGAGATGATCAAAGATTTTGGGTGTATACAAAGTTTATGAGAAACTTGTATTTCCAAAGAAGTGAGTGGGAGCACTATAGAATTTCTGATGAGTATATGTTGTTGACATATTATGGATCAGAAATGATGTAGAATTTCTGGAAAGCACATAGGGTTATTTGGAAAGTGTTTTTCAATGGAAAGCCTGGATTAAGCTACTTGAACATTGAGCATCAAGATCTATAAGGATAGATCAAAACGCTTAATGGTACTTTCAAATGAGCACATACCTTGACATGATCTTGAAGGTGTTCAAGATGGATCAGTCAAAGAAGGAGTTCTTGCCTGAGTTGTAAGGTATGAAGTTAAGACTTAAAGCTCGACCACGGCAGAATAGAGAGAAAGGACGAAGGTCGTCCCCTATGCTTAAGACATAGGCTCTACAGTATGCTATGCTGTGTACCGCACCTGAAGTGTGCCTTGCCATGAGTCAGTCAAGGGGTACAAGAGTGATCCAAGAATGGATCACAGGACAGCGGTCAAAGTTATCCTTAGTAACTAGTGGACTAAGGAATTTTCTCGATTATGGAGGTGATAAAGAGTTCGACGTAAAGAGTTACGTCGATGCAAGCTTAACACCTATCCGGATAGCTCTGAGTAGAGATACCGGATACATATAATGGAGCAACAATTTAGAATAGCTCCAAGTAGAACAGTTATTTGGAATAGCTTCAAATAGAACGTGGTAGCTACATCTAGGAGATGACATAGAGATTTGTAAAGCACACACGGATCTGAAAGGTTCAGACCCGTTGACTAAAACCTCTCTCACAAGCATAACATGATCAAACCTAGAACTCATCGAGTGTTAATCACATGTAAATGTGAACTAGATTATTGACTCTAGTAAACTCTTTGGGTGTTAGTCACATGGGGATGTGACCTTGAGTGCTAATCACATATCGATGTGAACTAGATTATTGACTCTAGTGCAAGTGGGAGACTATTAGAAATATGCCCTAGAGGCAATAATAAATTGGTTATTATTATATTTCCTTGTTCATGATAATCGTTTATTATCCATGCTAGAATTGTATTGATAGGAAACTCAGATACATGTGTGGATACACAGACAACACCATGTCCCTAGTAAGCCTCTAGTTGACTAGCTCGTTGATCAATAGATGGTTACGGTTTCCTGACCATGGACATTGGATGTCGTTGATAACGGGATCACATCATTAGGAGAATGATGTGATGGACAAGACCCAATCCAAAGCATAGCACAAGATCGTGTAGTTCGTATGCTAAAGCTTTTCTAATGTCATGTATCATTTCCTTAGACCATGAGATTGTGCAACTCCCGGATACCGTAGTAATACTTTGGGTGTGCCAAATGTCACAACGTAACTGGGTGGCTATAAAGGTACACTACAGGTATCTCCGAAAGTGTCTGTTGGGTTGGCACGAATCGAGACTGGGATTTGTCACTCCGTGTGACGGAGAGGTATCTCTGGGCCCACTCGGTAGGACATCATCATAATGTGCACAATGTGATCAAGGAGTTGATCACGGGATGATGTGTTACGGAACGAGTAAAGAGACTTGCCGGTAATGAGATTGAACAAGGTATCGGGATACCGATGATCGAATCTCGGGCAAGTATCGTACCGATAGACAAAGGGAATTGTATACGGGATTGATTAAGTCCTTGACATCATGGTTCATCCAATGAGATCATCGTGGAACATGTGGGAGCCAACATGGGTATCCAGATCCCGTTGTTGGTTATTGACCGGAGAACGTCTCGGTCATGTCTGCATGTCTCCCGAACCCGTAGGGTCTACACACTTATGGTTCGATGACGCTAGGGTTATAAAGGAAGTTTGTATGTGGTTACCGAATGTTGTTCGGAGTCCCGGATGAGATCCCGGACGTCACGAGGAGTTCCGGAATGGTCCGGAGGTAAAGATTTATATATGGGAAGTCCTGTTTTGGTCACCGGAAAAGTTTTTGGGTTTATCGGTAACGTACCGGGACCACCGGGAGGGTCCCGGGGTCCACCAAGTGGGGCCACCAGCCCCGGAGGGCTTCATGGGCCAAGTGTGGAAGGGAACCAGCCCCAGGTGGGCTGGTGCACCCTCCCACAAGGCCCAAGGTGCAAGGGAAGAGGAGAGGGGGCAAACCCTAGGCTTAGATGGGCCCTAAGGCCCACCCTAGGGGGCGCCCCCCCTCTCCCCCTCTTGGCCGCCTCCCCTTTCCCATCTAGGGCTGCTGCCCCCCCCCCTAGGGGTGGGAACCCTAGAGGGGGCGCACCCTCCTCCCTCTCCCCTATATATAGTGAGGCCTAGGGGCTGCCCATAACACGCGATTTGATCTCTCCAGTTGGTGCAGCCCTCCCTCTCTTTCTCCTCATATCCCATGGCGCTTGGTGAAGCCCTGCAGGATTGCCACGCTCCTCCACCACCACCACGCCGTTGTGCTGCTGCTGGACGGAGTCTTCCTCAACCTCTCCCTCTCTCCTTGCTGGATCAAGGCGTGGGAGACATCATCGGGCTGTACGTGTGTTGAACGCGGAGGTGCCGTCCGTTCGGCACTAGGATCATCGGTGATTTGGATCACGACGAGTACGACTCCATCAACCCCGTTCACTTGAACGATTCCGCTTAGCGATCTACAAGGGTATGTAGATGCACTCTCCTTCCCCTCGTTGCTAGTCTCTCCACAGATTGATCTTGGTGATGCGTAGAAAATTTTGAATTTCTGCTACGTTCCCCAACAGGACCACCATCATCGCCTTCCTTCCTCTTTCTTGATTTTGCCTTATCAAGTCAAACCCACAAGAAAAAGGAATAAAATTTGCTCTTCAGAACTCATTGATGCATGATACTGACGAACACTACTTTCATGTAAGACGAACACTACATATCACACTGCCAAGTAAGAGCAAGCACCTGCGATGGTGGTGTGGGGGAATTGCGGTGATCAACTAGAGAGCTACATTGACTATCTTCATTTAGCCTTGCTGTTTATTGAGAATCATGTGGGAAGGATGACACTGCACTCTTTAAACGAGTATGGCGTCTCACAGAAACCCACCCGAGTGATTGTCTCATCATAAGTGATTGACGAGTGATACAAAAGAGCATTAGTTTATTGTACGAACATGGTTAATAGACAGATGTAGTATGTATCAAAAACAGGAAGGCATGTCATTATCAAAGGTATAATGTGTAAAGTAAGCAGATGCAATTTAACCAAATTGGAAGCAATACAAGCTAGACACCATATGCAACATGCAACCACATTTAACAGCGTGAAGTTAAAGCAAGCACCTGGGATGGTTGTGTGTGGCAATTGAGATCATCAACTGCAGAGCTACGTTTACTGTCTCCAACTGCTGACACTGCACCCTTTAGAGCGCTGGAATGCTTAGTGCTTATCTTCGAATTACACTAGAGCGACTTCTGTCTTTTCTTTTCTGCATTCATCAACACTGCGTTAGAGTCTGAAATACCCATGCATAAAAAAACAATAGTGTGAGTATGGGTGAAGTGTGTGCACAATTAGTACAACGTAAAGGTAGCAGATAGCAGGTTGGTGAGAAATAAATGATGGGAGACATATGATAACTCTACAACATGCATGGCACACTAAATTACTACAGGATTCTATGAAAATAACAGTCGACTGAAAGCAAATAGGTCAGTCCATTTTTTCTGCACCGTCCGATGTACAAAGAACGGGCAGATCGCCTTCATCTACCTCCATTGAGTCGGTGTTGACGATCTTCCTCGAAACGCCAGTGACCACCGGCCCAGTATTCCTCCCCTGCCTGCACCCTCCCCTTGACCTCATCGCACCGCCGTGCTTGGCACCGCCCCCGGCCATCCATTCAAGCCCCGCCGACCTCCAGATCAGGCGCAAGCAGCTCCTGCTCCCCACACCCCTATGATAGACACCGATGCACCGCTTCCCCGGGGAACAGGCGGACTAGGTGCTCCACGCGCCTAAGCGGGTGCTGCTTCTTTTAATTGCGGTTTGATTGACCCTGTATTGAAATACAGGCGGGCTACTGACCTCTAGCAATGGTGAAATAGTAAAAGGGAGGAAACCTCGTGCATTTAGTATCATGAAGAAGATGCAGTAAGAAGCGCTCAACTAGTTTCTTTCGTGGGATGAATATGGTGTGAGCGGAGACGTAAGATTTGCACGAATAAGGGAAGAGGAGTACCTCTTTCTGCTGGCAGTGCTGTGTCCTCCTTCTGTTTTTCCGGTGATCTTCTTGTTGTTCGCCGGAAACCAGAAGTTGTGGAGGATGGTGCAGCCTTGGACGAACCCATGGCCAAGTTGTTGAGTGTGGTGCGGTGGCCGTCTGTCGGCGGCGGGGAAGCAGATCCGAGGCGGTGAAGGACGGCATAGCGGGAACAGCTCCGGTGCGGTGGACGGTTGCAACAGTGGAGCCGCAGCAGTGAGGTGCAGGACGGCGTGGTCGGAGTGGTTCTGGTATGGCGCACGTCGGCGTCGGTGTCATGGAGGCAGCTCTGCCTCGGCTTCAGCTGCTAAGTCCTTGAGGGTGTTGCGGTTGCGGTTGCGTTGGATGACGACGTCGAGGTACCGGCTCCGGCGTGATGGAGGAGGGCGGCAGTGGATTGGCCGCTATGGGGTGGAGGACGGAGGAGGCTGGGGTTTCACGGCTGGTGGAGAGGGCGTTTTCGCGCCCACAGAGTATGAATGGGGAAACAGAGGGAGGCGAGGAACTAAGGGGGAACAATGTTTTGGTTTGAGACAAGCTTGTCTGAAATTTGGGGAAAGTTACAAACTTTCCCCCCATCTAAAATTTCGGACATATTGCGGGTTGGGGGTAGGACAGTCATGTCAGGTGTCCCAAATGTGGGCGGGATAGATTTCGGCCGAGCGCATGGGTAGGCGCCCACGGCGTATGAATGCTTCTCTGGCGTCTTGGTGAAGTTACAAACCTACCCCGGTTTAGACCTTTGGACATCGGGCCGATAGGCTACATGGGCCAGAGTCAGGACAGTAATTTCCTACCACCAAAACATTAGTCTCGCGCGGTTTCGGGTGACCAGAGGCCTATTTGGTGCTTCGTTCAATATTTGGGAGCTGAAGCATTAACGTTTTCGGTTCTCTTGAATTGAACTTTCAGGATTTGTCAAACTTCAAAAATCTTTACTCTTGAAAATCCTAAAGCAACGATTATTTTGGAATGGAGGGGGTACATTTGAATATACATTGTACATGAGTATATATTAAAAAATATGCAACTTACCTCAGTTCATGCATGGTTCCAGATATAATATCCTTGGTTGCAAAAAAAAGTTAGATATGCGTATGAATATATATATAGCATGTTCAAACTCACAACAAAGATTGATGCCCCCTTTTACATCTGATTTACAAATGCCGTTATCTCGGGTTCAAATAGATGAATGTACTTCCTATGAATTCGAATCTTCGAAACCCCCTTTATGTTGAATTCGACATGTATTCTATTTCGTAGCTAGCAATTTGGAATGTATCCATGCAAGTGACAATGTCACACCCTAGCTAGATTATGCATTAGAGTGTGCATCATGTTTACCTTCATCAGAAAATTGAAATGGGGAAAGCAGAACCCCCAGCACCCCCCCCCCTGAAATCAACTAGGGTTTACTAAAAATAAATTCAATGAACCTGAAATGCCCTTCAAAAATGTTCACCCTCTTTGCCTTGGGTTAGAACCCTTGGGAAAAATGGTGCATATAATTTTAGGTCAACAAAAGGGGCATTGATTTAATTCATAAATATTTGAATTTGGGCATTTAAATACTATTAAATAATTCAAATGCTCAAATAATGTTGGAACTATTTTTTGGGCCACTGAAATATTTCAGTAAGTGTCCATAAATATTTTCAGGATTTTATAAAATGATTTAGTATTTAAACTAAATCAAAATAGAATAACAGAAATAGAAAAACACAAAAAAATAAAGAGGGAAAGGCCATGGGCCACTTACCTGGCCCATCTCCAGCTGGCGGCCCAGCCCACCCCGCTGCCTCCTGTCGTCCCCCTGCTCGGACAGAAGGACGCGGGCGTGTGCCCGGCGCTCGCCGGCACGCGCGCGCGCCACCTCCCCCCCCCCCTGCGCGCCACCTCCTGCTTCCGGGCTCCCTCCCAATGCCACGGAGACGGCCGCGCACCCCCTGGCCCTCTCATTCCCCTCCCCCGTGCTCATCCCCTCCTCTGGCTCTCCCCCTCTCTTCCACAGAACGCGGCCGTCGCCGCCGACGAGAACCACCACGGCCACAGCCACCCCCTCGCCCCTCGGTTGTGCCCACGAGCTCCGCAACGTCGTCCTCGACCCCCTCACCGAACCACGCCCCGCCGGAAGCCCTGCATCGTCGACTTGGAGCTCTTCTTCAACCTCGGCCGCCCGAGCTCCTCGCCGTTGATTCGCGCCATCAAGGTCAGCCCCGAGCCCGCTAGCCACCCCTACGGCACCGCTGTGAGCTCGCGGTCCTTTTCCCCTTAGCCACGCCGTCGATTTCGCCCCGTAGCCGTTGCCCCGCGAGCACCCGAAGCTCGCCGCCGTTGAGCCTCGACGCCATCATGGCTACGGCCGTGCAAGCCCACGTCCGAGCGCACCACCGTCTTCAACGCGTCCCCAGGAGCCTAACGCAACCACCCATTCGACCTGCCGTGCCCCCTAGCGCTAACCCGCACCAGCCCCTAACTCCGGCCACCGCCGTGAGCTTGCCTCCGGCGAGCTCGGGCCATCTCAGCCCCTGTCGTGTCCACAGATGGATGCGGGCGAGTCCTAGCTCCGCGTAGATGCCCTCCGCTGGCCATTTGGTCGCCGGAGGAGGATTTCCGAGCCCCTCCGCCATCTCTGGCCTCGCCGGCGATGAGCCGGGGTCAACTCCGGCGTGTTTTGACCCCGGGTCGGCTGGGTTGACTCCCCCCCTGACTCACTGACGTGTGGGCCCAGGCGCCTGCTTAATTAATGTTAGTTAATTAGTGTTAATAAAATTAGCTAATTAGTGAGCCACTAACATGCGGGCCCCGCCCGGCTAACTAAGTTAGTTAGGGTTAACTAACTTGGTTAGTTGATTGTGTCACTGACCAGTGGACCCCACTAGTCAGGTTTGACCTGGAGGCGCCCAGTTGACCTGCTGACATCAGGATGATGTCATGCTGACGCAATAACTCCTTTTCTGGATTTATTTTTATATAGAAAATTCCAGAAAATTGCCTAAACTTCAAAAATTCATAGAAATTCAACCATAACTCCAAATGAGACAAATTATATATGAAAAATTATCAGAAAAATTCAAGGAATCCATCTGTACCATTTTCATGCATGTTTGAACAATGCTTGTCCTCTGTTTTGGACAAAACAAATAAAGGGCATTTAAATAATCATATATGGGGTTGGAATTTGAATCTTGTACTCAAACCAACTTCATTTAAATCATAGCTAGTTGCATTAGCTCAAGACACATCCATATTGCCATGTCATAGCATGCATCATATTGTTGCATATCGTCATGTGTTGATTGTGCTCGGTTGTGTTATTCGTGGTAGGTTCTGCCTCCGAGGATATTCACGAGTATCCAACTGAAGGGCAGTATCCCGTTACCACTCCATCAGGCAAGCAACCATTGATCATTCCGATACAACCCATGTTCTCGCTCCTGCTCTTGTTTACTGCATTAAGACAACACGATTCAAACTGCTGTGTGCTACGGTAGCTGAACCCTTATCCTCTGCATGACCTGTCATTGCCACAGTAACTAGATGAAACCCACTAGCATGTGTAGGAGTTGATTGAGCCATGTTTTGTGATTCCTACCTTGCTATGCCTGCTATGCTTAGAGTTGTGTCAGGTCTGGTTCATCTGAGTGATGGGCTAGAGTGAAATGCTTGTGCCAGTAATATGTGGGATGTGTTGAACATGTTTTGGTAAAGGTATCGATGAGAGGCCATGTAGGAGTACATGGTGGGTTGTTTCATTGAGGCCGTCCATAAGAACTGAGATCTGTATGTGTGATTTAAGATGCAGTTACTACCGTACATTGGGCCCGAAACAAATGGACCCTCTCTGCTTCTTAGCCACCATAGTACTCTGTCCAGGAGTTGCAAATAGTTTCTGGTGTTTGTAGGATATGTGTTGGCGGCCGTGCGTAGCGCTGACCCTAGGGGTGGGCTACGTTGCGGTAGATACACCGTGGCACGGTGTACCGAGTCACCCGTTTGGTGTCTCGGGAACCCTGTTCACATCGTTCGGGGCCGTATGTGGAAACCTCGGCCGGACTCCCTACGGATGGAACCTGGATAGGCGATAACCTGGACTAGGGGCTTAGGTGTTTAGGTAGGCCGTGGCCGACACCCTCGCTGGGCTTCCGCTTGAAGGTTGCCGAGTACATGTCGTGTAGACGGCGGTAAGCGGTGAAAGCGTGTATGACGAAGTACACCCCTGCAGGGTATAAAACTATTCGAATAGCCGCGTCCACGGTAAAGGACTACTTGGTTGCCTATACAGTTCATAGACAAGTTAATGGATACTACTAAAAGACTCAAGATAAGTGTGAGTACCGAGGATGGCCCCCTCGCAGGATACGAGGGAGGATCCACGGTGGAGTATTGTGATGGTGAGTAGTGGACTCGTGTGCGAAAACTATTTTGCTAAAAGATTCCGTAGGATAGCTTAGCCAAGAGTCAAAGCTGGCTTGCTGCATAAACCCCACCACCTTCTTGAGAATGAGCATGTATAGTAGGTTCTGATGTAAGACTTGCTGAGTACCTTTGTACTCATGTTTGCTTATTTATTGTTTTCAGACGACAACACTGCCCCCTCCGATGGGTTTTACGTAGACCTTGACGTCGACGAGTGACTAGCCACCCAGGTGGTGATCCAGGCCATGGAGGGCCCTATGTAGATAGACAGGCTTCGAGAAGCCTTCTTTCTTTCTAGAGTCTGTACTCAGACTAGTTGCTTCCGCATGTGCTTGTATGACTGTATGACTTGAGTGTCGGGTCATGTGACCCCTACCTGTATGGATATGTTATGTATGGCTCCCTGGAGCCTTTAAATAAAGTACTTGAGTTGTAGAGTTTTGTTGTGATGCCATGTTGTATGTACTCATATCGGGCATATTGTGTGTATGTTTGAAATGCTTGGTATGAGTGGGATCCGACAATCTAGTTGTTTGTCCTTCGCAGCCTTTCTTATGGGGAAATGTAGTCTAGTGCTCCTCGAGCCATAGTAGTCCGCTACAGCCCGGTTCACCAGAGTCCTGCTAGCCCAGCACTACTGTTCAGGACACTTGACTGGCCGGCATGTGTTTCACTTCGTCCCTATGTCTGTCCCTTCGGGGAAATGTCACGCGGTGATCTCCGGAGTCCTGTCTAGCCTGCTACAGCCCGGGATCCCTGGAGTCCTGTTAGCCCAGTGCTACAGCCCGGGATCCCCGGAGTCCTGTTAGCCCAGTGCTACAGCCCGGAATCACTCGTTGATGACCGACATGTTCGATGTGAATCATGTATGCCTGTCTCCATAGGTCTGTGCCGCTTTGGGTTCATGACTAGCCATGTCGGCCCGGGTTCTCAGTCATATGGATGCTAGCGACATTGTCATATACGCAAGCCAAAAGGCGCAAACGGTCCCGGGCCATGGTAAGGCGACACCCGTGGGATACCGTGCGTGAGGCCGCAAAGTGATATGAGGTGTTACCGGCTAGATCGATGTGGCCTGGAATCGGGGTCCTGACAGACAAATGTATAAAGTGCTTCACACTAACAACATGGAGTGCACTAATTAATGTTTATATATGAATTGCAAAAGCATCCATTGCCTGTATTTCAAACCGCTCTCACTCTATGGATCAATAATATGAAATAAACACATGCACATGCTAGAATTCAATTGCAGTTGAAGAAAGATCCTACTCCTGGTACTGTATATTAGTGATAGGGGTGTGTACAAAGTACACGTGAATACCAGGCATTGTGCGTGTGTGTATACTATCGACGAACTAGCCCCCAAGCTTGTATAACATACTAAGGGCCTAGGGTTACAAATCATATATAGTCGGCTTATCACCAGTGGGGATAGAGTCCTCCGCGACTCTGGTAGCTTCGTGTTGTACGCCGAGTCCTCCACATGGGTCTTCGTATAACACGTCTCGGTCCAACCTATATGTGGCGCAGGATGGTACCGACCCATGAGTCTTCATGTTGACCCACCACAACTAGAAATGATGTGCCCACCACACCACACATGCAATCGGCCACTAAGAAAATAAGCATATACAATAGTAAAATGGTATCTAGCTCACGATACATCTCCATATTTTGTTGATGACACTAACGAACTTTGCATTTGATGCGTGCTCCGTATTTTGTTGACGACACTTATGGTCATTGTATTTGAAGCGAAAGCATGATATGGTCACTGGACTTCAGAATAAGCTCATCACGGTCACCACATACATTTTGTCGTGCTAACCAACATGTGGTTGGATGGTTAGAGGACAGTGGTTTCTCGAGCCCACCAAGGTTAAAGTCCCGGTGCTCGCATTTATCTTGTGTTAATTTCAGTATTTTCCGACGACGTACGTTCAGTGGGAGGAGACGTTCCACTCGACTACGAGGCACCTATGGTGACTTCATAAAATCTCAAGATCATATATGCTGGCCCACTCTCTCGAAGGTGCTCATAGGGGTAGGTTTCGCGTGTGTGCGCTTATAGAGGTGAGTGCTTGCACATATATATGAACCCTTGCGTCTGTACCGTGTTAAACAAATACATATCATGATTATACGGTCACTGGCTCACCCGTACAACTCCGTATTTTGTTGATGACACAATCAATTGACCAGTCAAACGTTCCACGCGGCGCAACTAGTGTTGCACCATCGGGGCGCGTAACCGTGGGGCCCACCTGTCAGCCCGTATATGAAAGAAAGAAATGGTAGTTCGAGTCTGTACTGTGTTAATAAAATAGGAGTACATTTTAGGGTGATCATACGGTCGCTGGCTCACCATACAGCTCCGTAATTTGTTGATAACACGATCAATTGACCAGTCAAACGGTCCACATCTAGCAGCGCACATTACCATAGGGCCCACCCGTCAGCGCGTATATGAAGGACATAAATGGTAATAAATTAGTGGTCAGTGGGTATTCGAAGTCGTGAGACCTCTGGTTGGCAGTCAGCGGTGGTTGGGGGGCGTTCATTGGGCGGTGGGGTGGGGATCCCCGGAGAAAAAGCTCAGCGGGGGGGGGGGGGGGGGCTAGAGGGATGGCCGGTGCGGCGGTGGACCGGAAGTGGGGAGTGGTTTCGAGGAGGGCGGGCCAGCCGCGGGCGGCGGGGGCTGGCGGTTCGGCCGGTGGTGGCTGGCGGCTCAGGGGGTGGAGTTTGATGATAAACTGGAGGCCCTTGATTTGGTATCCAACGGCTGGAAAATCTAATGACCAGAGATGAAAAAGTTAGTCGTCTGACGTGTAGCCTCACCCTGCACGTACACATGCACGCACGCAAGACACGCACGCATGTGTGCAACACTGACACGTACACACGCACACATGCTGGCATGCAACACTGACACGTACACATGCACTCACGAGCACACGCACGTACGCACCCATGCATGCAACACTGAAACGTATCCTTGCATGCACGCAACACTCGCACGCGTGCATGCACACAGCACATGACGCAAGACACACATTCAACCTATACGTGCATGCACCCTTTGTTAAGGACATTGATTGTTACGGGTATTAATCAATCTTATCTTTGCTAAAGCAGAACATTGATGTTTGCAATGGTCTTTATGAATCACAACGTATCGAACGGGCTATCAACATAGTAGGCTTATCTACATGAAAAAGATGACGTCACACTCAATGAACAATCATCGGTTTATGAAATGCCCGCTTCTGACTGCCCTGGCCCACCAAAGGTTCCTCTGCTATGCGCTGCCTGTGTTGGGTCACTGACATGCATGACATGCACCCAAAGAGCCCACATGTCAGTGGAAGAACGGCGCGGTGTCCTAGGTCAAAGTCGAGGGTGCCACACGCGGCTCGCCCGGCTAAACACGCCTCCGTGCCGCATTTAAACGCCTCCATGAAACCCGCCTGTGTGGAAGCCGAGAAACCCACTCTGGACACACGTCCGTTCATGACCGGGCCGCTCCCCTATCTCCTCCACCATTTTGTCCACTCTTACAATTGCTTACGATGAGTAGTTATTCCGCATCCAAGCCGGCTGGGTAGCCCGCCGGATACGAGCTATGCAGCTTGTTGATCCACCTCCCTTCCCTCGCCTGACGGAGCTAGTTGCTGCCCCAAGCTGGCGTGCAGTTCAGCAACTCGCCGCTCCAGGCTAGCTCGACGAGGAGCGGCGCACGAGCGTCGTTGCTGCCGTCCACGCTACCGCCTCGTACCGCGTCTCCCGTTTTTGTGGCCGAGACTCCCATGACAGCGGCCGCGCCATGCAAGCAGCGACAGAAGTCGGGTGCGTGGAGAGCGACGAGTCAGTGGCCAGCGCCTCCGAGTCTGCCGCTGAAAGCACAAGTGCTCCCTAGGTGGTTTTGATAATTGATGACAACATATCTCTTGTTGGACTAACGTTTTCATCTAGTATGTTTCAGATAAGTTCAACAATGAAGTGGTGTGGACTAAAGGTTGTGGGAAGTTCTCCAAGATGCTAAGGACAAAGGATTGGCTAAAGCTTGAAGCTCAAGACTCTTCATTTTACATTTTAGTGATCCAAGATCACATTGAGTCCGTAGGAAAAGCCAATACTATCAAGGAGGGATGAGGTGTTGCTTAATGAGCCTCTTGCTCAAGTGCTTAATGATATGCTCCAAAATCCTCAGCTACTTTCCCACTTCCACATATGACCTAAACCCAAAGCCAAACTCGGACCTACCGATTATTCCTATCCGGCGCCACCGAGTTTCACTTGTCATAAGCCACTGCCAAACCCTAGCAATTCGGTCCTACTGATAGGGATCTCGGTCTCACTGAGATGGGATTGCAAACTCTCTGTTTCCCTTTCATAACTTTTCGGTCTCACCGAAAGAGCGAATCGGTCCCACCGAGATTGCAATGAAAACTCTCTGTTTCCTTTTTGTAACTTTTCGGTCTCACCGTAAGAGCAAATCGATCCCACCGAGTTTACCTGACCAACTCTCTGGTTAGCTTATTACCAAACTCGGTCTCACCGAGTTTGTGTAATCGGTCTCACCGAGATTACGTTATGCCCAAACCCTAATAGAATCGGTCCTACCAAGTTGCATGTCAGTCCCACCGAAAATCTCTAACGGTCACTAGGTTTACCTTTTCGGTCCGACCGAGTTTGTTGATTCGGTCCCACCGAGATTGGTAAATTGTGTGTAACGGTTGGATTTTGTGTGGAGGCTATATATACCCCTCCACCTCCTCTTCATTCGAAGAGAGAGCCATCAGACTAAGCCTACACTTCCAGCATCCTATTTCTGAGAGAGAACTACCTACTCATGTGTTGAGGCCAAGTTATTCCATTCCTACCATATGAATCTTGATCTCTAGCCTTCCCCAAGTTGCTTTCCACTCAAATCTTCTTTCCACCAGATCCAAATCCTATGAGAGAGAGTTGAGTGTTGGGGAGACTATCATTTGAAGCACAAGAGCAAGGAGTTCATCATCAACACACTATTTGTTACTTCTTGGAGAGTGGTGTCTCCTAGATTGGCTAGGTGTCACTTGGGAGCCTCCGACAAGATTGTGGAGTTGAACCAAGGAGTTTGTAAGGGCAAGGAGATCGCCTACTTCGTGAAGATCTACCGCTAGTGAGGCAAGTCCTTCGTGGGCGATGGCCATGGTGGGATAGACAAGGTTGCTTCTTCGTGGACCCTTCGTGGGTGGAGCCCTCCGTGGACTCGCGCAACCGTTACCCTTCGTGGGTTGAAGTCTCCATCAACGTGGATGTAGGATAGCACCACCTATCCGAACCCTTCCCTTTACATTCTTGCAAGTTGCATGCTTTACTTTCTGCTGGCTATATACTCTTTGCATACTTGCTTGATATGTATTGTGAATTGTTGAAATTATGCTTAAACTCCACTTAAACCGAAAAAGCTTAAAAATTGCAACTTTAGCATTATGTGTCTAATCACCCCCCTCTAGACACATCTACTTCAAGGTCCTACAAGTGGTATCAGAGCTTTGGTCTCCATTGCCTTGGTTTAATCACCATTGGAGGAAGATGGATGTGTCTACTTTAGGGAGTCTTAGACATAGCGTGCCTATTCTTGATGGAGAGTATTTTCATGAGTGGAAAAATGAGATGCTTGTAATTTTCAATCAATATCATTTAAACAAGTATATTGCTAGCCCTTGTGCACCTCACATTGATCCTTTGCATCCTACCCTAGATGAAGATATTGACATGATTCGCAATCTTAGAACTATTGAGCTCATCATTAGAGGATTGCCCAAAAATTTGATTGCTAGTTTGCCTACTCTTAATTGTGCCTATACTATATGGAAATTTCTTGAGGAACGATTTCCCGACCATTCCTTAAAAAATTTGGATGAAATTCTCCATAAATCTATTGCCTTGAGTAAGATGAACTCTAGTGATCCTAGTTTTGGTGATTGTCTATTTGAGCTTGCCAATCTCAAGCGAGCTAAAGGAGCTGTTGGAATGATTAGTGATATTATATTCGAAGCTATAAGAATTCATAAAAGTGACCACTTTGACGATCATCTATCTAATGAATTACCCTCTCTAGGAAATGATGAGTCACAAGATCATGATGAACATGGATACTATGATGATGATGATGATGATAGTGACTTCGATCTTGATGATGCAATGAGACATTTTGGTCTTACGGCAAATCTTCGGGGATATGAATCAGGAGGAAAGGAATGGGTTCTTGATAGTGGATGTACTGATCATATGACCGGAGATGAAGAGATGTTCCGTGAGCTTGCTGAAAATGACGGCCCTCGAAAATACATCACCTTTGGTGATAATTCAAAGGGTAAAGTGATTGGCCTTGGTAAGGTGGCCATCTCACATGATAGTTCCATTCAAAATGTCATGCTCGTTGAATCTCTCGGCTACAACTTACTTTCAGTATCTAGACTTGCTGATTTTGGTTTGAATGTCCTGTTTACTGAGGTAGATTGCCAAGTATTTCGTCGAGACAATCATAAAATGGTCTTTACCGGTATGCGTAGAGGTGATCTGTACATTGTCGATTTCTCTAAAAAGGCACAACCTAAAACTTGCTTTATTGCTAAATCCTCAAAAGGTTGGTTGTGGCATAGACGACTAGGTCACGTTGGCATGAGAAACCTTGACAAGCTTATTAAAGGAAATCATATCCTTGGAGTTAACAATGTCATATTTGATAAGGATAGACTTTGCAGTGCTTTTCAAGCAGGTAAACAGGTTGGAGGAAGGCATCCCGTGAAGAACATCATGACCACAAGGAGGCCACTCGAGCTACTTCATATGGATCTTTTTGCTCCCAACGCCTACAAGAGTCTCGGTGGAAATTCTTTTAGTCTAGTTATAGTTGATGATTTTTCAAGATTTACGTGGGTTTTCATTCTTAATCACAAGTCGCAGGTCCAGAAGATCTTCAAAAACTTCGCTAGGAAGGCCCAAAATCAGTTTGACGTGAAGATCAAGAAGGTTCGGAGTGACAACGGAATGGAGTTCAAGAACGCAAATGTGGACACCTTTCTTGACGAAGAAGGGATTTCACGCGAGTTCTCGGCTATGTACACACCTCAACAAAATGGAGTTGTTGAGAGGAAGAACCGGACGCTCATCAAAATGGCAAGAACGATGCTTGATGAATACAAGACGTCCAAGCACTTTTGGGTAGAAGCGGTTGAGACAGCTTATCACGCAACAAATCGCTTGTATCTTCATAAGCTACTCGGCAAGACGGCATACGAGCTCCTCACCGGTAACAAACCCCAAGTTGGATACTTTCGAGTATTCGGCTCAAAGTGCTACATTCTTGATAAGCATCGTCGTTCAAACTTTGCTCCTAAATCTCATGAAGGTTTCCTACCTGGTTATGGCTCAAACTCTCACACTTACCGTGTCTACAACAATTTCACCCGAAAGGTTGAAGAGACGGTAGATGTGAAGTTTGATGAATCTAATGGCTCGCAAGTAGAGCAATTGCCAATTGATGTAGGAGATAAAGACCCTTCAGAAGCAATCCAAGACTTGTCCATAGGCAAAGTTCGTCCAACAGAGGTGAAGGAGAGTACTTCATCCGTCCAAGTGGAAGCTTCTACTTCACGACAAGGTGAACCAAGAATTGATACGGAAGCATCCACAAGTGGGACACACCAAGATGAAGAAGACAAGGAAATGCATCAAGACGAACATCAACAACCTCCTTCTCCACCACGACAAGAGAATGACAACATCAACAATGAAGAAGGCCAAGAAGAAGAACAAGATGAAGAAAATGTTCAACAAAGACCCAAGCAAAAGCTCTCACGACTTCGAGCAAGAATTGCCAAAGATCATCCCGTCGAGCAAATCTTCAATGATATACAAACCGGGAGAATCACTCGCTCAAAGACTCGTTTAGCTAACTTTTGTGAAAACTATTCATTCATCTCTAGCATTGAACCTATGAAGGTTGAAGAAGCATTGGAAGATCCGGATTGGATAAACGCCATGCATGAAGAGCTACACAACTTTGAGAGAAACCAAGTTTGGACATTGGTTGAGAAGCCCGACAACAACCACAACATCATTGGTACCAAATGGGTGTTTCACAACAAGCAAGATGAAGATGGACAAGTGGTTCGCAACAAAGCACGTCTTGTCGCCCAAGGGTACACACAAGTCGAAGGTATGGACTATGGTGAGACATATGCTCCCGTTGCTAGACTTGAGTCCATTCGCATCTTACTTGCATATGCTAATCACCATAACATCACCTTGTACCAAATGGACATTAAAAGTGCTTTTCTAAATGGTGAAATAGAGGAGGAAGTTTATGTCAAACAACCTCCCGGCTTTGTCAATCCTAAGAAACCTAATCATGTTTACAAACTTCACAAAGCCCTTTATGGTCTTAAACAAGCTCCTAGAGCATGGTATAAATGCTTGACCAAGTTCCTTATTGCAAGTGGTTTTGAAATTGGTAAAATTGATTCTACTCTTTTTACTAAAAGGGTTAATGGAGAACTATTTGTATGCAAAATTTATGTTGATGATATCATATTTGGTTCAACTAACCCTCTCTTTAGTGAAAAGTTTGGAAAGCTAATGTCAGAAAAGTTTGAGATGTCTATGATGAGTGAACTCAAATTCTTTCTCGGTTTGCAAATCAAGCAAACTAATTAAGGTACATTTGTCTCTCAAACAAAGTACACCAAGGACTTATTCAAGAAGTTCAACATGCAAGAATGCAAAGGTATGTCTACACCCATGCCTACTAGTGGACATAATGATTTGACCAAAGATGGTGAACCGGTTGATCAAAAGGTTTATCGCTCTATGATTGGTTCATTGTTATACCTATGTGCTTCACGTCCCGATATTATGCTAAGTGTGTGCATGTGTGAACGATATCAAGCTGCTCCTAAAGAATGTCATCTTAAGGCCGTGAAAAGGATAGTTAGATACTTAATTCATACACCAAATTTTGGCATTTGGTATCCTAAGAGGTCTTATTTTGATCTTGTTGGCTATTCCGACTCGGATTATGCCAGAGACAAGGTTGATAGAAAGTCAACTTTGGGTACTTGTCAATTTCTTGGTAGATCTCTTGTGTCTTGGTCTTCCAAGAAACAAAACTCCGTATCCTTATCCACCGCCGAAGCGGAATACATTGCCGCTGGTTCATGTTGTGCTCAATTACTTTGGATGACCCAAACTCTTAAAGATTATGGAATCTATGTTAAACATGTTCCACTGCTTTGTGACAATGAAAATGCTATCAAAATTGGTCATAATCCTGTACAACATTCTCGAACTAAGCATATTGAAGTTCGTCATCACTTCATTCGAGATCATGTTGCTAAGGGTGACATTGATCTTAAGCATGTTCGCACCGATAAGCAATTAGCAGATATATTCACTAAGCCACTTGATGAGAAAGTGTTTTGCAGGTTGAGAGGTGAATTGAACATCATTGATGCTTCGAACTTGGAGTAGGAACTCCATTGGATACATGCAAGACATGAGTTGATGACTAATCCATGATATATCTCTTATGATGACTATCTTATGTCTTGGATATATTTGTACCTTGCATGTTGTCTAACCCATGTAGGTGCTTGGTTGAATCTAATTTCATTAGGTTGCGACTCACTCACATCTTGAGCAATCTTTACAACACCAAGTCTCTACACAATGATGGTTGAAGACAAGGAAGCACAGAACCATTCAAACATATCCCTTGACAAATTCTATGTTGAGCTTCATGATTGTCATTTTTGGATACACAAGTTCTCTTCCTTGCAAGAACTAATCCATGTAGATAGGTGAACTCACACTCCAAGTGGTGCCCCCAACTCTTGATGAGCTACATCAACCTTGAGCACCCACACAATTTCAACTACATGAGCAAGAACCACACCACCACCCAAGGTATGTTATTCCATCTTAGAGAAGCTTTACTCCGAGGCATGAGTCAAAGCAACTCAACAAGATGTGAATACATCAAGATGCTTAAACAAAAAATGGTAACCCCATTTTGAGCTTAAACGATAAGTATGACCTATGATCAAGTGTTCTCACTTGACTCCTAAGTCAATATACTCTAACATAGGTGACTATGTCACCACCCAACTCTAGATGAAGTTCTCTTGTGTTCCTTCTTGTGTTATTGCATTTGTCTCATGCATGTTTATTTTCTTTCTCTTTTTAAAAAAAACTTCATCTAGATCTTTCAGTTTCTTCTCTTTTCTCTTTGTTTTTGTTCTGCATTTTCTGCATTTAATTCCTTGCAAATCCTTTAGGTAATTCATTGCAAATCTTTGTGAGATCCTACATGTCTAGTTAGCTGAGGTGACAAGTGTTTTTCTCTGTGTAAACTTGGTTTCACCGACTTGCAATTTTCGGTCCAACCAAATCTTTTCGGTACCACCGAAATATGCCACTCGGTGCCACCGACTTTGCAATCAGAAAAACAGTTTGCCACTTGTTCTACATTTCTTCTCATCCAGCTCCACTCAATGAATCTTGTCCTCTACAAGCATCACAATTTTATCCATTGCTTTGTGTTGAGTCTCAAGGACCAAACCTATACGCTGGATTCTAGAAAGCCCTTCTTGGAAATTGATGTCAAAGGGGGAGAGAGAGATCACATCAAAGCTCAAGGGGGAGAGAAAGTCTCAAGGATCCCAGATGTTGTTAAGGGAAGCTCAAGGGGGAGAGAAAGTCTCAAGGATCCCAGATGTTATTAAGGGGGAGAGAGAGATTTCCAGGGGGAGAAAATACTCAAGGATCCCAGATGCTTGATGTTCAAGAGGAGAGATGTCACATGTCTTTTTGGGGGAAAGACATGTTCATATGTGCTTATTTGCATTAAGTTCTATCCATTTGTATCTTTCAGCTCTGATTTTCTGTTCCCTATCTTCTCCCAATATCCCATGTAAGATTCAGGGGGAGCAAGACACCTAAGGGAAAGAAATCAATCAAATTCATTGCATATCTTTACTCTTGGGGACATGTTTAATTCAATGTAGTACCTAGTACTTACTCTCTGCATGCCATCCCAGTCTTGGTACTCTTGTGATTTCTTTTGTTTGCCCTGGCTAGTGGATGTACCTGTGTTATCTAACCTTGTTTGTGCAGGTTCATTCCATCCTAAGCCAACTCAAAAACTACAAGGTAAGTGTATGCATCAAAATCATGAGTATGAGGAGTTCTTGCTTATGTACATACAGTTTGCAAGAAGGACTCATGAGCATGAAGGTATTTTCCTTGATAATCTTTTACTCTGATGCATATGGCCAAGATACATGTAACACATTGCCTACTCTATCATGATTATGCTCTCACATGCTTCTATATTTTATATTCATATGATTGCATACATGTGGGGGAGCCTATGTTTGTTACATGTCCTTCCAAAGCTTTACTTGTTGTTCTTTATATCTTTATCTAAAGCTTTGATGTATGTTGCCATCAATTACCAAAAAAGGGGAGATTGAAAGCACAAGTTCTCCCTAGGTGGTTTTGATAATTGATGACAACATATCTCTTGTTGGACTAACATTTTCATCTAGTATGTTTCAGATAAGTTCAACAATTAAGTGGCATGGACTAAAGGTTGTGGGAAGTTCTCCAAGATGCTAAGGACAAAGGATTGGCTAAAGCTTGAAGATCAAGACTCTTCATTTTACATTTCAGTGATCCAAGATCACATTGAGTCCATAGGAAAAGCCAATACTATCAAGGAGGGATGAGGTGTTGCTTAATGAGCCTCTTGCTCAAGTGCTTAATGATATGCTCCAAAATCCTCAGCTACTTTCCCACTTCCACATATGACCTAAACCCAAAGCCAAACTCGGACCTACCGATTATTCCTATCCGGCGCCACCGAGTTTCACTTCTCATAAGCCACTGCCAAACCCTAGCAATTCGGTCCTACCAATAGGGATCTCGGTCTCACCGAGATGGGATTGCAAACTCTCTGTTTCCCTTTCGTAACTTTTCGGTCTCACCAAAAGAGCGAATCGGTCCCATCGAGATTGCAATGAAAACTCTCTGTTTCCTTTTTGTAACTTTTCGGTCTCACCGAAAGAGCAAATCGGTCCCACCGAGTTTACCTGGCCAACTCTCTGGTTAGCTTATTACAAAACTCGGTCTCACCGAGTTTGTGTAATTGCTCTCACCGAGATTACGTTATGCCCAAACCCTAACAGAATCGGTCCTACTGAGTTGCATGTCAGTCCCACCGAAAATCTCTAACGGTCACTAGGTTTACCTTTTCGGTCCGACCGAGTTTGTTGATTCGGTCCCACCGAGATTGGTAAATTGTGTGTAACGGTTGGATTTTGTGTGGAGGCTATATATACCCCTCCACCTCCTCTTCATTCGAAGAGAGAGCCATCAGACTAAGCCTACACTTCCAGCATCCTATTTCTGAGAGAGAACTACCTACTCATGTGTTGAGGCCAAGATATTCCATTCCTACCATATGAATCTTGATCTCTAGCCTTCCCCAAGTTGCTTTCCACTCAAATCTTCTTTCCACCAGATCCAAATCCTATGAGAGAGAGTTGAGTGTTGGGGAGACTATCATTTGAAGCACAAGAGCAAGGAGTTCATCATCAACACACCATTTGTTACTTCTTGGAGAGTGGTGTCTCCTAGATTGGCTAGGTGTCACTTGGGAGCCTCCGACAAGATTGTGGAGTTGAACCAAGGAGTTTGTAAGGGCAAGGAGATCGCCTACTTCGTGAAGATCTACCGCTAGTGAGGCAAGTCCTTCATGGGCGATGGCCATGGTGGGATAGACAAGGTTGCTTCTTCGTGGACCCTTCGTGGGTGGAGCCCTCCGTGGACTCGCGCAACCGTTACCCTTCGTGGGTTGAAGTCTCCATCAACGTGGATGTAGGATAGCACCACCTATCCGAACCACGGGAAAACATCTGTGTCTCCGATTGTGTTTGAATTCTCCAAACCCTTCCCTTTACATTCTTGCAAGTTGCATGCTTTACTTTCCGCTGCCTATATACTCTTTGCATACTTGCTTGATATGTATTGTGAATTATTGAAATTATGCTTAAACTCCACTTAAACCGAAAAAGCTTAAAAATTGCAACTTTAGCATTATGTGTCTAATCACCCCCCTCTAGACACATCTACTTCAAGGTCCTACAACCGCCATCATCGAGGAGAAGTAGAACATGGGAGGCCGCCGCCGCTTGGGTCCCATGAAGGCCACTGCGGAGGCGACGCCGGCGTACACAGCAGGTGTCTTGTCGGATCCTTTTTTTGCGAGGACCTTCATCGACCCCGCATGGGCTCCACGGAAGAGGGGAATGTTAGGATGAACTTGAGCCGTTGCCGGCCATGGCGAAGTAGTGGCCGGTGATGAACTCGAACTGGTGCCGGCCACCATCATCTTCGGCACCAGCCAATGATAACAGTTGGGCAGTGGGGAAGCGAGCCTTCCTTTGCGCTAAAGCATATACCTCCAGGGCTCCCGGCAGTCCGGTGATCGTGCTGTCGGACATGAGGAACACAAATCGATCGGCGGGCGGTCATGTTTGTATGAAAATCTGGTATTTTATATGATTTCCGTCATTGTTTATATGAAATATCAGTTTGTCTACGTGTTTGCATGAATTTCGTCCGGTTGGTTGAGTTGCTGTCATAATGTGTGCGGCTACGGTTGGATGGCGTAATTTGCGGGTCGCCGGTCGGTCTGCGGGTGGC
Source organism: Triticum monococcum (assembly GCA_034509565.1). Classification (NCBI taxonomy): domain Eukaryota; kingdom Viridiplantae; phylum Streptophyta; class Magnoliopsida; order Poales; family Poaceae; genus Triticum; species Triticum monococcum. Next base: position 106,751,771 of record CM067844.1, read on the forward strand.
TCGGGCGGCGTTATGGCACAAAAAAACACAGCTCATGCGAGCTCGTCTCCAACATGCGCGCTGGAGGATGCATGACAGCATGAGCACCCGAGCCATTCCTCGTTCATCGGTGGCAAAGGCACCGGTGGACAAAAGGGTCACCAATATTTTGGCTACCCCGGGCAAGATCCAAACAGCCCCTCCCAATAGATTCAAATCCCTCGTTCGCTGTGGAATTTTGCCATGTGTTGTTTTCATGGACTAGCAAGATGCCCGTGCATTGCACGGAACATCAAGATAATTTTTTTACAAACTCCCGCATGCATGCAAGGGATAATTAATGTCCTCCTTTGCTAGTAACACGAGGCAAACACCATTAATATTGCATCGATTAGTGTTAGTGGCCTTGTATATCTGCAAATTGTAATTTTGATAGTGGCCCCTTGTATATAAAAATTGAGGGAGAAAGATGAGAGATAAGGTGAGGAGGAGTGGGGCGTGGTGGTGACTTGTGGTCGGACTGGGCGGAGGCATGGGGATGCACGGCGCATTATTCTAGGTTTGTATCTCTCTCACACACACCCACGTAGGTGGGGGACGTGCACGAAGAGAAGAGGTGCACGCACGGCGCACGTACTCCCGTCTCTTTCCCAACCACACCCGCGCGGGTACACGGTGGAGCTCATTTCTGTATGAAAAAGGCATCCCACGTGGTAATTTGGCACGCGTACTGGTTGTCCACTTGGTGGAGGGAGGATCGCCTACCATGGGTGAACAAACAAATTGCAACTTGACGTGTTATGTTAAATTAAAAAAGAGGCAAACCATGTGGGGCCTACCTTAGAGGCAAGGCTCTATACACTGGAGTACTTTTGATGTGTCTCGTCAACTCACAGAATGAGGAGAAGCTTGCTTAGTACGCCGTCTCCTCCGCCCACGGGCGCGGTGGCTCGCAGGATGAGGTGAAGCTTGCTTACTATGCCTTACGCCCGCTCCCTCACCCGCGCACGCGGTGGCTCGCAGCACGAGGAGAAAATTTTACTACTCCCTCCGTTTACTCCTTGTCCCTACTACGTACTTTGGTTAGTACTCCCTCCATTTACTTATACAAGGCCACTATAAAAAATACATTTTGCATCTACTCCCTCCTTTCCGGTTTATAGGGCTTATCTCAAAATTTTACTTTTTCCACTTTATAAGGCTCAATTTGGTTGTTCCCCATCACATGTTCAGACTTCAAGGTGCATTAAATCATTGCATGCAAGTATTAAGAGAAAACTGACCAATGCATGCACTTTATGCATGCATGCATTGCAATTAATGCATTCGTAAACATAATTTTTTGAGGAAAACAAAGCATTAATTGGGTGCTTTTGCAAACCACAAAAAATATTCCACCACTCATCATCTACCTTGGTTGATGAGATTTTTGAATTGAGCCTTATAAACTGGAAAGGAGGGAGTATACAAGGCCACAAATAGTAATCGAGACAAAAGTTACTACTCCCTCCTTTCGAGTTTATGCCTCAATTTCAAAATCTCTCCAACCAAGGTAGACGGTGAGTGGTCGAATTAATTTCGTAGTTTGCACAAGTAATTAGTACGCTCGTTTTTCTCAAGAAGTTATGTTTACCGAGGCATTAATTAGAACTAATGCATGAATGACCACTAAATTTCCATGAACTTGTACATGCATTGGTTAGTTTCCTCTTGACAGTGCTTGCGTCGGGTGATCTAACGCACCTCGAAATCCAACATGTAATGGTACTACTACTAGTATAGTAGAATTGAGACTTATCAAACGGAAAAACGAACGTTTTTTAGATGAGCCCTATAAACCCTAGTGGGTACATACTCCGTAAAAACAGATTTTTCCAAAACTAAGTCGCTCCCTTTTATGAATTCTGTAGTATACTCCTCTATCGACGCTCCCTTTCATGAATTCTGTACTTCCTGTCGCCGACATGTGGGACATATAGCAACCGGGTCGACGTGTCAAGCACCAAATAACAGTGCAGAACAGCAATGAGACGTCAAATCACAATGCCGCACTTTCCCAGACGGACGAAGCAACCATTATTTCACACTTCGGTTCGCCATCATCTCAAACCACGTACTAGTATTGCTTCTGCCTCAAGAGGGACACGCGCATCGCCTTGGTACATCATGACACGTGGGACCGCATGATAGGCCATGCTCCCCCGCCGATCGCTCGGTAAAATCACCTCATTTTTACTATACTTCCTCCGTATCGGTTTACTACATGGCATGCACGTCGTTCTAGGTTGAGAATTTAACTGGCTATATATGTGATGAACAGTACTCTAGCCTTTTAAAAATTGTATACTTTTGTACAGTAGTACTATCGATGGATTGCGCCATGGAGCAAATATTGAAATTAAAAAAAAGGTGGTACATATAGAGAGCGCTCGTCGCCAAATTATGCATATAGTACTATTAAAAAAGCTAGTACGTGCTTAATTGGGGTGCTATTCTATTAAAGTAATACTAGTAGTATGTACATACTGAAGAGTTAAAGTAACAAGAAGAAACATAACATAGTTCTGCTGGGGGGCTCAACACAACACACCCCTCAAATTAAACTAAGCACACTTGAAATTAAACTATGCAACTAATCCGGTAGACACTGCATTAGAAGTTTAGAACCACCATGAGCAACGACACTGCCACCTTACTCAGAGTCCTTGTCCACGTCCTTGACTTTGTCCTTGTCCCTATTCCTCTTGGCCGATACTTCTTTGCTTGAACCGCACACTTGGCTGTTGCTCTTCATCCAACCCTTGTAGATATTGAAACAAAGGTAGCCATCCATTGCAGCGTAGTGGATGTGGTCTATATCTAGTACATTTCGCTGCCATGCATGACGATGAAATGTGTATGGAGGTTTCTCCAGTTTACCGTACGAAGGATGAACCATGGCTCCTGCCAGGGTCAGCATTGAAGGCTAATGAGAGGGCACCAGCCGATTCTTCTGGAGGTCGAAGGGGTTGCCTACAATGAGGCCTATCCGACCCAGGACTTCTTCGTCGTTCGTAAAGTCTACAGTAATGAATTTCACTGTTTTTTCCTTGAGGAAGTTCTTAAAATGCTGGCACTCAACGTCGGCATGGCATATGTGGTAGACCAAGCAAACGTTATGTACGCAAACCTGGATCACGGCGAGCTTCTTCCTCTCTTTGTCCTTTAGATCCTTCTCTCGTCCCAGGACTGTGGTGTACTCAACATCTAGCCCAGCGACCCACTCATCATCTGAGTTTTCAAACATGCGTCGGAAGCGAGAAAGGCATCCTTTCACCGTCGCGGAAGAACGGGTGTAGATGACATCAAACTCATCGCCGGTGATGGTTCTAACCTTGTACTCACCGCTGATCGTGGAGATTTGGGACGCCATGGATTTGGGAGGAGGGTTAGCATTAGTGGAACTGCCATAATGTGAATGGACGGGACGACTAGGAGCGAACCGCCGTAGTATTGAAGGACGTGTGGGGACGAGTAGGAGCGAACTGCCAGCGTGCGAACGGCAGGGTAGTGGCTTTCCATTCTCCCATGATACGGGCTTCCGAGAGCCCTTGGATCTGAGATCGAACGGTTGCATGGCGTGATTCTAGACCTATGGGTGAATATCCTATCCTAGAGGGTTATTCTGTAAATTTTTAGCAACTTAGCATGCGACCGTTTGATCTCGGATCCAAGGGCTGCCAGCAGCCTGTATCATGGTCGCGCCTACCACGACCATCGCGTCGCTCACACGGTCGCGTCTTGGAGATTTAACACGGTGCGTTAGGCTATCTGATGTTAACATGTCATACATAGTCATCACTTAGTCACTCATACTACAACAAGGTTGGCTATAAGTGTATTTTTTTTATTCCTCTCTATCTCTTTCTTCATACTCAAGGAAGAAAGGGTGCTAAGCGCGTGTATTTATTGCATTTGCCAAGGAGTGACCTCTTCCAATGAAATGGTGTTGCTAAGTTTGCTTCATTTAATTAGCTATAGACTCAAAATTGTCTTTTCACCTAGGTACACGCGCTTAGCACCGTTTCTTCCTTGGGTCACCAAACTAGTCTCTCTCTTCTTGATTAACTTGCCACATCAGACTTTATGCCTATGTGGCAAGCTTAAGCACCTGTAGGAGCAAGTAAAAGTAAGTACAATAGTGCGCTTTACATGGCATTTTTGCATATGCAGAGGAAAGAGAGGCAAGGAAAAAGTGGAGAAGTGGGCTCTCATGCAAGAGCCAGCCTCTACTACATGGTGGAGCATTGGGAGAGGCACCTGTATGGAGGTGGTCAGGAATCTGGGAGACTCACGCCGGGTCGTAGCGCTGTAGTTAAAATGATAATGGCAAGTCAAATCACAGGGCCCCACCTATCCAGCAGTAACTCGTTGTCAAATCACACAGCCCTATGTTTGCAGCAGCCTACTCCCTCGTCTTCTCGCGTCTCTTTCGAACCGACTAGGCGGAACTGCCCCGCCGCCTACCGTGCAGGAAAAGCCCCGCCCTTGACTTTTAAATACAACTACATCCGCTTAAGAATCCAATGATATACTTTTTGTGACATAGTAACTCATATTTAGTTAGTCAAATGGATGACCTAGAACTACGTGCAGGCCCTATAAACCAAGACGCCTAAAAATAAAAAAAAACCGAGATGTAGAGGGTAGTTCAACATGTATCTTTTTAGATCAATATAGTCCGGATTCACCAAGGAGCAAAACCAAGTGGTAGGCTGCTCCTGTCGTGTTGGCATAGCAACTCAAGCAGGGTCAGTCCGCACACGAAATGGCGACACACTTAGCAGGACCCCTTTGGCCGACATGTGGCCCATCCACCATCTTGTTCCACGTGTGATGCACCAAATTACAGTTCGGAGCAGCGGTTGGAATTGGAGGCACCCCGGTCGTAGCACCGCAGTAGTAGAAAATGAGCGACGAGGGGTCAAATCACAAAGCCCCACCTTTCCCGCATTAAGCTAGACGAACGAAGCAACCATCATTTCACTCTAGGGCGCAAGAGCATAAAGAAAAGAGAAAACAATGATGCGTGCGGCAGCTACCTAGGGCACTCTAGGGTAGGGGTCTCCACTACAGATCCTTTTTTTTTGAAAGCGCCTCCACTACAAATCGGCTTCTCCCTCGTCCTCTTGAAGAAAACCGATGATGAGTGCGGCGGTAGGGTTTGTAGCAGTACTACGGCGTGCGGGGCCACGTCGTAGTAAACGGGTTCGAGCCGATGCCTTAAATATGTGTGGGCCGCTTGGTTTTATGGGAACGAGGCAGCATTTTGGGTTCGGGGACCAGTGGAGATATAGTATGTACAAAAAATTGTGGACGTAGGTTCGACCAAAAGGCAATGATGCATGGGCCCTGCATTTTGATATACCCGGGGCCGCATGAAATTTGCTACTCTACTCAAAACTAGTAAGGTACACATGTATTGAACGCATGAGATTTTGAAACCAAATTATGAATAAATACACACTATAGCATGTAAAGCTTTGAGTCATATATGCATGATGTAGATGTTCGTTTAGTTCTTATAGTTCTTCTCATTCAAAATCAATAAGTTTTATAAAAAAATGTTAAGATTCAAGGGGTTGTGCATTGTACTCCCTCCGTTCCAAAATAGATGACCCAACTTTGCACTAACTTTGTACAAAGTTAGTGCAAAGTTGGGTCCTCTATTTTGGAACGGACAAAGTTAGTGCAAAGTTGGGTCATCTATTTTGGAACGGATGGAGTAAATCATAAAGTAAAAAACAAATAATGGCAATTCATTTAGAAAAAATAATCAATTATGATACAAAAGATTCTAGAACAAAGGAGAAGTTCTTGTGCTTTGAGGTTTGTGCGTTATGCTTAAGTTCAACCGTGGAGTCTTCTAAATTGTACATGTGGCAGATCTGGTGGAATGTTGATGATATCCAACGGCCAGTAGTGCTCGGATTTGCCTATCTCTGCACTGTCGGGTTAGCTTCATCCAGCGACCATCTTTCAAAGTTATTGGCACACTATATAGTTCTTGTGCCATAGTTGCATGTTTTGGAAAAAAACTACTAGTGGGTTGTACTATCTATTTAGGAATATTAGATGTATACATGGAAGTTGTAGGGAAAGAGATGACATGGAGCATCTCAATTCCTATGAGTAGGGATTGGAAAAGAGATGTCATTTGGTTCACATCATAGGAACTTTTCTATTGAATATAGAGATGACATGTTTCTCAATTCCTATGAGGAGGGATTAGAAAAGAGATGTAATTTGGTTCATATCATAGGAACTTTTCTATTGAATATACGCTAATGTTTATTTTCCTTTGAAATTAAGGGAGTATAGGAATCCATTCATATGAACCAAGTGGCTCTAAAGCTATAGGAATGATATCATGTTTATTTGCTTTGAAATGTGGAGTATATGAATCTATTCCTATGAACCAATTGGCTCTAAAGGAAAAAAATCCTATAAAAATCATATCATATAGAGTTCCTATGATATTCCTCGACACTAAAGGATGCTTGAAATTGCTGCGGGTGATACGATGGTCTTTCTTTATAGACTCCTCACCCAACTTTATAGTTACCTCTCGAAGATGAATGAAATGATATATATACATGGTATTCTACATGTGCAATTTGGTACACGAAAACTCGGTAAAAGTTTGTGAGGTTCGAATTTTCAATAAAGCTATATGCACTGCATTTCGGAACGGAGGGAGCATACGGCAGTTGCTAACACTCACGTGGAAGATTTGTGTGTAGGAGGAGTGGCTGTTCTGTTAAATAACATGGCAAAACTGACATTGTTGGATGCCGATCTAACGGTCCTTACGGCGTTCGTCAGGAAAAGGCTTGTGGCGAACGTTTGTGGGATAATGATTTACGGACACATGCATTGCATTGATACGTGCCCCTCTCTCTCACGCACACGCACCCTCATGACTCATGACTCTCCCGAGTCCTCTCGCAGACTCGCATGTCGCACCCACCGTCTATCTGCAGGTAGATGTCACGCACATATGTGTTGTTCACACCCTACCCTCAGAACTTCTAAAAAACAAAAGACGGAGCGCACATTTTAATTTAGCTCACACGTCACACACTTGTACTATTACTCTTGCGGCGAACGTTCTTTGGGCATAGTATATTGTACTCTCACGAAGAGAAGTGATGCACGCACGCACTAGTTCTCTCACACCCACTCGCGGGTACATGTAGGAGCGCATTTTTTGAAGCTGGTACAACAAAATCACTCCACTATATATAAAAGCAGGAGCCTTAGCGCTTGCTTTACTAGGGTTCCTCTTGTTCACTCTCTCATGCTCTCCAGATCTAAGCAACACATAGGTGGCCACACTCTCTCTCAGCTCACGGCTGGTCACAAATCTAGCCGGACAACCTCGACCGGGGCAGGGGTGTAGGTGCATCGTTCACGCTGTCGTTGGCGGCGAGGGAGGAGACCAGCGACTGCCAGCGCATCCCGATCAGCGGCCGTGCCATTCTCTCCGAGAGGGCGCCGGCTCGGGAGGGCCTCCGACCCCTTCTTCCTCCCTGCAGTATTGTGGCCAAGATGTGGCCTCCCGACGCCGTCTTTGCGACATGCCGATGACCCTCAGGTATATATTCCTTCGAAACCTGCCTTGCTCTACTGCCCCAGCTCCCTTCGTGTGGATCCTTTTCTACTTCCGTCCGCTGTTCCAAAGCCACCTAGACTTCTACTAAGGCACGTGCTTTGCACGTATGTTCTGTATGATAGATACTCATATACCTTCTTTTTAGAGAGAGAAATGGGTACTCGTATCTTGAGTAGATATCATAGTGTGTTTGTTTGCATGATCTAAGGACTATTCTGATATAAGAAGCAAATCACTTGCACAAATCAAACTGAGTTCCAAGTAAGAATTTGATTACAAGATAAAAGTTGTAGTTTTATTATATGTTGTTTCCTGGGTTCCACTGATGTATAGTTCCAGAGTTGTTTGACGATTTACATGCATGTTTATAGACTATTTTGTGCAACTAAATAAGTCATTTAGGTCTGACAGACACTCATGTCCTGTATTATCTTGAGGTATAGCTTATGTATGACTGAAATAAAATATTACACTTTTCTGTGAATAATAAAAATATTACATTTCTCGATGAAGCAGAATAAAACTTCAGCTAGCATCAGCCATGCAATGTTATGTTATGTGAACAGTGTAAACTTTGCAGTATAGCGGCATCAAAAAAATCCATTTTTACTGTAATCTAAAAAAATAAGTTAGTAGTAGAGTGTTTATTTCCCAGGTGACAACGGGGAACCAAAATGTGCTAGCTATTTGCCAACTTGTCGTACTTGCATGTGAGGAGGTGGCAGCAGTTTCTAGACATTTCTCAACTTCAGTAGGTGCAATCCAGATACAATGGGGACTTCTTTATTTGTTTAATTGGAGAGCAGAGTCGGCCATGTGCAGAAGGAGCGGGAGCGAATCCGGCAGCTCTTAGCCGTCAGATCATGTCATCCTTTGTTTTATGGACGGCAGTGATATGCATGAGAGGGGAAATGAACGGTAGATTTCGAGCCAATGCTTGTTTGGGCGGGAGAACCGAAGATGGAGTGGTAAATCCAATTTCAAAACTGCCACATTATAGTAGTAGTAGATTAGAAGTAAAGCTATTTCATACAGTCGACTCAAAGCGTTGGTTCAAACAAGGAAGAAAGTGGGAAAGCTATAGCATGAATCTAGGACTTGGTTCTAAGAGGAAACGGGGGAAAGTAGTAATATCTGTCACTGTTTAAATAACCATATTTCTTATTTGCGCAAACAGGGATGTCTGTCTCCATATCGTTTCAGGATGTCTGTCTCCGTATCGTTTCTATCCGCACAATCAAAAGCACACACCTTAGTTTTAGTACAACTGCGCAAAATGAGATGGCTATCCCTCGCTGCCGTCGTCTAACCTCCCGTCTTCAAGGTATCCCTACATTGGTAGTAACTAAGGTAGAATGACCAACGCAATCTAAAAGAAGATGATTCATACATTTTAATTCCTGATTGCAGTGTAGGGACGAGCGAAAACAACTGCATCCTAGTCCGGAATGCACTTTCTACCAGTTCATCCATGGACCAAGGACTAGCTGGCACGGCTGCATGGTGGTTTTTTGGACAGGTGCGCGGACAAGAGGCATTGTGGTCTGCTTATTTCTGCAAATAGCGGTGCTTAAATTTAGTGGAATGCACAAGCATTTCAGCTGGTCAGTACACTGCATGGTTCAGTTCAGCATTCCAACTGAGACCACAATTATAATTGGTTATTCTAGAATGAGAGAACCTAACCCTGAATGGTGGCAACAAGAAAAACCAGAGTGAACTCCAGGAAATGTAAGCCTGCCGGGAGGCCCTTTGCTCAGAGAGAAGCCTTGCTTGTTTTTTCCTGATTTGTAAACCTTCTCACAACTTTGTCTTTTGCTGTGAACTAGTATATGTTTGTTATGTTCTATGAATCATTGAGATGTATAAAATTGCTTAACTTATGCTTTTCAAGTTTTTTATGAAGACGAGTTTAATGTGAGTGTTCCACATGAGCGCTGGACTACCGTGTGAACGTTTGGAATTTATTACATCATGGCCTCAATTAACTGCATGAACCACTGTAACAAGATACATAGTTGCTTATATGTCAGACAGCATATTGTTGATTGTTAGTTGGTCGATAGCCTAGTGTTGAAGCGAGCTGGGCCAATGTGCCGTGTTTTGCACAACTGCTTACAAGTGGGGTAGCACCAACAGTGTTTACAAGTACTTATGTATACGTCGGTGCACAGTTCTCGAACGAGTGCTCTATTTCATCAAAACACACACTGCTCGTATGATAAACCGTGACAACTTATGTCTTACCATGCCATATTCATGAAAAAACTTGTGAGGACGCATCTGTTTCGGCAACAATTACAATAGTTCTCACATGATTCACGGGCACACAAAAGTAGCAGTAGTTCCCATAGACGGATTCAAACAGAGTACTAGCCCCAGAGGGGTCGATAACAGGCAAGGTTCGGATAATTAGACACAATCCAAACTACTAGTAAACACTAGCTGGGGCAACTATTTCATGACTCGATCTAATTTGGGCTGGACACAAGACGGACCTTGCCATGAACATCATCGAGGGCGTCCCGCAGCAGCTCAATCCTGTGAACCTTCATGAAGACAATCTTGTGTCCTTGCCACTGATAAACTTGTTTGTGGAGGCATGCCACATCATCTTCCTGCGTAAGCTTGACAAGAATAGTATTCCGTACAAACGAAGGAGTAGCTTTGAACTTCTTGTGCTTCAGTACACCCTGGACAACACGCCTGACAACAGTGAGGCTGGAATACAACTCTTCATTGGTATAACCGCAAATGGCTTCCAGGATCCAACAGCCTAAGAACTCTGTTTTCCCAGTGCGTATATTCAGGTCGTCCGCCTCATAGCGAGTGACATGAACAACCACACAATCCTTGTCTGCATCAGGCTCTAATTGAAACAGAAACAAATTCTGAATTACTTTTCAGTATAAGAAACACAAGTTATTTAAACCACTACATATACCATGGCATCGAAGCTAATAAAATTTTGCATTATTAATCACCACATACTTCCTTTTCTAAAAAAATCACCACATACTTAGATGAAAAACCACAATCGAGATCGGCAAACAAGGAAATCACCTTGGGCAGCTAAGCGGGGGGGGGACACATCCTCGAAGGGGGAAAACTGCTCCTGCAGTGCCACGGGGGCTGTAACCTCAAACGGGGCGTTGACCATCTCAGTATCTGGGGTCGCCTCGGTGGTTGCCTCCATCTTCTTGGAGCTCTCTGTCTCGTGGGGATCAGCCTCCCGTGTCTGCTCCAATATCGGCAGATCTTTGCCTGGTTCTCCTTGCTCCATCATGAAACTGATGAATACTGGGAGTCCACTGAAAGGAAAACACAATCGCAATGACAATGAAACAAAAAAGAGAGTGAGGATCAGTTACTGCTTTGCAAAAGTTCTTTTTTTCCTCTGAACGAAAATATACCAACATCACGGATCCGCTTACCTTCCCTTCGTTCGGAGAGAAGAACAGTGGTAGATGCAAGTGTTGCCTTTCTTGAAGACGGTGAGGGATAAGGGGATTCAACGAAGAGTGAAATCATGGTTGCTTTGTCCGTCAAACTTAGACTGCGGGGAGGTGGGGTTTTGTGATACGACGGCTCGTTACTACCGTGCTACGACCGGGGTGACTCTCCGCCTGCATACTGCCTTCTAATTTGGTGGATGGCATTTGGGCCCGCGCGCTGCATGGCCCGCATGTCGGTGAACAAAAGTATAACGGCATTCAGTAGAGGGAGATGTTTCAATGACCTAGCAGGAGCCAGAAGCGGTAGAGTGTCTCCACTGTACTAGTAGTAATTGTTTTTCTGGGTAGCTGTAGAGTGTCTCCACTGTACTAGTAGTAATTGTTTCTCGGGTCCCAAGACAAAACAGCCCATCCACACTAGTAAATAGTAAAATCAATTCAAGAGCCCATATATTTACTGAATGAGAGGCGCTACCCACACCCAGCACACCCCCCCCCCCCCCCCAAAACATGGGTGCACTTCTTCCTCCTCGCTCCCACCCACCTCACGTCAGCTCGCTCCACTCGTACCCCCAAATTCCTCACCTCACTCCTACAGAAAACCCCAGCTCCCCTTCTTCCTCACTCCTACAGAAAACCCCCAGCTCCCCTTCTTCTTCGCTCGCACTACAACTAGGCTCGTCATTCGTTACTCTGCTCAAATCTGTGAGCGCGATGCGACGCCCTTGAGGAAAATGGAGTCGGCTGACCCCAGCGCCAAGAAGATGAGGCTCCCGCCAGCGGTGACGCCTGTTGTAGATCCCGCACCCAGCAGCGCGGGGAGAAGTGGCGACCCCGCCCCCACCGGATCCCAGGAACCCGTAGAATCTCGGGTGGACCGCATCAGCGATCTCCCGGACGCCATCCTTGGGGAGATCATCTCGCTTCTCCCCACCAAGGATTGCTGCCGCACCCAAGTCCTCTTAATTCGGTGGCGCCCTCTATGGCGCGCCGTTCCCCTTAATCTCGACTGTCGTCAGCTATCTCTCTTCAATGATTTTGAAATCCCCAGAGCCATCATCTCCTCCCACCAGGGCTCCGTTCAAAGCCTCTGCATCCCGTCATGCTACCTGAGCAAGCATACCATGCCCTCCATGGTGGACGCCTGGCTGGAATCCCCTGAATTCACAGAACTACAGCTGCTTGAGTTCTACTATACCCCTGGAAATCACATACCACATACCAAACGCCATGAACTTGTGCCCTCAGCACCGATGTCCATCTCGGGGTTTTCGTCCTCTCTCCACACCGCCACCTTTGCGCAGTGCTACCTACCAGACAATCTGGTACTAAACCTTCGACTCCCATTTCTCAAGAAACTTTCACTTGTGCGGGTTCGTATATCGGAGGCCTCATTGCACAGCATCATCCACTCCAGTTGCCCTGCGCTGGAGTGCTTGGTGCTTGTTTTCACAGTTAGAATCAGTTGTCTCCAAATAAAGTCGCCTAACCTTGTAAGAATTGGAATTTCTTTTGACGGAAGGCAGCTCATCATCCAAGATGCCCCTTCACTTCAAAGGTTGATCCTTGATTCTAGTTATTCACCGTTGCAAATAACCGTCCTCTCTGCACCTAAACTGGAGACCTTGGGTGTAATACATGATCTCTGTGCTCATTTCAATATGGTATTTGGCTCCATAGTTCTTCAGGTACTTTATATTATCATCTACACTTGTAACCATAAGTTGCATTTTAAATTTCTGCGCATAATTTATATATCATCTTGGAGTACACATTTTGTACTGATATTATGTTCTATGCTCAATGAAGAGTTTCTCCATGGATGGTCTATCAATGGTGCTGGATTCTGTCAAGATCTTATATATCCAAATGAATAGTTTTGATCTGAACAAGATTATTGGCTTGCTGCAATGCTTTCCATGTCTGGAGAAGTTGTATATAAAGGTGATAATTTCATGCACATTGGAAGCCCGCATATAGTGTACTAGAATTAACCATTCAGCTGTTGCTCTTTCGACACTCTTCTTTTAGACCTTAACTATTTTCAATCTTCATGTCTATTTAGGAAACAGGACGGGGTAAGAAAGTTATAACCAATCGGTGGATTCGTAAGCATCGGGATTTTCTCACTTCTCATGAGATTCGATTGAAGACAATAACGCTAGAACGATATGTAGCCAACCGTGCAAACACAAGATTTGTCACATTCTTCCTGCTGAATGCGAGGTTACTATTGTCCATCAGGCTTAAGTTTATCAGCAGCATGGTTTTGACGGATGGGTATGTCGAAGAGCAAAAAAAGGAGTTTCAGGTGGGCAAAAGAGCTTCTGAATGTGTCGGGCTTCTATTTACAACATATTGTGGTCATAATCCAGTAAATTTTATGACCCAGGATGTTCATTCTATGGACCTGACCGATCCATTTGACTGTGACTGCCGAAAACAGTGCTAGAGTTAGATGTTGTTGCCCTTGTCAATCTGGTTTTTTTGTAAACCTGATGAACAATTAACCCTCGTGCTTTTGTACAGTTTGTAAGCTGGAGTTAGATGTTCCTTCCCTTTTCAACTCGGCTGTGACTGTCATATTTTCTTTGAAACAAGGCAAATGGCTTGCCATTCGTTTAATTTAGAGTGAAATATTGTAACAAATCCAAACCAAGGGAAATAACATCACTCTCGCCGGCTGCTTGAGCTCACTCTGCATTACAGAAGCCAAGTGATTAGCCCCCACCAGCACCCACAAACTTATTTCGAACTAGCACATCAAATGGGCTGTAAATTTTCATAGGAAAGGCTGCATGACCGTGACAGATTTGGATTCTGACATTTGGGACCCGCGAGGAAATAGCCTATCCAAGGTGGTGTCGATTTACTAGCCAGTCAACAAACGATTCTGCCTACCGGCCGTTGGATTGACATCCAACATCTGTCGTGTATCTTCTACCTCTTGTCTTCTTCTTCCTCCAATCGCCCAAACCAAACCACCCCGTCGGCTCCGCCTGCTCCCGCCTCCCATGGTTGGCCGCGCCTCCGCCGCCCTACCGTACGTACCCTCCAATGTTGGCCAGTCCCTCCCTCTATTCCCCCACACGTCATGTTATTCTCCGGAGACGTCAGCCCCAACACGCACCCGCGCCCGAACCAGCCAACCCTCGTACTCCCCTCCGTCTGCGACTGGACCGCCGCATCTTCAACGGCTCCTGTTCGTTCCGTCCGAGGCCTCGCCATCGTCCTCCGCCTTGCGGCCTTGGTTCGCTCGCCGTGCGCGGTGCGCCGCACTCTTGCGTTGTCAATGTCGTCAACAACCGAGAGGAACAAGGAGATGACTGTACATGGAGAGGATGACAGTAGGGACTGTCGGTGTCAAAACCGGAGGATCTCGGGTAGGGGGTCCCGAACTGTGCGTCTAGGCCGGATGTTAACAGGAGGCAAGGGACACGAAGTTTTACCCAGGTTCGGGCCCTCTTGATGGAGGTAAAACCCTACGTCCTGCTTGATTGATATTGATGATATGGGTAGTACAAGAGTAGATCTACCACGAGATCAGAGAGGCTAAACCCTAGAAGCTAGCCTATGGTATGATTGTATGTTGTGTATGAATGTGTTGTCCTACGGACTAAAACCCTCTGGTTTATATAGACACCGGATAGGGTTAGGGTTACATAGAGTCGGTTACAATGGTAGGAGATCTACATATCCGTATCGCCAAGCTTGCCTTCCATGCCAAGGAAAGTCCCTTCCGGGCATGGGACGAAGTCTTCAATCTTGTATCTTCATAGTCCAGGAGTCCGGCTGAAGGTATAGTCTGGCCATCCGGACACCCCCTAATCCAGGACTCCCTTAGTAGCCCCTTAACTAGGCTTCAATGATGACGAGTCCTGCGCGCAGATTGTCTTTGGCATTGCAAGGCGGGTTCCTCCTCCAAGTACTTCATAGAAGATTTTGAACACAAAGATAGTGTCCGGCTCTGCAAAATAAGTTTCCACATATTGCCATAGAGAGAATAATGACGTATTCCATAGTGTGACATCACACCACGGCCAAGCCTTTATTCGAATCGTTTTACTGTCCCATCTCAGCGTGTTATGCGAGGCGGTTTCCTTGGCACGTGTTGTTAAAGCAGAGATCGTGTCCCCTTATTTCGGGATTCTCATCAATACGGGCATGGGTAACCCAACCGCGCCATTGATTACGGCGCTTGGGGGATAAGCGAGTTTTACCAGGCTGGTGGGGACGCATAGTCGCGTCCACCCATATAAGGGGATAAGGATCCACCTTTTCACCTATGCCTTCTTCCTCCTTTGCCTATCCATTTTCGCGCATTCGAGCTCCAGCGCCCAAGTCTGCACTCCCCACCTCAACCTTCTCCAGCCATGTCCGGAGCGGGAGGCAAGTGGATGGTCTCCTCTGTTACGAAGGGACACATCAAAAGACTAAGGAAGGCCGGATACTTGTCCAACGACATTGCGCACCGGCTTCCCAAAGAGGGGCAGCTCATCCCTACCCCTAGGCCCCAGGAGAGGGTGTTGTTCCTCCCCCATTTCCTCCGCGGACTGGGTTTCCCTCTCCACCCATTTGTCCGGGGGCTCATGTTCTACTATGGCCTGGATTTCCATGATCTGGCCCCGAACTTTGTCCTCAACATCTCGGCATTTATCGTCGTGTGCGAGGCCTTCCTCCACATCCGCCCCCATTTCGGCCTATGGCTCAAGACTGCCGAAGGTGGTGCGCGGCAACCAGGCGGAGTGCGGAGGCGCCATGGTGGGCAAGATGCCCAACATCTTATGGCTCGAGGGCTCCTTTGTGGAGACCCTGAAGGGGTGGCAATCAGGGTGGTTTTACATCACCGAGCTATGCGACCCTAAGTGGGTCGCAGCCCCCGAGTTCCTATCTGGACCCCCAACGCGGCTCACGTCCTGGAAAGAGACGGGCCTGTCATGGGGTAAAAAAGGAGAGCTAACCGGACTCCAAACATGCGTCCAAACCCTGGTGGACAAGAAGCTCAAGCTTGTCAACGTAGTCCAGGTTATGCTCATTCGCCGGATCCTCCTGTGTCAACAACGGGCTTTCAACCTGTGGGAGTTCGACCCGGCGCGGCACCGAACTCTGAGCAGGCTCTTCGACACAACGTACGAAGATGCCTGGAAGGTGCTTTTCAAAGGCGCCGAGGCCCCCGCATCCGCTACCGAGGATCGGGAATTCAGCACGCAGCGTCACGCTCGTGAGGTAAGCTATTTTTACCTTCTTCAGGGTATCAGTTTTTCATAGTTTGACTCCATGCAGGATCTAAGCTCCCTTACCTTTGACAGGATTGGCAGGAGACATCCGGACAAATCAACTGTCCGGCTCCTTTGCCCGAAGGCCCAGCGGATGCTCGTTTGGCGAAGCTGCTGGTTCCGGCACCCTATGTGGTGCCGGAGAAGAAGGCCAAGAAGAAGGCCGCGGGGACTCGAAAGAGTGCCCAGCGCCAGGAGGTGTCGGATCCATCATCCGATGGCTCCAAGACGCACTCCTCCCACGAAGACGAGGGGGAGGAAGAAGAGACCTCCCTCCCAGCGGGGGAAGGGAAGAAAAGGAAGGTCGCCCCAACTGGGGAGGCCGAAGGGTCCAAGAAGGGGAAAACCCTTCCTCCGGACTACTCCACCGACGCCGACGACGGCGAAGAGGAGTAGCCGCACAGGGCCAAGCCCCTGGCAAAATCGTAAGTATCCGGATACCAGAGTAATTCATAGTATTCCTTTATCGCATAGCTTTCCCTTATGTCGAATACGAATATGCAGCCCACCAAAAGACCGGCTCGACGCGTCGTCGAGCGGTTCACTAGACTCGTCGAACGTGAATTCGCTTCCGACGGCTTCCTCCCTCCACCCTACGGACGACGCCAAAGTGCTGACCCAACAGGTTCCAAGCCAGGAGGAGGTGGTCCTGGAGGCGCCGCAAGGCGACCTCCCGGACTCCAGGGGTGAAGGGGATAAAATCTCCCAGGGCTCCAAGTCCGGCTCCAGGCCGGACACCGCTCCGGAACCTTCAAAGGTTCCAGAGTCCAGCGGGCGACCTCCTTCCAAGAGGAGCAAGCCCTCCGTGCCGGTGACCCCCGTCCAATTGGAGGCGCCAAACAATCTATTGGAGGTGCTCCAAGGCGCCTCCATCAACGAGGAGCACCACACCATTATGAGTGCGGTGGTCCAGAAGGTTCTGTCCGCCAAGAGCGGACTGACTGAAGCTTGTGCTAGCCTTTTAACAGGCTTTGAGGTAAGTAAAGAATGTGTAAATAATATTACCGCATAGACAGTAGCCCCTGATGCTCTGTTTGGCGTTTGGGAAGAAAAGCCGAATAGAGGATCAAATGAAATTCGCAGGAGGCTAACAAAAAAGAGTCAATATGCGTATGCACGCTTCTCTGCTGGCGTCCGCCGCACAGACTGCGGAAGTGGACATGCTAAAGCAGAACCTCGAGCAGTCCGAGCAAGAGCTCGGGCGTGTCAAGAAGCAGCTCGAGGACAACGAAGGTAAGAAATACCTTGTTTAAATATATATATATATATATAAAGGTGCAATTGCAAAAAATGACATGATTATCGTGGCTATTGTAGGGGCCACGTCTGAGGTGGCGACCCTTAAGCAAGCGCTGCTCGAGGCCAAGAAGACGGCGGCCACGGAGTGCACCGAGCGGGAGAAGTATGAGGCCGAGGTTGGCAAGGTGCGGCAAGAGCTCCAGGCTCTCATGGAAAAACATGAGAGTTTGGAGCTTGACTCAAAGACGCGAGCGTCCGAGCTCGCGGTGGCTATTGAAAATGCCAAGTCTGCCAAGGCCGAATCCCAGAAGGCCCTCCAGGAGTTGGATGAGGTGAAGAAGATAGCGGCGGGTAAGGCATTCTTTATGCAAAGCAAACACATAAACATGAGTTACTTGTTACTTACCCGAATCCGGAGCTCTCCAGGAGCGTTCGCAGATTTTCCCCGGAGTGTGTCCGATGCTGCCGCATTCTATCGAGTCGAGGAGGGCAGCTCGACAGAGAAGGTGTTCTGGTCTTAGTATGCTGAGGCCGGACACCCCATGCCCCTGAGCGACCAGTTGAAGCAACTGGTCGAGCTCCACAAGGCGGCCGAACAGGCCATGAAGGGCCTCATAGTTCGGCTGTGGCCTAGAGAGGCTCTGCCTGGGAGCTATTTTGGGCTGGTGCGGCGGCTGGTGGGGGCCTGTCCGAGGCTCGAAGTCATCAAGCGCTCCATCTGCATTGAAGGTGCCCGTAGGGCCCTTGCCCGTGCTAAGGTGCACTGGGGCAAGCTGGATGCTGAGAAGCTTGTGAAGGACGGGCCACCATCGGGGAAAGAGCATCGCAAGCCCGAGAATTATTATAAGGATGTTCTGAAGGGTGACTGCCTTGTGGCGGATGAATGTTCCAGGGATGTAATTTTTGAGTAAAACTCGCTGGTTTTGTCCTGTGCGCTGAAAACTTGTTCATATGCGCTAAGCAATTCTGTTGGAATTTAAGATATTACCTTATGTGCGGCTGTTTATCAATTTTGAGAGATGGCGAGTCGTCGGCTTCTGCCCCCGTGCCGCTAGTGCTGGGGTGTTCGGGGATAAACCTGAGCGCTCTTTTTCCCATGTTTGGGTCCTTCGAGGGAGGCGCTCAGCCCAACGAACAAGGCAATCGGACTATAATGCATGAACACTCTCACTTAGCCATACAATTCTATAATTTTAAATTTCGCCGAAGCCCCTGATATTCGGAAGATCGAGTTCGGGGCGCTATCCACGCCTTGGGCGGACAGAGCCGACTCCTCACTCTAAGCGGCATAAGTCTTTAGGGACTCGAAAAACCTCTCGAACAGCGACCAGCTCTCGCTTCATCATGATAGTCAGTTTTAGCTTTCTCCACTGAGGCGCTCGACCCAGCTCAACTGGGGCACAATCGTAGTGGTTCTCCTAGTGCTACCTTAGCCGATATAGCAGAACGTAAGGCACCAAAACATAGGAGCCGGGCAAACCCAACTATTGACCCAAGCATGATTCGGAGCCGATGCATATAATGCTATAAGTTCGGGGTGCCGCACTTGTTAAAGTGTTCGGACTTCTCACACCATATTGAGGGGTACTAAAGCCCCTGGCGTATTTTGGCCGTACCAAAGTGTACGGGTGCAACATGTCGTTAAGGAACATATATTTAAAAAAAGAGTAATGCAAAAATAGACAAAAGCTATGCATTGTTTATTAAAAAGGGCTGCGATCAAAGCAGAACGATACAAATAATGCGATAAGCAAAAGGTTGGACTATTTAACATGTCCGTTTCAGGGGCAGGCTGTGGAATGGTATGCGAAACAGGTATACTGCTCGTGATAGAGACCACCTGGGAGTTCCGTAATGCGGCGTGGCTTGTCTGCTTCCTTGGTTCTTGCATCGTTTGTGCGGCAATTGAACTGCCGAACAGGCCTTCCAAAGAATGGAGTCCTGAAAGTAAGAGAAAATTAAAAAATCGGCAGCCCCTGGTGCGGTTTAAGCCGTGTTTCGGGCGTGTCGTGATGGTGCCCCTCCCCTGTACCCATGGTATTTCTAGAGCGTAGTTATGTACGCGAGGCACTGGCGTCGCCTTTTTGCGAGGGCTGGGGTTGGGGCCGCATTGCTACGCCTGCTCGGATCGTGCCAGGCGGTCTTGTTGTAGGTTACTCCGGGCGCGCTTGATGGTGTCCGGTCGTTTAATGGCCGGACTGGAGAACTGCCTGGAGAGGCTGCTTTGTACTTCCGCTACAAGGACTGCCGTGTGCTCCTCCATTCGGATGGAGCGTTCGGTGTTTCCATTGACCGTAATTACTCCTCGAGGGCCTAGCATCTTGAGCTTAAGGTATGCGTAGTGTGGTATCGCATTGAACTTGGTGAATATGGTTCGCCCGAGCAGTGCGTGATAGCCATTGCGGAATGGGACTATGTCGAAGATTAACTCCTCGCTTCGGAAATTATTCGGAGATCCGAAGACCACTTCGGAAATGTGACTGAGCTTGTACAATTGGCCTCTACACCTGGTATTACGCCTTTAAAGGTTGTTTTGGTGGGCTTAATCCTTGAGGGATCTATGCCCATTTTCCACACTATATCCTGGTAAAGCAGGTTCAGGCTGCTGCCGCCGTCCATAAGGACTCTAGTGAGATGAAATCCGTCAATAATTGGGTCTAGAAAAAATGCGGAGAATCCGCCATGACGGATGCTAGTGGGGTGGTCCCTTCGATCAAAGGTGATCGGGCAGGAGGACCATGGGTTGAACTTTGGGGCGACTGGCTCTATCGTGTATACATCCCTTAACGAGCGCTTCCGCTCCCTCTTGGGGATGTGGGTTGCGTATATCATGTTCACCGTCCGTGCTTGTGGGGGAAAACCCTTCTGTCCGCTGTTGTTCGGTGGCCGGGGCTCTTCGTCGTCATCGCTATGCAGCCCCTTGTCTGTATTTTCGACATTTAACTTGCCTGCCTGCTTGAACACCCAACAGTCCCTGTTGGTGTGATTGGCCGGCTTTTCGGGGGTGCCATGTATCTGGCACAAGCGGTCGAGTATTCGGTCCAAACTGGACGGGCCCCTAGGATTTCTTTTGAATGGCTTTTTCCGCTGACCAGATTTATAGCCTCTGAATCCAGCATTAACTGCCGTATCCTCAGCATTGTCGTTGTTAATGCGGCGCTTCTGCTTGTTGCGACGCGACCTGCCACTACTGTCCCTAGTATCCGAATTACCAGGGTTCTTGGTCATGTTGTTGCTACGAGCAAGCCAGCTGTCTTCTCCCGTGCAAAAGCGGGTCATGAGTGTCATGAGTGCTACCATAGATTTCGGCTTTTCCTGTCCAAGGTGCCGGGCAAGCCACTCGTCACGGATATTGTGCTTGAAGGCTTCTAGGGCCTCGCCGTCCGGACAGTCGACTATTTGATTTTTCTTTGTTAGGAACTGTGTCTAGAATTGCCTGACTGATTCCTCTGGCTGCTGAATTACGTGACTGAGGTCATCGGCGTCTGGGGTTGCACATAAGTGCCCTGGAAATTGTCGAGGAATGCGGCTTCCAGGTCCTCCCAACAACTGATTGATCCTGTTGGCAAGCTATTAAGCCAATGCCGAGCTGGTCCTTTAAGCTTGAGTGGGAGGTATTTGATGGCGTGGAAATCATCGCCACGGGCCATGTGGATATGAAGGAGATAATCCTCGATCCATACCGTAGGATCTGTCGTGCCATCATATGATTCGATGTTTACGGGTTTGAAACCCTCGGGGATTTGATGATCCATTATTTCATCTGTGAAGCATAGTGGGTGTGAGGCGCCTCTGTACTGGGCTATATCACGACGTAGCTCCAATGAGCTTTGTCTACTGTGTTCGGCCCTACCGAATTTTTGGCCGGCGTGATGGTTACCGTCTCGAGTCGTGGGGCACCCACACAATCCGTAGATCGATCTTGTTTGCCTTGCCTTGTCCTCCAACATATCTCGCAGGTCCGGCACATTTTCCCGTGCCTTGGTACGGGGTGCGGCTTGAGTGGAGGGCCGAGAGGCCTCTCTGTCGCGGCCATGAGGTGGTCGATCGGTCGTATCGAGTGCAGGTGATGCAGGTTTAAGTGCTTCCTCCTCTAGTCGGGGTAGTAACCTGCGCCTTGGGTAGCTCTTGGAGGGGCATTCGAGTTTATGCTCTTCGGCCGCAAGGACTTCAGTCCATCTGTCGACTAGCAAATCTTGATCAGCTCTAAGCTGTTGCTGTTTTTTCTTGAGGCTTCTTGTCGTGACCATAAGCCTGCGTTGAAAACGCTCTTGCTCGACGGGATCCTCTGGCACGACAAATTCGTCGTCGTTGAGGCTTGCCTCATCTTCGGAGGGAGGCATATAATTATCGTCCTCGACCTCTCTATCTGCCGCTCTCTCATGAGGGCTGGTTTCTCCATCCTCCTGTGCTAAATCTTGCTGGAGGGGGTTTTCTTCGGCACTCTCCGGAGTATTTATTATCTCCCATGCTGGAATCACCGTATTTGTTTCGGCGGGATTTTGATCGGCGCTGCTGACGCCGGCGCTTAGGCTGTTTCTTGGAGGGGTCATCCTCCGCTGTTCCATCGCCATCTCCTTCTTTTGGGGTGTCCACCATGTATATGTCATATGACGAGGTGGCTTTCCAGGGCCTAATAGGCGCTAGTTCTTCATCGTCTCCTTCATCGGCGTCCATACCGTCGATGTCTTCGGAGTCGCAGTCGAGCATGTCGGTTAAATCATCGACGGTGGCTACAAAGTGGGTGGTGGGTGGGCTTTGAATTTCTTCATCGTCCGTACCCCAACCTTGCTGACCATAGTCCGGCCAGGGCTCTCCTGATAAAGAGAGAGACTTCAGTGTCTTTAGAATATCACCGAAAGGCGAGTGCTGAAAGATGTCCGCGGCAGTAAACTCCATGATTGGCGCCCAATCGGATTCGATCGGCAGGGGCGCGGAGGGTTCGGAGTCCGGAGAGGATTCCGGCTTCTTGGAGTCACGAGTCTCGCGGAGTGTGGGGCTGGTGTTCGGCTCGATCGCCGTTGGGATCGCAGCCCCCGAGACGGCGGCCAATCGCCCATCCTCGATCGGCGCAGTTGGCTCCGAATTAAAGGTCGAAGCCGATGTGGGTGCGGCCTCCAGGGCACTGTTCGGCGGCAGAGCTAGATCATGCTCGTCGTGACAGTGCGGCGCGCTCGGCAGTGGCTCGAATCCGTCGAAGATCAAGTCCCCGCGGATGTCAGTCGTGTAGTTTAAACTTCCAAATCTGACCTGACAGCCAGGGGCGTAGCTTTCGATCTGCTCCAGATGGCCAAGTGAATTGGCCCGCAGTGCGAAGCCACCGAAGACGAAGATCTGTCCGGGGAGGAAGGTCTCACCCTGGACTGCATCACTATTGATGATCATAGGAGCCATCGAGCCTGACGGCGGCGACATAGAGGAACTCTCAATGAAAGCACCAATGTCGGTGTCAAAACTGGCGGATCTCGGGTAGGGGGTCCCGAATTGTGCGTCTAGGCCGGATGGTAACAGGAGGCAAGGGACACGAAGTTTTACCCAGGTTCAGGCCCTCTTGATGGAGGTAAAACCCTACATCCTGCTTGATTGATATTGATGATATGGGTAGTACAAGAGTAGATCTACAACGAGATCAGAGAGGCTAAACCCTAGAAGCTAGCCTATGGTATGATTGTATGTTGTGTATGAATGTGTTGTCCTACGGACTAAAACCCTCCAGTTTATATAGACACCGGATAGGGTTAGGGTTACATAGAGTCGGTTACAATGGTAGGAGATCTACATATCCGTATCGCCAAGCTTGCCTTCCACGCCAAGGAAAGTCCCTTCCAGACACGGGACGAAGTCTTCAATCTTGTATCTTCATAGTCCAGGAGTCCGGCTGAAGGTATAGTCCGGCCATCCGGACATCCCCTAATCCAGGACTCCCTCAGGGACCCACCAGCGTCATGGCAGTACGCAAGCAAGTGCCTCTATAGTACAAGCCCAAAAATATGGTTCCTCCTAATGGTTGGACATCTGGGGCTCACGCCATTGTCAACGTAGTCAATAAACAAGAGAATTACACTACGAGCGGCTGACACCAGGGACCCAGCAAGTCACGTAGTTTTTTTTAGGAACAAGTAGTTGTTATTTATACTAGTTTTAGCGACAGATTAGGGTAACAACGGGGCTGTGCGGGGGCTGTGGCCCGTCTAGCCAGGGTTTTATTTATGTTTACCACATCATGAGCCCAGTTGTGTTTTTTTCTTGCTGAAAATGGGCTAGCTCGGTTCTATTTTTTTTAAGAAATACCCAAACAAGGCCTACTTGCTTTATCGGCCCTGCTGGGCTGCAAATCTTTCAAGACGAGGAGAGTTTCATTCGGTTTGCCCAGAAATGGGCTGTACATTTTTAAAACACATCAAACCGGGAATTAGTTTCAATTTTTTTTCATTACAAGATCTTAAATTCCATTGATTTTTATGCGTGGACAATTATTTGGATTTTATATTTATATAAATTATTTTTCAAAATAGTTTGAATGTGAATTGATATTTCTGAATTAAAAACAGTTGACCGCACCGAAATATGCAAAATTTCATATACTTTTTAACCGTGGCCACAATATGGGGTGTGATGCTAACAAAAAGAAGATGGGTCCAAAAAAATTCTTAAGAATTAGCAAATGGGATGTACATTATTAGAAATAATGGCAGATGGGTTGTATGCTGTTTTCCACATATTTGAGGCTGACTTGTGCGCCTACTACAGGTTGACGCGTATGCTTTCATAAAAAAAAGGTTGATACACATGCAACGCCCTGTCAACTTAGTCAACACACGAGAGCAGTGACTGTTGAATGTCCATCTAATGGCTGTCGTGCTTCTTCAATCTCTGCTCTTCATGCTCAAGCCGCTCAAACAAGCGCAGGCGGGACTGTCTGCTCCCTCCTCCCGCGGTCGGCTATGCTGCCGCGCAGGCCTCACGGCCCCACCGTACTCCCATCGCTAGCCTAGCCATTCCTCTACTCACCCACACATGCTGTTATTCTCCGGCGACGGCAAACGAACCAGTAAAACCCTCGTACTCCTCCGTGTGGGAAACAACTGCCGAGCATTCCCTGGCTCTGTGTCGTTCCCTTCCTAGGCCTCACCGTCGTCCACCGCCCTGGTGCTCTCGGTGCGGCCTGGTCAACGTGGTTAATGAACGACATCCATCGGAGGTGGACTGTACATGGAGAGGCTGACAACTGGGTCCACGGCCGCACGCAAGGAAATGCCTCCTTATTACACGCAAAATAATGATTCCTCCACCTGATAGCTAGGACTCACAGGAAGGGCCTCTGTATTTCGTGAAAAAAACGTTCCCCCCGCTGACAGGTCGGACCCACCAGCTATATCTTCGCACGCAAGGAAGTGCCTCCTTATTATGCCCAAAAAAATGAATACCCCCCTGCTAGCTGGGACCCACCATATTGTTGGGCTGACTTGTGGGCCTATTAAGTTGACAGGGACGGAGAGCTTTGTCAACTTAGTCAATACTCCAGTGACCGTATGATGTCCATCCAACGGCCATAGTGCTTCTTCAACCTCTGGTCTTCTTGCTCCAGTCGCCCAAAGCAACGCTGGTCGCGCCGCCTGCTCCTGCCTCCCGTGGCCGGCTGTGCTACCGCGGAGGCCTCACCGCCCCCATACTACTCCCACCGCTGGCCAGGCCATCCCTCCACTCATCCACACCCCCAGTTATTCTGCGGCGACGGCAGCCTCACACCGCAGCCGAACCAGTGAACGCTTGTACTCCTCTCCGCGTGGGCATCCACTGCCGCGTCTTGCATGGCTCCGCGTCATCCCCTTCCTAGGCCTCACCATCATCCACCGCCGTGGTGCTCTCGGCGTGGCATGGTCAATGTGGTCAACGACCGACTTCCATCGGAAGAGTACTGTACGTGGAGAGGCTGACAACTGGGTCCACGGCAGCCGCAAGGAAGTGCCTCCTTATTACGCGGAAAATAATTATTCCTCCACCTGACAGCGGGGACCCACCGGATGGGCCACCAGTATTTTGCGAAAAAAATCATTTCCCTCGGACTGCCGGGACCCACCGGACGGGCCACCGTATTTCGTGAAAAAAACGTTCCCCCCGCTGTCAGCTCGGACCCACCGGAAGTGCCTCCTTATTATGCACACAAAAATGAATACTCCCCCGGCTAGCTGGGACCCACCTTGCTGGGAGGCTGACTTGTGGGCTTACTAAGTTGATGGGGACAAAGGGCTTTGTCAACTTAGTCAATATGAACGATTCTAGCTCCAGTGATCGTACGATGTCCATCCAACAACCGTAGTGCTTCTTCAACCTCTGGTCTTCTTGCTCCAGCCGCCCAAAGCAGCGCCGGTCGTGCTGCATGCTCCTGCCTCCCGTGGCCGGCTGTGTTGCCGCAGAAGCCTCACCGCCCCCTACTATTCCCACCGCTGCCCAGGCCCTGCGGCGACGGCAGCCTCACACCACAGCCGAACCAGTGAACCCTCGTAGTCCTGTCCGCGCGGGCTTCCACTGCTGCGTCGTCCCCTTCCTAGGCCTCGCCGTCGTCCACCGCCGTGGTGCTCTCCGCGCGGCGTGGTCAATGTGGTCAAGGAATGACTTCCATCAGAAGAGTACTGCACGTGGAGAGGCTGACAGCTGGGTCCATGGCCACAGCCCAGTTTTTTTGTGATTTGCCAAGTAAGTCGCTTTGTCAGGCCTGTTGGGCTGCAAATCTTTCAAGACGAGAACAGCTTTCATTCGTCTGGCCGAGAAAATGGCCCATCAGTAATGAGAAATGGGTTGTACATTTTTAAAACACATCAAACCGGCAATTAGTTTCAAATATCTTTTTTCATTTCAAGATTTTAAATTACATTAATTTTTATGCGTGGAGAATTTTTTGGATTTTATATTGATATGCATTTATTTTTAAAATTAGTTTGAATGTGAGTTGAAATTTCGGGATTAAAAACAGTTCGGACCGCACCGAAATATGCAAAATTTCGTATAATTTTTTAACCGTTGCCACAATATGGGCTGTAATGCTAACAAAAAGAATATGGGCTCCAAAAAAACCTTAAGAATTAGCAAATGGGCTGTAAATTATTAGAAATAATGGTAGATGGGTTGTATGTTGTTTTCCACAGATTTGAGGCTTCCCTAAAAAAAGCTTGACGCACAAGCACTGACTGTTGGATGTCCATCCAACGGCCGTCGTGCTTCTTCAATCTCTGCTCTTCCTGCTCCAGCCGCTCAAACAAGTGCCGACGGGACTGCCTGCTCCCTCCTCCTCGCGGCCGGCTGTCCTGCCGCGCAGGCCTCACCGCCCGACTGTACTCCCATCACTGGCCTAGCCATCCCTCTACTCACCCACACATGCTGTTATTCTCCGGCGATGACAAACGAACCAGTAAACCCTCGTACAGTCGTACTCCCCTCTGCGTGGGAAACAACTGCCGAGTCTTCCCTGCCTCCGTGTCGTCCTCTTCCTAGGCCTCGTCGTCATCCACCGCTCTGGTGCTCTCAGCGCGGCGTGGTCAACGTGGTCAAGGAACGACTTCCATCGAACATGGACTGTACGTGGAAAGGCTGACAGCTAGGTCCACGGCAGCAGCAAGGAAGTGCCTCCTTATTACGCGGAAAATAATGATTCCTCCACCTGACAGTTGGGACCCACTGGACGGGCCACTGTATTTCGCGAAAAAAAAATTTCCTCTGATTACTGGGACCCACCAGCTACATCTTCGCACGCAAGGAAGTGCGTCCGGGCAAAAAAACGATTCGCCCCCTGACTGCTGGGACCCACCAGCAACATCTTCGCAGGCAAGGAAGTGCCTGACAGGCGGGACCCACCTGGTCAAAGCGTACGTAGCGTTGTCATTCTGGTCGCGAACGTGTACGTACATACTGGTCAATGTAGAGGCGCGCACGTGTCGTAGTAGAGGCGTGCACGTGTCGTAGTAGAGGCACGCACGTAGAATGTACACGTATGTACGGCGGCCATGGTGCAAGAAAGAAAATACGGCCACGTATGTGTACATACGGGCGGGGCTCGAGCGCCTACTCGCGCATACGTACGGCCAGGGCTCGTGTACATGGCTGGGTCGGAACAGAGAAACAGCATCGTCGTCATGTTCATGGGGAGGCAACGGAATGCGTCGTGTTCATGGGGAGGCAACGGAATGTGTCATGTTCATAGGGAGGCAACGGAATGCGACGTGTTCATCGGGAGGGCTTGGATGGAAACGAGGCCTGGCGTACCGCAGAACAGAGGAAACAGCCTTGTGTTCGACCGGCCACATTCGAAACGGGATCCTGTTCACCGGGAGGGGTCTGGCGTACCGCAAAACAGAGGAAACGGACCTCATATGGTCGAAACGGGGGTCCTATTCATCGGGAGGGGTGTGGCGTACCGCAAAACGGACGAAACGGACCTCCTACAGTCGAAACGGGGGTCCTGTTCATCGGGAGGGGTGTGGTGTGCCGCAAAACGTAGGAAACGGACTTCTGTTGGAGCGCTACGGTCGAAACGGGGGTCCTGTTCATCGGGAGGGGTGTGGCGTACCACAAAACGGGACTCCATGAGATACTGTTCATCTCCACCGTCAACCCCCTCCAGCCTCCACGAGCTACTGTTCATCCACCGTCGACCTCCTCCAGCCTCCACCTGCGACTTTTCATCCACGGGCTCCTGTTCATCCATCCTCCACCGCGCGCTACTCCACCGACTACTGTTCAACCAGCCCTCTCCACGGGCTCCTGTTCAACCACCCCTCCTCGAGCTACTGTTCATCCTGCCCTCCACCGTCTATTGTTCATCCTGCCCTCCACGGGGTGGTCCTGTTCATCCATCCCTCCACGGGGTCCTGTTCATCCAGCCCCAACCGGCTCGATCGATCGGGGTCTTGTTCATCTAGAGGCAACACCACGGGGTCCTGTTCATCCACCCCCACCGGGAACTGTTCATCCAACCCCCCCCCCCTCCCCCCCGCAACACTCACTGTTCATCCAGAAGCGGCATTGATCGGCTTCAGTTAGCAGTAGTAGTGAAGGAATCGCTCGATCGAGTTCAGTTAACAACCATCGATCGATCGCTCGGGTTCAGTAACGCATAGCCTGTAGTGCAATCGCTCGGGTTCAGTTAGATCCCAACGCCTTGCTCGGGTTCAGTTAGAGACAACGCCTCACACACACGCGCGTATGTGTACGAGAGAAACGCGCATCGCTCGGCCCCCGACCTCCCACCGTAACTGGGAACTCCCCGAAATTTTCCTCGCCCTCGCTTCTACCACGGTTTTTTCCGTCATGGACGGCCCAAAGAATGTCATGCAGGTGCGTCTCCGGCCCGTACAGGACGAAAAGCCCATTTTCTGTCATGATTTTTTGTCATAGAAGTAGGAGCCCACCACATCTATGATGATACCGGGTTTTGTCACAATTATCGTCATAGAAGTGTCATATGTATGACAGGAAAAAAATTCGTTCGGCCCAAAATGTCACGGATGTGTCTTTCTTTTTAGTGCAAAAATTAATGGCCAGTCAATTTACACGCAGAGTACTAGTACAACACTACCCTTAGGAATTGAATACCTTAATTAAGCCACTCATGAAAATAATAACTTAATTAATTAGCTGCGCGGTGACCTCCACCCATCAGACAAAGAAGCCCGATGCAGCGGCATGCTAAGACAGCAAGGTCGAGGAGCAATGCTTAGTGCGGCCGCCACCTGAAGTTCGACCTCCACTATCCCGCCATCGACCGCGATGGATATGCTTGAATCACGCCGCCATTGACCTCGATGGTTAGGCTCCTCCTATCTCCCGCCGTAGACCAAGGATTGACCTCCTATGACGCCGCGACCGCCCACCGACCGAGGATTGACCTCTTCTTCGGTAGCCGCTACCTAGGCCGCCGCCGCCATCTCTATATGTGGAGCGGCTATTTTATATTTTGACGTATATCCGCAGAGCGGCTATTTACATGGTATCACTGTAACTCAATTATATGTATAGGGTAGTACATCACATACGGTTATGTAACGGCAACCATGTCTCACCTACGTTGTCTTCTCAGAAGGTTTGGTGCGGAAATCGTGTGTGACGTTGTAATACCTAACACAAACGACATGTATAAACAGTGTGTCGTATACAACATATAGTGCCATAAGTAGTTCCCGACCGTTAGCTTATCCCCATAGTTTCCCCATTTCCCCCAAATCCCTAGATAGCCTCCAAATTCCCTCGCGTGGTGCTGACATTGGGGGAATGTGGACGAGTGGTGCTGATGGTTTCGGTGTGGCTGCTCCTGCTCGTATTGCCGCCACGACGGCGGTCGCCACCGAGCACTTGCCTAAGGTAATCAAAAGGCAGGTGTACTATGGATCTGAATCATCTTGTCAGGTTCCAATCTATCCCGGTCTTTTTTAGCATGGCCGAAGTAGCTACTTGTTGAATCCGTCCTGAATGCCCCCCCCCCCAGGAAAGTGATCTGTCGCCGGATCCAAAGCATGACTCCAGACTCCCGCAACACGAGTTTGACTCCGAGTTTTGTGCCACCGAGAAGTACCAAAAGCTGAGTTGTGTGCACGGGCACAGTCCCGCTTGACGTGTATGCACGGAGGGATTTGACATTGGCAAGTGGTTTCTCAGTTGCCCCTTAGAGTTTAGTGCTAAGTTCATCATTTTACTTGAGTTAATGCCACCGCTCATCTTGAATACTATTTAACATTGGCAGGGATATGAGGCTTGTGCCTTTGTTAAGTGGCTGGATGAAGAATGGCATGGGAGGGCTCGGAGTGTTATCACCAAGCTCGTAGAAGATAACATCAAGCTGAAGAAGAAATGGGCTGATCTGGAATGTACAATCAGTACGATGAAGCAAGAAAGAAT
Source organism: Triticum monococcum (assembly GCA_034509565.1). NCBI lineage: Eukaryota > Viridiplantae > Streptophyta > Magnoliopsida > Poales > Poaceae > Triticum > Triticum monococcum. The sequence continues at coordinate 106,782,262 of CM067844.1, forward strand.
CAATCACAGATAATAGATAAAAGCAAGAGACAAGAAGGAACTAGCATTTGTAGTTGTGGTTGTCGCATTAGCCATGTTCTATGCACTGTTTGCGATGATGATTGGGGGTTTTGTTTGACAGTATGCACATATAGGTCCTATGCCATTGATGTTACGCAAAGATTCGTGCATATATTTTCCTTTGTCTTTTTTCTTTTCCTTTGTAGTTTGATTATTACTGGCTTTATCAATAAGAAGAGCTCAATGTATTGCTTGCCAACTGTCCTACTCAGTTCATACCAGTACTGGTGCATAATCCCAAAACTCGTTCCTTGTTTTCGTCCTAAAAAAAGAAACCAGCCAATAGGGGTCCTGCGCAACCCCGGGAATTTGGAGCGACCGGGTACAAATAATTGCGGTTGATTATATCAATGATTAGATAATACGTCAACCCTGCTTTAATTGGCATTTCCTCTTCTCTGCATACCCCGCCTAAGTGTCCACCATCTTCATCGTCCCCGGCAGGCCGCGCTACACACTGTCACACACTCTGCAATCTCACTTTCCCGCAGTTTTTATATGACCACATCCATGTCGAGCGACAGCGAGGACGACAGTTCGGCCGTAGTCTGGCGCCCGATGATAGGTTAACATAGAAATCATCCCGCTCGTCTTCCATGAGTATGGCGTCGAGCCCAGACCTCAATTATATCCGGATCATGGAAGGGACGCCGCCTCTGGAGTCGTCAAACGACAACTAGACGGATGAGGAGCCGTCGGAGGACGAAGAAGAGGATGATGATGAGGAGGAGGAATGGTCTAACAAGGAGGAGGAAGAGGACGTTAGCAACGACAATGACGACGGCGGTGGAAATGAAAATCCAACAGTCAGCGGCAAGAAGCGTCCTCGCGAAGACGATGTCATGGGGTCATCCAACAACAACAAGAATGACTAAATAAAGCAGACTGTATATATCTATGTTTCCGTTCACTCATATTAATTTGTTATCTCTGTTTATCCTGTCAATCTCATCGCAGACGGTTAGTAATACGTATTCGACAGAGATCTTCTACATTATAGCCCATAGGTTGGTTTGTTGAACTGTGTGCCCTGACGAGCACACAATTCACAAAAAAAAGATAGTATGGGTTGTCTATAATGATCACACACAATTCTGATCACTGACCTGTTTTCTGGGTATCACACACATCTTGTTACGCCGAATCATTTGTGTTCACCTCGATCATCGCAAATGGTTCATCGAAGCGAACTGTATGCCGTCAGGGATCTCCTTGTACATGTTTGCCATTGAGTTGTGGTATTTCTTCTTGGTGGCATACACATCCAAGTCATCTTCATGTTCCTTTGGGGCATTGATTAGCTTGGCCCATTCATTAAATGTGGACTGGTACCTAGTACCCTGAGACATCCAAACTATCCTCCCATCTGGATAGAAGTGGGCAGTGGAGTAGAACTTCATGATCAACTCATCATTCCATTTGGTGAGCTTTTGTCCAACGAATTCATCTACTCCACAAGCCTTAAAGCTGTCATACACTCCAGGGAAGTGATCTTCATTTTCCCGGATGAACTCCCAGTCCACCCATTTCATGTCACACACTATGGGCTTCTTGTCAAGCAGAATGGTCTCATAGAAATCTTCTTGTTCCTTTGTGTGGAACCTGTAGTCAACTGCAGTCCTCCTCCTAACAGCATAGGGATCAGACTGTCTCCACAACCTCAATCCTGCATCTTTCCTGATGTGCATGTCCTCAGCGACTAGGTGAGCATCATTGTGGTCAGGAATATTGGGCTTCAACTTCCTCAAGACAAGAGAATCATCTTCTTCTTTGTTCTGGTGGCTGCCTTGGGCAAGTTGTTTGATGTGCTCCTGCTTCCCTCATCAGAAGTGCTAGAGGGACAAGTTCCCTCACTCATATGAACCTACTCCTCAAACTTGTTATGGCTGTCACTTTGATCAGACATCTTGCAGGCAAACTGCTAGTAGACCCTGTGAATAGGTTGTAGATGAAGTAGAGTAGATGAGCATCACAAAGTGCAGATTTTTTGCAACAGATGACATAAAAACTTAGTTTTAGTTCTTCACAGAAAGCATTTCGGATCTACCGATTTGTAAACTCGGTGATACCGAAGCAGCTTTTGGAACCTAAACTAGTGAACTTGGTCAGACCGAGTCATAGTTCGGTGGCACCGAGACTACTAGGGTTTCACAGAGAATCGAACTCGGTCACACCGATTTGCAATTTTCGGTCAGACTGAAACCGCATGTGCAAAGGCCTAAGCCAAATCGGTGAGACCGATTTCTACAACTCAGTCGGTCTGAGATGAGTTCGGTGGAGACCTAACCCTAAATTTTCAAATCAAATCTAATCTACGGGATGCTTTCGCTGGACAGGATAATTTCATGCATGGAAAGAATCATGGAAAAGCAATGTGCTACGAATCAGAGTTAAGGAATAGCACAAAGATCAAGTTCATACCCTACTTCGGCGGTGAACTTGCTACGGCAGCAACGGCGGGGCAGATTGCCGTTGACGGCGGCGAAGACCAGCGGCGGGAGGTCACTGGCGGCGAGAGGAAGATCCGAAGACCCAAGGAGGCAGAGCAGGTCACGCGCGGGTGAAAGGTTTCGGAAAAATGTCCAAAATTTGACCCGTCAGTATATATAACTTGACCTTGTCGGTGTGACCGAGTGGAACAACTCGGTGGCACCGAGATGCAGAACTGCAAGCGGTTACTGCAACTCGGTGTGACCGAAAAGTTCTAATCGGTTGCACCGAGATTGAAAACCTAGATCAACTTAGTGATCTCGGTGTGACCGAAATGGATGATTCAGTCATACCGAAGTGCACAAAGAGGTTTTGGACATTTAAGTCTATGACGAATCGGGGAATCCGAGTGCTCCTCACATAGAGTGGTTCGAATCCGACTTGATCAAACTTTGTGATGTAGCATGAATAGAGTTTGAGACGAGAAAAGCATAGATAGCTAGAGGGAGTTCTTAGGCATTCTTGTCCATCCATTTGACAAAAGAGAAAAAGCCAACCAATCAAAGCAACAAATGGATGTCCTTGAATGAGTAAAGTATGCAACCAACATGCTCACACAATAAGATGGCAAGATAAATATGTGACAAAGTATGCACAAACACTCTAGCATCTACCAAGCAATTTGGCGATGACTAGGTCATCTATATATGAGTATATTGACTTAGGAGTCAAATGAGAACATTTGATCGCAGGTCATACTCATCGTTTAAGCACAAGTGGGGATGCCACTTTTACATAAAGCATTGTTGTCTTCACATCATTAAAGTTTCTTTAGCTCAATTGATTAGAGTAAAGCTCCCCCTAGATGTGATATCCCCCCTTAAGAGGGATGAACTAACCTTGGGTTTTGTCGATGATGACTTCATGTAGGTGTTGAAGATGTAGATGCTCAATGTTGATGTAGATCCTTTGGAGCAATCCTTTGAAGTGCGTTGCACTTTCAATACCTACACGGGTTAGTACCACAAGGAACAAACAAGGATATCCATAGACATAGAGTGATATTCACATGAGATGATGTCCATGAATGCATTAGGTTACCTTGTCCCTTGTCTTACCAACAATAGGGTTTGTGACTCCTTGAACTAGTGCAAGATATGGAAGTTGTTTGCACTTGTCCTCGCCAAAATGATATGAGTGAAGTGTGTTGGCGGAGTCACCCTCAAGAACTCTCTAGTTCTTCTTCTTTGGGATCCACACCATCTTGATGGGAATCCTTGGAGTTGTAGTCATACTTGATGAAGTAGAACTTGATGTAGTCTTGGGAACCCACTTGACCAAGGCTTTGGGAGCTTCTTCAAATGCATCAATCTCCTCTTGAAGCTTGTCCTTGCCTTTTTGCTTGTGGTCTTGTGGTGTAAGATCATCTTGAGCTTGTGTTCCTTGGAAAGAAGTAGGATCATACTTCTCTTGTTGAGGAACAAATTTCGTCTTGGGGTATTGATCTTCAACTCCATTGGCATTGAACTTTCGTTCAAAACCAACACCTTGATTCTTCCGGTGTCTTCCTTGCTTGTGTACAATTTCCTCAAATTGCTTACTTCCGGCAAGGCTCTTGTAAACAGCTTTCTCTATAATTCCCTTCAATAAGCTATTTTCTTGCTCAAGTGTAATTGGGCTAAGATAATCATTAGTGGAATCAAGAGAACTACTAGAAGCAACATCATTGGGTTTAGCATGATTATTGTTACTACTAGAAGAAGAATCTTTCTTACTCTTGTTGCTAGATTTAACTTGTGGCATGTAAGTAGACAAAAGTAAACCCTTGGCAATGTAAGAGGAACTTTTCTTGCGAAGATCATCATTGATCGCTTTTAAGAACCCATGCTCTTGCTCAAGGTTGAGCTTTTCGAAGCGTAACTTCTCATGAGTCTTTAAAAGCTCTCGATGATTTTCCAAGGTAGTTTCATGAGCTAACTTGAGAGTGTTTAGCTCTTTAGTTAGACGCTCAATCTCCTTCTTATCATTGTCATTCGTTTTGTCTTGATTAGCATTATTAATAGCAAGTTCATCATAGTTTTCATCACTAGAATTGTCAACAAGTAAATCATCATCACCTAGCAAGTCATCTTCATCACTATTGAAATCACCATACTCGGGGTGTGATACCTTTGGGAATTTAGCCATGAACCATCTTCCAATCCCTTCATTTGATGACTCAAATATGTCGTAGGAGTTGGTTGACACAAGTGCTAGACCGGCAACACCTTCATCTTGAGTATATTCGGAGTCGGAGTGATAACTTCTCTTGGAGTGATCGTCGGAGTCGGAGACGGATACCCATTCACCAACGTGAGCTTGATGTCTTCGTTTTGTGTAGCCCCTCGATGATTTGTCCTTCCTTTCTGAATCCTTGCTTCTCCGTGATGTTCTTCATTCATAATGGTCATCTCTACTCTTTCTCTCTCTTGGTGGTGATTCTTCTCTCCTACTCCTTCTTTTGGGAGAACCTTCTCTTCTTTTGTAGGGAGTTGTACACTCATTGGAGTAGTGTCCGGGTCTTCCACAATTGTAGCAATTACGTTCATGACTTGAAGATCTTTTGTCATTGTAGGACCTTGACTAGGAACTTCTTTCCTTGCTTCTACTCTTGTAGAACTTGTTGAAGTTCTTCACCGTTAGGCTTAATTCTTCATTGAAGTTTTGTTTCTCACTTGATGATGTGGGAGCATCACATGAGGCTTTGTAAGCACCACTTGACTTGTTGTGAAGCTCTTCCATATCCTTGAGTGACATCTCATGAGCAACAATCCTTCCAATGACTTCCGTTGGCTTGAGATCTTTGTAACTGGGCATCATTTAGATCAATGTGCACACGGTATCATATTTTCCATCCAAGGATCTTAGGATCTTCTTGATGATGAATCTATCGGTCATCTCTTCACTTCCTAAGCCGGCAATCTCATTTGTGATGAGAGCAAGCCTAGAGTACATTTCAGCGAGACCTTCACCATCCTTCATTTTGAACTTGTCAAGTTGACTTTGAAGCACATCCAATTTGGTTTCCTTGACGGAGTCGGTACCTTCGTGCATATCAATCAAAGTATCCCAAATTTCCTTTGCATTCTCAAGACGGCTGATTTTATTGAATTCTTTGGGGCACAATCTGTTAAAGATAATATCACAAGCTTGAGCATTGTATTGAAGCATCTTCAACTCTTACGCGCTAGCCTCATGGTTCGGTTCCCTCCCATCAAAGAATTCACCATGCAAGCCAATAAACACAATAGCCCAAATGGCGGGGTTATGTCCAAGAATATGCATTTTCATCTTATGTTTCCAACTAGCAAAATTAGTACCATCAAAATAAGGACCTCTATGGTGGTAATTTCCCTCACTAGACGCCATACTCTCCTAGGTTGTGAAACCAAGGCTATGATCACCAAAGCTATGGAAATCAAGGCAAATGGAGACCAAAGCTCTGATACCACTTGTAGGATCGAAAGTGTTGGAAATATGAGCAATTTACCAAATGATTTTATTGACAGAAATACTAGATAAAGCATGACTAATATAGTAGAGATAAAACAAGTCATGCATTCTAACAGAGAGAAGGTAAATAGCTTCTGCATATATGAACCGTATCCTATCATATCTAAAGCAGATAGTATAGCAAGTAGCATATATGAAGTAGAACCTATCATGTGTAGGACAAGGACTAGAACAAGGAACTGTGGCAGAACCTTTAACAGGAAAGATAAGAACACGTACGGGACAGCAGCAGCAAAAGCGCTGGACTTGGGGTCGGTGTCCTCGCCTGCCATGTCGTCGAGGAGGTCGTGGATGTCGGGGAAGAAGTCGTCGTCGGGGAAGTACTCGTCGGCGATCGGATCATCCGTGATGAAGCAGCCAGTAGTCGCGCTAAGCGCTCCCCAAAAACCTTATCACCCTTCTCCCGTACAGGACTCAAAAGGTGCGGTCTTGGAGGCCTACTGTCCCGACCTGTGGTGCACGCCGCAAGACGGGATGGGGAAGAACGTAGCAGCAGCGCAGTGGTCGGAACTTTGTGGCGAGAGGAAGAGGAGCTTCTGTTGTGTCTCTCTGGAGAGGAGCGACCTCTCTTATATAGGCACGGGAGAAGGACGCGAAGAGGCTGCAGCAGGAGGTGAAGCAACGAAGGGAGACGAAGTGAACAGGCAGCGGCCGAAGAGGCGCTTCGTTCGAATTGAGTGTCCACTATAGAAAACGTTTCAACTCCCACATGACCTTTCGTATACCCATCGTGCGTGGCAAAAATTTAGATATCGGCTCGGCTCATTCCCGCAACCCGCGGTGCGTCGTGACAAGGCGTGGCGTGGCGAGGCGGGCGGCGGAGGAGGAGCGCGCGTGGATATCCCTCTTGTTCTCATGCTCGTACAAGTGGGGAAAGAACCTCCCTTATAAGGAGGTCCAACTCCCACTAAACTAGCAATGTGGGATTAAACTTTAGTAGTATCCCTTGCCTTGCACAAATGGGCTAAGTGGGCCTCTAGGATTTATTAGGAATTTCTAAAATAGTTATTGGGCTGCCCAAAATAGCAAAATAGACTAAATTCCAATAATCCCCCACCAGATCCCAGAGGCACACAAAAATTTGCCTTTGGTTCCAAAACACTGTTTTATATACCGGTACTGCAGTGGAGACTGTTAAGTTGAACTTCCACCTAGAACTCTATGCTACACTAGTAAGCAACTTGAACAGTGGACTGGGCCTTCAACTGCAAGTTTTCTGCGAATCTAGCTTCACATAAAGCCTTGACCGATACGTGGCTACCGTGGATCTTCCCCGCGGGTGGAGCTTATGTGTCATACTCCGTGACCTTTCATGAGTTTACTAGAGAGAACCCTACTCTCATAGATTGCGACGTTTGATAATCAGACTCATATAGGTGTGTTCTTCAAAAGATGTTATGCAGGATAACATCTCTGCTTAAATAAGCCACTTAGAACACATTAAGATATACATCAACCTGCCATGCAGATTAGGAGAGTATTGCATCTTCATGGAGTGGTATTGTGAATAGTAAGGATACTCTCCTCTCAGTTGACCAACAGCTTGTCTTCCACATCTAATTCACGGGATCTCCGATCACAAAGAATAGGTTACCACTGTGAACAACTCATATTGTGGGTCTCATACCCATCTCCCTCGATGCATTATCTATCAGATTACGTGATAGACCCTTGGTAAAAGGATCTGCCAGATTTTTAGACGTTTGGATATAATCCAACGTAATAACTCCGAAGTTTTTCATTTTCCTGACAGACTTTAACCTTCTCTGAACGTGTCTTGATGACTTCATGTTATCCTTTGAGCTGCTCACTTTCGTGATCACAGTTTGATTGTCGCAGTTCATAAGGACACCCAGTACAGGTTCCTCAACAACCGGCAAGTCATTCAAGAGCCGGCGAAGCCAATCTGCTTCAACCGTAGTTGTATCTAGTGCTGTGAGTTCTGCTTCCATTGTTGACCTCGTTAAGATGGTCTGCTTGCAAGACTTCCAAGAAACAGCGCCACCTCCATGAGTGAATACATAACCGCTCATGGCCTTTATCTCATTAGCATCTGAGATCCAATTTGAGTCACTATGCCCTTCAAGCACCTTTGGGTGCCCGGTGTAGTGAATTCCATAATTTGCAGTGCCTTTCAAATAACGTAAAACTCTCTCTAGAGCTTTCCAATGTACATCTCCTGGTTTTGAGACAACCCGACTCGATTTGCTAACAGCAAAAGAGATGTTAGGTCTTGTAGCACTTGCTAAGTACATAAGCGAGCCAATAATCTGAGAATATTTCAATTGATCTCTAGCAATTCTTCGATTCTTTCGAAGTAACACACTCGCATCATATGGTGTTGGAGAGGGCTTGCAGTCACTATAGCCAAAGCGACTCAAGATCTTTTCCACATAGTGAGATTGAAGCAATGTAATCCCACCATCATCATCTCTCAACAACTTGATGTTCAGAATGACATCAGCCACTCCTAAATCCTTCATCTCAAAACAACGAGATAGGAAATCCTTGACCTCCTTAATAACATTCAGATTTGTTCCGAAAATCAGTATGTCATCAACATACAAGCACAGGATAACTCCCTCGCCCCCACCATGGCGATAGTACACACATTTGTCAGCTTCGTTCACAACAAAGCCTGCAGCTGTTAAAGTTCTTTCAAACTTCTCATGCCACTGTTTGGGTGCTTGCTTAAGTCCATACAAAGACTTCAGCAACTTGCACACTTTCCCTTCCTGGCCATCTAGTACAAAGCCATCTGGTTGTTCCATATAAATTTCCTCGTCCAACTGTCCATTTAGGAAAGCAGTCTTAACATCCATTTGATGAATGAGAAGACCATGCGAGGCAGCTAGTGAAAGTAGAACTCGAATAGTGGTCAGTCGAGCCACAGGTGAGTAAGTATCAAAGAAGTCTTCACCTTCCTTTTGGGTATAACCCTTAGCCATGAGCCGAGCCTTGTACTTCTCAATAGCACCATCAGGCCTAAGCTTCTTCTTGAATACCCATTTGCATCCTATAGGTTTGCACCCATAAGGACGATCAGTTATCTCCTAGGTTTCATTCGCCAAGATGGAATCCATCTCGCTATGAACCGCTTCCTTCCAGTAGTCAGCATCTTCAGATGCATAGGCCTCTGAAATAGAACTGGGAGTGTCATCTATGAGATACACAAGAAAATCATCACCAAAGGACTTTGCAATCCTTTGTCTCTTGCTCCTAGTAGGAACTTCATTGTTCTCCTCCACAGGACTTTCAAAGTGTTCTATCGAAATGGCAGGTTTGGTAATTGTAACTGGTTCCTGATTCGATGAACTAGGCATCTCCTGATTAGATGAGGTAGCCATATCCTTCATGGGAAAGATATCTTCAAAGAAAGTCGCATCATTCAACTCCATGATCGTACCGACATGCATGTCAGGTACCTCAGATTTTACAACCAAGAATCTATAGCCAATGCTATGAAAAGCATATCCCAGGAAAACACAATCCACAGTCTTTGGTCCAAGCTTCCGCTTCTTTGAAATTGGAGCATTGACTTTCGCCAAACAACCCCATGTTCGCAGACAAGAGAGTTTTAACCTTTTCTTCTCACATTCCTCGAATGGAGTTATCTCTTTGTTCTTTGTGGGGACTCGGTTCAGGACATGACATGTTGTCAATATTGCCTCCCCCACCATGCCTTGGAGAGACCCGATGTATCTAACATGGCGTTAACCAAATCAGTTAGAGTACGGTTCTTTCTTTCGGCCACCCCATTTGACTGAGGTGAGTAGGGAGGAGTCCTCTCATGGATTATACCATGTTCCGCACAAAAAGCATCAAACTCTTTGGAAAAATACTCTCCACCACGGTCAGACCTAAGCCTCTTGATTTTTCGATCAAGTTGGTTTTCCACTTCAGCTTTATAGATCTTGAAAAAGTTCAAAGCCTCATCCTTAGATTTCAGAAGATACACACGGCAGTATCTAGTGGAGTCATCAATTAACGTCATGAAATATTTCTTTCCACCTTTTGTCAACACACCATTCATTTCACATAGATCTGAATGTATGAGCTCTGGTGGTGCAAGATTTCTTATTTCCGCAGTTGTGTGAGACTTATGAGGTTGCTTAGCTTGCACACACACTTGACACTTAGATCCCTTGACGGTGGTGAAACTAGGGATTAAGTTCAACTTCGCTAGTCGCGACATGCAACCAAAGTTAACATGACAAAGTCGTGAATGCCACACATTGGATTCACTATTGTTACAAATATGATTAACAACTTTATTGCAAACGTCTGATAAGGATAAACGAAACAAGCCTCCTGACTCATAGCATTTACCAACAAAGGTTCCATACTTGGATATTACAAATTTATTCGACTCAAAGACAAGCTTGTAGCCATCTCTACACAGAAGAGATCCGCTAACAAGATTTTTATTGACGGAGGGGACATAATGCACATTCTTCAGCCGCACGATCTTCCCCGAAGTAAACTTCAGATCGACCGTGCCAACACCACGAACAGAAGCACTTGAACCATTGCCCATCAGCACGGTTGAAGTCCCTGCAGTCTGATAAGATGAAAACATGTAAATATCACCGCATACATGCACATTAGCACCCGTGTTAATCAACCAGTCAGGAGAATGACATACTGAAAGAATAGTGGGAAATATACCATACCTAGCATCCTTCATGTCAGTGTCTCCAATGACAACATTAGCGGTCTTGCCGCCTTTCCCAGGATGACGCTTGTCATAGCGATTAGGGCAACTAGGAGCCCAATGATCAGGATCCCCACACACATGACGAGCACCTTTCTTCTTGCCATTCTTCTTCTTGAAGTTCGTGTGTTGCACAGCCTTGTTCTTCCCATCAAACTTTGCTTTTCCATCAAACTTGCCCTTGTTCTTGAACTTGTAGGGCTGGAAGTTCTGCTTCTGTACCACATTGGCACTAGATCCTCCCTCAATACCTCGAGCACGTGTGTCCTTTTATCTCGCCTTTTCTTCCACATCAAGAGTGCCAATGAGATCCGGGATGGAAAACTCCTGCCTCTTATGCTTCAGCAAGGTAGCAAAATTCCTCCATGAAGGAGGAAGCTTAGTGATGATACCTCCGGCAACAAACTTGTCCGGTAGCATACAACTGAAGTGCTCAAGTTCTCTAGCAAATGACTGTATCTCATGAGCTTGCTCAACCACGGAGCGCTCTTTAGTCATCCTGTAATCATAGAATTGCTCCATGATGTACAGCTCAGTGCCAGCATCCGAGACCCCAAACTTGGCCTCGAGTGCATCCCACATATCTTTTCCATTATCAATTGACGCATAAGCATCAACTATGTTCTCACCAAGGACACTCAAGAGAGCAGCCTTAAACAGAGTATCCATTTTTTGAAAAGCTTTTGCCTGTTGAGCATCAAGCTCTCCTTCAGGTTTGCCGAGAGTGGCGTCATAGCAACTCATGGTTTGAAACCACAAGACTACTCTCACGCGCCACCTCTTATAGTGGATACCCTCAAACATAGGAGGTCTCATGGAAGCAGCAAAACCACTTGGGGTAAATTGCCTATGATAAGGTTTTTGGAGTGTTGGAAATATGAGCAATTTACCAAATGATTTTAGTAACAGAAATACTAGATAAAGCATGACTAATATAGTAGAGATAAAACAAGTCATGCATTCTGACAGAGAGAAGGTAAATAGCTTCTGCATATATGAACCGTATCCTATCATATCTAAAGCAGACAGTATAGCAAGTAGCATATATGAAGTAGAACCTATCACGTGTAGGACAAGGACTAGAACAAGGAACTGTGGCAGAACCTTTAACAGGAAAGACAAGAATACGTACGGGACAACAGCAGCAGAAGCGCTGGACTTGGGGTCGGTGTCCTCGCCTGCCATGTTGTCGAGGAGGTCGTGGACGTCGGGGAAGAAGTCATCGTCGGGGAAGTAGTCGTCGGCGACCGGATCATCCGTGATGAAGCAGCCAGTAGTCGCGCTGAGCGCTCCCCAAAAACCTTATCACCCTTCTCCCGTACAGGACTCAAAAGGTGCGGTCTCAGAGGCCTACTGTCCCGACCTGCGGTGCACGCCGCAAGACAGGATGGGGAAGAACGTAGCAGCAGCGCAGTGGTCAGAACTTTGTGGCGAGAGGAAGAGGAACTTCTGTTGTGTCTCTCTGGAGAGGGGCGACCTCTCTTATATAGGCACAGGAGAAGGACGCGAAGAGGCTGCGGCAGGAGGTGAAGCAACAAAGGGAGACGAAGCGAACAGGCAGCGGCCGAAGAGGCGCTTCGTTCGAATTCAGTGTCCACTACAGAAAATGTTTCAACTCCCACGTGACCTTTCGTATACCCGTCGTGCGTGGCAAAAATTTAGATATCGGCTCGGCTCATTCCCGCAACCTGCGGCGCGTCGTGACGAGGCATGGCGTGGCGTGGCGAGGTGGGCGGCGGAGGAGGAGGAGCACGCGTGGATATCCCTCTTGTTCTCGTGCTCGTACAAGTGGGGAAAGAACCTCCCTTATAAGGAGGTCCAACTCCCACTAAACTAGCAATGTGGGACTAAACTTTAGTAGTATCCCTTGCCTTGCACAAATGGGCTAAGTGGGCCTCTAGGATTTATTAGGAATTTCTGAAATAGTTATTGGGCTGCCCAAAATAGCAAAATAGACTAAATTCCAGCAGAAAGTATGTCTAGAGGGGGGTGATTAGACTACTTGACCAAATAAAAATCTAGCCTTTCCCCAATCTCAATTCTTGGCAGATTTTAGCAACTCAACACAAGTCAAGCAAACAACCTACACATGCAATTCTAAGAGTATAGCAGCGGAATGTAAAACAATTGCATATGAAGGTAAAGGGAGGAGCTTGGAGGGAGCAAACTCAATGTAGACACGGAGATTTTTGGCGTGGTTCCGATAAGTGGTGTTATCGTACATCCACATTGATGGAGACTTCAACCCACGAAGGGTAACGGTTGTGTGAGTCCACGGAGGGCTCCACCCACGAAGGGTCCATGAAGAAGCAACCTTGTCTATCCCACCATGGCCATCACCCACAAAGGACTTGCCTCGCTAGGGTAGATCTTCATGAAGTTGGCGATCTCCTTGCCCGTACAAACTCCTTGGTTCAACTCCACAATCTTGACGGAGGCTCCCAAGTGACACCTAACCAATCTAGGAGACACCACTCTCCAAGAGGTAACAAATGGTGTGTTGATGATGAACTCATTGCTCTTGTGCTTCAAATGATAGTCTCCCCAACACTCAACTCTCTCTCATAGGATAGGATTTGGTGGAAAGATGATTTGAGTGGAAAGCAACTTGGGGAAGGCTAGAGATCAAGATTTATGTGGTTGGAATGAAGTATCTTGACCTCAACACAAGTGTAGGTGGTTCTCTCTCAGAAAATGTATGTTGTAAGTGTAGGCATGTTTTGATGGCTCTCTCCATGAATGAAGAGTGGGTGGGGGGTATATATAGCCTCCACACAAAATCTAACCATTACATACAAATCACCAAACTTGGTGGGACCAAATCATACAACTCGGTCAGACCGATTTAGTTCATAATGTGACCGTTAGGGTTTTCGGTGGGACCGACATGTCAACTCGGTGGGACCGATATCATTAGGGTTAGGGCATAATGTAATCTCGGTGAGACCGATTACACAAATTCCATGAGACCGGTTTTGGTAATAGACTAACCAGAGAGTTGGTCAGGTAATCTCGGTGGGACCGATTTGCTCTCTCGGTAGGATCGAAACGTTACGAAAGGGAAACAGAGAGTTTGCATTGCAATCTCGGTGGGACCGATCGCTCATCTCGGTTGGACCGAAACATTACGAAGGGAAATAGAGAGATTACAATCCCATCTCGGTGAGACCGAGATCCCTAGCTGTGGGACCGAAAAGACTAGGGTTTGTGGCAGTGGCTATGTCAAGCGACCTTGGTGGCACCGGATAGATCAAATCGGTGGGGCCGAGTTTGACTTCTGGTTTGGGATATATTTGGATATGATAAAGTGGTTGAGGGTTGTGGAGCATATCACTAAGCACTTTGAGCAAGAACCTCATTAAGCAACACCTCATCCCCTCTTAATAATATTGGCTTTTCCTATGGACTCAATGTGATCTTGGATCACTAAAAATGAAATGTAGAGTCTTGTGCTTTGAGTTTGATCCAATCCTTTTGTCCTTAGCATTTTGAGGGGTCCACTTTCTAATCCATGCCATGCCAATCATTGAGCTTTTCCTGAAATATTTATCTTCAAGTAGCATTAGCTCAATGAGCTATATGTTGTTAGGAATTACCAAAACCACGCAGGGATAGTTGCACTTTCAGAGAGTTTCGTCAGCACGACGGCGTGATGACGGTGATGATGAAGCTATCGGAACAGAGCTTCGCCTAAGCACCGCTACGATATGACCGAGGTAGATTATGGTGGAGGGGGCACCGCACACGGCTAAGACAATGATCAACTTGTGTGTCTATGGGGTGTCCCCCTCCCCCATATATAAAGGAGTGGAGGGGGAGGCCGGCCCTCTATGGCGTGCCCTAGGGGAGTCCTACTCCCATCGGGAGTAGGATTCCCCCCTTTCCAAGTAGGAGTAGGAGAGGAAGGAAGGAGGAGAGAGGGAGGAAGGAAAGGGGGGCCACCCCCCCCCTCCCAATTCGGATTGGGCTTGGGGGGCTCTTAGGCCGCCTCCTCCTCTCTCCCACTAAGGCCCACTAAGCCCCATACACTCCTCGGGGGGTTCTGGTAACCTCCCGGGACTCCGGTAAATGCCCGAACTCACCCGGAACCATTCCAATGTCCAAACATAGTCATCCAATATATTGATCTTTATGTCTCGACCATTTCGAGACTACTCGTCATGTCCGTGATCATATCCGGGACTCCGAACTACCTTTGGTACATCGAAACACATAAACTCATAATACCGATCGTCACCGAACGTTAAGCGTGCAGACCCTACGGGTTCGAGAACTATGTAAACTTGACCAAGACTCATCTCCGGTCAATAACCAATAACGGAACCTGGATACTCATATTGGTTTCTAAATATTCTACGAAGATCTTTATCAGTCAAACCGCATAACAACATACGTTGTTCCCTTTTTCATCGGTATGTTACTTTCCTGAGATTCGATCGTCTATATCATCATACCTAGTTCAATCTCGTTACCGGCAAGTCTCTTTACTCGTTCGGTAATGCTACATCCCGTAACTAACTCATTAGTTACATTGCTTGCAAGGCTTATAGTGATGTACATTACCAAGAGGGCCCAGAGATACCTCTCCGATACACGGAGTGACAAGTCCTAATCTCGATCTATGCCAACTCAACAAACACCATCAGATACACCTTGTAGAGCATCTTTATAGTCACCCAGTTACGTTGTGACGTTTGATAGCACACTAAGTGTTCCTCTGGTATTCGGGAGTTGCATAATCTCATAGTCATAGGAACATGTATAAGTTATGGAGAAAGCAATAGCAGTAAACTAAACGGTCATCGTGCTAAGGTAACGGATGGGTCAAATCAATCACATCATTCTCTAATGATGTGATCTTGTTCATCAAATGACAACTATTTGTCCATGGTTAGGAAACTTAACCATCTTTGATCAATGAGCTAATCAAGTAGAGGCATACTAGGTACACTATGTTTGTCTATGTATTCACACATGTACTAAGTTTCCGGTTAATACGATTCTAGCATGAATAATAAACATTTATCATGATATAAGGAAATATAAATAACAACTTTATTATTGCCTCTAGGGCATATTTCCTTCAGTCTCCAACTTGCACTAGAGTCAATAATCTAGATTACATTGTAATGATTCTAACACCCATGGAGTCTTGGTGCTGATCATGTTTTGCTCGTGAGAGAGGCTTAGTCAACGGGTCTGCAACATTCAAATCCGTATGTATCTTGCAAATCTCTATGTCTCCCTCTTTGACTTGATCGTGGATGGAATTGAAGCGTCTCTTAATGTGCTTGGTTCTCTTGTGAAATCTGGATTCCTTTGCCAAGGCAATTGCACCAGTATTGTCACAAAAGATTTTCATTGGACCCGATGCACTAGGTATGACACCTAGATCGGATATGGACTCCTTCGTCTAGACTCCTTCATTTGTTGCTTCCGAAGCAGCTATGTACTCCACTTCACATGTAGATCCCACCACGACGCTCTGCTTGGAACTACACCAACTGACAGCTCCACCATTTAATAAAAACACGTATCCGGTTTGTGACTTAGAGTCATCCGGATCAGTGTCAAAGCTTGCATTGATGTAACCATTTATGACGAGCTCTTTGTCACCTCCATATACGAGAAACATATACTTAGTCCTTTTCAGGTATTTTAAGATGTTCTTGACCGCTGTCCAGTGATCCACTCCTGGATCACTTTGGTACCTCCCTGCTAAACTAATAGCAAGGCACACATCAGGTCTGGTACACAACATTGCATACATGATAGAACCTATGGCTGAAGCTTAGGGAATGGCTTTCATTTTCTCTCTCTCTCTCTCTCTCTCTTCCGCAGTGGTCGGGCATTGAGTCTGACTCAACTTCTCACCTTGTAACACAGGCAAGAACCCTTTCTTTGCTTGATCCATTTTGAACTTCTTCAAAACTTTATCAAGGTATGTGCTTTGTGAAAGTCCAATTAAGCGTCTTGATCTATCTCTATAGATCTTGATCCCCAATATATAAGCAGCTTCATCGAGGTCTTTCATTGAAAAATTCTTATTCAAGTATCCTTTTATGCTATTCAGAAATTCAGTATCATTTCCGATCAACAATATGTCATCTACATATAATGTCAGAAATGCTACAGAGCTCCCACTCACTTTCTTGTAAATACAGGCTTCTCCAAAAGTCTGTATAAAACCATATGCTTTGATCACACTATCAAAGCGTATATTCCAACTCCTAGAGGCTTGCACCAGTCCATAAATGGATCGCTGGAGCTTGCACACGTTGTTAGCACCTTTTGGATCGACAAAACCTTCTGGTTGCATCATATACAACTCTTCTTTAAGATATCCATTAAGGAATGCAGTTTTCACATCCATTTGCAAAATTTGATAATCATAAAATGCGGCAATTGCTAACATGATTCGGACGGACTTAAGCATCGTGGGTGAGAAGGTCTCGTCGTAGTCGCTACAGATGAACTACTTTCCAATAAGGGAGAATGTACAATTACCTCGTAAAGTTCTACTTTCCTCCCACTCACTTCTTTTGAGAGAAACTCCTCTAGAAAGGATCCATTCTTAGCAACGAATATCTTGCCTTCGGATCTGTGATAGAAGGTGTACCCAACAGTCTCCTTTGGGTATCCTATGAAGACACATTTCTCCGATTTGCGTTCGAGCTTATCAGGTTGAAGCTTTTTCACATAAGCATCGCAGCCCCAAACTTTAAGAAACGAAAACTTGGGTTTCTTGCCAAACCATGGTTCATAAGGTGTCGTCTCAATGGATTTAGATGGTGCCCTATTTAACGTGAATGCAGCCGTCTCTAAAGCATAACCCCAAAAAGATAGCGGTAAATAAGTAAGAGACATCATAGATCGCACCATATCTAGTAAAGTACGATTACGACGTTCACACACACCATTACGATGTGGTGTTCCAGGTGGTGTGAGTTGCGAAACTATTCTGCATTGTTTCAAATGAAGACCAAACTCGTAACTCAAATATTCTCCTCCACGATCAGATCATAGAAACTTTATTTTCTTGTTACGATGATTTTCCACTTCACTCTAAAATTCTTTGAACTTTTCAAATGTTTCAGACTTACATTTCATTAAGTAGATATACCCATATCTGCTCAAATCATCTGTGAAGGTGAGAAAATAACGATATCCGTCGCGAGCCTCAATGTTCATTGGACCACATACATCAGTATGTATGATTTCCAATAACTCTGTTGCTCACTCCATTGTTCCGGAGAACGGAGTTTTAGTCATCTTGTCCATGAGGCATGGTTCGCAAGTACCAAGTGATCCATAATCAAGTGATTCCAGAAGTCAATCATAATGGAGTTTCTTCATGCGCTTTACACCAATATGACCTAAGTGGCAGTGACACAAATAAGTTGCACTATCATTATCAACTCTGCATCTTTTGGCTTCAATACTATGAACATGTGTATCACTACCATCAAGATTTAGTAAAAATAGACCACTCATCAAGGGTGCATGACCATAAAAGATATTACTCGTATAAATAGAACAACCATTATTCTCTGATTTAAATGAATAACCGTCTCGCATCAAACAAGTTCCAAATATAATGTTCATGCTCAACGTTGGCACCAAATAACAATTATTTAGGTCCAAAACTAATCCCGAAGGTAGATGTAGAGGTAGCGTGCCGACGGCGATCACATTGACTTTGGAACCATTTCCCACGTGCATCGTCACCTCATCCTTAGTCAATCTTTGCTTAATTTGTAGCCCCTATTTTGAGTTGCAAATATTAGCAACAGAACCAATATCAAATACCCAGGTGCTACTGCGAGCATTAGTAAGGTACACATCAATAACATGTATATCAAATATACCTTTCACTTTGCCATCCTTCTTCTCCGCCAAATACTTGGGGCAGTTCCACTTCCAGTGACCAGTCCCTTTGTAGTAGAAGCACTCAGTCTTAGGCTTAGGTCCAGACTTGGGTTTTTTCACTTGAGCAGCAACTGGCTTGCTGTTCTTCTTGAAGTTCCCCTTCTTCCCTTTACCCTTTTTCTTGAAACTGATGGTCTTGTTGACCATCAACACTTGATGGTCCTTCTTCATTTCTACCTCCGCAGCTTTTAGCGTTGCAAAGAGCTCAGGAATCGTCTTATCCATCTCTTGCATATTATAGTTCATCATGAAGCTCTTGTAGCTTGGTGGCAGTGATTGAAGAACTATGTCAATGACACTATTGATGACCCACAATTATAGGGGATCTATCGTAGTCCTTTCGATAAGTAAGAGTGTCGAACCCAACGAGGAGCGTAAGGAAATGATAAGTAGTTTTCAGCAAGGTATTCTCTGCAAGCACTGAAATTATAGGTAACAGATAGTTTTGTGATAAGATAATTTGTAACGAGCAACAAGTAACAAAAGTAAATAAAGTGCAGGAAGGTGGCCCAATCCTTTTTGTAGCAAAGGACAAGCCTGGACAAATTCTTATATAGAGAAAAGCGCTCCCGAGGACACATAGGAATTATCGTCAAGCTAGGTTTCATCACGATCATATGATTCGCGTTCGGTACTTTGATAATCTGATATGTGGGTGGACCGGTGCTTGGGTGTTGTCCTTACTTGGACAAGCATCCCATTTATGGTTAACCTCTATTGCAAGCATCCGCAACTACAACAAAAGTATTAAGGTAAACCTAACCATAGCATGAAACATACGGGTCCAAATCAGCCCCTTACGAAGCAATGCATAAACTAGGGTTTAAGCTTATGTCACTCTAGCAACCCATCACCTACTTATTACTTCCCCATGCCCTCCTCTAGGCCCAAATAATGGTGAAGTGTCATGTAGTCGACGTTCACATAACACCACTAGAGGAGAGACAACATACATCTCATCCAAATATCGAACGAATACCAAATTCACATGACTACTAATAGCAAGACTTCTCCCATGTCCTCATGAACAAACGTAACTACTCACAAAGCATATTCATGTTCATAATCAAAGGGGTATTAATATGCATATAGGATCTGAACATATGATCTTCCACCAAATAAACCAACTAGCATCAACTACAAGGAGTAATCAACACTACTAGCAACCCACAGGTACCAATCCTAGACTTAGAGACAAGAATTAGATACAAGAGATGAACTAGGGTTTGAGAGGAGATGGTGCTGGTGAAGATGTTGATGGAGATTGACCCCCTCCCGATGAGAGGATCGTTGGTGACGACGATGGCGATGATTTCCCCCTCCCGGAGGGAAGTTTCCCTGGCAGAACAGCTCCGCCAGAGCCCTAGATTGGTTCCGCCAAGGTTCCGCCTCGTGGCGGCGGAGTCTCGTCTCGGAAGCTTGCTTATGATTTTTTTTTCTCATTGAAAGACTCCATATAGCAGAAGATGGGCATCTGAGGGCCACCAGGGGGCCCATGAGGCAGGGGGCGCGCCCCCCACCCTCGTGGCCAGGGTGTGGCCCCCCTCTGGAACTTCTTGCGCTTAGTATTTTTTATATATTCTGGAAATGACTTCCGTGAAGTTTTAGGACTTTTGGAGCTGTGCAGAATAGGTCTCTAATATTTGCTCCTTTTCCATCCCAGAATCCCAGCTACCGGCATTCTCCCTCTGCATGTAAACCTTGTAAAATAAGAGAGAATAGGCATAAGTATTTTGACATAATGTGTAATAACAGCCCATAATGCAATAAATATCAATATAAAACCATGATGCAAAATGGACGTATCAACTCCCCCAAGCTTAGACCTCGCTTGTCCTCAAGCGAAAGCCGAAATTGAAAAATATGTCCACATGCTTAGAGATAGAGGTGTCGATAAAAATAAAATACGGACATGAGGGCATCATGATCATTCTTAGAACGGCAACTTATATAATTCTTGCCATATGATCTCTTATGCTAGAGTAACAATTCAATCACAATTTCAAGTATGAATCATAAACTTCATTGAAAACTAACAAACTATAATCTCAGTCATTGGAGCAATTGCAATTTATCACAACATAGGAAAGAGTCAATATAAGAGCTTTTCAGCAAGTCCACATACTCAACTATCATATAGTCTTTCACAATGGCTAACACTCATGCAATACTTATGCGTATGGAGTTTTAATAGGACACAGAGAAATATAGGGGCTTATAGTTTTGCCTCCCAACATTTTACCTCAAGGGTAATGTCAACAATAATAGTTCATGAAAACTCACATCCAATTAGCCATATATACCAGGATCTTTCCAACATGTTGTGCTTGCCAAAAGATAAAAAGTAAAAAGGAAGGGTGAAGATCACCATGACTCTTATGTAAGGTAGGAGATAAAAGTAAAAGATAGGCCCTTCACAGAGGGAAGCAGAGGTTGTCATGCGCTTTTATGGTTGGATGCACAAAATCTTAATGCGAAAGAACGTCACTTTATATTGCCACTTGTGATATGGCCTTTATTATGCAGTTCGTCACTTTTATTTCTTCCGTATCACACGATCGTATAAAGCTTATTTTCTCCCACACTAATAAGTCATACATATTTAGAGGGCAATTTTTATTGCTTGCACCGATGACAACTTACTTGAGGGATCTTACTCAATCCATAGGTAGGTATGGTGGACTCTCATGGCAAAACTGGTTTAAGGGTGTTTGGAAGCACAAGTAGTATCTCTACTTGGTGCAAAGAATTTGGCTAGCATGAGGGGGAAAGGCAAGCTCAATCATGTTGGATGATCCATGACAATATAATTTATCTCATATGTAAGAAAACATAACCCATTATGTTGTTTTCCTTGTCCAACGTCAACTCTTTAGCATGTCATATTTTAATGAGTGATCACAATCATAAAAGATGTTCAAGATAGTGTATTTATATGTGAAGACCTCTCTTTCTTTATTACTTCCTATTAATTGCAATGATGACCAAAACTATGTTTGTCAACTCTCAACAACTTTTAGTCATCATACTCTTTCTATGTGAGCTCATTACTCTTCATAAGACCCATATGATCTCTTTTATTTTCTTTTTATTCTTTGTCTTTTCTTTTATTCACTCAAGATTATGGCAAAATAATCAAGCCCTTGACTCAACACTAATATTTATTATATATAGCTCACGGACTCGATTACATAGAAGGATCATAAAGCAAAACTCACAACTAGATCATACTAAAACTTTATGCTACTAGATCAAGATATTATCAAAAGGATCGAACTAAGAAAAAGGTAGAGATAGAAGTAATGGTGATACGATATCGGGGCACCTCCCCCAAGCTTGGCAGTTGCCAAGGGGAGTGCCCATACCAGATACTCAATTCTTCTTTGTTGGTGAAGAAGATGGTGGTGATGATGGATAGTCGCACATCGAGCATAGGAGGTCTTCTAACTTGCGGATAATGCCCTTGAGTGCGATGATATGCTCCTTCAGCAAAATATTTTCACGCGTGAGATACTTGTTTTGTACACGAGCTAACTCAATCATCTTGAAAGCTTCGATCTCAGTTGGGGTAAGAAGATTGTGATCAAGTTGAAGGATGTCTTCTGTTGCCAGAACTTGGTCCTTCGTGGCCTTCTTGATCCCTTCATCCTTGTTGATCTCCATGGGTTCTTCTCTCTTCAGCTCTATCTTCATTAGCCAAGCATCGTTGCCCTCATTGTTGGAGGAGGAGGGAGACGACATGATGCTTGGCTTTGACAACCTGGAAGAAAACAACTCAAAACAAGAATAGGGGACTTTTGCGTGATACGGTGGTCAAAACCTTCGGGAGATTATATAATGAATTTTTACCGACCAAAATACGTAACGTGCAAGAAAACGGAGTCCGGAGAGCACACAAGGTGCCCATGAGGCAGGGGGCGCGCCCAGGGGGTAGGGCGCGCCCTCCACCCTCGGGGAGACCTCGTGTCCTTCCTGGACTGCTTCTTATTTTTTCTATTTTTCTAAATATTCCAAAACGAAGAAAAATTGCCATTAGAACTGTTTTGGAGTCGGTTTACTTACCGTACCACATACCTATTCCTTTTCGGAGTCTGAAACGTTCCGGAAAGTGTCCCTTATGTATTCCTCTGGGGTTACATTTTCAATAACATTGGTTTCAACATTTATAGGATTACCTGAGATATAATGTTTGATTCTTTGACCATTCACCACCTTCGGATTTGTGCCTTCGAAGTTGTTGATTTTTATGGCACCGGAACAATATACCTCCTCGATAACGTAAGGACCTTCCCATTTAGAGAGAAGCTTTCCTGCAAAAAATCTTAAACGATAGTTGTATAGCAATACATAATCACCTACATTAAACTCACGCTTTTGTATTCTTTTGGCATGCCATCTTTTAACTTTTTCTTTAAACAATTTGGCATTCTCAAAGGCTTGGGTTCTCCATTCATCGAGTGAGCTAATGTCAAATAACCTTTTCTCACCGGCAAGTTTGAAATCATAATTGAGCTCTTTAATAGCCCAATAAGCCTTATGTTCTAGTTCCAGAGGTAAGTGACATGCTTTTCCATAAACCATTTTATACGGAGACATGCCCATAGGATTTTTATATGCAGTTCTATAGGCCCATAATGCATCATTAAGTTTCTTGGACCAATTCTTTCTAGATCTATTAACAGTCTTTTGCAAAATTAATTTGAGTTCTCTATTACTCAATTCTACTTGACCACTAGACTGTGGGTGATAAGGAGATGCAATTCTATGATTAACATCATACTTAGCAGGCATTTTACGGAAAGCACCATGAATGAAATGTGAACCACCATCAGTCATTAAATATCTAGGGACTCCAAACCTCGGAAAAATAACTTATTTAAGCATCTTAATAGAGGTGTTATGATCAGCACTACTAGTTGGAATAGCTTCTACCCACTTAGTAACGTAATCAACAGCAACTAAAATATGTGTATATCCATTAGAGGCAGGAAAATGTCCCATATAATCAAAGCCCCAAACATCAAATGGTTCAATAACAAGTGAATAATCCATAGGCATTTCTTGACGTCTACTAATATTACCAATTCTTTGACATTCATCACAAGATAAGACAAACTTACGGGCATCCTTGAAGAGAGTAGGCCAATAAAAACCGGATTGCAATACCTTATGTGCAGTTCTATCTCCAGCGTGGTGTCCTCCATAAGCTTCGGAGTGACACTTGCATAGGATCTATTCCTGCTCATGCTCAGGTACACAACGCCTAATAACACCATCTACTCCTTCTTTATAAAGATGTGGATCATCCCAGAAGTAATGTCTTAAATCATAGAAAAACTTTTTCTTTTGCTGGTATGTGAAACTAGGTGGTATAAATTTAGCAGCAATGTAATTAGCATAATCAGCATACCATGGAGCAGTATGAGAAGCATTTATGACATTTAATTGTTCATCAAGAAAGCTATCATCAATAGGTAGTGGGTCATCAAGAACATTTTCTAACCTAGACAAGTTGTCCGCAAGGGGGTTCTCAGCTCCCTTTCTATCAATAATATGCAAATCAAATTCTTGTAGCAAGAGAACCCATCTAATAAGTCTAGGTTTAGCATCTTTATTTTCCACAAGATATTTAATAGCAGCATGATCCGTGTGAATAATTACTTTAGAATCAACAATATAAGGTCTGAACTTATCACAAGCAAATACAACTGCTAAAAGTTCTTTTTCAGTAGTGGCATAATTTCTTTGAGCATTGTTTAGAGTTTTACTAGCATATTGAATAACATTTAATTTCTTATCAACTCTTTGCCCTAGAACAGCACCTACAGCATAATCACTAGCATCACACATAATTTCAAAAGGTAAATTCCAATCAGGTGGCTGAACAATAGGTGCAGAGATTAATGCTTTCTTAAGTATTTCAAAGGGTTCTACACAATCATCATGAAAGACGAATGGTATAACTTTTTGTAATAAATTAGTCAGAGGCCGAGAAATTTTTGAGAAGTCCTTAATGAACCTCCTATAAAAACCGGCATGACCAAGGAAACTTCTTATACCTTTGATGTCCTTGGGACATGACATCTTTTCAATAGCATCAACTTTAGCTTTATCAACTTCAATGCCTCTTTCAGAAATTTTGTGCCCCAAGACAATACCTCCATTAACCATAAAGTGGCATTTCTCCCAATTCAAGACAAGGTTAGTTTCTTCACATCTCTGCAAAACTCGGTCAAGGTTGCTTAAACAATCATGAAAAGAGGATCCATAAACGGAGAAATCATCCATGAATACCTCACATATCTTTTCACAAAAATCATAAAATATAGCCATCATGCATCTTTGAAAGGTAGCAGGTGCATTACATAAACCAAAAGGCATACGTCTATAAGCAAAAGTACCGAAAGGGCAAGTAAAAGTGGTCTTAGATTGATCATCAGCTGACACAGGTATTTGGGAGAAACCAGAATAACCATCTAGGAAGCAAAAATGTGTATGTTTGGATAATCTTTCTAGCATTTGATCAATAAAAGGTAAGGGGTAATGATCTTTTTAGTAGCCTTATTTAATTTGTGGAAATCAATTACCATCCTATAACCTGTAATAATTCTTTGTGGAATCAATTCATCTTTATCATTAGGAACAACAGTAATACCTCCCTTCTTAGGAACACAATGGACAGGATTTACCCACTGACTATCAGCAACGGGATAAATTATACCTGCCTCAAGGAGCTTTAGTATTTCTTTTCTTACCACTTCTTTCATCTTAGGATTCAGCCGTCGTTGGTGATCAATAACTGGTTTGGCATCTTTTTCCAAAATTTATTTTGTGTCGACATAGATTGGGACTATGCCCTTAAGATCATCAACAGTATATCCAATAGCAGCGCGGTGCTTCTTCAGAGTTTTCAATATTTTTTCTTCCTCCTTCTCTGAAAGGTTAGCACTAATAATAACAGGATATATCTTCTTTTCATCAAGATAAGCATATTTAAGAGTATCAGGCAATGGTTTAAGCTCAAACACGGGATCACCCTTGGGTGGAGGAGGATCCCCTAAGATTTCAACAGGCAAGTTGTGTTTCAGAATAGGTCCCTGTTTAAAGAACACTTCATCTATTTCCCTTCTTTCTTTCATTCATATACATATCATTTTCATGGTCTAGCAAATATTGTTCTAAAGGATCGCTAGGAGGTACGGCAATAGAAGCAAGACCAATAATTTCATATTTACTAGGAAATTCTTCTTCACGGTGTTGTCTACGAAATTTAGAAAAGTTGAACTCATGAGACATATCACCTAAACCAATAGTAATAACATCCTTTTTGCAGTCTATCCTAGCATTAACAGTGCTTAAGAATGGTCTACCAAATATAATGGGACAAAAGCTATCTTGTGGGGAACCAAGAACAAGAAAATCAGCAGGATATTTAGTTTTCCCACACAAGACTTCAACATCTCTAACAATTCCCATTGGTGAAATAGTATCTCTATTGGCAAGTTTAATGGTGACATCAATTTCTTCTAACTCAGCAGGTGCAATATCATGCATAATTTCTTTGTATAAGTCAATAGGTATTGCACTAGCACTAGCACCCATATCACACAAGCCATGATAACAACGATCTCCTATTTTAACAGAAATAACATGCATGCCTACCACATGTCTATGTTTATCTTTAGCACAAGGTTTAGCAATTCTAGTAGTTTCATCATAGAAATAAATAACATGCCCATCAATATTATCAGCCAAGAGATCCTTAACAATAGCAATATTAGGTTCAACTTTAACTTACTCAGGAGGTGTATAGGTTCTAATATTGCTTTTACGAACCACAGTTGAAGCTTTAGCATGATCTTTTATCCTAACAGGAAAAGGTGGTTTCTCAACATAAGCAGTAGGAATAACAGGATCATTATAAGTGATAGTCTTTTCTTCAACTTTAATAGGTGCAGCTACTTTTACTTCAATGGGAGGATGATATTTAAACCACTTCTCCTTAGGGAGATCAACATGAGTAGCAAAAGATTCACATAAAGAAGCTACTATCTCAAAGGCAAGTCCATATTTAGTGCTAAATTTACGGAAACATCGGTATCCATAAAAAATTTAACACAATCAAACTTAGGTGTCATACCTGACTCCTTACCTTCGTCGAGATCCCAATCTTCAGAGTTGCGTTTAATTCTTTCCAATAAATCCCATTTGAATTCAATAGTATTCATCATAAAAGAGCCAGCACAAGAAGTATCGAGCATGGATATAACATTGACTTAAGCCTCCCCCAAGCTTGAGCGATGCTTTCTCCTTCGTGAGGCCAAAAATTATATGTATAATTACGATCACGATGAACAAGATGCATAGGATAAAACTTCTGATGAAATTCCAATTTCAATCGTTTGTAGTTCCATGATCCCATATCATCACATAGCCTATACCATGTCAATGTGTCTCCCTCCAAAGATAAATGGAATACCTTCTTCTTGATAACATCATCGGGCATACCTACAAGCTTAAATAATCCACAAACTTCATCCACATATATTAGGTGCTCATCAGGATGTAATGTTCCATCTCCTGCAAAAGGATTAGCTAGCAGTTTTTCTATCATACCCGAAGGAATTTCAAAGCAGACATTTTCATTTTCAGTAGGTTGAGGAGCAACTATTTGCTCTACTGGTCGGGGTGAAGATACCCCAAACATGCCCCTCAGAGGATTACTTTCCATAGTAACAAGTGACAGTAAATTTCAGCACACTATATAAATTTTTCCTTACCAAATTCCACCTACCAAAGGCGCTTCACTCCCTGGCAACGGCGCCAGAAAAGAGTCTTGATGACCCACAAGTATAGGGGATCTATCGTAGTCCTTTCGATAAGTAAGAGTGTCGAACCCAACGAGGAGCAGAAGGAAATGATAAGAGGTTTTCCTCATTGTATTCTCTGCAAGCACTGAAATTATAGGTAACAGATAGTTTTGTGATAAGATAATTTGTAACGAGCAACAAGTAAGAAAAGTAAATAAAGTGTGGCAAGGTGGCCCAATCCTTTTTGTAGCAAAGGACAAGCCTGGACAAATTCTTATATATAGAAAAGCGCTCCCGAGGACACATGGGAATTATCGTCAAGCTAGGTTTCATCACGATCATATGATTCGCGTTCGGTACTTTGATAATCTGATATGTGGGTGGACCAGTGCTTGGGTGCTGTCCTTATTTGGACAAGCATCCCACTTATGATTAACCTCTATTGCAAGCATCCGCAACTACAACAAAAGTATTAAGGTAAACCTAACCATAGCATGAAACATATGGGTCCAAATCAGCCCCTTACGAAGCAACGCATAAACTAGGGTTTAAGCTTCTGTCACTCTAGAAACCCATCATCTAATTATTACTTCCCAATGCCTTACTCTAGGCCCAAATAATGGTGAAGTTTCATGTAGTCGATGTTCACATAACACCACTAGAGGAGAGACAACATACATCTCATCAAAATATCGAACGAATACCAAATTCACGTGACTACTAATAGCAAGACTTCTCCCATGTCCTCAGGAACAAACGTAACTACTCACAAAGCATATTCATGTTCATAATCAGAGGGGTATTAATATGCATATAGGATCTGAACATATGATCTTCCACCAAATAAACCAACTAGCATCAACTACAAGGAGTAATCAACACTACTAGCAACCCACAGGTACCAATCCTAGACTTAGAAACAAGAATGAGATACAAGAGATGAACTAGGGTTTGAGAGGAGATGGTGCTGGTGAAGATGTTGATGGAGATTGACCCCCTCCCGATGAGAGGATCGTTGGTGACGATGATGGCGATGATTTCCCCCTCCCGGAGGGAAGTTTCCCCGGCAGAACAGCTCTGCCAGAGCCCTAGATTGGTTCCGCCAAGGTTCCGCCCCGTGGCGGCGGAGTCTCGTCTCGGAAGCTTTCTTATGATTTTTTTTTCTCATCGAAAGACTCCATATAGCAGAAGATGGGCACCGGAGGGCCACCAGGGGGCCCACGAGGCAGGGGCGCGCCCAGGGGGTAGGGCGCGCCCCCACCCTCGTGGCCAGGGTGTGGCCCCCCTCTGGAACTTCTTGCGCTCAGTATTTTTTATATATTCTGAAAATGACTTCCATTAAGTTTCTAGACTGTTGGAGCTGTGTAGAATAGGTCTCTAATATCTGCTCCTTTTCCAGCCCAGAATCCCAGCTGCCGGCATTCTCCCTCTTTATGTAAACCTTGTAAAATAAGAGAGATTAGGCATAAGTATTGTGACATAATGTGTAATAACAGCCCATAATGCAATAAATATCGATATAAAAGCATGATGCAAAATGGACGTATCAACTATCATTAGGAAGATTAACTCCCAGCTGAGTCAAGTGGTTGTGGTACCCAGACATTCTGACTATATGTTCACTGACAGAACTATTCTCCTCCATTTTGAAGTTGTAGAACTTATTCGAGACTTCATATCTCTTAACCCGGGCATTTGCTTCAAATATTAACTCCAACTCCTGGAACATCTCATATGCTCCATGACGTTCAAAACGTCATTGAAGTCCCGGTTCTAAGCCGTAAAGCATGGCACACTGAACTATCGAGTAGTCATCAGCTTTGCTCTACCAGGTGTTCACAACATCTGGCGTTGCTCCTGCAGCAGGTTTGTCACCTAGCAGTGCTTCCAGGACGTAATTCTTCTGTGGAGCAATGAGGATAATCCTCAAGTTACGAACCCCGTCCGTGTAGTTGCTACCATCATCTTTCAACTTAGCTTTCTCTAGGGACGCATTAAAATTCAACAGAACAATAGCACGGGCCATCTATCTACAATAACATAGACATGCAAAATACTATCAGGTACTAAGTTCATGATAAATTAAAGTTCAATTAATCAAATTACTTAAGAACTCCCACTTAGATAGACATCTCTCTAATCATCTAAGTGATCATGTGATCCATATCAACTAAACCATGTCCGATCATCACGTGAGATGGAGTACTTTTCAATGGTGAACATCACTATGTTGATCATATCTACTATATGATTCACTCTCGACCTTTCGGTCTCAGTGTTTTGAGGCCATATCTGCATATGCTAGGCTCATCAAGTTTAACCTGAGTATTCTGCGTGTGCAAAGCTGCCTTGCACCCGTTGTATGTGAACGTTGAGCTTATCACACCCGATCATCACGTGGTGTCTCGGCAGGACGAACTGTAGCAACGGTGCATACTCAGGGAGAACAGTTGTATACCTTGAAATTTAGTGAGAGATCATCTTATAATGCTACCGCCGAACTAAGCAAAATAAGATTCATAAAGGATAAACATCACATGCAATCAATATAAGTGATATGATATGGCCATCATCATCTTGTGACTTTGATCTCCATCTCCAAAGCACCGTCATGATCACCATCGTCACCGGCTTGACACCTTGATCTCCATCGAAGCATCGTTGTCGTCTCACCAACTATTGCTTCTACGACTATCGCTACCGCTTAGTGATAAAGTAAAGCAATTACATGGCGATTGCATTTAATACAATAAATCGACAACCTTATGGCTCCTGCCAGTTGCCGATAACTGTGTTACAAAACATGATCATCTCATACAATAAAATTTAGCATCATGTCTTGACCATATCACATCAACATGCCCTGCAAAAACAAGTTAGACATCCTCTATTTTGTTGTTGCAAGTTTTACGTGGCTGCTACGGCCTGAGCAAGAACCGTTCGTACCTACGCATCAGAAAGCACAACACGGTATAGTGATTGCCTTTTGATCTTCAGAAAGAACCATGTTCATTGAATCCGATTCAACTAAAGTTGGAGAAACTGACACCCACCGGCCACCTGTGTGCGAAGCACGTCGATAGAACCAGTCTCACGTAAGCGTACGCGTAATGTCGGTCTGGGCCGCTTCATCCAACAATACCGCCGAATCAAGAAACAACTAGTGAAGGCAAGCAATATGTATATACCCATGCCCACAACTCCTTTGTGTTCTACTCGTGCATATAACATCTACGCATACACTTGGCTCTGATGCTACTGTTGGGGAACACAGTAATTTCAAAAAAAAAATCTACGCACACGCAAGATCTAACATGGTGATGCATAGCAATGAGAGGGGAAGAGTGTTGTCCACGTACCCTCGTAGACCGTAAGCGGAAGCGTTATGACAACGCGGTTGATGTAGTCGAACGTCTTCACGATCAGACCGATCCTAGCACCGAAGGTACGACACCTCCACGATCTGCACACGTTCAAATCGGTGACGTCCCACGAACTCTAGATCCAGCTGAGTGTCGAGGGAGAGTTTCGCCAGCACGACGGCGTGATGACGGTGATGATGAAGCTATCGGAACAGGGCTTCGCCTAAGCACCACTACGATATGATCGGGGTAGATTATGGTGGAGGGGGCACCGCACACGGCTATAACAATGATCAACTTGTGTGTCTATGGGGTGCCCCCTCTCCCGTATATAAAGGAGTGGAGGAGGGGGGGCGGCCCTCTATGGCGCGCCCTAGGGGAGTGGGGAGTAGGATTCCCCCCTTTCCAAGTAGGAGTAGGAGAGTAAGGAAGGAGGAGAGAGGGAGGAAGGAAAGGGGGCCCGACCCCCTCCCAATTCGGATTGGGCT
Source organism: Triticum monococcum (assembly GCA_034509565.1). NCBI lineage: Eukaryota > Viridiplantae > Streptophyta > Magnoliopsida > Poales > Poaceae > Triticum > Triticum monococcum. Next base: position 106,813,607 of record CM067844.1, read on the forward strand.
TAGGGGGGCGTCCCCTCTTAGGACGCCTCCTCCTCTCTCCCACTAAGGCCCAATAAAGGCCCATACACTCCCCGGGGGGTTCCGGTAACTTCCCGGTACTCCGGTAAATGCCCGAACTCACCCGGAACCATTCCAAAATCCAACATAGTCATTCAATATATCAATCTTTATGTCTCGACCATTTTGAGACTCCTCGTCATGTCCATGATCATATCCGGGACTCCGAACTACCTTCGGTACATCAAAACACATAAACTCATAATACTGATCGTCACCGAACGTTAAGCGTGCGGACCCTACGAGTTCGAGAACTATGTAGACATGACCGAGACTCATCTCCGGTCAATAACCAATAGCGGAACCTGGATGCTCATATTGGTTTCTACATCTTCTACGAAGATCTTTATCGGTCAAACCGCATAACAACATACGTTGTTTCCTTTGTCATCGGTATGTTACTTGCCTGAGATTCGATCGTCTATATCATCATACCTAGTTTAATCTCATTACCGGCAAGTCTCTTTACTCGTTCGGTAATGCTACATCCCGTAACTAACTCATTAGTTACATTGCTTGCAAGGCTTATAGTGATGTACATTATCAAAAGGGCCCAGATATACCTCTCTGATACACGGAGTGACAAGTCCTAATCTCGATCTATGCCAACTCAACAAACACCATCGGAGACACCTTGTAAAGCATCTTTATAGTCACCCAGTTACATTGTGACGTTTGATAGCACACTAAGTGTTCCTCTGGTATTCGGGAGTTGCATAATCTCATAGTCATAGGAACATGTATAAGTTATGGAGAAAGCAATAGCAGTAAACTAAATGATCATCGTGCTAAGGTAACGGATGGGTCAAATCAATCACATCATTCTCTAATGATGTGATCTTGTTCATCAAATGACAACTATTTGTCCATGGTTAGGAAACTTAACCATCTTTGATCAATGAGCTAATCAAGTAGAGGCATACTAGGGACACTATGTTTGTCTATGTATTCACACATGTACTAAGTTTCCGATTAATACAATTCTAGCATGAATAATAAACATTTATCATGATATAAGGAAATATAAATAACAACTTTATTATTGCCTCTAGGGCATATTTACCTCAGTTATCGCTTCGTGGGTTCTAGTGATAATTTTGGATTATCCTATGATTTTCAATCAGGTTTTTTTGTTGCGGAGACCATGAAATATTTTTATATTAGTAGAGTAGTTTTTTTGGAAGGACCCAAGGCCATATATTAAGCAGCACAAATCCTTACATAAACACCCGTACAGAAAAATAAAATTACATTCAAGTTTTTGGTGATGCCGAAGTCTTCTTTCTCCTACATCCCCTGACGACATGTCCGGAGCATAGCTCGGCGCCGTCTCTGGGCCTCCGCATCAGTAGAGCAAACTATTTGAAAACCATGGGCTTGTAGAAGCAGTGGCCAGGAAGTCGTCGATACAGACCAGGAAGTCGTCGATACAAACTAGGAGACACCGGCGGGCACGATATATGAAGAAAATCGCCGCCTCGGAGAAGAAATCGCCAATAAGGGCTTGTAAAAACTTTGAAGACCATGAATGTTGGTTGAATATAAATGGATCCACCGGAAACCTAAGCTGACTAGATCATAATAGACGCGCTGAAGACATGGCTCCACACACCTTCCGCCGGTGATAAACACACTAACAGAACAAGGAAAGAGCGGGAAAAGCATTATTACTATAAGGGAATAGCACCGCCTCCTTGCCACCCCAAACCAAACTCAAAGACTCGCTAAAGAAAACCTGGAAAAAAATCACCCATGCCGTTGCATGTGTCCGGGTGCGATGTCGAGCTTCCAGACGTTGGAGACCATGCATTGACTCCCTCTTCTCCTGTGACCTAGCTAGGTCGGGATGCCATTGAAGATCACCTCATTGGATTACCAACGCTGTCGTCGAGCATCGCCTACTAACAGTCGCTGCCCACCCACGCATCACCGTCGTCATCCCGCAACCTCCCACCAGTTCATCCATACCAGCCTTCCGATGAGCAGCAACCTCCCCACCGCTGCAGTCGTCGAGTGGTTGGAACATATGGAGCACGGAGTTAGGTTCGTTCGACATTGTAGTGGATTACGCTAATTACAATTTATTTAATAAAAATTATCTATTTGGATGTATGTTTAACTAGATTATGTCTATTTTTATAATTTTTACACACACACGCACATCATATCCCTATGAGCACCTTTGAGATACCGAGCCCACTCAACATCTTGAGGTTGACAAGGTTATCACAGGCGCCCCGTAGTCGACCGGTACGCCTTCTCTCACTGATCAAACATCGCCAGAAATCATGAAATAAATTCAAAAAAATGCGAGCACCAATGGCAAGTCTAGGACCTGAATTCTGATGGATTTGTTCCACTGCAAGAAACCTAACTACCTGAGCTACGATCAAAATAAAAGGTTAAGAAGTCATTTCGTGTTTCTGATTAATAAATTTATATTACCCTATTGTTTTCTAGAGTGTTTACATGTAATAGATTAACCGCTAGATAAATATTTTTCCTAAATCTCTACTCCTAAGGGAGCAGTTGGTAGTCTCGCTTTCAGGGTTTTTTTAGTCCCACCAAAGACGGTTTTTTTCGTCCTCGATCCCACCTCCCGCGTCCCCTCGATTCCCACCTCCGCCGTCGAACCAGAAAATAAAAATCGGTATGCTCCCATTATGTCCAGTGCTAAACCCTTTGGTTCATAAAAAAACTCGCGCCTGAAAATAATCTACTACGGTTAACCTACGAAGAATTAGCCAGACGTTTCCGTGCATTGCGAACGAGGGAGCGAAGCCTTTTCCCTCGAGCGACGCCACACCAGACCCTTCGCCCTCGCAGCCGCCGCCGATCCCCTCCCTCAAACGCCGCCGCCCGTCGCTGCCGCCCCCACCACCTCCCGTCGCGGGCAGGCGGGAGGAGCCCTGCCCGGCCATGGCGACACCGCCGGCGGCCTCCTCCTCCCCCTCACCTTCTCTCCCTCTCCCAAGGGAGGGAAGGGAATGGAAGGGATCTGATTGAAGCGGTGGATCTGCGCCCTTTCTGTCTCTTCTTTTCTTCACCGGTTCCAGGAGGAGATCAAAGTGGGAGGTAGACGAGCAGGAGCGCCGCGTCCGCGACAGCGATGAGCGACGACCCAGGTAACGCTATCTCCCTGCCGATGCCCCAACCCATCTTCTCCCCGTAGCCTGTACTCACGCGCCCCCAGGTTCTCCTCTCCCATGGCAGGGGTCGGCGAGTGGCAGCAGATGCGGGACACCAACTGGTGGCGCAACGGACAGCGAGAGGCGGGACACCAACTGGGCGCGCCTCTCGCGGTCGACTTCCACGGCGGCGACGTCGTTTACCTTGGCGCCTGCTTCTTTCCGACTCAGCGATCCCCGCGGGCACCGATGGACGGCGACGGGCAGCACGTGCGGCCGCGGAGCCGCGCGCTCCTGACCGACGACGAGGATGACGGGACGTACGCCAGCGACGTGTACAGCGGCAACCTCGCCGCCACGGGCGGGTCTCGTGCTGGCCGGATCTTGGTGAGTTCCTTCCTTGTGCGACTTGGTTTGTTCATGGGTGTGAGATTGAGAGCAATTCTTCTCCCCTTCTTTCTGAATCTGCGGTTTCTAAACGATTGTTTGCGACCAAATGCAGGGGCGGTAGCAGTACTTGGTGCAGCGCCACCGCGGCGACTACGGCAGCGTCAGGGTTGTCGTGGTCCTCATCCGCACAGGGATGCTGGACTGGGAGGTTTGCTGCTTCCGGTTGGCAGACGATGGCTATGACGCTATGCCCAGCACGAGTGCTAACGCCATCACGGCCGGCACCACTGGTGAGAGCCTCCTTGGGCGCATGTCTCTAACTGCACTTTTGTTATGCAAGAAATTTTAGTCTTGATCCATCACTGGGATTGTTCATCTCTATTTTGTGTGGATAGGTTACAAGAAATTTACCCTACAAAAATGTTGAAATAAATTGGTATGTTGCTAGATAGGCTAACTAGCTAGGAAGCTGCGAGCTAGATAGGTTAACTGAAATTGTTTGACTTTAAAGTGTTACAGATCAGCTGCCATCAGTCATGTAAATAAGTTGAAAGGAAATCATGCTACTCTGATAACTGGATTCCTCTTTAATTTCGTGGTATGATCTTTTAGTACGTAGCAGACTAAAACCGAGTCTGAAAGTAGTGTCAAATTTGGTGTAGACTCCACGTTCAGCAGTGGCCATGCAAGGTATTTTTTGTTGGGTGTGCCATTGTGTTTTTTGGAGCAATAATCCTACAGCTATTGGGTAAGATTTACAGTCCGTGTAGACGAGCCGTATGTCTTATTGTTAGTATCTCTACTCCTAATGTCTCATTTGGTAGTCTCCGTTCTACGGTTAATTTTCGTCCCACCTCCAATGGTTTATTTTCGTTCTCCATCCCACCTAACACATACACACGTCTGTGCTTGCTTGCTGATGTGTGTGTGTCGATGCGCCCCTCACGTGCTCTCCCGCCAGGCACCAGCAGCCGTTCGGTGTGCTCTCCGGGATGCTGCAGTTGAAGGGTCGAGCAGGAGCTATGGATGCCAGCAAACAAGCCTGTGCAGACGGCAATGCATGTGTGGGCTCGCATCCTCAACCCCATACCAATCTCTGACTATAATACTATAGATTAGATTATATGACATGCATTAGTTGCTTACCTTTGTAGCTGGCATGCACATACACCATCGTTTTCTGATAATTAACCATATTATTTTGAGTGATCAAGTTAAAAATTATATCATACTAATCTATTATGGTTGTGATTTTGTTATTATCCCGAAACAAAATACTGTACTGTAAATAAATCACAATTAGAGATTCTATTTTTGAGAGGTGCTATATGTTTTCTTTTCACAAACAGTGCTCTCACTGGTTAGTTTTTATACATTTTCTTTCCAGTCGTCGTAATAAATGAACCAGTTTTTCATATCAAATTGTGAGATGAAAATTTTGTTTCTTTGTGACCTATTTTACATCAAACACCGCATGGAGTTTGAAGCCGATTTCAAATAAGTGGTGAATATGTCTTATTCTCATAAATACAATGAACAAGATATTATAGCCATTTGTTTTAGTGGAGAAGACCGTGTTGTACTATTTCCTTACTACCCTTTTTAAATCTTTCCATATTTCCTTTGCAGCATAAGAACGTAATGGTATATTTCTTGCTCTGGAATTCTAACCACACAAATGTTTAGGTGCTTTTATATTCCTTTTACATTTTTTCAAATAGTATCTGAAGTATATGCTAATCTTCTGCAAAAACAGTATAGTTCTTTAAAATAACAATTCATGAAACAAGTTGTCCTGTGGCGGCACACATGCACCTTTTTATGTACTATGCATTTGCATGTGATTTCTTTTGTGATGCTTATTTGCTCGTTTTTATAGTTTTATTTTATTTACCTTCTTTTACAGCAATCAAATCGGATGGAGAACATCACACAAGAGGTAAACATTCTTGTATACTGATATTGGAAAATTACATCTTTGTTTGATTCAGATAGTTTTTAGCAAGAGGATGGATACACTGTGATGTTATTTCTGATTAATAATTTTTTGGCAAAATTTTATGACAAGCCTTTCTCCAGGACATAAAGAAAATGGTGGCACTTTGGGTTTTGAAGACGCCGCCTCGCGTAGGACTACGAACATGGGACGCTCGGTCGAGTTTTTCTTAACTCGTCAGGATTCTCATGCTGCAAATTTAGTAACGGGGCAAATTTTTGGGTGTCCTGATGTGTTTGCGGATTGATGAAAATTTGGCGAGGGAGATCATAAACCATCGCTCGCTGCAGCACATCAATTGTTGAATTCGTTTGAAGGAGTTGTCAATTGTTGAATTCGCTTGAAGGAGGTGTGCTATATGTTTTCTTTTCACAAACAGTGCTCTCACTGGTTAGTTTTTATACATTTTCTTTCTAGTTGTCGTAATAAATGAACCAGTTTTTCATATCAAATTGTGAGATGAAAATTTTGTTTCTTTGTGACCTATTTTACATCAAACACCGCATGGAGTTTGAAGCCGATTTCAAATAAGTGGTGAACATGTCTTATTCTCATAAATACAATGAACAAGATATTATAGCCATTTGTTTTAGTGGAGAAGACCGTGTTGTACTATTTCCTTATTACTCCCCTTTTCAAATCTTTCCATATTTCCTTTGCAGCATAAGAATGTAATGGTATATTTCTTGCTCTGGAATTCTAACCACACAAATGTTTAGGTGCTTTTATATTCCTTTTACATTTTTTCAAATAGTATCTGAAGTATATGCTAATCTTCTGCAAAACAGTATAGTTCTTTAAAATAACAATTCATGAAGCAAGTTGTCCTGTGGCAGCACACATGCACCTTTTTATGTACTATGCATTTGCATGTGATTTCTTTTGTGATGCTTATTTGCTCGTTTTTATGGTTTTATTTTATTTACCTTCTCTTACAGCAATCAAATCGGATGGAGAACATCACACAAGAGGTAAACATTCTTGTATACTGATATTGGAAAATTACATCTTTGTTTGATTCAGATAGTTTTTAGCAATAGGATGGATATACTGTGATGTTATTTCTGATTAATAGTTTTTTGGCAAAATTTTATGACAAGCCTTTCTCCAGGACATAAAGAAAATGGTGGCACTTTGGGTTTTGAAGACGCCGCCTCGCGTAGGACTACGAACATGGGACGCTCGGTCGAGTTTTTCTTAACTCGTCAGGATTCTCATGCTGCAAATTTAGTAACGGGGCAAATTTTTGGGTGTCCTGATGTGTTTGCAGATTGATGAAAATTTGGCGAGGGAGATCATAAACCATCGCTCGCTGCAGCACATCAATTGTTGAACTCGTTTGAAGGAGCTGTCAATTGTTGAATTCGCTTGAAGGAGGTGTGTTTGCTCTCTGTTCCCTTGAGTCAATCACCATGATTTTACATCAAGACGATGTTTCTTCTTCAAAAAGGGATGATGAACAACATGGGAACAAGGAGGAACTTTACCCGCCTGTTATAGACTAAAAGCATGCTTGCATTCACTTTAGCTTGTTCATTCTGTTATAGGGCAGTGCTTTTGTTATGCGTATGTGAAGGAAATATGCCCTAGAGGCAATAATAAAGTTATTATTTATTTCCTTATATCATGTTTATTATTCATGCTAGAATTGGATTAACCGGAAACATAATACATGTGTGAATACATAGACAAACAGAGTGTCACTAGTATGTCTCTACTTGACTAGCTCGTTAATCAAAGATGATTATGTTTCCTAACAATGGACAAAGAGTTGTTATTTGATTAACGGGATCACATCATTAGTTGAATGATCTGATTGACATGACCCATTTCATTAGCTTAGCACCCGATCGTTTAGTATGTTGCTATTGCTTTCTTCATGATTTATACATGTTCCTATGACTATGAGATTATGCAACTCCCGTTTACCAGAGGAACACTTTGGGTACTACCAAACGTCACAACGTAACTGGATGATTATAAAGGAGTACTACAGGTGTCTCCAAAGGTAGATGTTGGGTTCGCGTATTTCGAGATTAGGATTTGTTACTCCGATTGTCGGAGAGGTATCTCTGGGCCCTCTCGGTAATGCACATCACTTAAGCCTTGCAAGCATTGCAACTAATAAGTTAGTTGCGGGATGATGTATTACGGAATGAGTAAAGAGACTTGCCGGTAACGAGATTGAACTAGGTATTGGATACCGACGATCGAATCTCGGGCAAGTAACATACCAATGACAAAGGAAACAATGTATGTTGTTATGCGGTCTGACCGATAAAGATCTTCGTAGAATATGTAGGAGCCAATATGGGCATCCAGGTCCCGCTATTGGTTATTGACCGGAGACGTGTCTCGGTCATGTCTACATTGTTCTCGAACTGTAGGATCTGCACGCTTAACGTTACGATGATAGTTATTATGAGTTTATGCATTTCGATGTACCGAAGGTTGTTCGGAGTCCCGGATGTGACCACGGACATGACGAGGAGTCTCGAAATGGTCGAGACATAAAGATTGATATATTGGAAGCCTATATTTGGATATCGGAAGTGTTTCGGGTGAAATCGGGATTTTACCGGAGTACCGGGAGGTTACCGGAACCCCCCGGGAACCATATGGGCCTTATTGGGCCTTAGTGGAAAGGTGAAAGGGGCAGCCCAAGGTGGGCTGCGCGCCTCCCCCCTCCCCCAGTCCTATTAGGACTAGGAGAGGTGGCCGGCCCCTTCTCTCTCTCGAGGAATCCTATTAGGAATAGGACTGAGGGGGGGAGTCCTACTCCCGGTAGGAGTAGGACTCCTCCTGCGCCCTCCTCCTTGGCCGACCAGCCCTCCCCTTTGGATCCTTTTGAAGGAAATATGCCCTAGAGGCAATAATAAAGTTATTATTTATTTCCTTATATCATGATAAATGTTTATTATTCATGCTAGAATTGTATTAACCGGAAACATAATACATGTGTGAATACATAGACCAACAGAGTGTCACTAGTATGCCTCTACTTGACTAGCTCGTTAATCAAAGATGGTTATGTTTCCTAACCATGAACAAAGAGTTGTTATTTGATTAACGAGGTCACATCATTAGTAGAATGATCTGATTGACATGACCCATTCCATTAGCTTAGCACCCGATCGTTTAGTATGTTGCTATTGCTTTCTTCATGACTTATACATGTTCCTATAACTATGAGATTATGCAACTCCCGTTTACCGGAGGAACACTTTGGGTACTACCAAACGTCATAACGTAACTGGGTGATTATAAAGGAGTACTACAGGTGTCTCCAATGGTAGATGTTGGGTTGGCGTATTTCGAGATTAGGGTTTGTCACTCCGATTGTCGGAGAGGTATCTCTGGGCCCTCTCGGTAATACACATCACATAAGCCTTGCAAGCACTGCAACTAATATGTTAGTTGTGAGATGATGTATTACGGAACGAGTAAAGAGACTTGCCGGTAACGAGATTGAACTAGGTATTGGATACCGACGATCGAATCTCGGGCAAGTAACATACCGATGACAAATGGAACAACGTATGTTGTTATGCGGTCTGACCGATAAAGATCTTCGTAGAATATGTAGGAGCCAATATGGGCATCCGGGTCCCGCTATTGGTTATTGACCGGAGACGTGTCTCGGTCATGTCTACATTGTTCTCGAACCGTAGGGTCCGCACGCTTAACGTTACGATGACAGCTATTATGAGTTTATGCATTTTGATGTACCGAAGGTTGTTCGGAGTCCCGGATGAGATCACGGACATGACGAGGAGTCTCGAAATGGTCGAGACGTAAAGATTGATATATTGGAAGCCTATGTTTGGACATAGGAAGTGTTCCGGGTGAAATCGGGATTTTACCGGAATACCGGGAGGGTTACCGGAACCCCCCGGGAGACTAATGGGCCTATTGGGCCTTAGTGGAAAAGAGAAAAGGGGCAGCCCACAGCTGGCCGCGCGCCCCCCCCCCCCCTTCCCCAAGTCCTAGTAGGACTAGGAGAAGGGGCCGGCCCCCCTCTCTCTCCTTTCCCCCTTGAGAGTCCTAGTTGGAATAGGATTGGAGGGGGGAGTCCTACTCCCGGTGGGAGTAGGACTCCCCCTGCGCCTCCCTCTCTCTGGCCGGCCAGCCCCCTCCCTCCAACCTTTATATACGGGGGCAGGGGACACCCCAAGACACACAAGTTGATCCTTGAGATCGTTCCTTAGCCGTGTGCGGTGCCCCCTGCCACCAAATTCCACCTCGATCATACCGTTGTAGTGCTTAGGCGAAGCCCTGCGTCGGTAGTACATCAAGATCGTCACCACGCCGTCGTGCTGACGAAACTCTTCCTCGATGCTTTGCTGGATCGGAGCCCGAGGATCGTCATCGAGCTGAACGTGTGCCAAGAACTCGGAGGTGCCGGAGTAACGGTGCTTGGATCGGTCGGATCAGGAAGAAGACGTACGACTACTTCCTCTATGTTGTGTGATCGCTTCCGCAGTCGGTCTGCGTTGGTACGTAGACAACACTCTCCCCTCTCGTTGCTGTGCATCACCATGATCTTGCGTGTGCGTAGGAAAATTTTCGAAATTACTACGTTCCCCAACAGTGGCATCCGAGCCTAGGTTTTATGGTTTGATGTTATTTGCACGAGTAGAACACAAGTGAGTTGTGGGCGATACAAGTCATACTGCCTACCAGCATGTCATACTTTGGTTCGGCGGTATTGTTGGGTGAGACGATCCGGACCAACCTTACGCGAGACCGGTTCCCTCGACGTGCTTTGCACATAGATGGCTTGCGGAAGACTGTCTCTCCAACTTTAGTTGAACCAAGTGTGACTATGCCCGGTCCTTGAGAAGGTTAAAACGGAGTCTATTTGACGAACTATCGTTGTGGTTTTGATGCGTAGGTGAGATGAGTTCTTACTTAAGCCCGTAGCAGCCACATAAAACTTGCAACAACAAAGTAGAGGACGTCTAACTTGTTTTTGCAGGGTATGTTGTGATGTGATATGGTCAAGGCATGATGCTGATTTTATTGTATGAGATGATCATGTTTTGTAACCGAGTTATCGGCAACTGGCAGGAGCCATATGGTTGTCGCTTTATTGTATGCAATGCAATCGCGATGTAATGCTTTACTTTATTACTAAGCGGTAGTGATAGTCGTGGAAGCATAAGATTGGCGAGACGACAACGATGCTACGATGGAGATCAAGGTGTCGCGCCGGTGACGATGGTGATCATGACGGTGCTTCGGAGATGGAGATCACAAGCACAAGATGATGATGGCCATATCATATCACTTATATTGATTGCATGTGATGTTTATCCTTTTATGCATCTTATCTTGCTTTGATTGACGGTAGCATTATAAGATGATCTCTCACTAAATTATCAAGAAGTGTTCTCCCTGAGTATGCACCGTTGCCAAAGTTCGTCGTGCCCAGACACCACGTGATGATCGGGTGTGATAAGCTCTACGTCCAAATACAACGGGTGCAAAACAGTTGCACACGCAGAATACTCAGGTTATACTTGACGAGCCAAGCATATACAGATATGGCCTCGGAACACGGAGACCGAAAGGTCGAGCGTGAATCATATAGTAGATACGATCAACATAACGATGTTCACCATTGAAAACTACTCCATCTCACGTGATGATCGGTTATGGTTTAGTTGATTTGGATCACGTGATCACTTAGAGGATTAGAGGGATGTCTACCTAAGTGGGAGTTCTTAAGTAATTTGATTAACTGAACTTAAACTTATCATGAACTTAGTACCTGATAGTATCTTGCTTGTTTATGTTGATTGTAGATAGATGGCTCGTGCTGTTGTTCCGTTAAATTTTAATGCGTTCCTTGAGAAAGCAAAGTTGAAAGATGATGGTAGCAATTACATGGACTGGGTCCGTAACCTGAGGATTATCCTCATTGCTGCACAGAAGAATTACGTCCTGGAAGCACCGCTGGGTGACAGGCCTGCTGCTGGAGCAACGCCAGATGTTATGAACGTCTGGCAGAGCAAAGCTGATGACTACTCGATAGTTCAGTGTGCCATGCTTTACGGCTTAGAATCGGGACTTCAACGACGTTTTGAACGTCATGGAGCATATGAGATGTTCCAGGAGTTGAAGTTGATATTTCAAGCAAATGCCCGAATTGAGAGATATGAAGTCTCCAATAAGTTCTATAGCTGCAAGATGGAGGAGAACAGTTCTGTCAGTGAGCATATACTCAAAATGTCTGGGTATAATAATCACTTGATTCAGATGGGAGTTAATCTCTCAGATGACTGCGTCATTGACAGAATTCTCCAATCAGTGCCACCAAGCTACAAGAGCTTCGTGATGAACTATAATATGCAAGGGATGAACAAGACTATTCCCGAGCTCTTCGCAATGCTGAAAGCTGCGGAGGTAGAAATCAAGAAGGAGCATTAAGTGTTGATGGTTAGCAAAACCACTAGTTTCAAGAAAAAGGGCAAAGGGAAGAAGAAGGGAAACTTCAAGAAGAACAGCAAGCAAGTTGCTGCTCAAGAGAAGAAACCCAAGTCTGGACCTAAGCCTGAAACTGAGTGCTTCTACTGCAAGCAGACTGGTCACTGGAAGCGGAACTGCCCCAAGTATTTGGCGGATAAGAAGGATGGCAAAGTGAACAAAGGTATATGTGATATACATGTTATTGATGTGTACCTTACTAGAGCTCGCAGTAGCACCTGGGTATTTGATACTGGTTCTGTTGCTAATATTTGCAACTCGAAACAGGGACTACGGAATAAGCGGACGCTAGCAAAGGACGAGGTGACGATGCGCGTGGGAAACGGTTCCAAAGTCGATGTGATCGCGGTCGGCACGCTACCTCTACATCTACCTTCGGGATTAATATTAGACCTAAATAATTGTTATTTGGTGCCAGCGTTGAGCATGAACATTATATCTAGATCTTGTTTGATGCGAGACGGTTATTCATTTAAATCAGAGAATAATGGTTGTTCTATTTATATGAGTAATATCTTTTATGGTCATGCACCTTTGAAGAGTGGTCTATTCTTGTTGAATCTCGATGATAGTGATACACATATTCATAATGTAGAAGCCAAAAGATGCAAAGTTAATAATGATAGTGCAACTTATTTGTGGCACTGCCGTTTAGGTCATATCAGTGTAAAGCGCATGAAGAAACTCCATACTGATGGGCTTTTGGAACCACTTGATTATGAATCACTTGGTACTTGCGAACCGTGCCTCATAGGCAAGATGACTAAAACACCATTCTCCGGTACTATGGAGAGAGCAACAGATTTATTGGAAGTCATACATACCGATGTATGTGGTCCGATGAATATTGAGGCTCGTGGCGGATATCGTTATTTTCTCACCTTCACAGATGATTTAAGCAGATATGGGTATATCTACTTAATGAAACATAAGTCTGAAACATTTGAAAAGTTCAAAGAATTTCAGAGTGAGGTTGAAAATCATCGTAACAAGAAAATAAAGTTTCTACGATCTGATCGTGGAGGAGAATATTTGAGTTACGAGTTTGGTGTACATTTGAAAAATTGTGGAATAGTTTCGCAACTCACGCCACCCGGAACACCACAGCGTAATGGTGTGTCCGAACGTCGTAATCGTACTTTACTGAATATGGTGCGATCTATGATGTCTCTTACTGATTTACCGCTATCGTTTTGGGGTTATGCTTTAGAGACGGCCGCATTCACGTTAAATAGGGCACCATCAAAATCCGTTGAGACGACACCTTATGAACTATGGTTTGGCAAGAAACCAAAGTTGTCGTTTCTTAAAGTTTGGGGCTGCGATGCTTATGTGAAAAAGCTTCAACCTGATAAGCTCGAACCCAAATCGGAGAAATGTGTCTTCATAGGATATCCAAAGGAAACTATTGGATACACCTTCTATCACAGATCCGAAGGCAAGACTTTTGTTGCTAAATTCAGAAACTTTCTAGAGAAGGAGTTTCTCTCAAAAGAAGTGAGTGGGAGGAAAGTAGAACTTAACGAGGTAACTGTACCTGCTCCCTTATTGGAAAATAGTACATCACAGAAAACTGTTTCTGCGACACCTATACCAATTAGTGAGGAAGCTAATGATGATGATCATGAAGCTTCAGGACAAGATACTACTGAACCACGTAGATCAACCAGAGTGAGATCCGCACCAGAGTGGTACGGTAATCCAGTTCTGGAAGTCATGCTACTAGATCATGATGAACCTACGAACTATGAAGAAGCGATGGTGAGCCCAGATTCCGCAAAGTGGCTTGAGGCCATGAAATCTGAGATGGGATCCATGTATGAAAACAAAGTATGGACTTTGGTTGACTTGCCCGATGATCGGCAAGCAATTGAGAATAAATGGATCTTCAAGAAAAAGACTGACGCTGACGGTAATATTACTGTCTATAAAGCTCGACTTGTCGCGAAAGGTTTTCGACAAGTTCAAGGGGTTGACTACGATGAGACCTTCTCACCCGTAGCGATGCTTAAGTCCGTCAGAATTATGTTAGCAATTGTCGCATTTTATGATTATGAAATATGGCAGATGGATGTCAAAACTGCATTCCTGAATGGATTTCTGGAAGAAGAGTTGTATATGATACAACCAGAAGGTTTTGTCGATCCAAAGGGAGCTAACAAAGTATGCAAACTCCGGCGATCCATTTATGGACTGGTGCAAGCATCTCGGAGTTGGAATAAACGCTTTGATAGTGTGATCAAAGCATTTGGCTTTATACAGACTTTTGGAGAAGCATAAAGGGATACTTGAATAAAAGTTTTTCAATGAAAGACCTCGGGGAAGCTGCTTACATATTAGGCATAAAGATCTATAGAGATAGATCAAAACGCTTAATTGGACTTTCACAGAGCACATACCTTGACAAGATTTTGAAGAAGTTCAAAATGGATCAAGCAAAGAAAGGGTTCTTGCCTGTGCTACAAGGTGTGAAGTTGAGTCAGACTCAATGCCCGACCACTGCAGAAGATAGAGAGAAAATGAAAGATGTTCCCTATGCTTCAGCCATATGCTCTATCATGTATGCAATGCTGTGTACCAGACCTGATGTGTGCCTTGCTATAAGTTTAGCAGGGAGGTACCAAAGTAATCCAGGAATGGATCACTGGACAGCGGTCAAGAACATCCTGAAATACCTGAAAAGGACTAAGGATATGTTTCTCGTATATGGAGGTGACAAAGAGCTCACCGTAAGAGGTTACGTTGATGCAAGCTTTGACACTGATCCGGACGATTCTAAATCGCAAACCGGATACATGTTTACTTTAAACGGTGGAGCTGTCAGTTGGTGCAGTTCTAAACAAAGCGTCGTAGCGGGATCTACATGTGAAGCGGAGTACATAGCTGCTTCGGAAGCAGCAAACGAAGGAGTCTGGATGAAGGAGTTCATATCCGATCTAGGTGTCATACCTAGTGCATCGGGTCTAATGAAAATCTTTTGTGACAACACTGGTGCAATTGCTTTGGCAAAGAAATCCAGATTTCACAAAAGGATCAAACACATCAAGAGACGCTTCAACTCCATCCGGGATTTAGTCCAGGTGGGAGACATAGAGATTTGCAAGATACATACGGATCTGAATGTTGCAGACCCGTTGACTAAGCCTCTTCCACGAGCAAAACATGATCAGCACCAAGGCTCCATGGGTGTTAGAATCATTATTGTGTAATCTAGATTATTGACTCTAGTGCAAGTGGGAGACTGAAGGAAATATGCCCTAGAGGCAATAATAAAGTTATTATTTATTTCCTTATATCATGATAAATGTTTATTATTCATGCTAGAATTGTATTAACCGGAAACATAATACATGTGTGAATACATAGACCAACAGAGTGTCACTAGTATGCCTCTACTTGACTAGCTCGTTAATCAAAGATGGTTATGTTTCCTAACCATGAACAAAGAGTTGTTATTTGATTAACGAGGTCACATCATTAGTAGAATGATCTGATTGACATGACCCATTCCATTAGCTTAACACCCGATCGTTTAGTATGTTGCTATTGCTTTCTTCATGACTTATACATGTTCCTATAACTATGAGATTATGCAACTCCCGTTTACCGGAGGAACACTTTGGGTACTACCAAACGTCACAACGTAACTGGGTGATTATAAAGGAGTACTACAGGTGTCTCCAATGGTAGATGTTGGGTTGGCGTATTTCGAGATTAGGGTTTGTCACTCCGATTGTCGGAGAGGTATCTCTGGGCCCTCTCGGTAATACACATCACATAAACCTTGCAAGCACTGCAACTAATATGTTAGTTGTGAGATGATGTATTACAGAACGAGTAAAGAGACTTGCCGGTAACGAGATTGAACTAGGTATTGGATACCGACGATCGAATCTCGGGCAAGTAACATACTGATGACAAATGGAACAACGTATGTTGTTATGCGGTCTGACCGATAAAGATCTTCGTAGAATATGTAGGAGCCAATATGGGCATCCAGGTCCCGCTATTGGTTATTGACCGGAGACGTGTCTCGGTCATGTCTACATTGTTCTCGAACCGTAGGGTCCGCACGCTTAACGTTACGATGACAGTTATTATGAGTTTATGCATTTTGATGTACCGAAGGTTGTTCGGAGTCCCGGATGAGATCACGGACATGACGAGGAGTCTCGAAATGGTCGAGACGTAAAGATTGATATATTGGAAGCCTATGTTTGAACATAGGAAGTGTTCCGGGTGAAATCGGGATTTTACCGGAATACCGGGAGGGTTACCGGAACCCCCCGGGAGACTAATGGGCCTATTGGGCCTTAGTGGAAAAGAGAAAAGGGGCAGCCCACAGCTGGCCGCCCCCCCCTTCCCCAAGTCCTAGTAGGACTAGGAGAAGGGGCCGGCCCCCCTCTCTCTCCTTTCCCCCTTGAGAGTCCTAGTTGGAATAGGATTGGAGAGGGGAGTCCTACTCCCGGTGGGAGTAGGACTCCCCCTGCGCCTCCCTCTCTCTGGCCGGCCAGCCCCCTCCCTCCAACCTTTATATACGGGGGCAGGGGACACCCCAAGACACACAAGTTGATCCTTGAGATCGTTCCTTAGCCGTGTGCGGTGCCCCCTGCCACCAAATTCCACCTCGATCATACCGTTGTAGTGCTTAGGCGAAGCCCTGCGTCGGTAGTACATCAAGATCGTCACCACGCCGTCGTGTTGACGAAACTCTTCCTCGACGCTTTGCTGGATCGGAGCCCGAGGATCGTCATCGAGCTGAACGTGTGCCAAGAACTCGGAGGTGCCGGAGTAACGGTGCTTGGATCGGTCGGATCAGGAAGAAGACGTACGACTACTTCCTCTATGTTGTGTGATCGCTTCCGCAGTCGGTCTGCGTTGGTACGTAGACAACACTCTCCCCTCTCGTTGTTGTGCATCACCATGATCTTGCGTGTGCGTAGGAAAATTTTCAAAATTACTACGTTCCCCAACACCTTTATATACGGGGGCAGGGGGCACCTCTAGACACACAAGTTGATCATTGAGATCGTTTCTTAGCCGTGTGCGGTGCCCCCTGCCACCATATTCCACCTCGATCATATCGTTGTAGTGCTTAGGCGAAGCCCTGCGTCGATAGAACATCAAGATCGTCACCACGCCGTCGTGCTGACGGAACTCCTCCTCGAAGCTTTGCTGGATCGGAGCCCGGGGATCGTCATCGAGCTGTACGTGTGCTAAGAACTCGGAGGTGCCGGAGTAACGGTGCTTGGATCGGTGGGATCGGGAAGAAGATGTACGACTACTTCCTCTAGGTTGTGTCAACGCTTCCATTGCGATCTACAAGGGTACGTAGATCAGACTCTCCCCCTCGTTGCTATGCATCACCATGATCTTGCGTGTACGTAGGATTTTTTTTTGAAATTACTACGTTCCCCAACAGTGGCATCCGAGCCTAGGTTTTATGGTTTGATGTTATTTGCACGAGTAGAACACAAGTGAGTTGTGGGCGATACAAGTCATACTGCCTACCAGCATGTCATACTTTGGTTCGGCAGTATTGTTGGATGAAGCGGCCCGGACCGACATTACGCGTACGCTTACGCGAGATCGGTTTCCCCGACGTGCTTTGCACATAGGTGACTTGCGGGTGACTGTTTCTCCAACTTTAGTTGAACCGAGTGTGGCTACGCCCGGTCCTTGCGAAGGTTAAAACGGAGTCTATTTGACAAACTATCGTTGTGGTTTTGATGCGTAGGTAAGATTGGTTCTTGCTAAGCCCGTAGCAGCCACGTAAAATTTGCAACAACAAAGTAGAGGACGTCTAACTTGTTTTTGCATGGCACGTTGTGATGTGATATGGTCAAAACGTGATGAGTTATAAGTTGTTGTATAAGATTATCATGTTTTGTTGAAGTTATCGGCAACTGGCAAAAGCCTTATGGTTGTCTGTCTATTGCATAAGATGCAAACACCCAATAATTGCTTTACTTTATCGCTATGCGATAGCAATAGTTGCAAGAGCAATAGTTGGCGAGACGACCATGTGACGACATATTGATATAGATCAAGATGATGGAGATCATGATGTCATGCCGGTGACGATGGAAATCATGACGATGCTTTGAAGATGGAGATCAAAGGCACAAGATGATGATGGCCATATCATGTCACATATTTTGATTGCATGTGATGTTTATCTTTTTATGCATCTTATCTTGCTTTGATTGACGGTAGCATTATAAGATGATCTCTCACTAAATTATCAAGAAGTGTTCTCCCTGAGTATGCACCGTTGCCAAAGTTCGTCGTGCCCAGACACCACGTGATGATCGGGTGTGATAAGCTCTACGTCCATCTACAACGGGTGCAAGCCAGTTTTGCACACGCAGAATACTCAGGTTAAACTTGACGAGCCTAGCATATGCAGATATGGCCTTGGAACACGGAGACCGAAAGGTCGAGCGTCAATCATATAGTAGATATGATCAACATAATGATGTTCATCATTGAAAACTACTCCATCTCACGTGATGATCGGTTATGGTTTAGTTGATTTGGATCACGTGATCACTTAGAGGATTAGAGGGATGTCTATCTAAGTGGGAGTTCTTAAGTAATATGATTAATTGAACTTTAATTTATCATGAACTTAGTCTTGGTAGTATTTTGCAAATCATGTTGTAGATCAATAGCTCGCGTTGTTGCTTCCCTGTGTTTATTTTGATATGTTCCTAGAGAAAATTGTGTTGAAAGATGTTAGTAGCAATGATGTGGATTGGATCCGTGATCTGAGGTTTATCCTCATTGCTGCACAGAAGAATTATGTCCTTGATGCACCACTAGGTGACAGACCTATTGCAGGAGCAGATGCAGACGTTATGAACGTTTGGCTAGCTCAATATGATGACTACTTGATAGTTTAGTGCACCATGCTTAATGGCTTAGAATCGGGACTTCAAAGACGTTTTGAACGTCATGGACCATATGAGATGTTCCAGGAGTTGAAGTTAATATTTCAAGCAAATACCCGAGTTGAGAGATATGAAGTCTCCAACAAGTTCTATAGATAAAAGATGGAGGAGAATCGCTCAACTAGTGAGCATGTGCTCAGATTGTCCGGGTACTACAATCGCTTGAATCAAGTGGGAGTTAATCTTCCAGATAAAATAGTGATTAACAGAATTCTCTAGTCACCATCACCAAGTTAGTAGAACTTCGTGATGAACTATAATATGCAAGGGATGACGAAAGTAATTCCCTAGCTCTTCGTAATGCTGAAATCAACGAAGGTAGAAATCAAGAAAAACATCAAGTGTTGATGGTAGACAAGACCACTAGTTTCAAGAAAAGGGCAAAGGGAAGAAGGGGAACTTCAAGAAGAACGGCAAGCAAGTTGCTGCTCAAGTGAAGAAACCCAAGTCTGGTCCTAAGCCTGAGACTAAGTACTTCTACTGCAAAGGGATTGGTCACTGGAAGCGGAACTACCCCAAGTATTCGGTGGATAAGAAGGATGGCAAAGTGAACAAAAGTATATTTGATATACATGTTATTGATGTGTACTATACTAGTGTTTATAGAAACCCCTCAAGTATTTGATACTAGTTCAGTTGCTAAGATTAGTAACTCGAAACAGGAGTTGCAGAATAAACAGAGACTAGTTAAGGGTGAAGTGACGATGTGTGTTGGAAGTAGTTCCAAGATTGATATGATCATCATCGCACACTCCCCTATACTTTCGGGATTAGTGCTGAACTTAAATAAGTGTTATTTGGTTTTTGCGTTGAGCATGAATATGATTTGATCATGTTTATTGCAATACGGTTATTCATTAAAGTTAGAGAATAATTGTTGTTCTGTTTACATGAATAAAACCTTCAATGGTCATACACCCAATGAAACAAGTTCATTGGATCTCGATCGTAGTGATACACATATTCATAATATTGAAACCAAAAGATGCAAAGTTAATAATGATAGTGCAACTTATTTGTGGCACTGCCGTTTAGGTCATATTGGTATAAAGCACATGAAGAAACTCCATGCTGATGGGCTTTCGGAATCACTTGATTATGAATCACTTGATGCTTGCGAACCATGCCTTTTGGGCAAGATGACTAAAACGCCGTTCTTCGGAACAATGGAGCAAGCAACAAATTTGTTGGAAATCATACATACTGATGTATGTGGTCCGATGAATATTTAAGGCTTGCAGCGGGTATCATTATTTTCTGACCTTCACAGATGATTTGAGCAGATATGGGTATATCTACTTAATGAAATAGAAGTCTGATACATTTGAAAAGTTCATATAATTTCAGAGTGAAGTGGAAAATCATCGTAACAAGAAAATAAAGTTTCTACGATCTGATCGTGGAAAAGAGTATTTGAGTAACGAGTTTGGTCTTCAGTTAAAACAATGTGAAATAGTTTCACTACTCACGCCACCTGGAACACCACAGCATAATGGTGTGTCCGAACGTCATAACCGTACTTTATTGGATATAGTGCAATCTATGATGTTTCTTACCGATTTACCACTATCGTTTTTGGGGTCATGCATTAGAGACAGCTGCATTCACGTTAAAAAAGGGGCACCATCTATATCCGTCGAGACGACGCCTTATGAACTATGGTTTGGCAAGAAACCAAAGTTGTCGTTTCTTGAAGTTTGGGGTTGCGATGCTTATGAGAAAAAGTTTCATCCTGATAAGCTCAAACCCAAATCGGAGAAATATGTCTTCATAGGATACCCAAAGGAGACTGTTGGGTACACCTTCTATCACAGATCCTAAGGCAAGACATTCGTTGCTTATAATGGATCCTTTCTAGAGAAGGAGTTTCTCCTGAAAGAAGTAAGTGAGAGGAAAGTAGAAAACTTGATAAGGTAATTGTACCTTCTACCTTATTGGAAAGTAGTTCATCACAAAAATCTGTTCTTGTGACTACTACACCAATTAGTGAGGAAGCTAATGATGATGATCATGTAACTTCAGATCAAGTTACTACCGAATCTCGTAGGTAAACCAGAGTGAGATCCGCACCAGAGTGGTACGGTAATCCTGTTCTGGAGGTCATGTTACTTGACCATGACGAACCTACGAACTATGAGGAAGTGATGATGAGCCCAGATTCCGCGAAATGGTTTGAGGCCATGAAATCTGAGATATAATCCATGTATGAGAACAAAGTTTGGACTTTGGTTGACTTGCTCGATGATCGGCAAGCAATTGAGAATAAATGGATCTTCAAGAGGAAGACGGACGCTGATAGTAGTGTTACTATCTACAAAGATAGAATTGTCGCAAAAGGTTTTCGACAAGTTTAAGGTGTTGACTACGATGAGAGCTTCTCACTCGCATCTATGCTTGAGTCTGTCCGAATCATGTAAGTAATTGCCGCATTTTATGAAATCTGGCAAATGGATAAACAAAACTGCATTCCTTAATGGATTTATTAAAGAAGAGTTGTATATGATGCAACAGAAGGTTTTGTCAATCCGAAAGGTGCTAACAAAATGTGCAAGCTCCAGCGATCCATCTGTGGACTGGTGCAAGCATCTCGGAGTTGGAATATACGCTTTGATGAGTTGATCAAAGCATATAGTTTTATACAGACTTGCGGTGAAGCCTGTATTTACAAGAAAGTGAGTGGGAGCACTACAACATTTCTGATAAGTATATGTGAATGACATATTGTTGATCGGAAATAATGTAGAATTATTCTGTAAAGCATAAAGGAGTGTTTGAAAGGAGTTTTTCAAAGAAAGACTTCGGTGAAGCTGCTTGCATATTAAGCATCAAAGATCTATAGAGATAGATCAAGACGCTTGATAAGTTTTTTCAATAAATACATACCTTGACAAGATTTTGAAGTAGTTCAAAATGGAACAGTCAAAGAAAGAGTTCCTTGCCTATGTTACAAGGTGTGAAATTGAGTAAGACTCAAAGCCCGACCACGGCAGAAGATAGAAAGAGAATGAATGTCATTCCCTATGCCTTGGTCATAGGTTCTATAAAGTATGCCATGTTGTGTACCAGATCTATTGTATACCCTGCCACTGAGTTTGGCAAGGGAGTACAATAGTGATCTAGGAGTAGGTCACTGGACAGCGGTCAAAATTATCCTTAGTGGAATAAGGATATGTTTCTCAATTACGAGGTGACAAAAGGTTCATCGTAAAGGGTTACGTCGATGCAAGTTTTGACACTAATCCAGATGACTCTAAGTCTCAATCTGGATACATATTGAAAGTGGGAGCAATTAGCTAGAGTAGCTCCATGCAGAGCATTGTTGACATAGAAATTTGCAAAATACATGCGGATCTGAATGTGGCAGACCCGTTGACTAAACTTCTCTCACAAGCAAAACATGATCACTTTTTGGGTCTTAATCACATAGCGATGTGAACTAGATTATTGAATCTAGTAAACCCTTTGGGTGTTAGTCACATGGAGATGTGAACCAATCACATAAAGATGTGAACTATTGATGTTAAATCACATGGCGATCTGATCTAGATTATTGACTCTAGTGCAAGTGGGAGACTGAAGGAAATATGCCCTAGAGGCAATAATAAAGTTATTATTTATTTCCTTATATCATGTTTATTATTCATGCTAGAATTGTATTAACCGGAAACATAATACATGTGTGAATACATAGACAAATAGAGTGTCACTAGTATGCTTCTACTTGACTAGCTCGTTAATCAAAGATGGTTATGTTTCCTAACCATGGACAAAGAGTTGTTATTTGATTAACGGGATCACATCATTAGTTGAATGATCTGATTGACATGACCCATTCCATTAGCTTAGCACCCGATCGTTTAGTATGTTGCTATTGCTTTCTTCATGACTTATACATGTTCCTACGACTATGAGATTATGCAACTCCCGTTTACCAGAGGAACACTTTGGGTACTACCAAACGTCACAACGTAACTGGGTGATTATAAAGGAGTACTACAGGTGTCTCCAAAGGTAGATGTTGGGTTGGCGTATTTCGAGATTAGGATTTGTCACTCCGATTGTCGGAGAGGTATCTCTGGGCCCTCTCGGTAATGCACATCACTTAAGCCTTGCAAGCATTGCAACTAATAAGTTAGTTGCGGGATGATGTATTACGGAACGAGTAAAGAGACTTGCCGGTAACGAGATTGAACTAGGTATTGGATACCGACGATCGAATCTCGGGCAAGTAACATACCGATGACAAAGGGAACAACGTATGTTGTTATGCGGTCTGACCGATAAAGATCTTCGTAGAATATGTAGGAGCCAATATGGGCATCCAGGTCCCACTATTGGTTATTGACCGGAGACGTGTCTCGGTCATGTCTACATTGTTCTCGAACCGTAGGGTCCGCACGCTTAACGTTACGATGACAGTTATTATGAGTTTATGCATTTTGATGTACCGAAGGTTGTTCGGAGTCCCGGATGTGATCACGGACATGACGAGGAGTCTCGAAATGGTCGAGACATAAATATTGATATATTGGAAGCCTATATTTGGATATCGGAAGTGTTTCGGGTGAAATTGGGATTTTACCGGAGTACCGGGAGGTTACCGGAACCCCCCAGAAACCATATGGGCCTTAGTGGAAAGGTGAAAGGGGTAGCCCAAGGTGGGCTGCGCGCCTCCCCCCTCCCCTAGTCCTATTAGGACTAGGAGAGGTGGCCGGCCCCTTCTCTCTCTCTCTCTCTCTCTCTCTCTCTCTCTCTCTCTCTCTCTCGGAATCCTATTAGGAATAGGATTGAGGGGGGGGGGTCCTACTCCCGGTAGGAGTAGGACTCCTCCTGCGCCCTCCTCCTTGGCCGGCCAGCCCTCCCCCTTGGATCCTTTATATACGGGGGCAGGGGGCACCTCTAGACACACAAGTTGATCACTGAGATTGTTCCTTAGCCGTGTGCGGTGCCCCCTGCCACCATATTCCAGCTCGATCATATTGTTGTAGTGCTTAGACGAAGCCCTGCGTCGGTAGAACATCAAGATCGTCACCACGCCGTCGTGCTGACGGAACTCCCCCCCGAAGCTTTGCTGGATCGGAGCCCGGGGATCGTCATCGAGCTGTACGTGTGCTAAGAACTCGGAGGTGCCGGAGTAACGGTGCTTGGATCGGTCGGATCGGAAAGAAGACGTACGACTACTTCCTCTACGTTGTGTCAACGCTTTCGTTGCGATCTACAAGGGTACGTAGATCAGACTCTCCCCCTCGTTGCTATGCATTACCATGATCTTGCGTGTACGTAGGATTTTTTTTGAAATTACCACGTTCCCCAACAGTATGATGCTTTCAGTTTATTGAAAGATTTGTTCCAAGGATAAATTCTGATCTTTTGAAACTATGTTTTTTTAGTGATAACCTTTATAAGTTGGACTATTTATGGGCGCTGGAAGTCTTGTAATAACCGTTGTTGTACATACGTTTATCATCATAAGAGAGATAATATATTCTTTTGATCCTCACAAATTTTTACAGATGGAGCTCGTTTGGCTGAATTTGCTACTGAGTTGCCACATTTTGAGGGCCTGCAATTGAAGAATACAACACTTGAGATAACAATTGAAGAATACTAGAGTAATAATAACTACTACAAGAGTGATGTATTTTCTTTTTGTTGGAGATTTTCTACATCTTTTATGGACGGTAACATTTGAGATAACAATTTGATGTGCTAACCATCAAGATCAACTTCGACATGTTTGGTCTCTAAAAGTTACTATTGACCATCATTGGTGCATCCTATAAGGTATAGTCAGTACTATGAGTAACTTACCAGACATTGACTGTAGAAGTTGCTATCCAACTCTTGTGAAATCTAATCATGTTATTCATTTACGATACCTATACGTGTGTGGTACACAATCTGAAATAGTAGAAGGGGAAAATAAAGCATTAATGTGGAGTATGTTCCAATGGAAATCTTCAGGAACACCTTGAAGGTAAGCATCATATGATCCTTCACGTCCATTCAATCTATGTATTCTAGGTGCAATCGTCTTTTCAAATTCTATGTTACTGAGTTCAGATGTATGCAGGTCTGAGTGCAATTTTTCTTTAGTTCTCTGTGAGCTTAAAAATGCAACTGATGTGGCCCATGCAACTGAAATTAAAAACATGGAGAAGAATCATAAAAGATCTCGCTGAAAATGCCCTCGTTCCGCACTTTGTGTGGACAGGCAGTGCCCTTTAACTTCGAAGTCTCGAAAAATGGTCTGGGTGATGCGGGTGCCTCAATGCTTGATGCCATGTTCTGTAAGAGGCCAAGGTACTATATTTTGTCCCTGATGCATAACCTGCATTGATTTT
Source organism: Triticum monococcum (assembly GCA_034509565.1). NCBI lineage: Eukaryota > Viridiplantae > Streptophyta > Magnoliopsida > Poales > Poaceae > Triticum > Triticum monococcum. The sequence continues at coordinate 106,838,964 of CM067844.1, forward strand.
TTGTAAGTCTGCAACCTTGAAGGAAAACCCGTTGCAACTGATGACATAATATTACGTCGCAACAAGAATGTATAGAGCTGCAGAGCTCTGTGGATCCTTCTCTTCACAAAAGGTGAGGTTTAAAGTTCATGTTTGTGCTTATTGAAAAACAAAGAAAGAGACGAGTTGCTTGATATATTGACAGGTATATAGTGTAACAAAAACACGCTTATAGTTCTAACATGAATTTGATTGACTTGGGAGTTGTGACATGCAAGTATTTTATGGTTGATAATTCTGTACTACTTGTTATATTGTATAAAAATAGTCTCTGGTTTCATCTTCTTTGATGACATATTTTCTATAACAATTGAAATGCATTATGCACCTGTTCTTTTTATTGTGGTTCCATATTTTTTCAAATTTATATATTCTCTATGAATAGTAACATAGATGCATGTTCTTAATCTATTTTAGATTTTTGTTCACCCGAAAATGCAGTATAGATCTGCCATTGACATTTTTTGAAGCACTGGGTGAACATTTGCCGAGATGCTGATAGGAAAAGCCTTTTTGTTTCCTCATAAAATGTTGCCCATCAGTTATTAAACTTAATGGATACATGTTGTGGGCTTGATGACCATGTACACCTTTTTTAGTTAGAACTGTGTCTGCTATGGATCTATCTTGCTTAATACAAAGAACTCTGCATGCTTAGGAAACAAGAGGTAATGTAAACAATAGATTCTCTTGTGAAATTGCGATTCGGCCTTGGGGCGTGGATGGCGAGAAGCGGAGGCGTGTGCCTAGAGTAGCGGACCATGATGGATTGATGAGCTGATGTCACATGACGTACTCGCGTGGCGGCTGGTTAGGCTCCAGCGGCTGGAGCCATCATCGACCATGATGCCGCGCCAGGAGCACAAGGGCTAAGACGAGGACATGTTGGTGCCGATGAAATAAGGTTTATTGGGTCGTCCTCTTCCAGCAACATATTACACAATCTATTTAAGCCGATTGATTCTCTTTGGTACAAATGTCCCTCATTTAGTTGATGAAACTCTACCTTCATAAAATTAATTGAGTTGGGAACCATAACATATATACATCTATGACTGGTATCTATTTGTCTATATTAAACTGACAATTTATTCTTCTTATCGGAAGGATATGTCGTGAAGATGATTAATTCTACAAACTATACTGCTAATTCATCGGAAATGACTACCAACTTGTTTAATTCCGCATGTGCAGGTGCTGCCGGTTGATGGGGGCCTAACCATGAGTCTAACTGAAAGTGAACGGGAGCGATGTGCAGAAAAAATCTTAGCACATAGGCTGAATTTGTATAGTACTTTGAATTTATTAGGCAGTACCCCCTCCATTTGTATATCACTTCCGAATACAAGTTCAGGTTATTAGGCAGTAGTATTGAATTTAAGGATTGATACTTGAAGATTTTAAAAGGTTACTAAATTTTGTACCAAGTCTACTGTTATGTATGGGAAGAACATGCGCTAAAATATTGATAATGCAAATGAAAGTGATCGTTTGATTATTAAATCATGCCACTAATAAGATAAGTTCTTGTCACTTATTTCTTCACAAATTTCCATTGTTCAGGTTCGGACTTGATTTGTTGAGCTATTTTAATTTATGTATGAGAGAAATGAAATACTTTATGAGTTGTATGTCGAAACTTTGATCAGTTCGTTGTGGAATAATGTCGGTGATTTGGATTCTTAACTAATTTATGATAGGCTTCCCTTTTGGGGGCTCTCATTTGGTTTTATGTGCTTTTTTCTTACCAGATAGAAGATACTTAATGTTGGTATCCCAGAGTTATACTTACTAGATATAAATAGAAACGAGACTTATTTATTGAGAATTTTATCTGTAGTGTGTGTCAGTGCCCTCATACTTCTCACATGAAACCTTGAAGAAAAGCATAATGAATGATATAAAAATGTTGGTGGCGCAGAAAAAAATATAAAGTCAAGGGTACAAAAGTATTAGGATCTCCATGCCGGCGGATGTAGTGGGTTGCACTGATTGCAGTTACTTCTTTGCCGTTATTTGTTGTTACTGCCATAGTTCATTTTTCGTGCTTATCATACCTCATGAATACACTTGAGTGAAATTGGGGATAGTATATATGCATTCTTCCAGAGTTTCAAGAAGGATAGCAGAGAAATATTTCTTGGGGCTGTGACATAGTTGTGTGGTACTTCTATATCTGCATCATTTACAGTTCATGTACTTACAGCTTAATGCAAGCATTGGGATTAGTTACAGATTTCCTTTGATTTAAATTTCTAAATGTTAACAACAATGACAACTTGTGACATGCCTAAGTTTAATTTCCATTGAGAGAGAGTGGGCGATGGATTATGAGATGGAACGAAATTAAAATCCAACTGATCTAGCCGTGGCTGGTTGTCACAGAATCCTTGTGATATGTTCTACTTTGACTTGGAATGTGCGGCTATGATAATGTAAGTGATGAGTTTTTTTCTGAATCTTCTATGGGAGGTCAGTCAGAGGTGAGTTGTAGACCAAGAGCTGGTGGGCAGCAGGGCATGCACGCCCTACATAGAGCGTCTAGCTTAGAACTTAGACCAGTTGGTCGCTGTCAAGGTCGCCAAGGTGGTCTTACAGCACCGTCGTGGGGATTTCTCGTGATTTTATGTAGGCAAGCCGCAAGCGGTGGTGGTGATTTGCTAGGTGGTGTTGCTGCTTTGGGGAGAGACGATGGTCCTGTTGTGGGGATAGCCAACGGCAATACATTGACTACAGACTCATCGCAGACTCGTAGTGAACCTGGATGCAGTGAGCCTGATTCGTGGATCGATGGCAGGTCTTGACGTTGTTAGAGTTTGGATTGAATGGTTGTGGGGGGTGGTGTGCTTGGTTGGGTTCCCATGGAAGAATGTGGCCTCCCCGTGGATCTGGTCGTGGCCATCACAGAGGACATTGTCGCCTTTCCCCGAGGAGCAAGGATAGTGCAGGCGACAGCAGGGGTTAGGGGTAGATGCGGGGAGGGATGTCGGCGTCTGCTCGAGGTCATCGTGATGAAAGCCTTGATGACCCGTCTTTATCAATGGAGGTGGAAGAGCATGAAGTCGAGATTGGATAGGAGTTTGAGTTCTTGTTGGCCCCGGATGGTTCCCACTTTAGGCTCCGTTCGGTTTGCAGGGAGAGAGAACTAAGGAAAGAAAAACTTTGTAGGGATATGGCTGATGGCTATCGGATTGCCATGGAGTCTAGAAACACGGGAACCAAAAAAAATTAGATTGTTCGTGTTGCAGGAAGATATGCCTATGAAGCAGTACATGACCACAATATTTTATGTCTTTCTAAGTGGAGTACAATGCATGCATGAAGTTTTTTATTGAACTGGTCACCGGCTCGCCTCGGGCTTTCGTCAAAACTTGAGATCTGACTGGATTCTATCTTTCAAGCAAAATCAATACGAGAAGGCCTTGTTTCATTTGAAGTATTCTTCATGCTTCCTGTGAACCGAACACCACCAAGGCAAAATTTCCTATGGACGACAGTTCCTTTAAAAGTCCTACATATTTCCTGTGAACCAAACGCACCCTTAGAGATGTATTTTTTCACGTGCCAGGTTGATTCTAAAATGGATAGGGGCTTTTCTGCAGAAGTGCATGCCGAACAAAAAATATGACCTCCCTTTATTAGTAGGATAGATGTCATATTCTTTGTTATTGTTGGTTTGGTGAAATTTCCTAATACTTGATTGTTGCGCTGCTAATTAGAGCACCCAAGATTCACCTAAAATGAGAGGATGATAAATGAAAGATACTGATTTAAATTTTGAAGAGCCCATGGCAACGCATGGGCGTTCTACTAGTAAAATCTAATACACTAGATAATAAGTAGATCAAACCAACTTGTGGTTCGATGGTTAAGAGGACAATGATATCCCCAACCCACCATGGTTCAAGTCCTGGTGCTCGCATTTTCCTGGATTTATTTCAGATTTCCAGCGATGCACGTTAGGAGACGTTCTCGTCGACTATGAGATGCCTACGGTGACTTCGTAAAATCTCAAGATGATATGTCGGCTCAGTCTCTCGGTGTCGGTGTATAAAAACATGGGCGTCTTATACCCTTGGTTTATGCACAGGCAGTGGCAACCTTCCCAGCGTCAACAGCTTGCCGAAGGATGACACTTATGAAATCTCAAGACCTGGTCAACAAGACCGTGAAGAAGACCTCAAGGCAGGTGATCGAGAAGTACTAAGAAGTATTGAAGATCAAGATTACATCTGCCGGCAACCTCCACATCGGCAAGCTACATCCTGGCAAGCTCCGTGCCAGCAAACTTCCTTCCACCTTCCCACCGCTCCACCTCAGCGACCGGCTAGTCGCTTGTCAATAGGTGTCGAACGGGCAGGTGATTAGGTTAGGCTTGTCGGGGCACGTGTCAGCACGTCGCCTGAAGAGCAACTTTATTGCCACCCGTCCCAGAAGCGTGGCAGCAGAATAAGAGGTTGCTCGGCTGACGACACGGAAAGAGAGGAGCTCCCTTGCTGGGCTTCGTCCCCAACACGACACCTCACAACGCATTTATTGCTTTTGTCCTTATCCGGCAAGGTTAGGTATGATTGCACTGTAGCCACTATTCAACATATGTAATTACTGTTTTTGCCATTGTAGTGACCACATAGTCTATAAAAGGAGGTGCACGGCTATCTTTACAAATGTCAAAACCCGCCTCAATTACATTACGTAGCCCGCACCTTATCGGCAAGCTGCGCTCTCTTGTAACTTGAGCTCATACTCATCAATCCACTAAAGCAGGAGTAGCGTTTTACGCTTCATGGCGGCCCGAACCTGGATAAACTCTGTGTGTCTCTGCTGGATTTGCTCTTTGTGTTCGTTGATCCCCATAGCCAAACCGCAAAGGGACCTTTGTCGGTCCCATATATTGTCGTACCTCGACACTCGGAGGTGTTCATAGGGTGTGCACGTGTGCGTTTATAGGGATCAGTATATGCGCGTATTTATGAACGCTTTGCGTCTGTATTATGTTAAAAAATAATAATAAATAGACACTAACAACTTGATAGTGAACCCATGCAAAAAAAACTTGATAGTAAACATAAATACGAGAACAACAAACACAATCTTAATGAAAGGAATATGGGGATGCTTACCTAAATATCCATTCTAACAATTTTTCGGTAATTATGACCACCGAATTAACCGGTAGTTCACACATTTATATGAAATGGAATCTAATAGTAAAATCACTTTCATAATTTTGAGTGATAAGTTTGTACTCCTATATTGTTTTCCCATCAGATTTCTCGCACGCATAATAATAGTAACCTTCAGCTAAGCATCATAATATATTACACTGATCAATTTATTTAGTCAGTCCTGGTTATTTATTTTCATTATTAATATTTTAATCACTTTTAGAGATTTCACCATTAGTATATTTTGGTGGGTATTTTCTACAGCAGATTATAAGATACTCTGTATAAGTTTTTTTTTGAGAAATATTATAAAATAAGTTAGGAAGTCACATGAACTCTTAACGCAATAATGCAGCATCTAAGGGACCGAATGTGAAAACGACTCCCACAAGGAAGGAGCCCAACAAGAAGCAGCGACCGCTCCCCTCCAACATTCGCCGCCGCCGCCACCTCGTCGCCGTCGTCCTCCCTTGGCAACCCCCAAGCCGTAAGCTAAGCCCTCTTTAGTGTTTTCGCCCTCACTTTCGACGCCGCAGCCATGAACTCCGGCGCCACTGCCGCCGTAGCGCAGAACCGACGCACGCGCAGCCGTCCGCCGTCGGCCGCCTCCTCCCGCAAGTCAGATGATCCCTCCGCCGCTGTCGCCAACGGAAACGGGAAGGCCCCCTCCAAGCCCACCTCTCCCAACCACGTCGCGTAAGCGCCCGAACGCTTCCTCCCTTTTCTGCTGTTTACACCTCGATCCTGATTCCTCCTTTTGGCCGGGTGTGGGTTTTGTCAGAGGGGAGAGGACGGTCAAGAAGCTGCGGCTGTCGAAGGCGCTGACGATCCCGGAGGGGACGACGGTGTCAGAGGCGTGCCGGCGGATGGCGGCCAGGCGGGTCGACGCCGTGCTGCTCACCGACGTCAACGGCCTCCTCTCCGGCATTGTCACCGACAAGGTGATATGTTCTTTCTTGGAATCTTCCTTTGATGATTGCGCCGGTTGTCGTTTAGTTAGTGTTCGGAGCTTGAACGGTAGGATTCTTTACGGTAACAGTGTACATTGCCTGTTTTGAACTGTACGCCACACCATAAAGATTGCTTGTGTCTGCAATTTTGCATTTGCATCGAGTGACTAGAGTAAGGCATGTTTAGGTTGGAAGTTATGTTCAGTTTATACAACTTTTAGTTTATGACCAACAATGTGTTTGTTCAGTTTCTTGTTTAATTGATGATGCTTCAGACTTGGAACTGATGGGAAAATGGTCAGTACAGTAGCAATGTTTTGTAAGCTCATGTGAGTCATCTTATTCTTTGAATAACACTGTATCAGCGTGTTCCACCATATTTCTGGACTGATTCAGCAGTCTGTCTGACTGCTACATGTGAAAATGCTTATGATGTGAACAACCTGCTCTGTTTTTCCTTACCATCTGCCTTATGATGTAGGACATAGCCACAAGGGTTATTGCCGAGGGGCTGCGGGTTGAGCAAACAATCATATCCAAGATCATGACATGCAGCCCTCATTATGTCACAGCTGACACACTTGCTATCGAGGCACTACAGAAAATGGTCCAAGGTATATTTGAGCTACACTTTAAGTTACAGTATGCTCCAACTAACCATCACTGTGAGTGGTCGAATCAGTTGAAATTCACATCCTATAACTTGTAACATGTGTTGTCTTTTCTGAAGGTAATTCTGTTATATCATGATCAGTACAGTTCAGTTAATTATATTATACGTCTCTTTTCCAGTTGCCATAATTTAGTCCTTTAAAATACACAATTGACAACAAGATGGTTCAGCAGTTAAATCTGTTCCCTTGGTCAAGTCAAGTCATTGACCCTGTATTAACTATTTTATTTTTACTCCTCCAATTTTCTCTTTTCTTGCAATTTGTTAAATTTTAGCACTTTACCTTTTCAAAGTTTTCTTATTTTCGTCCCTTTTTCCCCTTAAATCTTCTGTGGCTATATCTTTTCTATCAAGTTTATCACTGCTTTCTTAAAAATTCATGTAGGATGTGCTTTATAGGTTTAGCTGCTACATAACTTCAACTCCTGATGCATTAGCATTTGAAAGCAGTAACTCTTAACAAGATGGATTGCAATTCAAAACAAATATCCTAAATGATTACAAAACTGACAAAGTTTAGTTTCTGAAAACCCTAATGATTTATCTATACGGATACCAAAGTTAAATCAAGCACTAGGCGTCAATTGTGCGTTTTGCCACTGCCTTGCGCTTTTCTGTCCAAAGTGCACGCTTGAGCGCAATTATGCGCTAGGCGTTTGGCTATCGCCTAGAGCCTAGGCACGCCTTTTTTAACTATGCTGACAACACAAACTGACATGTTAATAAAGAAGTAACAGAGGCACTAGAAATTCTCATCCTTACTGTTAGGGGAATCATTTGGTGTTTTTTCTTGTAGCAATTTAGAGCCACTTTACTAAATCTGTATATATCTGAAACTTCCGGTGGAAACGTGGCTTAGTGATAGAACTAACTATGTTTATTCTTCTGCAAAATCTTCAAAAGGTGTTTCAAATGTGGTTGCATTTCTAGTTTTCTTTAGCTTTATGATGAGAGATGTGTATATATGTTGATGGTGATTGTGTTCGTGTTCTTCACATAAAGCTTACTTCCAGAGATGTTTGCGTCGACTCCTAAAAGTTAATTTTGTACATTCTGGTTTTAGGGAAATTTAGACACCTTCCTGTGGTTGATAATGGTGAGGTTATTGCCATGCTGGACATTGCAAAATGCCTCTATGATGCAATATCAAGACTGGAGAAGGCAGCAGAACAAGGAAGTGCACTTGCAGCTGCTGTAGAAGGGGTTGAGCGCCAATTCGGTAGCAACTTCTCAGGTCTTGTGACTGCCAGCTAACTCTACTCCTTTGTTGTTATACATTGATGATACACAAGTAAGAAGTAATAGAACACATGACCTATATTCGTGAATAGTTAACAATATCCAGTTTATTTCAAACAAAAATTAAATCATTAATTTTCACATCATACCAATCTGGAACTTTTATCCAAGTCTTCAAGTTTTTGACGTAAATATGTGTTCTTTTCTAAATAGATTGTTCTTGTCTACCAATTTTTTCATGAGCTGACCAAACTGATGTGACTTTTGTGGATACAGCTCCTTCCACTTTCATAGAAACTATAAGAGAACGGATGTTTAAACCTTCTTTGTCAACCATTATCACGGAAAGCACAAAGTACTTATCTGCTTTGTCTTGTTCATTTTTCTTGGTTATGTTGTAACAAAAAAAGTTAATTAGATGATGGGAGCTACCTCTTATGTCAATTTGCAGAGTAGCGATTGTTTCTCCTTCAGATCCTGTTTATGTAGCCGCCCAAAAAATGCGTGAACTACGTGTTAATTCAGTGGTTATAACTACCGGAAATTTGCTGCAAGGGATCTTTACGTAAGCATTCTCATATTTCTTTCATTAAACATTTGTCTGTTGTTTCCTTTTTATGTTTATTGTCGAGCTGTTAATGTATATGTTACTCTGAAATTCAGCTCAAAGGATGTGCTTATGCGTGTTGTGGCACAAAATCTTTCTCCCGAATTAACTCTAGTAGAAAAGGTTTCTTCTCCCGACTGATTTCTTATTTCAAAAGGTGGCTAAGGTTTATGCAACTCATTCTGGACTCACTGTTATTTACCATTTTCCTCAAGGTAATGACTGCACACCCTGATTGTGCTACATTGGACACGTCAATTCTGGACGCATTACATATAATGCATGATGGCAAATTCTTGCATATTCCTGTTGTTGATGGAGGTAAAACCTTTTTGTTCTCAGCCTAGTAATACTAGCTGTTTGGTACTTATTGTTTTTTTTTGTCTAACCTATTTTTCAATTTTCCATGTCAGATGGTAGAGTTGTTGCTTGTTTGGATGTTCTGCAACTTAGCCAGGCAGCCATTTCTATGGTGTGTTCCCCTGCCCTCTACCCCTCCTCTATTACTGGAAGTTGCCTGAGAAATATTATTGTAACCTTGGTCCATCTAACATGCTCTGTCTGAAGGCTGAAGGAGGTTCTGGAGCTGCAAATGATGTAGCAAACACAATGATGCAGAAGTTCTGGGACTCTGCTCTTGCTTTGGAGCCTCCAGATGAGGAATTTGATAGCCAGAGGTTGGTTGATGCATCCTTTGTGATTTTCTTTTTCCGCTCAAAAATGTGATGCTTACCTGCATGATTTCATTGCTCAGTGAAATATCCTTAGTGATGCCGTCAGAGGTCGGAGATGGCAGGAGTAGCATTTATCCTGCTGTTGTTGGCAATTCTTTTGCCTTCAAGCTTCAGGACAAGAAGGGACGTATGCATAGATTTACATGTGGTGGGTACACACTTCATAGTTTGACGAGAGCTAGCTGTGGTGGCAGTGTACCGACTAACAACATTTTGTGTTTCATTGCTGCAGGTTCTGAGAGTTTAGATGAGCTTATGTCTTCTATAACACAAAGATTAGGCACTGGTGGTGAAAAGGGCCCAATTCAACTTTTGGTAAGCTTTATTTGATATATTTGTGTTTCTAAACTCTTGGCATTTTGAACGGAAGAGCTAGATGAGCAGTTCCTAGTCCTCAATCTTGCATTTCTAATTGCTTTGATGGAACATTTTCTGTTATAATTGCAAGTAGAATTGAGGACTTTTCGTTTTAGAGGAAACCAAAATATAGTAATTAGTAGTAGCATAGGAATGCGATAGGATGGTAAAATGAGCTTTGACTAGGGGCTCATTCGGTTTGGAGGATTTCATAGGAAAACCATAGGAATGCGGATTCCAGAGGAAAGTTCCATGTGGATGCATTAGTTTTGTATATGAAACGAGCACATGAATTCCTTGGGAATACTATTCATTCCTATGGTTATGGAGGAAACTACACGTCTAGTCAAAGCTATTCTCCTTCCGAAGACACCTGTACGTAGTTGCCAACTTGACGTCACCATTGAGTATAATTTGAATGCATTCGAGATCCTACATAGTAATACAAAATGGTTCCTGTAACTAGTGGACTAACACCAAGAACCGCCTTGAATAACATCAGCTATCTTGAGTGGTACTGCTAGCTACTTAGTCCCATGAATGAATGTATTCTTAATTGTAGAGCACTCGCTCACTTGCAGTTGCAGCTACCTTAGCCTGTATTCTACACTATACTACATCCAAACTGCAGTAGCAATAAGATTTTGATTCTGATGTTCTATGCAGTATGACGATGATGAAGGCGATAGGGTGCTGCTTACTACAGATTCTGATCTTGCCGGTGCTGTTCTCAATGCCAAATCATCCGGATTGAAGGTATTTCCTTTCTCTGACTTAGAACCCATTTGCCTGCTTAAAATGCCGCTATTTTGCTATTACTCTCAGCACAAGCATCCGGAGATTCCTTTACCACTTTGTCATGGCCAGATGTGTCAGTCTTTTGCTTGTCTCCTATGCCTCATTGTAGTGGAACTTGGACTTGCAGGTCCTGAGGTTGCACATTGACAACTCGGATTCCAGTTCTGAAGTTAAAAAGCAATTGCCGGAGCTAGTGCCTCTCCAAAAAAGTCAGTTGATGCCTGCTCATTACGGGCTAATGGCTGGCGCTATTGCCCTGACAGGCGTCGTGCTCGTGGTTTACTTGAAGCGCTCAAAAGTGTGAGTTCTGGGAGGCACACATAACTCCAATCCTTACCTCTGTGACTAACGTCTCTCAGAAGACTCAAACGCCTCGGCACTTCAGCTGGCCAAGGATGAAGAACTGAACCCCTCACAAAAGACAAAGAAAAAGAATAAGGAAAAGAATGAAGAACTGAAGATCATGGGCTATACACCAGATGCACCGAAGTCCAGAAAGTAATCAGCTGACCATCTCAATTTTTTGCATAAATGAGTTTAGTTATACCGGGAAGGAAGCATGAAACTATTGAGTTTAGTTATACTGGGAAGGAAGCACGAAACTATGATATATATTTTCAGTTCATTTTAGTTCCATGAATGCGGTGAAACATGTGCCTTTTATAACCATCTCTACCACAAATCCGGTGAGGGGTTATTTCCCAAACAATCACTGGACATATTTTCTGAGATGAGGTGGACATATTTATGTCCAGTGTGGTTGACTACTGAGTATGCGTCTTATACATGTTCGAAAAGTTAGGTCACAATGTGGGGGAGGCAACCATTGTCAGATTCTGGAGGATGACCGCGATGGTACGTACACCATTGTGCTTATCCTCCACAATTTATTGTGCAAAATCAAATGAGTCATCACCTCCCACAATGTCTCGGGATCTTACATAATTGCAATTGACGTCGTTTTGAGATAATTGCATGTCAAATCCATAAGTTATGTGATGCCACTACTTTCATAGTGGGTTCTTTGGTATGACCTTTGTATTGCTCGTGCAATCCTAACAGGCAATTCTTCTATTGTCAGTGCATGCAATTGACGGAACCTGGCATACCGGGAAAGCCTGTTGCTTCTCCAAGTGCCAAAGTCTTGGTTGTGTGTGCTTGACATTTGCTTTTCTCAAGTACTCTGGTCCAAACAGTCGCACCAATGCAGTGACAAATCTCACATTGCGTCAATGCATGTGATCTCTCCCATCCGGACATACTCATCAATGGCGTCTGCAGTTGTACCATATACAACCATCCTCATAGCAGCAATGCATTTCTGGAGAGGAGAGAACCCGTGTAATCCTTTTTCACCGTGAAGTAAATGTCATATTCCTTCACACCCTCCACTATGTGCAATAACACACGCTTGTGCATCAAGTAGCGATGTTGAAAGAAGCCCTCATTATATATTAGATTGGCTTTAAAATAGTCATCGTAGAGATCGACATGACCCTTTGCCCTATTTTGACTAACAGTTTTCCCGCCCAGCATCGAACCCTTGTAGCTGAGAACATGCTACTCTCCCTTCTCTATTGCTTCGAGGATGCTCATCATCATCAACTCGTATTCGTCGCTACCGCCTTCCGATGACGATGAATTGAAGACCCCGTTGTAAATAAATGCATCATCTGAGTTCATTGTGTGTCCCTACAAATTTGTAATGACCTAGAGGGTCAAAAATCTATTCGGGCATTTGGTGAGCAGGTGGTGTACGCGTTGTATGGTGGTGGCCGGGCGGACTAGGACATACCGACGTGGCACCTGAGGCGGCGTCCATATCCTTGTAAGGTGCTTCGAGTGGAGGCAGGACTAGGGGTGACGAGCAAGTCAGGGAGGGGGGGGGGCGTCAGTGCTCGCGGGACCAGGGGCTGGACAAGACATAGGAGGAAAGGATGAAGAGAGCAGGTCATGGGGGCGATTTGGTGGTATTAGGGTGGGCCGACATGTTGGATCTGACGTGGTGGATGTGTCTAGAGAACTCCATATATGTCTCACACTTGGGTTAAGTTTGGGTTGGTCCAGATAGTTTGAAAAAATGGGTGGTGTTTGGGGAGGCATGTTGTGCTGGGTTTGGGGCAGTTCGTGTTGGGAATCGTTGCATGGAAAACAAAAAAAAATTACGCACACACAATGATCTATCAATGGAGATGCATAGCAACGAGGGGGAGAGTGTGTCTATGTACCCTCGTAGACCGTAAGCGGAAGCGTTTCTCAACGCGGTTGATGTAGTCGAACTTCTTCACGCTTCAACCGGTCAAGTACCGAACGCACGGCACCTTCGCGTTCTGCACACGTTCAGCTCAGTGATGTCCCTCACCTTCTTGATCCAGCAAGACGTCGAGGTAGTAGATGAGTTCCGTCAGCACGACGACGTGGTGACGGTGATGGTGAAGTGATTCTCGCAGGGCTTCACCTAAGCACTACGAAAATTTGACCGAGGGTGTAAACGGTGAAAGGGGGCGCTGCACACGGCTAAACAATTGTCTGTCCTGTGCTAACCCCCCCCCCCCCCCCACACACACACATATATATATAGGTGGGAGGGAGAGGGGAGGCTGCCAGGAGGCGCCCCAAGTAGGCCGAATCCTACTTGGGGTCCTCCCAAGTGGCGCGCCTCCCTGCCTTATTTGTCGGAGGGGGAACGAAAGAGGGGGAGGGGAAAAGGAAGGGGGATCCTATCCCCTTTCTTTCCTTTCCTCCTTCCCCTTTCCTTCTCCACCTTGGCCGACCCATATGGGGGCCGCACCAGCTCCTTGTGGCTGGTGGGTTTCCCCTTTTGGCCCGTAAGGCCCATATCTTTTGCCAGGGGTGTCCGAAACCCCTTCCGGTGACCCGATAAGTACTCGGTACCCCCCGAAATACTTATGGTGTTCGAATACTATCGTCTTATATATCAATCTTTACCTCTCGACCATTTCGAGACTCCTCGTCATGTCCATGATCTCATCCGGGAACCCGAACAACATTCAGTCACCAAAACACATAACTCATATAATACTATATCGTCATCAAACGTTAAGCGTGCGGATCCTACGGGTTCGAGAACTATGTAGACATGACCGAGACACCTCTTTGGTCAATAACCAATAGCGGAACCTGGATGCCTATATTGGCTCCTACATATTCTACGAAGATCTTTATCGGTCGAACCGTTATGACAACATACGTAATCCCTTGTCCATCGGTATGTTACTTGTCCGACATTCGATCGCCGGTATCTTCATACCTAGTTCAATCTCGTTACCGGCAAGTCTCTTTACTCGTTCTGTAATACATCACCTCGTGACTAACTCCTTAGTCGTTTGCTTGCAAGCTTATGATGTGTATTATACCTCTCCGATACTCGGAGTGACAAATCATAATCTCGATCTATGCCAACTCAACAAACACCTTCGGATATACCTGTAGAGCATCTTTATAATCACCCAGTTACGTTATGACGTTTGATAGCACACAAGGCATTCCTCCGGTATCCGGGAGTTGCATAATCTCATAGTCGAAGGAATATGTATCTGACATGAAGAAAGCAATAGCAATAAAACTGAATGATCATAATGCTAAGCTAATGGATGGGTCTTGTCCATCACATCATTCTTCTAATGATGTGATCCCGTTATCAAATGACAACTCATGTCCATGGTTAGGAAATCTTAACCATCTTTGATCAACGAGCTACTCTAGTAGAGGCTAACCAGGGACACGGTGTTTGTTTATGTATTCACACATGTATTAAGGTTTTCGATCAATACAATTCTAGCATGAATAATAAACCTTTATCATGAATAAGGAAATATAAAATAACAACTTTATTATTTTCTTCAGGACATATTTCCTTCAGTTTGAACAATCCACACAAAGGGATGTTTGGAAGGCTCGTAGGTTGATATTTTTTTATCCAGGTGGTATCTGAGCGGATATATGGGGTGGGTACGGGGACTGTCCTTGGAGATGCTCTAAGGGCATCTCCAATGGCGACCCTCAAACCGGCCGCAACCGTCCGGACGTGTTGTGCCATGCAACGTGGGTCTATATCGGTCTACAGGGCGGTCCAGACATACTTTCTCCCGCAAACCGAAGACAAATATGGTGGGACTTTGCGGGCGTCTAGACAGCACCCACGCCCGCTTCTGACAGCCATGGCCCACCCAAACTCCTCCTTCCTCGCCCGCGCACATTGTTGCCTCACGCCGGCTATCCGCATTCGTGCCGCTGTAGAGCGGTTGCTCCACATTGAACACGGCTGAGGGCGGACGCGACCTTTCACTGCCTCCACCATTCAAGCGGTGCGCTGGCCGAGAGCACTGCCCGCTGCACCGCCGGTAGAACACGCCTCCTCGTCGCATTTAAACACCTCCATTAAACCTGTGTGGAAGCCGAGAAACCTACTCCGGCCACATGTCCATCCACGAGCGGGCGACATTAAACACAACGTCGAACAAGCTCCTCCCGTCCACCCGCTATTAAAGGAGGCCAAATGCCAGGCAAGAATCGCACCACTCCGCCACTCCCCATCTCCTCCTTCCACCCTTTTGATGGCATCCGACGAGCAAGAAGAGTAGTTCTCCAGCATAAAAGCCGGCTAGGTGACCCGCCGAGCCCGCCAGATACAAGCGAGGCAGCTCGTTGCTCCACCTCCCTCGCCCAGCTCGACGCAGCAAGATGTCACTCCAAGCCAGCAACACCGTGGCATGGGCATAGTCGTTGTCGTGGACGACACCGCGCCGTACCACGCCTCCCGTGCATGCGACAGTGCCATCGGCCGTCAACGCGCGCGTAGCCGCGCCTTGCCGGCAGAGAAAGAAGCCGTCTGCGCAAAGATCGACGAGTTAGTGGCCAGCGCGTCCACTGCCAACATCGAGGGAAAGTAGAACACGGGAGGCCGCCGCCGCCTGGGTCCCAGGAAGGCCACTGTCGGCGCATCGCCCGTTTGTACAACCGGTGACCTATCCTGTCTTTATCTCAGACCATCGCCGGCCCCCGCCTGGGCTCCACGGAAGCGGATGAGCATCCCTTCCCCTTTGGCTGAAGCACCCTCTTTGCCACTCCGATGAGCGACGCAGCTGGACATAGGGAAGATACGGGGGAAGAATATACCTCCGGGGCTCCCGGCAGTCTGATGAGCGGGCTGCCGGACATGGGGAAGACAAAGGAATCCGTTGCGGCCGGCTGTAGGCTAGTATAGTGTATCCGTGTCGTGGAAGTGGAGCTCCGCGCGATCGTACATGCACATACTTTTACCTTTTTAGTTAAAATATGTCCAAGATATAAATGTTTTCATTCGGTTTGTACAAAATCCGGCGTGTTTGCACGAATTTCATTCGGTTGGTTAGGAACGGTGTTGAAATGTATGCGGGCAGCATTGGATGGCTGCCTCCCGAATCCGTGTCCGCGGATGGTCCGTCCGCAGACACGGATGCGATAGGAAATTTGCGGATCGCCGTTGGAGATGCACTAACCACCCTTTTCTCTATTTATGCTTTCTCCGTTTCAAGCTTTGTAAAAAGACACAGAATTCATGTATGAATCATGAAAAATGTTTCGAGCTCCTTGATGTGCATGTTGCTACCCCGGTTCATTTTAGTTTATGACAAGAAAGCGTTGCACAATTCTCTACTCCAGTTCATTTTCACCATCTATCAAAGATTTAGCAGTTCCAGGACAATGGTACCAACAAACTATACTGCAAAAGGTGGAGTTTGTTGTCGCTCATTATTACTCTGATTTAGTGCCATTGATTGAACAATTATGGATGTAGTACCTTGTGGCATACTTATGACAACAAGAGATACACTACCGGTGGTGGTGGTGGCTGGTGGGACGAAAGCTGAAAGACCAGATTTATACTAGCAGTACATTTTTCTATTGGAACAAGTATCACCCCCATCCCGTTTAGGCGTTTACCGGAAATGAAGTCAAATCCATCAATAGTTAAAGGAAAAAACAGGAAGCATCGTCCAGCTCAACGCACCACTGGAAAGCCCAGCGTTTTGTGATCGATCGATGTACGCACATGGGATTAGTGATGTAGTACTTCCATTCCTAAATACTCCCTCGGTTCCTAAGTATTTATCTTTCTAGAGATTTTAACAAATGATTACATACGAAGCAAAATGAGTGAATCTACACTCTAAAATATGTCTATATACATCCGTATGTGATAGTTTATTTGAAATCTCTAAAAAAACAAATATTTAAAAACGGAGGGAGTATAAAATGTCTGGGCAGTTTAAATTTTCCAAATGTCTTATATTTAAAAACAACGAGAGATACACTACCGCACCGGTGGTGGTGGGACGGAAGCTGAAAGACCAGCCTACTGGAAATGAAGTCAAAATCCAGAAAAAAAGCTAAAAGGAAACGCTCTACATTCAAGCTCTCCTACATAGGATGCTGGGCGGGCTAGGAGGGTTCTTCAAGCTCTCTATTCAAGAGAAAAACTAAAGGTTAAGTATCGGTTGTTGCATTGTGTATGAAGCCTAGCTAGGAGAGAGGCTACTTTTCATACCTTCTCCTTCCTCGTGAGCACAAAATTAAGCAAGTTGAGGTTTCTTGGTTCAATGGCAACGACACGACAAGAGGAGTATGACACAAGCTACTCTACCTTAGCTTACACATGAACCAAAGAGGGCACGCATAACAAACCTGTAGCGACCTAGAGACATGGGAGATGTGCAAGGATACCAAGAATTTAATACGGTGGCAAACGTGGGTGTGAAATAAGCCATGATGCTGTTTTCCACTCTCATCTTTCCTCGCCGGTGTTGCTTGTGTGGCGGTGTTGCGGGCTCGTTCTGGCTCCGAGTTGTGCCGGCGTCGAATTCGGCGATCCTCCATGGTGTTGCATGATTGTGATGTCTTTCTGCTTAGTTCGGTGTGGTTCGCTGTTGATGAATACGAATGGAGCCATGGCTCGGTCTCCAAGTGGCTCGGCTCCTATCCGGGATCTCTTGAGGTAGCGAGGAATAAGACTATGGATGAAAGCTTTGATTCGATGAGGGTCGTTACCGATGATGTTGGTGCTTGAGGGTGTATTTCTCCTCCTTGAAGGCACTTTGAAGAGTCCTTCCTCAACATTGGACCACGCGAGAAGCGTTGGAGGCTGTTGGCATGGCTGGATCATTACCCACAATTCGGTGGGGCGGTCTAGAGAGGGTCTGGGCGGAATCTTTGTGGCCGATGCTGGTCGTTGACGATGCCAATAGTTGTTCTTCTTCGTGAAGACGTCTCCGAAGTTCTTGCTCTCAATCACTCTCAATAGTGGTGGCCGGTTTAGGTTTTAATTGGTGTTGTGTTTTTTCTCCTCTGTCTTTTTTTATGGTGTGGTTTTCGACCTAGTTTTTCTTATAGACCGGATCACCATGTGCAGTATCTTCTTTTTTATCTATATGAAACATGTAGGAGCACTGCTCCCTAACGAGGTTCCGTAAAAAAATATCCCCATATACACGGGGGTTGAAAGATTTCCGTTAGATGTTTTGTTGTATTTTATACAAAGAAGCTAATTAGTTAGCTTTGTAGGATTATTATTTTAGTCTGAAAAGAGGTTTTTGCCTCATCAAAGGAACACGTGTTACCATTTTTCTTGATAGCTTTATCACACGCTAGTTTCATGGCAAAAGATTTTTATTTGTTTGTGTTTTGCTTGTACTGTTCTAATAATTGTTTTTGTGACTCCGCCTTTTTGTTTGTCCTTTTGTGTAGTGTGATGTAGAACTCTGTCCGGTCTGTGAGTTCTGCGTCAATTAGGGGTGGGCGTTCGGTATAAACTGAAAATTCAATTTCTATCATTCGGTTTTTTCATAATTTCGGTTTTCAAATTTACTAACCGAAAAGGTCAACCAAAAAGGGCTAACCGAATCTTCGGTTAACCGAAGAATTCGGTTCGGTATACAGTTTACACCGAAAAGCATTGCTTTAAGCAATTGGCGCTGACAGCTGCTGCTGCAACCTATTATATAGCCGAAGCTCTCTGCCCCATTTGCTTCGTCCAAGCGAGGTGGGACTAAACGAGCGTCATGACTCGTCTGGCCGCACACTCGCACACGGGCTGATTTCCATGCATGTGGTCGGCCCACAGCCCACAAAAGTGACGCCCATGGTCTCCCTTTGCTGGCTGTACACGGGCTGGATAGTCACGCCGAGGCGGCCAGGCCTACTTAGCGTAGAGTGTTTTCAAAACAAAACAAAAAACTTAGCGTACAGAAGTGGGTGGCTGCGTATGTACGGGAAACGACAAGCGCTCTTCGTCCAGACTGCTAGAGGCCGAGAGAGTTCCATACCAGTACGTCTGACACGTCCAGTTCGGTGTTATTTCGGTCAACCGAGATACGAACCGAATCAACCGAAGTTAGTTCGGTTATTGCAAGTAGAAACCGAAATTGTCTATATCAAAAAGAAAAACCGAAAATCCGGTTTTTTCGGTTTCAACTTCAGTCCGGTGTTCGGTTTGTCGGTTTTTATGCCCACCCCTAGCGTCAATGGTCGGTTTCATCGGTTTCGCCCAATTTTTCATAAATTAACTGGGCAGTGTTTTTCTTCTTAATCATTGAGGCAAATCTTTTCCTCTATTTTCAAAAAAGAACTTTGTTTTGCACATATGTGTGCATGTAATATTACAATTATATGCACTGCTACCATAATTTTTTATATAGTACAAATATTTTAATTTATTGTAATCGTACATCAACCTTGTCCAAATGTCACTTTGTGCCTAAAATGAGAGCACATGAAAAGAAAAACTCAGACTTTAAGGAAACCAACCCCGAGGCATTGCTTTTTAGGGCATCTTCAATGTTGTCCAAACTGGACACCACGTTCGACCGCGGACATTAATGCGGGAGCCGGCCATCCAACCATAGCTGCATATATTTTAAATTGGATTTCAACTAACCCGATGATTTTCATCAAACATGGCGAAATTTATTGAAATTTGGATAGAAAATAGCACAAATTAATCATAAATAGCATGAAAGTATGTCTTGTACAACAATAGTACAAATTCAACGAGATTAACCGGATGATCAATAAGTGTTTCATGGATGGATCATGTTGTCCTACACATACCGCCCCTTGAGTTTCATTCAACAATGTATGTGCGTGAATGGTCTACCCTCTGACCTGTAGTACGTCACGATAGCGCGTGCAGACTACACAATGTGTACATCAACGAATGAATCAATCAACATGTAGAGTAAGAAGAAGCAAAACTTACGATCTCCATGGTTACCGCGCGCAACGCACAATGGTCACATTACCACCAGCCGGTCAACCGCGCCAAAAACGTCATGACAGAGTTCTGGATGATGTACTATCGATATGCTAACGACTTGACATTACGTTCATGGATGATGTGCATGTCGTAAAGTGCAATGTGCTTTCGCACATAAACAAACCATGCACCCGCTGACAAAGGTCCCCCTTCTACTCCTCCCTACGAAGTCAGCAGATACAGGCAACCACACATCGCACAACAACTCATCCTCCTTCCATGAGTACTCTGCCATCCTTCTTACTCTAAAAATGACATGAAGTTTGAAAATATGCTCAATGGCATTTGACTGAACACCTACCGGGCCTGTTGTCCGCCATGGACGACATCGACAGGGGGACAGAAGGTATGTGGTTCCGGATGTATCTTGGGTGAACGACACAGTACTACAAGGCGATCGGGTGCATGGGTGGGGGCTATAGAAGTTCGACAATGCCTGGGCAGTGGCCAGCGAAGTACAGAGGCGGCGGGTGGCGAGTAGGATGTGGATGCAAAGCAAGGGCGAGTCGGTCGGAGTGTGCTACTTCTTGAGCTTGCGTTGATTTTTCCTTTGAAGAGGAAAGGGTGATGCGGCAAAGTAGAGATAAGTATTTCCCTCAGTTAGAGAACCAAGGTATCAATCCAGTAGGAGACAATGTACGAAACACCTAATACCTGCACAAACAATCAAACAACTTGCACCCAACGCGATAAATGGGTTGTCAATCCCTTCACGGTTACTTGCAAAAGTGAGATCTGATAGAGATGGATAAAACTAAACAAATGATAAATTAAATATTTTTGGGGTTTTTGGTTTATAAATCAAAAAGTAAAAGATTGCAAAATAGTAAATCGGAAACTTATATGATGGAAAATAGACTCGGGGGCCATAGGTTTCACTAGAGGCTTCTCTCAAGATAGCAAATAATACAGTGGGTGAAAAAATTACTGTCGAGCAATTAATAGAAAAGCGCAAAGTTATGACGATATCTAAGGCAATGATTATGAACTATAGGCATCACGTCCGTTTCAAGTAGACCGAAACAATTCTGCATCTACTACTATTACTCCACACATCGACCGACTCCTGCCTGCATCTAGAGTATTAAGTTCATGAAGAACAAAGTAATGCATTAAGTAAGATGACATGATGTAGAGAAATTAACTCAAGCAATATGATGAAAACCCCATATTTTTATCCTCGATGGCAACAATACAATAAGTGCCTTGCTGCCCCTGCTGCCACCGGGAAAAGACACCGCAAGATTGAACCCAAAGCTAAGCACTTCTCCCATTGCAAGAAAAACAAATCTAGTTGGCCAAACCAAATCGATAGTTCAAAGAGAATTACAAAGATATCAAATCATGCATATAAGAATTCAGAGAAGATTCAAAGAATATTCATAGATAAGCTGATCATAAATCCACAATTCATCGGATCTCGACAAACACACCGCAAAAGAATATTACATCAGATAGATCTCCAAGAACAACGAGGAGAACATGGTATTGAGAATCAAAGAGAGAGAAGAAGCCATCTAGCTACTAGCTATGGACCCGTAGGTCTGTGGTAAACTACTCACGCTTCATCGCAAGGGCAATAGAGTTGATTTATAAGCCCTCCATGATAAACATTCAAAACAGGTAATATAATAGCATGGAACAATAAAAACTTATAGATACATTGGAGACGTATCAGAGTGGAAGAAAATAGGACTAGGAGGGAGGATTTGAGTGGGTCTGGGGTGTAGGAGTCCTACGTGGCGGCTATCCAGACTCCCGCAAAGCCCCTGATACGTCTCCAATGTATCTACTTTTCCAAACACTTTTGCCCTTGTTTTGGACTCTAACTTGCATGATTTGAATGGAACTAACCCGGACTGACGGTGTTTTCAGCAGAATTACCATGGTGTTATTTATGTGCAGGAGCAAACGTTCTCGGAATGACCTGAAACTTCACGGAGACAATTTTCAGAAAATAAGAAAAATACCTGCCAAAGATGAAGGCCAGGGGCCCACCGTCTCTCCACGAGGGTGGGGGGCACGCCTGCCCCCCTAGGGCGCGCCCCCCTACCTAGCGGGCCCCTTGTTGCCTCTCCGACTCCAACTCCACCTCCATATATTGAGTTTCGGGGAGAAAAAAATCAGAAAGAAGAAATCATCGCATTTTACGATACGGAGCCGCCGCCAAGCCCTAAAACCTCTCGGGAGGGCTGATCTGGAGTCCGTTCGGGGCTCCTGAGAGGGGAATCCGTTGCCATCGTCATCATCAACCATCCTCCATCACCAATTTCATGATGCTCACCGCCGTGCGTGAGTAATTCCATCATAGGCTTGCTAGACGGTGATGGGTTGGATGGGATCTATCATGTAATCGAGTTAGTTTTGTTAGGGTTTGATCCCTAGTATCCACTATGTTCTGAGATTGATGTTGCTATGACTTTGCTATGCTTAATGCTTGTCACTAGGGCCCGAGTGCCATGATTTCAGATCTGAACCTATTATGTTTTCATCAATATATGAGTGTTCTTGATCCTATCTTCCAAGTCTATAGTCACCTATTATGTGTTATGATCCGTTAACCCCGAAGTGACAATAATCGGGATACTTACCGGTGATGACCGTAGTTTGAGGAGTTCATGTATTCACTATGTGTTAATGCTTTGTTCCGGTACTCTATTAAAAGGAGGCCTTAATATCCCTTAGTTTCCGTAAGGACCCCGCTGCCACGGGAGGGTAGGACAAAAGATGTTATGCAAGTTCTTTTCCATAAGCACGTATGCCTATATTCGGAATACATGCCTACATTATATCAATGAATTGGAGCTAGTTCTGTGTCACCCTAGGTTATCACTGTTACATGATGAACCGCATCCGGCATAATTCTCTATCACTGATCCATTGCCTACTAGCTTTCCATATATTGTTCTTCGCTTATTTACTTTCCTGTTGCTATTGCTATCATCACTACAAAATACCAAAAACATTACTTTTACTACTGTTATCTTTCGCTGCCGTTATCACCACTATCATATTACTTTGCTACTGATATTAAGTTTCTAGGTGTGGTTGAATTGACAACTCAGCTGCTAATACTTGAGAATATTCTTTGGCTCCCTTTCTGTCGAAACAATAAATTTGGGTTGAATACTCTACCCTCGAAAATTGTTGCGATCCCCTATACTTGTGGGTTATCAGCCCCCTCCCCAGTTTGCTTTCAATTTGCGGGAAAGTGGACGTCCAAACCGATTCGGTATGGATGGTAGAATGGGTTCGTACATCTCGGTCCGAACTGATGCAGGCGTTTTGAGAGTCGATGTTGGAGATACCCTTAGGTCATTGTTGGGGAACGTAGCATGCAATTTCAGAAAAATTCCTATGATCACGCAAGATCTATCTAGGAGATGCATAGCAACGAGAGGGGGAGAGTGTGTCCACGTACCCTCGTAGACCGAAAGCGAAAGTGTTAGTTTAACACGGTTAATGTAGTCAAACGTCCTCTCAATTCAACCGATCAAGTACCGAACGTACGTCACCTCCGATTTCTGCACACGTTCAGCTCGATGACGTCCCTCGAACTCTTGATCCAGCAAAGTGTCAAGGGAGAGTTTCATCAGCACGACGCCGTGGTGACGGTGATGGTGATGGTGAAGTGATCCGCATAGGGCTTCACCTAAGCACTATGACAATATGACTGGAGGAGTAAACGGTGGAGGGGGGCGCCGCACATGGCTTGGAACAATTGATGTGTGTTAGAGGCCCCCCTGATAACCCACAAGTATAGGGGATCAATTGTAGCCTCTTTCGATAAGTAAGAGTGTCGAACCCAACGAGGAGCTAAAGGTAGAACAAATATTCCCTCAAGTTCTATCGACCACCGATACAACTCTACGCATGCTTAGCGTTCACTTTACCTAGAATAAGTATGAAACTAGAAGTACTTTGTAGGTGTTTTTGGATAGGTTTGCAAGATAACAAAGAGCACATAAATAAAAAGTAGGGGCTGTTTAGATAAAGAATCAATAAAGTAAATATAGCGAGTGTGGAAAAGTGGTGGTAGGAGTTGTGAAATTGTCCCTTAAGCAATTGACTACTTTACTAGACCGATAGCAAGTTTTATGTGGGAGAGGCCACTGCTAGCATGTCATCCCTGACGTGGAATTTATGCACTTATGATTGGAACTATTAGCAAGCATCCGCAACTACTAACGTTCATTAAGGTAAAACCCAACCATAGCATTAAGATATATTGGTCCCCCTTCAATCCCGTATGCATCAATTTCTATGCTAGGCTGAAGCTTCTGTCACTCTTGCCCTCCAATACATAGTCCTATCAACATACAACTAACCCTATGGTGTGATCCACGCGCGTGCTCATATGATGGGCACCAAAGGACATCAACATAACCACAAGCAAATTAAATCAATCATAGCAATTCATCAACCACCGATAGGACAACTAAAATCTACTCAAACATCATAGGATGGCAACACATCATTGGATAATAATATGAAGCATAAAGCACCATGTTCAAGTAGAGGGTACAGCGGGTTGCGGGAGAGTGGACCGCTGTAGATAGAGGGAGGAAGGTGATGGAGATGTTGGTGAAGATGGCGGAGGTGTTGGTGAAGATCGCGGTGATGATGATGGTGGCCACGACAGCGTTCCGGCGCCACCGGAAGAGAAGGGGAGAGGGGGACCCTTCTTCTTCTTCTTCTTCCTTGACCTCCTCCCTAGATGGGAGAAGGGTTTCCCCTCTAGTCCTTGGCCTCCATGGAATGGGAGGGGTGAGAGTCCCTCCGAGATTGGATTTGTCTCTCTGTCTCTCTTTGTTTCTGCATTCTCAGATTCTGCCCTTTCACCATTTCTTATATATCCGGAGATCCGTAACTCCGTTTGGATTGAAACCTTTGCTCCGATTTTTTCTCTAAAAATTAGCTTTCTTGCGGCCGAAGAAGAGCATTAACTGCCTTACAGGGGGCCCACGAGGGTCAAGGGCGTGCCCAGGGGGTGGGGCGCTCCCTGCCTCGTGGCTCCCTCGGGCACCGTCTCGCGTTAATTTTCTTCCCATATTTCACATATATTCCAAAAATAATCTCCGTCCGTTTTTATCCCGTTTGGACTCCGTTTGGTATGGATTTTCTGCGAAACAAAAAACATGCAACAAGCAGGAACTGGCACTGGGCACTGGATCAATATGTTAGTCCCCAAAAATAGTATAAAAAGTTGCCAAAAGTATATGAAAGTTGTAGAATATTGGCATGGAACAATCAAAAACTATAGATACGACGAAGACATATCAGCATCCCCAAGCTTAATTCCTGCTCGTCCTCGAGTAGGTAAATGATAAAAAAGATAATTTTTGATGTGGAATGCTACCTAGCATAATCTTGATCACATATCTAATCATGGCATGAATATTAAGAACGAGTCATTCAAAGCAATAGTCTACCATTTAACATAAAAACAATAATACTTCAAGCCTACTAATAAAGCAATCATGTCTTTTCAAAATAACATGGCCAAAGAAAGTTATCCCTACAAAATCATATAGTCTGGCTATGCTCCATCTTCACCACACAAAATATTCACATCATGCACAACCCTGATGACAAGCCGAGCAATTGGTCCATACTTTTTAACGCGCTTTAGCTTTTTCAACCCTCACGCAATACATGAGCGCAAGCCATGGATATAACACTATATGTGGAATCGAATATGATGATGGGGGTTATGTGGAGAAGACAAAAAAGGGAGAAAGTCTCACATCGACACGACTAATCAATGGGGTATGGAGATGCCCATCAATTGATGTCAATGCGAGGAGTAGGGATTGCCATGCAACGGATGCACTATAGCTATAATTGTATGAAAGCTCAAAATGAAACTAAGTGGGTGTGCATCCAACTTGCTTGCTCATGAAGACCTCGGGCATCTGAGGAAGCCCATCATCGGAATATACAAGCCAAGTTCTATAATGAAAATTCCCACTAGTATATGAAAGTGATAACTCAAGAGACTCTCTATATGAAGAACATGGTGCTACTTTGAAGCACAAGTGTGGTAAAAGGATAGTAACATTGCCCCTTCTCTTTTTTATCTTATTTTTTGGGGCCTTCTCTTTTATTCTTATTTTTTGGCCTTTCTCTTTTATTTTCCTTTTTTTATTATATATTTTTTCGTCCAGAGTCTCATCCTGACTTGTGGGGGAATCATAGTCTCCATCATACTTTCCTCACTGGGACAATGCTCTAATAATGATGATCATCACACTTTTATTTACTTACAACACAACATTACAACTCGATGCTAGAACAAAGATATGACTCTATATGAATGCCTCCGGCGGTGTACCAGGATGTGCAATGATCTAGCGTAGCAATGCCATCAAAAAACAGACAAGCCATGAAAATATCATGCTAGCTATCTTATGATCATGCAAAGCAATATGACAATAAATGCTCAAGTCATGTATATGATGATGATGGAAGTTGCATGGCAATATATCTCGGAATGGCTATGGAAATGCCATGATAGGTAGGTATGATGGCTGTTTTGAGGAAGATATAAGGAGGTTTATGTGTGACAGAGCGTATCATATCACGGGGTTTGGATACACCGACGAAGTTTGCACCAACTCTCGAGGTGAGAAAGGGCAATGCACGGTACCGAAGAGGCTAGCAATGATGGAAGGGTGAGAGTGCGTATAATCCATGTACTCACATTAGTCATAAAGAACTCATATACTTATTGCAAAATTTTATTAGCCCTCGATGCAAAGTACTACTATGCATGCCCCTAGGGGGATAGATTGGTAGGAAAAGACCATCGCTCGTTCCCGACCGCCACTCATAAGGAAGACAATCAACAAATAAATCATGCTCTGACTTCGTTACATAACGGTTCACCATACGTGCATGCTACGGGAATCACAAACCTCAACACAAGTACTTCTACTAATCCACAACTACCCACTAGCATGACTCTAATATCACCATCTTTATATTGCATAACTATTGCAAGGAATCAAACATATCATATTCAGTGATCTACAAGTTTTATGTAGGATTTTATGACTAACCATGTGAATGACCAATTCATGTCATCTCTCTAAATAGATATAAGCGAAGCAAGAGAGTTTAATTCTTTATACAAAAGATATGCCCACGCTCTAACAAATATAAGTGAAGCAAAAGAGCATTCTACAAATGGCGGTTTTCTATGTAAAGAGAAACAGGCAATCCAAACTTCAAATGATCTAAGTGAAGCACATGAAGCATTCTATAAAGCCATACTCAAAAGATATAAGTGAAGTGCATATAGCATTCTATAAATCAACCAAGGACTATCTCATACCATAATGGTGCATAGAAGAAAAATGAAAACTGAATGCAAAAGACGTTCCAAGATCTGCACATATCACATGAATGAAACGAATTTGAAAACATACTGATACTTGTTGAAGAAAGAGGGGATGCCTTCCGGGGCATCCCCTGAAGGAAATATGCCCTAGAGGCAATAATAGAGTTATTATTTATTTCCTTATATCATGATAAATGTTTATTATTCATGCTAGAATTGTATTAACCGGAAACATAATACATGTGTGAATACATAGACAAACAGAGTGTCACTAGTATGCCTCTACTAGACTAGCTCGTTAATCAAAGATGGTTATGTTTCCTAACCATGAACAAAGAGTTGTTATTTGATTAACGAGGTCACATCATTAGTTGAATGATCTGATTGACATGACCCATTCCATTAGCTTAACACCCGATCGTTTAGTATGTTGCTATTGCTTTCTTCATGACTTATACATGTTCCTATGACTATGAGATTATGCAACTCCCGTGTGCCAGAGGAACACTTTGGGTACTACCAAACGTCACAACGTAACTGGGTGATTATAAAGGAGTACTACAGGTGTCTCCAATGGTAGATGTTGGGTTGGCGTATTTCGAGATTAGGGTTTGTCACTCCGATTGTCGGAGAGGTATCTCTGGGCCCTCTCGGTAATACACATCACATAAGCCTTGCAAGCATAATAACTAAGATGTTAGTTATGAGATGATGTATTACGGAACGAGTAAAGAGACTTGCTAGTAACGAGATTGAACTAGGTATTGGATACCGACGATCGAATCTCGGGCAAGTAACATACCGATGACAAAGGGAACAACGTATGTTGTTATGCGGTCTGACCGATAAAGATCTTCGTAGAATATGTAGGAACCAATATGGGCATCCAGGTCCCGCTATTGGTTATTGACCGGAGACGTGTCTCGGTCATGTCTACATTGTTCTCGAACCGTAGGGTCCGCACGCTTAACGTTACGATGACAGTTATTATGAGTTTATGCATTTTGATGTACCGAAGGTTGTTCGGAGTCCCGAATGTGATCACGGACATGACGAGGAGTCTCGAAATGGTCGAGACGTAAAGATTGATATATTGGAAGCCTATGTTTGGACACCGGAAGTGTTCCGGGTGAAATCGGGATTTTACCGGATTACCGGGAGGGTTACCGGAACCCCCCGGGAGCCAAATGGGCCAACATGGGCCTTAGTGGAAAGGTGAGAGGGCAGCCCACATAGGGCTGCGCCTCCCCCCCTCTCCCTAGTCCTATTAGGACTAGGAGAGGGGCCGGCCACCTCTCTCTCTCTCCCCTTTAAAGGATTCCTAGTTGGACTAGGATTGGAGGGGGGAGTCCTACTCCCGGTAGGAGTAGGACTCCTCCTGCGCCTCCCTCTCTTTGGCCGGCCAGCCCCCTCCCTCCAACCTTTATATACGAGGGCAGGGGACACCCCAAGACACACAAGTTGATCCTTGAGATCGTTCCTTAGCCGTGTGCGGTGCCCCCTGCCACCAAATTCCACCTCGATCATACCGTTGTAGTGCTTAGGCGAAGCCCTGCGTCGGTAGTATATCAAGATCGTCACCACGCCGATGTGCTGACGGAACTCTTCCTCGACGCTTTGCTAGATCGGAGCCCGAGGATCGTCATCGAGCTGAACGTGTGCTAAGAACTCGGAGGTGCCGAAGTAACGGTGCTTGGATCGGTCGGATCGGGAAGAAGACGTACGACTACTTCCTCTACGTTGTGTGATCGCTTCCGCAGTCGGTCTGCGTTGGTACATAGACAACACTCTCCCCTCTCGTTGCTGTGCATCACCATGATCTTGCGTGTGCGTAGGAAAATTTTCGAAATTACTACGTTCCCCAACATCCCCAAGCTTAGACGCTTGAGTCTCCTTGAATATTTACTTGGGGTTCCTAGGGCATCCCCAAGCTTGAGCTCTTGCCTCTCCTTCTTCTCCTCACATCGAGACCTTCTCGATCATCGAACACTTCATCCACACAAAACTTCAACAGAAAACTTGGTAAGATCCGTTAGTATAATAAAGCAAATCACTACTCTAAGTACTGTTGCAAACCAATTCATATTTTGTTTTTTCATTATATCTACTATAGTATAACTTTTCGATGGCTTAATCCACTGATATAATTCGATAGTTTCATCAAAACAAGCAAACTATGCATCAAAAACTGAATCTATCTAAAACAGAACAGTCTGTAATAATCTTAACATTCACCATACTTCTGATACTTGAAAAATTCTGCCAAAATTAGGAAAAATAAACAATTTGTATAGAAAGACAGTTCAAAAAGAATCAGAACCATTTGACGTTCCAGTAAAAAAATGTAAAATTGTGCAGTACAGCCAAAGTTTCTGTCCTGCACCGTACAAACCAACATGCATTGTAAACATCCTAAAGGCAAATCTTGGCACATTATTTTTATAATACAATGGAATTGTACAAGGGAATAATTATTTTTGTCAAAAATTTTCTGTAATTAAGATTCACAAAGTTTCCATGGGCATGAACAAAGTTCAAGGACATCCCCCACTTTCACAATGCTCGTCTATCTCACTTTCACTTTTCTTTTTGATAAAATTTGGGTTCCCCTCTTTATTTTTTTGTTTTTAAACTATATAAAAGCACACAACAGAAATAAATGACTCTCTAAAACTTCTGGGTTGTCTCTGATACGTCTCCAACGTATCTATAATTTTTGATTGTTCCATGCTATTATATTATCTGTTTTGGATGTTTATGGGCTTTATTATACACTTTTATATTATTTTTGGGACTAACCTATTAACCCAAAGCCCAGTGCCAATTTCTGTTTTTTCCTTGTTTTAGAGTATCGCAGAAAAGGAAAATCAAATGGAGTCCAATTGATCTGAAACTTTACGGAACTTATTTTTGGAACGGAAGCAATCCAGAAGACTTGGGGTGTACGTAAGGGAAGCAACGAGGAAGGCACGAGGCAGGGGGCACGCTCACCCCCCTTGGGCGCGCCCTCCACCCTCGTGGGCCCCTCGTAGCTCCCCTGACGTATTTATTCCTCCTATATATACCAATATACCCTAAAACCATCAGGGAGCACAATAGATCGGGAGTTCCGCCGCCAGAAGCCTCCGTAGCCACCGAAAACCAATCTAGACCCGTTCCGGCACCCTGCCGGAGGGGGAATCCTTCTCTGGTGGCCATCTTCATCATCCCGGTGCTCTCCATGACGAGGAGGGAGTAGTTCTCCCTCGGGGCTGAGGGTATGTACCAGTAGCTATGTGTTTGATCTCTCTCTCTCTCTCTCTCTCGTGTTCTTGAGGTGATACGATCTTGATGTATCGCGAGCTTTGCTATTATATTTGGATCCTATGATGTTTCTCCCCTCTACTCTCTTGTAATGGATTGAGTTTTCCCTTTGAAGTTATCTTATCGGATTGAGTCTTTACGGATTTGAGAACACTTAATGTATGTCTTGTGTGGGATACCCGTGGTGACAATGGGGTATTCTATTGGTCCACTTGATGTATGTTTTGGTGATCAACTTGCGGGTTCCGCCCATGAACCTATGCATAGGGTTGGCACATGTTTTTGTCTTGACTCTCCGGTAGAAACTTTGGGGCACTCTTTGAAGTTCTTTGTGTTGGTTGAATAGATGAATCTGAGATTGTGTGACGCATATCGTATAATCATACCCACGGATACTTGAGGTGACATTGGAGTATCTAGGTGACATCAGGGTTTTGGTTGATTTGTGTCTTAAGGTGTTATTCTAGTACGAACTCTATGATAGATTGAACGGAAAGAATAGCTTCATGTTATTTTACTGGACTCTTGAATAGATCGATCAGAAAGGATAACTTTGAGGTGGTTTCATACCCTACCATAATCTCTGCATTTGTTCTCCGCTATTAGTGACTTTGGAGTGACTCTTTGTTGCATGTTGAGGGATAGTTATATGATCCAATTATGTTATATAGTTGAGAGAACTCGCACTAGTGAAAGTATGAACCCTAGGCCTTGTTTCAATGCATTGCAAAACTGTTTACGCTCACTTTTACCATTAGTTACCTTGTTATTTTTATATTTTCAGATTACAAAAACCTTTATCTACCATACATATTGCACTCGTATCACCATCTCTTCACCGAACTAGTGCACCTATACAATTTACCATTGTATTGGGTGTGTTGGGGACACAAGGGACTCTTTGTTATTTGGTTGCAGGGTTGCTTGAGAGAGACCATCTTCATCCTACGCCTCCTACGGATTGATAAATCTTAGGTCATCCACTTGAGGGAAATTTGCTACTGTCCTGCAAACCTCTACACTTGGAGGCCCAACAACGTCTACAAGAAGAAGGTTGTGTAGTAGACATCAAGCTCTTTTCTGGCGCCGTTGCCAGGGAGGTGAGCGCTTGAAGGTATATCTTTAGGTCTTGCAATCGAATCTTTTTGTTTCTTGTTTTAGCACTAGTTTAGTTTATAAAAGAAAACTACAAAAAATATGGAATTGAGTTTGCCTCATACGCTTCATATTTTTAATATCTTTCGTGAGTATGATGGAAAGGAAAATTGTGCCAAAGTGTTAGAAGAAGAATGCATTAAAATGTTTGGCACTAAATCTTTGAATGATGAGCATGATTGCAATGTTGTTAGTATGAATTCCTTGAATATCCATGATGCTAATGATATGCAAAGCCACAAGCTTGGGGAAGCTATGTTTGATGAAGATGATATTTTTTGTCCCCCAAGTTTTGATGAGCAAATTTATTATGATGAAAGCATGCCTCCTATTTATGATGATTATATTGATGAAAGTGGATTTGGAGAGGTCATGACTTTATTTTGTGATGAATCCACTATTCCGGAAGAGGTTCCAATTGATTATGAGAACAAAGTTGCTATCTATGATGATTATTTTTACGACTTGTATGCTATAAAGAATAATGATATCCATGAACCTTGTCATCATGATTTTAGTTTTCAATTGGATTATGCCTCACATGATAATTATTTTGTTGAGTTTGCTCCCACTATTATTCATGAGAATAATTTTGCATATGTGGAGAGTAATAAAAATTCTATGCTTGTAGATCATGAAAAGAATGCTTTAGATGCTGGTTATATTGTTGAATTCATTCATGATGCTACTGAAAATTATTATGAGGGAAGAATATATGCTTGTAGGAATTGCAATAATATCAAGTTTCCCCTCTATGTGCTTAAAATTTTGGAGTTATGCTTGTTTTACCTTCCTATGCAAGTTGATTCTTGTTCCCACAAGTTGTTTGCTCACAAAATCCCTATGCATAGGAAGTGGGTTAGACTTAAATGTTCTAGTCATATTCTTAATGATTCTGTCTTTATATTTCAATTCTTATCTTTTATGTGAGCATCATTGAAATCATCATGCCTAGCTAGGGGCGTTAAACGATAGCGCTTGTTGGGAGGCAATCCAACTTTATTTTTGTTCCTTGCTTTTTGCTCCTGTTTAGTAATAAATAATTTATCTAGCCTCTGTTATGATTGAGTTTTTATGTTTTAGTTAGTGTTTGTGCCAAGTAGAACCGTTGGGAAGACTTGGGGAAAGTCTTGTTGATCTTGCTGTAAAAAACAGAAACTTTAGCGCTCACAAGAATTGCTTCCATTTTTATTGGAGAGTGATATTTAGTTAATTATTTTTGCAGATGATTAATATATAAATTTATCACGTCCAGCAATTTATTTTAGAATTTTTGGGGTTCCTTAAGTTTGCGTTAGCTACAGATTACTACAGACTGTTCTGTTTTTGACAGATTCTGTTTTTCGTGTGTTGTTTGCTTATTTTGATGAATCTATGGCTAGTAAAATAGTTTATAAACCATAGAGAAGTTGGAATACAGTAGGTTTAACACAAATATAAATCAAGAATGAGTTCATTACAGTACCTTGAATTGGTGTTTTGTTTTCTTTAGCTAACGGAGCTTACGAGTTTTCTGTTAAGTTTTGTGTTGTGAAGTTTTCAAGTTTTGGGTAAAGATTCGATGGATTATGGAACAAGGAGTGGCAAGAGCCTAAGCTTGGGGATTACCAAGGCACACCAAGGAAATATTCAAGGACAACCAAGAGCCTAAGCTTGGGGATGCCCCGGAAGGCATCCCCTCTTTCGTCTTCGTTCATCGGTAACTTTACTTGGAGCTATATTTTTATTCGCCACATGATATGTGTTTTGCTTGGAGCGTCATTTTATTTTCTTTTGTTTTTATTGCTGTTTGAATAAAATACCAAGATATGAAATTCTTTAATGTTAGAGAGTCTTCATATAGTTGCATAATTATTCGACTACTCATTGATCTTCACTGATATCTTTCGGAGTAGTTTGTTGTTCCTCTGGTGCTTCACTTATATCTTTTTAGAGCACGGCGGTGGTTTTATTTTGAAGAAATAGATGAACTCGCATGCTTCACTTATATCATTTTGAGAGTCTCCATACAGCATGGTAGTTTGCTTTGGTTATGAATTTAGTCCTAATATGTTGGGCATCCAAGAGGGATATAATAAAAACTTTCATATGAAGTGCATTGAATACTAAGAGAAGTTTGATACTTGATAATTGTTTTGAGATATGGAGATGGTGATATTAGAGTCATGATAGTTGAGTAGTTGTGAATTAGAGAGATACTTGTGTTAAACTTTGTGATTCCCATAGCATGCACGTATGGTGAACCGTTATGTGACGAAGTCGGAGCATGATTTATTTATTGATTGTCTTCCTTATGAGTGGCGGTCGGGGATGAGCGATGGTCTTTTCCTACCAATCTATCCCCCTAGGAGCATGCGCGTAGTACTTTGTTTCGATAACTAATAGATTTTTGCAATAAGTATGTGAGTTCTTTATGACTAATGTTGAGTCCATGGATTATACGCACTCTCACCCTTCCACCATTGCTAGCCTCTCTAATACCGCGCACCTTTCGCCGGTATCATACACCCACCATATACCTTCCTCAGAAAAACCATCATACCTACCTATCATGGCATTTCCATAGCCATTCCGAGATATGTTGCGATGCAACTTTCCACCATTCCGTTTATTATGACACGCTCCATCATTGTCATATTGCTTTGCATGATCATGTAGTTGACATCGTATTTGTGGCAAAGCCACCGTTCATAATTCTTTCATACACGTCACTCATGAGTCATTGCACATCCCGGTATACCGCCGGAGGCATTCATATAGAGTCATACTGTGTTCTAGTATCGATTTGTAATCATTGAGTTGTAAATAAATAGAAGTGTGATGATCATCATTCATAGAGTATTGTCCCCCCCTCCCCAAAGGAGAAAGGCCAAAAAAAGGAAGGCCCAAAAAAATAAAAAAGGGACAATACTACTATCCTTTTTCCACACTTGTGCTTCAAAGTAGCACCATGATCTTCATGATAGAGAGTCTCCTATGATATCACTTTCATATACTAGTGGGAAATTTTCATTATAGAACTTGGCTTGTATATTCCAACGATGGGCCTCCTCAAGTGCCCTAGGTCTTTGTGAGCAAGCAAGTTGGATGCACACCCACTTAGTTTCTATTGTTGAGCTTTCATACATTTATAGCTCTAGTGCATCCGTTGCATGGCAATCCCTACTCACTCACA
The DNA here is from genome assembly GCA_034509565.1 of Triticum monococcum. Classification (NCBI taxonomy): domain Eukaryota; kingdom Viridiplantae; phylum Streptophyta; class Magnoliopsida; order Poales; family Poaceae; genus Triticum; species Triticum monococcum. The sequence goes on from CM067844.1 coordinate 106,873,817, forward strand.
TTGATATCTATTAATGGGCATCTCCATAGCCCGTTGATATGCCTAGTTGATGTGAGACTATCTTCTCCCTTTTTGTCTTCTCCACAACCACCCTTCTATTCCACATATAGTGCTATATCCATGGCTCACGCTCATATATTGTGTGAAGATTGAAAAAATTGAGAACATCAAAACTATGAAACAATTGCTTGGCTTGTCATCGGGGTTGTGCATGATTTAAATATGTTGTGTGGTGAAGATGGAGCATAGCCAGACTATGTGATTTTGTAGGGATAGCTTTCTTTGGCCATGTTATTTTGAGAAGACATAATTGCTTTGTTAGTATGCTTGAAGTATTATTATTTTTATGTAAATATTAAACTTTTGTCTTGAATCTTATGGATCTAAATATTCTTGCCACAATAAAGAGAATTACATGGATAAATATGTTAGGTAGCATTCCTCATCAAAAAATCTGTTTTTATCATTTACCTACTCGAGGACGAGCAGGAATTAAGCTTGGGGATGCTGATGCGTCTCCAACGTATCTATAATTTTTTATTGTTCCATGCTATTATATTATCTGTTTTGGATGTTTATGGGCTTTATTATACACTTTTATATTATTTTTGGGACTAACCTATTAACCCAGAGCCCAGTGTTAGTTTCTGTTGTTTCCTTGTTTGAGAGTATCGCAGAAAAGGAAAATCAAACGGAGTCCAATTGACCTGAAACCTCACGGAACTTATTTTTGGAACGGAAGCAATCCATAAGACTTGGGGTGTACGTAAGGGAAGCAACGAGGAAGGCACGAGGCAGGGGGGCGCGCCCACCCCCTAGGCGCGCCCTCCACCCTCGTGGGCCCCTCGTGGCTCCCCTGACGTATTTCTTCCTCCTATATATATACCAATATACCCTAAAACCATCAGGGAGCATAATAGATCGGGAGTTCCGCCGCCATAAGCCTCCGTAGCCACCGAAAACCAATCTAGACCCGTTCCAGCACCCTACCAGAGGGGGAATCCTTCTCCGGTGGCCATCTTCATCATCTCAGTGCTCTCCATGACGAGGAGGGAGTAGTTATCCCTCGGGGCCGAGGGTATGTACCAGTAGCTATGTGTTTGATCTCTCTCTCTATCTCTCATGTTCTTGAGGTGATACGATCTTGATGTCTCGCAAGCTTTGCTATTATATTTGGATCCTATGATGTTTCTCCCCCTCTACTCTCTTGTAATGGATTGAGTTTTCCCTTTGAAGTTATCTTATCGGATTGAGTCTTTAAGGATTTGAGAACACTTGATGTATGTCTTGCATGGGATACCCGTGGTGACAATGGGGTATTCTATTGATCTACTTGACGTATGTTTTGGTGATCAACTTGCGGGTTCCGCCCATGAACCTATGCATAGGAGTTGGCACACGTTTTCGTCTTGACTCTCTAGTAGAAACTTTGGGGCAGTCTTTGAAGTTCTTTGTGTTGGTTGAATAGATGAATCTGAGATTGTGTGATGCATATCGTATAATCATACCCACGGATACTTGAGGTGACATTGGAGTATCTAGCTGACATTAGGGTTTTGGTTGATTTGTGTCTTAAGGTGTTATTCTAGTACAAACTCTATGATAGATTGAACGGAAAGAATAGCTTCATGCTATTTTACTACGGACTCTTGAATAGATCGACCAGAAAGGATAACTTTGAGGTGGTTTCGTACCCTACCATAATCTGTTCGTTTGTTCTCCGCAATTAGTGACTTTGGAGTGACTCTTTTTTGCATGTTGAGGGATAGTTATATGATCCAATTATGTTATTATAGTTGAGAGAACTTGCACTAGTGAAAGTATGAACCCTAGGCCTTGTTTCAACGCATTATTTTACCACTAGTTACCTTGCTATTTTTATATTTTCAGATTTCAAAAACCTTTATCTACCATCCATATTGCACTTGTATCACCATCTCTTCGCCGAACTAGTGCACCTATAAAATTTACCATTGTATTGGGTGTGTTGGGGACACAAGAGACTCTTTGTTATTTGGTTGCAGGGTTGCTTGAGAGAGACCATCTTCATCCTATGCCTTCTACGGATTGATAAACCTTAGGTCATCCGATTGAGGGAAATTTGCTACTGTCCTGCAAACCTCTGCACTTGGAGGCCCAACAACGTCTACAAGAAGAAGGTTGTGTAGTATACATCAGTCTCCCTGGCTGCGCTTTCTTTAAAGCCTTTAAGCTAGGCATATAGTGCTCAAGTAATGAATCCACCCGGATACCAAGGTATATCAAAGCCAATTTTAATTAAGAATTATTTGTAATTTAGTAGTGAGCACAAAGTAACATATATCATGCAACAACGAAGTCTAACTCTCTTCCTATGCATCGGCATGTCATAAAAGAACAATTCATGCACACATAGTAAAGGCCAATGCATAGTATAAACAGTTTCTTGCAATTTTATCGCATTGGAAACATAGAGAGGGGGAGATATAGTTCCTCTCTTGTAATAATTGCAAGAAGGAGCACCAAGTACATGCATATTATATTCATAAAATCATCATGTGTAATAGTAAAACGCAACCCATCAATATAATCCTTAATAAGTGTAAACTTCTCCGATATAGTGTAGTCGGGAGAATTCAAAAAGATAATAGGACTATCATGTGTGGGTGCAATAGCAACAATTTCATGTTTAACATAAGGAACTATAGCAAGTTCATCTCCATCAGCATAATTCATATTGGCATCTTGGCCACAAGCATAGCAGGCATCATTAAAAAGAGATATTTCAAGAGAATCAACGGGATCATAACAATCATCATAGCAATCATCCTTCGGTAAGCACGAAGGGAAATTAAACAATGTATGAGTTGAAGAGTTACTCTCATTAGAAGGTGGTCATGGGTAGCTAATCCGCTCTTCCTCCTTTTGTTCTTCGATCTCCTCCTCATCTTTTTCATCCAATGAGCTCACAGTTTCATCAATTTCTTCTTCCATAGACTCCTACAAAATATTAGTCTCTTCTTGGACAGCGGAGGTGAGGGAGTCCTGGATTAGGGGGTGTATGGATAGCCGGACTATACCTTTGGCCGGACTCCTGGACTATGAAGATACAAGATTGAAGACTTCGTCCCGTGTCCGGAAGGGACTTTCCTTGGCGTGGAAGGCAAGCTTGGCGATATGGATATGTAGATCTCCTACCATTGTAACCGAATCTGTGTAACCCTAGCCCTCTTCATTGTCTATATAAACTGGAGGGTTTTAGTCCGTAGGACGAACAACAATCATACCATAGGCTAGCTTCTAGGGTTTATCCTCCTTGATCTCGTGGTAGATCTACTCTTGTACTACCCATATCATCAATATTAATCAAGCAGGATTACGGTTTTACCTCCATCGAGAGGGCCCAAACCTGGGTAAAAACATATTGTCCCTTGTCTCATGTTACCATCCGCCTAGACGCACAGTTCGGGACCCCCTACCCGAGATCCGCCGGTTTTGACACCGACATTGGTGCTTTCATTGAGAGTTCCTCTGTGTCGTCACTTTTAGGCCCGATGGCTCCTCCGCTCATCAACGACGATGCGATCTAGGGTGAGACTTTTCTCCCCGGACAGATCTTCGTATTTGGCGGCTTTGCACTGCGGGCCAATTCGCTTGGCCATCTGGAGCAAATCGAAAGCTACGCCCCTGGCCATCAGGTCAGATTTGGAAGTTTGAGCTACACGGACGACCTCCGCGGAGACTTGATCTTCGACGGATTCAAGCCGCAGCCGAGCGCACCGCACTGTCACGATGGGCATGATCTAGCTCTGCCGCCGAACAGTGCCCTGGAGGCCGCACCCGCATCAGCTCCGACCCTTAATTCGGAGCCAATTGCGCCAATCGAGGATGGGTGGTTGGACACCGCCTTGGGGGCTGCAATTTCTACGGCGATCGAGCCGAACACCAGCCCTATTCTCTGCGAAGCCCGTGACTCCAAGGAGTCGGACTCCTCTCCAGACTCCGAGCCCTCCGCGCCCCTACCGATCAAACCCGATTGGGCGCCGATCATGGTGTTCACCGCCGCGGACATCTTTCAGCACTCGCCCTTCGGTGATATTCTGAATTCACTAAAGTCTCCCTCTTTATCAGGAGAGCCGTGGCCGGATAATGGTCAGCAAGGTTGGGATGCGGATGATGAAGAAATTCAAAGCCCACCCACCACCCACTTCGTAGGCACTGTCGATAATTTAAACGACGTGCTCGACTTCGACTCCGAAGACATCGATGGTATGGACGACGATGTAGGAGATGAACATGAACCAACGCCTATAAGGCACTAGACAGCCACCCCATCTCATGATGTATACATGGTGTACACACCCAAAGGAAGCGATGACGAGGAACACAGGGATGCAACGAGGGATCGTTCACTCGAAAAGCAATCAAAGCGGCGACGTAAGTGCCGCTCCAAGCCCCGCCTCGACAGAGACAGCAGCCATACAGACCCAGCCATAGAGCATGACGAGCCGGCGGACGACGAACATGCCTTTGAGCAACCGTCCGAACAGGGCAACTTGGATAAACAAACCGAACACCCCGTCCCTGGCGAAAACAACAGTCCGGACGACCTTACGCCGGATAGGCTCATGGAGCAGAAGAACCTCCACAAAAGGCTCGTCGCCACTGCGCGTAGCCTGAAAAAGCAGAAGCGGAAGCTCAAAACTGTGGAAGATGCACTCAGAATCAGATGGAGCAAAGTACGCAACACCGCAGACAAATATGGCGGCAGTCACCGCACAAAAAGCTATCCAAAGCGAAAGCTACTGCGTGAATTTGACGAGGAGGCCTTAGAGCCCCCGCAGTCAAAAAATAGGAAAGCCACCCAGTCAGATAGACGACCGCATGGACAGCATGGAGCGGCAAGCGGCGCCGCACACAAGCCGGCACGCAATCCACCAAAGGATCCGCATCAAAAAGATGGCCCAGCCAGATCTATCTACGGGCCAAGAAAGCAAGCTCTAGTAAGCAATGCAACACAACAAATATACGAACATCACGGCACACCCAAATACAGGGGTGCCGCACACCCCCTATGTTTCACCAATGAGGTGCTGGACCATGAATTTCCAGCGGGATTCAAGCCGTAAACATAGAGGCATACGACGGAACAACAGACCCCGGGGTCTGGATCGAGGATTATATCCTCCACATACACATGGCCAGAGGAGATGACCTCCACGCCATAAAATACTTACCCCTCAAGCATAAAGGGCCAGCCCGGCATTGGCTCAAAAGCCTTCCTGAAAACACCATTGGAAGTTGTGAAGAGCTTGAGGATGCTTTCCGGGCAAATTTTCAAGGGACCTATGTCCGCCCTCCGGATGCAGACGATCTCAGTCACATAACTCAACAGCCCGGAGAGTCAGCCCGGAAATTCTGGAACATATTTCTTACTAAAAAGAATCAGATAGTCGACTGTCTGGACACCGAAGCCCTAGCAGCTTTTAAGCATAACGTTCGAGACGAATGGCTCTCAGCCAAGAAAAGCCAATAACAATGGCCGCATTAATAAGCCTCATGACCCGCTTTTGCGCAGGAGAGGACAGCTGGTTGGCAAGATGTAGCACCAGCGACCCAAGTACATCTGAAGTTAGGGATGGAAACGAAAAACCCCAACGCAGCAAGGACCAGCGCCGGAATAAGGGAAACAGCCCAAAGAGCACGGCGGTCAACGCCGGATTCAAAAGCTCGCGACAGAATCAGAGAAAGCCGCCCCTCAAGGATAACAGGGACGAGCTATCCAACTTAAACAAAATCTTGGACAAGATATGTCAAATACACAGTACTCTCGGGAAGCCTGCGAACTATACCCACAGACATTGTTGGGTTTTCAAGCAATCCGGCAAACTCAATGCCAAACACAAGGGGCTCGACACACCAAGTGAGGACGACGACGAACCCCACAAGCAGAGCACCAAGAAACAAAAGGATTTCCCACAAGAAGTCAAAACAGTAAACTTACTTCACGTGACGAACAGAATGGCGCCAACAGAGATACGCGCCATACGGCCTATCCCAAAGGAGTCTCGCCAATGGTTGTTAAAACCAATCACCTTCGACCATCAGGATTACTCTAGAAGTATCCGGAACGCAGGCTAGACTGCCTTGGTATTAGATCCAATAATCGGCGGACTCCACTTTACAAATGTCCTGATGGACAGCGGCAGTGGTCTAAACCTGTTATACTAGGACACAATACGCAACGTGGGGATAGACCCAACAAAAATTCATCATAGCAAAACCTCCTTTCAAGGGGTAACGCGAGGCCCGGATGCCCGTTGCATGGATTCTCTCCGGCTAGAAGTTATGTTCGGCTCCCCCGATAACTCCCGTTGCGAACAGCTAACTTTCCACATCGCCCCATTCTCAAGTAGCTATCAAGCACTGCTGGGACGCGAAGCTTTCTCCCGCTTTAACGCAATACCGCATTATGCATCTCTTACGCTTAATGTTGGCGTTCTGGGAACGGGGGTCCCCAGACTTGCCTGCCTGTGGCCTGCGGCGTGGCTCAAAAGGGGCCCCAGCACGGGCCATCTTGACCAACACAAACCCAAGACCCTCGCGAGGAGCCAAGCCTCGCGGGGCGGACGACGCGGAGCTTCCTCAGGCACGGCCTCATCAGGCTGGCTCATGAGGGGGCGGAGAGATCAAGGCGGGGTACCTCACGAGGTGCCCGTGACGCAAGCCATGACGATTCAGGGTGCCAGGCGGGTGCCAGCCCGCACAGCGTCCTCCTTCCCTTTTTGGTGCAAAGGGGGGCAAGCGCAGCCGCGGAGTACCGAGGCATCAGGCAAAGGTTGCCATTTCAGTGCAACGAGACCAAGACCAGGAGGACTACGAGACGAAGGTCACTGTGGAGCCCAAGACGGCGTCATCACCAGAGCTTTGCGCAGGCGAAGACTACTTTTGTCAGGATAGCTGATACTTGCTGTCCCCCTTCAAATTAGCCCGCCATTGTTGGCTTCCTTCCCGCTCGATATTTGGGAAGAGGACCAGGGCCTCTATAAATAGGACTAGCCACCCACATGGCAAGGGGTCGGCTGGTTGGAAGCAGAGAGAGAGAGAGGAAAAGGCGACTGATCTCCTCCCAGCAGTTCATCGCCTCAGCCAAGAACAGACCCTCGCGAGGCTGTTCTTCCTTGTATTGTTCATCATCGTCAGCCCAAGAGGCAATCCACACACCACACACTGGAGTAGGGTATTACACCACAATGGTGGCCCGAACCAGTATAAACCCTGTGTCTCTTGCGTTGTTCTTTCGACAGTTTAGATCCTAGCAAGGCGGAGGGGTGCAGGTAGGTAGGAGGCGAAATCTCCGCGCGCACCCCAGTGTTCGAACCTCAAGGGTCTGCCGAAACCCGAAATCCGACATTTGGCACGCCAGGTAGGGGTGCGCCGGAATCCACTTTCTACCGCTTCGTACCCTGTCGCGTCGTCATCGCCATGTCCGGCGACCCAGTGGGCAACCCAGATCCGTGGGTGGCGTGGCCCGCCCGCGCAGAGCCGCTAGCCTCGGGCGACCCCGTGCCCCAGGCAGCTCGCGGTCCGCAGGGCGCTGCGGGCCGTGGGCGATGCGGACAGGCTTCGACGGCTCCCACACCGCGGCAGGCGCGGTCGGCAGCAAGGGTCTCCAATCACGCCGCGACCACGGCACCGTACACCCGTCGGGAGCAGGCGAACTCGAGGGTCGTGCTCACGGTGGCCTGGGAGCTGCTGCAGTGCAGACTGCTGGAGGGCGGCCGCGACATGCTGCTGGAGCGGGTGGCAGAGCTCCTGGGCTTCGCCGCCTCGGGGGCTCACCCCTTCTGCACCCAGCTCCCATCTCAAGCCCAGGGCAGCCCGCGCGGGGGCTCCGCACACACCCGCGGGCTCCAAGGCTACACCAACACCAGCGAGGCTGTCAGCACCGGACCGGCGGCGGCGTTGCCCCCGCTCCCGGTCTGCGAAGAAGAGGGACTCGACATGACCGACGGCCCCAGTGGACAGCCGCGCTGCCACCCCATGGTAGGCGCGTCAGGCAGGACCGCGTGGCACACAGAGCACTATGGCATGGCCTTCGGGATGACAGCGCTGAAGGAGTACATGCCCCTCATGATGGACCAAGGACACCCGCACGAGGGCGAACAAGGCTCGCTCCTCAGCTCAAGCTGGGGGGACGAGGCACCAGAAGCTGAGCCCCTCCAAGAGCCCCGGGACGGTCCCACCGGGCACGCTAGAGGCAACGAATATCGGGTACCACTAATCCTTCAGCAGGCATACGCTAACCATGGATTGTAGGAGGTGCAGGTCGCCATAGCGAGCCGCTGCCCTGCTCCTATAGTCTCCTACCCCTCGGGAGGAGGGCGCAGGGGGCTGCAGGAGAGGGGCAGGGACCCGACATCACCACCGCGGCGTTCGGAGCAAGGCGTTCTCAGGAGGTAGGCCCTCCGCTGGGGAGGTGCCCCAGGGCCTGCCCCCGGCGGAGGACCCGTGGTCGTCGGGGGAACTGTTGGCGACCGCTCTACCCCATCGGCGGCGTCCTGGTTTCCGGTCGTCGTTGATGGCACTAGAGTGTGGCGCAAGGCGGGGCCCTCATCTGGCGATATGAAGCAGGCCGGTACCTGTGAAGAAGGCCCAGTGCCTGTGAAGCTCGCCGCCCTGTGACAATCTCACGTAATAATGAGTGGGGTTGTACACGCCCCGGAGTCTCAGGGGTGCCGACCTCAGGCCCTGGGGCTCCCTCCCATGCCCAGTGGCAGCACTTAGCTCCGCGCTGGTGAGAAGACGTCCAAGACTAGACTAGGTGCCGGACGCGGCCTTTTGTTTGCTTTCGTTGCTCTTCCCTTTGGTTGCCGCTTTCCCCCGCTGGATTCAAGTTGGATTCAAATTTGAGATTTGCGTGTGTTCGGGGAAGGGGTGCTTAGCCTCGTTCGAGCAATTTCTCGCGTTTCGGTTACCACTTCACCTCAGCCGCCTCCCCTCATGAGCCCCTCGCGAGTGGGTCAGGCCTAGCTTGCGCGCAGCCCGGACTGCCGCCGCCGCGTCCTCTCAAGAGGGTGTTTTACTGCAGATCCAACGGATGCAATCAGGAAACACTCAGGGCACCACAGCCTCCTACGGGCTGCCCCAGGGCCAGCACGGGACAAAGGTAAATTAGCCGACCAGCGCGTCGCTTAAGCCAACCACTTGGCGCAGGCGCAGGGGCAATGTAGCTCCTACAGATACAATAAACACAAGTTTTACATGAGGGGCTCCCCCTCCAAAATGCTCTCATAGCTATCAGGCCACAACCCGAGTTCTATTCATGCAGGGTAAGGAAGCAGGAATGATGCACAATCAGTCGGATGAATCCCCCAATGCGTCCTCAGGAGCACCACCGGGGCTGTTGCTGGCGTCGCAGAACTCGCCATCGCTGTCTGCATTGCCACCAGCGGCGTCAGAGCCGCCCATCACGCCGCCGTTGTCGGCCGCCACGATCATATCGTCGTTGTCTGAGGCGAAGGCCCTGATAAGAGCATCCACATTGTCTTCCACCCAGTGCGCCAGCTCGCCTCGGACGGCCTGGGGGACTGGGGTGATGGCGGCGTCAAAATCGAAGTGGGGATCCATGTTCCGGAGGTGGCTGAAGATGTGAGAAAAGGCGCGCCTGAGCAGGGCGTGGCTCCTCTCCTCCACCAACCTGTCAGCCCTGATCGACCGCGCCTCCAGCTGCGTCACCACATCAGTGAAGAACTGAAGATTGCCCGCATAGTTGACTGCGTGCGGCTCGCCGACGGCCTCCTCGCAGATGTTGCCCAAGGCCGCGTTGGCTCTCTGCCGGAGCGTGGAGAGCATAGGGCCGTGCTCATGCTCCAGGAGCCACCGCTGACGTATCTCGTCCGCATCCTGGCGCGCGACGGCCTCAGCCTCCTCCACCTGCTGGCGAAGAAGGAGCACCTCGGCCGGGGAGGTGGTTAACTCGCCTTGCGCCACCTCAAGGGCGGCCCGGGAAGCATCGGCCCGCCGCGCCGCCTCCTCCAGCTTGGCTCTCAAGGCGGCAGTCCTGCCTTCAGCTTCGGCCCGGATCAACCCCAGCTTCTCTTCGAACTCGTGCTCGAGGTTCAAATGCGCCATCGCCACTCGATGTCCGACCTCCTCCAGGACGCGGGCTTCCTGTGCAGCAACATCTTCCTCCGCCTGCGTCACCAAGCGCTCCCTCGTCTCCAAACGCTCGTACTCGCGGGTACGTTCGGCGGCTTCCAGTGTCAGCGCCTCCTCACGCTTCTAGAGCTCTGCTGAGTCGCCAAAGGCCACCTTCATCGATGCGAGGGCTGCCTCGCACAGCTCCACCTGCTCCTCCAGTGAGTGGCACCAGGCCAGAAGCTCCCGAGCCCGCTCCTCCGCAGCCGTTCGCCGCCGGTCGGCTTCCCGGGCCTCCTCAGCGGCCTGAGATTGGGCCTCCCGAGAGGCCTCCAGGGACGCCTCGGCCTCTGCGTCGTTAAGATCGCGCTGACGGCGCGGAAGGGCGATGGCGCCTTCCAGTTCGCGCTTCTCTGCAGCCAGGCGCAGGCCCTCGGCCTCAAGGCGCGCGTCTTCATCAGCAAGCTCCTCGCCAAGCAGGCTCACCGTGTCAGCCGCCCTTCGGAGGAATCCTTGGCGGAGAGCGCGACGCTCCCGAGCGCGCTCGAGCACGTCTTCTACACCCTCATCTGCCCCAAGCAAGCGCCGGGGGCCACAAGTCAGCACTCCCCCTTTGGGCTGGGGGCTGGGGGCTGGCACCCTCGTGACGGCCGGGTACGCCGCGTCAGAAGCTCGGCCTGGGGCCAGCCCGTCCTCGGGAGAAGAGCGCAGGAAGCGCCTCAGCCAATCGCAGTTCACGACCAGGCGAGAGGCCCATGGCAGGCTGGCTATGCCACGAGAAGGCCAGCGAAGGAGGATCGCGAGGTGCGCGGGGCCACGGTGCGCCTCGGGATGGTTCGCCTCTTCGATCGCCCTCACCACAAGGGCTCCGCTACTCGGAGCGCTCGAGGATGGTGGAGGGGGCGAAGCCAAGGGGGACGGCTCCTCAGTCGTCTCCGCAAGCTCGACTGGAAGGGGCCTGCGGAGCAAGGGTCAGTACAAGTAACAGAAGGATCGGGAGCCGGGAAAGGAGAAGGCTTACTCATCAGTGGCGAAGTACTTTCTGCGCTTCAGCAGGCGACAAGGGTAACCGTCGCCCAGGGCCTCCCTTCTCTTCCGGAGGGCCCCAAAGCCCACGCAGAAGCGGCCTAAGAGTCGGGCGCAAGGATCGACCTGCGACGAAGATGGAGCGTCAAGACGATCAGCGTCCGGGGCGCCTGCCTGATGTGCGCCGCCAATCGCCTCCCCAAGAGAAGCAGCTGGAGCCTCAGGGGCCCCAGTCGCAGGCATAGAGGGCAGCTGTTTGGCACCCTCAGCCTCAGCAGCACGGGCCCCGATAACTGCTTCCTCATGAGCCTCGCCCGGCGCTGTCACCACGCCGGGAGCCCCCTCGGCCTCTGGCGCCTCGTGTCTCCCTGCTCCGCCACTTGAGGAGGAGTCGCCTTGGCCGGTTGGAAGGGCAGTTGTCGGCGTTCTGGTAACGGGGGTCCCCAGACTTGCCTGCCTGTGGCGTGGCTCAAAGGAGGCCCAGCATGGCCCATCTTCGTCAACACAAGGCCCAAGACCCTCGCGAGGGGCCAAGCCTCGCGAGGTGGACTACACGGAGCTTCCTCAGGCACGGCCTCATCAGGTTGGCTCGCGAGAAGGCGGAGAGATCAAGGCGCGGTACATCGCGAGGTGCCCGTGACGCAAGCCATGACGACTCAAGGCGCCAGGCGGGTGCCAGCGCGCGCAGCGTCCTTCTTTCCTCTTTGGTGCAAAGGGGGCAAGCGCAGCCGCGGAGTACCGAGGCATCAGGCAAAGGTTGCCATTTCGGTGCAACGAGGCCAGGACCAAGCGGACTACGAGACGGAGGTCACCATGGAGCCCAGCACGGCGTCACCGCAGAGCCTTTGGCAGGCGAAGACTGCTTTTGTCAGGATAGTTGATACTTGCTGCCCCCCTTCAAATTAGCCCGCCATTGTTGGCTCCCTTCCCGCTCGATATTTGGGAAGAGGACCAGGGCCCCTATAAATAGGACCAGCCACCCACATGGTAGGGGGGATCGAAATCAGAGAAAGAGAGAGAGAAGGGTGACTGAACTCCTCCTAGCAGTTCATCGCCCCAGCCAAGAATAGACCCTCACGAGGCTGTTCTTCCTTGTATCGTTCATCATCACCAGCCCCAAGAGGCAATCCACCAACCACACACTGGAGTAGGGTATTACACCTCAACGGTGGCCCGAACCAGTATAAACCTTGTGTCTCTTGTGCAGTTCTTTCCGTAGTTTATATCTTTGTGAGACGGGGAGGTAGAGGGCGTGATCTCCGCGCGCACCCCAGTGTTCGAACCTTAAGGGTCTGTCGGAACCCGTGATCCGACATTTGGCGCGCCAGGTAGGGGTGCGCCGGAATCTGTCTTCCACCACTCTGCTCTCCTACGACCGCCGCATCCATGTACGGCACCAGTCGAGCTTGTGTCGCCCCGGCGGCCCTTGCCGGTGGGCGTTCTCGTTGTCCCCCGTCGCCCGCCGTCAACACCACCACCGGCCCGGCGGGGAACGAGCGGCAAGCACCTCCCCAGCATCTGCCTACGCGGAGGAGTAGCTGCACCGCAACATCGACGCCTCCGGTCGTTGTGGCCCTCCTGAGCGGCTCGTAGGCGCCGCCCATGGGTCGCCACGTCAAGCCTTTTACCCGTCGGGTTAGTGCCGTTTCCGCACGGCAGGGGGCTCCCCCGGACCGGGCGGCGCGCGAGGCCGATCTGACCTTTAGCTCGGAGGACCACCCCACCAACCTGGTCGGCTCGGGCGCGCTTCCCCTGTTGTGCACCCCCACCATCTGCCAGGTGGCCGTCACCAGAACTCTCGTTGACGGCGGCGCGGGCCTCAGCGTGCTTTCGGTCGAGACTTTCAACCTCCTCTGCATACCCCGGGAGCGGTTGCGACCCAGCCGATCTTTCTCGGGCGTCGGGGGCGGATCATCCGACTCCCTGGGACAGATCCGGCTCTCGGTAACCTTCGGCACCTACGACAACTTCCTCACGGAGATGGTCGACTTCGACATCGCCCCCATCGGCCTCCCTTACAATGCCATCCTCGGCTACCCGGCGCTGGCTCAGTTCATGGCCGCCACGCACCCGGCGTATAACCTCATGAAGATGCCCGGGAGCAGCGGCACCCTCGCCGTGCACGGGGACACCGGGGACGCCATGCGAGTACTCAAGCTCGCCTTCAAGACGGCAGCATCGGCACGGCCCGTCGATGCGGAGACCCCTGAGCCCAAGGGGGCTGCGCCCACCAAGAAGAAGCAGTTGTTCACCCAGGACAAGGCAAAAACCAAGCAGATACCTGTCGACGAGGATGGGTCCTCCAGTGGCACTTTCACCATAGGCGCCAACCTTGAGCCTGAGCAGGAGGAGGCCTTGGTCAAGTTCTTGCGCGCGAATAAGAAGGTATTTGCTTGGGAGACCGATCAGCTGGCGGGGATCCCCAGGAGTGTCATCGAGCATCACCTCAACGTGTGCCCAAATGTGCGCCCCGTGAAGCAGAAGGCCAGGCGGCAGTCCGTGGAGAAGCAGGCCTTCATTGTCCAGGAGACCCGCAAGCTAGAAGCCGCTGGGGTCATTCGCGAGGTCCGATACCCGGATTGGTTGGCCAACCCTGTCGTTGTGCCCAAGAAAGGGGGGAAAGAACGCATGTGTGTCGACTTCACCAACCTCAACAAAGCATGCCCGCAAGATCCATTTCCACTCCCCCGCATCGACCAGATCGTCGATTCCACTGCGGAGTGTGACCTGCTATGCTTCCAGGACGCCTTCTCCAGGTATCACCAGATCAAGATGGCGGTAGAAGACGTTGAGAAGACCGCCTTCTTAACCCCGTGCGGGGTATACTGCTATACATGCATGCCGTTCGGACTACGTAACGCAGGGGCAACCTTTCAGCGGCTGATGCACATCACCTTGGGCCCGCAACTCAGAAAGAATGTCGAAGCCTACGTCGATGACATTGTAGTAAAATCTTGGGAGGCCAAGACCCTGATACAAGACCTGGAGGAGACCTTCGCGAGCCTCGACGCAGTAAACCTGCGGTTCAACCCAGAGAAATGTGTGTTTGGCGTCCCCTCGGGCAAGCTCTTGGGATTCTTCCTGTCCCATCGTGGCATCGAGGCCAACCCCGAGAAGGTCAAGGCGGTCGAGAACATGGGTCCGCCAAAGACCCTCAGAGAAATGCAGAAGCTCACTGGGCGCGTGACCGCGCTAGGGCGCTTCATCTCTAAATTAGGGGAGCGAGCACTGCCTTTCTTTCAGCTGATGAAGAAAAAGGGGCCCTTTGAATGGACTGAAGAGGCAGATAAGGCATTTCAAGATCTCAAGAGGTACCTGACCAGTCCCCCAGTCATGGTGGCTCCGCGCCCTCAGGAGCCCTGCTGCTTTACCTCGCTGCCACTCCCTACTCCGCCAGCGCAGCCCTGGTGGCGGTTAGGGAGGAACGCCAAGTCAAGACCGCAGCGGTAGCCCGAGGCAAGACAAAACGAGAACAAGGAAAGCCTGCAGAAGCCGCAACCGCAGTTGAGGAGGGTCAGCTGCCGAAGAATGCACCAGAGGCAGGCGAGGCCGCATGCCCAGATGGTCCACCTCCCGAGGCCACGTCATCTCGCGAGGCGCCCTTGCCTCCCGAGGGTGCCGCGACCCCAGATACTCTCAGGCTTGTTGAGCATCCCGTCTACTTTGTTAGCACGGTGTTGCGGGATGCGAGGGCACGGTACCCAATGCCTCAAAAGCTCCTCCTCGCGCTGCTGGTAGCCTCACGCAAGCTGCGTCACTACTTCCAGGCTCATCCCATCAAGGTCGTCTCATCGTACCCCCTGGAGAGAGTGCTCAAGAGCCCTAACTCAGCCGGAAGGGTCGCCGAGTGGAACATGGAGCTGCAGGCGTTTCAGCTCGAGTTCAGCACAACCAGGGTCATCAAAGGAGCAGCGTTGGCGGATTTCATAGCGGAATGGGCGGAGGCACCAGGCCTCAGGGACAACGAGGATCGGTCCTTCTCTCCAGGGAGTGAGGCGCCGGAAGGCTGGGTCATGTACTTTGATGGGGCGTTCTCCAGACATGGCGCGGGGGCTGGTGCGGTGCTGATATCACCCACTCAGGATAAGCTCTACTATGCCGTGCAGCTCTGTTTCCAGCAAGGTGAAAAGGTCTCCAACAACATTGCAGAATATGAGGGACTGATAGCCAGGTTGAAGGCCGCAGTAGCCCTGGGAGTGAAATGCCTCACCGTCAAGGGCGACTCGCAGCTCCTAGTCAACTTCTCCAACAAGGTGTACGAGCCGAAGGACGAGCATATGGAGGCCTACCTAGCGGAGGTCCGCAGGATGGAAAAGCAGTTCTAGGGGCTGGAGCTGAAGCACGTGCCCCGTGGCACCAATCAGGAAGCTGACGACATAGCCGGACGGGCATCCAGGCGGTTGCCGCAGGAACCCGATGTCTTCGAAGAGCGGCTCTTCAAACCCTCAGCACAGCCAACGTTATCGAACACCGCTCAGTCTCGAGAGGAGCTCCCCCAGCCACCAGCCTCGGGAGCCCCGGTCTGTGGGCCGACCTCAGGAGCACGCCTGCTCCTGGCGATGGAACCTCAGGAGGAGTGCTGGATCGCAGAACTCCGGAGTTATTTAACGCAAGGGGCCCTACCGGAAAAGGAAGAGGAAGCGGAGCGTGTGGCGCGGCAGGCCACGACATACTGCATCAGAGATGGAGAACTTTATCGGAAGTGACCAAACGGTGTATCTCTGCGATGCATCTCCAGGGAGCAAGGAAAGGAACTATTGGAGGACATACATGGTGAAGACTGCGGACACCACTCATCATCACGGACCCTCGTCGGCAAGGCATTCTGTAGCGGGTTCTATTGGCCCACCGCGCTCAACGACGCAATCAAATTGGTAAAGGCTTGTGAGGCCTGCCAGTTTCATTCCAAGCAGATCCATCAACCGGCGGGGGGCCTGCAGACAATACCCATCTCGTGGCCATTCGCAGTTTGGGGGCTGGATATTCTGGGCCCGTTCCCTCGGGCGCCAGGGGGCTACCGTTACCTCTACGTCGCCATTGACAAGTTCACCAAGTGGGCAGAAGTGGAGGCTGTCCGTACCATCCCCGTTGGCTCCGCGGTCAAGTTCATCAGGGGTATCGTGAGCCGGTTCGGGGTGCCGAATCGCATCATCACAGACAACGGTTCGCAGTTCACCAGTAATCTTTTCAAAACATACTGTGCTAACCTTGGGACACAGATATGCTACGCTTCGGTGGCACACCCGCGAAGCAATGGGCAGGCCGAACGAGCCAACACGGAAGTCCCGAGAGGCCTCAAGACCAGGACATTCAAGAAGAAGCTGGAGGCCTGCGGCAGAGGCTGGTACGATGAGCTCCCGTCCGTGTTGTGGTCCATCCGCATGACCGCAACCAAACCAATTGGGGAGACCCCGTTCTTCCTGGTCTACGGAGCTGAAGCAGTCCTCCCTCACGAGGTCAGGCATCTCTCCGCGCGGGTCCTGGCGTTTGACGAGGCGCAGCAGGACGCCATGCGGGGGATGGACCTCGTACTAGGGGAGGGACGCCGCCGGGAAGCCGCGCTGCGAGTAGCAAGGTACCAACAG
This sequence comes from Triticum monococcum, assembly GCA_034509565.1. Lineage (NCBI taxonomy): Eukaryota > Viridiplantae > Streptophyta > Magnoliopsida > Poales > Poaceae > Triticum > Triticum monococcum. The sequence continues at coordinate 106,890,547 of CM067844.1, forward strand.
GCGCTATGACAATATCACTACCGCAACATCCGCCCCAGGACCCTCGAGGTAGGAGACCTCGTACTCAGGTGGGTTCTCTCCAGGGAAGGGCTGCACAAGCTCTCTCCCATGTGGGAGGGCCCGTTCAAGGTTGTTCATGTTTCCAGGCCTGGCTCCGTGCGCTTGGAGACTCAAGAGGGGGAGCCAATCCAGAACGCGTGGAACATCCAGCACCTCCGGTGGTTCTACCCCTAAAAGGCCCAGTGCCTGTGAAGCAAGGCGAGTGCTTGTGAAGACCTCCCCTCTTTTGGAAAAGGCCCAGAGCCTGTGAAGCAAGGCGAGTGCCTGTGCAGACCATCCTTTCTTGGAAAAGGCCCAGTGCCTGTGAAGCAAGGCGAGTGCCTATGAAGACCTCCTCTCTTTTGGAAAAGGCCCAGAGCCTGTGAAGCAAGGCGAGTGCCTGTGAGGACCATCCTTTCTTGGAAAAGGCCCAGAGCCTGTGAAGCAAGGCGAGTGCCTATGAAGCTATCGCATTTTGGAAAAGGCCCAGAGCCTGTGAAGCAAGGTGAGTGCCTGTGAAGCTATCGCGTTTTGGAAAAGGCCCGGAGGCTATGAAGCAAGGCCAATGCCTGTGAAGCTCGCCGCCCCGTGACACTCTCACGTAATAATGAGTGGGGCTGTACACGCCCCGGAGTCTCAGGAGCGCCGGCCTCAGGCCCTGGGGCTCCCTCCCACGCCCAGTGGCAGCACCTAGCTCCGCGCTGGTGAGAAGACGTCGAAGACTAGATTAGGTGCCGGACGCGCCTTTTTCATTTGCTTTCCGCAGTTGACGTGTTTACTTGCATTTGAAGTCTTATTGAAGTTGTCGCTGTTGCTGATTTGTGGTTCATCGATTTCCGCTCCTCGCTTTGGTTTCTCTCCTAAACGACCTCGCGAGGGATGGTACTCAAACGCCCTCGCGAGCGTTTCTACTCTAGCCGCTAGAAGGTTTCATGGCCCGGGCACGTTACAGGAGCACCCCTCTAGTACGTGCCCCTCGGGCACCGCGACGCGCACACAGGGCCTGGGTCGGTCGCCCCCCCGGCAGGGGTCAGAGACTATCTACGCACATGCGTGCAATTAAGAGGCGCAAAAATAAGATCAAGGTAATGGCTAAAAACGGCAATAATTCCCAACACGCCCCAGCGGGGCTCCATGCAGCTGTTTTGTCTTACACAGGAAACAAAAGGAAAAGGAAAGGACGAGCCCGGCGCAGCCCTCCTCACATCAGCCCGCGGAGGTGACCCGGGCAGCCTCCGGACCTCAAGAAGACTCCGTCTCACGCTTCATCGGGGCACGACGGCGGGCGGACGAGCCATCACCTCCCAAGCAAGCTCGACGGCGCGGGGGTTGACTACGACCACTGCTGGAGGAGTCGCTTGAGGAAGAGCTGACGAAGCTCGAGGAGTCTCGAGCATCGCCATCCTCACGGGCGCTATCTCCTCCATCACCGTCGGGGCGGGGCCCCCGGCCGCGGTCGTCGTCCTCAGGGCAACACCCCGCGCGGCGACCATCTTCCCCAAACACCCTCACATAGAGGGTGGCGTCTCCGTCAAACCTGAAGTGCAGGGTGCACCGGCGCCCCAGGCCTCGAGCGCGGGCGAACGCCTGCCAGCCACGAGTTAAGGCCAGGCCCCCGTTGGCGGAGACCTCCAGCGCCGCCCACGAGGACCTGCTGCAGCAGCCCTCCGCCTGGAGCCAGAGGCCACCAGGAGCACCGGCCGGGAGTTCACCAAGGAGGAAGCGAGGGAGTTGGAGTCGGGCACTAGTCGGCTCCACCGACCAGACGACGAACTCCGGCAGCACCTGCGCAGCGCGAAAGCGCGGCCTAGGGGAGCGCGCAACCCAGGCGCGTCCCTCGGCCACAGCGGCTCGCCCGCCACCGTGCTGGGAGCCGCCAGCATGACCACCAGATGCTACCGGGGCGGCCACCGGATGCTTCCGAGGGCGCCCACGAACGCGCTTGGGCGGGGGAGAGGCAGGATCGACCCAGAGGGCCTTCCTCTTCTCCGCAGCCGAGTACCTCCTCGATGGAGCCATCGCAGCAAGACGGAGCAAGGATCGAGAAGAAAGGGAAGCCAGGAGGAATGGACTGGAAGGGCATGCACAACTTCGTACTTATAGCCGGCGAAGACCAACCGCCGACCTCCACAATCACAAGTAATCATGACACGATCTGCATGCGGGGACTTGTCCAACTCGCGCGATCACCGAGGCGTCGTGGGGAAGTGTAGACGCCCACGTCCCATCAACCGCCACGCGGCGCCTAAGGCCGCAGGATATTAGGGCCTGCGGCGCTTCGCCCTTGCCCTTTCGCCTCTCGGCACGGCCAAGTCCATGCGCGCCTTGGGCCCGGGGGCTACTGTTGGCGTTCTGGGAACGGGGGTCCCCAGACTTGCCTGCCTGCGGCCTGGCTCAAAGGAGGCCCAGCATGGCCCATCTTCGTCAACACAAGGCCCAAGACCCTCGCGAGGGGCCAAGCCTCGCGAGGTGGACTACACGGAGCTTCCTCTGGCACGGCCTCGTCAGGTTGGCTTGCGAGGAGGCGGGGAGATCAAGGCGGGGTACCTCGCGAGGTGCCCGTGACGCAAGCCATGACGACTCAAGGCACCAGGCGGGTGCCAGCGCGCGCAGCGTCCTTCTTTCCTCTTTGGTGCAAAGGGGGAAAGCACAGCCGCGGAGTACCGAGGCATCAGGCAAAGGTTGCCATTTCGGTACAACGAGGCCAGGACCAAGCGGACTACGAGACGGAGGTCACCATGGAGCCCAGCACGGCGTCACCGCAGAGCCTTTGGCAGGCGAAGACTGCTTTTGTCAGGATAGTTGATACTTGCTGCCCCCCTTCAAATTAGCCCGCCATTGTTGGCTCCCTTCCCGCTCGATATTTGGGAAGAGGACCAGGGCCCCTATAAATAGGACCAGCCACCCACATGGTAGGGGGGATCGAAATCAGAGAAAGAGAGAGAGAAGGGTGACTGAACTCCTCCTAGCAGTTCATCGCCCCAGCCAAGAACAGACCCTCGCGAGGCTGTTCTTCCTTGTATCGTTCATCATCACCAGCCCCAAGAGGCAATCCACCAACCACACACTGGAGTAGGGTATTACACCTCAACGGTGGCCCGAACCAGTATAAACCTTGTGTCTCTTGTGCAGTTCTTTCCATAGTTTAGATCTTTGTGAGACGGGGAGGTAGAGGGCGTGATCTCCGTGCGCACCCCAGTGTTCGAACCTTAAGGGTCTGCCGGAACCCGTGATCCGACAGCAGTCACCACCACTGGATTCTCGCGAGGTCCCTGGAGGCCGGCAGGGTGCAACCCCCACTCATCGAAGACAGGCATCTGCTTCACAAAGTCGACCCTGCTCTGACAGAGGTACAACAAGGCCCCTCCCTGCCGGATGCTGCCGGGGTTGGGGTCCCCAGGCAGGGTGAAGAGCGCCGCCTTCAGCACCTCAGGAGCCAGGTCCTCTTCCTGGAGCCTCATACGATCCTCGCGCCCACGGAACGCCCACATCCGGCGAGAGTGGCGTTGAAGAGGAGCAACGCGGCATAGCAGGAACTCCTTCACCACCTTGGGCGCTGTCACGCCAAGCGACCTCAAGAGCATGAAGCGGCGCCAAACAAAGACGAGCCGGGGGCTCTCGAGCGTCTCGTGGCCCCAGCCCGAATTGGGGACAGCAGGCGAGGTCGGCTCCGATAGCAGGGGCTGGGCACCCCTGCGTCCACATATGGCCACCGCTTGCGGAACCCGACCGCGGGCAGGGGAAGCTTGAAGTCAATCCTAGAGGCCGCAATATCAGGCGCAGCAATGAAGCTCACGCAAGCCCAGCATTGGGTAGGGTCGACAAGATGCAACGAGAAGAAGTGGCGCAGCAAGGCAACCGAAGGAGGGATGCCCACCATAGCTTCGCAAACAAAGGCGAAGACCGAAAGGAGGGTGATGGATTCAGGACCCAGATGCATCATGTGGATCTGATAGTGGGAAAGCACGGTGTTGAAGAAATCGGAAAAGGGGGGAACCAGACCCGCCCATAGGGCGTCGGCAAGATACGGGACCTCGGTGGCTGTCCTGTCGATCGAGAAGTGGGACGCGGGCCAGGCCGTCGTCCTCCCGCATTCATTGAAGATGGTGGCCAGAGCCAAGCAGACCTTGCGCAAGCCCTCGGCGGGGCCGCCGACGGTGGCAGGCAAGGCAGAGACACGGGTTTCTTCCCTCTCCCCTTCTTCGTCGGAGCCATGGCGATGGGAAGGGGGGGAGGTTCGAGATTGAGTTGAAAACAGAAACCGGAGTTCGGGCGGAGGAAGGACAGATGGTGCTCGGGCGATAAAAGGGAAACGTCTGTGTACGACTACGGGTCCGCCTAGCACGGCACGAGATAAGGAGGGCGTGGGGGAACAGTGCCGCCCACATCCAATCGACCGCCACGCGGTGCCCAAGGCCGCATGCTGTTAGGGCCCGCGGCACTTCGCTCTTGCCCTTCCGCCTCCCTGCACACAGCCAAGCCCGGGCGCGCCTTGGGCCCGGGGGCTACTGTCGACGTTCTGGGAATGGGGGTCCCCAGACTTGCCTGCGTGCGGCCTGTGGCGTGGCTCAAAAGGCGGCCCAGCATGGCCCATCTTCACCAACACAAACCCAAGACCCTCGCGAGGGGCCAAGCCTCGCGGGGCGGACGATGCGGAGCTTCCTCAGGCATGGCCTCATCAGGCTGGCTCATGAGGGGGCAGAGAGATCAAGGCGGGGTACCTCACGAGGTGCCCGTGACGCAAGCCATGACGATTCAGGGTGCCAGGTGGGTGCCAGCCCGCGCAGCGTCCTCCTTCCCTCTTTGGTGCAAAGCGGGGCAAGCGCAGCCGCGGAGTACCGAGGCATCAGGCAAAGGTTGCCATTTCGGTGCAACGAGACCAAGACCAGGAGGACTACGAGACGGAGGTCACCGTGGAGTCCAAGACGGCGTCATCACCAGAGCTTTGCGCAGGCAAAGACTACTTTTGTCAGGATAGATGATACTTGCTGTCCCCCTTCAAATTAGCCAGCCATTGTTGGCTTCCTTCCCGCTCGATATTTGGGAAGAGGACCAAGGCCTCTATAAATAGGACTAGCCACCCACATGGCAAGGGGTCGGCTAGTTGGAAGCAGAGAGAGAGAGAGAGAGAGAGAGAGAGAGAGAGAGAGAGAGAGAGAGGAAAAGGCGACTGAGCTCCTCCCAGCAGTTCATCGCCTCAGCCAAGAACAGACCCTCGCAAGGCTGTTCTTCCTTGTATTGTTCATCATCATCAGCCCAAGAGGCAATCCACACACCACACACTGGAGTAGGGTATTACACCACAGCGGTGGCCCGAACCAGTATAAACCCTGTGTCTCTTGCGTTGTTCTTTCGACAGTTTAGATCCTAGCAAGGCGGAGGGGTGCAGGTAGGTAGGAGGCAAAATCTCCGCGCACACCCCAGTGTTCGAACCTCAAGGGTCTGCCTGTAAGTGCATCTAGTGCCACCCCTAGTTGGTTTTGGAGTATTGACGACAAACCTAGTTGAGGGACTAATGTGTTTGTGAGAATTGCAGAATAACACAGGTAGAAGTCCCTCTTTGATTCGGTTTAGCTACCAGAGATGACCCCCAAAAATTGTATGAAGATATTGAAGACAATGGTGGTTCATGAAGACATTCATGTCGAAGACAATGACATATGAAGACTCCCCATGAAGCTTTTGGGACTCGAAGACTTAGATCCTTCGTAGCTTTACTTTATTCATGTTGTGTCATAGGAACCACCGTACTGTTAAGTGGGGTCCAACAAAACCAGTCAGGATGACTGAAGTGATGCCTAATTCAAATCCTATGTCTTCAAGTGAAGACAATGAGAGAAAAATCTTGTCCAGAGTCAGACAAGTCAGCTTTACTTGCAGCCCAAGTAAAGTTGCCGCGAGAGTTCAAAATCCGACCGTTAGTACACGTGTCAGTTCCTTAGTGACCCAGGGTCATTTCGGACAAATCAGGTCAGGGTTGCCAAGTGGCTATATATAGCCCACCCCCACAACCATAAACGGTTGGCTGCTCAGATTTCAGTGCACGGCTTTTGTCGTTTGAGAGAAACCCACCTCGAAGCCTTTGAGAGAAAATCCCTAGCGAGGAGAAAAGCCCTAACCACCCAGAGCCAGAGTAAATTGGGCATCACTTAAGTCTTCTTGTCTGTGTGATCTGAAGACTTATTACACTTGAGGACTGTGCATCCTCCAGACGGTTAGGCGTCGCGTTCTGAGCATCCAAGAGTAATTGTGGATTGCCGGTGAACGAAGTCTGTGAAGGTTCGGGAGTCTACCTTGAAGACTTACCTGAGTGATTGCGCGAGGTCTGTGTGACCTTAGCTCAAGGAGAATACGGCGAGGACTGGGTGTCTTGGACTAAGTGTCCTTGACTGGGTGTCCGGGACTGTGTGTCCTTTGGTTTGAATACCTAGCCGCTCCAACCAGACGTACAGTTGTCACAGCAACTGGAACTGGTCCAACAAATCATTGTCTTCAACGTGTCACTGGTTTCATCTTCACTTCCCTTCAACTTATTGTTATTCATTGAGAAGCCATTGCATGCTTGCTCTATCCTTTGTCTTCACAACATAACTGTATGATTTGATTGGCTTCATAACTTCTTCCTACCTGATCCTAATTACACTGAAGCTATTGTTGCTGTGCTTTCACTCTATTGAATACTTGACCTTAGCTTACTTGTGTAATCTAACTTCCGCTGCATAATGATAGGCATATCTTCACTGTTTGTCTTCATAACTTCCACGTTTTGAAGACTTTCATAAAAATCGCCTATTCACCCCCCTCTAGTCGATATAACGCACTTTCAATTGGTATCAGAGCAAGGTGCTCCCTTGTTCTGTGTGATTCGGTTTAACCACCTGGAGTTTTAGCTATGTCGACTGCAGGGATAATCAAAGTCTCCGCTGCGTGCCCCGTCTTCGATGGAACTGAATATCCCTACTGGAAGAATAAGATGCGCATGCATCTTGAAGCCATTGACGTCGACCTATGGTATGTCGTCGAGAACGGCGTTCCCAAGGCTGGAGAAGGTGTCACTGCTGCTGATGTCAAAAAGTTCACTCAACTGGACTCTACTGCCAAGAATATTATCTGTGGTCATCTGACCAAGGGACAGTACGGCCGTGTGAGTGCCTTGAAGACATCCAAGCTGGTCTGGGACTGGCTCTCAAAGGTCAATGAAGGCGTCTCAACCCAGAGAGATCAGAGAATCAGTGTTCTTCGCAATCTCTTCAACCGCTTCAAGCGAAATGACAATGAGAATGTCCAGCACACATTTGACCGGCTCACTGACATCACAAATGAGCTTCAAGCCCTCGGCGCCACTGAGATCACCAAACATGAAATTGTCAAGACGCTGCTGAGATCACTTGACAGTTCATTTGACATCCTAGCCCTGATGATTCAAGAACGTCCAGACTTCAAGACACTCGATCCGTCTGACATACTTGAGAGGCTCAACACACATGAGTTTCAGCTTTCTGAGAAAAGAGATATCTACGGTCCAAACTATGGGCGAACTCGTGCATTGAAGGCAAAAGCTGTGTCATCATCTGAAGAAGAATCTGACAGCAGTTCTGATGATCCTGAAGACATTGGAAGGGAACTTGCTATGCTTGTGAATAAGTTCCAGAAATTCACCAAGAAGAAAGGCTTCGGAAAGTCTTCACGATCAAGCTCAAGGAATGATGAAGCGTCTGCGCATGACTACAAGAAGAAAACATGTCACAAGTGCAAGAAAATTGGACACTTCATCTCTGAGTGTCCACAGTGGCAAAATGAGAACAGAAAGAAGAAGAAGAGCAAGGAATATGACTCTGACGATAAGAAGACGAAGAAATACTCAAAGTCTTCGTCCAAGTCTTCCTCAAAGTCTTCATCACACAAGAAGAGGTCATCTGGCAAGGCTCATGCATTTGTTGGCAAGGAAATGGATTCAGAGGAGGAGTCTGCGTCTGAGGAGGCAGAGGTGGAGTCTGAGGAGGAATCTGATTCTGGCATTGCGAGTCTGGCTACTGCCTATGTTGCCAAGTCCATCTTCAACACTGAAGACAATGACTTCATCACCAGCACCGACGCTAATGACGAGGACGACTCCACTCCCACCTACTGCTTCATGGCCCGTGGTGCCAAGGTAACCAAACGCACAACTCACTATCAAACATCCAGTGACGATGACTCTGATTGTGATTCGAAACCTAGCTACAAAACTCTTGCTAAAATTGCAACTGAACAACAAAAGGATATGGAACACATTCAAAAGCTGTTAGAAAGAAGCGATGATCTGTTGGGTGCTGAAATGACTCGTTCTGAATCCTTAATTGAAGACATAAAAAATCTTCATGTTAAGTATCAGGAACTTGAAGATCGTCTTGAGACTCTCTCAACTACTCATGAAAAGCTCTCCTATGATTATCTTCAAAGGAAGCAAGATCTTGAGAAGTTGAGAGCGGATCATGAAGATCTTCAAAAAGAAAACGAGTCACTTCGAGCCGAACAGATCAGTTCCGCTCCAGAAGGATTTGAACCACCATGCCTTAAATGCATTGAGCGTGATAATGCTGTTTCTGTTGCTGAATGTTCCACTGCTACTGCTGTTGAAATATCTTCAACTGTTGAAGTGGTAACTAACCCCTCTGCGGAGGATACCACTGCTATTGCTGACGAAAATGCTAGGTTGAAGACATTGCTTGAAACAGGGATGTACAAAAGTCTCAAAGGGCATCAGACATTATGTGATGTCCTCAAGAAGCAGATTCTGAACCGAAACCCTAGGAAGGAGGGTGTTGGGTTCACAAGGAGAATAAATGCAGATGGCTCTTACTGGAAACCTGAGCAGTACCCCAAAACCACATGGGTTGCTGCAAAGGAATCCTCAGCAGATCCATCCAATCTGTCTGGCTTCACGTGTGCCAACCCCGTTATTATTGATGAATCCTTTGATGCAAACTATAAACTGTTTAAGAATCAGAATGGTGAAGTGTTTGCCAGATACATTGGTACTAACTGCAGGAATGGACCGCCTATGAAGAGGATCTGGGTTCCAAAAACGTGTCTAGAAAATCTTCCTGTGAATGTCTTCATGACACCTCACTTGAAGAAGACAAACCCCAGACCAAAGGCTTCATACGGTCCAAAGGCTTCATACAGACAGAGGACTCACCTGAGTCACACTAACACAAATCTTTTGCAGGGAAACCATACTCAGGCATATGAATATGAGAGCGGTTCGTCAAACCGTCATGTTCATACGACCAAGAACTATTCTGCCTATTCTTATGAGTACTATTGTCCACCTGCTAGACTGTTTGCTTGGGCTCCAAAGCTAAAATTCTCAGATGCTGCACTTAGACTTATTGCTTCTAAGCCACCCTTGAAGATGTGGGTGGTTAAGAAAGCTTAACTCTCTTTTGCAGGGAATGGTCTCCAGCTCAAAACCAAAACCTTCTGATGCTACTGCTGGGGACCTTAAAAAACTTGTGGGGCGCAAGATCAAATGCCCAAATGGCATCACTATGTATTTTATATCTGAATTGCATGCTACTCTCCCTGCTTGTCCTAACCTGGATCTCAGTTTTCATAATCCACTGGTTCGTCAAATGTTCTTGCTTCACAACACTCTTGGTGAAGCCTATCCCCCTAACTGCACTGTAGGGTACGACACAAGTAACTTCGGAGTCTTCAGTATGGATTATTGACAGCGGGTGTACAAATCACATGACTGGCAAAAGAAGTCTCTTTATGGACTCAACCTTACGTCCATCCGACAGGAGCCACATCACATTCGCTGACACTGGTAAAAGTAAGGTACTGGGTCTAGGTAGAGTTGCAATCTCAAAGGATCAACACATGGATAAAGTCATGTTTGTTGAATCCCTTGGCTTCAACTTAATGTCTGTCTCAATGCTTTGCGATTTGAACATGATTGTGATCTTTGGAAAATATCGTTGTTTGGTACTAATGGAATCTGACAAGTCTCTAGTGTTTGAAGGGTATCGAAAAGATGATTTGTACGTGGTAGATTTCTCAGCAGGGCCACAGCTTGCAGTTTGTCTTCTCGCAAAGGCTTCAGAATGCTGGCTTTGGCATCGAAGACTTGGGCATGCTGGCATGAGGAACCTCCACACCCTTGCGAAGAAGAAGCATGTCATAGGCATCGAGGGCGTCAAGTTCAAGAAAGATCACTTATGCGGTGCCTGTGAAGCTGGAAAGATGACGAGGGCAAAACATCCTTCGAAGACAATCATGACCACTACTCAACCCTTCGAACTGCTTCATATGGATCTCTTCGGTCCCACTCACTACTCAACCTTTAACACTACTGCTTGCCTCTATGGCTTCGTTATTGTTGATGATTATTCTAGATATACGTGGGTGCACATAATCCTTTACAAGACTGAAGTGCAGGATGTCTTCAGACGCTTCACCAATCGAGCTATGAACAATTATGGCGCCAAGATAAAGCACATCAGAAGTGACAATGGCACAGAATTCAAGAACACTGGCCTTGACACATATCTTGATACATTGGGCATCACTCATGAATTCTCAGCTCCATACACGCCACAACAGAATGGCATCGTCGAACGCAAAAACAGAACACTCATTGAGATGGCCAGAACAATGTTAGATGAGTACAAGACACCAAGAAAATTCTGGACTGAAGCCATTGACACTGCATGCCATACTATCAACCGTGTATATCTTCACAAGCTGCTGAACAAGACACCTTATGAACTCCTAACTGGCAGGAAGCCAAACGTCAGTTACTTCAGAGTATTTGGTGCAAGATGCTGGATCAAGGACCCACACCATACCTCTAAGTTTGCACCAAAAGCACATGAGGGCTTCATGCTTGGATATGGAAAGGATTCGCACTCCTACAGAGTCTTCAATCTTTTTCACTACAAAGTGGTTGAAACAGTGGATGTGCGGTTTGATGAAACCAATGGATCTCAAAGAGAACAACTGCCAAATGTGCTAGATGAAGTTCCAGCTAGTGAAGCAATCAAGCTAATGGGAACTGGAGAGATTATACCTTCTGAAGCTCGTCCTGAAGAAGAACTTATCATCTCAGCACCTGATCCACTTGAAGATAATGCTCAGACTGAAGACATACCTCCCGATGATAATGTAGATCAGCAAGAGCAAAGTCTTCGACCCCTACATCCTCGTGTTGCCAATGAAGTGCAGATTGACAGAATAATTGATAGCATCAATGCACCTGGTCCACTGACTCGTTCAAGGGCAACACAACTGGCAAACTTCTGTGGGCACTTCGCATTTGTCTCAATCTCAGAACCCAAGAAAGTTGACGAAGCCTTTATGGAACCTGAATGGATTCAAGCTATGCAAGAAGAGCTTCAACAATTTGAGCTGAATGATGTATGGGAGTTGGTTAAGCGTCCTGATCCACGGAAGCATAACATAATAGGCACCAAATGGATATACCGCAACAAGCAAGATGAGCATGGCCAAGTCGTCAGAAACAAGGCTCGTCTCGTTGCTCAAGGATACACTCAAGTGGAAGGCATTGACTTCGATGAAACATTTGCTCCTGTAGCCAGACTTGAAGCCATCCGTATACTGCTGGCCTATGCAAATCATCACAACATAATTCTGTATCAAATGGATGTGAAAAGTGCCTTTCTCAATGGCAAGATTGAAGAAGAAGTGTATGTTGCACAACCACCAGGGTTTGAAGATCCAAAACATCCTGACATGGTATACAAGCTCAAAAAGGCACTATATGGCCTCAAACAAGCCCCTCGGGCCTGGTATGACACACTCAAATACTTCCTGAAGAGCAAAGGCTTCATACCCGGTTCCCTGGATCCTACTCTCTTCACGAAGACATATGATGGTGAACTGTTTGTGTGCCAAATATATGTGGATGACATTATCTTCGGCTGCACAAATCAGAAGTACAGTGAAGAGTTTGGCTATATGATGCAAGAGCAATATCAGATGTCCATGATGGGGGAGCTGAAGTTCTTCCTCGGTCTTCAGATAAGGCAACAACGCAATGGCATCTTCATATCTCAAGAGAAATACCTCAAAGACTGCCTGAAGAAGTTCGGTATGCAAGATTGCAAAGGCTTCACAACTCCAATGCCAGCCAAACATCATCTGGGTCCTGACGACAATGGTAAAGAGTTCGATCAAAAGGTATACCGCTCCATGATTGGTTCTTTGCTTTATTTAAGTGCATCTAGGCCAGATATTATGCTTAGTGTTTGCATGTGTGCTCGATTCCAAGCGACACCAAAGGAGTCGCATCACTTAGCTGTGAAGCGAATTCTTCGATATTTGGCTCACACACCAACTCTGGGATTGTGGTATCCAAAGGGCTCAGAGTTTGATCTGGTTGGATTCTCGGATGCTGATTATGCTGGTGACAAGGTTGATCGGAAGTCCACATCAGGCACATGTCACTTTCTGGGCCGATCTCTTGTCTGTTGGTCTTCAAAGAAGCAGAACTGTGTATCTCTCTCCACTGCTGAATCTGAATACATTGCTGCTGGATCCTGCTGCGCTCAGCTTCTATGGATGAAGCAAACCCTCAAGGATTATGGCATTCATCTAAAACAAGTGCCACTTTACTGCGACAACGAAAGCGCCATCAAGATCGCCAACAACCCAGTTCAGCACTCGAAGACAAAGCACATTGAAATTCGTCATCATTTTCTCAGAGATCATGTGGCAAAAGAAGACATTGATATCATACACGTCAACACTGAAGATCAATTGGCAGATATCTTCACCAAGCCCTTGGATGAGAAGAGGTTTTGCAAGTTACGGTGTGAGCTAAATATCTTGGAATCCTCAAATGTCCTGTGATCAGGCACACATCCTAACACTTATGCATATTGACGACTTAGGTGTGCAACACACGAAGTAACGTATATCTTCAATAAATGAAGACATACACTCTAAGTGTGAATACATTAATGCGGAAATAGACTTTGGAGCGCCACGATAATTGTGCGCCGTGTCTGGGTCTAATACTTCCTATACGGTGGGTAACGCCACCACCAACCATTCTATTTGAAGTGTTTCATTCATGGCGTTACCTCGCAATGTCTTCACATTTAGTTTGGCTTCAATCCCAACATGTCTTCATGATTATCTTCACTATGTTGATTACATATGCACTGGTGTTCTGTCCTCTACAGCATTCACTTATAGCTATGTGTTCTTGTTTGAATCTTTTGAACTAAGTGAATGTGATCGGACCCTAACCTCTCCATGCTTCCTACCTCAAACTCTATCTCTCCAAGTCGTATGCATTCTATTGAAACTGTCGAATGTCTTCACTGCACCCTAGTCAGTTGAAGACAAAGAGACAAACTTTAAAACCGTTTTCAATGCTCCGGAGAAGTAGGAACAATCGCCCGACAGTCCAGGCGAACGTGGGATGTGGAACTGCCCCCGAGATTCCGCATGATGGCCACGTGCTGTTCAGATGCGAACCGCCCGGGGCACCTAAGTAATAGCGCAATGCCGCCTCTGTTCCTATAAGTACACGATTCACAGCGGTCACTATTTCTTCTTCCACCCTCGCTCGCACGAACCCTAGCGCCACCGCTAGCCCTAGACGACGCCGGCGACGAAGCGCTTCACTGCCGCAACCTCTCCGACGCCGTTTTCATGCCGACCGCGGACCTCAACCTCTCCGCCGTCGCCGTAGGTGTCTTCCGTCGCCAAGTTAGGGCACGGAGGATCGAACTGCTCGGCCTCAAATCCCACTTCGTCTAGCAGTTCCAAGTGTGGTAATTAAAACCCCTTTTTACTGCCTCTTTTGATCCTATAGCTCAGTCATTCTCTTCCGTAAGAAGTTTACTGCTATCACAAGTAACATCTCTCTCAGTCTGCATCTCTTAAACTGCCTAGAATCTTCACTTGTGCATCCTGAAGTAGTTAGATTCCTCACTTGTACTTATCTATGGGTTCGTACAAATCTGGAACCAACTTCTTTTCTCTAAGTGAATGTCTTCGTATAATGAGGTCAATGTCTTCTAAACGAATTTATCTTCAAAATCTTCTGAGAATGCATATGACCTCTTCCCCTTCCCTCGCACCTCAATGCTGTCACAGGTACATGTCCATGGGAGAATCTTTTGGTTCTCATAGTCTGCATTCATTTGCAGAGTTCCTACAGCGTCACATCAATTCACCCGAAGCAAGTTCCTGTTGGTCAAGCAAAAGGAAGCCTTCGAAGCCTTTGAATCCTTTGAATCTTTTAAAGTCTTCCAAGTTAAGCTTCATGGCTTCCCAGAAACAATCAAGGAAGGGAGGCAGACAGAGACGAGGTGACACATCAAAGGATCTGCCTGAAGACTTGGCAGAAACGTACCAAACAGATCCTGAAGAAACCTATGCTCAGCGCAAGACACGAATCCAATGGATTCGCAGGTACTGGGCGGAGCAGTGGTTCCTATACCGCTTCGTCACCAAAGAATATGCAGAGAAGTGCGCCATCAAGCAGCCATGGGGAGATATCTTGTACAAGAATCTTGTACCCCGAACCAGAGACGAAGCCATAGCTCAAGGTTTCTTTCCATGCATGGTTAGGGGACAACAGCCAGCTGATGCACATCCATCGTCCCTTCTCTGGTGTCGCGATGACACTCTTTTCAAGCGCAACTTCCAATTTGCCCAGAACTCTGCGAAGCAAAACAAGAAGGAGTTTGGATGGGACTTCAACCCTGGTCCCTCCAAACCAAGGGCAGATGGCACACGCGACGCTAATCCCAATGTCATCGGGCCATTTGCCAATCTCGACGGCCTCATCACTCACATTATAGTCCAAGGGACTACCGTGAACGACCCTCCAGCAGACACTGAGTCTGATGATGCTCCTGCTGCCCCAGAGCCAAAGCAGATGAAGAAGAAGCCAAAAGCTTCCAAGCCAGTCGCCTCCCCCAAGATCTCCAAAGCGAAGCCATTGGCCACTGCACCTCCTGAAGCCAGTGTGCAGTCTGAAGGCTTATCAAGAGTCTCCAAGCCTCAAGATGCAAAGAAACCACAGCCACACACCAGCAAAGAGCCAACTGTCGCTGCCGTTCTTCGCTGCGAAGACATTGATCTGTCCAGTGACGAAGATCTTGGTGATGACGCTCTTGAGCAGCTCATCAAGAGCAAGGAGGAGGCTGAAATCTTCAACAATCTGCCTCTGTTCGATGCAAAGATCATCCACAGCTTCATAGATGAGTGGTTTGACACGCCCAACATCAGCTTTGACGATCTGCAGCTGCCCATTGGCCTCAGCGTGGCCTTCCAAGGAGCTATCGCTTCAGAACTCGCTATTGCCCAGCGCATCGTGGAACTGAAGCAAAAGATAGATTTTGAGAAGGCTCAGTTTAAGCAGAACATGGCCACGCTCAGCGTCCAGGAGATCAAAGACTTCAAGGTCATGCTGCATGAACTGAAGGAAAACTTCATGCAGAAACATGCAGAGGCTCAGGGATCCCGCGAGCGCATGAAGCATTTGGCTGATCTCTGCGTACAGGCCTACAACGAGGCCGAGAAGCGAAAGGCACTTGGGCGTCCCGGCATCGACCCCAGGATGGCCGCCAAGAAAAAGAAGACGCCCACCGTGGCTGAAGAAGAGGCCCCACGCCAAGAAGCTATTCCAACTGTCTTCCCCACCGACAAGCCTAGCTCGAAGCCAAAGCGCTCACCCGCTTCAGAGCTTAAGAAGACAAGGATAGCCGAAGCCAAAGCAAGGAAGAGGAAACACTCTGAAGCCTCTCCTTCAGACCCCACCACCAAGAAGCGCAAGTCCAAGAAGTCTCGGGCTGCTCCCACAGAGCCCTTGATAGTTGAACCCCTTTCCGTTCGCCGTCCTAATGAAGATCGTCAGCTGACCGTCCATGAGCCTGCTCTCACCGAGGCTCAGCGTGATGAAGACATTCCAGCAGCCGACCCCACCGCTGCTGAAGACATTGGTCTCGAAGACAATGTATAAGATGATGCAGTCCTTCCTCAGCTCGAATCGAGTGAATTGCTCAGCATTGGTCGTCCCTTGACGCCAATCACACAAGATGCATCGTGGGCAGATCGCCCACAGGAGGAAGAGGATGAGCCCCAGACCACTGCAACTCCACCAGCATCGCCTGCATTCCGTAGGCTTCGCAGAGGACCAAGGGCTCAAGCTGCTGACGACATTCCGGCTGCACCAGCCGAAGACAGTGAGAAAGCACCACAGGAACCCCAAGCTCCAACTCCACCACCCCAACAAGAGGCCGTTCTCCAGGAGAACGTGCCTGAGTTCGTTCCTCTCACTGCACGTGCTGAGGATGAAAACATTGAGGCTGCCACACACAATGCTGAAGCCAATGTGGAGTCCTCTCCGACAATAGCTTCAGAACATACTGAAACTGCTGACCCTGAACCTTCTGCACCAGAGTCTGCTGCCGGCCCGCAATTCAACTATCACATTGCGCACAGGCCCCAGGTACAGAAGCCAATTCCACGACTGCCAAGGTTCCCAGGACCATCACTGCTCCTGGCTCCTTCAATGTCAATAGCTTCAGGGCAGACAACACTTTCTTCAACAGCTCCAAGAACCCTTACTCAAGGGAAAAGATTGTGTCAGATAGGTTCTGGAGCTACCCACAGCGCAGCTACTACTCCTGCGTCCTCTACAACCAGAACCGTATCTTTCCACATCAGCGCCTTGAAGTTGAAGCTTTTGCTGGTCTGCCTGGTCTGGAAGAAGCCCTGGACTGCTTTAAGCAAGTTGGCCTGCTGCCATTTGTCACGGACGAAGAGCACTGGAACGAAGAGCTTCTGCTTCAGTTCTATGCCACATTGCACATCAAGGGATACAACAGAGATCCGAAGACTTGGGTCCTGGAGTGGATGACCGGCAATGTCCATCATGAAGCCAATGCATTTGATATCATTGAGCTCACCGGCCTACCCACTCCAGGCGAACACTTCGAAGAAGGCTGCCAACTCCACACTGAAGCAGTTGAGAGCATATTTCAGCGACCTGAGCCGAATATGAGTCAGATGCTCTCGATGATGAAGCCATTGCCTTCTGACGCACCTTACCCAGCGGAGTTCTTCGTTGAAGACTTAGAGTACCTGCCGAGAACTATCTATCACATCATCAGGCGGACTCTATGGCCCATTAAGGGGCACTCTCGATATGCCAAGGTTGAAGGTGCCATGAAGACTCTCATCTTCTGCATCCTACACGGCAAATGCTTCAATGCCCAGGATCTCTTCATCCGTCAACTTGCTGCGTCTGGCTCAGATCTCTTTGGTCTGAAGATTTATGCTCCATGGGTTATGAGGCTAATCAAGCTCCACTCTGCGATATCATATCAGCCCTCAGCCCGCAACCACAGAATCTTCTTACCCGATGTGGACACCTCTGCTGAAGCCATTTATCCTGAGCCTGCCAAACAACCACTAAGTCTTCAGAATGCAGAACACCAAAGCTTCACTCCACATGATGAAGGTGTTGAAGCCATTTCCAGAGTCTATCCAATGGCTGGCACCACACGTGCCCCTGCATCCACTGAAGCCACTGACAGCGAAGCTGGGCAGAGACCCAAGAAACGAGCTCGTACACTCACTGATCGTGAACTTCTTGTGGCTCTGCATCAAAAGCAAGATAGGCATCACGACTCGCTCAAGAGGCAGATGCACAGTCTCATGCAAGACGTCAATCGCATCAGGAATCTGGCCACCAAGAACGCCTTTGTCGCACACGAAACCTGTCGCCGCACTTGGAAAGGCCTCACTATGATGTGCACTGAAGCTGAATTGCAAGAGGATGGCTTCAAGGAGCGTTTCAAGTTTGACTCCACACCCCCCAGAAGAGCTGTGTTGCGTGGGACTCCTTCACTTGAAGAATCCGAGTTCTCTTCCTCTGCTGCCACCGTGACGGGAAAAATCATTGAGGAAGAAGACGACGCCACATCACCACCAATGACTTCACCGCGCGTCGTCACTGCCCCAAGCTCGCCTGCACCACCAAACGTCTCCACCGACCCTGCTGCGCCTGGGAACGCATAGAAAACTCTATGTCTTCAAACCTTTTTGGTCATCACTGACAAAAGGGGGAGAAGCATATGATGTTTATAGTCTTCAAGCGGGTCAATAATATGGGCGGGTGCTTTATATTTTGCATTTTGCTTCGTGCTTACAACTCTCGTTTTGCTACATTTGGTTCTTTGAGTTGTAACACTTAGACTTGATGGTTGTCTGCTACTATGTTTGCCAATGTGTTCATGCGACGACAATTTCCGCACTCTTATCATTTCGCAGACGTCCATTTTTCATTATGCATATCATTATCTTCATATATCTTTACGTGCATGATGGATTGTCATCATAAGTTGAAGCAGATTCCCACAAATACAACCTGCTGTGTGCATTTGCATTCCAGAAGCAAATCACTTAACATGCACATCTTCAGGGGGAGCCCTTGCAGCCTATGAAGACAATTCCTTTACAATTTCACAAATTATATTCCCCGTTGAAAACTTCAACTAGTTTGTCATCAATCACCAAAAAGGGGGAGATTGTAAGTGCATCTAGTGCCACCCCTAGTTGGTTTTGGAGTATTGATGACAAACCTAGTTGAGGGACTAATGTGTTTGTGAGAATTGCAGAATAACACAAGTAGAAGTCCCTCTTTGATTCAGTTTAGCTACCAGAGATGACCCCCAAAAATTGTATGAAGATATTGAAGACAATGGTGGTTCATGAAGACATTCATGTCGAAGACAATGACATATGAAGACTCCCCATGAAGCTTTTGGGACTCGAAGACTTAGATCCTTCGTAGCTTTACTTTATTCATGTTGTGTCATAGGAACCACCGTACTGTTAAGTGGGGTCCAAGAAAACCAGTCAGGATGACTGAAGTGATGCCTAATTCAAATCCTATGTCTTCAAGTGAAGACAATGAGAGAAAAATCTTGTCCAGAGTCAGACAAGTCAGCTTTACTTGCAGCCCAAGTAAAGTTGCCGCGAGAGTTCAAAATCCGACCGTTAGTACACGTGTCAGTTCCTTAGTGACCCAGGGTCATTTCGGACAAATCAGGTCAGGGTTGCCAAGTGGCTATATATAGCCCACCCCCACAACCATAAACGGTTGGCTGCTCAGATTTCAGTGCACGGCTTTTGTCGTTTGAGAGAAACCCACCTCGAAGCCTTTGAGAGAAAATCCCTAGCGAGGAGAAAAGCCCTAACCACCCAGAGCCAGAGTAAATTGGGCATCACTTAAGTCTTCTTGTCTGTGTGATCTGAAGACTTATTACACTTGAGGACTGTGCATCCTCCAGACGGTTAGGCGTCGCGTTCTGAGCATCCAAGAGTAATTGTGGATTGCCGGTGAACGAAGTCTGTGAAGGTTCGGGAGTCTACCTTGAAGACTTACCTGAGTGATTGGGCGAGGTCTGTGTGACCTTAGCTCAAGGAGAATACGGCGAGGACTGGGTGTCTTGGACTAAGTGTCCTTGACTGGGTGTCCGGGACTGTGTGTCCTTTGGTTTGAATACCTAGCCGCTCCAACCAGACGTACAGTTGTCACAGCAACTGGAACTGGTCCAAAAAATCATTGTCTTCAACGTGTCACTGGTTTCATCTTCACTTCCCTTCAACTTACTGTTATTCATTGAGAAGCCATTGCATGCTTGCTCTATCCTTTGTCTTCACAACATAACTGTATGATTTGATTGGCTTCATAACTTCTTCCTACCTGATCCTAATTACACTGAAGCTATTGTTGCTGTGCTTTCACTCTATTGAATACTTGACCTTAGCTTACTTGTGTAATCTAACTTCCGCTGCATAATGATAGGCATATCTTCACTGTTTGTCTTCATAACTTCCACGTTTTGAAGACTTTCATAAAAATCGCCTATTCACCCCCCCTCTAGTCGATATAACGCACTTTCACTGCCGGAACCCGAAATCCGACACTTAAGATGCCCGGTCCACGAGGCATCATCTCATTAAAGGGAAAACATTGAGTGTTCCTCCCGTGCGGAAGACAGTGCGGCTGCCTTGATTGCCCCACAATAAAGCGGCTTCACTAGCCAAAGCACCTAAATAGGTCGTCAAGACCACGGACACGGCTAGATGAGTCCGGCATAAACATACAATTGATAAAGGCTTAATAGCCGTATACCCCTGTACTAGGGGCTCCGCGCATATAAAACAAGAGACAATAAAGCTCAATTTCACCCATTTCGATTTATACTTTGTTTATTTAGTATAACTCATGTTCGGCACGATCTTTCTTCAACTAAGTTCCTCTCTTTTACAGATGAACACCGTGCTACGCCCGTCCAGGATACGGCACAACGGAGACACAGGCGCAGACGTGCAGCAGGGACCCGTTCCAAGGATTCTTTTCAGATTAAGACCCTGCGTAAACCTTTTTTACTGTCTCTTGTTGATACACATCCCCTGGTTTCTTGGTATAACCAAGGAGGAGGCTGGCGTTTTGGCATGTGGTCACGTCAGAGTTTTGCGCATACCTGGACACTAGGGGCTTATTAGTAAGGGCGTTATCCCGTCCGCCCTCGTAAAGACCGAATACCTTAGGGAGTATTCGGCGTCGCGAGTTTGGCCTTATATGCATCAGCTCCGAATCATGTCTTTGGTCAAATGTTGGGTTTGCCCGGCTCCTGTGTTTTGCTACCTTACGTTCCGCTCTATCGGCTAAGGCGGCACCAGGAGAACTACTGCGATTGTGCCCCGGTTCGGCCAGGCGAGCACCTTAGTAGAGAAAGCCGAAAACTGACTGTCATGATATAGCGTGAGACTGTTCAACCACTCGATGACTTACCGGAATCTTTAGGATTCCTCCGCATTAATGAAGGGCCGCTTCCCGGCCAGGCACATACGCGCCCCGAGTTCGGGCAAGCGCAGGCGCCACCAGGGGCTATATAAGTAGCCTCACTATCAAACTCCTATGGCTAAGTGAAAGTGATAAAGCATCATAGTCCAATTGCCTAGTTCGCTGCGCTATCACCTCCTTTGTAGGACCAAGACGTTGGATCAAGTGTGAAAATGCGCCTTCTGCGAATACCCCCGCATTATGTGCGTGGGGGCTGAAGCCGACGACTGCCATCTTTCAGATTATATATACATATATGTTAAACGGCCGCATAGGAGGTATTACAATACTTGCAGGCACAAGTATAAAAAGCTTCTACAATTTATCAAAATATTGTTTTACAATAATATATGCTATTCAAATATAGTATCCTTCAAGCACTGCGTCTCTATTAAACGAGCGCCTTGCAGAACTTCCTAAAAATAGTGCTCGGCAGGTACTCGGCTTCCATCCAAGTCTGGGGATGCAACAACGGTGGCCTCCATTTCCGCCCAGTATGTCTTGACACGGGCAAGATCCATCCGTGCACCCTCTATGCACACTGACCTCTTCATCGCATTGATATGCGGCACCGCACCAAGGAACTGTTGCACCAAGTTGAAATAACTTTTCGGCTCTGGCCTCTCTGGCCACAGATGACTCATGACATACTTCATGGCGAGTCCAGACAACCTATTTAGCTCGGCCCATTCGGCCAAACGATCGGCTAATGACAGTGGACGCTCCGGATTGTGGAACTGCGACCAAAAGAGCTTTTCCACTTCGCGATCTTCTTGATCTCGGAAGTGTTCGGCCGCACCTGCGGCACTCGCTGCCAAATCCAGATAGGTGTCCGCCGTACTCCACATCCGGTCTAACGGAGCATGTTTAGGATCAGAGAACTTCCTCCGCAGCATAAAGGGCTTTCCAGCCGCGATCTCTCCGGCCTGACGCAGCTCCTCCTTCATAGCTCTCATCACAGAGCGAGCATCCTTGGCATCGGCAACGGCCTTCTCCAGGTCCGTCTGTTCCGCCTGATCTTCTTTTTCAAGAAGCTTGCAAGGTCAGCAGCGCTCTTCAGCTTCACAGCCATCTCGGCCATTTCCTTCTTGCTTCGGCAGTGAGCAGCCTGTTTGGCTTTCAGCTCTTCAATTGCCTTTCCGGCAGCCGCATCACTTTTCCTGGCTTGCTCCTTGGCTCGGGCAAGTTCCGCCCAAAGATTCTCTATGGCAGCAGCACCATATGCATCAAGCGCACACATTGTAAGATACTGGCATAAAGCTCCTCTTACCAAGTGCCGCTGGAGTAATTATATACCTTGTGCCTCGTCAAGCCGCTTGTTGACAAGCGCGATGTCGGCATCTGCCACGTCAAGTTGCCGCTTTAGCTCGGCAAATTCATCAGTCCGGCTGGCCACCCGACACTTCACCACCTATGTATGAAGGCGGCATATTAGACCTGGGATTATGATCCTCTGTGCGCCGTCATTTTTGACAACGCACAGAGTCTCAGGGGCTACTATCTACACAGGGCGCATCTTATTTATGCGCAACTGTCCAAAAAGGGTACATTATTTCGCGTACCTCAAAACCTGTCAGTAAACTCCTAACGGCCTCGTGCAATCCGCTCTCCACAGATGAAATCCTCTCAATCACCGTACCCATCAATGCACGGTGCTCCTTTGAGATAGATGCTCGCCCTAGCAGATCCTTTAGCTCCTCCGACCGTGCACCAGACGGTGCTGGACTCGTCCGATGGCCCTTTTCGAAGGCCGGACGCGGAGGGCTTTGGGGGGCCATATGACTACCTCCCGGCCCTGTCAGATTCGGAGAAACCCTCTGCGACGATACCTCTAGATCGCCCGCCTCGCAAGGTGGTATGGCAGGGGGAGGCGTTCCGCTCTCCATCATCTCCGGAAGAAGATCCCCCGAAGACGAGCTCTGCTGAGAAGGGCTAAGGTCCGAGCTACAAGGTAAATTTTTTATTACTCTTCTCAGATATAATGCAAGGATTTCTCTCATTTCTTAAAAAGAAAAAACTCCTCTCTACTTACGGCTCGGTGGAGGGCTGATCCCCTTGAGGGCATAATTCGGCCGAAGTATCCCCAGGCGCAGGACCCTCTGACGAAGATTTCTTCCCCCGCTTTGAGGCCATGGTCTCCGGGTCGTTAGAGGTGGTCCTCTTCTTCCCCTGAGGAGAGGAATTTTCGATTCCTCCCTTCCGGACAACCTTCTTCGAGGAGGCTGTAGCTTCCTTGTCCCCTCCCTTGCTTCCCTCCGAAGGCACAACCTCCAACATCCTGACTAGCACAGGATCCGGCATGGTCTCGGGGAGGGGGCCGAACACCTAATTAGCTTTGCTTTCGCTATCCACTCATGTTTAAAGGACATCTCTTTTAGGGGCAATTTTATGATAAATATATGGATAGCGAGTCCGGGCACAAGGCTACTTACTTGAGTATCCGGACGATTGCAGCTCAGACCTGCGTCCTCTGTAGAATCCGGACACACTACTTGTGGTCTGAAGAACAATTTGTACATCTCCACGGGCGTCATGCCAAGAAAATGTTGGAGAACTCGTGGTCCCTCCGGGTTGAACTCCCACAGGCGGAGGGGGCGACGTTTGCAGGGCAGAACTCGGCGAATTAACATAACCTGCATCACCACGACCAGACTGATGTCTCTTTCTAGGAGATCTCGGATGCGGCCCTGCAATAGGGGCACGTCCTTTGCTGACCCCCCAGTCCATCCCCTTATTGGCCCATGACGCCAGTCGGGGTGGGGGACCCGAGCGGAAAGCAGGCAGCACCACCCACTTGGTGCTCCTGGGAGCTGTGATATAAAACCACTCTTGTTGCCATAAGCTGGACTCCCCTTGAAAAGAGCCCTCAGTCCATGGAGCACCAGCATTCTTGCTTATAAAAGCACCTCCGCACTCCGCGTGCCGTCCCTCGATCATCTTCGGCTCTACTTTGAAGGTCTTGAGCCATAGTCCGAAGTGAGGGGTAATACGGAGGAAGGCTTCACACACGACGATGAATGAGGAAATATGGAGGATGGACTCCAGAGCTAAGTCATGAAATTCCAGCCCATAATAAAACATCAGCCCCCTCATGAAGGGATCCATCGGGAAGGCTAGCCCCCGAAGGAAGTGAGACATGAACACCACACTCTCACCAGGCTTGGGAGTGGGAATGACCTGCCCTTGAGCAGGCAGCCTATGCCAGATTTCGCCGGTCAAGAACCTGGCCTCTCTCAACTTCAGCACCTCCGCCTCCGTGATGGAGGAGGGCATCCATCGGCCTCGAAGGTCGGAACCGGACATTGTCGAAGGTCCGAAGCGCCTGAAATCTAGAGCCTTGGGTGTTGGAATTCGAGGCGAAGGGCGAACTCGTTTGAGATTGAAAGAAGTAAGGCCTTGGTCTCTTTATAAGAGGTTGAATACCAAGGGCCCTCCCCGTGACCGTTTGGGACTCGCCTTTGATCGAGAAAACATACCAACGGGTACGACTGGGTTACCCACGCCCGTATTGATGAGAATCCCGGAATAAGGGGACACGATCTCTGCTTTGACAAGACGTGCCAAGGAAACCGCCTCGCTAAACTCGCTGAGGTGGGACAGTAAAACGATTCGAATAAAGACTTGGCTGTGGTGTGATGTCATGCTACGGAATACTTCAGCAGATTAGATTTGTGTAAATATTATTCTCTCTATGGCAATATGTGGAAACTTATTTTGCAGAGCCGGACACTACCTTTGTGTTCAAAATCTTCTATGAAGTACTTGGAGGAGGAACCCGCCTTGCAATGTCGAAGACAATCTGCGCGCCGGACTCGTCGTCATTGAAGCCTGGTTCAGGGGCTACCAAGGGAGTCTTGGATTAGGGGGTGTCCGGATAGCCGGACTATACCTTCGGCCGGACTCCTGGACTATGAAGATACAAGATTGAAGACTTCGCCCCATGTCCGGAAGGGACTTTCCTTGGCGTGGAAGGCAAGCTTGGCGATATGGATATGTAGATCTCCTACCATTGTAACCCACTCTGTGTAACCCTAGCCCTCTCCGGTGTCTATATAAACCGGAGGGTTTTAGTCCGTAGGACGAACAACAATCATACCATAGGCTAGCTTCTAGGGTTTAGCCTCCTTGATCTCGTGGTAGATCTACTCTTGTACTACCCATATCATCAATATTAATCAAGAAGGAGTAGGGTTTACCTCCATCGAGAGGGCCCGAACCTGGGTAAAAACATCGTGTCCCTTGTCTCTTGTTACCATCCGCATAGACGCATAGTTCGGGACCCCCTACCCGAGATCCGCCGGTTTTGACACCGACAGGAGGAGACCTCGATATATGGTTTAACATAGGCATTAGAAGCATAATTCTCAAACAATATTCAAGTATGGCAAAATTTTCAGATTTGTAAAGAGTAGCATCATACTTTTCAATCAAAGAAGCAATTTCATAAGCACCCTTAAAAGCAACACATTCTTCAATTTGTTACCATCATAGTAATTATAAACACCCTTAGCATAAGAAGATACGATTCCATTATCACTAAACAAACATTGGTAGGGAAGGTGTTTCTTAGGGTCTTCAGAACAACAAGTAATATCATATATTTTGCATAAATTCCAAGCATAGCATTGCAAACGATGAATTTGATCCAGTAAATGCTTCCCTTTTTCAGATATGCGGTGTCGCACATAACAAGCATGCTCATCTAAAGATTTGCCCTCAACTAAGCTAGTTGGGGTTTCAGCACCAACGCATAGGGATCAAAGATGATCCAAGTAATAAGCTTCAGGAGTGTGATAGATTTTGAGTGGTTCTTCAATCATTGGTGTAGCAGGTACAACTATTTTTTTTGTATTTTGCGTTTCCTACCCATAACTAAAGATAGAAAATAACTTAGAACAACAAATAAAAATTACTTAGTGATAAAGCAAACAAGCACACACGAGAATATTCACCCCACGCTATGACTCCCCTGCAACGGAGCCAGAAAAAGGTCTTGATAACCCATAAGTATAGGGGATCAATTATAGCCTCTTTCGATAAGTAAGAGTGTTGAACCCAACGAGGAGCTAAAGGTAGAACAAATATTCCCTCAAGTTCTATCGACCATCGATACAACTCTACGCACGCTTAGTGTTCGCTTTACCTAGAACAAGTATGAAACTAGAAGTACTTTGTAGGTGTTTTTGGATAGGTTTGCAAGATAACAAAGAGCACGTAAATAAAAAGTAGGGGCTGTTTAGATAAAGAAGCAATAAAGTAAATATAGCGAGTGTGGAAAAGTGGTGGTAGGAGTTGTGAAATTCTCCCTTAAGCAATTGACTACTTTACTAGACCGATAGCAAGTTTTATGTGGGAGAGGCCACTACTAGCATGTCATCCCTAACTTGTAATTATATGCACTTATGATTGGAACTATTAGCAAGCATCCACAACTACTAACGTTCATTAAGGTAAAACCCAACCATAGCATTAAGATATATTGGTCCCCCTTCAATCCCGTATGCATCAATTTCTATGCTAGGCTGAAGCTTCTGTCACTCTTGCCCTCCAATACATAGTCCTATCAACATACAACTAACCCTATGGTGTGATCCACGCGCGCGCTCATATGATGGGCACCAAAGGACAACAACATAACCACAAGAAAATTAAATCAATCATAGCAATTCATCAACCACCGATAGGACAACTAAAATCTACTCAGACATCATAGGATGGCAACACATCATTGGATAATAATATGAAGCATAAAGCACCATGTTCAAGTAGAGGGTACAACGGGTTGCGGGAGAGTGGACCGCTGTAGATAGAGGGGGTAAGGTGATGGAGATGTTGGTGAAGATGGCGGAGGTGTTGGTGAAGATCGCAGTGATGATGATGGTGGCCACGGCAGCGTTCCGGTGCCACCGGAAGAGAAGGGGAGAGGGGGGGGGGCCTTCTTCTTCTTCTTCTTCTTCTTCTTCTTCTTATTCCTTGACCTCCTCCCTAGATGGGAGAAGGGTTTCCCCTCTGGTCCTTGGCCTCCATGGCATGGGAGGGGTGAGAGCCCCTCCGAGATTGGGTCTGTCTCTCTGTCTCTCTCTGTTTCTGCGTTCTCAAATTCTGCCCTTTCACCGTTTCTTATATATCCGGAGATCCGTAACTCCGATTGGATTGAAACCTTCGCTCCAATTTTTCCCAAAAATTAGCTTTCTTGCGGTCAAAGAAGAGCATTAACCGCCTTACGGGGGGCCCACGAGGGTCAGGGGCGCGCCCCCTGCCTCATGGCTCCCTCGGGCACTGTCTCGCATTGATTTTCTTCCCATATTTCACATATATTCCAAAAATAATCTCCGTCCGTTTTTATCCCGTTTGGACTCCGTTTGATATGGATTTCCTGCGAAACAAAAAACATGCAACAAACAAGAACTGGCACTAGGCACTGGATCAATATGTTAGTCCCCAAAAATAGTGTAAAAAGTTGCCAAAAGTATATGAAAGTTGTAGAATATTGACATGGAACAATCAAAAATTATAGATACGAGGGAGACATATGTGAAGGAAATATGCCCTAGAGGCAATAATAAAGTTATTTTTTATTTCCTTATACCATGATTAATGTTTATTATTCATGCTAGAATTGTATTAACCGGAAACATGATACATGTGTGAATACATAGACAAACAAAGTCTCACTAGTATGCCTCTACTAGACTAGCTCGTTAACCAAAGATGGTTATGTTTCCTAGCCATAGACATGAATTGTCATTTGATTAACGGGATCACATCGTTAGGAGAATGATGTGATTGTCTTGACCCATTCCGTTAGCTTAGCACTTGATCGTTTAGTTTGTTGCTATTTCTTTCTTCATGACTTATACATGTTCCTATGACTATGAGATTATGCAACTCCCGTTCACCGGAGGAACATTTTGTGTACTACCAAACATCACAACGTAATTGGGTGATTATAAAGGTGCTCTATAGGTGTCACCAAAGGTACTTGTTGGGTTGGCGTATTTCGAGATTAGGATTTGTCACTCCGATTGTCGGAGAGGTATCTCTGGGCCCACTCAGTAATACACATCACTTAAGCCTTGCAAGCATTGCAACTAATGAGTTAGTTGCAGGATGATGTATTACGGAACGAGTAAAGAGACTTGCTGGTAATGAGATTGAACTAGGTATTGAGATACCGACGATCGAATCTCGAGCAAGTAACATACCGATGACAAAGGGAACAACGTATGTTGTTATGCGGTTTGACCGATAAAAGATCTTCGTAGAATATGTAGGAGCCAATATGAGCATCCAGGTTCGGCTATTGGTTATTGACCGGAGACATGTCTCAGTCATGTCTACATAGTTCTCGAACCCGTAGGGTCCGCATGCTTAAAGTTCGATGACAGGTATATTATGAGTTTATGTGTTTTGATGTACCGAAGGTAGTTCGTAGTCCCAGATGTGATCACGGACATGATGAGGAGTCTCGAAATGGTCGAGGCATGAAGATTGATATATTGGACGACTATATTCGGACACCGGAATGGTTCCGGGGGTTATCGGATATATACCGGAGTACCGGGGGGTTACCGGAACCCCCCGGAGGTTAATGGGCCTCATGGGCCCAATTGGTGGAAGAGGAGAGGCGGCCAAGGGGCAGCCACACGCCCCTCCCCTCACAAGTCCGAATTGGACTAGGAAGGGGGGCGGCGCCCCCCCTTTTCCTGTCTCCCTCTTTCTCCTTCCCTCTCCTCTCCTACTCCAACATGGAAAGGGGGGAGTCCTACTCCCGGTGGGAGTAGGACTCCTCATGGGGTGCGCCAAGGGTGGCCGGCCCCCTTCCCCTCCTCTACTCCTTTATATACGGGGAGGGAAGTACCCCCTAGACACAACAATTGATCTCTTGGATCTTTTAGCCGTGTGCGGTGCCCCCCTCCACCATAATCCACCTCGGTCATATCGTAGCTGTGCTTAGGCGAAGCCCTGTGTCGGTGGAACATCAACATCGTCACCATGCCATCGTGCTGATGGGACTATCCCTCAAAGCTCGGCTGGATCGGAGTTCGAGGGACGTCATTGAGTTGAACGTGTGCAGAACTCGAAGGTGTTGTACGTTCGGTGCTTGATCGGTTGGATCGTGAAGACGTACGACTACATCAACCGCGTGTGCTAACGCTTCCGCTTTCGGTCTACGAGGGTACATAGACACACTCTCCCCTCTCGTTGCTATGCATCACCATGATCTTGCGTGTGCGTAGGAATTTTTTTGAAATTACTACGTTCCCCAATAGTATCACCCCCGCCCCCATATATAAAGGAGGGAGAGGGGAGGAGGCCGGCCTAGGGGCTCCCCAAGTGGGAGGAGTACCCCTTGGGCTCCTAGTCCAATTTGCCCCCCTTCCTTTTATCGGAGGGGAAAGGGGGAAGGAGAGGGAGAAGGAGAAGGAAAGGGGGCGTCGGCCCCTCCCCTAGTCCAATTTGGACTCCTCCCTTGGGGGGGGGGGGGGCGCCACCCTTGTGGGCTGGATTGCCTCCCTCCTATGGCCCATGTGGCCCATATCTTCCCCCGGGGAGGGGGGGGGGTTACGGTAACCCCCCGATACTCCGATACATACCCGATACATTTCAAAACATTTCTGGTGTCCGAATACTATCGTCCAATATATCAGTTT
The DNA here is from genome assembly GCA_034509565.1 of Triticum monococcum. Taxonomy (NCBI): domain Eukaryota; kingdom Viridiplantae; phylum Streptophyta; class Magnoliopsida; order Poales; family Poaceae; genus Triticum; species Triticum monococcum. The sequence goes on from CM067844.1 coordinate 106,920,127, forward strand.
TTACCTCTCGACCATTTCGAGACTCCCCGTCATGTCCGTGATCTCATCTGGGACTCGGAACAATCTTCGGTCACCAAAACACATAACTCATAATACAAATCGTCATCGAACGTTAAGCGTGCGAACCCTACGGGTTCGAGAACTATGTAGACATGATCGAGACACCTCTCTGGTCAATAACCAATAGCGGAACCTTGATGCTCATATTGGTTCCTACATATTCTACGAAGATCTTTATCGGTCAAACCGTAATGACAATATGCGTCATTCCCTTTGTCATCGGTATGTTACTTGCCCGAGATTTGATCGTAGGTATCTTCATACCTAGTGCAATATCGTTACCGGCAAGTCTGTTTACTCATTTCGTAATGCATCATCCCGCAACTAACTCATTAGTCACATTGCTTGCAAGGCTTATCATGATGTGCATTACCGAGAGGGCCCAGAGATACCTCTCCGATACTCGGAGTGACAAATCCTAATCTCGATCTATGCCAACCCAACAAACACCTTCGGAGATACCTATAGAGCATCTGTATAATCACCCAGTTATGTTGTGGCGTTTCATAGCACACAAAGTATTCCTCCGATATCCGGGAGTTGCATAATCTCATAGTCAATGTATAAGTCATGAAGAAAGCAATAGCAATAAAACTTAACGATCATTATGCTAAGCTAACAGATGGGTCTTGTCCATCACATCATTCTCCTAATGATGTGATTCCGTTCATCAAATGACAACATATGTCCATGGTTATGAAACTTAACCATCTTTGATTAACGAGCTAGTCTAGTAGAGGAATACTAGGGACATGATGACATACAAGTATAGGGGATCTATCGTAGTCATTTCGATAAGTAAGAGTGTCGAACCCAACGAGGAGCAGAAGGAAATGATAAGCGGTTTTCAGCAAGGTATTCTCTGCAAGAACTGAAATTATAGGTAATAGATAGTTTCGTGATAAGATAATTTGTAACGAGCACTAAGTAACAAAAGTAAATAAAGTGCAGCAAGGTGGCCCAATACATTTTGTAGCAAAGGACAAGCCTGGACAAACTCTTATATAGAAGAAAGCGCTCCCGAGGACACATGCGAATTATCGTCAAGCTAGTTTTCATCAAGTTCATATGATTCGCGTTCGGTACTTTGATAATTTGATATGTGGGTGGACCGGTGCTTGGGTGTTGTCCTTGCTTGGACAAGCATCCCACTTATGATTAACTCCTATTGCAAGCATCCGCAACTACAAAATAAGTATTAAGGTAAAACTAACCATAGCATGAAACATATGGATCCAAATCAGCCCCTTATGAAGCAACACATAAAGTAGGGTTTAAGCTTCTGTCACTCTAGCAACCCATCATCTACTTATTACTTCCCAATGCCTTCCTCTAGGCCCAAATAATGGTGAAGTGTCATGTAGTCGATGTTCACATAACACCACTAGAGGAGAGACAACATACATCTCATCAAAATATCGAACGACTACCAAATTCACATGACTACTAATAGCAAGACTTCTCCCATGTCCTCAGGAACAAACGCAACTACTCACAAAGCATATTCATGCTCATAATCAGAGGGGTATTAATATGCATATAGGATCTGAACATATGATCTTCCACCAAATAAACCGGCTAGCATCAACTACAAGGAGTAACCAACACTACTAGCAACCTACAGGTACCAATCCCAAACTTAGAGACAAGAATTGAATACAAGAGAAGAACTAGGGTTTGAGAGGGGATGGTGTTGGTGAAGATGTTTATGGAGATTGGGCCCCTCCCGATGAGAGGAGCGTTGGTGATGACAATGGCGATGATTTCCCCCTCCCGGAGGGAAGTGTCCCCGGCAGAACAGCTCCGTCAGAGCCCTAGATTGGTTCCGCCAAGGTTCCGCCTCGTGGCGGCGGAGCCTCATCTTGAAAGCTTGCTTATGATTTCTTCTCGGACGAAAGACTTCATATAGCAGAAGATGGGCACCGGAGGGCCAACAGGGGACCCACGAGGCAGGGGGCGCGCCCAGGGGGTAGGGCGCGCCCCCCACCCTCGTGGCCAGGGTGTGGGCCCCCTCTGGTATTTTATTCGCTCAGTATTTTTTATTATTTCCAAAAATAACTTCCGTGGAGTTTCAGGACTTTTGGAGTTGTGCAGAATAGGTCTCTAATATTTGCTCCTTTTCCAGCCTAGAATTCCAGCTGCCGGCATTCTCCCTCCTTATGTAAACCTTGTAAAATAAGAGAGAATAGGCATAAGTATTGTGACATAATGTGTAATAACAGCCCATAATGCCATAAATATTGATATAAAATCATGATGCAAAATGGACGTATCAACTCCCCCAAGCTTAGACCTCGCTTGTCCTCAAGCGGAAGCCGATAATGATAAATATGTCCACATGTTTAGAGGTAGAGGTGTCGATAAAATAAAATACAGACATGAGCGCATCATGATCATTCTTAAAATAGCAACATATATGGATAATGTCATATGATATCTAATGCTCAAGTAATAATCTATTCACAATGCAAAGTATGAATCAGAAACTTTATTGAGAACTAACAAACTATAATCTTAGTCATTGAAGCAATTCTAATTTATCATAACATCGGAAAGAGTCTATGTCAGAGCTTTTTAGCAATCCCACATACTCAACTATCATGTAGTCTTTCACAATTACTAACACTCATGCAATACTTGTGGTTACGGAGTTTTAATCGGGCACAGAGAAAGATAGGGGGCTTATAGTTTCGCCTCCCAACCTTTTACCTCTAGGGTAATGTCAACAATAATAGCTCATGCTAACTTACATCCAATTATATATATATATATATCAGGATCTTTCCAACACACTGAGCTTGCCAAAGGATAAAATGTAAAAAGGAAAGGTGGAGATTGTTGGGGAACGTAGTAATTTCAAAAAAATTCCTACGCACACGCAAGATCATGGTGATGCATAGCAACGAGAGGGGAGAGTGTGATCTACGTACCCTTGTAGACCAAAGCGGAAGCGTTGACGCAACGTAGAGGAAGTAGTCGTACGTCTTCCCGATCCGACCGATCCAAGCACTGTTACTCCGGCACCTCCGAGTTCTTAGCACACATACAACTCGATGATGCTCCCCGGGCTCCGATACAGCAAAGCTTCGGGGATGAGTTCCGTCAGCACGACGGCGTGGTGACGATCTTGATGTTCTATCGTCGCAGGGCTTCGCCTAAGCACTGCTACAATATGACCGAGGTGGAATATGGTGGAAGGGGGCACCGCACACGGCTAAGGAACGATCACGATGATCAACTTGTGTGTCCTAGGGTGCCCCCCTGCCCCCGTATATAAAGGATCCAAGGGGGGGGGGGTGCGGCCGGCCCTAGAGGAGGCGCGCAGGAGGAGTCCTACTCCTACCGGGAGTAGGACTCCCCTCCCTTTCCTTGTCCAAGTAGGAGAGGTGGAAGAAGAGAAGGAAAAGGGGGGCGGCGCCCCTCCCTCCTTGTCCAATTCGGACTAGGGGGAGAGGGGGTGCGCGGCCTGCCCTGGCAGCCCCTTCCTCTTCTCCACTTTAGGCCCATGAGGCCCATTAACCCCCCGGGGGGTTCCGGTAACCCCCCGGTGCTCCGGTTTTATCCGAAACTTCCCCGGAACGCTTCTGATGTCCGAATATAGTCATCCAATATATCAATCTTTATGTCTCGACCATTTCGAGACTCCTCGTCATGTCCGTGATCACATCCGGGACTCCGAACTAACTTCGGTACATCAAAATGCATAAACTCATAATAACTGTCATCGTAACGTTAAGCGTGCGGACCCTACGGTTCGATAATAATGTAGAAATGACTGAGACAAATCTCCGGTCAATAACCAATAGCGGGACCTGGATGCCCATATTGTCTCCTACATATTCTACGAAGATCTTTATCGGTCAGACCGCATAACAATATACGTTGTTCCCTTTGTCATCGGTATGTTACTTGCCCGAGATTCGATCGTCGGTATCCAATACCTAGTTCAATCTCGTTACCGGCAAGTCTCTTTACTCGTTCCATAATACATCATCTCACAACTAACTCATTAGTTGTAATGCTTGCAAGGCTTATGTGATGTGCATTACCGAGAGGGCCCAGAGATACCTCTCCGACAATCAGAGTGACAAATCCTAATCTCGAAATACGCCAACCCAACATCTACCTTTGGAGACACCTGTAGAGCACCTTTATAATCACCCATTTACGTTGTGACGTTTGGTAGCACACAAAGTGTTCCTCCGGCAAACGGGAATTGCATAATCTCATAGTCATAGGAACATGTATAAGTCATGAAGAAAGCAATAGCAACATACTAAATGATCGGGTGCTAAGCTAATGGAATGGGTCATGTCAATCAGATCATTCAACTAATGATGTGATCCCGTTAATCAAATAACAACTCTTTGTTCATGGTTAGGAAACATAACCATCTTTGATTAACGAGCTAGTCAAGTAGAGGCATACTAGTGACACTCTGTTTGTTTATATATTGACACATGTATTATGTTTCCGGTTAATACAATTCTAGCATGAATAATAAACATTTATCATGATATATGAGGAAATAAATAATAACTTTATTATTGCCTCTAGGGCATATTTCCTTTAGTCTCCCACTTGCACTAGAGTCAATAATCTAGATTACACAGTAATGATTCTAACACCCATGGAGCCTTGGTGCTGGTCATGTTTTGCTCGTGGAAGAGGCTTAGTCAACGGGTCTGCTACATTCAGATCCGTATGTATCTTGCAAATCTCTATGTCTCCCACCTGGACTAGATCCCGGATGGAATTGAAGCGTCTCTTGATGTGCTTGGTTCTTTTGTGAAATCTGGATTCCTTTGCCAAGGCAATTGCACCAGTATTGTCACAAAAGATTTTCATTGGACCCGATGCACTAGGTATGACACCTAGATCGGATATGAACTCCTTCATCCAGACTCCTTCGTTTGCTGCTTCCGAAGCAGCTATGTACTCCGCTTCACATGTAGATCCCGCCACGACGCTTTGTTTAGAACTGCACCAACTGACAGCTCCACCGTTTAATGTAAACACGTATCCGGTTTGCGATTTAGAATCGTCCGGATCAATGTCAAAGCTTGCATCAACGTAACCGTTTACAATGAGCTCTTTGTCACCTCCATATACGAGAAACATATCCTTAGTCCTTTTCAGGTACTTCAGGATGTTCTTGACCGCTGTCCAGTGATCCACTCCTGGATTACTTTGGTACCTCCCTGCTAAACTTATAGCAAGGCACACATCAGGTCTGGTACACAGCATTGCATGCATGATAGAGCCCATGTACTAAGTTTCCGGTTAATACAATTCTAGCATGAATAATAAACATTTATCATGATATAAGGAAATATAAATAACAACTTTATTATTGCCTCTAGGGCATATTTCCTTCAGTCTCGAACTTGCACTAGAGTCAATAATCTAGATTACATTGTAATGATTCTAACACCCATGGAGTCTTGGTGCTGATCATGTTTTGCTCATGAGAGAGGCTTAGTCAACGGGTCTGCAACATTCAAATCCGTATGTATCTTGCAAATCTCTATGTCTCCCTCTCTGACTTGATCGTGGATGGAATTGAAGCGTCTCTTAATGTGCTTGGTTCTCTTGTGAAATCTGGATTCCTTTGCCAAGGCAATTGCACCAGTATTGTCACAAAAGATTTTCATTGGACCCGGTGCACTAGGTATGACACTTAGATCAGATATGGACTCCTTCGTCTAGACTCCTTCATTTGTTGCTTCCGAAGCAGCTATGTACTCCACTTCACATGTAGATCCCACCACGACGCTCTGCTTGGAACTGCACCAACTGACAGCTCCACCATTTAATAAAAACACGTATCCGGTTTGTGACTTAGAGTCATCCGGATTAGTGTCAAAGCTTGCATTGATGTAACCATTTATGACGAGCTCTTTGTCACCTCCATATACAAGAAACATATACTTAGTCCTTTTCAGGTATTTTAAGATGTTCTTGACCGCTGTCCAGTGATCCACTCCTGGATCACTTTGGTACCTCCCTGCTAAACTAATAGCAAGGCACACATCAGGTCTGGTACACAACATTACATACATGATAGAACCTATGGCTGAAGCTTAGGGAATGACTTTCATTTTCTCTCTCTCTCTCTCTCTCTCTCTCTCTCTCTCTCTTCTGCAGTGGTCGGGCATTGAGTCTGACTCAACTTCACACCTTGTAACACAGGCAAGAACCCTTTCTTTGCTTGATCCATTTTGAACTTCTTCAAAATCTTGTCAAGGTATGTGCTTTGTGAAAGTCCAATTAAGCGTCTTGATCTGTCTCTATAGATCTTTATGCCTAATATGTAAGCAGCTTCACCGAGGTCTTTCATTGAAAAACTCTTATTCAAATATCCCTTTATGCTATCCAGAAATTCTATATCATTTCCAATCAGTAATATGTCATCCACATATAATGTCAGAAATGCTACAGAGCTCCCACTCACTTTCTTGTAAATACAGGCTTCCCCGAAAGTCTGTATAAAACCAAATGCTTTGATCACACTATCAAAGCGTTTATTCCAACTCCGAGAGGCTTGCACCAGCCCATAAATGGATCGCTCGAGCTTGCACACTTTATTAGCTCCCTTTGGATCGACAAAACCTTCCGGTTGCATCATATACAACTCTTCTTCCAGAAATCCATTCAGGAATGCAGTTTTGACATCCATCTGCCAAATTTCATAATCATAAAATGCGGCAATTGCTAACATGATTCGGACAGACTTAAGCATCGCTACGGGTGAGAATGTCTCATCGTAGTCAACTCCTTGAACTTGTCGAAAACCTTTTGCGACAAGTCGAGCTTTGTAGACAGTAATATTACCGTCAGCGTCAGTCTTCTTCTTGAAGATCCATTTATTCTCAATTGCTTGCCGATCATCGGGCAAGTCAACCAAAGTCCGTACTTTGTTCTCATACATGGATCCCATCTCAGATTTCATGGCTTCAAGCCATTTTGCGGAATCTGGGCTCACCATCGCTTCTTCATACTTCGTAGGTTCATCATGATCTAGCAGCATGATTTCCAGAACAGGATTACCATAACAATCTGACGCGGTTCTCACTCTGGTTGATCTACGAGGTTCAGTAGTATCTTGTCCTGAAGTTTCATGATCATTATCATTAGCTTCCTCACTAATTGGTGTAGGTGTCGCAGAAATAGTTTTCTGTGATATACTACTTTCCAATAAGGGAGTAGGTACAATTACCTCATCAAGTTCTACTTTCCTCCCACTCACATCTTTCGAGAGAAACTCCTTCTCCAGAAAGTTTCCGAATTTAGCAACAAAAGTCTTGCCTTCGGATCTGTGATAGAAGGTGTATCCAATAGTTTCCTTTGGATATCCTATGAAGACACATTTCTCCGATTTGGGTTCGAGCTTATTAGGTTGAAGCTTTTTCACATAAGCATCGCAGCCCCAAACTTTCAGAAACGACAACTTTGGTTTCTTGCCAAACCATAGTTCATAAGGCGTCGTCTCAACGGATTTTGATGGTGCCCTATTTAACGTGAATGCGGCCGTCTCTAAAGCATAACCCCAAAACGATAGCGGTAAATCAGTAAGAGACATCATAGGTCGCACCATATCTAGTAAAGTACGATTACGACGTTCGGACACACCATTACGCTGTGGTGTTCCGGGTGGCGTGAGTTGCGAAACTATTCCGCATTGTTTCAAATGTACACCAAACTCATAACTCAAATATTCTCCTCCACGATCAGATCGTAGAAACTTTATTTTCTTGTTACGATGATTTTCAACTTCACTCTGAAATTCTTTGAACTTTTCAAATGTTTCAGACTTATGTTTCATTAAGTAGATATACCCATATCTGCTTAAGTCATCTGCGAAGGTGAGAAAATAACGATATCCGCCACGAGCCTCAATATTCATCGGACCACATACATCTGTATGTATGATTTCCAACAAATCTGTTGCTCTCTCCATAGTACCGGAGAACGGTGTTTTAGTCATCTTGCCCATGAGGCACGGTTCACAAGTACCAAGTGATTCATAATCAAGTGGTTCCAAAAGTCCATCAGTATGGAGTTTCTTCATGCGCTTTACACCGATATGACCTAAATGGCAGTGCCACAAATAAGTTGCACCATCATTATCAACTCTGCATCTTTTGGCTTCAACATTATGAATATGTATGTCACTACTATCGAGATTTAATAAAAATAGACCACTCTTCAAGGGTGCATGACCATAAAAGATATTACTCATATAAATAGAACAACCATTATTCTCTGAATTAAATGAATAACTGTCTCGCATTAAACAAGATCCAGATATAATGTTCATGCTCAATGCTGGCACCAAATAACAATTATTTAGGTCTAATACTAATCCCCAAGGTAGATGTAGAGGTAGCGTGCCGACCGCGATCACATCGACTTTGGAACCGTTTCCCACGCGCATCGTCACCTCGTCCTTAGCCAATCTTCGCTTAATTCGTAGTCCCTGTTTCGAGTTGCAAATATTAGCAACAGAACCAGTATCAAATACCCAGGTGCTACTGCGAGCATTAGTAAGGTATACATCAATAACGTGTATATCACATATACCTTTGTTCACCTTGCCATCCTTCTTATCCGCCAAATACTTGGGGCACTTCCGCTAACAGTGACCAGTCTGCGTGCAGTAGAAGCACTCAGTTTCAGGCTTAGGTCCAGACTTGGGTTTCTTCTCTTGAGCAGCAACTTGCTTGCTGTTCTTCTTGAAGTTCCCCTTCTTCTTCCCTTTGCCCTTTTTCTTGAAACTAGTGGTCTTGTTGAACATCAACACTTGATGCTCCTTTTTGATTTCTACCTCCGCAGCTTTCAGCATTGCGAAGAGCTCGGGAATAGTCTTATTCATCCCTTGCATATTATAGTTCATCACGAAGCTCTTGTAGCTTGGTGGCAGTGATTGGAGAATTCTGTCAATGACGCAATCATCTAGAAGATTAACTCCCATCTGAATCAAGTGATAATTATACCCAGACATTTTGAGTATATGCTCACTAACAAAACTGTTCTCCTCCATCTTGCAGGTGTAGAACTTATTGGAGACTTCATATCTCTCAATTCGGGCATTTGCTTGAAATATTAACTTCAACTCCTGGAACATCTCATATGCTCCATGACGTTCAAAACATCGTTGAAGTCCCGATTCTAAGCCATAAAGCATGGCACACTGAACTATCGAGTAGTCATCAGCTTTGCTCTACCAGACATTCATAACATCTGGTGTTGCTCCTGCAGCTGGCCTGGCACCCAGCGGTGCTTCCAGGACGTAATTCTTCTGTGCAGCAATGAGGATAATCCTCAAGTTACGGACCCAGTCCGTGTAATTGCTACCATCATCTTTCAACTTTGCTTTCTCAAGGAACGCATTAAAATTCAACGGAACAACAGCACGGGCCATCTATCTACAATCAAACATACATAAGCAAGATACTATCAGGTACTAAGTTCATGATAAATTTAAGTTCAATTAGTTAAATTACTTAAATAACTCCCACTTAGATAGACATCCCTCTAATCCTCTAAGTGATCACGTGATCCAAATCAACTAAACCATGTCCGATCATCACGTGAGATGGAGTAGTTTCATTGGTGAACATCACTATGTTGATCATATCTACTATATGATTCACGCTCGACCTTTCGGTCTCCGTGTTCCGAGGCCATATCTGTATATGCTTGGCTCGTCAAGTATAACCTGAGTATTCCACGTGTGCAACTGTTTTGCACCCATTGTATTTGAACGTAGAGCCTATCACACCCGATCATCACGTGGTGTCTTAGCACGAAGAACTTTCGCAACGGTGCATACTCAGGGAGAACACTTCTCGATAATTTAGTGAGAGATCATCTTATAATGCTACCGTCAATCAAAGCAAGATAAGATGCATAAAAGATAAACATCACATGCAATCAATATAAGTGATATGATATGGCCATCATCATCTTGTGCTTGTGATCTCCATCTCCGAAGCACCCTCATGATCACCATCGTCACCGGCGCGACACCTTGATCTCCATCGTAGCATCGTTGTCGTCTCGCCAATCTTATGCTTCCACGACTATCGCTACCGCTTAGTGATAAAGTAAAGCATTATAGCGCGATTGCATTGCATACAATAAAGCGACAACCATATGGCTCCTGCCAGTTGCCGATAACTCGGTTACAAAACATGATCATCTCATACAATAAAATTTAGCATCATGTCTTAACCATATCACATCACAACATGCCCTGCAAAAACAAGTTAGACGTCCTCTACTTTGTTTGTTGCAAGTTTTACGTGGCTGCTACGGGCTTAAGCAAGAACCAATCTTACCTACGCATCAAAACCACAACGATAGTTTGTCAAGTTGATGCCGTTTTAACCTTCGCAAGGACCGGGCGTAGCCACACTCGGTTCAACTAAAGTTGGAGAAACTGTCACCCGCAAGCCACCTATGTGCAAAGCACGTCGGGAGAACCGGTCTCGCGTAAGCGTACGCGTAATGTCGGTCCGGGCCGCTTCGTCCAACAATACCGCCGAACCAAAGTATGACATGATGGTAGGCAGTATGACTTATATCGCCCACAACTCACTTGTGTTCTACTCGTGCACATAACATCAAACCATAAAACCTAGGCTCGGATGCCACTGTTGGGGAACGTAGTAATTTCAAAAAATTTCCTATGCACACGCAAGATCATGGTGATGCATAGCAACGAGAGGGGAGAGTGTGATCTACGTACCCTCGTAGACCGAAGCGGAAGCGTTGACGCAACATAGAGGAAGTAGTCATACGTCTTCCCGATCCGACCGATCCAAGCACCGTTACTCCGGCACCTCCGAGTTCTTAGCACACGTACAGCTCGATGACGCTCCCCGGGCTCCGATCCAGCAAAGCTTCGGGGATGAGTTCCGTCAGCACGATGGCGTGGTGATGATCTTGATGTTCTACCGTCGCAGGGCTTCGCCTAAGCACTGCTACAATATGACCGAGGTGGAATATGGTGGAAGGGGGCACCGCACACGGCTAAGGAACGATCACGATGATCAACTTGTGTGTCCTAGGGTGCCCCCTGCCTCCGTATATAAAGGATCCAGGGGGGGTGCGACCGGCCCTAGAGGAGGCGCACAGGAGGAGTCCTACTCCTACCGGGAGTAGGACTCCCCTCCCTTTCCTTGTCCAAGTAGGAGAGGTGGAAGAAGAGAAGGAAAAGGGGGGCGCCGCCCCTCCCTCCTTGTCCAATTCGGACTAGGGGGAGAGGGGGCGCGCGGCCTGCCCTGGCAGCCCCTTCCTCTTCTCCACTTTAGGCCCATGAGGCCCATTAACCCCCCCCCCCCCGGGGGGGGGGGGGGTTCCGGTAACCCCCCGGTGCTCCGGTTTTATCCGAAACTTCCCCGGAACGCTTCCGGTGTCCGAATATAGTCATCCAATATATCAATCTTTATGTCTCGACCATTTCGAGACTCCTCGTCATGTCCGTGATCACATCCGGGACTCCAAACTAACTTCGGTACATCAAAATGCATAAACTCATAATAACTGTCATCATAACGTTAAGCGTGCGGACCCTACGGTTCGAGAATAATGTAGACATGATTGAGACAAATCTCTGGTCAATAACCAATAGCGGGACCTGGATGCCCATATTGGCTCCTACATATTCTACGAAGATCTTTATCGGTCAGACCGCATAACAATATACGTTGTTCCCTTTGTCATCGGTATGTTACTTGCCCGAGATTCGATCGTCGGTATCCAATACCTAGTTCAATCTCGTTACCGGCAAGTCTCTTTACTCGTTCTGTAATACATCATCTCGCAACTAACTCATTAGTTGTAATGCTTGCAAGGCTTATGTGATGTGCATTACCGAGAGGGCCCAGAGATACCTCTCCGACAATCGGAGTGACAAATCCTAATCTCGAAATACGCCAACCCAACATCTACCTTTGGAGACACCTATAGAGCACCTTTATAATCACCCATTTACGTTGTGACGTTTGGTAGCACACAAAGTGTTCCTCCGGCAAACGGGAGTTGCATAATCTCATAGTCATAGGAACATGTATAAGTCATGAAGAAAGCAATAGCAACATACTAAATGATCGGGTGCTAAGCTAATGGAATGGGTCATGTCAATCAGATCATTCAACTAATGATGTGATCCCGTTAATCAAATAACAACTCTTTGTTCATGGTTAGGAAACATAACCATCTTTGATTAACGAGCTAGTCAAGTAGAGGCATACTAGTGACACTCTGTTTGTTTATATATTCACACATGTATTATGTTTCCGTTTAATACAATTCTAGCATGAATAATAAGCATTTATCATGATATATGAGGAAATAAATAATAACTTTATTATTGCCTCTAGGGCATATTTCCTTCAGAGATCACCATGACTTTTGCATAAGGTAGGAGATAAAAGTAAAAGATAGGCCCTTCACAGAGGGAAGCAGAGGTTGTCATGCACTTTCAGGGTTGGATGCACAAAATCTTAATGCGAAAAAACGTCACTTTATATTGCCCCTTATGATATAGACCTTTATTATGCAGTCCGTCTCTTTTATTTCTTACACATCACAAGATCGTATAAAGCTTATTTCCTGCACACCAATCAATCATACATATTTAGAGAGCAATTTTTATTGCTTCCACCGATGACAACTTACTTGAAGGATCTTACTCAATCCATAGGTAGATATGGTGGACTCTCATGGCAAAACTGGGTTTAAGGGTATTTGGAAGCACAAGTAGTATCTCTACTTGGTGCAAAGAATTTGGCTAGCATGAGGGGGAAAAGCAAGCTCAACATGTTGGATGATCCATGACAATATACTTTATTTCAGATATAAGAAAACATAACCCATTACGTTGTCTTCCTTGTCCAACATCAACTCTTTAGCATGTCATATTTTAATGAGTGCTCACAATCATAAAAGATGTCCAAGATAGTATATTTATATGTGAAACCTCTCTTTCTTTACTACTTCCTATTGATTGCAACGATGACCAAAGCTATGTTTGTCAACTCTCAACAACTTTTAATCATCATACTCTTTCTATGTGAAGCCATTACTCTTCATAAGATCAATATGATCTCTTTTTATTTCTTTTTATTCTTTATTTTTCTTTTATTCACTCAAGATCATAGCAAGATAATCAAGCCCTTGACTCAACACTAATCTTTATTATATAGCTCACGGACTCGATTACATAGAGGGATCATAAAGCAAAACTCAAAACTAGATCATACCAAAAACTTTATTCTACTAGATCAAGATATTACTAAAAGGATCGAACTAAGAAAAACGATAAAGATAGAGATGTGATGGTGATATGATATCGGGGCACCTCCCCCAAGCTTGGCAGTTGCCAAGGGGAGTGCCCATACCCATATGATTATGTCTCCTTTTTCGGGAATGGTGATGTGATATTCTTGGCGATAATGCCCCTCGGGATACGATTCTCCTCCTCGAGCTTATTGACTTATTGCTTGAGGTCCATTATTTCCTTTCGAAGCTTTCCTGTAATGGCCAAAGCTCCTTGCACCCAAGGGTGTTGCATAGCTGCGGGAGAACAAGTGACACTCTTCTTCATATTTTCATAAGAAAGAAATCTAACATTGGAAGGGATAACCGAGTTTGGGATAACCGAGCTCTGTAGTTCCCCCATTGTGAATCCAGCTCGGAAGCGAGAAGTGACTTCTTGATCCTCCTCCATGGCATCTATCCTCTTCAAATCAGCCTCCATTTCTTCCTCCGTTGCTGGCCCAAAGTGGTCAGCATTGCTGTTTTGATGGAAATATGCCCTAGAGGCAATAATAAAAGCATTATTATTATATTTCCTTGTTCATGATAATTGTCTTTATTCATGCTATAATTGTGTTATCCGGAAATCATAATACATGTGTGAATAATAGACAACAACATGTCCCTAGTAAGCCTCTAGTTGACTAGCTCGTTGATCAACAGATAGTCATGGTTTCCTAACTATGGACATTGGATGTCATTGATAACGAGATCACATCATTAGGAGAATGATGTGATGGACAAGACCCAATCCTAAACATAGCACAAGATCGTATAGTTCGTTTGCTAGAGTTTTTCCAATGTCAAGTATCCTTTCCTTAGACCATGAGACCGTGTAACTCCCGGATACCGTAGGAGTGCTTTGGGTATACCAAACGTCACAACGTAACTGGGTGACTATAAAGGTGTACTACGGGTACCTCCAAAAGTGTCTGTTGGGTTGACATGGATCAAGACTGGGATTTGTCACTCCGTATGACAGAGAGGTATCACTGGGCCCACTCGGTAATGCATCATCATTATGAGCTCAAAGGTGACCAAGTGTCTGGTCACAGGATCATGCATTACGGTACGAGTAAAGTGACTTGCCGGTAACGAGATTGAACGAGGTATTGGGATACTGACGATCGAATCTCGGGCAAGTAACATACCGATTGACAAAGGGAATTGTATACGGGGTTGCTTGAATCCTCGACATCGTGGTTCATCCGATGAGATCATCGGGGAGCATGTGGGAGCCAACATGGGTATCCAGATCCCGCTGTTGGTTATTGACCGGAGAGTCGTCTCGGTCATGTCTACATGTCTCCCGAACCCGTAGGGTCTACACACTTAAGGTTCGGTAACGCTAGGGTTGTAGGGATATGTATATGCAGTAACCCGAATGTTGTTTGGAGTCCCGGATGAGATCCCGGACGTCACGAGGAGTTCCGGAATGGTCCGGAGGTAAAGAATTATATATAGGAAGTGCTGTTTCGGCCATTGGGACAAGTTTCGGGGTCACCGGTATTGTACCGGGACCACCGGAAGGGTCCCGGGGGTCCACCGGGTGGGGCCACCTGCCCCGGGGGGCCACATGGGCTGTAGGGGGTGCGCCTTGGCCTACATGGGCCAAGGGCACCAGCCCCAAGAGGCCCATGCGCCTAGGGTTTCAAGAGGGGAAGAGTTCCACAAGGGGAAGGCACCCCTAGGTGCCTTGGGGGGGAGGGAAACCTCCCTTGGCCGCCGCCCCCCCTAGGATATTGGATCTCCTAGGGCTGGCGCCCCCCCTAGGCCCTCCTATATATAGTGGGGGAAGGAGGGCTTTTCATCCATGCCTTTGGTTGCCTCCTTCTCCCTCTCCAACACCTCCTCCTCCTCCATAGTGCATGGCGAAGCCCTGACGGAGTACTGCAGCTCCACCATCGCCACGCCGTCGTGCTCCTGTTGGAGCCATCTTCCTCAACCTCTTCTTCCCTCTTGCTGGATCAAGAAGAAGGAGACGTTACGCTGACCGTACGTGTGTTGAACGCGGAGGTGCCGTCCTTTTGGCGCTAGGATCTCCGGTGATTTGGATCACGTTGTGTACGACTACCTCATCCCCGTTCTTTGAACGCTTCCGCTCGCGATCTACAAAGGTATGTAGATGCATCTGATCACTCGTTGCTAGATGAACTCATAGATGGATCTTGGTGAAACCGTAGGAAAATTTTTGTTTTCTGCAACGTTCCCCAACAGTGGCATCATGAGCTAGGTCTATGCGTAGTTCTTCTTGCGCGAGTAGAACACAATTTGTTGTGGGCGTAGATGTTGTCAACTTTCTTGCCGCTACTAGTCTTATCTTGCTTCAACGGTATTGTGGGATGAAGCGCCCCGGACTAACCTTACACGTACGCTTACGTGAGACCGGTTCCACCGACTAACATGCACTAGTTGCATAAGGTGGCTGGCGGGTGACTGTCTCTCCTACTTTAGTTGGAGCGGATTCGATGAAAAGGGTCCTTATGAAGGGTAAATAGAAGTTGACAAATCACGTTGTGGCTTTCACATAGGTAAGAAAATGTTCTTGCTAGAACCCTATTTCAGCCACGTAAAACTTGCAACAACAATTAGAGGACGTCTAACTTGTTTTTGCAGCAAATGCTTTGTGATATGATATGGCCAAAGTTGTGATGAATGATGAATGATCTATATGTGATGTATGAGATGTTCATGCTATTGTAATAGGAATCACGACTTGCATGTCGATGAGTATGACAACCGGCAGGAGCCATAGGAGTTGTCTTTATTTTTTATATGACCTGCGTGTCATTGAGAAACGCCATGTAAATTACTTTACTTTATTGCTAAATGCGTTAGCCATAGTAGTAGAAGTAATAGTTGGCGAGCAACTTCATGGAGACACGATGATGGAGATCATGATGATGGAGATCATGGTGTCAAGCCGGTGACAAGATGATCATGGAGCCCCAAGATGGAGATCAAAGGAGCTATGTGATATTGGCCATATCATGTCACTATTATTATTTGATTGCATGTGATGTTTATCATGTTTTGCATCTTGTTTACTTAGAACGACGGTAGTAAATAAGATTATCCCTCATAATAATTTCAAGCAAGTGTTCCCCCTAATTATGCACCGTTGCGACAGTTCGTTGTTTTGAAGCACCACGTGATGATCGGGTGTGATAGATTCTAACGTTCACATACAACGGGTGTAAGACAGATTTACACATGCAAACACTTAGGTTGACTTGACGAGCCTAGCATGTACAGACATAGCCTCGGAACACAGAAGACCGAAAGGTCGAGCATGAGTCGTATAGAAGATACGATCAACATGAAGATGTTCACCGACGTTGACTAGTTCGTCTCACGTGATGATCGGACACGACCTAGTTAACTCGGATCATGTTATACTTAGATGACTGGAGGGATGTCTATCTGAGTGGGAGTTCATTGTATAATTTGATTAGATGAACTTAATTATCATGAACTTAGTCTAAAATATTTACGGTATGTCTTGTAGATCAAATGGCCAATGTAGTCCTCAACTTCAACGCGTTCCTAGAGAAAACCAAGCTGAAATACGATGGCAACAACTACACGCACTGGGTCCGGAACCTGAGGATCATCCTCATAGGTGCCAAGAAAGATTATGTCCTACAAGCACCGCTAGGTGAAGCTCCCGTCCCACAGAACCAAGACGTTATGAACGCTTGGCAGACGCGTGTTGATGATTACTCCCTCGTTCAGTGCGGCATGCTTTACAGCTTAGAGCCGGGGCTCCAAAAGCGTTTTGAGAGACATGGAGCATATGAGATGTTCGAAGAGCTGAAAATGGTTTTCCAAGCTCATGCCCGGGTCGAGAGATATGAGGTCTCCAACAAGTTCTTCAGCTGTAAGATGGAGGAAAATAGTTCTGTCAGTGAGCACATACTCACTATGTCTGGGTTGCATAACCGCTTGACTCAGCTGGGAGTTAATCTCCCGGATGACGCGGTCATTGACAGAATCCTCCGGTCGCTTCCACCAAGCTACAAGAGCTTTGTGATGAACTTCAATATGCAGGGGATGGAAAAGACCATTTCTGAGGTATTTGCAATGCTGAAATCAGCAGAGGTAGAAGTCAAGAAGGAACATCAAGTGTTGATGGTCAATAAAACCACTAAGTTTAAGAAGGGAAAGGGTAAAAAGAACTTCAAGAAGGACGGCAAGGGAGTTGCCGCGCCTGGCAAGCAAGCTGCCGGGAAGAAGCCAAAGAATGGACCCAAGCCCGAGACTGAGTGCTTTTATTGCAAGGGAAGTGGTCACTGGAAGCGGAACTACCCCAAATACTTAGCGGACAAGAAGGCCGGCAAAACAAATGGTATATGTGATATACATGTAATTGATGTGTACCTTACTAGTACTCGTAGTAGCTCCTGGGTATTTGATACCGGTGCAGTTGCTCACATTTGTAACTCAAAGCAGGAGCTGCGGAATAAACAGAGACTGGCGAAGGACGAGGTGACGATGCGCGTCGGGAATGGTTCCAAGGTCGATGTGATCGCCGTCGGCACGCTACCTCTACATTTACCTACGGGATTAGTTTTAAACCTCAATAATTGTTATTTAGTGCCAGCTTTGAGCATGAACATTGTATCGGGATCTCGTTTAATTCGAGATGGCTACTCATTTAAATCCGTGAATAATGGTTGTTCTATTTATATGAGAGATGTGTTTTATGGTCATGCTCCCATGGTGAATGGTTTATTCTTAATGAATCTCGAGCGTAATGCTACACATGTTCATAGTGTGAATACCAAAAGATGTAAGGTTGATAATGATAGTCCCACATATTTGTGGCACTGCCGCCTTGGTCACATAGGTGTCAAACGCATGAAGAAGCTCCATGCAGATGGACTTTTAGAGTCTCTTGATTATGAATCATTTGACACGTGCGAACCATGCCTCATGGGTAAAATGACCAAGACTCCATTCTCAGGAACAATGGAGCGAGCAACCAACTTGTTGGAAATCATACATACTGATGTATGCGGTCCAATGAGTGTTGAGGCTCGCGGTGGCTATCGTTATGTTCTCACCCTCACTAATGACTTGAGTAGATATGGGTATATCTACTTAATGAAACACAAGTCTGAAACCTTTGAAAAGTTCAAGGAATTTCAGAGTGAGGTTGAGAATCAACGTGACAGAAAAATCAAGTTTTTGCGATCAGATCGTGGAGGAGAATACTTGAGTCATGAATTTGGCACACACTTAAGAAAATGTGGAATAGTTTCACAACTCACGCCGCCTGGAACACCTCAGCGTAATGGTGTGTCCAAACGTCGTAATCGCACTCTATTAGATATGGTGCGATCTATGATGTCTCTTACCGATTTACCGCTATCTTTTTGGGGCTATGCTTTAGAGACTGCCGCATTCACTTTAAATAGGGCTCCGTCGAAATCCGTTGAGACGACACCGTATGAATTATGGTTTGGGAAGAAACCTAAGCTGTCGTTTCTAAAAGTTTGGGGATGCGATGCTTATGTCAAGAAACTTCAACCTGAAAAGCTCGAACCCAAGTCGGAAAAATGCGTCTTCATAGGATACCCTAAAGAAACTATTGGGTATACCTTCTACCTCAGATCCGAAGGCAAGGTCTTTGTTGCCAAGAATGGATCCTTTCTAGAGAAGGAGTTTCTCACGAAAGAAGTAAGTGGGAGTAAAGTAGAACTTGATGAAGTATTGCCTCTTGAATCGGAAAATGGCGCAACTCAAGAAAATGTTCCTGAGGTGCCTGCACCGACTAGATTGGAAGTTAATGATGATGATCATGAAACTTCAGATCAAGTTGCTACTGAACTTCGAAGGTCCACAAGGACATGTTCCGCACCAGAGTGGTACAGCAACCCTGTCCTGGAAATCATGTTGTTAGACAACGGTGAACCTTCGAACTATGAAGAAGCGATGGCGGGCCCGGATTCGGACAAATGGCTAGAAGCCATGAAATCCGAGATAGGATCCATGTATGAAAACAAAGTATGGACTTTGACTGACTTGCCCAATGATCGGCGAGCCATAGAAAATAAATGGATCTTTAAGAAGAAGACAGACGCGGATGGAAATGTGACCATCCATAAAGCTCGGCTTGTCGCTAAGGGTTATCGACAAGTTCAAGGGGTTGACTACGATGAGACTTTCTCACCGGTAGTGAAGCTGAAGTCCGTCCGAATTATGTTAGCAATTGCCGCATACTATGATTATGAGATATGGCAAATGGACGTCAAAACGGCATTCCTTAATGGTTTCCTTAAGGAAGAATTGTATATGATGCAGCCGGAAGGTTTTGTCGATCCTAAGAATGCTGACAAGGTGTGCAAGCTCCAACGCTCGATTTATGGGCTGGTGCAAGCATCTCGGAGTTGGAACATTCGCTTTGATGAGATGATCAAAGCGTTTGGGTTTATGCAGACTTATGGAGAAGCCTGCGTTTACAAGAAAGTGAGTGGGAGCTCTGTAGCATTTCTCATATTATATGTAGATGACATACTTTTGATGGGAAATGATATAGAACTCTTGGACAGCATTAAGGCCTACTTGAATAAGAGTTTTTCAATGAAGGACCTTGGAGAAGCTGCTTATATATTAGGCATCAAAATCTATAGAGATAGATCAAGACGCCTCATAGGTCTTTCACAAAGCACATACCTTGATAAGATATTGAAGAAGTTCAATATGGATCAATCTAAGAAGGGGTTCTTGCCTGTGTTACAAGGTATGAAATTGAGCTCAGCTCAATGTCCGACCACGGCAGAAGATATAGAAGAGATGAGTGTCATCCCCTATGCCTCAGCCATAGGTTCTATTATGTATGCCATGCTGTGTACCAGACCTGATGTAAACCTTGCCGTAAGTTTGGTAGGAAGGTACCAAAGTAATCCCGGCAAGGAACACTGGACAGCGGTCAAGAATATCCTGAAGTACTTGAAAAGGACTAAGGAAATGTTTCTCGTTTATGGAGGTGACGAAGAGCTCGTCGTAAAGGGTTACGTCGACGCTAGCTTCGACACAGATCTGGATGACTCTAAGTCACAAACCGGATACGTGTATATTTTGAATGGTGGGGCAGTAAGCTGGTATAGTTGCAAGCAGAGCGTCGTGGCGGGATCTACATGTGAAGCGGAGTACATGGCAGCCTCGGAGGCAGCACATGAAGCAAATTGGGTGAAGGAGTTCATCACTGACCTCGGAGTCATACCCAATGCGTCGGGGCCAATCAAACTCTTTTGTGACAACACTGGAGCTATTGCACTTGCCAAGGAGCCCAGGTTTCACAAGAAGACCAGGCACATCAAGCGTCGCTTCAACTCTATTCGTGAAAATGTTCAAGATGGAGACATAGATATTTGTAAAGTACATACGGACCTGAATGTAGCAGATCCGTTGACTAAACCTCTCCCTAGGGCAAAACATGATCAACACCAGAATTCCATGGGTGTTCGATTCATCACAATGTAACTAGATTATTGACTCTAGTGCAAGTAGGAGACTGATGGAAATATGCCCTAGAGGCAATAATAAAAGCATTATTATTATATTTCCTTGTTCATGATAATTGTCTTTATTCATGCTATAATTGTGTTATCCGGAAATCATAATACATGTGTGAATAATAGACAACAACATGTCCCTAGTAAGCCTCTAGTTGACTAGCTCGTTGATCAACAGATAGTCATGGTTTCCTGACTATGGACATTGGATGTCATTGATAACGAGATCACATCATTAGGAGAATGATGTGATGGACAAGAACCAATCCTAAACATAGCACAAGATCGTATAGTTCGTTTGCTAGAGTTTTTCCAATGTCAAGTATCCTTTCCTTAGACCATGAGACCGTGTAACTCCCGGATACCGTAGGAGTTCTTTGGGTATACCAAACGTCACAACGTAACTGGGTGACTATAAAGGTGTACTACGGGTATCTCTGAAAGTGTCTGTTGGGTTGACATGGATCAAGACTGGGATTTGTCACTCCGTATGACGGAGAGGTATCACTGGGCTCACTCGGTAATGCATCATCATTATGAGCTCAAAGGTGACCAAGTGTCTGGTCACGGGATCATGCATTACGGTATGAGTAAAGTGACTTGCCGGTAACGATATTGAACGAGGTATTGGGATACCGACGATCGAATCTCGGGCAAGTAACATACCGATTGGCAAAGGGAATTGTATACGGGGTTGCTTGAATCCTCGACATCGTGGTTCATCTGATGAGATCATAGAGGAGCATGTGGGAGCCAACATGGGTATCCAGATCCCGCTGTTGGTTATTGACCGGAGAGTCATCTCGGTCATGTCTACATGTCTCCCGAACCCGTAGGGTCTACACACTTAAGGTTCGGTAACGCTAGGGTTGTAGGGATATGTATATGCAGTAACCCGAATGTTGTTTGGAGTCCCGGGTGAGATCCCGGACGTCACGAGGAATTCCGGAATGGTCCGGAGGTAAAGAATTATATATAGGAAGTGCTGTTTCGGCCATCAGGACAAGTTTCGGGGTCACCGGTATTGTACCGGGACCACCGGAAGGGTCCCGGGGTCCACCGGGTGGGGCCACCTTCCCCGGGGGGCCACATGGGCTGTAGTGGGTGCGCCTTGGCCTACATGGGCCAAGGGCACCAGCCCTAAGAGGCCCATGCGCCTAGGGTTTCAAGAGGGGAAGAGTCCCACAAGGGGAAGGCACCCCTAGGTGCCTTGGGGGGGAGGGAAACCTCCCTTGGCCGCCGCCCCCCTAGGAGATTGGATCTCCTAGGGCCGGCGCCCCCCCTAGGCCCTCCTATATATAGTGGGGGAAGGAGGGCTTTTCACCCATGCCTTTGGTTGCCTCCTTCTCCCTCTCCAACACCTCCTCCTCCTCCATAGTGCTTGGCGAAGCCCTAACGGAGTACTGCAGCTCCACCATCGCCACGCCGTCGTGCTGCTGCTGGAGCCATCTTCCTCAACCTCTTCTTCCCTCTTGCTGGATCAAGAAGAAGGAGACGTTACGCTGACCGTACGTGTGTTGAACGCGGAGGTGCCGTCCTTTCGGCGCTAGGATCTCCGGTGATTTGGATCACGTCGTGTACGACTACCTCATCCCCGTTCTTTGAATGCTTCCGCTCGCGATCTACAAAGGTATGTAGATGCATCCGATCACTCGTTGCTAGATGAACTCATAGATGGATCTTGGTGAAACCGTAGGAAATTTTTTGTTTTCTGCAACGTTCCCCAACATGTTTGTCATTGATCTCGATGCCGGATGAGACACCCGACTCTCACCGACTGACTCTTGAGAAGACATCTTGCTCTAATCTGCAGCAGCAACAGCTCAAAACACAAACAGTGGATAATTGCGTGATACGGGAGTCAAAACCTTCGGGAGATTATATAATGAATTTTTATCGACCAAAATACGTATCATGCAAGAAAACGGAGTCCAGAGAGCACACGAGGGGCCCACGAGGTAGGGGGCACGCCCTCCGCCCTCGTGGAGCCCTCATGTCCTTCCCGGACTGCTTCTTATTTTTCTTTTTTTCTAAATATTCCAAAACTGAGAAAAATTGCCATTAGAACTGTTTTGGAGTCGGTTTACTTACCGTACCACATACCTCTTCCTTTTCGGAGTCTGAAACGTTCTGGAAAGTGTCCCTTACGCATTCCTCTGGGGTTACGGTTTCAATAACATTGGTTTCAACATTTATAGGATTACCTGAGATATAATGTTTGATTCTTTGACCGTTCACCACCTTTGGATTAGTGCCTTTGAAGTTGTTGATTTTCATGGCGCCGGAACGATAGACCTCCTCGATAACGTAAGGATCTTCCCATTTAGAGAGAAGTTTTCCTGCAAAAAATCTTAAGCGAGAGTTGTATAACAATACATAATCACCTACATTAAACTCATGCTTTTGTATCCTTTTGTCGTGCCATCTTTTAACTTTTTTCTTTAAACAACTTGGCATTCTCATAGCCTTGGGTTCTCCATTCATCAAGTGAGCCAATGTCAAATAACCTCTTCTCACCGGCAAGTTTGAAATCATAGTTGAGCTCTTTGATAGCCCAATATGCCTTATGTTCTAGTTCGAGAGGTAAGTGACATGCTTTTCCATAAACCATTTTATACGGAGACATACCCATAGGATTTTTATATGCAGTTCTATAGGCCCATAATGCATCATCAAGTTTCTTGGACCAATTCTTTCTAGATCTATTAATAGTCTTTTGCAAAATTAATTTGAGTTCTCTATTACTCAATTCTACTTGACCACTAGACTATGGGTGATAAGGAGATGCAATTCTATGATTAACATCATACTTAGCAAGCATTTTACGGAAAGCACCATGAATAAAATGTGAACCACCATTAGTCATTAAATATCTAGGGACTCCAAACCTCGGAAATAACTTCTTTAAGCATCTTAATAGAGGTGTTATGATCAGCACTACTAGTTGGAATAGCTTCTACCCACTTAGTAATGTAATCAACAGCAACTAAAATATGTGTATATCCATTGGAGGCAGGAAACGGTCCCATATAATCAAAGCCCCAAACATCAAATGGTTCAATAACAAGTGAATAATTCATAGGCATTTCTTGACGTCTACTAATATTACCAATTCTTTGACATTCATCACAAGATAAGACAAACTTACGGGCATCCTTGAAGGGAGTAGGCCAATAAAAACCGGATTGCAATACCTTATGTGCAGTTCTATCTCCAGCGTGGTGTCCTCCATAAGCTTCGGAGTGACACTTGCGTAGGATCTATTCCTGTTCAAGCTCAGGTATGATACGTCTCCGTCGTATCTACTTTTCCAAACACTTTTGCCCTTGTATTGGACTCTAACTTGCATGATTTGAATTGAACTAACCCGGACTGAGGCTGTTTTCAGCAGAATTGCCATGGTGTTATTTATGTGCAGAAACAAAAGTTCTCGGAATGACCTGAAACTCCACGGAGATTATTTTTGGAAATATTAAAAAATACTCGCAAAGAATCAAGGCCAGGGGGCCACACAGGCGCGCCCCCTGCCTCGTGGGCCCCCTGAAGCTCCACCGACCTCAACTCCAACTCCATATATTCGTGTTTGGGAAGCAAAAATAAAGGAGAAGGATTCATCATGTTTTACGATACGGAGCCGCCACCAAGCCCTAAACTCTCTTGGGAGGGCTGATCTGGAGTCCGTTCGGGGCTTCGGAGAGGGGAATCCGCCGCCGTCGTCATCATCAACCATCCTCCATCACCAATTTCATGATGCTCACCGCCGTGCGTGAGTAATTCCATCATAGGCTTGCTGGACGGTGATGGGTTGGATGAGATTTATCATGTAATCGAGTTAGTTTTGTTAGGGTTTGATCCCTATTATCCACTATGTTCTAAGATTGATGGTGCTATGACTTTGCTATGCCTAATGCTTGTCACTAGGGCCCGAGTGCCATGATTTCAGATCTGGACCTATTATGTTCTCATGAATATATGAGAGTTCTTGATCCTATCTTGCAAGTCTATAGTCACCTACTATGTGTTATGATCCGGCAACCCCGAAGTGAAAATAATCGGGACCACTCCCGGTGATGACCATAGTTTGAGGAGTTCATGTGTTCACTATGTGTTAATGCTTTGGTCCGGTACTCTATTAAAAGGAGGCCTTAATGTCCCTTAGTTTCCGTTAGGACCCCGCTGCCACGGGAGGGTAGGACAAAAGATGTCATGCAAGTTCTTTTCCATAAGCACATATGACTATATTCAGAATACATGCCTACATTACATTGATGAATTGGAGCTAGTTCTGCGTCACCCTATGTTATGACTGTTACATGATGAACCACATCCGGCATAATTCTCCAACACCGATCCAATGCCTACAGCTTTTCCATATATTGTTCTTTGCTTATTTAATTTTCCGTTGCTATTGTTATCATCACTACAAAATACCAAATATATTACTTTTGCTACCGTTACCACTACTATCATATTACTTTGCTACTAAACACTTTGCTGCAGGTATTAAGTTTCCAAGTGTGGTTGAATTGACAACTTAGCTGCTAATACCTGAGAATATTCTTTGGCTCCCCTTGTGTCGAATCAATAAATTTGGGTTGAATACTCTACCCTCGAAAACTGTTGCGATCCCCTATACTTGTGGGTTATCAAGACTATTTTCTTGCGCCATTGCCAGGGAGCATAGCTCTATTCTTTGAGTCACTTGGGATTTATGTCTGCTGATCACTATGAAGAACTTGAAAGACGCGAAAACAAAAATTTATCCCTCAACTACGAGGGGAGGTAAGGAACTACCATCTAGCTCTGCACTTGATTCACCTTCTATTTTGAGTAAGCTTGCGACACCTAAACCTGCTTCTGCTATTAATTCTGATATGTCGCATATTATTGATTATGCCACTTCTGCTATGCATGAAAATTATGATGAAACTACTTCTATGCTTGATACCACTGTGCCACTTGGTGAATTTCTTGATGAACAACTTGCTAGGGCTAGAGAGAATGAAATTATTGAAACTGATAATATTGATGAAAGTGATGATGAAGGCTCTCCTAATAAATATGAATTGCATGTGGTGCCTGAGGGCTATGTTATGGATGAAGAAACTAAAAGAGACTTTCTTGCATGCAATGATAGAAGTGATCTTAAGAAATTATTAGCTAAGCTTAAACAAAAAACTAAGAATGCTAGAATGAAATATGATCCTGCTTATGCTACTTCACCTATCTTTGTTATTGATAAGGATTATGAATTCTCTATCGATACTCATATAATTACTTTGGTTGAATCTGATCCTTTTTATGGCTATGAATCTGAAAATGTTGTGGCACATCTTACTAAATTAAATGATATAGCCACCCTGTTCACTAATGATGAGAGAACTCGCTACTTTTACATCCTTAAAATATCTCCATTCTCATTAAAGGGTGACGCTAAGATATGGTTTAATTCTCTTGATCCTGGCTATGTGCGTGGTCCCCAGGATATGATTTATTACTTCTCTGCTAAATATTTCCCTGCTCATAAGAAATAAGCTGCTTTAATGGATATATATATATATATATAATTTTGTGCAAATTGGAGAAGAGAGTCTCCCATAAGCTTGGGGGAGGCTTCTCCAATTACTTAATGCTTTGCCTGATCATCCTCTTAAGAAAAATGAAATACTTGATATCTTTTATAATGGACTAACAAACGCTTCCAGAGACCATCTAGATAGTTGTGTTGGTTCCGTTTTCAGGGAAAGAACACCGGATAAAGCTGAAATTCTATTGAATAATATGTTGACAAATGAAAATAATTGGACACTTCCTGAGCCAACTCCTGAGCCTATTCCTAAACCAACTCCAAAGAAAAGGGGTGTTCTATTTCTCAGTGCTAAAGATATGCAAGAGCCAAAGAAATCTATGAAAGAAAAGGATATTAAAGCTGAAGATGTTAAAAATTTACCTCCTATTGAAGAAATACATGGTCTTAATTTACCGCTTGTTGAAGAAATATATGGTTTTAATCCATCACCAATTGAAGAAACACATGGTCTTGATAACCCGACACAGGTAGTAAAGGTAAATTCTCTCAATAGATATGATAAAGCTGAAATCCCTCCTACTAAGTTTGCTAGCCAATGTTTGGATGAGTTTGGTAACTTTATGGGTAAGCAAGAAGACTTCAATGCTTACTTTGGTAGACAATTGAAACAAAATGCTTATATGATTGAACACTTGGGTGATTATATGTCTAGAGTTAAAGGTGAACTTAAACTCATTAGTAAACATGCTTCTATGGTTACCACTCAAGTAGAACAAGTACTTAAAGCTCAGAATGATTTGCTCAATGAATTAAATAGTAAGAAAAATGATAATGCTGTTAGAGTTATGACTAGAGGTGGTAAGATGACTCGGGAACCTTTGTATCCTAAGGGCCATCCTAAGAGAATTGACCAAGATTCTCAGAGAAATAATATAAATGCACCTAGTCCTTCTAAAAGGAAGAAAAAGAAAAATGATAGGACTTTGCATGCTTCTAGTGAACATGTTATTGACACACCTGAGAATCCCAATGATATCTCTATTTCTGATGCTGAAACACAATCTGGTAATGAACATGAAACTAGTGATAATGTTAATGATAATGTTCATGTTGATGCTCAACCTAGTAATGACAATGATGTAGAGATTGAACCTACTCTCGATCTTGATAACCCACAATCAAAGAATCAATGATATGATAAAAGAGACTTTGTTGCTAGGAAACACGAAAAGGAAAGAAAGCCTTGGGTTCAGAAACCCATGCCTTTTCCTCCTAAGCCATTCAAGAAAAAGGATGATGAGGATTTTGAGCGCTTTGCTGAAATGATTAGACCTATCTTTTTGCGTATGCATTTGACTGATATGCTTAAAATGAATCCTTATGCTAAGTACATGAAAGATATTGTTACTAATAAAAGAAAGATACCAGAACCTGAAATTTCCACCATGCTTGCTAATTATACTTTTAAGGGTGGAATACCTAAAAAGCTAGGAGATCCATGTAACATTCCAAATTTTCAATTTGGAATGTTATACATTAGAGCATCTTTGCATATCATGTTTTATTTCATTTTGGTTGATCCTAGAAATTCCACGCAACTCAAGGACCTACGGAGAGAGTTGGGGATTTCGTTATTTTCATATTTGAGATTTTCTCGAATTATGAAAAGAGGATCGTTTGATTTTAATTATTTTTCTCTGAATTATTTATTTTATTAAATATAAAAGAGAGAGGATAAAATGACTTCCTCAAAATAAAGAAATGTCAGAGATTTAATATTAAAATAAAATAAGATTTTTATTCAGAGTTTTGTCGCTATTTTATTTGAATTAGGAAAAAAGTGCGTTTTTCAAAATTGCATTTTAGCCCCAAATAAATGTTCACCTTGTCCGGCTTATTTTTAGAGGACGGGGAAAAGTTATTTCAGGATTTTTGGAGTCCATTTAGTTTTTCTTTTCTCTCTTTTTCTGCACGTCAAAATTATTTATATAAAAAACAGTCGACCGAGTTAGGGCCGTACTTGACCAGGACTTCTCGGGCCACGCCTTTATAAGCCGCCGCCCCACCCGAAACCCTAACCCTAGCTGAGGGAGTCCTGGATTAGGGGGTGTTCGGATAGCCGGACTATACCTTCGGTCGGACTCCTGGACTACGAAGATACAGGATTGAAGACTTCGTCCCGTGTCCGGAAGGGACTTTCCTTGGCGTGGAAGGCAAGCATGGCGATACGGATATGTAGATCTCCTACCATTGTACCGACTCTGTGTAACCCTAGCCCTCTCCGGTGTCTATATAAACCGGAAGGTTTTAGTCCATAGAACGAACAACAATCATACCATAGGCTAGCTTCTAGGGTTTAGCCTCTCTGATCTCGTGGTAGATCTACTATTGTACTACCCATATCATCAATATTAATCAAGCAGGGCATAGGGTTTTACCTCCATTGAGAGGGCCCGAACCTGGGTAAAACATCGTGTCCCCTGCCTCCTGTTACCATCTGCCTAGACGCACAGTTCGGGACCCCCTACCCGAGATCCGCCGGTTTTGACACCGACATTGGTGCTTTCATTGAGAGTTCCTCTGTGTCGTCACTTTTAGGCCCGATGGCTTCTCCGATCATCAACGGCGATGCGATCCAGGGTGAGACTTTTCTCCCCGGACAGATCTTCGTATTCGGCGGCTTTGCACTGCGGGTCAATTCGCTTGGGTATCTGGAGCAGATCAAAAGCTACGCCCCTGGCCATCCAGTTAGATTTGGAAGTTTGAACTACATGGCCGACATCCGCGGACACTTGATCTTCGACGGATACAAGCCACAGCCGAGCGCGCTGCACTGTCATGATGGGCATGATTTAGCTCTGCCGCTGAACAGTGCCCTTTAGGCCGCACCTGTGTCCGCTCCGACCCCTAGCTCAGAGCCGATCACACCAATCGAGGATGGGTGGTTAGACACCACCTCGGGGGCTACAATCTCTACGGCGATTGAGCTGAACACCAGCCCTATTCTCTGCGAAGCCCGTGACTCCAAGGAGCTGGACTCCTCTCCAGACTCCGAGCCCTCCGCGCCCCGACCGATCGAACCAGATTGGGCGCCAATCATGGAGTTCACCGCCGCAGACATCTTTCAGCAGTCGCCCTTCGGCGATATTCCGAATTCACTAAAGTCTCTCTCTTTGTCAGGAGAGCCCTGGCCGGACTATGGTCAGCAAGGTTGGGATGCGGATGATGAAGAAATTCATAGCCCACCCACCACCCACTTCATAGCCACTATCGATGATTTAACCGACATGCTCGACTTCGACTCCGAAGACATCGACGGTATGGACACCGATGCAGGAGACGATCAAGAACCAGCGCCTATAGGGCACTGGAAAGCCACCTCATCGTATGATATATACATGGTGGACACCCCAAAAGAAGGCAATGGAGATGGAACAGCGGAGGATGACCCCTCCAACAAGCAGCCTAAGCGTCGGCGTCAGCGGCGCCACTCTAAATCCCGCCAAAAAAAACGGTGATTCCGGCACGGGGGATAATAACACCCCGGACAGTGCCGAAGACAACCACATCCAGCAAGATTCAGCACGGGAGGATAGAGAAGCCAGCCCTCATGAGAGAGCGGCAGACAGAGAGGTCGAGGACGATAATTATATGCCTCCCTCCGAAGAGGAGGCAAGCCTCGACGACGATGAATTTTTCGTGCCGGAGGATCCCGTCGAATAAGAGCATTTCAAACACAGGCTTATGGCCACGGCGAGAAGCCTCAAGAAAAAACAGCAACAGCTTAGAGCTGATCAAGATTTGCTAGCCGACAGATGGACTGAAGTCCTTGCGGCCGAAGAGTATGAACTCGAACGCCCCTCCAAGAGCTACCCAAAGCGCAGGTTGCTACCCCAATTAGAGGAGGAAGCACTTAAACCTACATCACCAACACATGATGCGGCCGACCGGCTACCCCGTGGCCGCAACGAGAGGCCTCTCGGCCCTCCACTCAAGCCGCACCCCGGCGCCGCTCAAAAACCACCAAGGCATGGGAAAAAGCGCCAGACCTGCGAGATACATCGGACGACAAGGCAAGGCAAACAAGATCGATCTATGGATCACGTGGGCGCCCCGCGGCACGAGACGGTACTCGTCACGCCGGATACAGTAAATCCGGCCGGGCCAAACACAGTAGACAAAGCTCGTTTGAGTTGTGTCGTGATGTAGCCCAATACAGAGGCGCCGCACACCCATTATGCTTCACAGATGAAGTAATGGATCATCAAATCCCCAAGGGTTTCAAACCCGTGAACATCGAATCATACGATGGCATAACAGATCCTGCGGTATGGATCGAGGACTATCTCCTTCATATCCACATGGCCCGCGGTGATGACCTACACGCCATCAAATACCTCCCACTAAAGCTTAAAGGATCAGCCCGGCATTGGCTTAATAGCTTGCCAGCAGAATCAATTGGTTGTTGGGAGGACCTGGAAGCCGCATTCCTCGACAATTTCTAGGGCACTTATGTGCAACCACTAGACGCCGATGACCTAAGCCACATAATTCAGCAGCCAGAGGAATCGGCCAGACAATTCTGGACACGGTTCCTAATCAAGAAAAATCAAATTGTCGACTGTCCGGACGCAGAGGCCCTAGCAGCCTTCAAGCATAACATCCGTGACAAGTGGCTTGCACGGCACCTAGGACAGGAAAAGCCGAAATCTATGGCAGCCCTCACGACACTTATGACCCGCTTTTGCGTGGGAGAAGACAGCTGGCTAGCTCACAGAAATAACATGACCAAGAGCCCTAGTAATTCGGATTCCAAGGACAGTAGTGGCAGGTCGCGTCGCAATAAGCAAAAGCGCCACATTAACGGCGACAATGCCGAGGATACGACAGTTAATGCCGGATCCAGAGGCTCTAAGCCCGGTCAGCGGAAAAAGCCATTCAAAAGAAATACTCTGGGCCCGTCCAGTTTGGACCGAATACTCGACCGCTCATGCCAGATAGATGGCACCCCCGAAAAACCAGCCAATCACACCAACAGGGATTGTTGGGTGTTCAAGCAGGTAGGCAAGTTAAATGCCGAAAATACAGACAAGGGGCTGCATAGCGATGACGACGAAGAGCCCTGGCCGCCGAGCAAAAGTGGACAGAAAGGTTTTCCTCCAGAAGTGCGGACGGTGAACATGATATACGCAACCCACGTCCCCAAGAGGGAGCGGAAGCGTGCGCTAAGGGACGTATACGCGATGGAGCCAGTCGCCCCAAAGTTCAACCCATGGTCTTCCTGCCCGATCACTTTTGATCGAAGGGACCACCCCACTAGCACCCGTCATAGAGGATTCACCGCATTGGTTCTAGACCCAATTATTAACGGATTTCACCTCACTAGAGTCCTTATGGACGGCGGCGGCAGCCTGAACCTGCTTTACCAGGATACAGTGCGGAAAATGGGCATCGATCCCTCGAGGATTAAACCCACCAAAACGACCTTTAAAGGCGTCATACCAGGTGTAGAGGCCAACTGTACAGGCTCAGTTACACTTGAAGTGGTCTTCGGATCTCCGGATAATTTCCGGAGCGAGGAGTTAATCTTCGACATAGTCCCGTTCCGCAGTGGCTATCACGCACTGCTTGGGCGAACCGCATTTGCCAAGTTCAATGCGGTGCCGCACTACGCATACCTCAAGCTCAAAATGCCAGGCCCTCGAGGCGTCATCACGGTCAGTGGAAACACCGAACGCTCTCTCCGAAGGGAGGAGCATACGGCGGCTATGGCAGCGGAAGTACAAAGCAGCCTCTCAAGGCAATTCTCCAGTCCGGCCATTAAACGTCTGGACACCGTCAAGCGCGCTCGGAGTAACCTACAACAAAACTGCCTGGCACGTTCCGAGCAAGCGTAGCAATACGGCCCCTACCCCAGCCCTCGCGAATTTGCGAAACCAGTGTTGCATGTACATAACTACGCTCCGGAAATACCATGGGCACAGGGGGAGGGGCACCATCACGGCACGCCCGAAACGCGGCTTAAACCGCACTAGGGGCTGCCGATTTCTTAAATTTCTCTTATTTTCAGGACCCCATTCTTCGGAAGGCTTGTCCGGCAGTACAATTGCCGCACAAATGATACAACCAGGGAAGCAGAAACTACGCCGCACTATGGAACTCTAAGGTGGTCTCCATAACGAGCAGTATACCTGTTTCACATAACATTCCGCAGCTTGCCCCTAGAAAGGACATGTTAAATAGTCCCATCTTTTGCTTATTGCAGTATTTGTATTGTTCTGCTTTGATCGCAGCTTTTTTAAATAAACAATGCATAGCTTCCATCTATTATCGCATTACTTTTTTTACGAATATATGTTCATTAATGACATGTTGCACCTGTACACTTTGGTACGACCAATACGCCAGGGGCTTAAGTACCCCATAATACGGTGTGAGAAGTCCGAACACTTTCACAAGTGCGGCACCCCGAACTTATAGCATTATATGCATCGGCTCCGAATCATGTCTTGGGTCAATAGTTGGGTTTTCCCGGCTCCAATGTTTTGGTACCTTATGTTCTGTTATATCGACTAAGGTAGCACTAGGAGAACTACTGCGATTGTGCCCCAGTTGAGCTGGGCTAAGTACCTCAATAGAGAAAGCTAAAACTGACCGTCATGATGAGGCGAGAGCTGGTCGCTGTTCGAGAGGTTTTCGAGTCCCTAAAGACTTATGCCGCTTAGAGCGAGGAGTCGGCTTTGTCCGGACTAGGCGTGGATAGCGCCACGAACTCGGTCTTCCGAACACTAGGGGCTTCGCCGAAATTTAAAATTATAGAATTCTATGGCTAAGTGAGAGTGTTCAAGCATTATAGTCCGATTGCCTTGTTCGTTGTGTTGAGCGCCTCCCTCGAAGGACCCAAGAATGGGAAAAAGACCACTCGTGTTTATCCCGAACACCCCAGCACTCGTGGCAAGGGGGCAGAAGTCGACGACTCGCCATCTCTCAAATTTGATAAACGGCCGCACATAAGGTAATATTTTAAATTCAAAAAGCATTGCTTAGCGCACATGAACAAGTTTTCAGCGCACAGGACAAAATGAGCGAGTTTACTAAAAAATTACATCCATGGAACATTCATCCGCCACAAGGCGGGGACCCTTCAGAACGCCCTCATAATACATCTCGGGCTTGCGATGCTCCTTGCCCAGCGGTGGCCTGTCCTTCACAAGCTTCTCAGCATCCAGCTTGCCCCAGTGCACCTTCGCACGGGCAAGCGCCCTACGGGCACCCTCGATGCATACGGAGTGCTTGATGACTTCGAGCCTTGGACAGGCCTCCACCAGCCGCCTCACCAGCCCGAAGTAGCTCCCAAGCATGGCTTCTCCAGGCCACAGTCGGACTATGATGCTCTTCATGGCCTGTTCGGCCACCTTATGGAGCTCGACCATCTGTTTCAGCTGGTCGCTTAAGGGCACCGGGTGTTCGGCCTCAGCATACTGAAACCAGAACACCTTCTCCGACGAGCTTCCCTCCTCGGCTCGGTAGAAGGCGGCGGCATCCGACACGCTACGGGGCAAGTCCGCGAACGCTCCTAGAGAGCTCCGGATTCGGGTAAGTAACAAGTAATTCACTTTTACGTGCTTGCTTTGCATAAAAAATGCCTTACCCGCCGCTATCCTTTTTATCGCCTCAACCTCCTAGAGGGCCTTCTAGGCTTCGGCCTTGGCAAACTTGGCATCTTCAATGGCCGCCGCGAGCTCAGACTCTCGCGTCTTCGAGTAAAGCTCCAAACTCTCATGTTTTTTCAAGAGAGCCTGGAGCTCTTCCCGCACCTCGCCAACCTGCGTCTCATGCTTCTCCCGCTCGGTGCGCTTCGTGGCCGCCCTCTTCTCAGCCTCGGACAGCGCTTGCTTAAGGGTCAGCACCTCAGTTGTGGCCCCTACAATAGCCACGTTAATCCTGTCACTTTTTGCAATTGCGCCTTTCACATATTTAAATAAGGTATTTCTTACCTTCCTTCTCCTTGAGCTGCTGCTTGGCTAGGCCGAGCTCTTGCTCGGACCGCTCGAGGTTCTGCTTCAGCGTGCCCACCTCCGCAGACAGTGCGGCGGATGCTAGCAACGAAGCCTGCATACGCATATTGACTTACTTTTGTTAGACTCCTGCGAATGTCATTTAGATCCTCTATTCGGCTTTTCTTTCCGAACGCCGAACAGAGCATCAGGGGCTACTGTCTATGCGGTAATATTTTTACATATTCTTTACTTACCTCAAAGCCTGTTAAAAGGCTGTCACAGGCTTCAGTCAGTCCGCTCTTGGCGAACTGAACCTTCTGGATCACCGCACTCATAATAGTGCGGTGCTCCTCGTCGATGGAGGCGCCGTTAAGCACCTCCAGCAAGTTGTCCGGTGCCTCCGGTTGGAGGGAGGTCACCGGCTCGGTAGGCTTGCTCCTCTTGGAAGGAGGCTGCCTACCGGAGTCGGGAACCGTTGAAGGTTCCAGCGTGGTGTCCGGCTCAAAGCCGGACTTGGAGCCCTTGGGGGTTCTATCCCCTTCACCCCTGGAGTCCGGGAGGTCGCCTTGCGGTGCCTCCAGGACCACCTCCTCCTGGCTTGGAACCTGTTGGGACGCCACCTCGGCGTCGCCCGTAGGGTGGGGAGAGGTAGCCGTCGGAAGCGAATTCACATCCGACGAATCCAGGAGCCGCTCGACGACTCATCGAGCCCGGCCTTGGGCGGACTGCATAGTCATATTCGGCGTAAGGAGGAGCTGTGCAAAAAAGGAACACTATGAATTGCTCTGGTGTCCGAACACTTACGATCTCGCCAGGGGCTTGGCCCTGTGCGGCCACTCCTCTTCACCATCGTCGGCGTTGGTGGAATAGTCCGGAGGAAGGGTCTTCCCCCTCTTGGACCCTTCGGCCTCCCCAGTCGGGGCGGCCTTCCTTTTATTCTATCCCCCCGCTGGAGGGGGAGATGTCTCTTCTTCCTCCTCCTCGTCTTCATGGGAGGAGGGCACCTTGGAGTCGTCGGACGAACCTGACACCTCCTGGCGTCGGGCACTCTTTCGAGTTCCCATGGCCTTCTTCTCCGGCACCACATAGGGTGCCGGAACCAGCAGCTTTGCCAAGCGAGCGTCCGCTGGGCCTTCGGGCAAAGGAGCCGGACAGTTGATCTGTCCGGACGTCTCCTGCCAATCCTGTCAAGGGTAAGGGAGCTTAGATCCCACATGGAGTCAAACTATGAAAAACTAATACCCTGTAAAAGGTAAAATAGCTTACCGCATGAGCGTGACGCTGCGTGCTGAATCCGCGATCCTCGGTAGCGGATGCGGGGGCCTCGGCGCCCTTGAAAAGCACCTTCCAGGCATCTTCATCCGTCGTGTCGAAGAGCCTGCTCAGAGTTTGGAGCCGCGCCGGGTCGAACTCCCACAGGTTGAAAGCCCGTTGTTGACACGGGAGGATCCGGCGGATGAGCATAACCTGGAATACATTAACAAGTTTGAGCTTCCTGTCCACCAAGGTTTGGACGCATGTTTGGAGTCCGGTCAGCTCTCCTTTTTTACCCCACGACAGTCCCTTCTCTTTCCAGGAGGAGAGTTGCGTAGGGGGTCCGGATCGGAACTCAGGGGCTGCGACCCATTTAGGGTCGCGCCGCTCGGTGATGTAAAACCACCCCGATTGCCACCCCTTTAGGGACTCCATGAAGGAGCCCTCGAGCCACAGGACGTTGGGCATCTTGCCCACCATGGCACCTCTGCACTCTGCCTGGGTGCCGTGCACCACCTTCGGCTTGACATTGAAAGTCTTGAGCCATAGGCCGAAATGGGGGCGGATGCGGAGGAAGGCCTCGCACACGACGATAAACGTCGAGATGTTGAGGACAAAGTTTGGGGCCAGATCATGGAAATCCACGCCATAGGAGAACATGAGCCCCCGGACAAATGGGTGGAGAGGGAAACCCAGTCCGCGGAGGAAATGGGGGAGGAACACCATGGGGCCTAGGGGTGGGGATGAGCTGCCCCTCTTCGGGAAGCCGGTGCGCAATGTCGTTAGACAAGTATCCGGCCTTCCTCAGTTTTTTGATGTGTCCCTCCGTGATGGAGGAGACCATCCACTTGCCTCTCGCTCCGTACATGGCTGGAGAAGGTTGAGGTGGGGAGTGCGGACTTGGGCGCTGGAGCTCGAGTGCGCGGAAATGGATAGGCAAAGGAGGAAGAAGGCATGGATGAAAAGGTGGATCCTTATCCCCTTATATGGGCGGACGCGACTGCATGTCCCCACCAGCCTGGTAAAACTCGCTTATCTCCCGAGCACCGTAATCAATGGCGCGGGTGGGTTACCCATGCTCGTATTGATGAGAATCCCGGAATAAGGGGACACGATCTCTGCTTTGACAAGACGTGCCAAGGAAACCGCCTCACTAAACGCGCTGAGGTGGAACAGTAAAACGATTCGAATAACGACCTGGCCATGGTGTGATGTCACGCTGCAGAATACGTCGGCAAATTAGATTTGTGTAAATATTATTCTCTCTATTGCAATATGTGGAAACTTGTTTTGCAGAGCCGGACACTACCTTTGTGTTCAAAATCTTCTATGAAGTACTTGGAGGAGGAACCCACCTTGCAATGCCGAAGACAATCTGCGCGCTAGACTCGTCGTCATTGAAGCCTGGTTCAGGGGCTACTGAGGGAGTCCTGGATTAGGGGGTGCCCGGATAGCCGGACTATACCTTCGGCCGGACTCCTGGACTATGAAGATACAGGATTGAAGACTTCGTCCCATGTCCGGAAGGGACTTTCCTTGGCATGGAAGGCAAGCTTGGCGATACGGATATGTAGATCTCCTACCATTGTAACCGACTCTGTGTAACCCTAGCCCTCTTCGGTGTCTATATAAACCGGAGGGTTTTAGTCCATAGGACGAACAACAATCATACCATAGGCTAGCTTCTAGGGTTTAGCCTCTCTAATCTCATGGTAGATCTACTCTTGTACTATCCATACCCATTGAGAGGGCCCGAACCTGGGTAAAACATCGTGTCCCCTGCCTCCTGTTACCATCCGCCTAGATGCACAGTTCGGGACCCCCTACCCGAGATCCGCCGGTTTTGACAGCGACACTAGCCGCAACCCACCGCCCGCGCCGCCTCGCCGGAGCCCGCAGCCGCCCCGCCGGACCTCCTGCAGCCGCTGGTTCGTCGGACCCCGCCGGAGTTCGAGGTAGCCTTCGGTTTTTTTAAAACCGATCGGTTTTATTTCGTAAACCCTAGATCTGTTTTTTTCTAGATCCGGTTCGGTTTATTTTCTTCAGTTTAGTTATTTAGCGAACGACCGCTTTTACGTTCGGTTTTACAAATGGTTTTCACCGCTTAGCCGCAGACAACGAATGTTCGTTCGTTAGCCTGTTCGTCAGTTTTTCTTTTTCTCAGATTTTCCGCGATTATTTTCAATCGCGATTCCTGATCTGATTTTCGTTCTAGTATAACTTTTCGCTCGTTTATCGGAATCAGGCGATTCAAGCGCCTAGAGTTTCGTCTCGAAACCCTCTTTCCGTTTAACCAACTTAAACAAGTTTTTGCTACTGTAAAAATTGACCTAGGTCCAGATTAGTAAACGAAGCTTGTTTCTCTCGCCGTTTGAGTTTTGTCGCTTCGTTTGATTTGATTCTTTTTGCCAACCGGTGTTCTTAAGTTGAACTTTATGGTTAGATCTCTTATTTGAGTTTTACCCGTGCTTTTGTTTGATTGCTTATTGTGTGCTTGTTTGATTGCGATAAAGTACCCGGAGTGCGAAGCATTCTACATCGAGTCTCTAGGTTTCGCGGATCATCAACAAGGCAAGTAACACTTTGATCATACCTCCTACTACCCAGTTTTCATTGCATTAGATCAATCCTCAAACATTGCATGATTAGGATTTGAATTAAATTGTGGGTTTGGGAAGTATTTGAGGTAGTACCTATTACCCTGTTTATTATCAAACCCTGGGAGTTACTTCTACATTGCTTATATTGCTATGCTATGCTCGTAGACGTGGATTGGGTTTGAGTGTTTTCATGACAGATGTGAGATTGTTAATTTAATGGTTTCTTAAGGTGGCAACTTGAATACACATCTGGGTGGATTGAGGCACCTGGGTATTCTAGTGATGCCTGTATTTTTGGAAATCCCGGGGTACCGTGTGATTTTCCTATGGACGCCAACCAGGCTCAAAGGGATCATAAGATTATTCATGCTGGAAACTTCTGTGTGCAGCCACATGCCATTATGGGCTCTGGCATAGTTGATTAAGTCGTGTGAACTCTTACAATGGTAGACTAGCAGATGTAGGGGATTGTAGGTGTACCGGTCTACCCATCGTATGGTGCTAACGCTTCTGGAAGACTGTGTCTCAGTCATCCGTTTCTCAAACACCTTGTAGTGCAAGAAATCCAACAGAGGAGATCGAGTCTTGTGGGGAAAAGTGCACAAACCTCTGCAGAGTGTACAAACTAATCATGGTTAGCTGTGTCCCGGGTTATGGACATCTTGAGTATCTAGTTCTTGGATTATCATGTGGATCTCATCACTCTTAAAATTAATTTGATTGGGTTTAATGATGATGCTTAATTGGGATTGAGTTGGGTGAACCTTCTCAATGTTTAACAACTAGCATGATAGTTAAATAAAATTTATTCCTTTGTAGTAGGGAAAAATTGGCTTTTCGCAAAACATATCAACCATACAGCCTCCACCAGCCATATATGCATATAGTGATAGCTTTACATTGTTTCATTACTCTCTTGTGTTACCTTGCCAGCATATTCTATGTGCTGACCCATTTTGGGGCTGCAACGTATCATGTTGCAGACTTTTCAGACGACGAGTAAGGAGCCTTAGGTCGTGGTCTTTCACTCAGTGATGCCGTTGGAGTTGATGGACTCACTTTATCTTCCAAGCTTTCCGCTGTTATCGTATTATATGGCCTTAAGGCATAGTTATTGTAATAAGATCCCTTTTGAGACATTCGATGTAATAAGTGTGTAATTGTCACTCTGTTATAAATCCTTCAAGTAATGTGTGTGTCAGCATTACCGATCCAGGGATGACACTTATACACGGAGATCAGACTGTTTGAGGTCTGGTCGCTACAAAGATGGTATCGGAGCACACGCTGCCTGTAGGACATGACCACTAAGCTAAAGCCCTATATCACTATTCTCTTCTCATTTCTAACTCCTCTCCTTTTTCTACTCTTTAGGATGGCGGACGCAAGGAACAAGATTGCGCAACCAGATGAAGATGCCCCCTTTGGAAGACACTTGAAGGAAGTCACTAGGTACTTAAACATTGGAATACCAAGCTTCACCAGGACTTACAACGCCACTCTACCAGAAGAGGAGCGATGGATGATTCAAGTTCAAGTTCCGGGAAGGAGATTCGCGCCAGTCACCAAACCCATAGAGTTTTCCTTTGATGCACCAACCTGGAGTCTAGGAAAGAGTATTGCAGGTCACATCACCATGGGACACATTGGAGAAATTTACCACAAGGAGCTTAAGGATACTATCTACCAGATTTGTGGGTGCCGAGATGAGCAATGGGAGATGATTAGCACCAGGAAGGATAGATCCATCACAGCTTTCATCCAGGAGTTAAACCAGCATATTCGCCGCCAGGAGAACCAGATGTGCGCAGGCATGATAGATTTGAAGAAGTCAATGACCAGGATTATGGAGCTTGAAGAGGAACTCAAAGCTACTCGTGAAGATTAAGAGGAGGAAATCGTCGTACTA
This sequence comes from Triticum monococcum, assembly GCA_034509565.1. Taxonomy (NCBI): domain Eukaryota; kingdom Viridiplantae; phylum Streptophyta; class Magnoliopsida; order Poales; family Poaceae; genus Triticum; species Triticum monococcum. Next base: position 106,960,326 of record CM067844.1, read on the forward strand.
GTGGAAAGGAATGACGATCTGGAAAGGAAGCTAGGAGTATTTATGGGAGACCCCGCGCCAGGAGGAGAAGACGAAGAACCCAAGGAGATTCGTCCGGAGGACTACATCATCATCAACGACACCGATTCGGACCCCGGCGATAGCAATGATGACTATGTTGATGAAGCTGGGGCAGATGTCATGGAGTCTTCGACTGATCAATATTTCCAGTTGACCACCAAAGCAGTAGTAGTAGTCTACCATGTAAATAGTATAGTCCAAACACTTTGTAACGATAGTTCTAGACTAATTGTATGCTCTTGCTTGATTGATTGAGTGATATGTTTGTGTTTGTCTCATGTGCATATGGGTAGTGTTTTCTCACTAGACCTCATTCTATTCTATTCTATTCTCTCTAAACCCTCAGATGCCTCCGAGACGTGACCCTGGATTTACCTTTCCACCGGAGCTCACTCAGTTGATCCAGCAACAGAATACCCTGATGCAGTTGTTAGTTCAGAACCAAGGCAACAACAACAACACACCGCCATCACCAGTTGACAACTTAGCCCATTTTCTGAGGTTGCAACTGCCGGTGTTCTCCAGTAGCACCGAGCCGATAGTGGCAGATGATTGGCTCCGCAGGATTGGAAGGGAGTTAACCACTTCAGGATGCACAGAGGTTGAGAAGGTGCGTTTTGCCGCACACCAATTGGATGGACCGGCAGCCTCGTGGTGGGAGACTTACACTGTCACTTATCCCATAGCCACTATCACATGGGATCAGTTCCAGGAAGCTTTCCGTACTGCCCATGTATCAGCAGGAGCTATGGCCATGAAGAAGCGTGAGTTTCGCAACTTACGCCAAGGAGGACGTACTGTTGGCCAGTATGTGGATGAGTTTAGTAAGTTAGCATGTTATGCTCCAGATGACGTTGCTACGGATGCAACTAAGAAGGAGAAGTTTCTGGAGGGACTGAATGATGAGCTAAGCATGCAGGTGATGGTAGCAAATTTCAATAACTACCAGGAGTTGGTGGATAGAGCTCTCATGCTTGAAGGGAAGCAGTAGCAGATTGATAGCCGCAAGAGGAAGTATGGACAGGGGAAGTATAATTCTGGAGCCCAGCAGAGACCATGTTTCACCGCGAACTCGGGAGGACTTGTTCATAACCATGGAGGCCACACTCATAATGGAGGAAGTTCGCACTACCATAATGGCCCCAAGAACGACAATGGTAATGGAGGAAGTAGCGGACAGAACCGTTCCAACCCGGCAACACCCACCAAGAAGGATCTAAGCCACGTTACTTGCGACAAGTGTCAGACGACCGGACATTACGCCAATGAATGTCCTGAAGCTAAGAATGGAAATGGAAATGGAAGCTCTGGGAAGAAGCCCAACCCTTTCAACAGGGGACAAGTGAACCACGTTAACGTGGAGGAGATCGAAGCCCAGCCAGCCGCAATAATTGGTAAGTTTTTGGTTGAGTCTTTTACTAAAGTCATTCTTTTTTATACTGGTGCATCACATTCATACATATCAAGGGGATTTGTGGATAAGCATAACCTGCCCACTAGAGTACTTAAGACACCCATGTTAGTAACCTCACCCAGAATAGAGTATAGGGCAAGCCATGGATGTTTTCTGATGCCATTGGCCATAGGTAGGCATGTTTTCCCCTACGATCTGCTAATTTTGGAATCGCAAGGTTTGGATGTGATTCTGGGTATGGATTGGCTATCGATGTATGGAGGAAACATCGATTGCACCAGTAAGAGGATTTTACTCACCACCCTAGAAGGAAGAAGGATCAAGTATGTATCCCGGCATGTGCCGAATAGGACTCAAGTAAATTGCTTATCGGGAGTAGTACATGAGGAAGTACCGGTGGTGAAGGAATTTCCAGATGTATTTCTAGAAGAGTTGCCAGGCATGCCACCGGATAGAGACATAGAGTTTTTGATAGAACTTTTGCCAGGCACAGGGCCAATATCTAAGAGATCGTACAGGATGCCCGCACATGATTTAGAAGAAATTAAGAAATAGATTAAGGAGTTACTGGATAAGGGATATATTCGCCCAAGCTCGTCAACTTGGGGATCACCAGTACTTCTAGTGGAGAAGAAGGATGGATCATTAAGGATGATTGTTGATTATTGTGGATTAAATGAAGTAACGATCAAGAACAAGTACCCACTGCCGATGATCAATGATTTGTTTGATCAGCTGCAAGGAGCTAAGGTGTTTTCCAAGATCGATCTGCGATTAGGTTATCACCAGTTGAAGATTCAAGAGCAGGACATACCTAAGATAGCTTTTACCACAAGGTATGGGCTATATGAGTATACCGTTATGTCATTTGGCCTGACTAATGCACCTGGCTATTTTATGAACATGATGAACAAGGTGTTTATGGAGTTTTTGGATAAGTTCGTCTTTGTGTTCATCGACGATATTTTGGTTTACTCGAAGAATGAAGAAGAACATAAAGAACACTTGTGTTTGGTACTTGGCAAGCTTAGGGAACATCAGTTATACGCCAAGTTCAGCAAGTGTGAGTTTTGGTTGAAGGAAGTTGGATTTCTTGGACATGTTATATCCGGAGAAGGAATAGCAGTAGACCCCAACAAAGTTGTCACCGTGACAAACTGGGAAGCACCCAGGACAGTTGGAGAGATCCGGAGTTTTCTTGGACTCGCAGGATACTACCGGAGGTTCATTGAAAATTTCTCTAAGATTGCTAAGCCAATGACCGAATTGTTAAAGAAGGACACCAAGTTCAATTAGACTGAGGAATGCGAGGCCAGTTTCCAGGAGTTGAAGAGACACTTGGTTACATCACCGGTGTTGATTCTACCAGATCAACGCAAGGATTATGAAGTGTTTTGCGATGCTTCTCGTCGACGACTTGGAGCCATGCTTATGCAAGAAGGAAGAGTTGTTTCATATGCCTCACGCCAGCTTAAACCCCATGAGTTAAACTATGCTACACATGATTTGGAGTTAGCAGCCGTAGTGCATGCGTTGAAGACATGGAGACATTTTCTCATCAGAAACCATTGTGAGGTATACACGGATCACAAGAGTTTGAAGTATATCTTCACGCAGAAGGATTTGAATCTCAGGTAGAGGAGATGGTTGGAACTCATTAAGGATTATGACATGAAGTTGCACTATCATCCCGGAAAGGCTAATGTAGTAGCCGATGCGTTGAGCCGCAAGAGTCATGTCAATACCCTCATGACCGGAGGATTACCTAGGGAGTTAGTAGAAGACCTTCGTGAGCTATGTTTGGAGATAGTTCCGAGAGGTTATGTAGAAGCTTTGGAGATTCAGTCCACTTTGATGGATAAGATCAAAGAAGCGCAAAATACGGACAAGGAGATTGCTGAGGTAAAGGAAAGGATGAGCAAAGGAAAAGCCATAGGATTTCGTGAGGATGAGCACGACACTTTATGGTTCGAGGACCGTGTATATGTGCCAAAAGATCAGGAGATCGGGAAGTGGATTCTGGAAGAGGCCCATAATTCACCATATTCGATTCACCCAGGAAATACCAAGATGTATCTGGATTTGAAGGACAGGTTCTGGTGGACCGGTATGAAGAAGAATATTGCGGAGTATGTAGCAGTTTGTGATGTATGTCAGAGAGTGAAGGCGAAACATCAGAAGCCAGCATGATTGCTATAGCCATTGCCTATACCCGAATGGAAGTGGGATAAACTAGGCATGGATTTTATCACGGGATTGCCCAGGACTCGTTCAGGCTATGACTCGATATGGGTTGTAGTTGATCGATTGACGAAAGTAGCTCATTTCATCCCAATAAAGACCACTTACACCAGTGCTAATTTGGCAAAGATCTATATGACCAGGATCGTATGTTTGCACGGAGTTCTGAGGACAATTGTGTCAGATAGAGGAACCCATTTTACCTCAAAGTTTTGGAATCAGTTGCATGAAACTTTGGGAACCAGACTAGAGTTCAGTACAGCTTTTCACCCGCAAACAGATGGACAGACTGAAAGAGTAAATCAAGTTTTGGAGGACATGTTGAGAGCTTGTGCGCTAGACTATGGATCTAGTTGTGACGATAATTTGCCTTATGCAGAGTTCTATTATAACAACAGTTATCAAGCCAGTTTGAAGATGGCCCCTTTCGAAGCACTGTGCGGAAGGAGGTGCAGAACACCGTTGTTATGGGACAAAGTTGGAGACCGACAGTTGTTTGGACCTGACTTGATTAAAGAGTCTGAAGAGAAGGTTAAGCTGATTCACGATAGACTCAAGGTAGCCCAATCCAGGCAGAAGAGTTATGCGGATTCAAAATGCAAGGAGACAATCTACGAAGTCGGAGACAGAGCGTATCTTCGAGTATCACCACTCCGTGGAGTGAAGCGTTTTGGAGTTAAGGGAAAGTTAGCACCACGTTTTGTGGGACCATACAGAGTTTTGGAGCATATGGGAGAAGTTTCTTACAAGTTGGAACTACCCGAAGGATTGTCCAGAGTTCACGATGTATTCCACATTTCTCAGTTCAAGAAGTGCCACGCGGAGATGGCAGAAATTCCTCTGAGGGATACAGTGCCGGTAGAAGCAATACAGTTAGATCATGATTTGACCTACGAGGAGAAACCAGTCAACATACTCGAGTTTGCCAGCCGAGTTACACGCAGCAAGGTTATCAAATTTTGCAAGGTTCAGTGGAGTCACCATACCGAGGATGATGCCACTTGGGAACGAGAAGAAGACTTACGAAAGGATCATCCTCGCCTATTTTCTAGCCAACCCAAATCTCGAGGGTGAGATTCATCTTAAGGGGCTAGGTTTGTAACATCCCAAATTTTTAATTTGGAATGTTATACATTAGAGCATCTTTGCATATCATGTTTTATTGCATTTTGGTTGATCCTAGAAATTCCACGCAACTCAAGGACCTACGGAGAGAGTTGGGGATTTCGTTATTTTCATATTTGAGATTTTCCCGAATTATGAAAAGAGGATCGTTTGATTTTAATTATTTTTCTCTGAATTATTTCTTTTATTAAATATAAAAGAGAGAGGATAAAATGACTTTCTCAAAATAAAGAAATATCAGAAATTTAATATTAAAATCAAATAAGATTTTTATTCGGACTTTTGTCGCTATTTTATTTGAATTAGGAAAAAGTGCATTTCTCAAAATTGCTTTTTAGGCCCAAATAAATGTTCACCTTGTCTGACTTATTTTTAGAGGACGGGGAAATTTTATTTTGGGATTTTTGCAGTCCGTTTAGATTTTCTTTTCTTTCTTTTTCTGCACGTCAATTTTTTTTAAGTCGACCGACTTAGGGCCGTACTCGGCCAGGACTTCTCGGGCCGGGCCTTTATAACCCGTCGCCCCGAGGCCCGTTACCGCCGCCCCACCCGAAACCCTAACCCTAGCGGCCGCCGCGAACCGCCGCGCCGCCGCCCGCGCCCCGCGTCGGAGCCTGCCGCCGCCGCCGGTGCCGCCGACCGCGCTATTGCCCCGCCGCCCGCGCCGCCCCATGCAGCCTCGCCGGAGCCCGCCGCTGATGAAGCTATGTACCTAGGGTAGGGTCATGGACCTGTCCAACGTACCCTCCCCAAGGACATCTTTACAGACAATCTGAAGCAGTCGAAGAGAAATCATCATCCACTCGACCGAGGAGATGGGCTCACTCGACCACCTTGAAGACACTCGACCACCAGAAGATGAGGAACCCTCCACTCTGCAACGGTTAAGACTTAAACCATAGCATTATGAGCATTTATGATATTTACTATAGACGTTACCTGTAACGCCTTTCCTTTATGAGCATTGAACTCTGTGTAACAGAGGGGAGCTGGGGTCCTGGCGCACTCTATGTAAGCCACCTCCCTCCTCTGGGACAAGGGTTCGCACTTTTGTACACACACACACACACGTATAATCCAGTCGACCGCCTTAGGGCACCGAGACGTAGGGTTGTTACTTCCTCCGAGAAGGGCCTGAACTCGTAAAATTCGTGCGTACAACTACTCCATAGCTAGGATCTTGCCTCCTCATACCTACCCCCCATTCTACTGTCAGTCTTAGATCCACGACAGTTGGCGCCCACCCTGGGGCAGGTGTCTTAGCGACTTATTGGAGAAGTTGCAGTTTTTCCGATCCCCATCATCATGGTTCCTGGCGGAGGTTTGGCTGAGGGCCGCGAGATCCGTCTCGGCGCGCTCGTGTTTGTCGCTGATGACTCCGCTTGGCTTCAGGAGGCACCACTCGACATCGATGCGCTACCTGCTCGCGGGGCGACGCACTTTCACGCGTGCGTCCGCGGCGTCCTCCTGCGGCAACCGTCAACCCAGTACCAGTCGACTCCTACGGCTTTCCCCCTCCCTGCGACCCGCTGGAACAAGCGCACCGGCCGGTCGAGGGTTCAACGGTGGGTGAAGCATGCGGTGGCCCGCCAGTCGGCCACCCCTCAAGTCGCGGCGCTCGAGCCCGACGAGTCTCTCTACGGCCTGTTCGATCTGTCGACTGGCTCCGTAGAGACTGCATCCGAGTGCGGCAGCAATGACTCGGCAGCGGAAGTCCTGATGGTCAATGGACCACGCGGTCCTCCTGGCTTCGATCGTGAAGACGGAGGTGACGGGAACAGCGATCTGTCACGCATTCACGAGGAGTACCGCCCCGAGCCTCTCTCCTCGCAGCAGAGAGAAGAACTTCGTCGCCGAAACATGGATGCCCTGCATACTCCTATTGTTGGAGAAACGCCCGAGGCCCAGGCCTTGGAACAGGCTCGCTTGGCCAATCTGGATGAGCGCACTCGGCTGGAGAACCTACAGCGCGCACTCGACGATCGCGCTCGTCAACATGCTCCTGAGTCCAGCCGACACCAACTTTTTCCACCTCCGGCTCAGGTATACCGAACGCCGATCCAAAACCTAGTAGCTGCGGCCCGGATAGCAGAGTCGATTCAACCTTCCCAGTCAGAAGCTGGCCGAGGTCTGGCGCAGATCAGGGCCTTGCTCCGGGCAGCAGGAGCGCAGAATACGGCCGTGTCTCAGTCGCGGGATAGGATCCATAGCAGATCTGTGGTTGCAGATACGGTCCAGTCGGCCCATAGCCCGAGATCGCCCCCGAGGCGTGAGGGACATGGAGAGCGGCGTGATCAGTACAGAAACCAGGAGCAGTATGATCGTCGAGCCGATCGCAATGGTCGCCGTCGAGTGCCCACGCCTCCTCCAAGGAGTGGGTCGTACGTGTCGCGGCCACATGAAGACAGACGCCCTAATAGCGTCGGAAGAGGTATTCCAGTCGACCCCAGGGAGCCAGGCTTTGATGCGAGATCTATTCTTGTACAAGGCTTGGTCGACAGAAACAGAGCTCACCGAGATGGCCATGACAGAGGCCCGCAAACCAGCAACAGGGTGCATGTCTCTGGCCCAGAGTGCTTCAGCAGAGCTATCAGAGCTACAGTGATTCCCCCAACTTCAGGTTGGCAACTGGAGTCAGTAAGTACACCGGAGAGTCCAAGCCTGACACCTGGCTCGAAGACTACTGAGTGGCTGTCCAGATTGGTGGCGGCAATGATGAGGTGGCCACGAAACACCTTCCTCTGATGTTGGAGGGCTCGGCTAGGGCGTGGTTGAATCAGTTGGCGCTTGGAAGTATCTATACTTGGGAAGATCTCGCCCGAGTGTTTGTCATAACGTTTGAGGGTACTTGCAAGCGGCCAGCAGGTTTGACGGAATTACAGTGTTGCGTCCAGAAACCGAATGAAACTTTGAGAGATTATATCCAGAGGTGGATCACCCTGCACCACACGGTGGAAGATGTGTCTGATCATCAGGCAATTTGTGCTTTCAAGGAAGGCGTCAGGTACCGAGAGTTGAATCTGAAATTCGGTCGGACAGGGAACATGACTTTGACTCGGATGATGGAAATCTCCACCAAGTATGCCAATGGGAAGAGGAGGAGCGACTGCGGAGCGGCAAGCACAAGGCAGTCGCCCACGAAGCCGGAGGAGGAAACTCTAGTCGGAAACAAAAACGCAAGGCCGAACCAGCTGCTCTGGGTGAGGCCTTGGCTGTGGTTCAAGGAAAGTTCAAGGGGAAGCCCAAAGGGTTGTGGAACCCCAAGAAAGTAAAAGATCAAGATGGAAATGACGTGTTGGATCTGCCGTGCCATATCCACACCAAAAAAGACGAAGAAGGTAATTTCATTTACCCGAAGCATACCACTCGATAGTGTCGGCTCCTGATCCAGCAGTTTCGAGAGAAACAACCCAAGGAAAAGGAGAAGGAGGCAGACAAGGCTGAGAGTGAAGGCGAAGATGATGATGGTTATCCTCACGTGAATTCCACTCTGATGATTTTTGCTGATGTTGAAAACAAGAGTCGATTGAAAGTCATCAATAGAGAAGTGAACATGGTCACTCCGGCGACACCCAATTACTTGAAATGGTCGCAGACTGCCATTACATTCGACCAGTCTGATCACCCAGCGCACATCACCACCCCTGGGAGGCAAGCGCTGGTGGTCGACCCGGTGGTCGAAGGCACTCGACTGATAAAGGTCCTGATGGACGGTGGCAGTGGCCTGAACATTCTGTATGCAGAAACGTTGAAAGGAATGGGCATTCCGATGTCCAGACTCAGTGAAAGACACATGAGTTTCCATGGGGTCATCCCAGGCAAGAAGGCTGCGTCCCTCGGTCAGATTGCACTCGGCGTGGTTTTCGGTGATGCCAAAAATTACCGCAAAGAGAAGTTGACGTTTGAAGTCGTGGATTTTCAGAGTGCGTATCATGCAATTCTGGGCAGGCCAGCTTATGCACGGTTCATGACTCGACCTTGTTACGTGTACCTCAAACTGAAGATGCCTGGTCCCAGAGGGGTGATCACTATCTCTGGTAATCAGAAAAAGGCGGAAGAGTGTTTCCAGAAGGGCACAAAGATCGCTGATGCCCAGATGGCCGTGGTAGAATTGCAAGAATACCAGAAAAATGCAGACCCAAGTGACTTGTTGCGAGCCAAGAAGCCAGCCACAGATTCAGCATTCCAGTCGTCTGGCAAGACGAAGTCTATTCACATTCACCCGACGGACCCCAATGCAGCTCCGACCCACATTTCGACTACACTCGACTCCAAATAGGAAGAAGCGCTCATCCAGTTCCTCCGTGAGAACTGGGACATCTTTGCATGGAGGCCTTCTGACATGCCAAGTGTTCCCAGGGGACTGGCTAAGCATCGTTTGCGAGTCGACCCGAAAGTGAAACCAATCAAAGAGCATCTTCGACGGTCCGCCGTCCAGAAAAGAAAAGCAATCGGTGAAGAGGTGGCTCGGCTTTTGGCAGCTGAGTTTATCCGAGAGATTTACCACTCCGAGTGGTTAGCCAATGTTGTCATGGTCCCAAAGAAAGATGACTCACTCCGCATGTGCATCGATTTCAAGCATATCAATCGGGCCTGCCCGAAAGATCACTTCCCTCTCCCTCGCATCGATCAGATAGTCGACTCGACTGCTGGGTGCGAGCGTTTGTCCTTTTTGGATGCCTACTCCGGGTACCACCAGATCCGTCTATACGGACCCGATGAAATAAAGACAGCTTTTATCACCTCGTTCGGGTGCTTCTGTTATGTCACAATGCCATTCGGCTTGAAGAACGCCGGAGCCATATTTATGTGAATGATTCAGAAGTGCCTGCTCACTCAGATCAGTCGGAATGTGGAAGCATACATGGATGACATTGTGGTCAAGTCATGTAAAGGATCTGACCTGCTGACCGACCTCACCGAAACCTTTGCCAACCTCAGAAGGTATGATATCAAGCTCAATCCATCAAAGTGCACGTTTGGAGTTCCAGGCGGAAAGTTACTCGGTTTTCTTGTTTCCGAACGAGGAATCGATGCTAACCCAGAGAAAGTAGGCGCTATACTTCGGATGAAACGCCCTGTGTGTGTGCATGATGTCCAGAAGCTTACTGGTTGCTTGGCCGCCCTAAGTCGATTCATTTCTCGCCTCGGTGAAAAGGCCCTGCCTCTTTACCGACTGATGAAGAAATCAGATGCGTTTGAGTGGACTCTAGAAGCTGATACAGCATTTGCAGAGCTAAAAGCCCTGCTTTCCACCCAGCCGGTGCTTGCTGCTCCAATCAGCAAAGAGCCTCTTTTGCTTTATATAGCAGCCACTGGACAAGTCGTTAATACAGTACTTACGGTCGAGCAGGAAGAAGAAGGAAAAGCGTACAAAGTTCAACGCCCAGTTTATTATATTTCTGAAGTCCTGACCCCGTCAAAGCAGAGATATCCTCACTATCAGAAGCTTGTTTATGGAATTTACATGACCACGAAGAAGGTTGCACACTACTTCTCAGATCACTCTGTTACAGTCGTCAGTGACACTCCATTGTCAGAGATTCTGCACAACAGGGATGCAACTGGTCGAGTGGCAAAATGGGCGATTGAACTCCTTCCCTTGGATATCAAGTTTGAGGCAAAGAAAGCTATCAAGTCCCAAGCAATAGCAGATTTCCTCGCCGAGTGGATTGAACAGCAACTGCCGACTCAAGTTCACTCGGAGCACTGGACCATGTTCTTTGACGGATCCAAGATGTTGAACGGTTCTGGTGCTGGAGTAGTTCTGGTATCCCCTCGAGGAGACAAGCTCAGATATGTCCTCCAGATTCACTTTGATTCCTCCAACAATGAAGCAGAGTATGAAGCACTCCTGTATGGGTTGCGCATGGCCATCTCACTCGGCGTCCGTCGCCTCATGGTCTATGGCGACTCAGATTTGGTAGTTAATCAAGTGATGAAGGAGTGGGACGTCAGAAGCCCAGCCATGACTGGTTACTGCAACACGGTGAGAAAGCTTGAGAGGAAGTTTGAGGGGTTAGAACTCCACCACATCCCTCGATTGAAAAATCAAGCAGCCGATGAATTGGCAAAGATAGGTTCCAAGAGAGAGGCCATTCCCAGCAATGTGTTCTTGGAGCATATTCACACACCGACAGTTCAGGAAGACCCTTTCATTGAAGAGCCCCCACAACCCAAGAGCGCCACGGATCCGACTGAAGTCGAGGTCCCAGCTGTGGTCGACCTAATCATGGAGGTTCTGGCCATTACTCCTGACTGGACGGTGCCCTACATTGCGTACATCCTTAGGAAAGATCTCCCAGAGGATGAAGAAGAAGCTCGACAGATCGTCCGCCGATCTAAAGCTTTTACTGTGATAAGAGGGCAACTGTTTAGAGAAAGTGTGACTGGAGTCGGTCAGAAGTGCATAACACCAGAAGAAGGTTGAATGATCCTCAATGAAATCCACTCGAGGACCTGTGGTCACCATGCGTCCTCTTGGGCCATTGTGGCTAAAGCATACCGAGCTGGATTCTATTGGCCACGAGCAAATGAGATGGCGAAAGATATAGTCGACAGATGTGAAGGCTGTCAATTTTACTCCAATATGTCTCACAAGCCAGTGTCAGCCCTGAAAACCATCCCCCTCGTTTGTCCCTTCACTGTTTGGGGACTGGATATGGTTGGGCTGCTGAGGACCGGCAGAAGCGGATTCACTCATGTGCTCGTTGCAGTCGACAAGTTTACCAAATGGATCGAAGTGAAACCCATCAAGAACCTTGATGCTAGCACCGCTGTCAGTTTTATCAGAGAATTGACGTTCTGATATGGAGTCCCACACAGCGTCATCACGGACAACGGATCGAACTTCGATTCTGATGAGTTCAGGATTTTCTGCGCCTCTTAGGGCACTCGAGTCGACTATGCTTCTGTTGCTCACCCGCAGTCGAACAGACAAGCAGAGAGAGCCAATGGCCTAATTCTCAAAGGACTGAAGCCCCGACTGATGCGTGATCTCAAACACGCAGCAGGTGCTTGGGTTTATGAACTTCCGTTAGTTCTGTGGGGTTTAAGGACAACTCCTAATCGGTCGACTGCAAGAACTCCTTTCTTCTTAGTCTATGGAGCCGAAGCTGTCCTGCCAAGTGACTTGCTCCACAACGCACCCCGAGTTGAAATCTTCTCCGAAGGAGAAGCAGAGCAGGCCCGACAAGATTCAGTCGATCTCTTAGAGGAGGAAAGAGAGATGGGCTTGATCCGCTCGACCATTTATCGGCAAGATTTGCGTCGATTCCACGCCAGGAATGTGAGGGGTCGGGCCTTTCAAGAAGGAGACTTGGTTCTTCGAGTGGATCAGCAGAAACCACACAAGCTCGCTCCAACTTGGGAAGGCCCCTTCATCGTCACCAAAGTTCTCCACAACGGAGCATACCATCTTTACAGTATCGAGCATCAGAAAGACGAGCCACGGGCTTGGAACGCGGAGCTGCTCCGCCCCTTTTATACTTAAACACTCGTTCGAATAAAATGTAATAAGCAACACCTTTTGTAATTCGTTTATCAAAGACAAGAGCTTACGGTTCTCTCATTCGATTGTGTTGTTCTTATTTACTCCTGAAATCCCCAAGTGGGTGGGCTTAGTCGTGAATCCGTTCCGCCTAAGTTCGAAAAAATCCCACCGAGTGGAGAGCAGTCCTCCCTGCCATCGAGCACTCGCCTAAGTTCTCTCACTAAGAGGCTTAACGGCAGTCCAGCACTCACCTAAGTTTGGAAAAATCCTACTGAGTGGAGAGCAATCCTCCCACTTGGGGGCTTAGCTGCAGTCGAGCACTCGCCTAAGTTCTCTCACTAAGAGACTTAACGGCAGTCCGGCACTCGCCTAAGTTTGAAAAAATCCTACCGAGTGGAGAGCAGTCCTTCCACTCGAGGGCTTAGCTGCAGTCGAGCACTCACCTAAGTTCTCTCACTAAGAGGCTTAACGGCAGTCCAGCACTCGCCTAAGTTTGAAAAAATCCCACCGAGTGGAGAGCAGTCCTCCCACTCGGGGGCTTAGCTGCAGTCGAGCACTCGCCTAAGTTCTCTCACTAAGAGGCTTAACGGAAGTCCAGCACTCGCCTAAGTTTGAAAAAATCCCACTGAGTGGAGAGCAGTCCTCCCACTCAGGGGCTTAGCTGCAGTCGAGCACTCGCGTAAGTTCTCTCACTAAGAGGCTTAACGGCAGTCCAGCACTCGCCTAAGTTTGAAAAAATCCTCCCGAGTGGAGAGCAGTCCTCCCACTCGGGGGCTTAGCTGCAGTCGAGCACTCGCCTAAGTTCTCTCACAAAGAGGCTTAACAGCAGTCCAACACTCGCCTAAGTTTGAAAAAATCATACCGAGCGGAGAACAGTCCTCCCACTCGGGGGCTTAGCTGCAGTCAAGCACTCGCCTAAGTTCTCTCACTAAGAGGCTTAACGGCAGTACAGCACTCGCCTAAGTTTGAAAAAATCCTACCGAGCGGAGAGCAGTCCTCCTACTCGGGGGCTTAGCTGCAGTCGAGCACTCGCCTAAGTTCTCTCACCAAGAGGCTTAACGGCAGTCCAGCACTCGCCTAAGTTTGAAAAAATCCTACCGAGCGGAGAACAGTCCTCCCACTCGGGGGCTTAGTTGCAGTCGAGCACTCGCCTAAGTTCTCTCACTGAGAGGCTTAACGGCAGTCCAGCACTCACCTAAGTTTGAAAAAATCCTACCGAGGGGAGAGCAGTCCTCCCACTCGGGGGCTTAACTGCAGTCGAGCACTCGCCTAAGTTCTCTCACTGAGAGGCTTAACGGCAGTCCAGCACTCGCCTAAGTTTGAAAAAATCCTACTGAGCGGAGAGCAGTCCTCCCACTCGGGGGCTTAGCTGCAGTCGAGCACTCGCCTAAGTTCTCTCACTAAGAGGCTTAACGGCAGTCCAGCACTTGCCTAAGTTTGAAAAAATCCTACCGAGCGGACAGCAGTCCTCCCACTCGAGGGCTTAGCTGCAGTCGAGCACTCGCCTAAGTTCTCTCACTGAGAGGCTTAACGGCAGTCCAGCACTCGCCTAAGTTTGGAAAAATCCTACCGAGTGGAGAGCAATCCTCCCACTCGGGGGCTTAGCTGCAGTCTAGTACTCGCCTAAGTTTGAGAACCATCCCTATCCGCAAGGATGATGAGGTGCAGGTCGACTGCCACCTTCTCCTTCGGAGCCGCGGCACAAATACAACGTCCGCTCCATCCCTATCCGCAAGGACGACGAGGTGCAGGTCGACTGCAACCTTCTTCTTTGGAGCTGCGGCACTAATACAACGTCCGCTCCATCCCTATCCGCAAGGACGACGAGGTGCAGGTCGACTGCCATCTTCTCCTTCGGAGCTGCGGCACAAATACAACGTCTGCTCCATCCCTATCCGCAAGGACGACGAGGTGCAGGTCGACTACCACCTTCTCCTTCGGAGCTGTGGCACAAATACAACGTCCGCTCCATCCCTATCTGCAAGGACGAAGAGGTGCAGCAAGCAAAGTTCACCCGAAGGCAAACACAAGCACATTCGGAGATAAACCAAATTCAGATAAATACTTAAAGGTTCCAAGCAGCGAATCAAAAGTACTCGGGCACCAAGCCCGAAGGAGTTTAACGGTTACAGAAACCACTCGGCATTCCGAGGCAAATTTAAAGCGTATCCAAGTTTCATAAGATTGTTCACTCAGCCAGAGGAGGACTGGCAGGCTCCACGAATGAGTCCAGATCGATCCCATCAGCGATCCGAGTGGCAGCAGCAATGAAAGTCTCCATGAAGGACTAGAAGTCGTGCTTTTTGGTGTTAGCGACTTTGATCGCAACCAGCTTGTCTTCACGAACCTCCTTGCAATGGACTCGCACCAGGGACAGCGCCACGTCAGCACCACACCGGGCGGAGGATTTCTTCCATTCTTGCACTCGGTCAGGGATCTCATTCAGTCGAGTCATCAGAGATTCCAGATCATTCTGAAGCGTCGCCTCCGGCCAAAGCATCGAGTCGATTCGAGAGACAACCTCCTGCAGGTGTGCGAGGTAGCTTGTAGCGCTGACGATACGGGACTCCAGTCGGAGCACGTTCATCGCAGTTTCGTCGCAGACCGGGGAAGCGATAGGGTCCAGGCCCGTCTCGACCCTCCCAGTTTCTTCGTCAAAGTCTTGAGAAAGTTCTACAGCCAAGAGTCAGTTCAATCAACCGAGCAAAATCCGATGGCAAACATCAACACAGTCGGATTAAAAGAAATACCTCCCAGCACAAGATAAAGCTTCTTGGTGAGGGTCCTCAGATAGGCTTCTGTGTCGTTCCTCTTGCGGATAGCAGACTCCAACTTTTCATTCAGGGCGACCTTATCCTTCTTCAGGCTGTTCACTTCGCGGTTAGCTTCATTAAGACAAGATGTCAGTCTAGTCACCTCTCCTTCAAGCATTCCGACTAAAGCAAGCTTCTTTTCTGCGAGAGCGGTTTTGTCTTGGGCTGCTTTTTGCGCGGCGGCGAGGTCCGAGTCCTTCTTGTCCAGAGCCAACTTCATTTTCTCTGCAAAAGAAATAATCGAATCAAAAAATAGATCAAAGAGATATATTGAAACTCAGTCGGCAATCAGTTACCTTCCATACCAGCAGCCTCGTCTTGAGCTTTTTTCAGATTTTGATGAGCCAATTCCAAGTCTAAGTTGAGTTGCCTCTGCTTCTCTTCGAGTTCGGCAAACTTGGAGATAAGAGTACAAGACTTCTGCAGGAGGCAAGAGATAGGTCAATTGATAGGTTCGAAAGCAGTTCATTTCTGAATGAATAAAACCTAAAGAAGTGGACAACAAGCTATTCAGACCCCAGTCGACTGCCAGCAGTTGACCGCGGTCTCGGGGACTACACCCAGTGGGTGCACTTGGCGTGCCCCCACCGGTTCTGATCCCACTCGCCCGGCCCGCCGGAGTCGAGTGCAAGGAGTAAAAAAGAGAGAGAAAGAACAATTGCGCCGTCAAGAAAAGAAGAACTCAGACCACAGTCGACTGCCAGCAGTCGACCGCGGTCTCGGGGACTACACCCAGTGGGTGCACTTGGCGTGCCCCCACCGGTTCTGATCCCACTCGCCCAGACCGAGTGGAAGAGCGAAACTACCCAAAACGACAGCAACACCCAGTGGGTGCTCTAATTCAACGCGAACAACAGGAGATTGTGTAGAAGAAGATTTTTCGAGAACAAAAACAGTTGGAAAGTCTACTCACCTCGACGTTGGCCCGAAGAGCAGCACTAGCATCGTAGGTAGCCTAACTGCTCTCATGCACTATATTCACCCGCTCCATCATCATATCAGCCTATCGGATGGCTTCCGCAGCCGCTTCCGACTAGTTTTCTGGGACGGGGTAGCTGGTGAAAAAATGTGCAGACGACCCAGGTGCAGCTGCTTGAGGCTCCGCGGTGTGGAGTTGGATAGTTGAAGGAACCACAGGCACGGTCGACCGCGTGGGGTGCCCACTCGGCAAGGGTGCAGCGAACGTCATAGCGGCCCTGCCTGCATCTTCAGCCTGACAGACGGGAGGCGTTGCAGTTGGTTCCTGCCGAGCCACCCTGCCAGCTGTTACCTTCTTGCTCTTCCTAGGCTTAGGAGCCACATCTTCATCGTCGTCCGGAAGGTCAATGATGTTGGGTGGAGCTGCAAGACAGAACATTCGACCCCAAATGAACCACTCGACCCTAAAAGGATCAAGAATCGAAATCGCAAGAGTTCATACCTGGGTTAGAGGTCACCGCATCCTCCATTTCCTCGTCTCGGTACTGGTATGAAGAGGTCCCTGACGTAGCAACACTGCAAAGGCCCGCATTCAATCGGTTACATCCAGTTAATTGAATCCACATAAAGGACAAGTCAGATGGTTACCCGGAGATAGTAGGAACGGTCACTTTGATCCGAGGCAAAGCTTTGGGCGGTTTGGAAGAGATGGCTTTCGGCACTTTTGGCGCTGGAAGCAGCGCGGCCTTGGATTGCTTTGGAGGCTTCTTAGTCGGCGTCGGGGAAGACGTCCTAGGGCGCTTCGAGGATTGCCCGATCGGCGCAGCCACCAAGTCCGAAGAACGTGCCGGGTCATGAGCATGCTTGGACCTCCTCTCCCTGCAAGGAGGCGAGTCGACTTCTTCCTCATCGGTCGATTCATCGCTCTCCTCGTCCTCCTCGGCTTCCGAATGCTCCTCGCCGCTCTCGCCCCCGCTCCCTTCTTCTTCAGCGCCGGGGTCCTGCACTCCGTTGGGCATCGAGTACATTTCAATGAGGGCCTGAAAGGATAACAATCAAAAGACATTTAGTCGACCACAAACTGGACATCACGTGGTCAATCGGAAAGATACTTGATGAAATAGAAATATACCTGCTCCGGCTGGCGCAAGTTGTCGAATGGAATCACCCTCCTGGATCCCCGAGGGTTGTCTTTGTTGCCAGTGATTCCCCTCAACCAGTTCTCCAAGATATCCTCGCTGACCTCCTCCGGGTGGATCTGAGTGGTATCTTCGAGCCCAGAGTACATCCACATCGGATGGTCGCGCGCCTGGAGTGGTTGGATGCGTCGACTGCGAAAGACCTCCAGCAGATCCATCCCGGTCACTCCGTCGCGGACAAGCTGGACGACCCGTTCGACCAGCTCCTTGACCTGTGCCTTCTCTTCTGGAACTACCTTCAGGGGAGCAGGCTTCTCCACTCGAGCCAAGGAGAAAGGAGGAAGTCCAGTCGACTAGCCAGGGGTTGGCTGATCCTTGCAGTAAAACCAAGTCGACTGCCAGCCCCGGACCAAGTCAAGAAGGATCATCGCTGGGAAAGTACTCTTGCTCCTCATCTGGATCCCCAAACCACCGCACATCTAGATCACCCGCGTCCTCTCGTCACTCGACTTGGCCTTTTTAACCGACTGGGAACGGCAACTGAAAATGTGTTTGAAAAGCCCCCAGTGCGGTTGACAACCCAAGAAGTTTTCGCACATGGACACGAAAGCAGCCAGATAGACTATGGTGTTCGGAGTGAAATGGTGGAGCTGAGCCCCAAAGAAGTTCAAAAAAACCCGGAAGAAAGGGTGGGGAGGCAGCGAGAATCCACGATCTACGTGGGTTGCTAAGAGGACACACTCACCCTCTCTAGGTTGCGGCTCAGTTTCGTCCCCCGGGAGCCGAGCCGACTTGTGGGGGATCAATCCCCCCTCCACCAGGTCGTCGAGGTCATCCTGTGTGATTGCCGAGCGGATCCAGTCGCCCTGGATCCAGCCCGCCGGTAGGCCGGACCTCGACGAGGATCCGCCCCGGCTGGTCCGCTTGCCCTTCGCCTTCGCGGTCGCCTTCTTCGCGTGTTCCAAGGCCGCCATGTTGTCCTTCCCCATGGTGGCGGATCAAGCTCGAGTGGAGGTCCGGCGACGAGGCGGAAGTGAGAGTGGCGGAGGGATCGGGAGAAAGAGAAGAGAGAATGGGGGCGTGCGGAGCAGAGGCCCAGCCCGAGACCTTTTATAAGGCCTTCCACCGAGTGGCTGACTAGTGGACCCAAGCGATCTAAACAAATCCCGCAACAGTTGCGCACGCAGTATGTGGCGAAAAAGGTGGCGCGGGGATCGAGGAGACGTACCTAATCCATCCCGATAACCTCGTTTCCTCCCGTATGGCGCGATTCCCAAAATTTGAATCCCGCGAGATCCACGGAGAACGGAACAACCTGTCAGACTGAAGACAAACACCCTCTGCATCATCATTCGGAATTCAACCATGAAAGTTCACTCGACAACAACCAAGAATGGACCAAGGCGATTGAGAAAGGAGTCGACGTCGTCTCCTCAACTCATTGTTTTACGACAAGGCATATTCATAGCACAAAGAGTGGGTCGGAAGTGTTCTCGACCCCTTCCTCACTCAAACCCCGATCCATTTGGGGGATAATGATGAAGCTATGTACCTAGGGTAGGGTCATGGACCTATCCAGTGTACCCTCCCAAGGACATCTTTACAAAGAATCAGGAGCAGTCGAAGAGAAATCATCATCCACTCGACCGAGGAGATGCGCTCACTCGACCACCTTGAAGACACTCGACCACCAGAAGATGAGGAACCCTCCACTCTGCAACGGTTAAGACTTAAACCATAGCATTATGAGCATTTATGACATTTACTGTAGACATTACCTGTAACGCCTTTCCTTTATGAGCATTGAACTCTGTGTAACGGAGGGGAGCTGGGGTCCTGGCGCACTCTATATAAGCCACCTCCCTCCTCTGGGACAAGGGTTCACACTTTTGTACACACACACACACACACGTATAATCCAGTCGACCGCCTCAGGGCACCGAGACGTAGGGCTGTTACTTCCTCCGAGAAGGGCCTGAACTCGTAAAATTCGTGCGTACAACTACTCCATAGCTAGGATCTTGCCTCCTCATACCTACCCCCCATTCTACTGTCAGTCTTAGATCCACGACAGCCGCCGCCCCGCCGGACCTCCCGCCGCCGCCGATTCGCCGAACCCCGCCGGAGTTCGAGGTAGCAGCCGTTTTTTTTAAACCGATCGGTTTTATTTTGTAAACCCTAGATCCATTTTTTTCTAGATCCGGTTCGGTTTATTTTCTTCGGCTTAGTTATTTAGCGAACGGCCGCTTTTACGTTCGGTTTTACGAACGGTTTTCACCGTTTAGCCGCAGACAACGAACGTTCGTTAGTTAGTCTATTCGTCGGTTTTCTTTTTCTCAGATTTTCCGCGATTATTTTCAATCGTGATTCCTGATCCGATTTTCCTTCTACTATAACTTTTCGCTCGTTTATCGGAATCAGGCGATTCAAGCACCTAGAGTTTCGTCTCGAAACCCTCTTTCTGTTTAACCAACTTAAACAAGTCTTTGCTACTTTAAAATTGACCTAGGTCTAGATTAGTAAATGAAGCTTGTTTCTCTCGCCGTTCGAGTTTTGTTGCTTCGCTTGATTTGATTCTTTTTGCCAACTGGAGTTCTTAAGTTGAACTTTCTGGTTAGATCTCTTATTTGAGTTTTACCTGTGCTTTTGTTTGATTGCTTATTGTATGCTTGTTTGATTGCGATAGAGTGCCCGGAGTGCAAAGCGTGCTACATCAAGTCTCTAGGTTTCGCGGATCATCAGCAAGGCAAGTAACACTTTGATCATACCGCCTACTACCAAGTTTTCATTGCATTAGATCAATCCTCAAACATTGCATGATTAGGATCTGAATTAAATTGTGGGTTTGGGAAGTAGTTGAGGTAGTACCTATTACCCTGTTTATTATCAAACCCTGGGAGTTACTTCTATGTTGCTTATATTGCTATGCTATGCTCGTAGACGTGGATTGGGTTTGAGTGTTTTCATGATAGATGTGAGATTGTTAATTTAATGGTTACTTAAGGTGGCAACTTTAATACACATCTGGGTGGATTGAGGCACCTGGGTATTCCAGTGATTGCCTGTATTTTTGGAAATCCCGGGGTACCGTGTGATTTTCCTATGGACCGCCACCCAGGCTCAAAGGGATCATAAGATTATTCTTGCTGGAAACTTCCGTGTGCAGCCACATGCCATTATGGGCTCTGGCATAGTTGATTAAGTCGTGTGAACTCTTACAGTGGTAGACTAGCAGATGTAGGGGATTGTAGGTGTACCGGTCTACCCATCATAAGGTGCTAACGCTTCTGGAAGACTGTGTCTCAGTCATCCGTTTCTCAAACACCTTGTAGTGCGAGAAATCCAACGGAGGAGATCGAGTCTTGTGGGGAAAAGTGCACAAACCTCTGCAGAGTGTACAAACTAATCATGGTTAGCTGTGCCCCGGTTATGGACATCTTGAGTATCTAGTTCTTGGATTATCATGTCGATCTCATCACTCTTAAAATTAATTTGATTGGGTTTAATGATGATGCTTAATTGGGATTGAGTTGGGTGAACCTTCTCAATGTTTAACAACTACCATGATAGTTAAATAAAATTTATTCCTTTGTAGTAGGGAAAAATTGGCTTTTCGCAAAACATATCAACCATACAGCCTCCACCAGCCATATATGCATATAGTGATAGCTTTACATTGTTTCATTACTCTCTCGTGTTACCTTGCCAACATATTCTATGTGCTGGCCCATTTTCGGCCTGCAACGAATCATGTTGCAGACTTTTCAGACGACGAGTAAGGAGCCTTAGGTCATGGTCTTTCACTCAGTGATGCCGTTGGAGTTGATGGACTCACTTTATCTTCCAAGCTTTCCGCTGTTATTGTATTAGATGGCCTTAAGCCATATTTATTGTAATAAGTTCCCTTTTGAGACATTCGATGTAATAAGTGTGTGATTGCCACTCTATTATAAATCCTTCAAGTAATGTGTGTGTCAGCATTACCGATCCAGGGATGACACTTATACACAGAGATCAGACTGTTTGAGGTCTGGTCGCTACAATCCAGGAGTACCAACTATACCATGCTCCATTAAAAGAAACTATGTTAAAACTGCTTTATGTGATATTGGAGCCGGTGTTAGTGTTATGCCTCTCTCTTTATATCATAGACTTGATTTGAATAAGTTGACACCTACTGAAATATCTTTGCAAATGGCTGATAAATCAACTGCTATACCTATTGGTATTTGTGAGGATGTGCCTGTTGTAGTTGCAAACGTTACTATTTTAACGAACTTTGTTATTCTTGATATTCCCGAGGACGATAGTATGTCTATTATTCTTGGAAGACCCTTTTTGAATACTGCAGGGGTTGTTATTGATTGCAACAAGGGCAATGTCACTTTTCATGTTAACGGTAATGAGCATACGGTACACTTTCCGAGGAAACAACCTCATAAACTCTATTGGAAAAATTATGTCGGCATTCTGGGAACGGGGGTCCCCAGACTTGCCTGCCTGCGGCCTGCGGCATGGCTCAAAGGAGGCCCAGCATGGCCCATCTTCATCAACACAAGTCTCAAGACCCTCGCGAGGGGCCAAGCCTCGCGGGGCGGACGACACGGCACATCCTCAGGCACAGCCTCCTTAGGCTGGCTCGCGAGGAGGCGGAGATATCAAGGCGGGGTACCTTGCGAGGTGCCCATGACGCAAGCCATGACGACTCAGGGCGCCAGGCGGGCGCCAGCGCGCGCAGCGTCCTTCTTTCCTCTTTGGTGCAAAGGGGCAAGCGCAGCCGCGGAGTACCGAGGCATCAGGCAAAGGTTGCCATTTCGGTGCAACGAGACCAGGACCAAGCAGACTACGAGGTCACCATGGAGCCCAGCACGGCATCACTGCAGAGCCTTTGGCAGGCGAAGACCAACTTTAGTCAGGATAAGTGTACTAGATGTTCCCCTTCGAATTGGCCAATTGTTGGCGCCCTTCCCGCTTAATATTTGGGAAGAGGCCCAGGGCCTTTGCCTATAAATAGGACCGGCCACCCACATAGCAAGGGGTCGGTTCATACGGTTCGCAATCAGAGAGAGAGAGAGAGAGAAGGGCGACTGAGATCCTCCTAGCAGTTCATCGCCCCAGCCAAGAACAGACCCTCGTGAGGCTGTTCTTCCTTGTATTGTTCATCACCATCAGCCCCAGTAGGCAATCCACCAACCACACACTGGAGTAGGGTATTACACCACAACGGTGGCCCGAACCAATATAAATCTTGTGTCCTTTGTGTAGTTCTTTTAGTAGTTTAGATCCTTGCGAGACGGGGAGGTAGAGGGCGTAATCTCCGCGCGCACCCCAGTGTTCGAACCTCAAGGGTCTGCCGGAACCCGTGAATCCAACATTTGGCGCGCCAGGTAGGGGTGCGCCGGAATTTGCCTTCCTACCGCTCCGCCTCCCGTCGCATCGTCATCACCATGTCCGGCGACCAGGCGGGCAACCAAGGTCCATGGGCGGCGTGGCCCACCTGTGCGAAGCCGCCCGCCTCGGACGGCCCCGCGCCCCAGGCAGCTCGTGGTCCACAGGGCGCTGCGGGCCGCGGGCGACGCGGACAGGCCTCCGCAACCCTCACACCGCGGCAAGCACGGTCGGCGGCAAGGGCCTCCAATCACGCCGCAACCACGACGCCGTACACCCACCGGGAGCAGGCGAATTCAAGGGCCGCGCTCATGGTGGCCCGGGAGCTGCTGCGGTGCAGACTGCTGGAGGGCGGCCACGACGTGCTGCTGGAGCGAGTGGCGGAGCTCCTAGGCTTCGCCGCCTCGGGGGCTCACCCCTTCTCCACCCAGCTCCCATCTCAAGCCCGGGGCGACCCGCGCGGGGGCTCCGCACGCGCCCGCGGACTCCAAGGCTACTCCGACGCCAGTGAAGCTGTCAGCACCAGACTGGCGGCGGCGCTGCCCCCGCCCCCGGCCCGCGAAGAAGAAGGACTCGACGCGGCCCGCGGCCCCGGAGGGCGGCCGCGCTGCCACCTCGTAGTAGGTATGACAGGAGGGACCGCGTGGCATGCGGGGCATCACGGCGTGGCATTCGGGGTGACGGTGACGGAGGAATACGTGCCCCTCATGCTGGACCAAGGACACCCTCGCGAGAGCAGGCAAGGCTCGCTCCTCGGCCCAAGCTGGGGGGACGAGGCAGTGGAAGCTGAGCCCTTCCAGGAGCCCAGAGACGAACCCGCTGGCCACATTGGAGGCAACGACTATCGGGCACCGCTAACTCTTCAGGGGCAGGTATATGCTAACCATGGATCTCAGGAGGTGCAGGTCGCCGCGGCAAGCAGCTGCCCCGTCCCTACAGTCTCCTGCCCCTCGGGAGGAGGGCGCAGGGGGCTGCAGGAGAGGGGCCGGGATCCTACATCACCACTGCGGTGTTCGGAGCAAGGCGTTCTCAGGAGGTAGGCCCTCTGCTGGGGAGGTGCCTCAGGGCCTGCCCCTGGCAGAGGACCCGTGGTCGTCGGGGGAACCGCTGGCGACCGCTCTACCCCATCGGGCGGCGTCCTGGGTTCCGGTCGTTGCTGATGGCACTAGAGTGTGGCGCAAGGCGGGGCCCTCGTCTGGTGATATGAAGCAAGGCCAGTACCTGTGAAGAAGGCCCAGTGCCTGTGAAGCTCGCTGCCCCGTGACACTCTCACGTAATAATGAGTGGGGTTGTACACGCCCCGGAGTCTCAGGGGTGTCGGCATCAGGCCCTGGGGCTCCCTCCCACGCCCAGTGGACAGCACTTAGCTCCGCGCTGGTGAGAAGACGTCCAAGACTAGATTAGGTGCCGGACGCGGCTTTTTGTCTGCTTTTCGTTGCCTTTCCCCTTGGCTGTTGCTTTCCCCCGCTGGATTTAAGTTGGATTCGAATTTGAGATTTGCGTGTGTTCGGGGAAGGGATGCTTATTCTCGCTTGAGCCGTTTCTCGCACTCTAGTTACCACTTCGTCACAGCTGCCTCCCCTCGCGAGCCCCTCGCGAGTCGGGTCAGGCCTGGCTCGTGCGCAACCCAAACTGCCGCTGTTGCTCCCTCTCGGGAGGATTTTCGGGTGCCTGCGGAGGTTGTCCTGTTTAAAAAGGCCCAGAGCCTGTGAAGCAAGGCGAGTGCCTGTGAAGCTCTTGCGTTTAAGAAAAGGCCCAGAGCCTGTGAAGCAAGGCGAGTGCCTGTGAAGCTGTCGCGTTCTGGAAAAGGCCCGGAGCCTATGAAGCAAGGCGAGTGCCTGTGAAGCCCTCGTGTTCTGAAAAGGCCCAGAGCCTGTGAAGCAAGGCGAGTGCCTGTGAAGTCATTGCGTTAGGAAAAGGCCCGGAGCCTGTGAAGCAAGGCGAGTGCCTGTGAAGTCATTGCATTAGGAAAAGGCCCGGAGCCTGTGAAGCAAGGCGAGTGCCTGTGAAGTCATTGCGTTACGAAAAGGCCCGGAGCCTGTGAAGCAAGGCGAGTGCCTGTGAAGTCATTGCGTTAGGAAAAGGCCCGGAGCCTGTGAAGCAAGGCGAGTGCCTGTGAAGACATTGCGTTAGGAAAAAGGCCTGGAGCCTGTGAAGAAGGCGAATGCCTATGAAGTCATTACGCTCAGGAGAAGGCCCAGAGCCTGTGAAGAAGTCCAACGCCTGTGAAGTTTTTCATCAGCAACGATCTCACATCCTGAGGACCCAACTAGAGAGCACCCAAGGCATCGCGCCCTCCTGCAGGCCGCCTCGGGGCCAGCGTTGGGCAAAGGTAAACCAGCCCACCGTCAGGCACGCGCGCAATTTGACTACTACTGATATGATGGAACAAGTTCTTATATGAGGGGCTTCCCCTCCCAAAATGCTCTCACGACCATCAGGCCAAACACCTGAGTTCTATCTATGCAGGGTAAAAGACAGGAGAAGTACATGGTTAGTCTGACAAATCCCCCAACGCATCCTCGGGGGCGCCTCCCGAGCTGTCGCTGGCACCACTGAATTCGCCCTCGTTGTCTGTGCCACCACCAGCGGCATCGGGGCCATCCACCACACCGCCTTCGTCGGCAGCCACGACCACGTCGTCGTCATCCGAAGTGAAGGCTCGGACGAGAGCATCCATGTTGTTCTCCACCCAATCCGCCAGGTCGCCTCGGACGGCCTGGGGAACTGGGGCGATGGCGGCGTCAAAGTCAAAGTGGGGATCCATGTTCCGGAGATGGCTGAAGACACGGGAAAAGGCGCGCCCGAGCAGGGCGCGGCTCCTCTCCTCCACCAACCTGTCGGCCCTGACCGACCGAGCCTCCAGCTGCGTTACCACAGCAGTGAAGAACTGCAGGTTGCCGGCATAGTTAATCGTGTGCGGCTCGCCGACGGCTGCCTCACAGATGTTGCCCAAGGCTGTGTTAGCCCTCACCCTGAGCGTGGTGAGCATGGGGCTGTGCGCGTGCTCCAGGACTCGCTGCTGGCGTATTTCGTCGGTGTTCTGACGCTCAACGGCTTCAGCCTCTTCCACCCGCTGGCGAAGACGGAGCACCTCGGCCTGGGAGGCGGCCAGCTCCTTTTGCGCTGCCTCAAGGGCGGCCCGGGAGGCGTCGACCAGCCGCGTCGCCTCATCCCGTTGGGCCCTCAGGGCTGCGGTTCTTCCCTCGGCTTCGACCCGGATCATCCCCAGCTTCCCCTCGAACTCATGCTCGAGGCCTTGGCGCGCCGTCGCCACCCGATGACAAACCTCCTCCAGGACACGCGCTTCCCGCGCAGCGACATCGTCTTCCGCCTGCGTCACTAGGCGCTCCCTCGTCTCTAGCCGCTCGTACTCGCGAGTGCGTTCAGCGGCTTCCAGCGTCAATGCTTCTTCGTGCCTCTAGAGCTCGGCTGGGTCGCCAGAGGCGACCCGCATCGATGCAAGGGCCAGCTCGCGCAGCTCCACTTGCTCCTCCAGTAAGTGGCACTGGGCCAGGTGCTCGCGAGCCCGCTCCTTCGCTGCCTCTCGCCATCGGTCAGCTCTTCGGGCCTCCTCGGTGGCCTGGGATCGGGCCACTCGAGACGCCTCCAGTGACGCCTTCGCCTCTTCATCGTCAAGATCGCGCTGATGACGCGCGAGGGCAATGGCAGCCTCCAGCTCGCGCCTCCCTGCGGCCAGGCGCATGCCTTTGGCCTCCAGGCGCGCGTCTTTGTCGGCAAGCTCCTCCCCAAGCAAGTCCACCGCGTAGGTCGCTCGGGCCAGCCCGTCTCCTGATGAAGGGCACAGGAGGCGCCTCAACCAGTCACAGTCCCCGACCAGACAAGAAGCCCACGGCAGACTGGCTATTCCCTGAGAGGGCCCGTGAAGGAAAATCACGGGGAATGAAGGGCCGTGGTGCACCTCGGGACGGTCTACCCCTTCAGACGCCCTCACCACAAGGGTAGAGCTGCTCGGAGTATTTGAGGACGACAGAGGAGACGAAGCCAAGGGAGGCGGCACCTCGGCGACTTCCACGAGCTCAGTCGGAAGGGGCCTGCGGAGCAAGGATCAGCGGAAGCAACAAGAGGATCAGGAGCCAGAGAGAAAGAGAACTTACTCGTCAGTGGCGAAGTACTTCCTGCGCTTCAGCGCGCGACAAGGGAAGTCGTCACCCAGGGCCTCCCTTTTCCTCCGGAGGGCCTCAAAGTCCACACGGAAGCGGCCCAAGAGAAGAGCGCAAGGGTCAACCTGTCGCGAGGACGGAGCATCAGAGCGGTCCGCGTCAGGGGCGCCTACCTGGCGCGTGTCATCCATCACCTCGCCAGAAGACGCGGCTGGGGCCTCCAAGGCCTCAGCCCCGGGCGCCGGGAGCGGCTGCTTGCCACCTTCAGCCGTAGTGGCACGGGCCTCAGGAGTTGTCCCCTCGCGAGCGTCACCTGGCGCTGCCATCTCATCAGGAGCCCCCTCGGCCTCCGGCGCCTCCTGCCTCCCTGCTCCGCCACTTGAGGAGGAGCCGCCTTGGCCGGTTGGAAGGGCAGTCACCACCATTGGGTTCTCGCGAGGTCCCTGGAAGCTGGCTGGGCGCAGTCCCCATTCATCAAAGACAGGCATCTGGTTCACGAAGTCGTCCCTGCTCTGGCAGAGATACAGCAAGGCCCCTCCCTGTCGGACGTTGCCGGGGTTGAGGTCCCCGGCCAAGGTCAAGAGCATCGACTTCAGCATCGCGGGAGCCAGGTCCTCCTCCTGGAGACTCATGTTATCCCCGCGCCCACGAAAGGCCCACATCCGGCGAGAGTGGCACTGCAGGGGAGCAACGCGGCACAACAGAAACTCCTTCACCACTTTGGGCGCTGTCACGCTGAGCTTCCTCAAGAGCGTGAAGCGGGTCCAGACAAAGACGAGCCGGGGGCTCTTGAGCGTCTCCTGGCCCCAACCTGAATTGGGGACAGCAGGCGAGGTCGGCTCCGATAGCAGGGGCTGGGCACCCCTGCGTCCACATACAACCACCGCTCGCGGAACCCAACCGCGGGCTGGGGGAGTTTGAAGTCAATTCCAGAGGCCTCGGTCTCACGCTCGGCAGCAAAGCTCACGCATGCCCAGCGTTGGGAAGGGTCGACAAGACGCAGTGAGAAGAAGTGGCGCAGCAAGGCAACCGAAGGAGGGATGCCCACCATGGCTTCGCAAACGAAGGCGAAGACCGAAAGGAGGGTGATGGACTCAGGACTTAGATGCATCAAGTGGATCTGATAATGGGAGAGCACGACATTGAAGAAATCGGAGAAGGGGGGAACCAAACCCGCCCACAAGGCGTCGGTGAAACATGGGACCTCGGTTGCTATCCTATTGATGGAGAAGTGGGACGCGGGCCAGGCCGTCGTCCTCCCGCACTCATTGAAGACGGTGGCCAGGGCCAAGCTGTCCCTGCCCAGGCACTCTTGATTGAGTACGGTCGACTGGCCGACGGCGGGGGCCACCGATGGTGGCGCACAAGACGGAGGCGTGGATTTCTCCCCTCTCTCCTTCATCGTCGGAGTCATGGCGATGGGAAGGAGGGGGAGGATTTGAGATTGGATCGGAGGCGGGAGCAGGCGTTCGAAGGAAGGAAGAACGGGAGACGCTCGAGCAACAAGAAGGGGAGTGGCTGTGTGCAACCACAAGTCCGCCTGACAGGGCGCAGAATAAGGGGGCGTGGGGGGAACAATGCCGCCCACGTCCCATCAACCGCCACGCGGCGCCCAAGGCCGCAGGCTGTTAGGGCCCATGGCGCTTCACCCTTGCCCTTTCGCCTCTCGACACGGCCAAGTCCATGCGCGCCTTGGGCCCAGGGGCTATTGTCGGCGTTCTGGGAACGGGGGTCCCCAGACTTGCCTGCCTGCGGCCTGCGGCGTGGCTCAAAGGAGGCCTAGCATGGCCCATCTTCATCAACACAAGGATCAAGACCCTCGCGAGGGGCCAAGCCTAGCAGGGCGGACGATACGGCGCATCCTCAGGCGCAGCCTCCTCAGGCTGGCTCGCGAGGAGGCGGAGATATCAAGGCGGGGTACCTCACGAGGTGCCCATGACACAAGCCATGACGACTCAGGGCGCCAGGCGGGCGCCAGCGCGCGCAGCGTCCTTCTTTCCTCTTTGGTGCAAAGGGGGCAAGCGTAGCCGCGGAGTACCGAGGCATCAGGCAAAGGTTGCCATTTCGGTGCAACGAGACCAGGACCAAGCGGACTACGAGACGGAGGTCACCATGGAGCCCAGCACGGCGTCACCGCAGAGCCTTTGGCAGGCGAAGACCAACTTTAGTCAGGATAAGTGTACTAGATGTTCCCCTTCGAATTGGCCAATTGTTGGCGCCCTTCCCGCTCAATATATGGGAAGAGGCCCAGGGCCTTTGCCTATAAATAGGACCAGCCACCCACATAGCAAGGGGTCGGTTCATCCGGTTCGCAATCAGAGAGAGAGAGAAGGGCGACTGAGCTCCTCCTAGCAGTTCATCTCCCCAGCCAAGAACAGACCCTCGCGAGGTTGTTCTTCCTTGTATTGTTAATCACCATCAGCCCCAGGAGGCAATCCACCAACCACACACTGGAGTAGGGTATTACACCACAACAGTGGCCCGAACCAGTATAAATCTTGTGTCCTTTGTGCAGTTCTTTTAGTAGTTTAGATCCTTGCGAGATGGGGAGGTAGAGGGCGTAATCTCCGCGCGCACCCCAGTGTTCGAACCTTAAGGGTCTGCCGGAACCCATGAATCCGACAAATTCCATCGATTATTTTTGGAGGTTTTGAATTTCCTCTTCCTACTGCAAGAAGAAATATGATATTCTTATTGTTGGGGATGTGCATATCCCCGTTGAGGTAACCTAGTGTTATTCGAAAATTCTCCGGTTCCATGTTACTCAGAATGAGTTTGTTAACAAAACTTGATCAACCTTGTTAGTGGATTCCTTTTGATGAGCATGGGATGGATGAATTTAGAAAACACAACTCTTTGTACCCTCTTTTTCTTTCTGTTATTTATATTAAATAAAGCAAAAATAGTAATTTATGTCTGTTTTCTGAATTATCCGTGCAATCTAAAAAATACCCCGAAAATAAAAGTTCTCCAAATGCCCTGAAAATTAAATATGATTTTTTGGAATATTTGAGAATATCTGGCACTAAGAACACAACAGGGGAGCAAGCACCTGGCCACGAGGGTCCACGATGCGCCCACCCCCCCTGGGCGTGCCCCCTGCCTCGTGGGCCCACGGTGGCTCCCCTCCACTTATTCCTGCACCCACACACTTCTTCTTCCTCCCAAAAAAATCACCATCCAGCTCAAGCACGAGTTCTAGCTCATTTTGCTGCGATTTTCGATATCCTTGCTCAAAGCACCTCTCACAAAACTGCTTTGGGGATTGTTCCTTGGTATGTGACTCCTCCATTGGTCCAATTAGTTTTTGTTCTAGTGCTTTATTCATTGCAAATTTGTGATGCCTAGGTGACCATGTTCTTGAGCTTGCATGTCAAATTTATATGGTTCCAAGTAGTTCTAATGCATGATATAGGCTCTATGCACTTGTAGGAGTAGTAGCTACCAATTTTGTTGAGTCTGGTTTACTTTTATTTGAAGTTACTAAAAATTTCAGAATTTTTCAGAAAATAATGAAGAGATTTTTGAGGGGCTCATCGAGCCAAAGCTCGAAGGAAAAGCAAAATGAAGAAGCAGAGAGGCCCAAATATAATTTGCCTTGCACCGCGGAGGTTCGGCCGTGTGAATGGCCTTCCGATGATTTCTTGAGAGCAGTCGGGATTTATGATGATTTTTATGAATTGGCTAAGAATGCAGGCCTCACCGACTTCCTCCGCGACAAACGCGGATAGTATCTCTTACTCACCAATACTTTTGTGCAAAACGTCTACTATTATCCTAGGGAATCACCTCCTTCAGTAGAGTTTCATTTATATGATGTGGTTAAG
The DNA here is from genome assembly GCA_034509565.1 of Triticum monococcum. Lineage (NCBI taxonomy): Eukaryota > Viridiplantae > Streptophyta > Magnoliopsida > Poales > Poaceae > Triticum > Triticum monococcum. Next base: position 106,990,867 of record CM067844.1, read on the forward strand.
AAGATGTCACTAGATGAATATTGCAGGGTTTGCAAAATACCTTTCGTGGGTAGCTTAGAGGAACCACATCATAGAGATGTGGACAGGTTTATTGACACTATCACCGTAGGGGAAACTAGGAAAGTTTCCGATGCAAGAATCACTAGCATACATTTTCCTGTTTTACGCTACTTTGCAATATTTGCTAGTCGTTGCTTAATTGGTCACGGAAACTATGGAAACCTTAGTGTTCCTGATATTATTATTTTGTTCCATGGTTTATTTCGTGACGACTATGTTAGTATGGGCGGTATTATTGCCAAACGGTTAACTCTGAACCATACAAAGGGCCCCATCTTTGGAGGTGTCTATGCTTCACGCCTTGCTGCATACTATAACATACCTATTAGGCACTACGAAAAGGAAGAAAAATTGCTGCCTACTATTTATTTAGATTATAAGAGTATGGTGGCACATGATTTTATTGTTAAGAATAGGCAAAATGAGCTTAAATACAAATTGTTCTTTGATAAACATCATCCTGAGACTATTACCCTGCCTGCTCCTTCCTTATTTGATTTATCTGCAGGCAAGTACCTTATTCCATTGGAGGCCATTCACACCTACTGGAACCCTACATCAGCTGCAGAGCCAGAGCCGGAACCACAATTTGAGCCTCCACGACAGTCTGGTTACCAGTGGGATCCGGAGGCAATTGTCAGCTAGTGGCAATCTGACTATGCATCTCAGTACGACCCCAACTACAACTTTGGATATCCGCCAGGCCATCCATGGCAATAAACCAACTTAGGCCAAAAGCCTAAGCTTGGGGGAGTACGTATTTCTGAACGACATTACATTCATGTTCACACACTCATTGCTAGTTGTCGGTGCTCATACTTTTTCATTGTATCATCCATACTAGTTTATTTCCTTTTATGCTTTCTTCTTGTGTGTTTGATAAACCTTAAGAAAAACCAAAAAAATAGTTGTAGCTTTTAGCTAGATTTAATTTCTATGCTTGTAGTAGTAATTAAAAAGAAAACCCAAAAAGATTTATTGTTCTTCTTTTGCTTGTTGGGAGCTTTCTCGTGTAAATAGTTTTATTTCTTTTCTTTTCTTTGGGGGTCGATAGGAGAAGACCATAATTAAACTGTTAAAGTGGCTCTTATATGCATTATTGTTGATCTGACAAAAGAGCCCATATTGCCTTGTCTTCTCCTGTTTATTGAATGCTTGTATATTCCAGCTTAGTCCAATGCACCTGCACTGTTATTATTATTCACATCATTCGGTCATGCAACTGAAAGGCAATTATGACGATATATGATGGACTTATTGAGATGAGAAAAGCTGGTATGAACTCGACCTCTCTTGTTTTTGTAAATATGATTAGTTCATCGTTCCTGATTCAACCTATTATGAATAAACATGTTTGCAATGACAATTAGAGATTATAGTTTCTTATGTCATGCTTAATTATCTAGGAGCTTATAATGATTTACCTTGTGTGCCAACATGCTATTAAAATGGTTGTGATGTGGTATGATAGGGTGGTATCCTCTTTTGAACGGTTCGAGTGGCTTGACTTGGCACATGTTCACGCATGTAGTTGAAACAAAATCAACATAGCCTCTATGATATTTATGTTCATAGTGCATTATATCCTACTCATGCTTGCATTCGGTGTTGATTAATTTTAATGCATGTTCATGACTGTTGTCGCTCTCTAGCTGGTCGCTTCCCAGTCTTTTTCTAGCCTTCACCTGTACTAAGCGGGAATATTGCTTGTGCATCCAATCCCATAAACCCCAAAGTTGTTCCATATGAGTCCACCATACCTACCTATATAGGGTATCTACCTGCCGTTCCAAGTAAATTTGTATGTGCCAAACTCTAAACCTTCAAATAAACATTCTGTTTTGTATGCTCGAATAGATCATGTATCAACTAGGGTTGTTCATATCTTCCATGTTAGGCGGGTTATTCTCAAGAGGAGTGCACTCCGCTCCTCACTCACGAAAAAATGGCTGGTCACCGGGATGCCCAGTCCCATGCTTTATGCAAATCAAATCAAAATAATTGCAGACAAATCTGTTTTGGATTGATGCTTGTTGGTGGAGGGGAGTATAAACTTTACCATTCTGTTTGGGAACCGCCTATAATGTGTGTAGCATGGAAGATATCGCCATCTCTTGGTTGTTATGTTGACAATGAAAGTATACCGCTCAAAATATTATTTATCTCTATTTCAAAACCGAGCTCTGGCACCTCTACAAATCCCTGCTTCCCTCTGCGAAGGGCCTATCTATTTACTTTTATGTTGAGTCATCATCCTCTTATTAAAGAGCACCAGTTGGAGAGAGCACCGCTGTCATTTGCATTCATTACTGTTAGTTTACATTGAGTATGACTTGACTGGATCTCTTTTACCATGAATTACAATGTCTAGTCAGTCCTTGATCTTTAAAGGTGCTCTGTATTTATGTTTTGCGATCTCAAAAAGGGCTAGCGAGATACCATCTTGTTATATCATATTATGATTGTTTTGAGAAAGTGTTGTCATCCGAGATTTATTATTATTGCTCGCTAGCTGATTATGCCATTGATATGAGTAAACATGAGACCTAAGAGTTATTGTGAATATGGTTAGTTCATAATCTTTGCTGAAAACTTGAATGTTGGCTTTACATATTTACAACAACAACAGCAAACAGAGTTTGTAGAAGTTTTTCTTTATCACTTTCAGTTCGTCAACTGAATTGCTTGAGGACAAGCAAAGGTTTAAGCTTTGGGGAGTTGATACGTCTCTATCGTATCTATTTTCCCAAACACTTTTGCCCTTGTTTTGGACTCTAACTTGCATGATTTGAATGGAACTAATCCGGACTGACGTTGTTTTCAGCAGAATTGCCATGGTGTTATTTATGTGCAGAAACAAAAGTTCTCGGAATGACCTGAAACTCCACGGAGATTATTTTTGGAAATAATAAAAAATATTGGCAAAGAATCAAGGCCAGGGGGACCACACCCTAGCCACGAGGGTGGGGGCGCGCCTGCCCCCCTGGGCGCGCCCCCTGCCTCGTGGACCCCCTGGAGCTCCACCAACCTCAACTCCAACTCCATATATTCGTGTTCGGGGAGAAAAAATAAAGGAGAAGGATTCATCACGTTTTACGATACGAAGCCGCTGCCAAACCCTAAACTCTCTCGGGAGGGCTGATCTGGAGTCCGTTCGGGGCTCCGGAGAGGGGAATCCGTCGCCGTCGTCATCATCAACCATCCTCCATCACCAATTTCATGATGCTCACCGCCGTGCGTGAGTAATTCCATCGTAGGCTTGCTGGACAGTGATGGGTTGGATGAGATTTATCATGTAATCGAGTTAGTTCTGTTAGGGTTTGATCCCTAGTATCCACTATGCTCTGAGATTGATGTTGCTATTACTTTGCTATGCTTAATGCTTGTCACTAGGGCCCGAGTGCCATGATTTCAGATCTGGACCTATTATGTTTTCATGAATATATATGATTTCTTGATCCTATCTTGCAAGTCTATAGTCACCTACTATGTGTTATGATCCGGCAACCCCGAAGTGACAATAATCGGGACCACTCCCGGTGATGACCGTAGTTTGAGGAGTTCATGTGTTCACTATGTGTTAATGCTTTGGTCCGGTACTCTATTAAAAGGAGGCCTTAATATCCCTTAGTTTCCGTTAGGACCCTGCTGCCACGGGAGGGTAGGACAAAAGATGTCATGCAAGTTCTTTTCCATAAGCACGTATGACTATATTCGGAATAGATGCCTACATTACATTGATGAATTGGAGCTAGTTCTGTGTCACCCTATGTTATGACTGTTACATGATGAACCACATCCGGCATAATTCTCCAACACCACTCCAATGCCTACGAGCTTTCCATATATTGTTCTTCGCTTATTTACTTTTTCGTTGCTATTGTTATCATCACTACAAAATACCAAAAATATTACTTTTGCTACCGTTACCTTTTTCTACCGTTACCACTACTATCATATTACTTTGCTACTAAACACTTTGCTGCAGATATTAAGTTTCCAGGTGTGGTTGAATTGACAACTCAGCTGCTAATACTTGAGAATATTCTTTGGCTCCCCTTGTGTCGAATCAATAAATTTGGGTTGAATACTCTACCCTCGAAAACTATTGCGATCCCCTATACCTGTGGGTTATCAAGGTACACAACGCCTAATAACACCATCTACTCCTTCTTTAAAGATGTGGGTCATCCCAAAAGTAATGTCTTAAATCATAGAAAAACGTTTTCTTTTGCTGGTATGTGAAACTAGGTGGTATAAATTTAGCAACAATGTAATTAGCATAATCAACATACCATGGAGCAGTATGAGAAGCATTTATGACATTGAATTGTTCATCATGAAAGCTATCATCAATATGTAGTGGGTCATCAAGAACATTTTCTAACCTAGACAAGTTATCTGCAACGGGGTTCTCAGCTCCCTTTCTATCAATAATATGCAAATAAAATTCTTGTAGCAAGAGAACCATCTAATAAGTCTAGGTTTAGCATCTTTCTTTTCCATAAGATATTTAATAGCAGCATGATTAGTGTGAATAGTTACTTTAGAATCAACGATATAAGATCTAAACTTATCACAAGCAAATACAACTGCTAAAAATTCTTTTTCAGTAGTGGCATAATTTCTCTGGGCATTGTCTAGAGTTTTACTAGCATATTGAATAACATTTAATTTATTATCAACTCTTTGCCCTAGAACAGCACCTACACCATAATCGCTAGCATCACACATAATTTCAAAAGGTAAATTCCAATCAGGTGGCTGAATGATAGGTGCAGAGATTAATGCTTTCTTAAGTATTTCAAATGCTTCTACAAAATCATCATCAAAGACGAATGTTATATCTTTTTGTAATAAATTAGTCAGAGGCCGAGAAATTTTTGAGAAGTCCTTAATGAACCTCCTATAAAAGCCGGCATGGCCAAGGAAACTTCTTATACCTTTGATGTCCTTGGGACACGACATTTTTTCAATAGCATCAACTTTAGCTTTATCAACTTCAATGCCCCTTTCAGAAATTTTATGCCCCAAGACAATACCTTCATTGACCATTAAGTGGCACTTCTCCCAATTCAACACAAGGTTAGTTTCTTCACATCTCTGCAAAACTCGATCAAGGTTCCTTAAGCAATCATCAAAAGAGGATCCATAGATGGAGAAATCGTCCATGAAAACCTCACAAATATTTTCACAAAAATCAGAGAATATAGCCATCATGCATCTTTGAAAGGTAGCAGGTGCATTACATAAACCAAAAGGCATACGTCTATAAGCAAAAGTACCGAAAGGGCAAGTAAAAGTGGTCTTTGATTGATCATCAGCTGACACAGGTATTTGAGAGAAACCAGAATAACCATCTAGAAAGCAAAAATGTGTATGTTTGGATAATCTTTCTAGCATTTGATCAATGAAAGGTAACGGGTAATGATCTTTTTAGTAGCCTTATTTAATTTGCGGAAATCAATTACCATCCTATAACCTATAATAATTCTTTGCGGAATCAATTCATCTTTATCATTAGGAACGACAGTAATACCTCCCTTCTTAGGAACACAATGGACAGGACTTACCCACTGACTATCAGCAACGGGATAAATTATACCTACCTTAAGGAGCTTTAGTATTTCTTTTCTTACCACTTCTTTCATCTTAGGATTCAGCCGTCATTGGTGATCAATAACTGGTTTGGCATCTTTCTCCAAATTTATTTTGTGTTGACATAGAGTGGGACTAATGCCCTTAAGATCATCAAGAGTATATCCAATAGCAGCACAGTGCTTCTTCAGAGTTTTCAATAATTTTTCTTCCTCCTTCTTTGAAAGGTTAGCACTAATAATGACAGGATATATCTTATTTTCATCAAGATAAGCATATTTAAGAGTATCAGGCAGTGGTTTAAGCTCAAACATAGGATCACCCTTGGGTGGAGGAGGATCTCCTAAGATTTCAACAGGCAAGTTGTGTTTCAGAATAGGTCCCTATTTAAAGAACACTTCATCTATTTCCCTTCTTTCATTCATAAACATATCATTTTCATGGTCTAGCAAATATTGTTCTAAAGGATCACTAGGAGGTACAGCAATAGAAGCAAGACCAATAATTTCATCTTTACTAGGAAGTTCCTCTTCACGGCGTTGTCTACAAAATTTAGAGAAGTTGAACTTATGGGACATATCACCTAAACCAATAGTAACAACATCCTTTTTGCAGTCTATCCTAGCATTAACAGTGTTTAAGAAGGGTCTACCAAATAAAATGGGACAAAATCTATATTGTGGGGAACCAAGAACAAGAAAATCAGCAGGATATTTAGTTTTCCCGCACAAGACTTCAACATCTCTAACAATCCCAATTGGTGAAATAGTATCTCTATTGGCAAGTTTAATTGTGACATCAATATCTTCTAACTCAATAGGTGCAATATCATGCATAATTTCTTTGTATAATTCAATAGGTATTGCACTAGCACTAGCACCCATATCACACAAGCCATGATAACAATGATCTCCTATTTTAACAGAAATAACAGGCATGCCTACCACAGGTCTATGTTTATCTTTGGGACAAGGTTTAGCAATTCTAGCAGTTTCATCACAGAAATAAATAACATGCCCACAATATTATCAGCCAAGAGATCCTTGAAAATAGCAATATTAGGTTCAACTTTAACTTGCTTAGGAGGTGTATAGTTCTAATATTGCTTTTATGAACCACAGTTGAAGCTTTAGAATGATCTTTTATCCTAACAGGAAAAGGTGGTTTCTCAACATAAGCAGTAGGAACAATAGGATCATTATAAGTGATAGTCTTTTCTTCAACTTTAATAGGTGCAGCTACTTTTACTTCTATGGGAGGATGATATTTAAACCACTTCTCCTTAGGGAGGTCAACATGAGCAGCAAAAGATTCATAGAAAGAAGCTACTATCTCAGAGTCAAGTCCATATTTAGTGCTAAATTTATGGAAAACATCGGTATCCATAAAAGATTTAACACAATCAAACTTAGGTGTCATACCTGACTCCTTACCTTCGTCAAGATCCCAATCTTCAGAGTTGCATTTAATTCTTTCTAATAAATCCCATTTGAATTCAACGGTCTTCATCATAAAAGAGCCAGCACAAGAAGTATCGAGCATGGTGCGATTGTTATCAGAAAGCCGAGCATAATTTTTTTGGATAATCATTTCTCTTGAGAGCTCATGATTGGGCATGAATATAACAATGATTTAAGCCTCCCCCAAGCTTGAGCGATGCTTTCTCCTTCGCGAGGCCAAAAATTATATATATAATTACGATCACGATGAACAAGATGCATAGGATAAAACTTTTGATGAAATTCCAATTCCAATCGTTTGTAGTTCCATGATCCCATATCATCACATAGCCTATACCATGTCAATGCATCTCCCTTCAAAGATAAAGGGAAGACCTTCTTCTTGATAACATCATCGGGCATACCTGTAAGCTTAAATAATCCACAAACTTCATCCACATATATTAGGTGCTCATCAGGATGTAATGTTCCATCTCCTGCAAAAGGATTAGCTAGCAGTTTTTCTATCATACCCGAAGGAATTTCAAAGTAGACATTTTCATTTTCAGTAGGTTCAGTAGGTTGAGTTGGTTGAGGAGCAACCCTTTGCTCTACTGGTCGAGGTAAAGATACCCCGAACAAGCCCCTCAAAGGATTACTTTCCATAGTAACAAGTGACAGTAAATTTCAGCACACTATATAAATTTTTCCTTACCAAATTCCACCTACCAAAGGCGCTTCACTCCCCGGCAACGTAGCCAGAAAAGAGTCTTGATAACCCACAAGTATAGGGGATCTATCGTAGTCCTTTCGATAAGTAAGAGTGTCGAACCCAACGAGGAGCAGAAGGAAATGATAAGCGGTTTTCAACAAGGTATTCTCTGCAAGCACTGAAATTATAGGTAATAGATAGTTTTGTGATAAGATAATTTGTAACGAGCAACAAGTAACAAAAGTAAATAAAGTGCGGCAAGGTGGCCCAATCCTTTTTGTAGCAAAGGACAAGCCTGGACAAACTCTTATATAGAAGAAAGCGCTCCCGAGGACACATGGGAACTATTGTCAAGCTAGTTTTCATCACGTTCATATGATTCACGTTCGGTACTTTGATAATTTGATATGTGGGTGGACCGGTGCTTGGGTGTTGTCCTTACTTGGACAAGCATCCCACTTATGATTAACTCCTATTGCAAGCATCCGCACCTACAAAAGAAGTATTAAGATAAACCTAACCATAGCATGAAACATATGGATCCAAATCAGCCCCTTACGAAGCAACGCATAAACTAGGGTTTAAGCTTCTGTCACTCTAGCAACCCATCATCTACTTATTACTTCGCAATGCCTTCCTCTAGGCCCAAATAATGGTGAAGTGTCATGTAGCCGACGTTCACATAACACCACTAGAGGAGAGACTGAAGGAAATATGCCCTAGAGGCAATAATAAAGTTATTATTTATTTCCTTATATCATGATAAATGTTTATTATTCATGCTAGAATTGTATTAACCGGAAACATAATACATGTGTGAATACATAGACAAACAGAGTGTCACTAGTATGCCTCTACTTGACTAGCTCGTTAATCAAAGATGGTTATGTTTCCTAACCATGAACAAAGAGTTGTTATTTGATTAACGAGGTCACATCATTAGTTGAATGATCTGATTGACATGACCCATTCCATTAGCTTAGCACCCGATCGTTTAGTATGTTGCTATTGCTTTCTTCATGAATTATACAAGTTCCTATGACTATGAGATTATGCAACTCCCGTTTGCCGGAGGAACACTTTGGGTGCTACCAAACGTCACAACATAACTGGGTGATTATAAAGGAGTACTACAGGTGTTTCCAATGGTAGATGTTGGGTTGGCATATTTCGAGAATAGGATTTGTCACTCCGACTATCGGAGAGGTATCTTTGGGCCCTCTCGGTAATGCACATCACTTAAGCCTTGCAAGCATTGCAACTAATAAGTTAGTTGCGGGATGATGTATTACGGAACGAGTAAAGAGACTTGCCGGTAACGAGATTGAACTAGGTATTGGATACCGACGATCGAATCTCGGGCAAGTAACATACCGATGACAAAGGGAACAACGTATGTTGTTATGCGGTCTGACCGATAAAGATCTTCGTAGAATATGTAGGAGCCAATATGGGCATCCAGGTCCCACTATTGGTTATTGACCGGAGACGTGTCTCGGTCATGTCTACATTGTTCTCGAACCGTAGGGTCCGCATGCTTAACGTTACGATGACAGTTATTATGAGTTTATGCATTTTGATGTACCGAAGGTTGTTTGGAGTCCCGGATGTGATCACGGAGATGACGAGGAGTCTCGAAATGGTCGAGACATAAAGATTGATATATTGGAAGCCTATATTTGGATATCGGAAGTGTTCCGAGTGAAATCGGGATTTTACCGGATTACCGGGAGGTTACCGGAACCCCCCGGGAGCCATATGGGCCTTCATGGGCCTTAGTGGAAAGGAGAAAAGGGGCAGCCCATAGGTGGCCGCGCGCCCCCCTTCCCTTAGTCATATTAGGACTAGGATAAGGGCCCCCCCTCTCTCTCTTTCCCCCCTTGGGAATCCTAGTTGGAATAGGATTGGAGGGGGGAGTCCTACTCCCGGTAGGAGTAGGACTCCTCCTGTGCCCTCTCCCTGGCCGGCGCACCCCTCCCCCTTGGCTCCTTTATATACAGGGGCAGGGGGCACCTCTAGACACACAAGTTGATCCTTGGTGATCGTTCCTTAGCCGTGTGCGGTGCCCCCTGCCACCAAATTCCACCTCGATCATATTGTTGCAGTACTTAGGCGAAGCCCTGCATCGGTAGTACATCAAGATCGTCACCACGCCGTCGTGCTGACGGAACTCTTCCTCGACGCTTTGCTGGATCGGGGCCCGAGGATCGTCATCGAGCTGAACGTGTGCTAAGAACTCGGAGGTGCCGGAGTAACGGTGCTTGGATCGGTCGGATCGGGAAGACGTACGACTACTTCCTCTACGTTGTGTGATCGCTTCCGCAGTCGGTCTGCGTTGGTACGTAGACAACACTCTCCCCTCTCGTTGCTATGCATCACCATGATCTTGCGTGTGCGTAGGAATTTTTTTGAAATTACTACGTTCCCCAACAGTGGCATCCGAGCCTAGGTTTTATGGTTTGATGTTATTTGCACAAGTAGAACACAAGTGAGTTGTGGGCGATACAAGTCATACTGCCTACCAGCATGTCATACTTTGGTTCGGCGGTATTGTTGGACGAGACGACCCGGACCAACATTACGCGTACGCTTACGCGAGACCGGTTCCCTCGACGTGCTTTGCACATAGATGGCTTGCGGGCGACTGTCTCTCCAACTTTAGTTGAATCAAGTGTGGCTACGCCCGGTCCTTGAGAAGGTTAAAACGGAGTCTATTTGACAAACTATCGTTGTGGTTTTGATGCGTAGGTGAGATGAGTTCTTGCTTAAGCCCGTAGCAGCCACGTAAAACTTGCAACAACAAAGTAGAGGACGTCTAACTTGTTTTTGCAGGGCATGTTGTGATGTGATATGGTCAAGGCATGATGCTAAATTTTATTGTATGAGATGATCATGTTTTGTAACCAAGTTATCGGCAACTGGCAGGAGCCATATGGTTGTCGCTTTATTGTATGCAATGCAATCGCGATGTAATGCTTTACTTTATTACTAAGCGGTAGTGATAGTCGTGGAAGCATAAGATTGGCGAGACGACAATGATGCTACGATGGAGATCAAGGTGTCGCGCCGGTGACGATGGTGATCATGACGGTGCTTCGGAGATGGAGATCACAAGCACAAGATGATGATGGCCATATCATATCACTTATATTGATTGCATGTGATGTTTATCCTTTTATGCATCTTATCTTGCTTTGATTGACGGTAGCATTATAAGATGATCTCTTGCTAAATTATCAAGAAGTGTTCTCCCTGAGTATGCACCGTTGCCAAAGTTCGTCGTGCCCAGACACCACGTGATGATCGGGTGTGATAAGCTCTACGTCCATCTACAACGGGTGCAAGCCAGTTTTGCACACGCAGAATACTCAGGTTAAACTTGATGAGCCTAGCATATACAGATATGGCCTCGAAACACAGAGACCGAAAGGTCGAGCGTGAATCATATAGTAGATATGATCAACATAACGATGTTCACCATTGAAAACTACTCCATCTCATGTGATGATCGGTTATGGTTTAGTTGATTTGGATCACGTGATCACTTAGAGGATTAGAGGGATGTCTATCTAAGTGGGAGTTCTTAAGTAATTTGATTAACTGAACTTAAACTTATCATGAACTTAGTACCTGATAGTATCTTGCTTGTTTATGTTGATTGTAGATAGATGGCTCGTGCTGTTGTTCCGTTGAATTTTAATGCGTTCCTTGAGAAAGCAAAGTTGAAAGATGATGGTAGCAATTACATGGACTGGGTCCGTAACTTGAGGATTATCCTCATTACTGCACAGAAGAATTACGTCCTGGAAGCACCGCTGGGTGCCAGGCCTGCTGCTGGAGCAACACCAGATGTTATGAACGTCTGGCAGAGCAAAGCTGATGACTACTCGATAGTTCAGTGTGTCATGCTTTACGGCTTAGAATCGGGACTTCAACGATGTTTTGAACGTCATGGAGCATATGTGATGTTCCAGGAGTTGAAGTTAATATTTCAAGCAAATGCCCGAATTGAGAGATATGAAGTCTCCAATAAGTTCTATAGCTGCAAGATGGAGGAGAACAGTTCTGTCAGTGAGCATATACTCAAGATGTTTGGGTATAATAATCACTTGATTCAATTGGGAGTTAATCTTCCGGATGATTGCGTCATTGACAGAATTCTCCAATCACTGCCACCAAGCTACAAGAGCTTCGTAATAAACTACAATATGCAAGGGATGAACAAGACTATTCCCGAGCTCTTCGCAATGCTGAAAGCTGCGGAGGTAGAAATCAAGAAGGAGCATCAAGTGTTGATGGTCAACAAGACCAGTAGTTTCAAGAAAAAGGGCAAAGGGAAGAAGAAGGGGAACTTCAAGAAGAACAGCAAGCAAGTTGCTGCTCAGGAGAAGAAACCCAAGTCTGGACCTAAGCCTGAAACTGAGTGCTTCTACTGCAAGCAGACTAGTCACTGGAAGCGGAACTGCCCCCAAGTATTTGGCGGATAAGAAGGATGGCAAGGTGAACAAAGGTATATGTGATATACATGTTATTGATGTGTACCTTACTAGAGCTCGCGGTAGCACCTGGGTATTTGATACTAGTTCTGTTGCTAATATTTGCAACTCGAAACAGGGACTACGGAATAAGCGGACACTAGCAAAGGACGAGGTGACGATGCGCGTAGGAAACGGTTCCAAAGTCGATGTGATCGCGGTCGACACGCTACCTCTACATCTACCTTCGGGATTAATATTAGACCTAAATAATTGTTATTTGGTGCCAGCGTTGAGCATGAACATTATATCTGGATCTTGTTTAATGTGAGACGGTTATTCATTTAAATCAGAGAATAATGGTTGTTCTATTTATATGAGTAATATCTTTTATGGTCATGCACCTTTGAAGAGTGGTCTATTTTTGATGAATCTCGATAGTAGTGATACACATATTCATAATGTTGAAACCAAAAGATGCAGAGTTGATAATGAAAGTGCAACTTATTTGTGGCACTGTCGTTTAGGTCATATCGGTGTAAAGCGCATGAAGAAACTCCATAATGATGGACTTTTGGAACCACTTGATTATGAATCACTTGGTACTTGTGAACCGTGCCTCATGGGCAAGATGACTAAAATACCGTTCTCCGGTACTATGAAGAGAGCAACAGATTTATTGGAAATCATACATACCGATGTATGTGGTCCGATGAATATTGAGGCTCGTGGCGGATATCGTTATTTTCTCACCTTCACAGATGATTTAAGCAGATATGGGTATATCTACTTAATGAAACACAAGTCTGAAACATTTGAAAAGTTCAAAGAATTTCAGAGTGAAGTTGAAAATCATCGTAACAAGAAAATAAAGTTTCTACGATATGATCGTGGAGGAGAATATTTGAGTTACGAGTTTGGTGTACATTTGAAAAATTGTGGAATAGTTTCGCAACTCACGCCACCCGGAACACCACAGCGTAATGGTGTGTCCGAACATCGTAATCGTACTTTACTAGATATGGTGCGATCTATGATGTCTCTTACTGATTTACCGCTATCGTTTTGGGGTTATGCTTTAGAGACGGCCGCATTCACGTTAAATAGGACACCATCAAAATCCGTTGAGACGACGCCTTATGAACTATGGTTTGGCAAGAAACCAAAGTTGTCGTTTCTTAAAGTTTGGGGCTGCGATGCTTATGTGAAAAAGCTTCAACCTGATAAGCTCGAACCCAAAGCGGAGAAATGTGTCTTCATAGGATACCCAAAGGAGACTGTTGGGTACACCTTCTATCACAGATCCGAAGGCATGACATTCGTTGCTAAGAATGGATCATTTCTAGAGAAGGAGTTTCTCTCGAAAGAAGTGAGTGGGAGGAAAGTAGAACTTGACGAGGTAACTGTACCTGCTCCCTTATTGGAAAATAGTACATCACAGAAAACTGTTTCTGCGACACCTATACCAATTAGTGAGGAAGCTAATGATGATGATCATGAAACTTCAGGACAAGATGCTACTGAACCTCATAGATCAACCAGAGTGAGATCCGCACCAGAGTGGTACGGTAATCCAATTCTGGAAGTCATGCTACTAGATCATGATGAACCTACGAACTATGAAGAAGCGATGGTGAGCCCAGATTCCGCAAAGTGGCTTGAAGCCATGAAATCTGAGATGGGATCCATGTATGAGAACAAAGTATGGACTTTGGTTGACTTGCCCGATGATCGGCAAGCAATTGAGAATAAATGGATCTTCAAGAAAAAGACTGACGCTGACGGTAATATTACTGTCTATAAAGCTCGACTTGTCGCAAAAGGTTTTCGACAAGTTCAAGGGGTTGACTACGATGAGACCTTCTCACCCGTAGCGATGCTTAAGTCTGTCAGAATCATGTTAGCAATTGCCGCATTTTATGATTATGAAATTTGGCAGATGGATGTCAAAACTGCATTCCTGAATGTATTTCTGGAAGAAAAGTTGTATATGATGCAACCAGAAGGTTTTGTCGATCCAAAGGGAGCTAACAAAGTGTGCAAGCTCCAGCGATCCATTTATGGACTGGTGCAAGCCTCTCGGAGTTGGAATAAATGCTTTGATAGTGTGATCAAAGCATTTGGTTTTATACAGACTTTTGGAGAAGCCTGTATTTACAAGAAAGTGAGTGGGAGCTCTGTAGCATTTCTAATATTATATGTGGATGACATATTGCTGATTGGAAATGATTTAGAATTTCTGGATAGCATAAAGGGATACTTGAATAAAAGTTTTTCGATGAAAGACCTCGGGGAAGCTGCTTACATATTAGGCATAAAGATCTATAGAGATAGATCAAGACGCTTAATTGGACTTTCACAAAGCACATACCTTGACAAGATTTTGAAGAAGTTCAAAATGGATCAAGCAAAGAAAGGGTTCTTGCCTGTGTTACAAGGTGTGAAGTTGAGTCAGACTCAATGCCCGACCACTGCAGAAGATAGAGAAAAAATGAAAGATGTTCCCTATGCTTCAGCCATAGGCTCTATCATGTATGCAATGCTGTGTACCAGACCTGATGTGTGCCTTGCTATAAGTTTAGCAGGGAGGTACCAAAGTAATCCAGGAGTGGATCACTGGACAGCGGTCAAGAACATCCTGAAATACCTGAAAAGGACTAAGGATATGTTTCTCGTATATGGAGGTGACAAAGAGCTCACCGTAAGAGGTTACGTTGATGCAAGCTTTGACACTGATCCGGACGATTCTAAATCGCAAACCGGATACGTGTTTACTTTAAATGGTGGAGCTGTCAGTTGGTGCAGTTCTAAACAAAGTGTCGTAGCGGGATCTACATGTGAAGCGGAGTACATAGCTGCTTCGGAAGCAGCGAACGAAGGAGTCTGGATGAAGGAGTTCATATCCAATCTAGGTGTCATACCTAGTGCATTGGGTCCAATGAAAATCTTTTGTGACAATACTGGTGCAATTTCCTTGGCAAAGGAATCCAGATTTCACAAAAGGACCAAACACATCAAGAGACGCTTCAACTCCATCCGGGATCTAGACCAGGTGGGAGACATAGATATTTGCAAGATACATACGGATCTGAATGTTGCAGACCCGTTGACTAAGCCTCTTCCACGAGCAAAACATGATCAGCACCAAGGCTCCATGGGTGTTAGAATCATTACTGTGTAATCTAGATTATTGAATCTAGTGCAAGTGGGAGACTGAAGGAAATATGCCCTAGAGGCAATAATAAAGTTATTATTTATTACCTTATATCATGATAAATGTTTATTATTCATGCTAGAATTGTATTAACCGGAAACATAATACATGTGTGAATACATAGACAAACAGAGTGTCACTAGTATGCCTCTACTTGACTAGCTCGTTAATCAAAGATGGTTATGTTTCCTAACCATGAACAAAGAGTTGTTATTTGATTAACAAGGTCACATCATTAGTTGAATGATCTGATTGACATGATCCATTCCATTAGCTTAGCACCCGATCGTTTAGTATGTTGCTATTGCTTTCTTCATGACTTATACAAGTTCCTATGACTATGAGATTATGCAACTCCCGTTTGCCGGAGGAACACTTTGGGTGCTACCAAACGTCACAACGTAACTAGGTGATTATAAAGGAGTACTACAGGTGTTTCCAATGGTAGATGTTGGGTTGGCGTATTTCGAGAATAGGATTTGTCACTCCGATTGTCGGAGAGGTATCTCTGGGCCCTCTCGGTAATGCACATCACTTAAGCCTTGCAAGCATTGCAACTAATAAGTTAGTTGCCAGATGATGTATTACGGAACGAGTAAAGAGACTTGCCGGTAACGAGATTGAACTAGGTATTGGATACCGACGATCGAATCTCGGGCAAGTAACATACCGATGACAAAGGGAACAACGTATGTTGTTATGCGGTCTGACCGATAAAGATCTTTGTAGAATATGTAGGAGCCAATATGGGCATCCAGGTCCCGCTATTGGTTATTGACCAGAGACGTGTCTCAGTCATGTCTACATTGTTCTCGAACCGTAGGGTCCGCACGCTTAACGTTACGATGACAGTTATTATGAGTTTATGCATTTTGATGTACCGAAGGTTGTTCGGAGTCCCGGATGTGATCACGGAGATGACGAGGAGTCTCGAAATGGTCGAGACATAAAGATTGATATATTGGAAGCCTATATTTGGATATCGGAAGTGTTCCGAGTGAATTCGGGATTTTACCGGATTACCGGGAGGTTACCGAAACCCCCCGGGAGCCATATGGGTCTTCATGGGCCTTAGTGGAAAGGAGAAAAGGGGCAGCCCATAGGTGGCCGCGCTCCCCCCTTCCCTTAGTCCTATTAGGACTAGGATAAGGGGCCGGCCCCCCCTCTCTCTCTTCCCCCCCTTGGGAATCCTAGTTGGAATAGGATTGGAGGGGGGAGTCCTACTCCCGGTAGGAGTAGGACTCCTCCTGCGCCCTCTCCCTGGCCGGCGCACCCCTCCCCCTTCGCTCCTTTATATACAGGGGGCACGGGGCACCTCTAGACACACAAGTTGATCCTTGGTGATCGTTCCTTAGCCGTGTGCGGTGCCCCTGCCACCAAATTCCACCTCGATCATATTGTTGCAGTGCTTAGGCGAAGCCCTGCGTCGGTAGTACATCAAGATCGTCACCACGCCGTCGTGCTGACGGAACTCTTCCTCGATGCTTTGCTGGATCGGGGCCCGAGGATCGTCATCAAGCTGAACGTGTGCTAAGAACTCGGAGGTGCCGGAGTAACGGTGCTTGGATCGGTCGGATCGGGAAGACGTACGACTACTTCCTCTATGTTGTGTGATCGCTTCCACAGTCGGTCTGCGTTGGTACGTAGACAACACTCTCCCCTCTCGTTGCTATGCATCACCATGATCTTGCGTGTGCGTAGGATTTTTTTTGAAATTACTACGTTCCCCAACAGAGACAGCATACATCTCATCAAAATATCGAACGAATGCCAAATTCACATGACTACTAATAGCAAGACTTCTCCCAGGTCCTCAGGAACAAACGTAACTACTCACAAACCATATTCATGTTCATAATCAGAGGGGTATTAATATGCATATAGGATCTGAACATATGATCTTCCACCAAATAAACCGGCTAGCATCAACTACAAGGAGTAATCAACACTACTAGCAACCTACATGTACCAATCCCAGACTTAGAGACAAGAATTGGATACAAGAGAAGAACTAGGTTTTGAGAGGAGATGGTGCTGGTGAATATGTTGATGGAGATTGGCCCCCTCCCGATGAGAGGAGCATTGGTGATGACAATGGCGATGATTTCCCCCTCCCGGAGGGAAGTGTCCCCGGCAGAACAGCTCCGCCAGAGCCCTAGATTGGTTCCGCCAAGGTTCCTCCTCGTGGCGGTGGAGTCTCGTCCCGAAAGCTTGCTTATGATTTTTTTCTCCGACGAAAGACTTCATATAGCAGAAGATGGGCACCGGAGGGCCAACAGGGGCCCACGAGGCACGGGGGCGCGCCTAGGGGGGTAGGGCGCGCCCCCACCCTCGTGGTCAGGGTGTGGGCCCCCTCTGGTATTTTCTTCACTCAGTATTTTTTATTATTTCCAAAAATAACTTTCGTGGAGTTTCAAGACTTTTGGAGTTGTGCAGAATATGTCTCTAATATTTGCTCCTTTTCCAGCCCAGAATTCCAGCTGCCGGCATTCTCCCTCCTTATGTAAACCTTGTAAAATAAAAGAGAATATGCATAAGTATTGTGACATAATGTGTAATAACAGCCCATAATGCAATAAATATCAATATAAAAGCATGATGCAAAATGGACGTATCAGGACACCGTGTTTTGTCTATGTATTCACACATGTATCAAGTTTCCGGTTAATACAATTCTAGCATGAATAATAAACATTTATCATGATATAAGAAAATATAAATAACAACTTTATTATTGCCTCTAGGGCATATTTCCTTTGGTCATACCCAAAGGAGACCCTCAAAGCTTTGATACATGCCCGGGTTGTAGTGTCCGGATCGTTTGTGTCAACTTTTGTCACCCAATGGAGACTCCATCGGTCCATGAAGTGCTCCGGGCGTCCGTTTTCCAGCAAACCGAAGACAAATGTGGGGGAGCTATACCAAGGTCTGTACATCCACTTGAAAAAAGCCACCACGTGGTCCTCCTCCCTTTTCTCTCCTCCTTAGATGCATGGCCCCCCTCTCCTCTCTCTCTTCCAACCGGACAAATAAGGATTAGTTTGTGAAATGGGTTGGATGAATGTCTCCCGCATCATGTTCGCGGATCACATTCGGACATAAAAACGGGCATATACCGGAGCCATTTGCAGGCCAGCTTTGGATATGTCCTTAGATCAAGAAAGCTCCGAAAGCCAGCTCCATCCACTGTAGTGAGACAATTCGCGACTTGACATTGCACAAGAAACAAATGCAACGACGAACATGAAAATTAGGGTTCAAACCATAGGTACACCTCGAGAGCTTACTTCCACACTAGAAGCACCTTCTTAGATAAGGCTACATAGTATTATTATTAAAAAAATGAGAAATTGGTACATACTACATAGTATATCATGTCAACCATATTGAATGTTTTCCTAATATACAACTAACTTGATTGGAGAAGACACAAGATAACCCCTCGTACCCCCTCGCGCGGCTTCCCCTGGGCGACGCCAGGGGCCCCAAACCCTAAAGCCGCCAGTCTTCCCTCCCCTCCTCACCTGTTGCCGCTGCCGCCGGCGAGGTCTGCGGCGGCGGCGGGCTTGGCTAGCGCCAGCCGCACTAGAGCAGGTGTTGCGCTGCGCGATCCCTAGAAGCGGCGGGGGCGTCACTAGTGGTGGATCCGCGAGCAGCAGGTAGGACGGCGTCCCTAGCCTATGCGGCGGCGACCTGCGATCCATGGCCGGCATGGTGTGCTTCTCCTCCTGCTATTGGGCTGGACTCTATGCCTGGAGATGGGTGGTGGCGGGCCACGAATCTGGCGTCCCATCTAGATCTGCCGTGGCATGGCCTTGTCCAATCGGTGGCGCATGGAGGGACCGGTGATGGGCGGCTGGAGGCTCTCTGTCGGCTTTTCGCCGATCGCGTTCATCTTCAGGGCGAGGCTCTGCACGGATCCTGCCAGCTACGAGATCAGAGTGATGCGACTTCGGGTGAAAATCGTTGCGGTCATGGCGGATGATGTCTGCGTCTGTGATGCCATTTCCTTCTCAAGGCATCGTCGTTGCAGGTTGCCGCACCACGCTCGGGATGTTTCGTGTGAAACCCTAGATCTGGGTATCCCGCATCAGACGATGACGGCATCTTCGATACTGTTCTCCCTCCTGGGGGCATCATTTTGGAGCAGGAGCTGGCTGGAGGAGACAAGAGGAGGAGCGGTGTTACATCTACCGCAAGGCCGATGACGGGTCTCAGCAGCGTGGCGCAGTGGAGTTTTCGGCGATGGGCGCGTGTGGATGGACACGTGCATGAGGGTGACATTATCTGGTATCGTGGTGGCGTCGATGGTGGCATGGCCTGGCAAGGTTCATGCATTGATCGCTTCTGGAGATGGGACGACGGAAGATGGCAGCGGCGAATCCAGAGCGTGCACATACGGTGCATGTTGCAGTTCGACCAGACCGGGTTGTGCTCTTGGCCCAATGCGGGGCAGCCGCGTGTGACCACCGGATTAGATAGTGCATGTTCATGGGGTTCGGGCATATTATCATGAGTGTAGGCATTACGACTTTCTTCGTCAGATATGTGGCTTCGGGTTTATCCATGTATACATATTGTCAGACTCTGTTAAATAATAATAAAGATGGTTGCATCTATCGATATCGATATGCAAAGGTCGGGGGTTAATCTCCTTTCCAGAAGAAAACTAACTTGTTTGTGGCAACACAAGAACTAACTTGATCTATCATAGGCGTAAATCAACCTACATAGGTTGACCAAAATGACATCCATTTGTGAGTGAGCTGAGTATATATATTCAGTTTTATCTCCATTCCCTCACACTTTGCATCAGGGAGACACAAACTAAGACACCATGGAAAGGATAAAAAAGTAGATCACACGGGGGCTTGTGGCACGCATGGGTGAGGCACCGACCCATTTTCTTTTGGCTCTTGATTTTTAATCTTTTACTGTATACCTTTTGAATCAAAAGTTTAAATTAAGTTTTTTTTGTGTATTCGTGTTTTTGCGACGAGGGCTTTTAAATAAGACTCATTCTAAATTCACTTCGATGTATTTAAAAAAAATATAAGTTTCAACTGTTGAAACTTGGTTTGAACCAACGACAAAATTGCATGTTTCAGAAACTAAAAGTTGAAACTTGAGGCCTGTTCGGCATCCCATCGCTCCACACTCCCGCTTCCGGAGCTGGTGGAGTTGAAGTTAAAAATTACGGAGTGGGGAAACATGCGCTTCGTGGATCCTCGAATTTCACGAAGCAGGGGGTTGCCGAACAGGCTTTTAATGTGCCCTCGTGCGGAATCCAACGACTTCCGGAATTGCAAGACAATCGAAAGGCTGACACAGCTGAACAGGTGCGTGCCTCCGACATGCATTCCCCTGCGAGTTTCCGCCGACATAAAGCTAACAAAAGTCCAATGCATATCATCCTTTTTAGAAGAAAGACAAACCAATAGTGGGTATGAATAGGTGAGCCCTCAATTTTCAGCTGCGTAATCACATCCCGAAGTTTCATGGAACTGCCTCCACATTCTCTCCTATCCTTTTCCGAAAAGGTTTGGTGTCGCCATTTGGAGGGTCCCCAGTTAATCCTCCGAGAAATGATGGGAGATGAGAAATGGGGTGCGGCGTCTTCTTCTCATGGGGTGGGGTTGCATGCAATGCAAGTGAGGTGAAGCCTCTTTTTCCATGAGCTTTTTATGCGTGTGGTCTTGTCCATTCTGGCTTAATTCCCTTGGGTGGGTTCGTGTCATGCATAACTGCTCAACCAGCGTGTAATCTCATGATGGATGGATTATTTTGTTTATCTTTTGCAACCGGTGTCGTCCGCTGCGTACCGTAGCTTCAAAGGCAATTTTTCAACCGGATTGCTGTGATCATACACCGTTTCATTTTCAAGGTGTAGCTAGACCAAGTTGGTAACAAAGCGGCGACATATAGCTAATTATCCACATTTCCAATGGAGGTAGATTATCTGCTCGCAAGCTCAAATGCTTCCCGATGAACAATATATTTTTTAAACAACTATGAATTATTTTGACAAGAAACATTAATGAATATTTTCATGAAGAGAAAACATTTCTAGATGCCGTGGTTGAAAAAACAAAATTAATGTTCCAAAAAGACTATTTTGGAAAGCATGTTGGAGTGTTTTTTAGAGCACTGGTAATGTTTTTTGTTCATGAAAACTGCACGTATGTAAAACATTCAACAATGTTTACTGCCAAAAAATCAAGAATTTTTATATTTTATTTAAAAAAATTACTGTTCATGAGAAGTGTATTTGAGCTCGGGAGAAGAATGGCACTTTCAGATACGTCAATTCGGAACAAGATAGTTTATCTTTGGTTCAAAGATGGAATTATGTTCCTTTATTATGAGATACTCTACGACGGCACCATGCATCAATGACCTATTTTTAATTTATTATTTACAGAAGGCCTCAAATCTATTGATCAAACCAATAGTATAGAGATCCTAAAAAATAAAGAAAAATAAATTATGGTCTCTTGGGGGTCGATTGTCTTCTTCGTTCTGGATGCGTCGACTACGCCCCCATCACTATCACTCCATCATCAAAGCCATCCGGTCATTGTTGAACATGGATGAGAAGCCATCAAGGCCAAGTCCCGTTGGACCAGTGCCCTGAAGAAGAAACCGTTGAAGTCGTCGTTGCTGAAAGATCCATGGATCCAGGACCCCAACCTCCAAAAAAAAAACTCACAAACCTCATGTCAGCACCAACATGACGGAGTGGAGGCTAGAGGACCAAACTACAAAGAAAAGTTGTCACCGCCTCCACAAATCCTGCAAACGTCCTAACATCACCGACTAGATAGCCTAGCAAGAGTCTACACTAACGATCCATTTAAAGCCAGTTGAGCCAACACATCAAATGGAAAAAGATCGAGGAACTTTCATTTGCCAGATTGGCGCTCCCGCCACTATCATTGAAGTGGGGCTGCACAATCCTACTAAAAGCCCTAAAGTGGTAAAATTAGAGCTTCATCAAGTACATCAGGGCCTTGCACTCCCACACCAATATAGCCAATGGATTAGGAGGGGACAACAACCTACCAACAGAGGAGGGATGCGCCCAGAAAATCTTCTCTCTGGTTGGAGAGGATAGAGGTATATGCCGAGTGAAATACATGATGAGGACATCAATGACCACCGTGGCGAGGTTTTTGTTTTTGTTTTCTTTTCAGGTTGTGTGTATTCCGAATGTCTTTGAGACATCTAATTGATGCAAAGGCTGAGCGTAATTGGTATATTCGCTTTTAAAAACTAACTAACTAAAGAAAAGAAAAAAAAACTTTGGCTTCGACGTGGAGTTTCACGTATTGTCATGTTTGGACCTTTTGTACACTCCTCAAAGGATGATAGTTTATTTTGCAACCATGTGTACTGCTTACTTTTCATTGGCTATAAAAAAAAATCAGGTACTATCAAATTTTCAAGGAATCACCTAATGTTGGTTGCTTTCGGTTAGACATCAAATTACCAACCGTAAATGTGTTATTAAGGACGAATCACCTACTCTTCCTTTTCTTGCCTTTTGTGTATTAATTACCCAAGCCGACGTGGAAATGTACAGTGGAGTAGTATTAAGTTGGTTTGATCTCTCTAGAGTACTACGACTTGCTCCTTTTTCTTTTGGGAAAGAGTACAAGTTGCTCTTGTGACAGAAGGTTGAGTAAACCTCAAGCCTCCAAGCATGGGGGGCATGCGTTAACTGTTACCATGTGGTCGTGGGGTGTGTCTGGTACGGCCACGGCCATCGCGTGTTATGTTTACTGAGACATGACTGGGCCATCACTCTGGGCAGCGTACTGCTCTCGAGTCTTGAACATCTTTTGAACATGAACTGCATCACTTTTTTTTTACAGTTACTTGTGTGGGAATCAATCTGTGTTTGGATGGTTAGGAGGCAGTGATATTCTCGGCCCGTCATGTTTGAAGTATGTTCGCATTATTTCTGATTTTATTTTAGGCTTTCGACAATGTTCGTTCGGCGAGAGGAGACGTTTCCGTCAACTGTGAGACGAGTGCTCGTAAAGATAGGATGTGTATTCATAGAATGAGTGTATGCTTGTGTATGTGACTATGTGAGTGACTTTGATTGTAGTGTGTAAAGAAAAACTTTTACTCCTTGTGTACAGTAGTAGTACATGCTTCACGGTGTACTCCACTACAAATACAAGGGGTATCATGGGCCCCGATGCAGCACCGCGCCGCACGAAGCGAAACCCTCCCGTGTGGGGGCCACGGTATTGGAAGAGACAAAAACAAAAATAACCAAACCTAAACCCTCCGGTGCACGAAGCTCAACAAGCTAGAAAAAGAAAAAGAGTATAGGAAAAAAAATCATGTACAGGCAGCACATCACAGCACTCCAACAAGGCTACAAAGTCTACACTGCTACAGTAACAGTCTCTGGTCAAATGTCAGGAAGTACGTACGGCTGCATTTGCAGCGGTACAAACAGCAGTACAGGTGTACAGGTAGTACTGCCAGTAGGAGCAGCAGCATTTTTTTACCCGTTCAAACCGGGGAAAAGAAGAAGCGTTTCTGCAGTGCGTCAAGTAGTAGTAGTAGGATAACAATAAGTTGATAGAAGAACAGAAAGAGGAATATCTCTGTCTTGAGCCTTGAAGTCCATCACTCTCTCGTGCAGGCATAGGGAAGAGAGCCAGAGAGGAGAAGATAGGCAGGCAAGGAGAGGAGTGACTTGAGCTGCCTGGGCGGGAAAGGAAACTGGGGAGGAGGAGGAGGAGGCCCAGTGCGCCATGCTGGTGAACTGGTGAGAGAAAAGGGGAAAGGAAAAAGGAAAAGGAGCAGATTTC
Organism: Triticum monococcum; assembly: GCA_034509565.1. Taxonomy (NCBI): domain Eukaryota; kingdom Viridiplantae; phylum Streptophyta; class Magnoliopsida; order Poales; family Poaceae; genus Triticum; species Triticum monococcum. The sequence goes on from CM067844.1 coordinate 107,015,196, forward strand.
TGTATCCTATCGTCGATTCCCACGCGCCCGGCTCTCTCCCTCCCTCCCACGCTCCCACGCGAGCCCGCCGCTTTTCTTCCTTCCTTCGTTCCTTCCACATTGCGACGCCGCCGCGGCCCTGGTACAGTCCCCTCTTCTTCCTCCTCTCTCCTCCTCCCTCCTCGCCGGCGTCCGGGCGGTTGGGCAATGCGATTCCCGTTCCCGCTCTCCTTCTTTCGCCGGGCCTAGTCCGCCAAAATTCGTTTTTGGAGGGGAGGGGAGGGGAGGGGGGCGGGGTGGGGAACGAGGGACCGACGGTGGGGGAGCGAGCTCACAGTTCACACGGTTCATGTGAGTGAGTGATGGCTTGCCCTTCTCCGCCACGCCGAGGGTTTAATTGCGCCCGCAGGCAGGCGTTAATGCTGCCCCGATTTCGTTTCCGTTCCGTCCCCTTCCCTCTTTCTTCCAATGGGGTCTTGCTCTTCTTGATTGAGTTCTTCTCTTCCTTCCACTCATTTCCCGAGTGTGCCTGCCTGGGAAAGGGGAGAGATGTTCTCCTGCTCCTTCCTCCTGGCCCTCTTCGGCGGGGTTCTGCAGATTCTGCTCTGCGTCCTGCCGCCGGTCTGGGATTTCGAGCAGATTCTCTATGGGATTTAGGTGTGTATAGTAGGGCGAGGGAGGGTTTTCTCCGTGCTGCAATCGACTTCTCCTGGATTTGGTTTCTTGGTTGGATTTTGAGGTAAAATCTTGGCCGTCTCCTTAGGGTTTTCGGTTCATGTGAGGTGGTAGGATTTTGGGGTTTTACAGCGGATTTCTAGACAAGTTTCGACTGGAAAAGCCGCAAAAAAGTAGTGTTCTGTTATAGATTTGGATTTCTATGCAGAGAGGCCGGGGGTGATCCTCCTTTTCTAAAAATGGATTTGGAGGATAGTGGCAATGTAGTTTTCTGCAGTGAACATATTTGCCTGTGACATCTCTCAGTTTCTGGGACCCGACTCATTGTTTGATTTGATTTCGTATCTTGTTAACAATTTGTTGTCAAGAATTTGGTATTTGCACTTGAAAGTCGGGTGTTATTTTCCTATAAGCGGGTTGCTTTAAAGATTTTGCTATTCCCATCCTTCACAAAATTCTCTTCTGACTCAAGAGTGATTATTTTTAGTGCCTGGTACGCTGGTAATCTGCAAGGAGGTGTGTACTAAAGGGCATTTCTCTCCGTTCCTTTCTGTTTCAGTGTTGGTACCTGAACCCTGTCTTTGGTGGTCTCCAATAAACCAAGGGAACGACTGTGGATGCTTTGATGGTGTGGTGGGTGTGAGATGGATTGCCGGAATCCGCTCTGGAGGCGCAAATCGTCGGAGAGGAGCCCTGGGGAGAGTGGGATCTTCAGTTTGGTGTCATCACATTCTGACCGTTAATCCTGTGGCCAGGTTCTGCTCCATATGTTAATTTTGTTGTTTAGATGGGATTGCATGTCTTATATCTTGTTTGCTTGAGTTTTTTCAATTTCAAATACAGCGAAACATGTACAGTAGAGGGAAACATCATGGTGATAGTTCAGGTGTTACTTTCAGATTTCGGAAAGCAACTTTGGGACTTCTAGTGAAAACAAAGCAATGTGTTACTATTGGCATCTCAAGCAATGTGTCATTTGCTGTCTTGGACAGATTTGTCGAACATTCAGCTTCACTTCAACCTGTTTCTGGTGGGACATAATCAGACCTTACTATACTGTTTGATGAAAATATTCTCACAAACCGGACTTACAAGTTTATGCTAAATTGCTAATAAGTAGGAGTACTAACAATGTCTTGTTAGATGTTACTACATAGAAAGACACTGCAGTAGCTGGACTGTGTTTGAGTGCTCATGTTTATGTGATTTTAGAAGGTTGCAATGTATTTGTCTTCTGAACCACGGTTACACTAGTAAATGGCGCATCTAGTAGAGAGTGGTAATTCTAGGAATTTTCTCTTAGTCGTATGTTTTTCCTAATTAGAGCAAAAACGGGTTGTGGGTTGAGCTTTTTTCAATACTTGTCTTAGTTTTACATGAGTTTGGTATGAGATAGATTAGTTACCATGTACAGTATGTTATCTTGAAATTATGAGATAAATGGCCATCATAGCCATGGTGTTGTTATCTTGAGATTATCAATGATTACTATCTGCTTCCTCTATCTCATTTCTAATAGTAGAGGGAAATGACCATCATAGACATGGTGTTATTATCTTGATATTATAAGATACTTCCTCCGTCCCAAAATAAGTGTCTTAAGATTAGTACAACTTTGTATTAAAGTTAGATCTTAAGACACTTATTTTGGGGCGGAGGGGGTAGATTAGTTACAATGTATGTTTAGCCATAAATGATGAAGAGATTAATGTGGGCAAAAGAGAAAAAGGGTTATCAATTCTACATGCGCGTGTCATATTCTTTTAGAAGATTGCAAAAACTGTAGGCCTTCTATTTTTAAATGGGGGAAGGGTGTATCTTTAAGCTGTCATGCAATATCTGATTTTGATTACTGTATCAGGCAGTGATACTTTTTATGAAAGTTTATCATAGAACTGACAGAATTTAATATAACCAATCATATGCTTTACATTTTCGAAGTTTTTGTTTCCTATCTTTTGGTCCTAGATAGTTAGAATCCTCAATACATTTTTAGAAAAAAAGGAAAACATCTCCAATATATACAGGAACAAAGTTGTGTTACGCTTGAATACTGAGGTCACAATTTAAACTGTTACTTGTCAAAACTGTATGTTTTAGTTGAAACGTTTGCATGACTATTTCAGTGACTTATGCCGTGCTGAATGAATTCCATATTGCTTTTTTCATGATGGAGCTGAATGTGTAGATTTTGCTTCAGATTCATTTATTATCTCAGTTTTATGATAATTGCTGGTTATGTAACAGGCCTCAAGCTTGATTTCCAGTACGTTGGTTTAGAAGATTACTTTGCCTCGCTCAACTTCTCAAAAAGAGGAGCTGGGAGCTGGGAGGAATGACTCATCTGGTACAGTGATTAGATTATGCCTTGAGGCTTTTGTAGACTATTCGTAAATTTGAATTTCTTTGGCAAATGCTTTGCAGAAAACATTCTCAGTTTGTTCACTTTTGGCAAATACAGGATACCAAACCTATCTCCATTGGTGGTTCCCCAAATCATAGCCAATCACCTGAAGCTTCCTCAAGAATTAGAGACGGTGAAACCCAAGAAACTGAAGCAGGAAAATCATTGAATGAGAAGCTAACATGGGCAAATGGGCCAAATGATTCTTCCCCGCAGCATGGTCAACTACCACCGCCAGAGGTCCTTACAAATGTAGGAGATGCTGATATGCAGGATTCTGTGAAGAGTTTAAGTGAGAAGCTTTCTGCTGCTCTTTTGACTATCAGTGCTAAAGAGGACTTGGTGAAGCAGCATGCAAAAGTTGCAGAAGATGCTGTTGCAGGTATTGTTTTTTTCATGTTAGATTGCATGCATTCATGCTAGTCAGTAGTTTCCTCTCTTTATTAAGAATCACTATTGCATCTGCTGAAATTAAGAAAGAGTAAACTCATAGATGATTTTTACTTTTGCATGCTCTTTGAGCAAATTTAGAATGGTGTATGAACAAGAAATTTATTTATTACATTGTACTAACCAGAAATTTAGAATGCGTAGTAGTAGTTAACTCATACTTGTGATTTATTTGTAGGTTGGGAGCATGCTGAAGCTGAAGTTAGTAACCTGAAGCGGCTACTTGATGCTTCATCTCTGAAGAATGCCTCTCTGGAGGATCAAGTCAGCCACTTGGATGGTGCTCTCAAGGAATGCGTCAGGCAGCTTCGCCAGGCACGAGAAGAACAAGAGGAGAAAATCCGTGATGCAGTTGCTAAGAAGTCCCAGGAATTGGAGTCTGAGATGTCTGAGCTCCAGAACAATATCGTGGACCTGAAGCAGCAGCTTGAAGCCTCTGATCTGCGGGAAAAACTTCAGGTAGCAGAGAAAGAATGCAAGGATCTCAAGATTGAGTTGCTCACGCTATCCAAGGAATTGAAGATGCTTGCACTGGAAAGAGACTTGAGCAGCCAAGCAGCAGAGACAGCGAGCAAACAACAATTGGAAAGTGTGAAGAAAATTACAAGAGTCGAGGCAGAATGCCGTAGGTTGCGCCATGTGACACGTAGAACCTCCTTAGCCAATGATTCTTCTAGGCCTGTTCCAAACAATGCTTGCATGGAATCTCTGACTGACAGCCAATCTGATAGTGGGGAGCATATGCTAGCTATTGACAGTGAAGTAAAAAATTCTGATCTGTGGGCCTCAGCTCTTATAGCAGAACTCGATCAGTTCAAAAACGGCAACGAGGGCACAAGAGATCTTGTAAACAATCCTGTTGAAATTGACCTAATGGATGATTTTCTCGAGATGGAAAAGCTGGCCGCATTGCCTGAAGCAGATCACACGAGCTCTAGCTTTGGAACAGAAACTGATTCTGACCGGGCTGTGACCAGAGATATCTCAAGAGGCGAAACTGAAGCCCTACAGCACCAGGTTATGGATTTGCAAGCAAAGGTTGACAAGATCGAACATGAGAAAAAAGAGCTTGAAATGGCCCTTGCGGAGGCTAGAAATCAGCTTGACATGTCATGTGACACTCTCATGGCAGCTGACAGCAAGCTTGTTGACCTGCAGATGCAGTTAAACTTGGCAAACGAGTCCAAGGATGCTGCTTTAGGACAAGCTGACCGGTTAGATGGTGAGAGGAAGTCATTGGCATTGCAGTTGGAATCAAAGTCTGCAGAAGTTGAGAAGCTTCAGGGTGTGGTGACTTCATTGGAAGAAAGTGGGGCTAGCAAGGAGTTGGAGTTGCAGTTAGAATCAACTACTGCAGAGGTAGCAAATCTTCGAAAGACAGTGGCATCCTTGGAAGAGAAGATTGATGCAGTGAAAACCCTCTCTGCGCAGCACAAAGCAGATGCAGACATGGCAAAGACAGCTAAAGAGACGTTAGAGACACAACTGCGATCTGCAAACACAGAAATTGGGCAACTAAGAGGAATTATTGAAACACTGGAGAGTGAGGTGCAAAAGGGAAAGATGTGTCACAAAGAGCTTGAGGCACAAATAGAGGCTATGAAGACCGAATCAGAGAGAACATTTTTGGTGGAGTCCACCAAAGAATCACTAGAGGCTCAGCTCCTGGTAGCAAACTCAGAAATCGCAAAGCTGCATGTAACGGTCAATGCACTGGAGTCTGATGCGGCAAAGGAGAGGGAATATTCTTCGGAGGTCAAGATGCAATTGGAGGCAGTTGAGGGCATCAGAAAGGTTTTGGGGTCTGAGCTTGAGTCTGCGCACCAGGAGACCATGAAGCTCCAGGAGAAGGTGTTGTCACTGGAAGTGAGACTTAAAGAGCAGAGTGTGTTGCTGGTAGAATTCACTGCCAAGGCAGAGGATGCAGTGTCTGCGAGGAAGGCAATGGGGAGTCAACTTGAAGAGGCAAATCTGGAACTCGCGAAACTGACAAACAGGGTGAGCTTGCTACAAGGGAAGATTGAGCAGGAGAAGCTGCTCTCAGAAGAGTATGAAGCAAAATGCCGCAAATTGGAGGCTCAGCTGTCAAGGGACAGTCGCGAGGCAAAGCTTTGGCGACTCGCCAACACAAATGGAGACCTGAAGTTCAAGCAGGTAAACCTTTTAGAAGTTGACAACATTGGGCTAAAATAACATGGGTGGTACCTGCTATTAGCCTAGGTTCTAAGCACCCCTCTCAAGGCATATGGTCTAATCACTCCTGAAACTTGAGAAATCCCTGTATAACAATCATCATCATCTTCATCGCAGGAGAAGGAGGTCGCCAGTGCTGCAGGGAAGCTCGCGGAGTGCCAGAGGACGATCGCCAACCTCGGGCTTCAGCTGAAATCTCTGACGAACCTTGACAGTGTGATGACCGAGCCTGGCAAGCTGGAATCCAAGGACACGCTGCTGGACTTCAGAGAAGATGGCACTGAGCCGCTCACCGATGAATCGTACGGCCTGCATCTCCCAATGAGCAACGGGGGCTGCGCCTCGCCTGTTCCTCGGGCGCAGTCCCCGTCATCGCGGCGCTCGGTGTTCTCGGGTTATCGTCGATCGGTAGCTACAGGGGCAGAGCAAGGGAGTGAGTCGTGATGGAAGGGATTGTGCATAGGCCATAGGGTTATCTAACTGTTCCTGGATGTTGTTGTCAGTTGTCACCTGGTGGTAGATGATCGGTGTGCATTTACTGCAAGTTGATGGTTCGCTTGGATTTGTGCTCTCTGTCATTTTCGGTCCTGTCTGTCACTAGATGATCGGTGTTTCGCTAGATGCAGATGATTAGTAGTGTACTTGCACTAAAATGTTACCTAGGACAATCTCAAAACAAAGACCAAGCAGCAAAACTGCAATTACGGTGTCCTTTTTTAAATATACTTCTTCGCTTTTCACTAATTTGCCACGTGTAAAGTAGCACGCCGGTCATTTAGTAATATTTATATTATTAGAGAAAAGTATGTTTTTCAAAATAAAATAAATTGCAGATCAATTGAGTGCTACTCCTACACGATAGATCTGTAGTCCTTATTTCAATGTGTGGAACTGCATGAGCATATGATATTGATGGAAGACGGTAGCATGAGATACGTTCCACAAATTTGGATGGCGATCCTGTAAATGTGTGTAGTTATGTAATCATGTAATATATTGGTTTGTGATTTTCATCTCCTCATGTGTTGTCAACCTCGTTTTGTAAAAAGAAACTTATGATTCCTCTGAATGCAGCTGAAAGTTTACACACAGATTAATTTCTTTGCCAAAAGTTCTCCGTAGCCATCTTTGAGTGTCACCAGGGATGAGACAACGAGGTTGTTCGTCGCCAAATCCTCACAACTTCTAAGATGATTAACTACTGTTTGTTTTTCTTTGAGAATTAGGTGACATCCAGCCTCTATCATCGCGGCACACTTCACCGTTTTCATTGGGTTCTTCGAAAAGGCGATGACCTCTGCGCCATTGTGACGCACACCACCACTGTTCTTGGGTTTCATTCGATCCGGTCATTGGTTTGATTTTGCTTCTCGTTCTTGTGTTTCTTGGTGTTTGGGTGTTCATTGGTTGCTGTAGACGCACACGCTACTTGCAAAAGTAAAACCACAATTACGGTGCCCTTTTAAAAACTACTACTACCTTTTCGCTTGTCACCAATGGCCGGGCTTGCCACATTTCACGGTAGAAGATGTGTCACTTTGCCCATCAATTGGTACAACATAACTTAAAGTCCAAAGTGCAGGTATATTTGGTGAGTTAACTACTAATAATGCCAATTAAGCCATGTACGGTACTAGATGATGGCGGCCTGTTTCTACATTATTGACTTGCCTGTGCCTCGACTCTAAAACGACCAACGCCACAACACCAAGGGCCAGCACATGAATACTACTGTAGTACGAGATTGCTAAATCTCGGTCGACTGAGATTTAGCCAAGTCTCGGTTGATGTTATATCCATGAGATCTCACGTGAAGATTCGCGTAAACTTTTTTTTTAGTTTTTTTTTCTTCCTTGCATATTATATCACTTGATCTAGACTTGGTTAAGTCTCGGTCAACTGAGACCTGGCCACGCTACTACTAGTACTACGAGCCCGTGCTCCCCCAGCCAAGCCAGTCTCTGACGTCCATTCCATCACCGGAACCAGAACGGCACAGCTCTGCTCGTCCATGGGTCTCGTCTGCTCCGCTCCCAAGGTCTACAAGCCGGCGGCCGAGGTCGACCTCGGCCCCGACAGCGACGAGCACTACATCAGTCCCAACGTCAAAGGTTCTTTCTTCCCTGACTTCACACTCGCATTTCTGACGCCGAAAGGCGATTTTCTGTGCTCCTGCTGAATCTTTCTTTCGTTTCTTGTCTGTATATGTTCTTCAGCTCCTCGGGTGGCTGGGCTTCCGGTGAAGGTGTTCGCGTGGGTGCTGGAGACGCCCGTCCTCGGCTCCGTCGTGCTCTACGTCCTCAAGAAAGACAACCTCGTCAACAAGGTGGAGATCAAATCAAACAACCTTCTTTCTGCTCTTTCTAGTGTCGATTGCCATGTGAAGCCGCAGCAGGAACTAGAGCTTAACACTGAATTTGACCTGACGCTGCAGCTCGTCTCCGACGCCGACATCCCGGAGCCGCCATTGTTCACTCCCACTCACACCTGGCAAGGTGGATTCTCGTCACCTCCGGTCTGTTCCAGCATAAGAAGTTCTTTTGTCACATTGGGTTTAACTCGGTCATGTCCACTGTTACTGCAGACATCCCTGAGCAGAACGTGAGCCTGGCCAAGCCCGGGTGGTCGCCGGCGGAGCGTGTTGAGGAGGCCGTCGGCTGCCTCCCCGGCCTCGACGACCCGTCGTCGCCGGGCTTCAGGCGGTGGACGATCCGGGACTTCACCAAGGCCTACACTTCAGGAGAGATCACTCCTGTCATGGTAAACATTTTATCTGTTCCGTGTCGCACTACGTACTGGCAGCCACCACTTGATCACGCGAGCACCGGGCGTGGTTGCAAACACATGATGATTGATCAGCGACGTGTCCGGTGTCCCTGTTGAATTCGCAGGTGGCGAGGAGGTTTCTGGCGGCGGTGGAGTGCTCGGGCCCAGACCTGAACATGGCCCTGTTCATCAGCTACGACCCCGAAGACATCCTCAGGCAGGCCGAGGAGTCCACCCTCAGATACCAGCAAGGTAAACATCAGCTTACCAAAACTTATGCCTCGTTTCTCCGGTCCAATCAATCAATCACCCTCAGACACGTACGCCGCCGCGCCGGGCCGGTGACAGCGAAGCGATCGCCGTGACATTTAAGCAGTAGGGCCGTCGCCGAATCGAGGATGGCGTGGCAGTGGCAGTGGCACCGCCATTACGGATGGTACGAAGACGATGCCCCGCTGTCTTTGCATTCGCACCTCCTCCGTGGTCCCGCTCAGCTCACTCATCACGGTGTGTATAGTTAGGTGGGTAGCGCAGCAGAGCCAACGGTGGTGTCGCCATTGCGAGAACCTGCCTGAGGTCTCTCAAGAGCAGTGGAGGAACACGTTGCTCGTCGAGTTGTTGCAGATTCAGCAAGTCTCGAAGCTGGCAGGAAATTCAGGCGTTCACGGGGAAAAACCCAGCCCAATGCCCATGCATGAATGGTCCATCTGGAGTCCATGGTCCTGAATCCCGCGGAGGTGAAAGCAGTTGGCACTGATCTGTGCTAGAATTCATGGCGCATTCCGGCAGTGATGCGTATTCATTGCTCTCAGTTTTTGTTGTTGGCATGACTGTGTATGATTATTATATGCGTAAAATGAAGAGAAAAATGCTACTAGGAGTACTATATGCGTGCGTCATTTCTGTTATTGTACGTCTGATGCGCTGTGCATTGCAGGGGCGCCTCTGTCTGCCATGGATGGGGTGCTGGTGGCAGTCAAGGACGAGATCGATTGCCTGCCCTACCAAACAACCGGTAAAACACAGTAAAACGCAAGATTTTTGTTTTTTAGCTGAACATACGCTGGTACTGTGTTGCACTTACACAGAGGAGTGTTAGGTTGCATTGCATGCATGCACTTATCAACTCACCCAATAGTGTTTTAAATGGCGCGCAGGAGGAGCGTTAGGTTGCACTGTGTTGGTACTGTGTTGCACAGAGGAGCGTTAGGTTTGCACTGCATGCATGCACGCACTCGTCAACTCACCCAATAGTCATGTTTGATGCGAAGATACGAATGGTCCATCGCTTACAAGAATGCTAGAATCACATACTCCATATTGATTGAAATAAGTGAACAAACAGGCAAATATGTGTCCATATACATCCGAATCGGAAAAAGTAGTAGAATATATATTGTAATAGTGAAAGGAGGGAGCAGGTTTTCAAATATGTCTATGTTAGTATGTTTGACAAAGTTTATAGGGAAAACAATAGTATCTGAAATAAAAAATCAGTATCATTAGATTAATCATGAACATCATGAAGTGTATTTTACATGCATGCAGGAGGCACGAGTTGGCTGGGAAAGATGAGGCCGTGCGTGGCGGACGCGGCGTGCGTGGCGCAGCTGCGGGCCTGCGGCGCCGTCCTGGCCGGCAAGACCAACATGCACGAACTCGGCACCGGCACCAGCGGCATCAACCCGCACCACGGCTCCACCAGGAACCCCTACCACACCGCCAGGGTGTCGGGCGGCTCGTCCGGCGGCTCAGCCGCCGCCGTCTGCGCCGGCCTCTGCCCCGTCGCCCTCGGCGCCGACGGAGGCGGTACGCAGTCGCTCTCTGCAGTGCTTTCAACAACTTGCAGTTAGTTATCTCCCCGCAATGCTACCTGAATCCCACCGTGCCTGTGATGCTTGCTCCATTATTTGCAGGATCCGTTCGCATGCCCGCGGCGCTCTGCGGCGTCGTCGGCTTCAAGCCCACCGCAGGCCGGCTCTCCAACTCCGGGTGCCGTAGCTAACACATGGCCTAGCTTCTTCCATATGCGCTTGACTAGTGTAGTGATGAGTGCTGTGCTCTTTTAACTCAGGCTTCTCCCGTTGAACTGGACGGTGGGGGTGCCGGGGATCTTGGCGGCGACGGTCGAGGACGCACTTGTCGCGTCAGTGGCTCCACGCTTCTCTCTTGCATAAACTAGCTAGTACTTTTGTTACTAATTTTTTAACATCAATCAAACTGATGTTCCTGAATCTCATCTTGCCATGTGACTGACTGATCTTTCAGCTACGCGGCCATGGTTGATCAGTCCAGACCAGCTCACTCCCAGGTAATTTTGTTACCTTTTCTGGATGAGAAGAGAGGTATTCAGCTGAATCTGCAGGCATAAACCTCTTGGATTGCAATTGTTCACTGAAACTGACGTCTTTTTTGACGGATCTATTATTTGCAGCCCCAGCTGAATCTGCCGTTGCTGACATCCACCCAGTCCATGCCTAACATCAGGCTAGCAAGATACGGAAAGGTGAGCCAGCGTCTCCATTTTCAGATACAAACTGATTCAAGCCTGATGATGAACTCAGGCAGGATAGTTGTAATAACTAATGGCATCTTGAACGCAGTGGTTTAACGACAGCTCCGACGACATCCGAGGCTGCTGCGACAAGGCTCTGCACATCCTGCGCGCGCACTACGGGTGGGAGGTATATAAAATATTTCAGATATTTCAATATTGACTACATACAGACTGAAATAAGCAAATAAATAAAGTAAAACGTGGATATATACACTCGATTCAGAAGAAATATATTAGAACATCTTATGTTAGACGGAGGGAACATCTTATAAAATAAAAATGGGTTTTGATCCATTTATTATCTGATCTGAAACAATGACATTTTCTGTGGATGGCGCCGCAAGACCGTGGATGTGACGGTGCCTGAGGTGGAGGAGATGCGCCTGGCGCACTACGTGACCATGGGCGCCGAGTGCTCCGCTTCCCTCGCCGCCAAATACCTCGAGAAACTGTGAGTCGGAGTTTGAGTTAATTGGTTTTTCCACACATACTAGTACTGTGTTTTTTTCTCTGTAGGCTGAATGGATTTGTGCGTGCGTGCGTGAAAATTAAGGGACAAGTCTGAGATCGGGTGGGACGTGAGGATCGCGCTCAGCGCCTACGGCTCCTTCAGCAGCAGGGCTTACCTCAACGCGCAGCGGATTCGGTCAGTCTGATTCAGACCACGTTTTTGTTCTGTTTTCTACTAGTAGATCTTTTTTCTGAATGGATGGTATGATCTTGAGAGCTGCGAGCTTCACAGAAACCGTCAGATGCACTTCCACAACAAGATCTTCGAGACGGCCGACGCCATCGTTACACCCATGACTGGGTACGTGCGTGGGGAGTTCTTCATCTGCCTGTCAAGCTAGCTGTTCACGTCATCCATCATTATTTCTTGGTGGCATTCTTATTCTTACCACCACCGCATTTTCCTGTGGGTGCAGCGTGACCGCGTACGCGCTGCTGGACGACGCGCTGCGCACCGGAGAACTCGACTACATAAACGCAGGTACGATCGACCTCCACGTTTCCAGTGAAACTCGTGTGTCTCAAAGCTGCAGCAAATCCAGTGGGCAGCTGCAATAATGTTTACGCTAACTCGTGGTCTTGTTGTTGCACCCAAAACCAGCCGCGATCTCGAGGTACTCCATCGCAGGGAACTTCCTCGGCTTGCCGGCCATCACCGTCACGGTGCGCATCCATCGACTCAGCTTTCCAGGGTGCTTCGTGTACTTCGCGCAAGAAACAATCTGACACGATTTTTCTTCTCAGGTCGGGTACGACAGGGGAGGCCTCCCCGTCGGCCTCCAGTTCATCGGCCGGCCGTGGGCGGAGGCGACGCTGCTGCATTTAGCCTACGCCATGCAGGTCAGTCTCACCACATGCATCTCCTCACGACCTCACGGCCATCGCTTCAGGACTAGTACCTTTTTCCTTCCTCTCTCAGCAGTGGTGGATGTGGTTGTTTGTGCAGGAAGCGTGCTCTAAGAGCTGCAGGAAACCCATGGTGTCCTTTGATCTCCTCAGCAAGAAAGAATAGATTCTGTTAGTCATACGACTTACGATGACAGAAACGGCGTGCGGCGAGAGAGGACCATTGATTTGGATGCGAATAGCTATGAACATTAAGTTTGTATAAGCTTGAGAAACATTGTAGAATATCTGCGTACAACAGCCATATCATACACTAATGCAGCGGTACTCTTTTTTTTAACACAGTACATATGCAGACATTCTCACACACATTATATTACTCATGCCTATATAAACATACACACCATGAGATTGGATCGGCATGTCTTGAGGTTGACGAAGCCATCATAGATGTCTTGTTGTCGACGGGCACGCTTACCTCTGAAGAATAAAACTGCTATAAGTTAAGTTGAATATGCCCATGTTGGAAATATCATCACCTTTTCCATTCGACTAATCCACGAGTTAACAATAAACATGGCAATACGGTATACAACTCATACCAATACCTAAGCATGTGAGTGCGTACAATACATAGAACCGAAACATTTATGAACAACATATATATTGCTAGCACCTGAACGAGCAAATCGGTGAGAAACGAATCATAGCTTTTGGTTGGCAAGGCCAACGTTGCGGCGGCGGCGGCCTCGACGACATTCGTGGGATTTCCTCAGGAGAGGAAGTGTGAAGCAATATAGTAGCGGGTTGTATTTCCTCAGTAGATAAGCAAGGTTATTGAACCAATACAAGACTCACACAAACGCCCAGTCAACAATACCTACAAACACAAGAGCAAATACTTGCATCCAACACGGGCAAGAGGGTTGTCCATCCCCTTGTACTCGTTAATTGCAAGGATTAAATCTGGTAATAGGTGATAAATAAATTGCAAAGTAAAATAAAGGAAAGAAAATTGCAGCGAGGTATTTTTGGTTGTTGTAATATGATTAAAATAGACCCCAGGGCCATAGTTTTCACTAGAGGCATCTCTCTCATAAAAATAGCATACAATGGGTAGATAAATTACTATTGGACAATTGATAGAAAATCGCATGATGTTATTCATGGCAATGATCATGTATATAGGCATTACGTCCGTGACAAGTAGACCAACTCCTGCCTGTATATACTACTATTACTCCACTTCAGAGCGCTTCCACGTTTTAATTCGTAACAAATAGAGTTAATGCATGAAGTATGATGACATAATGTAGACAGAATAAAACCAAGCAATATGATTAAACCCCGTCGTTTTACCCTTAGTAGCAACAATACAAATACGTGCCTCTCTACCCCTGCTGTCACTGGGTGAGGACATCGCAAGATTGGAATCACTACAAAGCACCTCTTCCGCTGAAGATAAATCAATCTAGTTGGCCAAACCAAACGGATAGATCGGAGAGAAATACAAAGCTATAATAATCATGCATAATAAGTTCAGAAAAGACTCAATTGTTTTTAGTGAATAATCTGATCAACAACCCACAATTCATCGGATCCGGACATATACACCGGAAAAGAAGATTACGTCAAATAGAACTCCGTGGAAAACATTGCACTGAACATCAAAGAGAGAGAGAGAGAGAGAGAGAGAGAGAGAGTTGATACGTCTTCAACGTATCTATACTTTTTTATTGTTCCGTGCTATTATATTATCTATTTTGGATGTTTTATATGCATTGATGTGCTATTTTGTATCATTTTTTGGGACTAACCTATTAACCTAGTGCCCAGTGACAGTTGCTGTTTTTTTCCTTATTTTTTGTCTTCTACAGGAAATCAATACCAAACAGAGTCCAAACGAAACGAAACGAAACTTTTTGATGATTTTTCTTGAACAACAAGACACATAGGAAGCTTCGGAAGGAGGCCAGAAGACCCACGAGGAGGCCACAAGCCCTAGGGGCGCGCCCCTAGGCTGTGGGCCCCTCGCAGATCTCCTAACACTAACTCTAGCTCTATAAATACCCAAATATTCCCCTTATGTCAGAGGGCACACCAAAAATACTTTTTCACCGTCGCAAGCTTCTGTTCTCATGAGATCCCATCTTGGAGCCTTTTCCGGCACTCCGCCGGAGGGGATTCGATCATGGAGGACCTCTACATCAACCTTGCCGCCCTTCCGATGATGTGTACGTAGTTTACCACGGACCTAAGGGTCCATAGCTACTAGCTAGATGGCTTTATCTCTCTCTCTCTCTCTCTCTCTCTCTCTCTCTGATCTTCAATACAATGTTCTCCTCGATGTTATTGGAGATCTATTCGATGTAATCTTATTTTTGCGGTGCTTTTGTTGAGATCCGATGAATTGTGGATTTATAATCAGATTATCTATGAATATTATTTGAGTCTTCTCTAAACTCTTTTATGCATGGTTAAGATAACTTTGTATTTCTCTCCGATCTATCAATTGGGTTTGGCCAACTAGATTGGTTTTTCTTGCAATGGGAGAGGTGCTTTGTGATGGGTTCAATCTTGCGGTGTCCTCACCTAGTGACAGGAGGGGTAGCGAGGCACGTATTGTATTGTTGCCATTAAGGATAAAAAGATGGGGTTACCATATTGATTGGATCTATCCCTCTACATCATGTCATCTTGCTTAAGGCGTTACTCTGTTCTTATGAACTTAATACTCTAGATGCATGTTGTATAGAGGTCGATGTGTGGAGTAACAGTAGTAGATGAAGGCAGGAGTCGGTCTACTTGTCACGAACGTTATGCCTATATTAATGATCATTGCCTTAGATATCGTCATAACTATGCGCTTTTCTATCAATTGCTCAATAGTAATTTGTTTACCCACCATATGCTTTCTTCAAGAGAGAAGCCCCTAGTGAAACCTATGGCCCTCGAGTCTATTTCTCATTATATATTTTCAGATCTATAAAATCAAAAACCCAAAAATACCTTGCTGCAATTTATTTATATTTACTTTATTTTGCCTTTTGCTTATCTTTTATATCTATCTCTATTAGATCTCACTCTTGCTAGTGACCGTGAAGGGATTGACAACTCCTCTTTTGCGATGTGTGCAAGTGTTTGTTAGTTTGTTGTAGGATCGAAAGTATGTCTAGAGGGGGTGATTAGACTACTTGACCAAATAAAAATCTAGCCTTTTCCCAATTTTAAGTCTTGGCAGATTTTAGCAACTTAGCACTAGTCAATTAAACAATCTACACATGCAAGTCTAAGAGTATAGCAGCGGAATGTAAAACATTGCACATGAAGGTAAAGGGAGGAGTTTGGAGGGAGAAAACGTAATGTAGACACGGAGATTTTTGGCGTGGTTCCGATAGGTGGTGCTATCGTACATCCACGTTGATGGAGACTTCAACCCACGAAGGGTAACGGTTGCGCGAGTCGACGGAGGGCTCCACCCATGAAGGGTCCACGAAGAAGCAACCTTGTCTATCCCACCATGGCCATCGCCCACGAAGGACTTGCCTCACTAGGGTAGATCTTCACGAAGTAGGCGATCTCCTTGCCCGTACAAACTTCTTGGTTCAACTCCACAATCTTGATGGAGGCTCCCAAGTGACACCTAACCAATCTAGGAGACACCACTCTCCAAAAGGTAATAGATGGTGTGTTGATGATGAACTCCTTGCTCTTGTGTTTCAAATGATAGTCTCCCCAACACTCAACTCTCTCTCACTGATTTGGATTTGGTGGAAAGATGATTTGAGTGGAAAGCAACTTGGGGATGTCTAGAGATCAAGATTTATGTGGTTGGAATGGAAGATCTTGATCTCAACACAAGTGTAGGTGGTTCTCTCTCAGAAAATGTAAGCTAGAAGTGTAGGCATATTCTGATGGCTCTCTCTGTTAATGAAGAGTGGGTGCAGGGGTATATATAGCCTCCACACAAAATCTAACCATTACACACAATTGACCAAACTCGGTGAGACCGAATCGTGAAACTCGATCGGACCGATTCAGTTCAAAATGTGAACGTTGGGATTTTCGGTGGGACCGACACGTCAACTCGGTGGGACCGATTTCATTAGGGTTAGGGCATAACGTAATCTCGGTGAGGCCGATTACACAAACTTGGTGGGACCGATTTTGGTAATAAGCTAACCAGAGAGTTGGTCAGGCAAACTTGGTGGGACCGATTCGCTCATCTCGGTTGGACCGAAATGTTACGAAGGGGAAACAAAGAGTTTGCATTGCGAACTCGGTGGGACCGGTCGCTCATCTCGGTTAGACCGAAACGTTATGAAGGAAAATAGAGAGTTTGCAATCCCATCTCGGTGAGACCGAAATCCCTATCGGTGAGACCGAAAAGACTAGGGTTTTATGGCAGTGGCTATGTCAACGGTGGCGCCGGATGGAAAGTTTCGGTGGGGCCAAGTTTGACTTTTGGTTTGGGATAAATGTGGATATGAGAAAGTGGTTGAGGGTTTTGGAGCATATCACTAAGCATTTTGAGCAAGTAACCCATTAAACAACACCTCATCCCCTTTTAATAGTATTGGCTTTTCCTATGGACTCAATGTGATCTTGGATCACTAAAAGGTAAAATGTAGAGTCTTGAGCTTTAGAGCTTGAGCCAATATTTTGTCCTTAGCATTTTGAGGGGTCCACATTTATAATCCTTGCCATGCCAATCATTGAGCTTTCCTGAAATATTTATCTTGAAATAGTATTAGCTCAATGAGCTAAATGTTGTTAGGAATTACCAAAACCACCCAGGGATAGTTGCACTTTCAATCTCCCCCTTTTTGGTAATTGATGACAACATATAGATCAAAGCTTTGACAAATGATTATAAGATTGAAATATATCATCACTTTGAGAAGTATGTGATAAGCAAGAGCTCCCCCTAAATTTGTGCATTATTTAAATTTTTCTTTTGAATGCAAATGCACAATCGATTAGGATCATGGGTTACTCTTACATGTCACATACATCTTGGTGGAGCACTCAAAATGATATAACTTAAAAGCATGCACTCATCACCAAGCAAAGTGAATGATCATATAAGAATATAAGAGATAATATCATCCAAGCAAGCATTAAGGTAGCATATGATCAAACACATGATCAAACAAGTATCTCACACAGACAAAGACATAGTGTGTCAACCAAGCGCATAAAAAGGTTCAACCAAAAACAAGAGAGATAAAAAGAAACACACACACTCTCTCTCTCGAAGCCTATGATCTATACATATTTTCCCCCTTTGGCAACAAGTTACTAAAAAGTTTGAAAACGCATAGTGCTATGCGTCTCTTAGGCTCGGTCTTCGAGAGGTGGTGTAAAGAGAACTCCAAGGATGAAGGCATCTGTTGATGTAGTTGGAGCTGGTGGAGTGGCTGTTGGAGGTGGTACTGAGGCTGCAGCTGCTGGTGCTGACAGAGTGGTTCTAGAGACTGGTACTGGCACTGCAGCAGACCTCTGACCTCATGGCACACGCTGAAAAGCATTAGTAGTTGCCTTCCCTCTCCTCTCTTCTGCTTCCTCCTGGAGCTGCTCAACTGTAGTCTGTATCTCAGTTACCTTGAGGTCAAGATCATAGAATTTTGTCTCAACAATCCTCTCCAGGCTCTCCTGATTCTGAGTCAGGGTGGCCAAGCCCTTCTCAATCCTCGGTGTAGCTTGAATCAGATAGCGTAATTGATCTTGTTTTGACTTGAGGAACACCTGAGATGCTTCTTCTGCACTTGGCATCCTTGCAGTTTTCTCTGCCTTAGCTTTGGCTCTCTTCTCTTGTGCTTGTACTGAAGATGGTTCCTCCTCATTCATCACAACCGTGCTGTCTTCAAATTCAGGATAAAGGGGTAGATGCTCCTTGTCCAACAAGTATGCCTCTGTGCCCATCTTAGAATTGATGAGCTCCTGAATATGTGGAGCATACCCACAACTTCTCTTTTGGTCAGAAGCAGTCCTCTTGATTGTCTCTACAATCAGACTCATGACCTTGACTTCTGAGGGACATCAAAGATTTGCAGCATGTTGATGGAATGTGCTCTGATCATCTTGTGATCTCCTGACTTGGCTAGCAATGTGTGCCTTAGGATCCAGTTGATGGGAGGCAGACCAGACAACAAGTAATGTACAAATCCAAGCTTGTGAGTCTCCAAAGCTTTATCAGGGATCTCTTTATACATGTTTTCCATGGAGTTGTGGTCTTTCTTATTCTTGGCATACACATCCAAGTCATCCTCATGTTCCTCTGGGGCATTGATCAGCTTGGCCCATTCTTCAACAGTGGATTGGTACTTAGTACCTTCATACATCCATATGATCTTCCCATCTGGGTAAAAGTGAGTAGTGGAGTAAAACTGCATGATCAGCTCATCATTCCATTTTGTGAGCTTATGTTCAACAAACTCATCTACTCCAGATGCTTTGAAGCTGTCATATACTCCTGGGAAGTGATCTTCATTATCCTTGATGAATTCCCAATCAACCCATCTCATGTCACAAACAATGGGCTTCTTGTCAAGCAAAATAGTTTCATAGAAGTCTTGTTGTTCTTTTGTGTGGAACCTGTAGTCAACTACAGTCCTTCTCCTCACAGCATAGGGATCAGACTGTCTCCACAATCTCAGTCCAACATCTTTTCTGATGTGCATGTCTTCAGCCACTGGATGAGTATCATTGTGGTCTGGGATCTTGGGTTTCAATTTCCTCAAAACAAAAGACTCGTCATCCTCTTCTTCAGCTTGAGGCACTGGGGCCTTGTTCTTCTCTTTTGCAGGAATACTTTAGTGTTTCTCTTGGGCTTTGACTTCTGAGCTTGAGCTTTGGGAGCAGACTTGAGCTTTGATGTTGCAGCCCCTGACTTAATTGCATCTCCCATAAGCTTCTGAGCTTTGGATGCTGGAGCATCCTCTTCCTCTTCCTCTTCTTCTACGGGATCCTTGAACATGGATGATCTCCCTAGAGCTCTGGCAATGGTATTCTTGACCCTCTCCTTTCTCTTCTTGCCTTCTCCAGCCTCTTTGGGTTCAAGAGTGAACTCCATAGTTTCTTCCAAGGCTGATTTCCTAGGCTTGGATGTTGGCATTCTCTTGGCAGGTGCCTTTTTGTGCATCCCTGGCTTTGTTGCAGCAGCTGAGCCATACTCCTTCTTCAACACTTTCCTCTTTGAGGTGGCCTCATCCTCAATAGTCACATAGTCTTCATCCTCAGAGTCTGAGGTTTTCTTCTTCCTTGTCCTAGTGGCTGCCTTTTGCAAGTTACTAGGAGTGCTCCTGCTGCCATCATCTGAGGTGCTTGATGGATCTAAACCCTCACTCAGTTGCACATGTTCATCAGATTTGTTCTGACTGTCACTCTGGTCAGACATCTTGGCAATCACTGACAGCAAACCCCAAGTTCGGCGGGAGTCTGCTACGGCGACAACAGCGGAGCAGAATTCCATTGACGGTGATGGAGACCATCGGCGGGAGGTCACTGGCGGCGAGGAGACGATCCGGAGACCCGAGGAGGCAGAGCAGGACACACGCGGGGTGAAGGGTTTTGGAAAAATATCCAAAATTCAACCCGTCGGTATATATAACCTGACCCTGTCGGTGTGACCGAGTGGAACAACTCGTTGGCACCGAGATGCAGAATCACGAGCGGTTACTGCAACTCGGTGTGACCGAAAAGTTCAAATCGGTTGCACCGAGATGGAAAACCTAGATCAACTTAGTGAACTCGGTGTGACCGAAGAGGATGACTCGGTCATACCGAAATGCACAAAGAGGTTTTGGAAGTTTAAGTCTATGACAAATCGGGGACTCCGAGTGCTCCTCACAGAGAGTGGTTTGAATCTGACTTGATCAAACTTTGTGATGTAGCATGAATAGGGTTTGAGACGAGAAAATCATAGATAGCTAGAGGAGGTTCTTAGGCATTCTTTTTCATCCACTTGGCAAAAGAGAAAAACTCCAAACAATCAAAACAAAAAGTGGATGTCCTCGAATGAGTAAAATATGCAACCAACATGCTCACACAATAAAATGGAAAATGAAATATGTGGCAGAGCATGCACAAACACTCTAGCATCTATCAAGAAATTGGCGATGACTAGGTCATGTGGCACACCGGCTAAGAGAAACCGGTTTACCCTGCATTGCCAGCCCAGAGATCGAGTCTTCTGGCAATAGACAACAACATGGTACAGAAATAACCGCTTTATTGATACTAGCGGAATACATAGGTCTGATATTACATCGAGATACGAGGCCAAGCGGCACACACGGTGCTACTGGACAGTATGTACATTATTTAATGAACATGGCTGGGGCCTCAATCATGCGAACTACGCGACAGCGGAAGATGAAGAAGTGGAACTCCATAGCACAGGGACACCGACGTGGACACGGCCTAGGAACGAGGTGCGCTTCGATGCGAATCGACTTGCCTGAAAGCTGGCATAACACGCCAGGTCAGTACATGGAATGTACTTGCAAGCTCACAACAAACATAGGCATGATGATAGACAATATCATGATAATTAATCAGGTTAAATCAATGCAAGAAATACTACAGATGCAATGCAGCCAAACAGTGCACCGAGTCACACAGACTCGCTTACCAGATGGTTACCTCGTAACCAAACGGTGACCACACCATGGTCACACTTGAAATCAATTACTCATAAACACCTCGAGTGTTCAAGGTTCAACACGAAACAATGCATCACAACAATCATTTAGTTTGCAAGATTTATTATAAAAGTGGATCCATGGTGTGACTTACTCCCGAGTCTTGCCCATAACCGAGGGTGCGGCTATTGATAGATTAAATACACTCTGCAGAGGTAGCGCACTTTACCCACACTACGGAATACCTGGCCTCGTACTCCCATTTGGGTGGACCAAAATATTCTGACAAAACCCTCCCTTTGTCATGCACTCTCCCCGGCCACTCCGACCATCTCCCTCTCCGGGCTAGGTCTTGGGTGGCCCCGTGTCTACCAAAGACACCAACAGCCACCGTCGTGGCAAAACAGTCCCAAACGGGGACAAGGTACCATAAAAATAAAAATGAGCACACAAGGTTATGTTTGCTGACCGGGCCAGGGTATGCACGCCCATAACCTTCCCTCGCGGGAGGCACCGGTAAGAGCCACAACAAAGGACTGAATCGAGACCTTCCCATTAGGTAAATGTGGTCGCACTAAACTAGAAACCCGATTTAGTGGCACCATGATGCGATCAACATCATGTTCAAGTTGAACATAATCCAATTTAACTTTGATAAAAACTTTTTATCAATAACATGATATAAAAAAATTTCTTGCAACTACTCGTCATGCAAAGCAAAAACTCATATTCATGGATCAAACTTAACCACATAATTATCTTGCAACACTAAAGATCAAAACTCTCTGGTTATAACTCATTTTTATCCTCAAGCAATATTTTTATTAGTTCTTTATTTAAATGAAAATATCACTTAGTAAAAACTACTACCATTAGTTTCCATAGCATATGCATAGTGTAAAATCTTACTCTACTTAACCAAACAAGTTCATGCATTCAACCAGGAACTAAAACAAGCATATCATGCATAGTAAGGTAACTAACAATTCACCAAATTTATTTATCAAATTTTAAATGCAAATAAGAACTCATATTCAAGTAGAAAATCATAGATATTGAAATAACACCATCCAAACGCTGGTGTGGCTTGCCTTAGTGTAGAGGAGGATCACACTCCTCTTGGGTTGCTTCAAGTCAAGCTTCTCCTTCTGAAAATAATTTAAAACCACAAAAATAAATGTCAAAACACATTCTGAAAATTACCAGAAATTCTAGGCAGGAGAGAAAAATCCACCCTTTGGTGTGCTGCTAGAGCTTTCTGTAACAAAGACAATGCAAAAAGAATCAATTCATTTGGACTTATGATTTAGAAATGGTGGCTAGTCAAAGTTTAGTCAACTTTCTGAATTAAATTTGAATTAAGCAGAAATCTGGGGGGTGACGTCGAAGGCGTAAAGCGGGAGTGCGCCTCCACTCGTACCGCTTCGGGCGCGAGTGGTGAGGCTGACACTGGGCCCCGCCCGTCAGGAGAGAGAGAGAGGGGGGATCGAGATCAGAGGGGGGGCGACGCTTCGTCGGGGCTCACGCCGGTGACGAGGGGGTTTGGGGCTAGGCTAGAGGGATAGGATTGAAGCGGGGCTCGAGGCACACCTGCCCATACCCGTGGCTTGGCGAGAGATGGACGGAATGGCTTGCGCTCGAGCTCGCAAGCTTCGGTGGCGGACGGAGTTCGCCGGTGAGGTTGAAGACAACGGCTGGGGCGGCTCCGAGGGCATGGCGGTGTCCAGGCAGCACCAACGGACCACCAATGCTCAGCCCAAGCAGTTGCTTGAGCTCGAGAGGCACCGGAGAGCGGCGGCTAGCCTGCGGGGATCGTCGGAGTCCTTGGGTCAGGGCGACAGCCAGAGGCCTGCCCGATCGAGCTGCGGTCGTTCTATGTGTTCGTGGGGTTTGTGTGGAGTGTGGCTTGGCTCGAAAACGAGGAGGGGCGCGCTATATATAGCCGGAGTAAGAGGGGGGACGTGTCACCACCGGAGCGCTCTGTACATGTGGCGAACATCGACGAGAAGCTCCAACGCGAGGGGGCAAGGCTCAGCGTCAACGCAGGAGCTTGCCCACGCTCGCGGACGAGCACATGAGGCGGCTGGAGAAGAGGACAAGCGCACGCGCGCATTGTGGCGTTTTGGACGCGATGCGCCCGTGCTTGCTGCGGCGGCTCTGGCGGCGGCGAGCGCCAGGGAGCAGTCAAGGGTGATGGGTCGAGGCTTGTGGCGTGGTGCGACAGTCGGCGGCGAGCACTAGAACGAGCACGCGCGAAACAGAGGGCAAGACGACAGCCAGAGCGCGTCGAGATGCTGGCAGGCGCCGTGTCCTCGCGTGGTCACCAAGATGGCATGGTCAAAACGACGTCCAGGAGCGGCCAAACCTTTTCTACGCGCTTGACCGTGCAGTGTTACGTCTAGGAGAGGTGATGGCTCATACCCAGGCCAACCAGATTGGACTCAACTAAGCTGGCAAGTTTCTGATCAGAAACTTGGTCGCCAAGTTTGGCCACCTTCTAGAAGGCCATTAGGGCTGATCTCCTGGGGTTTAGGGTTTCCTAGGAGGGTGTTTAAGCTCAAGAAATCTCAAGGCCAAAAGCTAAAGGAAAAATGCACTTGCTGTACAAAGTGCATTTTTGGACCAGAAGTGAAAAGATTTTCTACAGCAAAAATATTACAAAAAATGATGCAATATTTTTGCGTGGGAAGGTGTGCCAGGGTTCTAAGAATATTCATGATTTATCTTAGATTTTTCTGAGCAAGAAAAATTGAGGTTGCTTTGGAGCACAAGTTTTTGAAGTGAGTTTCAGAGGGGAAAATGAATATTTTTCTTTTAGGAAAAATATTAATTTGATTATTTTAGGAATTTGTTGGAAGAATAAGGTAGATAGGTCACTTGGGTGAAAGTCAAGGATATGCCCAAGTGACAAGTCCATTTGAAATGATTCAAAACCCAAATCAAATCAGGGCAAAAACCACAGTGAAAACCAAGTCCGGAAAAATAGAGAAGGCAAGTCCGGAAAAAGGGAGAAGGCAAAATCCACGCTGTCACAAACCTCCCCCACTTAGGATGAATCTCGTCCTCGAGATTCGGTTGCTTGGGAAAACCATTCTGGGTATGCAGTCCTTAAAAATTCCTCTCTTTCCCAGGTTGCTTCTTCTTCGGTGCGATGCTCCCACTGAACCTTGTAAAACCGTATCTCTTTGCTGCGAGTGACCCTTTCTGTCCGATCCAATATTCTGATTGGCTTTTCCTCATAAGTCAAATCCTTAGCCAATTCTATTTCTGCCATATTAGTCCTTTTCTCCGGTGGCGAGATACATCTCCTTAGATGTGAGATGTGAAACACGTTGTGTACTTTTGACAATTCTGGTGGCAATTCCAGCTGCTATGCAACTGTTCCGACTCTGGCCATGACGGGGAATGGACCGATATATCTGGGTGCCAATTTTCCTTGAGTCTGAAACCTCTTGACTTCTTTCATAAGGGTAACTCGGAGATATACGTGTTCTCCGGGTTCGAAGCTGATCTGGCGATGTTTGGCATCATAGTAGCTCTTCTGCCGGGATTTGGCCAGTTGCAGTCTGTCTCGGATTTCCTTGACTTGCTTCTCTGCTTCGAGCATTAAACCAGTCCCAAAAATAAGGCTGTCTCTGGTTTGAGACCAATTCAATGGGGTGCGGCATTTCCAGCCATACATGGCTTCATAGGGTGACATCTTTAAGATGGCCTGGAAACTGTTGTTGTAGGAAAACTCGGCGTAGGGCAGACAGTCTTCCCACTTGGTTCCTTGGGCCAATGTGCATGCACGGAGCATATCCTCGAGTATTTGATTTACTCACTCGGTCTGTCCATCTGTCTTAGGATGATAGGCCGTGCTGTAGTTCAGAGAGGTCCCCAAGGCTTGATGTAGTCGGGACCAAAATGCGGAGGTGAATAGAGATCCCCTGTCGGAGGTGATAGTCTTGGGTACTCCATGCAGACTGACAATTCTTGATACATACAACTATGCGAGTTGATTTGCATGGTATGTAGTCCGAATAGGCAGGAAGTGTGCCACCTTGGTTAAGGTGTCCACTATGACCCATATCGCGTTGTTTCCTTGATGAGACCTTGGTAATCCGGTGATGAAATCCATGCAAATAGCATCCCATTTCCATTGGGATACTGAGAGAGGCTGGAGGAGACCGATGGGTTTTTGATGTTCCACCTTTACCTTATTGCATATGTCGCAACAGGCCACAAAGTATGCGATGTATTTCTTCATTCCATCCCACCAAAATACCCGATGAAGGTCCTCATACATTTTGGTATCACCGGGGTGAATTGAGTATGGTGCTTCATGCGCTTCTGCCAATATTTTCTTCTTCATACTTTCTTGGTTGGGTACGCAAAGTCTCCCTCAGAACCTTAGCAAGCCTTGCTGATCCATAGAGAAATCCGGTGCGTGCCCTTGGTGCATATTTTGAACATATATTTGTAAAACCTTATCATCCGCCTAAGCACTGCGGATTTCTTCTTCGGGAGTAGGGGAAACTTCTAATATATTGGTAAGGCGGGCGTCGGTAATCACCAAGTTTAGCTTCATGATTTCTTCATAAAGCTCCGGAGGTAAGGAATCCATTAGGGCATTAAGGTTGGCTGGTTTGCGGCTGAGGGCATCAGCCACCACATTAGCTTTGCCTGGGTGATAATTTATTCTGAGGTCGTAGTCCTTAACCAACTCGAGCCATCTTCACTGTCGAAGGTTCAAGTCAGGCTGAGTGAATATATACTTGAGACTCTTATGGTTGGTGAATATCTGGCACTTCTTCCCAATCAGATAATGTCTCTAGATTTTTAAAGCATGCACCACCGCGGCCAATTCCAGATCATGAGTAGGATAGTTCCCTTCATGTTGCCGCAGTTGGCGAGATGCATAGGCCACCACTTTGCCATCTTTCATGAGCACACACCCCAGTCCTTTTCTGGATGCGTCGCAGTAGACATCAAAACTGTGGTAGATGTATGGAAGAGTTAATACGGGTGCCGATGTTAGCCTGGTTTTTAACTCATTGAAGCTCTGTTCACAGTCCTCAGTCCATACAAACTTCTTATCCTTCTTGAGAAGCTCAGTCATTGGCTTGGCGATCTTGGAAAAGCCTTCGATAAAACGGCGATAATATCTGACTAGTCCAAGGAAACTCCGGATTTTTGAGACTGTGGTGGGTGCGGACCATTCAAGTATGTCCTTTACCTTGCTTGGGTCCACTGAGATTTCTTCTGCTGAGAGGATATGTTCGAGGAATCCCACTTGTTGGAGCCAAAACTCACATTTGCTAAATTTGGCATAAAGTTGATGATCACGAAGCCTTTGCAAAACTGCTCGAAGATGCTCCTTGTGTTCGTCCTTGCTCTTGGAGTAAATGAGGATGTCATCAATGAACAACACCACAAATTTGTCCAAGAAGTCCATAAACACCTTGTTCATCATATGCATAAAGAATGCAGGAGCATTGGTGAGGCCGAAGGACATAACGGTGTATTCATAAAGATCGTACCGAGTGGTGAATGCGGTCTTAGGAATATCTTCCTTCTTTATCTTGAGTTGATGATATCCAGTCCTCAAAATCAATTTTTGAGAATACTTGGGCCCCACTGAGTTGATCAAACAGATCGTCAATCCTTGGCAGTGGATACTTGTTTTTAATGGTGACGTCATTCAGCTGTCGGTAGTCTACGCACATTCGTAGACAACCATCCTTTTTGTCCACGAAGATTGCTGGTGATCCCCATGGTGAAGATCTTTGACGAATGTATCCTTTCTGCAGCATCTCATCCAGTTGTTTCTTCAATTCCACCAATTTTGAGGAAGGCATCCGATAATATTTCTTATGTATCGGAGTGGTTCCAGGCACCAAGTCAATAGCAAACTCCAATTCTCGGTCTGGTGGCATCCCGGGAAATTCTTCAGGAAATACATCTGGATACTCACTGACCACTGGGATTAATTCCACCTCTTATGCCATGGCTGCGAAAACCATATCTTTCGTGGGGATGCGCTTGCGGGCATAGAAACTTGTGGTGCAACCTTCCATATTTTTCAGGGTAACTTCTCTGGTCGCACAGCTGATGCAGACTTGGTATTGGGTTAACCAATTCATCCCTAAAATGACATCCAATTTGTTGGAATCGATGATTATCAATGATGTTGGAAACTTGACGCCCTTGATGTCAATCTCCAAATTTCGGCAGACGAGATTACTTCTGAGTAGGGATCCCGGGGATTGTACCAGCATGTGCTTTCCCAAAATCGAGCAAGGAAAATTGTTTTGGGAAGCAAAACTTCACGAAATAAAAGAGTGGGAAGCCCCAGAGTCAAATAAGATTACGGCAGGTATGTCGCTAACAAGAAACATACCAATGGTGACTTCTGGGTCCTCTTGGGCTTCGTCTGCGGAGATGTGATGAATTTGCCCTTGGATCATATCTGGGGCGGAACACGGCTCCATGTAGTTGACTTGCGGCTGAAATGGAGCCACGTTTTTGGTGTTCTTGGGACACTGTCGGGCGTAGTGTCCGGTTTGGCCACAGCTGAAGCATGAATTGTTGCGCTGACAACCGTCGCGCACCGGACTGGTCACAACATTCTTGACTTGTGTAATAGTCTTGTTGACATTTTGCTGCCAATTGGGTTTTACTCCACTTGAGTCTGTTGCCAAGTACGAGCCTTTTGCACTGGTTGCATATCCTTCTTTGGCTCGAAGTTGCGCCTGTGGCCATTAACAGCTGGTTTGTTGTCGTGCAGGAGCTTGTGTTCCCTGTCGGCGATGAGAACCTTGTTCACCAGAGTCAGGAAGTCTGGGAAATCCAACATGCTGAGAGTGCACCTGAGATGCTGATTCAGGCCTCCAAGAAAACAATCAATCTTCATCTCTTCTGTGGCCACATCATGGAGAGAATAGCAGGCCAGATGGTTGAATGTATTCAGGTACTCGTTGACGGTCATGCTGCCTTGAGTGAGAGCGAGAAATTCGCGTTGCTTGATCTTCATGACTCCGGTGGGAATATGATACTTGCAGAAATGATCCTTGAATTTTGTCCAAGTAATTTCCTCGTCTGTAGGCCATATTGTTTTGGCATTATCCCACCATATAGCGGCAACTCCTTCGAGATAATGCATTGCAAAGGGAACCTTGTCTCCTTATTCAGTGTGAGCAATCTCCAATTTCCTCTCAATAGTCCTTAGCCAGTCATCGGCATCCAAAGGATCAGTAGCGTGGCTGAAACTAGGAGGCTTGGTTCGCTGAAAATCTGACAGCTTGGAATGATGACCATTCTGCTTTCCATTCCGCCCAACCATAACTTGTACACTTTTCAATATTTCCAGCAGATCGTTGCTCCTTCTTTCTTCAAACATTCGCAGGATTTGCTCGGTGGAAGGCGGTTGTGGCGGTGGAGGCGGAGGTGGCCGGTATGGCTTAGGGGAATGTCCTGCCTGTCTTGCGGAGTGACGGACAGGGACATCCTCACCAGCTTGCCTGGTGCTGCCTCCACGCGTCATCCTATTTTTCGTTTTCCCAATACATAGCAACCATGATGAGAAAATTCCAAAATGGGGAAAAAGCCAATGACAAATCCCGGAATAAAACAACGAATGAAAACCAAGTCGAATAAAAGAGTCCAACATAATTATACATAGTCCCAACATGAAAGTAAACATCACAACAGGTCTACTACCCTCGTACATGAAACTACGCATCATGACAAGTGCGATTACAGCCATACATCATGCTCATGACTACAGTGATACACTAACAATCTACTACTTGGATGGTTCTGCTGCAGGCTCGTCTCCTAAGCCGGACCCAGATCCTGAACTGATAGTAGAAATCTCCGGGGGAAGAGAGGTGCACTGGCGCTGCCTCGAGGTCTCTCCCTCAGGGGCAGGCGGGGGATGGGATCTAAGCATAGGAGTGGCAGGAGTAGCAACAAGAGAAGACCATGTAGCAGGAGCGCTAGGAGGGTTCACCGTCAGAGGGTTAACGGTACCCTGCAAGGTCGTTGGAGGAACAGAGGTGGGAGGAACTGGAGCAGAAGTATAGATGACAGCGGGCAGAGGGTTCCTCATATGAGCAGCCGCGAGAGCTGCGCGAGCGCGTGTAAGCTCCCGAGCTAACTCATAGTTAAGGAGATAACTAGCATTGATGTAGCAATAAAGGTGGCTAGTGGGACGATCGCACACCGAATTAATCAAAGGAAAACGGATACGCCCATTCTCGTGCAGAGATGGGTAGCAGAAAAGACCAGGGTGGGTGTGCATGCGAACCTCGTTGTAGCGCAAGTCTACAAGAGCCTCGATAGCAGCAAACTGAATCGTCTGAGATGGCGTAGAAGCAAGACCACCCTTAGTCGAACGAATGTAACCGCCGGATGGGGTACTGTGGTGTAGAGTGACCTCAGCATAATACTCATACAATGCACCGGCCAGATGCTCACGATACACCTGATACTCCGGATCAACGCCCTCTGGATAGAGTCGTCGCCACACATTCTGAAGC
This sequence comes from Triticum monococcum, assembly GCA_034509565.1. Classification (NCBI taxonomy): domain Eukaryota; kingdom Viridiplantae; phylum Streptophyta; class Magnoliopsida; order Poales; family Poaceae; genus Triticum; species Triticum monococcum. Next base: position 107,044,743 of record CM067844.1, read on the forward strand.
AGGTGCGACGATGTGTACGGAGCTGGCTCAGGATGGTACAAGAATGGTACTGGTGCCATCTACACTCACAAACCATACGATTAGTAATAACAACAAGTAAACATGCATGCAATGCACAACCAATTTCTATGACTATCGGCACTCAAATGAAGCTATCTACCGTTTTGCTAACGCACTACCGGTCTAGCGTGTCCTACAATCAACGCGGCTCTGATACCAAGCATTGTGGCACCCTGGCTCAGAGCAACCGGTTTACCCTGCATTGCCAGCCCAGAGATCGAGTCTTCTGGCAATACACAACAACATGGTACAGAAACAACCGCTTTATTGATACTAGCGGAATACATAGGTCTGATATTACATCAAGATGCGAGGCCAAGCGGCACACATGGTGCTGCTGGACAGTATGTACATTATTTAATGAACACGATTGGGGCCTCGATCACGCGAACTATGCAGCAGCATAAGACGACGAAGTGGAACTCCATACCACAGGGACACCGACGTGGACATGGCCTAGGCATAAGGTGCGCTCCGATGCGAATCGACTTGCCTGAAAGCTGGCATAACACGCCAGATCAGTACATTGAATGTACTTGCAAGATCACAAGAAACATAGGCATGATGACAGACAATATCATGATAATTAACCAGGTTAAATCAATGCAAGAAATACTACAGATGCAATGCAGCCAAACAGTGCACCGAGTCACACGGACTCGCTTACCAGACGGTTACCTCGTAACCAAACGGTGACCACACCAGGGTCACACCTGAAATCAATTACTCATAAACACCTCAAGTGTTCAAGGTTCAACACGAAACAATGCATCACAATAGTCATTTAGTTTGCAAGATTTATTATAAAAGTTGATCCATGGTGTGACTTACTCCCGAGTCTTGCCCATAACCGAGGGCGCGGCTATCGATAGATTAAATACACTCTGCAGAGGTAGCGCACTTTACCCACACTACGGAATACCTGGCATCGTACTCCCATTTGGGTGGACCAGAATATTCCGACGAAACCCTCCCTTTGTCATGCACTCTCCCCGGCCACTCCGACCATCTCCCTCTCCGGGCAAGGTCTTGGGTGGCCCCGTGTCTACCAGAGACACCAACGGCCACCGTCGTGGCAAAATGGTCCCAAACGGGGACAAGGAACCATAAAAACAAAAACGAGCACACAAGGTTATGTCTGCTTACCGGGCCAGGGAATGCACGCCCATAACCTTCCCTCGCATGAGGCGCTGGTGAGAGCCACAACAAAGGACCGAATCAAGACCTTCCCATTAGGTAAATGTGGTCGCACTGAACTAGAAACCCGATTCAGTGGCACCATGATGTGATCAACATCATATTCAATTTGAACTTAATCCAATTTAACTTTGTTAAAACTTTTTATCAATAACATGATATAAAAAATTTCATGCAACTACTCGTCAGGCAAAGCAAACAACTCATATTCATGGATCAAACTTAACCACATAACTATCTTGCAACACTAAAGATCAAAACTCTTTGGTTATAACTCATTTTTATCCTCAAGCAATATTTTTATTAGTTCTTTATTTAAATGAAAATATCACTTAGTAAAAAATACTACCATTAATTTCCATAGCAATATGCATAGTGCAAAATCTTAATCTACTTAACCAAACAAGTTCATGCATTCAACCAGTAACTAAAACAAGCATATCATGCATAATAAGGTAACTAACAATTTGATGTCTACTACACAACCTTCTTCTTGTAGACGTTGTTGGGCCTCCAAGTGCAGAGGTTTGTAGGACAGTAGCAAATTTCCCTCAAGTGGATGACCTAAGTTTTATCAATCCGTAGGAGGCGTAGGATGAAGATGGTCTTTCTCAAGCAACCTTGCAACCAAATAACAAAGAGTCTCTTGTGTCCCCAACACGCCCAATACAATGGTAAATTGTATAGGTGCACTAGTTCGGCGAAGAGATGGTGATACAAGTGGTATATGGATAGTAGATATAGGTTTTTGTAATCTGAAAATATAAAAGCAGCAAGGTAACTAATGATAAAAGTGAGCGTAAACGGTATTGCAATGCTAGGAAACAAGGCCTAGGGTTCATACTTTCACTAGTGCAAGTCCTCTCAACAATAATAACATAATTGGATCACATAACTATCCCTCAACATGCAACAAAGAGTCACTCCAAAGTCACTAATAGCGGAGAACAAACGAAGAGATTATGGTAGGGTACGAAACCACCTCAAAGTAATTCTTTCCAATCAATCCATTGGGCTATTCCTATAAGTGTCACAAACAGCCCTAGAGTTCGTACTAGAATAACACCTTAAGACACAAATCAACCAAAACCCCAATGTCGCCTAGATACTCCAATGTCACCTCAAGTATCCGTGGGTATGATTATACGATATGCATCACACAATCTCAGATTCATCTATTCAACCAACACATTGAACCTCAAAGAGTGCCCCAAAGTTTCTACTGGAGAATCACGATGAAAACGTGTGCCAACCCCTATGCATAGGTTCATGGACGGAACCCGCAAGTTGATCACCAAAACATACATCAAGTGAATCACGTGATATCCCATTGTCACCACAGATACGCACGACAAGACATACATCAAGTGTTCTCAAATCTTTGAAGACTCAATCCGATAAGATAACTTCAAAGGGGAAACTCAATCCATTACAAGAGAGTAGAGGGGGGAGAAAACATCATAAGATCCAACTATAATAGCAAAGCCCGCGATACATCAAGATCGTACTACCTCAAGAACACGAGAGAGAGAGATCAAACACATAGCTACTGGTACATACCCTCAGACCCGAGGGAGAACTACTCCCTCCTCGTCATGGAGAGCACCAGGATGATGAAGATGGCCACCGGAGAGGGATTGCCCCCTCCAACAGGGTGCCAGAACAGGTCTAGATTGGTTTTCGGTGGCTACGAAGGCTTCTGGCGGCGGAACTCCTGATCTATTATGCTCCTCGATCGTTTTAGGGTATATGGATATATATAGGTGGAAGAAGTACGTCAGGGGAGCCACGAGGGGCCCACGAGGGTGGAGGGCGCGCCCAGGGGGTGGGTGCCCCCTGCCTCGTGGCTTCCTCGTTGCTTCCCTTACGTGGACTCCAAGTCTCCCGTGTTGCTTTCCTTCCAAAAATAAGTTCTGTGAAGTTTTAGATCAATTGGACTCCGTTTGATTTTCCTTTTCTACGATACTCTAAAACAAGGAAAAACAGAAACTTGCACCGGGCTCTGGGTTAATAGGTTAGTCCCAAAAATAATATAAAAGTGTATAATAAAGCCCATAAACATCCAAAACAGAAGATAATATAGCATGGAGCAATCAAAAGTTATAGATATGTTGCAGACGTATCAGCATCCCCAAGCTTAATTCATGCTCGTCCTCGAGTAGGTAAATGATAAAAACAGAATTTTTGATGCGGAGTGCTACTTGGCATAATTTCAATGTAATTCTTCTTAATTGTGGTATCAATATTCAGATCCATAAGATTCAAGACAAAATTTTAATATTGACATAGAAACATTAATACTTCAAGCATACTATGTCAACTACAAGATCATGCTAAGCAATATGACAATGATGAATATGTCATGATAAAAGGAATGGTGGAAAGTTGCATGGCAATATATCTCGGAATGGCTATGGAAATGCCATAATAGGTAGGTATGGTGGCTGTTTTGAGGAAGATATAAGGAGTTTTATGTGTGAAAAAGTGTATCATATCATGGGGTTTGGATGCACCGGCGAAGTTTGCACCAATTCTCAAGGTGAGAAAGGGCAATGCACGGTACCGAAGAGGCTAGCAATGATGGAAGGGTGAGAGTGCGTATAATCCATGGACTCAACATTAGTCATAAAGAACTCACATAGTTATTGCAAAAATCTACAAGTCATCAAAAACCAAAGCACTACGCGCATGCTCCCAGGGGGATAGATTGGTAGGAAAAGACCATCGCTCGTTCCCGACCGCCACTCATAAGGAAGACAATCAAATAACACCTCATGTTTCAAATTTGTTACACAAAGTTTACCATATGTGCATGCTACGGGACTTGTAAACTTCAACACAATCATTTCTCAAATTCACAACTACTCAACTAGCACGACTTTGATATTATTACCGCCATATCTCAAAACAATCATCAGGCATCAAACTTCTCTTAGTATTCAAAACACTCATAAGAAAGTTTTTACTATTCTTGAATGCCTAGCATATTAGGATTATTTAAGAAATTTACCATGCTATTTAAGACTCTAAAAATAATATAAGTGAAGCATGAGAGTTCATCTATTTCTATAAAATAAAACCACCACCGTGCTCTAAAAGGATACAAGTGAAGCACTAGCGCAATTGACAAACTACTACGAAAGATATAAGTGAAGATCAATGAGTAGTCAAATAATTATGCAACTATGTGAAGACTCTCCCATTTAATAATTTCAGATCTTGATAATTTATTCAAACAGCAAGCAAAAAAAATGACGCTCCAAGCAAAACACATATCATGTGACGAATAAAAATATAGCTTCAAGTAAAGTTACCGATGAACAAAGACGAAAGAGGGGATGCCTTCCGGGGAATCCCTAATCTTAGGCTCTTGGTTGTCCTTTAATATTACCTTGGGGTGCCTTGGGCATCCCCAATCTTAGGCTCTTGCCACTCCTTATTCCATAGTCCATCGAATCTTTACCCAAAACTTCACAACACAAAACTTAACAGAAAACTCGTAAGCTCCGTTAGCGAAAGAAAACAAAACTCCACTTCAAGGTACTGTAATGAACTCATTATTTATTTATATCGGTGTTAAAAATACTGTATTCCAACTTCTCTATGGTTTATAAACTCTTTTACTAGCCATAGATTCATTAAAATTAGCAAACAACACACGAAAAACAGAATCTGTCAAAAACAGAACAGTCTGTAGTAATCTGTAACTAAAGAAAATTTCTGGAACCCCAAAAATTCTAAAATAAATTTATGGACGTGAGGAATTTATCTATTAATCATCTTCAAAAAAATTTAACTAAATAGCACTTTCCCAATAAAAATGGCAGCAATTCTCGTGAGCGCTAAAGTTTCTGTTTTTTACAGCAAGATCAACAAGACTTTCCCCAAGTCTTCCCAACGGTTCTACCTGGCACAAACACTAATTAAAAGCATAAAACCACATCTAAACAGAGGCTAGATGAATTATTTATTACTAAACAGGAACAAAAAGCAAGGAACAAAAATAAAATTGGGTTGCCTCCCAACAAGCGCTATCGTTTAACGCCCCTAGCTAGGCATGATGATTTCAATGATGCTTACATAAGAGAAAAGAATTGTAAGATAAAGAGAGCATCATGAAGAATATGACTAGAAAATTTAAGTATAACCCACTTACTATGCATAGGTATTTTGTGAGCAAACAACTTGTGGGAACAAGAATCAACTTGCATAGGAAGGTAAAACAAGCACAACTTCAAAACTTTAAGCACATAGAGAGGAAACGTGATATTATTGCAATTCCTACAGGCATATGTTCCCCCCTCATAATAATTTTCAGTAGCATCATGAATGAATTCAACAATATAACCAGTACCTAAAGCATTCTTTTCATGATCTACAAGCATAGACAATTTACTACTCTCTACATAAGCAAATTTCTTCTCATTCGGAATAGTGGAAGTATCATAAGAAACTCGAATACTATAAATTGTTTCCACATTAAAAGAGTAATGTTCAGAAAAGGGTAATCATAATCATGACAAGTTTTATAAATATAATCATCACTACTTTGTATAGCATATGTATCATCACAATAATTATCATAAGTAGCAACTTTGTTCTCATCATAATCGATTGAAACCTCTTCCAAGATAGTGGAATCATTACTTCCTAAAGTTGACACTCTTCCAAACCCACTTTCATCAATATAATCATCATAAGTAGGAGGCATGCTATCATCATTATAAATTTGCATATCAAAACTTGGGAGACTAAAAATATCATCTTCATTAAACATAGCTTCCCCAAGCTTGGGACAAACATTAATTGCAGAAAATATATTCTCAAAAACATCATCTTCATCAAACATAGCATCCCCAAGCTTGGGCATTTTCATATCATAAGCATAATCACTCTCATAATTAATAGTATGGATAGCACCAATAGTATAGAAATTATCATATTCTTCCAAGCAAGTGCCAAAAAGATTTTCAAGATCATAAGAAGTATCATTATCTTCCACAATTATATTTTCATGAGGCACAATAGTAATAGGAGCAACATTATTTAGGGGAGATATATTTTTACCTCTCTTCCTTTTTCTTTTCTTCTTCTTCACCACATCATGTGTGGGTTCAGTCCTCTTTTTGGAGCTCCTTATTAATGAGATTGGTTGAATAGGAGGCTCTTCCTCATTACCTAATTCATCATAATAAATAATAGGAGGGTATTGGGAAGTCTCTTCCCTTTCATTAGTATTCTCTTGATCTTCTATTTGTTTTCTTTTCTTTATGTAGTTGGCAATATAGGGATTTTCAATACAATTCACCGCACAATACATATAAATTTCCTCTAGATCAAATCCAAGAAGTTTATAACGGGCAAATTCTGGAAGATAGTTAGTTATACGTTTCATTTCTTCATAGCCCATAAGAAAACTAAGTTCATTATAATGTGCAAGGGAAATCAAGTCATCACAATTTTTGGACACGATTAGATCATGAAACAATTTGCAAGGGATAGCTAAATGACCACTTTCATTGCAAAGTCCACAAGTACGGCCAAGAAAATTTAAATTTTCAGCACAATCATCTAGCCTTTCTTGCAACATTTTAGTTTCTAAGTACTTATGTGTAACGCCCTCGATGCGGCCATGTCTCCCACGTGTCGAGGCACGACTTAGAGACATAGGCGCATTGAAAGCAATGTCGCAAGTCGGGAATCATTACACAACCCATGTACATATATAATATAAAGGGGAATAATAGCATAGTTGGCTTACACTCGCCACGTCACATCAAAGTACATAAATAACATCCATCATACAATCACTCATGGCCCGACTACGGCGCCAAAATAGAAAAGACCCCCAACAAGCGACTAGGCCCTGAATCTAACCCCGAATAGGCATCCCTACTGATCATCCGGAAAAGAAACATAGTAACGCTGAGAGTCCTCGTCGTACTCCCACTTCAGCTCGAGCGCGCCATCCGGAGAAGTATCATCGGTCCCTGCATCTGGTGTGATAGTAAACTGTGAGCCACAAAGGACTCAGCAATCTCGCACCCTCGCGATCAAGACTATTTAAGCTTCATAGGTAGGAAAGGGGTAATGTAAGTGGAGCTGCAGCAAGCGACTAGCATATATGGTGGCTAACTTATTCGCAAAGGAGAGCGAGAAGAGAAGGCAAAGCACGAGCGGAAACTATATAGAGCAGCCTACGCAAGCATAACTCCAACGCCGTGTCCACTTCCCGGACTCCGCCGAGAAGAGGCCATCACGGCAACACACTCAGTTGATTCATTTTAATTATTTAAGGTTCAAGTTGTCTACAACCGGACATTAACAAATTCCCATCTGCCCATAACCGCGGGCACGGCTTTCGAAAGATCAAACCCTGCAGGGGGGTCCCAACTTAGCTCATAACAAGCTCTCACGGTCAACGAAGGAATAGACCTCCACCCAGGACCCACCGATCAGACTCGGTATCCCGGTACAACAAGATGATTCGACAGGTCAAAACTAGTCCAGCAACACCACCCGAATGTGCCGACAAATCCCAATAGGAGCTGCACATATCTCTTTCTCAGGGCACACTCAGATTGTCTTAGGTATGGGTAGGCCAGCCCAGAGTTGCCCCTGGTGGCCACCGGCAACTGACAGTTGGACCAACACTCAGAGGAGCACTGGCCCGGGGGGGGGGGGGGGGTTAAAATAAGATGACCCTCGGGCTCCGGAAACCCAAGGGAAAGAAAAAGGGTAGGTGGCAAATGGTAAAACCAATGTTGGGCATTGCTGGAAAAGCTTTAATCAAGGCGAACTATCAAGGGGTTCCCATTATAGCCCAACCGCGTAAGGGACGCAACAATCCGGGAACATAACACCGATATGACGGAAACTAGGGCGGCAAGAGTGGAACAAAACACTAGGCGAGAGGCCGAGCCTTCCACCCTTTACCAAGTATATAGATGAGTAAAGATAACATAGCAATATAATGATATCCCAACAAGTAAATAAATGTTCCAACAAGGAACGGCTCCAATCTTCACCTGCAGCTAACAACGCTATAAGAAGGGCTGAGCAAAGCGGTAACATAGCCAATCAACGGTTTGCTAGGACAAAGGTGAGTTAGAGGCTCAATCATGGCAATTGGGATGCTGACAAGCAAGTGGTAGGCATCGTAGCATTGGCAAAGCAAAAGAGCGAGCAAACTAGCATAGCAAAGATAGTAGTGATTTCAAGGGTGTGATCATCTTGCCTGCACAGTTGTCAGAATTGACTGGATCCTCAAAAGCAAACTCAGTGGGCTCCTCGTTAGCGAACTCGTCTCCCGGCTCTACCCAACAACACAAACAAGCAACAAGGATACATTCAACCACGTGCAAGGGCAACCAATAACATGCAAAGATGATATGCTATGCGGGATGCGATGCGGAATGCAAAATGCAAGATGTAACAGGAAATGCATGAACCTGGCCTCAACTTGGAAAACCAAGTGTTCCACTGGATAGAGGGGAAGAAATCCCCTGAAAACGATATAAAGATCATGGCAATCGGAGCTACGGTTTGGAAATGGCAAGCGTTTTACTAAACGAACCGATCTGCGATTTACAGCAAGGAGGCTCCTAAATGCAACAAAATGAACATGCTACAGCCACCCAACATGAAAACAAATTGCATGCAGTGATGTACTCAAGAAGCTTAACAAATCATCAGGACTGAGGCATAGGCAAATTCATCCATTAAGGGCTTCAAACAAGCATGGCAAAACTGAATAAGCAAAACAGATTTCAGACTTAGTGAAATTAACGCTAGTCTGAAATTTCAGACCACGATGCTCTCTTCCGAGCAGCAAAACAACATGAAGCAAAACCTGAACATGGCAAGTAATAGCATGGCATGGAGCTACTCAACAAGATTAACAAAACACCCAAAATGACCTGGGGCCAAAAGGGTTCACAAAATACTCTACCGAGCACACGAACATCGATGAAACACAATCAGTTTTCAGACTTAGTGAAAACTGGGACATGCTGAAATAGTAAGTCACGGAGGCATGTAAACGAGCTCGATGCACTCACTACGGTGCAAGTCATGGCAAGGCAAGCATAACTCCATTAAGAAGGCACAAAATTCTAGCTAGACATGGCAAGAACAATGGCATAGCATGCATGGATCGCTAGCAATAACTCCGGCAATATCGCAAAAGAGTTCACGATCTGCCCAAAACAGCAACTATGCAAAAGTTGAGCTCGATTGAGTCAACCTAGGGTGCTCCAACATAACAAGTAAAGACATGGATGGATTAAGCACAACAAGCATAACAAATCACCCTTACTGATCATCCTCAAAAGAGGCACGGATCACTAGGAAACAAGCTGGACATATAGCATCGTGGACTAAAACATCCCAGACTTAGTGATTTTCACTAAGTCCCTGAAATCAGTAAACTCAGGTAGCCCTCTTCGCAAGCTTGCACAAGACAACACACACATCCTAAAAATACATGGAAGGCACCTCTGGATAGAAGGCAACATGCTTAACAATTCATCCCAAAGGGGCACAGGCATATCATGCACGGATTAAACATGGCTAAAATGACAAAAGTGCATGTTGAACTAACGGATCTGCAATTTAACTCATGATGCCTCCTTCCAACAGCATTTTGGGCAACAAGATGACCTCAAATGCAAATGATGCAATGTAATGAAATGATGTACTCGTCAAGACGAAGATTTTGACATATCATGTGCCCAAAACGGAGCCACGGGTGCAAAGTTATGATGCTCCAAAGATTGCATAAAAAATGAAGGGATTAGGGTTTCGGGGAGAGGGGGTCAACCAGATCTGGATCTGGCCGACACTGTAGCAGGCGCGGGGTTCCTGTAGCAGCGCGACGCCGGCGATGGCGGCGGCTCCGGCGAGGCGGGAAGGTGCCGGGCGGCAGCGGGCGGCGCCGGCCGGCGAGGAGGAGGCGAGGCCCGGCCGGAGACGTCGCCGGGGCGGCGCGGGGAGGACTCCGGCGCGGCGCGGGGCGGTCCGGCGCGTCGGGCGGCGAGGATCGTCGTGGAGCTCACCGGAGCTCCGGCGAGGCTTGCGGCGGGCGGCAGTGGCCGGGATCGAGGAAGACGGCGGCGGGGATCGGGCGTCTCCCGCGGGCGGCGGCGACGATGAAACGGGCCGCGGGGGCCGGATCTGGGCTCCCGGGCCCGTGCAGTGGGAGGCGGCGCAGGGGGACACGTGGCGGCATGGGAGTGGCGGCGGCGGTGCGTCCGGCCCGGACGGACAATGTCCGGCGCGCGGAGCTGCAGTTTTTAGGGTTTCGAGGTGGAAGACGGGATCCGAAATGGAGGGGGTATTTATAGGCATAGAGGGAGCTAGGAGAGTCCAAATGAGGTGCGGTTTTCACCCACACGATCGTGATCGAACGACCGAGACGATGGAGCAGAGTTTGGTGGGTTTTGGGCCAAAATGGAGGGGTGTTGGGCTGCACACACACGAGGCCTTTTCGGTCCCTCGGTTAACCGTTGGAGTATCAAATGAAGTCCAAATGACCCGAAACTTGACAGGCGGTCTACCGGTAGTAAACCAAGGCCGCATGGCAAGTCTCGGCCCAATCCGGAAATGTTTAATCCCCACACACGAAAGAAAGCTAGAAATGGCCACCGGAGGAGAACAAAGCGCCGGAATGCAAAACGGACAACGGGGAAAATGCTCAAATGCAAGAGATGAACACGTATGCAAATGCAATGCACGTGATGACATGATATGAGATGCACGAAAAACAAAACAACACACGGAGGCAAAGACCCGAACCCGAGAATTAAATATAACTTAATGCCAGAAACGGCAAGAGTCGGAGTACAATTCGGGAAGGTTACATATGGGGCGTTACAACACTCCACCACTACGAAAAGATCTCGTCCCGAGATCTAGGACTGAAAGAACTCCGGGTACTCAGAACGGAGGTGATCCTTGCGTTCCCAGGTAGCTTCACGGTCGGAATGGTGTGACCACTTGACTTTGAGAAACTTGATTGACTTGTTGCGAGTTTTGCGTTCAGTCTCTTCAAGGATTGCAACTGGGTGCTCACGGTAGGAGAGATCTTCTTGGAGCTCAATGTCCTCGAAGTTGACGGTGCGCTCAGGCGTCTTGAAGCACTTTCGGAGTTGCGAGACATGGAACACATCATGAACATTGGCAAAGTTTGCAGGAAGCTCGAGTTGATAGGCGAGGTCGCCTCTCTTGCTGACGATCTTGAAAGGCCCGACGTATCTTGGGGCAAGCTTCCCTTTGATACCGAAGCGACGAGTCCCTTTCATAGGAGAGACGCGGAGGTAGACATGATCTCCGATCTCGAAAGCCAAATCACGGTGCTTGCTGTCATAGTAGCTCTTCTGGCGGGATTGGGCTGCTTTGAGGTTATCACGAATGACCTTGCACATTTCTTCTGCCTCTGTGATCAGGTCATTACCCAGCAGCTGACGTTCACCGGTTTCAGACCAGTTGAGAGGTGTACGGCACTTCCTACCATACAGAATTTCAAACGGGGCCTTGCCGGAACTTGCTTGGAAACTGTTGTTGTACGAGAATTCAGCATAAGGAAGGCAATCCTCCCACTTCATGCCAAAGGAGATAACACAAGCTCTGAGCATATCTTCAAGAATCTGGTTGACACGCTCGACTTGACCGCTTGTTTGAGGATGGAAAGCAGTGCTGAAGCGAATGTTGGTGCCCATGGCCTTCTGAAAAGAATCCCAAAACTTGGAGGTAAAGATGCTGCCACGGTCTGAAGATATCACTTGAGGAATACCGTGCAGAGAGACAATTCGAGAGGTGCAGAGCTCTGCCAATTGAGCTGCAGTGATTGACTCTTTGATAGGCAGGAAATGAGCCACTTTGGTGAGCTTGTCGATGACAACGAATATAGCATCATTGCCACGCTTGGGCTTAGGAAACCCAGTCACGAAGTCCATTTCAATGTGGTCAAACTTCCATTCTGGAATGGCGAGAGGTTGGAGGAGACCTGATGGCCTTTGGTGTTCTGGTTTCACTCTTCTGCAGACATCACATTCATTCACGAATTGAGCGATCTCGCGCTTCATTCGAGTCCACCAATAAGTTTGCTTCAGATCTTGATACATCTTCGTGCTCCCAGGGTGGATGGAGAGGAGAGAGTTGTGAGCCTCATTCATGATCACTTTACGAAGTTCACCTTTGGGCACAACAATTCGATCCTCGAAGAAGAGAGTGTCCTTGTCATCAAGTCGGTAGCACTCGTACTTGGACTGACTCTTTGCAATACCAATCTTCACCTTTTTCACCATAGCATCAAGAAGCTGGGCATGGCGAATCTGGTCTTCCAAGGTAGGAGAAACTTGAAGGTTGGCGAGGAAACCTTGAGGAACAACTTGCAGATTAAGTTTGCGGAAAGCTTCACAAAGCTCGGGTTGATAAGGCTTGAGAATCAGACTGTTGCAATATGCTTTTCTGCTCAAAGCGTCAGCAATCACATTAGCCTTGCCTGGAGTATACTCGATACTCGGATTGTACTCTTGAATCATTTCGACCCATCGAGTCTGCCTGAGGTTGAGATTAGGCTGAGTGAAGATGTACTTGAGACTCTTGTGATCAGTGAAGATGTCCACTTTCCTTCCCAAGAGAAGATGTCTCCAAGTCAACAATGCGTGCACAACTGCCGCCAACTCGAGATCATGAGTGGGGTAGTTCTTCTCATTTGGCTTCAACTGGCGAGAGGTATAAGCAACAACTTTCTTCTCTTGCATCAGTACTGCACCGAGACCTTGGAGAGAGGCATCACAAAAGACCTCGTACGGCTTGGTTTCATCAGGCGGAGTTAGAACTGGAGCAGTGATCAATTTCTCTTTCAAAGCGTTGAAAGCAACATCACACTCCGGAGACCAAACGTACTTGACGTGCTTCTGAAGAAGATTTGAGAGAGGCTTCGCGATCTTGGAGAAGTTTTCAACGAATCTTCGGCAATAACTTGCAAGACCGAGGAAGCTACGGAGTTGCTTCACATTCTGAGGAGGTTCCCAATTAACGATTGTAGACACCTTCTCAGGATCCACGGAAATGCCCTTGGCAGAGATAATATGGCCAAGATAAAGAACCTCATCGAGCCAAAACTCACACTTGGAGAACTTGGCGTAGAATTGATGTTCCCTTAGCTTGTCAAGAACCAAACGCAAGTGTTTGGCATGATCTTCCTTGTTCTTCGAGAAAACCAGGATATCGTCGAGATAGACCAAAACAAAGTTGTTGGTGTAGGGGTTGAAGATGAAGTTCATCATGCGAGAGAACGTCGGAGGAGCGTTGGCGAGGCCAAAAGACATAACAGTGTATTCATATGACCCATAGCTTGTTCTGAACGCCGTCTTTGGAATATCTTGTTCACGAATGCGAATTTGATGATAACCCATACGGAGATCAAGCTTGGAGCATACTTGGGCACCCTTGAGTTGTTCGAACAGCTCATTAATGTTGGGAAGTGGGTATTTGTTCTTGATGGTCTTCTTGTTCAATGGACGATAATCAACACAAAGTCGGTCCGTTCCATCCTTCTTCTTCACAAAAAGAACACCACAACCCCACGGAGAAGTACTGGGCCGAATGAGACCCATTCTTTCTTGAACATCGAGTTGTTTCTTCAACTCCTTCAACTCTTCGGGGCCGAGCTTGTAGGGCCGTTTGCACACCGGTTCCGTACCGGGCTCAAGTTCAATAACAAATTCAACCGGCCGGTTTGGAGGCATGCCTGGGAGTTCTTCAGGGAAGACATCTTGATACTCACAAACAACCGGAATCTGCGAAATAGCATCCAATTCACCCTTCTCATTGAGAGAGAACAACTGGATGGTATTATCCCGAGCAGCAAAGACAATTACTTCCTCAGACGAATGAGTCAGTTGAATCTGCTTGGCCGCACAATCAAGCTGAGCTTTATGTTTAGAGAGCCAGTCCATCCCAAGAATGAGGTCGATATCAGAATTGCCAAGAACTGTTGGAGAAGCCAGAAACTTGAAATCACCCAACTTGATAGAAATATCCGGAGCACTGGAGTTAGCCTGCATGCGTTTACCAGGAGAGACGACTGCTAATGGACTAGGCAGAATTTGCTGAGCCAAACCATGCCTAGATGTGAATGGCCTTGAAATGAAACAATGCGATGCACCTGTGTCAAAAAGAACTTTTGCAGGAATATCATTAACAGGAAGGTTACCCATGATGACATCTGAAGAATCCTCTGCCTGAGCTGTGTTCATCAAGTTGACCTTGGCGGACTTGGGATTATGCTTGACCACAGCTGTACTTGCCGATCTAACAGGAGGAGGAGGAGGAAGACGCCTCTGGTTGAAACACTTGTTGGCATAGTGACCCTTCTGTTGGCACTTGTTGCACGTGACCTCTGAGAGCGGACGGTGGTACGGAGCACTCGATCTTGAAGCTTGAGACGAAGTCTTGTTCTGAAAGCCTGGGTTGGGTGGGTGGGACGAACCACTGCCACCTTTGCTCTTCTGTTGATACGGCTGACGGAACGGAGGAGGAGGAAGCCAATACTTCTGCTGCTTGGCCACTTGAGTAGAGGAAGAAGACGTGGTGTCTCTGACTCGCTTCCTGGAAGCATCACACCTGAGCTGAGCAGCCTCTTGCTTCAGTGCCATGTTGTAGAACTCATCGTATCTCAGCGGCTCGAAGAGGACAAGAGCGAGCTGAATTTCTTCACGAAGACCACCCCTGAACTGATAGATCATGATCTTCTCATCAGGAACATCCTGCTTGGCAAAACGGGCGAGCTTCTGGAACAACTTGTTGTAGTCATAGACAGACAAAGAGCCTTGCTTCAGATTGCGGAATTCTTCACGTTTGCTTTCAGTCACACTTTGAGGAATGTGATGAGCGCGGAAATCACGACGGAAATCATCCCAAGTGATCAAACGTCCACCTCTGGAATCCCGGTACTGCTGAAACCACTCTGCGGCCTGATCCTTGAGCTGGAAAGACGCGAACTTGACGAAATCTTCAGGTCTAATGTTGCTACATTCAAAATGCTTGCCCAGATCGACTAACCAATCATCAGCATCGGTAGCCTCAACGCAGTTGCTGAACATCTTTGGACCATTTGCGAGGAACTGATTCAGAGTTGCAAATTGGTTCTGGTTGTTGCCTTGATTCGCTTGACTGCTTTGATTCTGCTCTTGGATGATTTGCATGATCAGCTGAGTATTTGCATTAGTAGCAGCCATCACAGCCTGCCATGCTTCCGGAGGAGGCGGAGGTGGCGTAGGATCTTGATTCTGGTTCTGACTGGTGCTCTTAGCGGGAGCCATCCTGAAGAGGTTGACCACCATTAGCACACAAATAGCGAAATATTGAAGGTGAAACCAACGGAATGAAAATTGCAACATAAAGTCTTCACATCCAAACAAAATGAACGAATGCACTTCTCTTGAAGTGGTCACATATTCCTAAATTGCAAAGCCACGAAGAATCAGGTAGAAGAGGTACATCAACGAGGGATGGAATCAACATATGACGTCGAAGAAGAACGAATACCACAACTCGAAATAAAACCAAGGGTTGGCTTGCGGAATAAGCCGGAACAAACACATGATAGAAATTTCGTCCGAAGTGTTCGTGGTAGGACCTACACGGGCTCGACCATACAACACCATCATGTACAAGGCAGTGCACATGACATACGAAGCGTCCCCGAGTCAGCATAGCCAAGGACTCTTTAAGACACAACGAGACCACTGTAAAATCGACCGTGAATAGGCGAACCACTAGACGTCGAACCCCAATTTCATATCACACATCTGTTGGAGAGATATCCTAAGGCTACTTGAATTCCCACCTATGAAATTCCCGAAACTTTCCGGTTATGCAATCAGGTGTTGGGGATACAGGGGAAGCATAATATCTCACCCAAGCTAGCAAATCCTACATCCAGCTGCATCCATCCTTCAACACATAACCAAGAAACCTTCGGAAACTATCTATCTCAACCTTCGAAAAGCATCCGTTATACAAGTTATGGCGATACTCCCGAACTCCCGCCCCAGTACTGGGTGGCGTCGAGGTTATCTCACCAACGAACTGCATAAAGGAGATTTTCGATGTCGCGCACATATCTCAAGTATACCAGAATTGCAACGATAGAATTATGATGACAACACCTCAGAGCTCAACTCCCCGGGACACTTCCACTAAACCCCTGACAGGAGGCACCAAGACAGTATTCTCATCATAAGCCATCGGAACAAAACCAAGATACTCGCGTGATCCTAAAATTTTTTTTAGTGAAATTTGAGAAGAGAAGAGTCAAAACTCTACGTCAGGATGCCTTACCAGAGCGATGAGGAGACTGGGAAGTAAAAAGAATTCCTAAGCTCTCCGATATATAATTCCTAAGGACTCAAAACATTTTTTCTAGACACAACTCGGTTGCTAAAAACGATCAAGCAATGGGGCTCCTAAGGTCGGGGAAGGCTCTGATTACCAACTTGTAACGCCCTCGATGCGGCTATGTCTCCCACGTGTCGAGGCACGACTTAGAGACATAGGCGCATTGAAAGCAATGTCGCAAGTCGGGAATCATTACACAACCCATGTACATATATAATATAAAGGGGAATAATAGCATAGTTGGCTTACACTCGCCACGTCACATCAAAGTACATAAATAACATCCATCATACAATCATTCATGGCCCGACTACGGCGCCAAAATAGAAAAGACCCCCAACAAGCGACTAGGCCCTGAATCTAACCCCGAATAGGCATCCCTACTGATCATCAGGAAAAGAAACATAGTAACGCTGAGAGTCCTCGTCGTACTCCCACTTCAGCTCGAGCGCGCCATCCGGAGAAGTATCATCGGTCCCTGCATCTGGTGTAATAGTAAACTGTGAGCCACAAAGGACTCAGCAATCTCGCACCCTCGCGATCAAGACTATTTAAGCTTAATAGGTAGGAAAGGGGTAATGTAAGTGGAGCTGCAGCAAGCGACTAGCATATATGGTGGCTAACTTATTCGCAAAGGAGAGCGAGAAGAGAAGGCAAAGCACGAGCGGAAACTATATAGAGCAGCCTACGCAAGCATAACTCCAACGCCGTGTCCACTTCCCGGACTCCGCCGAGAAGAGGCCATCACGGCAACACACTCAGTTGATTCATTTTAATTATTTAAGGTTCAAGTTGTCTACAACCGGACATTAACAAATTCCCATCTGCCCATAACCGCGGGCACGGCTTTCGAAAGATCAAACCCTGCAGGGGGGTCCCAACTTAGCCCATAACAAGCTCTCACGGTCAACGGAGGAATAGACCTCCACCCAGGACCCACCGATCAGACTCGGTATCCCGGTACAACAAGATGATTCGACAGGTCAAAACTAGTCCAGCAACACCGCCCGAATGTGCCGACAAATCCCAATAGGAGCTGCACATATCTCTTTCTCAGGGCACACTCAGATTGTCTTAGGTATGGGTAGGCCAGCCCAGAGTTGCCCCTGGTGGCCACCAACAACTGACAGTTGGACCAACACTCAGAGGAGCACTGGCCCGGGGGGGGGGGGGGAGGGGGGGGGTTAAAATAAGATGACCCTCGGGCTCCGGAAACCCAAGGGAAAGATAAAGGGTAGGTGTCAAATGGTAAAACCAATGTTGGGCATTGCTGGAAAAGCTTTAATCAAGGCGAACTATCAAGGGGTTCCCATTATAGCCCAACCGCGTAAGGGACGCAACAATCCGGGAACATAACACCGATATGACGGAAACTAGGGCGGCAAGAGTGGAACAAAACACTAGGCAAGAGGCCGAGCCTTCCACCCTTTACCAAGTATATAGATGAGTAAAGATAACATAGCAATATAATGATATCCCAACAAGTAAATAAATGTTCCAACAAGGAACGGCTCCAATCTTCACCTGCAGCTAACAACGCTATAAGAAGGGCTGAGCAAAGTGGTAACATAGCCAATCAACGGTTTGCTAGGACAAAGGTGGGTTAGAGGCTCAATCATGGCAATTGGGAGGCTGACAAGCAAGTGGTAGGCATCGTAGCATTGGCAAAGCAAAAGAGCGAGCAAACTAGCATAGCAAAGATAGTAGTGATTTCAAGGGTGTGATCATCTTGCCTGTACAGTTGTCAGAATTGACTAGATCCTCAAAAGCAAACTTAGCGGGCTCCTCATTAGCGAACTCGTCTCCCGGCTCTACCCAACAACACAAACAAGCAACAAGGATACAATCAACCACGTGCAAGGGCAACAATAACATGCAAAGATGATATGCTATGCGGGATGCGATGCGGGATGCAAAATGCAAGATGTAACAGGAAATGCATGAACCTGGCCTCAACTTGGAAAACCAAGTGTGCCACTGGATAGAGGGGAAGAAATCCCCTGAAAACGATATAAAGATCATGGCAATCGGAGCTACGGTTTGAAAATGGCAAGCGTTTTACTAAATGAACCGATCTGCGATTTACAGCAAGTAGGCTCCTAAATGCAACAAAATGAACATGCTACAGCCACCCAACATGAGAACAAATTGCATGGCAGTGATGTACTCAAGAAGCTTAACAAATCATCAGGACTGAGGCATAGGCAAATTCATCCATTAAGGGCTTCAAACAAGCATGGCAAAACTGAATAAGCAAAACAGATTTCAGACTTAGCGAAATTAACGCTAGTCTGAAATTTCAGACCCTGATGCTCTCTTCGGAGCAGCAAAACAACATGAAGCAAAACCTGAACATGGCAAGTAAGAGCATGGCATGGAGCTACTCAACAAGCTTAACAAAACACCCAAAATGACCTGGGGCCAAAAGGGTTCAGAAAATACTCTACCGAGCACACGAACATTGATGATACACAATCAGTTTTCAGACTTAGTGAAAACTGGGACATGCTGAAATAGTAAGTCACGGAGGCATGTAAACGAGCTCGATGCACTCACTACGGTGCAAGTCATGGCAAGGCAAGCATAACTCCATTAAGAAGGCACAAAATTCTAGCTAGACATGGCAAGAACAATGGCATAGCATGCATGGATCGCTAGCAATAACTCCGGCAAAATCGCAAAAGAGTTCACGATCTGCCCAAAACAGCAACTATGCAAAAGTTGAGCTCGATTGAGTCAACCTAGGGTGCTCCAACATAACAAGTAAAGACATGGATGGATTAAGCACAACAAGCATAACAAATCACCCTTACTAATCATCCTCAAAAGAGGCACGGATCACTAGGAAACAAGCTGGACATATAGCATCGTGAACTAAAACATCCCAGACTTAGTGATTTTCACTAAGTCCCTGAAATCAGTAAACTCAGGTAGCCCTCTTCGCAAGCTTGCACAAGACAACACACACATCCTAAAAATTCATGGAAGGCACCTCTGGATAGAAGGCAACATGCTTAACAATTCATCCCAAAGGGGCACAGGCATATCATGCACGGATTAAACATGGCTAAAATGACAAAAGTGCATGTTGAACTAACGGATCTGCAATTTAACTCATGATGCCTCCTTCCAACAGCATTTTGGGCAACAAGATGACCTCAAATGCAAATGATGCAATGTAATGAAATGATGTACTCGTCGAGACGAAGATTTTGACATATCATGTGCCCAAAACGGAGCCACGGGTGCAAAGTTATGATGCTCCAAAGATTGCATAAAAATGAAGGGATTAGGGTTTCGGGGAGAGGGGGTCAACCAGATCTGGATCTGGCCGACACTGTAGCAGGCGCGGGGTTCCTGTAGCAGCGCGACGCCGGCGATGGCGGCGGCTCCGGCGAGGCGGGAAGGTGCCGGGCGGTGGCGGGCGGCGCCGGCCGGCGAGGAGGAGGCGAGGCCCGGCCGGAGACGCCGCTGGGGCGGCGCGGGGAGGACTCCGGCGCGGCGCGGGGCGGTCCGGCGCGTCGGGCGGCGAGGATCGTCGTGGAGCTCACCGGAGCTCCGGCGAGGCTTGCGGCGGGCGGCGGTGGCCGGGATCGAGGAAGACGGCGGCGGGGATCGGGCGTCTCCCGCTGGCGGCGGCGACGATGAAACGGGCCGCGGGGGCCGGATCTGGGCTCCCGGGCCCGTGCAGTGAGAGGCGGCGCAGGGGGACACGTGGCGGTGTGGGAGTGGCGGCGGCGGTGCGTCCGGCCCGGACGGACAATGTCCGGCGCGCGGAGCTGCAGTTTTTAGGGTTTCCAGGTGGAAGACGGGATCCGGAATGGAGGGGGTATTTATAGGCATAGAGGGAGCTAGGAGAGTCCAAATGAGGTGCGGTTTTCGCCCAGACGATCGTGATCGAACGACCGAGACGATGGAGCAGAGTTTGGTGGGTTTTGGGCCAAAATGGAGGGGTGTTGGGCTGCACACACACGAGGCCTTTTCGGTCCCTCGGTTAACCGTTGGAGTATCAAACGAAGTCCAAATGACCCGAAACTTGACAGGCGGTCTACCGGTAGTAAACCAAGGCCGCATGGAAAGTTTCGGCTCAATCCGGAAATGTTTAATCCCCACACACGAAAGAAAGCTAGAAATGGCCACCGGAGGAGAACGAAGCGCCAGAATGCAAAACGGACAACGGGGAAAATGCTCGAATGCAAGAGATGAACACGTATGCAAATGCAATGCACGTGATGACATGATATGAGATGCACGAAAAACAAAACAACACACGGAGGCAAAGACCCGAACCCGAGAATTAAATATAACTTAATGCCGGAAACGGCAAGAGTCGGAGTACAATTCGGGAAGGTTACATATGGGGCGTTACATTATGCCTCATGCAATATCTATCTTCCCTATTTGGTGTGTACTTACAAACCCAATGCACTCCACAAAAATTGACATGTTTATAGGAGACATTTTCATCATAACTAGTGCAATCATCATTAGTACCATGGATATTCAAGGAGTTCATACTAACAACATTGCAATCATGCTCATCATTCAAAGATTTGATGCCAAACATTTTAATGCATTCTTCTTCTAACACTTTGGCACAATTTTCCTTTCCATCATACTCACGAAAGATATTAAAAAGATGAAACGTATGAGGCAAACTTAATTTCATTTTTTTGTAGTTTTCTTTTATAAACTAAACTAGTGCTAAAACAAGAAACAACAAGATTCGATTGCAAGATCTAAAGATATAACTTCAGGCACTCACCTCCCCGGAAACGGCGCCAGAAAAGAGCTTGATGTCTACTACGCAACCTTCTTCTTGTAGACGTTGTTGGGCCTCCAAGTGCAGAAGTTT
Source organism: Triticum monococcum (assembly GCA_034509565.1). Classification (NCBI taxonomy): domain Eukaryota; kingdom Viridiplantae; phylum Streptophyta; class Magnoliopsida; order Poales; family Poaceae; genus Triticum; species Triticum monococcum. The sequence continues at coordinate 107,066,263 of CM067844.1, forward strand.
CTAGGACAGTAGAAAATTTCCCTCAAGTGGATGACCTAAGGTTTATCAATCCGTAGGAGGCATAGGATGAAGATGGTCTCTCTCAAGCAACCCTGCAACCAAATAACAAAGAGTCTCTTGTGTCCCCAACACACCCAATACAATGGTAAATTGTATAGGTGCACTAGTTCGGTGAAGAGATGGTGATACAAGTGGTATATGGATAGTAGATATAGGTTTTTGTAATCTTAAAATATAAAAACAGCAAGGTAACTAATGATAAAAGTGAGCGTAAACGGTATTGCAATGCTAGGAAACAAGGCCTAGGGTTCATACTTTCACTAGTGCAAGTCCTCTCAACAATAATAACATAATTGGATCACATAACTATCCCTCAACATGCAACAAAGATTCACTCCAAAGTCACTAATAGCAGAGAACAAACAAAGAGATTATGGTAGGGTACGAAACCACCTCAAAGTTATTCTTTCCAATCAATCTGTTGGGCTATTCCTATAAGTGTCACAAACAGCCCTAGAGTTCATACTAGAGTAACACCTTAAGACACAAATCTACCAAAACCCTAATGTCACCTAGATACTCCAATGTCACCTCAAGTATCCGTGGGTATGATTATACGATATGCATCACACAATCTCAGATTCATCTTTTCAACCAACACATAGAACCTCAAAGAGTGCCCCAAAGTTTCTATCGAAGAATCACGACGAAAACGTGTGCCAACCCCTATGCATAGGTTCATGGGCGGAACCCGCAAGTTGATCACCAAAACATACATCAAGTGAATCATGTGATATCCCATTGTCACCACAGATACGCACGGCAAGACATACATCAAGTGTTCTCAAATCTTTAAAGACTCAATCCAATAAGATAACTTCAAAGGGGAAACTCAATCCATTACAAGAGAGTAGACGGGGGAGAAAACATCATAAGATCCAACTATAATAGCAAAGCTCGTGATACATCAAGATCGTACCACCTCAAGAACATGAGAGAGAGAGAGATCAAACACATAGCTACTAGTACATACCCTCAGCCCCGAGGGAGACCTACTCCCTCCTCATCATGGAGAGCACCGGGATGATGAAGATGGCCACCGGAGAGGGATTGCCCCCTCCAACAGGGTGCCAGAACGGGTCTAGATTGGTTTTCAATGGCTACGGAGGCTTCTGGCGGCGGAACTCCCGATCTATTGTGCTCCCCGATCGTTTTAGGGTATATGGATATATATAGGCGGAAGAAGTACGTCAGGGGAGCCACGAGGGGCCCACGAGGGTGGAGGGCGCGCCCAGGGGGGTGGGCACGCCCCCTGCCTCATGGCTTCGTCGTTGCTTCCCTTACGTGGACTCCAAGTCTCCTGTGTTGCTTTCCTTCCAAAAATAAGTTCCGGGAAGTTTCAGGTCAATTGGACTCCTTTTGATTTTCCTTTTCTGTGATACTCTAAACAAGGAAAAAATAGAAACTGGCACTGGGCTCTGGGTTAATAGGTTAGTCCCAAAAATAATATAAAAGTGTATAATAAAACCCATAAACATCCAAAACAGAAGATAATATAGCATGGAGCAATAAAAAATTATAGATACGTTGCACACGTATCACAATTCACCAAATTTATTTATCAAATTTTAAATGCAAATAAGAACTCATATTCAAGTAGAAAATCATGGATATTGAAATAACACCATCCAAATGCTGGTGTGGCTTGCCTTAGTGTAGAGGAGGATCACACTCCTCTTGGGTTGCTTCAAGGCAAGCTTCTCCTTCTGAAAATAATTTAAAACCACAAAAATAAATGTCAAAACACATTCTGAAAATCACCAGAAATTCAAGGAAGCAGAGAAAAATCCACCCTTTGGTGTGCTGCTAGAGCTTTCTGTAACAAAGACAATGCAAAAAGAATCAATTCATTTGGACTTATGGTTTAGAAATGGTGGCCGGTCAAAGTTTAGTCAAATTTCTGAATTAAATTTGAATTAAACAGAAATCTGGGGGGGGATGACATCGAAGGCGTAAAACGGGAGTGCGCCTCCACTCGTACAGCTTTGGGCGCGAGTGGTGAGGCTGACACTGGGTGCCGCCCGTTAGGAGAGAGAGGGGGATCGAGATCAGAGGGGGCAGCGCTTCGCCGGGGCTCACGCCAGCGACGAGGGGGTTTGGGGCTAGGCTAGAGGGATAGGATTGAAGCGGGGCTCGAGGCGCACCTACCCGTACCCGTGGCTTGGCAAGAGGTGGAAGGAATGGCTCGCGCTCGAGCTACAAGCTTCGGTGGCGGACGGAGTTCGCCGGTGAGGTTGAAGACGACGGCTGGGGCGGCTCCGAGGGCTTGGCGGTGTCCAGGTAGCACCAACAGACCACCAATGCTCCGCCCAAGCAGTTGCTTGAGCTTAAGAGGCACCGGATAGCGGCGGCTGGCCTGCGGGGATCGCTGGAGTCCTTGGGTCGGGGCGACGGCCAGAGGCCTGCCCGACCGAGCTGCGATCGTTCTACGTGTTCGTGGGGTTTGTGTGGAGTGTGGCTTGGCTCGAAAACAAGGAGGGGCGCGCTATATATAGCCGGAGCAAGAGGGGGGGCGTGTCACCGCCGAAGCGCTCTGGACACGCGGCGAACATCGACGAGAAGCTCCAACGCGAGGGGGCAAGGCTCAGCGTCAACGCAGGAGCTTGCCCACGCTCACGGACGATTACAGGAGGTGGTTGGAGAAGAGGACAAGCGCATGCACGCACTGTTGCGTTTTGGACGTGGCGTGCCCGTGCTTGCTGCGGCGGCTCCGGCGTCAGCGAGTGCCGGGGAGCAGTTAAGGGTGATGGGTCGAGGCTTGTGGCGTGGTGCGGCAGTCGGTGGCGAGTGCTGGAACGAGCACGCGTGAAACAGAGGGCAAGGCGACAGCTAGAGCGCGTCGAGACGTTGTCAGGCGTCGTGTCCTCGTGCGGTCACCAAGATGGCATGGTCAAAACGATGTCCAGGAGCGGCCAAACCTTGTCTACATGCTCGACCATGCAGTGTTATGTCTAGGAGAGGTGATGGCTCATACCCAGGCCAACCAGATTGTAGTCAACTAAGCTGGCAAGTTTCTGACCAGAAACTTGGTCGCCAAGTTTGGCAGCTTCTAGAAGGCCATTAGGGCTGATCTCCTGTGGTTTAGGGTTTCTTAGGAGGGTGTTTAAGCTCAAGAAAGCTCAAGGCCAAAAGCTAAAGGAAAAAATGCACTTGATGTACAAAGTGCATTTCTGGACCAGAAGTGAAAAGATTTTCTACAACAAAAGTATTACAAAAAGTGATGCAATATTTTTGCGTGGGAAGGTATGCCAGGGCTCTAAGAATATTCATGATTTATCTCAGATTTTTCTGAGCAAGAAAATTGAGATTGCTTTGGAGCACAAGTTTCTGAAGTGAGTTTCAGAGGGGAAAATGAATAATTTTCTTTTAGGAAAAATATTCATTTGATTATTTTAGGAATTTGTTGGAAGAATAAGGTAGATAGGTCACTTGGGTGAAAGTCAAGGATATGCCCAAGTGACAAGTCCATTTGAAATGATTCAAAACCCAAATCAAATCAGGGCAAAAACCACGGTGAAAACCATGTCCGGAAAAAGAGCGAAGGCAAGTCCGGAAAAAGGGAGAAGGCAAAATCCAGGCTGTCACAGGTCATCTATATATGAGTATATTGAATGAGGAGTCAAATGAGAACATTTGATCATAGGTCATACTCATTGTTTAAGCATAAGTGGGGTTGCCACTTTTACATAAAGCATTGTTGTGTTCACACCATTAGAGTTGCTTTAGCTCAATTGATTAGAGTAAAGCTCCCCCTAGATGTGATATCCCCCCTAAGAGGGATGAACTAACTTTGGGTTTTGTCGAGGATGACTTCATGTAGGTGTTGAAGATGTAGATTAATGACCCACAAGTATAGGGGATCTATCGTAGTCCTTTCGATAAGTAAGAGTGTCAAACCCAACAAGGAGCAGAAGGAAATGATAAGCAGTTTTCAGCAAGGTATTCTCTGCAAGCACTGACATTATCGGTAACAGGTAGTTTTGTGATAAGGTAATTTGTAACGGGTAACAAATAGTAAAAGTAAATAAGGTGCAGCAAGATGGCCCAATCCTTTTTGTAGCAAAGGACAAGCCTGGACAAACTCTTACATAAAGGAAAACGCTCCCGAGGACACATGGGAAATATCGTCAAGCTAGTTTTCATCACGTTCATATGATTCGCGTTCAGTACTTTGATAATTTGATATGTGGGTGGACCAATGCTTGGGTACTGCCCTTCCTTGGACAAGCATCCCACTTATGATTAACCCCTATTGCAAGCATCCGCAACTACAAAAGAAGTATTAAGGTAAACCTAACCATAGCATGAAACATATGGATCCAAATCAGCCCCTTACGAAGCAACGCATAAACTAGGGTTTAAGCTTCTGTCACACTAGCAACCCATCATCTACTTATTACATCCCAATGCCTTCCCCTAGGCCCAAACAATGGTGAAGTGTCATGTAGTCGACGTTCACATGACACCACTAGAGGAAAGACAACATACATCTCATCAAAATATCGAACGAATACCAAATTCACATGACTACTTATAGCAAGACTTCTCCCATGTCCGCAGGAACAAATGTAACTACTCACAAATCATATTCATGTTCATAATCAGAGGGGTATTAATATGCATAAACGATCTGAACATATGATCTTCCATCGAATAAACCAACTAGCATCAACTACAAGGAGTAATCAACACTACTAGCAACCCACATGTACCAATCTGAGGCTTTAGGACCAAGATTGGATATAAGAGATGAACTAGGGTTTGAGATGAGATGGTGATGGTGAATATGTTGATGGATATTGACCCCCTCCCGATGAGAGGATCAATGGTGATGATTTCCCCCTCCCGGAGGGAAGTTTCCCCGGCAGAACACCTCCGCCGGAGCCCTAGATTGGTTCTGCCAAGGTTCCGCCTCGTGGCGGTGGAGTTTCGTCCCGTGAGCTTGCTTATGGTTTTTTCCTGGATGAAAGACCACATATAGCAGAAGATGGGCACCAGAGGGCTGCCAGGGGGCACATGAGGCAGGGGCGCGCCCAAGGGGTAGGGCGCCCCCACCCTCGTGGATGGTGGGTGGCCCTCCTCTGGTACTTCTTTCGCCCAATATTTTTTGTATATTCTGAAATGTGCTCCCGTGAAGTTTTAGGACTTTTGGAGTTGTGCGGAATAGGTCTCTAATATTTGCTCCTTTTCCAGCCTAGAATTCCAGCTGCCGGCACCCCCCTCTTCATGTAAACCTTGTAAAATAAGAGAGAATAGGCATAAATATTGTGACATAATGTGTAATAACAGCCCATAATGCAATAAATATCAATATAAAAGCATGATGCAAAATGGACGAATCAACTCCCCCAAGCTTATACCTTGCTTGTCCTCAAGCGGAAGCCGATATCAAAAAATATGTCCACATGTTTAAAGATAGAGGTGTCGATAAAATAAAATACAGACATGAGGGCATCATGATCATTCTTATAACAATAACAAATATATATTGTCGTATGACTTATTATGCTAAAGTAACAATTCATTCAAAGTTTCAAGTATGAATCAGAAACTTCATTGAAAACTAAAAAACTACAATCTCATTCATTGAAGCAATTGTAATTTATCATAACATCAGAAAGAGTCAACATAAGAGCTTTTCAGCAAGTCCACATACTCAACCATCATTTAGTCTTTCACAATTGCTAACACTCACGCAATATTTATGGTTATGAAGTTTTAGTTGGACACAGAGAAAGATAGGGGCTTATAGTTTTGCCTCCCAACCTTTTACCTCAAGGATAATGTCAACAATAATAGTTCATGAAAACTAACATCCAATTAGCTATATATATCAGGATCTTTCCAACACATTGTGCTTGCCAAAGGATAAAATGTAAAAAGGAAAGGTGAAGATCACCATGACTCTTGTATGAAGTATAAGACAAGAATAAAAGATAGGCCCTTCGCAGAGGGAAGAAGAGGTTGTCATGTGCTTTTATGGTTGGATGCACAAAATCTTAATGTGAAAGAACGTCACTTTATATTGCCACTTGTGATATGGACCTTTATTATGCAGTCCGTCACTTTTATTTCTTGCACATCACAAGATCGTATAAAGCTTATTTTCTCCACACTAATAAATCATACATATTTAGAGAGCAATTTTTATTGCTTGCAACAATGACAACTTACTTGAAGGATCTTACTCAATCCATAGGTAGATATGGTGGACTATCATGGCAAAACTTGGTTTAAGGATATTTGGAAGCACAAGTAGTATCTCTACTTGGTGCAAAGAATTTGGCTAGCATGAGGGGGGAAAGGCAATATCAACATGTTGGATGATCCATGACAATATAATTTATTTCGGATGTAAGAAAACATAACCCATTATGTTGTCTTCCTTGTCCAACATCAACTTTTTAGAATGTCATATTTTAATGAGTGTTCACAATCATAAAAGATGTCCAAGATAGTATATTTATATGTGAGAACCTCTCTTTCTTTATTACTTCCCATTAATTGCAACGATGACCAAAACTATGTTTGTTAACTCTCAACAACTTTTATTCATCATACTCTTTATATGTGAAGTCGTTACTCTCCATAAGATCCATATGATCTCTTTAATTCTTTTTATTCTTTCTCTCTTTTATTCCCTCAAGATCATAGCAAGATAATCAAGCCCTTGACTCAACACTAATCTTTATTATATATAGCTCACGGACTCGATTACATAGAAGGATCATAAAGCAAAACTCAGAACTAGATCATACTAAAACTTTATTCTACTAGATCAAAATATTACTAAAAGGATCAAACTAAGAAAAACGGTAAAGATAAGAGTGTGATGGTGATACGATACCGGGGCACTCCCTCAAGCTTGGCAGTTGCCAAGGGGAGTGCCCATACCCGTGTGTTTATGTCTCCTTCCTCAGAGGTGGTGATGATGGAGTTGTTGATGATGTAGGCTTGTCATCCATCTTCCAAGGCATATTCTCACCATCATAGAAGGATGATCGAGTTTCCGGGATCCTCGAATCTGTAGCCGAACTCATCCTCTTGAATCTATATTCATACTCACAGTTTTGGTTTTGCATGTCATAGATATGGGCTTGGAGATGCTCGATTTTCTCGTGAAGCTTGAAGATGGTCCCCCCAATGTTCCTGGCATCTAGCTTGGTGTTGTTGGTGAACTCTGTGATCATTATGTGGTTGGCGTCGAGTGCATGTTCCACCATCTCCTTGCACTTGAAAACTAGTTGCTCCACTGCTTCGAGTCTTGTCTCCATGCTTCTGGTCCTCCTTGGTCCCTCAACATCGTGGATGTGCAGCAACCCCTCACGCATCTCAATGGTTTGAGGATGTTGCATCACTTCCACGAGGTAGGGGTTGATGACCTTCTCGAAGAACTTGTCCTTGGGGGTGCTTGGAGATGTCATGGTGATCTAGATTTGTCAGAAAAACAGCTCGAAACAAAAACAAAGGATATTTGCGTGGTACGGTGGTCAAAACCTCCGGGAGATTGCATAATGAATTTTTACCGACCAAAAGAAGTATCGTGCAAGAAAACGGAGTCCGGAGAGCACACGAGGTGCCCACGAGGCAGGGGGCGCGCACAGGGGGGTAGGGCACGCCCTCCACCCTCGTGGAAGCCTCGGGTCCTTCCGGACTACTTCTTATTTTCATATTTTCTTAAATATTCCAAAATAGAAAAAATGCTATTAGAACTGTTTTGGAGTTGTTTTACTTACTGTACCACATACCTATTCCTTTTCAGAGTCTGAAACATTCTGGAAAGTGTCCCTTATGTATTCCTCCGGGGTTACGGTTTCAATAACATTAGTTTCAACATTTATAGGATTACCTGAGATATAATGTTTGATTCTTTGACCGTTCACCACCCTTGGATTTGTGCCTTCGAAGTTGTTGATTTTTATGGCACCGGAACGATAGACCTCCTCGATAATGTAAGGACCTTCCCATTTAGAGAGGAGTTTGCTTGCAAAAAATCTTAAATGAGAGTTGTATAGCAAAACATAATCACCGACATTAAACTCACGCTTTTGTATCCTTTTGTCATGCCATCTCTAAACTTTTTCTTTAAACAGTTTGGCATTTTCATAGGCTTGGGCTCTCCATTCATCAAGTGAGCTAATGTCAAATAACCTCTTCTTACCGGCAAGTTTGAAATCATAATTGAGCTCTTTAATGGCCCAATATGCCTTAGTTCTAGTTTGAGAGGTAAGTGACATGCTTTTCCATAAACCATTTTATACGGAGACATACCCATAGGATTTTTATATGCAGTTCTATAGGCCCATAATGCATCATCAAGTTTCCTGGGCCAATTCTTTCCAGATCTATTAACAATCTTTTGCAAAATTAATTTAAGCACTCTATTACACAATTCTACTTGACCACTAGATTGTGGATGAAACGGAGATGCAATTCTATGATTAACATCATATTTAGCAAGCATTTTATGAAAAGCACCATGAATAAAATGTGAACCACCATGATGACCCACAAGTTTAGGGGATCTATCGTAGTCCTTTCGATAAGTAAGAGTGTCGAGCCCAACGAGGAGCAGAAGAAAATGATAAGCAATTTTCAATAAGGTATTCTCTGCAAGCACTAAAATTATCGGTAACAGATAGTTTTGTTATAAGGTAATTTGTAACGGGTAACAAGTAATAAAGGTAAATAAGGTGCAGCAAGATGGCCCAATCCTTTTTGTAGCAAAGGACAAGCCTGGACAAACTCTTATATAAAGGAAAGCGCTCCCGAGGACACATGGGAATTAACGCCAAGCTAGTTTTCATCACGTTCAAATGATTCGCGTTCGGTACTTTGATAATTTGATATGTGGGTGGACCGGTGCTTGGGTACTGCCCTTCCTTGTACAAGCATCCCACTTATGATTAACCCCTATTGCAAGCATCCGCAACTACAAAATAAGTATTAAGGTAAACCTAACCATAGCATGAAACATATGGATCCAAATCAGCCCCTTACGAAGCAACACATAAACTATGGTTTAAGCTTCTGTCACTCTAGCAACCCATCATCTACTTATTACTTCCCAATGCCTTCCTCTAGGCCCAAACAATGGTGAAGTGTCATGTAGTCGACGTTCACATGACACCACTAGAGGAAAGACAACATACATCTCATCAAAATATCGAACGAATACCAAATTCACATGACTACTTATAGCAAGACTTCTCCCATGTCCTCGGGAACAAACGTAACTAATCACAAATCATATTCATGTTCATAATCAGAGGGGTATTAATATGCATAAAGGATCTGAACATATGATCTTCCACCAAATAAACCAACTAGCATCAACTACAAGGAGTAATCAACACTACTGGCAACCCACAAGTACCAATCTGAGGCTTTGGGACAAAGATTGGATACAAGAGATGAACTAGGGTTTGAGATGAGATGGTGATGGTGAAGATGTTGATGGATATTGACCCCCTCCCGATGAAAGGATTGATGGTGATGGTTTCCCCCTCCCGAAGGGAAGTTTCCCCGACAGAACAGCTCCGCCGGAGCCCTAGATTGGTTCTGCCTCATGGCGGCGGAGTTTGTCCCGTGAGCTTGCTTATGATTTTTTTTCTTGACGAAAGACTCCATATAGACAAAGATGGGCATCAGAGGGCTGCCAGGGGGCGCGCTCAAGGGGGTAGGGCGCGCCCCCCACCCTCGTGGACGGTGGGTGGCCCCCTCTGGTACTTCTTTCGCCCAATATTTTTTATATATTCTGAAACGTGCTCCCGTGAAGTTTCAGGACTTTTGGAGATGTGCAGAATAGGTCTCTAATATTTGCTCCTTTTCCAACCCAGAATTCCAGCTGCCGACATTCCCCCTCTTCATGTAAACCTTGTAAAATAAGAGAGAATAGGCATTAGTATTGTGACATAATGTGTAATAACAACCCATAATGCAATAAATATCGATATAAAAGCATGATGCAAAATGGACGTATCACACCATCAGTCATTAAGTATCTAGGGACTCCAAACCTTGGAAAATTAACTTCTTTAAGCATCTTAATAGAGGTGTTATGATCAGCACTACTAGTTGGAATAGCTTCTACCCACTTAGTAACGTAATCAACAACAACTAAAATATGTGTATATCGATTAGAGGAAGGAAACGGTCCCATATAATCAAAGCCCTAAACATCGAATGGTTCAATAACAAGTGAATAATTCATAGGCATTTCTTGACGTCTACAACTATTACAAATTCTTTGACATTCATCACAAGATAAGACAAACTTACGGGCATCTTTGAAGAGAGTAGGCCAATAAAAACCGGATTGAAATACCTTATGTGCAGTTCTATCTCCAGCATGGTGTCCTCCATAAGCCTCAGAGTGACACTTGTGTAAGATCTGTTCCTGTTCATGCTCAGGTACACAACGTCTGATAACACCATCTACTCCTTCTTTATAATGGTGTGGGTCATCCCAAAAGTAATGTCTTAAATCATAGAAGAACTTTTTCTTTTGCTGGTAAGTGAAACTAGGTGGTATAAATTTAGCAACAATATAATTAGCATAATCAACATACCATGGAGCAGTATGAGAAGCATTTATGACAGCTAGTTGTTCATCAGGAAAGCTATCATCAATAGGTAGTGGGCCATCAAGAACATTCTCTAACCTAGACAAGTTGTCTGCAACGGGGTTCTCAGCTCCCTTTCTATCAATAATATGCAAATCAAATTCTTGTAGCAATAGAACCCATCTAATAAGTCTAGGTTTGGTATCTTTCTTTTCCATAAGATATTTAATAGCAACATGATCAGTGTGACCAGTTACTTTAGAATCAACAATATAAGGTCTGAACTTATCACAAGCAAATACAAGTGCTAAAAATTCTTTTTCAGTAGTAGCATAATTTCTTTGGGCACTGTCTAGAGTTTTACGAGCATATTGGATAACATTCAATTTCTTATCAACCATTTGTCCTAGAACATCAACTACAGCATAATCACTAGCATCACACATAATCTCAAATGGTAAATTCCAATCAGGTGGTTGAACAATAGGTGTAGAAATCAAAGCTTTCTTAAGTATTTCAAATGCTTCTACACAATCATCATCAAAGACAAAAGGAACATCTTTTTGTAAGAGATTAGTCAGAGGCCTAGAAATTTTAGAGAAGTCCTTAATGAACCTCCTATAAAAACCACCATGACCAAGGAAACTTCTTATACCTTTAATGTCCTTAGGACACGACATCTTTTCAATAGCATCAACTTTAGCTTTATCAACTTCAATACCTCTTTCAGAAATTTTATGCCCCAAGACAATACCTTCATTAACCATAAAGTGGAACTTCTCCCAATTCAAGACAAGATTAGTTTCTTCACATCTCTGCAAAACTCGATCAAGGTTGCTTAAGCAATCATCAAAAGAAGTTCCATATACAAAAAAATCATCCATGAATACCTCAACAATCTTTTCACAAAAGTCAGAGAATATAGCAGTCATACATCTTTGAAAGGTAGCAGGTGCATTGCATAAACCAAAAGGCATACGTCGATAAGCAAAGGTACTGAAAGGGCCAGTAAAAGTGGTATTTTCTTGATCCTCTTTTGACACAGGTATTTGAGAGAAACCAGAATAACCATCAAGAAAGCAAAAATGTCTATGTTTGGATAGTCTTTCTAGCATTTGATCAATAAAAGGTAAAGGGTAGTGATCCTTTTTAGTAGCTTTATTTAATTTGCGGAAATCAATTACCATTCTATAACATGTAACAATTCTTTGTGGAATCAGTTCATCTTTATCATTAGGAACAACAGTAATACCTCCCTTCTTAGGGAAACAATGGACATGACTTACCCGCTGACTATCAGCAACGGGATAAATTATACCTGCCTCCAGAAGCTTTAGTATTTCTTTTCTTACCACTTCTTTCATCTTAGGATTTAACTGTCGTTGGTGATCAACAACCGGTTTCGTGTCTTTCTCCAATTTTATTTTGTGCTGGCATAGAGTGGGACTAATGCCCCTAAGATCATCAAGAGTATATCCAATAGCAGCACAATGCTTCTTCAGAGTTTTCAATAATTTCTTTTCTTCATGATCTAAAAGGTTAGCACTAATAATAACAGGATATATCTCTTTCTCATCAAGATAAGCATATGTAAGAGTATCAGGTAAAGGTTTAAGCTCAAACACGGGGTCACCCTTGGGTGGAGGGGGATCCCCTTGAATTTCAACGGGCAAGTTGTGTTTCAAAATAGGTCCCTGTTTAAAGAATACTTCATCTATTTCCCTTCTTTCATTCATAAACATATCATTTTCATGGTCGACCAAATATTGTTCTAAAGGATCATTAGGAGGCATGACAATGGAAGCAAGACCAATAATTTCATCTTTACTAGGCAATTCTTTATCATGGGGTTGTCTACGAAATTTAGCAAAATTAAACTCATGAGACATATCCCCCAAACCAATAGCAACCACATCCTTTTTGCAGTCTATCCTAGCATTAACAGTATTCAAGAAGGGTCTACCAAATATAATGGGACAAAAGTCATCTTGTGGGGAACCAAGAACAAGAAAATCAGTAGGGTATTTAACTTTCCCACACAAGACTTCAACATCTCTAACAATCCCAACTGGTGAAATAGTGTCTCTATTGGCAAGTTTAATTGTAACATCAATCTCTTCTATCTCAGCAGGTGCAATATCATGCATAATTTCTTTGTATAAGGAATGAGGTATTGCACTTGCACTAGCACCCATATCACATAAGCCATGATAGCAATGATCTCCTATTTTAACAGAAAAACATGCATGCCTACAACAGGTCTATGCTTATTTTTAGTATCAGGTCTAGCAATTCTAGCAGCTTAATCACAGAAGTAAATAACATGCCCATCAATATTATCAGCCAAGAGATCTTTAACCATAGCAATATTAGATTCAACTTTAATTTGCTCGGGGGGTGTAGGTGTTCTAGTGTTACTCTTACGAACCACAGTTGAAGCTTTAGCATGATCCTTTGTTCTAGCAGGGAAAGGTGGTTTCTCAATATAAGTAGTAGGAACAATAAGATCAACATTATAAGTGATAGTCTTTTCTTCAACTTTAATAGGTTCAACTACTTTTACTTCAATGGGAGGATTATATTTAAACCACTTATCCTTAGGGAGATCAACATGAGTAGCAAAGGATTCACAAAAAGAAGCTACTATCTTAGAGTCAAGTCCATATTTAGTGCTAAATTCACGGCAAACATCAGTATCCATAAAAGATTTAACACAATCATACTTAGGTGTTATACCTGACTCCTTACCTTCATCGAGGTCCCAATCTTTAGAGTTGCATTTAATTCTTTCTAATAAATCCCATTTGAATTCAATAGACTTCATCATAAAAGAGCCAATACAAGAAGTGGTGAGCATGGAGCAATTATTGAGAGAAAGCCAAGCATAATTTTTTTGAATAATAATTTCTCTTGAGAGCTCATGATTGGGGCATGAATATAACATTGACTTAAGCCTCCCCCAAGCTTGAGCGATGCTTTCATCTTCGCGAGGCCAAAAATTATATATATATATATATATATATATATATATATATATATATATATATATATATATATATATATACGATCATGATGAACAAGATGCATAGGATAACACTTCTGATGAAATTCCAATTTCAATCGGTTGTAGTTCCATGATCCCATATCATCACATAGCCTAAACCATGTCAATGCCTTTCCCTTCAAATATAAAGGGAAGACCTTCTTCTTGATAACATCCTCGGGCTTACCTACAAGCTTAAATAATCCACAAACTTCATCCACATGGATTAGGTGCAAATCGGGATGCAGTGTTCCATATCCTGTAAAAGGATTAGCTAGCAGTTTCTCTATCATACCCAAAGGAATTTCAAAGTAAACATTTTCAGTAGGTTTAGTAGGTTGTGGAGTAACTCTTTGCTCCACTGGTCAGGGTGAAGATACCTCGAACAAGCCCCTCAAAGAATTATGTTCCATAGTAACAAGTGACAGTAAATTTCAGCACACTATATAAATTTTTCCTTACGAAATTCCACTCACCAAAGGCGCTTCACTCCACGGAAATGGTGCCAGAAAAGAGTCTTGATGACCCACAAGTATAGGGGGTCTATCGTAGTCCTTTCGATAAGTAAGAGTGTCGAACCCAACGAGGAGCAGAAGGAAATGATAAGCAGTTTTCAGCAAGGTATTCGCTGCAGGCACTGAAATTATCGGTAACAGGTCGTTTTGTGATAAGGTAATTTGTAACGGGTAACAAATACTAAAAGTAAATAAGGTGCAACAAGATGGCCCAATCCTTTTTGTAGCAAAGGACAAGCCTGAAAAAACTCTTATATAAAGGAAAACGCTCCCGAGGACACATGTGAATTATCGTCAAGCTAGTTTTCATCACGTTCATATGATTCGCGTTCGGTACTTTGATAATTTGATATGTGGGTGGACCGGTGCTTGGGTACTTCCCTTCCTTGGACAAGAATCCCACTTATGATTAACCCCTATTGCAAGCATCCGCAAATACAAAAGAAGTATTAAGGTAAACCTAACCATAGCATGAAACATATGGATCCAAATCAGCCCCTTACGAAGCAACGCATAAACTAGGGTTTAAGCTTCTGTCACTCTAGCAACCCATCATCTACTTATTACTTCCCAATGCCTTCCCCTAGGCCCAAACAACGGTGAAGTGCCATGTAGTCGATGTTCACATGACACCACTAGAGGAAAGACAACATACATCTCATCAAAATATCGAACGAATACCAAATTCACATGACTACTTATAGCAAGACTTCTCCCATGTCCTCATGAACAAACATAACTACTCAGAAATCATATTCATGTTCATAATCTGTCGCTGTACAGAAGTAGGGGCTCTCCTTTTGACCCCTTTACTTGTGCACGGGCAGTCGGAGACGCGCGCCACGGCCACACTTAGTAGGGCAGAGGAGGGAAGCCGGAGAGAAGCCAAAGTACAAGACAACCAAGATAACACCAAGACCAGGAGGGCAAGAGGGCGAGGTGGACCCCCTCAACAAGATCCTTGCCGAGGCAGCCTCTCGCAGCCCCGGCGAGAGCCTTACTGGGGAAACTTGCCCAACACCAGCAGAGCGAGCCACCCTTGAGCCCATAGGCTCTGACCTAAACAACTGCATTGGAACCAAGGCTCGGGAGGCGCCTCTGTGGTGGCATGCAAATCTTCGTCAAGCTCATAAACATATGAGTTCAGATGAGGACCAGAAGACGGCGACCCTCGGCAGGATCCTAGCCGAGGAAATCCACAAGACCCCCGGCAAGACCCTTGCCGGGGATGAAGGCAACGCCACGACAAGACCCTTGCCGGGCCCCCGGCAAGACCCTTGCCTAGGGCGTCCGCTAGGCCCGCACCAGCCACGACTTTGCCGCCGTTCACATGCAGCTGCCAGCCCAACCAGCTGGGCAGGCACCGGCGTGGCAACATGCGGCTTCCAGGCCAAATCAGCAAGCACCCGCGTGGCGGCATGCAGATCTTCATGAAGACCCTACCACCGCGCCACCTCAGCTACCTGCCTGCCTACATGGCACTGCATGCATCGCTGGTCTGGGCGCGTGTCAAAGTGAGGCGAAGCGACAACGGACGGGACGGGCCTCGTTCCCGTCCCCGATAAAGCTAATGGACACCTACGTAGCGCATTTAATGCGCTTTGTCCCGTAATGTCGTGCGATAAGCTCGCGCACTATAGGCCTTTCCACCTCTTGTGTGCCACTATGGCATTCCCATTTCCTATAAAAGGAGGCCCGAGGCGACCAGGAGAGGGAGAGGGATTCGGCTTTTTGGAACGGCACAACCACCGTAGCTAGTTCAGAAAGCTCAAGAACACTCAATCCATCCCCCGAAGCAGGACTAGGGTTTTACGCATCCTTGTGGCCCGAACCTGGGTAAACAATCTGTGTGCTAGCTCCTAAACCTGCTCTTCTTACGACCCCGTGCCCGCCGACCATAGAAGGGATCCCAATGATCCCATAGGTGTCGTTCCCACCGACATCCTTGGCACGCCAGGTAGGGGGGGGGCAGTTGTGAGAATCTGGTCTAGCGGCCGGCTTAGCAGTTCCTTGTAGCCATGGCTTCCGGAGAAGAAGACAGCCAAGGGAACGATGCCGCCTGCAAGCGCGAAGGACGCCGGTGCGGTGACAAGAAAGCAAAGTCATATGAAACCTTAAGCAAGTTCCTTTTTATATATGAGGTTATTGTCCTCGAAGTTCCTGCCCTATGTATGAAAGCCTGCACGCAAAGGGGCCCTTCCGCAATTGGCAACACCCTTGTTCTATTTCGAGTCCGCTCAACAGCTCAAGTGGCCGCGTCGAGAGTGGCAGGGTAGCCTTCCGCTGGCAACACTCTCGATTCGGATTCGAGTCAAGCTTGACAGTTCAAGCAGCCGCGTTGAGAGCGGTAAGGTGGTTCGCTCGGCAGCAAGCACACCCGGCAGGCCATTGGGGATCCATCCTCAAGGTGCCGCCCTGGGTTTACGCGCCGGCAAGCCTACCTGTTTAACATAGTGTAAACATACAAAGGGAAGATCGAACAGGAAGATAACATGCATCGTACGAAAAGTGCTGCAGAGTTATATTACATCAATTGTTGCCGCGGTTCTAACTAAAGATAAAAACTGTCTTGGTCATGAACCTGCAGCAATAGTGGGAGACGGGGTGCCGAATCTCGGCGCTGGCCCTCCACCCTCTCGATTTCACCGATGCGGCTGATGATGGGCTAGATACGCTCCTTGAGCGCCGCGAGGTCCACACCCACCGGCAAGCTATCCAGCATGGCGTCGAAGTCGAGGTTGGGGTTCCAGCACGCCATCTTGGTGAGAACCTTGGTCATGGCACCCTGGCAAAGCCTCCGGGCCTCATTGGCCAGCGAGGCCGCCCGGTGGGCACGAAGCCACTCCAAGGCACCGACAACCCTCTCAAAGAACAGGGTCAGGCTGCAGTTGGCGCTCAAGTTCGGCTCCGGGGCGTACCTCACATTCGGTATCCCCATGGTAGCCAGTTGTGTGGTGGCCTTGTCGACAATGATGGCGAGGCGATTGAGCCAGCGATTCTTGCCCTCCACGTGCTCCTTGTGGGCAAGGGCGTCGTACTTCCGCAGCTGCTTCTCGGTCTCCAGATTCTTGGCCAGGGTCTCCTCCCGGGCCTTGCTCTCCGACAACATCCCCTCGAGACCCTCCAGCTTCAGCTTGAGGTATTTGATGGAGTTGTTGGCCTCGAAGAGCTCTCCAGCCCTGCCGAGGACCACGCCTTGTCAGTACAAAAAAAAGACACATCCGTGACATTTTGGGTCGAACGAAAAAAAAATTGTCATACATATGACACTTCTATGACGATAATTGTGACAAAACCCGGTATCATCATAGATGTGGTGGGCTCCTACTTCTATGACAAAAAATCATGACAGAAAATGGGCTTTTCGTCCTGGGCGGGCCGGAGACACAGCTGCATGACATTCTTTGGGCCATCCATGACGGAAAAAACCATGGTAGAAGCGAGGGGGAGGAAAATTTCGGGGATTTCCCGGTTACGGTGGGAGGTCGGGGGCCGAGCGATGCGCGTTTCTCTCGTACATGTATGCGCGTGTGTGCGAGGCATTGGCTCTAACTGAACCCGAGCGAGGCGTTGGGCTCTAACTGAACCCGAGCTATTGCAGTGCAGGCTACGCGTTACTGAACCCGAGCGATTGATCGATGGCTGTTAACTAAACCCGATCGAGCGATTCCTTCGCTACTGCTGCTAACTGAAGCCGATCGATGCTGGCTCTGGATGAACAGTGAGTGTTGCGAGGGGGGGTGGATGAACAGTTCCCGGTGGGGGTGGATAAACAGGACCCCATGGTGTTGCCTCTGGATGAACAGGACCCCGATCGATCGAGCCGGTTGGGGCTGGAGGAACATGACCCTGTGGAGGGCTGGATGAACAGGACCACCCCGTGGAGGGCAGGATGAACAATAGATGGTGGAGGGCAGGATGAACAGTAGCCCGTGGAGGGGTGGTTGAATAGGAGCCCGTGGAGAGGGCTGGTTGAACAGTAGCCGGTGGAGTAGCGTGCGGTGGAGGCTGGATGAACAGGAGCCCGTGGATGAACAGACGCCGGTGGAGGCTGGAGGAGGTCGACGGTGGATGAACAGTAGCTCGTGGAGGCTGGAGGGGGTTGACGGTGGAGATGAACAGTATCCCGTGGAGTCCCGTTTTGCGGTACGCCACACCCCTCCCGATGAACAGGACCCCCGTTTCGACCGTAGTGCTCCAACACAAGTCTGTTTCGTCCGTTTTGCGGTACGCCACACTCCTACAGATCAACAGGACCCCCGTTTCGACCGTAGGAGGTCTGTTTCCTCCGTTTTGCGGTACGCCAGACCCCTCCCGATCAACAGGATCCTGTTTCGAATGTGGCCAGTCGAACACAAGGCCGTTTCCTCCGTTCTGCGGTATGCCAGGCCTCATTTCCATCGCCTGTTCCGTCCAAGCCCTCCTAATGAACACGACGCATTCCATTGCCTCCCCATGAACACGACGACGACGATGTTTCTCCATTCCAACCCAGCCATGTACACGAGCCCTCGCCGTACGTATGCGCGAGAAGGCGTTCGAGACCCCGCCCGTATGTACACATACGTGGCCGTATTTTCTTTCTTGCACCCTGGCCGCTGTACGTACGTGTATATGCTACGTGCGCGGCTCTACTACGACACGTGCGTGCCTCTACTACGACACGCGCGTGCCTCTACATCGACCAGTATGTACGTACACATTCGCGACCAGAATGACAACGCTACGTATGCTTCGACCAGGTGGGTCCCGACTGTCAGGCTAAAAGATCGTGGATGTCGCCTAGAGGGGGGGTGAATAGGCGTTTTAAAATAATTACGGTTTAGGCTTGAACAAATGCGGAATAAACCTAGCGGTTAATTTGTCAAGCACAAAACCTAAAACAACTAGGCTCACCTATGTGCATCAACAACTTATGCTAAGCAAGATAAGCAACTATGTGATAGCAAGATATATGACAAGAAACAATATGGCTATCACAAAGTAAAGTGCATAAGTAAAGGGGCTCGGGTAAGAGATAACCGAGGCACGCGAAGACGACGATGTATCCCGAAGTTCACACCCTTGCGGATGCTAATCTCCGTTTGGAGCGGTGTGGAGGCACAATGCTCCCCAAGAAGCCACTAGGGCCACCGTAATCTCCTCACGCCCTCGCACAATGCAAGATGCCGTGATTCCACTGAGGGACCCTTGAGGGCGGTCACCGAACCCGTACAAATGGCAACCCTTGGGGGCGGTCACCGGTACCCGTCAAATTGCTCGGGGCGATCTCCACAACCTAATTGGAGACCCCGACGCTTGCCCGGAGCTTTACACCACAATGATTGAGCTCCGAACACCAACAACCGTCTAGGGCGCCCAAGAACCCAAGAGGAACAAGCTCAAGGGTACCAAGCACCCAAGAGTAATAAGCTTCTCAACTTGTAACTTCCACGTATCACGTGGAGAACTCAAACCGATGCACCAAATGCAATGGCAAGGGCACACGGAATGCCCAAGTCCTTCTCTCTCAAATCCCACCGAAGCAACTAATGCTAGGGAGGAAAATGAGAGGAAGAACAAGAAAGAGAACACCAAGAACTCCAAGATCTAGATCCAAGGGGTTCCCCTCACATAGAGGAGAAAGTGATTGGTGGAAATGTGGATCTAGATCTCCTCTCTCTTTTCTCTCAAAAACTAGCAAGAATCCATGGAGGGATTGAGAGTTAGCAAGCTCGAAGAAGGTCAACAATGGGGGAAGAACACGAGCTCAAAGGATAAGGTTCAATGGGGAAGAAGACCCCCTTTTATAGGAGGGGGAAAATCTAACCGTTATGTGCTCAGCCCGCACACGAGCGGTACTACCGCTCCACGAGCGGTACTACCGCTCAGGTGGAGAAAACAGGGAAAAGGAGCAACAAAACAAGAACCTTGGGGCGGTAGTACCACAGGAGACAGCGGTACTACCGCTGGGTTAAGCGGTACTACCGCACCCTTTGGTGGTACTGCCGCGCGGAACGAAGGGAAAAGGGAAAAAGGGAATCGGGCGGTACTACCGCGGAGGAAGGGCGGTACTACCGCTAAGGAGCGGTACTGCCGCACTACTGCCGCGGCGAGGTACCGCACAATCCGACATAGAAAAAGACCCCTCGAATCGACGCGGTAGGGACCTGGTAAGCCAACGGTAGTACTGCTGCAGAGTCACCGCCGGTACTACCGCTGTGGAGCGGTACTGCCGCTTGTGACTCCTCAGCAGTACTACCGCTGAGTACCACGGTACTACCGCTGGGACCCTGACAAAAACCACACTCAAGAAAACCAGAACTGCCATAACTTCTGCATATGAGCTCCGAATTGAGCAAACTCAGGCTTGTTGGAAACAAGGCGACGAGTAGCATCAAAACAGCAAGAAGAGGCAGGGGAGGTATGCCAACAAATAGAGGAGTGAAACCTCCAACCAAGAAGAACCGGCAAAACCTCCAACATCGAAAACATCATAGAAGAAGCATGTGAACTCCGTTTTCGATGAACTCGAGCTTGTCATCAAGATGACCATAAGCTCTAAGACTCTCAAAGAGAACCAAACAAGAACCAAGAAAGATGATGCAAGTATGCAATGGTTTGAGCTCTTAGCGAACGATACGATCAAGCTACTCATCGAGAGCCCCCCTTGATAGTACGACAATCGATCCTATAACCCGGTCTCCCAACTACCATCATGAGACCGGTAAAATAGAAAACCTATCAAGGGCAAACCTTTGCCTTGCACATGGTCCACTTGAGCTAGATGATGACGATCTTGACTCCCTCAGGTTGGACCACCTTTCTTGATTGGGTTGACTCGATGAAGACTAGTTGATTGCTCCCCCATACTCCACTATGGGTGAGCCACTCTTCCGCACATCTTCACAAGTGCATTGTCACCACAAAGGACGGCAAGCTTCAAGCATTTGATCTCTTCGTGATTCTCCACTTGAACTCGCACACCGCAACCTTTCTTGATTGTGTTGACTTGATGAAGACTAGTTGATTGCTCCCCCATACTCCACTATGGGTGAGCCACTCTTCCGCACATCTTCACAAGTCCATTGTCACCACAAAGGACAGCAAGCTTCAAGCATTTGATCTCTTCGTGATGCTCCACTTGAACTTGCACACCACAACCTAACCCCACAAAGAACCCTCACGAAGACCATGGGTTAGTACACAAAGCGTAATTGACAATGCTTACCATACCATGGGATCACTTGATCCCTCTCGGTACATCTTCTACGCTTTGTGGGTTGATCAACTTGATTCACTCTTTAACTTAGTCTTGATCAACCTCTCACAAGACCAATCTTTAGGTAATTCCTTGAATAGCACCTTGGTCGACACATACTCTCCTTGAAACCAACACATGTACTCCAAGAAAAGCCTATGGACAAAACCTTCAAATATAACTCAAGGCAACCATTAGTCCATAGAGATTGTCATCAACTACCAAAACCAAACATGGGGGCACCGCATGTTCTTTCACAGGCACTTCCTTGCCTGTGAAGATGTAGCTGGTGGGTCCCAGTAGTCAGGGGGCGAATCGTTTTTTTAGCCCGGACGCACTTCCTTGCGTGCGAAGATGTAGCTGGTGGGTCCCAGCAGTAAGGGGGAAACGTTTTTTTCGCGAAATACAGTGGCTTGTCCGGTGGGTCCCAGCTGTCAGGTGGAGGAATCATTATTTTTCGCATAATAAGGAGGCACTTCCTTGCTGCGGCCGTGGACCCAGCTGTCAGCCTCTCCATGTACAGTCCACGTCCGATGGAAGTCGTTCCTTGACCACGTTGACCACGCCGCGCCGAGAGCACTAGGGCGGTGGACGATGGCGAGGCCTAGGAAGGGGACGACACGGAGGCAGGGAAGACTCGGCAGTTGTTTCCCACGCGGAGGGGAGTATGACTGTACGAGGGTTTACTGGTTCGTCTGCCGTCGCCGGAGAATAACAACAGGTGTGGGTGAGTAGAGGGATGGCTAGGCCAGTGATGGGAGTACGGTCGGGCGGTGAGGCCTGCGCGGCAGCACAGCCGGTCGTGAGGAGGAGGGACCAGGTAGTCCCACCGGCGCTTGTTTGAGCGGCTGGAGCAGGAAGAGCAGAGATTGAAGAAGCACGACGGCCGTTGGATGGACATCCAACAGTCAGTGCTTGTGCATCAACCTTTTTTTAGGAAAGCTTCAAATCTGTGGAAAACAACATACAACCCATCTGCCATTATTTCTAATAATTTACAGCCCATTTGCTAATTCTTATGGTTTTTTTGGAGCCGATATTCTTTTTGTTAGCATTACAGCCCCTATTGTGGCAACGGTTAAAAAATTATACGAAATTTTGCATATTTCGGTGCGGTCCGAACTGTTTTTAATCCCAAAATTTCGACTCACATTCAAACTGATTTTAAAAATAAATGTATATCAATATAAAATCCAACAAATTCTCCACGCATAAAAATTAATGTAATTTAAAATCTTGAAATGAAAAAAAATATTTGAAACTAATTGCCGGTTTGATGTGTTTTAAAAATGTACAACCGATTTCTCATTACTGATGGGCCATTTTCTCGGCCAGCCGAATGAAAGCTCTCCTTGTCTTGAAAGATTTGTAGCCCAACAGGCCTGACAAAGCGACTTACTTGGCAAATCACAAAAAAACTGGGCTGTGGCCGTGGACCCAATTGTCAACCTCTCCACGTACAGTACTCTTCCGATGGAAGTCGTTTCGTGACCATGTTGACCATGCCGCGCGGAGAGCACCATGGCGGTGGACGACGACGAGGCCTAGGAAGGGGACGACGCGGCAGTGGAAGCCCACGCGGAGAGGACTACGAGGGTTCACTGGTTCGGCTGTGGTGTGAGGCTGCCGTTGCCGCAGGACCTGGCCAGCGGTGGGAATAGTAGGGGGCGGTGAGGCCTCTGCGGCAGCACAGCCGGCCACGGGAGGCAGGAGCATGCGGCACGACCGGCACTGCTTTGGGCGGCTGGAGCAAGAAGACCAGAGGTTGAAGAAGCACTACTGCCGTTGGATGGACATCGTACGGTCACTGGAGCTAGAATCGTTCATATTGACTAAGTTGACAAAGCCCTTCGTCCCCATCAACTTAGTAGGCCCATAAGTCATCCTCCCAGCAAGGTGGGTCCCAGCTAGCTGGGGGAGTATTCATTTTTTTGCGCGTAATAAGGAGGCACTTCCGGTGGGTCCGAGCTGACACCGGGGGGGCGTTTTTTTTTTTGCAAAATATGGTGGCCCGTCCGGTGGGTCCTAGCAGTCAGGGGGAAAAGATTTTTTTCGCAAAATACTGGTGGCCTGTCCGGTGGGTCCCCGCTGTCAGGTGGAGGAATAATTATTTTGCACGTGATAAGGAGGCACTTCCTTGCTACGGCCGTGGACCCAGCTGTCAGCCTCTCCACGTATAGTCCATGTCCGATGGAAGCCGTTCCTTGACCACATTGACCACGCCGCGCCGAGAGCACCAGGGCGGTGGACGACGGCGAGGCCTAGGAAGGGGACGATGCGGAGCCGGGGAAGACGCGGCAGTGGATGCCCACGCGTAGAGGAGTACGAGGGTTCACTGGTTCGCTGCGGTGTGAGGCTACCGTCGCCGCAGAATAACAGGGGGTTGAAGGAAATATGCCCTAGAGGCAATAATAAAGTTATTATTTATTTCCTTACATCATGATAAATGTTTATTATTCATGCTAGAATTGTATTAACCGGAAACATAATACATGTGTGAATACATAGACCAACAGAGTGTCACTAGTATGCCTCTACTTGACTAGCTCGTTAATCAAAGATGGTTATGTTTCCTAACCATGAACAAGGAGTTGTTATTTGATTAACAAGGTCACATCATTAGTAGAATGATCTGATTGACATGACCCATTCCATTAGCTTAGCACCCGATCGTTTAGTATGTTGCTATTGCTCTCTTCATGACTTATACATGTTCCTGTAACTATGAGATTATGCAACTCCCGTTTACCGGAGGAACACTTTGGGTACTACCAAACGTCACAACGTAACTGGGTGATTATAAAGGAGTACTACAGGTGTCTCCAATGTTAGATGTTGGGTTGGCGTATTTCGAGATTAGGGTTTGTCACTCCGATTGTCGGAGAGGTATCTCTGGGCCCTCTCGGTAATGCACATCGCATAAGCCTTGCAAGCACTGCAACTAATAAGTTAGTTATGAGATGATGTATTACGGAATGAGTAAAGAGACTTGCCGGTAACGAGATTGAACTAGGTATTGGATACCGACGATCGAATCTCGGGCAAGTAACATACCAATGACAAAGGGAACAACGTATGTTGTTATGCGGTCTGACCGATAAAGATCTTCGTAGAATATGTAGGAGCCAATATGGGCATCCAGGTCCCGCTATTGGTTATTGACCGGAGAAGTGTCTCGGTCATGTCTACATTGTTCTCGAACCGTAGGGTCCGCACGCTTAACGTTACGATGACAGTTATTATGAGTTTATGCATTTTGATGTACCGAAGGTTGTTCGGAGTCCCGGATGAGATCACGGACATGACGAGGAGTCTCGAAATGTTCGAGACATAAAGATTGATATATTGGAAGCCTACGTTTGGGCACCGGAAGTGTTCCGGGTGAAATCGGGATTTTACCGGATTACCGGGAGGGTTACCGGAACCCCCCGGGAGGCAAATGGGCCTATTGGGCCTTAGTGGAAAAGAGAGAAGGGGCAGCCCACAAGCTAGCCGGCCGAACCCCCCTTCCCTAGTCCTATTAGGACTAGGAGAAGGGGCCGGCCCCCCTCTCTTCTCTTTCTCCCGAAGAGTCCTACTAGGAATAGGATTTGGGGGAAGGAGTCCTACTCCCGGTAGGAGTGGGACTCCTCCCTGCGCCTCCCTCCTAGCCGGCCGAACCCCTTGCCCCTGGCCTTTATATACGGGGGCAGGGGGCACCCCATAGACACACAACTTGATCCTTGAGATCGTTCCTTAGCCGTGTGCGGTGCCCCCTGCCACCAAATTCCACCTCGATCGTACCGTTGTAGTGCTTAGGCGAAGCCCTGCGTCGGTAGTACATCAAGATCGTCATCACGCCGTCGTGCTGACGAAACTCTTCCTCGACGCTTTGCTGGATCGGAGCCCGAGGAACGTCATCGAGCTGAACGTGTGCTAAGAACTCGGAGGTGCCGGAGTAACGGTGCTTGGATCGGTCGGATCGGGAAGAAGACGTACGACTACATCCTCTACGTTGTGTGATCGCTTCCGCAGTCGGTCTGCGTTGGTACGTAGACAACACTCTCCCCTCTCGTTGCTGTGCATCACCATGATCTTGCGTGTGCGTAGGAAATTTTTTGAAATTACTGCGTTCCCCAACAGTGGCATCCGAGCCTAGGTTTTATGGTTTGATGTTATATGCACGAGTAGAACACAAGTGAGTTGTGGGCGATACAAGTCATACTGCCTACCAGCATGTCATACTTCGGTTCGGCGGTATTGTTGGTTGAGACGATCCGGACCAACCTTACGCGTACTCTTACGCGAGACCGGTTCCCTCGACGTGCTTTGCACATAGATGGCTTGCGGAAGACTGTCTCTCCAACTTTAGTTGAACCAAGTGTGACTACGCCCGGTCCTTGAGAAGGTTAAAACGGAGTCTATTTGACGAACTATCGTTGTGGTTTTGATGCGTAGGTGAGATGAGTTCTTACTTAAGCCCGTAGCAGCCACGTAAAACTTGCAACAACAAAGTAGAGGACGTCTAACTTGTTTTTGCAGGGTATGTTGTGATGTGATATGGTCAAGGCATGATGCTGATTTTATTGTATGAGATGATCATGTTTTGTAACTAAGTTATCGGCAACTGTCAGGAGCCATATGGTTGTCGCTTTATTGTATGCAATGCAATCGCGATGTAATGCTTTACTAGATTACTAAACGGTAGTAATAGTCGTGGAAGCATAAGATTGGCGAGACGACAACGATGCTACGATGGAGATCAAGGTGTCGCGCCGGTGACGATGGTGATCATGACGGTGCTTCGGAGATGGAGATCACAAGCACAAGATGATGATGGCCATATCATATCACTTATATTGATTGCATGTGATGTTTATCCTTTTATGCATCTTATCTTGCTTTGATTGACGGTAGCATTATAAGATGATCTCTCACTAAATTATCAAGAAGTGTTCTCCCTGAGTATGCACCGTTGCCAAAGTTCGTCGTGCCCAGACACCACGTGATGATCGGGTGTGATAAGCTCTACGTCCATCTACAACGGGTGCAAGCCAGTTTTGCACACGCAGAATACTCAGGTTATACTTGACGAGCCTAGCATATGCAGATATGGCCTCGGAACACAGAGATCGAAAGGTCGAGCGTGAATCATATAGTAGATATGATCAACATGACGATGTTCACCATTGAAAACTACTCCATCTCACGTGATGATCGGTTATGGTTTAGTTGATTTGGATCACGTGATCACTTAGAGGATTAGAGGGATGTCTATCTAAGTGGGAGTTCCTAAGTAATTTGATTAACTGAACTTAAACTTATCATGAACTTAGTACCTGATAGTATCTTCCTTGTTTATGTTGCTTGTAGATAGATGGCTCGTGCTATTGTTCCGTTGAATTTTAATGCGTTCCTTGAGAAAGCAAAGTTGAAAGATGATGGTAGCAATTACACGGACTGGGTCCGTAACCTGAGGATTATCCTCATTGCTGCACAGAAGAATTACGTCCTGGAAGCACCGCTGGGTGACAGGCCTGCTGCTGGAGCAACGCCAGATGTTATGAACGTCTGGCAGAGCAAAGCTGATGACTACTCGATAGTTCAGTGTGCCATGCTTTACGGCTTAGAATCGGGACTTCAACGATGTTTTGAACGTCATGGAGCATATGAGATGTTCCAGGAGTTGAAGTTAATATTTCAAGCAAATGCCCGAATTGAGAGATATGAAGTCTCCAATAAGTTCTATAGCTGTAAGATGGAGGAGAACAGTTCTGTCAGTGAGCATATACTCAAGATGTCTGGGTATAATAATCACTTGATTCAGATGGGAGTTAATCTTCCAGATGACTGCGTCATTGACAGAATTCTCCAATCACCGCCACCAAGCTACAAGAGCTTCGTGATGAACTATAATATGCAAGGGATGAACAAGACTATTCCCGAGCTCTTCGCAATGCTGAAAGCTGCGGAGGTAGAAATCAAGAAGGAGCATCAAGTGTTGATGGTTAACAAAACCACTAGTTTCAAGAAAAAGGGCAAAGGGAAGAAGAAGGGAAACTTCAAGAAGAACAGCAAGCAAGTTGCTGCTCAGGAGAAGAAACCCAAGTCTGGACCTAAGCCTGAAACTGAGTGCTTCTACTGCAAGCAGACTGGTCACTGGAAGCGGAACTGCCCCAAGTATTTGGCGGATAAGAAGGATGGCAAAGTGAGCAAAGGTATATGTGATATACATGTTATTGATGTGTACCTTACTAGAGCTCGCAGTAGCACCTGGGTATTTGATACTGGTTCTGTTGCTAATATTTGCAACTCGAAACACGGACTACGGAATAGCGGACACT
Organism: Triticum monococcum; assembly: GCA_034509565.1. NCBI lineage: Eukaryota > Viridiplantae > Streptophyta > Magnoliopsida > Poales > Poaceae > Triticum > Triticum monococcum. The sequence continues at coordinate 107,094,009 of CM067844.1, forward strand.
AGCAAAGGACGAGGTGACGATGCGCGTGGGAAACGGTTCCAAAGTCGATGTGATCGCGGTCGGCACGCTACCTCTACATCTACCTTCGGGATTAATATTAGACCTAAATAATTGTTATTTCGTGCCAGCGTTGAGCATGAACATTATATCTGGATCTTGTTTAATGCGAGACGGTTATTCATTTAAATCAGAGAATAATGGTTGTTCTATTTATATGAATAATATCTTTTATGGTCATGCACCTTTGAAGAGTGGTCTATTCTTGTTGAATCTCGAAGATAGTGATACACATATTCATAATGTAGAAGCCAAAAGATGCAAAGTTAATAATGATAGTGCAACTTATTTGTGGCACTGCCGTTTAGGTCATATCGGTGTAAAGCGCATGAAGAAACTCCATACTGATGGGCTTTTGGAATCACTTGATTATGAATCACTTGGTACTTGCGAACCGTGCCTCATAGGCAAGATGACTAAAACACCGTTCTCCGGTACTATGGAGAGAGCAACAGATTTGTTGGAAATCATACATACCGATGTATGTGGTCCGATGAATATTGAGGCTCGCGGCGGATATCGTTATTTTCTCACCTTCACAGATGATTTAAGCAGATATGGGTATATCTACTTAATGAAACATAAGTCTGAAACATTTGAAAAGTTCAAGGAATTTCAGAGTGAAGTTGAAAATCATCGTAACAAGAAAATAAAATTTCTACGATCTGATCGTGGAGGAGAATATTTGAGTTACGAGTTTTGTATACATTTGAAAAATTGTGGAATAGTTTCGCAACTCACGCCACCCGGAACACCACAGCGTAATGGTGTGTCCGAACGTCGTAATCGTACTTTACTAGATATGGTGCGATCTATGATGTCTCTTATTGATTTACCGCTATCGTTTTGGGGTTATGCTTTAGAGACGGCCGCATTCACGTTAAATAGGGCACCATCAAAATCCGTTGAGAACGACGCCTTATGAACTATGGTTTGGCAAGAAACCAAAGTTGTCGTTTCTTAAAGTTTGGGGCTGTGATGCTTATGTGAAAAAGATTCAACCTGATAAGCTCGAACCCAAAGCGGGGAAATGTGTCTTCATAGGATACCCAAAGGAAACTGTTGGGTATACCTTCTATCACAGATCCGAAGGCAAGACATTCGTTGCTAAGAAAGGATCATTTCTAGAGAAGGAGTTTCTCTCGAAAGAAGTGAGTGGGAGGAAAGTAGAACTTGACGAGGTAACTGTACCTGCTCCCTTATTGGAAAATAGTACATCACAGAAAACTGTTTCTGCGACACCTATGCCAATCAGTGAGGAAGCTAATGATGATGATCATGAAGCTTCAGATCAAGATTCTACTGAACCACGTAGATCAACCAGAGTGAGATCCGCACCAGAGTGGTACTGTAATCCAGTTCTGGAAGTCATGATGCTAGATCATGATGAACCTACGAACTATGAAGAAGCGATGGTGAGCCCAGATTCCGCAAAGTGGCTTGAGGCCATGAAATCTGAGATGGGATCCATGTATGAGAACAAAGTATGGACTTTGGTTGAGTTGCCCGATGATCGGCAAGCAATTGAGAATAAATGGATCTTCAAGAAAAAGACTGACGCTGACGGTAATGTTACTGTCTATAAAGCTCGACTTGTCGCAAAAGGTTTTCGACAAGTTCAAGGGGTTGACTACGATGAGACCTTCTCACCCGTAGTGATGCTTAAGTCCGTCAGAATTATGTTAGCAATTGCCGCATTTTATGATTATGAAATATGGCAAATGGATGTCAAAACTGCATTCCTAAATGGATTTCTGGAAGAAGAGTTGTATATGGTACAACCAGAAGGTTTTGTCGATCCAAAAGGAGCTAACAAAGTATGCAAACTCCAGCGATCCATTTATGGACTGGTGCAAGCATCTCGGAGTTGGAATAAACGCTTTGATAGTGTGATCAAAGCATTTGGCTTTATACAGACTTTTGGAGAAGCCTGTATTTACAAGAAAGTGAGTGGGAGCTCTGTAGCATTTCTGATATTATATGTGGATGACATATTGCTAATTGGAAATGATATAGAATTTCTGGATAGCATAAAGGGATACTTGAATAAAAGTTTTTCGATGAAAGACCTCGGGGAAGCTGCATACATATTAGGCATAAAGATCTATAGAGATAGATCAAAACGCTTAATTGGACTTTCACAATGCACATACCTTGACAAAATTTTGAAGAAGTTCAAGATGGATCAAGCAAAGAAAGGGTTCTTGCCTGTGCTACAAGGTGTGAAGTTGAGTAAGACTCAATGCCCGACCACTGCAGAAGATAGAGAGAAAATGAAAGATGTTCCCTATGCTTCAGCCATAGGCTCTATCATGTATGCAATGCTGTGTACCAGACCTGATGTGTGCCTTGCTATAAGTTTAGCAGGGAGGTACCAAAGTAATCCTGGAATGGATCACTGGACAGCGGTCAAGAACATCCTGAAATACCTGAAAAGGACTAAGGATATGTTTCTCGTATATGGAGGTGACAAAGAGCTCACCGTAAGAGGTTACGTTGATGCAAGCTTTGACACTGATCCGGACGATTCTAAATCGCAAACCGGATACGTGTTTACTTTAAATGGTGGAGCTGTCAGTTGGTGCAGTTCTAAACAAAGCGTCGTAGCGGGATCTACATGTGAAGCGGAGTACATAGCTACTTCGGAAGCAGCAAACGAAGGAGTCTGGATGAAGGAGTTCATATCCGATCTAGGTGTCATACCTAGTGCATCGGGTCCAATGAAAATCTTCTGTGACAATACTGGTGCAATTGCCTTGGCAAAGGAATCCAGATTTCACAAAAGAACCAAACACATCAAGAGACGCTTCAACTCCATCCGGGATTTAGTCCAGGTGGGAGACATAGAGATTTGCAAGATACATACGGATCTGAATGTTGCAGACCCGTTGACTAAGCCTCTTCCACGAGCAAAACATGATCAGCACCAAGGCTCCATGGGTGTTAGAATCATTACTGTGTAATCTAGATTATTGACTCTAGTGCAAGTGGGAGACTGAAGGAAATATGCCCTAGAGGCAATAATAAAGTTATTATTTATTTCCTTACATCATGATAAATGTTTATTATTCATGCTAGAATTGTATTAACCGGAAACATAATACATGTGTGAATACATAGACCAACAGAGTGTCACTAGTATGCCTCTACTTGACTAGCTCGTTAATCAAAGATGGTTATGTTTCCTAACCATGAACAAGGAGTTGTTATTTGATTAACAAGGTCACATCATTAGTAGAATGATCTGATTGACATGACCCATTCCATTAGCTTAGCACCCGATCGTTTAGTATGTTGCTATTGCTCTCTTCATGACTTATACATGTTCCTGTAACTATGAGATTATGCAACTCCCGTTTACCGGAGGAACACTTTGGGTACTACCAAACGTCACAACGTAACTGGGTGATTATAAAGGAGTACTACAGGTGTCTCCAATGGTAGATGTTGGGTTGGCGTATTTCGAGATTAGGGTTTGTCACTCCGATTGTCGGAGAGGTATCTCTGGGCCCTCTCGGTAATGCACATCGCATAAGCCTTGCAAGCACTGCAACTAATAAGTTAGTTGTGAGATGATGTATTATGGAACGAGTAAAGAGACTTGCCGGTAACGAGATTGAACTAGGTATTGGATACCGACGATCGAATCTCGGGCAAGTAACATACCGATGACAAAGGGAACAACGTATGTTGTTATGCGGTCTGACCGATAAAGATCTTCGTAGAATATGTAGGAGCCAATATGGGCATCCAGGTCCCGCTATTGGTTATTGACCGGAGAAGTGTCTCGGTCATGTCTACATTGTTCTCGAACCGTAGGGTCCGCACGCTTAACGTTACGATGACAGTTATTATGAGTTTATGCATTTTGATGTACCGAAGGTTGTTCGGAGTCCCGGATGAGATCACAGACATGACGAGGAGTCTCGAAATGTTTGAGACGTAAAGATTGATATATTGGAAGCCTATGTTTGGGCACCGGAAGTGTTCCGGGTGAAATCAGGATTTTACCGGATTACCGGGAGGGTTACCGGAACCCCCCGGGAGGCAAATGGGCCTATTGGGCCTTAGTGGAAAAGAGAGAAGGGGCAGCCCACAAGCTAGCCGGCCGAACCCCCCTTCCCTAGTCCTATTAGGACTAGGAGAAGGGGCCGGCCCCCCTCTCTTCTCTTTCTCCCGAAGAGTCCTACTAGGAATAGGATTTGGGGGAAGGAGTCCTACTCCCGGTAGGAGTGGGACTCCTCCCTGCGCCTCCCTCCTAGCCGGCCGAACCCCTTGCCCCTGGCCTTTATATACGGGGGCAGGGGGCACCCCATAGACACACAACTTGATCCTTGAGATCGTTCCTTAGCCGTGTGCGGTGCCCCCTGCCACCAAATTCCACCTCGATCGTACCGTTGTAGTGCTTAGGCGAAGCCCTGCGTCGGTAGTACATCAAGATCGTCATCACGCCGTCGTGCTGACGAAACTCTTCCTCGACGCTTTGCTGGATCGGAGCCCGAGGAATGTCATCGAGCTGAACGTGTGCTAAGAACTCGGAGGTGCCGGAGTAACGGTGCTTGGATCGGTCGGATCGGGAAGAAGACGTACGACTACTTCCTCTATGTTGTGTGATCGCTTCCGCAGTCGGTCTGCGTTGGTACGTAGACAACACTCTCCCCTCTCGTTGCTGTGCATCACCATGATCTTGCGTGTGCGTAGGAAAATTTTTGAAATTACTGCGTTCCCCAACAGGGGTGTGGGTGAGTAGAGGGATGGCCTGGCCAGCGGTGGGAGTAGTAGGGGCGGTGAGGCCTCCGCCGCATCGCAGCCGGCCACGGGAGGCAGGAGCATGAGGCACGACCGGCGCTGGTTTGGGCGGCTGGAGCGAGAAGACCAGAGGTTGAAGAAGCACTACGGCCGTTGGATGGACATCGTACGGTCACTGGAGCTAGAATCGTGCATATTGACTAAGTTGACAAAGCCCTCCGTCCCCGTCAACTTAGTAGGCCCACAAGTCAGCCTCTCACCAAGGTGGGTCCCAGCTAGCAGGGGGTATTCATTTTTTTGTGCGTAATAAGGAGGCACTTCCGGTGGGTCCGAGCTGACGGCAGGGGGAATGTTTTTTTCATGAAATACGGTGGCCCGTCGGGTGGGTCCTAGCAGTCAGGGGCAAACATTTTTTTCGCGATATACTGGTGGGCGTCCGGTGGGTCCCTGCTGTCAGGTGGAGGAATAATTATTTTCCGCGTAATAAGGGGGCACTTCCTTGCGGCTGACATGGACCCAGCTATCAGCCTCTCCACGTTCAGTATTCTTCCGATGGAATTCGGTCGTTGACCACATTGACCACGCCGTGCCGACAGCACCACGGCGGTGGATGACGACGAGGCCTAGGAAGGGGACGACGCGGAGCCGGGGAAGACGCGGCAGTGGATGCCCACGCGGAGAGGAGTACAAGGGTTCACTGGTTCGGCTGTGCTGCCATCGCTGCAGAATAACAGGGGGTGTGGGTGAGTGGAGTGGAGGGATGGCCTGGCCAGCGGTGGGAGTAGTATGGGGGCGGTGAGGCCTCCGCGGCAGCACACCCGACCACGGGAGGCAGGAGCAGGCGGCATGACCAGCGCTACTTTGGGCGGCTGGAGCAAGAAGACCAGAGGTTGAAGAAGCACTACGGCCGTTGGATGGACATCGTACGGTCAGTCAAGCTAGAATCGTGCATATTGACTAAGTTGACAAAGCCCTTCGTCCCCGTCAACTTAGTAGGCCCACTATACTGGGTCCCAGCTAGCAGGGGGAGTATTCATTTTTTTTGTGCGTAATAAGGAGGCACTTCCTTGCGTGCGAAGATATAGCTGGTGGGTCTGAGCTATCTGCGGCGTAACGTTTTTTTGCGAAATACAGAGGCCGTTTCGGTGGGTCCCAGATGTCAGGTGAAGGAAATCATTATTTTGCGTGTAATAAGGAGGCATTTCCTTGCGTGCGGCCCTGGACCCAGCTGTCAGCCTCTCCATGTACAGTCCACTTCAGATGCATGTCGGTCGTTGACCATGCTGACCACGCCACACCAAGAGCACCAGGGCGGTGGACGACGGCGAGGCCTAGGAAGGGAACGACACGGAGGTAGGGAAGACTCGGCCGTTGTTTTTGTTTCCCACACAGAGGGGAGTACGACTGTACGAGGGTTTACTAGTTCGTCTGCCATCGCTGGAGAATAACAGCAGGTGTGGGTGAGTAGAGGGATGGCTAGGCCAGGGATGGGAGTACGGTGGGGCGGTGAGGCCTGCGCGGCAGCACAGCCGGCCGCGGGGAGGAGGGAGCAGGCAGTCCCGCCGGCGCTTGTTTGAGCGGCTGGAGCAGGAAGAGCAGAGATTGAAGAAGCACGACGGCCGTTGGATGGACATCCAACAGTATACAGGCCATCTGTGGAAAGCATCAAATCTGTGGAAAACAGCATACAGCCCATCTGCCACTATTTCAAATAATTTATAACCCATTTGCTAATTCTTACAGTTTTTTTGGAGCCCATATTCTTTATGTTAGCATTACAGCCCATATTGTGTCCACGGTTAAAAAATTATACGAGATTTTGCATATGTTGGTGCAGTCTGAACTGTTTTTAATCCCGAAATTTCGAGTCACATTTAGACTGATTTTAAAAATAAATGCATATCAATATAAAATCCAATAAATTGCCCACGCATAAAAATCAATGCAATTTAAAATCTCGAAATGAAAAAAAGATATTTGAAAATAATTGCTGGTTTGATGTGTTCTAAAATGTACATCCCATCTCTCATTACTGATAGGACATTTTCTCGGCCAGCCGAATGAAGCTCTCCTCGTCTTGGAAGATTTGCAACCCAACAGGCCTAATAAAGCGACTTACTTGACAAATCACAAAAGAACCGGGCTAGCCATTTTCAGAAAGAAAAAAACTACTGGGTTGGTCTGTGGTAAACATAAAAGAAAAGGCTGTCTAGACAGGCCAGAGTGTCCCGCACAGCCCAGTTGACACCCTGCTTCCGTCTCAAAAACAAATTAGATAAATTCCACTCCAATTATGGCGATTCATAAAAATGCCACTGCAATTTCCAAACTTTGAAAAATGCCACTGCAATTTTTGCAAACTTTGAAAAACGCCACTGCAGTTTGCAAACTTTGAAAAACGCCACTCCAGACTTCGGAAAATGCCACTAGAAATGGCATTTTTCAAAGTTTGGAAATTGCAGTGGCATTTCTCGGATACACCAGATTTGGAGTGGCATTTATCAAATTAACCCAAAACAAAAATAACTGGGCGAGCTGCTGGGTCCCTGGTGTCAGCCGCTCGTTGTGCAATTCTCTCGTTTATTGACTACGTTGACAATGGCATGGGACCCAGATGTCAGAAATCCACTAGGAGGAGCCATTTTTTATTGGCTTGAAATAAGGAGGCACTTGCTTGCGTACTGCCATGACCTTGGCGGGTCCCTGCTGTCATCCTCTCCACGTACAGTACCCGTTAGTCGTGCTTCAAAACTGATCAGCACGCCATTAATAAAATACAGGTCGATAACTAATGCAGCACCTCAGGCCAACGCGGCCAGATCGAATTTTGCACGAGAAATTACACACCATGTTTCGTTGACATGTGGTCCCGTTCCAACATATCAGTGAGACGACGGCGAGTAGTAGGAGTATTTCCGAACGGATGTGTAGGCTGGGGTGCCTCTTCGTGAACCATGGCAAACTCGCAACCGTCCACCGACTCTCCGCCTTTCCCTCTCGATTTGGAATTGCTGTCACACGCTCTTCCTCTCCCTCCTCCATTTTCCTTCAGCCCTTCACCCTTTCTTCTGCCATTGTTCGATCGTATTCTCCATGGAGGGAACAGGCCGGAAACGACCCCGTTATTCTTGCCCCGATCTGAAAGATGACGTGGTGCAGGAACTCATTGATCGGTGCGACCTCATCACCTCGGCTAGCATGGCAGGTTCGTTCAAGCCCATTCTCGACTCAACTAATAACATCATTACAAAGAACCCAAGAGTCAAGGAGCGGTTTGATCTCCCCTATATTCTTCGCCGTGACCCTGATGATTGGCGCCGGCATGACGAAGGCCTCGCCCTGTGCCAGTTGATGCCGCTTGATAATGATACGTATGATGTTAAGATGCCATCGCTCGAGGGCAAGGCTTGGGCGGGCGCAAATGGAGATTGGGTTGTTTACATTGGGTCCAACTGCGAGTGGGAACTTGTGAATGTGTACACTCGTCACCGGGTTCCACTTCCAAAAATCTCAGCACACTGCCCAGAGGTTGAGCACACCGGTAATGTACGCGCGTTCAAATACGATCATGGTGACTATCTTCTATGGAAGATAGCAATTTGTCGAGTTCCAACCGCTCTTGGAATTACAACAACTATGAAGTTGTTGCTATCTTTGACAAGCTTGTTGCCATCCTTAGTGGTTTGACTCAATGGACATTGCTCAAAAATCAATTTCTGTGCATGAATGAGTACTGTGATGCAATTCAATATGAGGGCCTTGTGTTTTCTACCACCACTCGTGGCACTCTTTTTGCATGGTATCATCGTAGTTTCGGTATGTTTGTCTTCCACCATAATTATAATTGTTTCATCCACATGCATGCGGGTTAGCAAGTTTCCCTTTACTAATTAACCTTCTTCTTGTGTTTCCAAAGTCCTGTGAACATCCCACCACCTATACTTGAAAATTTTTATAACCAAGGGGGAGATGCTGATGGTGATGATCACGAGCAGCGCCCATATACTCTGTGGCGCCTGGCAACTAATTCCGATGGATCACCTCTTCTTGTGTGTATATATCCCACTGATGATGTTACTGCTAAGGAAGCAGGTGTCTCCCATGGTCGCACTCTCCGGACCTATTCCAACACCCGTTGCATGGTATTCGGGATGGATACTAGTGTGCTAGCGCCAACTCCTTCTCCCTGGCACAGAATTGATAGTCTTGGAGAAAACTCGCTCTTCCTTGGACAAAACTATCTGATGATGGTGAAAGGCGATCCAACTGTTGTTTGACACATTTATGATAAGCAACTGTGTCTATACCCCGGACATTTGGGTGGTTCCCTACCCTAGTACTGACACATTTATGAGAAGCAATTGTGTCTATACCTTGGACATTTGGGTGGTTCCCTACCCTGGTACTGATATAGTAGGCTGCTTCAGCCTGGATGATCAGTCCTGCGTTGGTCTCCAGATCGACAACGGATGGCCCGTCCCAGAGAATCACTTGTGGTTCAAAGCAAGCGTTTCCAACGCCGTGGAATGGTTGAGTTGAAGTTCATTTCATGGCTTGTTATTTGTTGTGTGGTGAAAACTTTAGTATTTATAATGTATCCTTGTTGTCGATGTGGGTTGATGACTTGTTGTATGTAATAAAATGATATGCCTGTGATAAACTTACTAAATTTATGAATGGCTTTCGAGTCGCTTCTCTAAATTTGTACTAGCTTCACATGCTTCGCGCGTCGGGCGGGTGTTTTTACTGTAGCAATATGTTAATGTGTCCGTTGTACGTAACCAGCACCTCGAATCCTCGATACTAGTATACTATATACTAGTAGGAGTAGTAGGGTGGCATGGGCCAGAACAAGCATTCACGTCTAGGAGTATGGCACATGCCACCACCACGACATCCATCTGACACCATAGTATTTCTTGGAGTCCATGCTAGAGCAATCTCTTCAACCTCGCCGGTTCTCTAACTTTAGCCATTGCGCGGCGGGCGAGGTGGGGGTTTGCCGATAGTCAGTTTTCTTAACTGCGGTCCCACTTGTAAGGCCAACTCCAATGCACAACCCCAAATGCACCTCCATTTTACACGAACTCCAACGATAATTTTGACTAGAAAAGGAAGACCAAAGAAAACAAGAACCACAAGAATACATTTTACTACTCCTGTAAGTTGGATTAGTGCCTTCTCGATGCATTCATTGTTGATCTGCGGAGGCTCGATCTTGCGTGCTTCTTTCTTCTTCGAGTGTAAAGAAGTAGACGTTGCTTCCTCGCATCTAGTCTCATGCCTAGCCTATATTCTAGTAGGAGTATCAACAAGTGCACTAATCTCATTCGAGAGCAGAACCGAAGATTTGGTCGGGTTCTTCCTCCTTTTGCCGACACGTGGGACATCCAGCATCCAGGTCGTGTCATGAAAGAACATAGAGTGGTAGTTGAAGCCACGAGATGTGCATCTTGGGTTAAACTGTAAATAGAATCTTACTACTCTTGAGTAACTCCAAAAGCGGCCACCGAAGATCTTTATTGGATTTGTTTTTCATCACCAGCACATCAAGGTGAAAGATGTGCAGGTTCAGTGGGTCCTCTTGCGTTTTCACTGACATGTGGGGCCACATGTGAGCAAACAGACTATGGGCTCCGCGCGTCCGCTGGCTGGCTGAGAAGAGAGATAGAGGAGGGCTGAGCACGGACTGCAGGAAATTTGTTCTACATACCTCCATATAGGCTCGATATAGTGGGGTGGCATGGGCCATAACTAGCATTCACGTCTAGCAGTACGGCACACGCCACCCACACGAGTCCCATCCGACACCAATTTTCTTGGAGTTCGTGCTACAGCCATCTCTTCTCCCTCCTGTTTTCTCAGCCATCGCATGGTGGGCGGGCTGGGGGTTTGCCGATAGTCGGTTTGCTCAACTATGGTCCCACTTGTAAGTTAAAATGCAACACCGCACGCATTCCCGCTTGAGCGGTGTGCCGGACCAACCGTGTGGGGGTGCGACGTGTACACGGCAGGCTTTTCCTTTTGAACTCGTAACTTGTAAAATTTGTTTCTGCTCCATGGCGCGACCGATAGATAGAAAATAATGATTTTGCCTAGAGTAATGAGAAGTTTGGTTCTGGCGCCGTTCATGCATGGAGTACGTACGAAAATTATGAAGTTGATGTGAAAGGTAAGATAATTACTGTAGTATCATATACTACTACATGGATTTGACGGAAAGATAAAAATACATACGGATCCATCAACGTTCAACGACATCCTCACGCCCTAGTGCGCCGGGTCACCAACCGACGTGTGAGGAGCAGCGGCGTTGGCGGCCAGCTCAACGTGCTTCTGAACAGTGCCGTCCAAGGTTGCCCTGCGCTCCAAGAAGGCCAGCGTCCTATCGTCCTCCTCTTGCATGTAGTAGTCCTTGTGGACGATTTGCGCGTAGACGTGGGTGATTATGTCGATGGTGTCTTGTGCACCAGGCGCTGCGCAGCGAGCGCGACCTCGAGGTGGACATTCTCCGGCGCGACGGCGGGCAGTCGCAGGGCCACCAGTGCGTCGAAGAGGTTGTTACCACAGTGGCCGTTGAGGGTGGTGGGCATCACAGAGCCTGGGCGCATCGGCTGGAGGCTTACGTCAAAGTCATCCGCAAGCTTCTTGACGACGGTGAACTTGTCGAGGAAACCGACGAGGACCTCGTCGAACAAGGAGATGAAGCTGTCGTCCAAGCGGCCCCTCTCCCTGGCGGTCTCAAGAAATACTACCTGGAGACGTTCCTCGGTGCCGGGCCGCACGTCGGCGTCGTGGACCATCTGGCACAGCCAGCTGATGCTCGCGCTCATCGCCTCCATGGGTCTAGCGTAGCATCTAGTCAACTGATCTTGTGATTCGAGTGATCACTTAGCCCTTGGTTAGCGTGCGTAGGTGCGTAGGATTTCGTACTACTCCTCGGCCCTCTACTGCACCTGCCTTTGGCTGTATGATAGGTGGGCCAGCCACCCCCTGGGGCCACATGTCATTCACCCAAAGGCAGTTGCCGTAAGTCGATGAAGCTACGTCCCCCTCCGTGCCGGTGCAGTATAGTCATCTCACCGGACCTCTAGTTGGGGCCAAACGAGAGAAGTTTGATGTTTACTGGTTTATTGGTCCCGTTTGCATTTTGCGCCAAGTTTTGACCTTTGATTTAACTATTAAATGTTAATGCATGTAAACAAAAATGTTGTGTAAATCATCTTACGGAAACCAAATAATCCCAAAATACTTAGGCACGGTGCATTAACTCCCTCCTTGTTTCTTATTTCGTGACATATCAACCAATGAGAGATGTGGGACGTGCATGCTTTCAATGACTTGAGACTACCAAACATGACATGCAGTGTTTAGTTCATTGCATGTAATCCTATTAGTACTCTAGTTAGGAGTAGCAAAAAACATTAAGTTCTCTCGCCGATAGGAATAAAACACCATGTATTTATTTACAGAGGGAGTAGTACATTTTTGGTGACATGCATTACTAGATATTGCTAGTCAAATACTAAAATCCAGATGGACGTGGTAGTACTCCTAAATCCAGATGGTGGTGCTACTAGTACTAGTAGTAGTACTACCAATGTAGTAGTAGGAGTACTAGCACTGTACTATCCGTTGGTCAAATTATTACGTGCTGCTCCTCACAGTGAAGTGACAAGACCCTGCGCCGGAGATGACACCTGAGTATAGGCGCCGTGTTTGGCATACCATAGTCAGCCTCACCGTCTGCAGTCACTATCATCATGGCTGTAGAGCTATCCTGCTTACAACTAGCCCTGTTCGACATAATTTCCCATGCATAGATGCCCGTGCAGTGCACGGAACACCAAGATTGGGGGTGGACGGCTCCGGCAGCGGCCATCGCACCAGATTTTCCCACGACCTTCTACTCCTAGATGTGGTGGGGAGGAGATGAGGCTGATTGTGAGAGACAAGGAGTTGTTTGTAAATAGGGAACAAGTGCGGGCATCTTTTTGCAAAAATGGAGAAGCTTGGTTTGTATGCGTCAGATCTAGATTCGACGGCTATCGGTGAAAGATGGGAGGCACAACATCATCACCAACTCAGGACCTGTTTGATTCGTAGGATTTTGAAAACGCAGGAATAGGACACGGCAATATTACAAGTTTCAAACTGATATTACAAATGTTAGGAGTAATGTTGCACCTACGAAGAGGGAATTACTAGGAAGTTTACGTAAGAACTTTCGTTACTTTAGGTGGATGCAGCATTATCGTACAAACTAAAATCCACCGCCCTGACAAGTCACTAATGGGCAAATAAGTTTTCGAGTCTCTGGCCACTTGATGTTTCAAAAACAAATTCAGCTTCTGTGGAGAAATGAGCTCCACCGTGTACCCGCGCGGGTGTGGCTGGGCACGAACGTGAGTACGTTCACGGTGCACCTATTCTCTTCTTGTATACGTACACCACCTACGTGGGGTTGTGTGAGAGATATACAAACCTAGAGAGATATAGTGTGTGGGTTCTTGAGAGTTTTTTGTGTGTGGGGGGGGGGGGGGTCAATCAAAAAAATTAACATATGCAATGTGTGTGAAATAGAGTCCTGGATATAACATATATATAGAGGGGGCGATCCACGAGAAGAGAGTGGAGGTATCATCGGCTTGAGGTGTCCCATAGAATCGAAGAGAGGGATGATGTGTGTGTGTGTGCGCGCGCGCGCGATCGATAAAGAGTGCCATCGAATTTGTGTGTGCCCATGTCAAAGATATAGAGTGGCTGGCCTACTGGAACGTGAGATGGGACATGTGCAGTTTGTCTCTGTGGCATGGATACCTACCTGCAGCACTCGACTATCGGTGTGTGGTGGGGGAAGAGGGAGGCCCAATTAACTATAGAGGTACAATGGCTGGTATATGTGTGGAGGAGGAGAGAGGCGTACCTCATGTATTAAGGAGATCGATCTGCGTCATGTATTAAGGGAGATCGATCGGCATCCATGCATATGTGCAGGAGATGAATAAGGTTGGGAGAGAGACAGAGCTAGAGTGTTGGAGGGGGTAGTAGTGGAGTTGCTTCTAACAAATGGTGGGATAGGCTTACTAGACAAACGGAGGGCACGCCCGCAATATCAATAAGAGAGGAGATGGCTGCTTGTTGTCTGTGCACGTGCGTGTGAGAGATGGGTCAGGAGGCATGCACGAATGATGAGGGGGACGATGTGGTTGTGGTAAGCAGACGTAACTACATAGGAAGATCAATCGCCCTTTGTAAGATAAAGGAGAGACATAACTTGTGAGATACGTCGATCGATGGGGGGTAGTTAAAGTCGATCTAGGTATATGTTGGGAGATCGATCGGTATACATGCATGTGTGTGTTAGAAGCAAATGAGGCATGAGGAGAAGGATAGAGAGAGAGGGATACATGTAGGAGGTGGTACGAGAGGCATACTACATCGAGGGGGAGGAGTGTGCGAGTACGAGAACGATGAAAAGAGTGGTGGGAGTGAGGCATGGACGGTGACAAGAGAAGAGAGGAAGCTTGTGTTTGTGCTAGGCACACCTGGCTAGAGAGGCATATCAATCGATGTGTGCCGTAAAGAAGGAGCTAGGGGGCCTACACACACCGTGGGTGAACGACCTAAAGTGCAAAGACGAATTTGCGCGATGGAGCTAGAGAATGCTGAGGGAGGGTGAGAGGGATGCGGGCGTGTGCATGCACAAGAGAAAGTTAGCGCTAGCTACAAAGATAAGAGGGTTGTGTGGGTGTAAAAGACGAATAGAGATCATATATACTTCATTATAAAAAGTGAATTCGGATATTTGAAGAATTTATCATAGTGTTTCAAACCAACGGATGTGTGAATATATATAACGGTGATACACATGGTGTGGTTATGAACTTGGTATACTACATTTAATATGTTTTATCTCTACTCTTGTAAAAAAGCGGAGTTGTTGATGATGGTGTGCCTGCCATCCTGCATTATAGGCCGTCTGATTTATATCTGGCGGATAGCAAGGAAACTATGATGGTTGAAGTTGGCAACAATCATGATTGTAGATTCTTATTGAAATAGAGAAACGAATTCAAATTTAGTTTGAATTGCAGCGGTAGTATAGACATTTGGAATGCACTAAAATGTTGGTATGAGTAGGTTACATGCATTATACAGCAAGCGAAAAAATTTAATCGGACATAACATGGATTCATACTCCCTCCTTCCATCTATATAGGGCGTAATGAGATTTTTAAGACCGCCTTTGACTATTGACAAGATTAATAGTACATGACATGCACAATGTGAAAATTATATCATTGAAAGAACCTTTCACAGACGAATTTAACGGTGTGCTTTGTGTAAGTTGCATGTCATATATCATTGCTCTAATATTTGGTCAAAGTTAGCATCGAAAAACGCATTAGGCCCTATATAGATGGAAGGAGGGAGTAGCTTTGAATAGCATTTGTATAGTAAAACGGGGCAAGACTCTCTCTTTGTGTGGTGTGAATAGTTTTATTTTTTTTGTTTTCTTTTTGGTTGAGGGAAGTGCGAATTGATTTGGTACGTACAGGTACAATATTACTACACATTAGGCTTGCCCTAAAATTCAACCCGCGTCTTGTTATATCCCGAAAATTCAGATATCGTGCTCCCAAAACTAGCGCCTTCACAACCCGCGCCTTGCTATCCCGAAATTACAACGCGCGCGAAAACTGCCTCCAGCTGCCAAATCCCGACACGCGAAATCCCCCTTCTAACCCTGAGCCGAAAGGGCCGCTAGTTCAAATCGGTGGGGGGTACTTTTGTAACACACCCTACATTTTGGACAAGCGCGTTCCTAAGTCATGCTTCACCCCCTCCCATCGCCCCCTTTTCGCCATTCGAAATCCCAGGCCGCCATAACCTCTCCGCTCCAGCCGCGAAACCCCACCCTCCTCCGTTCGCCATGTCACCACTGCCCAGCCGGAGCCTCTTCCCCAACGACGTCGTTCAGCGCAACAGCTCGACGTCCCTCGTCCACCTCCCCGGATGAGGATCCGTTGTCCATCTCGCCGTCCCGCCGGTTCAGCCGCATCGTCCTCCACCTCCAAGGAGCTGCTCCGACGATTGCCTCGTCTATCGCGGCTGCTCCATCCCCACAGCGCCGCCTTAACCTGCTCCACCGGAACCGTAGCATCCTCACCGACTTCTCGGACGAAGCCGAGGCCTACTCGTAGCCACCAAATAGGTTGTACACTCATCGCATCGCACCTTCTCCTTAACTCGACCTCCCGGCGCCGATGGTGCTCCATCCCGCACCCCCATGGAGCGGCTACCTTGAAGCCGACCCCGTGGGCGACATCTCCACGGCGGCTCTCCCCTAGTGCGAGGCCCCTTCGGCGGCGGCGTCCATACCAGCTGGATCTGTTGCTGCTGCTTCGGCTCTCGCTTGATCGCTCGCTCGCCCAGCTACCGCTGCTGCTCTCCCCCTCGCTCGTGCTGCTGCTCTGCTCCTATTAAGCCACACTTCAGTCGACTGAATCGACTTTTGGGTCAGTCGATTTTTAGGGGTTCGGGGGCTCGCCGGAGTTAAGGAAGAACCACCTGCAGTGGTGACGGGGGGTCGCCGGAGAGGTACCCCACTATCTATCTTAGGGTTCAGGGTGGGGGCGGGGGGCTAGAGGGCTGGCCGGGGCGGCGGTGGCGAGTTGTTTCGGGGCGGCGAGGCGGCGCTAGGGCAGGCGGTCCGGCCGGTGGTGGCTGCCGGCTCAGGGGGGTGCAGGTTGAAAATGAACTGGAGGCCCTCCCTAAACTACATGTCAAGTGCCTCTCTGCTACCATTGCGTTCAGTTTCGACAGTAGCATTCAGATTCCACCGTAAATTTCAGTTTCGACAGTTAAGTTCAGAGTCAACAGTTTTTAACTCATCTGTTGTAGTCAGGTGGTTTTTGGTGATGTTAATTTTACATCCATTTTACATCATCTATGGGAGATGCTATTAGAATCCCACTTGAGATTGACGATGTCTGTCTTGTGCTACTTCGGCCTTGACGTCTTACGGCTCACCGGAGCTGCTCCAATGACAGAACGATCTGTCACAACAGAGCAGTGCCCTGGAGCCCTCTACAGATTCCTCAGATCTTCCTCCACACCTCCGACAGCCACCTCTGCCTCAACTGCTTCAGCGACCAACCCAATGATGCTGAGGTCGACACGGCTACGATAAAGAAGTTGTACACTTGTTGCATCACTTATTACTATACGTTCACATCGATCCATTAGGGCTATTTTGGTTCAGCGGAAAAACATCGATCCACTGGTTGTTACCATCACTCTAAATTTTTGCATGCTCTCCTTACATAATCTCACCATATTTTTTTCGTATGCATGTCAAATATTGTACACAGTCATCCTGAACATGTAGAGAAAAAGAGAAGAGTTTTGCGCGGCAATACAATGTCATGTAGACATCGCTCCATGGTGGGTTCAATGGCAAACCCTCCCCACCCCTCTCCAGATTGTAATCCAGAGGAAGATATCTGTTCTGAGGCGGATTCGGACGCCGCTGACCACTCCTATTTACCCCCCAAGGTGTTTGCTCTACCTTGGCATGATGATGTTAGTCATATCATGCATATGTTGCCTTGCAGTGCCTACTTTTGACATCATATATGTCATCTGCTTAGTTTAGACATGTTCTGTAATGCCACCTATTTAGTTTCTATATCATATATGGGAATTATGCAGTCTCATGTCTTTTAGCCAGCCATAATATATGTGAAATGTGCAATGCCATCCTGTTTAACCAGGCATCATATATTTGAATGATATCTTGCCCATCCTTTTCTTCATTACATTTCCATTTGTCGACAATGTTTGTACATTAAACTACTCTTCCTGTGAATCAGCCATTTGGGTGGGAGATGGAAAAATCTGGAGTGAAAACAAGGCCTTCAGAGCAGACAGTGCTACCTGTCGAAGAAGATCTCTTGTTGGGTCCCGATAGCTCCTCAGAGATGGATTCAGAGACAGATGACCAGTCCTATTCCCCCACTGAGGTGTATGCTCTAACTTGGCACAGTTATACTGCTCATATCATGCATACGGTGTCTTGCATTGCATAGTTTAGACATCATATACACAATATTCAACACCATGTTCTTAGTTCAGACATCATATTGAATGCCCTCTGTTTAGCATATAAATCACATATGTGAATTAAATGATGCGATCCTGGTTACTTAGATAACATGTAGGTGAATTATGTCATGCGATCATGTTTAGTTATTCATCATATGTTTGAATTATGTTATGCTATGCTATCCAGTTTAGATAGACATCATATATGTGAAATTATGTCATGCTATCCATTTTAGTTAAACAATATACATGTCAACTATTTCATGCCCTCTTTTTTCCACACTATCTATTGCACCTGTCTCTCATACAATGTCTGTACATTCAACTATGTTTCCTGTTTATCAGCCATTTGAATTGGAGCGGGTGATGCCAGTATCTAGCGGACTAAAAACACGGTCTTCAAATAAAACAGTGCTACCTCTTGGTGGAGATAGCACCCCGGTTGTACATGCACAAGAACCAGCCCTACCACACATACCCCAAACTCTCGCAGATTGTACCCCTACTACCGTGGACAGAGAACCAGCTTCACCCAATCTAACCCCAACCCCAGCCGATAGTAACCCAGTTCCTGTTGACACGGCACCATCTCCACCATAGAGCTCCCAAACAAGAGCAGTTAGTAAGGCAGCTCCAGTGCCCAAAGGGCCAGTACTATCACGGCGAACCCCAACTCCACCAGTTAGTACGCTTATTCCTATGGAGGAAGCACAACCAGCTAGTCATAGTTTAGCATCTATCGCATTTGATGTTGTTAAATCGTATGTGCGTATCTTCCCATCTTGGAAATATTATACTGAAGATGAAGGAAAATGCCAGTTGCAGGTGTTTGTCCAGGAGTTATGTGTAAGTAATGTTATTCATGGCAATTACTTTGCTTCGTCTCATACATCCTACCTCCATGATGGTTATAATACAGCAAATTTTCCCATTTTTCTCTATAGAGAAGGGCCGATTTGGAAACTCAGGATGAGGTAACCTGTGCTACTACCTCTGCTATCTTCAATAATGCTTGGTGCCAGTATCGGAATTACCTGAAGAAAACGTACTTCACCGGCAAAGAAACTCATCAAATTCCCTTACGTTCTCCTAAGACACATTTACTGGACGATGATTGGGAATGCCTTGTTCTGTACTGGTCCCGAACCAAGAATGTGGTAAGGTCAATGAGCTCATTTTCTATTTTTAAATATTATATTCTTGCGTCTTACTGTACTCTGTTCATGTAGAACAAGTGCCTAAACCTGAAGAACAACTGTTCTAATTTAAGATTCCATTGCTACCATAGGACATAGATATATGTTTGTTTGATGCTTTTATTTTGTACTAGTACTTGGCAATAGAAGACTTGGTAGTTTAATCCTGTCCACCTTACTAATGAACTGGTTCACCGAAATGAGTTTCATATACTAGTACATGCTAAACTTGTTATGTGTCGGCTTGTTTCTTCTTTTAGAATGCTGACAGAATATTGGGGAAGAGTGCCTTATTAAGCAACGGTAAAGGAAGTAATGCTGATAAGGTTCAAGATAGTGACACATCCTATCTTGATTTAGTGTTGGAGTTACTGGCCACTACCGCTTGCACAAGCTATTCAAACTCACTGTCTGAATCAGTTCGGTTTCTTGAGTCTCAACTACAAGATGAAAGACATCGATCAGCTGTGCTGCGACAAGAAGCAAAAGGACTGCGGAAGTCCCTGGACCATTCAGATGCATACTTTCTGGTGCAACAACAAGCGTTGGAGGATTTTAGCGCCAAACAGGACAAAGCTAATTAGCTTGCTAAGCTTATTGCCAGCATGGTGGATACCCATGATAACGTTTCTTGAGCTCTTCTGAAGTTGTTTCAGTTATGCTCTTGTTTTGTTGCCACATTTATTTGCACTGGTGGCCAATTTTGACGGCCAGTGTATATGATATGTTGCTTTGTTCCCTATATTTGCACTGGTGGTGAACTTTGATGCCCAGTGGATGTAATATGTGTAATACCCGTGATAGCCTAGCGTTAGTCGCTTGCTTATTTATTTTCATGTTGCCTTGTTTATTTGTTTGCTTGTAGTCATTGCAGTTCTTTTTCCGTGGTTAACTAGTGGCTGCAATAACCTATTTTTTAAAACTAGGCCACAATAACCATGGGCTAATATTTACTATAGTGACACTGGGCCTACTACGGGCCGTAGAAACAGTGGGCCTTCTACGGGCTGTAGAAATAGTAGGCCTTCTACGGGCCGTAGAAACAATGGGCCTTCTACGGGCCGTATCATCAATGGGCCTTATACGGGCCGTATGATCGATTGGCCAAACATGGGCCAATAACAGACCGCATTATGGCTGTAAACGGGCTAGAGTTGGAATCGTCCGTTCATGGGCCGACCATAATGGGCCATTGTTAATAGGCCATATTTGATGACGCTATGAAAACGGCCCAACGTATTAACGGACCACAAACGGGCCGACTGTAACCACGGCCTGAATTTGGCCCACAAGCAGAAAATGACAGTAACGGGCCGTAAGTAAACGAATGCTGGAAATGAGCCCAAGAATAAATGGGCTGTGAGAAGGCTGAAAGATAACATGGGTTGGAAATGGCCCAACTGAATAATGGGCCGTTAATGGTTATAAAGTGATACACTGTTCATTACGGGCCAGTTTTCACCACGGGCCATGTAAAGTGATACACTGTTCATTACGGGCCAGTTTCACCACAGGCCGTTAATAGGCCAAGAGTTACATAGGGCCTCATATGGGCCGAAAGACGTCATGGGCCATACATGGGCCAGAAGTGAAAACGGGCTGGAATCATATTGGATGGCCTAGATGACGCTACTGGGCCTAATTCGGATAGGGCGTAATGGGCCTTGGGTTAGCGGGCTGTAAATGGGCTATATGCGAACATGCCGTTAACAGGCTTTCCATGGGCCGGCCCGCCACCTTTTGACCAAGTCAAACGGGCCGACCTTTTCACAGGAATGGGCCTCTGTTGGGCCGTGCCACGTGTCGACGTATCATAGGCGCCTATCTGACCCACTGACGAGCTGACACGTGTTTCGTCCGGCCAATCAGAATTTTACATGTGCAAATTTCCCATTGGTCGGGGCTGTTAACGGGTTATCGGATCCAAAACCCGACCCGATAGCTTAACGGTGTTCCGTTACGGTGGATGCCACGTGTCGGTCACCCTTGACGAAAGCACTTCTGTGACACGCGATTTATCTTCATGGAAGTGGACACTTCCATGATGATAATTTTGGTAATGTCATGGAACACTTCTACGACAGCACAGGTATGACTATCTTGATTCTGTCATAAATTTGTCATGGATGTACATGCATGACAAAAAAAGCGACCTACTATGACAAACACGTATCATCACGAAAGTGTATTTTTTTGTAGTGTGTGCCTCCGTCAGAGCGCTGTTGAGTGTGTCCTTCTCCTTGGACAGCGCCAGGACCTGGTTTTTCAGCCCGTCCCTCTCCACCTCCAGATCCTTCATCTTGTCAGTGTGAACCTGGGACTAGACATTGAGTGCCTCCCTGTGCCTCTGCTCCAGCCCCTGGGTCCACTCCACGATGAGCTTCTCCACCTCCTCATCCTTGTCGCGGAGCGTTGTGGCAAGCTTCTCCTCACGCGCGGCAAGGTCCTCCTCCTGGGAGTTCAGCGCGGCCTGGTGCTGGGCTCGAGCGGCCTCGGCTGCGGCGGCCAAGCTCTCCGCCATCTCCTGGGCCTTCTCAATGTCGGTCTGCTTCATGGTGAGCCCCACCTCGCGCTTGGCCAGCTCGCCCTAGGCGACCTTCAGCTCCTCACAAGCTTGGCGGAACCAAGTTTGCGTCTCGGCAACGCGTACCTTGAGGTCCGCCTCCGCCTTGTCCACCGTTGCCGCCTTGGACTTGTCCTTGTCCAGGCGGGCACGATGGAGCGCCTGGAGCTTCCGGAAGTTGGCACCCATGGCCTGGAGAAGCCGCTCCTCCTGAGAACCATCGCCACTAGCGCTCGGCTCGTCAACAACCTCGAGCCCGGCAGCGACAAGCACCTCTTCGTCGAACACCTCTCCCTTGATGAGCGCCCTGGAGTTCGACGACCCTGGGAGGTGGACGAAGAGGTCGTCGCTCACCCTTAGGTACCTGCCAGAGCCAGAGGCAGTACAGGAGGAAGGTTGGTCATCAGCCCCCTCCTCCTCGGCAACGGGCTCGTTAGCCTCCTCGGCAGGTCCCTTGCTGGCCTCCTTGACAGTAGCCTTGTTGGGCTCCCCGGCAGGCCCCTTGGCAGCGTCCTCGGCAGCTCCCTTGGAGGCCTCCTCGGCGGCGATCTTCTCGGCCTCCGTCATGGCGTTCTTGGCGACATTCTTGATGCCGATGTCCAGGTCCCCCCAGTCCGCCAGGACAGGATCTGGATATCGGAAGGGAGGGTGAAGTGAAGCCAAGACCAAGATTCAAGAAAAAGAGAAGGGATGGAAGGGAGCGGCTTACCCGTGCCGGGTTGGGAAGCAGAGGCCCCCCCTCTCCACCAGCATCTGGCGGAGAGGTGCGATCCCCGGTGCCCAAGCTTTCCTCCTCCTCTGTGTGCATGGGCTCGGTGCTTGGCGCCCTTGCCGGGGACGCCCCTCAGGGCGGCGTGGTTGACGGAGGCGGCGTGTTGGGGGTAGCCTTCAGTGGCTCCTCCTGCTGCTGTCCTCCTCCTGCGATCACGGCAAAGTCAGCACCAAGGATCATGCCCTTGGCATACGTCGTTGAGGGGCGAGTGGCGAACTAACGCTGGGGGCTGCTCCGGAGGCTGCTATCTAGGCTACTCACCACCACCAGTGGTGCCTTGGAGGTGCCCGCCGGGGGTTGGCCGCCCGCCAAAGACCTGGCCCTCTTCACCCTCTGAGCCAGTGTCTCCATATCCCTGGCAAGACGAAAACAAGTCAAGACAAGAAGCACAGTCAGTGGATCCGAAGATGATGAAAGGAAACGACACTTACTCATCCTCCACCTCCTCTTCTGCTGCCTTCCTCTTCCTCCTCGGGCTGAGAGACCCGAGGTCAAAGAAGACCTCCGTGTCGTCGCCTGCGAGAGAAGGGGAAGCAGGTGGAGGAGGGGAAGCAGGCGGTGTTGGGGGACGCTTGGACGAAGAAGAAGCAGTGCTTTCTTCTTCGCCACCGCGGCCTTCACCAACTTCTTCACCGCGCGGCCCTCGCTTGGTGCGCGGACGTTTCCTGGGTTTGCCGGGGTGGCATGGCCCTGCCGGGCTGAACCGGCTCACCAGAGGTGGCCCGTCGAAGGACTCACCCTTTCCCCACGGCTAGGGGCTCGACAGCTTCAGCCTCCTCCTCGGACGGCTCATCGTCGTCGTCTCCAATAAGAGGAGCCCCGGTGCCGGCGCTGCTGGCCTCCCCAGCAGACTCCGCCCACTGGGCGAGCTCCTTCCCCTCTGTGGCCGTTGCGGCTTTGTCCTCCACGCCGCCAGTGCTGCCGGCCTCCCTGGCGAGCTCCGCCTCCGCCGCCCTGGCGGCGATGTAGTCCAGCTCCGCCTGGGTGGTGTCCTGGACGAGCCGCGGCTCCTCGTTGATGTACTTCTCCTCCAGGGTGTCAAAAGACTCCTGCACCTGCTCCTCTGGCGGCGCGACCCAGTTTCGAACGGGGTTGTGCGTGTTGCAGTTCGTCATCATGGCAATGATGTCGGTCTGGCGCGAGTTGTTGCTCAGCGGGACCACCCCCTCTGGCAACCCAAACAAGGGCCCCTTGACGACCTTTCCGGTCTTCCCAGCCTTGCCGGACCTCTCGGCCTTGTCGTCGCGATCCACATCGAGCTGGAAGAGCCGCTGGCAGAAGTGGGCGTGCGCCAACACGGTGAAGTTGTGGTCGAGGCCGGGGCAGAGTCGCATGATGTCCGCCGCATTCGTGAAGAGCTAGGCCGGCCTCCCCTTGTTATGCAGTGGAGCGATTCGGCGACAGATGAAATCCACCCCGATCATCTCTAGGGTGAGCCCGGCCTCGGTCAGGCGAAGAATCCTGGTGGTGGCGACCGTGAGCTTCGCGTCATCGGCGTCGACGTTGCTCCAATCGTTGCCGTGAACCGGCGGCGCCTGGCGAACCCGGTAGAACTCTTGTGGATCCTTCTCTTCAATCCAGCACCACCGGCCCCGCCACTCCTCTCACCTCTACTTCTGAGCACCCTCCGGGTATGTCCCCTTGGACCTCGGGATCCAGGCGACACAACCGGAGATGGCGCCTCCCTGCTGAATCCGAGGGAAGAAGTAGTGGCGGAAGAGCGCCGTGTTGGAGTGCACTCCGGTGAAGCCCTCGCAGAGATGGGCGAAGAGATCCATGCACGCCATGGAGTTTGGAGTAAAATCCAGGAGGTGGAAGCCAAAGGTATGCATGATGTCATTGAAGAAATCGGAGAAGGGGGGCAGAGGCCACAGGAGAAGTAATCGACGAAGAACGGATACCGATTCGGGGCGACTTTGCCGCAGTTGGCGGGGATGACGCGTGTGGCAGGGTGCCCCGTCGTCTCTCCCCCCGTCTTGACCCCCCACAGCGGCCTGAAGTTGTCCCGAAGGTGGGCCGCGTCGACCGTCGAGGGAAAGTAGGCGAACTCCGTCCACCGCACCGCCAACTCCTTCTTCGGCGGCTCCGCCCCTCCGGCGTTCTTGGCCGCTCCCTTGCCCTTGCCAGTCTTGGGTGCCATGGTGGCTGCGAGTGGTGGAAGGGAAAGGGCAGCAAAAGTGTAGCAGCGGCGCGCAGGGGCTTGTGGAAGAAGGAAGGAATGGCGGCTCTGAGGTTGGAGAAGACACAGGGGGTAAATGAGCAGCGTGCCCGCGGCCATTTCCTTTTTTACAGGGAAGGCGCGGGCCGCCTCTTTACCATGATGTGACGCATGCGTGCGGAAACCGCCCCATGCATGACCCCCACGTCACGCATGACCCTCCACGCCGCGCGTTCAATGCGGGTCGTGGGGAAGCGCAGCGGACGAGAACTTACTACGGTAAAATCCGCCCCACCTGCCCGCGCACTGTTTTGGGCCTAGCCCAACAACACGCCGCGCTTATGTGTGGCCCAGGCTCGGGAGCTCCTATCGGTGTACAAAAGTAGGAGCTCTCCTTTTGACCCCTTTACTTGTGCACGGGAAGTCGGAGTCACGCGCCATGGCTTCACTTAGTAGGGCAGAGGAGGGAAGCCGGAGAGAAGCCAAAGCACAAGACAACCAACACGACGCCAAGACCAGGAGGGCAAGAGGGCGAGGTGGACCCCCTCGGCACCGCAGCCCCGGCAAGAGCCTTGTCGGGGCAACTTGCCCAACACCAGCAGAGCGAACCACCTATGAGCCCACAAGCTCCGACCCAAACAACTGCGTTGGAACCAAGGCTCGGGAGGTGCCTCTGTGGTGGCATGCAAATCTTCGTCAAGCTCATAAACATATGAGTTCAGATGAGGACCATAAGACGGCGACCCTCGGCAGGATCCTAGCCGAGGAAATCCACAAGACCCCCGGCAAGACCCTTGCCGGGGATGACGGCAACGCCATGACAAGACCCTTTCCGAGGGCGTCAGCGGGGCCACTGCCAGGCCCGCACCAGCCACGACTCCGCCGTTGTTCGCATGCAGCTGCCAGCCCAACCAGCTGGGCAGGCACCTGCGTGGCAACATGCGGCTTCCAGGCCAAATCAGCAAGCACCTGCGTGGCGGCATGCAGATCTTCATGAAGACCCTACCACCGCGCCACCTCAGCTGCCTGCCTACCTACATGGCGCTGCATGCATCACTGGTCTAGGCGCGTGTCAAAGCGAGGCGAAGCGACGACGGATGGGACGGGCCTCGTTCCCGTCCCCAATAAAACTAATGGACACCTACGTAGCGCATTTAATGCGCCTTGTCCCGTAATGCCGTGCGATAAGCTCGCGCACTCTAGGCCTTTCCACCTCCTGTGTGCCACTGTGGCAGCCCCTTTTTCCTATAAAAGGAGGGCCGAGGCGACAGGAGAGGGATTCGGCTTTTTGGAATGACACAACCACCGTAGCTAGTTCAGAAAGCTCAAGAACACTCAATCCATCCACCGAAGCATGACTAGGGTTTTACGAATCCTTGCGGCCCGAACCTGGGTAAACAATATGTGCGCTAGCTCCTAAACTTGCTCTTCTTACGACCCCGCGCCTGCCGACCATAGAAGGGATCCCAGTGATCCCATAGGTGTCGTTCCCACCGACATAATCAAATGGGTATTAATATGCATAAAGGATCTGAACATATGATCTTCCACCGAATAAACCAACTAGCATCAACTACAAGGAGTACTCAACACTACTAGCAACCCACAGGTACCAATCCGAGGCTTCGAGACAAAGATTGGATACAAGAGATGAACTAGGGTTTGAGATGAGATGGTGCTGGTGAAGATGTTGATGGAGATTGACCCCCTCCCGATGACAGGATCGATGGTGATGATTTCCCCCTCCCGGAGGAAAGTTTCCCCGGCAGAACAGCTCCGCCGGAGCCCTAGATTTGTTCCGCCAAGATTTCGCCTCGTGGCGGCGGAGTTTCGTCCCGTGAGCTTGCTTATGATTTTTTTTCCTGAATAAAAGACCTCATATAGCAGAAGATGGGCACTAGAGGGCTTCCAAGGGCCGACGAGGCAGGGGGCGCGCCCCCCAACCTCGTGGATGGTGGGTGGCCCCCCTCTGGTACTTCTTTCGTCCAATATTTTTTATATATTCTGAAACGTGCTCCCGTGAAGTTTCAGGACTTTCGGAGCTGTGCAAAATAGGTCTCTAATATTTGCTCCTTTTCCAGCAAAGAATTCCAGCTGCCGGCATTCCCCCTCTTCATGTAAACCTTGTAAAATAAGAGAGAATAGGCATAAGTATTGTGACGTAATGTGTAATAACATCCTATAATGCAATAAATATCTGATCAATTGTAAGTAAAGCAAGATATTTCACCCAAACTGCAAGTGTCGTGTTCTCCACAGGGACTAGGCGACGACAACAACGCTCGGCTAAAGCTAGGTGACAGAATTTAGATGATGATTGCAAGGAAATATAGGCCTAAACTAACCAAAGTTGACGACAAATAAAATGACAAAGTAGCAATGGAAGGTTCAAATTATCTCAATATCTTTTTGGCATTTTCATTTAACTTGAGAAATAAAATGCTAACACAAGTAATCGTCAAACGGCTAGGGAATTAAAAAGACCTGATCATATATATATATATATATATATATATATATATATATATATATATATATATAACTATCTAACATTTAGCAGGAACAAAACAAGGTTGCGGGACCGAACATAAATGCATTATATCACAGGCACACACATATGTATATATATCACACATACTTGAGTTAACATAGACTACAAAATGAAACAAGTTCACAAGGTTGGATACACATATATGGTGACAGATAGACTACAAATACACAGCAAGAATACTTCAACTAGTGAGAACACACAATCTGTGATACAATATTTATAAGTACGAAGCTGACAATTGTCAGGTTGCAAGATCTTATCAAATCTGAATATTACAGGTACTACATGTCTCCAATTACAAAAAATTCAGAGAAGAGAGAGGGAAAGAGATAGCAGCGAGCAGTAGAGAGAAGGGGCAGCAAGCAGTAGGGGTTGAGATACAGAGAAGAGAATCAGCAAAGGGGTGTCATCCTGAAGCAGAAGGAAGCAGCAGGGGACTTGGAGAAGAAGCAGCAGCGTGGGGATGGAGAAGAAGCAGCCGTGTTAGGGGACGAGTAGCAGCAGATTCTTGGGTTTGAGAAAAGCTTCAGAAGAAGTGCAGCAGCAGTGCTAGGAGAGGGGGGCAGCAGCATGGTACAGAGAGCAGAGCAGCAGGATATCGAGGGGAAGAAGCAGCAGTATAGGCGTGGAGAGAAGAGCAACAGCAGTTCAGACGTGGTGGGGAGAAGAAGATGAGCAGCAGGGCGAGGGAGGTGCACTGGTTGGTGGCCCACCGGTGATGCGGTGGCGCGGTTGATGGTGCAGCGACAGGTGATGATGGCGTGGTAGCTGGAGGCGATGATGGTGTTTGAGGAAGGAGATTGGCTGGGTGGCTGGGTGGCGCGCCGCCATGACGGCCTGGCCGCGGTGGCGGCCGGAGGTGGAGAAGGAGGCGGGGAAGAGACAAGATGGAGAGATGTGCCAGGCCCCCTGGGGAATAGAGGCATTCTAGGGATTTTGTTCCCCTCTATCAGATATGCCGCTTTGCTCTCTGGCCCTTCTACTTCTCTTCTTTCTTCATAAGATGATCCCACCAACTTCTTTGGCATGCCCCTGGTTACTTCTTTTCTTCTCGGTCAGGTCCTTGATGTATTTATTTCATCCCCTTCTCCCTTCTCATTAGCCATAAAGTCAGAATCTTGACGATTATAGTGCCTTCGCGCACTTTTCTGCAAAATAATCAAATGACGAGTAAATGATCTTTTATATGATTTTCATTCAAATATTCAACATTTCAGAGCAAGAATTGATGGTCATATCTCAATAAACCGCATATTTGAGTGCCAAAATATGTATAAGAAGTGTGCTTATCAAGTTCCCCCACACTTAAATCTTTACTTGTCCTCAAGTAAAGGCATATGACAC
Source organism: Triticum monococcum (assembly GCA_034509565.1). Classification (NCBI taxonomy): domain Eukaryota; kingdom Viridiplantae; phylum Streptophyta; class Magnoliopsida; order Poales; family Poaceae; genus Triticum; species Triticum monococcum. Next base: position 107,122,509 of record CM067844.1, read on the forward strand.
GAACTCGATAGTGAATAGAGAACTGACTAGAGAATGCCAAGTGAAGTAGATCTCTAAATAGTGCATGCTTCAAAGCGGTAGGACACTAGTAGACTTGACCATTTTAAACTTTTACAATGATAAAAGAAGATCAACTAGTTCAAATGATGATTGTGCCAAAGGTTCCTAAAGAGAGCATGGTCCCAAGAACAGAAAGAACTTAAACTTGTGATCACATCACTTATTTACAGAAATAAAGCAATGATAATATTTTATCAATCTCACCAAAGGAACATACCACCGATCCTGAGAACATGGTATACACCCAGCTCGACCAATTATTAGTTTTTTTGTTTGTCTCCCCAAAGGAACATACCACCAATCCAGAGAACATGGTATACACCTGGTTCGACAATTACATTTTTATTATTAATTACTGCCCAAGCTAACCTGATTTCACATGCCACCGATCAAGGGAACATGACATGCTACTGTAGGTAGTCAGACTTATTTATTCATTATTACTTATCTTAAATGAACAACGCATAACCACAAAAACAGGAATCATCACTTCTCCATGTCTGGTTCACATGTTACCGACCCAGGGAACATAGCATACTAGTCCATAGTGGTAAAGTGATTGCTCTCAATGGGAACACAATAGGCACAAACTCAACATCTAACACTTAAAGATCTAAGTGTATCAAGGTAAAAGCAGAAAATGATTAAGTTTACTAGTGCACTAGGGATTTGAGCACTCAAAACTAATAGCTTTCACTACTTTCAGCAGAGCAAACAGGGTGTAGATCACTAGTTTACAAGGCATTCAACAATCAGTTCGCATATTCTCATCAAGCACCATATGTCAAAGGTGAAATTCAGTGGAACAACATTTAAGAAATGGCACAAGCAACCCAAATAGAAATTTAATTCAGCAAGCATCAATGGATGATGATTTCAAAATGGATCATGAAACAGCTCATCGGGCTTTGATGATGTAGCACTCGCTCGATCACCTCACCAACTGCAGCTCCTCTCCTTTTGCTTCTCAATCCTCATGCCTGCTCCAGCTTCTCTCTTCCATATGTGTGCCCCATTGCTTCTCCACTTCACCGTGCTCTGAGTCCACCAGGGTCCCAAGGAATGTCACCTCGAACCTGGTCAGCATGAAGTGAATGGTGCAGAAGCAAAAACCTAAAAAGGCACTCAACAAAAGAGACAATGCGAGTGGTAGGGATAATACCCTCCAAGTCATCAATCGAGTGGCCAATTACATAAGCATAGCTATAAAGCACATATTTAGGGTGATAGAAATCAACAAGGTCAACACTAACATGAGGATGGCATTTATCATTAAGCTCAAGACTAGTATGAGAATGATATGTTTCATTAAGCATAGGTCTAGCATGATGAAAGTAACTATGATCATCCCTAATGTGAGTAATGCCACTAACAAGGTATATATGATCATATCCAAGCAAATACTTTTTCAAATCTACTTTAACAGATGGCATCATGCAATGCAAGGTAGTAGCAAACAATTCATGTGGACTCATGTCATCAAGAGGATTAGATAAACCAGCTACATCACGCTCTTGTGTGACAATAGGCAAATGAATTTCTGGTTCTTCAAGTTCATCTACAACAGCTTCTTTGCTTCTTCAAGAGTAGTAGATGACGAGTCTTCAACTTGATTACTTGGTTGTTCGGTCTCTGGATCATCTTCTGCCTTGGCTTCGAGTACAGCTTCAATCTGAGGTCTCTCTTCCTCTGGATCTTCTATGGTGCTACTACCAGCAACACTTAATTGAGTCTGAAGTGTCCCCATCTGTGAATATTCACTAAAATGATCTGGTAGGGGTGCTGAGATCACTACCTCGCTGTCTTCCTGAGCAATGTTCTACTCATCACCATCATTGCTAAGTTTGAACAGTGACACCGATGACTTTCACCAGTCATGCAGCTCAGCAACACATGGGATCTTCTCAGGATATTGAAGTATCAGCTCTTCTAAATTTGACTCAACCTCTTGTATCTCTCTCCTTGGAATGTCTCCGACTTGCTTAATTGTATGTGCAGGAGTTGGAATCTCATCTTCACTATTCTTCTTTGAGGTACTCTCTTTAACTGTGATAGAGGTAACCACTGGTGCAGCTAATGATTTCTTCTTGACAAATAGTCTAGATACAGTTGTAACACGAGTGTGGGCAATTGGTGACATGACTAAATTTCACCAGTCAGATAGCTGACTAACACAAGTGAATTTCTCCATATCTTGCTGTCTCAACTTAGCGTCAATCAGAGTAGGTTCCTCATAAACCTCTTCTTGCAACTTTGACACATTCTGAACAGTTTCATTGCCATGAGGTATTGGATCTGCTACTGTGGTATCCATCTGATCTATAGTGGTTGCATCATCTTGGAAAATATCATAATCATCATCAAGGATAATTGAAGTAAGATCAATGTTTCTATATGGAGGCTCTAATTCAGTTCTGAATGTTGTTGTCCCTGGAATGAAACATGCTGGTTTTGAATATTAGGCACCATGGATGATTTCTGTTCACTTATGGAACACACGGCTTGCAACCTTCGGATTTGAACTAGGCCTTTCATAACCCCATTGCATTTGGTGGAAGGCAATGCTCTCGATGAGAATAATTGCACCCTCAATGGTCTTGTTCATGATTGTTCCACAAGCTGGCATATCAATAAGATGTCTTGAAGCATGTGTCGGCCCTCTATAGAATATCTGAAGCACTAACCAATCCTTTTGCCCATGATTAGGACATTTTCTAAGCAAATACTTATATCTCTCCCAAGTTGCATACAAGCTCTCACTTCCATCTTGCACAAAACTGAGGATCTGGTCACGAATTGCAGCTTGCTTGTAAAGTGGAAAATATCTATGCAGGAAAGCTTGCGAAATATCACCCCAAGTGTATGATCTTGATGACAAGAATAGTACCAGTCCTTAGCAGCATCTCTGAGAGAGAATGTGAACAACATACACTTGATAGCCTCTTGGGAAACGCCATGGTACTGGACTGTATTGGCATACTCCCATGAGGGCCTTCATTGGGTAATCCTCTAAACTGATTCTGCAAGACAAGAGCAATCAGTCCAGGCCTCAACTCAAAATTTTCGGCCTCAATAGATGGCCAAATTGGCCCTGTCATCGTGTCCAAACTACTTGGCAACCAAAGATCACGTACTAAAGCCATATGTTCAAGTGCAACTGTCAATAAGCCTACAAATAGTAAGATATCCTACACACGCTCACAAACATCAAAGACTAGTGAGAGGGTTAGCACCCTAATAAGACGAAGGAACAAAAAGTAAAAAGGTACAAGAAACACAGAAATAAATTTGACAGGAAATTTAAACCAAAACTATACTAAGCCTAGTCTATAGCTTCACACAATCGCTCGATGCTAGTCCCCGGCAACGGCGCCAAAATGATCAATTGTAAGTACAACGGGATATTTCACCCAAACTGCAAGTGTCGTGTTCTCCACAGGGACTAGGCGATGACAACAACGCTCGGCTAATGCTAGGCGACAGAATTTAGATGATGATTGCAAGGAAATATATGCCTAAACTAACCAAAGTTGACAACAAAGAAAATGACAAAGTAGCAATGGAAGGTTCAGATTATCTAAATATCTTTTTGGCATTTTCATTAAACTTGAGAAATAAAATGCTAACACAAGTAATCGTCAAACAGCTAGGGAATTAAAAAGACCTGATCATATTCATATAACTATCTAACATTTAGCAGAAAAAAACAAGGTTGCACGACAGAACATAAACGTATTATATCACAGGCACACACATATGTATATATATCACACATACTTGAGTTAACACAGACTACAAAATGAAACAAGTTCACAAGGTTGGATACACATATATGGTGACAGATAGACCACAAATACACCGCAAGAACACTTCAACTAGTGAGAATACACAATCTGTGATACAATATTTATAAGTACGAAGCTGAACAATTGTCAGGTTGCAAGATCTTATCAAATCTGAATATTACATGTACTACAAGTCTCCAATTACAGAAAATTCAAAGAAGAGAGAGGGAAAGAGATAGCAGCGAGCAGAAGAGAGAAGGGGCAGCAAGCAGTGGGGGTTGAGATACAGAGAAGAGAATCGGCAAAGGGGTGCCATCCTGAAGCAGAAGGAAGCAGCAGGGGACTTGAAGAAGAAGCAGCAACGTGGGGATGGAGAAGAAGCAGCCGTGTTAGGGGAGGAGCAGCAGCAGATTCTTGGGTTTGATAAATTCTTCAGAAGAAGTGCAGCAGCAGTGTTAGGAGACAGGGGCAGCAGCAGAGTATAGAGAGCAGAGCAGCAGAATATCGAGGGGAAGAAGCAGCAGTACAGGCGTGGAGACAAGAGGGGCAGCAGTTTGGATGTGGTGGGGAGAAGAAGATGAGCAGCAGGGCGAGGGAGGTGCGCTAGTTGGTGGCCCACCGGTGATGCGGTGGCGCGGTGGAGCTGGTGGCGCGGTTAATGGTGCAGCGGCAGGTGCTGATGGCGTTGTAGCTGGAGGCAATGATGGTGTTGGAGGAAGGAGGTTGTCTGGGTGGCGCGCCGCCACGATGGCCTGGCCGCTGCGGCGGCCGGAGGTGGAGAAGGAGGCGGGGAAGAGATGAGATGAAGAGATGTGCTAGGCCCCCTGGGGAATAGAGGTATTCTAGGGATTTTGTTCCCCTCGATCAGATCTGCTGCTTTGCTCTTTGGCCCTTCTACTTCTCTTCTTTCTTCACAAGATGATCCCTCCAACTTCTTTGGCATGCCCCTGGTTACTTCTTTTCTTCTCGCTCAGGTCCTTGATGTATTTCTTTCATGCCCTTCTCCCTTCTCATTAGCCATAAAGTCAGAATCTTGACGATTATAGTGCCTTTGCGCACTTTTCTGCAAAATAATCAAATGACGAGTAAATGATCTTTTATATGATTTTCATTCAAATATTCAACATTTCACAGCAAGAATTGATGGTCATATCTCAATAAATCGCATATTTGAGTGCCAAAAGATGTATAAGAAGTGTGCTTATCAAGTTCCCCCACACTTAAATCTTTACTTGTCCTCAAGTAAAGGCATATGACACGAACTCGATAGTGAATAGAGAACTGACTAGAGAATGCCAAGTGAAGTAGATCTCTAAACAATGCATGCTTTGGACTTAGCTAGTGAAAATTAATGGTTAGGAGTGCTTCAAAGCGGTAGGATACTAGTAGACTTGACCATTTTAAACGTTTACAATGATAAAAGAAGATCAACTAGTTCAAATGATGATTGCGCCAAAGGTTCCTAAAGAGAGCATGATCCCGAGAACAAAAACAACATAAACTTGTGATCAGATCACTTATTTATAGAAATAAAGCAATGGTAATATTTTATCAATCTCACCAAAGGAACATACCACCGATCCCGAGAATATGGTATACACCCGGCTCGACCAATTATTAGTTTTTTTTTGTTTGTCTCCCCAAAGGAACATACCACCAATCCAGAGAACATGGTATACACCTGGTTTGACAATTACATTTTTATTATTAATTACTGCCCAAGCTAACCCGATTTCACATGCCACCGATCAAGGGAACATGACATGCTACTGTAGGTAGTCAGACTTATTTATTCATTATTACTTATCTTAAATGAACAACGCATAAGCACAAAAACAGGAATCATCACTTCTCCATGTCTGGTTCACATGCTACCGATCCAGGGAACATAGCATACTAGTCCATAGTGGTAAAGTGATTGCTCTCAATGGGAACACAATGGGCACAAACTCAACATCTAAAACTTAATGATCTAAGTGTATCAAGGTAAAAGCAGAAAATGATTAAGTTTATTAGTGCACTAGGGATTTGAGCACTCAAAACTAATAGCTTTCACTACTTTCAGCAGAGTAAACAGGGTGTAGATCACTAGTTTACAAGGCATTCAACAATCAGTTCGCATATTCTCATCAAGCACCATATGTCAAAGGTGAAATTCAGTGGGACAACATTTAAGAAATGGCACAAGAAACCCAAATAGCAATTTAATTCATCACGCATCAATGGATGATGATTTCAAAATGGGTCATGAAACAGCTCACCGGGCTTTGATGATGTAGCACTCGCTCGATCACCTCACCAACTGCAGCTCCTCTCCTTTTGCTTCTCAATCCTCATGCCTTCTCCAACTTCTCTCTTCCATATGTGTGCCCCATTGCTTCTCCTCTTCACTGTGCCCTGAGTCCACCAGGGTCCCAAGGAATGTCACCTCGAACCTGGTCAGCATGAAGTGAACGGTGCAGAAGCAAAAACCTAAAAAGGCACTCAACAAAAGAGACAATGCGAGTGGTAGGGATAATACCCTCCAAGTCATCAATCGAGTGGCCAATTACATAAGCGTAGCTATAAAGCACATGTTTAGGGTGATAGAAATCAACAAGGTCAACACTAACATGAGGATGACATTTATCATTAAGCTCAAGACTAGTATGAGAATGATATGTTTCATTAAGCATAGGTCTAGCACGATGAAAGTAACTATGATCATCCCTAATGTGAGTAATGCCACTAACAAGGTATATATGATCATATCCAAGAAAATACTTTTTCAAATCTACTTTAACAGATGGCATCATGCAATGCAAGGTAGTAGCAAACAATTCATATGGACTCATATCATCAAGAGGATTAGATAAACCTGCTACATCACGCTCTTATGTGACAATAGGCAAATGAATTTCTGGTTCTTCAAGTTCATCTACAGTAGCTTCTTTTGCTTCTTCAAGAGTAGTAGATGAAGAGTATTCAACTTGATTACTTGGTTTTTCGATCTCTGGATCATCTTCTGCCTTGGCTTCGAGTACATCTTCAATCTGAGGTCTCTCTTCCTCTGGATCTTCTATGGTGCTACTACCAGCAACACTTAATTGAGTCTGAAGTGTCCCCATCTGTGAATATTCACTAAAATGATCTGGTAGGGGTGCTGAGATCACTACCTCGCTGTCTTCCTGAGCAATGTTCTCCTCATCACCATCATTGCTAAGTTTCAACAGTGACACCGATGACTTCCACCAGTCATGCAGCTCAGCAACACATGGGATCTTCTCAGGATATTGAAGTATCAACTCTTCTAAATTTAACTCAACCTCTTGTATCTCTCTCCTTGGAATGTCTCCGACTTGCTTAATTGTATGTCCACGAGTTGGAATCTCATCTACACTATTCTTCTCTGAGATACTCTCTTTAACTGTGATAGAGGTAACCACTGGTGGAGCTAATGATTTCTTCTTGACAAATAGTGCAGATACAGTTGTAACACAAGTGTGGGCAATTGCTGACACGACTAAATTCCACCAGTCAGATAGCTGACTAACACAAGTGAATTTCTCCATACCTTGCTGTCTCAACTTAGCGTCAATTAGAGTAGGTTCCTCATAAACCTCTTCTTGCAACTTTGACTCATTCTGAACAGTTTCATTGCCATGAGGTATTGGATCTGCTACTGTGGTATCCATCTGATCTACAGTGGTTGCATCATCTTGGAAAATATCATAATCATCATCAAGGATAATTGAAGTAAGATCAATGTTTCTATATGGAGGCTCTAATTCAGTTCTGAATGTTGTTGTCCCTGGAATGAAACATGCTGGTTTTGAATATTAGGCACCATGGATGATTTCTGTTCACTTATGGAACACACGGCTTGCAACCTTCGGATTTGAACTAGGCCTTTCATAACCCCATTGCATTTGGTGGAAGGCAATGCTCTCGATGAGAATAATTGCACCCTCAATGGTCTTGTTCATGATTGTTCCACAAGCTGGCATATCAATAAGATGTCTTGAAGCATGTGTCGGCCCTCTATAGAATATCTGAAGCACTAACCAATCCTTTTGCCCATGATTAGGACATTTTCTAAGCAAATACTTATATCTCTCCCAAGTTGCATACAAGCTCTCACTTCCATCTTGCACAAAACTGAGGATCTGGTCACGAATTGCAGGTTGCTTGTAAAGTGGAAAATATCTATGCAGGAAAGCTTACGAAATATCACCTCAAGTGTATGATCTTGATGGCAAGAATAGTACTAGTCCTTAGCAGCATCTCTGAGAGAGAATGTGAACAACATACACTTGATAACATCTTGGGAAACGCCATGGTACTGGACTGTATTGGCATACTCCAGAACATTACTAATGTGCTCATGAGGGTCTTCATTGGGTAATCCTCTAAACTGATTCTGCAAGACAAGAGCAATAAGTCCAGGCCTCAACTCAAAATTTTCGGCCTCAATAGATGGCCAAATTGGCCGTGTCATCGTGTCCAAACTACTTGGCAACCAAAGATCATGTACTAAAGCCATATGTTCAAGTGCAACTGTCAATGAGCCTACAAATAGTAAGATATCCTACACACACTCACAAACATCAAAGACTGGTGAGAGGGTTAGTACCCTAATAAGACGAAGGAACAAAAAGTAAAAAGGTAAAAGAAACACAGAAATAAATTTGACAGGAAATTTAAACAAAAACTATACTAAGCCTAGTCTATAGCTTCACACAGTTGCTCAATGCTAGTCCCCGGTAACGGCGCCAAAATGATCAATTGTAAGTACAACGGGATATTTCACCCAAACTGCAAGTGTTGTGTTCTCCACAGGGACTAGGCGACGGCAACAACGCTCGGCTAATGCTAGGCGACAGAATTTAGATGATGATTGCAAGGAAATATATGCCTAAACTAACCAAAGTTGACGACAAAGAAAATGACAAAGTAGCAATGGAAGGTTCGGATTATCTCAATATCTTTTTGGCATTTTCATTAAACTTGAGAAATAAAATGCTAACACAAGTAATCGTCAAACGGCTATGGAATTAAAAAGACCTGATCATATATATATAACTATCTAACATTTAGCAGAAAAAAACAAGGTTGCAGGACAGAACATAAACGTATTATATCACAGGCACACACATATGTATATATATCACACATACTTGAGTTAACACAGACTACAAAATGAAACAAGTTCACAAGGTTGGATACACATATATGGTGATAGACAGACCACAAATACACAGCAAGAACACTTCAACTAGTGAGAATACACAATCTGTGATGCAATATTTATAAGTACGAAGCTGAACAATTGTCAGGTTGCAAGATCTTATCAGATCTGAATATTACATGTACTACACGTCTCCAATTACAGAAAATTCAGAGAAGAGAGAGGGAAAGATATAGCAGCGAGCAGAAGAGAGAAGGGGCAGCAAGCAGTGGGGGTTGAGATACAGAGAAGAGAATCAGCAAAGGGGTGTCATCCTGAAGCAGAAGGAAGCAGCAGGGGACTTGGAGAAGAAGCAATGGCGTGGGGATGGAGAAGCAGCTGTGTTAGGGGAGGAGCAGCAGCAGATTCTTTGGTTTGAGAAAAGCTTCAGAAGAAGTGCAGCAGCAGTGCTAGGAGAGAGGGGCAGCAGCAGGGTACAGAGAGCAGAGCAGCAGGATATCGAGGGGAAGAAGAAGCAGTAGTATAGGCGTGGAGAGAAGAGCGGCAGCAGTTCGGACGTGGTGGGGAGAAGAAGATGAGTAGCAGGGCGAGGGAGGTGCGTTGGTTGGTGGCCCACCGGTGATGCGGTGGCGCGGTGGAGCTGGTGGCGCGGTTGATGGTGCAGCGACAGGTGCTGATGGCGTGGTAGCTGGAGGCGATGATGGTGTTGGAGGAAGGAGGTTGGCTGGGTGGCGCGCCGCCACGACGGCCTGGCCGCGGCGGCGGCCGGAGGTGGAGAAGGAGGCGGGGAAGAGATGAGATGGAGAGATGTGTCAGGCCCCCTGGGGAATAGAGGCATTCTAGGGATTTTGTTCCCCTCAATCAGATCTACTGCTTTGCTCTTTGGCCCTTCTACTTCTCTTATTTCTTCACAAGATGATCCCTCCAACTTCTTTGGCATGCCCCTGGTTACTTCTTTTCTTCTCGCTCAGGTCCTTGATGCATTTCTTTCATGCCCTTCTCCCTTCTCATTAGCCATAAAGTCAGAATCTTGACGATTATAGTGCTTTTGCACACTTTTCTGCAAAATAATCAAATGACGAGTAAATGATCTTTTATATGATTTTCATTCAAATATTCAACATTTCACCGCAAGAATTGATGGTCATATCTCAATAAACCGCATATTTGAGTGCCAAAAGGTGTATAAGAAGTGTGCTTATCAATATCGATATAAAAGCATGATGCAAAATGGACGTATCATAGATGCTCAATGTTGAGGTAGATCATTTAGAGCAATCCATTAGAGTGAGTTGCACTTTCAATACCTACACGGGTTAGTCCCACAAGGAACAAACAAGGATATCCATATACATAGAGTGATATTCACATAAGATGATGTCCATGAAAGCATTAGGTTACCTTGTCCCTTGTTTTATCAACAAGAGGGTTTGGACTCCTTGAACTAGTGCAAGATATGGAAGTTGTTTGCACGTGTCCTTGCTAAAAGATATGAGTGAAGTGTGTTGGCGGAGTCACCCTCAAGAACTCCCTAGTTCTTTTTCTTCGGGATCCACACCATCTCGATGGGAATCCTTGGAGTTGTAGTCGTACTTGATGAAGTTGAACTTGATGTAGTCTTGGGAACCCACTTGACCAAGGCTTTTAGAGCTTCTTCAAATGCATCAATCTCCTCTTGAAGCTTGTCCTTGCCTTTTTGCTTGTGGTCTTGTGGTGGAAGATCATCTTGAGCTTGTGTTCCTTGGAAAGAAGTAGGATCATACTTCTCTTGTTGAGGAACAAACTTCGTCTTGGGGTATTGATCTTCTTCCTACTCAACTCCATTGGCATTAAACCTTCGTTCAAAACCAATTCCTTGATTCTTCCGGTGTCTTCCTTGCTTGGGTACAATTTCCTCAAATTGCTTACTTGCGGCAAGGCTCTTGTAAACACCTTTCTCTATAATTCCCTTCAATAAGCTATTTTCTTGCTCAAGTGTAACTTGGCTAAGAGAATCATTAGTGGAATCAAGAGAACTACTAGAATCAACAACATTGGGTTTAGCATGATTATTGTAACTACTAGAAGAAGAATCTTTCTTACTCTTGTTGCTAGATTTAACTTGTGGCATGTAAGTAGACAAGAGTAAACGCTTGGCAATGTAAGAAGAACTTTTCTTGTGAAGATTATCATTCATCGCTTTTAGGAACCCATGCTCTTGCTCAAGGTTAAGCTTGTCGAAGCGTAACTTCTCATGAGTCTTTAAAAGCTCTCAATGATTTTCCAAGGTAGTTTCATGAGCTAACTTAAGAGTGTTTAGTTCTTTAGTTAGACGCTCAATATCCTTCTGATCATCGTCATTCGTTTTATCTTGATTAGCATGATTAATAGCAAGTTCATCATAGTTTTCATCACTAGAACTGTCAACAAGTAAATCATCCTCATCACTATTGAAATTAACATACTCGGGGTGTGATACCTTTGGGCCTTTAGCCATGAAGCATCTTCCAATTACTTCATTTGGCGACTCAAATATGTCGTAGAAGTTGGTTGACACAAGTGCTAGACCGGCAACACCTTCATCTTAAGTATATTCGGAGTCGGAGTGATAACTTCTCTCGGAGTGATTGTCGGAGTCGGATACCCATTCACCAATATGAGCTTGATGTCTTCGTTTTGTGTAGCTCCTTGATGATTTGTCCTTCCTTTCTGAATCCTTGCTTCTCTGTGATGTTCTTCATTCATAATGGTCATCTCCACTCCTTCTCTCTCTTGGTGGTGATTCTTCTCTTCTACTTCTTCTTTTGGGAGAATCTTATCTTCTTTTGTAGGGAGTCGTACACTCATTGGAGTAGTGTCCGAGTCTTCCACAATTGTAGCAATTACGTTCACGACTTGAAGATCTTTTGTCATTGTAGGACCTTGACTTGGAACTTCTTTCCTTGCTTCTACTCTTGTAAAACTTGTTGAAATTCTTCACCATTAGGCTCAATTCTTCATTGAAGGCTTGTTTCTCACTTGATGATGTGGGAGCATCACATGAGGCTTTGTAAGCACCACTTGACTTGTTGTGAAGCTCTTCCTTATCCTTGAGTGACATCTCATGAGTAACAATTCTTCCAATGACTTCCGTTGGCTTGAGATCTTTGTAATTGGGCATCATTTGGATCAATGTGCACACGGTATCATATTTTCCATCCAAGGCTCTTAGGATCTTCTTGATGATGAATCTATCGGTCATCTCTTCACTTCCTAAGCCGGCAATCTCATTTGTGATGAGAGCAAGACTAGAGTACATTTCACCGACACCTTCACCATCCTTCATTTTGAACTTGTCAAGTTGACTTTGAAGCACATCCAATTTGGATTCCTTGATGGAGTCGGTACCTTCGTGCATATCAATCGAAGTATCCCAAATTTCCTTTGCGTTCTCAAGACGGCTGATTTTGTTGAATTCTTCGGGGCACAATCCGTTGAAGAGAATATCACAAGCTTGAGCATTGTATTGCAGCATCTTCAACTCTTTCGCGCTAGCTTCACGGTTCGGTTCTCTCCCATCAAAGAATTCACCTTTCAAGCCAATACACACAATAGCCCAAACGGCGGGGTTATGTCCAAGAATATGCATTTTCACCTTATGCTTCCAACTAGCAAAAATTGTACCATCAAAGTAAGGACCTCTACGGTGATAATTTCCCTCGCTAGACGCCATACTCTCCTAGGTTGTGAAACCAAGGCTACGATCACCAAAAGCTATGGAAATCAAGTCAAATGGAGACCAAAGCTCTGATACCACTTGTAGGATCAAAAGTATGTCTAGAGGGGGGTGATTAGACTACTTGACCAAATAAATATCTAGCCTTTTCCCATTTTAAGTCTTGGCAGATTTTAGCAACTTAGCACTAGTCAAGTAAACAACCTACACATGCAAGTCTAAGAGTGTAGCAGCGGAATGTAAAACATTGCACATGAAGGTAAAGGGAGGAGTTCGGAGGGAGCAAATGCAATGTAGACACGGAGATTTTTGGCATGGTTCCGATAGGTGGTGCTATCATACATCCACGTTGATGGAGACTTCAACCCACGAAGGGTAACGGTTGCGCGAGTCCACGGAGGGCTCCACCCACGAAGGGTCCACGAAGAAGCAACCTTGTATATCCCACCATGACCTTCGCCCATGAAGGACTTGCCTCACTAGGGTAGATCTTCATGAAGTAGGCAATCTCCTTGCCCATACAAACTTCTTGGTTCAACTCCACAATCTTGACAGAGGCTACCAAGTGACACCTAACCAATCTAGGAGACACCACTCTCCAAAAGGTAATAGATGGTGTGTTGATGATGAACTCCTTGCTCTTGTGCTTCAAATGATAGTCTCCCCAACACTCAACTCTCTCTCACTAATTTGGATTTGGTGGAAAGATGATTTGAGTGGAAAGCAACTTGGGTATGGCTAGAGATCAAGATTTATGTGGTTGGAATGGAAGATCTTGATCTCAACACAAGTGTACGTGGTTCTCTCTCAGAAAATGTAAGTTGGAAGTGTAGGCATGTTCTGATGGCTCTCTCTGTTAATGAAGAGTGGGTGGAGGGGTATATATAGCCTCCACACAAAATCTAACCGTTACACACAATTGACCAAACTCGGTGAGACCGAATCGTGAAACTCGGTCGGACCAATTCAGTTCAACATGCGAACATTAGGATTTTTGGTGGGACTGACACGTCAACTCGGTGGGACCGATTTCATTAGGGTTAGGGCATAACATAATCTCGATGAGGCCGATTACACAAACTCGGTGCGACCGATTTTGGTAATAAGCTAACCAGAGAGTTGGTCAGGCAAACACGGTGGGACCGATTTGCTCATCTCGGTTAGACTAAAACGTTACAAAGGGGGAACAGAGAGTTTGCATTGCGAACTCGGTGGGACCGATCGCTCATCTCGGTTAGACCGAAACGTTACGAAAGGAAACAGAGAGTTTGCAATCCCATCTCGATGGGACCGAGATCCCTATCGGTGAGACCGAAAAGACTAGGGTTTTGTGGCAGTGGCTATGTCAACTGAACTCGGTGGCGCCAGATGGAAAGTTTCGGTGGGGCCGAGTTTGACTTTTGGTTTGGGACAAATGTGGATATGAGAAAGTGGTTGAGGGTTTTGTAGCATACCACTAAGCATTTTGAGCAAGCAACCCATTAAGCAACACCTCATCCCCTTTTAATAGTATTGGCTTTTCCTATGGACTCAATGTGATCTTGGATCACTAAAAGATAAAATTTAGAGTCTTGAGATTTAGAGCTTGAGCCAATCTTTTGTCCTTAGCATTTTGAGTGGTCCACATTTCTAATCCATGACATGCCAATCATTGAGCTTTCCTGAAATATTTATCTTGAAATAGTATTAGCTCAATGAGCTATATGTTGTTAAGAATTACCAAAACCACCTAGGGATAGTTGCACTTTCATTTGTGCAGGTGCATCTATTGGGGACTTGCTTGTGCCTCCAACTGGATTGATACCTTAGTTCTTAACCAAGGGAAATGCTTATCTCTACTTTGTTGCATCACCCTTTCCTCTTCAAGGGAAAAATCAGCACAAACTCCAAAAGTAGCAGGAAGAATTTCTGGCACCCTTGTCGGGGAGATTCTACATCAAGCCTACCAAGTACCTATCATAAAATCTCTTCTCTTGCATTTACATTATTTTCCATTTGCCTCTCATTTTCCTCTCCCCCACTTCTAATTTTTTTTAGAAAAACACCAAAAATATCTGCCTTTTTTCGTATGCCTTTTTGCTCATTTGCTATCTTTGCTTGTGTCGCCATGTGCCTTCTATTTGCTTGCTAGAAATATATTGGTATGGATCCACTTAAAGTTTTCTACTTGGATCATCTTCAGTCCATATGTGCTCATGCTGAAACTCCAACTAGTTTAGTTGAGGGAAAATCATTAGATGGGCATGCTCATTTTGTGCACCACCATTTATCTCAAAAAGTGGGACTCATATGGAATCAAATAAATTGTTTGCTATGCTATGCTTGGAATCTATGTGAAATTTATGATTTCACTTGTTGCTCAGAGAACCCTAAAAAACACCTTCCCTATTTATGAAATCCAATCTTCTTATGCCAAAGGTGTTTATAGTTATTATGATATTGAACATATTGAAGAATTTGTTGCTTTTAAGGGTGCTTATGAAGTTGCTTCTTTGATTGAGAAGTATGATATTACTCTCTACAAATCTAATTTTTTTGACATACTTAAATATTGCTATGAAAACTATGCTTCTAATGCCTATGTTAAAGAATTTATTATGAGAATGTCCGCTGCTTTGGGAGAAAATAAAACTACTTTGTAGGTGTAATATGATAAGTTTGCAAGAATAAAACTTGAAGTATTTAGCTAGATAATAAAAGTTAGTTTGTTTTAGTAGAGAGCTTTTTGTAACATAAAGAGAAAGATTTTCCATAGAAAATTGAATATAACACGATAGATACTTATCATATGCAATGAGGCATAGGCATACGCTAACACACTTTCCGTACTTGCATCACATGCACTTATGATTGAAACTCTAGAAAGCATCCATAACTACTAAAGATCATTAAGGTAAAACCCAACCATAGCATTAAGTAACAAGTCCTCTTTACTCCCATACGCAACAACCCCCTTACTCGGGTATACGCTTCTATCACTCTCGCCACCCACTACTAAGCGAATCATGAACGTATTGCAAAACCCTACAGCGGAAAATCCACATGCTTATGCAACACGGACGGCACCATAGGATAGCACCTATTTAACATACAACTTATATCAATCACACCATACCGCAATTAACCCGTAGCATCTTTAGACTCTCATCAGATTCCAATCTAGAAGTGCTTAGCGTATCTCTCATGGGGAAAATACCCTTAAAATATAGCATATTTAGACTCCATGATCGTACCTTAGATTTCACCACTAGAAATCTATAGCCAACGCTATGCTTGGCATAACCCAGAAAAACACAGTCCACAGTCTTTGGTCCCAACTTATGCTTTTTTTTGGTTATCAACACATTGACTTTCCCCAAATAGCCCCAAGCGAAGTAAGAGAGTGTAGCTCTTTTTTTCTCCCATTGTTCATAGGAGTAGTCTCATTATCCTTCATGGGAACTTTATTCTGGACATGATAGGATGTCAATACAGCCTCCCCCCACCATGCCTTTGATAAACCCGATGTATCTAAAATCTTTTAGAGTATGGCTTCTTCGTTTGGCAGCCCCATTTAACTGGGATGAATAGGGAGGAGTCCTCTCATGAATAATATCATGTTCCACGCATAATAAATTAAACTTTAGAAAAGAACTCACCTCCACGATCTCACCGAACTCGTTTTATTTTATTTTCAAGTTGGTTCTCAACTTCTGCCTTATAGCTTTTAAAGTAGTGTAGAGCCTCGTCCTTAGTACTTAATAAATACACATAACAAAATCTAGTGGAATCGTCAATCAATGTTATGAACCTTTAGTCAACACCATTCATCTCGCACAAATTTGACTGTATGCGCTCTAGAGGTGCCAGGTGTCTCTTCTTTGCAGGCTTGTGAGGCTTATGAGGTTGCTTTGCTTGCACACATGAATGCAATTAGAGCCTTTGGCTAAAGTGAAACTCGGTATTAAATCCATCTTAGCTAGCCACGTCATACAACCAAAATTAATTTTACAAGGATGTGAATGCCAAACCTCATATTTGTTCATGCTAGAATGAATTTGGTTCACAACTTTATCACAGAAATCTGCTAGGGAAAGGTGGAACAAGCCACCACAATCATATTCTTTTCCAACAAACAGTCCATATCGAGATAGGACTACTTTATTGGACTCAAATACTAACTTAAGCCCTTCTTTTATAGAAGGGGCCACTGATGAGATTCTTCTTGATGGCGCGGACATGCTGCACGTCCTTCAGTTGCATGGTCTTTCCCGAAATAAATTACAGATCTATCATGCCAACACCATGAACAGAAGCATGCGAGCCATTTCCCATTAGGATAGAGCAATCTCGTGCGACCTAGTAAGAAAAGAACAAACACATATCAACAAACACATGAATATTTGCACCTGTGTCAACTCATCAATCGGTGGATTGACGAACTGAAAGTACGATAAATAGATTACCATACTCAGATGCCCCATCATTGTTGCTCATAGTCACATTGACAGACTTGGAGTCCTGTCATGGCTTCTTGTACTTGTTTGGGCACTTGTTTGCCCAATGTTCCTCTGAACTACAAGTAAATCAGCCATTTCTCTTTTTATCTTTCTTCTTACCCTTCTTTTTGAAGGTAGTATTCTGCTGGACGGTGTTCTTTCCCTTGAACTTGTGGAAATTCTTCTGCACCACATTGGCTCTAGAAGAATCCTATGTCCCTTTCATGTATGAGTCATTTGCTCTCAAGTTCTGCTCAACACTTAGATGACCGATGACATCCTCAATAGAGAATTCATGTCTCAAGTGCTTGAAAGAAGTAGTAAAGTTCCTCCATTGAGGAGGAAGTTTTGCAATAATGCAACCTGTGACAAACTTGTCTGGTAACTCACACTTCAAGAGCTCCAGCTCCTTAGCGATGCTCTGTAGCTCATGAGCCTGGTCCAATACAGAATGGTTATCAATCATCTTGTAATCATGGAATTGCTCCATGGCATACAGTTCGCTTCCAACATCAGTTGTGCTGAACTTAACTTCAAGCGCATCCCACGGGTTCTTGGCAACCCGCATATGAATATATGCGTCACTCTTAGTGAAGTTGATGGTTAAACCCGACATATCTTGAAAATAGAGAAGCAGGAACTTGATGTTTTGGATATCCGCATATGAACCCTCCACCATAAGGATGGCATGGTCAGCATATTGGAGGTGCGTAATTCCATATCCCCCAATAAGATGGGGGCATATTCCCCTAATATGCCATGCACGCTTCGCAGAATCTAGGATGGCTGCGAGAGCATCGACTACCAAGTTGAATAGAAATCTCTACTCCTAATGTCTCAGTTGGTAGTCTCCGTTCTGGGTTTATTTTCGTCCCACCTACCATGGTTTTTTGGTACCTCCTCCCACCTTCGCTGGTTTTTTCATAGATTTTTTTTCGTGCCCCCCACTTCATCGGTTTATTTTCGCGTCATCCTCTCATACAACAAAAAAACTGAACGGATTAGAACTTTCCATACCGACGCAAATTATTCAGTAATGTCTTTATGTAAAAGAATCAATCACAATCAATCCCTAAAGATCAAATCTAAATTAATTAATCTTCATAACGTGTGTTTCCTTCTGAATCACGTCCATAACTTTCCTTTCTTGTTTGGGCAGAAACTGTTTGGTAGCAGAGATTAGGAATCTTCCTATGAGCGTAGTAATAGGAAGTATTCTTTTTCTTGATGATTCGTTTCCATGCATGATGATAGTAAATTAGGCCAACATTCACCACTATTTATTAACGTCATCAATTGTATCCATTCCTACCTTAAGGGAATCCGCTCGCTACGTATTTTTTAGGGGATTCGCTTGCTACGTCGTCGTCGCACGTTATTTTCACAAGCAACTCCCCTAAAAAAACACAGTGCCCTACCTCGACTTCCCTACCTGGACGCCGCCGCCGCCCATTGATCTCGCCGCCTCCCGGCGATCCCCTCCTCCCCCGCAGCTTGAACGACCCACTTTTTTGGCCACGAGCACCGCCTGCCTCTTCGCCCATGCGTCGCCCCTCCTCTTCACCATAGCCACGAGCACCATCCGAGGCGGAGCCGCGGCGCCTCCACAGATGCCGCGGAGACACCATATCGAGTGGAGACTGCGGTATAAATCTTCTCCCACTCTGCTCCTTCCTCTGGTTACCGGCCTGCTCCACCTCCCCCCTGCTTCGTGTGGATCTGCTCATGTGCAGCAGTAAACTTTATTTAGGTAGAACTATTCTTCTAGGCCTTTTTTGTTACTTACAAATTAACTTTTTGAGCCAATGCTTACGGCATGAAGTATTACCTAGAGTTCCTTAATCAATCTGCTTGTCCATCGTTTCATTTGGTTCAATTACTATTAGCAAGAACGCATTGTGAAACCGTTAGCTTATGAATGTGTGCTCTTCCTGCAATAATAACATTTGCAATGTAAGGGCTGAGGCACACCCATGCATCAGGATGATGTGCACCACGTGGGAAGTAACACTAATATGGCCTAAGTGGATAATGAAATATCCAAAGATACACTTGACTGGATCAATTTTTTTCTCTGGAATTGTTCCTCATGATGCGCAGATGTAGATGCTATATTTTTAAATTTTCAAATCACCTATGCATGCCAATGTGATTCTTATCCTTTTCATTAGATAGTGTGTTCCCATCAATCCATCCATGCACTGAACCGATTTTTTTTACTCTGTTCAGGTTGCAATTACGAACGAGTAGCATATGTATGCACTGAACTACTTGCATAAGATAGTGAAATACTTCTTACTCGCGTGAGTGGAATTTTGGAATAGAGAAAGAACATACAACAGAGATCACGTAATTAATTGATTACATAAACCGAGATCACGTAAAACAAGTTTGATAGGTCCGTTGCATCGCACGAGCATTTTTGCTATATGTACTAACAGGTTCTATTTATTTCCTTTGATCGGTCAACACTCCTATGTCCTATGTAGGTAAGAAGGAAATAAAACCTAACGGTACAGCCGGCAAAACAGTCAACGGCGAGCTTCATCGATGCGTACGCGTTGTAGTACCTGGCCATCACCGGCTGGGGCATCGAGGACTTAACGCTGGTGAAGAAGGCGTGGGTATTGGTAGAGCTCCAAGAAGCTGCCCTTCGTCCTGCCCGCTGTCTTCACGATCGGTCCCCGGGTGACCACCCTGGAACTCGGCGATGCTACCAAGGCGACACGGTCCGGGTTGGTTCGGTCCCTTATCGAGCCACCATTTGGACTGGCCAACCACCACCGGCGTCAACGTGCTGGGGCAGCGGCAAGGTGGGCTGCGTGTGCAGGTGCTGTGGCGAGGTGGTGGACATGCGGGAGCGCCAGCGATGAGGTCGGTGATGTGCAGCGGCAAGTGCGCGGCTGTTAGCCATGAACCTTCCGTAGCAGTTTTTTTCATGAGCCCATGTTTTTTTGTGCTTGGGCCTTGCCATAATTAGCGGATTAACCATGAAAAAAAACATGACGTTCAGTTTGTTGTCAAATGGTGCCATGATTTTCGGATCAAGCCATGTTTCTCATGTACTTCCTATTTCCTGTTCGACAGAATAGAAGTGCAGAAAGTGAACACACCAACACGACTAAAAGCAGTCATATTCAGTTATAGAGGTATACATTTATACAATATATACACAGGAAGGTGCGGCCAGTAACCCAACTAACTTCTGAGCTGACATTGCTAATCCTTTACTCGCGATAAAGACGCAGACGATAAGGAAAGGTTGTTACGAAGAGAGCAATGGGAGAGAGAAAGAATCACGTGGCGGCAGGTGGACCTGAACATATGCTTCAACAAAGAAAACAACAGCGTAGGATCATGGTGCGTGATTATAGGCGGAGGCTATTAAATCTCACACGGAAATCATGTCTGAGCGATTCTCGCACGATCTGAAGTTCACACCCAATCGACTGTTTTCCCCAGTTGATGGCCTACATGTGTGCTATGCTAAAACGATCACTGCCATGGCAGCGAAACCAACGGCTAGAACACTGCTAGCGCCAAGTCGAGAACTCGAGATCGTCAGTGGTGCATGCACGACAGCGGCGGCGAGAGGCTATGGTGCATGGGGAGGAAAGAAAAGAAGGAGAGGGGAAGCTTGGGGACATGGTAGTTTACCCAGGGGCTGCCGGTCGGCATGCTGAGAACGAATGGCGGCGGCAGTGACATTTTTTCTCAGTCCTCTTGGTCGGACCGGTTGAAGACCAGACCGGATCGGACCGACAATTTTCCAGGCCGATTTTAGCAGACCAGATCATCCATTTTCTCTAACAAGCCAGGAGCGAGCGTGTCAAACACCGATTGAGCCACGAGCGGTACGTGCAGCCCTACCCACTGCCGAAGTGAAGCTCCTACTCCACGTGAAGTTGATCGCGCTGTTGCACTCGTACGGTAGGAGCCACGGGCATGACATGGTGAAGGGCTAAAGGGCTGATCGAGGGTGAGACCCGGATGCTGGTGGCGCAGCTGACCATGGACGAGATCTTCACCTGCACCAAAAAGTTCAAGCAGGAGGTGTTCAGCAGCGTGCAGAAGGAGCTGGACCAATTCGGCCTCTTCATCGACAATGCCACCGTGAAGCAGCTGGTGGACGTGCCGGGGCATGAGTACTTCTCCTACCTCGGCGAGAAGACACAATAGGAGGCAGCGAGCAGGGCCAAGGTGGATGTTTGTGGAGCTGGATGGCCTCACGTGCGAGAACGCCGCCAAGGTGGACGTGGAGAACAAGGTGCTCTCTGTGCGGCAGCAGGGCGAGGCGCTCAAGGAGAAGGCCAAGGTCAAGGCGTAGGTGCGGGTGTTTGAGAACACTAGGAAGGCCGACAACACCGCCTCAATGACCGACCTCACCATGAAGTGGAAGGCTGGGACTGGCAGGACAAGGTCGCCGAGGTTGAGGCCGCCAAGGCTTTCGCCATCCGCGATGCCGAGCTGCAGATGGAGGTTAAGATGAAGAACGTGCTCTATCAAACTGACGAGCTCAAGGTCGAGCAGCTCAGCAAGTCCATAGTACACTACGACACACAGGTTGGTTATGCAATAAGCATGTATAAAAATATAGTACTAGGGACAAGAGAAATTCATACTTATTCACCTCAGCATTTTATATTTTGTAGGTTCAAGAATCGAACACGCTCTTCTATAGCTGACAGAAGGCGGCGGATACGACATTGTATAAGGAGATGAAGGCGGCGCTGAGGTGAAGCGGCCGAGCAGAAACACATGCATGTCTCGATATGGGAGGAAATGGAGGGAGATAAGGTGAGGGTTAGCGGTGCAACATGCCACATAAGGAAAGGGGTGAAGAGATGACCTTGAGGAGGGAAGTGAGCTCAGTGTCGTGGATCTAAGACTGACAGTAGAATGGGGGTAGGTATGAGGAGGCAAGATCCTAGCTATGGCGAAGTTATACACACGAGTTTTACGAGTTCAGGTCCTTCGCGGAGGAAGTAATAGCCCTACGTCTCGGTGCCCGGAGGCGGTCGACTTGATTATGTGTGTGTGTGTGTGTGTGTGTGTGTGTGTGTGTTACAGGGGGTGCGAACCCTTGTGCCAGTGGAGGGGGTGGCTTATATAGAGTGCGCCCAGACCCCAGCCAGCCCACGTTACAAGGGGTTTAAGGTACATAAAGAGATGGCGTTACAGGTAACGCCAGTAATAAAGTGACATAAATGATTATTAAGTCTATGGGGTAAACGCCCGACCGTTGCTGTGTAGAGTGACTTTAGATCTTCTATCTGTCGAGTGATAATTCTTGCGGTCGAGTGTCTTCGGGTCTTCCGAGTGGAATGCTTCTGGTCGTGTGGATGATGCTATCTCTTGAATGGTTCTGGTTTTAGGGTGATGTCCTAGGGGAGGGTGTTTAGGTCAGGCCTATGACCCTACCCTAGGTTCATAGCTACATCATTAGCCCCCGAATGGTTCAGGGTTCGAGTGGAGAAGGAGTTGAGAATACCTCCGACTCAACTTTTGCGCTTCGGCAGCGTCTTACTGAGATCAAATGAACAATCATGATGACCTCAACTTCTTTTTCAATCGCCTTGATCCATTCTTAGTTTGTAGAGTGAACTTCTACTGAAAAGCTTCGAGTGTTGATACGGAAAAAATCTTCCGTCTGACAGGTTGCTCTGCTGCTCGTGGATCTGGCAGGATTTGAATTTTGGGAAGCGCACGGGGCAGAGGAGGCCGCAGTAATCGGGATGGATTAGGAAGGGTCGCCTCGATCTTCGTGCCACCTTTTTTGCCACGTATTGCGTGCGCGACTGTTTCGGGATTTGACAGGATCGCCCGAGCCCGCAAGTCAGCCACTCGGAAATGGCTCCATATAAGGCGCCGGATTGGAGTTTTTGCACAGTGCGCCCCATTCTCTCTCTCTCTTTCTTCTCTGTTTCTCCGCCGCATCCACCTCTGCTCTCAGCGCTGCCGGCCCACTCGAGCTCCGTTCGCTACAATGGGAAAGGAGAAGATGGCGGCCTTGGAGTGCGCGAAGAAGGCGACGACGAAGGCGAAGGGGAAGAAGACCAGCTAGGGCGGATCCTCATCAAGACCCGGCCTTCCGCGCGGCTGGATCCAGGGAGATTGGATTCGGTCGACGATCCGGCAAGACGACATCGACGATCTAGTCGAGGGAGGACTGATTCCCCATAAGTCAGCGCGGCTCCCGGAGGGCGAGACCGAGCCGCGGGAGGGTGAGTGCGTGCTCCTCGCCACCCATGTCGACCGTGGTTTTTCTTTGCCTCCCCACCCTTTCTTCCAAGGTTTCTTGAACTTCTTTGGGCACAACTTCATCACTTTTCCCCCAATAATATCGTGTACCTCGCTGCATTCGTGTCCATGTGTGAAAATTTATTGGGTTGTCGACCACACTAGGGCCTCTTCAAACACATTTTCACCTGTCGATCTCAGTCGGTCAAAAAGGCCAATCCGAGTGATGAGAGGACACACGTGATCCAGATGTGCAGGGGTCTTGGGATCCAGATGAGAGGAAAAAGTACTTTCCCAACCATGATTCTTCCCGAGTCAGTCAGAGGTTGGCAGTCGACCTGGTTCTACTGCAGAGACCAGCCGACTCCGGGCCAATCGACTGGACTTCCCCCCTTTTCCATGGCTCGAGTCGAGAAGCCCTCTGCCTTGAAAGTGACTCCATAGGAGAAAGATGAGGTGATGGTGCTGGTCGAGCGAGTGGTCCAGCTCGTTCATGATGGTGTGACTGGCATGGATCTGCTGGAGGCCTTCCTTAGACGACACATTCAGCCACTTCAAGCTCACGACCATTCGATGTGGATGTATTTGGGCCTCGAAGATACCACTCGGATCCACCCAGAAGAAGTCGATGAGGATACAGTGGAGCAATGGTTGAGGGGTATCACTGGCAACAAAGATAACCCCAGGGGGTCTAGGAGAATCCCTCCACTCAACAACTCGTATGAACCAGACAAGGTCCCATTCTATCTTCTGAGTGTTTTTTGATCTATCATGTAATTGCTTTTTTGCCAATCGACTGACATTTGTTCTACTTGTTGTCTTTCAGGCTCTCATTGAGATGTACTCGATGCCCAACGGAGAACAGGAGCAGGACCCTAAAGGGGGGGCAAGTGGAGGTGAAAGCATGGATTGGCAATCTGATGGAGGGGAAGAGGAGGAGGAAAGCGAGGACTCGAGCAGCGGTGAGGAAGTCGAGTCACCGCCTCACACTGAAAAGCGTTCCGAACATAAGCACGACCCGACGAGTGTCCATGGGGAAGTAGCTAGGTCGACCGGGCAAACTTCCAAGCGCACTCGAACTTCTTCCCCTGTGCTGACTGAGAAGGCCCCAAAGCGGCAAAAGATTACAGAACCAAAGCCTCAGAAGGCCCTGCCCAAGATCAAGATTGATGTCCCCATCGCTTTTGTGTGAGTTTCTTGTCTCCACTTTTCAATCGAGGATTTATGATGTCGACTCTCTTTCTCATTTGTCCGATTGAATCTTGAAACTTGCAGAGCTACCACTTTTGGGACTTCTGCCTACAGGGATGATGACGAAGGCGTAGAAGACACGGTCACTTCTAACCCGGGTATGATTTTTGCAAACTTGCCTTTGCTTTCTCAACCATTTTGTTGACCGACTGAATTCCAACAACTAACTCTTCTTTGCAGCTCCTCCTCATGTCATTGATCTTCCGGATGACGACGAGGACGTGCCGCTGAGGCCTAGGAGGAGTAAGAAGGCATCAATTGGCAAGACGTCCCAATCGGTGCCGGTGGCAGAACTAGTGACCCAACAACCTGAAGATGTGACTCGGGCTTCTGTTACTTTCGCTGCTCCAGTATCAAGTGAACGCCCTACATCGTCGACTGCACCAGTGTTTGCTTCAACTATCCAGCCTCATGTCTCAGAACTTCAAGCTGCCGCGAACGCACCATCAACCCCATTCTTTACCACTCAGCACGTTCCAGAAAGCCAGGCCACCGCCGCAGAAGCCATTCGCCAAGCTGGCATAATGATGGAGCGAGTGAAGGTGGTGCACGAAAATAGACAGGCTGCTTATAACGCCAGTGCGGCCCTTCGAGCCAATGTCCAGGTAAGTTGGCTTCCGACTGAACTCTTATCTTGTTGCTTGTTCTGTTAGGATATGCTACCTGAAAACTTTTCTCTGTGCAACTTCCTATTATTCTGCACTTCGCATCTGCGCACCCACTAGGTGTTTGATGTCTTTATTGTTTCACTCTTCCACTCGGTTTGGGCGGACCATGTCGAGTGGAATCCGAACCAGTGGGGGCACGCTAAGTGCACCCACTGGGTGTAGTCCCCGAGACTGCAGTCGACTGCTGGCAGTCGGTTGGGGTCTGAGTATGTCTTTCTCTCTTTTTTTACTCAATCTGGGCAGGCCATGTCGAGTAGAAACCAGTGGGGGCATGATAAGTGCACCCACTGGGTGTAGTCCCCGAGACTACTATAGAATGTTTGATTCTGCAGTAGTCTCAGAGTTCTATTCACTCGGAAGCGAATGATCTTTTATCTTGTCCATTGATGTATCTTTTGTCGACTGTAGAAATCCTATGAGCTTGTCTCCAAGTTCGCCAAATACGAGG
Source organism: Triticum monococcum (assembly GCA_034509565.1). NCBI lineage: Eukaryota > Viridiplantae > Streptophyta > Magnoliopsida > Poales > Poaceae > Triticum > Triticum monococcum. The sequence continues at coordinate 107,148,300 of CM067844.1, forward strand.
AAAAGCATAGGCAACTCATCCTTGATTTGGAATTGGCCAATCAGAACTTGAAAAAGGCTCGAGACGAAGTAGGTGGTACGGAAGGTAACAACCCGTCGACTGTTTATCTTGACCATCTCTCGAATTATCTCTTCATTCCTTTCCTTGACCCGAGTGCACATTCTTCAGAGAAAATGAAGCAAGCCTTGGCGCAAAAGGATCTTGACCTTGCAGCTGCACAGAAGGAGGCTAAGGAAAAGACCACACTTGCTGACAAGAAGTTGGCTTCAGTCGGAGCACTGGAGGAAGACAACGCCAAGCTAAAGGCATCTCTCACCGAGGCCAACAAAGAAGCGAACCGTCTGAAGAAGGACAAAGTTGCTCTGAACGAGAAGATTGAAGGCATTTCTCATAAGAGAAATGACCTAGAGGCTTATCTGGGGGCACTCGCCAAAAAGCTGTTCCTTATGCTTGAAGGTATTTCCCTTTGTTCGACTGTTTAACGGTCGTCGATTCATCACGCATTCGTCGACTCATTATTTCTTTGGGTTTGTAGAATTCTGTCAAAACTTTGAACAAGAGACTGGGCGGGTCGAGACAGGTCTGGACCCTGTCCTTTCTCCCGTCGGTGATGCTGCTATGAACGTGCTTTGACTAGAATCCCATGTTGCCAGTGTTACGAGCTACCTTGCTCGCCTGAAGGTTGCTGTGTCGCGCATCGATACAGCACTCTGGCCAAGGGTGATGATACGTCACCAACGTATCTATAATTTTTGATTGCTCCATGCTATTATATTATCTATTTTGGATGTTAATGGGCTTTATTTTACACATTTATATCATTTTTGGGATTAACCTACTAACAGGAGGCCCAACCCAAATTGTTGTTTTTTACCTATTTTAGGGTTTCGACGAAAAGGAATATCAAACGGAGTCTAAACGGAATGAAACCTTCGGGAACGTGATTTTCTCAACAAACGTGATCCAGGAGACTTGGAGTGTGCGTCAAGAAACAAACGAGGCAGCCACGAGGCAGGGGGCGCGCCCTCCACCCTCGTGGGCCCCTCGTTGCTCCACCGACGTACTTCTTCCTCCTATATATATCCACGTACCGCCCAAACATCCAGGAGCACCACAAAAACCTAATTCCACCGCTGCAACCTTCTGTACCTGAGAGATCCCATCTTGGGGCCTTTTCCGGAGTTCCACCGGAGGGGGCATTGATCACGGTGGGCCTCTACATCAACTCCATGGCCTCTCAGGTGATGTGTGAGTAGTTTACTTCAGACCTTCGGGTCCATAGTTATTAGCTAGATGGCTTCTTCTCTCTCTTTGGATCTCAATACAAAGTTCTCCTCGATCTTCTTGGAGATCTATTCGATGTAATCTTCTTTTGCTGTGTGTTTGTCGAGATCTGATGAATTGTGGGTTTATGATCGAATTTATCTATGAACAATATTTGATTCTCCTCTGAATTCTTTTATGTATGATTGGTTTATCTTTGCAAGTCTCTTCAAATTATCAGTTTGGTTTGGCCTACTAGATTGATCTTTCTTGCAATGGGAGAAGTGCTTAGCTTTGGGTTCAATCTTGCGGTGCTCGATCCCAGTGACAGAAAGGGAAATGACACGTATTGTATTGTTGCCATCGAGGATAAAAAGATGGGGTTTATATTATATTGCATGAGTTTATCCCTCTACATCATGTCATCTTACTTAAAGCATTACTCTGTTCTTATGAACTTAATACTCTAGATGCATGCTGGATAGCGGTCGATGTGTGGAGTAATAGTAGTAGATGCAGAATCGTTTTGGTCTACTTGTCACGGACGTGATGCCTATATACATGATCATACCTAGATATTCTCATAACTATGCTCAATTATATCAATTGCTCGACAGTAATTCGTTTACCCACCGTAATACTTATGCTCTTGAGAGAAGCCACTAGTGAAACCTATGGCCCCTGGGTCTATCTTCCATCATATTAATCTTCCAATACTTAGTTAATTCTATTACCGTTTATTTTACTTTGCATCTTTAATCCTCTTTATCATAAAAATACCAAAAATATTATCTTATCATATCTATCAGATCTCACTCTTGTAAGTGACCGTGAAGGGATTGACACCCCCTTTATCGTGTTGGTTGCGAGGTTCTTATTTGTTTGTATAGGTGTGTGGGACTTGAGCGTGATCTCCTACTGGATTGATACCTTGGTTCTCAAAAACCGAGGGAAATACTTACGCTACTTTACTGCATCACCCTTTCCTCTTCAAGGGAAAACCAACGCAGTGCTCAAGAGGTAGCAAGAAGGATTTCTGGCGCCGTTGCCGGGGAGATTCGCGCCAAGTCAAGTCAAGATTTGCCTCCCGACAATGAGCCATTACTAGCACCGTTGCCGGAGAGTCTACGCACAAGTCAAGACATACCTGATGAAGCTATGTACCTAGGGTAGGGTCATGGATCTGTCCAACATACCCTCCCCAAGGACATCTCTACAAAGAATCAGAAGCAGTCGAAGAGAAACCATCATCCACTCGACCACGAAGATGTGCTCACTCGACCACTAGAAGATGAGAGACCCTCCACTCTGCAACGGTTAGGACTTAAACCATAGCTTTATGGGCATTTACAACACTTTACTGCAGACGTTACCAGTAACACCCCTCCTTTATGAGCATTGAACCTTGTGTAACGGAGGGGAGCTGGGGTCCTCGCGCACTCTATATAATCCACCCCTCCTCTGGGACAAGGGTTCGCACTTTCTGTAATTCACACACATATATTCAGTCGACCGCCTCTGGGCTCCGAGACGTAGGGTTGTTACTTCCTCCGAGAAGGGCCTGAACTCGTAAACTCGTGTGTACAACTCCTCCATAGCTAGGATCTTGCCTCTACATTCCTACCCCCCCTATTCTACTGTCAGCCTTAGAGCCACGACAGTTGGCGCCCACCTTGGGGCAGGTGTCTTAGCGACTTGTTGGAGAAGTTGCAATTTTTTCGATCCCCTTCATCATGGTTCCAGGCGGAGGTTTGGCTGAGGGCCGCGAGATCCGTCTCGGCGCGCTCGTGTTTGTCGCCGACGACTCCGCTTGGCTTCAGGAGGCGCCACTCGACGCCGACGCGCTCCCCGCCCGCGGGGCGACGCACTTTCCCGCGTGCGTCCTCCTGCGACAACCGTTGACCCCGTACCAGTGGACTCCAGCACCTTTCCCCCTCCCTGCGACCCGCTGAAGCAAACGCACCGGTCGGTCGAGGCTTCAGCAGTGGGTGAAGCATGCGGTGGCCCGCTAGTCGGCCACCCCTCAAGTTGCGGCGATCGAGCCCGACGAAACCCTCTACGGCATGTTCGATCTGTCGACTGGCTCCGTAGAGACCGCATCCGAGTGCAACAGCAGCGACCAGGTGGCGGAAGTTTTGATGGTTAACGGACCATGCAGCCCTCCTGGCTTCAACCGCGAAGATGGTGGCGACGGGAACGGCGATCCGTCATGCGTTCACGAGGAGTACCTCCCCGAACCCCTTTCCTCGCAGCAGAGGGAGGAACTTCGCCACTGGAACATGGATGCATTGCATACTCCTATAGTTGGAGAAACCCCTGAGGCCCAGGCCTTGGAGCAGGCGCGCTTGGCCAACCTGGCTGAGCGCACTCGACTGGAGAACCTCCAGCGTGCACTCAACGATCGCGCGCGACAACGTGCTCCTGAGTCCAGTCGACACCATCTTTTTCCACCTCCGACTCAGGTATACCGAACACCGATCCAGAATCTAGCAGCTGTTGCCCGGATAGCAGAGTCGATCCAACCTTCCCAATTAGAAGCTGGCCAAGGTCTGGTGCAGATCAGAGCCTTGCTCCGGGCAGCGGGAGAGCAGAATACAGTCGTGTCTCATTCACGGAATAGGATCCATAGCAGATCCGTGGTCGCAGACCCAGTTCAGTCGGCCCATAGCCCGAGATCGCCCCGAGGCGTGAGGGACGTGGAGATTGGCGTGATCAGTACAGAAACCGAGAGCAGTATGATCATCGTGCCGATCGCGATGATCGCCGTCGAGTGCCCACACCTCCTCCAAGGAGCGGGTCATACGTGCCTCGGCCACATGAAGACAGACGCCCTCACAGTGTCGGAAGAGGTATTCCAGTCGACCCTCGGGAACCAGGCTTTGATGCGAGATCTATTCTCGTGCAGGGCTTGGTCGACAGAAACAGAGCTCACCGAGAGGGCCATGACAGAGATCCGCAAACCAGCAACATGGTGCATGTCTCTGGTCCAGAGTGCTTCGGTAGAGCTATCAGAGCTGCGGTGATTCCCCCCAACTTTAGCTTGGCGTCTGGAGTTAGTAGTTCACCGGAGAGTCCAAGCCTGACACTTGGCTTGAAGACTACCGAGTGGCTGTCCAGATTGGTGGCGGCAATGATGAAGTGGCCATGAAACACCTTCCTCTGATGTTGGAGGGCTCGGCTAGAGCATGGCTGAATCAGTTAGCGCCTGGCAGCATCTATACTTGGGAAGACCTCGCCCGAGTGTTTGTCAGAACATTTGAGGGCACTTGCAAACGGCCAGCAGGTTTGACAGAATTACAGTGTTGTGTTCAGAAACCGAATGAAACTTTGAGGGATTATATCCAGAGATGGATCACCCTGCACCACACGGTAGAAGATGTGTCAGATCATCAGGCAATTTGTGCCTTTAAGGAAGGCGTCAGGTATTGGGAGTTGAATATGAAATTCGGCCGGACAGGAAATATGACTCTAGCTCGGATGATGGAAATTACCACCAAGTATGCCAATGGTGAAGAAGAAGAGCGACTCCAGAGTGGCAAGCACAAAGCAGTCGCCCACGAAGCCGGAGGAGGAAACTCCGGTCGGAAACAGAAGCGCAAGGCCGAGCCAGCTGCTCCGGGTGAAGCCTTGGCTGTGGTTCAAGGAAAGTTCAAGGGGAAGCCCAAAGGGCCGTGGAACCCCAAGAAAGTAAAAGATCAGGATGGAAATGACGTGTTGGATCTGTCGTGCCATATCCACACCAAAAAAGATGAAGAAGGTAATTTCATTTACCCGAAGCACACCACTCGGCAGTGTCGGCTCCTAATCTAGTAGTTTTGAGAGAAATAGCCCAAGGAAAAGGAGAAGGAGGCAGACAAGGCTGAGGATGAGGGAGAGCATGATGATGGTTATCCCCACATGAATTCCACTCTGATGATTTTTGCTGATGTTGAGAGCACAAGTCGATTGAAAGTCATCAACAGGGAAGTGAACATGGTCGCTCCAGCGACACCCAGTTACTTGAAGTGGTCGCATACTGCCATTACATTCGACCAGTCTGATCATCCAGCGCACATCGCCACCCCTGGGAGGCAAGCACTGGTGGTCGACCCGGTGGTCGAAGGCACTCGACTGACAAAGGTCCTGATGGACGGTGGAGTGGCTTGAACATACTGTATGCAGAAACGTTGAAAGGAATGGGCATTCCGATGTCCAGACTCAGCGAAAGCCATATGAGTTTCCATGGGGTCATTCCAGGCAAGAAGGCTGCATCCCTCGGTCAGATTGCACTCGACGTGGTTTTTGGTGATTCCAAAAATTACCGCAAAAAAGTTGACGTTTGAAGTTGTGGATTTCCAGAGTGCTTATCATGTAATTCTAGGCAGGCCAGCTTATGCACGGTTTATGGCTCGACCATGTTATGTGTACCTCAAACTGAAGATGCCTGGTCCCAGAGAAGTGATCACTATCTCTGGTAACCGGAAGAAGGCAGAAGAATGCTTCCAGAAGGGCTCAAAGATCGCCGATGCCCAGATGGCCGTGGTAGAATTGCAAGAATACCAGAAAAATGCAGATCCGAGTGACTTGCTGCGAGCCAAGAAGCAAGCCAAAGATTCAGCATTCCAGTCGTCTGGTGAAACAAAGTCGATTCACATTCACCCGACGGATCCCAATGCAGCTCCGACTCACATTTCAACCACACTCGACTCCAAATAGGAAGAAGCGCTCATCCAGTTCCTCCTTGAGAACTGGGACATCTTTGCACGAAAGCCTTCTGACATGCCAGGTGTTCCCAGGGGACTGGCCGAGCATCGTTTGCGAGTCGACCCAAAGGTGAAACCAGTCAAAGAGCATCTTCGACGGTCCGCCGTCCAGAAAAGAAAGGCAATCGGTGAAGAGGTGGCTCGGCTTTTGGCAGCTGAGTTTATCCGAGAGATTTATCACTCCGAGTGGTTAGCCAATGTTTTCATGGTCCCAAACAAAGACGACTCACTTCGCATGTGTATTGATTTCAAGCATATCAATCGGGCCTGCCCGAAAGATCACTTCCCTCTCCCTCGCATCGATCAGATAGTCGACTCAACTACAGGGTGCGAGCGTTTGTCCTTTTTGGACGCCTACTCCGGGTACCACCAGATTCGTTTGTACGGACCCGGCGAAATAAACACAGCTTTTATCACCCCCGTTTGGGTGCTTCTGTTATGTCACAATGCCATTCGGTTTGAAGAACGCCGGAGACACATTCATGCGGATGATTCAGAAGTGCCTGCTCACTCAGATCAGTCGGAATGTGGAAGCATACATGGATGACATTGTGGTCAAGTCACGTAAAGGTTCCGACCTACTGACTGACCTTGCTGAAACCTTTGCCAACCTCAGAAGGTATGATATCAAGCTCAATCCATCAAAGTGCACGTTTGGAGTTCCAGGCGGGAAGTTACTCGGTTTTCTTGTTTCCGAATGAGGAATCGATGCTAACCCAGAGAAAGTAGGCGCTATACTCCGAATGAAACGCCCTGTGCGTGTGCATGATGTTCAGAAGCTTACTGGTTTCTTGGCCGCCCTAAGTCGATTCATGTCTCGCCTCGGTGAAAAGGCGTTGCCTCTTTACTGACTGATGAAGAAATCAGACAAGTTCGAGTGGACCCCAGAAGCTGATGCAGCATTTGCAGAGCTAAAAGCCCTGCTTTCCACCCAGCCGGTGCTTGCTGCTCCAATCAGCAAAGAGCCTCTACTGCTTTATATAGCAGCCACTGGACAAGTCGTCAGTACAGTACTTACGGTCAAGCGGAAAGAAGAAGGAAAAGCTTATAAGGTTCAACGCCCAGTTTATTATATTTCTGAAGTCCTGACCCCGTCAAAGCAGAGATATCCTCATTATCATAAGCTTGTCTATGGGATTTACATGACCATGAAGAAGGTTGCACACTATTTCTCGGATCACTCTGTTACAGTAGTCAGCGACGCTCCATTGTCAGAGATTCTGCACAACAGAGATGCAACTGGTCGAGTGGCCAAATGGGCGATTGAACTCCTTCCCTTAGATATCAAGTTTGAGGCAAAGAAAGCTATCAAGTCCCAAGCAATAGCAGATTTCCTCGCCGAGTGGATCGAACAGCAACTGCCGACTCAAGTTCACACTGAGCACTGGACCATGTTCTTTGATGGGTCCAAGATGCTGAACGGTTCTGGTGCTGGAGTAGTTCTGGTATCCCCCCGAGGAGACAAGCTCAGATATGTCCTCCAGATTCACTTTGATTTCTCCAACAATGAAGTAGAATATGAAGCACTCCTGTATGGGTTGCGCATGGCCATCTCACTCGACGTCCGTCGCCTCATGGTCTATGGCGACTCAGATTTGGTAGTTAATCAAGTGATGAAGGAGTGGGACGTCAGAAGCCCAGCCATGACTGGTTACTGCAACGCGGTGAGAAAGCTTGAGAAGAAGTTTGAGGGGTTAGAACTCCACCACATACCCCGACTGAAAAATCAAGCAGCCGACGATTTGGCAAAGATAGGTTTCAAGAGAGAAGCCATTCCCAGCAATGTGTTTTTGGAGCATATTCACTCGCCCACAGTTCAGGAAGATCCTTTTACTGAAGAGCCCCGCAACCTAAGAGCGCCACAGATCCGACTGAAGTCGAGGTCCCAGCCGTGGTCGACCTGATCATGGAGGTTCTGGCCATTACTCCCAACTGGACGGTGCCCTACATTGCGTATATCCTCAGGAAAGAACTCCCAGAGGATGAAGAAGAGGCTCGACAGATCGTCCGTCGATCCAAGGCCTTTACTGTGATAAGAGGGCAACTATTCAGGGAAAGTGTGACTGGAGTCGGTCAGAAATGCATAACACCAGAAGAAGGTCGAATGATCCTTAATGACATCCACTCGGGGACCTGTGGTCATCATGCGTCCTCTCGGGCCATCGTGGCTAAAGCATACCGAGCTGGATTCTATTGGCCACGAGAAAATGAAATGGCGAAAGATATAGTCGACAGATGTGAAGGCTGCCAGTTTTACTCCGACATGTCTCACAAGCCAGCGTCAGCCCTGAAGACCATCCCCCTCATCTGGCCCTTTGCTGTTTGGGGACTGGATATGGTTGGACCTCTGAGAACTGGTAGGAGCGGCTTCACTCATGTGCTCGTCGCAGTCGACAAGTTTACCAAATGGATCAAAGCTAAACCTACCAAGAACCTTGATGCTAGCACCACTATCAGTTTTATCAAAGAATTGACATTCAGATATAGAGTCCCACACAGCATCATCACGGACAACAGATCGAACTTCGATTCCGATGAGTTCAGAGCTTTCTGCGCCTCTCAGGGCACTTGAGTCGACTATGCTTCTGTCGCTCACCCGCAGTCGAACGGACAAGTAGAAAGAGCCAATGGCCTAATTCTCAAAGGACTGAAACCCCGACTGATGCGTGATCTCAAACACGCAGCAGGCACTTGGGTTGATAAACTTCCGTCAGTTCTATGGGGTTTAAGGACAACTCCTAATCGGTCGACCGGACGAACTCCTTTCTTCTTAGTCTATGGAGCCAAAGCTGTTCTATCAAGTGACCTGCTCCACAATGCACCCCGAGTTGAGCTCTTCTCCGAAGAGGAAGCAGAGCAGGCCCGGCAAGATTCATTCGATCTCTTAGAGGAGGAAAGAGAGATGGCCTTGATCCGCTCAACCATTTATCAGCAAGACTTGCGTTGATTCCACGCCAGAAATGTGAGGGGTCGGGCCTTTCAAGAAGGAGACCTGGTTCTTCGAGTGGATCAACAAAAACCACACAAGCTTGCCCCGACTTGGGAGGGCCCCTTCATCATCACCAAAGTTCTCCACAACGGAGCATACCATCTTTACAGTATTGAGCATCAGAAAGACGAGCCACGGGCTTGGAACGCGGAGCTGCTCCGCCCCTTTTATACTTAAGCACTCGTTCAAATAAAATGTAATAAGAAACACCTTTGTAATTTTTTTATCAAAGACAAGAGCTTATGGTCCTATCATTCGATTGTTGTGTTCTTATTTACTTCTGAAATCCCCCAGTGGGTGGGCTTAGTCGTGAATCTGTTTCACCTAAGTTCGAAAGGAAAAATCCTACTGAGTGGAGAGCAATCCTCCCACTCGGGGGCTTAGCGGCAGTCTAGTACTCGCCTAAGTTCTCTCACTAGGGGACTTAGCTGCAGTCCAGTACTCGCCTAAGTTTGAAAAAATCCTACCGAGTGGAGAGCAATCCTCCCACTCGGGGGCTTAGCTGCAGTCCAGTACTCACCTAAGTTCTCTCACTAGGAGACTTAGCTGCAGTCCAGTACTCGCCTAAGTTTGAAAAAATCCTACCGAGTGGAGAGCAATCCTCCCACTCGAGGGCTTAGCTGCAGTCCAGTACTCGCCTAAGTTCTCTCACTAGGAGACTTAGCTGCAGTCCAGTACTCGCCTAAGTTTGAAAAAATCCTACCGAGTGGAGAGCAATCCTCCCACTCGGGGGCTTAGCTGCAGTCCAGTACTCGCCTAAGTTCTCTCACTAGGAGACTTAGTTGTAGTCCAGTACTCGCCTAAGTTTGAAAAAATCCTACCGAGTGGAGAGCAATCCTCCCACTCGGGGGCTTAGCTACAGTCCAGTACTCGCCTAAGTTCTCTCACTAGGAGACTTAGCTGTAGTCCAGTACTCGCCTAAGTTTGAAAAAATCCTACCGAGTGGAGAGCAATCCTCGCACTCCGGGGCTTAGCTGCAGTCCAGTACTCGCCTAAGTTCTCTCACTAGGAGACTTAGCTGCAGTCCAGTACTCGCCTAAGTTTGAAAAAATCCTACCGAGTGGAGAGCAATCCTCCCACTCGGGGGCTTAGCTGTAGTCCAGTACTCTCCTAAGTTCTCTCACTAGGAGACTTAGCTGCAGTCGAGTACTCGCCTAAGTTTGAAAAAATCCTATCGAGTGGAGAGCAATCCTCCCACTCGGGGGCTTAGCTGCAGTCCAGTACTCGCCTAACTTCTCTCACTAGGAGACTTAGCTGCAGTCCAGTACTCGCCTAAGTTTGAAAAAATCCTACCGAGTGGAGAGCAATCCTCCCACTCGGCTTAGCTGTAGTCCAGTACTCAGCTAAGTTTGAAAAAATCCTACCGAGTGGAGAGCAATCCTCCCACTCGGGGGCTTAGCTACACTCCAGTACTCGCCTAAGTTCTCTCACTAGGAGACTTAGCTGCAGTCCAGTACTCGCCTAAGTTTGAAAAAATCCTACCGAGTGGAGAGCAATCCTCCCACTCGGGGGGCTTATCTGCACTCCCATACTCGCCTAAGTTCTCTCACTAGGAGACTTAGCTGCAGTCCAGTACTCGCCTAAGTTTGAAAAATCCTACCGAGTGGAGAGCAATCCTCCCACCTGGGGGCTTAGCTGCAGTCCAGTACTCGCCTAAGTTCTCTCACTAGGAGACTTAGCTGCAGTCCAATACTCGCCTAAGTTCTCTCACTAGGAGACTTAGCTGCAGTCCAGTACTCGCCTAAGTTTGAAAAAATCCTACCGTGTGGAGAGCAATCCTCCCACTCGGGGGCTTAGCTGCAGTCCAGTACTCGCCTAAGTTTTCTCTCACTAGGAGACTTAGCTGCAGTCCAGTACTCGCCTAAGTTTGAAAAAATCTTACCGAGCGGAGAGCAATCCTCCCACTCGGGGCTTAGCTGCAGTCCAGTACTCGCCTAAGTTCTCTCACTAGGAAACTTAGCTGCAGTCGAGTACTCGCCTAAGTTTGAAAAAATCCTACCGAGTGGAGAGCAATCCTCCCACTCGAGGGGCTTAGCTGCAGTCCCGTACTCGCCTAAGTTCTTACACTAGAAGACTTAGCTGCAGTCCAGTACTCGCCTAAGTTTGAAAAAATCCTACCGAGGGGAGAGCAATCCTCTCACTCGGGGGATTGGCTGCAGTCCAGTACTCGCCTAAGTTCTCTCACTAAGAGACTTAGCTGCAGTCCAGTACTCGCCTAAGTTTGAAAAAATCCTACCGACTGGAGAGCAACCCTCCCACTCAAGGGCTTAGCTGCAGCCCAGTACTCGCCTAAGTCCAAAACATACCTCTATCCACAAGGACGACAAGGTGCAGGTCAACTACAACCTTTTCCTGTGGAGCTACGGCACAAGCACGACGTCCGCTCCATCCCTATCCGCAAGGACGATGAGGTGCAAGTCGACTGCAACCTTCTCCTTCGGAGCTATGACACAAGTACAACATCCGCTCCATCCCTATCCGCAAGGACGACGAAGCGCAGGTCGACTGGAGCCGCCACCTCAGAGCTGCGTCTCCAGTGCAAAGACTATTCCAAGCAGTGAGCAAAGTCCATTCGAAGGCAAACACAAGCACATTCGGAAATAAACCAAATTCAGATAAATCCTAAAAGTTCCAAGCAGCAAATCGAAAGTACTCGGGCATCAAGCCCAAAGGAGTTCAACGGTTACAGCAATCACTCGGCATTCCGAGGCAAATTTAAAGCGGATTCAACTTTCATAAGTTTGTTCACTCGGCCGGAGGAGGGCTGGCAGGCTCCACGAATGAGTCCAGGTCGATCCCATCAGCGATCCGAGTGGCGGTAGCAATGAAAGTCTCCATGAAGGACTGGAAGTCGTGCTTTTTGGTGTTGGCGAATTTGATTGCAGCCAGCTTGTCTTCACGAGCCTCCTTGCAATGGGCTCGCACCAAGGACAGCGGCACGTCAGCACCACACCGGGCGGAGGATCTCTACCATTCTTGCACTCGGTCAGGGATCTTGTTCAGTCGAGTCATCAGGGATTCCAGGTCATTCTGAAGCGTCGCCCCCGTCCAAAGCGAGGAGTCGATTCGAGAGAGTACCTCCTTCAGGCGCGCGAGGTAGCTTGTGGCGCTGGCGATACGGTACTCTAGTCGGAGCACGTTCATCGCAGTTTCGTCGCAGACTGGAGAAGCGATAGGGTCCAGACCCGTCTCGACCCTTCCAGTTTCCTCGTCGAAGTCTTGGCAGAATTCTACAGCCAAAAATTAGTCAATCAACCGAGAAAGATCCGATCACAAGCATCAACACAGTCAGATTAAAAGAAATACCTTCCAGCATGAGATAAAGCTTCTTGGCAAGAGTCCTCAGATAAGCTTCCGTGTCATTCCTCTTGCGGATTGCAGACTCCAACTTTTCATTCAGGATGACCTTGTCCTTCTTCAGACTGGTCACCTCGCGGTTAGCTTCATTAAGACAAGATTTCAGTTTGTTCACCTCTCCTTCCAGCGTTCCGATTGAAGCAAGCTTCTGGTCAGCGAGAGCAGTTTTGTCTTGGGCTGCTTTTTGCGCGGCGGCGAGGTCTGAGTCCTTCTTCTCCAGAGCCAACTTCATTTTCTCTACAAAAGAAACAATCGAATGAAAGAAGAGATCAAAGAAATATATTGAAACTCAGTCGACAGTCAGTTACCTTCCATACCGGCGGCTTCGTCTTGAGCTTTCTTCAGATTCTGCTGGGCTAATTCCAAGTCGAGGTTGAGTTGCCTCTGCTTCTCCTCAAGTTCAGCAAACTTAGAAATAAGAGTACAAGACTTCTGCAGAAGGCAAAAGACAGATCAGTCGATAAGATCAAAGGTTTATTACTTCCGAGTGAATAAAACCTAAAGAACTTCGCTTAGACCTCAGCCGACTGCACACAGTCGAGTGCGGTCTCAGGGGCTACACCCAGCGAGTGCACTTGGCGTGCACCCACTGACTAAGACTCAACTCGACCGGTCCGTACGGACCCAAAAAAAGCTGTTCAGACCCTAGTCGACTGCCAGCAGTCGACCGCAGTCTCGGGGACTACACCTAGTGGGTGCACTTGGCGTGCCCCCACCGGTTCGGATCCTACTCGACCGACCCGCCGGAGTCGAGTGTAAGGAGTAAAAATGAAAAAAGAAAGAAGAACTCAGACCCCAGTCGACTGCCAGTAGTCGACCGTGGTCTCGGGGACTACACCAGTGGGTGCACTTAGCGTGCCCCCACCGGTTCAGATCCCACTCGCCCAGACCGAGTGGAAGATCGAAACTACCAAAAACAACAAAACACCCAGTGGGTGCTCTAATTCGACGCAAACAACAGAAGAAGATTTTTTCGAGTAACGCTTCCTCACAAAGCAAAAACAGTCGGAAAGTCTACTCACTTGGACATTGGCCCGAAGGGCAGCACTGGCGTCGTAGGCAGCTTGGTTGTTCTCATGCATCGTCTTCACCCGCTCCATCATCATGTCAGCCTGTCGGATGGCTTCCGCAGCCGCTTCCGACTGGTTGTCCGGGACGGGATAGCTGGTGAAAAAGTGAGCAGTCGACCCAGGTGCGACCGCTCGGAGCTCCGTGGTGTGGAGTTGGACGACTGAAGGAATCACAGGCGCAGTCGGTGGTGTGGGGTGCTCACTCGACAAGGGTGCAGCGAAGGTCACAGAGGCCCTGCCCGCGTCTTCAGGTTGACGGACGGGAGGTGTCGTAGTGGGTTCTTGCCGAGACATCCTACCAGTTGTTACCTTCTTGCTCTTCCTGGGTTTAAGAGTCACATCTTCATCGTCATCTGGAAGATCGATGACGTTGGGTGGAGCTGCAAGGCAGATCATTCGACCCCAAGTGAGCCACTCGAACGCAATCGACCAAAGAATCAAGAACAAAATCGCAAGGGTTTATACCTGGGTTGGAGGTTACCGCATCTTACATTTCCTCATCCTGGTACTGGAAAGAAGAGGTTCCTGACGTAGCAGCACTGCAAAGACCCGCATTCAATCGGTTACGTCCGGTTAATCGAGTCGACGAAAAGGACAAGTCAGATGGTTACCCGGATATAGTAGGAACGGTCACTTTGATCTTGGGCAAAGCTTTTGGCAGTTTGGAGGAGGTGGCTTTCGGCGCTGGAGGCGGCGCAACTTTGGACTGCTTTGGAACCTTCTCAATCGGCGTTGGGGAAGACATCCTGGGATGCTTCAAAGACTGGCCAATCGGCGCGGCTACCAAGTCCGGAGCGCTAGCCGGGTCGTGAGCGTGTTTGGATCTCCTCTCCCCGCGAGGAGGCGAGTCGACCTCTTCGTCATCAGTCGATTCGTCGCTCTCCTCATCCTCCTCGGCATCCGAATGCTCCTCGCTGCTCTTGCCCCCGCTCGCTTCTTCCTCGGCGTCTTGGTCCTGCACTCTATTGGGCATTGAGTACATGTCGATGAGAGCCTGAAAGGACAACGATCAAAGGAAATTCAGTCGACCATAAACAAGATATCACACGATGAATCGGAAAGATACTTGATAAAACAGAATTATACCTGCTCCGGCTGGTGCGAGTTGTCGAATGGAATCACCCTCCTAGACCCCCGAGGGTTGTCTTTGTTGCTGGTGATCCCCATCAACCACTTCTCCAAGGTATCCTCGCTGACATCCTCCAGGTGGATCCGAGTGGAATCCTCGAGCTTAGAGTACATACACATCGGATGATCACGCGCCTAAAGCGGTTGGATGCGACGACCGAGAAAGACCTCCAGCAGGTCCATCCCGATCACCCCGTCGCGGACAAGTTGGACGACCTGCTCAACCAGCACCTTGACCTACGCCTTCTCTTCTGGAACTACCTTCAGGGGGGCGGGCTTCTCCACTCGAGCCAAGGAAAAGGCAGGAAGTCCAGTCAACTGACCCGGGGTCGGCTAATCTTTGCAGTAGAACCAAGTCGACTGCCAGCCTCGGACCGAGTCGGGGAGGATCATGGCTGGGAAGGTACTCTTGCTCCTCATCTGGATCCCCAGACCCCCGCACATATGGATCACTTGTGTCTTCTCGTCACTCGATTTGGCCTTTTTGACGGACTAGGAGCGGCAGGTGAAGATGTGTTTGAAAAGCCCCCAGTGCGGTCGACAGCCCAAGAAGTTTTCACACACTGACATGAAAGCAGCCAGATAGACTATGGTGTCTGGAGTGAAATGGTGGAGCTGAGCCCCAAAGAAGTTCAAAAAAACCCGGAAGAAAGGATGGGGAGGCAGTGAGAATCCGCGATCTACGTGGGTGGCGAGGAGAACACACTCATCCTCCCTTGGCTGCAGCTCGGTTTCGTTCCCCGGGAGCCGTGCCGACTTGTGGGGGATCAGTCCCCCCTCCACCAGGTCGTCGAGGTCATCCTGGGTGATTGTCAAGCGGATCCAGTCACCCTGGATCCAGCCCGCCGGCAGGAAAGATCTCGACGAGGATCCGCCCCGGCTGGTCCGCTTGCCCTTTGCCTTCACGGTCGCCTTCTTCGTCCGTTCCAGCGCCACTGTCCTCTCCTTCCCCATGGCGACGGGTCGAGCTCGAGCAAAGGTCCGGCGACGAGGGCGGAAGCCAGCGTGGCGGAGAGATCGGGAGAAGAAGAAGAGAGAATGGGAGCGCGCGGGGCAGAGGCCTGGTCCGGGGCCTTTTATAAGGTCGTTCACCGAGTGATTGACTGGTCGACCCAGTCAATCTAAACAAATCCCGCAACAGTCGCGCGCATAGTACGTGGCGAAAAAGGTGGCGCGGGGATCGAGGAGACTTACCTAATCTGTCCCGATAACCTCGGTTCCGTCCATCTGGCGCACTTCCCAAAATTTGAATCATGTGAGATCCGCGGAGAGCAGAGCAACCTGTCAAATTGAAGACAAACATCCTCTACATCATCATTCGGAATTCTACCCTGAAAATTCACTCGACAAAAACCAAGAATGGACCAAGGAGACTGAGAAAGGAGTCGACGTCGTCACCTCAACTCATTGTTCCAGAACAAGATATACTCGTAGCACAAAGAATAGGTCGGAAGTATTCCCAACTCCTTCCTCACTCAAACCCCGATCCATTCGGGGGAAAATGATGAAGCTATGTACCTAGGGTAGGGTCATGGATCTGTCCAACATAACCTCCCCAAGGACATCTCTATAAAGAGTCAGAAGCAGTCGAAGAGAAACCATCATCCACTCGACCACGAAGATGTGCTCACTCGACCACCTTGAAGATACTCGACCACCAGAAGATGAGAGACCCTCCACTCTGCAACGGTCGGGACTTAAACCATAGCTTTATGGGCATTTACAACACTTTACTACAGACGTTACCAGAAACGCCCCTCCTTTATGAGCATTGAACCTTGTGTAACGGAGGGGAGCTGGGGTCCTGGCGCACTCTATATAAGCCACCCCCCTCCTCTGGGACAAGGGTTCGCACTTTCTGTAATTCACACACATATATTCAGTCGACCGCCTCTGGGCTCCGAGACATAGGGTTGTTACTTCCTCCAAGAAGGGCCTGAACTCATAAACTCGTGTGTACAACTCCTCCATAGCTAGGATCTTCCTCTACATTCCTACCCCCTATTCTACTGTCAGCCTAAGAGCCACGACAATACCAAGTACCCATCACAAACTCTTATCCTTCGCATTACATTATTTGCCATTTGCCTCTCGTTTTCCTCTCCCCCACTTCACCCTTGCCGGTTTATTCGCCCTTCTTCTGTTCGTCTTTCCATTTGCTTTGATGTTTTACTTGGCTCGTTTGCTCGCTTGGTTGGAATAGTTGTTTATTTATTGCTAAATAGAGAACCTAAGATCTATGGATCCGCATCCGCTTGCTAATCTTTTTAAGAGATCCAATTATGATGAACCAATTGCTAGTGAGTTTTGTGCACTAGATTATCTTTATGAAGTTTTGCTTGAAATTCGTGAATCTGAAAATTGCGATGAAGTACTTTATGAAGTGATTCACGATAGATCTTTGAATAAAAAGCATGATTGAAATGATGATATTATAAATTCTATTAATGTCAATTGTGCTAATAATATGCAAATGAAGGAAATATGACCTAGAGGCAATAATAAAGTTATTATTTATTTCCTTACATCATGATAAATGTTTATTATTCATGCTAGAATTGTATTAACCGGAAACATAATACATGTGTGAATACATAGACCAACAGAGTGTTACTAGTATGCCTCTACTTGACTAGCTCGTTAATCAAAGATGGTTATGTTTCCTAATCATGAACAAGGAGTTGTTATTTGATTAACAAGGTCACATCATTAGTAGAATGATCTGATTGACATGACCCATTCCATTAGCTTAGCACCCGATCGTTTAGTATGTTGCTATTGCTTTCTTCATGACTTATACATGTTCCTATAACTATGAGATTATGCAACTCCCGTTTACCGGAGGAACACTTTGGGTACTACCAAACGTCACAACGTAACTGGGTGATTATAAAGGAGTACTACAGGTGTCTCCAATGGTAGATGTTGGATTGGCGTATTTCGAGATTAGGGTTTGTCACTCCGATTGTCGGAGAGGTATCTCTGGGCCCTCTCGGTAATGCACATCGCATAAGCCTTGCAAGCACTGCAACTAATAAGTTAGTTGTGAGATGATGTATTACGAAACGAGTAAAGAGACTTGCCGGTAACGAGATTGAACTAGGTATTGGATACCGACGATCGAATCTCGGGCAAGTAACATACCGATGACAAAGGGAACAACGTATGTTGTTATGCGGTCTGACCGATAAAGATCTTCATAGAATATGTAGGAGCCAATATGGGCATCCAGGTCCCGCTATTGGTTATTGACCGGAGAAGTGTCTCGGTCATGTCTACATTGTTCTCGAACCGTAGGGTCCGCACGCTTAACGTTACGATGACAGTTATTATGAGTTTATGCATTTTGATGTACCGAAGGTTGTTCGGAGTCCCGGATGAGATCACGGACATGACGAGGAGTCTCGAAATGGTCGAGACGTAAAGATTGATATATTGGAAGCCTATGTTTGGGCACCGGAAGTGTTCCGGGTGAAATCGGGATTTTACCGGATTACCGGGAGGGTTACCGGAACCCCCCGGGAGGCAAATGGGCCTATTGGGCCTTAGTGGAAAAGAGAGAAGGGGCAGCCCACAAGCTAGCCGGCCGAACCCCCCTTCCCTAGTCCTATTAGGACTAGGAGAAGGGGCCGGCCCCCCTCTCTTCTCTTTCTCCCGAAGAGTCCTACTAGGAATAGGATTTGGGGGAAGGAGTCCTACTCCCGGTAGGAGTGGGACTCCTCCCTGCGCCTCCCTCCTAGCCGGCCGAACCCCTTGCCCCTGGCCTTTATATACGGGGGCAGGGGGCACCCCATAGACACACAACTTGATCCTTGAGATCGTTCCTTAGCCGTGTGCGGTGCCCCCTGCCACCAAATTCCACCTCGATCGTACCGTTGTAGTGCTTAGGCGAAGCCCTGCGTCGGTAGTACATCAAGATCGTCATCACGCCGTCGTGCTGACGAAACTCTTCCTCGACGCTTTGCTGGATCGGAGCCCGAGGAACGTCATCGATCTGAACGTGTGCTAAGAACTCGGAGGTGCCGGAGTAACGGTGCTTGGATCGGTCGGATCGGGAAGAAGACATACGACTACTTCCTCTACGTTGTGTGATCGCTTCCGCAGTCGGTCTGCGTTGGTACGTAGACAACACTCTCCCCTCTCGTTGCTGTGCATCACCATGATCTTGCGTGTGCGTAGGAATTTTTTTGAAATTACTGTGTTCCCCAACAGTGGCATCCGAGCCTAGGTTTTATGGTTTGATGTTATATGCACGAGTAGAACACAAGTGAGTTGTGGGCGATACAAGTCATACTGCCTACCAGCATGTCATACTTTGGTTCGGCGGTATTGTTGGTTGAGACGATCCGGACCAACCTTACGCGTACTCTTACGCGAGACCGGTTCCCTCGACGTGCTTTGCACATAGATGGCTTGCGGAAGACTGTCTCTCCAACTTTAGTTGAACCAAGTGTGACTACGCCCGGTCCTTGAGAAGGTTAAAACGGAGTCTATTTGACGAACTATCGTTGTGGTTTTGATGCGTAGGTGAGATGAGTTCTTACTTAAGCCCGTAGCAGCCACGTAAAACTTGCAACAACAAAGTAGAGGACGTCTAACTTGTTTTTGCAGGGTATGTTGTGATGTGATATGGTCAAGGCATGATGCTGATTTTATTGTATGAGATGATCATGTTTTGTAACTAAGTTATCGGCAACTGGCAGGAGCCATATGGTTGTCGCTTTATTGTATGCAATGCAATCGCGATGTAATGCTTTACTAGATTACTAAACGGTAGTAATAGTCGTGGAAGCATAAGATTGGCGAGACGACAACGATGCTACGATGGAGATCAAGGTGTCGCACCGGTGACGATGGTGATCATGACGGTGCTTCGGAGATGGAGATCACAAGCACAAGATGATGATGGCCATATCATATCACTTATATTGATTGCATGTGATGTTTATCCTTTTATGCATCTTATCTTGCTTTGATTGACGGTAGCATTATAAGATGATCTCTCACTAAATTACCAAGAAGTGTTC
The DNA here is from genome assembly GCA_034509565.1 of Triticum monococcum. Lineage (NCBI taxonomy): Eukaryota > Viridiplantae > Streptophyta > Magnoliopsida > Poales > Poaceae > Triticum > Triticum monococcum. Next base: position 107,167,876 of record CM067844.1, read on the forward strand.
TCCCTGAGTATGCACCGTTGCCAAAGTTCGTCGTGCCTAGACACCACGTGATGATCGGGTGTGATAAGCTCTACGTCCATCTACAACGGGTGCAAGCCAGTTTTGCACACGCAGAATACTCAGGTTATACTTGACGAGCCTAGCATATGCAGATATGGCCTCGGAACACAGAGACCGAAAGGTCGAGCGTGAATCATATAGTAGATATGATCAACATGACAATGTTCACCATTGAAAACTACTCCATCTCACGTGATGATCGGTTATGGTTTAGTTGATTTGGATCACGTGATCACTTAGAAGATTAGAGGGATGTCTATCTAAGTGGGAGTTCCTAAGTAATTTGATTAACTGAACTTAAACTTATCATGAACTTAGTACCTGATAGTATCTTGCTTGTTTATGTTGCTTGTAGATAGATGGCTCGTGCTATTGTTCCGTTGAATTTTAATGCGTTCCTTGAGAAAGCAAAGTTGAAAGATGATGGTAGCAATTACACGGACTGGGTCCGTAACCTGAGGATTATCCTCATTGCTGCACAGAAGAATTACGTCCTGGAAGCACCGCTGGGTGACAGGCCTGCTGCTGGAGCAACGCCAGATGTTATGAACGTCTGGCAGAGCAAAGCTGATGACTACTCGATAGTTCAGTGTGCCATGCTTTACGGCTTAGAATCGGGACTTCAACGACGTTTTGAACGTCATGGAGCATATGAGATGTTCCAGGAGTTGAAGTTAATATTTCAAGCAAATGCCCGAATTGAGAGATATGAAGTCTCCAATAAGTTCTATAGCTGTAAGATGGAGGAGAACAGTTCTTTCAGTGAGCATATACTCAAGATGTCTGGGTATAATAATCACTTGATTCAGATGGGAGTTAATCTTTCAGATGACTGCGTCATTGACAGAATTCTCCAATCACTGCCACCAAGCTACAAGAGCTTCGTGATGAACTATAATATGCAAGGGATGAACAAGACTATTCCCGAGCTCTTCGCAATGCTGAAAGCTGCGGAGGTAGAAATCAAGAAGGAGCATCAAGTGTTGATGGTTAACAAAACCACTAGTTTCAAGAAAAAGGGCAAAGGGAAGAAGAAGGGAAACTTCAAGAAGAACAGCAAGCAAGTTGCTGCTCAGGAGAAGAAACCCAAGTCTGGACCTAAGCCTGAAACTGAGTGCTTCTACTGCAAGCAGACTGGTCACTGGAAGCGGAACTGCCCCAAGTATTTGGCGGATAAGAAGGATGGCAAAGTGAGCAAAGGTATATGTGATATACATGTTATTGATGTGTACCTTACTAGAGCTCGCAGTAGCACCTGGGTATTTGATACTGGTTCTGTTGCTAATATTTGCAACTCGAAACAGGGACTACGGAATAAGCGGACACTAGCAAAGGACGAGGTGACGATGCGCGTGGGAAACGGTTCCAAAGTCGATGTGATCGCGGTCGGCACGCTACCTCTACATCTACCTTCGGGATTAATATTAGACCTAAATAATTGTTATTTGGTGCCAGCGTTGAGCACGAACATTATATCTGGATCTTGTTTAATGCGAGACGGTTATTCATTTAAATCAGAGAATAATGGTTGTTCTATTTATATGAATAATATCTTTTATGGTCATGCACCTTTGAAGAGTGGTCTATTCTTGTTGAATCTCGAAGATAGTGATACACATATTCATAATGTAGAAGCCAAAAGATGCAAAGTTAATAATGATAGTGCAACTTATTTGTGGCACTGCCGTTTAGGTCATATCGGTGTAAAGCACATGAAGAAACTCCATACTGATGGGCTTTTGGAATCACTTGATTATGAATCACTTGGTACCTGCGAACCGTGCCTCATAGGCAAGATGACTAAAACACCGTTCTCCGGTACTATGGAGAGAGCAACAGATTTGTTGGAAATCATACATACCGATGTATGTGGTCCGATGAATATTGAGGCTCGCGGCGGATATCGTTATTTTCTCACCTTCACAGATGATTTAAGCAGATATGGGTATATCTACTTAATGAAACATAAGTCTGAAACATTTGAAAAGTTCAAGGAATTTCAGAGTGAAGTTGAAAATCATCGTAACAAGAAAATAAAATTTCTACGATCTGATCGTGGAGGAGAATATTTGAGTTACGAGTTTGGTATACATTTGAAAAATTGTGGAATAGTTTCGCAACTCACGCCACCCGGAACACCACAGCGTAATGGTGTGTCCAAACGTCGTAATCGTACTTTACTAGATATGGTGCGATCTATGATGTCTCTTACTGATTTACCGCTATCGTTTTGGGGTTATGCTTTAGAGACGGCCGCATTCACGTTAAATAGGGCACCATAAAAATCCGTTGAGACGACGCCTTATGAACTATGGTTTGGCAAGAAACCAAAGTTGTTGTTTCTTAAAGTTTGGGGCTGCAATGCTTATGTGAAAAAGATTCAACCTGATAAGCTCGAACCCAAAGCGGAGAAATGTGTCTTCATAGGATACCCAAAGGAAACTGTTGGGTATATCTTCTATCACAGATCTGAAGGCAAGACATTCGTTGCTAAGAATGGATCATTTCTAGAGAAGGAGTTTCTCTCGAAAGAAGTGAGTGGGAGGAAAGTAGAACTTGACGAGGTAACTGTACATGCTCCCTTATTGGAAAATAGTACATCACAGAAAACTGTTTCTGCGACACCTATGCCAATCAGTGAGGAAGCTAATGATGATGATCATGAAGCTTCAGATCAAGATTCTACTGAACCACGTAGATCAACCAGAGTGAGATCCGCACCAGAGTGGTACGGTAATCCAGTTCTGGAAGTCATGATGCTAGATCATGATGAACCTACAAACTATGAAGAAGCGATGGTGAGCCCAGATTCCGCAAAGTGGCTTGAGGCCATGAAATCTGAGATGGGATCCATGTATGAGAACAAAGTATGGACTTTGGTTGACTTGCCCGATGATCGGCAAGCAATTGAGAATAAATGGATCTTCAAGAAAAAGACTGACGCTGACGGTAATGTTACTGTCTATAAAGCTCGACTTGTCGCAAAAGGTTTTCGACAAGTTCAAGGGGTTGACTACGATGAGACCTTCTCACCCGTAGCGATGCTTAAGTCCGTCAGAATTATGTTAGCAATTGCCGCATTTTATGATTATGAAATATGGCAAATGGATGTCAAAACTGCATTCCTGAATGGATTTCTGGAAGAAGAGTTGTATATGGTACAACCAGAAGGTTTTGTCGATCCAAAAGGAGCTAACAAAGTATGCAAACTCCAGCGATCCATTTATGGACTGGTGCAAGCATCTCGGAGTTGGAATAAACGCTTTGATAGTGTGATCAAAGCATTTGGCTTTATACAGACTTTTGGAGAAGCCTGTATTTACAAGAAAGTGAGTGGGAGCTCTGTAGCATTTCTGATATCATATGTGGATGACATATTGCTAATTGGAAATGATATAGAATTTCTGGATAGCATAAAGGGATACTTGAATAAAAGTTTTTCGATGAAAGACCTCGGGGAAGCTGCATACATATTAGGCATAAAGATCTATAGAGATAGATCAAAACGCTTAATTGGACTTTCACAATGCACATACCTTGACAAAATTTTGAAGAAGTTCAAGATGGATCAAGCAAAGAAAGGGTTCTTGCCTGTGCTACAAGGTGTGAAGTTGAGTAAGACTCAATGCCCGACCACTGCAGAAGATAGAGAGAAAATGAAAGATGTTCCCTATGCTTCAGCCATAGGCTCTATCATGTATGCAATGCTGTGTACCAGACCTGATGTGTGCCTTGCTATAAGTTTAGCAGGGAGGTACCAAAGTAATCCTGGAATGGATCACTGGACAGCGGTCAAGAACATCCTGAAATACCTGAAAAGGACTAAGGATATGTTTCTCGTATATGGAGGTGACAAAGAGCTCACCGTAAGAGGTTACGTTGATGCAAGCTTTGACACTGATCCGGACGATTCTAAATCGCAAACCGGATACGTGTTTACTTTAAACGGTGGAGCTGTCAGTTGGTGCAGTTCTAAACAAAGCGTCGTAGCGGGATCTACATGTGAAGCGGAGTACATAGCTGCTTCGGAAGCAGCAAACGAAGGAGTCTGGATGAAGGAGTTCATATCCGATCTAGGTATCATACCTAGTGCATCGGGTCCAATGAAAATCTTCTGTGACAATACTGGTGCAATTGCCTTGGCAAAGGAATCCAGATTTCACAAAAGAACCAAACACATCAAGAGACGCTTCAACTCCATCCGGGATTTAGTCCAGGTGGGAGACATAGAGATTTGCAAGATACATACGGATCTGAATGTTGCAGACCCGTTGACTAAGCCTCTTCCACGAGCAAAACATGATCAGCACCAAGGCTCCATGGGTGTTAGAATCATTACAGTGTAATCTAGATTATTGACTCTAGTGCAAGTGGGAGACTGAAGGAAATATGCCCTAGAGGCAATAATAAAGTTATTATTTATTTCCTTACATCATGATAAATGTTTATTATTCATGCTAGAATTGTATTAACCGGAAACATAATACATGTGTGAATACATAAACCAACAGAGTGTCACTAGTATGCCTCTACTTGACTAGCTCGTTAATCAAAGATGGTTATGTTTCCTAATCATGAACAAGGAGTTGTTATTTGATTAACGAGGTCACATCATTAGTAGAATGATCTGATTGACATGACCCATTCCATTAGCTTAGCACCCGATCGTTTAGTATGTTGCTATTGCTTTCTTCATGACTTATACATGTTCCTATAACTATGAGATTATGCAACTCCCGTTTACCGGAGGAACACTTTGGGTACTACCAAACGTCACAACGTAACTGGGTGATTATAAAGGAGTACTACAGGTGTCTCCAATGGTAGATGTTGGGTTGGCGTATTTCGAGATTAGGGTTTGTCACTCCGATTGTCGGAGAGGTATCTCTGGGCCCTCTCGGTAATGCACATCGCATAAGCCTTGCAAGCACTGCAACTAATAAGTTAGTTGTGAGATGATGTATTACGGAACGAGTAAAGAGACTTGCCGGTAACGAGATTGAACTAGGTATTGGATACCGACGATCGAATCTCGGGCAAGTAACATACCGATGACAAAGGGAACAACGTATGTTGTTATGCGGTCTGACCGATAAAGATCTTCGTAGAATATGTAGGAGCCAATATGGGCATCCAGGTCCCGCTATTGGTTATTGACCGGAGAAGTGTCTCGGTCATGTCTACATTGTTCTCGAACCGTAGGGTCCGCACGCTTAACGTTATGATGACAGTTATTATGAGTTTATGCATTTTGATGTACCGAAGGTTGTTCGGAGTCCTGGATGAGATCACGGACATGACGAGGAGTCTCGAAATGGTCGAGACGTAAAGATTGATATATTGGAAGCCTATGTTTGGGCACCGGAAGTGTTCCGGGTGAAATCGGGATTTTACCGGATTACCGGGAGGGTTACCGGAACCCCCCGGGAGGCAAATGGGCCTATTGGGCCTTAGTGGAAAAGAGAGAAGGGGCAGCCCACAAGCTAGCCGGCTGAACCCCCCTTCCCTAGTCCTATTAGGACTAGGAGAAGGGGCCGGCCCCCCTCTCTTCTCTTTCTCCCGAAGAGTCCTACTAGGAATAGGATTTGGGGGAAGGAGTCCTACTCCCGGTAGGAGTGGGACTCCTCCCTGCGCCTCCCTCCTAGCCGGCCGAACCCCTTGCCCCTGGCCTTTATATACGGGGGCAGGGGGCACCCCATAGACACACAACTTGATCCTTGAGATCGTTCCTTAGCCGTGTGCGGTGCCCCCTGCCACCAAATTCCACCTCGATCGTACCGTTGTAGTGCTTAGGCGAAGCCCTGCGTCGGTAGTACATCAAGATCGTCATCACGCCGTCGTGCTGACGAAACTCTTCCTCGACGCTTTGCTGGATCGGAGCCCGAGGAACGTCATCGAGCTGAACGTGTGCTAAGAACTCGGAGGTGCCGGAGTAACGGTGCTTGGATCGGTCGGATCGGGAAGAAGACGTACGACTACTTCCTCTACGTTGTGTGATCGCTTCCGCAGTCGGTCTGCGTTGGTACGTAGACAACACTCTCCCCTCTCGTTGCTGTGCATCACCATGATCTTGCGTGTGCGTAGGAATTTTTTTGAAATTACTGCGTTCCCCAACAGCAAAACCCTAAGCTTGGGGATTCTAGTTTTGCTAAGTCCACTACTTGTTGTAATGATCATGATTGGGGTGATTCTTCTTACAATCTTGAAAATTTATTTAAGCCCCATAATGAATTTGAGATTGATAATAATGTTTGCAATTATAACGAAAGTGGGTTTGGAAGAGTGTCAATTTTAGATCCCACATATTTGGATAATATTCAATCTTATGATGTTTTTGATAAAAGTGGGTTTTGAGAGGTCATGACTTTAGTTAATGTTAATCCCACTATTTTGGAAGAGTGTCAACTTTGCATAGATGTGGATCGTGTTAATAATATGTTTTGTGATAGCTATATTGTTGAATTTGCTTATGATCCTACATGTAATTATTATGAGAGAGGAAAATATGGTTGTAGAAATTTTCATGTTACTAAATTACCTCTCGTTATGTTGAGATTGCTATTGTTTCTTTCCGCTTCCTTGCATGTGCTAGTTTTTGCTTGCCTTGATAATTTGTTTGACTTTAATATGCCTATTCATAGGAAGCATGTTAGACTTAATTGTGTTTGTCACATGTTTTATGATGCTCTCTTTGTGCTTCAATTCTTGTCTTTTATGTGAGCATCATTAAAATTATCAATGCCTAGCTAAAAGGCTTTAAAGAAAAGCGCTTGTTGGGAGACAACCCAATATTTTTCCTTTCTATTATTCTATAAATAATTTATCTAGCCACTTTTTTGGTTGTGTATTTTGTGTTTAATTAGTGTTTGTGCCAAGTAGAACCGTTGTAAGACTTGGGGAAAGTCTTTTTGATCTTGCTGTAAAAAACAGAAACTTTAGCGCTCACGAGAATTGCTGCCTTTTTTATTTGGAAAGTGCTATTTAGTTAATTATTTTTGCAGATGATTAATAGATAAATTCATCACGTCCAGAAATTTATTTTAGAATTTTTGGGGTTCCATAAGTTTGCGTTAGCTACAGATTACTACAGACTGTTCTGTTTTTGACAGATTCTGTTTTTCGTGTGTTGTTTGCTTATTTTGATGAATCTATGGCTAGTAAAAGAGTTTATAAACCATAGAGAAGTTGGAATACAGTAGGTTTAACACCAATATAAATCAATAATGAGTTCATTACATTACCTTGAAGTGGTGCTTTGTTTTCTTTCGCTAACAGAGCTCACGAGATTTCCTATGTAAGTTTTGTGTTGTGAAGTTTTCAAGTTTTCGGTAAAGGTTTGATGGATTATGGAACAAGGAGTGGAAAGAGCCTAAGCTTGGGGATTCCCATGGCACCCCAAGGTAAAATTAAAGGACACCAAAAATCCTAAGCTTGGGGATGCCCCGGAAGGCATCCGCTCTTTCGTCTTCGTCTATCGGTAACTTTACTTCGAGCTATATTTTTATTCACCACGTGATATGTGTTTTGCTTGGAGCGTCTTGTATGATTTGAGTCTTTGCTTTTTAGTTTACCACAATCATCCTTGATGTACACACATTTTGAGAGATACTCACATGATTTGAAATTTATTAGAATACTCTATGTGCTTCACTTATATCTTTTGAGCTATATAGTTTTTGCTCTAGTTCTTCACTTATATCCTTTAGAGCACGGTGGTGGTTTTATTTTATGGAAATAATTGATCTCTCATGCTTCACTTATATTACTTTGAGAGTCCTTTAGAACAACATGGAAATTTGCTTTAATATAAAAACTTTCATACAAGTGCATTGAATACTATGAGAAGTTTGATACTTGATAATTGTTTTGAGATATGGAGATGGTGATATTAGAGTCATGCTAGTTGAGTAGTTGTGAATTTGAGAAATACTTGTGTTGAAGTTTGTAATTCCCGTAGCATGCACGTATGGTGAACCGTTATGTGATGAAGTCGGAGCATGATTTATTTATTGATTGTCTTCCTTATGAGTGGCGGTCGAGAACGAGCGATGGTCTTTTCCTACCAATATATCCCCCTAGGAGCATGCGCGTAATACTTTGCTTTGATAACTTGTAGATTTTTGCAATAAGTATGTGAGTTCTTTATGACTAATGTTGAGTCCATGGATTATACGCACTCTCATCCTTCCACCATTGCTAGCCTCTCTAGTATCGCGCAACTTTCGCCGGTACCATAAACCCACCATATACCTTCCTCAAAACAGCCACCATACCTACCTATTATGGCATTTCCATAGCCATTCCGAGATATATTGCCATGCAACTTTCTATCGTTCCGTTATTATGACACGCTTCATCATTGTCATATTGCTTGCATGATCATGTAGTTGACATCGTATTTGTGGCAAAGCCACCGTTCATTATTCTTCATACATGTCACTCATGCATCATTGCACATCCCGGTACACCGCCGGAGGCATTCACATAGAGTCATATCTTGTTCTAAGTATCGAGTTATAATTCTTGAGTTGTAAGTAAATAAAGTGTGATGATCATCATTATTATAGCATTGTCCCAAGCATTGTTGAGGAAATCGTTAACTGGTAACTGCTCGGTTGGCTGGCGAGTAGGGGATTAATAGGCTAATCGGCAAGTTAATCGGCCATTTAATCAATTAATCGGACGATTTATTAGTTTATCGGCTACTCAGTGACCCTATGAGTAGGGATTAATTGGCAAGTTAACTGGTTAATTGGATGAATTCTTGAACAGGGGTCCCAAGTGAGGAAAGGATGATGGAGACTATGATTCCCCCACAAGTCGGGATGAGACTCCGGATGAAAAAAAGAAGAATAAAATAGGCCAAAAAAGAAAAGAAAGAAGGCCCAAAGAAAAAAAAGAAAATGAGAGAAAAAGAGAGAAGGGACAATGTTACTATCCTTTTTCCACACTTGTGCTTCAAAGTAGCACCATGATCTTCATGATAGAGAGTCTCCTATGATATCACTTTCATATACTAGTGGGAATTTTTCATTATAGAACTTGGCTTGTATATTCCAATGATGGGCTTCCTCAAAATGCCCTAGGTCTTCATGAGCAAGCAAGTTGGACGCACCCCCACTTAGTTTCTTTTGTTGAGCTTTCATATACTTATAGCTCTCGTGCATCTGTTGCATGGCAATCCCTACTCACTCACATTGATATCTATTAATGGGCATCTCCATAGCCCGTTGATACGCCTAGTTGATGTGAGACTATCTTCTCCTTTTTGTCTTCTCCACAACAACCATTCTATTCCACCTATAGTGCTTTGTCCATGGCTCACACTCATATATTGCGTGAAGATTGAAAAAGTTTGAGAACACCAAAAGTATGAAACAATTGCTTGGCTTGTCATCGGGGTTGTGCATGATTTAAATACTTTGTGTGGTGAAGACAGATCATAGCCAGACTATATGATTTTGTAGGGATAACTTTCTTTAGCCATGTTATTTTGAGAAGACATGATTGCTTAGTTAGTATGCTTGAAGTATCATTATTTTTATGTCAATATTAAAATTTTGTCTTGAATCTTATGGATCTGAACATTCATGCCACAATAAAGAAAAATTACATTGATAAATATGTTAGAAAGCATTCCACATCAAAAAATCTTTTCTTTTATCATTTACCTACTCGAGGACGAGCAGGAATTAAGCTTGGGGATGCTTGATACGTCTCCAACGTATCTATAATTTTTTATTGCTCCATGCTATTATATTATCTATTTTGGATGTTAATGGACTTTATTTTACACTTTTATATCATTTTTGGGACTAACCTACTAACTGGAGGCCCAGCCCAAATTGCTAATTTTTTACCTATTTTAGGGTTTCGACGAAAAGGAATATCAAATGGAGTCCAAACGGAATGAAACCTTCGGGAATGTGATTTTCTCAACAAACGTGATCCAGGAGACTTGGAGTGTGCGTCAAGAAACAAACAAGGTGGCCACGAGGCAGGGGGCGCGCCTACCCCCCTGGGCACGCCCCCCACCCTTGTGGGCCCCTCGTTGCTCCACCGACGTACTTCTTCCTCCTATATATATCCACGTACCCCCAAACATCCAGGAGCACCACGAAAACCTAATTCCACCGCTGCAACCTTTTGTACCCGAGAGATCCCATCTTGGGGCCTTTTCCGGAGTTCCACCGGAGGTGGCATTGATCACGGAGGGCCTCTACATCAACTCCATGGCCTCTCCGGTGATGTGTGAGTAGTTTACTTCAGACCTTCGGGTCCATTGTTATTAGCTAGATGGCTTCTTCTCTCTCTTTGGATCTCAATACAAAGTTCTCCTCGATCTTCTTGGAGATCTATTCGATGTAATCTTCTTTTGCGGTGTGTTTGTCGAGATCCGATGAATTGTGGGTTTATGATCAAGTTTATCTATGAACAATATTTGATTCTCCTCTGAATTCTTTTATGTACGATTGGTTTATCTTTGCAAGTCTCTTCGAATTATCAGTTTGGTTTGGCCTACTAGATTGATCTTTCTTGCAATGGGAGAAGTGCTTAGCTTTGGGTTCAATCTTGTGGTGCTCGATCCCAGTGACAGAAAGGGAAACGACACGTATTGTATTGTTGCCATCGAGGATAAAAAGATGGGGTTTATATTATATTGCATGAGTTTATCCCTCTACATCATGTCATCTTACTTAAAGCATTACTCTGTTCTTATGAACTTAATACTCTAGATGCATGCTGGATAGCGGTCGATGTGTGGAGTAATAGTAGTAGATGCAGAATCGTTTCGGTCTACTGGTCGAATGTGATGGCAGTCTGAGACCACTTCAAATAACTGGGTGTTGCTGGAGCAACCATGTTTACTTCTCTGTTGATAACTTTCAGTCGACTCTTGCTCTCCACATCGGAAAAAAAAATCATCAGAGTGGAATTGACGTTGGGAAAACCATCGTCATCTTCTTCCTTATCCTCATCCTTGTCCAACTCCTTTTCCCTCTCATTGGGTTGCTTTTCTCGGAACTGCTGGATCAAAACTCGACAATGTCGAGTGGTTTGTTTAGGATAAATCATATTGCCCTCTTCATCCTTCTTGATGTGCATGTGACATGGCAAAACCAACACATCATTTCCGGCTTAATCTTTCACTTTCTTGGGGGGCCAGGGCCCTTTGGGCTTCCCCTTGAACTTTCCTTGAGCCACGACTAAGGCTTCACCAGGAGCAGCTGGCTCGGCCTTGCGCTTCTATTTTCGACTAGAATTCCCTCCTCTGGTTTCCTGGGCGACTATTTTGTGCTTGCCACTCCGGAGTCGGTCTTCCTCTTCGCCGTTAGCGTATTTGGTGGCAATCTCCATCATCCGAGTCAGGGACATATCCCCTGTCCGACCAAATTTCAGATTCAACTCTCGATACTTAACGCCTTCTTTGAAGGCACAAACTACTTGGTGATCTGACACATTCTCCACTGTATGGTGTAACGTGATCCATCTCTGGATATAATCTCTCAAGGTTTCATTCGGTTTTTGCATGTAGTGCTCCAGTTCTGTTAACCCTGTTGGCCGTTTGCAAGTACCTTCAAAAGTTCTAACAAACACTCGGGCAAGTTCTTCCCAACTGAATATACTGCCGGGTGCTAACTGAGTCAACCATGCTCTGGCCGAGCCTTCCAACATCAGAGGAAGGTGCTTCATGGCCACTTCATCATTGCCGCCACCAATTTGTACAGCCACTCGGTAGTCTTCAAGCCAAGTGTCAGGCTTAGACTCACCAGTAAACTTGCTGACTCCAGTCGCCAACCTGAAGTTGGGAGGAATCACTGCAGCCCTGATGGCTCTGATGAAACACTCGGGATTTGAAACGTGCACTCTGCTACCAATCGGGTAATCTCTGTCATGGCCTTCTCTGTGTGCTCTGTTCCTATCAACCAGACCTTGAACGAGAATAGATCTCGCATCAAAGCCGGGCTCCCTTGGGTCGACTGGTACTCTTCGCCCGCCGTTGTGGGGGCGTCTGTCATCATGCTGCCGATGCACATACGACCCACTCCTCGGAGGAGGCGTGGGCACTCGACGACAGTCGTCGTGGTCGAGTCGGTGATCATATTGCTCGTGGTTTCTATACTGATCTTGCATGTGCCCACGTCCTTCACGCTGCGGGGGCGATCTTGGGTTGTGAGCCGACTGAACCGTATCTGCCATCACAGATCTGCTATGAATCCTACTCCGCGACTGAGATACTGTTGTGTTCTACTCTCCGGCTGCCCAGAGCAAGGCCCGGATCTGCATCAAACCTCTGCGAGCCTCCGACTGGGAAGGCTGAATTGACTCTGCTATGCGGGCCGCTGCCGTGAGATTTTGAATCGGAGTGCGATATACTTGAGGTTGAGGCGGAAAAAGTTGTCGTCGACTGGACTCAGGGATCCACTGCCGAGCATGCTCGTCGAGTGCGCTCAGCCAAGTTGGCCAGGCGCGCTTCCTCCAAGGCCCGGGCCTCGGGGGTTTCCCCAATGATAGGTGTGTGAAGCGCATCCATATTGCGGCGGCGAAGCTCTTCCCTCCGCTGCGAAGAAAGGGGCTCCTGGCGGTACTCCTCGTGAACGCGCGACGGATCGCCGCCGCCATCACCACCGTCGTCACGGGGGAAGCCAGGAGGACTGCGTGGTTCGTTGACCATCAAGACTTCTGCCGCGGGATCGCTGCTGTCGCACTCGGATGCGGTCTCGACGGAGCCAGTCGACAGGTCGAACATGCCGTAGAGAGTTTCGTCGGGCTCGATTGCCGCGACTTGTGGGGTGGCCGACTGACGGGCCACCGCGTGTCTCACCCACCGCTGGAGTCGCGACCGACCGAAACGCTTGCGGCGGTGAACAGTAGGGGGCGAGGACACCATAGGAGCCGACCGATACTGGGTTGACGGCTGCCATAGAAGGACGCACGCGCGGAAGTGCGTCGCCCCGCGGACGGGGAGCGCCCCGACGTCGAGTGGAGCTTCCTGAAGCCAAGCGGAGTCGTCGGCCATGAGAACGAGCGCGCCGAGACGGATCTCGCGGTCCTCAGCCAGTCCGCCGGCGGAAACCATGATGATGAGAATCGGAAAAAAATCGCAACTCCACCAAAAAGTCGCTAAGACACCGGCCCCACGGTGGGCGCCAACTGTCGTGGATCTAAGACTGACAGTAGAATGGGGGTAGGTATGAGGAGGCAAGATCCTAGCTATGGCGAAGTTGTACACACGAGTTTTACGAGTTCAGGCCCTTCACGGAGGAAGTAATAGCCCTACGTCTCGGTGCCCGAAGGCGGTCGACTGAATTATGTGTGTGTGTGTGTTACAGGGGGTGCAAACCCTTGTGCCAGTGGAGGGGGGTGGCTTATATAGAGTGCGCCCAGACCCCAGCCAACCCACGTTACAAGGGGTTTAAGGTACATAAAGAGATGGCATTATAGGTAACGCCAGTAATAAAGTGACATAAATGATTATTAAGTCTATGGAGTAAACGCCCGACCATTGCTGTGTAGAGTGACTTTAGATCTTCTATCTGTCGAGTGATAATTCTTGCGGTCGAGTGTCTTCGGGTCTTCCGAGCGGAATGCTTCTGGTCGTGTGGATGATGCTATCTCTTGAATGCTTCTGGTTTTAGGGTGATGTCCTAGGGGAGGGTGTTTAGGTCAGGTCTATGACCCTACCCTAGGTACATACCTACATCACTCGGTCCATGGCATGGGTCAGAGTAGAGGAAGGTTGATCCATGGTTTGGCCAAAAGGGGTGATGAGCGAGGGAGAAGTAGAAGGCCCCCTCTCATATCTTGGTGCGCGAGCAAGTCTGTCGAGGTGGAAGAAGCCTGTCATTTCATGACGGCGTTGGTGACCTTGGCGTGATGTTGTTCGCCGGTTTGTGGGCGGATCAAGCAACTGTCTGGTCTCTCGATCCCCCCTTCACTAATTTTGGTGAGAAGAGGGGAGGGATGAAAGGGTGGAGGGGTGGGAGATGAGGTCGCCGATTCTGTTGGTTGTGGGGGCGAGGGCGGAGAGACGGGAGTGAGCGACGCCGGTGAAGTCTATGGATCTAGAGAGGGAGGGGAACAAGAGAGTGAGTGGTGCGGAGAGGGAGTGGATAGAGTGCAGTTGTTCGGGAGAGGACAACAAGTCGTATAGAAGGGGTATAATGGGAATATCATAAAAATAAAGCTTTATTTATACCTGTACACTATATATATTTAGAATAACATAAAATATTTTCTCAATAAATTACTTAAAAATGTCCAAGAAATTATGGATGGCCGACTATCATTATATAAAGGGGGAATCCGTTCTTTGCTCGTGGAGAAATGTAACATAGTTTTTTATGGGCAATATACCACATATCCTAAATAGTAGATATTCGTGAGAATAACCATCAACATGTGATTTAGAGGTGAGCCTAAAATTATTAAAATTGGGATGCCACTCAATCTACTAGAAACTGCTCATTTCTTGGATTTGTTTATATTAGAATATCTTTGTAGGTCATAAAAACTAATGGATTTGATTGTGCTTCGGAGATGTCGACTGACAAAGACCCTGATGTAACGATGATGGAGGGGGCTAAGAATTCAACGAGTTTTACACAACCAAAAGAGGTGCATGTAAATAATTGTTCTTCTTTGTATGTATGTTGCACATGATATAATACTCAAAATGTATATTTCTATATATATTTAATTTTGTAGAATATGAGAGAGATGGAGATGGATTATGTCGGGGTTCAAAAAGAAACCCATTCAGAGGTTTTTTGGGGCGACGTCATTGGAAGGGGATAAAAATTCATCATGTTTTATACAACAAAAAGATGTGCAAGTGATAATATCCCACAACAACGACGCACTCAAAATAAAGCATACCAGCTGGAATTACGATAAATGTTTATGGCAACATTTATTTCCAACTGGTATTCCGGTGAGTAAGTTCAATGATGTTCATATAACTTAAGAAAAATATTTTAAAAGCCCGTAGCAACGCACGAGCATTCTAACAGTGGTAATAAGGGATCACCCTGATGAACCCCACGGGAGGTGGCGAAATAGGGCCTGGCTTCACCATTAATGTTGGTCGCAGTTCTACCACTAGAAACTAGATGCATAACCCTTGCAATCCATTGGGGGTCAAAGCCTTTCCGGACGGGGACCTCTTTCTCAAGATGATGGAGGGCTCAGTCTCTCGGCGATGCTCATATGAGGTAGGGCGTGTGTGCGTGTGTTCCCTGGGACGAGTGTATGCGAAAATCAAATTCGGCTATTGGGAGCATATGCTCCTGCCCATCAAAAATGTTATTAAAAAAAATATGATCATTGTCACACCAAAACGCCATGTGTAAACTTTTAGGAGGAAAGCTTAAGTACTGTAATCTGTGCAAAAAGAAACAAGTCGAACGGCAAATATTACCTCTAAATGTTACATTTTTTTATTTTTTCATCGACGAAGCATTGTCATCCGGTTTCACATGAAAATTGGCAAGCACACTTGTTCACTAACAAGAATATCTATGTGAACCAACCTGTGATTGGATGGTTAGAGCCCATCAGGGGTCAAGTCCTGATACTCGCATTATTCATGTATTTATTTCAGGATTTTCGGTGATGTGCTTTCAGTGAGAGGAGACGTTTCTGTCGACGGCGATGCGCCTACGATGACATGTCTATGAAAAAATTCAGAATTGTTAAATTTTATTGGGTTTTTATCAGTTATGCCACCGGTTGTGTCCCACTACTCAGTTTTGCCACTAGAAATTTCAACTGCTTAAAAATGCCATCGCTTCATTGGGCACATACTCAAAAATGCCACTAAACACCATTATTGTGATCTCAAATCTCTTTTGACATGTCATAATGACATAAATACCTATAAACCAACATGCCAGCTCTCCCTCTATCTCACTACAATAAAGTATGGGGCCCACTTGATCACAACAGCGTTTTTATTTTCCTATAAAATTATTCGTTTGGTTACTCCTGACAAGTGGGGCCACACATATCATTGTGAGATAGAGAACTGACATGTGGGTCTAGGCTTATTTTTGTCATAGAACATGATCAACGAGTTTGACGTAAAAATAACAATGTCTAATGGCATTTTTGAGCAAACATCTAACATAATGATGGCATTTCTGAGATATCTAATGGCATTTTTGAGCAAGCATCTCATGGATTGATGGCATTTTTGAGCAATTGTAACTTCTAATGGCAAAACTGAGTAATGGGACACAACTAGTGGCATAAATGATAAAAACCCAATTTTATTTACTATTTATTTTGAATCTACTGTTCATTAGGGAGCATATGCACCTAAGAGCCAAAACGGCCCTCCCCACGTGCATGTGCGTATGTTTGACTGTCCGCGTCTGTACTCTGTTAATTTTATTTTTATAAAAATCATAAATCCAAAGTATTAAGTCGCCCGGAGATCTTTTTTCATTTATTAATCGTCGTGAGATCTGATCCGATGGAGACAAAATGAACGGCGAGATCGATAAAATAAGCAGGAACCCAGGGGCCAGGGTGCAAAACCAAGGAGTCCAGCATCGTCACACCTGTATACTTCCAGAGTTTTTATTTTTCAAGATCAGATCGGGTCGGGTCGGGGCGAGGAGAGGAGAAAATAAAAGCAAACTGGAGAGACCCTCTGTTCCTCTCCCTACCAACCATCTTCCTTAGCGACGAGGCCACCCCGAGTTCCACAGGAAAGAAGCGCGACCGGAGGAGGAAGAAGAGGAGCAAGATGTCGTCGGTGTTCAGCGGCGATGAGACGGCGCCCTTCTTCGGCTTCCTCGGCGCCGCCGCCGCCCTCGTCTTCTCATGTACGATCGCCTCTCATCTCCTCCCCCTCCTCCTGCGATCGAGCGGCACCTTTTACGAAAAGCTGAGATCTCTCCCCGCTCCCGTCGGGCTCGCGGCCGCGCCTTCGCTCGATCTGCCGGTCCCCGCGGCCGCGCTGCGAGTTCCGTGCCCCGATTCGCTCGATTTGGGATCTCTCCACGCTGGATCCGGCTAGAGGGACGATTTGACCGGTTTCGTTTGCAGGCATGGGGGCGGCCTACGGGACGGCCAAGAGCGGGGTCGGGGTAGCGTCCATGGGAGTCATGCGGCCGGAGCTCGTCATGAAGTCCATCGTGCCCGTCGTCATGGCGGGAGTGCTCGGAATCTACGGCCTCATCATCGCCGTCATCATCAGCACCGGGATCAACCCCAAGGCCAAGCCCTACTTCCTCTTCGACGGCTACGCTCACCTCTCCTCAGGGCTCGCCTGTGGCCTCGCGGGGCTCGCCGCCGGCATGGCCATTGGCATTGTCGGTGATGCTGGAGTCAGGTAAAGATGCATCTGCTGCTTTTATTTGTTTGACTTTAACCTTTCATCTTTGACTTTTAAGCGGTATGTGGATGCTCGTAGCTAGTTAGTGCTGTCCATTACGGTTTGATTAATAATTAGCGCTGCATTAGTTTATGCCCAATGAGCATCATGGATCTGTTTTTCCAAAACAGACGTGGTTACTCCCTTTGTTAGTTTATTAATGTTGGTTGTAGCATATATTGCTGCAAAGCGAGAATTATTTCTGTCATTAGCTTTAGCTTGAGTAATTAAGAACTAAATCTCCTAGAATCCTACATCATATTGTGGATCCTTCTGTTTGTAATCCATGCAATCTATATGGTAATAAATAGAGTCAGCTATGCTTTTCAATGATCTTGCTTGTACTTGTGACTATGGAATTCTCTCTGGATTTTTTCGTGAATTAAATTCAGAAAACATCACGAAGTGACTTTATTTAACAGTTTCTTCATACTATTATGATAACTTTGCGCTTATGTAGTTCTGATGTGAGCAGCAAGTATTGAGGGCATTACCTTAAGTTATTGTTTGGTCTTTGTATCTGTAAGACGTGATGTTTAAATAATAGCTGTGTATTGGTTATAAGACATTTTGCCTGCAATATTTTTGAAACAATATTGCAGATTTACATTCGAAAGTACATGTTCTTGGATAAGCTTGTGATTTGATTCTGACATATTTGATTTGCAATAAATGTTTAATGTCGACTATATTATACTCCTTTTTGAACCAATATTGGAGTATTACTATTTGGAACAGTTAGTATGTTAGTCTATGATGTGGTTGATCAGTGTTTCCTTCACAGTTTTTCAGTTTCATATTGATACTGTTTTGTATGGGGGCTGCACTGCAAGCCTCCTACAGTTGAATCCAGTGTTGACCTCTTGTGGATTTTGATTGCAGGGCTAACGCGCAACAACCAAAACTGTTCGTGGGTATGATCCTTATCCTCATTTTCGCAGAAGCACTTGCCCTTTACGGTCTCATCGTGGGCATCATCCTGTCGTCCCGTGCCGGCCAGTCCCGTGCGGATTAGGCGCCTCGCTCTACCATTCTGCAATTGCCACACAGGCTACATTCTTGAGAAGCTGAAGCATTGAAAAGTTCTAATTTTGATGTATTAAGGAGATATTTGTAGATTATTAAGGAAGGTGACACTTCCAGTACCGTTTTCATTCTTTTTGGGTTGTGGTGGGCGTTTGCTGTGCGTGCAGAGGATTTTGGGGTAGGCTGGATTGCTGCTCCTGGGAATATGGGTTTTAATCCTACTGGTGGTGAATAAAAACACGCATTGTAGCTAAATAATAAATTTATGATTATATTATGTTCATCTCTTTTCTCCACTCTAATTCCTTGATTCAAATTCATACTCTTTTTCTGCATGGTTAGAAAATTAATGTGGTTTGTCTGCTTTGCTGCTAAACATTTGTTGAAGCCACAAACTTGCAATTCATATAGGCTGCGAACTTGGCTTATGTGTAGCATGTCTTATTTTTTGGCAAACAATTTACCCAACTTTCGTCTGTTCACTGTTCTAATACGCTACTCCCTCCGTTCACAATTATAAGATGTTACACTCTTGAGATTAATTGTCGGTGATTTAGTACAAAGTTGTAGAGGGAGTAATGAATCAGATGTATATAGACGCATTTTGTAGTCCATATTGAAATATGAGTAACATTTTATAACAGTGAACAGTGGGGGTACATTCTAAAAGCTGATGTTTCAAAGAATTTACGGAGATAACTAATACCCAGAACCTACACATCCTTGTGTAGCAGTAACTCATGTGTGAATCATGACAGCAAGATTCAGAGATGTTCCATGAGAAGTTTAACTGAGGAGAACATGATCTCTAGCTGAAATACAACGGTAAATCATGAAGTACACATACTAGAGTTCAATATACTGTCTGTCTCGATCCACTGTTTGAAACACAACACATATGAGAAGTTTCGTTCTTGCTAACAAAGGGACACTATCTGTCCACTGTCTGAAACACAACACAGATGAGGAATGTTGTTCTCCCTAACAAAGGGACACTATCTGTACAGCTTAGCAAGATCGTCCTGATAACCCTTCTTGATGACCTCCCTCTTGAGCTTGAGGGCAGCGGTGACGAGACCCGACTCGGGGGTCCATGGCTCCGGTATCAGCTTGATCCTGGCAGGGATCTCAAACTTCTCCAGCCGCGATTGCTTGCCAGCCTGAAGAAAAATTTAGAGCAACAACACGATACAATCAATCACGCATGCAACGGCTCGCAAACGACCGAGAATTCGATCAAAGTGTGAAGCACGGACCTTCACCAACGACTGTAGAACTTCTTTGACAGTCTCTTGCTTCTGGCACAGATCAACGAAATCGGAATATGCAATCCCTTGTTTTGAGGCCCAGTTTTCCAGCTCACCGTGTGCAGCTACAACAAGTGCAACACAGTAGTTTTGGGAGGGGTCAGCGTGGACCATGATGTTGTCAACATACGGACTCACACTCAAAGTGGCCTCCACCTGTGATCGTGTACTTCGTTAGGAAAAGAGCTACTAGCAGCTTGTTTGGCCTGGTCATAAGTCGAAAAGTGCTGAAATAGCCGCATGCTTGGCCAGAAAAAGTAACCATAGTACCTTTCCTAGCGATACATATTCACCATGTTGAAGCTTAACTATATCCTTCTTCCGGTCAATGATTTCGAGGCAGCCATCTGGGTGCAAACGCCCAATGTCACCGGAGTAGAACCACCTCATTCCTCTCTCATCATCCTGAACAAGATACATACTTTTACGATTTCTTTTTAATCACAGCATACACAGCTTTGTAATATTACTGTGGTTGGTAACATACCTTGTAGACCTCATTTGTTTTGGCCTCATTTTTGAAATAGCCTTTGGTAACATTTGGGCCTCCAATAACGATTTCTCCCCGAGGCATTGGTGAATCAGATGTCAAGTATCCACCTTCAACCCAATCTATCAACTATCATGTAGAGTTACAATTATGTTAGGAAATAATTGAATCTGAAGGAAAGGAAGATGTTAGGAAAGAATTGAATCTGAAGGAAAGGAAGAAGAATAAAACTCGACGGGCAAAGACAAAATCCACTAATTGTTAATGCATAGGTTCTTTTTGTGCAATATCATGTGTTTCTAGTTTTATGCTTAGGGGCACGAAAATATAACTGCAAGGCACTAGATAGATAAAATTGCCATGCATATTAACTGGACTAACTGCAAAGTTACCGATCTAGTAGTACTATCCACACACATGGAAGAATTACACCAGCCATTTGAAAACATAAGCTGATCCACAAATGAAATATTAACATGTCCTTTACAACTTGGGGAACACCTTCAATACATACCTCGTCAGACATCTTTCTAGGGCAAAGATACACCATTAACAGTAAATATATGCATGAACATATTAGCTTTGCTATGGAAAGTGGAACTAAAAACCATATCAACATTATGAAATGAGAAAGTATATCTTTCTTCTATACCTTAATGAACGAACAAGACAGTGGAGCACCAACACGACCAACAGATGTGTCATTATACTCAGAGAATGTCCCGCCAGCACACGTTTCAGTAAGACCATATCCTTGCCCTATTGGAGCCCTGTAATAGCAAAACTCGGCCGATCAATTTCTGGGCTTGTAAATGTATGAAATGTACATAATACGCCAGTTATATTTGAAATGTATGAAATCCAAACTCAGCAAGTAATAGTGGAGTATAAACATAATTGCTGTCAATAGAAAGAACTTAAGATAACTTCTTTTTGCAAAAAAACTGAGGATCTATATATCTCACCCAAGGCATATATTGATAAATCTCTGAGTTTCTCCAGACAGAGGCGCTCCGCCTGAAAGTATAAAGCGAATCCGGCCTCCCAAGATTGCACGCACTTTCTGGAAGACAAGCATGTCCCACAAAAGCTTCTCTAATCCCCATGCACCAAACCAACTTCCATTGACAGCAGCTAGCCGACGGCTGTAGGCGATATCAAATAGTTTCTTGGCTACACCACCCTTTGCATCAACCTAAGTTCATCTCAATATTAACAACAATTCAGTACAGAGGTTAAAAAACACAGAGAAAAGAAATAGATGATGGCATCGTAGAGGGCAATACATTTTTTCTCACGCCATCACGAACACGGTCAAGTATAGCAGGTACTGCAGTCATAAGTGTTGGCCTCAGTGCAGAGGCATCACCTTTGGTCCCCCTTTTAATTTTATTTGATGTATCAGTCAGGGTCAATGGTGATCCATATCCTATAGAAGCCCCAACAGCAGATATAATCGTCTAGACCACACATTTACAGAAATGTAATTAGTATAAGTATACTGATGCCGCGAAATAAATTGAAATACTGATATGACACACAATACCTACCTCAGCTGCCAACTCAAGAATGTGTGCAAGCGGAAGGTACGCCAAGTAGACATCCTTCTTACCAAGTGCAGGCACAATAGTCATAACAGCTGATGCTGTAGCCAAGACATTGCGATGGCTCATCATGACACCCTGTGGAAAATGTACAAATGAGAATAATGTTTCCTCAATCAGCGGGGCTGTAAAGCAGATGAACTCAGAAAGGACATGCATTAGTGGTTTACATATCAGGAGTGTTCCACCATGAGTACATGAGCATTAGCAGACAATTGAGCACCTCCGATAAAACTAGACCAAAAATTAAATATGGTGAACATGGATTTGAACAAACCTTGGGCATTCCAGTGCTCCCACTTGTATACATTATCACTGCTGTATCAGATGGGAGAGGTAAATTTGCTTCGATAGGTGTTTCCAACCCTAGCCTCTCTACCTCTTCAAATGACTCGACTCTCCAGTTAGTGCATTGTTTAGCCAAGGATACTTCACTTGAGACACCGTCCTCGCTTATGTAGACGACATGTTTCAAAGTATCAAGTTGCCCATTTATATCAATAAGCTTTTTTAGTTCTTTCCGTCCACAGATCACAGTAGTTGCCTCAGTCTAAAGAGTCAAAAAATAACAAGATTAGCAACCGTACCACACAGCAGAAACATAAGGTATGCTTTATTCTGATAAAATACATATGCCACACCATTTCCTTAAGTGATAATATAAAAAATTGATATTGTGGTCACTGTTGCTTGCATTTTTGGTGCCTACCAACAAAAGGCAATGCTGTAACTAAAAAAATCAGTTGTCTTGAGTTCATGGATGCACAGAGTATATAGTGAACCGACCTCATTTAGTGAGTGACAAAGTGCTCCCTCTCCCAAGGAGGCATAAATGGTGACCACTGTAATGTTTTGTCTGAAGCATGCCTTGGAAACAGAAAAAAAATGGTTAGAGAACTTGCAGATGATTTACAGAGCAGAATGTTAACAAAATGCAAGAAACATAACAAACACGCACTTTTCCAAAAATAAAATAAGAAAAAAGTAGTTAAGCTGAAACAATTCCATGTTCAGAAAAAGAAAACATCGTTAGTCTACTTCTTTTTGCCTCATTATGTTCATCTAGATCACTAACATTATTCAGTTTATATGCAAGGATGATGATGGACTATCTGGTCTTTAGTATCTTTGAAATGTTCCAACCCTAGCATTTACATGATATTGTCAAAAGAGTAAGAATAGGAACATATATCCTGCTTCATGGAACATTTACTTGTAACATGGCCATAGCAACCTGCATAGCCTGTGTTCATAAATGTGTTAAACTGAAGGGGTCCTATTTGAGATATCAGTCTTGGCTTGGGAAGCCTGATCCTGGCCAGGATCCCAACCCCTGCCAATCCCAGTTCATGCAAATTAGGACTGGGCCAAGATCTTGAATGGGATCGGACCTCCCAAACAAGGACTTGCTTTTACAGAACTTACGAGAATGTATAACTATTGTCGTGGCATGCATTTTCCTACCTTTATGCAGGCTATTACTATAATGTTTTAACACCTATGAAAATGCAGAACCAGCATCCTGCAGTATATATTTAGGCAAAGCTTGCATTTTAGAAATGTCAGTTGAAGATACATGAAGACCAATATGCACAAATATAATTTAGGTACTTGACGGCTTGATGCCCGGAAGACCGAAAGCACAGCACATGTGTTTGCTAATTTTAGTACATTGGTGGAGAAGTTACCTGCAACGCAATCTGCCACTCGGCCCGCGTATCAGCAAAGATAGCAACACGCTCATCCTTCTGGTGCCCAATTTGGATCAGACCGGATGAGAAGTTGCATACAGCCTTGAATGCTTCGATGTAAGTTTTCCACTCATACTCCCCCAGATGAAGCTTCTCGAATGATCTTCCATCAGCAGCCACCTCTGTTTCCCTTGAAATGAGCTTCCTGGTGCCGTGCAGGGGCATGTAGGCATACTGCTTGCAGGACTGTTCGAATAGCTCGGCGAGTGTGAAAATCCCTTCCCAGTGCGTTTCGACAGGCTGTTCGGACCTGTAGTTACGGATGGCATAGCCAGGCTCACCACCCACATCGACGGGCAGACCCCTTTTCTTCTCAGCCTTCCTCTTGGTGAGCATCAGAGACGCCACAAACGGGATGACAAAACCGATAAAATAAGGATTCATGTTCCTTGAATTACAGACTTATACAGTTTTGTAGCTCAGGGAGTGTCGACACTGAGTCTCAAAGGCCTTGAAAGGATAAACCTGAAACAATTCTTCCATGAGCTGAGCTCTTCTCCAAATATATCATGGTTTAGATACAGTAACATTTTCAGTGATATGATTCATTTTCTCTTGTACTACAGGTTAGTTTGAATTGTACACTTTACAAGGCTACAATTATACAGATGACTGTGCACAGAGAAATTAGAATGCTGATACATATGGCAGAGTCCCGACGACCAACTAGCGGAATCTTGAGTTCTGGAAACCAAAACCAACGGAACTGAAGAGGCGCGCGAGCAGGAACTAGAGAGACGGGAGGGAGAGCTGGGAGCGGTACCTGGGTGAGGCTCGGCCGGCCGGGGAGCAGGGGAGGGCTCTGGAGAGGTCGAGGAAGGGTGCAAATGTTGCAATGCGGGTGGCGGGGAGTAGTAGGAGGGAACAGGCGGAGAGGGGGAGATGGAAGTGACGGCGACGGCAACGGCAAGGGCGGCGGGGCGGAGGAAGCAAGGAGGCGGCGCCGTCGGAGGATGGTGGGTGGGTGGAGGGTGGAGCTGTTCTGGCGGTGCAGGACTGCGGGGGTTTAGGGATCTCCGCGGCGATCTATCTGGTGGCATCGCAGGCTTTGCTGCTGCTGGCGGCCATCCGCCTTGGTTTCTCCGTCCTTGTCTTTTTCCTCTGGCTTTCCGAGAAGCTCCTCGTACTGGAGTTTCTCCACGTGTATGCAGCTCTTCATGCGAAATTTCAATGTACTCCCTTAATTCTGATTTTTTTTAAATAAGATGTATATAGACTTATTTTACTATGTTTATTTACTCATTTTTATTTGTATGTAGTCTATATTAAAATATTGTCTCATAATTTGGAACAGAGGTGGTAATTTTCTCTGTATAATGTCACTTTTTCTCTCTCAATGCATCTAAGCACCTTTCTTAAACAATTTTTGCGCTACTATTTTCCCCGAGAAAATGAGTCTCGCCCTTCAATTTCGTTTCTGAAACGACAACACCCAATACTGAAGTTCATAAACTGCCTCGACTGCAGCACATACGCGGACAGTCATCGAAAACAAAACGAAACATTCAAGTCTTGAACTTGAGACCACTGGTCTCGGATACCATACTAAATTTATGCTTTGGTCAGTTGTTTCAAAAGTCTGAACCGATGAAAAATGGCAGACAAATATATTTCAACAGTCTTTACACACGGTCGCACCTTGGATATGCACATATCCGCACTACCTACTCAAGCCCTCCTAATTGACTTTTGTCATCATAAGTGTGTGACGATAATCAACAAACACTCATACTTATCATCCACCATTGCTAACTCGAAAACAACCCTTGCAGACACTACCCAACTTTGACCATATTTCTTAGTGGTGCCCTTGGCAAAACTGGGATTTGCGTATAGGGTTTCGTTGCATATAGTTTCCATTGAAATTTAGCTAAATGATGTATGCCAACATTCGAGGGAGAAATTTTGCTAGTCGTTTTGCCATATGGTTCTTACAATTCAGTAATAGCAAAATTGTAATGCCATTTCACACTTTATATACTACACCGCATATGTAGTGGCACATGCACCCAAGAGAAGGGTTGGGAAGCAAATGCTACGAATGTACCAATGGAAGGAAGCATAGAGAATTAATTGGAAAATACTGGTAATTTTGCAATTACAGTTCCACGGTTTAGAGGGTTTAGTGCAGGAGTGACTATGTTCATTGTCGAGTTCATGTCCCTCATCTTTAATCTGCTATCGCACAGACTGCACAAGACTCACATTGTCCATGATGTCCTTGGTGCAATACGTGGACTTATGGATGGGTGTTCATCAAACTACACTGTCCGCGGCAGTGAACGCCCACTCCTGGCATTGGAGCTCTTTCGGTATCTACAATGCCAAGTCTTGTAACCTGGCCATGTTTAGGGGCTCTATCATTGCCCCACACTGGAAGCTCTCTTGGTGATCTTAGGCTCCTCTTCATGTCAAGGTGTTTGTTTTGCTTGCTATTCACGAAAAGTGTTGAACCGCGGACCGGTTTGCTCGCCGGTTGATTTCGCACCCACCATGTAGTGCCCTCTGTGACCAGAAATCCTAGATCAGGCTTCATCTCCTTGTCGATTGTTCCTTCACCCATCAAGTCTAACATGACGTTTTCACTAGGAATCGTGCCGCTGCAACCATCCCGTTCCCCCGTTGACGAGTTCCTCGACTGGTGGGCCTCCACCTTGTCTACGGCTCCGGCGAGCATGTGGAAAGGGATCTCTACCCTTGTCATCCTCACCTCTAGGTTTCTTTGGAAGCACCAAGATGGGTGCGTCTTCAACGGAGAGCACCCTTCTGTCACTCGCCTGGCGCAGATCATCCAAGATGAAGCTCGTTGCCGGGCCAACGCTAAAGGATTAACACATCTTGTGTTGGAGACATGGTTTTTGGGTTTGGGGGCGGCCATACCCCATTATTTGTGCTCTAGAGCTCCAGCTCTTGCCATTTCATGGTGTACGTGCTTGCGGGATGCTATCATAGTCCATTCTCTTTGTTTGAACTCGACTTTATCTATCAATGATAAGATACACAAATATTTTGCGTATTCGAATGTGAAAAGAATCTTCTTTGGACTATCTTGATTGATTGGATCAAATTTAACTCGTGATATTTGAATATAAACAAAAAGATATAAGAGAAGGAGATGAAATTTACTTGTTTAGTTGCACCATCGACGGTACGTAGCGGGCCCATGAAAATGGCCCCCATTACAACTTATGTCTTTGGATTTGACCATTGATTTTTTTTCTCTACCTATTCTCATGTTTTGCTTCATTTTCTTTTGACTTTTTACAAGACCAGGGCAAAGGGTGATTCTATTGTCACCTTCAAAAAGTGCATCACTAACAAGTATCCCAGTTTGGTGTGTTGCATAAAATAGTGTTATTGTTGAGAATGAATGTTATTATAGTGGGAAAATAACAGAATAAAATATTTTTCAAATAAATTCTCCCTCTGTCCATCATATAATGTTCATTGGTTCTCGTCTCGCGCAAGTCAGACTTCACAACTTTGACCAAGTTTATAGAGAAAATTAACTATATCAACAATACCAAATATATACCATATGGAATCATAAATCAATGGTATTGATTTGGTATTCTAGATGTTGACAAGTTTTTCTATAAAGTTGGTCAAAATTTACAAAAAAAATTGACTTAAAAATACTCTATATAATACACACAATATTTTGAGAGAGAGGGTGATGACCCACAAGTATAGGAGATCTATCATAGTCCTTTCGATAAGTAAGAGTGTCGAACCCAACGAGGAGCAGAAGGAAATGATAAGTGGTTTTCAGCAAGGTATTCTCTGCAAGCATTGAAATTATCAGTAACAAATAGTTTTGTGATAAGGTAATTGGTAACGAGTAGCAAGTAATAAAAGTAAATAAGGTGCAACAAGGTGGCCCAATCCTTTTTATAGCAAAGGACAAGCCTGGACAAACTCTCATATGAAGGAAAGCGCTCCCGAGGACACATGGGAATTATCGGCAAGCTAGTTTTCATCACGATCATATGATTCGCGTTCGGTACTTTGATAATCTAATATGTGGGTGGACCGGTGCTTGGGTACTGCCCTTACTTGGACAAGCATCCCACTTATGATTAACCCCTATTGCAAGCATTCGCAACTACAACAGAAGTATTAAGGTAAACCTAACCATAGCATAAAACATATGGATCCAAATCAGCCCTTACGAAGCAACGCATAAACTAGGGTTTAAGCTTATGTCACTCTAGCAACCCATCATCTACTTATTACTTCCCAATGCCTCCCTCTAGGCCCAAACAATGGTGAAGTGTCATGTAGTCGACGTTCACATGACACCACTAGAGGGATGACAACATACATCTCATCAAAATATCGAACGAATACCAAATTCACATGACTACTAGTAGCAAGACTTCTCCCATGTCCTCAGGAACAAACGTAACTACTCACAAAGCATATTCATGTTCATAATCGGAGGGGTATTAATATGCATAATGGATCTGAACATATGATCTTCCACCAAGTAAACCAACTAGCATCAACTACAAGGAGTAATCAACACTACTAGCAACCCACAGGTACCAAATCTGAGGTTTGGATACAAAGATTGGATACAAGAGATGAACTAAGGTTTGAGATGAGATGGTGCTGGTGAAGATGTTGATGGAGATTGACCCCCTCTCGATGAGAGGATTATTGGTGATGACGATGGTGATGATTCCCCCTCCCGGAGGGAAGTTTCCCTGGCAGAACAGCTCCGACAAAGCCCTAGATTGGTTCCGCCAAGGTTCCGCCTCGTGGCGGCGGAGTCTTGTCCCGAAAGCTTGCTTATGTTTTTTTTCCTCGATGAAAGACTCCATATAGCAGAAGATGGGCATCGGAGGGCCACCAGGGGGCCCATGAGGCAGGGGGCACGCCCAGGGGGGTAGGGCGCACCCCCACCCTCGTGGCCAGGGTGTGGCCCCCCCTCTGGAACTTCTTGCGCTCAGTATTTTTTATATATTCTGGAAATAGCTTCCGTGAAGTTTCAGGACTTGTGGAGCTATGCAGAATAGGTCTCTAATATTTGCTCCTTTTCCAACCCAGAATCCCAGCTGCCGGCATTCTCCCTCTTCATGTAAACCTTGTAAATAAGAGAGAATAGGCATAAGTATTGTGACATAATGTGTAACAACAACCCATAATGCAATAAATATTGATATAAAAGCATGATGCAAAATGGACGTATCAACTCCCCCAAGCTTAGACCTCACTTGTCCTCAAGCAAAAGCTGAAATCGAAAAATATGTCCACATGTTTAGAGATAGAGGTGTCGATAAAAATAAAATACGGTCATGAGGACATCATGATCATTCTTAGAACAACAACATATGTATATATTGTCATATGATCTCTTATGCTAAAGTAACAGTTCAATCACAATTTCAAGTATGAATCATAAACTTCATTGAGAACCCACAAACTCTAATCTCAGTCATTGAGGCAATTGCAATTTATCATAGCATAGGAAAGAGTCAATATAAGAGCTTTTCAGCAAGTCCACATACTCAACCATCTTTTAGTCTTTCACAATTGCTAACACTCACGCAATATTTATGGGTATGAAGTTTTAATCGGACACAGAGAAAGATAGGGGCTTATAGTTTTGCCTCCCAATGTTTTACCTCAAGGGTAATGTCAACAATAATAGTTCATGAAGACTCACATCCAATTAGCTATATATATCAGGATCTTTCCAACACATTGTGCTTGCCAAAGGATAAAATGTAAAAGGGAATGGTGAAGATCACCATGACTCTTATGTAAGGTAGAAGATAAAAGTAGAAGATAGGCCCTTCGCAGAGGGAAGCAGAGGTTGTCATGCGCTTTTATGGTTGGATGCACGAAATCTTAATGCAAAAGAACATCACTTTATATTGCCACTTGTGATATGGACCTTTATTATGCAGTCTGTCGCTTTTATTTCTTCCATATCACAAGATCGTATAAAGCTTATTTTCTCCGCACTAATAAGTCATGCATATTTAGAGAGCAATTTTTATTGCTTGCACCGATGACAACTTACTTGAAGGATCTTACTCAATCTATAGGTAGATATGGTGGACTCTCATGGCAAAACTGGGTTTAGGGATATTTGGAAGCACAAGTAGTATCTCTACTTGGTGCGAAGAAATTGGCTAGCATAAGAGGGAAAGGCAAGTTCAACATGTTGGATGATCCATGACAATATAATTTATCTCAGATGTAGGAAAACATAACCCGTTACGTTGTCTTCCTTGTCCAACGTCAACTCTTAGCATGTCATACTTTAATGAGTGCTCACAATCATAAAAGATGTCCAAGATAGTATATTTATATGTGAACCTCTCTTTCTTTATTACTTCCTATTAATTGCAACGATGACCAAAACTATGTTTGTCAACTCCCAACAACTTTTATTCATCATACCCTTTTATATGTGAGCTCATTACTCTCCATAAGATCCATATGATCTCTTTGTTTCTTTTTATTTCTTCTCTTTTATTTTATTTAACTCCCTCAAGATCATAGCAAAATAATCAAGCCCTTGACTCAACACTAATCTTTATTATATAGCTCACGGACTCGATTACATGAAGGGATCATAAAGCAAAACTCACAACTAGATCATACTAAAACTTTATTCTACTAGATCAAGATATTACTAAAAGGATCGAACTAAGAAAAACGGTAAAGATAAAAGTGATGGTGGTACGATACCGGGGCACTCCCCCAAGCTTGGCGGTTGCCAAGGGGGGTACCCATACCAGATACTCAGTTCTTCTTTGTTGGTGAAGAAGGTGGAGTTGTTGATGATGGATAGTCGCACATCGAGCGTAGGAGGTCCTCCAACTTGTGGATAATGCCCTTGAGTGCGATGATATGCTCCTTCAACAAAATATTTTCACGTGTGAGATACTTGTTTTGTATACGGGCTAACTAAATCATCTTGAAAGCCTCGATCTCAGTTGGGGTAAAAAGATTGTGATCAAGTTGAAGGATGTCTTCTGCTGCCGGAACTTGGTCCTCCGTGGTCTTCTTGATCCCTTCATCCTTGTTGATCTCCATAGGTTCTTCCCTCTTCAGCTCCATCTTCATTAGCCAAGCATCGTCGTCACCATTGTTGGAGGAGGGGGATGACATGATGCCTGGCCTTGACAACCCTGATAGAAAACAACTTGAAACAAGAACAGAGGATATTTGTGTGGTACGGTGGTCAGAACCTTCAGGAGATTATATAATGAAGTTTTACCGACCAAAAGAAGTATCGTGCAAGAAAACGGAGTCCGGAAAGCGCACGAGGTGCCCCGAGGCAGAGGGGCGCGCCCAGGGGGTAGGGCGCACCTCCCACCCTCGTGGGAGCCTTGTGCCTTTCCGGCCTGCTTCTTATTTTCCTATTTTTATGTCTAAATAATCCAAAACAAAGAAATATTGCCATTAGAACTGTTTTGGAGTCGGTTTACTTACCGTACCACGTACCTATTCCTTTTTGGAGTCTGAAACGTTCCGGAAAGTGTCCCTTATGTATTCCTCCAGGGTTACGGTTTCAATAACATTAGTTTCAACATTTATGGGATTACCTGAGATATAATGTTTGATTCTTTGATCGTTCACCACCTTCAGATTTGTGCCTTTGAAGTTGTTGATTTTTATGGCACCGGAACGATAGACCTCCTCGATAACGTAAGGACCTTCCCATTTAGAAAGAAGTTTTCCTACAAAAAATCTTAAACGAGAGTTGTATAACAATACATAATCACCTACATTAAACTCATGCTTTTGTATCCTTTTGTCATGCCATCTTTTAACCTTTTCTTTAAACAGATTAGCATTTTCATAAGCCTGGGTTCTCCATTCATCAAGTGAGCTAATGTCAAATAACCTCTTCTCACCGGCAAGTTTGAAATCATAATTGAGCTCTTTAATGGCCCAATATGCCTTATGTTCTAGCTCAAGAGGTAAGTGACATGCTTTACCATAAACCATTTTATACGGAGACATACCCATAGGATTTTTATATGCAGTTCTATAGGCCCATAATGCATCATCAAGTTTCTTGGACCAATTCTGTCTAGATCTATTGTCAGTCTTTTGCAAAATTAATTTGAGCTCTCTGTTACTCAATTCTACTTGACCACTAGACTATGGGTGATAAGGAGATGCAATTCTATGATTAACTCATACTTAGCAAGCATTTTACGAAAGGCACCATGAATAAAGTGCAAACCACCATCAGTCATTAAATATATAGGGACTCCAAACCTCGGGAAAATAACTTCTTTCAGCATCTTAATAGAGGTGTTATGATCAGCACTACTATTTGGAATAGCTTCTACCCGCTTAGTAACGTAATCAACATCACCTAAAATATGTGTATACCCATTAGAGGAAGGAAATGGTCCCATATAATCAAAGCCCCAAACATCAAATGGTTCAATAACAAGTGAATAGTTCATAGGCATTTCTTGACGTCTACTAATATTACCAATTCTTTGACATTCATCACAAGACAAGACAAACTTACGGGCATCCTTGAAGAGAGTAGGCCAATAAAAACCAGATTGCAATACCTTATGTGCAGTTCTATCTCTAGCATGGTGTCCTCCATAAGCCTCGGAGTGACACTTGCGTAGGATCTGTTCCTGTTCATGCTCCGGTACACAACGTCTAATAATACCATCTACTCCTTATTTATAAAGATATGGGTCATCCCAAAAGTAATGTCTCAAATCATAGAAGAACTTTTTCTTTTGCTGGTATGTGAAACCAAGTGGTATAAATTTAGCAACAATATAATTAGCATAATCAGTATACCATGGAGCAGTTCGAGAAGCATTTATGACATTTAATTGTTCATCAGGAAAGCTATCATCAATAGATAGTGGGTCATCAAGAACATTTTCTAACAGAGACAAGTTGTCTTCAACGGGGTTCTCAGCTCCCTTTCTATCAATAATATGCAAATCAAATTCTTGTAGCAGGAGAACCCATCTAATAAGTCTAGGTTTAGCATCTTTCTTTTCCATAAGGTATTTAATAGCAGCATGATCAGTGTGAATATTTTCTTTGGAATCAACAATATAAGGTCTGAACTTATCATAAGCAAAAACAACTTCTAAAAATTCATTTTCAGTAGTAGCATAATTTCTCTGGGCATTGTCTAGAGTTTTACTAGCATATTGAATAACATTTAATTTCTTATCAACACTTTGCCCTAGAACAGCACCTACAACATAATCACTAGCATCACACATAATCTCAAAGGGTAAATTCCAATCAGGTGGCTGAACAACAGGTGCAAAAATCAATGCTTTCTTAAGTATTTCAAATGCTTCTACACAATCATCATCAAAGACAAAAGGAATATATTTTTGTATAGATTAGTCAGAGGCCGATAATTTTTTGAGAAGTCCTTAATGAACCTCATATAAAAACCGGCGTGACCGAGGAAGCATCTTATACCTTTAATATCCTTGGGACATGACATCTTTTCAATAGCATCAACTTTAGCTTTATCAACTTCAATACCTCTTTCAGAAATTTTATGCCCCAAGACAATACCTTCATTAACCATAAAGTGGCATTTCTCCCAATTCAGAACAAGATTAGTTTCTTCACATCTCTGCAAAACTCGATCAAGGTTGCTCAAGCAATCATCAAAAGAGGATCCATAAACGGAGAAATCATCCATGAAAACCTCACATATCTTTTCACAAAAGTCAAAAAATATAGCCATCATGCATCTTTGAAAGGTAGCAGGTGCATTACATAAACCAAAATACATACGTCTATAAGCAAAAGTACCGAAAGGGAAAGTAAAAGTGGTCTTTGATTGATCATCAGCTAACACTGGTATTTGAGAGAAGCCATAGTAACCATCTAGAAAGCAAAAATGTGTATGTTTGGATAATCTTTTTAGCATTTGATCAATAAAAGGCAAAGGGTAATGATCTTTTTTAGTAGCCTTATTTAATTTTCGAAAATCAATTACCATCCTATAACCTGTAATAATTCTTTGCGGGATCAATTCATCTTTATCATTAGGAACATCAGTAATACCTCCCTTCTTAGGGACACAATGGACAGGACTTACCCACTTACTATCAGCAACGGGATAAATTATACCTGCCTCAAGGAGCTTTAATATTTCCTTTCTTACCACTTCTTTCATCTTAGGATTCAGCCGTCGTTGATGATCAATAACTGGTTTGGCGTCTTCCTCCAAATTTATTTTGTGTTGACATAGAGTGGGACTAATGCCCTTAAGATCATCAAGAGTATATCCAATAGCAGCACGGTGCTTCTTCAGAGTTTTCAATAATTTCTCTTCCTCCTTCTCTGAAAGGTTAGCACTAATAATAATAGGATATATTTTCTTTTCATCAAGATAAGCATATTTAAGAGTATCAGGTAATGGTTTAAGCTCAAACACGGGATCACCCTTGGGTGGAGGAGGATCCCCTAGGATTTCAACGGGCAAGTTGTGTTTCAAAATAGGTCCCTATTTAAAGAATACTTCATCTATTTTCCTTCTTTCATTCATGAACATATCATTTTCATGGTCTAGTAAATATTGTTCTAATGGGTCAATAGGGGGCACGGCAATAGAAGAAAGACCAATAATTTCATATTTACTAGGGAATTCTTTATCATGGGGTTGTCTATGAAATTTAACAAAATTAAACTCATCAGACATATCCCCTAAACCAACAGAAACAATATCCTTATTGCAGTCTATCTTAGCATTAACAGTGTTCAAGAAGGGTCTACCAAATATAATGGGACAAAAGCTATCTTGAGGGGAACCAAGAACAAGAAAATCAGTAGGATATTTAACCTTCCCACACAAGACTTCAACATCTCTAACAATCCCAGTTGGTGAAATAATATCTCTATTAGCAAGCTTAATGGTAACATCCATACCTTCTATCTCAGCTGGTGCAATATCATGCATAATTTCTTTGTATAAGGAAATAGGTATTGCACTAGCACTAGCACCCATATCACACAAGCCATGATAACAATGATCTCCTATTTTAACAGATATAACATGCATGCCTACGACAGGTCTATGTTTATCTTTAGCACCAGGTTTAGCAATTCTAGCAGTCTCATCACGGAAGTAAATAACCTGCCCATCAATATTATCGGCCAAGAGATCTCTAACCATAGCAACATTAGGTTCAACTTTAACTTGCTCAGGGGGTTTAGGTGTCTTAATATTACTTTTGTTGACCACAGTTAAAGCTTTAGCATGATTCTTTATTCTAACAGGGAAAGGTGGTTTCTCAACATAAGCAGTAGGAACAATAGGATCATTATAAGTGATAGTCTTTTCTTCAACTTTAATAGGTGCAACTACTTTTACTTCAATGGGAGGATTGTATTTAAACCACTTCTCTTTAGGGAGATCAACATGAGTGGCAAAGGATTCACAGAAATAAGCTACTATCTCAGAGTCAAGTCCATATTTAGTGCTAAATTTACGGAAAACATCGGTATCCATAAAAGATTTAACACAATCAAACTTAGATGTTATACCTGACTCTTTACCTTCGTCGAGATCCCAATCTTCAAAGTTGCGTTCAATTCTCTCCAATAAATTCCATTTGTATTCAATAGTCTTCATCATAAAGGAACCAGTGCAAGAAGTATCGAGCATGGAGCGATTGTTGTCAGAAAGCCAAGCATAAAAATTTTGAATAATCATTTCTTTTGAGAGCTCATGATTGGGGCATGAATATAACATTGACTTAAGCCTCCCCCAAGCTTGAGCGACGCTTTATCCTTCGCGAGGCGAAAAATTATATATATAATTACGATCACGATGAACAAGATGCATAGGATAAAACTTCTGATGGAATTCCAATTTCAACCGTTTATAGTCCCATGATCCCATATCATCACATAGCCTATACCATGTCAATGCATCTCCCTTCAAAGATAAAGGGAAGACCTTCTTCTTGATAACATCATCAAGCATACCCGCAAGCTTAAATAATCCACAAACTTCATCCACATAGATTAAGTGTAAGTCGGGATGCAGTGTTCCATCTCCTGCAAAAGGATTAGCTAGCAGTTTCTCTATCATACCCGAAGGAATTTCGAAGTAAACATTTTCATTTTCACTACGTCCAGTAGGTTGAGTAGGTTGAGAAGCAACTATTTGCTCTACCGGTCGGGGTGAAGATACCCTGAACAAGCCCCTTAAAGGATTACTTTCCATAGTAACAAGTGACAGTGAATTTCAGCACACTATATAAATTTTTCCTTACCAAATTACACCTACCAAAGGCGCTTCACTCCCCGGCAACGGAGCTAGAAAAGAGTCTTGATGACCCACAAGTATAGGGGATCTATTGTAGTCCTTTCGATAAGTAAGAGTGTCAAACCCAACGAGGAGCAGAAGGAAATGATAAGCGGTTTTCAGTAAGGTATTCTCTGCAAGCACTGAAATTATCGGTAACAAATAGTTTTGTGATAAGGTAATTGGTAACGAGTAGCAAGTAATAAAAGTAAATAAGGTGCAGCAAGGTGGCCCAATCCTTTTTATAGCAAAGGACAAGCCTGGACAAACTCTTATATGAAGGAAAGCGCTCCTGAGGACACATGGGAATTATCGGCAAGCTAGTTTTCATCACGATCATATGATTCGCGTTCGGTACTTTGATAATCTAATATGTTGGTGGACCAGTGCTTGGGTACTGCCCTTACTTGGACAAGCATCCTACTTATGATTAACCCCTATTGCAAGCATCCACAACTACAACAGAAGTATTAAGGTAAACCTAACCATAGCATAAAACATATGGATCCAAATCAGCCCCTTACGAAGCAACGCATAAACTAGGGTTTAAGCTTATGTCACTCTAGCAACCCATCATCTACTTGTTACTTCCCAATGCCTCCCTCTAGGCCCAAACAATGGTGAAGTGTCATGTAGTCGACGTTCACATGACACCACTAGAGGGAGGACAACATACATCTCATCAAAATATCGAACATATACCAAATTCACATGACTACTAGTAGCAAGACTTCTCCCATGTCCTCAGGAACAAACATAACTACTCACAAAGCATATTCATGTTCATAATCAGAGGGGTATTAATATGCATAATGGATCTGAACATATGATCTTCCACCAAGTAAACCAACTAGCATCAACTACAAGGAGTAATTGATAACCCACAAGTATAGGGGATCGCAACAGTTTTCGAGGGTAGAGTATTCAAGCCAATTTTTTTATTCGACACAAGGGGGGCCAAAGAATATTCTCAAGTATTAGAAGCTGAGTTGTCAATTCAACCACACCTGTAAACTTAATATCTGCAGCAAAGTGTTTAGTAGCAAAGTAATATGATAGTGGTGATAACGTTAGCAAAAGGTAACAGTAGTAAAAGCAATGTTTTTGGTATTTTGTAGTGATGATAGCAATAGCAACGGAAAAGTAAATAAGCGAAGAACAATATATGGAAAGCTCGTAGGCAATGGATCGGTGATAGAGAATTATGCTGGATGTGGTTCATCATGTAACAGTCATAACCTAGGGTGAGACAGAACTAGCTCCAGTTCATTGATATAATGTAGGCATGTATTCCGAACATAGTCATACGTGCTTATGGAAAAGAACTTGCATGACATCTTTTGTCCTACCCTCCCGTGGCAGCGGAGTCCTTACGGAAACTAAGAGATATTAAGGCCTCCTTTTAATAGAGAACCGGAACAAAGCATTAACACATAGTGAATACATGAACTCCTCAAACTACGGTCATCATAGGTAAGTATCCCGATTATTGTCACTTCGGGGTTAATGGATCATAACACATAATAGGTGACTATAGACTTTGAAGATAGGATCAAGAACACTCATATATTGATGAAAACATAATAGGTTCAGATCTGAAATCATGACACTCGGGCCCTAGTGACAAGCATTAAGCATAGCAAAGTCATAGCAACATCAATCTGAGGACATAGTGGACACTAGGGATCAAACCCTAACAAAACTAACTCGATTACATGATAGATCCCATCCAACCCATCACCGTCCAGCAAGCCTACGATGGAATTACTCACGCACGGCGGTGAGCATCATGAAATTGGTGATGGAGGATGGTTGGTGATGACGATGGTAATGGATTCCCCTCTCTGGAGCCCTGAACGGACTCCAGATGAGCCCTCTCGAGAGGTTTTAGGGCTTGGCGGCGGCTCCATTTCGTAAAACGCGATGATTTCTTCTCTCTAATTTTTCTCTCCCCGAAACTCAATATATGGAGGTGGAGTTGGATTCGGAGAGGCAACAGGGGCCCACGAGGTAGGGG
Organism: Triticum monococcum; assembly: GCA_034509565.1. Taxonomy (NCBI): domain Eukaryota; kingdom Viridiplantae; phylum Streptophyta; class Magnoliopsida; order Poales; family Poaceae; genus Triticum; species Triticum monococcum. The sequence continues at coordinate 107,205,806 of CM067844.1, forward strand.
GCGCGCCCTAGGGGGGCAGGCGCGCCCCCACCCTCGTGGCAAGACGGTGGGCCCCCTGGCCTTTATCTTTGGCATGTATTCTTCTTATTTTCTAAAAAGTGTCTCCGTGAAGTTTCAGGTCATTCCGAGAACGTTTACTCTTGCACATAAATAACACCATGGTAATTCTGCTGAAAACAACGCCAGTCCGGGTTAGTTCCATTCAAATCATGCAAGTTAGAGTCCAAAACAAGGGCCAATGTGTTTGGAAAAGTAGTGTGACGCCCTTGATTCAATCGTACACTAATCATACACGCAAATGTGTATGATCAAGATCAAGGACTCACGAGAAGATATCACAACACAACTCTAGACACAAATTAAAATAATACAAGCTTTATATTACAAGCCAGGGGCCTCGAGGGCTCGAATACACCAGAGTCAGCGAAAGCAACAATATCTGAGTATAGACATGAGTTAGACAACTTTGCCTTAAGAAGGCTAGCACAAAAGCAACAACGATCGAAAAGGCAAGGCCTCCTGCCTGGGAGCCTCCTAACTACTCCAAGTCGTCAGTTGTCTTCACGTAGTAGTAGACATCCTCCGGGTAGTAGTAGTCATCAGAGGCGTCGTCTGGCTCCTGGGATCCGTCATCTGGTCGCAACAAACGGGTATGGGGGAAAAGGAAGTAGCAAAGCAACCGTGAGTACTCATCCAAAGTACTCGCAAGACTTACATCAGATCTAAACTAAGTATGCATCTGTATCAAAGGAATGGGTTGTATATGTGGACTAGACTGCAGAATGCCAGAAGGGAAGGGGAAAGCCTAGCCTATCAAAGACTAGCATCTTCTGGAAACCACCATCTTGTAGCAACAGGAGGGAGTAGAGTAGCATAAAGTAAAGTAGTAGTAGTGTTATCAACCTCGGCCAGAGATCCTTTCTCGAATCCCTGAAAGAAAGCAATCCCAGAGCCATACTATCCAGTTATCATCACAATCCAATTCTTATCACCATCCATTCATTTCTCATCACAAGTATCCAGTTCTAGTTGTATCGATCGGGATACAACCCCAAGTGTCCGTTACCGTAGGACAGGCTATCGATAGATGTTTTCTTCCCTGCAGGGGTGCACCAACTTACCCACCATGCTCGATTAACTCCGGCCGGACACACTTTCTTGGGTCATGCCCGGCCTCGGCCAAACAATACGCCGCAACCCGACCTAGGCTTAATAGAGAGGTCAGCACGCCGGACTAAACCTATGCCCCCAGGGGTCATGGGCCATCTCCCTGAGAACTCCTGCCTGTTGCGTGGGCGGCCGGTGAGCAAACCTAGCTACCTCCTTCAACAAGGCAGGTGCTTACGCAGTCCAACCCGGCGCCGCCGCTCACTCGCTGACGTCTATTAAGCTTCGGCTGATGTATACGATGCAGATCGCCCATACTATGCCCACGTGATGGTTAGTGCTATCAGGCCAGAGGCCCCTCGGATCAAATATCCAACTCATAGTGGATTAGGAACGCGCGGTAACAAGCAGAGACTCACGATCGATGTGACCCCGTCGCCCCGTCTCGAGTACTTGCGGCAAGGGCTAAGAATGCCTGGCCACGCCTCGTAAGTATCTCACGGGCACCTTCCAGGTCAACTCGTCTCCACATCACTCGCAATTAAGCTCGCGTGGGTACCCCTTAGGGTCGACCCGTCTTTCCAAGTATCAGGGGTAAAGTCCAAGTATCCGTGTGTCCAAACATCAAGGGGAAAACCCGAGGAATCACCCTCGGTGAATTCCACTCGATGTAATCATCAAGGTGAACATAAGAGGATCCACCCTTGAGGTTCACACTTGAGGGGTTGCATGACAGAGCCGTATCAGAAGTGGTTAAGGAGGAAATCACCCTCGATGACCACGACCGAATAACTACACTACAGGTTAACAACAGAAGTACTCAAGAGGTCTCACCCTCGGCACTCGATAGTAACCTAGTAGTGTCGAGCAACTAAGAGGAAAGTGATGTGCGGTGTCGGGGCCTGGTCTTCGATCCCGTTGATCGGGTCTTCAATGATGAAGCAAGGGCAACATGGACAAGGTGGGGGGGGGGGTCACTGATGTATCACTAACCAACCTATACTAAGTAGTTTAGGATAAGCAGATAAGGTATGAAAGCAGGTAACAACAACAGGCTATGCATCAGAGTAGGATCATACGGAAAGCAGTAGCAGTTCTAATGCAAGCATGAGAGGGAAAGAAATGGGCGATATCGGAATGCTCAAGGGGGGTTTGCTTGCCTGGTTGTTCAGACAAGAAGGAGGGGTCGTCGGTGACGTAGACGATCACAGCGGCATCATCGGTCTCGGGGTCTACCGGAGAGAAGAGGGGGAAGAAACAGTAAATACAGAGCAAACAATGCATCACAAGGCATAACATGGCAATAAGATGTGCCGGGTGTGACCTAATGCGGTAGGAGGTGATACAGGCTAAAGGGGGAAACATCCGGGAAAGTTTTCCCGGTTCCGAACGTCTATCGGACAGATGAACCGGAGGGGAAAGGTTGCATGTTTGCTATGCTAGGGATGTGTGACAGACGAACGGAGGGCGTATTCGGATTCGCCTCGTCATTCTGAGCAACTTTCATGTACAAAGTTTTTCGATCCGAGCTACATATTACGTTATATTAATTTTAGAAGATTTAAATCATTTTTAGGATTTATTTAAATATTTTAATCCAACATTATCCAGAACAGTGTTTTCTGACGTCAGCATGACGTCAGCAAGTCAAACCCAGCTGCTCAGAGTCAAACCTGGACTATGGGTCCAGTGGGACACACATGTCATTTACAGCGGTTTAATTAGCTGAGTTAGTTTAATCTAATTAATCTAATTAGTGGATGGGGCCTACTGGTCAGTGGGTAATTAGTGTTCTAATTAATTAAATTAAATTAATTAACAGATTTAGTTGTTTAAGAAATACATTTTAATAGGCAGGACCCACATGTCATAGACAAGGGCCAGCCCAGTCATCATAGTTGACTTAGTCAACTGGTCTACATGGGGGTCCCGGGCCCACTGGTCAGTGACCCAGCGGGGTGGGTCCCAGGTCAGCCACGTCGGTGGCTGGCGCCGCAACTACGCCGACGACCAAAGTCACGGCGTAGGGGGCTCGGGGCTCGCCGGAATTCCGTATCCGCGGGTCAAAACGAGTGCCGCGAACCACGTTCGAACGGGCATGGCCTCGCGCATCCAACAGTGGGCTCGCATCGGCTGGGGGGGGGGTCAGCAAGGTCGCCGACGACGAGGAGGGGCGGAGGCCGTGGGCAGAGCCAGTCGGGGCGCGGCTGCGGTGCGCGTTGAGCGGATCAGGAGACACGTTCGACCAAGCGAGGCAGCGCGCATCCAGCATGGTGAGCCGCGCGAGCGAGGGTGGCCGGAGCGGGGCTCTACAGCGACGAGCGACGGCAGCCCGAGCTCGGCCATGGCGGGCGGAAACCAACTAGCGTGCGTGCGCGGGGGTTGGCGAGCAGGAGAGGGAGGGGACGGCGGAGAGCTCACTCTGGAGCATAGGGGGCGGCAGTGGGCTCGGGGAGACGAGGTAGCAAGCGACGGGCGGCGGTGTCGAGGCCGCCGGCGTCGGGTGGCGGCGACTTGGGGCGGCGGTGTCCATGCGGCGGGGGGCGGCTCGATCCGGCGGCTTCGGGGTCAGTGACGAGGAGAGGCGCCGGTGTCGAGAAGTGGGGCGGCGCAGTCGCCGGGGAGAGGCGGCAGGCGGCGACGGGAGGGGAGGGGGTGTCCCCGTGCGGTGATGTTTGAGCCCGATCCCGATTGGATCGGGGGAAAGAGGGAGAGTGGGGAGTGCGAGTGGGGGAGGGGAATGGGAGGAGTAGGGCGCCGGGTGGGCTAGGGTTACGGGGGTACAGGGAGTTAAGGGAGTGAGGGGGGCCGGCCTGGGCCGGTTGGTTTGGCGGCCAGCTGGGCCGTTCGGCCCAGTTGGCCAGGGGGGTTTCCTCTTTCTCCTTTTTTGTGTTTTGTTTTATTTGCTCTGTTTTGCATTTTCTTTTAGTACCAAATGAGTTTTGTTTTGAACAAAACTTGGCATATATAACTAAAACAATACCTTGAGATGGAACAAAAATTTTGGGGGCAAAAGGAGTTGCCTAATTAATTTTAGAAATTGAAAAGGCCAATTTAAATGCCGCTGGAGCACTGAATTAATTCCCATGGGCATTTTGGGAATTCAGAAGAGGTTGGTTCCAACATGACAATTACTCAGTGATTATTTGCCACACTTTGAACATTTTAGTTTTCATGTTTGGCAAATTTGAATTTTTGACTTTGAATTTGAGTTTGAACATGAACAGTGATTTGGATCAAGTGAGGATTAGCTACGGTAGTGTGATGACATGGCACCATCAACAGGGGATTACTGTAGCATGACACTGGGGGTGTTACAAATCTCCTCCACTACAAGAAATCTCGTCCCGAGATTTAAGTGGGGAAGTAAAGAGTAACTTCAGGTGAACTGACCCTTATAGGGTTAATTGTCTGGTGAACAATGCAGGGAACGAGGCAGAAGTATCTCTCGAGCTGAAACTTAATAAAACGTCGAGAGCAAAGTAAGAAGGTACAATAGGAAGTTACAAGCGGATGGACAAACAATTGATACCTGAACCGAGTGTGAGAAAGGGGTTCAGAGCATCAGGAATTGATCATCTCTTGGAAGGTGGCTCGTGACATGATACGAAGCCAAGCGTGAGGAATAACCTTAGAAACAGGGGGTACAGGAGAGTCAGGTTTCGACCCTGTGGAACTGTGGGTTATGGGCCCACCATGTGGGTTAAAAGTAGAAAGGGCGTTAGCATTTTGCACGGTCATGATAGCAAGGCATGGCAGAGGGCAGCCTGCTAGTTATGTCGGCAACAACGTCGGTACCAAGGGCGAGGGACGAAAAGAACCATTTTCCTGCTCGTTGAACGAGGCGGGCCATTAGGCAAAGTTCTTGTCCATCGGTGGCTACCGGGATGTCATCAACAATAGTAACAGGGTCTTACTGACAGAGTGATACAACGAGGTGTTTACATAAGCAGGGAAATATTACTGCTTATATAATATAGATCACAATAAGGTTTAAACAAACCAATGGAAAGGAAAATGTAATTGTCAGATTAAACAGAACAATGGAAAGGAAAATGTGTTTAAACACATATTTCAAGGGTATATCCTTCCCAAGGACAAGCAGAGCATGATAGCCATGACATGATAGAAGTATAAAACCATTTAGGTAAAGGGGAAGAAAATTCATGACATTGCCCATACAACGGTGTTTGGATAATTGATGAAGAAAATCTAGTATCGTGCTTCAAATGTCCTTATTGGAGATCGGATTACCACAGACATGCTTCGAGATAGCATTGACATGGTTTCAAGCAAAGGTCAGACTTTGGATACACCAAGGATCCATTGGAAACAACTTAGAAAATAAGTCATACAATTTTAGCAGGGAAAAGATGAGGGTGTGGCCGACGGGCTCAGCCACAATCCATCGACATGCCAAAAATGATGTAATTACAGAATTATATGAATAAGTTTGTGTTGGGGAAGGCAAGAATGTTGTCGATGATAACATAAATCATCGAGGGGAAGGATTGTATTTCTCATCATGAACTCGATTGATATCCTGGAAGAGCTCATAAGGCTGATGATTATCACGACACATTTGTCAAGAGATTTCATGAAGATGTAATCAATCAGCAACGACACCAAGTCAAAGGAATGATGAAGCAAAAGGTTATTGGAACCATGGGTACGTCACAAACTCGAAATCAAGCTTGTTGTTCAAGGTGAAATGATATGATGAGGAAAATGGACGTAAGCTTAGCTCATCGTCGAAAATTGTGCTCCGGGAAGGAGGACCAGGTGACATAGTTAAAAGTTGACACACAAAAAAAACATCCGATCAGGCTAGGAATGATGTGATGGGGTATAAAGCTTCCCAGTATCATGTACTAGGTGTAATGCCAGAAGGTAAATCAGAGTAGAGGTTGGACGGGGAAAATGATTTGCAGAGGATAAGTAATTTTAACTTACCCAATGGGATCAAGGAGGAAATATGGCCAGGACCATAACTGCAAGGGATCCAATTTACGATACCATAAGAATTATTCAAATGATTAAATATCCTTGCAAGAAGCTTTCATCATAAGTTTCACACCGTGTCCGTGGGCATGAACACAAAGATTCAGGGTCGACTCCCACTTCTACAATGCATAACCTTTCATTTTACTTCTCGCTCTTGATGAAGTTGTAGTATTGAAATTATATCTGATGAAAAGCCAGTAGAGTATAATCCGCATAACTTTCGAGTTCACACAGATTAGGGAAGGCATAGGTTCAACCCATCGGGGCATCTTAGGAACATATATCATAAATTTTGAGAATAAATAACACAAGCTCGGTAGTAGAGCATGCTTGAGAAAGCGGAGGATACAATTTACCAAAAGCATTATGTATCCGAGGAAAGGCTTACAAGCTTATTGAATATGAAGGACGTTGTTGGATAAAATCCGAAAAAGGGGGTCTGGTGGTCCACAAGGGATCTGATGTGAGCCTCAATATCCAACCAGAGGAAGAAAGAATGCAAGGAGATCAGATTAAAGAAACAACTGACTAACTCAAAGTTCAATTGCAAAGGAATTATGAATTCCAAGACAAGGGATCAGAAGCAATGCTCTGATTAGGGATGGATAGGTAGAATAGCCTTAGGTTTACAATCGATGGCAATTTGATTGGTCGAGACCCAGCTCATGTTTAAAATGGCGTCTGAGCTGGTGGAAATAATTCTAAGATTCTTATGAGGATTGCAAGCAATCGCAACACATTGAATCAATGGACTCAAAATTATAATGACAATGGATTCCAATAAGATTACCAGACTTATGGGATTAACCATAATGCAGGCAAGCAAGAATTTCAAGAGAAATAGCTTGCTGAGGATTTTCGAAAGGTTGAATAGCATTTCGAAGACTTTTGTGAACACATGAACAACTGGGGAGAAACAAATCCTCGGTGAGGGTGAGGATTAAGTTGTAGATGTATTCAGGCGACAAGGAACTACAAGGCAGTAAGCACAAAGATTTCTTAGAGCATTAGAGAGGAGTTCGGGGTATCTTGTAATAACAAGATCAACTTGGAATAAAAGTAAGAATGAAGGGTGTATGTATTTATCCATAGGGGTATTTTAGGGGTAGGGAATCACAAAAGCAACGGGCACAAAGTCTAGAAAGAACATCGGAGAGTATCTTCGGAATCTTCTGATGCAACAGGCGATCATCTGCAATAAGGGGCTCTCCGGAAGGAAATAATTACGAGAACCTAGAGTTAGAGTTAGCAAAACCTTTTAACCTGAATAGAAGAGAGATCAGAGTCCCAGAGTATAGACAAGGAATAAAAGATCCTAATACCACCCAAATGGCGACGTGGGCCCGTAAGGCACACAGCCATGTTAGTAAAAGTTTTTGTAGTGACTAGACTCAACTTCGGCCAAGGAGTTGGAAAGGGGGCTACCTACAGGCAGTAGGCTCTGATACCAACTTGTGACACCCTCGATTCAATCGTACACTAATCATACACGCAAATGTGTACGATCAAGATCAAGGACTCACGGGAAGATATCACAACACAACTCTAGACACAAATTAAAATAATACAAGCTTTATATTACAAGCCAGGGGCCTCGAGGGCTCGAATACATAAGCTCGAATACACCAGAGTCAGTGGAAGCAACAATATCTGAGTACAGACCTGAGTTAGACAAGTTTGCCTTAAGAAGGCTAGCACAAAAGCAACAACGATTGAAAAGGCAAGGCCTCCTGCTTGGGAGCCTCCTAACTACTCCAAGTCATCAGCGGTCTTCACGTAGTAGTAGACATCCTCCGGGTAGTAGTAGTCATCAGAGGCGTCGTCTGGCTCCTGGGATCCATCATCTGGTCGCAACAAACGGGTATGGGGGAAAAGGAAGTAGCAAAGCAACCGTGAGTACTCATCCAAAGTACTCGCAAGACTTACATCAGATCTAAACTAAGTATGCATCTGTATCAAAGGAATGGGTTGTATCTGTGGACTAGACTGCAGAATGCCCGAAGGGAAGGGGAAAGCCTAGCCTATCGAAGACTAGCATCTTCTGGAAACCACCATCTTGCAGCAACAGGAGGGAGTAGAGTAGCATAAAGTAAAGTAGTAGTAGTGTTATCAACCTCGGCCAGAGATCCTTTCTCGACTCCCTGCAAGAAAGCAATCCCAGAGCCATACTATCTAGTTATCATCACAATCCAATTCTTATCACCGTCCATTCATTTCTCATCACAAGTATCCAGTTCTAGCTGTATCGATCGGGATACAACTCCAAGTGTCCGTTACCGTAGGACAGGTTATCGATAGATGTTTTCTTCCCTGCAGGGGTGCACCAACTTACCCACCATGCTCGATTAACTCCGGCCGGACACACTTTCCTGGGTCATGCCCGGCCTCAGCCAAACAATACGCCGCAACCCGACCTAGGCTTAATAGAGAGGTCAGCACGCCGGACTAAACCTATGCCCCCAGGGGTCATGGGCCATCTTCCCGGGAACTCCTGCACATTGCGTGGGTGGCCGGTGAGCAGACCTAGCTACCTCCTTCAACAAGGCAGGTGCTTACGCAGTCCAACCCGGTGTGCGTCGCTCAGTCGCTGACGTCTATTAAGCTTCGGCTGATGTATACGACACAGAACGCCCATACTATGCCCACGTGATGGTTAGTGCTATCAGGCTAGAGGCCCCTCGGATCAAATATCCAAATCGTAGTGGATTAGGAACGCGCGGTAACGAGCAGAGACTCACGATAGCTGTGACCCCGCCGCCCCGTCTCGAGTACCTGCGGCAAGGGCTAAGAATGCCCGGCCACGCCTCGTAAGTATCTTGCGGGCACCTTCCAGGTCAACCCGTCTCCACATCACTCGCAATTAAGCTCGCGCGGGTACGCCTTAGGGTCGACCCTTCTTTCCAAGTATCACGGGTAAAGTCCAAGTATCCGTGTGTCCAAACATCAAGGGGAAAACCCGAGGAATCCCCCCCGCTGAATTCCACTCGATGTAATAATCAAGGTGAACGTAAGAGGGTCCACCCTCGAGGTTCACACTTGAGGGGTTGCACGACAGAGCCGTATCGGAAGTGGTTAAGGAGGAAATCACCCTCGATGACCACGACCGAATAACTACACTACAGGTTAACAACAGAAGTGCTGAAGAGGTCTCACCCTCGGCACTCGATAGTAACCTAGTAGTGTCGAGCAACTAAGAGGAAAGTGATGTGCGGTGTCGGAGCCTGGTCTTCGATCCCGTTGATCGTGTCTTCAATGATGAAGCAGGGGCAACAGGGACAAGGTGGTGGGGGGGGGGTCACTGATGTATCACTAACCAACCTATACTAAGCAGTTTAGGATAAGCAGATAAGGTATGAAAGCAGGTAACAACAACAGGCTATGCATCAGAGTAGGATCATACAGAAAGCAGTAGCAGTTCTAATGCAAGCATGAGAGGTAAAGAAATGGCCTATATCGGAATGCTCAAGGGGGGTTTGCTTGCCTGGCTGTTCAGACAAGAAGGAGGGGTCGTCGGTGACGTAGACGATCACAGTGGCATCATCGGTCTCGGGGTCTACCGGAGAGAAGAGGGGGAAGAAACAGTAAATACAGAGCAAACAATGCAGCACAAGGCATAACATGGCAATAAGATGTGCCGGGTGTGACCTAACGTGGTAGGAGGTGATACCGGCGAAACGGTGAAACATCTGGGAAGGTTTTCCCGGTTCCGGACGTCTGTCGGACAGATGAACCGGAGGGGAAAGGTTGCATGTTCGCTATGCTAGGGATGTGTGACAGACGAACGGAGGGCGTATTCGGATTCGCCTCGTCGTTCTGAGCAACTTTCATGTACAAAGTTTTTCGATCCAAGCTACGGATTATTTTATATTAATTTGAAAAGATTTAAATCATTTTTAGGATTTATTTAAATATTTTAATCCAACATTATCCAGAACAGTGTTTGCTGACGTCAGCACGACGTCAGCAGGTCAAACCCAGCTGACCAGAGTCAAACCTGGACTGTGGGTCCAGTGGGACACACATGTCATTTACAGCGGTTTAATTAGCTGAGTTAGTTTAATCTAATTAATCTAATTAGTGGATGGGGCCTACTGGTCACTGGGTAATTCGTGTTCTAATTAATTAAATTAATTAAATTAAATTAATTAACAGATTTAGTTGTTTAAGAAATACATTTTAATAGGCAGGACCCACATGTCATAGACAGGGGCCAACCCAGTCATCATAGTTGACTTAGTCAACTGGTCTACATGGGGGCCCCGGGCCCACTGGTCAGTGACCCAGCGGGGCGGGTCCCAGGTCAGCCACGTCGGCGACCGGCGCCGCAACTACGCCGGCGACCGAAATCACAACGCAGGGGGCTCGGGGCTCGCCGGAATTCCGTATCCGCGGGTCAAAACGAGTGTCGCGAACCACGTTCGAACGGGCGTGGCCTTGCGCGTCCAACGGTAGGGCTCGCATCGGCTGGGGGGGGGGTCGGCAAGGTCGCCTACGATGAGCAGGGGCGGAGGCCGTTGGCGGAGCCAGTCGGGGCGCGGCTGAAGTGTGCGTTGAGCGGATCGGGAGACGCGTTCGACCAAGCGAGGCAGCGCGCATCCAACGGGGTGAGCCACGCGAGCGAGGGTGGCCGGAGCGGGGCTCTGCAGCGATGAGCGACGGCGGCCCGAGCTCAGCCATGGCGGGGGAAAACCAACTAGCGTGCGTGCGCGGGGGTTGGCGAGCAGGAGAGGGAGGGGACGGCGGAGAGCTCACAGCGGAGCATAGGAGGACGGCAGTGGGCTCGGGGAGACGAGGTAGCAAGCGACAGGCGGCGGTGTCGAGGCCGCCGGCGTCGGGTGGCGGCGACTTGGGGCGGCGGTGTCCATGCGGCGGGGTGGGGGGGCTCGATCCGGCGGCTTCGGGGTCAGTGACGAGGAGAGGCGCCGGTGTCGAGGAGTGGGGCGACGTGGTCGCCGGGAAGAGGCGGCAGGCAGCGACGGGAGGGGAGGGGGCGTCCCCGTGCGGCGACTTTTGAGCTCGATCCCGATTGGATCGGGGGGAAGAGGGAGAGTGGGGAGTGCGAGTGGGGGAGGGGAATGGGAGGAGTGGGGCGCCGGGTGGGCTAGGGTTACGGGGGTACAAGGAGTTAAGGGAGTGAGGGGGGCTGGCCTGGGCCGGTTGGTTCAGCGGCCAGCTGGGCCGTTCGGCCCAGTTGGCCAGGGGGTTTCTTCTTTCTCCTTTTTTTGTGTTTTGTTTTATTTGCTCTGTTTTGCATTTTCTTTTAGTACCAAATGAGTTTTGTTTTGAACAAAACTTGGCATATATAACTAAAACAATACCTTGAGATGGAACAAAAAGTTTGGGGGCAAAAGGAGTTGCCTAATTAATTTTAGAAATTGAAAAGGCCAATTTAAATGCTGCTAGAGCACTGAATTAATTCCCATGGGCATTTTGGGAATTCAGAAGAGGTTGGTTCCAACATGACAATTACTCAGTGATTATTTGCCACACTTTGAACATTTTAGTTTTCATGTTTGGCAAATTTGAATTTTTGACTTTGAATTTAAGTTTGAACATGAACAGTGATTTGGATCAAGTGAGGATTAGCAACAGTAGTGTGATGACATGGCACCATCAATAGGGGATTACTGTAGCATGACACTGGGGGTGTTACAAGTAGATACGTTGGAGACGTATCAACTCCCCCAAGCTTAAACCTTTGCTTGTCCTTAAGCAATTCAGTTGATAAACTGACAATAATAAAGAAAAACTTTTACAAACTCTGTTTTCACAATAACGCATAGGTCTCAAGTTTACTCATATCAATAGCATAATCAACTAGCGAGCCATAATAATAAAACTCGGATGACAACACTTTCTCAAAACAATCATAATATCATATAACAGGATGGTATCTCGCTAGCCCTTTCTGAGACCGCAAAACATAAATGCAGAGCACCTTTAAAGACCAAGGACTGACTAGACATTGTAATTCATGGTAAAAGAGATCCAGTCAAGTCATACTCAATGTAAACTAACAGTAATGAATGCAAATGATAGCGGTGCTCTCCAACTGGTGCTTTTTAACAATAGGATGATGACTCAGCATAAAAGTAAATAGATAGGCCCTTCGCAGAGGGAAGCAGGGATTTGTAGAGGTGCCAGAGCTCGGTTTTGAAACAGAGGTGAATAATATTTTGAGCGGTATACTTTCATTGTCAACATAACAACCAAGAGATGGCGATATCTTCCATGCTACACACATTATAGGTGGTTCCCAAACAGAATGGTAAAGTTTATACTCCCCCTTCCACCACAAGCATCAATCCACGGCTTGCTCGAAACAATGAGTGCCTCCAACTAACAAGAGTCCCAGGGGAGTTTTGTTTGCAATTATTTTGATTTAGTTTGCATAAAGCATGGGACTGGGCATCCCGGTGACCAGCCATTTATCTCGTGAGTGAGGAGCGGAGCCACTCCTCTTGAGAATAACCTGCCTAACATGGAAGAAACAGACAGCCCTAGTTGATACATGAGCTATTCGAGCATACAAAAAAGGATATTTATTTGAAGGTTTAGAGTTTGGCACATACAAATTTACTTGGAACGGCAGGTAGATACCGTATATAGGTAGGTATAGTGGACTCATGTGGAATAACTTTGGGGTTTAAGGGATTGGATGCACAAGCATTATTCCCGCTTAGTACAGGTGAAGACTAGTAAAAGACAGGGAAGCGACCAGCTAGAGAGCGACAACAGTCATGAACATGCATTAAAATTAATCAACACTGAATGCAAGCATGAGTAGGATATAATCCACCATGAACATAAATATCATGAAGGCTATGTTGATTTTGTTTCAACTACATGTGTGAACATGTGCCAAGTCAAGTCACTTAAATCATTCAAAGGAGGATACCACTCTATCATACCACATCATAACCATTTTAATAGCATGTTGGCATGCAAGGTAAACCATTATAACTCATAGCTAATCAAGCATGGCACAAGCAACTATGATCTCTAGTTGTCATTGCAAACATGTTTATTCATAATAGACTGAATCAGGAACGATGAACTAACCATATTTAAAAAAACAAAAGAGGTCGAGTTCATACCAGCTTTTCTCATCTCAGCCATTCCATCATATATCATCATAATTGCCCTTCACTTGCACGACCGAACGATGTGAATAATAATAATAGTGCACGTGCATTGGACTAAGCTGGAATCTGCAGGCATTCAATAAACAGGAGAAGACAAGGCAATATGGGCTCTTTTGTTAGATCAACAATAATGCATATAAGAGCCACTTCAACAATTTAATTATGGTCTTCTCCTATTGACCCCCAAAGAAAAGAAAAGAAATAAAACTATTTACACGGGAAAGCTCCCAACAAGCAAAAGAAGAACCGGAAATGTTTTTGGGTTTTCTTTTTAATTACTACTACAAGCATGGAAAGTAAACTAATTAAAAGCTACAACTATTTTTTTTGGTTTTTTCTTAAGGTTTATTAAACACACAAGAAGAAAGCATAAAAAGGAAAATAAACTAGCATGGATGATACAATGAAAAAGTATGAGCACCGACATCTAGCAATGAGTGTGTGAACATAAATGTAATGTCGGTGGGAAATACGTACTCCCCCAAGCTTAGGATTTTGGCCTAAGTTGGTCTATGGCCACGGCTGGCATGGCGGATATCCATAATAGTAGTTGGGGCCATACTGAGAAGAAGAGGAGGAAGGCTCCGATTGCCACTGGCTGACAATCATCTTCGGATCCCACTGGTAATTAGACTGTCATGAAGGATCAAATTGTGTTTCCGGCTCTGGCTCCTCAGCTGGTGCAGGGTTCCGGTAGGCGTGGATAGCCGCCAACGGAACAAGGTACGTGCCTACAGTCAAATCAAACAAAGAAGGAGCAGGCAAGGTAATAGTCTCATGATGATGTTTATTAAAGAACAATTGATATTTAAGCTCTCCTTCCCTATTCTTAACAATAAAATCATGTGCTACCATACTTTTATAATCTAAATAAACACGAGGCAACACCTTTTCTTCCTTCTCATAATGCCTAATAGGTATGTTAAAATGTGCAGCTAGGCGTGTAGCATAGATGCCTCCAAAGATGGGGCCCTTGGTACGGTTCAGACTTAACCGTTTGGCAATGATGCTGCCCATACTAAAAGAGTTATCACCATATAAACTATGGTGCAAAATAATAATATCAGGGATACTCAGGTTTCTATAGTTTCCGCGACCAATTAAGGAGCGACTAGCAAATAATGCAAAATAACGTAAAACAGGAAAGTGTATACTAGTGATTCGTGCAACGGAAACCTTCCTTGTTTCCCCTACAGTGATAGTGTCAATAAATCCCTCCACATCATCACGATGTGGTTCTTCTGTATTGCCCTCAAAAGGGACTAAACAAATTCGACAGAAATCATAAAGTGACATCTCCTTATGCTCATCATATAAATGAAACTCCACTATAGGTGGTGAGTTCCTAGAATGAAAATGAAAGTTTTGCACAAAGGTATTTGTGAGCAAGAGATACTGATCGCATTGGTCGTGGAGGAAAGCAGTAAGGCCTGCAGTCTGAGCCAATTCATGAAAATCTTCATAAATCCCAGCTGCTCTCAAGAAATCCTCGGAAGGCCATTCACACGCCCGAACCTCCGTGGTGCGAGGCATATTATACTTAGGCTTCGGTGCCTTTTCCTTCGAGCTTTGGCTCGATGAGCCCCTCAAAAGTCTCCTCATCATTTTCTGAAAAATTCTGAAATTTTTAGTAACTTCAAAATAAAAGTAATCCAAACTCAATAATATTGATAGCAACTACTGCTACAAGTGCCTAGGGACTTTATCATGCATCAAAACTACTTTTGACCATATAAATTTGACATGCAAGCTCAAGAATAGGGTCACCTAAGCAGCAAAGATTTGCAATGAATAAAGCACTAGAACAAAAACTAATTGGACCATTGGAGGAGTCACATACCAAGAAACAATCTCCCCAAGCAGTTTTGTGAGAGGTGCTTTGAGCAAGGAGATCGAAAATGGCAGCAAAACGAGCTTGGACTCGGGTTTGAGCTGGTTTTTCGTGTTTGGGGGATGAAGATGAAGTGTGCGGGTGCTGGAATAAGTGGAGGAGGGCCACCGTGGGCCCACGAGGCAGGGGGCGCGCCCTAGAGTGGTGGGCGCGCCCTCCACCCTCGTGGCAAGGTGGTTGTCCCCCCTGGTGTGTTCTCAGTTCCATAAATCCTCAAATATTCTAAAAAAATCATATTTAATTTTCAGGGCATTTGGAGAACTTTTATTTTCGAGGTATTTTTATATTGCACGGATAATCAGATAACAGATAGAAAGATATCTATTTTTATGTTATTTAATATAAATAACAGAAAGTAAAAGTGGGGTACAGAAGGTTGTGCCTTCTAGTTTCATCCATCTCATGATCATCAAAAGGAATCCACTAACAAGGTTGATCAAGTCTTGTTAACGAACTCATTCCGAATAACATGTAACCGGAGAAACTTCGAATAACACTATGTTACCTCAATGGGGATATGCACATCCCCAATAATAAGAATATCATATTTCTTCTTGACAGTAGGAAGAGGAAATTCAAAACCTCCAAATATAATCGATGGAATTTTTCCAATTGAGTTGATACTATGAACTTGAGGTTGTTTCCTCGGAAAGTGTACCGTATGCTCATTACCATTAACATGAAAAGTGACATTTGAAAGTGCAATATTGCACTAAAATGTTTTTGACATTGATGACAACTTCATTTGTGTTTCTAACCGCATGATCTAAGTGTTTACAGCCCTGATCAAACTAAAAGTGAAGCATGGATGGTTATTTTCTCTCTTATTGGAACAAGGAAAAGCGGTGCACTCAAGAAAAGAAGAGTACCTTAATGTTTTCTTATTTCTTGAGTCCTTAGGGCAGCCGCACTATTAAGAGGGGGTGCATCATAAAAACATCCGGGGAATCAACTTACCTTCTCACATTGATCTGAAAATCCTAGTGCCAAGTCTCTGTTTAGGCCGGAACTTCCGGGGACCGGAATGTCCGGGCGGGGTCCAGGAAGCTTCCGGGGTACCGAGAGAAACTGCACTTTTCGTGCGATCTCTCTATGTAGCCCGGAACCTCGCCGGAACCTGGCCGGAACTTCCGTCCTCTGTGTCAGCAGCTTCCGGGGTACTACTGAGTGGTGCAAACCTTCTGTGTAGCCCGGAACCTGTCCGGAACTTGGTCGGAACTTCCGTCTGTTGCCGGAACTTCCGGGCTGCGCGGAAATCTGCCTCCAACGGCCAGATTTCATCCCCACCTATAAATAGTCTTCTTCTTCCTCATGAAGGGGTTGACGACTCCATTTCTCTCACCTCCATTTTCAGACCTCGATTTCTTGGAGATCTCCCTCCTTAACCAACCAAAGCTCTTGATCTTTTGAGAAGCAAAGGAGAAGTGCTTGATCTACACATTGACCAAAGCGAAAGTTGATTCCTCCTTGTTTTTGTGGTGTGTCTTGTTACTCTTCGAGGTTGGAGACTCCTAGGCGGTAGGAGTGCTCCGGCGAGAAATCGACCATTATGATTTTCCCCGGAAAGTTTGTGAGGGTTTGGAGACCACCCCAAGGCCTACCACTAGTGGTTGAGAAACGCCTTCGTGGTGTTGTCTCAAGGAGAGAATAGGGTGAGCCTTCGTGGCGTTGGTGTGCCTTCGTGGTAACATCCACCTCTCTAAACGGTGACGTAGCTTCCCTTTAAGGAAGTGAACATCGGCATACATCCTTGTCTCTCGGAGTTGCGGTTATTCCTAACCCTAACTCTGTACTTGTGGTTACTTGTCTTTTAGCACTTACTTATATCATCTTGTGCTTTCTTACTCATACATATATTTGTGTCACTTGTTTATCTTGCTTAGCTCATTAGTATCATACTTGCAATTGTTAGGATCACTTTCATTTTCCGCATTATTGCCTAAAATTGCTTAGTAACAATTAAAATTTGTAATTGTACCTATTCACCCCCCTCTAGGTCCATCTCAATCCTTTCAATTGGTATCAGAGCCTCGTGCTCTATTCTTGTGGCTTAACCGCCTTAGAGCGAGATGAACCCCGATGGGACTCCCCGTGTTGTAGATCCGAAGGATATAGGCGAGGCTTCTTCTGAAGTTAAGAGCTTTACTTCTGAGGATCTCGAATGAGCCCTTGCTAAGAAAAAGGAGGAGCATGATGCTTCTCTTGAGGCCTTGGTCCAAATGAGGATAGCCACGTTGTCCATGGTGCTTGCACCACTTTCGGGTGGTGCGGCTTCGAGGCCAACTGTGCCTACTCCGTCACTTGGTCAACAACCTCCTAGCAATGAACACTCCAGTGTTCCTTGGCTTTATGCAAGACCCCAAGTTGAGAAACCTAAATATAACCCTCAAGGCAAACCTCCTTTACTTGATGCCACTTCCGATTTTGCCTTGTGGAGAGTTGCTATGCAGGATCATCTTCGATATGGAAATGATGAGATGCTGGAGATCTTGGAGTATGGTTACCATGTGGTTGATCCAAAGAATCCTACACCAAGAGAAATTTATGACAAGAATCTCAATGACACCGCAACCATGTGTATAAGGAGAGGTATGGTTGAAAAGCAAAGGAGACCTTTCATACACATTACAAGTGCCAAGGAACTATGGGAAAGTATTATAAGATCCAAGACCGGTACCTCCACCCTCCGGAGTGCTCAATATGAAATTGCCAAGGGGAAATTGCAAAACTTTTGTATGGAGAAAGGTGAAACTCCCAATCAACTCCTTGAGCGCCTCATGACTCTCACCGCTAATATTGAGTCGTGTGAGTGTGACAAGACACGAGATGGATTCAACATGACTAAGCGATTCCTTGTGGACAAGTTGCTCCATGCTCTTGCTCCATATCACCATCAAATGGTATGGGACATAAGACAACACCATGCCTTCAAGGAAATGACTACAGATGACATCATATCCACTTTCCAACTATTTGAAGAGTCAAAGGCAAATGCTACAAAACATCTTGCCATGCATGGTACTCCATCGTCAAAGATCAACCTTGCATTGAAGGCTAAGCATGCATGTGAAGATGAGCAAAGTGAAGAAGAAGAAGATGATGATGATGATGATGATGATGATGAAGAATATGGTGATGAGGTTGAATCCGATGAGGGCCCTTCATATGAAGACATGGCTCTCTTTGTCAAGAAGTTTAGCGCAGGAAAATTCAAGGGAAGATTTCAAAAGAAGAAAGTAAGAAAATGCTACAACTGTGAAGAAACCAACCACTTCTTAAACGAGTGCCCGTATGAGAAGAGAGAAGACAAACCAAGGTTTCCCAAGACCTTTCCCAAGAAGAAGTTGCCAAATCCTTTGAACTCCAAGCTCAATAAGAGAGATGGGAAAGCAATGGTTGCTCAAGAAGAATCCGATCCGGATGATGTTAGTGGTGTTGCCGGAGTTGCTCAAGATTCTCAAAACACATTGAGGATAGTCAACAAGAGTGGTGAAGTTGTCACCTAAAACTACATGAAGGATTACAAGGGCAACGCTCACAAGTGTCTGATGGCGAAGGCCGTGGTAGAAGATGAAGAGGACCAACACTCTCCTGACAAGGTCAAGGTCACCCCACGATCAAATCCTCCTCTTTTCGCTCCTCCTACTCCTAGTGATGAGTATCTTGATGCGGAGGATAGTTATGAGGATGATGATATAAATGATCCCATGTTTGCTAAACTAAATAAGTTCATGTGCTCCCTTAAAGGAAAGAAGCTCACTATGTTTCGTATGCTTATGGAGATGGTGAGTAAGCACACCATTTCCATTAAGGAACTCGAAACCCTTGTCACCAAGGAAAAGGAAAAATATGCAGTCCTTGAGCGGAAAGTCCAATATGAGGAAGCACGCAATGATGATATGCTTAAAAATAGGTGCAAACATTGATGTTCATACTAGAGATCTTGCCTCCTTGAAAAAGGCTATCGACTCTTGTGAAGAGTTGATGAATGATAAAAGTAAGCTTGTAAAGTCTAATGCTTCTCTCTCTAAGGAGTGTGAGCTTCTATCCGTGTCCCTCAAGACCAAGGAAGAAGAGCTCACCCTTCTTACAAAGAGTTTTGAGACACTCAAGCTTACTTATCTTGAAACTCTAGCCAAGGCTTACTCTTCTCCTATTATCAATGTTGATGCTTGTACTACTAACTCTAGTAGTGATCAAGCATTTATTCTTGAGGAGAATCGTTTTCTCAAAGCTCAAATCAAGAAAGGGCTCATGGCATGTGCTTAAGGGCAAAAGAACCTCAATGAGGTGTTGAGTCAACACAATGAAGTGTTTCCAAAGAGGGACTCGGGTTTGACCCAAGCAGAAGCAAGAAGAAGACATCCTCTCAAAAGTGCACCACCCCTCTAAAAGAAACTTTTGTACGAGAAGGGCACAAGGAGAAAGGTAAGGTTGATTGTGGTAAGGCCACAAGGGGCATGCCCACTGTCAACAAGACAAAAGAGTTCATGCCTCCATCCTATGTTCTTCGCAAGACTAAGGATGGAGAAGTTTATGCAAAGTTTGTTGGTCCTCGAAATGCATTTTGGTTTTATGCTATTTGGGTCCCTAAGACCCTTGTGACTAACTTTAGAGGTCCCATTGAAAAATGGGTGCCTCTAACCAAGTAATAATTGTGTGTAGGTTGCCTTCTCCGGTGGAGTAAAATGGGTGATTGATAGTGGATGTACAAATCATATGACCGGAGATAGCAAATTGCTTTATGACTTCATGGAAGCTATTCAACCATTTATGAGCATTATGTTTGGTGGAGGATCAAAAGGACAGGTACTCGGCTTGGGTAAGGTGGCTATCACAAATGACATGTCTCTTGCAAATGTCATGCTTGTCCAATCCCTTAAATATCATTTGCTTTATGTTCGCCAATTGGCTTCTGTTGGATATGATACACTATTTGGACTAACGGATGTGAAAGTATTTAAGAGAGATACTCTCGAAGTGGCCTTTGTTGGAGAGTTGGATGGAAACCTTTACACGGTTGATTTCTCGAAAGAGAGCACATTCCATGCAACTTGTCTAATGGCCAAGGCCAACAAGGGGTGGCTATGGCATCGCCGGCTAGCCCATGTCGGCATGAGAAATCTTCAAGATCTCTTAAAGGGAAATCACATCCTTGGACTAACAAATGTCTCTTTTGAGAAAGATCGTGTGTGTAGTGCATGCATAGCTAGGAAGCAACATCAATCAAAGCACCCACCCAAGAATATTGTGTCTACTTCAAGGCCTTTGGAGCTCCTTCATGTGGATCTTTTTGGGCCTCCTTCATGGGATAGTCTTGGTGGGAAAAAGTATGGACTTGTCATTGTGGATGATTACTCAAGATACACATGGGTGTTTTTCCTCAAGTGCAAAGACGAGACGAAGATCACCTTCATTGATTTTGCCAAGCAAGCGCAATGCAAGTTTGACAAAGAAATCATGGCAATAAGAAGTGATAATGGTTCCGAGTTCAAGAATTACACCTTGGAAGGATTTCTTAGTGATGAAGGGATTGAACATCAATATTCCGCACCATACACCCCTCAACAAAATGGTGTTGCAGAAAGGAAGAATCATGCACTTGTGGAGATGGCTAGGTCCATGTTGGATGAATACAAGTCTCCACACAGTTTTTGGGCCGAGGCTGTCAACACCGCATGTCATGCATCAAATCGACTCTTCCTCCGCAAAATATTGGAAAAGACTCCATATGAGCTTCTAACCGGGAACAAGCCAAATGTCAAGTACTTTCGTGTATTTGGGTGCAAATGTTTCATCCTCAACAAAAAGGAACGGTTAGGAAAATTTCAATCCAAAACAACCGAGGGTATATTTGTTGGCTATGGATCAAACTCTCATGCCTATAGAGTCTACAACAAATCCAATGGATGTGTTGTAGAAACTTGTGACGTGGTGTTTGATGAGTTTAATGGCTCCCATGGGGAGCAAGTTGATCTAAGTGATGCAGGTGAAGAAGATTCGTCTCAAGATATTTTCACCATGGGTGTTGGTGCACTTCTTCCAATGGAACAAGAACCTCATGATGATGAAGAAGAAGATGAAAGCCTCACACATCATCAAACAACTTCAACACCCATACCATCACAAGTCCCTATTACTCAACCAATACCCATAGTTCAAGTACAAGATGATAATCAAGCTCCTTTTCATGTTAATCATCAAGAACAAGATCATCCTCAAAGGCAAGAACAAGAAAGTGCAATCATTGACAATGAACCTCAACAAATGCAAGAAGAAGAAGAAGATTTTCCAACACACATTAATGATCCATATGTAGAGGACGTGGATGATGGACATGAAGTTGAACCTCGTGAAACCCTAACCTCCATCATGCCTCGAGTGGCCAGTCGTGTTGATGTTGATAAGATCCTCACCGGCATATCGGAAGGTAGAGTCACTCGTAAACAATTGACAAACTTTTGTGCTCACTTCTCTTTTGTGTCTAGTGTTGAACCTCTCAAGGTACAAGATGCGTTGATAGACAACGATTGGCTCATTGCTATGCAAGAAGAGTTGAATAGTTTTGAGCGCAATCAAGTGTGGTCATTAGTCAAGAGGCCAACTACGAAACACAACGTCATTGGTACAAAGTGGACTTTCAAGAACAAGCAAGATGCGAATGGTGTAATCATCCGCAATAAGGCAAGGTTAGTGGCACAAGGGTACTCACAAGTTGAAGGTTTGGACTTTGGTGAGACCTTTGCCCCCGTTGCCCGTCTTGAATCCATTCACATCTTACTTGCTTATGCTGCTTTCAATGGCTTTACATTACATCAAATGGATGTGAAGAGTGCTTTCCTTAACGGCCCTCTACAAGAAGTATATGTATCACAACCCCCTGGGTTCGTTGACCCCGATCACAAAGACTATGTGTATAAACTTCATAAGGCTTTGTATGGCCTCAAACAAGCACCTCGTGCTTGGTATGATCATCTTAAGAAGTTTTTACTCGATGATAGCTTTGTGAGAGGGGTGATTGATCCCACTCTTTTTACTAATAGGGACAAAGGTGATTTGATCTTATGCCAAATCTATGTAGATGATATCATTTTTGGTTCTCCTAACATCCATTTATGCAAGAAGTTTGCGGCATCAATGACCAAGAATTTTGAAATGTCACTCAATGCGGATTTCAAGTTCTTCCTCGGATTTCAAATTCAACAATTTCAAGAAGGAATTTTCTTGTCTCAAGCAAAATATCTCAAGGATATCCTAGCAAAATTTGGCATGACTGATGCTAGCCCATGTAAGACACCCATGCCAACCAAAATTGTACTCACTGAAGACTCAAACGATATCCCTTTCGACCCATCTAAATACCGCTCTATGATTGGTTCATTGCTTTATCTTTGTGCATCTAGACCATACATCATGTTTAGTGTATGCATGTGTGCTAGATTTCAAGCTTCCCCTAGGGAAATCCATCATAAGGCGGTTAAGCATATTCTTAGATACCTTGTTCACACCCCAAAGTTGGGTCTATGGTACCCCAAGGATGCTAAGTTTGATCTCATTGGGTACACGAATGCGGATTGGGCTGGAGACAAAGTGGATCGTAAATCCACCTCCGGTGCATGTCAATTTCTTGGACGCTCCTTGGTAAGTTGGTCCTCGAAGAAGCAAAACTGTGTTGCTCTCTCCACCGCTGAAGCTGAATATATTGCAACCGCCAGTTGTGCAACTCAGTTACTATGGATGAGGCAAACCTTGAAGGATTATGGTATCACCTATAGACATGTGCCTCTTCTATGTGATAATGAAAGTGCCCTTAATATTGCCGAGAACCCCAAAGATCATACCCGCACCAAGCACATTGACATTAGGTACCACTTCTTGAGAGATCATGTGGAGAAGGGTGATATTGACATTGCTCATGTTGGCACAGATATGCAACTTGCAGATATTTTCACCAAGCCATTGGATGAAGCAAGGTTCTGTCAACTTAGGCGTGAACTTGGTATCTTGGAGCTTGACAATATTATGTGAAATCTAGTACCCATTCATGCATTTTCATAATGTCGTGTCTAGATGTAGGCATGTCTTTAGGGGGAGACATTCAACCCATGAGTTATCTCACCCTATATGATGCACAAATAAACCAAACATTCTCAAAGTTACTATGTTCTAACTTTGTGACCTAGTATTTTAAATGATGGAGTTATGATGTTGGGCTCGAGGTTAAAATCTTCGTAGTGCCAAGTCACACACACTCAAACATGCTGGACTTGTCCACCGCCCTCTCTTAGAGAGGCTGGACTTATTCTACATTTCTACATTTCTTTTTCTGTGTGTTCGTCCGGTGTTTTTCTCTCTATTTGCGGGTTCTCGTTGTTGCTCTGGTGTTTTGCCCCTAGCTCAGGTTCTACTCAAATCTCTCTCATCTCGAAACCATCTGATATTTATCTAGTGCACAAGCTTCAAATCATCCCCACATAAATGTTGATGTGGTGTGTGGTGTCTTGGGAGCTTTCGGACCCCCTCCCCCTAGTTCTCAGGAGTTCAGAGAGACTGTAATCTCTCTGGATATCCCGGAACTTCCGGGGTGAGGCCCGGAACTTCCGCCGCCGGAACTTTCGGCCTTTCCCGGAACTTCCTGGCGTCGCGGGTCGTGGGCACATATTATGGGAAGGGGATCTCAAAGGGGTTATTTCCCTTCTTCTCTGTTCCACTACTCTCTCTCCCCTGCGGTGCCCCTCACCCATCGCCGACTTCCGGGCGAGCTGTCGGCCCCCGGAACCTCTGGCCCCTTCTTCCCTTTCATCGTACTTGGAGGGGATCTGTCCTCTTCACCATCTACATGGAGGAAGGTAACCTAAGCTTCTCTCTGCTCTCTAAATTCCTAGGGATTGTAGGCTACGCTTATGGTTCTAGGGTAAACACAAACCGCACACTCTCAAGCCATGCATCCACTTTAGATCTGCAGTGCTCCATGACTTCTTTTTTCTCAAATTGATCGATCCATGTCTGTCCCCTGCCAAGATTCGGAAGGAACCCTGCGACCATGCTGGTGCCCGGAACTTCCGGGCAGGCCGGACCTTCCGGCCTCGCTAGGGTTTCCATGTTCGGGCTGGCCCGATACTTCCGTCGGCTAGAACTTCCGGGCTCCCCGGAACTTCCGGCCTCCGGAACTTCCGTCCACCCCGGAACTTCCGGCCTATACAGAGTTCTGTCAAAATTTCGACCAGTGAGATTCTTTGATTTTTTTTTGAGGCTTGTGTACTTATTCTATCCCCATGCTATTCTCTATCTCTGTTAGCAGGAGGGTCCAGTTCGCGTGCTCACTCATCCAAGGTGTATGAATGGAAAACCAAATCTAGGGTCAAGAAGACAACGGCTGTTGTTTTAGGGCGTGAGAACATGTTTGACTGCCATCCTGAGGAAGATGCTGAGGCTGAAGACAGTGCATCCCCTCCTACTGCACCCGCCCACTCAAGAAGCGGAAGACCACTTCCAAGAAGGAAAAAGCACAAAATGTACAACCTCCTCCTCCTGAGCCAGTCACCATGAAGGAAATGCCCGCACCGGAGTGGATTGCTCTGCGCCGTGTCAATCCCTATCGTCACGATCGTGATCATGTGGCTGATTCCAAGTTTTTGACACTTTTCCAACAACGCAACTATGAAGAGATTTTTTCTCAGTTTGTCAACAAGTGTGTCACTCAGAAGAGCATCAACATTGATCACTTTGACAAGACTCCAACAAACTCTGTGTACTTTGAGGGGATCCAGAACATCTGTGTGAAGCTCAACCTCCTTCCACTCATGCGCTTTCAACATGATGTGTCCCCGCCTCTTGTGGCTCAATTCTATGCCACTATGCATTTTGGGCCAGATATGCAGCGCACTCTTACTTGGATGAGTGGTAATGAGAAGTTCTCTGCTCCGTTCTCCGTGCTGGCCGGTCTTTTGGGCTATGAGTATACTGACATTACTGCTGACAGTGGGTACAAGATTCACGACAAAGGGGTCTTCCAAGCTATTCACTTGGCTGATTTGTATCCTCCGTCCGGAAAGGTTGGATCTGTTGGTGATCTTCTTCCTTTCTATGACACCATGCACCGTATCTTTCGAGAGACCCTTGCAGTCAAGGTGGGTGACAAGAACAAGATTCATGGGCACCTCATCAACCTTCTTCACTACACTTGTCATAACTCCGAGCAGGGCCCCATTGATGTGATGGACTTTATGTGGAATGAGATGTATAGTGTGGTAGTAAACTGCAAGGTTCCTATCTATGCTCCGTACATTACTACTTTAATCGCTGAAGTTGCTCCTGATGCACTTGCGGGTCGGCATCTGACTGGCCACTCCAGTGTTAACTTGCTTGTTAAGAAGGGCAAGGCAACTGCTCATGAGGGTGAAGATGAGGAGGAAGAGGAGCTACATGTTGGAAATCCACACCACTTTGAGCTTCGTCCCCGCTCACATACTTTTCATTGTGGGGAGCCTAGTGACTCCGGGTCCAAGAAGAGCAACAAAATTTGGCGTATTCTCAAGAACATGTTTTGTCTTCAGCAAGATATGCATAAGAAGCAGTGGGAGGAGCACAAGTCTAGGAAGGAGAGCATGAAGGCTCTTAAGGATGGTATGCGTGCATCTAGTATGGGCATTGCTCACGGCTCCGAGTCTAATGTGACTCCTTTTGAGAAATACCAGTCCCAGTTTGCTCGGTTTGATGTTGAAGCCGGTGATGAAGCCTCTTCTCACCGCCCTCCTCGCCCAGAATCTTCTGGAGAGTCGTCTAGTGACTCGTCTGCGTCCCTCTCCTAGGAGCTATTTGCGGATTCCTCCATCTTTCCTTTTTTCCATCTAGGTGACAACAGGGGGAGATGTTGTGATGCTTGATAGGGATTATCGTTTATCCTTAAACCTTTGTTTTTATTAGGGCTTATCGTTTATCCTTGAACCTTTGTTTTTATTTGGATCCTTGAACCTTTGTTCTTTATTTGCCTCCATTTGGATCTGAGCTTGCTATTTGAACCTATTTATGTTCTGTCAATTAATCTATCTGTGTGTGAGACACTTATGGCAAGGAGGTCACATGGCATATTCTATTTATTGTAAGAGATATCTATCAAGCTATGATTATATCTATATATGTACCCTCACTATGAAGAACAAAGGTTAGTAAAGTGTGCTATGTCTATATATCATTCTTCTGTGGGTATGCATAGTGATAGGAGGAGAATCCTCTAACCATGTCATCTCATTTCAAATGCAATCTTAAAATAAGGCATGGGTTGTGGGGGAGTACCTTCCTGTCATTAAAGTTGCTTATTTCTGTATATACTTTATGAGTTTACCCTCTCAAGCATTGTTGTCATCTATGTCAAAAAGGGGGAGACTGAAAGTGCAATATTGCACTAAAGTGTTTTTGACATTGATGACAACTTCATTTGTGTTTCTAACCACATGCTCTAAGTGTTTACAGCCCTGATCAAACTAAAAGTGAAGCATGGATGGTTATTTTCTCTCTTATTGGAACAAGGAAAAGCGGTGCACTCAAGAAAAGAAGAGTACCTTAATGTTTTCTTATTTCTTGAGTCCTTAGGGCAGCCGCACTATTAAGAGGGGGTGCATCATAAAAACATCCGGGGAATCAACTTACCTTCTCACACTGATCTGAAAATCCTAGTGCCAAGTCTCTGTTCAGGACGGTACTTCCGGGGACGGCCGGAACTTCCGGGGACCGGAATGTCCGAGCGGGGTCCGGGAAGCTTCCGGGGTACCCAGAGAAACTGCACTTTTCGTGTGATCTCTCTGTGTAGCCCGGAACCTCGCCGGAACCTGGCCGGAACTTCCGTCACCCAGAACTTCCGGGGCGGCCGGAACTTCCGGGCACCGGAACTTCCGTCCTCTGTGTCAGCAGCTTCCGGGGTACTACTGAGTGGTGCAAACCTTCTGTGTAGCCCGGAACCTGTCCGGAACTTCCGGGGTCCGGAACTTCCGTCTGTTGCCGGAACTTCCGGGCTGCGCGGAAATCTGCCTCCAACGGCCAGATTTCATCCCCACCTATAAATAGTCTTCTTCTTCCTCACGAAGGGGTTGACGACTCCATTTCTCTCACCTCCATTTTCAGACCTCGATTTCTTGGAGATCTCCCTCCTTAGCCAACCAAAGCTCTTGATCTTTTGAGAAGCAAAGGAGAAGTGCTCGATCTACACATTCACCAAAGCGAAAGTTGATTCCCCCTTGTTATTGTGGTGCGTCTTGTTACTCTTGGAGGTTGGAGACTCCTAGGCGGTAGGAGTGCTTTGGCGAGAAATCGACCATTGTGATTTTCCCCAGAAAGTTTGTGAGGGTTTGGAGACCACCCCAAGGTCTACCACTAGTTGTTGAGAAACGCCTTCGTGGTGTTGTCTCAAGGAGAGAATAGGGTGAGCCTTCGTGGCATTGGTGTGCCTTCGTGGTAACATCCACCTCTCTAAACGGTGACGTAGCTTCCCTTCAAGGAAGTGAACATCGGCATACATCCTCGTCTCTCGGAGTTGCGGTTTTTCCTAACCCTAACTCTCTACTTGTGGTTACTTGTCTTTTAGCACTTACTTATATCATCTTGTGCTTGCTTACTCATACATATATTTGTGTCACTTGTTTATCTTGCTTAGCTCATTAGTATCATACTTGCAATTGTTAGGCTCACTTTCATTTTCTGCATTATTGCCTAAAATTGCTTAGTAACAATTAAAATTTGTAAATGTACCTATTCACCCCCCTCTAGGTCCATCTCAATCCTTTCAACATTGCCTTTAGTGCAATCAATAACAGCCCCTGCAGTATTCAAAAAGGGTCGTCCAAGAATAATAGACACACTATCATCCTCGGGAATATCAGGAATAACAAAGTCCGTTAAAATAGTAACGTTTGCAACTACACCAGGCACATCCTCACAAATACCGACATGTATAGCAGTTGATTTATCAGCCATTTGCAAAGATATTTCAGTAGGTGTCAACTTATTCAAATCAAGTCTACGATATAAAGAGAGAGGCATAACACTAACACCGGCTCCAAGATCACATAAAGCAGTTTTAACATAATTTCTTTTAATAGAGCATGGTATAGTGGGTACTCCTGGATCTCCAAGTTTCTTTGGTATTCCACCCTTAAAAGTATAATTAACAAGCATGGTGGAAATTTCAGCTTCCGATATCTTTCTTTTATTTGTAATAATATCTTTCATATACTTGACATAAGGATTGGTTTTAAGCATATCAGTTAATCGCATACGCAAAAAGATAGGTCTAATCATTTCAGCAAAGCGCTCAAAATCCTCATCATCCTTTTTCTTGGATGGTTTGGGAGGAAAAGGCATGGGTTTCTGAACCCATGGTTCTCTTTATTTACCATGCTTCCTAGCAGCAAAGTCTTTCTTATCATAACATTGATTCTTTGATTGTGGGTTATCAAGATCAATAGCAGGTTCAATTTCTATATCATTATCATTACTAGGTTGAACATCATCATGAACATTATTATTAGCATTATCAATAGTTTCAGGTTCATTACCAGATTGAGTTTCAGCATCAGAGATAGAAATATCATTTGGATTCTTAGGTCTTTCAACAATAGGATCACTAGAAGCATGCAAAGTCCTATCATTTTTCTTTTTCTTCTTTTTAGACGAACTAGGTGCATCTAAATTATTTCTCTGAGAATCTTGCTCAATTCTCTTAGGATGGCCTTCAGGATACAAAGGTTCCTGAGTCATTCTACCAGTTCTAGTAGCCACTCTAACATCATGGTCGTTATTCTTATTATTTAATTCATTGAGCAAATCATTTTGAGCTTTAAGTACTTGTTCTACTTGAGTGGTAACCATAGAAGCATGTTTACTAATAAGTTTAAGTTCACCTTTGACATTAGCCATATAATCACCCAAGTGTCCAACCATATTTGAATTGTATTTCAATTGTCTACCAAAATAAGCATTAAAATCTTCTTGCTTAGCCATAAATCTATCAAACTCATCTAAGCATGGGCTAGCAATTTTAGTAAATGGGATTACAGCTTTATCATATCTATAGAGAGAATTTACCTTTACTACATGTGCCGGGTTATCAAGACCATGAGTTTCTTCAATAGGCGGTAAATTAAGACCATGTATTTCTTCAATAGGAGGTAAATTCTTAACATCTTCAGCTTTAATACCTTTTTCTTTCATAGATTTCTTTGCCTCTTGCATATCTTCAGGACTGAGAAATAGAATACCCCTCTTCTTCGGAGTTGGTTTAGGAATAGGCTCAGGAATTGGCTCCGGAGGTGTCCAATTATTTTCATTATCAACATATTATTCAATAGAATTTCAGCTTCATCCGGTGTTCTTTCCCTGAAAACAGAACCAGCACAACTATCCAGGTAATCTCTGGAGGCATCGCTTAGTCCATTATAAAAGATATCAAGTATTTCATTTTTCTTAAGAGGATGATCAGGCAAAGCATTAAGTAATTGGAGAAGCCTCCCCCAAGCTTGTGGGAGACTCTCTTCTTCAATTTGCACAAAATTATATATATCCCTTAAAGCAGCTTGTTTCTTATGAGCAGGGAAATATTTAGCAGAGAAGTAATAAATCATATACTGGGGACTACGCACACAACCAGGATCAAGAGAATTAAACCATATCTTAGCATCACCCTTTAATGAGAACGGAAATATTTTAAGGATATAAAAGTAGTGAGTTCTCTCATCTTTAGTGAACAAGGTGGCTATATCATTTAATTTAGTAAGATGTGCCACAACAGTTTCAGATTCATAACCATGAAAAGGATCAGATTCAACCAAAGTAATTATATCAGGATCAATAGAGAATTCATAATCCTTATCAGCAACAAAGATATGTGAAGTAGCAAAAGCAGGGTTAGGTTTCATTCTAGCATTTAGAGATTGCTTACTCCATTTAGCTAATAATTTTTTAAGTTCAGTTCTATTTCTGCAAGCTAAAATGGCTAAAGAAGCATCTTGATCAAAAACATAACCCTTAGGAATGGCAAGTGGTTCTTCATCATCACTTTCATCAGTATCATCAGATTCAATATTTTCAATTTCTCTAGCCCTAGCAAGTTGTTTATCAAGAAAATCACTAAGTGGCATAGTAGTATCAGGCATAGAGGTAGTTTCATCATAAGTATCATGCATAGCAGAAGTGGCATCATCAATAACATGCGACATATCAGAACGAATAGCAGAAGCAGGTGTAGGTGTCGCGAACTTACTCATAACAGAAGGTGAATCAAATGCAGAGCTAGATGGCAGTTCCTTACCTCCCCTCGTGATTGAGGGATAGATCTTGGTTTTTGGATCTCTCGAGTTCTTCATAATGATAAGCAGATATATATATATATATCCCAAGTGACTCAAAGAATAGAGCTATGCTCCCCGACAACGGCACCAGAAAATAGTCTTGATAACCCACAAGTATAGGGGATCACAATAGTTTTTGAGTGTAGAGTATTCAACCCAAATTTATTGATTCGACACAAGGGGAGCCAAAGAATATTCTCAAGTATTAGCAGCTGAGTTGTCAATTCAACCACACCTAGAAACTTAATATATGCAGCAAAGTGTTTAGTAGAAAAGTAATATGATAGTGGTGATAACGGTAGCAAAAGGTAACAGTAGTAAAAGCAATGTTTTTGGTATTTTGTAGTGATGATAGCAATAGCAACGGAAAAGTAAATAAGCGAAGAACAATATATGGAAAGCTCGTAGGCAATGGATCGGTGATAGAGAATTATGCTGGATGCGGTTCATCATGTAACAGTCATAACCTAGGGTGACACAGAACTAGCTCCAGTTCATTGATATAATGTAGGCATGTATTCCGAACATAGTCATACGTGCTTATGGAAAAGAACTTGCATGACATCTTTTGTCCTACCCTCCCATGGCAGCGGGGTCCTTACGGAAACTAAGGGATATTAAGGCCTCCTTTTAATAGAGAACCGGAACAAAGCATTAACACATAGTGAATACATGAACTCCTCAAACTACGGTCATCACCGGTAAGTATCCTGACTATTGTCACTTCGGGATTAACGGATCATAACACATAATAGGTGACTATAGACTTGCAAGATAGGATCAAGAACACTCATATATTGATGAAAACATAATAGGTTCAGATATGAAATCATGGCACTCGGGCCCTAGTGACAAGCATTAAGCATAGCAAAGTCATAACAACATCAATCTCAGAACATAGTGGACACTAGGGATCAAACCCTAACAAAACTAACTCGATTACATGATAGATCCCATCCAACCCATCACCGTCCAGCAAGCCTACGATGGAATTACTCACGCACGGCGGTGAGCATCATGAAATTGGTGATGGAGGATGGTTGGTGATGATGATGGCAACGGATTCCCCTCTCCGAAGCCCCGAACGGACTCCAGATCAGCCCTCCCGGGAGGTTTTAGGGCTTCACGGCGGCTCCGTATCGTAAAACGTGATGATTTCTTCTCTCTGATTTTTTCTCCCCGAAACTCAATATATGAAGGTGGAGTTGGAGTCGGAGAGGCAACAGGGGGGCCCATGAGGTAGGGGGCGCGCCCCCCACCCTCGTGGCAAGACGGTGGGCCCCCTGGCCTTCATCTTTGGCAGGTATTTTTCTTATTTTCTGAAAAGTGTCTCTGTGAAGTTTCAGGTCATTCCGAGAACGTTTGCTCCTGCACATAAATAACACCATGGTAATTCTGCTGAAAACATCGTCAGTCCGGGTTAGTTCCATTCAAATCATGCAAGTTAGAGTCCAAAATAAGGGCAAAAGTGTTTGGAAAAGTAGATACGTTGGAGACGTATCAGTAATCAACACTACTAGCAACCCACAGGTACCAATCTGAGGTTTGGATACAAGAGTGGATACAAGAGATGAACTAGGGTTTGAGATGAGATAGTGCTGGTGAAGATGTTGATGGAGATTGACCCCCTCCCGACGAGAGGATCGTTGGTGATGACGATGGTGATGATTTCCCCCTCCCGGAGGGAAGTTTCCCCGGCAGAACAACTCCGCCAGAGCCCTAGATTGGTTCCGCCAAGGTTCCGCCTCGTGGCGGCGGAGTCTCGTCCCGAAAGCTTGCTTATGATTTTTTTTCCTTGACGAAAGACTCCATATAGCAGAAAATGGGCATCGAAGGGCCACCAGGGGGCCCACGAGGCAGGGGGCGTGCCCCCACCCTCGTGGCCAGGGTGTGCCCCCCTGTGGAACTTCTTGCGCTCAGTATTTTTTATATATTTTGGAAATAGCTTCCGTGAAGTTTCAGGACTTTTGGAGCTGTGCAGAATAGGTCTCTAATATTTGCTCCTTTTCCAGCCTAGAATCCCAGCTGCTGGCATTCTCCCTCTTCATGTAAACCTTGTAAAATAAGAGAATATGCATAAGTATTGTGACATAATGTGTAATAAACACCCATAATGCAATAAATATTGATATAAAATCATGATGCAAAATGGACGTATCAGAGGGGGGGCATTTTTGCCAAACTTTCCTGATCTGAGCCTTTTGGTAAAGCCCATCCCCGTGGCATTTCTGCCTCCACGTAGACACACCAAAGTAGCCAGAGTTTATGCCCTCGATAGATAATTAGTTGTGGGCATGCGTTACTGGAAACGCCCCAAGATCCGGTGTTTCTTCTAAGGGCAGAGACGTCAGGGCCTAAGGCATTTCCAGTAACGCGTCTCTGTTCGGTGTTTCTGCCTTGCCATGTACGAGATCAATGGCTACTTAGCTAGGTCGTGGCCATGCCAAAAATGCCATCAACTTTGGCGTGTCTAAGTGGGAAAGAAGGCCACAATGTTGTGTTTTTGACAAAAGGGTCAGATCGTCCTAAATAATCTGGATGGGTTCAAATCGTGCTAAAGTTTTTTGACAATGTATTTTGGCGCAGAGAGAGAGAGAGAGAGAGAGAGAGAGAGAGAGTAGTGAGACGTTTTCAATATGATATTGCTATTTCACATGCGGCTAAGAAAATCCAACTATAAGAACCATCCTATCTGGATATCTGGATGCGTGAAAATACAAAAGGATGAAAAAATGTTTATCGGGTGGCTATCAATATCATTGATGTTTGTGAAGTAGCTACTTCCAATAAACTGAAATATGGCCACTCCTTTTTCAATACCAGCACTGAAGGCAGGGACAATGTGAGGAGCGACAACGACGACATTGGTCACAACGACGCCGAGCCAGGACCTCACAGGAGACATGCACGACAATGCGAGTGGTCAGCGAGCACGATGTCTCAGGCGGAGGCGAGGAAGCAGGTTGTGTTGGGGAACGTTGCAGAAAACAAAAAAATTTCCTACGTTTCACCAAGATCAATCTATGGAGTCAACTAGCAACGAGAGGAGAGTGCATCTACATACCCTTGTAGATCGCGAGCGGAAGCGTTCAAGAGAACGAGGATGGAGTCATACTCGCCGTGATCCAAATCACCGATGACCAAGTACCGAACGGATGGCACCTCCGCGTTCAACACACGTATGGAGCGGATGACGTCTCCTCCTTCTTGATCCAGCAAGGGGGAAGGAGAGGTTGATGAAGATCCAGCATCATGACGGCGTGGTGGTGGATGCAGCAGTGATCGCGGCAGGGCTTCACCGAGCTTCTGCGAGAGGGAGAGGTGTAGCAGGGGAGAGGGAGGCGCCAAGACTTGAGGTGTAGCTGCCCTCCCTCCCCCCTTTATAGAGGCCCCCTAGGGGGGTGCGCCGGCCCTAGGAGATGGGATCTCCTAGGGGGGCGGCGGCCAAGGGGGTGGAGTACCCCCCAAGGCAAGTGGAGGCGCCCCCTCCCCTAGGGTTCCCAACCCTAGGCGCATGGGGGGCCCAAGGGGGGGCGCACCAACCCACCAGGGGCTGGTTCCCCTCCCCACTTCAGCCCATGGGGCCCTCCGGGATGGGTGGCCCCACCCGGTGGACCCCCGGGACCCTTCCGGTGGTCCCGGTACAATACCGGTGACCCCCGAAACTCTCCCGATGGCCGAAACTGCACTTCCTATATATAATTCTTCACCTCTGGACCATTCTGGAACTCCTTGTGACGTCCAAGATCTCATCCGGGATTCCGAAAAACTTTCAGGTTACTGCATACTCATATCTCTACAACCCTAGCGTCACCGAACCTTAAGTGTGTAGACCCTACGGGTTCGGGAGACATGCAGACATGACTGAGAAGCCTCTCCGGTCAATAACCAACAGCGGGATCTGGATACCCATGTTGGCTCCTACATGCTCCACGATGATCTCATCGGATGAACCATGATGTCGAGGATTTAATCAATCCGTATACAATTCCCTTTGTCAATCGATACGTTACTTGCCCGAGACTCGATCGTCGGTATCCCAATACCTCGTTCAATCTCGTTACCGGAAAGTCACTTTACTCGTACCGTAATGCATGATCCCGTGATCAACCACTTGATCACTTTGAGCTCATTGTGATGATGCATTACCGAGTGGGCCCAGAGATACCTCTCCGTCATACGGAGTGACAAATCCCAGTCTCGATTCGTGCCAACCCAACAGACACTTTCGGAGATACCTGTAATGTACCTTTATAGTCACCCAGTTATGTTGTGACGTTTGGCACACCCAAGGCACTCCTACGGTATCCGGGAGTTGCACAATCTCATGGTCTAAGGAAATGATACTTGACACTCAGAAAAGCTACAACAAATGAACTACACGATCTTTGAGCTAAGCTTAGGATTGGGTCTTGTCCATCACATCATTCTCCTAATGATGTGATCCCGTTATCAATGACATCCCCATGTCTATAGCCAGGAAACCATGACTATTTGTTGATCAACGAGCTAGTCAACTAGAGGCTCACTAGGGACACATTGTGGTCTATGTATTCACACATGTATTACGATTTCCGGATAATACAATTATAGCATGAATAATAGACAATTATCATGAACAAGGAAATATAATAATCATTTTATTATTGCCTCTAGGGCATATTTCCAACAGTCTCCCACTTGCACTAGAGTCAATCATCTAGTTACATTGTGATGAATCGAACACCCATGGAATTCTGGTGTTGATCATGTTTTTCTCTAGGGAGAGGTTTAGTCAACGGATCTGCTACATTCATGGCCGTATGTACTTTACAAATCTCTATGTCTCCATTTTGAACACTTTCACAAATGGAGTTGAAGCGACGCTTGATATGCCTGGTCTTCCTGTGAAACCTGGGCTCCTTGGCAAGGGCAATAGCTCCAGTGTTGTCACAGAAGAGAGTCATCGGGCCCGACGCATTGGGTATGACTCCTTGGTCGGTAATGAACTCCTTCACCCAGACTGCTTCATGTGCTACCTCCGAGGCTGCCATGTACTCCGCTTCACATGTAGATCTCGCCACAACGCTTTGCTTGCAACTGCAGCAGCTTACTGCCCCACCATTCAAAATATACACGTATCCGGTTTTTGACTTAGAGTCATCCAGATCTGTGTCGAAGCTAGCATCGACGTAACCCTTTACGACGAGCTCTTCGTCACCTCCATAAACGAGAAACATGTCCTTAGTCCTTTTCAGGTACTTCAGGATATTCTTGACCGCTGTCCAGTGTTCCTTGCCGGGATTGCTTTGGTACCTTCCTACCAAACTTACGGCAAGGTTTACATCAGGTCTGGTACACAGCATGGCATACATAATAGACCCTATGGCTGAGGCATAGGGGATGACACTCATCTCTTCTATATCTTCTGCCGTGGTCGGACACTGAGCTGAGCTCAATTTCACACCTTGCAACACAGGCAAGAACCCCTTCTTAGACTGATCCATATTGAACTTCTTCAATATCTTATCAAGGTATGTGCTTTGTGAAAGACCTATGAGGCGTCTTGATCTATCTCTATAGATCTTGATGCCTAATATATAAGCAGCTTCTCCAAGGTCCTTCATTGAAAAACTCTTATTCAAGTAGGCCTTAATGATGTCCAAAAGTTCTATATCATTTCCCATAAAAAGTATGTCATCTACATATAATATGAGAAATGCTACAGAGCTCCCACTCACTTTCTTGTAAACGCAGGCTTCTCCATAAGTCTGCATAAACCCAAACGCTTTGATCATCTCATCAAAGCGAATGTTCCAACTCCGAGATGCTTGCACCAGCCCATAAATCGAGCGTTGGAGCTTGCACACCTTGTCAGCATTCTTAGGATCGACAAAACCTTCCGGCTGCATCATATACAATTCTTCCTTAAGGAAACTATTAAGGAATGCCGTTTGGACATCCATTTGCCATATCTCATAATCATAGAATGCGGCAATTGCTAACATGATTCGGACGGACTTCAGCTTCGCTACGGGTGAGAAAGTCTCATCGTAGTCAACCCCTTGAACTTGTCGATAACCCTTAGCGACAAGCCGAGCTTTATAGATGGTCACATTACCATCCGCGTCTGCCTTCTTCTTAAAGATCCATTTATTTTCTATGGCTCGCCGATCAATGGGCAAGTCAGTCAAAGTCCATACTTCGTTTTCATACATGGATCCTATCTCGGATTTCATGGCTTCTAGCCATTTGTCGGAATCTGGGCCCGCCATCGCTTCTTCATAGTTCGAAGGTTCACCGTTGTCTAACAACATGATTTCCAAGACAGGGTTGTCGTACCACTCTGGTGCGGAACGTGTCCTTGTGGACCTACGAAGTTCAGTAGCAACTTGATCTGAAGTTTCATGATCATCATCATTAACTTCCTCTCTAGTCGGTGCAGGCACCTCATGAACATTTTCCTGTGTTGCGCCACTTTCTGGTTCAAGAGCTAATACTTCATCGAGTTCTACTTTCCTCCCACTTACTTCCTTCGAGAGAAACTCTTTCTCTAGAAAGGATCCATTCTTGGCAACAAAGATCTTGCCTTCGGATCTGAGGTAGAAGGTATACCCAATAGTTTCTTTAGGGTATCCTATGAAGACGCATTTTTCCGACTTGGGTTCGAGCTTTTTAGGTTGAAGTTTCTTGACATAAGCATCGCATCCCCAAACTTTTAGAAACGACAACTTAGGTTTCTTCCCAAACCATAATTCATACATTGCCGTCTCAACGGATTTCGACAGAGCCCTATTTAAAGTGAATGCGGCAGTCTCTAAAGCATAGCCCCAAAATGATAGCGGTAAATTGGTAAGAGACATCATAGATCGCACCATATCTAATAGAGTGCGATTACGACGTTCGGACACACTATTACGCTGAGGTGTTCCAGGCGGCGTGAGTTGTGAAACTATTCCACATTTTCTTAAGTGTGTGCCAAATTCGTGACTCAAGTATTCTCCCCCACGATCTGATCGCAAGAACTTGATTTTCCTGTCACGTTGATTCTCAACCTCACTCTAAAATTCCTTGAACTTTTCAAAGGTCTCAGACTTGTGTTTCATTAAATAGACATACCCATATCTACTCAAGTCATCAATGAGGGTGAGAACATAACGATAGCCACCGCGAGCCTCAACACTCATTGGACCGCACACATCAGTATGTATGATTTCCAATAAGTTGGTTGCTCGCTCCATTGTTCCTGAGAACGGAGTCTTGGTCATTTTACCCATGAGGCATGGTTCGCACGTGTCAAATGATTCGTAATCAACACACTCTAAAAGTCCATCTGCATGGAGCTTCTTCATGCGTTTGACACCTATGTGACCAGGGCGGCAGTGCCACAAGTATGTGGGACTATCATTATCAATCTTACATCTTTTGGTATTCACACTATGAATATGTGTAGCATTACGCTCGAGATTCATTAAGAATAAACCATTCACCATCGGAGCATGACCATAAAACATATCTCTCATATAAATAGAACAACCATTATTCTCGGATTTAAATGAGTAGCCATCTCGAGTTAAACGAGATCCTGATACAATGTTCATGCTCAAAGCTGGCACTAAATAACAATTATTGAGGTTTAAAACTAATCCCGTAGGTAAATGTAGAGGTAGCGTGCCGACGGTGATCACATCGACCTTGGAACCATTCCCGATGCGCATCATCACCTCGTCCTTCGCCAGTCTTCGCTTATTCCGCAGCTCCTGCTTTGAGTTACAAATGTGAGCAACCGCACCGGTATCAAATACCCAGGAGCTACTACGAGTACTGATAAGGTACACATCAATTACATGTATATCACATATACCTTTCGTGATGCCGGCCTTCTTGTCCGCTAAGTATTTGGGGCAGTTCCGCTTCCAGTGACCACTTCCCTTGCAATAAAAACACTCAGTTTCGGGCTTGGGTCCATTCTTTGGCTTCTTCCCGGCAGCTTGCTTACCGGGCGCGGCAACTCCCTTGCCGTCCTTCTTGAAGTTCTTCTTACCCTTGCCTTTCTTGAACTTAGTGGTTTTATTCACCATCAACACTTGATGTTCCTTTTTGACTTCTACCTCTGCTGATTTTAGCATTGCAAATACTTCAGGAATGGTCTTTTCCATCCCCTGCATATTGAAGTCCATCACAAAGCTCTTGTAGCTTGGTGGAAGCGACTGAAGGATTCTGTCAATGACCGCGTCATCCGGGAGATTAACTCCCAGCTGAGTCAAGTGGTTATGCAACCCAGACATTTTGAGTATGTGCTCGCTGATAGAACTATTTTCCTCCATCTTACAGCTGAAGAACTTGTCGGAGACTTCATATCTCTCGACCCGGGCATGAGCTTGAAAAACCATTTTCAGCTCTTCGAACATCTCATATGCTCCGTGTCTCTCAAAACGCTTTTGGAGCCCCGGTTCTAAGCTGTAAAGCATGCCGCACTGAACGAGGGAGTAATCATCAGCACGTGTCTGCCAAGCGTTCATAACGTCTTGTTCTGTAGGGAAAGCAGGTGCTTCACCTAGCGGTGCTCGTAGGACATAATCTTTCTTGGCAGCTATGAGGATGATCCTCAGGTTCCGGACCCAGTCCGTATAGTTGCTGCCATCGTCTTTCAGCTTGGTTTTCTCTAGGAACACGTTGAAGTTGAGGACAACATTGGCCATTTGATCTACAAGACATATTGTAAAGATTTTAGACTAAGTTCATGATAATTAAGTTCATCTAATCAAATTATTCAATGAACTCCCACTCAGATAGACATCCCTCCAGTCATCTAAGTATAACATGATCCGAGTTAACTAGGCCGTGTCCGATCATCACGTGAGACGGACTAGTCAACATTGGTGAACATCTTCATGTTGATCGTATCTTCTATACGACTCATGCTCGACCTTTCGGTCTTCTGTGTTCCGAGGCCATGTCTGTACATGCTAGGCTTGTCAAGTCAACCTAAGTGTTTGCATGTGTAAATCTGTCTTACACCCGTTGTATGTGAACGTTGGAATCTATCACACCCGATCATCACGTGGTGCTTCGAAACAACGAACTGTCGCAATGGCGCACAGTTAGGGGAAACACTTTCTTGAAATTATTATGAGGGATCATCTTATTTACTACCGTCGTTCTAAGTAAACAAGATGCAAAAGCATGATAAACATCACATGCAATCAAATAATAGTGACATGATATGGCCAATATCATATAGCTCCTTTGATCTCCATCTTGGAGCTCCATGATCATCTTGTCACCGGCATGACGTCATGATCTCCATCATCATGATCTCCATCATCGTGTCTCCATGAAGTTGCTCGCCAACTATTACTTCTACTACTATGGCTAACACGTTTAGCAATAAAGTAAAGTAATTTACATGGCGTTTCTCAATGACACGCAGGTCATACAAAAATAAAGACAACTCCTATGGCTCCTGCCGGTTGTCATACTCATCGACATGCAAGTTGTGATTCCTATTACAAGAACATGATCTCATACATCACATATATATCATTCATCATTCATCACAACTTTGGCCATATCACATCACATGACACTTGCTGCAAAAAACAAGTTAGACGTCCTCTAATTTTTGTTGCAAGTTTTACGTGGCTGCAATAGGGTTCTAGCAAGAACGTTTTCTTACCTACGCCAAAACCACAACGTGAATTGCCAATTTCTATTTACCCTTCATAAGGACCCTATTCATCGAATCCGATCCGACTAAAGTGGGAGAGACAGACACCCGCCAGCCACCTTATGCAACTAGTGCATGTCAGTCGGTGGAACCGGTCTCACATAAGCGTACGTGTAAGGTTGGTCCGGGCTGCTTCACCCCACGATGCCGCCGAATCAAGATAAGACTAGTAACGGCAAGCAAATTGACAATATCGACGCCCACAACTACTTTGTGTTCTACTCGTGCATAGTAACTACGCATAGACCTAGCTCATGATGCCACTGTTGGGGAACGTTGCAGAAAACAAAAAAATTCCTACGTTTCACCAAGATCAATCTATGGAGTCAACTAGCAACGAGAGGAGAGTGCATCTACATACCCTTGTAGATCACGAGCGGAAGCGTTCAAGAGAACGAGGATGATGGAGTCATACTCACCATGATCCAAATCACCGATGACCAAGTGCCGAACGGACGGCACCTCCGCGTTCAACACACGTACGGAGCGGATGACGTCTCCTCCTTCTTGATCCAGCAAGGGGGAAGGAGAGGTTGATGAAGATCCAGCAGCACGACGGCGTGGTAGTGGATGCAGCAGTGATCGCAGCAGGGATTCGCCGAGCTTCTGCGAGAGGGAGAGGTGTAGCAGGGGAGAGGTAGGCGCCAAGACTTGAGGTGTAGCTGCCCTCCCTCCCCCCTTTATATAGACCCCCTAGGGGGGTGCGCCGGCCCTAGGAGATGGGATCTCTTAGGGGGGCGGCGGCCAAGGGGGTGGAGTACCCCCCAAGGCAAGTGGAGGCGCCCCCTCCCCTAGGGTTCCCAACCCTAGGGGCATGGGGGGCCCAAGGGGGGGCGCACCAGCCCACCAGGGGCTGGTTCCCCTCCCCACTTCAGCCCATGGGGTCCTCCGGGATGGGTGGCCCCACCCGGTGGACCCCCGGGACCCTTCCGGTGGTCCCGGTACAATACCGGTGACCCCCGAAACTCTCCCGATGGCCGAAACTGCACTTCCTATATATAATTCTTCACCTCCGTCCCATTCCGGAACTCCTCGTGACGTCCGGGATCTCATTCGGGACTCCGAACAACTTTCGGGTTACTGCATACTCATATCTCTACAACCCTAGCGTCATCGAACCTTAAGTGCGTAGACCCTACGGGTTCGGAAGACATGCAGACATGACCGAGAAGCCTCTCCGGTCAATAACCAACAGCGGGATCTGGATACCCATGTTTGCTCCCACATGCTCCACGATGATCTCATTGGATAAACTACGATGTCGAGGATTCAATCAATCCGTATACAATTCCCTTTGTCAATCGGTACGTTACTTGCCCGAGACTCGATCGTCGGTATCCCAATACCTCGTTCAGTCTCGTTACCGGCAAGTCACTTTACTCGTACCGTAATGCATGATCCCGTGATCAACCACTTGATCACTTTGAGCTCATTGTGATGATGCATTACCGAGTGGGCCCAGAGATACCTCTCCGTCATACGGAGTGACAAATCCCAGTCTCGATTTGTGCCAACCCAACAGACACTTTCGGAGATACCTGTAATGTACCTTTATAGTCACCCAGTTACGTTGTGACGTTTGGCACACCCAAGGCACTCCTACGGTATCCGGGAGTTGCACAATCTCATGGTCTAAGGAAATGATACTTGACACTCAGAAAAGCTACAGCAAATGAACTACACGATCTTTGAGCTAAGCTTAGGATTGGGTCTTGTCCATCACATTCTCCTAATGATGTGATCCCGTTATCAATGACATCCCCATGTCTATAGCCAGGAAACCATGACTATCTGTTGATCAACGAGCTAGTCAACTAGAGGCTCACTAGGGACACATTGTGGTCTATGTATTCACACATGTATTACGATTTCCGGATAATACAATTATAGCATGAATAATAGACAATTATCATGAACAAGGAAATATAATAATCATTTTATTATTGCCTCTAGGGCATATTTCCAATAGGTTGGTGGGTGTGGATTACAAGCGGGGCTGTGAGGGGCGTCAGAGTTGTTGTGGATCGGCGTCCGGGAGGGGTGGGGGGCTTAGAGGGATGATCGCGGCGGCGACCAACATGATGGTGTGGCTTGAAGGTTGAGGGGCGAGCGTACCGGCAGTTAGGGTTGGGTCGGAGGGTGGTGTGTGGATATACCTAAGAAGTTCGTCTTCACTATCTTATTTATCTTAACATGCAACTTATCCACCTCATCTGACTTTCCATGACATGCACACTCTCCACATCATCAAGCGCCCATGCAACCATTTAACTTTTCGGTTTCTACCACATGCAAGCCATGCACAACATTAAAAACATCAAAACCCACCACATCATTAGTTTTTTTTCTATAAATAATTGAACTTGAATTTCACAAGACAATATAACATGCATGCACCCTCCATTTACCTCTAGGTTGAATGTGGTGCCGCACTATTCTCATATATTCTAATTTTATTTTTGATAAGTCCATTGCTAAAAATTTCTGCACCAACGAGTGGGGCGTTATCTAGTATGAACAATGGTACAATCCAAGCTGTTGGGAAAAAAAATTCAACTGACATCATTTTTTTCAATGTACCTAATATTTAACAAAAAATTGCGAGCAAGGACGTTAGGTGGAATTCTTAAGTTTGACTGCATAATTACAGTTGGATTTCAAGTTTAGCCATCAAACGTGTTTTCCCTCCAAAGCCAACCTCCCCAAACCAACCTTCCACCCAACAAACCCACATCACACTGTACAAACCATCC
Organism: Triticum monococcum; assembly: GCA_034509565.1. Taxonomy (NCBI): domain Eukaryota; kingdom Viridiplantae; phylum Streptophyta; class Magnoliopsida; order Poales; family Poaceae; genus Triticum; species Triticum monococcum. Next base: position 107,248,756 of record CM067844.1, read on the forward strand.
TAACACATCACAACGACGCAATGCAACGACTTAAAGAAGACACGCGTGCAGAGCAACCATGCCCAAGCCGCCGAGAAAGCTCATCGTCCTCCTCCTTGTCACCAGCCTCGTCGCCAATGCCGGCGCCGACGCCACGGCGTGGCAGCTGGAGCCCGCCCAGCCGACGTCGCCGGCCGCGCTGGCCGGCGAGTGGCGGCTCCTCCACGCCAACATCGGCGTCTCGGCCATGCACATGCAGCTCCTCCCGGAGGACTTCGTCCTCATGTTCGACCGCACCGACTCCGGCCCCTCCAACATCTCCCTCCTCGACCCGGCCTCGTGCGCCGCCGCGGCCGCCGCGCCGAACGCCACCGCCGCGCCCGCCGACTGCTCCGCGCACTCGGTGCTCCTCGACCTCCGGTCCAACGCGCTGCACCCGTACCCGCTCGCCACCAACCCGTGGTGCTCGTCCGCCGCGCTGCTCCCCAACGGCACGCTCCTCCAGACCGGCGGCTTCTCCAACGGCGACCGCATCGCGCGCCTGTTCTCCCCGACGACCGGCTGGGTCGACCTCCCGGATTTCCTGGCCGCGCGGCGATGGTACGCCACTGACATCCTCCTCGCCGACGGGCGGGTGCTCATCCTCGGCGGCCGGCGGCAGTACAACTTCGAGTTCTTCCCGCACGACGGCGTCAACGGCCCGCCGCCGCTGACCTTCTTCCCGTTCTTGGACGAGACCACGGAGGTGGACGCCGAGAACAACCTCTACCCCTTCCTCCACCTCCTCCCCGACGGCACCGTCTTCGTCTTCGCCAACGACCGAGCCGTTGTCTTCGACCCCTACAACCGCACCCCGCTACGCCGCCTCCCCACGATCCCTGGCGGAGTTCCGCGGAACTACCCGTCCTCTGGCTCGTCGGTCCTCCTCCCGCTGCGCCCAGAGTACCCAACGCACGCCGAGGTGCTGGTCTGCGGGGGCGCGCCGCGTGGGGCGTACCAGCTCGCGCTCCGGAACGGCACGTTCGTGCCGACCGAGCGGACATGCGGCCGCATCGCGCCGACGGACGCGAACCCGGTGTGGGCCATGGAGGAGATGCCTCTGCCACGGGTGATGGGCGACATGGTGCTGCTCCCGACCGGTGACGTGCTCATCGTGAACGGCGCGGCGGCGGGGACGGCGGGGTGGGAGCTCGGACGGGAGCCGGTGATGTATCCGGTGCTGTATCAGCCGGATACGCAGAACGGCGCGCGGTTCGAGGTTCTGACCGCCTCCACCGTCCCGAGGATGTACCACTCGTCGGCGACGCTGGACACGTACGGCCGGGTGCTCGTCGGCGGGAGCAACCCGCACATCGGGTACGTGTTCGCCAACGTGACGTACCCGACGGAGCTGAGCCTGGAGGCGTTCCTGCCGCCATACCTCGACACGCGGCTCGACGGCCTGCGGCCGCGGGTGCTGGGGGCGCCAGCGGAGGTCGGGTACGGGGAAGCGGCGTCGGTGCGGTTCGAGGTGCCCGGCGGCGCGCTGGCGGGAGGGGGACCCGAAGATCAGGTGGTGCGCGTGGTGGCTGTGGCGCCGGCGTTCGCGACGCACTCGTTCGGGATGAACCAGCGGGTGGTGGACCTGGCCGTGACGAGGGTGGCGCAGCTGGACGTCGGGGTGTACGAGGCGGAGGTGGCCACGCCGCCGTCGCCCGGCGTGGCGCCGCCGGGGTACTACCTGTGGTTCGTGGTGCACGCCGGCGTGCCCAGCAGCGCGGCGTGGGTGCGCATGCGGCCGCTCGGTGCAGCGCCATGATCACTGGCACAGATGATATCAATGTGAAAGATCATTCTTTCTCGAGATCCCATCAGCAAGATGAGACGAGCTAGGGAAGGAATCGTCATTTTGCATGTTAACGTAGGTCAGAAGATGTCTTATTTAGTTTGGAAAAAGTGACCAGAATTTATCAATTTTTTAGCTGTCTATTTCACAGCCGGATGAAAACCAATTGGGTTTCAGTCGTTTTTCAGTCAATTACAACTTGCCAAGAGTTCCTGTCCACTATACGTCCCTCTCCTGAATGTATGTCCGTTTCCTGAATGTATGTACGTTGCCTCCGTCAGTAACAATATCAAGTCTCTCCCTTATAACAACATCATGACTTCATGAGACCCAAATACAAAAGCGAAAGGAACACTACAGTAAAAGCAAACACCTGAACTAAACTAGGAAGTGCAGCCACTGACACCATTCTGAAATGTAAAAGATACAGTAATAACTGAAACGATCGGTCTAATTAGTTTGCACTATGGAATAATTACATGTCAGGTGTCCTCCCTAAATCACCTCTCTCCCTGATGCTTCTGTCAAGTACATCAGTCCAACTGCAGCATTCACTTATATCAATATGATGTTTATGAATCCTTTAATTTCTGTTACAATTTACAAAAAAAGGAGAACATAAAATAGTTAGAGACTGCAGCCAGTAGATAGTAGAAGCACTTCTAACAGCCAGTAGATAGTAGACACTAGAAGCACACCTAGATCATAATTGCATCAAACTTTACAGAAAAAATGAGTACTGTGTACAATATCTGGCCATAGTTCTTGTAATTCATGTAAAAGACTATACTGACAAACTATCCTGATTTATGAAGGTAGAAAGAGAAGACATGAAATGCTTCTCCAAATTGAAAGAAAGGAACAGAGACAAGTGTACATCAGGAAACATATTACACTAAGATTACAGGGAGAATAAAACTACTAAAAAACTGTAAATCATATATACATTAGAACTTTCAAACAGGAATGGCATAGAAAAGCAGAAATTATACTGATAAATACAGCAGACATATAAGACCTCAGTACAGGAAACTATCACATAGTTGGACTGTAAGCAAAGTAAAACGGAAACAGTAAATCATGTTATTCCAGTGACAATTACAGAAAAAAAAGGAACAACTACAGTAAACTTTGAAGATAAAAACCTAACCATCACACATGTTGAACTGAACTCACACAGTTAAGTCACTCTGAAACAATACATTCAGAGTTGAATTACAGTAGAAGACTGTTTTACAGTTTGAATTACACTGTATTTTACAGTAGATTTACAGTAGAATTGCAGTGTAAAATACAGTATAAATGTACAGTACAATTACAATGTAATTTACAATAGACTTACTGTGTAATTTACAAATAGAATTACAGTGTTTTAAATACAGTAGAATTATGGTATAATTGTAGTAAATAAAAAGTGTCATTTACATTGTAATTTCAGAAGATTTACAGTGTAATTTATAGTAGATTTACAGTGTAATTTACAATGGAATTACAATGTAACAAATAGATTTACAGTCTAGTTTAAAATACAGTAGATTGCAGTGTAACTAGTAGATTAATCGTGTGATTTGCATCAAGCATGACAACAATCCAAAATGACTACACTAAGATTTACAATGTAAAAATCCACTAGGAATCAACTAAATACATTTCAAAATGCACTAAGAATTACAGTGTAAATTCACTGGCGAATTACACTGTAAAAATCATCTAAATACAGTCCAAAAAACACTAGGAATTACACTGTAAATCAACTAAGACTTACACTATAAATCCACTAAAGAATTACATTACAAGAGCACTCAAGAAAGACAGTGTCGGTCCACTGAAAAATTACGCTGTAAAACCACTAGCAATTGCAGTATTACATTTGTAAATCCACTAAGAAAATGCACTAGAAATTACAGTGTAAATCCACTGAGGAATTGCATTGTAAAAATCAACTAAACACAGTCCCAAAAGCACTAGGAATTACACTGTAAATCAACTGAGACTTACACTGTAACTCCACTAAAGAATTACAAGATCGCTCAAGAATTACAGTGCCGGTCCACTGAAAATTACGCTGTAAAAAACACTATTACATTTTGTAAATCCACTAAGAATTATACTGTAGAAACCACTAAAAATCCAGTAATAATTACACTGTAAATCCAAAATAGAATTACAGTGTAAATCCACCAAGAAAATACACTGTAATTCCACTAAGGATTACAGTGCAAATCCACTGACAAAATACACTGTAAGTCCATAGATTACGGTGTAAATCCACTAAAGCAATGTAAATCAGCTAAGAATTGCAGTACAAAATGCAGTGTAAATTGACTTACAAGACACTAAAATTAGGCTAACAAATAACCAGGGATGTCAGTAGAGCAATGTTACATTAAACTAGACTATTAGGACATGGCCAATCTACAGCAATCTCACAGTGATAGATAGGCAATGAAACGATACATACAAACCTATATCAGCAAACGACACAGGGGATGTTGAGTAAATAGGCAATTTTTTGACTAATTTAAACCATAGATAAATCACTAGCATGGCATTGACAGAATTAACAACATGCTGATATTGAATCATGCAAGCACATGCTACACTAATGGAAGATACATCTACGTATAACGCTAGCATAGCTATAACAGAAAACAGTAGGAGCGGGATAAACGAGTTATACCCTCCAGTAGGTCATGCAGAGGCCGCGGCGGCGGTGGCAGCAGCGGCGTCCTCGGCGGCCTTCTTGTCGGCTTCGAGTTTCTAGGCAGCGAGACGGTCAGCGTTGGACTGCGACATGGTGATGATGAAGATGACGCGGACGTAGAGGAAGCAGACGGATGGAAGCGAGCAGTTGCGTAGTCGCTTCCCAAAAACTATTCACCCCTCTCCCGTACAGGATCCGGAGAGGCGGGATTTTGGAGACCTGCTCTCCCGTCGACCGTGTACGCGGCGGATGGGATGGAGTCACCGACGGCAGCGGCAGCAAAGGAACGACGGTGGGCGTGCGCGTGGAGCAGATGTGATCTGATCGTGGCGGCTAGGGTTAGGAGACACCGCACACTTATATAGGCGCAGCCGCGTGGAGAGACGTGGGCTCGACCCACGTCCGAGTCCGTGACAGCCCACGATCCGACGTCTCAGATCATGCCCAGCTGTCAGAAATTCTCCGTTAGTGAATGGAAAAAATAAGCGCGTAGGTGTGAGTTCGGCTTGGCTCATTCACGCAGCCCGCGGCGCGTCGTGATGAGGCGAGGCGTGGCGTGGCGAGGTGGGTGGCGGAGGAGGAGTGCGCGAGGGCCTCTTCTATTCTTAAGCTCCAATAACATGTGGAAGACAATCCCTTATAAAGAGGTCCAACTCCTTCTCCACTAGCGGGGTGGGACTAAACTTCCCACTACACCTAGTGCCAATAAACCCACATGGGCCCTCATAGATCTTTAGAAATTGCTAGATGGGCCTAAAGCCCACCCCAAATTTCAGCAGTCCCGCCAGATCTCGAGGGCCCATTGTGTCCTCTGTTCCAATTGTTGTTTCGATATACCAGTGTTTCAGTGAAGACCTGTTAAAGTTGAACTTCACCTAGAGCAAGCAGCTACACTCCTTCACAACTGAACAATGGATTAAGCCTTGAATTGTCAGTTTGGCGTAAAGAAGGTTCACCACATGTCTTACTGGTACTAGGCTGCCGAAGGCTGACCCCTCGGGTGGAGCATATAAGTGTTATGGAACATAGCATGCAATTTTTTTAAAAAAATCCTACGATCACGCAAGGTCTATCTAGGAGATGCATAGCAACGAGAGGGGGAGAGTGTGTCCACGTACCCTCGCAGACCGAAAGCGGAAGCGTTAGGTTAACGCGGTTGATGTAGTCGAATGTCTTCACGATCCAACCGATCAAGTATCGAACGTACGGCACCTCCGAGTTCAGCACACGTTCAGCTAGATGACGTCCCTCGAACTCTTGACCCAGCAGAGGATCGAGGGAGAGTTTCGTCAGCACGACGGCGTGGTGACGGTGATGGTGATGTGATCCGCGCAGGGCTTCGCCTAAGCACTACGACGCTATGACCGGAGGAGTAAACTGTGGAGGGGGGCACCGCACACGGCTAAGAGAACAACTGTTGTGCTTTGGGGTGCCCCCTGCCCCCGTATATAAAGGAGGGGAGGAGGAGGCCGGCCACCAAGGGGGCGCGCCAAGGAGGGGGGAGTCCTACTAGGACTCCACTCCTAGTAGGATTTGCCCCCCTTTCTTTCTCATCGGAGGGGAAAGGGAAGGAGAGGGAGAGGGAGAGGGAAAGGGGGTCGCGCCCCCTCCTCCTTGTTCAATACGGACTCCCTTGGAGGGGGGCACGCGCCACCCCTTGCAGACTCCCCTCTTGTCGGTGTTCTGGGAACGGGGGTCCCCAGACTTGCCTGCCAGCGGCCCAGGGCGTGGCTAAGCCAGCAGGTCGTACGGCCCATCTTCATCAACAAGGCATCCAAGACCCTCGCGAGGGTCCAAGCCTCGCGAGGTAGACAATGCAAGACCTCCTCTGGAGTAGCCTAGCCAGGCAGGCTCGCGAGGAGCGGAGATATCAAGGCGGGGCAAACCTCACGAGGCCCTCGTGACGTGAGCCATGACGCACGATACCAGGCGGGCGCCAGCGCGCACAGCGTCCTTATTTCCTCTTTGGTGATAAGGAGGCCAGCGCAGACGAAGAGTACCGAGGCATCAGGCAATGGTTGCTATATTGGTGCAACGAGACCAAGACCAGGAGGACAACAAGATGGGGGTCATCGTGGAGCCCAAGACGGCGTCACCGCCAGAGCTTTTCGCAGGCGAAGACCGCTTTTGTCAGGATAGCTTGTACTAGCTGTCCCCCTTCCAATTTTCCCGCCGTTGTTGGCTCCCTTCCCGCTCAACATTTGGGAAGAGGACCAGGGCCTATATAAGTAGAGCTAGCCACCATAGTAGAGGCATCTCATCTTAGCTTGATCCAACCCGGTCGAGGGCCTACTCACAAGAACACCTCAACCTTAGGAGGTTGTTTTTCCCTTGTACTGTTCATCATCAGCCCTAGAGGCAATCCACCACCACCACACTGGAGTAGAGTATTACACCACAACGGTGGCCTGAACCAGTATAAACCTCATGCCTTTCCGTGTTGCGAGTTCGTCGAGTTCGTCCACGAGATCTTAGCGAGCTAGGGCGCAGATTGGTGGGAAGGAAAGACTTCGCGCGCACCCGAGTGTTCGAACCTTAAGGGTTTGCCGAAACCCGACATCCGACATTTGGCACGCCATGTAGGGGTGCGCCGGGGCACCTCTCCACCAACCTGCGCCCCGTACCGCCACACTACGCTCCCATGGTAGGTGCCCCGCCACCCACCTCTGCGGCCAACACCGGCAGCAGGGAGTCTGGGTACCGAGCCCTGGCCCCCGCCCTGCGGCGAGTGCAGTGGCCGACCAAGTTCAAGCCGGAGATGCTGCCGCATTACGACGGCGCGGCGGACTCGGCGCCGTTCCTGCTAGCGTACGAGGAGGCCATCCTCGAAGCTGGAGGCGACGACAAGATCATGGCGAACTAGTTCCCCATGCCCCTCGCCGGCGAGCCGCGCGCCTGGCTGCTCAACCTCTCGGGATCCACGGTGGCATCCTGGGGGGGGGGACTCCGCAACCTCTTCACCACGCGCTACGCTGCGCCGGCGCACCACGCAGTCGCGGCACTGCTGGGTGGCTCCCAAGCACCGCCTTCAGATCGCCATGTCAAGCCTTTCTTCCGTCAGATTGGGGCAGCCTGCAAGCGCCCGGGGGCTCCGCCGGAGGCCGACCTCACCTTCGGCTCGGAAGACCACCCCGACTCCACCGCCGGCTCCGGGATGCTCCTGATGCTCTGCACACCCACCATCTGCAACGTGGCCGTTACCAAGACCCTCATCGACGGCGATGCCGGCCTCAACTTGCTCTCCGTAGAAGCCTTCAGCCTTCTTCATGTGCCGCTCGAACAGCTCGGCCTCAGCAAGCCCTTCACATGAGTGGGTGGTGGAGCTGCCCACTCTCTGGGGCAGATCCGCCTCCCTGTCACCTTTGGCACGCGAGACAACTATCGCACCGAGCTGGTGGACTTTGACATCGCCCGCATCAGTCTCCCGTACAATGCCATCCTTGGGTACCCGGCTCTCGCTCAGTTCATGGTGGCGACTCACCCGGCCTACAACCTCATGAAGATGCCAGGGAGCAAGGGCGTCCTCACCATCAAGGGGGACACTGAGGAGGCCGTGGCGGCGCTTAGTCTCGCCTTCAAGACTGCGGCAGCAGCACAGCCAGCCGGCGCCCGTACGCCCGAGGCCAAGGAGACCGCCCCCACCAAGAAGAAGCAGCTGTTCACTCAAGACAAGGCGGAGACCAAGCAGGTGCCGGTCAACGAGGACGGGTCTTCAAGAGCCACCTTCACCATAGGAACCGGCCTTGACCCGGGACAAGAAGAAGCTTTGGTGAGGTTTTTGCGCGCGAACAAGGAGATATTCGCGTGGGAGCCCAATCAGCTGGTAGGGGTCCCGAGAGAGGTAATCCAGCATCATCTAAGGGTGTCCCCCAACGTACGCCCGGTGAAACAGCGAGCAAGACGGCAGTCCACTGAGAAGAAGGCCTTCATCGTCCAAGAGACACGCAAGCTGGAGGCGGCAGGTACCATCCGAGAAGTTTGATACCCCGAATGGCTGGCGAACCCCGTCGTAGTACCGAAGAAAGGCGGGAAGGAATGGATGTGCGTCGACTTCACCAACCTTAACAAAGCGTGCCCCCAGGATCCATTCCCGCTTCCACGCATCGACCAAATCGTTGACTCCACCGCTGAGTGCGACTTGCTATGTTTCCTGGATGCATTCTCAGGATACCACCAAATCAAGATGGCGGTGGAGGATGTGGAGAAGACAGCCTTCCTAACACCATGCGGGGTGTACTGCTACACCTGCATGCCCTTCGGGCTGCGCAACGTGGGTGCAACCTTTCAATGGTTGATGCAAATCACCTTGGGGTGGCAGCTCGGCAGAAACACATAGGCCTACGTTGATGACATAGTGGTCAGATCTCGCGAGGCGAGGACATTGATCCGAGACTTGGAGGAGACCTTCGAGAGCTTGTGCCAAGTGAACTTGAGGCTTAACCCGTAGAAGTGCATGTTTGGTGTCCCCTCCGGCAAGCTACTGGGGTTCCTCGTATCCCATAGAGGGATCGAGGCGAACCCGGAGAAGATCAAAGCCATAGAAGACATGAGCCCACCACAGACCCTCAAGGAGATGCAATGTCGGGACCCCAATCCCAGGTCACACCGATCTAGCATGTAACACATCATATCACTTTGTGGCCTCACGCACGGTATTTCCACGGGTGCCACCTTACCTGGCCCGGGACCGTTTGCGCCTTTTGGCTCACGTATATGATAGTGTCGCTAGCATCCATATGACAAAGAACCCGGGCCGACATGGCTAGTCGTGAACCCAAAGCGGCACTAACCCATGGGGACAGGCATACATGAATCAACCTCGAGCATGTCGGTCAACCAGCGTGTGAATCCGGGCTGTAGCACTGGGCTAACAGGACTCCGGTAACCCGGGCTGTAGCAGGCTAGGCAGGACTCCGGATGTCACCGCGTGACATTTCCCCGAAGGGACAGACATAGGAACGAAGTGAAACACATGCCGGCCAGTCAAGTGTCCTGAGCAGTAGTGCTGGGCTAGCAGGACTCCGGTGATCCGGGCTGTAGCGGACTACTATCGCTTAGAAGCACTAGACTACATTTCCCCATATGATAGGCTGCCAAGGATAAACAACTAGATAGTCGGATCCCACACATACCAAGCATTTCAATCAAACACACAATATGCTCGATATGTGTGAATACAACATGGCATCACAACATAACTCTACAACTCAAGTATGTATGCATTAGGCTCCGAAGAGCCAGATATTACAAGCATGGGTCTCATGACCCAACAATCATAGCATACAAATCAAACACATGCGGAAGCTTAACATGTCTGAGTACAGACATCTATAAATGAAAAAGGCTAAGAAGCCTGACTATCTACCAAATCCTGTCGAGGGCACAAGATCGTAGCTGAGGTATCAAGCTAAATGTCGAAGTCCACGCGGAACTACTAGCGAGACCGAAGTCTCTTTGCAAAACATAAATTAAGCAAACGTGAGTACAAAGGTACTCAGCAAGACTTACATCAGAACTAACTACATATGCATCGGTATCAACAAGGGGGGGGGGTGGAGTTTAACTGCAGCAAGCCAGCTTTGACTCGGTGGCTATTCTGAACTACGATTGCAAGCAACTCTTTTGAGGTGGCGCACATGAGTCCACATATTCACCATTCAATACACCACTATGGATCCGCTCTCGTCTCCCTACGAGAAGGCCATCCATAGCACTCACGCTTATCTTGCGAGTTTTAGGGTATCCACTTTCACTTGTCTATGAACTATGCAAGGGGTCCAAGTTTCCATATCCGAGGAATCCGGCTATTCGAATAGATAATGATAACCCTGCAGGGGTGTACTTCTTCACACACGCTCTCACCACTTATAGCCCTGTACACGTCATGTACCTCGGCAACCTTCAAGCGGAAACCGGGCGAGGGTGTCGGCCACGGCCTACCTAAACACTTAAGTCTCTAGTCCAGGTTTATCGCCTATTCGGGTTCCATCCGCGAGGAGATCCGGCCGGAGTTTCGCTCACAGCCCCAAACGATGTGTGCAGGGTTCCTGAGACACCAAACGGGCGCCCGGTACACCGTGCCACAGTGTATCTACCGCAACATAGCCCACCCCTAGGGTCAGTGCTACGCACGGCCGCCAACACATATCCTACAAACACCAGAAACTAGTTGCAACTCCTGGACAGAGTACTAGGGTGATTAAGAAGCCGAGAGGGGCCATTGGTTTCGGGCCCAATGCGTGGTAGTAACTGTTCATGGATCACAGACACAGAACTCAGTTCCTGAGGACGGCTGCAATGAGACAACCCACCATGTACTCCTACATGGCCTCTCACCGCTACCTTTACCAAATCGTGTTCACACACTTAGCTCACACACAGTAGGACATGTTCACACATCTCCGATCCATCCCCGATGAATCGGAACTGACTCAACTCTAAGCGGTAGCAGGCATGACAACAAGCATGAATGAGTAGGCACATCAGGGCTCAAACAACTCCTACTCATGCTAGTGGGTTTCATCTATTTACTGTGGCAATGACAGGTCATGCAGAGGATAAGGGGTTCAACTACCGCAACAAGTAACAGATGAATCGTTGTTGTCCTAATGCAGTAAAAGAGAGCAGGAGCGAGAGAGGGGGGATTGTATCGGAATGAACAAGGGGGTTTTGCTTGCCTGGCACTTCTGAAGATATCATTGGGTCTTCATCAGTGTCAGCGATCACATCGTCGGTACAACGTCTATCGAGAGGGGACAAATACCGGCAACAGAGAAAGAAATACAATCAATGCAATGCACAGTATGATGCATGATCATGACATGTCAATATGCTGTGGTTTGAGCTAATGCAACTAGCTATGATTTAAATGAAGTTGGTTTGAATACAAGATTCAAATTCCAACCCCATATATGATTATTTAAATGCCCTTTATTTGTTTTGTCCAAAACAGAGGACAAACATTGTTCAAACATGCATGAAAATGGTACAGATGGATTCCTTGAATTTTTCTGATAATTTTACATATATAATTTATCTCATTTGGAGTTACGGTTGAATTTCTATGATTTTTAGAAGTTTTAGGTAATTTCTGGAATTTCCTGAATTATTTAAAATCCAGAAAATCATTTACTGCGTCAGCATTGCGTCATGCTGACCTCAGCAAGTCAACTGTGGCTGACCAGGTCAAACCTGACCAGTGGGGTCCACTGGTCAGTCACACAGTTAGTTAATTAACTAACTCAGATTAGTTTAAGTGCTAAGCTAAGTTAGTTAGCAGGCTGGGGCCCACATGTCAGTGAGTGAGGGGGTTAATTAGCGGGGTCATCCGTGGCTAATCGTGTGCCACGTCACCAGCCACCGGAGTTGAACTCCGACGACCTCACAGTGCGGCGGTGGCTCGCCGGAATCGCGCTATGGGTGTCGGTTGGACGTGCCGAGGGCACCGGGCGATAGCCCTTGCTCCCGCGCATCTAGTGGAGGTAGCAGCAGGTCACGGGGTCACCGGAATCGACGCCGGCAATGAGGCCAGCGGCGGCCGGAGCTACGGTGTAATCGTGTTGGGGCTAGGGGGCACATGGGGAGAAGCTGGTGCTGGCTACGGGCTCCTGGAGACGCGTTGAGCGCGATGGTGTGCTCGACTTCGAGCTACAACGGCTCCAGCCACGGCGGCGATGAGGCATGGCGGCGGCGAGCTTCAGCCGTGGTGGACAGTGGGGCTAGAAGAGGAAATCGACAAAGGAGAGAGGGGTTTGGGAGCAGGAGCTCACAGTGAGTCGAACGGGAGGGTCAGCGAGCTCGGGGAGGCACCGGAGGAAGCTAATCGACGGCGACGATCTTCGGTGGCCGACGAGGGGAACGGAGGTGCAGGCGGCATCCAGGGGCTTCCGGCATCAGGCGGCTCGGTGAGGAGGAGGAGAGGAATGAGCCGGAGCTCGTGGACAGCTCGGAGAGGCGAGGGGACGGCTGTGGCTGCGCGTACGCGAGACGGCGGCCGGCGGTTGTGTTCGGCCGAGCTCGAGATCGAGCGGGGAGAAGGGGGAGAGTGACCAGAGGATGGAGAGGAGCACGGGGAGAGACTGAGAGGGGCCAGGGCTGCGTGGCGTCGCCTGGTGCATCGAGGAGGAGCCAGGCAGGCTGGGAGGGAGGAGGTGGAGGCCTCGGGCGCGCTGGCGTCGACACGCCTCTGCCTACTGGCAGAGGTGGAAGAAGACCAAGGCGCCCCTGGTGGGCTGGCCGATTCTGCTGGGCCGGCTACAGGTAAGTGGGCCAGGTAGGTTCCTTTCTCCTCTCTTTGCTTTTTTCTAATTTATGTTCTGTTTTCTATTTTTGCTATTATGTTTTGATTTAGTTCAAGACCAAACCATTTTCAAAATTCATAAAAATAATTGTGTGAACTAAATGGACTTATCCAAATCCACACAACAATTTTCAGAATTATTGAACATATATTTATTATATAATAAATATAGATCCAATTCAAATATTTATTGGATTAAATCAATGGCCCAAAATAATTGCTTCTGAGATTCTAAAAATATTGGTTTGAACTTTGTCCCTTGCCAATATTTCTAGAGATTCACATGAACATTTTCTTGGACTTCTTTGAAAAGATTTTAATGTTGATTATTTTTTAGGTGATTTATGAGGGTTTCAACTAACCTCAACTCAACTATCATAATGATTTAATTCAATGATCAAAATGTCCTGGAAAAATATGCATCATCTCTGGTAGAGGCTTTCACCTTCTCCCATAAATCATGAACATTTTAAAAGGATATTTTGAGGTCATTGAAAATATTTTGGTTGAACCTATTTGAATTGCATTTGGTGCTAGGGTTTACCAATCCCCATTTCAAAGTTAATTGAAAAATAAACATGATGCATGGATGCTTGTGCAACTATTTGCAAACAAATTCTAGGGCTGTGACATGCAAAAGCTAGCATGGTGGGTGAACGCGTTAGGGCGTTTCATCTCCAAGCTAGGCGAGCGCGCCTTACCCTTCTTTAAGCTCATGAAGAAGAAAGGCCCGTTCGAGTGGACCCCGAAGGCCGATCGGGCCTTCCAAGACCTCAAGAAATACCTCACTAGCCCCTAGTGATGGTGGCACCGCGGCCTCTCGAGCCTCTGGTGCTCTACCTTGCTGCCACCCCATACTCCGCCACCGCGGCGCTGGTGGTGGTTCGGGAGGAGCGCCAAGACAAGGGTGTGCCGCGCCAAGCCAGAGCTGATGTAGCACAGGATCAAGAAGGCGCAGCAAAGCCATCAGCGGCGGAAGACCAAGCTCAGCAGGGCAACATCGCAGAAGCTCCTGAGGACGGTCAGGTCTCAGGAAACCCACCACCTCATGATATGCCACAATCTCTGCGGGACCCGAGCCTCGACAGTATGCCAGCCCTCGTCGAGCACCCGGTGTACTTCGTCAACACCGTACTGCGGGATGCGAGGGTGTGCTACCCCATGCCGCAAAAGCTCCTGCTCGCACTCTTGGTGGCCTCGTGCAAGCTGCGGCACTACTTCTAGGGCCACCCCATCAAGGTCGTCTCCGCCTACCCATTGGAGAGGGTGCTCAGGAGCCCTAACTCAGCCGGAAGGGTCGCTGAGTGGAACATCAAGTTGTAAGCATTCCAGTTGGAGTTCAGCACTACCAGGGTCATCAAGGGAGTCGCACTTGCCGATTTTGTGGCAGAATGGACAGCTGCCCCGGCTCTCGAGGAAGGAGAAGACCGGTCCACCTCCCCAGGAAGCGAGGCACCAGACGGCTGGGTCATGTATTTCGATGGCACCTTCGCGCACCAGGGCGCGGGGGGTGGAGCAGTGCTCATCTCGCCCACTCAGGACAAGCTCTACTATGCCGTGCAACTCTGTTTTTAGCACGGCGAGAACGTCTCCAACAACATCGCAGAATACGAAGGCCTCATAGCTGGCCTGAGGGCTGCGACGGCTCTAGGGGTGAAGTGCCTCACCGTCAAAGGCGACTCGCAGCTCCTCGTCAACTTCTCCAACAAGGTGTATGAGCCGAAGGACGATCACATGGAGGCCTACCTCGTGGAGGTGCGCAAGATGGAAAAAGAGTTCTCGGGCCTGGAGCTGCAGCACGTGCCCCGGGGCACCAATAGGGAAGCTGATGACATCGCCAGGAGAGCATCCAAGAGGCAACCGCAGGAGCCCAGCTTCTTCGAAGAGCAGCTCTTCAAGCCATCAGCTACGCCACCTCTTTCAAGCATGACTCAGCCTCGGGAGGAGCTCCCACAGCCCCCGGCCATGGGAGCCCCAGCCTGTGGCCCGACCTCAGGAGCTCGGCTGCTCTTGGCGCTCGAGCCCCAGGAGGAGTGCTGGATCAAGGAATTCAAAGAGTACCTGATGCACGGTATGCTACCGGAGAAGGAAGAGGACGCGGAGTGCGTGGCCAGGCAAGCCACGACATACTGTATCCAAGATGGCGAGTTATACAGGAAACGACCGAACGATGTCACGCTGCGCTGCATCTCCAGCGATCAGGGAGGGGAGTTGCTGATTGACATACATGGCGGTGACTGCGGACACCACTCGTCGTCACGGACCCTCGTCGGCAAGGTGTTCCGCAGTGGGTTCTCTTGGCCTACATCACTCAACGACGCGGCCGAGCTGGTGAAGTCCTGTGAAGCTTGCCAATTCCACGCCAAGCAAATCCATCAGCCTGCTCAGGGCCTCCAAACCATCCCACTCACATGGCCGTTTGCGGTCTGGGGGCTTGACATCCTAGGCCCGTTCCCCCGGGCACCAGGGGGCTACCGCTATCTCTACATCGCCATGGACAAATTCACCAAGTGGGCGGAAGTGGAAGCCGTCTGTACCATTCCAGCCGGCTCAGCCGTCAAGTTCATCAAGGCCCTCGTGACCCGCTTCGGGGTCCCCAACTGCATCATCACAAATAACGGTTCGAAGTTTACTAGCAACCTCTTCAAAACCTACTGTGCTAACCTTGGAACGCAGATCTGCTATGCTTCGGTGGCCCACCCCAGGAGTAACGGTAAGGCCGAGCGCGCTAACATGGAGGTCCTGAGGGGCCTCAAGGACAGGACCTTCAAGAAGAAGCTGGAGGCGTACAACAGGGGCTAGCACGACGAGCTCCAGTCCGTGTTTTTGTCCATCCGAACCACCGCCACCAAGCCAACGGCCGAGACTCCATTCTTCCTCGTCTATGGAGCTGAAGCAGTCCTTCCTTACGAGGTCAAGCATCGCTCCGCACGGGTCCTAGCATTCGACGAAACGCAATAGGACGCCATGCGGGGGATGGATCTCGTGCTAGAAGAGGAACGCCATCGCAAGTCGCGTTGAGGGCGGCAAGGTACCAACAAGCGCTGCGGCGATACCACTGCCGCAACATCCGCTCCAGGACGCTCGAGGTGGGCGACCTCGTCCTGAGGCGGGTCCTCTCCAGAGAAGGGCTGCACAAGCTTTCGCCCATGTGGGAGGGCCCGTTTAGGGTCGTCCATGTCTCCAGGCCGGGTGCAGCGCGCTTGGAGACGCAGGACGGGATACCCATCCATAACGCCTGGAACATCCAGCACCTCCGGAAGTTCTATCCATGAAGCAAGGCCCAGAGCCTAAGAAGCAAGGCCAGAGCCTGAGAAGAAAGGCCCAGAGCCTGTGAAGAAGGCCAGGTGCCTATGAAGAATCACCGCCCGTGACACTCTCACGTAATAATGAGTGGGGTTGTACACGCCCCGGAGTCTCAGGAGCGCCGGACTCAGGCCTTGGGGCTCCCTCCCACGCCTAGCGGACAACACTTAGCTCCGCGCTGGTGAGAAGACTTGAAGACTAGATTAGGTGCCGGACGCGGCTTTTCATTTGCTTTCCGTAGTTGACTCGCTTTTCCTTAATCAAAGTTTGCCTTTGGCGTTCCTTGACGATTTGATTCCCTCGCCTCTCACTGCATTTTTTCCGACTCGAATTTGCTTGTGTTCTCTCTCTCGCATGCCTCACGAGGGGGCTAGGCAGGTGCCCTCACGAGCAGTTTTTCTCCTTTCTGCCTTCTCGCGAGCCACCCTCGTTCGAGCTCAAAAGCTGGCGCACCTCTCCTAGTCCGTGCCCCTCGGGTACCGCGATACAAAGCGCCAGGTCAGGGCCAGGATGAACGGCAAATCTTTTAACGCACTTCCTAACGAGTTTTTCACAGTTCCTGAGCGAATGCAGGCCACCAAGGCAAGATGGATGCGAAGAAATAAACGCTTCGCGAGGAAGAGGGCGTCCTGAGTATACCAGGTTAAGTTATCTTCACGCAAAATAACGACACAGCACAAGAAAGACACACATACTCATATAAACAAGGAACCATAGTTCGATACACGCCCCCCTAGGCCCATGCTGGTTTCATTCTTGATGCAGGAAAAGAGCAAAACAAAAGTAGTGTTGCAGCGATCCGCGAGGACAGACACCTAGCACTACCCCGAGCCTAGCCAGATCCTTCCTCACGCTTCACGGAGGTGCGGCGACGAGACGACCCACTGCCGCCTTCAAAACAGGCGCGGTGGCTGGTCATAGCCGCCACTACTGGAGCTGTTGCCGGAGGAAGAGCCGCCGTAGCTGGACAAGACACGATCGCCGCCGAGGGCGGGCTCGCCCTCGTCCTCGTCGCGATGGTCCCCAAGGCCGAGTACCTCCTCACTGTCGTTCGCCTCGGGGCAGCACCTGACGCGACGACCATCTTCCCCAAACACCCTCACATAAAGGGTCGATCCACCATCGTACCTGAAGTGGAGGGTGCACCGCCTGCCCAGGCCGCGCGCGCGGGCAAATGTCTGCCAGCCGCGGGCCAGGGCTATGTTTCCCGCGGCGGAAGTCTTGACCACAACCCAAGAGGCCTTGCTGCAGCAGCCATCCGCCTGCAGCTAGAGTCCGCCTAGACCAGAGGCCGGCAGTTCGCCGGCGAAGAAGCGTGGAAGTTGGAGCCAGTTGCTGGCCAGGTTCTCCGACCAGACGACAAATTCCGACGACACCTCCACCATGTGGAAGCGCGGACGAGGAGGCCGCACCACCATGGCACGCCTCCCCTCATCAACTGGACTGCCATGGCTGGGATGACCCACTCCACGTGTCGTGGCGCCGTCTCGACAATGGGCCACGGCGGGGGTCGCGGCATGCTTTCATGGGCGGCCACGGCCGCGCTTGGGCGCCAGGGAGCCGGGTCCCTCGCGAGGGGCCTTCCATTCTTGGCGGCAGAGAACTTCCTTCATGGTGCCATGGGTGTCACTGCAAGTGATGGAGCGAGGAGAAAGGAGCAAGCAAGCAAGGAAGAGATGGGCAACGGGGGCTCCGCCCCCTCCCCATTTATAGCAAGAGAAGGCCAACTGGCGTCTCCCACGATCGCATGTAATAATGGTTTTCCTTGCATGTCGCAGGGACTTGTCAAGTCATGCAGTTGCCGAGGCAACATGGGGAAGCGGAGACGCCCACGTCCAATCAACCGCCACGCGTCAACCGAGGCCGCATGCTTTGGGGGCCCGCGGTGCTCCGAACTTGACCCTTGGCCTCACCACGAAGCCAAGCCCGAGCACACCATGGGCCCGGGGGCTACTGTCGGCGTTCTGGGAATGGGGGTCCCCAGACTTGCCTGCCTGCGGCCCACGGCATGGCTAAGCTAGCAGGCCGTACGACCTATCTTCATCAATAAGGCATCCAAGACCCTCGCGAGGGTCCAAGCCTCGTGAGGCAGACGACGCAAGACCTCCTCTAGAGTAGCCTAGCCAGGCAGGCTCATGAGGAGTGGATATATCAAGGCGGGGCAAACCTCACGAGGCCCTTGTGACGTGAGCCATGATGCATGATACCAGGCAGGCGCGAGGCGGGCGCCAGCGCGCACAACGTCCTTATTTCCTCTTTGGTGCTAAGGAGGCCAGCACAGACGAAGAGTACCGAGGCATCAGGCAAAGGTTGCTATATTTGTGCAATGAGACCAAGACCAGGAGGACGGCAAGACGGGGGTCATCATGGAGCCCAAGACGTCGTCACCGCCAAAGCTTTTCGCAGGCGAAGATCGCTTTTGTCAGGATAGCTTGTACTAGTTGTCCCCCTTCAAATTTGCCCGCCGTTGTTGGCTCCCTTCTCGCTCGACATTTGGGAAGAGGACCAGGGCCTATATAAGTAGAGCTAGCCACCATAGTAGAGGCAACTCATCTTAGCTTGATCCAACCCGATTGAGAGCCTACTCACAAGAACACCTCAACCTCAGGAGGCTGTTCTTCCCTTGTACTGTTCATCATCAGCCCTAGAGGCAATCCACCACCACCACACTTGAGTAGGGTATTAAACCACAATGGTGGCCCGAACCAGTATAAACCTCATGCCTTTCCGTGTTGCGAGTTCGTCGAGTTCGTCTGCGAGATCTTAGCGAGCTAGGGCGCAGATTGGTGGGAAGGAAAGACTTCTCGCGCACCCCCAGTGTTCGAACCTTAAGGGTTTGCCGGAACCCCACATCCGACACCTCTCTCTCTCCCCTAAGGCCCATGTAGGCCCAATACTTCCTCGGGGGGGGGGGGGGGGGGTTCCGGTAACCCCTCAGTACTCCGAAATATACCCGAAACCATTCCGGTGTCCGAATATCATCGTCCAATATATCAATCTTTACCTCTCGGTCATTTTGCGAGACTCCTCATCATGTCTGTGATGTCATCCGGGACTCCGAACAATCTTGGTCACCAATACACATAACTCATAATACAAATCGTCATCGAACATTAAGTGTGCGGACCCTACGGGTTTGAGAACTATGTAGACATGATCGAGACACATCTTCGGTCAATTACCAATAGCGGAACCTGGATGCTCATATTGGTTCCTACATATTCTAACAAGATCTTTATCTGTCAAACCACAATGACAACATACGTAATTCCCTTTGTCATCGGTATGTTACTTGCCCGAGATTCGATCGTCGGTATCCTCATACCTAGTTCAATCTCGTTACTGGCAAGTCTCTTTACTCGTTCCGTAATGCATCATCCCATAACTAACTCATTAGTCACATTGCTTGCAAGGCTTATAGTGATGTGCATTACCGAGAGAGCCCAGAGATACCTCTCCGGTACTTGGAGTGACAAATCCTAATCTCGATCTATGCCAACCCAACAGACACCTTCGTAGACACCTGTAGAGCATCTTTATAATCACCCATTTACGTTGTGACGTTTGATAGCACACAAGGTGTTCCTCCGGTATTCAGGAGTTGCATAATCTCATAGTCAAAGGAATGTGTATAAGCCATGAAGAAAGCAATAGCAATAAAACTTAACGATCATTATGCTAAGCTAACGGATGGGTCTTGTCCATCACATCATTCTCCTAACGATGTGATCCCGTTCATCAAATGACAACACATGTCTATGGCCAGGAAACTTAACCATCTTTGATTAACGAGCTAGTCAAGTAGAGGCATACCAGGGACACTTTGTTTTGTCTATGTATTCACACATGTACCATGATTCTGGTTAATACAATTCTAGCATGAATAATAAACATTTATCATGATATAAGGAAATATAAAATAACAACTTTATTATTGCCTCTAGGGCATATTTCCTTCAGTCTCCCACTTGGACTAGAGTCAATAATCTAGTTCACATCACCATGTGATTTAACACCAATAGTTCACATCACCATGTGATTGACACCCATAGTTTCACATCGCCATGTGACCAACACCCAAAGGGTTTACTAGAGTCGATAGTCTAGTTCACATCGCCATGTGATTAACACCCAAAGAGTACTAAGGTGTAATCATGTTTTGCTTGTGAGAGAAGTTTAGTCAACGGGCCTGCCACATTCAGATCCGTATGTATTTTGCAAATTTCTATGTCTACAATGCTCTGCATGGAGCTACTCTGGTTAATTGCTCCCACTTTCAATATGTATCCAAATTGAGACTCAGAGTCATCCAGATCGATGTTAAAGCTTGCATCGACGTAACTCTTTACGATGAACTCTTTATCACCTCCATAACCGAGAAATATTTCCTTAGTCCCCTAAGGATAATTTTGATCGCTGTCCAGTGAACCACTGGCAGATCACTATTGTACCCCCTTTCCAAACTCATGGCAAGGTACACAGTAGGTCTGGTATACAGCATGGCATACTTTATAGAACCTATGGCTGAGGTATAGGGAATGACTTTCATTCTCTCTCTATCTTCTGTCGTGGTCGAGTTTTGAGTCTTACTCAACTTCATACCTTACAACTCAGGCAAGAACTCCTTCTTTGACTAATCCATTTTTGAACTCCTTCAAAATCTTATCAAGGTATGTACTCATCGAAAGTCTTATCAAGCGTTTTGATCTATCTTTATAGATCTTGATGCCCAATATGTAAGTAGCTTCACCAAGGCCTTTCTTTGAAAAACTCCTTTCAAACACTCCTTTATGCTTTCCAGAAAATTCTACATCATTTCCGATCAACAATATGTCATTCACATATACTTATCGGAAAGGCTGTAGTGCTCCCACTCACTTTCTTGTAAATACAGGCTTCACCGCAAGTCTGTATAAAACTATATGCGTATGTTCCAACTCCCGGATGCTTGCACCAGTCCATAGATGGATCGCTGGAGCTTGCACACTTGGTTAGCACCTTTAGGATTGAGAAAGCCTTTTGGTTGCATCATATACAATTATTCTTTAATAAATCCATTAAGGAATGCAATTTTGACATTCATTTGCCAGATTTCATAAAATGCAGCAATTGCTAACATAATTCAGACAGACTTTGAGCATCGATATGAGTGAGAAAATCTCATCCTAGTCAACACCTTGAACTTTTCAAAAACCTTTTGCGATAATTCGAGCTTTGTAGATAGTAACACTACTATCAGTGTCTGTCTTCCTCTTGAAGATCCATTTATTCTCAATGGCTCGTCGATCATCGGGCAAGTCAAATAAAGTCCATACTTTGTTCTCCTAGATGGTTCCTATCTCAGATTTCATGGCCTCAAGCCATTTATCGGAATCTTAGTTCATAGGTTCATCATGGTCTAGTAACATGACTTCCAGAACAGGATTACCGTACCACTGTGGTGCAGAACGTACTCTGGTTGAACCTACGAGGTTTGGTAGTAACTTGATCTGAAGTTCCATGATCATTATCATTAGCTTCCTCTCTAATTGGCGTAGGCATCACGGGAACAATTTTCTATGATGAGCTACTTTCCAATTCGAGAGAAGGTACAATTACCTCATCAAGTTCTACTTTCCTCCCACTCACTTCTTTCGAGAGAAACTCCTCTAGAAAGGATCCATTCTTAGCAACAAAGATCTTGCCTTCGGATCTGTGATAGAAGGTGTAGCCAACAGTTTCTTTTTGGTATCCTATGAAGACGCACTTCTCCGATTTGGGTTCGAGCTTATCAGGCTGAAGCTTTTTCACGTAAGCATCGCAACCCCAAACTTTAAGAAACGACAACTTAGGTTTCTTGCCAAACCATAGTTCATACGGTGCCGTCTCAACGGATTTAGATGGTGCCCTATTTAACGTGATTGCAACCGTCTCTAATGCATAAACCCCAAAACAATAGTGGTAAATCGGTAAGAGACATCATAGATCGCACCATTACGCTGTGGTGTTCCAGGCGGCGTGAGTTGTGAAGCTATTCCACATTGTTTTAAACGAAGGCCAAACTCGTAACTCGAATATTCGCCTCCGCGATCAGATCGTAGAAACTTTATTTTCTTGTTACGGTGATTCTCCACTTCACTCTGAAATTCTTTGAACTTTTCAAATGTTTCAGACTTGTGTTTAATTAAGTAGATATACCCATATCTTCTCAAATCAACTGTGAAGGTTAGAAAATAATGATACCCGCCACGAGCCTCAACACTCATCGGACCTCATACTGTTGGAAATATGCCCTAGAGGCAATAATAAAAGGATTATTATTATATTTCCTTGTTCATGATGATTGTCTTTTATTCATGCTATAATTGTGTTATCCGGAAATCGTAATACATGTGTGAATACATAGACACCAACATGTCCCTAGTAAGCCTCTAGTTGACTAGCTCGTTGATCAACAGATAGTCATGGTTTCCTGACTATGGACATTGGATGTCATTGATAACGAGATCACATCATTAGGAGAATGATGTGATGGACAAGACCCAATCCTAAACATAGCACAAGATCGTATAGTTCGTTTGCTAGAGTTTTTCCAATGTCAAGTATCTTTTCCTTAGACCATGAGATCGTGTAACTCCCGGATACCGTAGGAGTGCTTTGGGTGTACCAAACGTCACAACGTAACCGGGTGACTATAAAGGTACATTACAGGTGTCTCCGAAAGTGTCTGTTGGGTTGGCACGAATCGAGACTGGGATTTGTCACTCCGTATGACGGAGAGGTATCTCTGGGCCCACTCGGTAATGCATCATCATAATGAGCTCAAAGTGACCAAGTGTCTGGTCACGGGATCATGCATTACGGTACGAGTAAAGTGACTTGCCGGTAACGAAATTGAACAAGGTATTGGGATACCGATGATCGAATCTCGGGCAAGTAACGTACCGATTGACAAAGGGAATTGTATACAGGGTTGCTTGAAGCCTCGACATCGTGGTTCATCCGATGAGATCATCGAGGAGCATGTGGGAGCCAACATGGGTATCCAGATCCCGCTGTTGGTTATTGACCGGAGAGTCATCTCGGTCATGTCTACATGTCTCCCAAACCCGTAGGGTCTACACACTTAAGGTTCGGTGACGCTAGGGTTGTAGAGATATGAGTATGCAGTAACCCGAAAGTTGTTCGGAGTCTCATATGAGATCTCGGACGTCACGAGGAGTTCCGGAATGGTCGGTGCTGAAGAATTATATATAGGAAGTGCAGTTTCGGCCATCGGGAGAGTTTCGGGGGTCACCGGTATTGTACCGGGACCACCGGAAGGGTCTCGGGGGTCCACCGGGTGGGGCCACCCATCCCGGAGGGCCCCATGGGCTGAAGTGGGGAGGGGAACCAGCCCATAGTGGGTTGGTGCGCCCCCCTTGGCCCACCCCCTGCGCCTAGGGTTGGAAACCCTAGGGTGGGGGGGGGGAGGGGGCGCCCCACTTGCCTTGGGGGTACTCCACCCCCCTGGCCGCTGCCCCCCTTGGGAGATTCAATCTCCAAGGGCCGGCGCCCCCCCAGGGGGCCTATATAAAGGGGGGGAGGGAGGGGCAGCCGCACCCTAAAGCCTTGGCGCCTCCCTCTCCCCTGCTACACCTCTCCCTCTCGCAGAAGAACGGCGAAGCCCTGTTGCAGTGACTGCTGCATCCACCACCACGCCGTCGTGCTGCTGGATCTTCATCAACCTCTCCTTCCCCCTTGCTGGATCAAGAAGGAGGAGACGTCACGCTGACCGTACGTGTGTTGAACGCGGAGGTGCCGTCCGTTCGGCGCTAGGATCTCCGGTGATTTGGATCACATCGAGTACGACTCCCTCATCCCCATTCTCTTGAACGCTTCCGCTCGCGATCTACAAAGGTATGTAGATGCATCCGATCACTCGTTGCTAGATGAACTCATAGATGGATCTTGGTGAAAACGTAGGAATTTTTTTTTGTTTTCTGCAACGTTCGCCAACACATACATCGGTATGTATTATCTCTAATAAGTAACTGGCTCACTCCATTGTTCTGGAGAACGGAGTCTTAGTCATCTTGCCCATGAGGCATGGTTCGCAAACATCAAGTGATTCCAAAAGTCCATCCACATGGAGTTTCTTCATGCGCTTTACACCAATATGACCTAAACGGCTGTGCCACAAATATGTTGCACTATCATTATCAACTTTGCATCTTTTGGCATCAATATTATGAATATGTGTATAACCACGATCAAGATTCAACGAACCATTCACATTGGGTGTATGGCCATTGAAGGTTTTATTCATGTAAACAGAACAACAATTATTCTCTGACTTAAATGAATAACCATATTGCAATAAACATGATCAAATCATATTCATGCTCAACGCAAACACCAAATAATATTTATTTAGGTTCAACACTAATCCCAAAGGTAGAGGTAGTATGCGATGGTGATCTTATGAACCTTGGAATCGCTTCCAACACACATCATTACCTCGCCCTCAACTAGTCTCTGTTCATTTTGTAACTCATGTTTCGAGTTACTAATGTTAGCAACTGAACCGGTATCAAATACCCTGGGGTTACTATGAACACTAGTAAAATACACATAAATAACATGTATATCAAATATACCTTTTTTCACTTTGCCATCCTTCTTATCCGCTAAGTATTTGGGGTAGTTCTGCTTCCAGTGACCATTCCCTTTGCAGTAGAAGCACTCAGTTTCAGGCTTAGGTCTAGCTTTGGTCTCCTTCACGGGAGTGGAAACTTGCTTGTCATTCTTCTTGAAGTTCCCTTTCTTTTTCTTTCCTCTTTTTTTGAAACTAGTGGTCTTGTCAACCATCAACACTTGATGCTTTTTCTTGATTTCTACCTTCGCCGATTTCAGTATCGCAAAGAGCTCAGGAATTGTTTTCGTTATCCCTTGCATATTATAGTTTATCACGAAGTTCTAGTAGCTTGGTGATAGTGACTAGAGAACTCTGTCAATCACTATCTTATCTGGCAGATCAACTCCCACTTGATTCAAGCGATTGTACTACCCAGACATTCTGAGTACATGCTCACTGGCTGAGCCATTCTCCTCCTTCTTGTAGGAAAAGTACTTGTCAGAGGTCTCATACCTCTCAACATGGGCATGAGTCTGAAACACCAACTTCAACTCTTGGAACATCTTATATGCTCCGTGGCCTTCAAAACGTTTTTGAAGTCCTGGTTCTAAGCTGTAAAGCATGGTGCACGAAACTATAAAGTAGTCATCATACTGAGCTTTCGAGACGTTCATAACGTTTGCATGTGCTCCTGCAATAGGTCTGTTACCTAGCGGTGCATCAAGGAAATAATTCTTCTGTGCAGCAATGAGGATAATCCTCAGATCATGGACCCAGTCCGCATCATTGCTACTATCATCTTTCAACTTAGTTTTCTCTAGGAACATATCAAAAACATAGGGGAGCTACAACGTGAGCTATTGATCTATAACATAGATATGCAAATACTGTCAGGACCAAGTTCATGATAAATTAAGTTCAATTAATCAAATTACTTAAGAAGTCCCACTTAGATAGACATCCCTCGAGTTATCTAAATGATTACGTGATCCAAATCAACTAAACCATGTCCTATCGTCACGTGAGATGGATTAGTCTTCAATGGTGAACATCTCCATGTTTATCATATCCACTATACGATTCACATTCGACCTTTCAGTCTCTAGTGTTCCGAGGCCATGTATGTACATGCTAGGTGTCGGTGTCAAAGCTGGTCGATCTTAGGTAGGGGGTCCCAAACTGTGCGTCTGAGGATCGAAGGTAACAGGAGAGAGGGGACACAATGTTTACCCAGGTCCGGGCCCTCTTAATGGAGGTAATACCCTACTTCCTGCTTGATTGACTTTGATGAGTATAGGGGTTACAAGAGTTGATTTACCTCGAGATCATAATGGCTAAACCCTAGATGTCTAGCCTGTATGATTGTGATTACCTCTACGGACTAAATCCTCCGGTTTATATAGACACTGGAGGGGCCTAGGGTTGTACAGAGTCGGTTTACAGAGAAAGGAATTTTCATATCCGAACGCCAAGCTTGCCTTCCACGCCAAGGAGAGTCCCATCCGGACACGGGGGGAAGTCTTCTATTTGGTATGTTCATGGCCCACCAGTCCGGCCCATGTCACATAGCTCAGACGCCCGGGGACCCCCTAATCTAGGACTCCCTCAGTAGCCCCTGAACCAGGCTTCAATGGTGATGTGTCCGGCGTGCAGATTGTCTTCGGCATTGCAAGGCGGGTTCCTCCTCCGAACACTCAAAGTAGTTGATCAAAAGAACTATATCCGGCTCTGTACAATAGTTACAACCCTGAACCACAAGGGCAAAATACTTAAACACAAATAGGTCATGTCTTCTGACAGTTTTTTCGGCAAGGCGTTGTGTTCTGGCCTCATCATTATTTCGAACCGTTTTTAGCCTCCTGCATCATATTTCAAGGCACGGTCCTCATTGACACGTCTTGTCAAAACAGAGATCGTGTCCCTTTATTACGAGATTCTTATCAATACGGGTTTGGGTAACCCAAGTGTGCTGTTAGCACGACCCCTTGGGAATAGGCGAGCTTTAAAGCTCGTGGGGGGACACTTGATATTCACTGCCTTTATAAGGAGACAAGGACCCATCCTTTTACCCCATGCCTTCTTCCTCCTCAGCCCATCCACCCTCGAGCTCCAGCGCCCGAGTTCAATTCTTTCCATCCCCAGCAAACACTCCATCCATGTCCGGATCCGGAGCGCAGGGCAAGTGGATGGCCTCCTTCGTCATGGAGGAGAACATCAAGGAACTCTGGGAAGCAGGGTACTTGGCCGCGGAAATCGCCCACCGGCTTCCTACCGAAAAGCAGGTCGTCCCTACTCCGGAGTCTAATGAGAGGGTGGTATTTATTCCCCACTTTTCCGTGGACTAGGGTTTCCTCTCCACCCTTTTGTCCGTGGGCTCATGTTCTATTACGGGCTAGACTTTCACGATCTAGCCCCAAATTCTTTCCTCCACATCTTGGTGTTCATCGTCGTGTGTGAGGTATTCCTCCACATCCCCCCCCACTTCGGATTATGGCTCAAGGTCTTCAATGTGAAGCCAAAAGTGGTTGATGGGCAACACACGGAGTGCGGCGGTGCCATGGTGAGCAAGCTCCCCAACGTCACTTGGCCCCAAGGGGCCTTCATGGAGACCGTGAAGGGATGGCAAAAGGAGTGGTTCTATGTCACAGAACCTCGCAACGCCACATGGGCCGCCACTCCTGAGTTCAAATCTGGGCCTCCAATGCGGCTCATATCGTGGGTTAAAAAGGGCTTGGACTAGGCATCATCAGACGAGGTGATGACATTGTAGAAGCGCGTCAAGGGCGTGATAGAGAAGAACACCAGCCTCGCCGATGTGATCCAGGTGATGCTTTTTCACCGGATCCTCCCCTGGCAACGCCGGTCTCTCCATATGTGGGAGTTCAATCCGGCCGGCCCTTGGACCCTGCACCACTTCTTCGGCATGACGCATGAAGAAATCTGGAAGCTGCTTTTCAAGGCCCAGAATTCGTGGCCGGGAACGACCAAAGACCTCGGCCTCGACCACGCTCACCCGGCCACTCCAGTAAGTTTCCAGATTTCCAAACATGACCTCTATTTGTAGATTCAAGGAGTATACTAAGCCTTTCGTTTCTCCTTCAGGCCTGGACGAAGAAAGCGGAGCGGATCAAATGTCCAGCTCCGCTGCCCGAAGACCCAGCTATTCCTCTGCTAACGAAGATGCTGGTTCCAGCGCCGTACCAGGGGCTGGAGAAGAAGGCCAAGAAGAAGGGCAAGGAGGCCAGAAGTGGCCTCCGCCGTAAAGGTACTTCGGACATCACGTCCGAAGACACCGAGGTTCTCTCCTCCCACGAAGGAGATGAAGATGAGGAGGAAGAGGAGGAGAGCGATTCCCCCCTCAAGGGAGAGAAGAAAAGGGCGCCGTCCGCGGACCTAGAAGCGGAGGCGTCCAAGAAGGGGAAGATTTCCCTTTCGGATGATTCGGATTCATAAACCAAAGTCATCACTGACCGGTGCCTTAGGCCGAAGCCCCAGGCCAAATCGTAAGTATTTAAAGATACTATAGCTACATCTGGCCTTTTACAGATCATAGGATAACATTTTATTTACGTATTTTTAGTCCGGCCCGTGATCTCCCCCAACAATCATCGTCTTCGAGAAACTCACTAGCGCCGGAGATGATGGAGAGCGAAACACCTCCACGAACCTCTCCGCCACGAGCCACGGATGACACCGAGGAGTTGTCCCAAAGGACTTCTCCTAGCCACAGGGAGGTGCAGAAGGCCGCTGAAATGGCGCCAGAGGGTAATGCCTCGGCTGCCGAAAATATGGGGGACACCACCCCCATGGAAACTAATGACGGGGGCCCGGATCAGTCCGACCCCCAGCCGAATACCACTCTGGAGACCCACGTGGCTCCGGAGTCGAGCGAGCAGCCCCCTTCAAGGGAAGCGGGAGTGTCGACTCCACCGGCGACCTCTATCCATCCAGAGGCACCAGATACATTGAGGGAAGCACTTCAACGTGCTTCCGTTGTGGAAGAGCACCGTACCCTGATGGGTACGGTGGTTGAGAAGGTTCAGTCTGCAAAAAGCAGTCTGAATGAAGCTTTCACTAGCTTGTTAACATGTTTTGAGGTAAGTGATGCCTGTATATAGATAGTAACCCCTGAGACTCAATTTGGGTCTTTGGAAAAAAGAGTCAGATAGAGGATCAAATAGTCGCCGGAGATAATGCATTCATCTATTTTGATAAACAAGCTTCATTATTAGCAGCTTCAGGTAAGGATGCTGAAGTGTCCGAACTCCAGCGGAAACTGAAGCTGTCTGACGATGAGATCGACCGTATTAACAAGCGATTCGATGAGGCCCAAGGTATGCCCTTTTTTGAAAAGACCATTTTACAAGCCTAAATCACAATGCCAACTCAGAGTTTAAGCTCATGCACTGCTATGTAAATGATTGTAGGCAACACGACCGAGGTCGAGGCCCTCAAGAGTGCCCTTGCCGAGGCCAAGAAGGAGGCGAGGGCGAGTAAAGAAGCCGCAGAGAAAGCGGCTGTGGATGTAGAGGCCGAAAAGGCCGTCCGCATTCAGTATGAGGCAAGGGTGACCGAAGTAGAGCAAGCGCTCCAGGAAGCCGCCAAACAAGTGTGAGTCCTTGGAGGAGAATAACAAGGCCCAAGCGGGCGAACTCACCAATGCTCTTCAAGCTGCGAAGGAGGCGCGGTCCAAGTCCCGGGCAGCTCGCGAGGAGATCCAACAAGCCAGACATATAGCGACTGGTAAGCCTTTTCTTTTATAGAGTATATTCGGCGGTCAAAGATGTGCTTTGCTAAATCGACTGTGGAGTGCTCCAGATGCTTTCGCGGATCTCCCGAGGAGTGCTGTCGCCACCGCCGAGTATTTCCGGGCCCAAGAAGGGAACGCGACGGAGAAGCTCTTCTGGTTGTAGTATTTGGCAGCGGAGCGACCAACACTACTAAACAATCAGATGATGCAGCTGGCGGAGCTGCATAGGATGTCCAATTTGGCCATGAAGGACGTCATAGTCCGACTATGGCCAGCCGGACCCATTCCGAGCAACTACTTCGGCCTGGTCAAGCGACTCGGCGACACCATGCCCCTAATAGAGGCAGTGAAGCACTCGGCGTGCATTGAGGGTGCGCGGATGGCCTTTGCCCGTGTCAAAATGCATTGGGCCAATATGAACACTACAAAAAAATACACTTCCGTGATGATACGTGTTTGTCATAGTAGGTCGCTTTTTTTGTCATGCATGTACATCCATGACAAATTTATGACAGAATCAAGATAGTCATACCTGTGCTGTCGTAGAAGTGTTCCATGACATTACCAAAATTATCATCACAGAAGTGTCCACTTCCATGACGATAAATCGCGTGTCATAGAAGTGCTTTCTTCAAGGGTGACCGACACGTGGCATCCACCGTAACAGAACGCTGTTAAGCTATCGGGTCGGGTTTTGGATCCGATAACCCGTTAATAGCCCCGACCAATGGGGATTTTCCACGTGTAAAATCATCATTGGCTGGAGGAAACACATGTCGGCTCATCGTTGGGACAGATGTCAACCACTCATTGGACGGAAGGCGCCTATGATACGTCGACACGTGGCACGGCCCAACAGAGGCCCATTCTTGTGAAAAGGCTGGCTCATTTGACTTGGTCAAAAGCTAGCGGGCCAGCCCATGGAAAGCCTGTTAATGGCATGTTCGAATATAGCCCATTTACAGCCCGCTAACCCAAGGCCCGTTACGCCCTATCCGAATTAGGCCAAGTAGCGTCATCTGGGCCATCCAATATGATTCCAGCCCGTTTTCACTTCTGGCCCACGTATGGCCCATGACGTCTTTCGGCCCATATGAGGCCCTATGTAACTCTTCGCCTACTAACGGCCCGTGGTGAAACTGACCCGTAATGAACAGTGTATCACTTTACACCCATTAACGGCCCGTGGTGAAACTGGCCCGTAATGAACAATGTATCACTTTATACCCATTAATGGCCCGTTATCCATTGGGCCGTTTCCAGCCCATGTTATCTTTCGGCCTTCTCAGAGCCCATTTATTCTTGGGCTCATTTCCAGCATTCGTTTACTTACGACCCGTTATTGTCATTTTCTGCTTGTGGGCCAAATTCAGCCCATGGTTACAATCGGCCCGTTTGTGGTCCGTTAATACGTTGGGCCGATTTCATAGCGTCATCAAATACGGCCTATTAATGATGGCCCATTATGGTCGGCCCATGAATGGACGATTCCAACTCTAGCCTGTTTACGGCCATAATGTGGTCTGTTTGGCCCATGTTTGGCCAATCGATTATACGGCCCGTATAAGGCCCACTGATAATACGGCCCGCAGAAGGCCCATTGTTTCTACGGCCCGTAGAAGGTCCATTGTTTCTACGACCCGTAGAAGGCCCACTGTTTCTACGGCCAGTAGGAAGCCCAGTGTCACTACAGTAAATATTAGCCCATGGTTATTGTGGCCTAGTTTTAAAAAATAGGTTATTGTAGCCACTAGCTAACCGCGGAAAAAGAACTGCAATGACTACAAGCAAACAAATAAACAAGACAACAAGGAAATAAATAAGCAAGCAACTAACACTAGGCTATCACGGCTATTACACATAATACATCCACTGGGCATCAAAGTTCGCCACCAGTGCAGATATAGGGAACAAAGTAGCATATCATATATAGTGGTTGTCAAAGTTGGTGACCTGCGCAAATAAACGCCGCAGCAAAACAAATCCAGAACTGAAACCACTTCAGAAGATCTCAAGAAACAATATCCTAGGTACCCATAATGCTGGCAAGATGCCTAGCAAGCTTATTAACTTTCTCTTGTTTGGCGCTTAAATCCTCCAGCGCTTTCTGTTGCACCAGAAAATATGCATCTGAATTCTGCAGGGACTTCCTCAGTCCTTCAGCTTCCTGTCGCAGCACATCTGATCGATGTCTTTGAACTTGAAGTTGAGACTCAAGAAGACGAACTGATTCAGGCAGCGAGTTCGAAGAGCTTGTGCCAGCAATAGTGGCCAGTAACTCGAACACTACATCAAGACAGGACTTTTGGGTTCCCTCACTATCGTCAAGATAGTTTTTATTAGCTTTCTTGGAGACCAACAGGGATGTCTCACTATCTTGAACCTTATCTGCATTACTTCCTTTACCATTGGATAACGCGGTACTGTTCTCCAATATTTTGTCCGCATTCTAAAAGAGAAACAAGCAGACACATCACATGTTTACCATGTTGTATATGAAACTCATTTTGGTAAATGAGTTCAGTAGTAAAGTGGACAGGATAACAACATGAAACAAACATATATCTATGTACCATGGTCACTTTATGGTCTATATCATTCTAGTTTTTATTGCCAAATCAAGATAGAGACACAGTTCAAATAATATTTGTTCAAGACAAAGCAGAATAGACAGAATATAAGTGTGGGTAACTATAGAGCAATAAAAACACTTGTAATGTGCATGACATGAGAACATAACTGTTTATTCAATTGAAACTGAAATCAACATAGAGCAGGTTACAACAGCAAACTAGTTAAAGAAACAGGTTTAAAACATACCCGTTGCGCCATTGGAGTTTCAATTCCATCCTTCAAATTTGAAAATAGTTGGTATGAGTAAATACAGTCATGCAAGAGCAAAGGAGTATGAACCATAGCTACAGAACCTGACCTGAGAACAAATCTTCTTCTCCTTTAAGCGTTGAGTTGGGATTCGGAGTGGTGGTCCTCGTGCTTTGGGCACTGCAGTTCCCTTACTAACTGCTCGTGTTTGAGTGCTCTGTGGTGGAGACGGTGCTGTGTCAACTGGAACTGGGTTACTATCTGTCGGGGTTGGGGTTAGAAGGGGTGTAGCTAGTTCTCTGTCCAACTGGGTAGGGGTACAATCTACGAGAGTCCAGGTTATGTGTGGTGGATCTGGTCCTTGGGCAAGTACAACTGTGGTTCTATCTGCATCAACTAGTAGCACTATCTTTTCTAAAGACCGTGTTGTTACTCCCTTAGATACTGCCATCACACTCTCCAATTCAAATGGCTGATAAACAAGAAAAGTAATTGAAAGTATAGACATTGTATGATAGACAGGTGCAATGGATAGTGGGGAATAAAAGAGGGCATGCAATAATTCATATTTATGTTGTCTAACCAAACAGGATAGCATGACACAATTTCACATATATGATGGCTAACTAAACAGGATAGCATGACACAATTTCACATTATGATGGCTAACTAAAAAAGATGGAAAGACATAGTTCAAAATATGAGACTATGTAAACAAGATGACATGACATAACTATATAATGTGTTTATTAAATAGGTTGGCATGCCATAATTCACATACATTCACAGATAGAATGCCATAATTCAAAATATGATGACTGTAAACACTAAACAGGATGAGATGATATAACTATATGATGTCTTTATTAAATGGGTTGCCATGCCATAATTCAGATAGATGATGTGTATGTACTATGTAAACATGATGGCATGATATAATTCAAATATATGATTTATATAGTAAGCAAGTAAGTAGATGGCAATCCATATATGATGTAAAAACTAAGCAATGCAAGACAACATGCATGACATGGGTAATATAACCCTGCCAAGTTTGAGCATAGACCCCAGGGGGAAAATAGGACTGGTCATCAGTCTCCGAATCCTCCTCTGAGGAGCTCTCTGTAACCAGCAAGATGTCTGCTTCAGCAGGTAGCATTGTATGCTCTGAATACCTTGTTTTCACTCCAGATACTTCCATCACCGCTTCAAATGGCTGATGCACATGAAGAGTAGTTGAATATACAAACGTTGTCACCAAATGGAACACGTAATACAAAAAACTGATAGCATGATATAATTCACATACATGATGATTGGCTAAACAACATGGCATTGCATAATTCACATATATAATGCCTTTGCAACAAGATAACATTTTATAATTCACATATATAATGTCTTGCAACAAGATGGCAATGCATAGTTCACATATATGGTAATTAGACACTGAATAGGTGGCATTCACACAAAGCATGTCTAAACTAATCAAATGACATACCAATGCGAGACACCATACGCATGATATGAGCAACATAACCCTGCAAGTTAGAGCATACACCTCGGGGGGGGGGGGGGGATAGGACTGGTCATCTGTCTCTGAATCCTCCTCTGAGGAGCTATCCATAACCAGCGAGATATGCGCTTCGTCAGATAGCATAGTCTGCTCTGAAGACCTTGTTTTCACTCCAGAATTTGCCATCACCATGTCAAATGGCTGATGCACACGAAGAGCAGTTGAATGTAATAACATTGTTGACAAATGTAATATGTAATGAAAAAAAGGATGGCCTGATATAATTTACATATAAGATGACTGGCTAAGCAGGATGGCATTGCAAAATTCACATATATGATGCCTGGCTAAACAAGATGGCGTTGCATAATTCACATAAATGATGAATAAACTAAACAGATGGCATTCGCACAAAGGATGTCTAAACTAAGAAGATGACATATTTGATGTATAAAGTAAGCAATGCTACACCATATGCATGATATAACCAACATCAGCATGCCAAGTTAGAGCGAAGACCTCAGGGGGTAAATAGGAGTTGTCTTCTCCTTCTGAATCCCCCTCAGAACAGATATCTTCCTCTCGATTACAATTCGAAATGCGTGGAGGGGGGCTGCCTTTGCGCCTACCATGGAGCGACGTCTGCATGAAATTTTATTGCCACACAAGGCTCGTCTCTTTTACTCCACATGTTCGGTTCCATTGTTTACAATAACTGCCATGCATAGGAATAAAACATAGTGAGATTATGTAAGGAGTGCATGCAGAAATCCAGAGTGATGGTAGCAACCTGTGGATAGACCCAAAACCAATAATAGCAGGCAGATAATGGCTTCAGTTAAAAAATACAGATAATGGCTTCTTTACTGTTTGTTTCCCACCCAACATGAAACTCATAGTAGACACCGGAGATTAACCAGATAGGAGATAGATACTATTGATAGCGGCCCCGATATGTACCCCACAACCATTTAAAAACTCAAGTTTGACCATTAGTTTGGAGCTGACTCAGAGTCTAATCGGTGAACAGGACGATAAAGTAGCGTGTAATATTAAGCGATGCATAACGTAAGCAGACACAAAAGAGTGCGACCTCTCTTGCGGACCCGTGTAGTCCTCGAGGTCATCTGCTCGGTTGATGATGGTAGTGCAGTTTTCATGGCTGCCAGTAGCGGGGAAGAAGATATGAGGTGGTGAAAGACAGTCTGGAGGCCGGATCCTTGCTGTGCTGGACCCTTCTATCGTTGGAGCGGCTGAGCTGGGGTGGACGACGGCGTAGCAGGAGCGGGACAAACCGCGCAAGGTTTTCTTTGACAACTATCTGTGAGAGAAGTAATTCTGTAAGGGCTCGTTTGAATTGGAGGATTCCAACAATGCAGGGATAGAAAATAGACAGGAATAGGATAGGAATGCACGTGCAAAACAGAGAATTTAAAAACATAGGATTTCTGCCAATCTGGGTGTTTGATTCACAACAATTGGAAGATCACAAGATGCAAAGAAGCATGGTGAGATTAAATCAAACCACAAGAAAATGTACGGTTATAATGCTATTATGCTACTATCTCTTAGTCTTGTGCTTCATGAATAGGAATTTGAAAAGGAGGACAAGTGAAAATTAAAATTCCTACGTTTTTTCTTTCAAGGAGACACTAAAGGAACAGACCCATGTGCTCAGTGGACAATATATATAACATGTAGAGTAAAAAAGAGATGCAACAAGTGTACAACCTCTTTGGCAAAGCCATGTCGATCTCAGCGTGATTGGGTTGGCCGGTGAGGATGCTCCGGCTGACTTGGCTGTCGGAGGAGGGGAAGAAGATCTTAGGCGTCTGGAGATGAAGCCCGAGGTACTGCTCCGCTGTGATGGAGGGTTTCGTCGTTGGAGCAGCTCCAGTGAGTTGTACGATGCCGAGGCTGAAGCAGGACAAGAGAGACAACGAACAATGTTAACCTGAGTGGAATTCTAATAGCATCTCCAATACATGACGTAAAATACATAACCACAAAGTGCTAGATGTAAAATACATCAGCCGCTCATCTCTGAACTTAACTGTCGAAACTGAATTTAACTGTCGAAACTGAACTTAACTGTCGAAACTGAACTTAACTGTCGAAACTGAATTTTGCTGTCGAAACTGAACGCACTAGCAAGGTGAGGCTACATGTCGATTGACTGACTTTTTCATCTCTGGTCAGTCGATTTTGCAGCTGTTGGATACGAAATCAAGGGCCTGCAGTTCATCTTCAACCTCCACCCCCCTGAGCCGGCCAAACAGCAGCCCCCCGCCGCCTGCAGCCGGCGGTGCGCCGCTCCGCCTGCCCCAAAAACACTCCCCACCGCCGGTCCGCCGCCGCCCCGGCCATCCCTCTAGCCCCCCCCCGTGCCGAGCTTTTTGCCCGGCGATCCCCACGCCACCGCCCTGCCAACGCCCCGCCACCGCCCCCATCCTGAACCCTAAGATAGATAGTGGGGTACCTCTTCGGCGAGCCCCCCTCCCCGCTGCGGCTGGTTCTTCTTTCACCCCGACGGCATCGGAGTGAAGTGTTGCTAAATCGGAGCAGCATCGCAAGCAAGAGCAAGAGCGAGAGCAGCAGCGCGAGCAAGAGCAATAGCAAGAGCAGACCAGGCAGGGGACCGAGAGCAAGAGTAGAGCAGCAGCGCGAGCGAGAGCTAAAGCAGCAGCAGGTCCTACTGATGTGGACGTCACCGCCGAGGGAGCGACGCCGTGGAGGAAGTGGCCGACAACGCCGCCGTGGATGGAGCCGCGCCGTGTCGGCTCGGGACTGAGCGCCGACAGCACCGTGAGATCGAATCAAGAAGAAAATGCGGCGATTAGTGTACAACCTCTTTGGTGGCGCCGATTAGGCCGCAGCTTCATCCGAGGAAACGGTGATGATGATGCTCTTCCGGTAGTGCAGGTGAAGACGGTGGTGTGGGAATGGAGGTGGCGCGAAAGACGAGGGGAACGTCGGGGCAGCTCCTGGGCAGCTCCTTGGAGGAGGAGGATGGGGTGGCTGAACCGACGGGACAATGAAATCGATGACGAATCCTCATCCGGTATGGTGGATGAGGGACGTTGAGGTGTTCCTGTGGACGACGTCGTCGGGGAAGAGGCTCCGGCTGGGTGGCGGACGGAGCAGGGTGTGGGGTTTTGTCGCAGGTTTTCGCTGCCTCGGTGTATGAATGGGTGGGCAGATGGGATAGCAGTGGGGAACCATGGCTTAGAGACACGCTTGTCCGAAATGTGGGGTAAGTTACGAAAGTACCCCCACCGATTTGAGGTGGTTCTTTCGGTTCAGGGGTACCACAGGCATTTCGCGTGTCGGGATTTCACAGGAGGTGGGAGTTTTCGCGCGCGTTGTAATTTCGGAATAGCAAGGCGCGGGTTGAGATGGAGGGAGTTGTCGGAGCACAACGAGACAAAGATATATCTTAAATATTTCGGGCTAAC
Organism: Triticum monococcum; assembly: GCA_034509565.1. NCBI lineage: Eukaryota > Viridiplantae > Streptophyta > Magnoliopsida > Poales > Poaceae > Triticum > Triticum monococcum. The sequence continues at coordinate 107,286,009 of CM067844.1, forward strand.
AAGGCGCGGGTTGAAATTTCCAGACAAGCCTAACGTGTACTGTACCAAATCAATGAGCACTACAAATGTCATTCAAAACTTTGAATTCATGTTATGTTCAATTAAAATATTTCGCTACATGTATAATGCATGCAACCTACTACTCAAATGAACGTTTTAGTGCATTCCAAACGTATATACTATCGCTTCAATATGAACTAAATTTGAATTCGTTTCTCTATTGGATAAGATCTACAGTAATGATTGTTGTGAAGTCAAAGCATTTGAATTCGTTTCTCTGTTTTAATAAGATCTACAATCATCATTATTGTCAAGTTAAACCATCATTTGTGTATTATCTTCACAGCACACCATTGTTGGGGAACGCAGTAATTTCAACAATTTTCCTACGCACACGCAAGATCATGGTGATGCACAGCAACGAGAGGGGAGAGTGTTGTCTACGTACCAACGCAGACCGACTGCGGAAGCGATCACACAACGTAGAGGAAGTAGTCGTACGTCTTCTTCCCGATCCGACCGATCCAAGCACCGTTACTCCGGCACCTCCGAGTTCTTAGCACACGTTCAGCTCGATGACGTTCCTTGGGCTCCGATCCAGCAAAGCGTCGAGGAAGAGTTTCGTCAGCACGACGGCGTGATGATGATCTTGATGTACTACCGACGCAGGGCTTCGCCTAAGCACTACAACGGTACGATCGAGGGGGAATTTGGTGGCAGGGGGCACCGCACACGGCTAAGGAACGATCTCAAAGATCAAGTTGTGTGTCTATGGGGTGCCCCCTGCCCCCGTATATAAAGGCCAGGGGCAAGGGGGTCGGCCGGCTAGGAGGGAGGCGCAGGGAGGAGTCCCACTCCTACCGGGAGTAGGACTCCTTCCCCCAAATCCTATTCCTAGTAGGACTCTTCGGGAGAAAGAGAAGAGAGGGGGGCCGGCCCCTTCTCCTAGTCCTAATAGGACTAGGGAAGGGGGGTTCGGCCGGCTAGCTTGTGGGCTGCCCCTTCTCTCTTTTCCACTAAGGCCCAATAGGCCCATTTGCCTCCCGGGGGGTTCCGGTAACCCTCCCGGTAATCCGGTAAAATCCCGATTTCACCCGGAACACTTCCGGTGCCCAAACATAGGCTTCCAATATATCAATCTTTACGTCTCGACCATTTCGAGACTCCTCGTCATGTCCGATCTCATCCGGGACTCCGAACAACCTTCGGTACATCAAAATGCATAAACTCATAATAACTGTCATCGTAACGTTAAGCGTGCGGACCCTACGGTTCGAGAACAATGTAGACATGACCGAGACACTTCTCCGGTCAATAACCAATAGCGGGACCTGGATGCCCATATTGGCTCCTACATATTCTACGAAGATCTTTATCGGTCAGACCGCATAACAACATACGTTGTTCCCTTTGTCATCGGTATGTTACTTGCCCGAGATTCGATCGTCGGTATCCAATACCTAGTTCAATCTCGTTACCGGCAAGTCTCTTTACTCGTTCCGTAATACATCATCTCACAACCAACTTATTAGTTGCAGTGCTTGCAAGGCTTATGCGATGTGCATTACCGAGAGGGCCCAGAGATACCTCTCCGACAATCGGAGTGACAAACCCTAATCTCGAAATACGCCAACCCAACATCTACCATTGGAGACACCTGTAGTACTCCTTTATAATCACCCAGTTACGTTGTGACGTTTGGTAGTACCCAAAGTGTTCCTCCGGTAAACGGGAGTTGCATAATCTCATAGTTACAGGAACATGCATAAGTCATGAAGAAAGCAATAGCAACATACTAAACGATCGGGTGCTAAGCTAATGGAATGGGTCATGTCAATGAGATCATTCTACTAATGATGTGACCTCGTTAATCAAATAACAACTCCTTGTTCATGGTTAGGAAACATAACCATCTTTGATTAACGAGCTAGTCAAGTAGAGGCATACTAGTGACACTCTGTTGGTCTATGTATTCACACATGTATTATGTTTCCGGTTAATACAATTCTAGCATGAATAATAAACATTTATCATGATGTAAGGAAATAAATAATAACTTTATTATTGCCTCTAGGGCATATTTCCTTCAGTCTCCCACTTGCACTAGAGTCAATAATCTAGATTACACTGTAATGATTCTAACACCCATGGAGCCTTGGTGCTGATCATGTTTTGCTCGTGGAAGAGGCTTAGTCAACGGGTCTGCAACATTCAGATCCGTATGTATCTTGCAAATCTCTATGTCTCCCACCTGGACTAAATTCCGGATGGAGTTGAAGCGTCTCTTGATGTGTTTGGTTCTTTTGTGAAATCTGGATTCCTTTGCCAAGGCAATTGCACCAGTATTGTCACAGAAGATTTTCATTGGACCCGATGCACTAGGTATGACACCTAGATCGGATATGAACTCCTTCATCCAGACTCCTTCGTTTGCTGCTTCCGAAGCAGCTATGTACTCCGCTTCACATGTAGATCCCGCTACGACGCTTTGTTTAGAACTGCACCAACTGACAGCTCCACCGTTTAAAGTAAACACGTATCCGGTTTGCGATTTAGAATCGTCCGGATCAGTGTCAAAGCTTGCATCAACGTAACCTCTTACGGTGAGCTCTTTGTCACCTCCATATACGAGAAACATATCCTTAGTCCTTTTCAGGTATTTCAGGATGTTCTTGACCGCTGTCCAGTGATCCATTCCAGGATTACTTTGGTACCTCCCTGCTAAACTTATAGCAAGGCACACATCAGGTCTGGTACACAGCATTGCATACATGATAGAGCCTATGGCTGAAGCATAGGGAACATCTTTCATTTTCTCTCTATCTTTTGCAGTGGTCGGGCATTGAGTCTTACTCAACTTCACACCTTGTAGCACAGGCAAGAACCCTTTCTTTGCTTGATCCATCTTGAACTTCTTCAAAATTTTGTCAAGGTATGTGCATTGTGAAAGTCCAATTAAGCGTTTTGATCTATCTCTATAGATCTTTATGCCTAATATGTATGCAGCTTCCCCGAGGTCTTTCATCGAAAAACTTTTATTCAAGTATCCCTTTATGCTATCCAGAAATTCTATATCATTTCCAATTAGCAATATGTCATCCACATAATATATCTGAAATGCTACAGAGCTCCCACTCACTTTCTTGTAAATACAGGCTTCTCCAAAAGTCTGTATAAAGCCAAATGCTTTGATCACACTATCAAAGCGTTTATTCCAACTCCGAGATGCTTGCACCAGTCCATAAATGGATCGCTGGAGTTTGCATACTTTGTTAGCTCCTTTTGGATCGACAAAACCTTCTGGTTGTACCATATACAACTCTTCTTCCAGAAATCCATTCAGGAATGCAGTTTTGACATCCATTTGCCATATTTCATAATCATAAAATGCGGCAATTGCTAACATAATTCTGACAGACTTAAGCATCGCTACGGGTGAGAAGGTCTCATCGTAGTCAACCCCTTGAACTTGTCGAAAACCTTTTGCGACAAGTCGAGCTTTATAGACAGTAACATTACCGTCAGCGTCAGTCTTTTTCTTGAAGATCCATTTATTCTCAATTGCTTGCCGATCATCGGGCAAGTCAACCAAAGTCCATACTTTGTTCTCATACATGGATCCCATCTCAGATTTCATGGCCTCAAGCCACTTTGCGGAATCTGGGCTCACCATCGCTTCTTCATAGTTCGTAGGTTCATCATGATCTAGCATCATGACTTCCAGAACTGGATTACCGTACCACTCTGGTGCGGATCTCACTCTGGTTGATCTACGTGGTTCAGTAGAATCTTGATCTGAAGCTTCATGATCATCATCATTAGCTTCCTCACTGATTGGCATAGGTGTCGCAGAAACAGTTTTCTGTGATGTACTATTTTCCAATAAGGGAGCAGGTACAGTTACCTCGTCAAGTTCTACTTTCCTCCCACTCACTTCTTTCGAGAGAAACTCCTTCTCTAGAAATGATCCATTCTTAGCAACAAATGTCTTGCCTTCGGATCTGTGATAGAAGGTATACCCAACAGTTTCCTTTGGGTATCCTATGAAGACACATTTCTCCGCTTTGGGTTCGAGCTTATCAGGTTGAATCTTTTTCACATAAGCATCGCAGCCCCAAACTTTAAGAAACGACAACTTTGGTTTCTTGCCAAACCATAGTTCATAAGGCGTCGTCTCAACGGATTTTGATGGTGCCCTATTTAACGTGAATGCGGCCGTCTCTAAAGCATAACCCCAAAACGATAGCGGTAAATCAGTAAGAGACATCATAGATCGCACCATATCTAGTAAAGTACGATTACGACGTTCGGACACACAATTACGCTGTGGTGTTCCGGGTGGCGTGAGTTGCGAAACTATTCCACAATTTTTCAAATGTATACCAAACTCGTAACTCAAATATTCTCCTCCACGATCAGATCGTAGAAATTTTATTTTCTTGTTACGATGATTTTCAACTTCACTCTGAAATTCCTTGAACTTTTCAAATGTTTCAGACTTATGTTTCATTAAGTAGATATACCCATATCTGCTTAAATCATCTGTGAAGGTGAGAAAATAACGATATCCGCCGCGAGCCTCAATATTCATCGGACCACATACATCGATATGTATGATTTCCAACAAATCTGTTGCTCTCTCCATAGTACCGGAGAACGGTGTTTTAGTCATCTTGCCTATGAGGCACGGTTCGCAAGTACCAAGTGATTCATAATCAAGTGATTCCAAAAGCCCATCAGTATGGAGTTTCTTCATGCGCTTTACACCGATATGACCTAAACGGCAGTGCCACAAATAAGTTGCACTATCATTATTAACTTTGCATCTTTTGGCTTCTACATTATGAATATGTGTATCACTATCTTCGAGATTCAACAAGAATAGACCACTCTTCAAAGGTGCATGACCATAAAAGATATTATTCATATAAATAGAACAACCATTATTCTCTGATTTAAATGAATAACCGTCTCGCATTAAACAAGATCCAGATATAATGTTCATGCTCAATGCTGCACCAAATAACAATTATTTAGGTCTAATATTAATCCCGAAGGTAGATGTAGAGGTAGCGTGCCGACCGCGATCACATCGACTTTGGAACCGTTTCCCACGCGCATCGTCACCTCGTCCTTTGCTAGTGTCCGCTTATTCCGTAGTCCCTGTTTCGAGTTGCAAATATTAGCAACAGAACCAGTATCAAATACCCAGGTGCTACTGCGAGCTCTAGTAAGGTACACATCAAGAACATGTATATCACATATACCTTTGCTCACTTTGCCATCCTTCTTATCCGCCAAATACTTGGGGCAGTTCCGCTTCCAGTGACCAGTCTGCTTGCAGTAGAAGCACTCAGTTTCAGGCTTAGGTCCAGACTTGGGTTTCTTCTCCTGAGCAGCAACTTGCTTGCTGTTCTTCTTGAAGTTTCCCTTCTTCTTCCCTTTGCCCTTTTTCTTGAAACTAGTGGTTTTGTTAACCATCAACACTTGATGCTCCTTCTTGATTTCTACCTCCGCAGCTTTCAGCATTGCGAAGAGCTCGGGAATAGTCTTGTTCATCCCTTGCATATTATAGTTCATCACGAAGCTCTTGTAGCTTGGTGGCAGTGATTGGAGAATTCTGTCAATGACGCAGTCATCTGGAAGATTAACTCCCATCTGAATCAAGTGATTATTATACCCAGACATCTTGAGTATATGCTCACTGACAGAACTGTTCTCCTCCATCTTACAGCTATAGAACTTATTGGAGACTTCATATCTCTCAATTCGGGCATTTGCTTGAAATATTAACTTCAACTCCTGGAACATCTCATATGCTCCATGACGTTCAAAACGTCGTTGAAGTCCCGATTCTAAGCCGTAAAGCATGGCACACTGAACTATCGAGTAGTCATCAGCTTTGCTCTGCCAGACGTTCATAACATCTGGCGTTGCTCCAGCAGCAGGCCTGTCACCCAGCGGTGCTTCCAGGACGTAATTCTTCTGTGCAGCAATGAGGATAATCCTCAGGTTACGGACCCAGTCCGTGTAATTGCTACCATCATCTTTCAACTTTGCTTTCTCAAGGAACGCATTAAAATTCAACGGAACAATAGCACGAGCCATCTATCTACAAGCAACATAAACAAGCAAGATACTATCAGGTACTAAGTTCATGATAAGTTTAAGTTCAGTTAATCAAATTACTTAGGAACTCCCACTTAGATAGACATCCCTCTAATCCTCTAAGTGATCACGTGATCCAAATCAACTAAACCATAACCGATCATCACGTGAGATGGAGTAGTTTTCAATGGTGAACATCGTCATGTTGATCATATCTACTATATGATTCACGCTCGACCTTTCGGTCTCTGTGTTCCGAGGCCATATCTGCATATGCTAGGCTCGTCAAGTATAACCTGAGTATTCTGCGTGTGCAAAACTGGCTTGCACCCGTTGTAGATGGACGTAGAGCTTATCACACCCGATCATCACGTGGTGTCTGGGCACGACGAACTTTGGCAACGGTGCATACTCAGGGAGAACACTTCTTGATAATTTAGTGAGAGATCATCTTATAATGCTACCGTCAATCAAAGCAAGATAAGATGCATAAAAGGATAAACATCACATGCAATCAATATAAGTGATATGATATGGCCATCATCATCTTGTGCTTGTGATCTCCATCTCCGAAGCACCGTCATGATCACCATCGTCACCGGCGCGACACCTTGATCTCCATCGTAGCATCGTTGTCGTCTCGCCAATCTTATGCTTCCACGACTATTACTACCGTTTAGTAATCTAGTAAAGCATTACATCGCGATTGCATTGCATACAATAAAGCGACAACCATATGGCTCGTGCCAGTTGCCGATAACTTAGTTACAAAACATGATCATCTCATACAATAAAATCAGCATCATGCCTTGACCATATCACATCACAACATACCCTGCAAAAACAAGTTAGACGTCCTCTACTTTGTTGTTGCAAGTTTTACGTGGCTGCTACGGGCTTAAGTAAGAACTCATCTCACCTACGCATCAAAACCACAACGATAGTTCGTCAAATAGACTCCGTTTTAACCTTCTCAAGGACCGGGCGTAGTCACACTTGGTTCAACTAAAGTTGGAGAGACAGTCTTCCGCAAGCCATCTATGTGCAAAGCACGTCGAGGGAACCGGTCTCGCGTAAGAGTACGCGTAAGGTTGGTCCGGATCGTCTCAACCAACAATACCGCCGAACCAAAGTATGACATGCTGGTAGGCAGTATGACTTGTATCGCCCACAACTCACTTGTGTTCTACTCGTGCATATAACATCAAACCATAAAACCTAGGCTCTGATACCACTGTTGGGGAACGCAGTAATTTCAAAAAATTTCCTACGCACACGCAAGATCATGGTGATGCACAGCAACGAGAGGGGAGAGTGTTGTCTACGTACCAACGCAGACCGACTGCGGAAGCGATCACACAACATAGAGGAAGTAGTCGTACGTCTTCTTCCCGATCCGACCGATCCAAGCACCGTTACTCCGGCACCTCCGAGTTCTTAGCACACGTTCAGCTCGATGACGTTCCTCGGGCTCCGATCCAGCAAAGCGTCGAGGAAGAGTTTCGTCAGCACGACGGCGTGATGACGATCTTGATGTACTACCGACGCAGGGCTTCGCCTAAGCACTACGACGGTACGATCGAGGTGGAATTTGGTGGCAGGGGGCACCGCACACGGCTAAGGAACGATCTCAAGGATCAAGTTGTGTGTCTATGGGGTGCCCCCTGCCCCCGTATATAAAGGCCAGGGGCAAGGGGGTCGGCCGGCTAGGAGGGAGGCGCAGGGAGGAGTCCCACTCCTACCGGGAGTAGGACTCCTTCCCCCAAATCCTATTCCTAGTAGGACTCTTCGGGAGAAAGAGAAGAGAGGGGGGCCGGCCCCTTCTCCTAGTCCTAATAGGACTAGGGAAGGGGGGTTCGGCCGGCTAGCTTGTGGGCTGCCCCTTCTCTCTTTTCCACTAAGGCCCAATAGGCCCATTTGCCTCCCGGGGGGTTCCGGTAACCCTCTCGGTAATCCGGTAAAATCCCGATTTCACCCGGAACACTTCCGGTGCCCAAACATAGGCTTCCAATATATCAATCTTTACGTCTCGACCATTTCGAGACTCCTCGTCATGTCCGTGATCTCATCCGGGACTCCGAACAACCTTCGGTACATCAAAATGCATAAACTCATAATAACTGTCATCGTAACGTTAAGCGTGCGGACCCTACGGTTTGAGAACAATGTAGACATGACCGAGACACTTCTCCGGTCAATAACCAATAGCGGGACCTGGATGCCCATATTGGCTCCTACATATTCTACGAAGATCTTTATCGGTCAGACCGCATAACAACATACGTTGTTCCCTTTGTCATCGGTATGTTACTTGCCCGAGATTCAATCGTCGGTATCCAATACCTAGTTCAATCTCGTTACCGGCAAGTCTCTTTACTCGTTCCGTAATACATCATCTCACAACTAACTTATTAGTTGCAGTGCTTGCAAGGCTTATGCGATGTGCATTACCGAGAGGGCCCAGAGATACCTCTCCGACAATCGGAGTGACAAACCCTAATCTCGAAATACGCCAACCCAACATCTACCATTGGAGACACCTGTAGTACTCCTTTATAATCACCCAGTTACGTTGTGACATTTGGTAGTACCCAAAGTGTTCCTCCGGTAAACGGGAGTTGCATAATCTCATAGTTACAGGAACATGCATAAGTCATGAAGAAAGCAATAGCAACATACTAAACGATCGGGTGCTAAGCTAATGGAATGGGTCATGTCAATCAGATCATTCTACTAATGATGTGACCTAGTTAATCAAATAACAACTCCTTGTTCATGGTTAGGAAACATAACCATCTTTGATTAACGAGCTAGTCAAGTAGAGGCATACTAGTGACACTCTGTTGGTCTATGTATTCACACATGTATTATGTTTCCGGTTAATACAATTCTAGCATGAATAATAAACATTTATCATGATGTAAGGAAATAAATAATAACTTTATTATTGCCTCTAGGGCATATTTCCTTCAACCATATGATTAGTCTCGAGTTATATATGAACTATGTGTACTATATGAACTCGAACTAGATTTTTTGAATCCACTTTATTTTGATTTCAAATCACATTACATTTCTAGATCTAGCTAGATCTTCATAATCTAAACCAGGTCTCATATGTATAATGTGTTTATCACATTATGTATGGTGCCCTGCCCCTACACCTACAAGTATTTAGATGTGAGTTGCAAACACCACACATTACCACAAATTCAAATAAAATGTGAGAATGTTCGATATATAGTATTGTTTAGATTGTTCGATATTTAGTTGTAAGCTGCAAACGCCACACATTATCACAAATTCAAATAAAATGTGAGATTGTTTGATGCATATTATGGTTTAGATTGTTCGGCATTTAGCTGTGAGTTGCAAACACCATGCATTATCACATTATGGTATAACATGTGCACAACACGTGTATCACCGCTATATTCATGCATGCAATGTTTAAAACACTATGATCTCCTATTCAAATATATGAATCCGCTTTCATATCAAATTATGATCTTTGTTAGTCTCTTACACCCACACAATCCTCTAACCTTTGTAGCTACCACTAACTTTCTCTCGTGCATGCACACGCCCTCCTCGCCCTCCCCCTCCCTCGGCATTCTATCCATCGGGCACATTCATTTTTTTCTTTAGTTCATTCTCCCAGAGTCTCCACAACTCCTTTCCGACACACACCGATTGATAAACCTCTCCATCGATGCCTGCCTACAACATACAAACACACCTTCAATCCCCTCCTTTATGTGTCCTTGCCTCGTGTCTCTCATACGGTCAGACACACGTCTAAACTCTCGCCCCTCTTTTCATCGCTCTCACAACCGCACACTCCTCCCCCTATCCAGCTAGTAGCTGGGCCTCTCGCACCACCTCCTAGCTCCATTCTCTCTGTTTATCCGTCTCGCTGGGCCTTATTTGCCTCTAACAAATGGATGTACACTGACATATCTCTCGCTATTCATATAGCTAGCTAGGTCCTTATCACTCGTTTTTACCCACACGTCAATCGATCTACCTCATTAGTTGTGCCTATCCCTTCCTCCGACAAACAACAATTGATCTACCAATCTAGTTAGGTTTTCTTACCAAACACATGGTTCCCCTTCATCATCCATGGATGCGTCCCGACAGATCTATCACGCACAGGCACACACAGAAACACATCCCCACTCTTATTGATAACATTGCAGTTCCACCCTCAGTTTGTCTAGTAGGCCTCTCCCACCATCTTCGAGAAGCAACTCCATCAACCATCCAGCACTCTACCCCTCTCCCTCCCTCTCTCTCTCCTCTCTCTCTCTCCCATCATATTTCCCGTCCTTCAGTTATGTATGGATGTTGACCGATCTCCCTCAAGACATTGCTGGGTTTCTCCTTCTCAACACATATACGAGTCATTCTACCTCTATAGTTAGGCCTCTGCCTACCCCTCCCACCACCCCTCCCCCCACACACACCGATACATCGAGCGCTCTAGTCATGTCTCCCTGCCACACACAAACTTGACGTGTGCCCTCTAACATTCCGGTAGGCCAGTCGCCCTATATCTTTGACTTGTACACACACACAATTTCGATGGCTCTCTTCATCGATCTCGCACCCACCCACTTGATCCTCTCTTGGACTATATCGATAGCTATGACCCCTCCCTCTCTTCTCATGGATTGCCCGACCCTCTATGTATGATATGGATAGGCCTCCATTTCACACACATTGCATGCAAAATTTTGTTTGAGATGTCATCGACACATATTCCCACAAATAATTCATGAAATCAACCCCCACCCCACCCCCACGCCAAAACAAAAAACACTCATGAATGCGGTTTGTATCTCACACACACACCCACGTAGGTGGGGGACGTGCACGAAGAGAAGAGGTGCATGCACGGCACACGTACTCCCGTCTCTTTCCCAACCACACCTGCGCGGGTACACGGTGGAGCTCATTTCTGTACGAAAAAGGCAGCCCATGTGGTAATTTGGCACGTGTACTGGTTGTCCACTTGGTGGAGGGAGGATCGTCTACCACGGGTGAACAAACAAATTGCGACTTCACGTGTTATGTTAAAAAAAGAGGCAAACCATGTGGGGCCTACCTTAGAGGCAAGGCTCTATACATTGGAGTACTTTTGATGTGTCTCGTCAACTCGCAGAACGAGGAGAAGCTTGCTTAGTATGCCGTCTCCCCCGCCCACGGGCGCAGAGGCTCGCAGGATGACGTGAAGCTTGCTTACTACGCCTTATGCCCGCTCCCTCGCCCATGCGTGCGGTGGCTCGCAGGACGAGGACAAAAATTTACTACTCCCTCCGTTTACTCCTCGTCCCTACTACCTTGGTTATAGAGATTATATCATATTGTTTGAAATATATATGTCCTTTAATAGATTTCAATATGAACTACTAGTACATACTCCAAACACTGATGTATATAAACGTATTTTAGAGTGTAGATTCACTCATTTTGCTCCGTATGTAGCACTCTCCCTCGCCCCTCGACCCTCGCCCATGTGGTGGACGTGCAGCAATTCATTCGGTCTCATATAGCCAGAACGATATATACTCCACTACCATTATTGCTCGATTTCCCGAAGAGACGAAGAGCCAATCGCAAGGTCAATATTTTGGAGATGCCAAGCGCAAGGTTATAGGAGAACGAGTAGTAGGTGCCGCGTCATTTATAAATAAAGTTTTTTTCTTCAGTGGCACGTATGCAATATGATAGGTTCATATGGAGAGAAAAGGAAACCGCTCCACTATATACATAGTCAGCACGGGCCAGCCTACACGGTTGCTTGCTGGGGTTGCTCTCTTCACACTCTCTCGCACAAAACGATTGTGGCCACATCTCTAACATCCCGGCGGATCACGTCCACTTGGGGAAGGGGTGGATGCTTAGTGTAGATGCGGTGGCCGTCGCCGACGGCGAAAACCCACCGTTGGCATGTCCCGATCAGGGGTCCCCGCCGTTCTCTCTCACAAAGCTGGTGAGGTTGCCTTCGTCCCTTGCTCACTACTGCGACGTGGGCAGTTGCTGCCTCCCGCCGCCCTCCTCAAGGTTGAGCTACGTCCCTCAGGTACAACTCCCTTTACAGCCGGCTAGCAGCAGTGCTGCAGCTGCCCACATCACTCCCTGTGGATATTTCTCTACTTCTTGGCCCCGCACATACCTCTACTGGCTTCTACGTATTGTATTTGTGATGAGTTTATGTCTCATCAACTAGTCCCAGTAATCTTATTCCAATCACGCTTGTTCAATTTCTTTGCCACAAGGATGCTCATCTCGATTTTGGTGAAACTGCACAAAATGATCCGATGGTTAAAAGGTTGCAAACTTCATTTATTAGGAAGCTCGAACGTTGCCAGCAAATTGAAGCCTGGTCAGGGTTCACGGTTCAAGGGCTAGGGACTGCATGGATCGTTTTTTCTTTAGCTGCCTCTGTTCCAAAATAAGTGTCAACTTTAGTAGTAGTACAACTTTGTACTAAAGTTTGCACAAAGTTGAGAAACTTATTTTGGAACGGAGGGAGTACATATTTGCTATGATCTGTCAATCATTGAGATGCAATAGCATGCATGTTAGTCTTCTTTGTATTTGATGAAATGTTGCAATGGGCAACCTTGGACGCAAGATACATGTAACAGAACCTGGAAGCTTCATAGCTGTAACGCCCCGAGACTGATGTGCCAGTTGTCGTCCAGTTATTCACCGTCATTGCCATGTCATGTGCTTGCGTGTTGCATCTTGTCATGTCATCATGTGCATTGCATCATCATGTTTTCAAAACTTGCATTAGCCCGGGTTCTCCCAGTTCCGTCCGTTGCCCGTTCTGAGCCCAGACACACTTGCACGCGCCCGCGGCATGTCCGAAATAGTATTTTATAAGTGGCCGGAAAATGTTCTCGGAATGGGTTGAAAGTTGGCATGCGGTGTTGTTTTGTTGTCAGTAGACCGCCTGCCAAGTTTCATCGCATTCGGAGTCCGTTTGACGCCCCAACGGATAACTATAGCGGTAGTATAGCCGGTCTTTTCGTCGGACGTTTTTGGTCTCCGGAAACCGTGCCGGGCTGCATCTCTCTCTCCTCTTCTCCCTTCTCAGACCTTTGCCTTCTGCACTACCTCTCACCGCCAGGCCCTACCTAACCTCTCTCGTCAGCCCGCAGACCTCCTCCCGCGCGCGTCCCAAATCTGTCCCGGACCCGACCCGGACAGTCGTTACCGTTGTGTCCGGATCATCCCCAAACATCTACAAAACGTCTCCGTTTTCTCATTTGGACTCCCTAGCCTATTTTTCACAACCGCCCGATTTCGATCGGAGGATTCAGATTAGCCCCTAAGCCTAGTCCACCTGCTATATAAACAACCTATCCTAACCCTAGTCTACCCAGTCCCATCCGCGCCGCCGCCGCTCTCTTTCTCGGGATCCATCCCCACCTATCACAGCCTCTGACCATATCCCTGGTTTTCGTGCAGCCGCCCGAGCATCTCGATCCCGAGTGGATCGAGCGCTTCGCCTCCAAGCCCAGCCTCCCCTGCTCATGCCCCGAGCCTCTCGTCGCCAAGGAGCACGAGCTCCTTTGCCTCGCTGCCACGCCAACCGGAGTAGCAGCCCAGTCGGTCATCCCTGTCGCTGCCGAACCTTGCCACCGCCGGAGCTGCTCTGCCCGCCGCCCGAACCGGCCAAGACGAGCACCAACAGGGCCGCCGTCTCCTTCCCTGTCTTCCTTTCTTCTTCTTCCCGTGCTCACCTCGCTCTCCCGTCGTCGTCTGCCTGCAGGGAACGAGGATCCGGCGTCCGACGCCATGGCCGGCCTCGATCTCGTCCCCAACGCCGCCCCTGAGCTCCACCGCGCCGCTGTTGCCCGGATCCGGCGCCGGCTAGTCGGATCCGCCTCGTCTGCTACCTGCACCGCCCGGAGCCGTGCCTTCATCCACGCCAAGTCCGCCGCCATCCTGCTTTGCTAGGTCGGGCATGGGCGCCAGCCTCCTCGCGCGCTTCGCCCGGCCGCCCGCGGCGCGCCCCTGCTCCCATTCCCTGCCGTCGGAGCTGCCATCCGTTGCTGCCTTGCCGCTGTTCCCCCACGTCCTCTGCTTCGTTCGAACCAGGGAAGGGGACGAGCGCCCCTGCGTTGACCCGGCCTCGTTCGGCCTCCCGTGCCAGGTCGCTCGGCCTGCATACATCCGGGTGGGCCTCAGCCTGCTGCGTCCTGCCTTGGCCTCTTCCACCGACCTGGGCCATAGCCCATGGTGAGAAATCCCCCTTCCAGCGCCTGTTCCTGTTAGGACCGCGACTGGATTCGGCCCAGTGTGTCTTTATTTCCCTGTTGCGATTTTAGCTAATTTCCAGGGAACTACAGTTTTACAAAAAAGACCCTCATGTTCATGCATATAATAACTCACAGTTCGTGCATCGGATTAAAATGATTTATATATGAAACTTGCTCAGAATTTTGTCTAGTTTAATAATATGCAACTTTCATCTATGTTTAAAATATTTAAAATGATGTTTGCTTTAATTTGCTCCTATGCCATGTTACAATGCTTTAATTCATAACTAATTAACCGTAGCTCGGATTTTAATAAACTTTATATGTAAATGGGGTAGAAAAATGCCTAGTTTAACATGGTGGTTTTACTTTGCATGTTTAAGAACTCTAAAATATGCTTTAGGACAGAACAGTACCAAATCTAAAATATGGACATGAGGATTTTCCAGACTTGTTGTTTTGTTGTTCCGGCCTCATTTAAACTTGACTAGATAGGTAGTTTTGCTTTGCTTCACTTCTTGCCATGTTTAACAACATTTAATATTGTTGGGTACATAAACGAGATCGAACTAAATAACTTGAATGTGGTGTTTTGTTAATATGCAACCCGTTGCATATTGAGCTCCACATAATTTGTAGGATTGTTTGTGCACTTTGCCATGCCATGCCTCATTAAACCGGACATGCATCATACTTGTTTGCGCATCGTGCCATGATTATGTGATGGTTGTTTACTATGTTGTTTGCTTCTTTCCGGTGTTGCTTCTTTGGGTTGGTTCCGATAACGTCATGTTTGTGAGGAACCGTTCGACTACGTCCGTTTGTCTTCTTCATGGACTCGTTCTTCTTCCTTGCGGGATTTCAGGCAAGATGATCATACCCTCGAAATCATTTCTATCTTTGCTTGCTTAGTTGCTCGCTCTTTTGCTATGCCTATGCTGCGATACCTACCACTTGCTTGTCATGCCTCCCATATTGTTGAACCAAACCTCTAACCCACCTTGTCCTAGCAAACCGTTGATTGGCTATGTTACCGCTTTGCTCAGCCCCTCTTATAGCATTGTTAGTTGCAGGTGAAGATTGAAGTTTGTTCCTTGTTGGAACATGGAGAAGTTGTTCCTTGTTCGGAACATGTTTTACTTGGTGGGATATCACAATATATCTTCTTTAATTAATGCGTCTATATACTTGGTAAAGGGTGGAAGGCTCGGCCTTATGCCTGGTGTTTTGTTCCACTCTTGCCTCCCTAGTTTCCGTCATATCGGTGTTATGTTTTCGGATTTTGCGTTCCTTACGCGGTTGGGCTATTATGGGAACCCCTTGACAGTTCGCCTTAAGTAAAGCTCTTCCAGCAATGCCCAACATTGGTTTTACCATTCGCCACCTAGCCTTTTTTCCCTTGGGTTTCGCGGACTCAAGGGTCATCTTTATTTTAACCCCCCCCCTGGGCCAGTGCTCCTCTGAGTGTTGGTCCAAACTAGAGCCCTGTGCAGCGCCCCCTCGGGGAAACTCGAGGTTTGGTTTTAGTTGTACGGATTGCTCATCTGAGTGTGCCCTGAGAACGAGATATGTGCAGCTCCTATCGGGATTTGTCGGCACATTCGGGCGGTGTTGCTGGTTTAGTTTTACCCTGTCGAAATGTCTTGTTGTACCAGGATACCGAGTCTGATCGGAATGTCTCGGGTGGAGGTCTATTCCTTCGTTGACCATGAGAGCTTGTGATGGGCTAAGTTGGGACACCCCTACAGGGATTTGAACTTTCAAAAGCCATGCCCGCGGTTATGGGCAGATGGGAATTTGTTAATGTCCGGTTGTAGAAAACCTGAAGTTGACCTTAATTAAAATGCATCAACCGCATGTGTAACCGTGATGGTCTCTTTCCGGCGGAGTCCGGGAAGTGAACACGGTTGTTGGAGTTATGTTTGACGTAGGTTGTTTAGGATCACTTCTTGATCATAGTTTCTTGACCGTGCTTTGCCTTCTCTTCTTGCTCTCATTTGCGTATGTTAGCCACCATATATGCTAATCGCTTGCTGCCGCTCCACCTCATACCTTTACCTTACCCATAAGCTTAAATAGTCTTGATCGCGAGGGTGCGAGATTGCTGAGTCCCTGTGGCTCACAGATACTTCCAAAACCAGTTTGCAGGTGCCGATGAGTCCATATAGATGACGCTACCAAGCTCAGGAGGAGCTCGATGAAGATCGTGTTCTTTGTGTTGTTTCGTTCTAGTTGATCAGTAATGGAGCCCAGTTGGGGTCGATCGGGGACCTTTGTCGCATTTGGGGTTCTTCTTTTGTTTTGGTACCGTAGTCGGACCTTGATTGTATCTGGTTGATGTAATGCCTTATTCATGTAATTGTGTGAAGTGGCGATTGTAAGCCAACTATGTATCTTTTCCCCTATTGTATTACATGGGTTGTGTGAAGATTACCTCACTTGCGACATTGCTTTCAATGCGGTTATGCCTCTAAGTCGTGCTTCGACATGTGGGAGATATAGCCACATCGAGGGCGTTACAAGTTGGTATCAGAGCCTTCCCCGACCTTAGGAGCCCCCACTGATTGATCATTTTTAGCGGCCGAGTTGTGTCTAGAAAAACGTTTTGAGTCATCTAGGAATTATATATCGGAGAGCTTAGGAATTCTTTTTACTTCCCAGTCTCCTCATCGCTCTGGTAAGCCATCCTGACGTAGAGTTTTGACTCTTCTCTTCTCAAATTTCACTAATTTTTTTTAGGATCACACGGGTATCTTGGAATCGTTCCGATGGTTTTATGATGAGAACATTGTCTTGGTGTCTCCTGTCAGGGGTTTTGTGGAAGTGTCCCGAGGAGTTGAGCTTTGAGGTGTTGTCGTCATAATTTTATCGTTGTAGTTCTGGAATACCCGAGTTTAGTACGCCGACATTGAAAATCTCTTTTATGCAGTTGTTGGTGAGATAACCTCGATGCCACCCAGTACTGGGGCGGGAGTTCGGGAGTATTGCCATAACTTGTATAACGGATGCTTTTCGAAGGTTGAGGTAGACGATTTCCAAAGATTTCTTGGTTATGTGTTGAAGGATGGATACAGCTGGATGTAGGATTTGTTAGTTTTGGGTGAGATATTATGCTTCCCCTGTATCCCCAACACCTGATTGCATAATCGGAAAGGTTCGGGAGTTTCATAGGTGGGAATTCAAGTAGCTCTTAGGATATCTTTCCAATAGATGTATGATTTGAAATTGGGGTTCGACGTCTAGTGGTCCTCCTATTCACGGTCGATTTTACAGTGGTCTCGTTGTGTCTTAAAGAGTCCTTGGCTATGCCGACTCGGGGACGCTTCGTATGTCATGTGCACTGCCTTGTACATGATGGTGCTGTACGATCGAGCCCGTGTAGGCTCCACCACGAAAACTTCGGACGAAATATCTATCATATGTTTGTTCCGGCTGATTCCGCAAGCCAATCCTTTGTTTTGTTTTGAGTTGTGGTATTCGAGTTGCTTCAAAGTCAAATGTTGATTCCATCCCTTTCCTAAGCGGTGCTCTCATACCTCTATGTGAATACTAATCCTTCTCGATCATCGAGTCTGTCATGTCAATCCTTTTCAACCGGTGTGTTTCTCTTCAAGTGGATCCGATCATTTCAACATTCGCAAGATCTAGTATCAGTTCTTCTCAATGATGTTTGTTTCATCCATTTCAAATTGTCTTTGTTTTTCCCACCCTCCCTCCCTTTGTTTTTTTCCAAGGATTCAAATCTCTTAATCGAGTATCCATCTTATTGATGTGAAGCCTCTCCATTCTTTTCCTTCAATGTTCGTATCCGGTGTTTCTCATGAAGATTCTAACGGAGCTTCAAGTTTGTCATTATTCATTCTTTTTCTTCTCCGGTGGATTCAATTCAAACTTCGGTATTGAGCATTGTCTTTTCTTTTGTCCAATGCTTTTCTTATGCCGATGTACCTCATTATCATTCCACTTCTCGCTATTTAATTGTTCCGGAGTGCTGGAGATATCTCGAAGATTCGTGTGTCCACTCTACATTCGTTCAATCTCTGTCGAGGATGTTATCTCATTCAAGTCATTTAATTCAACTGGTGCATTCTCCTTTTCAAGTAATCTTTTCAACGGTGTTTTCTTTTCAGTGGGCCCTAACCCACAGGTCTATTCCCAGGATCTTACCTGGCTCTTCTTATTTCCCGGAGATATCCTCAAATTTCTTTTCAAAGTTTGACGTAAGAATGATTTATCATCAGTCAAATGTCTTTCTCCAAGATCTTTCAAATTTTTTTCATAGTTGGCTCAACCTCTTTGCTCTTGTTTCTTCCGGAGTGCCTCAATAATTCATGGTGGTGTTTCAGTCGTCATTCTCAGATTTTGAAGACCGAAGAAGAGTTTCTCTTAAATCTTGCTCCATTCTCTTCAAGATTCGTGGTTCTAGTTCAAGGCCATCCTCTCATAATTGTTTTCGATGGTCAGAATTTTTTTCACCCATCCGGAGTAATTCAGAGTATTTTCAGTTTGATTCTCCGGATCCCATCATCTCATAATTATTCATTCCCAGCTTTCAGTTATCATTCTCCTAATCTTACCGGTGCATCGATCAACTATCCTCTAATCAGTTCTCGATCTCTTTGTTCTCATGTATCTAAATTCTTTCAAGCATCTTCATTCATTTGCTAATTCTTCCCAGTGTTTCTTCGTATTTTAATCGTTCTTTTTCAATTCTTACGGTGGTTCGTTCAAGAGTTTTCTTCCTTCGTGTATCATATCTATGCATTCATGCTTTTCAAATTCTACCGGTGGATCATTGAAGATTTTCTTAAGTTTATGTTATATCTCTCTTAATCTTTTCTACGAGAATAAGTTGTATGCAATCCGTTTGCTCGTCATCAATTAAATTGGTGAAGGATAAGCATAATGTAATTCTTATTCTTGTTTCATCCAAGTGATTAATTCTTTATTCCGGAGGCTCATCAAATTATCGGTTTCACTTGATTCATTTTTCTTTCCCGGAGTCCCAAGCTCTGACAATTATTTTATCACAAAAATCTCTATCTAAATCATTGCGAGGCTTCAATCTTATTCTTTCCATCAGTCAATTATTTTGGATCATTCTTTTATTACCGGAGTTCTTCATGAAGGTTCTACATGATGGTTCATCAAGGATTTAATTCCTTCTCGAAGTGTTCATCAACATTCTTTTCTAAGGAGCTCAAGTATTCTTCATCTTGCATTTTAAAGTGCAATTCTTTCTACCGTGTCATTTGAGGTGGTATTATGTCATTCTCGATAATTTGGGTTCATGTTTCATGATTCACAGATTGTTAAGAATGAGGTATTTTTAAATCCATCAATCTCTTCTTTGGAGTTATCTTGGGTTATATTTCACCTAAAGCCTTCCCTAAGGTTTGTCGCTATCTATGGTGCTTATAAATGACCCAAGTTCGTCATTTATCCTCCCGGTGAAATAGTTTCTCGTCTTCTTGCTCATATCAACCCAATCTATTGTTTTCCGTTATTGGCAGAATTTCAGCTCATAATTTTGAGATGTATTCCATAAGCCCACATCAAGCTTATCCTTTCGTTGTTGATAATCCAACAACTCCATTCAAGAATATGTTGTAAGCGTGCTATCCCAAGATCTTGTTTCCCTTCGTTTATTCCATTCCATTATTACTTTTGTTCCGGAGGCACGGTGATGTTGCTCTCTTAAACCCATCTTCTTGTTTTGTCAGGATCGTGTTCTTTTCTTGGCTTATACATTTAACCGGAGTGTTGTGTCCCTTTTGCTCAAGTTCTCTCATTTTATCAAGTACTCATCTCTTTTCAACCGAAGTGCTACCCGAATCGGTTCTTTCTTATTCCTCTTTCTTAACAGAGTGCTTTCAAGTTTGTTCTTCTCCGTTGCTTTCTTTCTTTCATCTTGCGCAACCTTTTCAAGGTTCTTTGGTCTCACTCGTTTGTCAAAGAAGCAACTTAGTTTCACCTCTTCTCTTTCTCTTCCGTTTTCCCTCCAGTGCCATTCTAGATCTCGGGACGAGATCCTCTCGTAGTGGTGGAGTGTTGTAACGCCCCGAGACTGATGTGCCAGTTGTCGTCCAGTTATTCACCGTCGTTGCCATGTCATATGCTTGCGTGTTGCATCTTGTCATGTCATCATGTGCATTGCATCATCATGTTTTCAAAACTTGCATTAGCCCGGGTTCTCCCAGTTCCGTCCGTTGCCCGTTCTGAGCCCAGACACACTTGCACGCGCCCGCGGCATGTCCGAAATAGTATTTTATAAGTGGCCGGAAAATGTTCTCAGAATGGGTTGAAAGTTGGCATGCGGTGTTGTTTTGTTGTCAGTAGACCGCCTGCCAAGTTTCATCGCATTCGGAGTCCGTTTGACGCCCCAACGGATAACTATAGTGGCAGTATAGCCGGTCTTTTCGTCGGACGTTTTCGGTCTCCGGAAACCGTGCCGGGCTGCATCTCTCTCTTCTTCTCCCTTCTCAGACCTTTTCCTTCTGCACTACCTCTCACCGCCAGGCCCTACCTAACCTCTCTCGTAAGCCCGCGGACCTCCTCCCACACGCGTCCGAAATCTGTCCCGGACCCGACCCGGACAGTCGTTACCGTTGTGTCCGGATCATCCCCAAACATCTACAAAACGTCTCCGTTTTCTCATTTGGACTCCCTAGCCTATTTTTCACAACCGTCCGATTTCGATCGGAGGATTCTGATTAGCCCCTAAGCCTAGTCCACCTGCTATATAAACAACCTATCCTAACCCTAGTCTACCCAGTCCCATCCGCGCCGCCGCCGCTCTCTTTCTCGGGATCCATCCCCACCTATCACTGCCTCCGACCAGATCCCTGGTTTTCCGTGCAGCCGCCCGAGCATCTCGATCCCGAGTGGATCGAGCGCTTCGCCTCCAAGCCCAGCCTCCCCTGCTCATGCCCCGAGCCTCCCGTCACCAAGGAGCACGAGCTCCTTTGCCTCGCTGCCACGCCAATCGGAGTAGCAGCCCAGCCGGTCATCCCCGTCGCTGCCGAACGTCACAACCGCCGGAGCTGCTCCGCCCGCCGCCCGAACCGGCCAAGACGAGCACCAGCAGGGCCACCTTCTCCTTCCCTGTCTTCCTTTCTTCTTCTTCCCGTGCTCACCTCGCTCTCCCGTCGTCGTCTGCCTCCAGGGAACGAGGATCCGGCGTCCGACGCCATGGCCGGCCTCGATCTCGTCCCCAACGCCGCCCCGGAGCTCCACCGCGCTGCCGTTGCCCGGATCTGGCGCCGGCCAGTCGGATCCGCCTCATCTGCTACCTGCACCGCCCGGAGCCGTGCCTTCGTCCGTGCCAAGTCCGCCGCCGTCCTGCTTCGCTAGGTCGGGCACGGGCGCCTGCCTCCTCGCGTGCTTCGCCCGGCCGCCCACGGTGCGCCCCTGCTCCCATTCCCTGCTGTCGGAGCCGCCCTCTGCTGCTTCCTTGCTGCCGTTCCCCCACGTCCTCTGCTTCGTTCGAACCAGGGAAGGGGACGAGCGCCCCTGCGTTGACCCGGCCTCGTTCGGCCTCCCGTGCCAGGTCGCTCGGCTTGCATACATCCGGGTGGGCCTCAGCCTGCTGCGTCCTGCATTGGCCTCTTCCACCGACCTGGGCCATAGCCCATGGTGAGAAATCCCCCTTCCAGCGCCTGTTCCGTTTAGGCCCGCGACTGGATTCGGCCCAGTGTGTTTTTATTTCCCTGTTGCGATTTTAGCTAATTTCCAGGGAACTGCAGTTTTACAGAAAAGACCCTCATGTTCATGCATATAATAACTCACAGTTCGTGCATCGGATTAAAATGATTTATATATGAAACTTGCTCAGAATTTTGTTTAGTTTAATAATATGCAACTTTCATCTATGTTTAAAATATTTAAAATGATGTTTCCTTTAATTTGCTCCTATGCCATGTTAAAATGCTTTAATTCATAACTAATTAACCGTAGCTTGGATTTTAATAAACTTTATATGTAAATGGGGTAGCAAAATGCCTAGTTTAACATGGTGGTTTTACTTTGCATGTTTAAAAACTCTAAAATATGCTTTAGGACAGAATAGTACCAAATCTAAAATATGGACATGATGATTTTCTGGACTTGTTGTTTTGTTGTTCCGGCCTCATTTAAACTTGACTAGATAGGTAGTTTTGCTTTGCTTCACTTCTTGCCATGTTTAACAACATTTAATATTGTTGGGTAGATAAACGAGATCGAACTAAATAACTTGAATGTGGTGTTTTGTCAATATGCAACCCGTTGCATATTGAGCTCCACTTAATTTGTAGGATTGTTTGTGCACTTTGCCATGCCATGCCTCATTAAAGCGGACATGCATCATACTTGTTTGCGCATCATGCCATGATTATGTGATGGTTGTTTACTATGTTGTTTGCTTCTTTCTGGTGTTGCTTCTTTGGGTTGGTTCCGATAACGTCGTGTTTGTGAGGAACCGTTCGACTACGTCCGTTTGTCTTCTTCATGGACTCGTTCTTCTTCCTTGCAGGATTTCAGGCAAGATGATCATACCCTCGAAATCATTTCTATCTTTGCTTGCTTAGTTGCTCGTGAAGGAAATATGCCCTAGAGGCAATAATAAAGTTATTATTTATTTCCTTACATCATGATAAATGTTTATTATTCATGCTAGAATTGTATTAACCGGAAACATAATACATGTGTGAATACATAGACCAACAGAGTGTCACTAGTATGCCTCTACTTGACTAGCTCGTTAATCAAAGATGGTTATGTTTCCTAACCATGAACAAGGAGTTGTTATTTGATTAACGAGGTCACATCATTAGTAGAATGATCTGATTGACATGACCCATTCCATTAGCTTAGCACCCGATCGTTTAGTATGTTGCTATTGCTTTCTTCATGACTTATGCATGTTCCTGTAACTATGAGATTATGCAACTCCCGTTTATCGGAGGAACACTTTGGGTACTACCAAACTTCACAACGTAACTGGGTGATTATAAAGGAGTACTACATGTGTCTCCAATGGTAGATGTTGGGTTGGCGTATTTCGAGATTAGGGTTTGTCACTCCGATTGTCGGAGAGGTATCTCTGGGCCCTCTCGGTAATGCACATCGCATAAGCCTTGCAAGCACTGCAACTAATAAGTTAGTTGTGAGATGATGTATTACGGAACGAGTAAAGAGACTTGCCGGTAACGAGATTGAACTAGGTATTGGATACCGACGATCGAATCTCGGGCAAGTAACATACCGATGACAAAGGGAACAACGTATGTTGTTATGCGGTCTGACCGATAAAGATCTTCGTAGAATATGTAGGAGCCAATATGGGCATCCAGGTCCCGCTATTGGTTATTGACCGGAGAAGTGTCTCGGTCATGTCTACATTGTTCTCGAACCGTAGGGTCCGCACGCTTAACGTTACGATGACAGTTATTATGAGTTTATGCATTTTGATGTACCGAAGGTTGTTCGGAGTCCCGGATGAGATCACGGACATGACGAGGAGTCTCGAAATGGTCAAGACGTAAAGATTGATATATTGGAAGCCTATGTTTGGGCACCGGAAGTGTTCCGGGTGAAATCGGGATTTTACCGGATTACCGGGAGGGTTACCGGAACCCCCCGGGAGGCAAATGGGCCTATTGGGCCTTAGTGGAAAAGAGAGAAGGGGCAGCCCACAAGCTAGCCGGCCGAACCCCCCTTCCCTAGTCCTATTAGGACTAGGAGAAGGGGCCGGCCCCCCTCTCTTCTCTTTCTCCCGAAGAGTCCTACTAGGAATAGGATTTGGGGGAAGGAGTCCTACTCCCGGTAGGAGTGGGACTCCTCCCTGCGCCTCCCTCCTAGCCGGCCGACCCCCTTGCCCCTGGCCTTTATATACGAGGGCAGGGGGCACCCCATAGACACACAACTTGATCCTTGAGATCGTTCCTTAGCCGTGTGCGGTGCCCCCTGCCACCAAATTCCACCTCGATCGTACCGTTGTAGTGCTTAGGCGAAGCCCTGCGTCGGTAGTACATCAAGATCGTCATCACGCCGTCGTGCTGACGAAACTCTTCCTCGACGCTTTGCTGGATCGGAGCCCGAGGAACGTCATCGAGCTGAACGTGTGCTAAGAACTCGGAGGTGCCGGAGTAACGGTGCTTGGATCGGTCGGATCGGGAAGAAGACGTACGACTACTTCCTCTATGTTGTGTGATCGCTTCCGCAGTCGGTCTGCGTTGGTACGTAGACAACACTCTCCTCTCTCGTTGCTGTGCATCACCATGATCTTGCGTGTGCGTAGGAAATTTTTTGAAATTACTGCGTTCCCCAACAGTGGTATCAGAGCCTAGGTTTTATGGTTTGATGTTATATGCACGAGTAGAACACAAGTGAGTTGTGGGCGATACAAGTCATACTGCCTACCAGCATGTCATACTTTGGTTCGGCGGTATTGTTGGTTGAGACGATCCGGACCAACCTTACGCGTACTCTTACGCGAGACCGGTTCCCTCGACGTGCTTTGCACATAGATGGCTTGCGGAAGACTGTCTCTCCAACTTTAGTTGAACCAAGTGTGACTACGCCCGGTCCTTGAGAAGGTTAAAACGGAGTCTATTTGACGAACTATCGTTGTGGTTTTGATGCGTAGGTGAGATGAGTTCTTACTTAAGCCCGTAGCAGCCACGTAAAACTTGCAACAACAAAGTAGAGGACGTCTAACTTGTTTTTGCAGGGTATGTTGTGATGTGATATGGTCAAGGCATGATGCTGATTTTATTGTATGAGATGATCATGTTTTGTAACTAAGTTATCGGCAACTGGCACGAGCCATATGGTTGTCGCTTTATTGTATGCAATGCAATCGCGATGTAATGCTTTACTAGATTACTAAACGGTAGTAATAGTCGTGGAAGCATAAGATTGGCGAGACGACAACGATGCTACGATGGAGATCAAGGTGTCGCGCCGGTGACGATGGTGATCATGACGGTGCTTCGGAGATGGAGATCACAAGCACAAGATGATGATGGCCATATCATATCACTTATATTGATTGCATGTGATGTTTATCCTTTTATGCATCTTATCTTGCTTTGATTGACGGTAGCATTATAAGATGATCTCTCACTAAATTATCAAGAAGTGTTCTCCCTGAGTATGCACCGTTGCCAAAGTTCGTCGTGCCCAGACACCACGTGATGATCGGGTGTGATAAGCTCTACGTCCATCTACAACGGGTGCAAGCCAGTTTTGCACACGCAGAATACTCAGGTTATACTTGACGAGCCTAGCATATGCAGATATGGCCTCGGAACACAGAGACCGAAAGGTCGAGCGTGAATCATATAGTAGATATGATCAACATGACGATGTTCACCATTGAAAACTACTCCATCTCACGTGATGATCGGTTATGGTTTAGTTGATTTGGATCACGTGATCACTTAGAGGATTAGAGGGATGTCTATCTAAGTGGGAGTTCCTAAGTAATTTGATTAACTGAACTTAAACTTATCATGAACTTAGTACCTGATAGTATCTTGCTTGTTTATGTTGCTTGTAGATAGATGGCTCGTGCTATTGTTCCGTTGAATTTTAATGCGTTCCTTGAGAAAGCAAAGTTGAAAGATGATGGTAGCAATTACACGGACTGGGTCCGTAACCTGAGGATTATCCTCATTGCTGCACAGAAGAATTACGTCCTGGAAGCACCGCTGGGTGACAGGCCTGCTGCTGGAGCAACGCCAGATGTTATGAACGTCTGGCAGAGCAAAGCTGATGACTACTCGATAGTTCAGTGTGCCATGCTTTACGTCTTAGAATCGGGACTTCAACGACGTTTTGAACGTCATGGAGCATATGAGATGTTCCAGGAGTTGAAGTTAATATTTCAAGAAAATGCCCGAATTGAGAGATATGAAGTCTCCAATAAGTTCTATAGCTGTAAGATGGAGGAGAACAGTTCTGTCAGTGAGCATATACTCAAGATGTCTGGGTATAATAATCACTTGATTCATATGGGAGTTAATCTTCCAGATGACTGCGTCATTGACAGAATTCTCCAATCACTGCCACCAAGCTACAAGAGCTTCGTGATGAACTATAATATGCAAGGGATGAACAAGACTATTCCCGAGCTCTTCGCAATGCTGAAAGCTGCGGAGGTAGAAATCAAGAAGGAGCATCAAGTGTTGATGGTTAACAAAAGCACTAGTTTCAAGAAAAAGGGCAAAGGGAAGAAGAAGGGAAACTTCAAGAAGAACAGCAAGCAAGTTGCTGCTCAGGAGAAGAAACCCAAGTCTGGACCTAAGCCTGAAACTGAGTGCTTCTACTGCAAGCAGACTGGTCACTGGAAGCGGAACTGCCCCAAGTATTTGGCGGATAAGAAGGATGGCAAAGTGAGCAAAGGTATATGTGATATACATGTTATTGATGTGTACCTTACTAGAGCTCGCAGTAGCACCTGGGTATTTGATACTGGTTCTGTTGCTAATATTTGCAACTCGAAACAGGGACTACGGAATAAGCGGACACTAGCAAAGGACGAGGTGACGATGCGCGTGGGAAACGGTTCCAAAGTCGATGTGATCGCGGTCGGCACGCTACCTCTACATCTACCTTCGGGATTAATATTAGACCTAAATAATTGTTATTTGGTGCCAGCGTTGAGCATGAACATTATATCTGGATCTTGTTTAATGCGAGACGGTTATTCATTTAAATCAGAGAATAATGGTTGTTCTATTTATATGAATAATATCTTTTATGGTCATGCACCTTTGAAGAGTGGTCTATTCTTGTTGAATCTCGAAGATAGTGATACACATATTCATAATGTAGAAGCCAAAAGATGCAAAGTTAATAATGATAGTGCAACTTATTTGTGGCACTGCCGTTTAGGTCATATCGGTGTAAAGCGCATGAAGAAACTCCATACTGATGGGCTTTTGGAATCACTTGATTATGAATCACTTGGTACTTGCGAACCGTGCCTCATAGGCAAGATGACTAAAACACCGTTCTCCGGTACTATGGAGAGAGCAACAGATTTGTTGGAAATCATACATACCGATGTATGTGGTCCGATGAATATTGAGGCTCGCGGCGGATATCGTTATTTTCTCACCTTCACAGATGATTTAAGCAGATATGGGTATATCTACTTAATGAAACATAAGTCTGAAACATTTGAAAAGTTCAAGGAATTTCAGAGTGAAGTTGAAAATCATCGTAACAAGAAAATAAAATTTCTACGATCTGATCGTGGAGGAGAATATTTGAGTTACGAGTTTGGTATACATTTGAAAAATTGTGGAATAGTTTCGCAACTCACGCCACCCGGAACACCACAACGTAATGGTGTGTCCGAACGTCGTAATCGTACTTTACTAGATATGGTGCGATCTATGATGTCTCTTACTGATTTACCGCTATCGTTTTGGGGTTATGCTTTAGAGACGGCCGCATTCACGTTAAATAGGGCACCATCAAAATCCGTTGAGACGACGCCTTATGAACTATGGTTTGGCAAGAAACCAAAGTTGTCGTTTCTTAAAGTTTGGGGCTGCGATGCTTATGTGAAAAAGATTCAACCTGATAAGCTCGAACCCAAAGCGGAGAAATGTGTCTTCATAGGATACCCAAAGGAAACTGTTGGGTATACCTTCTATCACAGATCCGAAGGCAAGACATTCGTTGCTAAGAATGGATCATTTCTAGAGAAGGAGTTTCTCTCGAAAGAAGTGAGTGGGAGGAAAGTAGAACTTGACGAGGTAACTGTACCTGCTCCCTTATTGGAAAATAGTACATCACAGAAAACTGTTTCTGCGACACCTATGCCAATCAGTGAGGAAGCTAATGATGATGATCATGAAGCTTCAGATCAAGATTCTACTGAACCACGTAGATCAACCAGAGTGAGATCCGCACCAGAGTGGTAGGATAATCCAGTTCTGGAAGTCATGATGCTAAATCATGATGAACCTACGAACTATGAAGAAGCGATGGTGAGCCCAGATTCCGCAAAGTGGCTTGAGGCCATGAAATCTGAGATGGGATCCATGTATGAGAACAAAGTATGGACTTTGGTTGACTTGCCCGATGATCGGCAAGCAATTGGGAATAAATGGATCTTCAAGAAAAAGACTGACGCTGACGGTAATGTTACTGTCTATAAAGCTCGACTTGTCGCAAAAGGTTTTCGACAAGTTCAAGGGGTTGACTACGATGAGACCTTCTCACCCGTAGCGATGCTAAAGTCCGTCAGAATTATGTTAGCAATTGCCGCATTTTATGATTATGAAATATGGCAAATGGATGTCAAAACTGCATTCCTGAATGGATTTCTGGAAGAAGAGTTGTATATGGTACAACCGGAAGGTTTTGTCGATCCAAAAGGAGCTAACAAAGTATGCAAACTCCAGCGATCCATTTATGGACTGGTGCAAGCATCTCGGAGTTGGAATAAACGCTTTGATAGTGTAATCAAAGCATTTGGCTTTATACAGACTTTTGGAGAAGCCTGTATTTACAAGAAAGTGAGTGGGAGCTCTGTAGCATTTCTGATATTATATGTGGATGACATATTGCTAATTGGAAATGATATAGAATTTCTGGATAGCATAAAGGGATACTTGAATAAAAGTTTTTCGATGAAAGACCTCGGGGAAGCTGCATACATATTAGGCATAAAGATCTATAGAGATAGATCAAAACGCTTAATTGGACTTTCACAATGCACATACCTTGACAAAATTTTGAAGAAGTTCAAGATGGATCAAGCAAAGAAAGGGTTCTTGCCTGTGCTACAAGGTGTGAAGTTGAGTAAGACTCAATGCCCGACCACTGCAGAAGATAGAGAGAAAATGAAAGATGTTCCCTATGCTTCAGCCATAGGCTCTATCATGTATGCAATGCTGTGTACCAGACCTGATGTGTGCCTTGCTATAAGTTTAGCAGGGAGGTACCAAAGTAATCCTGGAATGGATCACTGGACAGCGGTCAAGAACATCCTGAAATACCTGAAAAGGACTAAGGATATGTTTCTCGTATATGGAGGTGACAAAGAGCTCACCGTAAGAGGTTACGTTGATGCAAGCTTTGACACAGATCCGGACGATTCTAAATCGCAAACCGGATACGTGTTTACTTTAAACGGTGGAGCTGTCAGTTGGTGCAGTTCTAAACAAAGCGTCGTAGCGGGATCTACATGTGAAGCGGAGTACATAGCTGCTTCGGAAGCAGCAAACGAAGGAGTCTGGATGAAGGAGTTCATATCCGATCTAGGTGTCATACCTAGTGCATCGGGTCCAATGAAAATCTTCTGTGACAATACTGGTGCAATTGCCTTGGCAAAGGAATCCAGATTTCACAAAAGAACCAAACACATCAAGAGACGCTTCAACTCCATCCGGGATTTAGTCCAGGTGGGAGACATAGAGATTTGCAAGATACATACGGATCTGAATGTTGCAGACCCGTTGACTAAGCCTCTTCCACGAGCAAAACATGATTAGCACCAAGGCTCCATGGGTGTTAGAATCATTACAGTGTAATCTAGATTATTGACTCTAGTGCAAGTGGGAGACTGAAGGAAATATGCCCTAGAGGCAATAATAAAGTTATTATTTATTTCCTTACATCATGATAAATGTTTATTATTCATGCTAGAATTGTATTAACCGGAAACATAATACATGTGTGAATACATAGACCAACAGAGTGTCACTAGTATGCCTCTACTTGACTAGCTCGTTAATCAAAGATGGTTATGTTTCCTAACCATGAACAAGGAGTTGTTATTTGATTAACGAGGTCACATCATTAGTAGAATGATCTGATTGACATGACCCATTCCATTAGCTTAGCACCCGATCGTTTAGTATGTTGCTATTGCTTTCTTCATGACTTATACATGTTCCTGTAACTATGAGATTATGCAACTCCCGTTTACCGGAGGAACACTTTGGGTACTACCAAACGTCACAACGTAACTGGGTGATTATAAAGGAGTACTACATGTGTCTCCAATGGTAGATGTTGGGTTGGCGTATTTCGAGATTAGGGTTTGTCACTCCGATTGTCGGAGAGGTATCTCTGGGCCCTCTCGGTAATGCACATCGCATAAGCCTTGCAAGCACTGCAACTAATAAGTTAGTTGTGAGATGATGTATTACGGAACGAGTAAAGAGACTTGCCGGTAACGAGATTGAACTAGGTATTGGATACCGACGATCGAATCTCGGGCAAGTAACATACCGATGACAAAGGGAACAACGTATGTTGTTATGCGGTCTGACCGATAAAGATCTTCGTAGAATATGTAGGAGCCAATATGGGCATCCAGGTCCCGCTATTGGTTATTGACCGGAGAAGTGTCTCGGTCATGTCTACATTGTTCTCGAACCGTAGGGTCCGCACGCTTAATGTTACGATGATAGTTATTATGAGTTTATGCATTTTGATGTACCGAAGGTTGTTCGGAGTCCCCGATGAGATCACGGACATGACGAGGAGTCTCGAAATGGTCGAGACGTAAAGATTGATATATTGGAAGCCTATGTTTGGGCACCGGAAGTGTTCCGGGTGAAATCGGGATTTTACCGGATTACCGGGAGGGTTACCGGAACCCCCCGGGAGGCAAATGGGCCTATTGGGCCTTAGTGGAAAAGAGAGAAGGGGCAGCCCACAAGCTAGCCGGCCGAACCCCCCTTCCCTAGTCCTATTAGGACTAGGAGAAGGGGCCGGCCCCCCTCTCTTCTCTTTCTCCCGAAGAGTCCTACTAGGAATAGGATTTGGGGGAAGGAGTCCTACTCCCGGTAGGAGTGGGACTCCTCCCTGCGCCTCCCTCCTAGCCGGCCGACCCCCTTGCCCCTGGCCTTTATATACGGGGGCAGGGGGCACCCCATAGACACACAACTTGATCCTTGAGATCGTTCCTTAGCCGTGTGCGGTGCCCCCTGCCACCAAATTCCACCTCGATCGTACCGTTGTAGTGCTTAGGCGAAGCCCTGCGTCGGTAGTACATCAAGATCGTCATCACGCCGTCGTGCTGACGAAACTCTTCCTCGACGCTTTGCTGGATCGGAGCCCGAGGAACGTCATCGAGCTGAACGTGTGCTAAGAACTCGGAGGTGCCGGAGTAACGGTGCTTGGATCGGTCGGATCGGGAAGAAGACGTACGACTACTTCCTCTATGTTGTGTGATCGCTTCCGCAGTCGGTCTGCGTTGGTACGTAGACAACACTCTCCCCTCTCGTTGCTGTGCATCACCATGATCTTGCGTGTGCGTAGGAAATTTTTTAAAATTACTGCGTTCCCCAACAGCTCGCTCTTTTGCTATGCCTATGCTGCGATACCTACCACTTGCTTGTCATGCCTCCCATATTGTTGAACCAAACCTCTAACCCACCTTCTCCTAGCAAACCGTTGATTGGCTATGTTACCGCTTTGCTCAGCCCCTCTTATAGCGTTGTTAGTTGCAGGTGAAGATTGAAGTTTGTTCCTTGTTGGAACATGGAGAAGTTGTTCCTTGTTCGGAACATGTTTTACTTGTTGGGATATCACAATATATCTTCTTTAATTAATGCATCTATATACTTGGTAAAGGGTGGAAGGCTCGGCCTTATGCCTGGTGTTTTGTTCCACTCTTGCCGCCCTAGTTTCCGTCATATCGGTGTTATGTTTCCGGATTTTGCGTTCCTTACGCGGTTGGGCTATTATGGGAACCCCTTGACAGTTCGCCTTAAGTAAAGCTCTTCCAGCAATGCCCAACATTGGTTTTACCATTCGCCACCTAGCCTTTTTTTCCCTTGGGTTTCTTGGACTCAAGGGTCATCTTTATTTTAACCCCCCCTGGGCCAGTGCTCCTCTGAGTGTTGGTCCAAACTAGAGCCCTGTGCAGCGCCCCCTCGGGGAAACTCGAGGTTTGGTTTTAGTTGTACGGATTGCTCATCTGAGTGTGCCCTGAGAACGAGATATGTGCAGCTCCTATCGGGATTTGTCGGCACATTCGGGCTGTGTTGCTGGTTTAGTTTTACCCTGTCGAAATGTCTTGTTTTACTGGGATACCGAGTCTGATCGGAATGTCTCGGGTGGAGCTCTATTCCTTCGTTGACCGTGAGAGCTTGTGATGGGCTAAGTTGGGACACCCCTGCAGGGATTTGAACTTTCGAAAGCCGTGCCCGCGGTTATGGGTAGATGGGAATTTGTTAATGTCCGGTTGTAGAAAACCTGAAGTTGACCTTAATTAAAATGCATCAACCGCGGGTGTAACCGTGATGGTCTCTTTCCGGCGGAGTCCGGGAAGTGAACACGGTTGTTGGAGTTATGCTTGACGTAGGTTGTTTAGGATCACTTATTGATCATAGTTTCTTGACCGTGCTTTGCCTTCTCTTCTCACTCTCATTTGCGTATGTTAGCCACCATATATGCTAGTTGCTTGCTGCCGCTCCACCTCATACCTTTACCTTACCCATAAGCTTAAATAGTCTTGATCGCGAGGGTGCGAGATTGCTGAGTCCCTGTGGCTCACAGATACTTCCAAAACCAGTTTGCAGGTGCCGATGAGTCCATGCAGATGACGCTACCAAGCTCAGGAGGAGCTCGATGAAGATAGTGTTCTTTGTGTTGTTTCGTTCTAGTTGATCAGTAGTGGAGCCCAGTTGGGGTCGATCGGGGACCTTTGTCGCATTTGGGGTTCTTCTTTTGTTTTGGTACCGTAGTCGGACCTTGATTGTATCTGGTTGATGTAATGCCTTATTCATGTAATTTGTGAAGTGGCGATTGTAAGCCAACTATGTATCTTTTCCCCTATTGTATTACATGGGTTGTGTGAAGATTACCTCACTTGCGACATTGCTTTCAATGCGGTTATGCTTCTAAGTCGTGCTTCGACACGTGGGCGATAGAGCCACATCGAGGGCGTTACAATAGCATTGTACTAATTTATCTCGCTGATAAATTACAGTACGTACTATACTAGTACTTCCTCCGTTCCTAAATATAAGTCTTTGAAGAGATTTCACCATGAACCACATGCGGATGTATATAGATGCATTTTAAGTGTAGATTCATTCATTTTGTTCCGTATGTAGTGGAATCTCTACAAAGAATCATATCTACTAGTAATAGCTAGCCCCCACTACTAGGAATTCTCTATCCTCTCCTTGAGCCACGTCATCAAAATTGATGTAGCCGTTAGATGAAGTAAATCAGTCCATAATAGCCGTCTGATCTTGATGTTGAGAGGCTCCGCACTAAGCCACATGCAAGCATGCAGAAATATCGTGCCACATGCATGTGAGTGTTTTTTAAATCACATCAACATGTCTGCATGCAAGCATGCACCAGTAGCATGCATGTAAGTGAGCTTTTAAGTCCCATTAACATGTCAAAAAGAAAAATATAATCCCATTATGCAGTAGGAGTTGGCTGATCTTTTTTCCTTACGTGGCATGATCTAAATGATGATGGGAGTTTATTTAGTTTGGCTACCACATTTGTCATGCGGTTATAGAGTTTTTTTGTTCTATGAAATCAATAATTTTGCGCAGAGAGGTATACCGCTGTTCCGCGCCAACGCGCGGGGACTCATCTAGTAATATTTAGGAACGGAGGGAGTACTATGTAAAGAGTTAGGTGTCGCACAGTGATAGTGTGAGGTGGGCCATGTAATCACTGAGCCTGTGTGTTTTCACTGCTCTTGCACGCCTCCGCTGTAAGAATGGAGAAAATTGTAATCTAGTAGTAGTAGTATACCTCCTTTCACCGAAAGCGTGGGACATCCAGCAGTCCTACCACCTCAGTAATAAAGACCAATGAGCCATCAAATCACATAGACGCAACTGTAAGTTGGACGGACGAAGCAACCATCACTCTTGTGCTAGTGAGAGGTCGCTTCCGCTCTGCCCGGGCATGAATGCGGCACCGATTCTTTGGAGCGGCGCTCACCATTTCGGGCGGGAAGCACGCGCGGGCGATGGAGGGGCTTTGGGTGGGCCAGGCTGGTCAGGAGCGGGCGTGGCAGCTGTCCGCATGTCCCTACCGGACATGCTCGGAAACGAGAGGATGCACCGACTCTCTCGGCTAAAATCGTACACTACACAACATCTCTCTGTAGGAGTAGGTCGATCTGTCACTCTCTCTAACACACACATGGTGTTAAACACACACACACACACACACACGCACCTTGGTTCTGTTGCACCTTCTAACGTGACTTATTACACCTAGATGGAGGGAGTAGTAAGTATACGAGATACGGTGGCACACTGACTTAAGTCGAATACAAGTGCCAAAAATTTGTGTGCATGTTATAATAAGGATTCACTTAAAATAGTACGTGAGCGAACATAGGGATCAATTGGACAGTGTTCCCTAGCAGTAGCAAGATGTGTGAGGTAAGATACACCGCTGGCGCTTTTAATTTTTCTTATTAATTTGTTTGTTTCACCCTCTGACTGGTGGGACCCAACGTACTACATGGAGAGAGGTAAGGTGACTAAGGCTGCATTATTTCTGCACCACTGTGGATAGTCTTACCACCAAAGCCACATGACACGATTATGATTGAAATCCCAATGACTCCCACACACACAAAAAAACACGGCATGCTTGTCACATGAATGCAGGAATGTACAAAAGGTTATTTCCCTCTCGTTGAACATAACGGGAGGGTTGTGTAGCTGGTTAGCCTGTTCGCTCACTCTCTCGCCCTCTCCCGCTGGAGCCTCGGCGCTTGTAGTTGCTCTCTTCACACTCTCTCGCCCTCTCCAGATCTAAACAAGACTTCATTGGCCTCTCTCTCCCCTCACTGTTGCTCAAAGAGCCAGCAGGATCCGTCCGCCGGGAAGGGAAGGAGGCTTAACGTTGTCGCCGTCGGTGAGGGACTACCGGCACAGCTGTTCACTTTCCACCCAGCGACGGCGCGGGAGGGCCTCCGACCCCTTCTTCTTCGCCGCCATCCCGTCGCCCACCGAACCACGCCCCAAGAACCTTAAGGTATAATTTACTTACTCCACATGCATTGCTCTAGCTGCATGTATACCATGAATCTAGGATGTGGTTCAAAGAGGAAAGGAGTGGGGGAAAGTAGTGGGAAAAGTTGTATATAGCATGAATCTAGGATGTGGTTCAAAGAGGAAATGAAGGGGGAAAGTTGTATAGCATTATTCTAGGACGTGGTTCAAATAGGAAAGGAATGGGGGAAAGTTGTATCGCATAAATCTAGGACGTGGTTCAAAGAGGAAAGGAAGGGGCGAAAGTACTAGTTCAAAAAGGAAAGGAAGGGACAAGGCTGTAGAGTTTGAGCAGGACTAAATTTGCTGCGCTCACATAGGGAAAGGCGTCTAAAGATAACAAAACTAGGACCAACACAAATGTGCTCCTTGGTTGCTTGTTCTTTGTTGCAACAGACTGTGCATGAGCACAATACATCGGTAGATGCACATGGTGCTGGTGCGTCCACTTTCCCGTGCAACTCATTAGCTGTTGTTAATCTAAGGCCCTGTTTGGTTAAAAACTCCCTAGTCCCTACCTGTTGGGTTCCAGGGACTAAACATGGACTAGAGGTTATTAAATGAGATGCCAAAAGACCATGTTACCCCTAGTAATGAACTAATAGAGACAAGGTGCGATGCGTGGCAGGGGCAACTGTTGGAAAAAGTCCCAAAAAGACTCCCTCGGGGTCTTCTTTCTTTAGTCCCAAATGCCCACTTTTAGTCCCTAAAAGTCCCTC
Organism: Triticum monococcum; assembly: GCA_034509565.1. NCBI lineage: Eukaryota > Viridiplantae > Streptophyta > Magnoliopsida > Poales > Poaceae > Triticum > Triticum monococcum. The sequence continues at coordinate 107,322,111 of CM067844.1, forward strand.
CTCTTTGGTTTAGATGGGACTGACATGGAGTTTTTTTAGTCCCTACACCAAAATGTCCCTGTAAACAAACACCCTCTAATAATGCCGCTGGAAAATTGATGCAATGCCACAGTTAAAAGCAAATTACATGTTTAACGAATTTTATTGTTAATATAATCTCTATGTTAATATTAATCAATGCCACCGTTTGAGAAATGCTACTGTCTTGCTTTCTTTCCCATTTAGATAAGGTAGATGCTTCTTTTTGTTGGCTTCTATGTCATCCACCGTTATTGACCACTAATTGTTTCCTTTGCACCTCTGTGTAAACAGGGTTATCTGCTTCACCTCGTTGCCATTGTGACCTTTTGTTGCACTGCACAAAACACTTTTGTTTTAAGAGTGTTTTGTGCAGTTCAACCAAAATGTCACAGTGACAATGTTGCTTGATTGCTTGATCTTAGTGGAACTGCACAAGAGGAGATCTTACTTCCTATCCGTTAAGGAGAATTTGGTTCAGATCTTCTTCTTGTGAGTTGTTTGAATTCCGCATCATGAGAGGTCAGTACTAGCCTTCTTTCACATGATTCTACAGTGTGCATTCATATTTTGTGCTACTTGTACGATAATGTTGCTTGATTTTAGTGAACTGCACAAATGGAGACAAGACTTCCAATCTGTATGTGCACCGTAATATCCCATTGAGGTAAGATAAGGATATTTCACAACTGTTGGCCTGTATTTTGCCACTTTCATCAGAAAATTAAGTTTAGTACTATACTTGTGCTCCCTAATTGACATGCCAAATCTTACATTGAAGGCGAAGCTTGTTTGTTATTGAACCAAGTGATGAAGGGGAAGAACAAGGGGAAGAAAAACAAAATTCAACTCCCGATGCTGTAATGAATCACTGGAACTGTGATGACACAAGTAATGATTAATTTTGCATCTTAATTTATTGCTATGGCTGGAACGAGAAATTGTTTTGCCATTGATTTGATGCCACTCTTAATGTAATATGTAATTATCTCTACTTGTGCAAACAGGGATCTTCTTTAAAGCTACCATATATTTTAGTGGAACTGCACAAGAAGATGTTGGAAACATTAAACTAATCGAGGAGTATATAGTAAGTATGGCCACCACCGTAGATTGCAACAGATGGTTCCAGAGAATTGCTTCATCTGCATGCTCTACACAATAAGCCTCCTGACAAAGGTTGGTACTCGCCCACCGATTTCATCCATATGATTGAGCTTTGTCATCTCTATTGGTGTTGTGCTACTGTTTAGATACTGTCATGAAAAAGTGGTATTGTCCTTGAGAAGTGCTTCATCTGTGTTGTTTTAAATATTTCCTTTCCTTTTTTTGAGCAAACAGTGATGCTAGCATTTAGTAGTCCTCTTGTCTTTGCACAACAGGATCATCTTCCTCTGAAGAAGAATATGGAGTATGTGAAGTGACTAGTTCCGATTATGCCAGGATGAAGAAGCCATGTCTATCTTATCATCAGAAGGAGCAGTTGAAGGATGGTTACATTACTCCCCACAAGACCAAACTAACTTCAGCTCAGAAGGACTGACAAAATCTCCATTTTTTTGTTGTGATGCGCGAGTACAATGTTGTTTTAGGATTCTTTCTGGTGAGTTCCATTTTTCTAAAAGTGTGCTCTACATGGACCATGTATGTGCCTGTTGAAACTGTCAATTCATAGTACAGTTTGCTCTATACTAATCACTTTTTTGTATTTGTGCAAACAGGGGTGCTCAGCTTGATTTCAATGGGAACTGCACAAAATGTTCATGAATACATCGAATCATTCATTTCCACCACAAGAAAGGAGGTGCCGATAAGTTCAAGGCGTTGCAACATATAAGGGCAAAATCATACAAGCTACGCGTGAATTTGGTTGATTTTGGTGGAACTGCACAAAAAGAACAGCTGGTTTATTTAGCACGAGGTGCCATGTCAATGTTCGACCTGATGGCAAACCCTGCCCATTCCACAATCGTAGGCATTTGATATTTTGGAATGGGACAACCTTGTCAAATTTTGCTCATTGATTTTAGCAAGACATGCGTTTGATATTTTCGAATGGGACGCCCTTGCTGTCAGCAGTGTCGATCAATTTTTTCTTTATTCTTTAGTTGTGAAGTAAATATTGCCTCTAACATGTGAGTCGCTGAGATGCATAATCATCGATTGTTTTGAATGTTCTCTATGAATTGACAGGCCTGTGTTTTTGATTGCAATGTACAGAAACGCTAAAAACCTGCTCAAACTCTTTGTACTCCTTCTGTTCCTTTTTACTTCACACATTGTGAAATTACATACTTTTTTGTATAAGATTGGTCAAGGTAGAGATACTTTGGCTGCAGACAAAACTTGTATGCAGACTAGAAAGGACCAGAGGGAGTACATGTGAAACTGCTGCAAACGAGGTGATCACCCTGGGAATAATGCTAGTACATATTGTTTTGCATGTTCATCCAATGCCAGTAATACAGGAATTCGAACTAATCGAAATAAATTCATTCATACACGGTCGGATTTCATATAAACATGCCAGATTTCATTACATTTCATACATTCTTCAACTAAAAAGGGGTGCGCTGGAGGTATAATTAATTAACCGAAGCTACCCACCTGTGTCCCGCTGAGCCGAACAAAAGCTTCAATGACTTAACTACAGGTGCAGTTGCGTAACTGACATGTGGCCTATTGGGACCACGTGTTAGTTAGCCAACTGCACCAGCAGTTAAGTATAAGCAGCATTATTCTCCAGCAGAACTCCCCGACTCCACGTCGCCGCCAAGAAGCTAACCGGCCGTCAATGGTCAACCCGCCTAGCTTGGCTTCAACAGGAGGGTAGCAACAACCTACCGTGTTCTACTCTTCCTGCTTTTCTGTGTGGTGTGGCCTCGTTGGTAGCGGGGCGGGGCCTCGGCGGAGCGGGCGATGTCCTCTGTCTCGTTGTCAGCGGCGGCGCCTCAGTGGAGCGGTGGAAATCCCCCCTCCACGTTGCCGGCAGGGTGGGGCCTCAGCTGAGCTGGCGATGTCCTCTGCCTCGTTGTTGGCGGGGCGGGGCCTCGGCGGAGCCGGCGGTGTCCTCTGCCTCGTTGTTGGCGCCACGGGGCCTCGGCGGAGCAGGGCCTCATCGACGCCAGCGGAGCGGGGACTCGTCGGAGCCGGCATTGCCCTCAGCCTCGTCCTCGGACTCGCTAAATAGCGCCTCGCCCGCTTCATCGCCCTCTTTATTAGCCTCTTTGTAGGCGGCCGCAGCCTCCGCCACCCGCATGCGGCCCCGCCAGCGCTCGAGGCGGCCCTTGCGGGCGGAGCGATACGAGTCGAGCAGCGCCTCCTGCTCCGCCCGCTCTGCGGCGATCTGCTCCTCTGCCTGCAGGTGCTCCTGGAGGAGATAGTGGTTGTAGGTGGTGTCGGCCTGCGCCTCCCGGAACTGCTCCTGACGCATCTACCTCACACTGTCCATATATTGGGCACGGGCCTCGCCGATGGTCATGGTGCAATGCACCGGCGAGGATGGCGCAGAGGAGAGGGTTGGCGCCAGATCGTCGACTACCATGTTCTCAATTGGGACGTCGTTGTCCTCCGGCTACCTGCCGGCCAGCCGGTCGGCAGCAATGGCTGCCATCTCCTTGTGGTCCGTTGTCTGCCCGTCCCGAAGAGCGCTGGAGCGCAAGGAAGCCATGGTGGGTAGTAGTGGTGTGGACAGGAGAAAGGGAACAGATGCGGATGACTGCGGTTATGGCCGGCGCAGCCGTTTATATAGCAAGGGTGGGCGGGCGGAGGGACGGACGTGTGGCGCCGGAGTAGCCGCCTTGGCAACCGCGAATCATTAATGTGGGCGGCAGATGGACGGATGGACGGCACTTGCATCGTTTGAAGGCGGAGCAATCGCCTGCACCGGGAAGCGGGGCGGGCAGCGCTGACTGTTTCAGGCGGAAAGCGCGCGCGGGCGAGGAGATGACTTTACTTGGAGAGGATGACAATGGGGACCCACCAAGTCATTAGCCTCACGTACGCAAGTGCCTCCTTATTATATATATGTATAAAACTATACTCCCTCCGTCTAGGTGAATAAGTCGTATTAGAAGGTGCATCACGACCTAGGTGCAAGAAGATTGGTGGAAAAGAAGAATATTTCTCTCTTCTAAACGCAACATTTAATCTCGGCAGTTAAGAGGATGCCTTATTAGCTACCCATGCAGGCCATCGTAATTCATAGCATGCAAAGCGCTTTTATTTCTTGCCTAATAACCGCATGAACGTGCTGCATGCATTGGTCCTTGCCCGAGCAAAAAAAAGGGAGGAAAGGGGTTTCCACGGGAGACAACGAGGTAGAGGTGGAAGCGCTCGCTGGAGTTATTTATTTTGCTTCCCCCTGGTTTCCTGACATCACGGTCCCACACCATTGTCAACCTATGTAGTACTAGTCAATAAACAAGAGAATTGCACAAGAAGCGGCCGACAGCTGGGACCAAGCAGCTCGAGCAGTATTTGTGTTTTTGAGGTGTGAGCACTGCAGAGTTTTTCGATGTTTAGCCCAGATATTAATTTTTCTTCTCTAAAGAACAACGAAAACATCGTTGTAGGTATTAACTGGGCGGGCTGTGGCCCGTCTAGCCCAAGCTAGATATCCAGCCCAGACATTAATTTTTTTCAAGCTGAAAATGGCTAGCCCAACTATACTTTTTTTAGGAATACCCAGGCAAGGTCAAGTTGTTATTCTCCGCCCCGCTGGGCTGCAAATCTTTCCTAGGAGGGATGCATTAGGCTTAACAAGAAAATGGGCTTTAAGAAATAATAAATGGGATGTAATTATAAAAACTAGGCAGTAACTATAATAAATGCACCAAACACGTGATTACTTTATAAAATATTATTTTGGGATATTGAAAATTTTAATTTCATTAATTGTTGCGAGCGCAATTTATTCGTTGGATTTTTACATAATATAAATTTATATTGAAACTGTATTTAATATGACTAGAAATTTCGGGATAAAAATATTTCGGATCCCATCAAAATGTGGGAAATTTTATTGAATTCTGTTTTGAACGGTTGGTTGAAATGGGCTGTACTTTTAACAAACTGTAAATGGGCTGTAGTAAATTCCATTAGAATTCAAAAATGGGCTACACATTCTTACAAATCTCAAATGGGCTATAAGTTCTCTGCCACACACTTCTGGCCTTACTAAGTTGACACGTCCCCTAAAAAAACAGAGCTGACGCGTATGCAAGGCTTTGTCAACTTATAGTCAACACATGGTTCTAGTAGTAGTGGCCGTTGGATGTCCATCCAATGGATGCCGTGCTTCTTCTTCAATCTCGGATATTCTATCTTCACCCGCCCAAAAAATGATTCCTCCCCCTGACATCTGGGGCACACCGTTTCGGAAGCTGACCTATGGGCCTACTAAGTTGACGTACGAAGGGCTTTGTCAACTTAGTCAATATAAATTATTCTAGCTGCAGTGACCGTACGATGTCCATCCAACGGCCGTAGTGCTTCTTCAACCTCTGGTCTTCTTGCTCCAGCCGCCCAAAGCAGCGCCGGTCGTGTTGCCTGCTCCTGCCTCCCGTGGCCGGCTGTGCTGCCATGGAGGCCTCACTGCCCACTACTATTCCCACCGCTGGCCAGGCCCTGCGGTGACAGCAGCCTCACACCGCAGCCGAACGAGTGAACCCTCATACTCCTCTCCGCGTGGGCATCCACTGCCGCGTCTTCACCGGCTCCGCGTCGTCCCCTTCCTAGGCCTCGCCGTCGTCCACCGCCCTGGTGCTCTCGGCGCGGCGTGGTCAACATGGAAGGAACGACTTCCATAGGACGTGGACTGTACGTGGAGAGGATGACAGCTGGGTCCACGGCGGAAGCAAGGAAGTCCCTCCTTATTACGCGGAAAATAATGATTCCTCCACTTGACAGCAGGGACCCACCGGACGGGCCACCAGTATTTTGCGAAAAAAAATCGTTTCCCCCTCACTGCTGGGACCCATCGGACGGGCCACCGTATTTTGCAAAAAAAACGTTCCCCCCGCTGTCAGCTCGGACCCACCGGAAGTGCCTCCTTATTACGCACAAAAAATGAATACTCCCCCGGCTAGATGGGACCCTCCTTGCTGGGAGGCTGACTTGTGGGCCTACTAAGTTGACGGGGACGAAGGGCTTTGTCAACTTAGTCAATATGAACGATTCTAGCTCCAGTGACCGTACGATGTCCATCCAACGGACATAGTGCTTCTTCAACCTCTGGTCTTCTTGCTCCAGCCGCCCAAAGCAGCGCCGGTCGTGCCGCATGCTCCTGCCTCCCATGGCCAGCTATGCTGCCGCAGAGGCCTCACCGCCCCCTACTATTCCCACCGCTGGCCAGGCCCTGCGGCGACGGCAGCCTCACACCACAGCTGAACCAGTGAACCCTCGTAGTCCTCTCCGCGGTGGCTTCCACTGCCGCGTCGTCCCCTTCCTAGGCCTCGCCATCGTCCACTGCCGTGGTGCTCTCCGCGCGGCGTGGTCAACATAGTCAAGGAACGACTTCCATCGGAAGAGTATTGTACGTGGAGAGGCTGACAGCTGGGTCCATGGCCACAGCCCAGTTTTTTTGTGATTTGCAAAGTAAGTCGCTTTGTCAGGCCTGTTGGGCCGCAAATCTTTCAAGACGAGGAGAGCTTTCATTCGGCTGGCCGAGAAAATGGCCCATCAGTAATGAGAAATTGGTTGTACATTTTTAAAACACATCAAACCGGCAATTAGTTTCAAATATCTTTTTTTTCATTTCAAGATTTTAAATTACATTAATTTTTATGGGTGGAGAATTTGTTGGATTTTATATTGATATACATTTATTTTTAAAATCAGTTTGAATGTGAGTCAAAATTTCGAGATTAAAAACAGTTCGGACCGCACCGAAATATGCAAAATTTCGTATAATTTTTTAACCGTTGCCACAATATGGGCTGTAATGCTAACAAAAAGAATATGGGCTCCAAAAAAAACTTTAAGAATTAGCAAATGGGCTGTAAATTATTAGAAATAATGGCAGATGGGTTGTATGCTATTTTCCACAGATTTGAGGCTTTCCTAAAAAAAGGTTGACGCACAAGCACTGACTGTTGGATGTCCATCCAACAGCCGTCGTGCTTCTTCAATCTCTGCTCTTCCTGCTCCAGCCGCTCAAACAAGCGCCGGCGGGACTGCCTGCTCCCTCCTCCTCCCGGGCGGCTGTGCTGCCGTGCAGGCCTCACCGCCCGACCGTACTCCCATCGCTGGCCTAGCCATCCCTCTACTCACCCACACCTGCTGTTATTCTCCAGCGACGGCAGACGAACCAGTAAACCCTCGTACAGTCGTACTCCCCTCCGCGTGGGAAACAACTGCCGAGTCTTCCCTGCCTACGTGTCGTCCCCTTCCTAGGCCTCGCCGTCGTCCACCGCCCTGGTGCTCTCGGTGCGGCGTGGTCAACGTGGTCAAGGAACGACTTCCATCAGACGTGGACTGTACGTGGAGAGGCTGACAGCTGGGTCCACGGCCGCAGCAAGGAAGTGCCTCCTTATTACGCGGAAAATAATGATTCCTCCACCTGACAGCTGGGACCCACCAGACGGGCCACTGTATTTCGCGAAAAAACGTTTCCCCCTGACTGCTGGGACCCACCAGCTACATCTTCGGACGCAAGGAAGTGCGTCCGGGCAAAAAACGATTCGCCCCCTGACTGCTGGGACCCACCAGCTACATCTTCGCAGGCAAGGAAGTGCCTGACAGTCGGGACCCACCTGGTTGAAGCGAACGTAGCATTGTCATTCTGGTCGCGAACGTGTACGTACATACTGGTCGATGTAGAGGCGCACACGTGTCGTAGTAGAGGCGCGCACGTGTCGTAGTAGAGGCACGCACGTAGCATGTACACGTATGTACAGCGGCCAGGGTGCAAGAAAGAAAATACGGCCACATATGTGTACATACGGGCGGGGTCTCGAACGCCTACTCGCGCATACGTACGGCCAGGGCTCGTGTACATGGCTGGGTCGGAACGGAGAAACAACGTCATCGTCGTGTTCATGGGGAGGCAACGGAATGCGTCGTGTTCATGGGGAGGCAACAGAATGCGTGGGAGCCAACCGGCTGGGTCGGAACGAAATGCGTGGTCGTGTTCATCGGGAGGGCTTGGACGGAACTGGCGATGGAAACGAGGCCGGGCGTATCGCACAACGGTGGAAACGGGCCTCCTACGGTCGAAACAGGGGTCCTATTCATCGGGAGGGGTGTGGCGTACCGCAAAACGGACGAAACGGACTTGTGTTGGAGTTCTACGGTCGAAACGAGGGTCCTGTTCATTGGGAGGGGTGTGGCGTACCACAAAATGGGACTCCACAGGATAATGTTCATCTCCACCGTCGACCCCCTCCAGCCTCCACGAGCTACTGTTCATCCACCGTCGACCTCCTCCAGCCTCCACCTGTGACTGTTCATCCACGGGCTCTTGTTCATCCAGCCTCCACACCGCACTACTCCACCGGCTACTGTTCAACCAGACCTCTCCACGGGCTCCTGTTCAACCACCCCTCCATGGGCTACTGTTCATCCTGCCCTCCACCGTCTACTGTTCATCCTGCCCTCCATGGGGTGGTCCTGTTCATCCAGCCCCAACCATCTCGATCAATCGGGGTCCTGTTCATCCAGAGGCAACACCATGGGGTCCTGTTCATCCACCCCCACCGGGAACTGTTCATCCACCCCGCAACGCTCACTGTTCATCCAGAGGCAACATCGATCGGCTTCAGTTAGCAGCAGTAGCGAAGGAATCGCTTGATCGGGTTCAGTTAACAGCCATCGATCGATCGCTCGGGTTCAGTAACGCGTAGCCTGCAGTGCAATCGCTCGGGTTCAGTTAGAGCCCAATGCATCGCTCGGGTTCAGTTAGAGCCAACGCCTCGCACACACGCGGTACGTGTACGAGAGAAACACACATCGCTCGGCCCCCGACCTCCCACCGTAACCGGGAACTCCCTGAAATTTTCCTCGCCCTCGCTTCTACGACGGTTTTTTTCCATCATGGACGGCCCAAAGAATGTCATGCAGCTGCGTCTCCGGCCTGCCCAGGACAAAAAGCCAATTTTCTGTCATGATTTTTTGTCATAGAAGTAGGAGCCCACCACATATATGATGATACCGGGTTTTTTCACAATTATCGTCATAGAAGTGTCATATGTATGACAGGAAAAAAATTTCGTTCGGCCCAAAATGTCACGGATGTGTCTTTTTTTGTAGTGGAAGGCTGCCAGCATGGCCGTTGAAGGTCCGCCCGGTGACAAGGCTCACCACAAGCCGGAGCGCTACTTCGACAATGTCCTTGATGGTGCCCGTTTTATAGAGGGCCAATGCATAAAGGATATTATGTTCGAGTAACTGTATCCGGGCTACCCAGACATTGTATTATAAACTGAGGTCATTTGTAATATATTTGTGCCTATTATCTTTAAATTGCCTTTTCTCCTGCGCGGCTACTTTTACTTCTGAGGGTTTGCCAGTCGTCGGCTTCAGCCCCCCACATAGATACTACAGGGGTGTTCGGGGTAGCACCTAACCACACTTGACCCAACGTCTTGGTTTGTAAAGGAGGTGTTAGTGCGGCAAACTAGGCAATCGGACTATGCGGCTTTATCACTCTCACTTAGCCATAGGAGCTTGACAATGGGACAGTAAGATAGCCCCTGGTGCACCTGAGGCTGTCTAAACTAGGATGCCTTGAACGCGTGACTGGGAAAAACCAGTCCTTCGTGTAATACAGAAAAAATCGCTAGAGATTTAATAGGTCGTCGAATTGCTGACCAGCTCTCGCCGCATCACGACAGTCAGTTTTCGGCTTTCTCTACTGAGGTGCTTGACCGGGCCAGCCGGAGCACAATCGTAGCAGTTCTCCCTTTACTACCTTAGCCGAAAACGGAACATAAGGTAGCAAGCACAGGAGCCGGGCAACACAACTATTGACCAAAGACGTGATTCGGAGCCGATGCATATAATGCAATATTCGGGACACCGAATTGTACTCTGAGAGTGTTCGGACTTTCTATTGCTGAAGATATATAAATGGCTGCCCCTGGCGATTTAAGTCGCATGGTGTATATGCCAATTTTGGACATAGAGTGGGAAAACGGATTAAGAAGTAAGCCAATACCGAACAAGGTTGGGCGAAACTGTCTCCATTATAGTCTGATTGTTGTGTCAAAACGTATTTTTATAGAGGATGCCATTAGCAGCAAGGCCATTTTACATGCCAAGAACAAGGGAAAGCTGTATACATGTCCTAAATTTGAAAAGATGATCTTGAAGATCTTTTTGGACACTCTGCCGCATGTCTGCGTCACTTTTCCCTATAGTATATGGTCCTTTAAGAGGATCAACGGTCGAGTGTATATGTGGGGCCTGGGAAAGGACCCTGAGTACCATCGAAGGGTGGTGTGGGTTGTAAAGAACCTGAAAAAGAAAAACAAGGGAAAAAGGAAGAATATGAGGGTCCGGATAGGGTCGAACCGTATTGTGGACCTTTATTTTTAGTAGTCCTCCATCCTTGCCCATGGTATTTTTAACGCGTAGTTATGTACATGCAGTATGTAGGCCGCTATCAGGCTGGGGCATTGGCAGAGGCCGGATTGCTAATCTAGCTCTAGATGAGCCGGACTGTCATTCTGCAGGGTAGACCGGACTCGTTTAACAGTGTCCCGGGGCTTGACTGCCGGTGTGGTTTTCGGCTTAGCGAGTCCACCCTGCACCTCGGCCGCGAGGGCCACGGTATGCTCCTCTGTACGGAGGGAACGCTCCATGTTTCCATTGAATGTTATAACGCCACGTGGTCCAGGCATCTTAAGCTTGAGATAAGCGTAGTGCGGGACTGCATTGAAACGGGCGAAAGATGGTCGTCCGAGTAGTGCATGATAGCCACTTCGGAACGAGACAATGTCGAAGATTAGGTCTTCACTCCGGAAGTTATCCGGTGAGCCGAAGATGACTTCCAGCGTTATGGATCCTATGCAACAGGCCTCTACGCCGGGTATTACCCCTTTAAAGGTGGTTTTAGAGGGCTTGATTCTTGATGGATCAATGCCCATTTTACGAATGGTGTCCTGATAAAGCAGATTGAGACTGCTGCCGCCGTCCATAAGGACTCATGTGAGGTGGAATCAGTCGATAATTGGATCGAGAACCAATGCGGCCAAACCTTCATGACGGACACTGGGCGGATGGTCTCTGCGATCGAAAGTAATCAGACAAGCTGACCATGGGTTAAATTTTGGGGCGACTGGCTCTATGGCATAGACGTCCCTTAATGCGCGCTTGCGCTCCCATTTGGGGATGTGAGTGACATAGATCATGTTCACCATTTTGACCTCGGGGGGAAATTTCTTCTGTCCCCCTGTGTTCTATGGCAGAGGCTCTTCATCGTCGTCCTCATTGGGCGACCCTTTCCCCTTGTGTTCGGCGTTGAGCTTGCCGGCCTGTTTAAAGAACCAACAATTTCTGTTGGTATGATTGGCAGGCTTATCAGGGGTGCCGTGAATCTGGCAAGGTCGATCGAGTATTCTATCCAAACTAGATGGACCATCTCTGTAGGACTAGGTGCATCGTTCACGCGGTCATCGCCGGCGAGGGAGGAAAGCCACAACTGCCGGAGGGGCTCGATCCTCTGCCCATGTCGTCCTCTCCAACACAGCACCGGCTCGGGAGGTCCTCCGACCCTTCTTCCTCCCCGTTGTATTGTGCGCAGATCCGACCTGCCGCCGCCGACATCCCGACGACCCTCAGGTATAAGTTCTTCGAATGTGACCTTGCTCTATTGCCCCAGCTCCCCACGTTTCTGCATGTGCATCCTTTTCTACTCCCATCAGCTCTTCCAAAGCCACCTAAATTTTTTGTATTATTAGAGGTAAAGCTACATCATGCATTCGAATCTAGGACTTGGTTCAAACAACGAAGAAAGGGGGAAAGTTGTAGCATGAATCTAGGACTTGATTCAAAGAGGAAATGATATGGTGAAAGTAGTAGAGACCGGATACCCAACCGGTCTCTTGGTTGAAAAGGGAAATAATGGGAAAACACGGTAGATAAGGAACAGATCTATTATTGGTTGAAAAAGGGATAGAAAGTGACGGCTGGTGGACAAGTCAACAGAGTATGTACATGATTAGATTTGTTGCCCTCACATAGTAAAAGGTCTCCAGGATTACAATTGCTGCCCTCATGTGGTAAAAGGTCTCCAGGATTAGATTTGCTGCCCTTACATAGTAAAAGGTCTCCAGGATTAGAATTGCTACCCTCACATTGTAAAAGGCCTCCAAGATTAGATTTGCTGCCCTCACATAGTAAAAGGTCTCCAGGATTAGATTTGCTGCCCTCACATAGTAAAAGGTCTCCAAGATTAGATTTGCTGCCCTCACATAGTAAAAGGTCCCCAGGATTAGATTTGCTGCCCTCACATAGTAAAAGGTCTCCAGGATTAGATTTGCTGCCCTCACAGAGCATGAACAAACTCGACGTCACCACTTTATGCCTCCTTGTAGGTACATTGTGTTGATGCGTCCACTGTCGCATGTCCTTATACCAACCTTTTGCTGTTGTTAATGTAAGGGCGCATGTAAAATGAAGCGATCACACTGTTACCTTAGGGACATGTCTAACTAGTGTTATTGTTAATCTAGTGCCTCCAGTGATATGATGCAATTAAACTATGTTACAAATGGCACTCCTGCTGTTTTCCTCGGTATGATAAGTAAGTTGCTCCTTTACGCTGCTGAGTGTTTTGGTGTCCCCACGGTCCCATGCCCTTAAACGAACTCTTTAGCTGCTGTTGATTTACTGTATCTGGTAAACAAGCAATGCCACCATTAAAGTAATCCCATATTTGACGAATGTCATTGTTGATCGTAATGCTTCCGGTAACATGAAGCATTGCTGACGTTTTAAAATTTCTACTGTCCTTGTGTGATTGCCATGAACATAATTAACATGCTTCTTTTCATTTCGTGTATGTTTCGTATATTCTTATTGACCAGCAATTGTTTACTTTCTATCTTTTTGTGCAGATAGGGATATCCATTTCACCTTGTTGCTATTGTGACCTTTTGGTGAACTGCACAAAACACTCTCTTTTTGGAATGAGTGTCTTGTGCAGTTCAACTAAAATGTCACGTGGGCAACATCTCTCAATTTTGGTGGAACTGCACAAAATGGTGATTGGAGTTTCTAATATCTCCGTCAAATTCTTCTGGTAATCTTGTGCAACATTTTATTAGCCTTTGCAAGATGAGCCATCACTGTCACCACAATGGCACTTTATTTTAGTGGGACTGCACAAAAGGATTAGCATTATAGTTGCACCTCACATGAGCAAGACAGCCAACCTTAATGTTTCTCAATTTTAGTGCAACTACTAAAGAACCTTCTAGCTCACGAGAGCAAGTACTTCTTGCTAGCTGAATGATTCAATCTTTGCTTCAATTCAGGTGAACTGTAGAAAAAGGTGCATGAATTGAATAATGGAAGTCCAGGCAGGCCTCATCCGAGTGGAGCTACAGGTTGAGTTCAAGGAGTGCCACAATTATAGTAATCAGGCTCTTCTTATTATCCCTATTGTGCAAACAGTAATACTCAACTATAGATGTTGTGACGGTCAAGAGCATTCGCCAAGTTCTTCGGTTGTATGACACGGCTAGCCAAGATGGATTTAATCCCGATATTCACTTTATCAGAAGGCTCTAATGGGTTGATTCTGAATCTTGCAAGGTGGGAATCAATGAGATGTGTAGGCATATTTGTTGTACTTATGATTTGAATCTTATTTATTGGTTATGAATTTTGCAAGCTGGGAATCAATGAGATGTGTAGGCATCTTTGTTGTACTTATTGTTTGGATCTTATTTGTTGGTTCTGAATCTGGCAAGCTGGGAAACATGACATAATATGCAGAGGACAACAACCATAACAAACAGTTCAAACTTGGTAGTATTATCTGTGTGAAAGTGCCAATACAGACCCGCTCATGAACCGACATGTGGCCGGAGTAGGTTTCTTAATGGAGGTGTTTCAATGCGCCGAGGGTGCATCTTCTACCGGGCGTGCAGCAGGCGAGGGATGGGTAGTAACTGTTGTCGCCTGTACACACTCAGTTTACTCTTGAATCCAGTTCCCCAAGAGCTGAAAAACGAGCTGCTGCCGCCGCCTACCCACTCATTCACTTGAAGAGACTCCAATGGCGATCCGGGGGGTGAGCCTGCTGGATATGGACTTCATCAAGGAGTTCCCCTTTGAGTTCGTCATTCAATCCTATGGCTACACCAAGTTGAATGTGATGTACACCAATGATCCGGACTCGATGAAGCTCTGCCTCGCCGAGTTCAAGCAGTACCTACAGGACGAGAAAGCACAAGGTCGCAGGACTTAGACCTTGTGCCCATCCATTCGTCTCCTGACATGGACCAACGGATCACCGTCGCCCAGGTATGTGTGCGGGACAAGGTTCTCATCTACCACTGTTGTAGGGCCATCAGAGGTTCTGGAGCATTCGCCTATTTCATCGGCAGCGCCGACTTCACCTTCGCTACGGTGGAGAGAAGGAAGAATGCGACGATTCGGCCATTTGGTGCAACAAGCTTGTCGACATCCAGAAGCAATACAAGATCATCGGCAACGGGCAGGAGAAGGACTCCATGGTTGACCTTGCCGAGACCATCATTGACCCCTGATACGCCAACATGAAAGAAGACAACGATACCAAGGACCTGAACACGTGGGAGGTACCTCTGAATCTAGCCTACATAACCTACGCGGCCAAGGACGCGTACGCATGCTACGACATGTATAGGCGGATCTTGGACATGAGGGCATGTCTGCTTCCCATAACCGGCGAGTACACGGATAGCCGCAACATCATCATGATCAAGCATGCCAGGAAGGTCTAGATGTTGTACTTTATCTGTTTATAAGCACCTTTATCATCTGAGTGTTTCATGCATTAGCCTATGTTTCGTAATTATCTGTTTTGTCCAAAATATTTATTTTAAGAACGCATTAACCTGTTTGCTTCTTAAGTGGCCATTTGCTTATGTATGTAACTAGTTCACTTGTCCGTTTAAAAAAACTAGTTCACTCGGCTGTCGTGCTTTGAATCTCCTTCCTGCCAACATGTTCCCCTTCTTAGGTGGACCCAGCAGGTCTCGTACACAGACATATGGTACCAACCACCTATCCATTTGTAGTTCTTTATTTTGTTCAATATTTCGTCCTCTTCCTATACAGCGGCTGGCCATCCCTCTACCCCCACACATTGTCCGGTGGCGGCAGCTCCATCGGCCCACCCTGCACCCAAACTAGTCAACCCTCGTACTCCCCTCCACCTGCGTCTTCCCTTGCTCCGGTTTGTTCGGTCCGAGGTCTCAACGTCGTCCTCCACCTTGGTGCTCTCGCCGCAGCGCCGCCGTCTGTTGTTCCCAACATGGTCAGCAAAACAAGAGGAATCGGGAGACAACTGTTCGTCGAGAGGCTGATAGTCCTGGGCCCACTAGGTCCATGGCCTAGGTTTTGTTGTTTAACATGGGCATTCGATGACATGTTTCGACATTTTTTGGATCCAGCAGTGTCGGCATTCTGGGAACGGGGGTCCCCAGACTTGCCTGCCTGCGGCCCACGGCGTGGCCAAGCAGCAGGTCGTACGGCCCATCTTCGTCAACAAGGCACCCAAGACCCTCGCGAGGATCCAAGCCTCGCGAGGCGGACGACGCAAGACCTCCTATGGAGTGGTCTAGCTAGGCAGGCTCACGAGGAGCGGAGATATCAAGGCGGGGCGAACCTCACGAGACTCTCGGGACGTGAGCTATGACGATCGACACCAGGCGGGCGCCAGCGCGTGCAGCATCCTTGTTTCCTCTTTGGTACAAAGGAGGCAAGCGCAGCCGCGGAGTACCGAGGCCTCAGGCAAAGGTTGCCATTTCGGTGCAACAAGACCAAGACCAGGCGGATGGCAAGATGGAGGTCATTGTGGAGCCCAAAACGGTGTCACCACCAGAGCCTTTCACAGGCGAAGACCGCTTTTGTCAGGATAGCTTGTACTAGCTGTCCCCCTTCAAATTAGCCCGCCATTGTTGGCTCCCTTCCCGCTCAATATTTGGGAAGAGGACCAGGGCCTCTATAAATAGAACTATCCACCACCATAGTAGGAGCATCTCATCTTAGCTTGAGGTAATCCTCACGCCACAAGTTCATACGCATAAGAACACCTCAACCTCAGGAGGTCGTTCTTCCCCTTGTATTGTTCATCATCAGCCCAAGAGGCAATCCAACACCACCACACTAGAGTAGGGTATTACACACAACGGTGGCCCGAACTAGTATAAACCCTGTGTCTTTCTGTGTCGTGAGTTCACCGAGTTCGTCCGCAAGATCTTAGCAAGTTAGAGCGTAGATCGGTAGGAGGGAAAGACTTCACGTGCACCCCAGTGTTTGAACCTTAAGGGTTTGCCAGAACCCCACATCCGACATTTGGCGCGCCAGGTAGGGGTGCGCCGTAGCTTCCCTTCCATCAGTTCGTCGCTCCTTCGCTTCGTCGTCTCCATGGCAGACGCTCGCCGTGCTCGAGCTGAGCGTCGGGCTGCCCTCGCCGCCCGTGTCGCTCAGACGGCTCCCGTCGGCAGGCCGCCTCGTCATTCTCTGTCTCCCGCCGCCAACGCTACCACCGGCCCGGCGGGGAATGAGCAGCAGGCGTCCTCGCTGCATCCTTCAGTGTGGTAGGACGGCCGCACCGCTACTCCATCACTCACCCTTGCTGGTTTTTCGTCTCACGCGCACCGTGCTCACATGGAGGCACGGGCCGAGCTCACCGCGGTGAACGAGCTCCTGCATTACCGCCCTGTCGACGACCTCTTTGAGGAGTGGCTCGACCGTGTCGCCAAGCTCGTCCGTGCCGTAGGGGGCTCTCCGACGCCGTCCCACTCTCTACCTCCCCCTCAACCAGCCGTGGGCGACGGGGCTCATGGCATGCCTCCATCGCCTCGACCCCAAGACGGTGCCTTGGCACCAAGGCGCACGCCTCCACGGCGTGATCCACCGTGCCGGTGCCTGCGCGTGAAGAAAGAAGCTGCTAAGAAATCCCGCGGCCACGAGAAGTTGCACCGGCGCTCCTCGCGCCACCTCGTCAAGACCGCGTGCCGCCTGCAGTGGCGCAGCGTGGACCTTACCAAGACCAAGCTCCGCCTCAGAAGCAGGCCCCGGCGACCATGGCTGGCTGCCGTGCCTTCACCCCCGAACTGTGTAGCATCGCCTGGCCAGGCAAGTTCAAGCCAGATCTACCTCCTCGATACGACCGCACCGCCAACCCCGCGGAGTTCCTGCAGCTCTATGAGTTGAGCATCAAAGCGGCCAATGGTGACGAAAAAGTCATGGCGAACCGGTTTCCTATGGCTCTCAAGGATGGGGCCCGCTCCTTGCTCCTGAACCTGCAGCACGGCTCGATCTCCTCCTGGGACGAGGTGCGCGACCGCTTCGTCGCCAACTTCCAGGGCACTCGCGACCGCCCATCGGCCGCGGGCGATCTACGCCGCATCAAGCAACAGCCAGGAGAGACCCTCCAGAAGTACATCCAGCGCTTCAACGACACCCGCCTCAAGATCCCCAAGGTCACAGACGAAGCCATCATCTCAGCGTTCTCAGACGGCGTCCGTGATGTCAAGATGAAGGAAGAGCTGGCTATCCACGAGGAGCTTTGCAGATCTCAGGAGCTGTTCAACCTGGCGAGCAAGTGCGCAAGAGCTGAGGAGGGGCTGTTGGGGAACGTTGCAGAAAAAAAAAATTTTCCTACTCGTTTCACCAAGATCCATCTAGGAGTTCATCTAGCAACGAGTCATCAGATGCATCTACATACCTTTGTAGATCGCGTGCGGAAGCGTTCAAAGAATGGGGATGATGTAGTCGAACACGACATGATCCAAATCACCGATGACCAAGTGCCGAACGGACGGCGCCTCCGCGTTCAACACACGTACGGGACGGGAGACGTCTCCTCCTTCTTGATCCAGCAAGGGGGAAGGAGAGGTTGATGATGATCCAGCAGCACGACGGCGTGGTGGTGGATGTAGGGCGTCACAGTAGCAGGGCTTCGCCTATACTACGCGCGAGAGAGATGTAACAGGGAGAGAGGGATGCACCAAAAGCCGTAGCATCAAGTCCCTCCTCTCCCCACTATATATAGGGGTGCCAAGGGGGGGGGCGCCGGCCCTAGGAGATGGATCTCCTAGGGGGGGCGGCGGCCAAGGGTGGGGGGCTTGCCCCCCAAGGCAAGGGGGCGCCCCTCCTTTAGGGTTTCCCCTAACCCTAGGTGAATGGGCCCTTAGGGGGTGGCGCCCTAGCCCACTAAGGGCTGGGTCCCTTTCCACTTCAGCCCATGGGGCCCTCCGGGATAGGTGGGCCCACCCGGTGGACCCCCGGGACCCTTCCGGTGGTCCCGGTACAATACCGGTAACCCCGAAACTTGTCCCGATGGCCGAAACAGCACTTCCTATATATAATTCTTTACCTCTGGACCATTCCGGAACTCCTCGTGACGTCCGGGATCTCATCCGGGACTCCGAACAACATTCAGGTTACTGCATATACATATCTTCACAACCCTAGCGTCACCGAACCTTAAGTGTGTAGACCCTACGGGTTCGGGAGACATGTAGACATGACCGAGATGACTCTCCGGTCAATAACCAACAGCGGGATCTGGATACCCATGTTGGCTCCCACATACTCCACGATGATCTCATCGGATGAACCACGATGTCGAGGATTCAATCAACCCCGTATGCAATTCCCTTTGTCAATCGGTATCCCAATACCTCGTTCAATCTTGTTACCGGCAAGTCACTTTACTCATACCGTAATGCATGATCCCGTGACCAGACACTTGGTCACTTTGAGCTCATTATGATGATGCATTACCGAGTGGGCCCAGTGATACCTCTCCGTCATACGGAGTGACAAATCCCAGTCTTGATCCGTGTCAACCCAACAGACACTTTTGGAGATACCCGTAGTCTACCTTTATAGTCACCCAGTTACGTTGTGACGTTTGGTACACCCAAAGCACTCCTACGGTATCCGGGAGTTACACGGTCTCATGGTCTAAGGAAAAGATACTTGACATTGCAAAACTCTAGCAAACGAACTATACGATCTTTATGCTATGTTTAGGATTGGGTCTTGTCCATCACATCATTCTCCTAATGATGTGATCTCGTTATCAATGACATCTTATGTCCATAGCCAGGAAACCATGACTATCTGTTGATTAACGAGCTAGTCATCTAGAGGCTTACTAGGGACATGTTGGTGTCTGTTATTCACACATGTATTACGATTTCCGGATAACACAATTATAGCATGAATAAAGACAATTATCATGAACAAGGAAATATAATAATAATGCTTTTATTATTGCCTCTAGGGCATATTTCCAACAGTCTCCCACTTGCACTAGAGTCAATAATCTAGTTACATTGTGATGAATCGAACACCCATGGAATTCTGGTGTTGATCATGTTTTGCCCTAGTGAGAGGTTTAGTCAACGGATCTGCTACATTCAGGTCTGTATGTACTTTACAAATATCTATGTCTCCATCCTGAACATTTTCACGAATGGAGTTGAAGCGAGGCTTGATGTGCCTTGTCTTCTTGTGAAACCTGGGCTCCTTGGCAAGTGCAATAGCTCCAGTGTTGTCACAGAAGAGCTTGATCGGCCCCGACGCATTGGGTATGACTCCGAGGTCGGTGATGAACTCCTTCACCCAAATTGCTTCATGTGCTGCCTCCAGGCTGCCATGTACTCCGCTTCACACGTAGATCCCGCCACGACGCTCTGCTTGCAACTGCACCAGCTTACTGCCCCACCATTCAAAATATACACGTATCCGGTTTGTGACTTTGAGTCATCCAGATCTGTGTCGAAGATAGCGTCGATGTAACCCTTTACGACGAGCTCTTCGTCACCTCCATAAACGAGAAACATCTCCTTAGTCCTTTTTAGGTACTTCAGGATATTCTTGACCGCTGTCCAGTGTTCCTTGCCGGGATTACTTTGGTACCTTCCTACCAAACTTACGGCAAGGTTTACATCAGGTCTGGTACACAGCATGGCATACATAATAGAACCTATGGCTGAGGCATAGGGGATGACACTCATCTCTTCTATTTCTTCTGCCGTGGTCGGACTTTGAGCCGAGCTCAATTTCATACCTTGTAACACAGGCAAGAACCCCTTCTTAGATTGATCCATATTGAACTTCTTCAATATCTTATCAAGGTATGTGCTTTGTGAAAGACCTATGAGGCGTCTCGATCAATCTCTATAGATTTTGATGCCTAATATATAAGCAGCTTCTCCAAGGTCCTTCATTGAAAAACTCTTATTCAAGTAGGCCTTGATGCTGTCCAAGAGTTCTATATCATTTCCCATCAAAAGTATGTCATCTACATATAATATGAGAAATGCTACAGAGCTCCCACTCACTTTCTTGTAAACGTAGGCTTCTCCATAAGTCTGCGTAAACCCAAACGCTTTGATCATCTCATCAAAGCGAATGTTCCAACTCCGAGATGCTTGCACCAGCCCATAAATCGAGCGTTGGAGCTTGCACACTTTGTTAGCATTCTTAGGATCGACAAAACCTTCCGGCTGCATCATATACAATTCTTCCTTAAGGAAACCATTAAGGAATGCCGTTTTGACGTCCATTTGCCATATTTCATAATCGTAAAACGCGGCAATTGCTAACATGATTCGGACGGACTTTAGCTTCGCTACCGGTGAGAAAGTCTCATCGTAGTCAACCCCTTGAACTTGTCGGTAACCCTTAGCGACAAGCCGAGCTTTATAGATGGTCACATTACCATCCGCGTCTGTCTTCTTCTTAAAGATCCATTTATTTTCTATGGCTCGCCGTTCAACGGGCAAGTCAGTCAAAGTCCATACTTCGTTTTCATACATGGATCCTATCTCGGATTTCATGGCTTCTAGCCATTTGTCGGAATCCGGGCCCGCCATCGCTTCTTCATAGTTCGAAGGTTCACCGTTGTCTAACAACATGATTTCCATGACAGGGTTGCCGTACCACTCTGGTGCGGAACGTGTCCTTGTGGACCTTCGAAGTTCAGTAGCAACTTGATCAGAAGTTTCATGATCATCATCATTAACTTCCTCTCTAGTCGGTGCAGGTACCTCAGGAACATTTTCTTGAGTTGCGCCATTTTCCGGTTCAAGAGGTAACACTTCATCAAGTTCTACTTTCCTCCCACTTACTTCTTTCGAGAGAAACTCTTTCTCTAGAAAGGATCCATTCTTGGCAACAAAGATCTTGCCTTCGGATCTGAGGTAGAAGGTATACCCAATAGTTTCTTTTGGGTATCCTATGAAGACGCATTTTTCCGACTTGGGTTCGAGCTTTTCAGGTTGAAGTTTCTTGACATAAGCATTGCATCCCCAAACTTTCAGAAACGACAACTTAGGTTTCTTCCCAATCCATAATTCAAACGGTGTCGTCTCAACGGATTTTAACGGAGCCCTATTTAAAGTGAATGCAGCAGTCTCTAAAGCATAGCCCCAAAAAGATAGCGGTAGGTCGGTAAGAGACATCATAGACCGCACCATATCTAATAGAGTGCGATTACGACGTTCGGACACACCGTTACGCTGAGGTGTTCCAGGCGGCGTGAGTTGTGAAACTATTCCACATTTTCTTAAGTGTGTGCCAAATTCATGACTCAAGTATTCTCCTCCACGATCTGATCGTAGAAACTTGATTTTCCTGTCACGTTGATTCTCAACCTCACTCTGAAATTCCTTGAACTTTTCAAAGGTTTCAGACTTGTGTTTCATTAAGTAAATATATCCATATCTACTCAAATCATCAATGAGGGTGAGAACATAACGATAGCCACCGCAAGCCTCAACACTCATTGGACCGCACACATCAGTATGTATGATTTCCAATAAGTTGGTTGCTCGCTCCATTGTTCCTGAGAACAGAGTCTTGGTCATTTTACCCATAAGGCATGGTTCGCACGTGTCAAATGATTCATAATCAAGAGACTCTAAAAGTCCATCTGCATGGAGCTTCTTCATGCGTTTGACACCTATGTGACCAAGGCGGCAGTGCCACAAGTATGTGGGACTATCATTATCAACCTTACATCTTTTGGTACTCACACTATGAACATGTGTAGCATTACATTCGAGATTCATAAAGAATAAACCATTCACCATAGGAGCATGACCATAAAACATATCTCTCATATAAATAGAACAACCATTATTCTCGGATTTAAATGAGTAGCCATCTCGTATTAAACGAGATCCTGATACAATGTTCATGTTCAAAGCTGGTACTAAATAACAATTATTGAGGTTTAAAACTAATCCCGTAGGTAAATGAAGAGGTAGCGTGCCGACGGCGATCACATCGACTCTGGAACCATTCCCGACGCGCATCGTCACCTCGTCCTTTGCCAGTCTCCGCTTATTCCGTAGTTCCTGCTGTGAGTTACAAATGTGAGCAACTGCACCGGTATCAAATACCCAAGAGCTACTACGATTACTGGTAAGGTACACATCAATTACATGTATATCACATATACCTTTTGTTTTGCCGGCCTTCTTATCTGCTAAGTATTTGGGGCAGTTCCGCTTCCAGTGACCGCTTCCCTTGCAATAAAAGCACTCAGTCTCGGGCTTGGGTCCATTCTTTGGCTTCTTCCCGGCAGCTTGCTTGCCGGGCGCGGCAACTTCCTTGCCGTCCTTCTTGAAGTTCTTTTTACCCTTGCCTTTCTTGAACTTAGTGGTTTTATTGACCATCAACACTTGATGTTCCTTTCTGACTTCTACCTCTGCTGATTTCAGCATTGAAAACAACTCAGGAATGGTCTTTTGCATCCCCTGCATGTTGAAGTTCATCACAAAGCTCTTGTAGCTTGGTGGAAGCGACTGGAGGATTCTGTCAATGACCGCATCATCCGGGAGATTAACTCCCAGCTGAGTCAAGCGGTCATGTAATCCAGACATAGGAGTATGTGCTCACTGACAGAACTGTTTTCCTCCATCTTACAGCTGAAGAACTTGTCGGAGACCTCATATCTCTCGACCCGGGCATGAGCTTGGAAAACCATTTTCAGCTCTTCGAACATCTCATATGCTCCATGTCTCTCAAAACGCTTTTGGAGCCCCGGTTCTAAACTGTAAAGCATGCCGCACTGAATGAGGGAGTAGTCGTCAACACGTGTCTGCCAAGCGTTCATAACGTCTTGGTTCTGTGGGACGGGAGCTTCACCTAGCAGTGCTTGTAGGACGTAATCTTTCTTGGCAGCTATGAGGATGATCCTCAGGTTCCGGACCCAGTCCGTATAGTTGCTGCCATCGTCTTTCAGCTTGGTTTTCTCTAGGAACGCGTTGAAGTTGAGGACTACATGGGCCATTTGATCTACATGACATATTGTAAAATATTTTAGACTAATGTTCATGATAATAAAGTTCATCTAATCAAATTATATAATGAACTCCCACTTAGATTAGACATCCCTCTAGTCATCTAAGTATTACATGATCCGAGTTAACTAAGCCGTGTCCGATCATCATGTGAGACGGACTAGTCAACGTCGGTGAACATCTTCATGTTGATCGTATCTTCTATACGACTCATGCTCGACCTTTCGGTCTTCTGTGTTCCGAGGCCATGTCTATACACATGCTAGGCTCGTCAAGTTAACCCTAAGTGTTTTGCATGTGTAAAACTGTCTTACACCCGTTGTATGTGAACGTAAGAATCTATCACACCCGATCATCACGTGGTGCTTCGAAACGACGAACTTTAGCAACGGTGCACAGTTAGGGGAAAACACTTCTTGAAATTGTTATGAGGGATCATCTTATTTACTACCGTCGATCTAAGTAAACAAGATGCAAAACATGATAAACATCACATGCAATCAAATAATAAACGTGACATGATATGTCCAATATCACATAGCTCCTTTGATCTCCATCTTGGGGCTCCATGATCATCTTGTCACCGGCTTGACACCATGATCTCCATCATCATGATCTCCATCATCGTGTCTCCATGAAGTTGCTCGCCAACTATTACTTCTACTACTATGGCTAACGCGTTTAGCAATAAAGTAAAGTAATTTACATGGCGTTTCTCAATGACACGCAGGTCATATAAAAGAATAAAGACAACTCCTATGGCTCCTGCCAGTTGTCATACTCATCGACATGCAAGTCGTGATTCCTATTACAATAGCATGAACATCTCATACATCACATATAGATCATTCATCATTCATCACAACTTTGGCCATATCATATAACAAACCACTTGCTGCAAAAAACAAGTTAGACGTCCTCTAATTGTTGTTGCAAGTTTTACGTGGCTGAATAGGGTTCTAGCAAGAATGTTTTCTTACCTACGTGAAAGCCACAACGTGATTTGTCAACTTCTATTTACCCTTCATAAGGACCCTGTTCATCAAATCCGCTCCAACTAAAGTAGGAGAGACAGACACCTGCCAGCCACCTTATGCAACTAGTGCATGTTAGTCGGTGGAACCGGTCTCACGTAAGCGTACGTGTAAGGTTGGTCCGGGCCGCTTCATCCCACAATACCGCTGAAGCAAGAAAAGACTAGTAGCGGCAAGAAAGTTGACAAATCCACGCCCACAACAAATTGTGTTCTACTCGCGCAAGAAGAACTACGCATAAACCTAGCTCATGATGCCACTGTTGGGGAACGTTGCAGAAAACAAAAAATTTCCTACTCGTTTCACCAAGATCCATCTAGGAGTTCATCTAGCAACGAGTCATCAGATGCATCTACATACCTTTGTAGATCGCGTGCGGAAGCGTTCAAAGAATGGGGATGATGTAGTCGAACACGACGTGATCCAAATCACCGATGACCAAGTGCCGAACGGACGGCACCTCCGCGTTCAACACACGTACGGGATGGGAGACGTCTCCTCCTTCTTGATCCAGCAAGGGGGAAGGAGAGGTTGATGATGATCCAGCAGCACGACGGCGTGGTGGTGGATGTAGGGCGTCACAGTAGCAGGGCTTCGCCTATACTACGCGAGAGAGAGATGTAACAGGGAGAGAGGGATCCACCAAAAGCCGTAGCATCAAGTCCCTCCTCTCCCCACTATATATAGGGGTGCCAAGGGGGGGGCACCGGCCCTAGGAGATGGATCTCCTAGGGGGGCGGCGGCCAAGGTTGGGGGGCTTGCCCCCCAAGGCAAGGGGGCGCCCCCCTTTAGGGTTTCCCCTAACCCTAGGCGCATGGGCCCTTAGGGGGTGGCGCCCCAGCCCACTAAGGGCTGGGTACCTTCCCACTTCAGCCCATGGGGCCCTCCGGGATAGGTGGCCCCACCCGGTGGACCCCCGGGACCCTTCCGGTGGTCCCGGTACAATACCGGTAACCCCGAAACTTGTCCCGATGGCCGAAACAGCACTTCCTATATATAATTCTTTACCTCCGGACCATTCCGGAACTCCTCGTGATGTCCGGGATCTCATCCGGGACTCTGAACAACATTCGGGTTACTGCATATACATATCTTCACAACCCTAGCGTCACCGAACCTTAAGTGTGTAGACCCTACGGGTTCGGGAGACAAGTAGACATGACCGAGACGACTCTCCGGTCAATAACCAACAGCGGGATCTGGATACCCATGTTGGCTCCCACATACTCCACGATGATCTCATCGGATGAACCACGATGTCGAGGATTCAATCAACCCCGTATGCAATTCCCTTTGTCAATTGATATATTACTTGCCCGAGATTCGATCGTCGGTATCCCAATACCTCGTTCAATCTCGTTACCGGCAAGTCACTTTACTCGTACCGTAATGCATGATCCCGTGACCAGACACTTGGTCACTTTGAGCTCATTATGATGATGCATTACCGAGTGGGCCCAGTGATACCTCTCCGTCATACGGAGTGACAAATCCCAGTCTTGATCCGTGTCAACCCAACAGACACTTTCGGAGATACCCGTAGTCTACCTTTATAGTCACCCAGTTACGTTGTGACGTTTGGTACACCCAAAGCACTCCTACAGTATCCGGGAGTTACACGATCTCATGGTCTAAGGAAAAGTTACTTGACATTGCAAAACTCTAGCAAACGAACTATACGATCTTTATGCTATGTTTAGGATTGGGTCTTGTCCATCACATCATTCTCCTAATGATGTGATCTCGTTATCAATGACATCTTATGTCCATAGCCAGGAAACCATGACTATCTGTTGATTAACGAGCTAGTCATCTAGAGGCTTACTAGGGACATGTTGGTGTCTGTTATTCACACATGTATTACGATTTCCGGATAACACAATTATAGCATGAATAAAGACAATTATCATGAACAAGGAAATATAATAATAATGCTTTTATTATTGCCTCTAGGGCATATTTCCAACAGGGGCGCCTCTCTCTCCTTGAGCTGCTGGAGTGGAGGAGAAGAAGGCCAAGGCCAAGGACGTGAAGCGCAAAGAGGCAGTAGTGCTCGCAGCGGAGCCCGACACAAGGAGTGGCGCGACCAGCCTCGTGAGGACCGCTGGCAGGACCAACCTCGCGAGGGCGCCTAGAGGGAGCCGCCTCATGAGGATCGCCCCCAGGGCAACGCCAGTCTTCCCCTGCCGCCACCAAGAAGGAACGATGACCACACCCAGGATGAGGGGGCTGGGGGCTTCCAGGAGCCGCATGCGATTGCTTGCATCTTGGGCGGTGCTCAGGCCCCAGCCTCTCGGCTCATCTTCAAACAGTTCGCCCGCGAGGTGAACGCGACGCTCCCCAAGCTCGAGGCCAGGCGCCCGCTCAGGTGGTCCCAATGCGCCATCACCTTCGACTCGGCCGACCAGCTCAAGTGCGTGGCCACCGCTGGCGCACTCCCTATGTTGTGCTCCCCAGTCATCAATAATGTGCAAGTCACCAAGACTCTCATCGACGGCGGCGCAGGGCTCAACGTCCTATCCGTCGACACGTTCGACAACCTCCAAGTGCCCTATGAGTAGCTCCAACCAACCAAGCCTTTCTCAGGAGTGACTGACGGTTCCACCACACCGATAGGGAAAGTCCGCCTGCCTGTCACCTTCGAGGAGTGCAAGAACTACCGCACCGAGCTCATCGACTTCGACGTCATGCACATCCCCCTGCTGTACAATGCCATCCTCGGGTATCCAGCCCTGGCCAAGTTCATGGCAGTCACTCACCACGGCTACAATGTTCTCAAGATGCTAGGAAGCGGGGGAATCATCACGGTCCCATGTGAAGAAAGGGATGCGGTGTGCTCCCTTGAGCGCGCCTTCCAAGCCGCAGCAATTGACAACCCACAACCCAAGATAGGAGAAGTGAAGGCCCTCCGGAGACCATCCCCAAGAAGAAGTTGCCGCGCCACGCAGGACCCCAAGAAGATGGCGTCGTGTTAGGAGCCACGTCAGGATCAGCGCCCGCTCTAGGGGCGCCTCCCTCCACCGCATAGGAAAGAGCGCCCCGCGCCCTCCTCATGCAGGACTCGGGGGCCCTCTTCTGGAGGGCCTCGGACCTTGTCAACCTCACGAGGGAGGTGCTTGGGCACCACTTGGAGGTGTGCTTCGCGGCACGCGAACCTCAGGAGAGCACAGGGCAAGGAGTGCCCGCCGCTCAGGAGTTCATTACCGAGACCACCCAAGAGCTACAGGACGCAAGAGCCATGCGCGACGACAGCCGCTCATGGAGTGCGGCTCACCATCCAAGCGAGGGTGCTGAGCTGCGCGTCTGCGTCGATGTCCTAGGGCTCAATAGGGCCGCATCTCGGGAACGCTTCTGGCCATCACGTGCGGGCCGCTATGAGGGTCCACCACACAGCTACGTTCGCATGCCCTTCGGCTTGCCAAGCGTGGCGTCGGCCTATCAGCGCAACATGCGGCAAGTCCTGGTGGCTTAGGAGGCCAGGTTCCACGCCGTTCTGGAGGAGATGGGGACGGTCTTCAGGGAACCTCCTGAGCCCCCAGAGCCTCCCGAGGCCCAGGGTCCCGGTGGCTCATGAGGTGCCATTCCTTAAACGGGTGGCTTCAGCTGCACCAACTCTACTTCGTCTACAGAACCAGGTGACATCTTCCAAGTTCATTTAAGCTGGGAGCGCCCCTCGGGCTGCATTATTCCCAGGCCACACGGGTCTATCCCTGTGGCATGTATCCCTTTTGCTTAAGTCTTTAGCTTACCTTGTTGGGGGCGCCCCTCGGGCTGCGTCATCCCTAAGCCGCTCGGGCCAGACCCAGTGGCATGTATCTTCTTGCATTTATCCAAGTCGATCTGCTCTTCATGCTTAACCTGCCGACGGCTATCGCCTGCTCGGTTGCCGCCTGCCGCGGGTCTGTTTATCCCATGCAACCCGCTTGCACGTTAAAAGGGGGGATCCTGAGCATCGCGACTCAGGAGATCTTACTGGCTCGCCAGCCCTCACCCCCTGGCCTTGACCACGGCATCGCGACCTGGCATACCAATGGCGGCTGAGCTTGCTCGAGGGCCGGGACCTGTGGACGTAGAGTGCTTGCATATAACCACCTTGCCGGGACATACAGTCACCAAGACTCAAGACCAGGCGCAACCCGCCTTGAGGTAGGGCCTCGTGAGTCCCGCGCTAGCTCACGAGTGCCAGATACACCTTGCAGCCCTGCCGTGCAAGCCACGTGTCAGGGCGGGGCTGTACACACCCCGGGGGCTCCTCCCGGAGGGGGCCCCCCATCCCATGCCCAAGTGGAAGGTCCATGCCCTACGCTGGTTGTCGACACTGCTGAGGAGCGGCTATGCCCGTGCACAAGCAGAAGCACTATGCTCTGCGTTGGTGATAAACAACTGAGGGCGACCCCACAGTCGTACCAACCTCAGGGAGCCTAGAGCTCAGCGCCCAGCCTCACCACGACGCCTCCCCTCGGGAGAGTCGCGCGAGGGGGCTGGGCATGGGGGCTGCGCTCGGGTCACGCCCAAGCGCACGCCACCCAACTAGGTCCCCCGGACCTGTGCATCGCGCGCCCCTCCCGAGGCCTCGGCGAGGGCAGGTATGGAAATTGTTTGAATGTCAAGGGGGACTCCTGAGCATCGCGACTCAGGAGCCTAACTGGTCACGTAGAGCCTCACTCCTTGGTCCGTCCTAGTCTCCGGTCGGCCCAATGGCGGTTGAGGTATGTGCGGGGCCGAGCTTTGCCGACGTAGAACATTAATCTATCCTCACGAACTCTCCCTATATGCTATTCGCACGTCAAGGGGGACTCCTGAGCATCGTGAGTCAGGAGCCTAACTGGTCACGTAGCCCCTCACTCCTTGGACCGTCCTGGTCTCTGGTCGGCCCAATGGCGGTTGAGGTATGCGCGGGGTCGGGCTCTGCCGATGCAGAACAAAGCAAATAGGAAGGAAAACGCAAAATCTCCAAGCAAATATTACAAGCATATTGTTCTCACAATACCAAATGAAAAGTCTAAACGCCTCCACGAGGCCTGATGTATGTCACAGGAATAAAACGAGAAGAATAGCCGCAGGTCACCCCTAGATGTCGTCATCGCCTGCGGAAGGTGCTCCCCTCAGGCTAGGGCTCGTTGAAGGCAAGCCGGAGCTCCGTCTTCCCCCACTCGTTGCTCTCTCCCACCGTCAGCAGGTGCACGGAGGCAAGGCTCTTTGATACGTCTCCAACGTATCTATAATTTTTGATTTCTACATGCTATATTATCTACTGTTTTGGACTATATTGGGCTTTATTTTCCACTTTTATATTATTTTTGGGACTAACCTATTAACCGGAGGCCCAACCCAGAATTGCTGTTTTTTTTGCCTATTTCAGTGTTTCGGAAAAACAAAATATCAAACGGAGTCCAAACGGAATAAAATCTTCGGGAACGTGATTTTCTCACCGAACGTGATCCAGGAGACTTGGACCCTACTCCAGGGAGTCAAAGAGGAGGTCACGAGGGTGGGGGGCGCCCCACCCTAGGGCGCTCCCCGCTGCCTCGTGGGCCCCTTGGTGCTCCACCGACGTACTCCTTCCTCCTATATATACCTACGTACCCCCAAACGATCAGAACAGGAGACAAAAACCTAATTCCACTGCCGCAACTTTCTGTATCCACGAGATCCCATCTTGGGGCCTGTTCCGGAGCTCCGCCGGAAGAGGGCCGTCATCACGGAGGGCTTCTACATCATCCTAGCCCCTCCGATGAAGTGTGAGTAGTTTACCTCAGACCTTCGGGTCCATAGTTAGTAGCTAGATGGCTTCTTCTCTCTCTTTGAATCTCAATACAAAGTTCTCCCCCTCTCTTGTGGAGATCTATTTGATGTAATCTTCTTTTTGCGGTGTGTTTGTTGAGACCGATGAATTGTGGGTTTATGATCAAGTCTATCTATGAATAATATTTGAATCTTCTCTGAATTCTTTTATGTATGATTGGTTATCTTTGCAAGTCTCTTCGAATTATCTGTTTGGTTTGGCCAACTAGATTGGTAGTTCTTGCCATCGGAGAAGTGCTTAGCTTTGGGTTCGATCTTGCGGTGTCCTTACCCAGTGACAGAAGGGGCAGCAAGGCACTTATTGTATCGTTGCCATCGAGGATAACAAGATGGGGTTTATTTCATATTGCATGAATTTATCTCTCTACATCATGTCATCTTGCTTAAGGCGTTACTCTGTTTTTAACTTAATACTCTAGATGCATGCTGGATAGCGGTCGATGAGTGGAGTAATAGTAGTAGATGCAGAATCATTTCGGTCTACTTGTCACGGACGTCATGCCTATATACATGATCATGCCTAGATATTCTCATAACTATGCTCAATTCTGTCAATTGCTCAACAGTAATTTGTTCACCCACCGTAGAATACTTATGCTCTTGAGAGAAGCCACTAGTGAAACCTATGGCCCCCGGGTCTATTCTCATCATATCAATCTCCATCACTTTAATCTTGCTTTGCTTTTTACTTTGCTTTTACTTTTTACTTTGCATCTTTATACCAAAAATATTATATCTATCAGATCTCACTCTCGTAAGTGACCGTGAAGGGATTGACAACCCCTAATCGCGTTGGTTGCGAGTAGCTATCGTTTTGTGCAGGTACGAGGGACTTGAGCGTGGGCTCCTACTGGATTGATACCTTGGTTCTCAAAAACGGAGGGAAATACTTACGCTACTCTGCTGCATTATCCCTTCCTCTTCGGGGAAAACCAACACAAGCTCAAGACGTAGCAAGAAGGATTTCTGGCGCCGTTGCCGGGGAGTCTACGCAAAAGTCAACATACCAAGTACCCATCACAATCCCTATCTCTCGCATTACATTATTTGCCATTTGCCTCTCGTTTTCCTCTCCCCCACTTCACCCTTGCCATTTTATTCGCCCTCACTCTCTCTCTATCCTCCCTCTCTATTTGCCTCTTTTGCCCTCTTGCCTTTTTGATTGCTCGTGTGTTAGATTGCTTGTTTGTCACAATGGCTCAAGATAATACCAAATGGTGTGACTTCACCAATACTAATAATAATGATTTCCTTAGCACTCCGGTTGCTCCTCTTAGCGATGCTGAATCTTGTGAAATTAATACTACTTTGTTGAATCTTGTTATGAAAGATCAATTTGCCGGCCTTCCTAGTGAAGATGCCGCTACTCATCTGAATAGCTTCGTTGATTTATGTGATATGCAAAAGAAAAAAGATGGCAATAATGATGTCGTTAAATTGAAGCTATTTCCTTTTTCGCTTAGAGATCGTGCTAAAGCTTGGTTTTCGTCTTTGCCTAAAAATAGTATTGATTCATGGAACAAGTGCAAAGATGCTTTTATCTCTAAGTACTTTCCTCCCGCTAAGATCATCTCTCTTAGAAACGATATTATGAACTTTAAACAACTTGATCATGAACATGTTGCACAAGCTTGGGAGAGAATGAAATTAATGATACGTAATTTCCCTACTCATGGTTTGAATTTGTGGATGATCATACAAAAATTTTATGCCAGATTGAATTTTGCTTCTAGAAATCTTTTAGATTCGGCTGCGGGGGGCACTTTTATGGAAATCACTTTAGGAGATGCTACTAAACTCCTAGATAATATTATGGTTAATTATTCTCAATGGCATACTGAAAGATCTTCTAATAAAAAGGTGCATGCGATAGAAGAAATTAATGTGTTGAGTGGAAAGATGGATGAACTTATGAAATTATTTGCTACTAAGAGTGTTTCTTCTGATCCTAATGATATGCCTTTGTCTACTTTGATTGAGAATAACAATGAATCTATGGATGTGAATTTTGTTGGTAGGAATAATTTTGGTAACAACGCTTATAGAGGGAATTTTAATCCTAGGCCATATCCTAGTAATCCTTCTAATAAATATGGGAATTCCTACAACAACTCTTATGGAAATTATAATAAGATCCCCTCTGAATTTGAGAATAGTGTTAAAGAGTTTATGAATTCACAAAAGAATTTTAATGCTTTGCTTGAAGAAAAATTGCTTAAAGTTGATGATTTGGCTAGAAACGTTGATAGAATTTCTCTTGAGGTTGATTCTTTAAAGCTTAGATCTATTCCTCCTAAGCGTGATATCAATGAGTCTCTCAAAGCCATGAGAATTTCCATTGACGAGTGCAAGGAAAGAACCGCTAGGATGCGTGCTTCGAAAGATGCCTTTATTAAAGCGTGTTCCTCCAATTCCTATGAAAATCAAGATGAAGATCTAAAAGTTATTGATGTGTCCCCTATTAAATCTTTGTTTTGCAATATGAATCTTGATGAAACTGAATATGATCTTCCTTTACCTAGAAGGCATTCTAAAAATTCGGAGTATTTAGATCTTAATGATGAAATTGATGAAAGTGGGATTGAAAGAAATAAAAATCTAGATGTTGCTAAACCCACTATATTGGATTTCAAGGAATTTAATTATGAAAGTTGCTATTTAATTGATTGTATTTCCTTGTTGCAATCCGTGCTAAATTCTCCACATGCTTATAGTCAAAATAAAACCTTCACCGAACATATTGTTGATGCCTTGATGCAATCTCATGAAGAAAAACTTGAGTTGAAAGTTTCTATCCCTAGAAAACTCTATGATGAGTGGGAACCAACTATTAAAATTAAAATTAAGATCATGAGTTTTATGCTTTGTGTGACTTGGGTGCTAGTGTCTCTACTATTCCCAAGACTTTGTGTGATTGGCTAGATTTCCGTAATTTTGATGATTGCTCTCTAAACTTGCATCTTGCGGATTCCACTATTAAGAAACCTATGGGAAGGATTAATGATGTTCTTATTGTTGCAAATAGGAATTATGTGCCCGTAGATTTCATTGTTCTTGATATAGATTGCAATCCTTCTTGCCATATTATTCTTGGTAGACCTTTCCTTAGAACGGTTGGTGCGATTATTGATATGAAGGAAGGGAATATTAGATTTCAATTTACATTAAAAAAGGGCATGGAACACTTTCCAAGAAATAAAATAAAATTGACATATGAAACTATCATGAGAGCCACTTATGGATTGCCTACCAAAGATGGCAATACCTAGATCTATCCTCGCTTTTATGCCTAGCAAGGGGCGTTAAATGATAGCGCTTGTTGGGAGGCAACCCAATTTTATTTTTATTCCTTGATTTTTGCTCCTGATTAGTAATAAATAAATTATTTAGCCTCTGTTTTGGTTGTGTTTTTTGTCTTTAATTAGTGTTTGTGCCAAGTAGAACCGTTGGAAAGACTTGGGGGAAGTCTTGTTGAACTTGCTGTAAAAAACAGAAACTTTAGCGTTCACGAGAACTGATGTCATTTTTATTTGAAGAGTGATATTTAGTTAATTATTTTTGCAGATTATTAATAGATAAATTACTCACGTCCATCAATTTATTTTAGAATTTTGGGGGTTCCAGATCTTGCGCTAGCTACAGATTACTAGAGACTGTTCTGTTTTTGACAGATTCTGTTTTTCGTGTGTTGTTTGCTTATTTTGATGAATCTATGGCTTGTAAAATAGTTTATAATCCATAGAAAAGTTGGAACACAGTAGGTTTAACACCAATATAAATAAATAATGAGTTCATTACATTACCTTGAAGTGGTATTTTGTTTTCTTTCGCTAACGGAGCTCATGAGTTTTCTATTTTGAGTATTGTGTTGTGAAGTTTTCAAGTTTTGG
Source organism: Triticum monococcum (assembly GCA_034509565.1). Taxonomy (NCBI): domain Eukaryota; kingdom Viridiplantae; phylum Streptophyta; class Magnoliopsida; order Poales; family Poaceae; genus Triticum; species Triticum monococcum. Next base: position 107,356,341 of record CM067844.1, read on the forward strand.
GTGAATTCTTTTGATGGATCATGGAACGAGGAGTGGCAAGAGCCTAAGCTTGGGGATGCCCATGGCACCCCCAAGATAATCCAAGGACACCAAAAAGTCAAAGCTTGGGGATGCCCCGGAAGGCATCCCCTCTTTCGTCCACTTCCAACGGTAATTTACTTGGAGCTATATTATTATTCACCAACATGATATGTGTTTTGATTGGAGCATCTTGTATTATTTGTGTCTTTGTGTCTTAGTATGCCACAATCATCCTTGCTGTACACACCTTTTGAGAGAGCCATACATGAATTAAAATTTGATAGAATACTCTATGTGCTTCACTTATATCTTTTGAGCTAAGTAGTTTTGCTCTATGTGCTTCACTTATATCTTTTGACCTAGTTAATTTTGCTCTATGTGCTTCACTTATATCTTTTGAGCATTATAATTTTGCTCTATGTGCTTCACTTAGATCTTTTAAAGCACGGTGGTGGATTTGTTTTAAAGAAACTATTGATCTCTCATGCTTCACTTAAATTATTTTGAGAGTCTCTTAATAGCATGGTAATTTGCTTAATAATAATATGCTTGGTATTCAAGATTTGTGAAACTTTATTTTGAGTGTGTTGAATACTAAGAAAAGATTGAAGCATGATAATTGTTTTGAGGTATGGAGGTGATAATATTAAAGTCATGCTAGTTGAGTAGTTGTGAATTTAAAGAATACTTGTGTTAAAGTTTGTGATTCCCGTAGCATGCACGTATGGTGAACCGTTATGTGATGAAGTCGGAGCATGATTTATTTATTGATTGTCTTCCTTATGAGTGGCGGTCGGGGACGAGCGATGGTCTTTTCCTACCAATCTATCCCCCTAGGAGCATGCGTGTAATACTTTGCTTTGATAACTTCTAGATTTTTGCAATAAGTATATGAGTTCTTTATGACTAATGTTGACTCCATGGATTATACGCACTCTCACCCTTCCACCTTTGCTAGCCTCTCTAATACCGTGCACCTTTTGCCAGTATCATACACCTACCATATACCTTCCTCAAAACAGCCACCATACCTACCTATTATGGCATTTCCATAGCCATTCTGAGATATATTGCCATGCAACTTTCCACCATCTAGTTCATCATGACACATTCATCATTGTCATATTGCTTAGCATGATCATGTAGTTGACATAGTATTTGTGGCAAAGCCACCGTTCATAATTTCTTCATACTTGTCACTCTTGATTCATTGCATATCCCGGTACACCGCCGGAGGCATCCATATAGAGTCATACTTTGTTTTAGAATCAAGTTGTAATCATTGAGTTGTAAATAAATAAAAGTGTGATGATCATCATTCAATAGAGCATTGTCCCAAAAAAGGCCAAAGAAAAAAAAGGCCCCCAAAAAAGAAAATAAATAAAAAGGGGCAATGCTACTATGTTTTTTTCCACACTTGTGCTTCAAAGTAGCACCATGACATAGCGAGTCTCATATATTGTGCTTCAAAGTAGCACCATGTTCTTCATATAGAGAGTCTCATATGTTCTCACTTTCATATACTAGTGGGAATTTTACATTATATAACTTGGCTTGTATATTCCAATGATGGGCCTCCTCAAGTGCCCTAGGTCTTCGTGAGCAAGCAAGTTGGATGCACACCCACTAGTTTCTTTTGTTGAGCTTTCATACATTTATAGCTCTAGTGCATCTGTTGCATTGGCAATCCCAACTCACTCACATTGATATCTATTGATGGGCATCTCCATAGCACGTTGATACGCCTAGTTGATGTGAGACTATCTTCCCCTCCTTTTTGTCTTCTCCACAACCACCATTCTATTCCACCTATAGTGCTATATCCATGGCTCACACTCATGTATTGCGTGAAGATTGAAAAAGTTTTGAAAAAGTTAGAGTATGAAACAATTGCTTGGCTTGTCATCGGGGTTGTGCATGATTTAAATACTTTGTGTGGTGAAGATGGAGCATAGCCAGACTATATGATTTTGTAGGGATAACTTTCTTTGGCCATGCTATTTTGAGAAGACATAATTGCTTTGTTAGTATGCTTGAAGTATTATTATTTTTATGTCAATATAAAATTTTGTCTTGAATCTTTCTAATCTGAATATTCATACCACAATTAAGAAGATTTGCATTGAAATTATGCCAAGTAGCACTCTGCATCAAAAAATCTCTTTTATCATTTACCTACTCGAGGACAAGCAGGAATAAGCTTGGGGATGCCTGATACGTCTCCAATGTATCTATAATTTTTGATTGCTCCATGCTATATTACCTACTGTTTTGGACTATATTGGGCTTTATTTTCCACTTTTATATTATTTTTGGGACTAACCTATTAACCGGAGGCCCAGCCCAGAATTGCTGTTTTTTTGCCTATTTTAGTGTTTCGGAGAAACAGAATATCAAATGGAGTCCAAACAGAATAAAATCTTCGGGAACGTGATTTTCTCATCGAACGTGATCCAGCAGACTTGGACCCTACTCCAGGGAGTCAAAGAGGAGGTCACGAGGGTGGCCCCCCCTAGGGCATGCCCCCCTGCCTCATGGGCCCCTCGGTGCTCCACCGACGAACTCCTTCCTCCTATATATACCTATGTACCCCCAAACGATCAGAATAGGAGCCAAAAACCTAATTCCACTGCCGCAACTTTCTGTATCCACAAGATCCCATCTTGGGGCCTGTCCCGGAGCTCCGCCGGAAGAGGGCCGTCATCACGGAGGGCTTCTACATCATCCTAGCCCCTCCGATGAAGTGTGAGTAGTTTACCTCAGACCTTCGGGTCCATAGTTAGTAGCTAGATGGCTTCTTCTCTCTCTTTGAATCTCAATACAAAGTTCTCCCCCTCTCTTGTGGAGATCTATTCGATGTAATCTTCTTTTTGTGGTGTGTTTGTTGAGATCGATGAATTGTGGGTTTATGATCAAGTCTATCTATGAATAATATTTGAATCTTCTCTGAATTCTTTTATGTATGATTGGTTATCTTTGCAAGTCTCTTCGAATTATCCGTTTGGTTTGGCCAACTAGATTAGTAGTTCTTGCCATGGGAGAAGTGCTTAGCTTTGGGTTCGATCTTGCGGTGTCCTTACCCAGTGACAGAAGGGGCAGCAAGGCACGTATTGTATCGTTGCCATCGAGGATAACAAGATGGGGTTTATTTCATATTGCATGAATTTATATCTCTACATCATGTCATCTTGCTTAAGGCGTTACTCTGTTTTTAACTTAATACTCTAGATGCATGCTTTATAGCGGTCGATGAGTGGAGTAATAGTAGTAGATGCAGAATCGTTTCGGTCTACTTGTCACGGACGTGATGCCTATATTCATGATCATGCCTAGATATTCTCATAACTATGCTCAATTCTGTGAGTTGCTCAATAGTAATTTGTTCACCCACCGTAGAATACTTGTGCTCTTGAGAGAAGCCACTAGTGAAACCTATGGCCCCCGGGTCTATTCTCATCATATCAATCTCAATCACTTCAATCTTGCTTTGCTTTTACTTTTTACTTTGCATATTTATACCAAAAATACCAAAAATATTATATCTATCAGATCTCACTCTCGTAAGTGACCGTGAACGGATTGACAACCCCTAATCGCATTGGTTGCGAGTAGCTATCGTTTTGTGCAGGTACGAGGGACTTGAGCGTGGCCTCCTACTGGATTGATACCTTGGTTCTCAAAAACTGAGGGAAATACTTACGCTACTCTGTTGCATCATCCCTTCCTCTTCGGGGAAAACCAATGCAAGCTCAAGACGTAGCACTCTTCTCCGTGACAGTGGGCGCCTCAAGAGGGGGCTCGTACCAAGCCGGAGCCGAGGAAGTCTTGACCTTGCGCGGCGCCATGGGCGGCAGATGCAGAGCAAGGCCAGAGCAGATCTGTAGGTAGCGGCGGCGAAGAGCGGGAAAGGGGATCTGGAGCGAGGCAAGGAAGAAGCAATGAAGGCAAGTGCCGCCCGTGCCAGCCTTGTCAGGTCAAGCAGTTGCCGAGGCAGCGTGGGAAGCGGAGACACCCACGCCCAATCAACCGCCATGCGTCAACCTAGGCCGCATGCTTTTGGGGCCTGCGGTGCTCCGAACTTGACCCTTGGCTTCGCCGCGAAGCCAAGCCCGCGCGCGCCTTGGGCCCGGGGGCTACTGTCGGTGTTCTGGGAATGGGGGTCCCCAGACTTGCCTGCCTACGGCCCACGGCGTGGCCAAGCCGCAGGCCGTATGGCCCATCTTCATCAACAAGGCACCCAAGACCCTCGCGAGGGTCCAAGCCTCGCGAGGCGGATGACACAAGACCTCCTCTGGAGTGGCCTATCTAGGCAGGCTCACGAGGAGCGGAGATATCAAGGCGGGGCGAACCTCACGAGACTCTCGTGACGTGAGCCATGACGATCGACACGAGGCGGGCACCAACGCGCGCAACGTCCTTGTTTCCTCTTTGGTACAAAGGAGGCAAGCACAGCCGCGGAGTACCGAGGCCTTAGGCAAAGGTTGCCATTTCAGTGCAACAATACCAAGACCAGGCGGACGGCAAGACGGAGGCCATCGTGGAGCCCAAGACGGCGTCACCACCAGAGTCTTTCACAGGCGAAGACCGCTTTTGTCAGGATAGCTTGTACTAGTTGTCCCCTTCAAATTTGCCCACCATTGTTGGCTCCCTTCCCGCTCAATATTTGGGAAGAGGACCAGGGCCTCTATAAATAGAACTAGCCACCACCATAGTAGGGGCATCTCATCTTAGCTTGAGGGAATCCTCACACCACAAGTTCATACGCACAAGAACACCTCAACCTCAGGAGGCTGTTCTTCCCCTTGTATTGTTCATCATCAGCTCAAGAGGCAATCCACCACCACCACACTGGAGTAGGGTATTACACCACAATGGTGGCCCAAACCAGTATAAACCCTGTGTCTTTCTGTGTTGTGAGTTCGTCGAGTTCGTCCGCAAGATCTTAGCGAGCTAGAGCGTAGATCGGTAGGAGGGAAAGACTTCGCGCGCAGCCCAGTGTTCGAACCTTAAGGGTTTGCCGGAACCCCACATCCGACAAGCAGGTATCAAGCGGCTTCTGGGCCTCCCAACCTAGCTTGTCTATAACATCAGTAGCCCAAGTTATGTTTGTTTTTTCAAGACGACACACAGCTCAATTCTATTTTTCTATAAGAATTCAAAACTGAACCTATGTTTTCTATAAGAATGCAAAACTGAACCTATATTTATATTTATTTTATTACATATATATATATATATAATAGAAACAACATAAGGTTCCATTAAACATGTCATTCATCCAACCATCTTATAGACATTCCTACTTCCTTTATTTTCGTTTTCATTAATCCCATATCTGAATTTTCTCCCACTTTATTTTTCGATGTAAACTGAGTTTTCTCCCAGTACTTTTCCCAAAACCAACTCAATTGTCCCACGTCTAGCCTAAAAAAAATAATACCCCACGTCCTATTAACTCATCAAATTAAAATGATATTTTATTTCATAAGTTGAAAGTTCTTACAAAATAATAATAATAATTGTTTATATATAACTTGGCAAGTTAACTCCAAGTGATTGCGTACATAAGCTGGCAAAGATTTACTGACCAATGCAGTAATAGACGTGCAATCATGTGTTTATGTTTTTATAACATTTCTCCGTCCAGCCCAAGATGATATTTTCACCCAACCCAGCAAGTCCACGAATTTCGAGAAAAATGCAAATAGGCTTTAAATTCTACCATATATATAAATGGGCCGCATAGATGCTACATCATTGTTTCACCCAGCCCACCAAATGGACTAAAAACAAATGGACTGGCTGACATGTGCGCCAGTAGGTCAAAGCCTAACAAGGCGTTGGATTTACATCCAACGGCCGGCATTCTTCTTCAACCTCTCGTCTTCTTCCCCCAGCGCTGCCGAGACCGCCTACTCCAGCCTCCGGTGTCCAGCGGCGTTGTTTTGCGTGCCTCAGCGAAATGCTACCCCGCCGACGGCCAGGCCATCCCTCCACTCCGCACCTCCTGTTATTCTCTACCGAGTGTAGGCCCACCATGCACCCAAGCTAGTCAAGTTTCCCACTCCTCTCCGTCTGCGACTCCACTGCTGCGTCTTCCCCATCTCCGGGTCATTCCAGTCTGGGGCCTCACCATCGCACATCACCTCGATGCGCTTGGTGCGGCGTGGTCAACAAACGAGGGTCATTAGAAGAGGATTGTACTTGGAGTGCCTGATGGCTGGGACCCACGAGGTCCATGGTCGCACGCAAGGAAAGTTCCTCCTTATTAAGCTGTTTCCTCCCCCTGATAGCTGGGACCAAAACCAGTTGTATCTTCGCACGGAATGAAGTGCCTCCTTGTTACGCGAAAAAAATTATTCCTCCCATTGACAGCTGGGACCCGTCAGATTTGGTGGCTGGCTTGTGGGCCTACTAAGCGGACGTGTACACAGGGCTTTGTCAACTTAATCAACAAATGATTCTAGCAGCTGGACCGTTGGATTTTAATCCAACAGCCATGATCCTTGTTCAACCTCTGTTCTTGCTCCTGTCTCCCGTGGGCGGCATCGCGGCAGTGTTGACGTGCACCTGAACCAGTCAAGTTTCCCACTCCTCTCCATCTGCGACTCCACTGCCGCGTCTTCCCCATCTCCGGGTCGTTCCAGTCTGGGGCCTCGCCGTCGTCCACCGGCCTTGGTGCACTCGGCATGGTGTGGTCAATGTGGTCAACAACCGAGAGTCATCAGAAGATGACTGTACGTGAGAGGCTGACAGTGGGGACGCACCACGCCCATGGACGCGTGCATGCAACTACATCCTTTTTACCCTGAAAAATAATGTTTTCTCCCCCTGACTGCTGGGACCCACCAGCTACATCTTCGCACGCAAGGAAGTGCGTCCATATTACGGGCAAAAAAATGATTCGCCCCCTGACTGTTGGGACCCACCAGCTACATCTTCACACGCAAGGAAGTGCCTGACAGTCGGGACCCACCTGGTCGAAGTGTACGTAGTGTTTTCATTCTGGTCGCGAACGTGTACGTACATATGATCGGTATGTCTGCAGGCTGCAGCGATGCCGTGGTCGTGCAAGGAAGGGCACGTGTCGTAGTAGAGGCGCACACGTGTCGTAGTAGAGGCACGCATGTATCATGTACACGTACGTACAGCGGCCAAGGTGCAAGAAAGCAAATACGGCCACGTACGTACATACGGGCGGGGTCTCGAACACCTACTCGCGCATACGTATGGCCAGGGCTCGTGTATATGGCTGTGGCTGGGTCGGAACGGAGAAACAGCGTCATCGTCATGTTCATGGGGAGGCAACAGAATGCGTCGTGATCATCAGGAGGCAACAGAATGCGTGTTGTTCATCGGGAGCCAACCGGCTTGGATGGAACAGGCGATGGAAACGAGGCCTGGCGTACCACAGAACGGAGGAAACGGCCTTGTGTTCGACCGACCACGGTGGAAACGGGATCCTGTTCATTGGGAGGGGTCTGGCGTACCGCAAAATGGAGGAAAAGGACCTCCTATGGTCGAAACGGGGTCATGTTGATCGAGAGGAGTGTGGCGTACCGCAAAACTAAGGAAACGGACTTGTGTTGGAGCGCTACGGTCGAAAAGGGGGCTCCTGTTCACCAGGAGGGGTGTGGCGTACCGCAAAACGGGACTCCATGGGATGTTGTTCATCTCCACCGTCGACTGCCTCCACGGGCTACTGTTCATCTCCACCGTTGACTGCCTCCATGGGCTACTGTTCATCCACCGTCGTCTTCCTCCAGCCTCCACTTGCGGTTGTTCATCCACGGGCTCCCGTTCATCCAGCCTCCACCGCGCGCTCCTCCACCAGCTATTGTTTAACCAGCCCTTTCCACCGGGTTCCTGTTCAACCACCCCTCCACGGGCTACTGTTCATCCATCCCTCCATCGGCTACTATTCAACCAGCACTCCACTGGCTACTGTTCAACCAGCCCTCCACGGGGTCATGTTCATCCACGGGCTCGATCGATCAGGGTACTGTTCATCCAGCGGCAACGACCTCTACTACCACGGTTTCCTATTCATCCAACCCCCATCGGGAACTGTTCATCCAAACCCCCTCAATAACGCTCACTGTTCATCCAGGGAAGGAGGCAGCAGTGTTCGATCGGCTTCAGTTAGCAGCAGTAGCGAAGGAATCACTCGGGTTCAGTTAACAGCAAGGGATCGCTCGGGTTCAGTAACGTGTAGCCTGCAGTGCAATCGCTCGGGTTCACTTAGAGCCCAATGCCTCGCTCGGATTCAGTTAGAGCGCAACGCCTCGCACACACGCGCGTATGTACGAGAGAAACGCACATCGCTCGGCCCCCGACCACCCACCGTAATCGGGAACTCCCCCGATATTTTCCTCGCCCTCGCTTCTACCATGGTTTTCTCCGTCATGGACAGCCCAAAGAATGTCATGCAGCTGTGTCTCCGGCCCGCCCAGGATGAAAAGCCCATTTTCTATCATGATTTTTTGTCATAGAAGTAGGAGCCCACCACATCTATGATGATACCGGGTTTTGTCACAATTATCGTCATAGAAGTGTCATAAGTATGTTAGAAAAAAAATCATTCGGCCCAAAATGTCACGGATGTGTCCTTTTTTGTAGTAGGCCCACACTTAGTTAATCCTAATTAGTTTAAAACAAATCATATTTCACCTCTGTCTCAATGACAGGTGGGTCCCACTGGACCCACGGGTCATGTTTGACTCTGGTCAGCTGTGTTGGACCTGCTGCCGTCATGCTGATGTCATGTTGACCTCACCTTTCACTGTTCTAGATAATGTTCGATTTAAATAAATTAAATAAATTTAAAAAAATGCATAAAACTTTGATAAATCATAGAAAAATAAACCGTAACTTGGATGAAAATACTTTGTACACGAAAGTTGCTCAGAACGACGAGACGAATCCGGAAACGTAGCCCGTTCGTCCGCCACACATCCCTAGCATAGCAAACACACAACTTTCCCCCTCTGGTTCATCTGTCCAAAAACGCAAAACACCGGGGATACTTTCCCGGATGTTCTCCCCCTTCGCCGGTATCACCTCCTACCGTGTTAGGGCACACCTGACATCGTTACTTGTCATGTCTTGCATTGATATGCATATGTTTGCATGGTATTCATTGTTTCTTCCCCCTCTTCTCTCCGGTAGACTACGAGACTGAAGCCGCTGCTGGTTCCCCGATTGACTATGTTGTTGACGACCCCTCCTTGCCAGAGCAATCAGGCAAGCCCCCCCTGATCACCAGATATCGCCTATTCTTCTCTCTACTACTTGCATTAAAGTAGTGTAGCATGTTACTACTTTCCATTAATCCTATCCTGATGCATAGCCTGTCTTTGCTACTACCGTTGTTACCTTTACCTGCAATCCTAAATGCTTAGTATAGGATGCTAGTATTCCATCAGTGGCCCTACATTCTTGTCCGTCTGCCATGCTATACTATCGGGCCGTGATCACTCGGGAGGTGATCATGGGTATATACTTATATACATAATATGTGATACTTGGTGACTAAAGTCGGGTTGGCTCGTAGAGTACCCGCGAGTGATTCCGGTGTGGGGGCTGATAGGACAGGTGGTTCCATCCCAGTAGTGGTGGGCCCGGGATCCCGACGGCCCCTGACTGTTACTTCGTGGCGGAGCGACAAGGCAGGTTGAGACCACCTAGGAGAGAAGTGGGCCTGGCCCTAGTCGGCATCCGTGGTTACATCAATTAACACGCTTAACAAGATCTGGGTATTTGATCTGAGTCTGGCCACTGGCCTATACGCACTAACCAACTACGCGGGAAAAGTTATGGGCACTCGACATCGTGGTATCACCCAATGCCTTCTTGACGTCAGCAACTGAGCAGCGCGCGCCGGATTGGACCATAAGCCTGTGCTTTATTAAGGGGGCTAGGTCTGCTTCCCGCTGCGTACGCATCATGCAGGTGTGCAATGGGCGATGGGCCCAGACCCCTGCACGCATAGGATTTAGACCGGCGTGCTGACCTCTCTGTTGTGCCTAGGTAGGGCTGCGACATGTTGATCTTCCGAGGCCGGACATGACCCAGGAAAGTGTGTCCGGCCAGAGGGATCGAGCGTGTTGGGAAATGTGGTGCAGCCCTACAGGGAAGTTTATCTATTCGAATAGTCGTGTCCCTTGGTGAAAGGACGACCCGGAGTTGTACCTTGACCTTATGACAACTAGAACCGGATACTTAACAAAACACACCCTTCCAGGTGCCAGATACAACCCGGTGATCGCTCTCTAACAGGGTGACGAGGAGAGGATCGCTGGGTAGGATTATGCTATGCGATGATACTTGGTTAACTTACCATCTACTCTCTTCTACTGCTTCAAGATGGAGGCTGCCAGAAGCGTAGTCTTCAATAGGACTAGCTATCCCCCTCTTATTCTGGCATTCTGCAGTTCAGTCCACATATACTACCCCTTTCATTGATACCAATGCATATGTAGTGTAGTTCCCTACTTGCGAGTACTTTGGATGAGTACTCACGGTTGCTTTGCTTCCCCCTTTTCCCCCTTTCTATACCTGGTTGTTGCGACCAGATGTTGGAGCCCACGAGCCAGATGCCACTGTCGACGATGACTCCTACTACACTGGAGGTGCCTACTACTACGTGCAGGCCGCCGCCGACGATCAGGAATAGTTTAGGAGGATCCCAGACAGGAGGTCTGCGCCTCTTTCGATCTGTATCCCAGCTTGTGCTAGCCATCTTATGGAAACTTGTTTAACTTATGTCTGTACTTAGATATTGTTGCTTCGGCTGACTCGTCTATGATCAAGCTCTTGTATTCGAGCCCTCGAGGCCCCTGGCTTGTAATATGATGCTTGTATGACTCATTTTATTTTTAGAGTTGTGTTGTGATATCTTCCCGTGAGTCCCTGATCTTGATCGTACACGTTTGCGTGTATGATTAGTGCACGGTCAAATCGGGGGCATCACAGGGGGCCCTCACATTTGCGCAAGACGGAGGGCACCGTAGGACAACACCATAAATAAAATATACAATCATACCAACCAAGATCACGATTAACACACAGGACAAAACGGATCTACTCAAACATCATAGGATAACCATAGATCATTGGGAAATAATATATGGAGTTAAGCACCATGTTTAAGTAGAGATTATAGCGGGGAGAAGAGGTCTTACACCGCTGCATAGAGGAGGGGAGAGATTACGATCGTTGCACCGGTGGCACTGCGGCGCCACCGGAAGCGAGGGGGAGAGAGCCCCCTCCTTCTTCTTCTTCCTTGGCCTCCCCCCTAGATGGGAGGAGAGTTCCCCCTCTGGTCCTTGGTCTCCATGGCGCTGGAGGGGCGGGAGCCCCTCCGAGATTGGATCTCCCTCTCTGTTCTCTTCTATTTCGCGTTCTCAAATCTCCCCGAAAACCGTTCCTTATATTCTCAAAGATCCGTAACTCCGATTGCGCTAAGATTTTAACATGATTTTTTCTTGATATAAGCTTCCTTGTGCCCGAAGTAGAGGTCCAACCGACATACGAGGTGGGCACAACCCACCACCGCACGCCTGGCTCCTCTGGCGTGCCTGAGTGGGTTGTGCCCACCACAGGCCTCCGTTTGCGGTGATTCCAACTCCCAAAAATCACATATATTCCAAAATAATTCTCCTTGAAATTTTATTGCATTTGGACTTCGTTTGGTATGGATACTCTGCGATACAAAAAACATGCAGAAAACAGGAACTGGCACTGGGCACTGGATCAATAGGTTAGTCCAATAAATCATATAAAAAGTTGTCAAAAGTATGTGAAACTGGTATAATATTGATGTCTACTACACGACCTTCTTCTTGTAGACGTTGTTGGGCCTCCAAGTGCAGAGGTTTGTAGGACAGTAGCAAATTTCCCTCAAGTGGATGACCTAAGGTTTATCATTCCGTGGGAGGTGTATGATGAAGATGGTCTCTCTCAAACAACCCTGCAACCAAATAGCAAAGAGTCTCTTGTGTCCCCAACACACCCAATACAATGGTAAATTCTATAGGTGCACTAGTTCGGCGAAGAGATGGTGATACAAGTGCAATATGGATGGTAGATATAGGTTTTTGTAATCTGAAAATATAAAAACAGAAAGGTAACTAATGATAAAAGTGAGCACAAACGGTATTGCAATGCTTCGAAACAAGGCCTAGGGTTCATACTTTCACTAGTGCAAGTTTCTCAACAAGGATAACATAATTAGATCATATAACTATCCATCAACATGCAACAAAGAGTCACTCCAAAGTCACTAATAGCGGAGATCAAACGACGAGATTATTGTAGGGTACGAAACCACCTCAAAGTTATTCTTTCTGATCAATCTATTCAAGAGTCCGTAGTAAAATAACACGGAGCTATTCTTTCTGTTCAATCTATCCTAGACTTCGTACTAGAATAACACCTTAAGGCGCAAATCAACCAAAACCCTAATGTCACCTAGATACTCCAATGTCACCTCAAGTATCCGTGGGTATGATTATATGATATGCATCACACAATCTCAAATTCATCTATTCAACCAACACAAAGAACTTCAAAGAGTGCCCCAATATTTCTATCGGAGAGTCAAGACGAAAATGTGTGCCAACCCCTGTGCATAAGTTCACGAGGTCACGGAACTCGCAAGTTGATCACCAAAACATACATCAAGTGGATCACCTGAATATCCCATTGTCACCATAGATAAGGACATGCAAGACATACATCAAGTGTTCTCAAATCCTTAAAGACTCAATCTGATAAGATAACTTCAAAGGGAAAACTCAATCCATTACAAGAGAGTAGAGGGTGATGTCTACTACACAACCTTCTTCTTGTAGACGTTGTTGGGCCTCCAAGTGCAGAGGTTTGTAGGACAGTAGCAAATTTCCCTCAAGTGGATGACCTAAGGTTTATCAATCCGTGGGAGGTGTAGGATGAAGATGGTCTCTCTCAAACAACCCTGCAACCAAATAACAAAGAGGCTCTTGTGTCCCCAACACACCCAATACAATGGTAAATTGTATAGGTGCACTAGTTCGGCGAAGAGATGGTGATACAAGTGCAATATGGATGATAGATATAGGTTATTGTAATATGAAAATATAATAACAGCAAGGTAACTAATGGTAAAATTGAGCGTAAACGGTATTGCAATGCGTCGAAACAAGGCCTAGGGTTCATACTTTCACTAGTGCAAGTTCTCTCAACAATAATAACATAATTGGATCATATAACTATCCCTCAACATGCAACAAAGAGTCACTCCAAAGTCACTAATAGCGGAGAACAAACGAAGAGATTATTGTAGGGTATGAAACCACCTCAAAGTTATCCTTTCTGATCGATCTATTCATGAGTCCGTAGTAAAATAACATGAAGCTATTCTTTCCGTTCAATCTATCATAGAGTTCGTACTAGAATAACACCTTAAGACACAAATCAACCAAAACCCTAATGTCACCTAGATACTCCAATGTCACCTCAAGTATCCATGGACATGATTATACAATATGCATCACACAACCTCAGATTCATCTATTCAACCAACACAAATAACTTCAAAGAGTGCCCCAAAGTTTCTACCAGAGAGTGAAGATGAAAACGTGTGCCAACCCCTATGCATAAGTTCACGAGGTCATGGAACTCGCAAGTTGATCACCAAAACATACATCAAGTGGATCACATGATATCCCATTGTCACCACAGATAAGCACGTGCAAGACATACATCAAGTGTTCTCAAATCCTTAAAGACGCAATCCGATAAGATAACTTCAAAGGGAAAACTCAATTCATCACAAGAGAGTAGAGGGGGAGAAACATCATAAGATCCAACTATAATAGCAATGCTCGCGATACATCAAGATCGTACCACCTCAAGAATACGAGAGAGAGAGAGAGATCAAACACATAGCTACTACTACATACCCTCAGCCCCGAGGGTGAACTACTCCCTTCTCGTCATGGAGAGCGCCTGGATGATGAAGATGGCCACTGGAGAGGGATTCCCCCTTCCGACAGGGTGCCGGAACGGGTCTAGATTGGTTTTTGATGGTTACGGAGGCTTCGGGCGGCGGAACTCCCGATCTATTCTACTCCTTTTAGTTTTTAGGGTATATGGATATATATATATATATATAGGCGAAAGAAGTCGATCTGGGGAGCCACGAGGGGCCCACGAGGGTGGGGGCGCGCCTCCCTGCCTCGTGCCTCCCTCGAAGCTTCCCTAACGTCTACTCCAAGTCTTCTGGATTGCTTCCGTTCCAAAAATAAGTTCCATGAAGTTTCAGGTCAATTGGACTCCGTCTGATTTTCCTTTTTTGTGATACTCTAAAACAAGGGGAAAAAACAGAAACTGGCACTGGGCTCTAGGTTAATAGGTTAGTCCCAAAAATAATATAATAGTGTTTAATAAAGCCCATAAACATCCAAAATAGATAATATAATAGCATGGAACAATCAAAAATTATAGATACGTTGGAGACGTATCAGCATCCCCAAGCTTAATTCCTGCTCGTCCTTGAGTAGGTAGATGATAAAAACAGAATTTTTGATGTGGAATGCTACCTTACATATTTATCCATAGAATTCTCTTTATTGTGGCAAGAATATTCAGATCCATAAGATTCAAGACAAAAGTTTAATATTGACATAAAAATAATAATACTTCAAGCATACTAACAAAGTAATCATGTCTTCTCAAAATAACATGGCCAAAGAAAGCTATCCCTACAAAATCATATAGTCTGGCTATGCTCTATCTTCATCACACAAAATATTTAAATCATGCACAACACTGATGACAAGACAAGCAATTGTTTCATACTTTCTCAAACTTTTTCAATCTTCACGCAATGCATGAGTGTGAGCCATGGACATAGCACTATAGGTGGAATAGAATGGTGGTTGTGGAGAAGACAAAACAGGAGGAGATAGTCTCACATCAACTAGGCGTATCAACGGGCAATGGAGATGCCCATCAATAGATATCAATGTGAGTGAGTAGGGATTGCCATGCAACGGATGCACTAGAGCTATAAGTGTATGAAAGCTCAAAAAGAAACTAAGCGAGTGTGCATCCAACTCGCTTGCTCACGAAGACCTAGGGCATTTTGAGGAAGCCCATCATTGGAATATACAAGTCAAGTTCTATAATGAAAGACTCCCACTAGTATATGAAAGTGATAACATAGAGACTCTCTATCATGAAGATCGTGGTGCTACTTTGAAGCACAAGTGTGGTAAAAGGATAGTAGCATTGCCCCTTCTATCTTTTTTTTCTCTTTTTTTGGTTTTTTGGGGCCTTCTCTTTTTTCATGGCCTCTTTTCTCTCTCTCTCTCTTTCTTTTTTTGTTTGGAGTCTCATCCTGACTTGTGGGGGAATCATAGTCTCCATCATCCTTTCCTCACATGGGACAATGCTCTAATAATGATGACCATCACACTTTTATTTACTTACAACTCAAGAATTACAACTCGATACTTAGAAAAAAATATGACTCTATGTGAATGCCTCCGGCGGTGTACCGGGATGTGCAGTGAAGAGTGACATGTATGAAAGAATTATGAACGGTGGCTTTGCCACAAATACGATGTCAACTACATGATCATGCAAAGCAATATGACAATGATGGAGCGTGTCATAATAAATGGAACGGTGGGAAGTTGCATGGCAATATATCTCGGAATGTCTATGGAAATGCCATAATAGGTAGGTATGGTGGCTGTTTTGAGGAAGGTAAATGGTGGGTTTATGGTACCAGCAAAAGTTGTGCGGTACTAGAGAGGCTAGCAATGGTAGAATGGTGAGAGTGTGTATAATCCATGGACTCAACATTAGTCATAAAGAACTCACATATTTATTGCAAAAATCTATTAGTTATTGAAACAAAATACTATGTGCATGCTCCCAGGGGGATAGATTGGTAGGAAAAGACCATCACTCGTCCCCGACCGCCACTCATAAGGAAGACAATCAAAAAATAAATCATGCTCCGACTTCATCACATAACGGTTCACCATACGTGCATTCTACAGGAATCACAAACTTTAACACAAGTATCTCTCAAATTCACAACTACTCAACTAACATGACTCTAATATCACCATCTTCATATCTCAAAACAACTATCAAGTATCAAACTTCTCATAGTATTCAATGCACTCTATATGAAAGTTTTCATTATACCCATCTTGAATGCCCATCATAGTAGGACTAATTTTATAACCCAAGAAAATTACCATGTTGTTCTAAAGACTCTCAAAATAATATAAGTGAAGCATGAGAGTTCATCTATTTCTTCAAAATAAAACCACCGTTGTGCTCTAAAAAGATATAAATGAAGCAATAGAGCAAATGACAAACTACTCCAAAAGATATAAGTGAAGATCAATGAGTAGTCGAATAATTATGTAACTATATGAAGACTCTCTAACATTTAAGAATTTCATATCTTGGTAATTTATTCAAACAGCAAGCAAAACAAAAGAAAATAAAATGACGATCCAAGCAAAACACATATCACGTGGTGAATAAAAATATAGCCTCAAGTAAAGTTACCGATAGACGAAGACGAAAGAGGGGATGCCTTCCAGGGCATCCCCAAGCTTAGGCTCTTGGTTGTCCTTGAATATTACCTTGGGGTGCCTTGGGCATCCCCAAGCTTAGGTTGTTGCCACTCCTTATTCCATAGTCCATCGAATCTTTACCCAAAACTTGAAGACTTCACAACACAAAACTCAACAGAAAACTTGTAAGCTCCGATAGTATAAGAAAGCAAATCACCACTTAGGTACTGTCAAGACAAGATTCATAATTTTCTCACATGATGCCTACTATACCATATCATTTCTACAATTTATATTAAGCAATATAAGCCATAGAAACTACAAAACAAGCAAACTATGCATCGAAAACAGAATCTGTCAAAAATAGAACAGTCTGTAGTACTCTGTAACTACCGAATACTTCTGTAACTCGAAAAATCCTGAGAAATTAGGAATTCCTAAACAATTTGTTTATAAATCCGCCGCAAAAAGAATCAGTATTTTATCTCGCATCTGTTAAAAATGAAAACTAATCTCCTGGGCACAAAAGTTTCTGTTTTTCAGCAAGATCAAATCAACTATCACTGTAAGCCATCCCAAAGGTCTTACTTGGCACTTTATTGAAACAAAAGCTATAAAACATGATTATTACAGTAGCATAATCATGTGAACACACAAAAACAATAGGTATAAATGTTGAGTTGTCTCCCAACAAGTGCTTCTCTTTAATGCCTTCAAGCTAGGCATGATGATTTCAATGACGCTCACATAAAAGATAAGAATTGAAACATAAAGAGAGCATCATGAAGAATATGACAAGCACATTTAAGTATAACCCACTTCCTATGCATAGGGATTTTGTGAGGAAACAATTTATGTAAACAAGAATCAACTAGCATAGGAAGGTAAAGCAGGCAAAACTTCAAGATTTTCAACACATAGAGAGGAAACTTGATATTATTGCAAAGCCACAAGCTTGGGCATGCTATGTTTGAAGAAGATGATATTTTTAGTCCCCCAAGTTTTGATGAGCAAATTTATTATTATGAAAGCATGCCTCCTGTCTATGATGATTATTGTGATGACATGTATTCTATAAAAAATAATGATAACCATGAAACTTGTCAAAAACAGAACAGTCTGTAGTAATCTGTAGGTTTCGGATACTTCTGTAACTCCAAAAATCCTGAGAAATTAGGACATCCTAAATTATTTGTATAATGATCTACTGCATTTGGAATCAGTATTTTATCGCTCGCTGGTAAAAAATGAAAAATTATTCTCGTGAGCACATACTTTCTGTTTTTTCAGCAAGATCAAATAACAATCATCCAAGAAGATCCTAAAGGCTTTACTTGGCACAAAAACTAATTAAAACATAAAAACACAATCATAACAGAGGATGGATGATTTATTTATTTCTAAATAGGAACAAAAAGCAAGGAACAAAAATAAAATTGGGTTGCCTCCCAACAAGCGCTATCGTTTAACGCCCCTAGCTAGGCATAAAAGCAAGAATAGATCTAGGTATTGTCCTCTTCGGTAGGCAATTCTTCAATTGAACACTTATAGTCCTTAGGAGGTTCTTTACTTTTGCAAATGATCAAACTTCTAGGAAGGAAATCAAGAAATTCACTTGTAGCAAAAGGTTCCTTAACAATATCTAAAAAGTTGGGGTGAATACTTATTGATTTGAGATCTTCATTTTTCTTAGTAGAAGATTCACCCTTATTTTTAGGAACAAAGATAAATTTGGCAACTTTGGTAGGGGGAGGATTTGAGGTGTTTTTAACGGCAGAAAAAGCGGACCCCAAGTTGGTAATAATCTCTTCGACTTTGTCAATTCAATTGGAATCTTGATCTATCTTCTCAATAACTATGAGTTCCTTTTCCTTAAGATTTTTCAGAGTAACTCCTACCTTAGA
This sequence comes from Triticum monococcum, assembly GCA_034509565.1. Taxonomy (NCBI): domain Eukaryota; kingdom Viridiplantae; phylum Streptophyta; class Magnoliopsida; order Poales; family Poaceae; genus Triticum; species Triticum monococcum. The sequence goes on from CM067844.1 coordinate 107,374,849, forward strand.
TCCATACTGAGTAATTTGATTGTTGATCTTTATCCAAATTTTCAATTAGCTCTAAAGTGGCAATTTTATTTTTAATAATATCAAGCCTTTGCATCACATGCTCCAAAGTTAAAATAGTTCCATTGACCAAAAGATGTGGTGGGCCTAACAAATCTACCATAGCATTATAAGAATCAAAAGTATGGCTTCCCAAGAAATCCCCTCCGGTGATGGTGTCAAGAACATATCTATACCAAGGAGTGATGCCTACGTAAAAATTGCGAAGAAGAACGGAAGTACATTGCTTTTTAATAGATCTATTTTGAGCATTGCAAATTCTATACCAAGCATCTTTTAAGTTTTCTCCCTCTCTTCGTTTAAAATTAAGAAATTCATTGTCGAGAGTGTTAACAATGATAGGAGAACTAGCCATGAGGGAAAAAGAATGATCTAACACACAGACACACAAGAGGCAAGCGAAAAGAGACGAACGGAAGAAGGGCAAACAGAAAAGAGGCGAATAAAACGGCAAGGGTGGAGTGGGGAGAGGAAAACGAGAGGCAAATGGCACTAGTAGTCAAGCCTTCGGAGGATGGCTCCCACCCCCACGCTGCCACCCTAACCCTAGCCACTCACCACCACCGGCGATCTCCACGCCTCGCCGTGGGTTTTGCCATCTGATCGGTTCATCCTCTCCGGCGTCACCTCCTCTCTCTACTGGTTATTTTCTTCCTCATGGCGGTCCATGCTGCGATCTCCATGGGTCTGGACTTCACCCTGGGGATGAAGTTATCTCATGAGATTCAAGACACCTTCGGCAGATCCGTTCATCCATCGAAGGACACAGGGCACTTCATCATGGTGGTCTCGTTTGCCAGACATTCTTTTCGCCTGGATGAGGAGAATGTTGGTCTAGCATTGGAATCTGCTCTTGGAGCTTACTATTCCCAGCTCAAGGTATCTTTCCTTAGCAATGGTGTTTTCTTGTTCAATGTTTCTGCAAAGAGGTGGGCTTTTTTATTCTGCATCAACGAAGCTTTGTTTGCCCTCAATTCAAGTGCTACTTCCATCTTTGGGGCCATGGGGGTCCGGATTGGGAGAAAGAGTTTAGATCTTGGCAATCTGAGTCCCAACAGGAATGGATCTTAGTGAGCCCCTCTAAACGTAGGGCTAGAATGGGTATGGAGGCCCTACATCATCGCCCTAGTAAATCTTCCCTTCGTTCTCGTCAGCCATCTAGCGATCCCAAGAAGAAGTTGCGTTTTGCGATGTTCATTAATTATCCAGCTCGTAAAGTTTATAGTTATAATCCTACACGCATAGATGTCCAGACGATCCGTGAGGCTGGTTATGTTGTTGAATCACATGAGGCGGGGTCGCTAAGCCCTGCACTGTTGAGCCCTGCTTCGCCGGAAAGCTCATCGGCGACGGCGGAGAGCCCTTTGATCAAGTTTGGGTCGTTCCCATCATCCCCGGACAGGATCAATTCTGTTGGCGGCAACCCCGGATCCTCAGGAACCTTCAAATTTGTTGGACCGGATTTTGGGGAATCGGCAGCTTCGGCCCAAGCCAGCCCGATAACACCACCCCGGCTCGTGGGCTCTCTCTTAAGGCCCATTGTTCTTTCGGATGATGAGACCGACGCGTCTCCTCTGGATTTTTTGGAGTCACCCTCTCAGCAGAATATTACCAAAGGTTTACAGAGTTTTGATGATATGATTGAAGACATGGCTGCAAGTTATTGGGATTGTCAGAACTGTTTGGGCATGGGCCACAAGTCAGACACTTGCAAGAACAGGGTGCGGTGCAGGTTATGTTCTGGCATGATGCATGGCATGTGGCTGGCTCTTCCATGCCCCTTGTAAGGAGGCTTCCTAGGTTGTTCTCTTTTGTGATTGATGATAAGGTCTCAGTCAGGGATGTGCTTCAGACCCAGGACCTTTTTCCATGTTCTACCTGCCCATCTCCCAACAAGCTGCTGCAGAGCTAACAATTCTGGAAGGTTGGCTGCTAAAACTTGCAAAGATATCCTCTACTTCCTGATCAGTGGGTGTGGCCTTCCAAATCTGGGTCTTTTTCGGCCAAAGGGTTCTATACTATCATGCACTCTAATATGCCCACTATTATGCCATGCAAATGGTTATGGCAGAGCAGATGCACAATGAAGATTAAAGTCTTTGGTTGGTTATTGTTCTTTGATAAACTCAACACCAAAGGTATGCTAGTTCGAAGACACTGGAGGTCCCAAGATGAGGATAATCTTTGTGTTATATGTAATGCTTATGTCCATGAGGGCAGATCCCACTTGTTCTTTCAGTGCAATTTCAGCTCCAGAGTGTGGAACTACCTTCAGATTGACTGGTCCCAGGGGTCTAGTACCCAGGAGTGTGTTTCCAGTGCCAGAACTAGTTTTGGCCACCCTTTTTTCTTTGAAGTGATGCTCACAGCAGCATGGAATATTTGGATACTCAGAAATGGGAGGATCTTTAGGGGGGAGCAGGCTCGTTTAGCCACTTGGAGGTGCAATTTTATACATGATATCCTTCTTTTGGCTCATAGGCTTAGCGTTAGCGTGAGAGCTCAACTCATACCTTGGGTCAATGCCCTTCTGTAAATATAGGTTAGCATCAGCTCTTGCCTTGGGTCAGGACCCTTTGTAACTGTATGTAAGTATTAGATAGGACTCTTTTTTTGTTTTGGCACTCTCTCAGTGCTTTGTATTTTGTTGGACCTTCTCTTCTTTTAATAAAATGGGCTGTGGGGTTTTACCCCATAGTAAATATTCAAAAAAATAAATAATGTAATGCGAGGGATAAGAGTTTGTGATGGGTACTTGGTATGTCTTGACTTGGCATAGATCTCCCCGGCAACAGCGCCAGAAATACTTCTTGCTACCTCTTGAGCGTGCGTTGGTTTTCCCTTGAAGAGGAGAGGGTGATGCAGCAAAGTAGCGTAAGTATTTCCCTCAGTTTTTGAGAACCAAGGTATCAATCCAGTAGGAGGCTACACACAAGTCACCTAGTACCTACACAAACAAACAAGAACCTCGCAACCAATGCGATAAAGGGGTTGTCAATCCCTTCACGATCACTTGCGAAAGTGAGATCTAGTAAAGATAATAAGATAAATATTTTTGGTATTTTTGTTGTATAGATTGAAAAGTAAAGATTGCAAAATAAACGATGATAAAATAGCTAGTTGACGGGAAAATAATATGATGTAAAGTAGACCCGGGGGCCATAGGTTTCACTAGTGGCTTCTCTCAAGCTAGCATAAATTACGGTGGGTGAACAAATTACTGTCGAGCAATTGATAGAAAAGCGCATAGTTGTGATGATATCTAGGCATGATCATGAACATAGGCATCACGTCCGTGTCAATTAGACCGAAACGATTCTGCATCTACTACTATTACTCCACACATCGATCACTATCCAGCATGCATCTAGAGTATTAAGTTCATAAGAACAAAGTAACGCATTAGGCAAGATGACATGATGTAGAGGGATAAAATCAAGCAATATGATATAAACCCCATATTTTTATCCTCGATGGCAACAATACAATATGTGCCTTGCTATCCCTGTTGTCACTGGGAAAGGACACCGCAAGATTGAACCCAAAGCTAAGCACTTCTCCCATTGCAAGAAAGATCAATCTAGCAGGCCAAACCAAACTGATAATTCAAAGAGTCTTGCAAAGATATCAAATCATGCATATAAGAATTCAGAGAAGAATCAAATATTGTTCATAGATAATCTTAATCATAAACCCACAATTCATCGGATCTCGGCAAACACACCGCAAAAAGAATTACATCGAATAGATCTCCAAGAACATCAAGGAGAACTTTGTATTGAGATACAAAGAGAGAGAAGAAGCCATCTAGCTAATAACTATGGACCCGAAGGTATGTGGTAAACCACTCACACATCATCGGATAGGCTATGGTGTTGATTTAGAAGCCCTCCGTGATCGAATCCTCCTCCGGCAGATCGCCAGAAAATGTCCCCAGATGGGATCTCGCGGGTACAGAAGGTTGCGGCGGTGGAAAAGTGGTTTCGTGGCTCCCCTGGATGTTTTTAGGGTATAAGAGTATATATAGGCGAAACAAGTAGGTTAGTGGAGCCACGAGAGGCCCACAAGGGTGGGGCGCGCCGCCCTACCTCGTGGCCGCCTCATTGCTTCCTTGACCTCCACTCCAAGTCTCCGGGATTTCGTTTGTTCCAAAAAAGATCATCGCGAATGTTTCATTCCATTTGGATTCCATTTGATATTCCTTTTCTGCGAAACACTGAAATAGGCAAAAAAAAACAACAATTTGCACTGGGCCTTCGGTTAATAGGTTAGTCCCAAAAATAATATAAAAGTGCATAATAAAGCCCATTAAACATCAAAAACAGATAATATAATAGCATGGAACAATCAAAAAATATAGATACGTTGGAGACGTATCAATGGCCACCGGTGATGGATCCCCCTCCGGCAGGGTGCCAGAACGGGTCTAGTTTGGTTTTTGGTGGCTACAAAGGCTTGCGGCGGCGAAACTCCTGATCTAGGTTATTTTCTGAAGGTTTCTGTATTTATAGGAATTTTTGGCGTCGGGAACAAGTCAGGGGGTCCCCAAATCGTCCACGAGATAGGGCGGCGCGCCCGGGGGGGGGGGGGGGGGGTAGGGCATGTCCCCACCCTCGTGGATGGCCCGGGACTCTTCTGGCCCAACTCTTTTACTCCCGGGGCTTCTTTTGGTCCATAAAAAATCATCAAAAATTGGCACGTCAATTGGACTCCGTTTGGTATTCCTTTTCTGTAAAACATAAAAACAAGGAAAAACAGAAACTTGCACTGGGCTCTAGGTTAATAGGTTAGTCCCAAAAATCATATAAAATAGCATATAAATGCATATAAAACATCCAAGGTTGATAATATAATAGCATGGAACAATCAAAAATTATAGATACGTTGGAGACATATCAAATATTCCCATGAAACAATCAAAAATTATAGATACGACGGAGATGTATCAGAGATGCATAGCAACGAGAGGGGAGAGTGTGTCTACGAACCCACATAGACCGAAAGCGGAAGCGTTTAGTAACGCGGTTGATGTAGTCGAACGTCTTCGCGATCAAATCGATCCAAGTACCAAACGCACGGCACCTCCGCGATCAGCACACGTTCCGCTCGATGATGTCCCTCGAACTCTTGATCCAGCTGAGGCCGAGGGAGAGTTCCATCAGCACGACGGCATGGCGACGGTGATGATGAAGTTACCGACGCAGGGCTTTGCCTAAGCACTACGACGATATGACCGAGGTGCGTAACTGTGGAGGGGGGCACCGCACACGGCTAAAAGATCAACTTGTGTGTTCTAAGGTGCCCCCTTGCCCCGTATATAAAGGAGGGAGGGGGAGGCCGGCCGGCCAAGCTAGGCGCGCCGGGAGAAGGGGAATCCTGCTAGGACTCCAAGTCCTAGTAGGTTTCCACCTAAAGGAGAAGGGGGAAAGGAAGGGAGAGGGGGCCGCGCCCCCAACCCCTTGTCCAATTCGGACTGGGCTTGGGGGGGGGCGCCACCTCCTGGTTGCTGCCTCTCCTTCCTACTAAGGCCCATCAACTCCTCGGGAGGTTCCGGTAACCTCTCGGTACTCTGGAAAATATCCAAAATTCTCCGGAACCATTCCGATGTCCGAATATAGCCTTTAGATATATCAATCTTTATGACTCGGCCATTTAGAGACTCCTCGTCATGTCTGTGATCCTATCAGGGACTTGGAACAAACTTTGGTTCATCAAATCATATAACTCATGATACAAAGCGTTATCGAACGTTAAGCGTGCGGACCCTACGAGTTTGAGAACTATGTAGACATGACCGATACACATCTCTGGTCAATAACCAATAGCGGAACCTGGATGCTCATATTGGCTCCTACATATTCTACGAAGATGTTTATCGGTCAAACCGGATAACAACATACGTTGTTCCCTTTGTCATCGGTATGTTACTTGCCCGAGACTCGATCGTCGGTATCATCATACCTAGTTCAATCTCGTCACTGGCAAGTCTCTTTACTCGTTCCTTAATGCATCATCCTGTGGCTAACTCATTAGAGACATTGCTTGCAAGGCTCATAGTGATGTGCATTACCGAGAGGGCCCAGAGATAACTCTCCGATACACGGAGTGACAAATCCTAATCTGGATCTATGCCAACTCAACAAACACCATCGGAGACACCTGTAGAGCATCTTTATAATCACCCATTTATGTTGTGACGTTTGATAGCACACAAGGTGTTCCTCCGGTATTCGGGAGTTGCATAATCTCACAGTCTGAGGGACATGTATAAGTCATGAAGAAAGAAATAGCAGAAAAACTAAATGATCATTATGCTAAGCTAACGGATGGGTCTTGTCCATCACATCATTTTCTAATGATGTGATCCCGTTCATCAAATGACAACACATGTCTATGGCTAGGAAACTTAACCATCTTTGATTAACGAGCTAGTCAAGTAGAGGCATACTAGGGACACTCTGTTTGTCTATGTATACACACATGTACTAAGTTTCCGGTTAATACAATTCTAGCATGAATAATAAACATTTATCATGATATAAGAAAATATAAATAACAACTTTATTATTGCCTCTAGGGCATATTTCCTTCAGCTAAACATTATGCCACTCATAATTCCTTAGTTTATTTGTTCAAATATGAATTTGATATGATTCTAATGTTCCTACTTAAGTTTTGAAATGTGTGCCTGCCTATTATAGAGACATAAGAGGTTTGTATTTCTGTGTGTGGTCTGGTCAGCATGGTTGGGGGTGAACTTTTCATATGCAGGGGTTTATAGGGAGACACTCTTCGAGTTGAATCGACAATGCATTCCATAGACAATCTGACTACTTTTTGTGTTTTCATGAATCTCAGACACTAAAGAGTATCATAATGATTATGAGCTTGCATGCATGAAAATAATAAAGCAGAACAATGCCATATGGTTGTCAAACTTGGCATTAAGGGACTGAAATCAAGTCTGGATGCAATGCAATGCAAACGCTCTCCACCTATAGATTCATGCTCAAAATATGATCCTAACAGTGATTCTGAGCTAGAGGGAGACCTAAGTCAATGTAGCTCCCTAGTGGAGGAGTCAGAGGCAGATGTCCTATCTTATTCACCCATCAAGGTGCTTGCTCTAACTTTCCAAGGTTATATTGGTCGCACATATCAACTGATGCCTTGCATTGCTTCTACTTTGTTGCACTGCCATTAGCTTAGTTTACACATCGTGTATGTGAATATGCCCTACCTATCCATTTTCAGTACATATTCCATTTGTCATCATACCATATTTATCCATTCAAATGATGTTCTTGTGTATCAGACTAAAAGGAAGAGGGCGATTGCTGATCATGGAGGAGCACGAGCAAAGTATTTGGAAAAGGTAGTGAAACCTAATATATCAAATAGCCCATTAGGTGTGGTTGCAATATCACCTGACCAACAAAACATGGCCCCAACTCTAGCAAACTCTATCCCTACTACACTGGTCATCTCTGATGCCCCAACTCAGCAGACTCCAACTGCAGCAAAACGTATGATGATGCCAGTTAACATAGCACCAACTCTACGATGCAAAACCCCCATTCCAACAAAGAGTACACCAAATCCAGTTGCCAAATCCCTTTTCGACCCAGAGAGCCCGAATTGCAGCAAATAGGACCCCTGTTCCATTTTTTCCCAGTTTAGAAGACGAAGCTTATATTGTTGTTAGGAACTTTGTGCGCATCTTCCTTCATGGAAAGATTATACCACAGACACAAAAAAAATTCCAGTCTTCCTCTGCAACTTACACGTAGGTAATGTACTAATGTTATTCATGGTAATTACTGCATATCTTTCTACTGAAAGAAGACACAAGATTTCATTCTTTTAAATAGGCGAGACCAAACTGGATTGTCAAGACGAGCAAGGGTTGGTTGTGCTTTTCAAGCACTCGTTGATGAAGTATTGTTCCTACCTGAGGCAAGCGCACTTCGATGGCAAGCCTCTAAACGAAATTTTTGTAAAGGCTCCGGTGCTACATTTATCAGACAGTGACTGGAATAATCTTGTTACACATTGGTATCGTCTGCAGCGTAAGGCACTGTCTATGATATCACATCACAATTTAAACTACATTTCTTCATTTGCCTTAACGTCTCACTTGTATTAAAATTGTTAGCAGAAGAACATTCATTCTCAAGGGACCACAGAATCTCATAACTATAATGCACACTGCATTGCTCTTGTGAGTACCTCTTGCCCTATATGACCATACTTACTTTCATAGCTGGCTGATTATGTGGCATCACTTCACATGTTAGACTCGTTATCGTCCATTTGGTGGACATTATAAGATCTGTATGGACTATTACATAAATTTAGAATCAACCCAATGCTTTTGAAGAGGTTTAGCTCTGTAGTCCTCTTGTAAGGACTGAATGTCGTCTATCATTGTACTTACATTAACAGCTACTCCATCCGTCCCATAATATAAGAATTTTTTGCACAGTACACCAGTGTTCAAAACACTCTTATATTATGGGAAGAGGGATTGGTTCATTGTGTAGCATTCTGCATCTTATCTCCCTCGCCCACCATTTACTAAAAAATATCAGATCTATATTTAATCTTACCAGACAATGCCAGTGTAGAAGTGTAGCCCATTGCTCTTGTCAGTACATTTTGTCCTATAACGCTTGTACTTCCATGGATTGGTAGTTGATTATGTAGCATCAATCTACATCTTATCTTTATTATCCTCTACCCCTTCCAGTATTATCATATCTATAATTACTCTCTACAAAATGTAGAGTACACGCAATGCTTATGAAGAAGATTCTGTGTTGAAATTGTTGAGTTATCCTTCCCTTGACATGGAGAAGGGCATTATAAAGCCGGTGTTAACTGTTAATGTAAGTCAGTCCTTCTAAAGTCTTTATCCTCAATTGATGTTTAATTTCCTCATACTCCATATCGTTAACTGTTGTTTAGTTTGATGTTTCTATCAAAATGCATGTTTGCAACAACCGTAAGTTCCAAGTTTTACTTGTAAAACCAAATTCCTTATTCATACCATGCACATTACTCAATACTCCCTATATGTATGCTTGTTTTGTGGATCTATAATCTAGTGTGTGGTGAAGCAGCCCACATTTGCACCTTGCCATCTCCTGTTTTATCTTACTGATGTGGCTGATGATATGCACAACATGCCATGCACATTAACCAAAATAGATACAATGATTGTCTTTGCCCTTCATCTATGCTTGTTATGTTGACATGGTAATCCATTAGTGTGGTGAAGCTCCCCGCATTATGAACAATGCCAAATTATGCTATTGATATTTTGATCTTACTCTTTATTTTCTAATTTGAAATTGGATGGAATTGATAGCACAGTTATCATCTTTGTTTATAGATGTGCAAAACCTATCGTCTCTCTGCTTGTTTTAGGGTGATATGCATGATGGCATGCACAAGTCTGCTGAAGACTGTGAGACAAACCCAACATATATTGCAGCAAAGAAGGCCAAACATCTTGAAGATAGCGAGACAACCCCAAAGTATTGTCTTGATGCATTGTTCAAGTTACGTGCGACTAGCAGTCAGACAAGCTCTCAGATTCCGTTGTCTGGATCAGTTCGACTTCTTCAGTCCCAAGTTCTAGAAGAAAGGCATTCTGCAACTCAACTTCGACTTGAAGTCCTATCTCTAAGAAAGATTGCGGATAACACCAATGAGAACCTCATTGCTAAACAGCTACACCTGGAAGCTATGACCAACATACTAGGCCGGTCTCATAGCCCTGCTCAGCGGCTTGCGCAGCAGTTCCGCACAAGGCTAACCTTTCTTGAACTATCTTGGAAGTGGTCTTGGTTCAGTATTATTTTGTTACGCTGCAATGGTGCCTAGTTTTTGTAATCTGCTTCTTCGTTGCGCTTTATGATCACTGGTGGTGAACTTCGATGCCCAGTGGATGTAATATACCATAAATCCTTTATTGTATAGTGTAGGTTACTCTAAGTTACTATGCCGTAATTTCTTTATTGTATAGAGTAGGTTTGTTCTTAATTCCTACTAGTTACTGCCATCATTCGTTATCTGAAAAAATGGAGAAAATCTGATCTAGTCGATCGGGCCGAAACATTCGCCTCTAACGGGCCTGTTTTTTAGCGGGCCACAATTGGGCCGACCTGCAACTTTCTTGGGCCTGAAAAGCCATTGGGGCCTTCACACTTTGCGCCAGGCCCGCAACTTACAGGGGCTTATATTCGGCCCAAAGTTTAGTTGGGCCTTTAGTGGACCCAACACTTAGTTGGGCCCATGTAGCTTTGGGCCATTAATAGGCTAAATATTCTGTTGGCCTATTACGGCCCAAAACAAACCATGGGCCTTTAGCAGACCAAAATGCATGTTGGGCCTCAATTTTCACTAGTCATCGATGGGCCTTCAACAGGCTGAAATGTAGTCCGGGCCTTTTTTGGCCCAGTTATATGACGGGCCATTACTAGGCTGAAACATATATCGGGCCTTCGTTGGCCCACTGATATCATGGGCCTTAAGAGGCCGCAAGCTTAGTAGAGGCATCAACGGGCCGAATTATGCGACAGGCCTTTAACAGGCCCAACGTGACGTTGGGATGAACTGTTGCCACCTTTATCACGGGTCGTTAGAGGGCCGGATGTCGTGTCAGACCATATATGGCCCATGCGCAGCACGGGCCATTCCCAGGCCGAAAGACACACCGGGCTGAAATGGGCCTCTAACAGGCCGAAATGTCACTGGGATGTAATTGGGCCCAAATATTCAGCGAACAATTAACAGGCCAGATCTAGCTTCGGGCTGTAAATGGGCCATGTTTAAACATGCCGTTATTGGGCTGGCCCACTAGTACCCGAGTAAATACTACGGGCCTTTGACTGGGCCGACCTTTTTAACCTATATGGGCCTCTGTTGGGCCCTGCCACGTGTCAACGTATAATAGGCATGTCTCCTTCATTGGACGGACGACATTTGGCCCACCGTGGAGCAGACACGTGTTTCCTCCAGCCAATGATGATTTCACATGTGGAAAATCCCCATTGGTCCTGCCTATTAACAGGTTATCAGATCCAAACCAGAACCCGATAGCTTAACGACGACCCATTACGGTGGATGCCACATGTCGGTTACCCTTGACGAAATCACTTCCATGATGCGCCATTTATCATCATGGAAGTGTACACTTCTGTGATGATTATTTTGGTATTGTCATGGAACACTTCTACGACAACACAAATATGACTATCTTGATTCTGTCATAAAATCGTCATGGATGTACATGCATGACAAAAAAACGTGACCTACTTTGACAAACACGTATCATCATGGAAGTGTATTTTTCTATAGTGATACCTTCTGATGTGTATTCCCTCTTAATAGTACGAGTTTCCTACGACTAAATAAATAAACACGTAAAGAACACCGTCTTCGATCTTTTCCGTCCGGAGGGAATGCCTAACCGTCTTGTACCCAACATAGAGTACCTGAATAACTTGGCACACGATTAGACCACAAGGATAGTTGTCATCATCACCAAAACACAAAGGCGGGAAATGCTCTAACAAATGTAAACTCTTCACCGGACAGAGGGAGTATGTCACTACCTTCATAGTGCAAAGTAACATAGCGGTAGTATCATAGATGATTGCATTTCTTAGATTATAGACCCATTTTGCTTTGGGTTGCGTTATGTTGCAGTAACATATTATGTTACTCTAAATACCCCTCTCCTCATTAACTACATGTCACATAAGCAAATTCGTCTTGGAATGCATTATATTACTTACTAAGTTACTCCCACTATGACCAGCCTAAGGGACCCATAGCTCTTCCCAAGAGCGAAAAAATTTATTTTTATTTGTTCTCAAAGATGCCCCTATGAAGTAATTTTGTTTTACAATCTCCCCATTTCATTTTTTATGTGAAAAAACCTTAGGATTATATTGAAGTTTTAGCAGTAATACAGAGGACCCCAGGAGAAAAAAAGTACAACCAGATCATTTGGAATGTTGGCAGGAGAGCTACCAAATTCATTGATCAGAAAGAGGTATTACAAGTAACACCCCAGAGGAGGAATGCACTGCATAAGGCGAGTGCTAAACGGAAGAAATTAAAAGGGGTTGCTCAGTTTATCAAGGAAAACCGGGTGAAAACCTTAGCAATGCCTAACAAAACTAGGCCTAAAGCACCACAATACACACAACACGTCAGAAGGCTAACACCCCACGACACACCCGGCCGGGCACTCGAGCGCTTTTGCCGCTACCAAAGTGCACACCGACAACTGTCGTATCAATGCGGGCTGCCATTAGCATATCCGCCAAACTCGATGACACCAAAGAGGAACGCTATGTCCGATAGAGCAAACATATGCCGCTTCAATCCCGCGAGGTTGGCTGGCATAACTCACATGGCACACTTTGCATGTGGAGGGTGCTTTTGCTGCTCTCACGGAGATGCTACACAAGCCGTCGCCATCCACCTACACGAGCACATTTGAGTACTCAATGCAGACAAATCTTGCCAAAAGCGAGTTGTAGGCCCATCGTCGCTGTCGCCACTACTTAACCGAAGCAAGCTTCCTTTTGAAGATGACTGTGGCAACTGAGGAGTCTGTCAAGTTCAGCCACAAGTGAAGGTCACACCAGAGAGAAAGACGACGCTATGGAATCTTGGCAACAAACCAGAGATCCGTCCCCTACATCAGACCTGAACCCAACCTATTTCATCGTATCATTACACCATAGATTTTCCTCCTTAATAAGGAGCTCGTCCATCTCTTTAAGGATTTTCTTTCTTTCTACAACAGGAAACTGATCATTTTGTTTAAAACCCACAACTGAAATTTGTCCTGACGTATGGCCCGAACATGGAAGTGCTAGTTATCGACTAGAGGGGGGGGGTGAATAGGCGATTTTTAGGAAAGTCTTCAATACACAGGGTTTTTGAAGACAAACAATATAAATGAACCTATCAACATGCAGCAGAAGGTAGACTACACTAGACAAGTCATAGTCAAGTAAGCAATGAAGTGAAAGTACGAAGACTATCAACAGCTAGGTAGTATTGATCAAGATGGAAGATAGTATGAAGCCAATCAATCAACAGTCTTCACTCAGTGAAGTCAATCAGATCATGCGACATATAATGACTTCATGAAGACAAGCTATAAGTAAAGATAGAGGTAAGGATAGAACCAGTTGCTTGGTGAGGACAGGTATTTGTTGGATCAGTTCCAGTTGCTGTGACAACTGTACGTCTGGTTAGGGAGGCTGAGATTCAACTCAGAAGACCGCGTCTTCACCTTATTCCCCTTGAGCTAAGGACACACAGTCCTCCCCCAATCACTCTGGTAAGTCTTCAAGGTAGACTTCCAAACCTTCACACACTTTGTTCACCGGCGATCCGCAATGACTCTTGGACGCTCAGAACGCGACGCCTAACCGGCTGGAGGATTCACAGTCCTCAAGTGTAATAAGTCGTCAGATCATGCAGACAAAAAGACTTCAATAATGCCTAACACTCTTTGGCTCTAGGTGTTTAGGGCTTTGTCCTTGCAAGGATTTCTCTCTCAAAGGCTTCGAGGTGGGTTGCTCTCAAATGACAAAAGCCGTGCACTAACTCTGAGCAGCCACTAATTTATGGTGTAGGGGGTGGGCTATTTATAGCCATGAGGCAACCCGACCTGATTTGTCCGAAATTACCCTGGGTCACTAAGGAACTGACACGTGTCTAACGGTTAGATTTCAAACACACACAACAGCTTGACTTGGGCTACAAGTAAAGCTGACTTATCCAGCTCTGGATAAGATTTGCTCTCATTGTCTTCGCTCGAAGACATAGGATTTGGTTGAGCATCACTTTAGTCACTATGACTTTGTTCACTTGGACCCCACTTAACAGTGTGGTGGTTCCTATGACTCAACAAAGAAGAAAAGGAAACTACGAAACAACTATGTCTTCGCAATCCATAGTCTTCATACGATGTCTTCTCATGTCATAGTCTTCAATGTGAAACTCTTCACAAACCACCATTGTGTTCAATGTCTTCACACATTTTTAGGGGTCATCTCCGGTAGGTAAACCAAATCAATGAGGGACTACTACCTGTGTTATCCTGCAATTTTCACAAACACATTAGTCCCTCAACAAGGTTTGTCGTCAATACTCCAAAACCAACTAGGGGTGGCACTAGATGCACTTACAATCTCCCCCTTTTTGGTGATTGATGACAAACTGGTTGAAGTTTTCAACGGGGATAAAAGTATGTGAAATTGTAAGGATAAGGTATTGTCTTCATAAGTAGCAAAAGGCTCCCCCTGAAGATGTGCATATAAGTATTTTGCTTTTGAATGCAAATGCACATGGCAGGTTTTACTTATGGAGATCCTCTTCCGCTTATGAATACAATTCATCATGCATGAGAGGATGTAATGACGATAATGACATGCATAATGAAAAATGGACGTCTGCGGAATGACTTCATGCGGAATTTACCATCGCACCACATAGTTGACAGAAAAAGGTAGCAGACGACCATCAAGTTTAAGTGTTACAACTCAAAGAACCGAAAGTATCAAAAGCGAGAGTTGTAAACACTTTGGCAGAAAATATAGCAAAATGACCCGCTTGAATACTAACAACTCAAATGCTTCTCCCCCTTTTGTCAGTAAGGACCAAAAAGGTTTGAAGACACAGAGCTCTACTCATTCCCATGAGTAGGAGATGTTGCAGGGTCGACGTTGTAGTCTGGTGGTGCAGAAGAACTTGGTGCAGTGACGAGTCGAGGCGAAGTTGTAGTTGGTGAGGTAGCATCATCTTCATCATCGATGACTCTGGCATCGACAGTTGCCGCTGAGGTGGAGTACTCAGAGTCTTCGAGGGAGGGAGTCCGACACAAGACAACGTTCCTGGGAGGAGTGGAATCAAATTTTAATCTCTCGGTGAAGCCATCTTGTTGAAGATCATCTTCAAAACTGAGCAATGTCAGACTCTTCCACGACCGGTGACAGGTTTCATGAGTGACAAAGGCATTCTTGGTGGCAAGATTGCGAATTCAATTGACATCCACCAAGAGGCTCTGCATCTGACGCTTGAGCCAGTCATGATGCTTGTCCTGTTTCTGATGCAATGCCACGAGAAGCTCTCGGTCATTGAGAGTGCGAGAGCGCTTCCAAGGCCTTTGAGCCATGGTGCTTTCAGTGGCTTCAGTGTTTGCACGACGAGGTGCACGAGTGTTACCAGCCAAGGGATAAACACGAGTGGCAGCAAGAACTCCTTCAATGGGTTGAGTGAAGCTTTGGTGATTGGCATTGTGAAGATATAGAGGTTCCTTGGCAGGTTTAGGGTAGATGGCTTCGACAGACATATCAACCTCTGGCAAGAAGATAAGGTGGTTGCGTGCAGAGGGTTGATAGTTGATAGTGGAGTGAAGCTTAATGAGGCGCATTACCCATGGAGCATAGAATTTCAGACCAAACAAATCAGAGCCAGATGCAGCAAGTTGCCTGATGAAGAAATCCTGAGCATTGAAGCTGATGCCATCTGAGAGATAGAAAACCAATGTCTTCATTGCTCCTTCAAGCTTTCGCTGCAGGAGAATGTCCTTTGACAGGCCAGAGAGTTCGCCTTACGATATGATAGATGGTGCGGGGCAGATACTCAAGGTCATCAACAAAGAACTCCTTTGGATATTCAGCATATGGTGGCAGTGGCTTCATCAAACTCAGCATTTGGCTCATGTTCGGCTCAGGCTTCTGGAATATGCTCTCCAAAGCATTCCTATGTAGCTGACAACCAGGTTCATAGTATTCACCTAGAGTGGGAAGGGCAGTAAGTTCAATGATATCTTGGGCTTTGGCTTCATTGTGTACATCGCCTATCATCCACTCAAGGACCCAAGTCTTCGGACCCCTATTGTAGCCGCGAATGTGAAGAGTGGCATAAAATTGTAGCAGAAGCTCCTCATTCCAATTTTCTTTGTCGGTCACAAACTG
Organism: Triticum monococcum; assembly: GCA_034509565.1. Classification (NCBI taxonomy): domain Eukaryota; kingdom Viridiplantae; phylum Streptophyta; class Magnoliopsida; order Poales; family Poaceae; genus Triticum; species Triticum monococcum. Next base: position 107,390,919 of record CM067844.1, read on the forward strand.
CAGGAGGCCAGCATCCTTGAAGCAGTCTAGGGCTTCTTCCAAGCAGGGCAGGCCAGAGATGGCTTTGCAGTCTAGGTGCATATGAGAAAAAATGTGCCCCTGATTGTATAAGACACAAGAATAATAATTGCATTGTTGATAGCTCCATAACCGATCTGATGAGATCCTTGGCTGCGAATATGGGTTCTTGGCACTATCAAAGAAAGTGTTGTGTGCTTTGAAGCCATTCACATTGAATGATCCTGGTGAAGTTGCAGTACCTGGAAACCTTGGCAGCCTAGGCTTTGGCTTCTGGACCTGAGGCCTGTGCTCCACATGATAGGCAAACTGTGGTCCAGAAGCAGGCGGAGGAACCAAAATGGGCCAGCGGACGGTTACAAGTTGACCACGATCATATGCTTGATCAATGGTGTGAGGTCTTGGAAGTGGTACAGGAGCAGAGGCATTGACTTCGAGCTGCAGATTTGCTTCAGGTACAGCATTGGCTTCAGGCATGGTATTCATTTCAGGTGCCACATTAGCTTCAGCCATAACAACGTCATTGGCTTCAATAGTGTTGTGGGTGGCCGCCTCAGTGTTTTCAACCTCCACTTGAGTAGCTGGAGGGTCGGGCATAGACTCGTTCTCTTCGAGAACAACTTCTGGGTTGATAGGGGCTGTGGCAACATGCTCTTCTTCTTGACGGGGTTCTTCTTGGTCATCGGCTGATGCAGTCAGAATGTCTTCAGCAGCTTTGTCTTCATACTCAGAGACGTTCATAGTTGGAGTGGCGTCAGGAAACACTTGTCGTGCCACTGAGTTGTTTTGCACTTCTCCTCCTGGAACGCTCGGCATGGCGTCCTGTGGCCTAAAGCCTCTGCGAAGCCTGCGCAATGCGGGCGACGCCTTTGGAGATGGGGTGGTCTTCACCATGCAATTTTCATCATCAAGTATCGGAGTGGTAACTTGAGGAGGGGGAGTACTGGGTGTGTCTTGGCTTGGTGTATCTTGGGGGTGATCAGCCCACGATGCATCTTGAGCAATTGGCATCAACAGATGACCAATGCTGATAAGTTCGTTGTTCGTGAGAACAGGCGGTGATACTGGTTGGCACTCAATCTGAGGAAGGACTTCATCATCTTCTACATTGTCGTGATGACCAATGTCATCAGCTGTGACAGGGTCAGCAGCTGGAATGTCTTCATCTTCAGGAGCCTCTGTGGAAGCAGGCTCATGAACAATTAACTGACGCTCTTGGTTTTCTGACGCAGGATGAGCAACTGAGATGAGCTCGATGAAAAGGGGCTCTGAGGGAGCAGCCCGATCTTTCTTCGAAGACTTTGTCTTCCGCTTCTTGGATTGTGGGGTATCATCAGTGGCACTCTTGTTCTTGCGCTTTCTAGCTTCAGCCTCAGCTGCCCTTGTCTTCTTCAGTTCTGAAGATGTTGTGGGGACCTTAGGCTTCGAGCCTGTCATGCTAGCAGGGAAGACAATGCATGGTGCTTCCTGATAACCCACAAGTATAGGGGATCACAACAGTTTTCGAGGGTAGAGTACTCAACCCAAATTTATTGATTCGACACAAGGGGAGCCAAAGAATATTCTCAAGTATTAGCAGCTGAGTTGTCAATTCAACCACACCTGGAAACTTAATATCTGCAGCAAGGTATTTAGTAGCAAAGTAATATGATAGTAGTGGTAACGGTGGTAAAAGGTAACGGTAGCAAAAGTAATATTTTTGGTGTTTTATAGTGATGATAACAATAGCAACGGAAAAGTAAATAAACGAAGAACAATATATGGAAAGCTCGTAGGCAATGGATCAGTGATGGAGAATTATGCCGGATGCGATCGATCATGTAACAGTCATAACCTAGGGTGACACAGAACTAGCTCCGGTTCATCAATGTAATGTAGGCATGTATTCCGAATATAGTCATACATGCTTATGGAAAGAACTTGCATGACATCTTTTGTCCTACCCTCCCGTGGCAGCGGGGTCCTATTGGAAACTAAGGGATATTAAGGCCTTCTTTTAGTAGAGTACCAGACCAAAGCATTAACACATAGTGAATACATGAACTCCTCAAACTACGGTCATCACCGGGAGTGGTCCCGACTATTATTACTTCGGGGTTGCCGGATCATAACACATAGTAGCTGACTATAGACTTGCAAGATAGGATCAAGAACTCTCATATATTGATGAAAACATAATAGGTTCAGATCTGAAATCATGGCACTCGGGCCCTAGTGACAAGCATTAAGCATAGCAAAGTCATAGCAACATCAATCTCAGAACATAGTGGATACTAGGGATCAAACCCTAACAAAACTAACTCGATTACATGATAAATCTCATCCAACCCATCACCGTCCAGCAAGCCTACGATGGAATTACTCACGCACGGTGGTGAGCACCATGAAATTGGTGATGGATGAAGGTTGATGATGATGATGGCGATGGATTCCCCTCTCCGGAGCCCCGAACGGACTCCAGATCAGCCCTCCAGAGAGAGTTTAAGGCTTGGCGGTGGCTCTGTATTGTAAAATGCGATGAATCCTTCTCTTTGGTTTTTTTCTCCCGAAGGTGAATATATGGAGTCAGGGTTGAGGTCGATGGAGCGTCAAGGGGCCCACGAGGAAGGGGGGCGCGCCTAGGGGGGTAGGGCGCGCCCCCACCCTCGTGGACAGGTGGAGGCCCCCTGATGTGGATCTTCCTTCCAGTATTTTTTATATATTCCAAAATAATTCTTCGTTGATTTTCAAGTCATTCCGAGAACTTTTATTTCTGCACAAAAATAACACCATGGAAATTCTGCTGAAAACAGCGTCAGTCCGGGTTAGTTTCATTCAAATCATGCAAGTTAGAGTCCAAAACAAGGGCAAAAGTGTTTGGAAAAGTAGATACGATGGAGACGTATCAACTCCCCCAAGCTTAAACATTTGCTTGTCCTCAAGCAATTCAATTGATAAAGTAAAAGTGATAAAGAAGAACTTTTACAAACTCTGTTTGCTCTTGTTGTTGTAAATATGTAAAGCCAGCATTCAAGTTTTCAGCAAAGATTATGAACTAACCATATTCACAATAACATTTAGGTCCCATGTTTACTCATATCAATGGCATAATCAACTAGCGAGCAATAACAATAAATCTCGGATGACAACACTTTCTCAAAACAATCATGATATGATATAACAAGATGGTATCTCGCTAGCCCTTTCCGAGACCGCAAAACATAAATGCAGAGCACCTTTAAAGATCAAGGACTGACTAGACATTGTAATTCATGGCAAAAGAGATCCAGTCAAGTCATACTCAATGTAAACTAACAGTAATGGATGCAAATGACAGCGGTGCTCTCCAACTGGTGCTTTTTAATAAGAGGATGATGACTCAGCATAAAAGTAAATGGATAGGCCCTTCGCAGAGGGAAACAAGGATTTGTAGAGGTGCCAGAGCTCGGTTTTGAAATAGATATGAACAATATTTTGAGCGGTATACTTTCATTGTCAACATAACAACCGAGAGATCTCGATATCTTCCATGCTACACAAATAATAGGCGGTTCCCAAACAGAATGGTAAAGTTTATACTCCCCTCCACCAACAAGCATCAATCATGGCTTGCTCAAAACAACGAGCGACTCCAACTAACAAGAGTCCCGGGGGAGTTTTGTTTGCAGTTATTTTGATTTGATTTGCATAAAGCATGGGACTGGGCATCCCGGTGACCAGCCCTTTTCTCGTGAGTGAGGAGCTTAGTCCACTCCTCTTGAGAATACCCGCCTAGCATGGAAGATACAGACAACCCTAGTTGATACATGAGCTATTCGAGCATACAAAACAGAATGTTTATTTGAAGGTTTAGAGTTTGACACATACAAATTTACTTGGAACGGCAGGTAGATACCATATATAGGTAGGTATGGTGGACTCATATGGAACAACTTTGGGGTTTATGGAATTGGATGCACAAGCAGTATTCCTGCTTAGTACAGGTGGAGGCTAGAAGAAGACTGGGAAGCGACCAGCTAGAGAGCGACAACAGTCATGAACATGCATTAAAATTAATCAACACCAAATGCAAGCATGAGTAGGATATAATGCACCATGAACATACATATCGTAGAGGCTATGTTGATTTTGTTTCAACTACATGCGTGAACATGTGCCAAGTTAAGCCACTCGAATCGTTCAAAAGAGGATACCACCCTATCATACCACATCACAACCATTTTAATAGCATGTTGGCACGCAACGTAGACCATTATAAGCTCCTAGCTAATTAAGCATGGCATAAGCAACTACAATCTCTAATTGTCATTGCAAACATGTTTATTCATAATAGGCTGAATAAGGAACGATGAACTAATCATATTTACAAAAACAAGACAGGTCGAGTTCATACCAGCTTTTCTCATCTCAATAAGTTCATCATATAATCATCATTATTGCCTTTCACTTGCACGACCGAATAGTGTGGATAATAATAATAGTGCACGTGCATTGGACTAAGCTGAAATCTGCAAGCATTCAATTCAAGAAAGAAGACAAGGTAATATGGGCTCTTTGTTAGATCAACAATAATGCATAAAAGAGCCACTTTAACATTTTCATTATGGTCTTCTCCTCTCGACCCCCAAAGAACAAGAAAAGAAATAAAACTATTTACACGGGAAAGCTCCCAACAAGCAAAAGAAGAACGAGAAATCCTTTTGGGTTTTCTTTTCAGTACTACTACTACAGGCATAGAAAGTAAACTAACTAACAAGCTACAATTAATTATTTTTGTTTTTCTTAGGGTTTATCAAACACACAAGAAGAAAGCATAAAAAGGAAAATAAACTAGCATGGATATTACAGTGAAAAAGTATGAGCACCGACAACTAGCATGAGTCTGTGAACATTAATGTAATGTCGGTGATAAATACGTACTCCCCCAAGCTTAGGCTTTTGGCCTAAGTTGGTCTATGGCCACGGCTGGCCTGGTGGATATCCAAAGTTGTAGCTGGGGTCGTACTGAGAAGAATCCCCCTGGTGGCACTGATTGGCGACCTCTTTTGGATTCCACTGATAAGCAGACTGCCGGTGAGGATCAAATTGTGGTTCAGGCTCTGGATCTATAGCTGGTGTGGGGTTTCGGTAGGCGTGAATGGCCTCCGGTGAAACAAGGTACTTTCCTGCAAATAAGTAAAACAAAGAAGGATCAAGCAAGGTAATAGTCTCAGGGTGATTTTTATCAAATATCAGCTTGTACTTAAGCATCTTTTCCTTATTCTTAACGATAAAATCATGTGCTACCATACTCTTATAGTCTAGAGAAACAGGAGGTAGCAACTTCTCTTCCTTCTCATAATGTCTAATAGGTATGTTAAAATGTGCAGCAAGGCAAAGATACCTCCCAAAATGGGGCCCTTAGTACGGTTAAGATTTAACCGCTTTGCAACAATAGCGCCCATACTAAATGTGTCATCATGGAACAAGGCATGGCACAAAATAACAATATCAGGGGCACTAAGGTTGCCACAGTTTCCGCGACCAATTAAGCATCTACTAGCAAATATTGCGAAGTAACGTAAAACAGGAAAATGTATGCTAGTAATTCTTGCATCGAAAACTTTCCTCGTTTCCCCTACAGTAATTGTATAAATAAACCCTTCCACATCATCACGATGTGGTTCCTCTACACTGCCCTCAAAAGGGGTCAAACAAACCTGACAAAAATCATGAAGTGACATCTCTTTATGCTCCTCATATAAATAAAATTCCACCGTAGGTGGTGAGCTCCTAGCATGGAAATGAAAGTTTTGCACAAAGATATTGGTGAGTAAGAGATATTGTTCGCATTGGTCATGGAGGAAGGCGGTGAGGCCTGCATTCTCAGCCAATTCATAGAAATCATCATAAATCCCGGCTGCTCTCAAGAAATCATCACAAGGCCATTCACACGGCCGAACCTCCGCTGTGCGAGGGATATTATACTTGGGTTTCTTGTTATCTTCACTCTATTTATCCTTCGAGCTTCGGCTCGATGAGCTCCTCAAAAATCTCTTCATCTTTTTCTGAAAATTTCTAAATTTTTTAGTAACTTCAAAATAAAAGTGAACCAAACTCAACAAAATTGATAGCAACTACTCCTACAAGTGCCTAGAGGCAATATCATGCATCGAAACTACTTTTGACCATATAAATTTGACATGCAAGCTCAAGAACAGGGTCACCTAAGCAGCAAAAATATGCAATGAATAAAGCACTAGAACAAAAACTAATTGGACAATTGGATGAGTCACATACCAAAGAACAATCCCCCAAAGCAGTTTTGTGAATGGAGCTTTGAGCAAGGAGATTGAAAATGGCAGCAAGATGAGCTTGGACTCAGGTTTGAGCTGGCTAGTGATGTTTTTGGGAGGAAGAATGTCGGTGTACAAAAAGAGGGGTACACTTTTTGTACCCCTATAACTGTGCACGGACAGTCTGAGCCACGAGCACCACCACACTGAGCAAGGCAAGGGAGGTGAGCCAAGGTAAGGACGAAGCTCAGGAGAAGCAGAACGACGCCAAGACCAAGACCACAAAGAGCAAAGGGGACGAAGCGGACCCCCCCGGCAAGATCCTTGCCGAGAGGCGGTTTTAGCAAACCCGGTAAGACCCTTGCCGTGGCAGCTCGCCCCACACCTACGGAGTGAGTCACCCTTGCGTCCACTGCCCCCATGGGGCAAGGATTCGGGAGACATCCCCGTGGTGGCATGTAGATCTTTGTGAAGACATTCAAGATCAGATACACCCTTTAGAAGATGATGATCCTTGGCGGTATCCTAGCCAAGGAGGACCACAAGGCCCCCGGCAAGAGCCTTGCCAGGGATGACAGCAGGCGCCACAGCAAGACCCTTGATGGGGCCCCGGCAAGGCCTTTGCCAAGAACACCCGCGGGGCCACCATCAGGCCCATGCCAGTCAAACCTCCACCGACGTTCGCATGCAGCTGCCTACCCAACCAGCTGGGCAGGCACCTGCGTGGCGGCATGCGGATCTTCATGGAGACCCACCACTGCGCCACCTCAGCTGCCTGCCTGCCTACATGGCATCGCGGGCGCCGCTGGCCAGGGCGCGTGTCGACACAAGAGGGAGCGGCAACGGACGAGACAGGGCTCTCCCCCGTCCCCGATAAAGCAAGGACACCTGGGCAAGACGCATTAAATGCGCCTTGTCATGTAATGCAAGGGATAACCTCACATCACTGTACCCTTTCCACCTCGTGTGTGCCACTGTGGCAACCCCTTTCCTATAAAAGGAGGCCCGAGGCGACCAGGAGGAGTATTCGGCTTTTTGGAGCTCCTCACGCCCATAGCTAGCTCAAGAACACAGATATACAATCCACCAAAGCGGGAGTAGGGTTTTACGCATCCTCGCGGCCCGAACCCGGATAAACGAATCGTGTGCTATCTGTTTGATCCGCTCTTCTCACGACCAAGCGCCCCGCAACCGTAGTAGGGATTCTTGTGATCCCATAGGTGTCATTCCCACCGACATCTTTGGCGCGCCAGGTAGGGGGCGTAGTTGTGAGAATCGGCTTTAGCAGTTAGTTCGACGCTTCTTCATCGTCATGGCGCCCAAGAAGAAGACGACGGTGGCGGTTGGCCCATCGGAAGCCGGACATCCCGTCCCGACGCGGGCGAGCAGCGGACCGGTCGCAGAAAGGACCCGGGGCGCCGTTCGCGAACACCAACACCGTCCCAGCAGCCGGAGTTTGGGAGGTGGCGATGTTCGTGCGCCTGGTAACGGGCCGCACGCCGCCAAATCCAAAGACGGAGCCAGGCCCTCCGCGGGTGGCGCGGGGCCTTCCAAGATCGCTGCCACCCCGCCTGAAGGTGATGCAAGGGCCTCCAAGACTCCCACGCCGGCGCCGACAGCGCTCTCCTCTCAAGCGGCACGCGATGAACGGTGTAATCACGCTGAAGACCCCGGGCGTCGCCGCGGGAAGAGTCCCGAGCGCCACTCCTGGGAGGTAGAAGACCTGCCCGCTCACCGAGGCGCTAGCGAAGATGGCATGCGACCGCAGGGTCGTGATAGAGCTCCTTCTGACATGGTCAGAAGTCGAAGCACGTCGTGATCCGTGCAGGTTTTGCTGCCACCAACGCCAGCAGAAGCCCTGGCGCGCGTGCAGTTGCTCCTCGATTTTCCTCCCACTACGGGGAAACTCGACGAATGGAGAGCCACTATCCGAAGCCTTGTTGCGGTGGCCAACAAAGACGAACCGAGTCCGGTGGAGCCCCCGGGTCGACGCCCCGACGGAGTCCCACGCACCAGTGGCAGGAAAGCCGGCGGCGCCGCGACCATGGTGCACTCGCCTCCTCCTTGCCCGGTACCGCGGACGCCAGCCTGTCGTGACGTTACGGGCGATGAAATCTCCATAGCGTCGTCCGACCCACGGACCCACTGTGACCAGCGCCAAGTCCTTCGGGAACGAGAACATGAAGACACTCGAACCACTATCGAGCGCCGACGCAGAGCGCGCCACCAGTCAGATAGGCGAGCAGGGCCTGCTATGAACCACCCGGCACCGGAGAGCCCTGGAGGCCTACCTTACGAGGTAGGCTGTCCGGCTTTTACCCGTGAGCTGCGGCAGTTCCAGTGGCCCACTCACCGCACCTTCAAACCTGACGTGGGCGAAAAGTATAGCGGCAAGACCCACCTGTCCGGGTTCCTCAGCATCTACACCATTGCGATGCAAGCTGCCGGAGCCCGCGACGATAAGGTGATTGCGAATTACTTTCCGTTGGCTCTCAAACCCAACGCCATGTCATGGTTGATGCACTTGTCGATAGACTCTATTTCCTCCTGGTCGGATTTCTGCCATGAGTTTGTGGGCGCCTTTACTGGAGGCCACCAAGCCCATGGCCAAGCGAGCGGCCTGCACATCATTCCCTAGAAGGGAGGCGAGAGTCTCCGCAAGTATATACAGAGGTTCAGCCGGATACAGTACAATATCCCTGATGTTCACCCTGCCGCCATCATCAGCGCATTCCATCAGAACGTGCGTAACCGCAAGATGAGCGAAGAGCTGGCAATGAACAAGGTGAAAGATGTAGCAGAACTCTATGTTCTTGCTGACAGATGTGCCCAGGCTGAAGAGGGTAGGAAGTACCCCGGCGAAGACACCGGCGTGGAAACCGACTCCTCAGATGAAGATACTGCCGCCCCGGCGAAGAAGGGTCGGCGCCGCAATAGGAAGCGCAAAGGTAAAGCCGTGCTTGCCGTCGAGGGATCTGATGACACCGGCTCCACCAAGAAAACCAAGGCAGATGACCCCGGCAAGGAAATTGTTGGATGTGTCGCCTGCCGGGCCTTGGCGGTTGCCGAGAAGCCAGGAAACTCCGACAAGCGATACTGCAAGATCCATCGCACCAAAGACCATGCTCTCCAAGACTGCCGATAGGTTGAGCTCCTCGCTGAGAAGCAGAGGGCTCAATATGAGAGGCGGGACAAAGAGAAGGGCTAAGACGGTGCTAAGGGGTCCGGCAAGAAGCGTGACGGCCAGGTGGGCCGTCGCGGCAAGGATAAACAACAGGAGAGGCCCGCCCGGGGCCGTGACAAAAAGCCAGAAGACGACGATCACGAAGAGGACGACGAATCCGGCGACCAAGAGTTTCAGAAAGCTACAGAGGCCATGTGCGTTGACGGCGGTGCATCGCTGCATACTTCTCACTGCCAGCTTAAACAGTGGACGCGAGAGATTACAGCGGTAGAGCCGTCGTTTGATGCCCAAAGGCCGCTGAAGTCGTCCAGCACACCTATCATTTTTGACACTGAGGATCACCCTGATCGCACTACTGCAGTCGGGTGCTTGCCATTGTTGGTTTCACCAACAATACGCAACCTCAAGGTGACAAAGATGCTAGTCGATGGCGGGGCCGGTCTAAACTTGATCTCGCCTGCCGTGATCGAGAAACTGCAGATTCCTGATGGAGACCTCGAAGAGACAGGCATGTTTCAGGGGGTCAACCCGAGAAGAAGCCAACCTAAGGGAAAGGTCATGCTGCCCGTGACTTTTGGAAGCAATCTGAACTACAGGACGGAGAGGATCGTGTTTGATGTTGCCAAGATCCCCTTGCCTTACAACGGGATCCTTGGCCGCCCAGCGCTGGCCAAGTTCATGGCAGCGTCACATTACGCCTACAACACCCTGAAGATGCCAGGACCTATGACGATCATCAACATCCCCTCCGATAAGAAAGATGCACTGATTTGCACTGACCAACTATACCAGCAAGCAGTTGCAGCAGCTGCCGCCACTAGGGCACTTGCTCCTGCCGCTGGGACCCTGGGAGGGAAGAAGAAGAAGACCGGTGAGACCTCGGAGTGTAGCGCTCCCGTCGGGGACGTGCTAGAGAGCTCCACCGGCGGAAACAAGAAGCCCAGGGCCATACCGCCGGGAACCAAGAAGGTTTCTGTCAATGAGGACGGCACAGGAGGGGCTTTCACCATAAGCTCCACCCTTGATGACAAATAGGAAGACGCGCTCGTCACCTTCCTGTGGGCGAATGTCGATGTGTTTGCATGGCAAGCTTCCGACATCCCCAGCGTTCCCAGGGAGGTGATTGAGCACCACCTTGCTGTCTGTCCTCATGCGCGGCCCGTCAAGCAGAAGGTCAGAAAGCAAGCATTGGAACGACAAGAGTTCATCACAGAGGAGATCCGGAAACTGGAAGCAGCGGGTTTGGTAAGAGGAGTGCTCCATCCAACGTGGTTGGCCAATCCGGTCGTAGTGCGCAAGGCTAATGGGAAGTGGAGGCTGTGTATTGATTACACAGATATCAATAAGGCTTGTCCTAAGGACCCCTTCCCGTTGCCGCGCATCGACCAGATTGTTGACTCCATAGCTGGGTGTGATCTGTTGTCATTCCTCGATGCCTACTCCGGCTACCACCAGATCTTCATGACAAGAGAAGACGAAGAGAAAACAACATTCATCACCCCATGTGGTACGTATTGTTTCATGCGGATGCCTTTCGGGCTGAAGAGTGTTGGTTCGACATTTGCAAGGGCGGTCCAGATTGGTTTTGAACCCCAGCTCCATAGAAATATGGAAGCTTATATGGATGACATAGTGGTCAAAACCAAGGACAGGGAAACCCTCATACCGGATTTGCAAGAAACATTTGCAAACCTGCGCAAGATCAATCTCAAGCTGAACCCTGAGAAGTGCGTTTTTGGTGTCCCGTCCGGCAAGCTTCTTGGGTTCTTTGTATCACAGCGTGGGATAGAGGCCAATCCAGACAAGATCAAAGCTATAGAGCAGATTGAAGCACCCAAGTGAATCAAGGATGTGCGTCGGCTTGCTGGTTGCGTCGCCGCCATGGGCAGATTCATTTCCAAGTCTGCCGAGCGCGCCCTTCCCTTTTTCAAGATCCTGAAAAAGGCGGGCCCGATGGAGTGGATGCCAAAAGCCGAAGCAGCATTGCAAGATTTGAAGAAGTACCTCTCCTCCGCGCCAATACTAGTTGCTCCTAGGCCACAGGAGCCGTTGCTGCTATACCTGGCGGCAACGAACCAGGTGGTCAGCGCCGCACTAGTGGCGCAGAGAGAGGTTGACGACGAGGTAATGGCAGCGACAGAGCCCGACACCACCAATGCAGAGACGACACAGCCAGTTGAAGTGCCGCCGAAGAAGAAAATGATGTAGCACCCGGTCTACTTTGTTAGTTCCCTCCTGCAGGGTGCTAGATCAAGGTACTCCGACGTGCAGAAACTGCTCTTCGGCCTTCTTATGGCCTCGAGGAAGCTGCATCACTACTTCCAGGAACACGAGATCACTGTCGTCACTCGCCTCCCTCTGCAACGGATATTGCACAATCCAGATGCAACGGGAAGAATTGTGGAATGGGAACTGGAGCTGTCCATCTTTGGCCTCAAGTTTGAAAGTACTTCGACGATTCAGAGCCGAGTCCTAGCGGAGTTCATTGCAGAGTGGACCGCAACGCCTGACAAAGAAGCCCAAGAGACTGCTCTCCCCGGCAAGGAGGCAAGTTGCAGTTGGATCATGTGCTTTGATGGAGCTTTCTCCTTAGACGGCGCCGGGGCTGGCGTACTACTTGTCGCGCCCACCGGAGAGCACCTCAAGTACGTGATCCAGATGCACTTCCCCAGGGAGGTGTCAACAAACAATACGACAGAGTACGAAGGGCTGCTTGTCGGTCTTAGGATCGCGGCGGACCTCGGAATCAAGAAGCTCATCGTCAGGGGTGACTCGCAGCTCGTCGTCAAGCAAGTCAACAAGGACTACCAGAGCCCGTTGATGAAGGCCTACGTCGATGAAGTGAGAAAGCTGGAAGAGCGTTTCGACCGTTATACAGGCTGAATACGTTCCCCGAGCGGAGAACGATATCGCCGATTACCTGTCAAAACGCGCTGCCCTCAAGCTACTTGTGGAACTAGGTACCTTTGTGCTCCAGCTAACTCAACCATCCGTTGATCCATCAACAGAGCAGAACAAGAGGAGGAAATCAGGACCCGGCAAGTACTTTCGTGCCGAGCTCCCCGGAGCCGCCGGCAAGGATGTTGCCGGGACACTGAACCCGCCACGGGACGGCTAGCTCCGGCGGAGCGTCAAGCTCTTGCCGTTGGGACAGCCGCTCCCATAGCGGAGGAAATGCCTTTAGTCCTCGCCGTCGAGCCCCAGGCTCCAGCGTGGGCACAGCATACCGTCCGGTTCCTCCAAACAGGGGAACTTCCTGAAGAGCAGGAAGAAGCGGAAAAAGTAGCCCGTCGCTCTACCATGTACCAGTTCATCGATGACGTCCTGTACAGAAAGAGGCCGAATGGTGTGAAATTGAAGTGTATCCCTCGGGAGGAAGGACTGGAGCTGTTGGCGGAGATACACGGAGGCATATGTGGATCCCACATCGAGTCAAGGGCCCATGCCGGCAAGGTATTTCGACAAGGCTTCTTCTGGCCCACCGCCCTCCGGGATGCGACGACACTAGTCACTAGGTGTGAAGCGTGTCAGTTCCATTCAAAGAAGCTTCATTAGCCAGCTCAAGCCCTTCAAACCATTCCTCTCTCCTGGCCCTTCTCGGTCTGGGGGCTCGACATACTGGGCCCTTTCCCCTGCGTTGTCGGGGGCTTTGAGTACTTGTACGTTGCAATCGACAAGTTCACAAAGTGGCCGGAGGTGGAGGCAATGAGGAAGGTCACAGCTCAGTCAGCCGTCAAGTTCTTCAAGGGACTAGTGTGCCGTTTTGGTGTACCCAACAGGGTCATCACCGACAACGGCACACAGTTCACAAGCCGCACCTTCATGCAATATATCCAAGACCTTGGCAGCAAAGTCTGTTTCGCTTCCGTTGCTCACCCACGAAGCAAAGGTCAAGCTGAGAGGGAAAACGCTGAAGTACTGCGAGGCTTAAGGACCAAGACCTTTGACAGGTTGCACAAGAGTGGAAGGCGCTGGATTGATGAGTTGCCGACGGTTCTTTGGTCGATTAGGATGACGCCAAATCGAGCCACCGGCCAGACACCCTTTTCCCTAGTATACGGGGCAGAAGCAGTTCTCCCCACTGAACTCATATACGGGTCACCTCGAGTGCTTGCTTATGATGAGCTTGAGCAAGAGCAACTGCGGCAAGATGACGCAATGCTCCTTGAGGAAGATCGTCTTTGGGCGACTGTCAGAGCAGCACGCTACCAGCAAGCCTTGCGCCGCTACCATAGCTGCAAGGTTCATGCCCGAAGCCTTGAGGAAGGCGACCTTTGTTGGGGAACGTAGTAATTTCAAAAAATTTCCTACGCACACGCAAGATCATGGTGATGCATAGCAACGAGGGGGAGAGTCTGATCTACGTACCCTTGTAGATCACAACGGAAGCGTTGACACAACGTAGAGGAAGTAGTCGTACGTCTTCTTCCCGATCCGACCGATCCAAGCACCGTTACTCCGGCACCTCCGAGTTCTTAGCACACGTACAGCTCAATGATGATCCCCGGGCTCCGATCCAGCAAAGCTTCGGGGAGGAGTTCCGTCAGCACAACGACATGGTCACGATCTTGATGTTCTATCGACGCAGGGCTTCGCCTAAGCACTGCAACGATATGATCGAGGTGGAATATGGTGGCAGGGGGCACCGCACACGGCTAAGGAACGATCTCAAGGATCAACTTGTGTGTCTTGGGGTGCCCCCTGCCCCCGTATATAAAGGAGCAAGGGGAGGAGGCGGCCGGCCAAGGTGTGGCGCGCCAAGGGGAGTCCTACTCCCACCGGGAGTAGGACTCCTAGTTGGACTAGGAGAGAAGGGGGAGAATAGGAGGAAGAGAGGAAGGAAAGGGGGGGCGTCGGCCCCCTTCCCTTGTCCTATTCGGACTAGGAAGGGGAGGGGCGCGCGGCCACCTCTTGCCTCCTCTCCTCTTCTCCCTTAAGGCCCATGTTGGCCCAATAACCCCCCGGGGGGTTCCGGTAACACCCCCCCCCCCGGTACTCTGGTAAAATACCGATTTCACCCGGAACAATTCCGATGTCCAAATATAGGCTTCCAATATATCAATCTTTATGTCTCGACCATTTCGAGACTCCTCGTCATGTCCGTGATCACATCCGGGACTCCGAACTAACTTCGGTACATCAAAATGCATAAACTCATAATTACTGTCATCGTAACGTTAAGCGTGCGGACCCTACGGTTCAAGAACAATGCAGACATGACTGAGACACGTCTCCGGTCAATAACCAATAGCGGGACCTAGATGCCCATATTGGCTCCTACATATTCTACGAAGATCTTTATCGGTCAGACCGCATAACAACATACGTCGTTCCCTTTGTCATCGGTATGTTACTTGCCCGAGATTCGATCGTCGGTATCCAATACCTAGTTCAATCTCGTTACTGGCAAGTCTCTTTACTCGTTTCGTAATACATCATCTAACAACTAACATATTAGTTGCAGTGCTTGCAAGGCTTATGTGATGTGCATTACCGAGAGGGCCCAGAGATACCTCTCCGACAATCGGAGTGACAAATCCTAATCTCGAAATACGCCAACCCAACATCTACCTTTGGAGCCACCTGTAATACTCCTTTATAATCACCCAGTTACGTTGTGACGTTTGGTAGTACCCAAAGTGTTCCTCCGGTAAACGGGAGCTGCATAATCTCATAGTCATAGGAACATGTATAAGTCATGAAGAAAGCAATAGCAACATACTAAACGATCAGGTGCTAAGCTAATGGAACGGGTCATGTCAATCAGATCATTCAACTAATGATGTGACCTCGTTAATCAAATAACAACTCTTTGTTCATGGTTAGAAAACATAACCATCTTTGATTAACGAGCTAGTCTAGTAGAGGCATACTAGTGACACTCTGTTTTGTCTATGTATTCACACATGTATTATGTTTCCGGTTAATACAATTCTAGCATGAATAATAAACACTTATCATGATTTAAGGAAATAAATAATAACTTTATTATTGCCTCTAGGGCATATTTCCTTCAGTCTCCCACTTGCACTAGAGTCAATAATCTAGATTACACAGTAATGATTCTAGCACCCATGGAGCCTTGGTGCTGATCATGTTTTGCTCGTGGAAGAGGCTTAGTCAACGGGTTTACAACATTCAGATCCGTATGTATCTTGCAAATCTCTATGTCTCCCACCTGGACTAGATCCCGGATGGAGTTGAAGCGTCTCTTGATGTGTTTGGTCCTTTTGTGAAATCTGGATTCCTTTGCCAAGGCAATTGCACCAGCATTGTCACAAAAGATTTTCATTGGACCCGATGCACTAGGTATGACACCTAGATCGGATATGAACTCTTTCATCCAGACTCCTTCGTTCGCTGCTTCCGAAGCAGCTATGTACTCCGCTTCACATGTAGATCCCGCTACGACGCTTTGTCTAGAACTGCACCAACTGACAGCTCCACCGTTTAATGTAAACACGTATCCGGTTTGCGACTTAGAATCGTCCGGATCAGTGTCAAAGCTTGCATCAACGTAACCTCTTACGGTGAGCTCTTTGTCACCTCCATATACGAGAAACATATCCTTAGTCCTTTTCAGGTATTTCAGGATGTTCTTGACCGCTGTCCAGTGATCCACTCCTGGATTACTTTGGTACCTCCCTGCTAAACTTATAGCAAGGCACACATCAGGTCTGGTACACAGCATTGCATACATGATAGAGCCTATGGCTGAAGCATAGGGAACATCTTTCATTTTCTCTCTATCTTCTGCAGTGGTCGGGCTTTGAGTCTTACTCAATCTCACACCTTGTAACACAGGCAAGAACCCTTTCTTTGCTTGATCCATTTTGAACTTCTTCAAAATCTTGTCAAGGTATGTGCTTTGTGAAAGTCCAATTAAGCGTCTTGATCTATATCTATAGATCTTTATGCCTAATATGTAAGCAGCTTCACCGAGGTCTTTCATTGAAAAACTTCTATTCAAGTATCCTTTTATGCTATCCAGAAATTCTATATCATTTCCAATCAGTAATATGTCATCCACATATAATATTAGAAATGCTACAGAGCTCCCACTCACTTTCTTGTAAATACAGGCTTCTCCAAAAGTCTGTATAAAACCAAATGCTTTGATCACACTATCAAAGCGTTTATTCCAACTCTGAGAGGCTTGCACCAGTCCATAAATGGATCGCTGGAGCTTGCACACTTTGTTAGCTCCCTTTGGATCGACAAAACCTTCCGGTTGCATCATATACAACTCTTCTTCCAGAAATCCATTCAGGAATGCACTTTTGACATCCATCTGCCAAATTTCATAATCATAAAATGCGGCAATTGCTAACATGATTCGGACAGACTTAAGCATCGCTACGGGTGAGAACGTCTCATCGTAGTCAATCCCTTGAACTTGTCGAAAACCTTTTGCGACAAGTCGAGCTTTGTAGACAGTAATATTACCATCAGCGTCAGTCTTCTTCTTAAAGATCCATTTATTCTCAATTGCTTGCCGATCATCGGGCAAGTCAACCAAAGTCCATACTTTGTTCTCATACATGGATCCCATCTCAGATTTCATGGCTTCAAGCCACTTTGCGGAATCTGGGCTCACCATCGCTTCTTCATAGTTCGTAGGTTCATCATGATCTAGTAGCATGACCTCCAGAACAGGATTACCGTACCACTCTGGTGCGGATCTCGCTCTGGTTGACCTACGAGGTTCAGTAGTATCTTGATCTAAAGTTTCATGATCATCATCATTAGCTTCCTCACTTATTGGTGTAGGTGTCTCAGAAACGGTTTTCTGTGATGTACTACTTTCCAATAAGGGAGCAGGTACAGTTACCTCGTCAAGTTCTACTTTTCTCCCACTCACTTCTTTCGAGAGAAACTCCTTCTCTAGAAAGTTTCCGAACTTAGCAACAAAAGTCTTGCCTTCGGATCTGTGATAGAAGGTGTATCCAATCATTTCCTTTGGATATCCTATGAAGACACATTTCTCCGATTTGGGTTCGAGCTTATCAGGTTGAAGCTTTTTCACATAAGCATCGCAGCCCCAAACTTTAAGAAACGACAACTTTGGTTTCTTGCCAAACCATAGTTCATAAGGTGTCGTCTCAATGGATTTTGATGGTGCCCTGTTTAACGTGAATGCGGCCGCCTCTAGAGCGTATCCCCAAAACGATAGCGGTAAATCAGTAAGAGACATCATAGATCGCACCATATCTAGTAAAGTACGATTACGACGTTCGGACACACCATTACGTTGTGGTGTTCCGGGTGGCGTGAGTTGCGAAACTATTCCACAATTTTTCAAATGTACACCAAACTCGTAACTCAAATATTCTCCTCCACGATCAGATCGTAGAAACTTTATTTTCTTGTTACGATGATTTTAAACTTCACTCTGAAATTCTTTGAACTTTTCAAATGTTTCAGACTTGTGTTTCATTAAGTAGATATACCCATATCTGCTTAAGTCATCTGTGAAGGTGAGAAAATAACGATATCCGCCGCGAGCCTCAATATTCATCGGACCACATACATCGGTATGTATGATTTCCAATAAATCTGTTGCTCTCTCCATAGTACCGGAGAACGGTGTTTTAGTCATCTTTCCCATGAGGCATGGTTCACAAGTACCAAGTGATTCATAATCAAGTGGTTCCAAAATTCCATCAGTATGGAGTTTCTTCATGCGCTTTACACCGATATGACCTAAACGACAGTGCCACAAATAAGTTGCACTTTCATTATCAACTCTGCATCTTTTGGTTTCAACATTATGAATATGTGTATCACTACTACCGAGATTCATCAAAAACAGACCACTCTTCAAAGGTGCATGACCATAAAAGATATTACTCATATAAATAGAACAACCATTATTCTCTGATTTAAATGAATAACCGTCTCGCATTAAACAAGATCCAGATATAATGTTCATGCTCAACGCTGGCACCAAATTACAATTATTTAGGTCTAATATTAATCCCGAAGGTAGATGTAGAGGTAGCGTGCCGACCGCGATCACATCGACTTTGGAACTGTTTCCCACGCGCATCGTCACCTCGTCCTTTGCTAGTGTCCGCTTATTCCGTAGTCCCTGTTTCGAGTTGCAAATATTAGCAACATAACCAGTATCAAATACCCAGGTGCTACTGCGAGCTCTAGTAAGGTACACATCAATAACATGTATATCACATATACCTTTGTTCACCTTGCCATCCTTCTTATCCGCCAAATACTTGGGGCAGTTCCGCTTCCAGTGACCAGTCTGCTTGCAGTAGAAGCACTCAGTTTCAGGCTTAGGTCCAGACTTGGGTTTCTTCTCTTGAGCAGCAACTTGCTTGCCGCTCTTCTTGAAGTTCCCCTTCTTCTTCCCTTTGCCCTTTTTCTTGAAACTAGTGGTTTTGTTAACCATCAACACTTGATGCTCCTTCTTGATTTCTACTTCCGCAGCTTTCAGCATTGCGAAGAGCTCGGGAATAGTCTTGTTCATCCCTTGCATATTATAGTTCATCACGAAGCTCTTGTAGCTTGGTGGCAGTGATTGGAGAATTCTGTCAATGACGCAATCATCCGGAAGATTAACTCCCAATTGAATCAAGTGATTATTATACCCAGACATTTTGAGTATATGCTCACTGACAGAACTGTTCTCCTCCATCTTGGAGCTATAGAACTTATGGGAGAATTCATATCTCTCAATCCGGGCATTTGCTTGAAATATTAACTTCAACTCCTGGAACATCTCATATGCTCCATGACGTTCAAAACGTCGTTGAAGTCCCGATTCTAAGCCGTAAAGCATGGCACACTGAACTATCGAGTAGTCATCAGCTTTGCTCTGCCAGACGTTCATAACATCTGGTGTTGCTCCAGCAGCAGGCCTGGCACCCAGCGGTGCTTCCAGGACGTAATTCTTCTGTGCAGCAATGAGGATAATCCTCAAGTTACGGACCCAGTCCGTGTAATTGCTACCATCATCTTTCAACTTTGCTTTCTCAAGGAACGCATTAAAATTCAACGGAACAACAGCACGAGCCATCTATCTACAATCAACATAAACAAGCAAGATACTATCAGGTACTAAGTTCATGATAAGTTTAAGTTCAGTTAATCAAATTACTTAAGAACTCCCACTTAGATAGACATCCCTCTAATCCTTCTAAGTGATCACGTGATCCAAATCAACTAAACCATAACCGATCATCACGTGAGATGGAGTAGCTTTCAATGGTGAACATCGTTATGTTGATCATATCTACTATATGATTCACGCTTGACCTTTCGGTCTCCGTGTTCCGAGGCCATATCTGTATATGCTTGGCTCGTCAAGCATAACCTGAGTATTCCGCGTGTGCAACTGTTTTGCACCCGTTGTATTTGGACGTAGAGCCTATCACACCCGATCATCACGTGGTGTCTGGGCACGACGAACTTTGGCAACGGTGCATACTCAGGGAGAACACTTCTTGATAATTTAGTGAGAGATCATCTTATAATGCTACCGTCAATCAAAGCAAGATAAGATGCATAAAAAGATAAACATCACATGCAATCAATATAAGTGATATGATATGGCCATCATCATCTTGTGCTTGTGATCTCCATCTCCGAAGCACCGTCATGATCACCATCATCACCGGCGTGACACCTTGATCTCCATCGTAGCATCGTTGTCGTCTCGCCAATCTTATGCTTCCACGACTATCACTACCGCTTAGTAATAAAGTAAAGCATTACATCGCGATTGCATTGCATACAATAAAGTGACAACCATATGGCTCCTACCAATTGCCGATAACTCGGTTACAAAACATGATCATCTCATACAATAAAATTTGGCATCATGCCTTGACCATATCACATCACAATATGCCCTGCAAAAACAAGTTAGACGTCCTCTACTTTGTTGTTGCAAGTTTTACGTGGCTACTACGGGCTTAAGCAAGAACTCATCTTACCCTACGCATCAAAACCACAACGATAGTTTGTCAAATAGACTCCGTTTTAACCTTCTCAAGGACCGGGCGTAGCCACACTCGGTTCAACTAAAGTTGGAGAGACAGTCGCCCGCAAGCCATCTATGTGCAAAGCACGTCGAGGGAACCGGTCTCGCGTAAGCGTACGCGTAAGGTTGGTCCGGGTCGTCTCGTCCAACAATACCGCCGAACCAAAGTATGACATGCTGGTAGGCAGTATGACTTGTATCGCCCACAACTCACTTGTGTTCTACTCGTGCAAATAACATCAAACCATAAAACCTAGGCTCTGATACCACTGTTGGGGAACGTAGTAATTTCAAAAAAATTCCTACGCACACGCAAGATCATGGTGATGCATAGCAACAAGGGGGAGAGTCTGATCTATGTACCCTTGTAGATCGCAACGGAAGCGTTGACACGACGTAGAGGAAGTAGGCGTACGTCTTCTTCCCGATCCGACCGATCCAAGCACCGTTACTCCGGCACCTCCGAGTTCTTAGCACATGTACAGCTCGATGACGATCCCCGGGCTCCGATCCAGCAAAGCTTCGGGGAGGAGTTCCGTCAGCACGACGGCGTGGTGACGATCTTGATGTTCTACCGACGCAGGGCTTCGCCTAAGCACTGCAACGATATGATCGAGGTGGAATATGGTGGCAGGGGGCACCGCACACGGCTAAGGAACGATCTCAAGGATCAACTTGTGTGTCTTGGGGTGCCCCCTGCCCCCGTATATAAAGGAGCAAGGGGAGGAGGCGGCCGGCCAAGGTGTGGCGCGCCAAGGGGAGTAGGACTCCTAGTTGGACTAGGAGAGAAGGGGGAGAATAGGAGGAAGAGAGGAAGGAAAGGGGGGGCGCCGGCCCCCTTCCCTTGTCCTATTCGGACTAGGAAGGGGAGGGGCGCGCGGCCACCTCTTGCCTCCTCTCCTCTTCTCCCTTAAGGCCCATGTTGGCCCAATAACCCCCCGGGAGGTTCCGGTAACCCCCCCCCCCCCCCCCCCCGGTACTCCGGTAAAATGCTGATTTCACCCGGAACAATTCCGATGTCCAAATATAGGCTTCCAATATATCAATCTTTATGTCTCGACCATTTTGAGACTCCTCGTCATGTTCGTGATCACATCCGGGACTCCGAACTAACTTCGGTACATCAAAATGCATAAACTCATAATTACTGTCATCGTAACGTTAAGCGTGCGGACCCTACGGTTCAAGAACAATGCAGACATGACCGAGACACGTCTCCAGTCAATAACCAATAGCGGGACCTGGATGCCCATATTGGCTCCTACATATTCTACGAAGATCTTTATCGGTTAGACCGCATAACAACATACGTCGTTCCCTTTGTCATTGGTATGTTACTTGCCCGAGATTCGATCGTCGGTATCCAATACCTAGTTCAATCTCGTTACTGGCAAGTCTCTTTACTCGTTCCGTAATACATCATCTAACAACTAACATATTAGTTGCAGTGCTTGCAAGGCTTATGTGATGTGCATTACCGAGAGGGCCCAGAGATACCTCTCCGACAATCGGAGTGACAAATCCTAATCTCAAAATATGCCAACCCAACATCTACCTTTGGAGCCACCTGTAATACTCCTTTATAATCACCCAGTTACGTTGTGACGTTTGGTAGTACCCAAAGTGTTCCTCCGGTAAACGGGAGCTGCATAATCTCATAGTCATAGGAACATGTATAAGTCATGAAGAAAGCAATAGCAACATACTAAACGATCGGGTGCTAAGCTAATGGAATGGGTCATGTCAATCAGATCATTCAACTAATGATGTGACCTCGTTAATCAAATAACAACTCTTTGTTCATGGTTAGAAAACATAACCATCTTTGATTAACGAGCTAGTCTAGTAGAGACATACTAGTGACACTCTGTTTTGTCTATGTATTCACACACGTATTATGTTCCCGGTTAATACAATTCTAGCATGAATAATAAACACTTATCGTGATTTAAGGAAATAAATAATAACTTTATTATTGCCTCTAGGGCATATTTCCTTCAACCTTCTCCTTCGGCGCGTTCAATCGGCCAAGAATTCCAACAAGTTGACGCCAAAGTGGGAAGGCCCTTATCGGGTAATACGAGTCACCAGGCCCGGCGCAGTCCACCTGGAGACCGAAGATGTTGTTCCGGTGAGTAACTCCTGGAACATTAAGCATCTTCGCAAGTTTTACCCATGAGGCGCGGCTTGCCGGGCCCCCCGGCAAGCCACCTTTTGTACAAGCATTGCCGATGATGCATGTAACCCTTTGTACAAAGCCAGGCGCAGACCCTGAGCATAAATAAATGAAGCGCTGGCGCCCTAAGTTATAGCATGCATGCTAGGTCGAGTCTCGTCCTTGGTTAGGGTTGATAGTGCTTAGCGGCGACTAACCCCTAGCTTAGAGGTCGAGTGTGCGTCTCTTTGTCTTTCTTTTGTCTTCTTTGGTTCACAGGACACACGGATATCCATGCCGAACCACTTGGGGAGGAAAAGAAGATGAACAGACCAGCATCTAGCCCCCGGCAAGCCAGCATTGCCGGGGGCTGCAAGAGCAAAGATTCACCCACGGCAAACCAGGGTTGCCGGGGGCTGCATCTTCAGATAAGTTCTTCATCCCTTACCATGCATTCCATTATGGACTGAGGTATGTGAAACCTCGTTTCCCCTAAGCTACCGTGCTCCCATAACTCTAGGCCCTAGGGCTTGTTCCTGGGGCCAAGTTTGGTCGTAGTCGCGGCAGCGAAAGGATGAAACAAGGAGCCAGAACCCGCCTCATCCCTGCCTCCGCCAAAGGCGTGAGGAAGGTCGAGAGAAGTGGGGAGACGGCAAGGCCCGTTGCCGGGCAAGGAAATGTTTATCTTGAAGATATCAAGGATTTACTGATTGTCGTGGGTTCTACCCACAAATAAATGACCCGGCAAGCATCCCTTTTTCATTAAAAACATTCCACTCAGGTACAGTCCATAGGGAATGAAAAACATGAATGATGGGATTACAAGTTTTAAATTCAGCTAAGGCCCGAAGGCTTACAAACGAAAAAGAGATAAGGTGCCCGTAATCCCTTTCTTGTCCCTCTCCTCAAGAGGCAGGTCAAGGAGGCAAAAAGGGCAAAAGGGGCGCCTAGGCGAGCTACGGGTGGCAGAAGACACCAAGAGAACATCTCGGTGGCCGTCCGAAGGCTGGATGGTGATGGCGGCGCCGGAAGCAGAGCTCGAAGACGAGGCGGCGGGACGTCAGCACGCGTCGAAGGTGTCGGTGCCCGCGTACTCTGACTTGACGGCCTTGACGCCCGGCCTCTTCCTCTTCCGCAGCCTCCCAACGCCAGCCGCCCAAGGAGACGACCCCGAGAAGTTCAGGGAGCCGGCGACGCGGATGATGGGGTCGCCGGTGCCGCACGCAGAGGCACCCGACACCTAATCGGACCCGTCATCCTGCCGACAACTACCCTCGTCGTCGCTGCCGCTGTCCTCCTCGTCACTCCCGCCCGAGGAGGAGTCTTCACTATCAGAAGAGCTCTCCACGCAGCACCTTGCATGGGTCCCAAAGCACCCGAAGACCTTGACGGAGAGAAGGCCACCCTCCATCAGCTTAAAATGGAGAGTGAGCCCCTCCGTCAAGCGGTGGATATGGGCAAACGTCTCCCATCCCCGACGGAGATACATCACGTGAGGGGCGGGGAAGTCGAAGCAGGCCCGCGTGCCACTGATCCCGCAGCCCCTCATGTGCAGCCACAATGACTCCGGCGGATCCAGCTCCATCTCCTGCGCGAATGGAGTTGGGAGACGAAGGCGACGGCGAGGCGGCCGGCGCAGCCTGATGAAGAACTCGCAAGGGTCATCCCCAATGTGGCCCTCCATGGGGGGAGGAACTACTGGCGGAGGCGAGGCCAGCGCGCCGCCCCGTCCTCCTCTTCCCCGAGTGCCTCGGCCTCGCCCATAGCCTCGCCCCCTCCCCCTTCCCCTCGCGGCTGGCTCTGCCACCGCGGGTGCAGGAGAAGGAGGGACGCGTTGTCGAGCGGCAACCCTCGCCGCCACCATGGAAGGACCAGGATTCCCTCTCTCCATGGCGGATGGAAGGGGGGAGAAGAAGCTGAAGGAAGGAGGAGATGAAGGAATGCAGGACGTCATCCCCCTCCCGCTCTTTATAAAGGAACGGGGTGGGGGCTCGGCCGCCCCGCTCAGCCAATCAAGACGCGGAAGGCGCAGGGAACTGGGACCGACCCACCGCCCCAGCCCACGGCGGCCCGGTTTCCCGCCTCCACCATTCGCCACCCCAAGCGCATGAGAGCCACGTCGCAGGCGTGCAGGACCGAGGCGACGGGTGAGGCGACCTCTCCCCACCCCATGATCGTGGGGAGTGGACGCCTTGAAGACCACGCCTCAGCCCCATTCAGTAAATGGGCCGCGCCTCCACGCCTCCCTCCGTTTATGGGGAAGGCGCGAACCGCCCCCTTTACTATGACGTGACGCATGCATGCAGAGCTCAGCCCCACGCATGCCGCCCACGTCACACACGCCTCCCCACGCCGCTCCACGCGCGGGAAGCATGGGAAGGCAGCGCGCGAAGAGACTTATCGCGGTAAAAACCGCCCCGCCTGCCCGCGCACCATTTTTGGGCCTAGCCCAACGACGCGACTGCGCTTACGTGTGGCCTAGGCCCAAGGGCTCCTGTCGGTGTACAAAAAGAGGGGTACACTTTTTGTACCCCTATAACTGTGCATGGACAGTCTGAGCCACGGGCACCACCACACTGAGCAAGGCAAGGGAGGTGAGCCAAGGTAAGGTCGAAGCTTAGGAGAAGCAGAACGATGCCAAGACCAAGACCACAAAGAGCAAAGGGGACGAAGCGGACCCCCCCGGCAAGATCCTTGCCGGGAGGTGGTTTTAGCAAACCCGGCAAGACCCTTGCCGTGGCAGCTCGCCCCACACCTACGGAGTGAGTCACCCTTGCGTCCACTGCCCCCATGGGGCAAGGATTCGGGAGACATCCCCGTGGTGGCATACAAATCTTTGTGAAGACATTCAAGATCAGATACACCCTTTAGAAGATGATGATCCTTGGCGGGATCCTAGCCAAGGAGGACCACAAGGCCCCCGGCAAGAGCCTTGCCGGGGATGACAGCAGGCGCCACGGCAAGACCCTTGCCGGGGCCCCGGCAAGGCCCTTGCCAAGAACACCCGTGGGGCCACCATCAGGCCCATGCCAGTCAAACCTCCACCGCCGTTCGCATGCAGCTGCCGACCCAACCAGCTGGGCAGGCACCTACGTGGCGGCATGCGGATCTTCGTGGAGACCCACCACTGCGCCACCTCAGCTGCCTGCCTGCCTGCATGGCATCGCGGGCGCCGCTGGCCAGGGCGCGTGTCGACACAAGAGGGAGCGGCAATGAACGAGACAGGGCTCTCCCCCGTCCCCGATAAAGCAAGGACACCTAGGCAAGACGCATTAAATGCGCCTTGTCATGTAATGCAAGGGATAACCTCACATCATTGTACCCTTTCCACCTCCTGTGTGCCACTGTGGCAACCCCTTTCCTTTAAAAGGAGGCCCGAGGCGACCAGGAGGAGGATTCAGCTTTTTGGAGCTCCTCACGCCCATAGCTAGCTCAAGAACACAGATATACAATCCACCATAGCAGGAGTAGGGTTTTACGCATCCTCGCGGCCCGAACCTGGATAAACGAGCCGCATGCTATCTGTTTGATCCGCTCTTCTCACGACCCCGCACCCTGCAACTGTAGTAGGGATTCTTGTGATCCCATAGGTGTCGTTCCCACCGACAAAGAAGGAGTGTGTGGTAGCTGGAATAAGTGGAGGGGAGACACCATGGGCCCACGAGGTAGGGGACACGCCCAGGGGGGAGGACGTGCCCTGGACCCTCGTGGCCATGTGCTTGCTCCCCCTGTTGTGTTCTTAGTGCCAGATATTCTCAAATATTCCATAAAAAATCATATTTAAATTTCAGGGTGGAGAACTTTTATTTTCGGGGTATTTTTTATTGCATGGATAATTCAGAAAACAGACAAAATTTACTATTTTTGCTTTATTTAATATAAATAACAGAAAGTAAAAAGAGGGTACAGAGAGTTGTGTTTTCTAAATTCATCCATCTCATGCTCATCAAAAGGAATCCACTAACAAGGTTGATTAGGTCTTGTGAACAAACTCATTCCGAATAACATGGAACCAGAGAATTTTTGAATAACACTAGGTTACCTCAACGGGGATATGCATATCCCCAACAATAAGAATATTGTAGGATCGAAAGTATGTCTAGAGGGGGGTGATTAGACTACTTGACCAAATAAAATCTAGCCTTTTCCCAATTTTAGTTCTTGGCAGATTTTAGCTATCTTAGCACAAGTCAAGCAATCTCCACACAATTCAAGCAAGCATGCAAAAGAGTATATGAGCAGCGGAAAGTAAAGCATGCAACTTGCAAGAATGTAAAGGGAAGGGTTTTGAGGATTCAAACGCAATTGGAGACACAGAAGTTTTTGTCATGGTTCCGATAGGTGGTGCTATCATACATCCACGTTGATGGAGACTTCAACCCACGGAGGGTAACGGTTGCGCGAGTCCACGGAGGGCTCCACCCACGAAGGGTCCACGAAGAAGCAACCTTGTCTATTCCATCACGGCCGTCGCCCATGAAGGACTTGCCTCACTAGCGGTAGATCTTCACGAAGTAAGCGATCTCCTTGCCCTTACAAACTCCTTGGTTCAACTCCACAATCTTGTCAGAGGCTACCAAGTGACACCTAGCCAATCTAGGAGACACCACTCTCCAAGAAGTAACAAATGGTGTGTTGATGATGAACTCCTTGCTCTTGTGCTTCAAATGATAGTCTCCCCAACACTCAACTCTCTCTCACAGGACTTGGATTTGGTGGAAAGAAGATTTGAGTGGAAAGCAACTTGGGGAAGGCTAGAGATCAAGATTCATATGGTTGGAATGGAATATCTTGACCTCAACACAAGTGTAGGTGGTTCTCTCTCAGAAAATGTGTATTGGAAGTGTAGGTATGTTCTGATGGCTCTCTCCACGAATGAAGAGTGGGTGGAGGGGTATATATAGCCTCCACACAAAACCTAACCGTTACACACAATTTGCCAAACTCGGTGGGACTGAATGGTTAAACTCGGTCGGACCGATTCAGTAAACCTAGTGACCGTTAGGATTTTCGGTGGGACTGAGATGCAACTCGGTAGGACCGATATGGTTAGGGTTAGGGCATAACGTAATCTCGGTGTGAACGATTACACAAACTCGGTGGGACCGATTTTGGTAATAAGCTAACGAGAGAGTTGGTCAGGTAAACTCGGTGGGACCGATTCGCTCATCTCGGTGAGACCGAAATGTTACAAAAGGGAACCAGAGAGTTTACATTGCAATCTCGGTGGGACCGATCGCTCATCTCGGTAAGACCGAAACGTTACGAAGGGAAACAGAGAGATTACAATCCCATCTCGGTGAGACCGAGATCCCTATCGGTGAGACCGATTTGCCTAGGGTTTGTGGCAGTGGCTATGAAATTTGAAACTCGGTGGCGCCGGATAGAAAGAATCAGTGGGGCCGAGTTTGACTTTTGGTTTAGGTCATATGTGGATGTGGGAAGGTAGTTGAGGATTTTGGAGCATATCACTAAGCATTTTGAGCAAGCAAGCCATTAAGAAACACCTCATCCCTCCTTGATAGTATTGGCTTTTCCTATAGACTCAATGTGATCTTGGATCACTAAAATATAAAATGTAGAGTCTTGAGCTTCAAGCTTGAGCCAAACTTTTTGTCCTTAGAATTTTGAGGGATCCACTTTCCTCATCCATGCCATGCCATTCATTGAGCTTTTCCAGAAATATTAATCTTGGAATAATGTTAGCTCAATGAGCTATATGTTGTTAGGAATTACCAAAACCACCCAGGGATAGTTGCACTTTCAAATATCATATTTCTTCTTGACATTAGGAAGAGGAAATTCAAAACCTCCAACAGTAATAGTTGAAAATTTTCCAATAGAATTGATACTGTGGACTTGAGGTTGTTTCCTCGGAAAGTGTACCGTATGATCATTACCATTAACATGAAAAGTGACATTGCCTTCGGTGCAATCAATAACAGCCCCTGTAGTATTAAAAAAGGGTCTTCCAAGAATAATAGACATACTATCGTCCTCAGGAATATCAAGAATAACAAAGTTTGTTAAAATGGTAACATTTGCAACCACAACAGGCACATCCTCACAAATACCGACGGGTATAGCAGTTGATTTGTCAGCCATTTGCAAAGATATTTCAGTAGGTGTCAACTTACTCAAATCAAGTCTATGATATAAAGAGAGAGGAATAACACTAACACCAGCTCCAAGATCACATAAAGCAGTTTTAACATAGTTTCTTTTAATGGAGCAAGGTATAGTTGGTACTCCGGGATCTCCTAGTTTCTTAGGTATTCCACCCTTAAAAGTATAATTAGCAAGCATGGTGGAAATTTCAGCTTCCGGTATCTTTCTTTTATTAGTAACAATATCTTTCATGTACTTAGCATAAGGATTCATTTTAAGCATATCAGTCAAATGCATACGCAAGAAGATAGGTCTAATCATTTCAGCAAAGCGCTCAAAATCCTCATCATCCTTTTTCTTGGATGGTTTAGGAGGAAAAGGCATGGGTTTCTGAACCCATGGTTCTCTTTCTTTACTGTGCTTCCTAGCAACAAAGTCTCTCTTATCATAACGTTGATTCTTTGATTGTGGGTCATCAAGATCAACAACAGGTTCAATCTCTACATCATTATTATTGCTAGGTTGAGCATCAACATGAACATCATCATTGACATTATCACTAGGTTCATGCTCGTTACCAGATTGTGTTTCGGCATCAGAAATAGAAATATCATTGGGATTTTCAGGTGTGTCATCAACAGGTTCACTAGAAGCATGCAAAGTCTTATCATTTTTCTTTTTCTTCCTCTTAGAAGGACTAGATGCATCAATATTATTTCTCTGAGAATCTTGCTCAATTCTCTTAGGATGGCCCTCAGGATACAAAGGATCCTGAGTCATTTTACCACCTCTAGTCATAACTCTAACAACATTATCATTTTTCTTACTATTTAATTCATTGAGCAAATCATTCTGAGCTTTAAGTACTTGTTCTACTTGAGTGGTAACCATAGAAGCATGTTTACTAATAAGTTTTAGTTCACCTTTAACATTAGCCATATAATCACTCAAGTGTTCAATCATATAAGCATTATGTTTCAATTTTCTACCAACATAAGCATTAAAATCTTCTTGCTTAACCATAAAGTTATCAAACTCATCTAAGCATTGGCTAGCAAACTTAGTAGGAGGGATTTCAGCTTTATCATATCTATAGAGATAATTTACCTTTACTACCTGTGTCGGGTTATCAAGACCATGTATTTCTTCAACAGGCGGTGAATTAAGACCATATATTTCTTCAATAGGAGGTACATTTTTAACATCTTCAGCTTCAATACCTTTTTCTTTCATACATTCCTTTGCCTCTTGCATATCTTCAGGACTGAGAAATAGAATACCCCTTTTCTTCGGAGTTGGATCAGGAGTTGGTTCAGGAATTGGATCAGGAAGGTCCAATTATTTTCATTAGTCAACATATTATTCAATAGAGTTTCAGCTTCATCAACAGTTCTTTCCCTGAAAACACAATCAGCACAACTATCCAGGTGGTCTCTGGAAGCATCGGTTAGTCCATTATAAAAGATATCAAGTATTTCATTTTTCTTGAGAGCATTATCAGGCAAAGCATTAAGTAATTGGAGAAGCCTCCCCCAAGCTTGTGGGAGACTCTCTTCTTCAATTTGCACGAAATTATATATTTCCCTTAAAGCAGCTTGTTTCCTATGAGCGGGGAAATATTTGGCAGAGAAGTAATAAATCATATCCTAGGGACTACGCACACAACCAGGATCAAGAGAATTAAACCATATCTTAGCATCACCCTTTAATGAGAATGGAAATAATTTAAGGATATAATAATAGCGAGTTTTCTCATGATTAGTGAACAGGGTGGCTATATCATTTAATTTAGTAAGATGTGCCACAACAGTTTCAGATTCATAGCCATAGAAAGGATCAGATTCAACTAAAGTAATTATCTCAGGATCAACATAGAAATCATAATCCTTATCAGTAACAAAGATAGCTGAGGTAGCATAAGCAGGATCATATTTCATTCTAGCATTCAAAGTTTTTTGTTCCAGCTTAGCTAATAATTTCTTAAGAACACTTCTATCATTGCAAGCAAGAAAGTCTCTAGCAGTTTCTTCATCCATAACATAACCCTCGGGAACAACATGCAATTCATATTTAGGGGGGGGGGGAATCTTCATCATCACTTTCATCAATATTATCAGTTTCAATAATTTCATTCTCTCTAGCCCTAGCAAGTTGTTCATCAAGAAATTCACCAAGTGGCATAGTAGTATCAAGCATAGAAGTAGTTTCATCATAAGTATCATGCATAGCAGAAGTAGCATCATCAATAACATGCAACATATCAGAATTAATAGCAGAAGCAGGTCTAGGTGTCGCAAGCTTACTCAAAACAGAAGGTGAATCAAGTGCAGAGCTAGATGGCAGTTCCTTACCTCCCCTCGTAGTTGAGGGATAAATCTTGGTTCTTGGATCTTTCAAGTTCTTCATAATGATAAGCAGATATAAATTCCAAGTGACTCAAAGAATAGAGCTATGCTCCCCGGCAACGGCGCCAGAAAATAGTCTTGATAACCCATAAGTATAGGGGATCGCAACAGTTTTCGAGGGTAGAGTATTCAACCCAAATTTATTGATTCGATACAAGGGGAGACAAAGAATATTCTCGAGTATTAGCAGCTAAGTTGTCAATTCAACCACACCTGGAAACTTAATATCTGCAGCAAGGTATTTAGTAGCAAAATAATATGATAGTA
Source organism: Triticum monococcum (assembly GCA_034509565.1). Lineage (NCBI taxonomy): Eukaryota > Viridiplantae > Streptophyta > Magnoliopsida > Poales > Poaceae > Triticum > Triticum monococcum. Next base: position 107,422,312 of record CM067844.1, read on the forward strand.
GTGGTAACGGTGGTAAAAGGTAACGGTAGCAAAAGTAATATTTTTGGTGTTTTATAGTGATGATAACAATAGCAACGGAAAAGTAAATAAGCGAATAACGATATATGGAAGCTCATAAGCAATGGATCGGAGAATGAGAATTATGCCGGATGCGATCGATCATGTAACAGTCATAACCTAGGGTGACACAGAACTAGCTCCGGTTCATCAATGTAATGTAGGCATGTATTCCGAATATAGTCATACGTGCTTATGGAAAGAACTTGCATGACATCTTTTGTCCTATCCTCCCGTGGCAGCGGGGTCCTATTGGAAACTAAGAGATAAAGGCCTCCTTTTAATAGAGTACCGGACCAAAGCATTAACCACATAGTGAATACATGAACTCCTCAAACTACGATCATCACCGGGAGTGGTCCCGACTATTGTCACTTCGGGGTTGCCGGATCATAACACATAGTAGGTGACTATAGACTTGCAAGATAGGATCAAAAACTCTCATATATTGATGAAAACATAATAGGTTCAGATCTGAAATCATGGCACTCGGGTCCTAGTGACAAGCATTAAGCATAGCAAAGTCATAGCAACATCAATCTTAGAACATAGTGGATACTAGGGATCAAACCCTAACAAAACTAACTTGATTACATGATAAATCTCATCCAACCCATCACTGTCCAGGAAGCCTACGATGGAATTACTCACGCACGGCAGTGAGCATCATGAAATTGGTGATGGAGGAAGGTTGATGATGACGATGGCGACGGATTATCCTCTCCGGAGCCCCGAACGGACTCCAGATCAGCCCTCCCGGGAGAGTCTAGGGCTTGGCGGCGGCTCCGTATCGTAAAACATGATGAATCCTTCTCTCTTGTTTTTTCTCCCCGAAAGTGAATATATGGAGTCAGGGTTGAGGTAGGTGGAGCGTCAGGGAGCCCACGAGGCAGGGGGTGCGCCCAGGGGGGTAGGCCGTGCCCCCACCCTCGTGGACAGGTGGTGGCCCCCCGACATGGATCTTCCTTCCAGTATTTTTTATATATTCCAAAATAATTCTTCGTTGATTTTTAGGTCATTCTGAGAAGTTTTATTTCTGCACAAAAATAACACCATGGCAATTCTGCTGAAAACAGCGTCAGTCCGGGTTAGTTCCATTCAAATCATGCAAGTTAGAGTCCAAAACAAGGGCAAAAGTGTTTGGAAAAGTAGATACGACGGAGACGTATCACTTCCTGCCTTGATGCTTCAGCTTGGGCCACAACATGCTTCTTCTTCTTTTTGGCAGCCATTCTGGGGTGGATGCCAGGGCGCCCCGGTGCCTTATGCTTCTCAGCCTCATTGTGTGCTTGCACACTCTTCTCAGCAAAGTACTTCATTCTTTCTCTGGAACCTTTAGCTTCCTCGCGTTTCTGGTGAAACTGCTCCTTGAGCTCATGCAACATCTGCTTGAAGCTTTGAACATCCGCCATGCTGAGATTGGCCATGTTCCTCTTGAACTGAGCTTTCTCATGATCAATCTTGTTCTTCAGTTCAACTATCTTTTGAGCCAGAGCCAGCTCAGTAGCAATGGCACTGTGGAAAGAGACACTAATGTCCATTGGAAGCTCAAGGTCATCTATGTTGATGTTGGGGTCTTCAAACCATTCATCAATGAAGTTGTTTAAGATATCCACATCAAATAGGGGTGGATCATTGAAGATCTCTGCCTCCTCCTTGCTCTTTATGAGCATCTCAAGAGCATCATCACCAAGATCGTCGTCACTGGACAGATCAATGGTGGCTTCTTCATTCCGCAAGATATCAGCTGGAGTCAGTTCTTGCCTAGGGCGCTGGATGAGCTTCATCTGCTTTGAAGACTTCTCGGTTTTCTTGGAGATGCGAGAAAGATCTTCAGACTGCACACTAGCTTCAGGTGGTGCAGTGGCCAGTGGCTTCGCATGCGAAGCTTTAGGTGCAGCCGAGGGCTTTGAAGCCTTCGACTTCTTCTACTTCTATGGTCTTGGTGGAGCTGGCACTTCATCAGTGTCAGCGTCATTCTCACAGTGCTCCATGCCTGCCCCCCGAACAGCAATGTGAGTGAGAAGACCGTCGAGGTTGTAGAAAGGCCCGATGATATTGGGTTCAGCATCACGAGTGCCATCAGCCCGAGGAGCAGATGGACTAGGGTTGAAGTCGAGTCCAAGGCCCTTCTTGTTTTTCTTGGAAGACTCTTTCGCAAACTAGAAGTTGCACTTGAAGAGATTGTCTTCACGACACCATAGCAGACTAGATGGGTTGGCATTTTCAGGCTATGGTCCTCGGACCATGCAAGGATAGAAACCTTGAGCTATGGCTTCAGACTTGGACTTGGGCTGAAGACCTTTGTATACAATATCTCCCCAGGGGCCCTTGATGGCATTCTTTTCAGCATATTCGGCAGTGACAAATTTGTACTTGAACCATTCCTCTGCCCAATATCTTCAAATCCATTGGATTCGGTCCTTGCGTTCCCCACAGGTCTCTTCAGGGTTTGACTTGTATAGTTCAAAGAGATCTGGAGGCAGGTCCTTGGCTGTGTCCCCACGGCATTGTCTGTCGCCCTTTCTTGCTGACTTTTCTATCGCCATGAAGTTCAGACTAAATGGCTTCAGAACTTGCAAAGGCTTTCGTTTGCTGGTCAGACAAGAACTGGCTTCAGGAGAATTGATGTGACGCTGTAAGAACTCTGCAAATGAATGCAGACTATGAGAACCAACGGATTCTCCCACGGACATGTACCCGTGACAGCATTAGAGATGCGAGGGAAGGGGAAGAGGTCATATGCATTCTCAGAAGATTTTGAAGATAAATCAGTTTGAAGACAGTGACCTCATGACGCAAAGACATTCACTTATTTGTTGAGAGTTGGTTCGAGATTTGTACGAATCCAAGAATAGGTACAAGTGAGTAATCTAACTAGTAGTGAAGTATAAGTGAATATTCTAGGCATGAGATGAGATGCAGAACAGGATAGATCCAATTTTGTAGTTTTAAAAACCACTTTTGGTGAAGAAGTATGGATCTATCGGATCAAAAAGACAGTAAAAGGTAAGTTTTAATTACCACATGAAGAACTGCTAGACAGAGTGGAGTTGGAGGCCAAGCGGTTCAATCTTCCGTGCCCTAACTTGGCGACGGAAGACACCTACGGCAGCGGCGGAGGAGACGAGGTCTGCGGCCGGCATGAGGACGACGTCGGTGAGGTCACGGCAGCTAAGCGCTTCGTCGCCAGCGTCGTCGAGAGCTAGCGGTGGTGCTAGGGTTTGTGTGAGAGGGAGAGGTGGAAGAAGGGATAATGACCACGGTGAGGTGAATATTTATAGAGACAGGGACAGCACAACGATATTACGCAGGTGCCCTGGCACACATGCAACACCTTGGAAGTTGTTCCATGTTCCCATGCACGCCTGGATTGTCGGGTGGTCGTTCCCGCTTCTTCGGTTTTCAGGCAAAAGGATGTAGCATTTAAAACAGATTCAGTTTTTGTCTCTGTGTCTTCTACTGACAAGGACTCAAAGAAGACAATCGACAGATTCAATAGAATGCATATGATTTGGATAGATAGAATCTGAGGTAGAAGCATAGAGGGGGTTAGGGTCTGATCACATTCACTTAGATCAAAACCTTCAAACATGAAGACATAGCTATAAGTGAATGTTGTAGAGGACAGAACACCAATGTATATACCAATATGATACCAAATCAACATTGTGAAGATAAACATGAAGTTGAGTCAATGTTGAAGACAAACCAAATGCGAAGACTATGCAAATGTGATGCCAATAAAGACACTTCAAATAAGAGTTTGTGGTGGTGTTACCCACCGTATAGGAAGTATTAGACCCAGACACGGCAGACAATTATCGTGGCGCTCTGAAGTCAATCTCCGCATTAATGTATTCACACTTAAAGTGTATGTCTTCATTATTTGAAGATATACGTTACTTCGTGTGTTGTACATCTAAGTCATCACATGCATATGTGTTAGAATGTGTGTCCAACTACAGGACATTTGAGGATTCTAAGATATTTAGCTCACACCGCAACTTGCAAAACCTTTTCTCATCCAAGGGCTCTGTGAAGATATATGCCAATTGCTCTTCAGTGTTGACGTGAATGATATCAATATCTTCCTTCATGACATGATCTCTGAGAAAGTGATGACGGATCTGAATGTGCTTTGTCTTCGAATACTGAACTGGGTTGTTGGCAATCTTGATGGCGCTTTCATTGTCGCAGTAGAGTGGCACATGCTTCAGATGGATGCCATAGTCCTTGATAGTTTGCTTCATCCACATAAGTTGAGCGCAGCAAGATCCAGCAGCAATGTATTCAAATTCAGTAGTGGAGAGGGAGAGAGAGACACAGTTCTGCTTCTTTGAAGACCAATAGACAAGAGATCGTCCAAGAAAATGACATGTGCCTGATGTAGACTTGCGATCAACCTTGTCACCAGCATAATCAGCATCTGAGAATCCAACTAGATCAAACTCTGAGCCCTTTGGATACCATAATCATAGTGTTGGGGTGTAATCCAAATATCGAAGAATTCGCTTCACAGCTAAGTGATGCGATTCCTTTGGTGCCACTTGGAATCGGGCACACATACAAACGCTAAGCATGATATCTGGCCTAGATGCACACAAATAGAGTAAAGAGCCAATCATGGAGTGGTATACCTTTTGATCGAACTCTTTACCATTATCGTCGGGGCCCAAATGACTTTTGGTTGGCATTGGCGTCGTGTATCCCTTGCAGTCTTGCATTCCAAACTTCTTCAGGCAGTCTTTGAGGTATTTCTCTTGAGATATGAAGATGCCATTCCTTTGCTGACGGATTTGAAGATCAAGGAAGAACTTCAGCTCACCCATCATGGACATCTGATATTGCTCTTGCATCATGTGTCCAAATTCATTGTTGTATCTTTTGTCAGAGCAGCCGAAGATAATGTCATCCACATAGATCTGGCACACAAACAGTTCACCATCCTATGTCTTCATGAAGATCGTGGGATCCAGGGAACCAGGTTTGAAGCCTTTGCTCTTCAGGAAGTCTTTGAGTGTGTCATACCAAGCATGAGGGGCTTGTTTGAGGCCATACAATGCCTTGTTGAGCTTGTAAACCATATCAGGATGTTTTGGATCTTCAAAGCCGGGTGGTTGTGCAACATACACTTCTTCAATCTTGCCATTGAGAAAAGCACTCTTCACATCCATTTGATATAGGAGGATGTTGTGATGGTTGGCATGGGCTAGCAGAATGCGAATGGCTTCAAGCTTAGCCACCGAAGCGAATGTTTCATCGAAGTCAATTCCTTCAACTTGAGTGTATCCTTGAGCAACGAGACGAGCCTTGTTTCTGACAACTTGACCATGCTCATCTTGTTTATTGTGATAGATCCTGCTACCTCTTGAGCACTGCGTTGGATTTCCCCGAAGAGGAGAGGATTATGCAGCAAAGTAGCGTAAGTATTTCCCTCAGTTTTTGAGAACCAAGGTATCAATCCAGTAGGAGGCTACGCGCGAGTCCCTCGTACCTACACAAAAACAATAGCTCAACGCAACCAACGTGCTTAGGGGTTGTCAATCCCTTCACGGTCACTTACGAAAGTGAGATGTGATAGAGATAATAAATAATATTTTTGGTATTTTTGGTATAGAGATGCAAAGTAAAAAAAGTAAAAGGGCAAAGTAAAAAAGCAAAGCAATAATAAAGTGATGGAGATTGATATGATGAGAAAGAGACCCGGGGGGCCATAGGTTTCACTAGTGGCTTCTCTCAAGAGCATAAGTATTCTACGGTGGGTGAACAAATTGCGGTTGAGCAATTGATAGAATTGAGCATAGTTATGAGAATATCTAGGTATGATCATGTATATAGGCATCACGTCCGAGACAAGTAGACCGACTCCTGCCTGCATCTACTACTATTACTCCACTCATTGACCGCTATCCAGCATGCATCTAGAGTATTAAGTTAAAAACAGAGTAACGCCTAAGCAAGATGACATGATGTAGAGGGATAGTTTCATGCAATATGATAAAAAAACCATCTTGTTATCCTCGATGGCAACAATACAATACGTGCCTTGCTGCCCCTTCTATCACTGGGAAAGGACACCGCAAGACGGAACCCAAAGCTAAGCACTTCTCCCATGGCAAGAAAAACCAATCTAGTAGGCCAAACCAAACTGATAATTCGAAGAGACTTGCAAAGATAACCAATCATACATAAAAGAATTCAGAGAAGATTCAAATATTATTCATAGATAGATCGGATCATAAACCCACAATTCATCGATCTCAACAAACACACCGCAAAAAGAAGATTACATCAAATAGATCTCCACGAGAGAGGGGGAGAACATTGTATTGAGATCCAAAAAGAGAGAAGAAGCCATCTAGCTACTAACTATGGACCCATAGGTCTGAATTAAACTACTCACACTTCATCGGAGGGGCTTGGATGATGATGTAGAAGCCCTCCGTGATCGATGCCCCCTCCGGTGGAGCTCCGGAACAGGCCCCAAGATGGGATCTCGTGGATACAGAAAATTGCGGCGGTGGAATTAGATTTTTAGCTCTGTATCTGATCGTTTGTGGGTACGTAGGTATATATAGGAGGAAGGAGTATGTCGGTGGAGCTTCGAGGGGCCCACAATGCAGGGGGGCGCGCCCTCCACCCTCGTGACTGCCTCATGGCTTTCTTGACGGAGGGTACAAGTCTCCTGGGTCTTATCTGATGAGAAAATCGTGTTCCCGAAGGTTTTATTCTGTTTGGACTCCGTTTGATATTCTGTTTCTCCGAAACACTAAAATAGGCAAAAAAACAACAATTCTGGGTTGGGCCTCCGGTTAATAGGTTAGTCCCAAAAATAATAGAAAAGTGGAAAATAAAGCCCAATATAGTCCAAAACAGTAGGTAATATAGCATGGAGCAATCAAAAATTATAGATACGTTGGAGACGTATCAAGCATCCCCAAGCTTAATTCCTGCCCGTCCTCGAGTAGGTAAATGATAAAAACATAATTTTTGATGCGAAGTGCTACTTGGCATAATTTCAATGTAAATCTTCTTAATTGTGGTATGAATATTCAAATTCAAAAGATTCAAGACAAAAGTTCATGTTGACATAAAAATAATAATACTTCAAGTATACTAACAAAGCAATTATGTCTTCTCAAAATAACATGGCCCAAGAAAGCTATCCCTACAAAATCATATAGTCCGGCTATGCTCTATCTTCACCACACAAAGTATTTAAATCATGCACAACCCCGATGACAAGCCAAGCAATTGTTTCATACTTTTGACATTTTCAAAACTTTTTAGATCTTCACACAATACATGAGCGTGAGCCATGGATATAGCACTATATGTGGAATAGAATGGTGGTTGTGGAGAAGACAAAAAGAGGGGAAGATAGTCTCACATCAACTAGGCGTATCAACGAGCTATGGAGATGCCCATCAATAGATATCAACGTGAGTGAGTAGGGATTGCCATGCAGCGGATGCACTAGAGCTATAAGTATATGAAAGCTCAACAAAAGAAACTAAGTGGGTGTGCATCCAACTCGCTTGCTCATGAAGACCTAGGGCATTTTGAGGAAGCCCATCATTGGAATATACAAGCCAAGTTCTATAATGAAAAATTCCCACTAGTATATGAAAGTGACAGAATGAGAGACTCTCTATCATGAAGATCATGGTGCTACTTTGAAGCACAAGTGTGGTAAAAGGATAGTAACATTGTCCCTTCTCTCTTTTTCTCTCTTTTTTTGTTTGGGCCTTTTTTTGGCCTCTTTTTTTATTTTTCATCCGGAGTCTCATCCCGACTTGTGGGGGAATCATAGTCTCCATCATCCTTTCCTCACTTGGGACAATGCTCTAAAAATGATGATCATCACACTTTTTATTTTTCTTACAACTCAACAATTACAACTCAATACTTAGAATAAAATATGACTCTATATGAATGCCTCCGGCGGTGTACCGGGATATGCAATGAATTGAGAGTGACATGTATGAAAGAATTATGAACGGTGGCTTTGCCACAAATACGATGTCAACTACATGATCATGCTAGCAATATGGCAATGCTGGAGCGTGTCATAATGAACGAAACGATGGAAAGTTGCATGGCAATATATCTCGGACTGGCTATGGAAATGCCATGATAGGTAGGTGTGGTGGCTGTTTTGAGGAAGGTATTTGGTGGGTGTATGATACCGGCGAAAAGTGCGCGGTATTAGAGAGGCTAGCAATGGTGGAAGGAAGGAAAGTGCGTATAATCCATGGACTTGACATTAGTCATAAAGAACTCATATACTTATTGCAAAATCTAGAAGTTATCAAAGCAAAGTATTACGCGCATGCTCCTAGGGGGATAGATTGGTAGGAAAAGACCATCGCTCGTCCCCGACCGCCACTCATAAGGAAGACAATCAATAAATAAATCATGCTCCAACTTCATCACATAACGGTTCACCATACGTGCATGCTACGGGAATCACAAATTTTAACACAAGCATTTCTAAAATTCACAACTACTCAACTAGCATGACTCTAATATCACCATCCTCATATCTCAAAACAATTATCAAGCATCAATTTTTTTCTTAGTATTCAACGCACTCAAAAGAAAGTTTTACAAATCTTGAATACCAAGCATATTATTATTAAGCAAATTACTATAAGTGCATCTAGTGCCCCTTAGTGATTTTGGTGTATTGAAGACTTATAGGTTAAGGGACTAATGCGTTTGTGAGTGTACACAGGTCTATAAGTCTATAAGGAGTTTGATATTTACAGAGAAAGTCGGCCCCTAAAAATGAAGTTCTTCGACTGAAGACTCTGGATCACTGAAGACTTTCTGAAGACTTTGAAAGTGAGGAAATTGGTGTGACCTTGAAGACTTGGTATTCGTTCGAGGAACATGAAGCATGAAGACTTTTGTTTTTGTAGTTTCATTTTCTCTTTCTTGAGTCATAGGAAACACCGTACTGTTAAAGGGGGTCGAGGAAATACTAAGGAAAAATTTCCATGTGATGCTCAACTCAAAATCCTACACCTACCAATCCCTTCGAGTGAAGCCATTGGAAATCTCATACAGTTCAGTCAACATCTTCAGTGACAGAGACGAAGTTCTTCTGGTCTCTGAGGAATTTGTCCTGACTGAGGAGTTAGGAATTCGCCAGTGCGGATTTCCTACACAGTGAGGAACATGATAGCCCTGAGGATTTTGCTACTCAAAATTCCGACCGTTGTTGTGCTATGCGCCAGCTGTCCCAAAATATCTATCCACCTAACGGTCATATCATTGAATGGCATTTATGTCTTATCATGTAGGGTTGCTCCCTAGGCTATAAATAGCCACCCCCTACAACCACTAGCTGGTTGGCTGCTCCGAGAGAAACTGGCACTTGTCATTTGAGAGCAACCCATCCTCTGAGGACTTTGAGCAAAAATCATCAAGTGAGGAAAAACCCAAAACCCAAACACCTACAAACCCCCAAGTGATTGAGCATCACTAAAGAGATTGATCCTGCATGGATCCGACGCTTGTTACCTTTGAAGACTGTGCTTCTTCCAGACGGTTAGGCGTCATGGTCTAGAGCATCCAAGAGGAATTGTGGATCACCGAGTGACCAAGTTTGTGAAGGTTTGGAAGTCGCCTGAAGACTTACCATGAGTGATTGGGTGAGGTCTGTGTGATCTTAGCTCAAGGAGAATACGGTGAGGACTGGGTGTCCTGAGCTGCGTGTTCAGGACTGGGTGTCCAGGACTGTGTGTCCTCGAGTTTAAATACTCAGCCGCTCCAACTAGACGTACAACTGAGACAACAGTTGGAACTGGTCTACCAAATCATTGTCTTCACCAAGCTTACTGGTTCTATTTCCTCAACTCTTTCATTTCCTCACAACTGTGTTGTGTGCTTGTTCATATCTGTGCTTGAAGACTTTGACTGAAGACTTTCTCAATTTCCTTAGTTCAATTTCTTCAGTCTGATTGTCTTCATCCTGTGTTATCATGTGCTTACACTACCTGTACTCTGTGCTTCCCTTCATTTCATCATGATGACCATGCGTGTATTCTGTTATGTTTACTTTTGAGTACTTATTCCGCTGCTAGCAGTTCTTCGCTAAGGAATTTCCTCACCGGCAAATTCCTCAGTGAAGAATTTCATAAAAATCGCCTATTCACCCCCCCTCTAGTCGATATAACGCACTTTCAATTGGTATCAGAGCAAGGTACTCCCTTATTCTGTGTGATTTTAGTTTAACCGCCTAGAGTTTTAGTTATGTCGACCGCATGTATCAAGGTCTCTGCTGGGTGTCCTACCTTTGATGGGACAGACTACCCCTACTGGAAGAATAAGATGCAAATGCATCTTGGAGCAATTGATAACGATCTCTAGTATGTTGTGGAAAATGGTGTTCCCTCAGTCACACCTTCTCTGAATGCTGCTGATGTGAAGAGATTCAAGCAACTCAACTCTCAAGCGAAGAATATCATATGTGGCCATCTGAGCAAAGGACAGTATGGCAGAGTGAGTGCTTTGGAGACAGTGAAGCTTATCTGGGACAGGTTGTCCAAAGTGAATGATGGAGTCTCAACTCAGCGTGACTCTCGAGTTGATGTTCTTTGCAATCTCTTCAACCGCTTCAAAAGACTCGACAATGAAAATGTTCAACAAACCTTCGATCGCCTCACTGACATCTCAAATGAGCTTCAAGCACTTGGTGCCACTAACATCACCGACCATGAGGTGGTGAAGAAATTGCTGAGATCGCTTTATTCCTCATTTGACACTCTGGCATTGATGATACAAGAACGTGCTGATTACAAGTCACTTGATCCCGCTGATATTCTCGAAAGGCTAAATACTCATGAGTTCCAACTTGCTGAAAAGAGAGATCTCTATGGTTCAAGCTATGGCAGAACACGTGCACTGAAGGCCAAGGTAGTATCTGAGTCCGAGGATGAAGACTCTGGTAGCAGCCTTGGTGATCCTGAAGAACTAAGCCATGATCTGGCTCTGCTTGTGAAGAAGTTCCAAAAGTTCTCGAGACGTGGTCGCCTTGGAAGAGCCTCAAGGAGCAGTGATTCCTCATCCAGTGACTACAAGAGGAGGCTCTGCCACAAATGCAAGAAGCCTGGACATTACATTCAAGATTGTCCTCAATGGGAAAAGGAATCAAAGAAGAAGAAATACAAGGATTGCAGTTCTGATGATGCGAAGACAAAGAAGAAATCCACAAAATCCTCATCATCAAAATCCTCAAGGCCTTCACATCACAATAAGAGCAGCTCCAAGAAGGCCAGGGCATTCATTGGCAAGGAAATGGACTCTGAGGCTGAATCTAAAGAAAATGAGGAAGAGGAGTCATCTGAGGAGTCTGAATCCGGAGTGGCGAGCCTAGCTCTCGCTACTGCATTCATCAGCAAGTCTATCTTCAACACTGAGAAAATGACCTCACCAACAAAGCTGATGAAGGGGATGATGACTACGCTCCCACCTATTGCTTCATGGCAAAGGGTGCCAAGGTACTCAAATATACCTCATCTGAATCAAGTGAGAATGAATCTGATGAAAGCCTTAAGCCCAACTATTCTAAACTTGCTAAGATTGCTGTAAAACAACAAAGGGATTTAGAAAAGGTTCAAAACATGCTAGACAAAAGTGATGATATGTTGGGTGAAGAAATGGATCGCACTAAAGCCTTGACTGAAAATCTTCAGAGATTTCATACTAGGTTTGACAATCTTCAAAGTCATCATAACACTCTCTTATCCGATCATGACAAGCTTTCTTATGAATTTCTTCAAAGAAAGCAAGATCTTGAGAAGCTAAGAGTGAGTTATGAAGATCTTCAGAAGGAGCGCGATTCATTACTTGCTCAACAAATCAGCGCATCTCAGGAAGAATTTGTTCCTCCATGTTTGAAATGCATTGAACGTGAATCTGCTAATTCTTCACCTGAATGTTCAAATGCTGCTAATGTTTCAAATTCTTCACATGCCTCTGCTATCACTAATTCCTCATCTGAGGACATTGCTAGTATCACTGACGATGCAGGGCTGAAGGAATTGTACACGACAGGCATGTACAAAAGCCTCAAAGGGCATCAGGCTCTTTGTGATGTGCTTAAAAAGCAGATCCTCAACAGGAACCCTAGGAAAGAGGGTATTGCCTTTGAGAGGACACTCAATGCTTATGGTACATATTGGAAGCCTGAGCAGTACCCCAAAACTACATGGGTTGCTGCAAAGGGACCTCCAGTTGATCCATCTAACCTATCTGGATATGCATGTGAATCTCCTCATTCTGATGATGAGTCATTTGACTCCAACTACAAACTGTTCAAAAATAAGAATGGTGAAGTATTTGCTAGATATGTTGGCACTAACTGCAGGAACGGTCCCCCTATGAAGAAAATCTGGGTTCCCAAAAGATGCCTTGAAAATCTTCAGGTAAATGTCATCATGACGCCACATGTGAAGAATAGGAACCCCAGATCAAATGCTTCATATGGACCAAATTCTTCATATGGATCCAAGTCCTCATACGACAAAACTCCTCACATGGATCATATTCCTCAAAAGGATCAAAGTCCTCATATGAACATCATCGCGCTAACCCGTCTGTTTCGCAGGGAAGATCTAAGGATCATGGATATGTGCATTATTCTTCAAATTATTATGTCCATAAGTCCTCAAAGAATTTCTCTGCTTACTCTTATGCTTATTCTAACCCCTCTTATGTGAAACGAAATGGACTGGCTTCTATGCCATCCTTCTTGTATGGAGCTCGCAGAATGATGAACTCTTTGCCACCCCTTCAGATGTGGGTGGTGAAGAAAAAGAACTAATCTCTTTTGCAGGGTCAGGTCTCCAGACGTACGTAATCGTCTGAAGAATTTGCTGGAGACCTGAGCATGCCTGATAGGACGCATGTGTAACGCCCTGAGACCGAGGTGCCAGGTGTCCTCCGCTTATTCGCTGTTGTTGCCTTGTCATTTGCTTGCGTGTTGCATCTTATCATGTCATCATGTGCATTGCATCATCATGTTTTAAAACCTGCATCCGTCCGGGTTTCCCCCCATTCCTTTTGTTGTCCTTTCTAAGCCCAACCACACTTGCACGCGCCCGCGGCATGTCCGAAATAATATTTTATAAGTCGCCGGAAAATGTTCTCGGAATGGGATGAGAGTTGACGTGTGGTCTTATTATAGTGTAGATAGACCGCCTACCAAGTTTCATCGCATTCGGAGATCGTTTGATGCCCCAACGGATAAATATAGCGGCAAAAGTAGCCGGTCTAACGTCGGACGTTTTCGGTCTCCGGAAACAGTGGCCGGGCCGCCCTCTCTTCTCTTCTCTCAGCTCGAGACCGTCTAAAGAGCTCACTACCTACCGCCAGGTCCAACCTAACCTCTCTCGTCAGCCTGCGACCCCCCTCGCGCGCGTCCGAAATTTGTCCCGGACCCGACCCGGACAGTCGTCACCATTGTGTCCGGATCATCCCCAAACATCTACAAAACATCTCCGTTTTGTTATTTGGACTCCCTAGCCTATTTTTCTCGACCGCCCGATTTCGATCGGAGGGATGAGTTAGCCCCTAACCTAAACTCATCTGATATAAATATCAGTCAAACCCTAGTCTATCCTGTCCCATCCACCGAATCCCCTCACCCGCCGCCGCCACTCTCTTCATCGGGATCCAACCCGCAGCCACCTTCTCCCTCCCTCGTTTCTTCCACCGGTCCAACCGCATCCACCCAAATCAAATCCTGTGTAGATTTCCGTGCCAACCCAATCACCCACGGCCTCGCTCGATCCAGATCGAGGGAATTGTCCCGAAGCATGGATGGCTCCAACCACTCCCTCCAACCAGCGCCAACGTGCCCGAGCTTCCTCGCCTGAGTTCAGAGAGCACGAGCCCTCGTCAGCGCACCGCCCGGCGAGCCTACCAACCGGCGACTTCGACCTCGTCAGCCCCGTCGCCGCCGGCGACCTCATCCACCAGGGCATCGCCCTCATCCACCAGGCCAGACCACCCGCTCTTTCTTCCTGTCCTCCTCTTCTTCTCGTCTCTCCCTTCTCTAACCTCTTCCTCCCTCTCTTGTGCCATAGGAGCAGCGCCATGGAGGACACGCGCCCGAGCTCCTTGAGCCTCGCTCGGAGTAGCCAAGCCACCGGAGCTCCGTTCCCTCCGCATCTGCTCCGTTCCCTGCCTCGACGACCGTCACAGCTATCGGATCCGGCGAGCTCCGCGTCTGAAGCTGCCTCCTGCGTCCCTGCAATCGAGCGGCAACAGTTCAGGCGGAGGATGTCGCCTCTACCTCGACCCCCGCCTGGACTCCCCTCCGCCGGCCCAGCCGCGTCGTCCGGCGCCCGGATCTGCCACTTCCTCCGATTGTCGTCCCCATCTCCGGCCTCCACTCACCGGCTCTCTGCTCCCCTGCTTCCCCTGTAGCGAACAGCAAGGCGCCATGGCCCTCGTCGACCGCATGCTCCTGGGTCGCTTCCCCCCATTTCCAGATCCGGCCCTGCGCCTCCTTTACAGGCCTCTCTTCCACCAAACGGGCCAAGGCCCAGGGTGAGCAGCCCCCAAGCGCCCCCTCCTCTTATTTTTTTCACCTGTTGGGCCGGCCAGTTTCGGCCCGCATAAGTTTTTTTTCCTGATTCTGTGATTTTTCCAATTATCCAGAGAACTGCAGTTTTTCAGAAAACCCCTTAATGTTCATGCATATTCTAACTCACCAACCATGCATCGGATTAAAATGTTTTATATATGAAAGTTGCTTAGAATTTTGTGTAGTTTCATAATATGTCATGTTCATCCATGTTTAAAGTGCTTAAAATGATGTTTGCTTAAATTTGCTCCTATGCCATGTTAAAATGATTTAATTCATAACTAAATAACCGTAACTCCGAATTTAGTAAACTTTATATGTAAATGGGGTAGAATTTTGTCTAGTTTATCATGGCGACATTGTTTTGCATGCCTAACAACTCTAAAATATGGTTTAGGGCAGAACAGGACCTAACCTAATATATGCACATGAGGAGTTTCCGAATTTGTTGTTTGTTGTTCCCGGCCTCATTTAAACTTGCCTAGATAGGTAGTTTTGTTGTGCTTCACCTCTTGCCATGTTAATCAATATTTAATATTGTTGGGTACATAAACGAGAGAGAACTAAATAATTGACGTGGTGTTTCGTCAATATGCAACTCGTTGCATATTGAGCTCCACTTAATTTGTAGGATTGCTTGTGCATTTTGCCATGCCATGCCTCTTTAAACCGGACATGCATCATACTTGTTTGCGCATCGTGCCATGTTGTTGTCGTGGTTGTTTACTATGTTGTGTGCTTCTTTTCCGGTGATTGCTTCTTCGGGTTGGTTCCGGTAACGTCGAGTTTGTGAGGACCCATTCATCTACGTCTGTTTGTCTTCTTCATGGACTCGTTCTTCTTCCTTGCGGGATCTCAGGCAAGATGATCATACCCTCGAAATCACTACTATCTTTGCTATGCTAGTTTGCTCGCTCTTTGCTATGCCAATGCTACGATGCCTACCATTTGCTTGTCAGCCTCCCAATTGCCATGTCAAACCTCTAACCCACCATGTCCTAGCAAACCGTTGATTGGCTATGTTACCGCTTTGCTCAGCCCCTCTTATAGCGTTGTTAGTTGCAGGTGAAGATTGAAGTCTGTTCCTTGTTGGAACACGGAGATGTTGTTCCTTGTTGGAACATGTTTATTCGTTGGGATATCACATTATATCTTATTTAATTAATGCATCTATATACTTGGTAAAGGGTGGAAGGCTCGGTCGTATGCTTGGTGTTTGTTCCACTCTTGCCGCCCTAGTTTCCGTCATATCGGTGTTATGTTCCCGGATTTTGCGTTCCTCACGCGGTTGGGCTATAATGGGAACCCCTTGATAGTTCGCCTTAAGTAAAGCTCTTCCAGCAATGCCCAACATTGGTTTTACCATTTTCCACCTAGCCTTTTCTTTTCCTTTGGGAGTCGCGCTCCTGAGGGTCATCATTATTCCCCCCCCCCCGGGCCAGTGCTCCTATGAGTGTTGGTCCACCTGTCAGCTACCGGTGGCCACCAGGGGCAACTCTGGGCTGGCCTACCCGTACCTAAGACAATCTGAGTGTGCCTTGAGAAAGAGATATGTGCAGCTCCTATTGGGATTTGTCGGCACATTCGGGCGGTGTTGCTGGTTTAGTTTTACCCTGTCAAAATGTCTTGTTGTACCGGGATACCGAGTCTGATCGGAATGTATCGGGTGGAGGTCTATTCCTTCATTGACTATGAGAGCTTGTGATGGGCTAAGTTGGGACTCCCCTGCAGGGATTGAACTTTCGAAAGCCGTGCCCGCGGTTATGGGCAGATGGGAATTTGTTAACGTCCGGTTGTAGAAAACCTGAAGTCGACCTTAATTAAAATGAAACAACAGCGTGTGTAACCGTGATGGTCTCTTTCCGGCGAAGTCCGGGAAGTGAACACGGTTGTTGGAGTTATGCTTGATGTAGGTTGCTATAGGATCACTTCTTGATCATAGTTTCTCGACCGCGCTTTGCCTTCTCTTCTTGCTCTCTTTTGCGTATGTTAGCCACCGTATATGCTAGTCGCTTGCTGCAGCTCCACCTCATACCTTTTACCTTACCCATAAGCTTAAATAGTCTTGATCGCGAGGGTGCGAGATTCCTGAGTCCCTGTGGCTCACAGATACTTCCAAAACCAGCTTGCAGGTGCCGATGAGCCCGTGCAGATGATGTAACCAAGCTCAGGAGGAGCTCGATGAAGATCTTGTCCTTTATGTTGATTCGTTCTAGTTGATCATTAGTGGAGCCCAGTTGGGGTCGATCGGGGACCTTTGTCGCATTTGGGGTTCTTCTTTTATTTTGGCTCCGTAGTCGGGCCCTGATTGTACTTGGATGATGTAATGCTTTATTCATGTATTTGTGTGAAGTGGCGACTGTAAGCCAACTATGTATCTCTTTCCCTTATGTATTACATGGGTTGTGTAAAGATTACCTCACTTGTGACATATGCCTTCAATGCGATTATGTCTCTAAGTCGTGCCTCACCACGTGGGAGCTATAGTCGCATCGAGGGTGTTACAAGTTGGTAATCAGAGCCTTCCCCGACCTTAGGAGCCCCATTGCTTGATCGTTTTTAGCGGCCGAGTTGTGTCTAGAAAAATGTTTTGAGTCATTTAGGAATTATATATCAGAGAGTTTAGGAATTCTTTTTACTCCCCAGTCTCCTCATCGCTCTGGTAAGGCATCCTGACGTAGAGTTTTGACTCTTCTCTTCTCAAATTTCACTAAAAAAATTTAGGATCACGCGGGTATCTTGGAATCGTTCCGATGGTTTTATGATGAGAACATTGTCTTGGTGCCTCCTGTCAGGGGTTTAGTGGAAGTGTCCCGGGGAGTTGAGCTCTGAGGTGTTGTCGTGATAATTTTATCGTTGCAGTTCTGGAATACCTGAGTTTAGTACGCCGACATCGAAAATCTCTTTTATGCAGTTCGTTGGTGAGATAACTCACCCATTTGAATTGCTTCACATGGATCTCTTCGGTCCTAATCATTATTGTCGGATTTCGGGTTCCGGCAGACTCTTAAGGTTCGAACACTGGGGTGCGCGCGGAAATCACGTCCTCAACCTCCCCGCCTCACAAAGATCTAAACTACTAAAGGAATCACACGAGAGACACAAGATTTATACTGGTTCGGGCCACCATTGTGGTGTCATACCCTACTCCAGTGTGTGGTGGATGGATTGCCTCTTGGGGCTGATTGTGATGAACACTACCAGGAAGAACTGCCTCGCGAGGGTCTGTTCTTAGCTGGGGCGACGAACTGCTGGGAGGAGTTCTGTCACCTCTCTCTCTCTCTCTCTCTCTCTCTCTCTCTCTCTTCCTGCTGGCCGGATCCACGCGCCGAACCGAACCCCTTTGCTACGTGGGTGGCCGGTCCCTATTTATAGAGGCCCTGGTCCTCTTCCCAAATATCGAGCGGGAAGGGAGCCAACAATGGCGGGTTAATTTGAAGGGGGACAGCAAGTACTCTTATCCCGACTAAAGGTGGTCTTCGCCTGCGAAAGACTTTGCGGTGACGCCGTGCTGGGCTCCATGGTGACCTCCGTCTCGTAGTCCGCTTGGTCCTAGTCTTGTTGCACCGAAATGGCAACCTTTGCCTAATGCCTCGGTACTGTGCAGCTGCGCTTGCCCCCTTTGCACCAAACAGGAAAGAAGGACGCTGCGCGCGCTGGCACCCGCCTAGTGCCTTGAGTCGTCATGGCTTGCGTCATGGGCACCTCGCGAGGTACCCCGCCTTGAACTCTCCGCCTCCTCGCGCGCCAGCCTGGCGAGGCTATGCCTGAGGATGCGCCGTGTCATCTGCCTCGCGAGGCTTGGCCCCTCGCGTGGGTCTTGAGTCTTGTGTTGATGAAGATGGGCCGGGCTGGGCCCCCACTTGAGCCACGCCGCAGGCCGCAGGCAGGCAAGTCTGGGGACACCCGTTCCCAGAACGCCGACAGTAGCCCCCGGGCCCAAGGCGCGCACGGACTTGGCCGTGCCGAGAGGCGAAAGGGCAAGGGCGAAGCGCCGTGGGCCCTAACAGCCTGCGGCCTTGGGCGCCGCATGGCGGTTGATTGGACGTGGGCGACTCCACTTCTCCATGACGCCTTGGTGATCGTGCGAGTTGGTCAAGTCCTTGCATGCAGATCGTGTTATGATTACCTGCGATCGTGGAGGCCGGCGGTTGGCCTTCGCCGGCTATAAGTACGGCACCGCGCGTGCCCTTCCAATCCATCTCTTCTTGCTCTCTCATTCGCCTCAGTTCTCGCTCCGTCTTGGTGTGATGGCTCCATCAAGGAGGTACTCGGCTGCAGAGAAGGGGAAGGCCCTCCAGGTTGGTCCTGCCTCTCCCCCGCCCAAGCGCGGTCGTGGGCGCCCTCGGAAGCATCCGGTGGCCGCCCCAGCCGCGTTCGGTGGCCATGGGGGCGGCTCCCAGCGCGGCGGCGGGCGAGCCGCCATAGCCGAAGGACGCGCCTGGGTCGCGCGTTCTCCCGGGCCACGCTTTCGCACTGTGCAGGCACTGCCGGAGTTCGTCGTCTGGTCGGCGGAGCCGACTCGCGCCCGGCTCCCGCTCCCTCGCTTCCTCCTTGGTGAACTCCCGGCCGGCGCTCCTGGTGGCCTCTGGCTCCAAGCGGAGGGCTGCTGCAGCAGGTCCTCGTGGGTCGCGCTGGAGGTCTCCGCCAGCGGGGGCTTGGCCTTCACTCGTGGCTGGCAGGCGTTCGCCCACGCTCGCGGCCTGGAGCGTCGGTGCACTCTGCACTTCAGGTTCGACGACGACGCCACCCTCTATGTGAGGGTGTTTCGGGAAGATGGTCGCCGCGCGGGGTGCTGTCCTGAGGACGACGACCGCGTCCGCGGGCCCCGCTTCGATGGCGATGGAGGAGATAGCGCCCGCGCGGATGGCGGCGTCCGCGACTCCCCAAGCTTCGTCAGCTCTTCCTCAAGCGACTCCTCCAGCGGTGGCAGCAGTCCTCCCCCGCGCCGTCGAGCTTGCTTGGGAGGTGGCGGTTTGTCTGCCCGCCGTCGTGCCCCGGTGAAGCGCGAGAGGGAGTCCGCCTGAGGCCCTGAGGCAGCCCGTGTCACCTTAGCGGGCCAATGTGAGGGGGGTTGCGCCGGGCTCGTCTTTTTCCTTTCTCTTTTGTTCCCTGTGGAAGACAGAACAGCTGCATGGAGCCCCCTTGGGGCTCGTCTTTTTCCTTTCTCTTTTGTTCCCTGTGGAAGACAGAACATTGCCGTTTTAGCTATTACCTTGGCCTCATTTTTTGCACCTCTTGATTTCTCGCCTGTGCGTAGATAGTTTTCGACCCCTGCCGGGGGGTGGGGCGACCGACCCAGGCCCTGTGTGCGCGTCGCGGTGCCCGAGGGGCACGGACTAGAAGGGGTGCTCCTGTAATGTGCCAGGGTCATGAAAACCTTCCTGCGGCTAGGGCAGAAACCCTCGCAAGGACGTCTGAGCACCATCCCTCGCGAGGTTGTTTATGAGAGAAACCAAAACGAGGAGCGAAAATCGACGAACCACAAATCAGCAACAGCGACAACTTCAATAAGACTCCAAATGCAAAAAAAACACGTCAACTGCGGAAAGCAAATGAAAAAGCCGCGTCCGGCACCTAATCTAGTCTTCGACGTCTTCTCACCAGCGCGGAGCTAAGTGCTGCCACTGGGCGTGGGAGGGAGCCCCAGGGCCTGAGGCCGGCGCTCCTGAGACTCCGGGGCATGTACAACCCCACTCATTATTACGTGAGAGTGTCACGGGGTGGCGAGCTTCACAGGCATTGGCCTTGCTTCACAGGCTCCGGTCCTTTTCCAAAGCGATAGCTTCACAAGCGCTCGCCTTGCTTCACAGGCTCCGGGCCTTTTCAAAAAGAGATGATCTTCACAGGCACTCGCATTGCTTCATAGGCTCCGGGCCTTTTTCCAAAGCGATGATCTTCACAGGCACTCGCCTTGTTTCACAGGCTCCAGGCCTTTCCAAAAAGAGATGATCTTCACAGGCATTCGCCTTGCTTCACAGGCTCCGGGCCTTTTTCCAAAGTGATGATCTTCACAGGCACTCGCCTTGCTTCACAGGCTCTGGGCCTTTCCAAAAAGAGATGATCTTCACAAGCATTCGCCTTGCTTCACAGGCTCCGGGCCTTTTTCCAAAGCGATGATCTTCACAGGCACTCGCCTTGCTTCACAGGCTCTGGGCCTTTCCAAAAAGAGATGATCTTCACAGGCATTCGCCTTGCTTCACAGGCTCTGGGCCTTTTTCCAAAGCGATGATCTTCACAGGCACTCGCCTTGCTTCACAGGCTCCGGGCCTTTTTAGGGGTAGAACCTCCGGAGGTGCTGGATGTTCCACGCGTTCTGGACCGGCACTCCCTCCTGAGTCTCCAAGCGCGCGGAGCCGGGCCTAGAAACATGAACAACCTCGAACGGGCCCTCCCACATGGGAGAGAGCTTGTGCAATCCCTCACTGGAGAGGACCCGCCTGAGCACGAGGTCTCCTACCTCAAGGGTCCTGGGGCGGATGTTGCAGCAGTGGTACCACCGCAGCGCTTGCTGATACCTCGCCGCTCGCAGCGCGGCCTCCCGGCGATGTTCCTCCACCAACACGAGGTCCGTCCCCCGCATGGCGTCCTGTTGCGCCTCGTCGAACGCCAGGACCCGCGCGGAGCGACGTCTGACCTCGTGAGGGAGGACTACCTCCGCTCCATAGACCAGGAAGAATGGGGTTTCTCCGGTCGGTTTGGTCGCGGTGGTGCGGATGGACCACAGCACGGACTGAAGCTCGTCGTACGAACCTCGGCCACAGGCCTCCAGCTTCTTCTTGAACGTCCTGGTCTTGAGGCCCCTCAGGACCTCCGCGTTGGCTCGCTCGGCCTGGCCGTTGCTTCGGGGGTGCGCCACTGAAGCGTAGCATATCTGCATTCCAAGGTTAGCACAGTATGTTTTGAAGAGGTTACTGGTGAACTGTGAACCATTGTCTGTGATGATGCGGTTCGGCACCCCGAACCGGCTCACGATGCCCCTGATGAACTTGACCGTGGAGCCCGCGGGGATGGTGCGGACGGCCTCCACTTTAGCCCACTTGGTGAACTCGTCCACGGCGACGTAGAGGTAGCGGTAGCCCCCTGGCACCCGAGGAAACGGGCCCAGGATGTCCAGCCCCCAGACTGTGAATGGCCACGAAAGGGGTATAGTATGCAGGCCTCCCGCCGGCTGATGGATTTGCTTGGCGTGGAACTGGCAGGCCTCACAAGCTTTCACCAGTTCGACGGCGTCATTGAGTGCGGTGGGCCAATAAAACCCACTGCGGAACGCCTCGCCGACGAGGGTCCGTGATGATGAATGATGTCCACAGTCTCCGCCGTGTATGTCTTCCAGCAGTTCCTTTCCTTGTTCCCAGGAGATGCAGCGTAGGGATACATCGTTTGGTAGCTTCCGGTAGAGCTCTCCATCCTTGATGCAGTACGCCGTGGCCTACCGTGCCACACCCTCCGCTTCCTCCTCCTTCTCCGGCAAGGTCCCTTGTGTTAAGTAACTCCGGAGCTCCGTGATCCAGCACCCCTCCTGAGGTTCCATCGTCAGGAGCAGGCGTGCTCCTGAGGCCGGGCCACAGACCGGGGCTCCTGAGGCAGGTGGCTGGGGGAGCTCCTCCCGAGGCTGAGCCGTGTTTGACAATGACGGCAAGGCCGAGGGCTTGAAGAGCCGCTCCTCGAAGACACCAGGCTCCTGAGGTAACTGCCTGGACGCCCGTTTGGTGATGTCGTCGGCCTCCTGATTGGTGCCACGGGGCACATGTTGCAACTCCAACCCCCAGAACTGCTTCTCCATCCGGCGGACCTCCGCAAGGTAGGCTTCCATGTGCTCATCTTTTGGCTCGTACACCTTGTTGGAGAAATTAACAAGGAGCTGCGAATCACCCTTAATGGTGAGGCGTTTCACCCCCAGGGCTGCCGCGGCCTTCAAGCCCGCTATCAAACCTTCATACTCCGCTATGTTGTTGGAGACCTTTTCACCTTGCTGGAAACAGAGCTGTACGGCGTAGTAGAGCTTGTCCTGAGTGGGCGATATAAGCACCGCCCCAGCCCCAGCACCATGTCTGGAGAACGCCCCGTCGAAGTGCATGACCCAGCCTTCTGGCGCCTCGCTCCCCGGGGAGAGGGACCGACCCTCGTCGGCCTTGAGGCCTGGTGCCTCCGTCCATTCTGCCACAAAATCCGCCAACGCTGCTCCTTTGATGACCCTGGTTGTGCTGAACTCCAGCTGAAACGCCTGCAGCTCTATGTTCCACTCAGCGACCCTTCCGGCTGAGTTAGCGCTCCTGAGCACTCTCTCTAGGGGGTATGACGAGACGACTTTGATGGGATGAGCCTGGAAGTAGTGACGCAGCTTGCGCGAGGCTACCAGTAGCGCGAGGAGGAGCTTCTGAGGCATTGGGTACCGTGCCCTTGCGTCCCGTAGCACCGTGCTAACAAAGTAAACTAGGTGCTCGACAAGGCTGGGAGCATCTGGGGTTGCCGCGCCCTCGGGAGGTAAGGGCACCTCACGGGGCGACGTGGCCTCGGGAGGTGGACCATCTGGTCGGGCGGCCTCTCCTGCCCCTGGTGCATTCCTCGGCAGCTGACCCTCCTCAGCTGCGGTTGTGGCTTCTGCAGGCTTTCCTTGTTCCCCTTTTGTCCTGCCTCGGGCTGCCGCTGCGGCCTTGACTTGGCGCTCCTCCCTAACCGCCACTAGGGCTGCGCTAGCGGAGTAGGGTGTGGCGGCGAGGTACAGCAGCAGGGGCTCCTGAGGGCGCGGAGCCACCATGACTGGGGGACTGGTCAGGTACCTCTTGAGATCTTGAAACGCCTTATCTGCCTCTTCAATCCATTCAAAGGGCCCCTTTTTTTCATCAGCTGGAAGAAAGGTAGCGCTCGCTCCCCCAGTTTGGAGATGAGGCGCCCTAGCGCGGTCACGCGCCCAGTGAGCTTCTGCATTTCTCTGAGGGTCTTTGGTGGACTCATGTCTTCGACCGCCTTGACCTTCTCGGGGTTGGCCTCGATGCCACGATGGGACACGAGGAATCCCAAGAGCTTGCCCGAGGGGACGCCAAACACACATTTCTCCGGGTTGAGCCGCAGGTTTACTGCGTCGAGGCTCGCGAAGGTCTCCTCCAGGTCTTGTATCAGGGTCTTGGCCTCCCGAGATTTTACTACAATGTCATCAACGTAGGCTTCGACATTCTTTCCGAGCTGCTGGCCCAAGGTGATGTGCATCAGTCGCTGAAAGGTTGCCCCTGCGTTACGCAGCCCGAACGGCATGCATGTATAGCAGTATACCCCGCACGGGGTCAAGAAGGCGGTCTTCTCAACGTCTTCCACGGCCATCTTGATCTGGTGATACCCGGAGAAGGCGTCCAGGAAGCATAGCAGGTCGCACTCCACAGTGGAATCGACAATCTGGTCGATGCGGGGGAGCGGGAACGGATCTTGCGGGCATGCCTTGTTGAGGTTGGTGAAGTCGACACACATGCGTTCTTTCCCCCCCTTCTTGGGCACAACGACAGGGTTGGCCAACCAATCCGGGTATCGGACCTCGCGAATGACCCCGGCGGCCTCTAGTTTGCGGGTCTCTT
The DNA here is from genome assembly GCA_034509565.1 of Triticum monococcum. Lineage (NCBI taxonomy): Eukaryota > Viridiplantae > Streptophyta > Magnoliopsida > Poales > Poaceae > Triticum > Triticum monococcum. The sequence goes on from CM067844.1 coordinate 107,446,540, forward strand.
GGGCGATGAAAGCTTGCTTCTCCGTGGACTGCCGCCTGGCCTTCTGCTTCACGGGGCATAAATTTGGGCACACGTTGAGGTGATGCTCGATGACACTTCTGGGGATCCCCACCAGCTGATCTGGCTCCCAAGCAAATACCTTCTTATTCGAGTGCAGGAACTTGACCAAGGCCTCCTCCTGCTTAGGCTCTAGGTTGGCGCCTATGGTGAAAGTGGCACCGGAGGACCCGTCCTCGTCGACGGGTATCTGCTTGGTTTCTGCTTTAACCTGGGTGAACAACTGCTTCTTCTTGGCGGGCGCAGCCCCCTTGGGCTCAGGGGTCTCCACGTCAACGGGTCGTGCCGGTGCCGCCGTCTTGAAGGCGAGCTTGAGTACTTGCAGGGCGTCCCCGGTGTCCCCATGCACGGCGAGGGTACCGCTGCTCCCGGGCATCTTCATGAGGTTGTACGCCAGGTGCGTGGAGTCATGAATTGAGCCAGCGCTGGGTAGCCGAGGATGGCATTGTAAGGGAGGCCGATGGGGGCGATGTCGAAGTCGACCATCTCCGTGCGGAAGTTGTCGTAGGTGGCGAAGGTTACCGGGAGCCGGATCTGTCCCAGGGAGTTGGATGATCCGCCCCCGACACCCGAGAAGGATCGACTGGATCGCAGCCGCTCCCAAGGTATGCAGAGGAGGCTAAAAGTCTCGACCGAAAGCACACTGAGGCCTGCGCCGCCGTCAACGAGGGTCCTGGTGACGGCCACCTGGCAGATAGTGGGGGTGCACAACAGCGGGAGTGCGCCCGAGCCGACCGGGTTGGTGGGGTGGTCCTCCGAGCTGAAGGTCGGGCCGGCCTCGGGCGTCGCCCGGTCCGGGGGAGCCCCCTACCATGCGGAGACGGTGTTAACCCGGCGGGCAAAGGGCTTGACGTGGCGACTTGTGGGCGGCGCCTGCGAGCCGCCCAGGAGGGCCGCAACGACCGGAGGCGTCGACGTCGTGGTGCAGTCACTCCGTCGCGCGGGTCGATGCCGGGGTGGGCTCGCCGCTTGTTTCCCGCCAGGCCGGTGGCGGTGTCGACGGCGGGCGACGGGGAACGACGAGGACGCCTACCGACGGGGGCCATCTGGGCGACGCGAGAAGCAGTGGCGGCCGAGCGCTCGGCGCGGGCCCGACGAGCGTCAGACATGGATGTGACGGTCGGAGGAGAGCGGAGCGGTGGAAGACGAATTCCGGCGCACCCCTACCTGGCGCGCCAAATGTCAGATTTCGGGTTCCGGCAGACCCTTAAGGTTCGAACACTGGGGTGCACGCGGAAATCACATCCTCAACCTCCCCGCCTCACAAAGATCTAAACTACTAAAGGAATCACACGAGAGACACAAGATTTATACTGGTTCGGGCCACCATTGTGGTGTAATACCCTACTCCAGTGTGTGGTGGATGGATTGCCTCTTGGGGCTGATTGTGATGAACACTACCAGGAAGAACTGCGTCGCGAGGGTCTGTTCTTAGCTGGGGCGACGAACTGCTAGGAGGAGTTCTGTCACCTCTCTCTCGCTCTCTTCCTGCTGGCCGGATCCACGCGCCGAACCGAACCCCTTTGCTACGTGGGTGGCCGGTCCCTATTTATAGAGGCCCTGGTCCTCTTCCCAAATATCGAGCGGGAAGGGAGCCACAATGGCGGGCTAATTCGAAGGGGGACAACAAGTACTCTTATCCCGACTAAAGGTGGTCTTCGCCTGCGAAAGACTCTGCGGTGACGCCATGCTGGGCTCCATGGTGACCTCCGTCTCGTAGTCCGCTTGGTCCTGGTCTCGTTGCACCGAAATGGCAGCCTTTGCCTGATGCCTCGGTACTCCGCGGCTGCGCTTGCCCCCTTTGCACCAAAGAGGAAAGAAGGACGTTGCGCGCGCTGGCACCCGCCTGGTGCCTTGAGTCGTCATGGCTTGCGTCATGGGCACCTCGTGAGGTACCCCGCCTTGAACTCTCCGCCTCCTCGCACGCCAGCCTGGCGAGGCTATGCCTGAGGATGCACCGTGTCGTCCGCCTCGCGAGGCTTGGCCCCTCGCAAGGGTCTTGAGTCTTGTGTTGATGAAGATGGGCTGGGCCGGGCCCCCACTTGAGCCACGCCGCAGGCCGTAGGCAGGCAAGTCTGGGGACCCCCGTTCCCAGAACGCCGACAATTATTCTGCTATTTCAAATGAAGCATCTCAATATGGCTTTGTTATTGTTGATGATTACTCTCGTTATACATGGGTACACCTTGTTACTTACAAACATGAAGTGGAGGAAGTCTTCAAACGATTTTCCTCGAGGGCTTCAACCAACTTTGGTGTGAAGATCAAGCACAACAGAAGTGACAATGGCACTGAGTTCAAGAATTCTGGTCTCGATGACTATCTTGATGAACTTGGTATTACTCATGAGTTATCTTCTCCTTACACTCCTCAGCTGAACAGCGTCATGGAGCGCAAGAATAGGACACTTGCTGAGATGGCTCGCACTATGCTTGATGAATACAAAACGCCTCGTCGGTTCTGGACTGAGGCAATTGATACTGCGTGCCACATCATCAACAGAGTATATCTTCACAAATTCTTCAAGAAGACTGCCTATGAACTCCTCACTGATAAGAAACCAAATGTAAGTTATTTCAAAGTCTTCGGTGCTAAATGTAGGATAAGAGATCCTCATCACAACTCAAAATTTGCACCGAAAGCACATGAAGGTTTGATGCTTGGTTATGGAAAGGACTCTCACACCTACAGAGTCTTCAACAATGTTCTTCACAAGGTTGTTGAAACTGTAGATGTGCGGTTCGATGAAACTAATGGCTCGCAAAGAGAGCACCTACCTACTGCGATAGATGAACCAGCACCTGAGGAAATTATCAAGTTCAAGGCTACTAAGGATGTCATTCCCACTGAAGAATCTGCTGAAGAATTCATTCCAGAACATGAAGAACGTCGAGCTAATGCACCTGAAGAAAATGCTGAAGAAGATGGTGCTGAAGAAAACGCTGATCAAATTCTTCAACGGCAACCAGCTCATCCTCGTATTGCAAAAGAAGTGCAAGTTGAAAAGATCATCAATGACATCAAAGCGCCAGGTCCTCTCACACGCTCAAAAGCTTCACATTTATCTAACTTTTGTGGGCACTATGCTTTTGTCTCTATTACAGAGCCCACTAAGGTAGATGAAGCATTTCTGGAGCCTGAGTGGATTCAGGCCATGCAAGAAGAATTACATCAGTTCGGGCTCAACAATGTCTGGGAACTGGTCAAACGTACAGATCCTCGCAAGCACAATATCATCGACACCAAGTGGATCTACCGCAACAAGCAAGATGAAAATGGCCTTGTGGTGAGGAATAAGGCACGGCTTGTAGCTCAAGGCTACACACAGGTTGAAGGAATTGATTTCGATGAAACTTTTGCACCTGTTGCTAGACTTGAGGCTATTCGCATATTACTTGCTTATGCTAACCATCATGATATCACTTTATATCAAATGGATGTGAAAAGTGCATTCCTCAATGGTAAGCTTGAGGAAGAATTATATGTTGCTCAACCCCTAGGTTTTGAAGATCCAAAGAATCCTAACAAAGTCTTCAGACTCAACAAGGCCCTCTATGGCCTCAAGCAGGCCCCACGGGCGTGGTATGATACTTTGAAGGAATTCCTCATGACGAAAGGCTTCAAACCCGGTTCACTCGACCCTACTCTTTTCACTAAATCTTATGATGGTGAATTGTTTGTGTGCCAAATATATGTTGATGATATTATCTTTGGCTGTACTGACCAATGTTATAGTGATGAATTTTCCTATATGATGAGTGAAGAATATCAAATGTCTATGATGCGAGGGTTGAAATTCTTCTTAGGTCTTCAAATTCATCAACAACGCAATGACATATTCATATCTCAGGAGAAATACCTCAAGGATGTACTGAGGAAATTTGGCATGCAAGATTGCAAAGGCGTCAAAATTCCTATGCCCACAAATGGCCATTTGTGCACTGATGAAAATTGTATTGACTTCGATCATAAGGTATACCTCTCCATGATTGGCTCTTTATTGTACTTATGTGCATCTAGGCCAGATATAATGCTTAGTGTTTGCATGTGTGCCCGATTTCAAGCTACACCGAAGGAATCACACCATAAGGTTGTGAAGCATATTCTTCGATATCTAGCTCACACACCAACACTTGGATTATGGTACCCCAAGGGCTCAGCTTTTGATCTCATTGGATATTCTGACTCTGACTATGCTGGTGATCGTGTGGACCGCAAGTCAACATCTGGTACATGCCATTTCCTTGGACGATCTTTGGTCTGTTGGTCCTCGAAGAAACAGAACTGTGTATCACTATCTACTGCTGAAGCTGAGTACATTGCCGCTGGTTCTTGCTGTGCCCAATTGCTATGGATGAAGCAAACTCTCAAGGACAACGGTGTCAACATGAAGAATGTGCCTCTCTACTGTGACAATGAGAGTGCCATCAAGATTGCTCACAACCCAGTTCAGCACTCGAAGACAAAGCACATTCAGATTCGTCATCATTTTGTTCGTGATCATGTGTTGAAGCCAGGGCGACATTTCTATTAAGCATGTGAAGACTGAAGAACAACTAGCCGATATCTTCACAAAGCCCTTGGATGAGAAGAGATTTAGCAAGTTGCGGTGTGAGCTAAATATCCTAGAATCTTCGAATGTTCTTTGAAAAGGACACTCATCCCAACACTTATGCAAAATTGATGACTTAGATGTGCAACACATGAAGAAACGTTTTTCTTCAATCAATGAAGAATAACACTCTTAGTGTGAAGAAATTAATGAAGAATTTGATTCTCAGAACCCTACGATAATTGTACGTGGTGTCTGAAATCATCATTCTTATACGGTGGGTCACGCCACCACCAAAAGTTGAAATTACTCAATTATTCATATTCTTCAACTTTGCATTGTCTTCACTGTTTCCGTCGTTCTTATATATATATATATATATATATATATATATGTATGTATGTATATATATATATATATGAGTTTATGTCCTCTACATCATTCACTTATTGCTAATTCTCCAAGTTGGTTTTTCTGCTAAGTGAATGTGATTGGACCCTTCCCCTCTATGCTATACTCAACCCAATCTATTCACAAATTCTTCATGTGCGTTTTATTTGAAACTCGTTCAAAATCTTCACTATGTCCTTGTCAGCTGAAGAAATTGCGAACAGAACTTTAAAACCTATCTTATCTAAATTTTTGGCTTTGCCGCTCAAACCGTTCCGCATCCCACGATACACTTATCCATTCGCCCACGATCGCACACGATCTCCACCTCTCAGTACGTGGGTGACACATGTCATGCGAATGAGAAGGGTCAGGGGCACGTTCGTCCAATTTCTTCGGGCGAGCAGTTTTTCACCGTGGCTATAAATACCCCTCCTTCCCTTCCTCACTTCTTTTACTCCGCTCGATCTCTCTCTCCAGCTCGAGCTTCTCAAACCCTAGCGCCGCCGCTACTTCATCGCCGCCGGTGAGGAAGAGCTTCACTGCCTCGACCTCATCGCCGATGTACTCGCGCCGACCGCGGAAATCTTCACTCCGCCGCCGCCTTAGCCGTCTTCCTCCGCCAAGTTAGGGCGTGGAAGATCTACACAGACGAACTCCATCTCTACACCTCACTGTTCGTCGTGTTCTTCGTCCAAGGTAATTAAAAGTTACTTTTACTGCCCTCATTGATTCGAATGATTATCTTCAAAATCTTCAAAGGTGTTTTTCTTCATAGCTTCACACACTAAACACCTCACAAGTCAACTGTTCTTGATTCGTTTATCTAAGCATCATTTTTCTTCAAGATTCCTCAATTGTGTGGATCTTCGATCTATACAACTCTGGAACCTAAGACAAAGAACGCTTAGTGAAATTCTTCAAGACTCATCTGGTCAAATTCCTCAAACTTGTTCTTTTGAAAAACCCTCTGAGAACGCATATGACCTCTCCAAATTCCTCGCAACTATACTCTGTTCACAGGTACACATGTCAGCTGTTGAATCACTAGGTTCTCATCAACTTAACTCATTTGCAGCATTCCTCGAAGAAAAGTTACATACTTCTTCAGAGAATTCGGTTGTTCAAATTCCTCAACTGAAGAAAATGGCTGATGGTAAAAGGCCACAGAAAGGAGGAAAGAAGCCTGAGGTCATGACTACCTTTGAAATCCCTGAGGACATATACAAAGATTGCTGCACTCCTGATGAGGCCAAGTTTGGAAAAGAGGACAAAAATCAGCGCAAGGTGCGCATACAGAGGATAGAAAGGAGATGGGCAAGAGAATGGAGGGAGTACAGGTATGTAACTCCAAAGTACATGAAGAAATTCGCACTCAATCCTCCATGCCCAAGAGCTCCATTGGCACCTGGCCAAATCGCTGATCACACCAGCCTCAAGCGCGGTGAGGACTATCCTGATGAATGGGCCAAGTGCCAAGCCAAGTTGGCTAAGCAAACCAAAGAAGTAGTGAGGAAATTCAATGAAGACTCTGCTGTTGTTGCCTCTGCTAAGGCCTTTGCTGTCAAGCCAAAGAAGGCTATGTCAAAGAAGCATGCACGCAAGCCGAGTGCTTCACCAACAATGCCCTCAAGCCCAAGTTCCTCAACAATGCCCTCACGTCCAGAATCCTCAAAGCCCTCACGGCCAATTCCTCATGCTGCTCCTGTTCCTCCAAAGTCCTCAGCTCCTCCGCCAAAGCCCTCAGCTGTTCCGACTAAATCCTCAGCACCTGTGCATCTCGCCTCGTGCCAAAAGACTGCAAGCATCTCCATTGCCTCAGGTGTCTCAGCTAGTTCCTCAGCTGCACCAAGTTCCTCAGCTGGCCCCTCACTGTTGAAGACAAAGACCACTGCTGGACGAGGTCCTCGCCCAAGTCCTCAAAAGAAACAAGTCGCTTTCCAAGTGCCGTCTGAAGAGGACAAAGCTGATGATGATGAACTTGCAGAAATCATTAGAGACAGGCAAGTCAAGGCCGCTAGAGCCAAAGGATCAGAGGTGCCACCGATTTTGGATCCCAAGTTGATCCTCGACTACATTGATGTCTGGCACAAGGACCCCAACACTCCCATGCCTGACTTCAAGCTGACTCCTGGCCAAAGCCATATGCTGACCCACTTCATTCAAGAAGAAAAGTGGAAATTTGAGAAGGCCAGGCAGATCAAGAAAGCGCAGTACAAGAAAGAGCGCTATCTGAAGAAAAACGTTGTCTCTATAACAACTGAAGAACTTGTCACTATTCAAACTGAGATCAAGAAACTCAGTGATGACTTTGACGCATATCGCACTGATTGGCTTGGAGCCAAGGTTCGTTTTGTGAAACTTGCGGATAACTTTACTTCCAATGTTGCAGCCCCAACGCAACAGGAAATTCCTCAGGCCGATGCATCTGCTCAGCCTACTGAAGAAAATGCCAGCACCGCTGATGATAATCAGGCTGTTGAAGAAAATGTGAGTTCCGGGGCTGATGACTGCATTCCAGCCGCTGAAGAAATTGCCAGGGCACCCACTAGTGGTGCGCCTAAAGAAAATGAAGGACTCAGGGCAACTGCATCAGTTGTGCCTGAAGAAAATCAACCAGATTCCTCAGCTGCTCCTGCACCAACTTCAACTCCAATCCTTCCATCTGCATCAGATGTGAAGAAGACCAAGGCTGCAGAGCGTGCTGCAGTGAAGAAAAGGAAAGCATCAGTTGCTTCAGATTCTTCAGCTCGAAAGAAAATGAAGCCTATGACAAGTACATTTGCAAATCCGATTGATGCTGTTCCCATCTCAACCAGGCCACCAAAGGACCTTGTTCCTTTTGATGAAGAATATGTGATCCCCAGTGGATATGATCAAGAAACTCCTTCTGCTGCTTTGTCTGAACCGTTGGATGAAGAAATTGAAGTGGATGTGATCCCTTCAACACTTATCATCTCCTCGCCTATGCCTCAGTTCACAGCTGAAGAGGCTGGCGTTGAATAAATGGAAGATGAAGATGTGGACGTTGGCTACTCCACACCCGTAATCAGTGATGAATTCTGGGAAAGTCAGCATCCGAACTCTCCAATGTTCACCCCTCTACAGCAAATTCCTCAGTCCCCCACACAAACTGTACAAATGGGCTCTGAAGAAACTCATCCCACTGCATCTGTCCATGAGGAAATTCCAGCCACTAGCGTTGAAGAAACTGCTGCTGCTGAACAACCAACGACGCAGACTGCCACTGAGGAGGAACCAGAAATTCCTTAGCCTGAAGAACATGTGATTGAGATTCCTGAGGTCATGATGCAACTCACTGACACTCCTCTGCCGAAGCCAAAGGATCCATTCTCACGCAAGCAAAAGTTCAAGGCTGATGATTTCTTCGGCGAGCACGTATTCTTCGAAGATTACAACCCATATAACTCCGCTCACATTAGGAAGAGGCGTTTCTAGACTGCTAGTCAAGAAAATTTCTATTCCTCAGTGCTGTTCAACAAGGAGAAAATCTTCTACCATGAGCATATTCCTCACGTGGATATGGAATCTCTATCGTGCTTCGCACCAGTCCTCAGTGTTCTTCACGACGCTGGACTGCTAAACTTTTGCTCTGACATCTGCGATTGGAATGAAGAACTGATTCTTCAATTCTATGCAACGCTGCACATCATCGGAGATGCTGAAGATGTGAATTCATGGGTGCTGGACTGGATGTCTGAAAACACTCACTACACTGCACCAGCCTCTGAATTGCTTCGTGCTCTACCACTCAGTCCTCCCCTTGAAGAAGCTCGCTGCATCTACAGTGAACCTGAGCTCACACATCATTACATGCAGGTGTTGATCAAACCTTTGAAGCCAGGTCAAGCACCAAGAACCAAATTCCTCATGAAGGAATTGCTGTACGTGCCCAGAACTGTCTATCGTATTCTTACGAGGACAATCAGTCCTATCAAAGGCCACGACTCATCTGATGAGGAAATTGTTGGCATCATGAAGAATCTGGTATTCAACATCGTTCATGGCATTCCTGTCAATTATCACGATTTCTTCATGAGGACTATGGCAAATGTTGCACTGTCTCCATTTGAGCTGAAGCGTTATGCACCTTGGATTATGAGATTCCTCAGGACAAGGTCTTCACTCAACTACAAAGCTGATTTCCAGAATCACCTCAGCTACTTGCCCCCAATTGAAGTCCGCAAGCAGACATATTCCTCAGTTGATGGAAAGGGCAAGGCACCAGCTGTAATAGATGAAGGCATTCGTCCATTGGATTGTCAGTTTCGCAAAGCTGCCTCTTATTCCACCAATGATGACTCTGCCACACATGACTCTGCCAATGCACCCAAGTCCACTCCTCAAGCCACTGCTCCGTGAGTGATGACTGGCCGTGAACTTCTGCTTAGTCTTCACCAGAAGGTGGATCGAAATCACAAATGGGTTAAGCATCAGTTTGGTTCACTTCTTCACAACATGACTGCCAAACACAATGCAGTGAAGAAAAACCATTACTACCTCCATCAAGTCTTCGGTCGCACCTGGGCAATCCTGTCACTTCTGTATGGTGAAGACGATCTGAAGAAAATGGGTCTCAAAGAAGATTTTGACTGGTCTACACCTCCGCCGAAGAAATTCAAGAAGGTCAAGGTTCCTTCTCTCGTGGCCAGTTCATATTCTTCATCGCGCGACACTGATGAAAATGAATACTTGGACGACACTGTGGCAGGCCCTACTACAACAAACGACCCCAACAATGCTGGCGCTCCTTCATCAACTTGATATTCTTCAGGGGCGTTAGTCCTCATATTCGATCCTTTTGGTCATCTGATGACAAAGGGGGAGAATTTTGAGTTAGTCTTCAAGCGGGTCTTTCTATATGGGCGTTTTTTTAAGTTACAACTCTCGTTCTTCTGAGACTTTATTGGATCGAGTTGTAATCTTAAACCCGATGGTGCTCTGATACTTTTGAGACGTTTTTCTGCATGCTTATTCCTCGTTAAATATTATTACACGCATGCTGAATTACATCAGTCACCATATTTCATCATGCATTTCAATTCTTCACTGTTATATGTCAAATGCGTGTATGAATTACAAGATATAGGGGGAGATCTCCATGATTCAATTCTTCAAGTGTGCATTGCTTCAAAAGCAAATTCCTCACGATGCACATCTTCAGGGGGGGTTCTTCTATATCTTGCAATCAAATTCCTCAATATCAGTATTTACACTTCATATGTTTATCCCCGTTGAAAACTTAACCAATATTGTCATCAATCACCAAAAAGAGGGAGATTGTAAGTGCATCTAGTGCCCCTTAGTGATTTTGGTGTATTGAAGACTTATAGGTTAAGGGACTAATGCGTTTGTGAGTGTACACAGGTCTATAAGTCTATAAGGAGTTTGATATTTACAGAGAAAGTCGACCCCTAAAAATGAAGTTCTTCGACCGAAGACTCTGGATCACTGAAGACTTTCTGAAGACTTTGAAAGTGAAGAAATTGGTGTGACCATGAAGACTTGGTATTCGTTCGAGGAACATGAAGCATGAAGACTTTTGTTTTTGTAGTTTTATTTTCTCTTTCTTCAGTCATAGGAAACACCGTACTGTTAAAGGGGGTCGAGGAAATACTAAGGAAAAATTTCCATGTGATGCTCAACTCAAAATCCTACACCTACCAATCCCTTCGAGTGAAGCCATTGGAAATCTCATAAAGTTCAGTCAATTTCTTCAATGACAGAGACAAAGTTCTTCTGGTCTCTGAGGAATTTGTCCTAACTGAGGAGTTAGGAATTCGCCAGTGCAGATTTCCTACACAGTGAGGAACATGATAGCCCTAAGGATTTTGCTACTCAAAATTCCGACCGTTGTTGAGCTATGCGCCAGCTCTCCCAAAATATCTATCCACCTAACGGTCATATCATTGAAGGGCATTTATGTCTTATCATGTTGGGCTGCTCCCTAGGCTATAAATAGCCGCCCCCTACAACCACTAGCTGGTTGGCTGCTCCGAGAGACTCTGACACTTGTCATTTGAGAGCAACCCATCCTCTGAGGACTTTGAGCTAAAATCATCAAGTGAGGAAAATCCCAAAACCCAAACACCTACAAACCCCCAAGTGATTGAGCATCACTGAAGAGATTGATCCTCCGTGGATCCGACGCTTGTTACCTTTGAATACTGTGCTTCTTCCAGACAGTTAGGTGTCATGGTCTAGAGCATCCAAGAGGAATTGTGGATCGCCGAGTGACCAAGTTTGTGAAGGTTTGGAAGTCGCCTGAAGACTTACCACGGGTGATTGGGTGAGGTCTGTGTGATCTTAGCTCAAGGAGAATGCGGTGAGGACTGGGTATCCTGAGATGCGTGTTCAGGACTGGGTGTCCGGGACTGTGTGTCCTCGAGTTTAAATACTTAGCCGCTCCAACCAGACGTACAACTGAGACAGCAGTTGGAACTGGTCTACCAAATCATTGTATTCACCAAGCTTACTGGTTCTATTTCCTCAACTCTTTCGTTTCCTCATAACTGTGTTGTGTGCTTGTTCATATCTATGCTTAAATACTTTGACTGAAGACTTTCTCAATTTCCTCAGTTCAATTTCTTCAGTCTGATTGTCTTCATCCTGTGTTATCCTGTGCTTACGCTGCTTGTACTCTGTGCTTGTCTTCATTTCATCATGATGACCATGCGTGTATTCTGTTATGTTTACTTTTGAGTACTTATTCCGCTGCTAGCAGTTCTTCGCTAAGGAATTTCCTCACCGGCAAATTACTCAGTGAAGAATTTCATAAAATCGCCTATTCACCCCCCCCCCCCTCTAGTCGATATAACGCACTTTCAATTACCATGCTATTAAGACTCTAAAAATAATCTAAGTGAAGCATGAGAGATCAATAGTTTCTATAAAACAAATCCACCACCGTGCTCTAAAAGATATAAGTGAAGCACTAGAGCAAAACTATAAAACTCAAAAGATATAAGTGAAGCACTAGAGTAAAACTATAGAGCTCAAAAGATATAAGTGAAGCACATAGAGTATTCTATCAAATTCCAAATTATGTATGGCTCTCTCAAAAGGTGTGTACAGCAAGGATGATTGTGGTAGACTAACAAGCAAAGACTCAAATCATAAAAGACGCTCCAAGCAAAACACATATCATGTGGTGAATAAAAATATAGCTCCGAGTAAAGTTACCGATAGAAGTAGACGAAAGAGGGGATGCCTTCCGGGGCATCCCCAAGCTTTGGCTTTTAGGTGTCCTTAGATTATCTTGGGGGTGCCATGGGCATCCCCAAGCTTAGGCTCTTGCCACTCCTTGTTCCATAATCCATCAAATCTTTACCCAAAACTTGAATACTTCACAACACAAAACTTAAAGTAGAAAATCTCGTGAGCTCCGTTAGCGAAAGAAAACAAAAGACCACTTCAAGGTACTGTAATGAACTCATTCTTTATTTATATTGGTGTTAAACCTACTGTATTACAACTTCTCTATGGTTTATGAAATATTTTACTAGCCATAGATTCATCAAAATAAGCAAACAACACACGAAAAACAGAATCTGTCAAAAACAGAACAGTCTGTAGTAATCTGTACCTAGAGCAATATCTGGAACCCCAAAAATTCTAAAATAAATTTCTGGACATGAGAAATTTATCTATTAATCATCTGAAAAAATAATTAACTAAATATCACTCTCCAAATAAAAATTACAGCAGTTCTCGTGAGCGCTAAAGTTTCTGTTTTTTACAGCAAGTTCAACAAGACTTTCCCCAAGTCTTCCCAACGGTTCTACTTGGCACAAAAACTAATTAAACACAAAAACACAACCCAAACAGAGGATAAATAATTTATTTATTACTAAACAGGATCAAAAATCAAGTAATAAAAATAAAATTGGGTTGCCTCCCAACAAGCGCTATCGTTTAACGCCCCTAGCTAGGCATAACAAGCAAGAATAGATCTAGGTATTGCCATCTTTGGTAGGCAATCCATAAGTGGCTCTCATGATAGATTATATGGTAATTTTATTTTCTTTATAGGGAAGTGTTCCATGCCCTTTTTTAATGGAAATTGAAATCTAATATTCCCTTCCTTTGTATCAATAATTGCACCAACCGTTCTAAGGAAAGGTCTACCGAGAATAATAGGGCAAGAAGGATTGCAATCTATATCAAGAACGATAAAATCTACAGGCACATAATTCATATTTGAAACAATAAGAACATCATTAATTCCTCCCATAGGTTTCTTAATAGTGGAATCCACAAGATGCAAGTTTAGAGAGCAATCATCAAAATCACGGAAATTTAGCAAATCACACAGAGTTTTGGGAATAGTAGAGACACTAGCACCCAAATCACACAAAGCATAAAACTCATAATCTTTAATTTTAATTTTAATAGTAGGTTCCCACTCATCATAAAGTTTTCTAGGGACATAAACTTTCAACTCAAGTTTTTCTGCATAAGATTGCATCAAGGCATCAACGATATGTTCGGTAAAGGCTTTATTTTGACTATAAGCATGAGGAGAATTTAGCATGGATTGCAACAAGGAAATACAATCAATTAAAGAGCAATTTTCATAATTAAATTCCTCAAAATCCAATATAGTGGGTTTAGCATCATCTAGGGTTTTATTTCTTTTAATCCCACTTTTATCAATTTCATCGTCAAGATCTAAATACTCCGAATTTTTAGAACGCCTTCTAGGTAAAGGTGGATCATATTCACTCCCATCATTACCAAGATTAATATTGCAAAACAAAGATTTAATAGGGGACACATCAATAACTTTTAGATCTTCATCTTTATTTTCATAGGAATTGGAAGAACACGCTTTAATAAAGGCATCTATCATAGCACGCGTCCTAGCGGTTCTTTACTTGCACTCATCAATGGAAATTCTCATGGCTTTGAGAGACTCATTGATATCATGCTTAGGAGGAATAGATCTAAGCTTTAAAGAATCAACATCAAGAGAAATTCTATCAACGTTCCTAGCCAAATCATCAATCTTAAGCAATTTTTCTTCAATCATAGCATTAAAATTCTTTTGCGAAGAAATAAATTCTTTAATATTATATTCAAAATCAGAGGGCATCTTATTATAATTTCCATAAGAATTGTTGTAGGAATTACCATAATTATTAGAGGGATTACTAGGATAAGGCCTAGAGTTGAAATTTCCTCTATACGCGTTGTTACCAAAATTATTCCTACCAACAAAATTCACATCCATAGATTCATTATTATTCTCAATCAAAGTAGACAAAGGCATATCATTAGGATCAGATGAAACACTCTTAGTAGCAAATAATTTCATAAGTTCATACATCTTTCGACTCAAAACATTAATTTCTTCTATCGCATGCACTTTTTTATTAGTGGATCTTTCAGTGTGCCATTGAGAATAATTAACCATAATATTATCTAGGAGTTTAGTAGCATCTCCTAAAGTGATTTCCATAAAAGTGCCTCCCGCGGCCGAATCTAAAAGATTTCTAGAAGCAAAACTCAATCTGGCATAAAAATTTTGTATAATCATCCACAAATTCAAACCTTGAGTAGGGCAATTACGTATCATTAATTTCATCCTCTCCCAAGCTTGTACAACATGTTCATGATCAAGTTGCTTAAAATTCATAATATCGTTTCTAAGAGAGATGATCTTAGCGGGAGGAAAATACTTAGAGATAAAAGCATCTTTGCACTTGTTCCATGAATCAATACTATTTTTAGGCAAAGATGAAAACCAAGCTTTAGCACGATCTCTAAGCGAAAAAGGAAATAGCTTCAATTTAACAATATCATTATCGGCATCTTTCTTCTTTTGCATGTCACACAAATCAATGAATCTATTAAGATGGGTAGCGGCATCTTCACTAGGAAGGCCGGAAAACGGATCTTTCATGACAAGATTCAGCAAAGCAACACTAATTTCACAAGATTCAGCATCGGTAAGAGGAGCAATCGGAGTGCTAAGGAAATCATTATTGTTGGTATTGGTGAAGTCACACAATTTGGTATTATCTTGAGTCATCGCGACAAACAAGCAATCCAACACACGAGCAAACAAAAGGCAAACGGGCAAAAAGAGGCAAATAGAGAAAGAGAGGGAGGATAGAGAGAGAGGGTGAATAAAATGGCAAGGGTGAAGTGGGGGAGAGGAAAACGAGAGGCAAATGGCAAATAATGTAATGCGGGAGATAGGGATTGTGATGGGTACTTGGTATGTTGACTTTTGCGCAGACTCCCCGGCAACGGCGCCAGAAATTCTTCTTGCTACCTCTTGAGCACTGCGTTGGATTTCCCCGAAGAGGAGAGGATGATACAACAAAGTAGCGTAAGTATTTCCCTCAGTTTTTGAGAACCAAGGTATCAATCCAGTAGGAGGCTACGCGCGAGTCCCTCATACCTACACAAAAACAATAGCTCAATGCAACCAACGCGCTTAGGGGTTGTCAATCCCTTCACGGTCACTTATGAAAGTGAGATCTGATAGAGATGATAAATAATATTTTTTGGTATTTTTGGTATAGAGATGTAAAGTAAAAAGTAAAAGGGCAAAGTAAAAAAGCAAAGCAATAATAAAGTGATGGAGATTGATATGATGAGAAAGAGACCCGGGGGGCCATAGGTTTCACTAGTGGCTTCTCTCAAGAGCATAAGTATTCTACGGTGGGTGAACAAATTATTATTGAGCAATTGACAGAATTGAGCATAGTTATGAGAATATCTAGGTATGATCATGTATATAGGCATCACGTCCGAGACAAGTAGACCGACTCCTGCCTGCATCTACTACTATTACTCCACTCATCGACCGCCTTAAGTTAAAAACAGAGTAACGCCTTAAGCAAGATGACATGATGTAGAGGGATAGTTTCATGCAATATGATAAAAACCCCATCTTGTTATCCTCGATGGAAACAATATAATACATGCCTTGTTGCCCCTTCTGTCACTGGAAAAGGACACCGCAAGATCGAACCCAAAGCTAAGCACTTCTCCCATGGCAAGAAAAACCAATCTAGTAGGCCAAACCAAAATGATAATTCGAAGAGACTTGCAAAGATAACCAATCATACATAAAAGAATTCAGAGAAGATTCAAATATTATTCATAGATAGACTGGATCATAAACCCACAATTCATCGGTCTCAACAAACACACCGCAAAAAGAAGATTGCATCAAATAGATCTCCACGAGAGAGGGGGGAACATTGTATTGAGATCCAAAAAGAGAGAAGAAGCCATCTAGCTACTAACTATGGACCCATAGGTCTGAAGTAAACTACTCACACTTCATCGGAGGGGCTTGGATGATGATGTAGAAGCCCTCCATGATCGATGCCCCCTCCAGCGGAGCTTCGGAACAGGCCCCAAGATGGGATCTCGTGGATACAGAAAGTTGCGGCGGTGGAATTAGGTTTTTGGCTCCGTATCTGATCGTTTGGGGGTACGTAGGTATATATAGGAGGAAGGAGTACATCGGTGGAGCTTCGACGGGCCCATGAGGCAGTGGGGCGCCCTAGGGGGGCGCCCTCCACTCTCGTGACCGCCTCGTGGCTTTCTTGACGGAGGGTCCAAGTCTCCTGGGTCTTATCTGATGAGAAAATCGCGTTCCCGAAGGTTTCATTCCGTTTGGACTCTGTTTGATATTATGTTTCTCCGAAACACTAAAATAGGCAAAAAAAAATAGCAATTCTGGGCTGGGCCTCCGGTTAATAGGTTAGTCCCAAAAATAATATAAAAGTGGAAAATAAAGCCCAATATAGTCCAAAACAGTAGGTAATATAGCATGGAGCAATCAAAAATTATGGATACGTTGGAGACGTATCAGATCCATTTTGTTCCTATGATATTGTGCTTGTGAGGATCAAGATGCTTGACCAGTTCCCATACATTGTTCAGCTTGAACTGTTGAAGCTCTTCTTGCATAGCTTGAATCCATTTAGGTTCTATGAAGGCTTCAGCAACTTTCTTGGGTTTAGATATGGACACAAATGCAAAGTGCCCACAGAAATTTGCTAGCTAAGTTGCTCTTGACCGAGTAAGGGGACCAGGTGCATTGATGCTCTCAATTATCTTCTAAATCTGTACTTCATTTGCAACACGAGGATGAACTGGACGAAGATTTTGCTCTTGCTGATCATTGTCTTCATCTCCAGCATTGGCTTCAGGCTAAGCAGAGTCTTCAGGTTGATTTGGTGCAGAAATGATAAGTTCCTCTTCAGCTTGTGCCTCTGAAGGTATGATTTCTCTAGTACCCATAAGCTTGATTGATTCACTAGGAAAGACTTCATCTAGCACATTTGGCAGGTGCTCTCTTTGCGAGCCGTTAGTTTCATCGAACCGCACATCCACTGTTTCAACCACTTTATAGTGAAAGAGGTTGAAGACTTTGTAGGAGTGCGAATCCTTTCCGTAACCAAGCATAAAACCTTCATGTGTTTTCGGTGCAAATTTTGACGTGTGATGTGGATCTTTTATCCAGCACCTGGCACCAAATACTCTGAAGTAGCTTACATTTGGCTTCTTACTAGTCAGTAGTTCATATGATGTATTCTTTAGAAGCTTTTGAAGATAAACCAGATTGATGACATGGCACGCGGTATCAGTGGCTCCAGGCCAGAACTTTCTTGGAGTCTTGTACTCATCAAGCATCGTCCGAGCCATCTCAATGAGTGTTCTGTTCTTGCACTCCACGATGCCATTTTGCTGAGGTGTGTATGGAGCTGAGAATTCATGAGTGATGCCCAATTTACCAAGATAGGTGTCGAGGTTGGTGTTCTTGAACTCTGTGCCGTTGTCACTTCTTATGTGCTTGATCTTGATGCCATAGTTCGTCATGGCACGATTTGCGAATCTTCTGAAGACATCCTGCACTTCAGTCTTGTAGAGAATTATATGCACCCAGGTATATCTAGAGTAATCATCAAAAATAATGAAGCCATAGAGACAATCAGTGGTAGTAAGGGTGGAGTAATGAGTAGGGCCGAATAGGTCCATGTGAAGCAGCTTGAAGGGACATGATGTTGTCATGATTGTCTTTGAGGGATGCTTGGCCCTAGTCATCTTCTGGCTTCACAGGAACCACACAGATGATCCTTTTTGAACTTGACGCCCTCTATGCCTACGACATGCTTCTTCTTCACGAGAGTGTACAAGTTTCTCATGCCAGCATGCCCTAGCCTTCGATGCCAGAGCCAACACTCTGAAGCTTTTGCTAGAAGACATAATGCCAACTGTGGTCCTGCTGAGAAATCTACCATATACAGATCACCTTTTCGGTACCCTTCAAAGACTAGAGACTTGTCAGATTCCATTAGAACAAGGCAACGATATTTTCCAAATATCACAATCATGTTCAAGTCACAAAGCATTGAGACAGACATTAAGTTGAAACCAAGGGGTTCAACAAGCATCACTTTATCCATGTGATGATCCTTTGAGATTGCAACTCTACCTAGACCCAATACCTTGCTTTTACCAGTGTCAGCAAATGTGATATGACTCTTGTCAGATG
Organism: Triticum monococcum; assembly: GCA_034509565.1. Lineage (NCBI taxonomy): Eukaryota > Viridiplantae > Streptophyta > Magnoliopsida > Poales > Poaceae > Triticum > Triticum monococcum. The sequence continues at coordinate 107,465,082 of CM067844.1, forward strand.
GACGTAAGGTTGAGTCCATGAGAAGACTTCGATCGCCAATCATGTGGTTAGTGCATCCACTATCAATAATCCATTCTGAAGCAGCTGGTGTCATACCCTACAGTGCAGTTAGGGGGGTAGGCTTCACAAAGAGTATTGTGAAGCATAAACATTTGACGAGCAAGTGGATTATGAAAGCTCAGATCCAGGTTAGGACTAATAGGATGAATGGCAAGTGATCCAGGAATGAAATACATAATAAGACCATTTGGGCATTTTATCTTGCGCCCCACAAGATGTTTTAGGTCTCGAGCAATAGCATCTGACGCCTTTGATTTCCAGCTAGAGACCTTTCCTTGCAAAAGAGAGTTAAGTTTTCTTAACCACCCACATCTTCAGGGGTGGCTTCGAAGCAATGAGTCTAAGTGCAGCATCTGAGAACTTTGGCTTTGGAGCCCTAACAAATAGTCTTGTAGGAGGTGACTAATACTCATAAGAATAAGCAGAATAGTTCTTGGTTTTATGAACATGGCGGTTTGATGAAACACGCTCATATTCATAGGCCTAAGTATGGTTTCCCTGCAAAACATTTGTGTTAGGGTGACTCTAGTGAGTCCTCTGTCTGTATGAAGCCCTTGGACCATGTGAAGCCTTTGGTCTGGGGTTTGTCTTCATCCCAAGTGGTATCATGATGACATTCACCTGAAGATTTTCAATACAACTCTTGGGCACCCAGATCTTCTTCAAAGGTGGTCCATTCCTGCAGTTAGTACCAATATACCTGGCAAACACTTCACCATTCTGATTCTTGAACAGTTTATAGTTTGCATCAAAGGATTCATCAATGATAATAGGGTTAGCACAAGTGAAGCCAGATAAGGTAGATGAATCCACTGAAGGTCCCTTTGCAGCAACCCATGTGGTTTTGGGGTACTGCTCAGGCTTCCAGTAAGAACCATCAACATTCATTTTCCTTTCGAACCCAACACCCTCTTTCCTAGGGTTTCGGTTCAGAATTTGTTTCTTGAGGACATCACATAGTGTCTGATGCCCTTTGAGACTTTTGTACATTCCCGTCTCAAGCAATGTCTTCAACCTGACATTCTCATCAGCAATAGTAGTGGTATCCTCAGCAGAGGGGTTAGTTACCACATCAGCAGTTGAAGATATTGCAACAGTAGTAGCAGTGGAACATCCAGCAACAGAAGTAGCGTTATCACGCTCAAGGAATTTTAGACATGGTGGTTCAAATCCTTCCTGAGCGGGACTGATCTGTTGAGTGCGAAGTGATTCGTTCTCATTTTGAAGATCTTCACGAGCCGCTCTCAATTTCTAAAGTTCTTGCTTCCTTTGAAGATAACCATAGGAAAGCTTTTCATGAGTTGTTGAGAGCATTTCATGATGAGTTTCAAGTTCCTCGTACTTAACATGAAGATTTTTAATGTCTTCAATTAAGGACCGAGTTCGAGTCATTTCCATGTCCAACAGGTCATCGCTTTTGTCTAACGGTTTTTGAATATGCTCCATAGCAGTCTGTTGCTGTGTTGCAATTTTAGCAAATGTTTTGTAGCTAGGTTTAGATTTACATTCAGAGTCATCTTCACTAGATGTTTGATAGTGAGCATCGCGTGAGTTTACCTTGGCACCACGTGCCATGAAGCAGTAGGTGGGAGCAGAGTCATCCTCGTTAGGATCAGTGTTGGTGAAGAGGCCATCGTCTTCAGTATCGAAGATGGACTTGGTGACGTATGCTGAAGCTAAAGCCAGGCTTGCCACGCCTGAATCAGATTCCTCTTCAGACTCCATCTCCACCTCCTCAGATGTAGACTCCTCCTCTGAATCCATTTCCTTGCCAACAAACGCACGACCCTTGCTAGATGAGCTCTTCTTGTGTGATGAAGACTACGACGAAGACTTGGAAGAAGACTTTGAGGATTTCTTCTTCTTCTTGTCATCAGACTCATATTCCTTGCTTTTCTTCTTCTTTTTGTTCTCATTATCCCATTGAGGACATTCAAAGATGTAGTGACCAAGTTTCTTGCACTTGTGGCACATTCTCTTCTTGTAGTCACGGGAGGAAGCTTCATCATTTCTTGAGCTAGATCTTGAAGACTGTCTGGAGCCTTTCTTCCTGGTGAACCTTTGGAACTTCTTCACGAGCATGGCAAGTTTCTTTCCAATGTCTTCAGGGTCCTCAGAACTGCAGTTAGATTCTTCTTCAGATGAGGAAACCGCCTTTTCCTTCAAAGCGCGAGCTCGGCCATAGTTGGGACCATAGATATCTCTTTTCTCAGATAGCTGGAACTCATGTGTGTTGAGCCTTTCAAGTATGTCAGATGGATCAAGAGTCTTGAAGTCAGGGCATTCTTGAATCATCAGGGCCAGGGTGTCAAATGAGCTATCGAGTGATCTCAAAAGTGTCTTTACGGTTTCATGCTTGGTGATCTCAGTGGCGCCGAGTGCATGAAGCTCATTTGTGATGTCAGTAAGGCGATCAAACGTCAGCTGAACATTCTCATTGTCATTTCTTTTGAAGCGACTGAAGAGATTACGAAGAACACTGATCCTTGAGTCTCTCTGGGTTGAGACGCCTTCATTGACCTTGGAGAGCCAGTCCCAGACTAGCTTTGCAGTTTCCAGAGCACTCACATGGCCATACTGTCCTTTGGTCAGATGACCACCAATGATGTTCTTGCCAGTAGAATCCAGTTGAATGAACTTATTGACATTAGCTGGGGTGACGCCTTCATCGGCCTTGGGAACGCCGTTCTTGACGATATACCAGAGGTCGACATCAATGGCTTCAAAATGCATGCGCATCTTATTCTTCCAGTAAGGGTATCAGTGCCATCGAAGATAGGGCACGCAGCGGAGACCTTGATTATCCATGCAGTCGACATAGCTAAAACTCCAGGTGGTTAAACCGAATCACATAGAACAAGGGAGCACCTTGCTCTGATACTAATTGAAGGTGCTAGTTATCGACTAGAGGGGGGGTGAATAGGTGATTTTTAGGAAAGTCTTCAATACATGGGGGTTTTGAAGACAAACAATAGAAATGAACCTATCAACATGCAACGGAAGGTAGACTACACTAGACAAGCCATAGTCAAGTAAGCAATGAAGTGAAAGTACGAAGACTATCAGCAGCTAGGTAGTATGGATCAAGATGGAAGATAGTATGGAGCCAATCAATCAACAGTCTTCACTCAGTGAAGTCAATCAGATCATGCGGTAGACAATGACTTCACGAGGACAAACTGTAAGTAAAGAGAGAGGTAAGGATAGAACCAGTTGCTTGGTGAGGACAGGTATTTGTTGGACCAGTTCCAGTTGTTGTGACAACTGTACACCTGGTTAGGGAGGCTGATAGTCAACTCAGAAGACCGCGTCTTCACCTTATTCCCCTTGATCTAAGGACGCACAGTCCTCGCCCAATCACTCTGGTAAGGCTTCGAGGTGGGTTGCTCTCAAACGACAAAAGCCGTGCACTAACTCTGAGCAGCCACCAATTTATGGTGTAGGGGGTGGGCTATTTATAGCCATGAGGCAACCCGACCTGATTTGTCCGAAATGACCCTGGGTCACTAAGGAACTGACATGTGTCTAAAGGTCAGATTTCAAACACACGCGGCAGCTTGACTTGGGCTACAAGTAAAGCTGACTTATCCAGCTCTGGATAAGATTTGCTCTCATTGTCTTCGCTCGAAGACATAGGATTTGGTTGAGCATCACTTCAGTCACTCTGATTTTGTTCACTTGGACCCCACTTAACAATGTGGTGGTTCCTATGACTCAACAAAGAAGAAAAGGAAACTACGAAACAACTATGTCTTCGCAGTCCATAGTCTTCATACGATGTCTTCTCATGTCATATTCTTCAATGTGAAACTCTTCATAGACCACCATTGTCTTCAATGTATTCACACATTTTTAGGGGTCATCTGCGGTAGGTAAACCGAATCAATGAGGGACTACTACCCATGTTATCCTGCAATTCTCACAAACACATTAGTCCCTCAACCAGGTTTGTCGTCAATACTCCAAAACCAACTAGGGGTGGCACTAGATGCACTTACAGAACACAACATAGATTGAATATCGGTACGACTACGCCCACACTTGCCTACGCAAAGGCGTGATGTGCATACTTATACGTCATACATTCTTATGCTTAATTTCCAAGCCTGATGCACAACTAACTTCAAGTTTGACATTATTAAGGACAAAATAGTTTGGATTTTTAATCCTGGTCCGTGGAAGAAACCATAATGTGTTGCCCGATGTGTAGACATAGGATATGGATGAAGTTTAAGAGTTGGTTCTTTTGTTAAGAAAAAAGCCGCCAATCTTTCATATATGCCATGAAAAAACAGAAGATTAAATTTTGTGAGACCTTTTTCTTTCAAAATCGTATCCTAAAAAAAGAGTTTTGTGATCCTATTTTACAAAAAATGAGTGAATTATCTTTATTTAATTACTTTTTTGTGTCATTTTCTTTTTGAGAAACAAATGTAGTTTTATTCATACTATTCTTTTGAGAAATTTTTTATTCCTACTCAAGTACACTGACTTGAAACTAAGATCAAAAATAAATAAAAAGTAACTCATATCACTAAATATTACTCCCTCCTATCCATATTTAATTGGATTTCAATGTCAATTAATATGGATTAGAGGGAGTACATTGAGATTCCTTGGAAACATCTTCTTCGTGGTACCAATCTTTGTTAGAAGAAATCCTCCCAAGACTTCGGTAAAGAAGTTGTAATTAGATTGAAGCAACGATGTTGTCACTCTTTCATGGACACGAACATTACCAATAAAGATTTTTGAAAGCGCTTTGAGTCGTCCATCCAAAAAGATGAGAATCCTTGATCGATGAACGTACTTGTGGGTCGGTGATGATCCCCAAAAAGTGGAGGTCGTCGGATTACAATATCTTCACAATGGTGTCAATGAAAGATTTTACCTTTAGAAAAAATAAAACCAACAAAAAGGCTTTACACACTAACATAAAATCATCAAATTCAAATAATCAGATCCGTGATGACACAAAACTCTCTACTTCATGACACCACCAAAAGAACGAGAGTCATTTTATTCTAGCAAAATACTATGATCACTAGACGTTCACCAAAACCACAAAACTCATGAAGATCCGAGCCCCGCCTCTTAGCGTCAAGATAGCGTTTGATCAACATTCAGGCCAGTTATTTTGTGCGGCTTAAAAAACTAAGCTGTATCTTCCCATCTTAAAAAATAAGTCGCCTCTTAAGTTTGTTTATACTTCCAAATTAGTTATCATATAACTAGTTTCGAAAAAATATGAAAAGAGTGAAACTAATGACTTCCTCTTGTTTTCCAATGCTAACCCTAGGCAGCTAGGGCAAACTCTACCCACCAGGCTTCACTGACGAGCCCGTGGATTCACCTCGCCTTTCCATGTTGCTCTGGAGGTCGGTGGCAAGGATGGGAATCCCGGTGCCTATGCTCAGTTAGTAGTTTAGGTTAGGTTTTTTTAGTCCTCACAAGTGCAACGCTCGGGCGGATGGCGAAGATTCTTCTCTGAGTTTGTCTTCCGGGCTCTGATCCTCCTCGACTTTGTCCGGCTAGATGTAGTCGGATCTCTAGTGTAGATTCTCGCCATCTCTTTAGGATGGTGAGGTTAGTGTTTTTCGTCATGTAGTGAGATTTGGACTCGGGTGCCTCAGATCTATGCAAGGGTTCAACAACGATGATTGCAGCTCCAAGGCGTTGGTCCTTGGGGGCACGTGCATGAAGGCTTTCTGGCTACCACCGACAAGGTCAAGCCAGCTCCGGTAGAGGAGCGACGATAACGACGCGCTGCTGGCTCGGTCTGATTGCAATATATAGTGGTCGTTCGGTTTTCTCGAAATCTCGATGTAATTTATTATGTTTGAGGTGCTTTATACAACTTTTCTAACATATCTGATCTTTGTAAAAAAACTAGTTTAGAAGCCGAAGTGAATAAGATAGGTGGCTTAGGGCATCTCCAATGGTACCCCGCAAATTTCGCGGATAGGGGGACCAGTCCGCAGACATGGATGCGGGAAGACGCCATCCAACCGTAGTCACATACATTTCAAACTTTTTTAACAAACCGGATGAAATTCGTGCGAACAATGCGGATTTCATATAAACATGATGGATTTGATACAAACCAGACGAAAGCAGTTGCATTTTGGACATATTTTCAACTAAAAAGCTAAAACTATGTGCACGAACAGTCGCGCGGAGCTCCACTCCCACCACACAGATACACTACACTAGTCTACGGTCGGCCGCGATGGATCCCTTTATCTTCCCCATCTCCGGCTGCCCGCTAACCGGACTGCCAGGAGCCCCGGAGGGATATTCTTCCCCTGTATCTTCCCTATGTCCGGCTATGCCGCTCATCGGAGCGGCAAAGAGGGTGCTTCAACCGGAGGGGAAGGGTGCTTCCGTGGAGCTCAAGCGGGTCCCCAAGATGGTTTGACATAAAGGAGAACCAGTCGGATCCCTGACGGTGGCCTTCCTAGGGCCCAAGCGGCGGTGAGATCCCGTGATCTACTTCTCCTCATTGATGGTGGCGGGCGCGGACATGCGGGCCGCTACCTCGTCGACATCCACACAGCCGACTTTTTCACTTCGTGCATGGCGCAGTTACGCGCGCGCTAATGGCGGATGGTGTGGTCACGGCGTAGCGACCCGACCTCAAACGGTCAAGTCTCTGTGCTTCAGTATCATCCCTGGATCGGTAATGCTAACACACACAGTACTCGAGGATTTATAACAGACTAGCAATCACACACTTATTACATCAAATGTCTCCAAAGAGAACTTATTACAATAAATATGGCTTAAGGCCATCTAATACAATAACAGCGGAAGGCTTGGAAGATAAAGTGAGTCCATCAACTCCAACGGCATAGCTGAGCTGCACGGCAACGACCTAACAAACCTTACTCCTTGTCTGAAAGTCTGCAACATAATACGTTGCAGCCCGAAAACGGGTCAGCACATGGAATATGCTGGCAAAGTAACACAGTAGAGCAAGAACAGAATAATACTATCACTACATGCATATTTGGCTGGTGGAAAGCTCTATGGTTACAGTTTTTGCGAAAAGCCAATTTTTCCCTACAAGAAAGGAATAGATTTTAATTTAACTATCATGGTAGTTGAAACATCATTGAGAAGGTTCCTCCAACTCAATCCCAATTAAGGTAATTAACAACCCAACAATATTAATTTAGAGTGATGAGATACTTAAGATACTCCAAGTACTAGATACTCAAGATTGTCCATAACCGGGGACACGGCTAACCATGATTAGTTTGTACACTTTGCAAAGGTTTGCGCACTTTTCCCCACAAGACTCGATCGCCTCAATTGGATTTCTCGCACTACATGGTGTTTGAGAAACGGATGAATGAGACACAGTCTTTCGGAAACATTAACTCTCTACTCCGGGCAAACCATACCAAACCAACAATCCCGCTACCTGCTGATCCACCTCTTCAAGAGCTTCATGTAACTTACTCAACTATGCTAGAGCCCATATTAGCTTGTGGCTGCACACGGAAGTTTCTAGCATGAATCATCTCAGTTCCCTTTGAGCCTGGGTGGCGGTCCATAGGAAGATCACACGTGTACTCCGGGATTTCCAAAAAATACAGGCAACACTGGGTACTCCAGGTGCCTCAATCCACCCAGATGTGTATTTAAGTTGCCACCTTAAGTTGAACCATTAATTAACAATCTCACATCTATCATGGATTTCACTCTCCCAAACCTCATCTACGAGCATAGCATAGCAATATAAGCAATTCGTAAGAGTAACTCCCAAGGGTTTGAATGTAACAGGGTAATAGGTTCTACCTCATCAACTACTTCCCAACCCACATGTTAATGACATCCTAACCATGCAATGTTTGAGGATTGGAACTAATGCATAAAAACTGGGTGATAAAGGGGTATGATCAAAGTGTTACTTGCCTTGCTGACAATCCACATAACCTAGAGACTCCAAATAACACGCTTCACACTCCGGGAATTCTATCGCAAACAAACAATAGCATACATAAGCAATCAAGCAAATAAACACGGGTAAAACTCAAATAAGAAGATCTAACCAGAAAGTTCAACTTAAGAACTCCGGTTTGCAAAAAGAATCAAATCAAACGGAGCAACGAAACTCAAACGGCGAAAGAAACAAGATCTGTTTACTAATCTGGACCTAGGTCAAATATTACAGTAGCAAAAACTTGTGCAAGTTGGTTAAGCGGAAAGAGGGTCTCGAGACGAAGATCTAGGCGCTTGAATCGCCTGATTCCGACTAACGAGCGAAAAGATAAACTAGAACGAAAATGGGATCAGAAATCGCGATCAGGAATAACCGCGAAAAAATCTGATAAAAGAAAACCGACGAACAAGCTAACGAACGAGCATTCGTTATCTGTAACTAACGAGCGAAAACCGTTCGCTAAAACGAATGCCCGGACGAACGTCCGCTAAAAAGAAAAACCGAAAAAAACGGCGAACCAAAAAAACGAGTTAGGGTTTTCTAAAAAACAAATCGGTTTTCTAAAAAAACGACGGCGATGGCGCGCTACCTCGTCGGATCCGGCGGGGTGCGGCTCCGGCGGGGCTGGTGGGCGGCGGGGCTTAGGCGGCGGCGGCGCGGGCGGCGGCAGGCGGTGGCGCGGGCTGCGGGCGGCGGGGCTGGCGGCAGTGGTGGTGGCGAGGCGGGGTGGTGACGGCGGCATTTAAAGGGGCGAGGGGTGGCGTGGCTTGGGCGAGGCGGCGCCCGGGGAGGAGTCCGGTTCGGACTCCCCTCGGCGTCCGTGCTGCGCACGGCGGCGCGCGCGAGGGAGACGGCGGCGGAACGGGCCGGCTGGGCTTCGGCCCAGCTTGGTCCGGAAACTTTTTTTAAAATAATTCCGCCGAAACTATCCTTGAAAATAAAATTCTAAAAATGCTAAAGCAAATTATTTTTTCCGTCTAAATAAAATATTTAGAACGAGATGAACATTTTCTTGGCCCTAAAATGCAATTTTGAAAACGTGCAATTTTTCTAATGCCAACAATATTGCAATAAAATCCAAATAAAAACAAATATTTATTTTAATATTTTTCCTCCAATATTTCATTTATTTTGGAGAAGTCATATTATCTCCTCTCATATATTTTAATATGAAATATTTTCGGAGAGAAAAATAATTAAAACCAAAATCCTCGTTTTAAAATTTGATAAAATCAAATTTGAAAACCGGGGAAATCCCCAACTCTCTCGAGGGTCCTTGAGTTGCTTAGGATTTCGAGGATCGCGAGACGAAATGCAATAAAATGTGATATGCAAGAATGATCTATGTATAACATTCCAAATTAAAAATTTGGGATGTTGCAAACCTACTCCCCTTAAGATGAATCTCGCCCTTGAGATTCGGGTTGGCTAGAAAATAGGTGTGGGTGGTCTTTGCGAAGATCATCCTCTCGTTCCCATGTGGCTTCGTCCTCGGTATGGTGGCTCCACTGAACTTTGCAAAACTTAATAACCTTGCTGCGGGTGACTCGACTGGCAAACTCCAAAATCTTGACTGGCTTCTCCTCATAAGTCAAGTCATTGTCCAACTGAATCGCCTCCAAGGGTACGGTATCTCTTAGCGGTATATCGGCCATCTCAGCATGGCACTTCTTCAACTGGGAAACGTGAAACACATTGTGAACTCCTGACAGTCCTTCAGGTAACTCCAACGTGTAGGCAACTTCTCCCATCCGTTCCAAAACATGATACGGTCCTACAAATCTCGGGGCTAACTTTCCCTTAACTCCAAAATGTTTCACTCCTCGCAAAGGTGATACTCGCAGATATGCTCTGTCTCCAATTTCATAGGTTACCTCCTTGCGTTTCGAATCTGCATAACTCTTCTGTCTGGACTGAGCTATCTTCAGTCTATCCTGAATCAGTTTAACCTTCTCCTCAGACTCTTTGATCAAGTCTGGTCCAAACAACTGTCGGTCTCCAACTTCATCCCACATCAACGGTGTACAGCACCTTCGGCCGTACAGGGCTTCAAACGGTGCCATTTTCAAATTGGCTTGGTAACTATTGTTGTATGAGAACTCTGCGTAAGGCAAATTGTCATCCCAACTAGACCCATAATCTAGCGCACAGGCTCTCAACATGTCCTCCAGAATCTGGTTGACTCTCTTGATCTGTCCATCCGTCTGTGGGTGAAATGTTGTACTGAACTCCAATCTCGTTCCCAAAGTCTGGTGCAGCTGATGCCAAAACTTTGAAGTAAACTGTGTTCCTCTATCTGATACGATGGTCCTCAGAACTCCATGCAGACATACGATCCTGGTCATATATATCTTGGCCAACTTGGCACTGGTATAAGTTGTTTTCACTAGGATAAAGTGTGCCACTTTGGTCAAATGGTCAACTACTACCCATATAGAATCATATCCTGATTTGGTCCTGGGCAATCCGATGATAAAATCCATGCCAAGTTTATCCCACTTCCATTCGGGTATTGGCATAGGCTGTAACAATCCTGCTGGCTTTTGATGCTCTGCCTTCACTCTCTGACATACATCACATACGGCCACATACTCGGCGATATCCTTCTTCATCCCTGTCCACCAGAAACGTTCCTTCAAATCCAAATACATCTTGGTGTTTCCGGGGTGTATCGAGTATGGTGAGCCATGAACCTCCTGAAGTATTAACTTCCTGATCTCTATGTTATTGGGCACATAAACACGGTCCTCAAACCACAGGGTGTCGTGCTCATCCTCACGAAAACCTTTGGCCTTTCCTTCGCTCATTTTCTCCTTTATCTCGGCAATCTCTTTGTCATCCTTCTAAGCTTCTCGAATTTTTCCCAACAATGTAGACTGCACCTCCATTGTTGCAACAAAACCTCTAGGAACAATCTCCAATGAAGTTCCCGGAGATCCTCTGCTAACTCCTTCAGCAATCCCGTGCTTATTAGGGTATTAGCATAGCTCTTCCGGCTCAAAGCGTCGGCTACGACATTGGCCTTGCCTGGATGATAATGAAGCTTCATGTCATAATCCTTTATAAGCTCCAACCATCTTCTCTGCCTATGGTTCAGCTCCTTCTGGGTGAAAATGTACTTCAAACTCTTATGATCCGTGTACACATCACAATGGTTCCCAATAAGGTAATGTCTCCAAGTCTTCAACGCATGCACTATGACTGCTAGCTCCAAATTATGCGTGGCATAATTTAACTCGTGTGATTTTAGTTGTCGTGAGGCATACGAAACAACTCTTCCGTCCTGCATAAGCACACTTCCAAGTCCTAAGCGAGAGGCGTCGCAATACACTTGAAAATCCTTACATATATCTGGCAGTGTCAGCACTGGGGTTGTAGTCAAACATTTCTTCAGCTCCTGGAAACTTGCCTCGCAATCTTCCGTCCATTTAAACTTGGTATCCTTCTTCAATAATTCTGTCATGGGCTTCGCGATCTTGGAAAAATTCTCAATGAATCTACGGTAGTATCCTGCGAGTCCAAGAAAACTGCGGATCTCGCTAACTGAAGTGGGTGCTAACCATTCAGTGACTGACTGAATCTTGGTGGGATCTACTGCTATACCTTCTCCCGATATAACATGTCCAAGGAATCCGACTTCCTTCAACCAAAACTCGCATTTGCTGAACTTGGCATACAACTGATGTTCCCTAAGTTTCTCGAGAACTAAACGCAAATGCTCCTTGTGTTCCTCTTCGTTCTTCGAATATACCATTATATCATCAATGAACACCACAACAAATTGATCCAAATATTCCATGAATACTTTGTTCATCATGCTCATGAAATAGGCAGGGGCATTAGTCAGTCCAAATGACATGACCGTATATTCGTATAGCCCGTACTGTATGGTGAAGGCTGTCTTTGGTATATCCTTTTCTCGTATCTTCAACTGATGATATCCTGATCGCAGATCGATCTTCGAAAACACCTTAGCTCCTTGCAGCTGGTCAAATAGATCATTGATCATCGGCAATGGGTACTTGTTCTTAATCGTCACTTCATTCCAGGCTCGATAATCAACAACCATTCTTAGGGATTTATCCTTCTTCTCAACCAAAAGCACTGGGGCTCCCCATGGTGATGAACTCCGTTGAATGTAACCTTTCTCCAATAACTCCTTGATCTGTTTCTTAATCTCCTCCAGATCATTCACGGGCATCCTATAGGGTCTATTGGATATTGGCCATGTGACTGGCAATAGCTCTATCAAAAACTCAATATCTTGGTCCGGTGGCATGCCTGGCAACTCTTCTAGAAAAACATCCGGGTAATCCTTTACTACAGGCACTTCCTCCTGAACAACTCCCGTGAGGGTATTTACTTGGCTACTTCTTGGCGCATGCCTGGATACATACTTGATCCTTTTTCCCTCCGGGGTGGTGAGACAAATTGACTTACTAACACAGTCAATGCTTCCTCCGTACTTTGACATCCAGTACATTCCTAATATCACATCCAATCCTTGTGACTCCAAGATAATTAGGTCGGACGGAAAAACATGGTTGCCAATGGTCAAGGGTATCTGGTCACACCATCGACTAGCCATATACTCTGCTCCAGGTGAGCTTACTAACAGAGGGGTCCTAAGGGTTTGGGTCGGTAGTTTAAACTTATCCATGAATTCCCTTGATATGCATGAATGCGATGCACCAGTATCAAAAAGAACAAGAGCAGTAAATGACTTAACCAAAAACTTACCTATAACCGCGTCTGGCTGCCCTTCAACCTCCTCCATGTTAACGTGGTGCACTTGTCCTTTGTTGAATGGATTGGGCTTCTTCCCAGTGCTCCCATTTCCGTTTCCATTCTTCCCTTCAGGGCACTCCATGGCTTAGTGTCCAGTCTTCCCGCACTTGAAACAAGTAACGTGGCTTAGGTCTCTCTTGGTGGGTGTGGCTGGATTGGGGCGGTTCTGATTGTTGCTTGCTCCGTTCTCATTCCCATTCCTAGGGCCAGTATGATTATGGTTACTTCCTCCATTATGGGTGTGGCCTCCATGGTTATGAACAAGTCCTCCTGAGTTCGGGGTTAGGCGAGGCTTCTGCTGAGCTCCTGAGTTATACCTCCCTTGTGCACACTTCCTCTTACGGCTCTCAATCTGCTGCTGCTTCCCTTCAATCATACTAGCCTTATCTACCAACTCCTGGTAGATGGTGAATGTTGCCACCATCAACTGCATACTCATCTCATCATTCAGCCCTTCCATGAACTTCTCCTGCTTTGCGGCATCTGTGGCCACATCATCACGGGCATAGAGAGATAACTTGCTAAACTCATCCGCGTACTGAGCCACAGTACGGTTCCCCTGGCGTAGGTTGCGAAACTTGTTGGAAATATGCCCTAGAGGCAATAATAAAATGATTATTATATTTCCTTGTTCATGATAATTGTCTATTATTCATGCTATAATTGTATTGTCCGGAAATCATAATACATGTGTGAATACATAGACCACAATGTGTCCCTAGTGAGCCTCTAGTTGACTAGCTCGTTGATCAACAGATAGTCATGGTTTCCTGGCTATAGACATGGGGATGTCATTGATAACGGGATCACATCATTGGGAGAATGATGTGATGGACAAGAACCAATCCTAAGCTTAGCTCAAAAATCGTGTAGTTCGTTTGCTGTAGCTTTTCTGAGTGTCAAGTATCATTTCCTTAGACCATGAGATTGTGCAACTCCCAGATACCGTAGGACTGCCTTGGGTGTACCAAACGTCACAACGTAACTGGGTGGCTATAAAGGTACATTACAGGTATCTCCGAAAGTGTCTGTTGGGTTGGCACGAATCGAGACTGGGATTTGTCACTCCATATGACGGAGAGGTATCTCTGGGCCCACTCGGTAATGCATCATCGCAATGAGCTCAAAGTGATCAAGTGGTTGATCACGGGATCATGCATTACGGTACGAGTAAAGTGACTTGCCGGTAACGAGACTGAACTAGGTATTGGGATACCGACGATCGAGTCTCAGGCAAGTAACGTACCGATTGACAAAGGGAATTGTATACGGATTGATTGAATCCTCGACATCATGGTTCATCCGATGAGATCATCATGGAGCATGTGGGAGCCAACATGGGTATCCAGATCCCGCTGTTGGCTATTGACCAGAGAGGCTTCTCGGTCATGTCTGCATGTCTCCTGAACCCGTAGGGTCTACACACTTAAGGTTCGGTGACGCTGGGGTTGTAGAGATATGAGTATGCAGTAACCCGAAAGTTGTTCGGAGTCCCGTATGAGATCCCGGACATCACAAGGAGTTCCGGAATGGTCCGGAGGTGAAGAATTATATATAGGAAGTGCAGTTTCGGCCATCGGGAGAGTTTCGGGGGTCACCGGTATTGTACCGGGACCACTGGAAGGGTCCCGGGGGTCCACCGGGTGGGGCCACCCATCCCGGAGGGCCCCATGGGCTGAAGTGGTGAGGGGAACCAGCCCCTGGTGGGCTGGTGCGCCCCCCTTGGGCCCCCATGGGTACTCTACCCCTTGGCCGCCCCCCCCCTAGGCGATCCCATCTCCTAGGGCCGGCGCACCCCCCTAGGGGGCCTATATAAAGGGGGGAGGGAGGGCAGCTACACCTCAAGTCTTGGCGCCTCCCTCTCCCCTGCTACACCTCTCCCTCTCGCAGAAGCTCGGCGTAGCCCTGCTGCGATCATTGTTGCATCCACCACCACGCCGTCGTGCTGCTAGATCTTCATCAACCTCTCCTTTCCCCTTGCTGGATCAAGAAGGAGGAGCCGACATCCGCTCCGTGCATGTGTTGAACGCGGAGGTGCCGTCCGTTCGGCACTTGGTCATCGGTGATTTGGATCATGGCGAGTACGACTCCATCATCCCCGTTCTCTTGAACGCTTCCACTCGCGATCTACAAGGGTATGTAGATGCACTCTCCTCTTGTTGCTAGTTGACTCCATAGATTGATCTTGGTGAAATGTAGGATTTTTTTTTGTTTTCTGCAACGTTCCCCAATAGTGGTATCAGAGCTAGGTCTATGCGTAGTTACTATGCACGAGTAGAACATAAAGTAGTTGTGGGCGTCGATATTGTCAATTTGCTTGCCGTTACTAGTCTTATCTTGATTCAGCGGCATCGTGGGATGAAGCGGCCCGGACCAACCTTACACGTATGCTTACGTGAGACCGGTTCCACCGACTGACATGCACTAGTTGCATAAGGTGGCTGGCGGGTGTCTGTCTCTCCCACTTTAGTCGGATCGGATTCGATGAACAGGGTCCTTATGAAGGGTAAATAGAAATTGGCAATTCACGTTGTGGTTTTGGCGTAGGTAAGAAAACGTTCTTGCTAGAACCCTATTGCAGCCACGTAAAACTTGCAACAACAATTAGAGGACGTCTAACTTGTTTTTTGCAGCAAGTGTCATGTGACGTGATATGGCCAAAGTTGTGATGAATGATGAATGATATATATGTGATGTATGAGATCATGTTCTTGTAATAGGAATCACGACTTGCATGTCGATGAGTATGACAACCGGCAGGAGCCATAGGAGTTGTCTTTATTTTTTGTATGACCTGCGTGTCATTGAGAAACGCCATGTAAATTACTTTACTTTATTGCTAAACGTGTTAGCCATAGTAGTAGAAGTAGTAGTTGGTGAGCAACCTCATGGAGACACGATGATGGAGATCATGATGATGGAGATCATGGTGTCATGCCGGTGACAAGATGATCATGGAGCCCCAAGATGGAGATCAAAGGAGCTATATGATATTGGCCATATCATGTCACTATTATTTGATTGCATGTGATGTTTATCATGTTTTTGCATCTTGTTTACTTAGAACGACGGTAGTAAATAAGATGATCCCTCATAATAATTTCAAGAAAGTGTTCCCCCTAACTGTGCGCCGTTGCGACAGTTCGTTGTTCGAAGCACCACGTGATGATCGGGTGTGATAGATTCCAACGTTCACATACAACGGGTGTAAGACAGATTTACACATGCAAACACTTAGGTTGACTTGACGAGCCTAGCATGTACATACATGGCCTCGGAACACAGAAGACCGAAAGGTCGAGCATGAGTCGTATAGAAGATACGATCAACATGAAGATGTTCACCGATGTTGACTAGTCCGTCTCACGTGATGATCGAACACTGCCTAGTTAACTCGGATCATGTTATACTTAGATGACTGGAGGGATGTCTATCTGAGTGGGAGTTCATTGAATAATTTGATTAGATGAACTTAATTATCATGAACTTGGTCTAAAATCTTTACAATATGTCTTGTAGATCAAATGGCCAACGTTGTCCTCAACTTCAACGCATTCCTAGAGAAAACCAAGCTGAAAGACGATGGCAGCAACTATACGGACTGGGTCCGGAACCTGAGGATCATCCTCATAGCTGCCAAGAAAGATTATGTCCTACGAGCACCGCTAGGTGAAGCACCTGCTTTCCCTGCAGAACAAGACGTTATGAACGCTTGGCAGACATGTGCGGATGATTACTCCCTCATTCAGTGCGGCATGCTTTACAGCTTAGAACTGGGGCTCCAAAAGCGTTTTGAGAGACACGGAGCATATGAGATGTTCGAAGAGCTGAAAATGGTTTTTCAAGCTCATGCCCGGGTCGAGAGATATGAAGTCTCCGACAAGTTCTTCAGCTGTAAGATGGAGGAAAATAGTTCTGTCAGCGAGCACATACTCAAAATGTCTGGGTTGCATAACCGCTTGACTCAGTTGGGAGTTAATCTCCCGGATGACACGTTTATTGACAGAATCCTTCAGTCGCTTCCACCGAGCTACAAGAGCTTTGTGATGAACTTAAATATGCAAGGGATGGAAAAGACCATTCCTGAAGTATTTGCAATGCTGAAATCAGCAGAGGTAGAAGTCAAAAAGGAACATCGAGTGTTGATGGTGAATAAAACCACTAAGTTCAAGAAAGGCAAGGGTAAGAAGAACTTCAAGAAGGACGGCAAGGGAGTTGCCACGCCCGGTAAGCAAGCTATTGGGAAGAAGCCAAAGAATGGACCCAAGCCCGAGACTGAGTGCTTTTATTGCAAGGGAAGTGGTCACTGGAAGCGGAACTGCCCCAAATACTTAGCGGACAAGAAGGCCGGCACCATGAAAGGTATATGTGATATACATGTAATTGATGTGTACCTTACCAGTACTCGTAGTAGCTCCTGGGTATTTGATACTGGTGCAGTTGCTCACATTTGTAACTCAAAGCAGGAGCTGTGGAATAAGCGGAGACTGGCAAAGGACGAGGTGATGATGCGCGTCGGGAATGGTTCCAAGGTCGATGTGATTGCCGTCGGCATGCTACCTCTACATTTACCTATGGGATTAGTTTTAAACCTCAATAATTGTTATTTAGTGCCAGCTTTGAGCATGAACATTGTATCAGGATCTCGTTTAATTCGAGATGGCTACTCATTTAAATCCGAGAATAATGGTTGTTCTATTTATATAAGAGATATGTTTTATGGTCATGCTCCGATGGTGAATGGTTTATTCTTAATGAATCTCGAGCGTAATGCTACACATATTCATAGTGTGAATACCAAAATATGTAAGGTTGATAATGATAGTCCCACATACTTGTGGCACTGCCGCCTTGGTCACATAGGTGTCAAACGCATGAAGAAGCTCCATGCAGATGGACTTTTAGAGTCTCTTGATTACGAATCATTTGACACGTGTGAACCATGCCTCATGGGTAAAATGACCAAGACTCTGTTCTCAGGAACAATGGAGCGAGCAACCAACTTATTGGAAATCATACATACTGATGTGTGCGGTCCAATGAGTGTTGAGGCTCGCGGTGGCTATCGTTATGTTCTCACCCTCACTGATGACTTGAGTAGATATGGGTATGTCTATTTAATGAAACACAAGTCTGAGACCTTTGAAAAGTTCAAGGAATTTCAGAGTGAGGTTGAGAATCAACGTGACAGGAAAATCAAGTTCTTGCGATCAGATCGTGGGGGAGAATACTTGAGTCACGAATTTGGCACACACTTAAGAAAATGTGGAATAGTTTCACAACTCACGCCGCTTGGAACACCTCAGCGTAATGGTATGTCCGAACGTCGTAATCGCACTCTATTAGATATGGTGCGATCTATGATGTCTCTTACCGATTTACCGCTATCATTTTGGGGCTATGCTTTAGAGACTGCCGCATTCACTTTAAATAGGGCTCCGTCAAAATCCGTTGATATGACACCATATGAATTATGGTTTGGGAAGAAACCTAAGCTGTCGTTTCTAAACGTTTGGGGATGCAATGCTTATGTCAAGAAACTTCAACCTAAAAAGCTCGAACCCAAGTCGGAAAAATGCGTCTTCATAGGATACCCTAAAGAAACTATTGGGTATACCTTCTACCTCAAATCCGAAGGCAAGATCTTTGTTGCCAAGAATGGATCCTTTCTAGAGAAAGAGTTTCTCTCGAAGGAAGTAAGTGGGAGGAAAGTAGAACTCGATGAAGTATTACCTCTTGAACCAGAAAGTGGCGCAACACAGGAAAATGTTCCTGAGGTGCCTGCACCGACTAGAGAGGAAGTTAATGATGATGGTCATGAAACTTCAGATCAAGTTGCTACTGAACTTCATAGGTCCACAAGGACACGTTCCGCACCAGAGTGGTACGGCAACCCTGTCTTGGAAATCATGTTGTTAGACAACGGTGAACCTTCGAACTATGAAGAAGTGATGGCGGGCCCAGATTCCGACAAATGGCTGGAAGCCATGAAATCCGAGATAGGATCCATGTATGAAAATGAAGTATGGACTTTGACTGACTTGCCCATTGATCGGCGAGCCATAGAAAATAAATGGATCTTTAAGAAGAAGACAGACGCGGATGGTAATGTGACCATCTATAAAGCTCGGCTTGTCGCTAAGGGTTATCGACAAGTTCAAGGGGTTGACTACGATGAGACTTTCTCACCCGTAGCGAAGCTAAAGTCCGTCCGAATCATGTTAGCAATTGCCGCATTCTATGATTATGAGATATGGCAAATGGACGTTAAAACGGCATTCCTTAATGGTTTCCTTAAGGAAGAATTGTATATGATGCAGCCGGAAGGTTTTGTCGATATGCTGACAAGGTGTGCAAGCTCCAACGCTCGATTTATGGGCTGGTGCAAGCATCTCGGAGTTGGAACATTTGCTTTGATGAGATGATCAAAGCGTTTGGGTTTATGCAGACTTATGGAGAAGCCTGCGTTTACAAGAAAGTGAGTGGGAGCTCTGTAGCATTTCTCATATTATATGTAGATGAGATACTTTTGATGGGAAATGATATATAACTTTTGGACGGCATTAAGGCCTACTTGAATAAGAGTTTTTCAATGAAGGACCTTGGAGAAGCTGCTTATATATTAGGCATCAAGATCTATAGAGATAGATCAAGATGCCTCATAGGTCTTTCACGAAGCACATACCTTGACAAGATATTGAAGAAGTTCATTATGGATCAGTCTAAGAAGGGGTTCTTGCCTGTGTTGCAAGGTGTGAAATTGAGCTCAGCTCAATGTCTGACCACGGCAGAAGATATAGAAGAGATGAGTGTCATCCCCTATGCCTCAGTCATAGGGTCTATTATGTATGCCATGCTATGTACCAGACCTGATGTAAACCTTGCCGTAAGTTTGGTAGGAAGGTACCAAAGCAATCCCGGCAAGGAACACTGGACAGCGGTCAAGAATATCCTGAAGTACCTGAAAAGGACTAAGGACATGTTTCTCGTTTATGGAGGTGACGAAGAGCTCGTCGTAAAGGGTTACGTCAATGCTAGCTTCGACACAGATCTGGATGACTCTAAGTCACAAACCGGATATGTGTATATTTTGAATGGTGGGGTAGTAAGCTGGTGCAGTCGCAAGCAAAGCGTTGTGGCGGGATCTACATGTGAAGCGGAGTACATGGCAGCCTCGGAGGCAGCACACGAAGCAGTCTGGGTGAAGGAGTTTATTACCGACCTAGGAGTCATACCCAATGCGTCGGGCCCGATGACTCTCTTCTGTGACAACACTGGAGCTATTGCCCTTGCCAAGGAGCCCAGGTTTCACAGGAAGACCAGGCATATCAAGCGTCGCTTCAACTCCATTCGTGAAAGTGTTCAAAATGGAGACATAGAGATTTGTAAAGTACATACGGACCTGAATGTAGCAGATCCGTTGACTAAACCTCTCCCTAGAGCAAAACATGATCAACACCAGAATTCCATGGGTGTTCGATTCATCACAATGTAACTAGATGATTGACTCTAGTGCAAGTGGGAGACTATTGGAAATATGCCCTAGAGGCAATAATAAAATGATTATTATATTTCCTTGTTCATGATAATTGTCTATTATTCATGCTATAATTGTATTATCCGGAAATCGTAATACATGTGTGAATACATAGACCACAATGTGTCCCTAGTGAGCCTCTAGTTGACTAGCTCGTTGATCAACAGATAGTCATGGTTTCCTGGCTATAGACATGGGGATGTCATTGATAACGGGATCACATCATTGGGAGAATGATGTGATGGACAAGACCCAATCCTAAGCTTAGCACAAAGATCGTGTAGTTCATTTGCTGTAGCTTTTCTGAGTGTCAAGTATCATTTCCTTAGACCATGAGGTTGTGCAACTCCCGGATACCATAGGAGTGCCTTGGGTGTACCAAATGTCATAACGTAACTGGGTGACTATAAAGGTACATTACAGGTATCTCCGAAAGTGTCTGTTGGGTTGGCACGAATCGAGACTGGGATTTGTCACTCCGTACGACGGAGAGGTATCTCTAGGCCCACTCGGTAATGCATCATCACAATGAGCTCAAAGTGATCAAGTGGTTGATCACGGGATCATGCATTACGGTACGAGTAAAGTGACTTGCCGGTAACGAGACTGAACGAGGTATTGGGATACCGACGATCGAGTCTCAGGCAAGTAACGTACCGATTGACAAAGGGAATTGTATACAGATTGATTGAATCCTCGACATTGTGGTTCATCCGATGAGATCATCGTGGAGCATGTGGGAGCCAACATGGGTATCCAGATCCCGCTATTGGTTATTGACCGGAGAGGCTTCTCGGTCATGTCTGCATGTCTCCCGAACCCGTAGGGTCTACACACTTAAGGTTCTGTGACGCTGGGTTGTAGAGATATGAGTATGGAGTAACCCGAAAGTTCTTCGGAGTCCCGGATGAGATCCCGGACGTCACGAGGAGTTCCGGAATGGTCCGAAGGTGAAGAATTATATATAGGAAGTGCAGTTTCGGCCATCGGGAGAGTTTTGGGGGTCACCGG
This sequence comes from Triticum monococcum, assembly GCA_034509565.1. NCBI lineage: Eukaryota > Viridiplantae > Streptophyta > Magnoliopsida > Poales > Poaceae > Triticum > Triticum monococcum. The sequence goes on from CM067844.1 coordinate 107,486,426, forward strand.
TATTGTACCGGGACCACCGGAAGGGTCCCGGGGGTCCACCGGGTGGGGCCACCCATCCTGGAGGGCCCCATGGGCTGAAGTGGGGAGGGGAACCAGCCCCTGGTGGGCTGGTGCGCCCCCCCTTGGGCCCCCCATGCGCCTAGGGTTGGGAACCCTAGGGGAGGGGGCGCCTCCACTTGCCTTGGGGGGTACTCCACCCCTTGGCCGCCGCCCCCCCCCCCCCCTAGGAGATCCCATCTCCTAGGGCCGGCGCACCCCCCTAGGGGGCCTATATAAAGGGGGGAGGGAGGGCAGCTACACCTCAAGTCTTGGCGCCTCCCTCTCCCCTGCTACACCTCTCCCTCTCGCAGAAGCTCGGTGAAGCCATGCTGCGATCATTACTTCATCCACCACCACGCCGTCGTGCTGCTGGATCTTCATCAACCTCTCCTTTCCCCTTGCTGGATCAAGAAGGAGGAGACGTCATCCGCTCCGTACGTGTGTTGAACGCGGAGGTGCCGTCCGTTCGGCACTTGGTCATCGGTGATTTGGATCACGGCGAGTACGACTCCATCATCCCCGTTCTCTTGAACGCTTCCGCTCGCGATCTACAAGTGTATGTAGATGCACTCTCCTCTCGTTGCTAGTTGACTCCATAGATTGATCTTGGTGAAACGTAGGAATTTTTTTTGTTTTCTGCAACGTTCCCCAACAAAACTCACGCATCTTCAAATTCATGGCTCCAGTTGTGACATGGGCTGTACGGAATGCTTGCTGAAACTGGTCCCATGTCACCGTGGCTAGAGGGTAGGTGACAGTGTAATTCTCCCATCATGAGGCTGCTGGTCCATCCAACTGATGTGCGGCAAAACGCACCTTCGCAACATCAGTACATCCTGCAGTGGTTAACTCTCGTCCAATCATGCAGAGCCAATCATCTGCTACTATAGGCTCGGTGCTACTGGAAAACACCGGCGGCTGCAACCTCAGAAAACGGGCTAAGTTGTCAACTGGTGGTGGTGGTGATGGTGGATTGTTGTTGTTGTTGTTGCCTTGGTTCTGAACTAACAACTGCATTAGGGTATTCTGCTGCTGGATCAACTGAGTGAGCTCCGGTGGGAAAGCAAATCCGGGGTCACGTCTCAGAGGCATCTGATGGGTTTAGAGGGGAGAGATTAGAATAGAATGAGTTCTAATGAGAAAGCACTACCCATATGCACATGAGACAAACACAATCATTTCACTCAATCAATCAAGCAAGGCATACAATTGGTCTAACTATCGTAAAATAGCTTGGACTATACTATTTACATGGTGGAATACTACTATTGATGTGGTGGTCTACTAAAAATATTCCTCGGTTGCAGACTCCATGATATCTGCTCCAGCTTCGTATTCAAAGTCATCATTGCTAAGGTCGGAGTCGGTGTCGTTGATGATAATGTAGTCCTCCGGGCGAATCTCCTTGGGTTCTTCTGTTGGGGAACGTAGCAGAAATTCAAAATTTTCCTACGTGTCACCAAGATCTATCTATGGAGAGACTAGCAACGAGGGGAAGGAGAGTTGCATCTACATACCCTTGTAGATCGCTAAGCGGAAGCGTTCAAGTGAACGGGGTTGATGGAGTCGTACTCGTCGTGATCCAAATCACCGATGACCAAGTGCCGAACGGACGGCACCTCCGCGTTCAACACACGTACAGCCCGGTGACATCTCCCACGCCTTGATCCAGCAAGGAGAGAGGGAGAGGTTGAGGAAGACTTCATCCAACAGCAGCACAACAGTGTGGTGGTGGTGGAGGAGCGTGGCTATCCTGCAGGGCTTCGCCAAGCACCACAGAAGAGGAGGAAGAAGAGACGCAGGGCTGCACCAAGAGAGATTGAATCACGTGTCTTATGGGCAGCCCTAGGCCTCATATATATAGGGGAAGGGAGGGGCTGCGCCCTCTCTAGGGTTCCCACCCCTAGGGGGGGCGGCAGCCCTAGATGGGGAGCAAGGGGGCGGCCAAGAGGGGATGGGAGAGGGAGGCGCACCAATATGGGCCCTAAGGCCCATATCCCCTTAGGGTTTGCCCCCTCTCCACCTCTTAGGCGCATGGGCCTTAGTGGGGCTGGTGCCCTTGGCCCATGTAGGCCAAGGAGCACTCCCTACAGCCCATGTGCCCCCCCCCGGGGCAGGTGGCCCCACTTGGTGGACCCCCGGGACCCTCCCGGTGGTCCCGGTACGTTACCGATAAACCCCGAAACTTTTCCGGTGACCAAAACAGGACTTCCCATATATAAATCTTTACCTCCGGACCATTCCGGAACTCCTCGTGACGTCCGGGATCTCATCCGGGACTCCGAACAACATTCGGTAACCACATACAAACTTCCTTTATAACCCTAGCGTCATCGAACCTTAAGTGTGTAGACCCTATGGGTTCGGGAGACATGCAGACATGACCGAGACGTTCTCCAGTCAATAACCAACAGCGGAATCTGGATACCCATGTTGGCTCCCACATGTTCCACGATGATCTCATCGGATGAACCACGATGTCAAGGACTTAATCAATCCCGTATACAATTCCCTTTGTCTATCGGTACGATACTTGCCCGAGAATCGATCGTCGGTATCCCGATACCTTGTTCAATCTCGTTACCGACAAGTCTCTTTACTCGTTCCGTAACACATCATCCCATGATCAACTCCTTGATCACATTGTGCACATTATGATGATGTCCTACCGAGTGGGCCCAGAGATACCTCTCCGTCACACGGAGTGACAAATCCCAGTCTCGATTCGTGCCAACCCAACAGACACTTTCAGAGATACCCGTAGTGTACCTTTATAGACACCCAGTTACGTTGTGACGTTTGGCACACCCAAAGCACTCCTACGGTATCCGGGAGTTGCACAATCTCATGGTCTAAGGAAATGACACTTGACATTAGCAAAGCTTTAGCATACGAACTACACGATCTAGTGCTATGCTTAGGATTGGGTCTTGTCCATCACATCATTCTCCCAATGATGTGATCCCGTTATCAACGACATCCAATGTCCATGGTCAGGAAACCGTAACCATCTATTGATCAATGAGCTAGTCAACTAGAGGCTTACTAGGGACATGGTGTTGTCTATGTATCCACACATGTATCTGAGTTTCCTATCAATACAATTCTAGCATGGATAATAAACGATTATCATGAACAAGGAAATATAATAATAATCAATTTATTATTGCCTCTAGGGCATATTTCCAACAGTCTCCCACTTGCACTAGAGTCAATAATCTAGTTCACATCGCCATGTGATTAACACTCACAGGTCACATCGCCATGTGACTAACACCCAAGAGTTTACTAGAGTCAGATCATGTTGCTTGTGAGAGAGGTTTTAGTCAACGGGTCTGAACCTTTTAGATCCGTGTGTGCTTTACAAATCTCTATGTCATCTCCTACATGTAGCTACCACGTTCTATTTGGAGCTATTCCAAATAACTGTTCTACTTGGAGCTATTCTAAATTGTTGCTCCATTATACATATCCGGTATCTCTACTCGGAGCTATCCGGATAGGTGTTAAGCTTGCATCGACGTAACCCTTTACGACGAACTCTTTTACCACCTCCATAATCGAGAAAATTTCCTTAGTCCACTAGTTACTAAGGATAACTTTGACCGCTGTCCTGTGATCCATTCTTGGATCACTCTTGTACCCCTTGACTGACTCATGGCAAGGCACACTTCAGGTGCGGTACACAGCATAGCATACTGTAGAGCCTATGTCTTAAGCATAAGGGACGACTTTCGTCCTTTCTCTCTATTCTGCTGTGGTCGCGCTTTAAGTCTTAACTTCATACCTTACAACTCAGGCAAGAACTCCTTCTTTGACTGATCCATTTTGAACACCTTCAAGATCATGTCAAGGTATGTGCTCATTTGAAAGTTCCATTAAGCGTTTTGATCTATCCTTATAGATCTTGATGCTCAATGTTCAAGTAGCTTAATCCAGGCTTTCCATTGAAAAACACTTTCCAAATAATCCTATATGCTTTCCAGAAATTCTACGTCACTTCTGATCAACAATATGTCAACAACATATACTTATCAGAAATTCTATAGTGCTCCCACTCACTTCTTTGGAAATACAAGTTTCTCATAAACTTTGTATACACCAAAATCTTTGATCATCTCATCAAAGCATACATTCCAACTCCGAGATGCTCACTCCAGTCCTTAGAAGGATTGCTGGAGCTTTGCATACTTATTAGCATCTTTCAGGATTGACAAAAAACTTCCGGTTGTATCACATACAACCTTTCCTCATAAATCGTCGAGGAAACATTGTTTTGACATCCTATCTGCAAGATTTCATAAATAGTGCAGTAACTGCTAATATAATTCCAACAGACTTTTAGCATCGCTACAGGTGAGAAAGTCTCATCGTAGTCAACTCCTTGAACTTGTCGAAAACATCTTAACGACAAGTCGATCTTTCTTAATGGTGACATTTACCATCATTGTCCGTCTTCCTTTTAAAATCCATCTATACTCAACAGCCTCACGACCATCGAGTTGTTCAGTCAAAGTCTACACTTTGTTTCCATACATGGATCCTCTCTCGGATTTTATGGCCTCGAGCCATCTATCGGAATCCAAGCCCACCATCGCTTCTCCATAGCTCGTAGGTTCATTGTTGTCTCGCAACATGACTTCCAAGACAGGATTACGTACCACTCAGAAGTAGTACGCATCCTTGTCATCCTACGAGGTTTGGGAGTGACTTGATCCGTAGTCTCGTGATCAATATCATAAGCTTCCACTTCAATTGGTGTAGGTGCCACAGGAACAATTTCCTGTGCCCTGCCACACACTAGTTGAAGAGACGGTTCAATAACCTCATCAAGTTTCCACCATCCTCCCACTCAATTCTTTCGAGAGAAACTTTTCCTTGAAAAAGGACCCGATTCTAGAAACAATCCTTTATTGCTTTCGGATCTGATATAGGAGGTATACCCAACTGTTTTGGGTGTCCTATGAAGATGCATTTATCCGCTTTGGGTTCGAGCTTATCAGCCTGAAACTTTTTCACATAAGCATCGCAGCCCCAAACTTTTAAGAAATGACAGCTTAGGTTTCTCTAAACCATAGTTCATACGGTGTCATCTCATCGGAATTACGTGGTGCCCTATTTAAAGTGAATGTGGTTGTCTCTAATGCCTAACCCATAAATTATTGTGGTAATTCGATAAGAGACATCATGGTATGCATCATATCCAATAGGGTGCATTTATGATGTTCGGACACACCATCACACTATGGTGTTCCAGGCTGTATCAGTTGTGAAACAATTTCCACAATGTCTTAATTCTGTGCCAAACTCGTAATTCAGATATTCATCTCTATGATAATATCATAGATCTTTTATCCTCTTGTCACGATGATCTTTCAACTTCACCCTGAAATTACTTGAACCTTTCAATAATTCAGACTCGTGATTCATCAAGTAAATATACTCAACATCTACTCAAATCATCTGTGAAGTAAGAACATAACGATATCCACTACACGCCTCAGCACTTATTGGACTGCACACATCAAAATGTATTACTTCCAGCAAGTTGCTTTCTGGTTCCATTTTACTGAAACCGAGGCTTTCAGCCATCTTGCCCATGTGGTATGATTTGCATGTCTCAAGTGATTCAAAATCAAGTGAGTCCAAACGATCCATCTGCATGGAGTTTCTTCATGCATATACACCAATAGACACGGTTTGCATGTCTCAAACTTTTCAAAAAAAATGAGTGAGTCCAAAGATCCATCAACATGGAGCTTCTTCATGCGTTTTATACCGATATGACTTACGTGGCAGTGCCACAAGTAGGTGGTACTATCATTACTATCTTTTGGCATGAACATGTGTATCACTACGATCGAGATTCAATAAACCATCCATTTTAGGTGTAAGACCATTGAAGGTATTATTCAAATAAACAGAGTAACTATTATTCTCCTTGAATGAATAACCGTATTGCAATAGACATAATCCAATCATGTCTATGCTTAACGCAAACACCAATCTCGATGGTAGAGGGAGCGTACAATGCTTGATCATATCAACATTGGAAACACTTCCAACACATGTCGTCAGCTCACCTTTAGCTAGTCTCCGTTTATTCCGTAGCTTTTATTTCGAGTTACTAACACTTAGCAACCGAACCAGTATCTAATACCCTGGTGCTACTAGGAGTACTAGTAAAGTATACATCAACACAATGTATATCCAATATACTTCTATCGACCTTGCCAGCCTACTAATCTACCAAGTATCTAGGGTAATTCTGCTCCAGTGGCTGTTCCCCTTATTACAGAAGCACTTAGTCTCGGGTTTGGGTTCAACCTTGGGTTTCTTCATTAGAGCAGCAGCTGACTTGCTGTTTCATGAAGTATCCCTTTGTGCCCTTGCCCTTCTTGAAACTAGTGGTTTCACCAACCATCAACAATTGATGCTCCTTCTTGATTTCTACTTTCGCGGTGTCAAACATCGTGAATAACTCAAGGATCATCATATATGTCCCTGATATATTATAGTTCATCACGAAGCTCTAGCAGCTTGGTGGTAATGACCTTGGAGAAACATCATTATCTCATCTGGAAGATCAACTCCCACTCGATTCAAATGAATGTTGTACTCAGACAATCTGAGCACAAGCTCAGCAATTGAGCTTTTCTCCCTTAGTTTGTAGGCTGAGAAAATCGTCAGAGGTCTTATACCTCTTGACATGGGCATGAGCCTGAAATCCCAATTTCAGCCCTCGAAACATCTCATATGTTTCGCGACGTTTCAAAACTGTATTTGGTGCCTCAACTCTAAACCGTTTAACTGAACTATCATGTAGTTATCAAAACTTGTATGTCAGATGTTCGCAACATCTACAGACGACGTTCGAGGTTCAGCACACTGAGCGGTGCATTAAGGACATAAGCCTTTCTAAGAAGCAATGAGGACAATCCTCTGTTTATGGACCTAGTCCGCATAATTGCTACTTTCAACTAATTTTTCTCTAGGAACATATCTAAATAGTAGAACTATAGCGTGAGCTACGACATAATTTGCAAAATCCTTTTGACTATGTTCAGGATAATTAAGTTCATCTTATGAACTCCCACTCAGATAGACATCCCTCTAGTCATCTAAGTGATTACATGATCCGAGTCAACTAGGCCGTGTCCGATCATCACGTGAGACGGACTAGTCAACGTCGGTGAACATCTTCATGTTGATCGTATCTTCTATACGACTCATGCTCGACCTTTCGGTCTTCTGTGTTCCGAGGCCATGTCTATACACATGCTAGGCTCGTCAAGAAACCCTAAGTGTTTTGCATGTGTAAAACTGTCTTACACCCGTTGTATGTGAACGTAAGGATCTATCACACCCGATCATCACGTGGTGCTTCGAAACGACGAACTGTAGCAACGGTGCACAGTTAGGGGAGAACACTTCTTGAATTTTTTATGAGGGATCGTCTTATTTACTACCGTCGTTCTAAGCAAATAAGATGTATAAACATGATAAACATCACATGCAATCAAATAGTGACATGATATGGCCAATATCACTTTGCTCCTTTTGATCTCCATCTTCGGGGCTCCATGATCATCATCATCACCGGCATGACACCATGATCTCCATCATCGTGTCTTCATGAAGTTGCCTCGCCAACTATTACTTCTACTACTATGGCTAACGGTTAGCAATAAAGTAAAGTAATTACATGACGTTTAAGTTGACACGCAGGTCATAAATAAATAAAGACAACTCCTATGGCTCCTGCCGGTTGTCATACTCATCGACATGCAAGTCGTGATTCCTATTACAAGAACATGATAAATCTCATACATCACATATATCATTCATCACATCCTTTGGCCATATCACATCACATAGCATACCCTGCAAAAACAAGTTAGACGTCCTCTAATTGTTGTTTGCATGTTTTTACGTGGCTGCTATGGGTTTCTAGCAAGAACGTTTCTTACCTACGCAAAGACCACAACGTGATATGCCAATTGCTATTTACCCTTCATAAGGACCCTTTTCATCGAATCTGATCCGACTAAAGTGGGAGAGACAGACACCCGCCAGCCACCTTATGCAACTAGTGCATGTTTGTCGGTGGAACCGGTCTCACGTAAGAGTACGTGTAAGGTTGGTCCGGGCCGCTTCATCCCACGATGCCGCCGAATCAAGATAAGACTAGTAACGGCAAGCATATTGAACAAAATCAACGCCCACAACTACTTTGTGTTCTACTCGTGCATAGAATCTACGCAATAGACCTAGCTCATGATGCCACTGTTGGGGAACGTAGCAGAAATTCAAAATTTTCCTACGTGTCACCAAGATCTATCTATGGAGAGACTAGCAACGAGGGGAAGGAGAGTTGCATCTACATACCCTTGTAGATTGCTAAGCGGAAGCGTTCAAGTGAACGGGGTTGATGGAGTCGTACTCGTCGTGATCCAAATCACCGATGACCAAGTGCCGAACGGACGGCACCTCCGCGTTCAACACACGTACAGCCCGGTGACATCTCCCACGCCTTGATCCAGCAAGGAGAGAGGGAGAGGTTGAGGAAGACTTCATCCAACAGCAGCACAACGGCGTGGTGGTGGTGGAGGAGCGTGGCTATCCTGCAGGGCTTCGCCAAGCACCACAGAAGAGGAGGAAGAAGAGACGCAGGGCTGCACCAAGAGAGATTGAATCGTGTGTCTTATGGGCAGCCCTAGGCCTCATATATATAGGGGAAGGGAGGGGCTGCGCCCTCTCTAGGGTTCCCACCCCTAGGGGGGCGGCAGCCCTAGATGGGGAGCAAGGGGGCGGCCAAGAGGGGATGGGAGAGGGAGGCGCACCAATATGGGCCCTAAGGCCCATATCCCCTTAGGGTTTGCCCCCTCTCCACCTCTTAGGCGCATGGGCCTTAGTGGGGCTGGTGCCCTTGGCCCATGTAGGCCAAGGAGCACTCCCTACAGCCCATGTGGCCCCCCGGGGCAGGTGGCCCCACTTGGTGGACCCCCGGGACCCTCCCGGTGGTCCCGGTACGTTACCGATAAACCCCGAAACTTTTCCGGTGACCAAAACAGGACTTCCCATATATAAATCTTTACCTCCGGACCATTCCGGAACTCCTCGTGACGTTCAGGATCTCATCCGGGACTCCGAACAACATTCGGTAACCACATACAAACTTCCTTTATAACCCTAGCGTCATCGAACCTTAAGTGTGTAGACCCTACGGGTTCGGGAGACATGCAGACATGACCGAGACGTTCTCCAGTCAATAACCAACAGCGGAATTTGGATACCCATGTTTGCTCCCACATGTTCCACGATGATCTCATCGGATGAACCACGATGTCAAGGACTTAATCAATCCCGTATACAATTCCCTTTGTCTATCGGTACGATACTTGCCCGAGATTCGATCGTCGGTATCCCGATACCTTGTTCAATCTCGTTATCGGCAAGTCTCTTTACTCGTTCCGTAACACATCATCCCGTGATCAACTCCTTGATCACATTGTGCACATTATGATGATGTCCTACCGAGTGGGCCCAGAGATACCTCTCCGTCACACGGAGTGACAAATCCCAGTCTCGATTCGTGCCAACCCAACAGACACTTTCGGAGATACCCATAGTGTACCTTTATAGCCACCCAGTTACGTTGTGACGTTTGGAACACCCAAAGCACTCCTACGGTGTCCGGGAGTTGCACAATCTCATGGTCTAAGGAAATGATACTTGACATTAGCAAAGCTTTAGCATACGAACTACACGATCTAGTGCTATGCTTAGGATTGGGTCTTGTCCATCACATCATTCTCCCAATGATGTGATCCCGTTATCAACGACATCCAATGTCCATGGTCAGGAAACCGTAACCATCTATTGATCAACGAGCTAGTCAACTAGAGGCTTACTAGGGACATGGTGTTGTCTATGTATCCACACATGTATCTTAGTTTCCTATCAATACAATTCTAGCATGGATAATAAACGATTATCATGAACAAGGAAATATAATAATAATCAATTTATTATTGCCTCTAGGGCATATTTCCAACATCTTCGTCTTCTTCTACTGGTGTGGGGTCTCCCATGAATATTCCGATCTTCTTAATCAGGTCGTCATTCTTCTCCACTAGTACGACGATTTCCTCCTCATAATCTTCACGTGTAGCCTTGAGTTCTTCCTCCAGTTTCACGATCCTAATCATTGCCTTCTTCAGATCTATCATGCCTGCGCACATCTGGTTCTCCTGGCGTCGAATGTGTTTGTTTAGTTCCTGGATGAAAGCTGCAATTGATCTATCCTTCCTGGTGCTGATCATCTCCCATTGCTCATCTCGGCACCCACATATCTGGTAGATAGTATCCTTAAGCTCCTTGTGATAAACTTCTCCAATGCATCCCATGGTGATGTGAGCTGACATACTCTTTCCTAGACTCCAGGTTGGTGCATCGAAGGAAAACTCTATGGGTTTAGTGACTGGCGTGAAGGTTCTTCCTGGAACTTGAACTTGAATCATCCATCGCTCCTCTTCTGGTAAAGTGGCATTGTAGGTCCCGGTGAAGCTTGGTATTCCTATCTTCAGGTACCTAGTGACTTCCTTCAAGTGTCATCCAAAAGGTGCTTCTTCATCCGGTTGTGCAAACTTATTCCTTGCATCCGCCATCCTAAAGAGTAGAAAATGGAGAGGAGTCAGAAATGAGAAGAGAACAGTGATCTATGGTTTTAGCTTAGTGGTCGTGTCCTACACTCAGCGTGTGCTCTCATACCATCTTGTAGCGACCCGACCTCAAACGGTCAAGTCTCTGTGCTTCAGTGTCATCCCTGGATCGGTAATGCTGACACACACAGTACTCGAGGATTTATAACAGAGTAGCAATCACACAATTATTACATCGAATGTCTCCAAAGAGAACTTATTACAATAAATATGGCTTAAGGCCATCTAATACGATAATAGCGGAAGGCTTGGAAGATAAAGTGAGTCCATCAACTCCAACGGCATAGCTGAGCTGCACGGCAACGACCTAACGAACCTTACTCCTCGTTTGAAAAGTCTGCAACATAATATGTTGCAGCCTGAAAACGGGTCAGCACATGGAATATGCTGGCAAAGTAACACAGTAGAGCAAGAACAGAATAATGTTATCACTATATGCATATTTGGCTGGTGGAAAGCTCTATGGTTACAATTTTTGCGAAAAGCCAATTTTCCCCTACAACAAAGGAATAGATTTTAATTTAACTATGATGATAGTTGAAACATCATTGAGAAGGTTCCTCCAACTCAATCCCAATTAAGGTAATTAACAATTCAACAATATTAATTTAGAGTGATGAGATACTTAAGATACTCCAAGTACTAGATACTCAAGATTGTCCATAACCGGGGACAAGGCTAACCATGATTAGTTTGTACACTCTGCAGAGGTTTGCGCACTTTTCCCCACAAGACTCGATCGCTTCCGTTAGATTTCTCGCACTACATGGTGTTTGAGAAACGGATGACCGAGACACGGTCTTTCGGAAACATTAACTCTCTACTCCGGGCAGACCATACCAAACCTACAATCCCACTACTTGCTGATCCACCTCTCCAAGAGCTTCACGTAACTTACTCAACTAAGCTAGAGCCCATATTAGCTTGTGGCTGCACACGAAAGTTTCTAGTATGAATCATCTCAGTTCCCATTGAGCCTGGGTGGCGGTCCATAGGAAGATCACACAGGTACTCTGGGATTTCCAAAAAATACAGGAAACACTGGTTACTCCAGGTGCCTCAATCCACCCAGATGTGTATTTAAATTGCCACCTTAAGTTGAACCATTAATTAACAATCTCACATCTGTCATGGATTTCACTCTCCCAAACCTCGTCTACGAGCATAGCATAGCAATATAAGCAATTCGTAAGAGTAACTCCCAAGGGTTTGAATGTAACAGGGTAATAGGTTCTACCTCATCAACTACTTCCCAACCCACATGTTAATGACATCCTAACCATGCAATGTTTGAGGATTGGAACTAATGCATAAAAACTGGGTGATAAAGGGGTATGATCAAAGTGTTACTTGCCTTGCTGACGATCCGCGTAACCTAGAGACTCCAAATAACACGCTTCGCAGTCCGGGAATTTTATCGCAAACAAACAATAGCATACATAAGCAATCAAGCAAAGAAACACGGGTAAAACTCAAATAAGAAGGTCTAACCAGAAAGTTCAACTTAAGAACTCCGGTTTGCAAAAAGAATCAAATCAAACGGAGCAACGAAACTCAAACAGCAAAAGAAACAAGATCCATTTAATAATCTGGACCTAGGTCAAATTTTACAGTAGCAAAAACTTGTGCAAGTTGGTTAAGCGGGAAGAGGGTCTCGAAACGAAGATCTAGGCGCTTGAATCGCCTGATTCGAACTAATGAGCGAAAAGATAAACTAGAACGAAAATCGGATCAGAAATCACGATCAGAAATAACCGCGGAAAAATCCGATAAAAAAACTGACAACAGGCTAACGAACGAGCGTTCGTTATCTGTAACTAACGAGCGAAAACCGTTCGCTAAAAACATCCGGACGAATGTCCGCTAAAAAGAAAAACCGGAAAAAAACCGGCGAACCGAAAAAAACGAGTTAGGGTTTTCTAAAAAAACCAAATCGGTTTTCTAAAAAAAACGACGGCGACCACGCGCTACCTCGTCGGATCCGGCGGGGTGCGGCTCCGGCGGGGCTGGCGGGCGGCGGGGCTCAGGCGGCGGCGGCTCGGCGGCGGCGCGGGCGGCGGCAGGCGGCTCCGCGGGCTGCGGGCGGCGGGGCTGGCGGCGGTGGTGGTGGCGAGGCGGGGTGGTGGCGGCGGCATTTAAAGGGGGCAAGGGGCGGCGTGGCTTGGGCGAGGGGGCGCCCGGGAGGAGTCCGGCTCGGACTCCCCTCGGCGTCCGTGCTGCGCACGACGGCGCGCGCGAGGGAGACGGCGGCGGAACGGGCCGGCTGGGCTTCGGCCCAGCTTGGTCCGGAAACTTTTTTTTTAAATAATTCCGCCGAAACTAAGAAAAATCCTAGAAAATAAAATAAAAATCTAAAAATGCCAAAACAAATTTTCTCCGTCTAAATAAAATATTTAGAACGAGATAAACATTTTCTTGGTCCTAAAATGCAATTTTGGAAACATGCAATTTTTCTAATGCCAACAAAATTACAATAAAATCAAAATAAAAACAAATATTGATTTTAATATTTTTCCTACAATATTTCATTTATTTTGAAGAAGTCATATTATCTCCTCTCATATATTTTAATATGATATATTTTCAGAGAGAAAAATAATTAAAACCAAAATCCTTGTTTCAAAATTTGATAAAATCAAATTTGAAAACCCGGGAAATCCCCAACTCTTTCCGAGGGTCCTTGAGTTCTTAGAATTTCGAGGATCGCGAGACGAAATGCAATAAAATATGATATGCAAGAATGATCTATGTATAACATCCAAATTGAAAATTTGGGATGTTACACGCGGGCACTGGATGCGGAGATCCCCGTGGCGCCGTGCCGGGATGGAGCAACTCGCCACTCCTCCGTAAGGTGGCTTCGAGCGGCGAGTTGTTGAACCACGCGCCGGTTTGGGGCGGCAACTGGCTCTGTCAGGCTAGGCGAGGGACGTGGAACAGCGAGCCGCCTCGGTCGTATCCCGCGGACTCAGTGGGCCACCCAGTCGACTTGTATGTCGGAGAACCGCTCTTCGGAAGTTATCAGAAGAGTGGAGAAAATAGTGAAGGAAGAGATGGGGGAGCGGTGGAGGGGTGCGATTCTTGCTCGGCGTCTGGTCTTGTTTAAATAGATGGCGGACGGGAGGAGCTCGGTCGGCGTTGCGTTTAATATCGACCCGCTAATGAACGGATCTATGGCCGGAGTAGGTTTCTCGGCTCCACGCGGTTTAATGGAGGCGTTTGAATGCGGCGAGGAGGCGTCTTCAGTCGAGCGTGCAACGGCCGACGCCCTCGGCTGGCGCGCCGCTTCAATGGCAAAGGAAGTGAGAGGTCGCGTCCGCCCTGAGCCGCCTCCAATGTGGAGCGACGCGCTCTATAGCGGCATGAATGTGGGTAGCTGGCGCCGGATGGGAAAAGCGCGCGGAAGGAGGAAGGGACTTTTGGTAGGCCAGGGTGGTCAAGCGGATTTGGGATCGGTCCAGACACGTGCAAAACTCTCCCACGTTTGTCTCCAGTTTACGGGAGAAAACGCATCCGAAACGCTGCGGACCCATATAAAATCATGTTGGATGGCTCTCATGGTCTAAATAACACGGTTCGTATGGTTGCAGGAGGTCCGAGAGTCGGCTATCAAGAAAAGAAATAGCCCTAGCTATCATGCTCTCCAGCTCGGCACATGCATGTTATTTTTTGAGCATGGCATATGCATATTCGTAGGCCACAATCAAACGTTAAATCTTAGGTCACTACTTTTTCAACATTTGGTTGAAACTTTAAAGAATATTAAATAAAAAATACACGCTGAAATCGGGAAGTTGGCGGTGGACTGCGCGTAGCGGCGTAGAACGCCTGCTCCCTTTCCCTTCCCTTGAGCTGTCTGCCCATTGACCATCTGCATCTGCACAACTGCCAACAACTTGTTCAACTTACAAAATAGCCCCTCCCGAGACACGGAACCACCAAAAGGCCCATTCCAGAGCTGCAACACAGGGAGGGTGGGTGGGAGAGAGGACGACTCCAAATCTCATCTCGTCTTCTCCGCCGCCGGCAAGCCAGCCAGCCATGCCTACCTCCCCGGCCGCCTCCGCCGGAGCCGTCGCCTCCCCCTCCGGATCCTCCCCGGCCTCCGCCGCGGCATCGGCGGCCGACCCGGCCACCCCGTCCTGGTGGGAGTCCGTCTCCCAGGCGCGCTCCCGCATCCTCGCGCTCGCCTCCATCCTCCCTCCCGAGGTCTCCCCCGGCGTCTCGGCGCTCGCGGACTCCGACCGCCCCGCCCGCGCCCTCCTCCGCTCCGCCGCCGCCTACGACGCCCTCTCCGGGGCGCTCCGCGCGGGGGGCGGCGCTGACGACCCCGCCTGCCACTGGCTCTACGACACGCTCCTCTCCCAGGACCCCGACCTCCGCCTCGCCGCGCTCGCCTTCCTCCCGCTCCTCTCGTCGCTCTACCTCCTCCGCCTGCCTCCCGCGCTCCCATCCTCGCTATCTGGCTTCGAGGCCGTCCTCCTCGCCGTCTACTCTTCCGAGGCCAAGAGCCGCCAGGGAAAGCCCGTGCTTGTCCATGTCCCCGACCTCTCCGTCCCCTCCCTGTACCACACTCCGCAGTCCAGCCCCAGCTCGAGATCGCCTCGCCGGCCGCACCCGCCGCCGATCCCCCCTCCTCCCGCAAATGTGGTGGTGGGCGTGCTGTCGCCGCCGCTGGAGCCACAGGCTGCAGTGAAGTCGACCAAGCGCGCGGGGATTATAGGGGTCGCCTTTGAGGCATACTACGCCAAGATCGCGCAGATGCCCCCTGCATCCAAGGTGGATGCCTGCAATGCGGTGGCTGCCTGGGCGGGGCAGTACTGCAGATGCCGTTTTGAGCTTGATGAAGAGTTGGAGGTGGAGGAAGGGGATTCTCTGGGCTCCATGTCGCCATTGTCCACCGATGCTGAGAATGGGAATGGGAAAGCCCTGGAGGAAGAATTGGCAAAGCTGAGTGTCAATGGAGACAGCAGTGGGCGGAATTGTGGTAAGGAGGAGGAGGTAAGGGAGGCAAGGGTGCAGCTCCCGTGGGAGTTGCTGCAGCCAGTGATGAGGGTTCTTGGGCACTGCTTGCTCGCGCCACTGAACCCAATGGAGGTGCGGGATGCCGCCGCAGAAGCTGTGCGGGTTGTCTATGCCCGTGCATGTCATGACCTTGTGCCACAGGCAATTCTGGCAGCCCGGAGCTTGATTGAGCTTGACAAAAGCGCCCGCAAGGCTGCCAAGGCAGCAGCTGTAGCGGCCTCCGGAATAATGGTAGCCTCTGGCACAGCTGGAAGCACCGCATCGAGCTCCAGACCAAGTTCCAAGCCAAACACGCCGAGCAAGCAACGCAAACCTGACATGCTGCTTGTGTCCAAATGAGGTCAATTGCTCTGCATTTTGTGAAATTGTTTGTCACTGAAATGTCGACCAAGCCTAGTATACATTGCATGCGGAAGATTGTTTGTTATGGCTCGCAAAACTGCTGGCTTGGTATGTTATGGCTCGAAAGACTGCTGGCTTGGTATGTTGCCAACTCTGTATTGTATGTTAACTTGTCTTATGTAGTTATGTTACTCGTTGCATATAGTTCATAAATCAATATATTTTATGATCCTGCTTGTGGGTTAGTGAGGAGATTCAGTTGGAGTGTATACTGTTGGTAATGGTTATTGTTGTAAATTTCAATCATATTCTGTTTGTCCATGTATTTCTTGCAATGCTCTGCACTTGAAGATGTTCTGTTTGTAGG
Organism: Triticum monococcum; assembly: GCA_034509565.1. Classification (NCBI taxonomy): domain Eukaryota; kingdom Viridiplantae; phylum Streptophyta; class Magnoliopsida; order Poales; family Poaceae; genus Triticum; species Triticum monococcum. Next base: position 107,502,923 of record CM067844.1, read on the forward strand.
TTACAACTTTTTTTTTCAACTGAAACAGTAGGAGAGTTTTGTAATTTAGTTCTAATTAAACAGATATACAAAGCAGTGTACAACGATGCAAGGGCAGTTAAAAATGATCAAAAGAAGGATTACAGGTTGATTCGTAGCTACTCGGTTTCTGATAGTAGTATTAGTTGAGTTTGCTACTTGCTAGTAGATGGATTGAATAAGCAATGCATTCCAGGGACATGTTGGATGATTTGAAATTGGTTCTGATTCTTCTTTCTGCTTTCTTCTATGGAGATATTGAGCATTCTTGGATTGATGCCAAAAATTGGCATGCTAATATTTGGCATCGACCAATTATTGGCTAGTAATTTCTTGTTTACCAAATTTTCTTGCCAACCTCACATAAAGTTGCCAGCTTTTGCCAAGTCTGGGCTTTGCCAATACACATTGGCTAGCCAAATTTTGGTAGTGAACCAATGCCCATCTTCACAAATTCATAATTGATTTCTGTTTTCACTTGAAGCATGATTTATACTCCCTCTGTCCTGAATTACTTGTCGCAGAAATTCATTTCTGCACTAGTTAATTCGGGGCGGAGGGAGTAGTAGTTAAAAAGTGTTAGAATGCACTAATTAGCTGCTGCATGAGGCTAGATTTTCATCTTTGTGAGCTTCTGTAACTCAATATGAAGCAACTTGGGCATTGTTGTGATCGTTTAGCACTTAGTCTACTAGATTGTGCATTATTATGGTCAGTGCAGCTTGATTGTTATGGATTGGAAACCCATTGGTTTTGTTATGCAGCTAACTCTGTATTCTGTGTTAATTGCCTCAAGTTACTTGTTCCTTATACTAGTTCACGAATCAATCTTCATGACTGCATTTTCTGATTGATAATTGAGTGTGATCCTTGCTGGCTTTTATTATAGTCTCAATTTTCATTGTGTTGTTCATATATTTCTCATGTATGTATAGTATTTTGATGAAAAAGTTATTCTCTTTCAGTACTATCTGATGGAAATAGCATAAGCTGCAACACATTGTGTATTCATGTGTCCCTAGGTTTTTAAAGCACCCCCACTTGCTGACTCATCATATTATTATATATACTCAGTCTGAAAGTTGGATTTTTTAATTGTTTAAATTAAGTCATAGTGAAAATTCCAAAATGAGAACATAAAGATCTGGCCAATCTGCTCTGCTTGCATGACAATGTGATAAAATGGTTGTTTTTGTATGCGAAGATGCATCAAATATATAAACCATGTTAGTGATTCTCAGACTGGATTCAATGTAAAGCTAGGGACAAGTGTTGAAATTTTTCCTTTAGAAATGAAGGTGTCGCATCCCATACTAGGTGATGTTAAATTACTGCATTATAAAGCAATTGAGTGCCTATTTGAACCTAGAAGATGTGATTTTGCACAGCATGGGCATTAAGATTGGGTGGCGCAAACTGAGCACGCTCTTGTTTCATTCCCCAATGTGCGTTGCTACCTCTCTAGCACTAGTTATAGTTCCAGCACGCTTACTTACTTTCGGCATATGTATCCACTCCTTTTTTCTAAATGTTAAGGAGTGTACGTATCCACTCTGATTTTACCCCTAACGTGCAGTGTGTATACACCCGGTGCTGTGGCTCAGTAAACCGTTGGCTTTGTATGCAGCCAACTCTGTATTTGTATGTTGATTTGCCTTATGCTGTTGCATATAGTTCATGAATTGATTTTGTTGCAATATCACTGTCATTGCGGACTCGTTTGCCCGCGTATTTCTTGCACTATTGCGTGCAGATGTTTCTATTCAAGTCTGCTACTAGCAGTTTTACTAGTGGTCTAATGCATTTCAGTCTTGAGACTTAAGAGTCATGGAAACGGCTACTGAGCTGAAGACAGATCGTTGTGGTGCCGGTCTCTGCTTTGCTTTAAATTAGGAGTAGATATCATCATCTAAAAAAAAGGAGTAGATATCATGATATGAACTTATAATGGATCATGAAAGTTAGTTATACCTGGGTTTTGTGCTTTTACTGGGTTGTACGTACACGGTGGAAGTTTACTTATCCCCTGCTTGGAATGGGGGTACAGTATTTTAGTGCTAGATACCTCTGTATCTAAACAAATCTAAAACAAGTAATTCAGAACGGAGGGAGTACGAATCAGAGCAGAGCAAGTTGCCGAGAATTGTGAAATGGCAAATCGAACTTTGATGGTTCGCGAAAATAGCGTACTAGCCCTACCGATGCATGCAGGCCGAGACCAACATGACTGGTTCGTGCTGCCGGTGGACCTCTTGCTCGTCGCCATGGAGGTCCCAGACGTCGTCCGCTCTGGTGCCTTTTGCTCGGCACACTCATGGCACGACCGGATAGCGATCCTCTTGCTCGCCCTGCCGCCTCCGCCTCCCCACACCCAAGCAGCTTGCAGAAGGGATGCCATCCATTTCAAATGCCACGGCTGCTGCATCTCAAAGCTCCCTCAACGCACAACTTGCCAACCCATGCTTTGGCTCAAATAAGGCCCCAGTTCGGGTGTGATTCAGTTCAGAAACAGGAACAGGAACAAAGAGGATTCAGTTCAGTACGGGCACATATACATACATCAATTCAGTTCAGTACATTTTAGCACCACTGTACAGTTCAGGAACATATACAAGCATAATAATTGAACAAGCATTTTCACTTCAGTACTTTTGACAGCCTTATGCTGCAAATAACCAAAATAATCTCCAACGAAAATTACTACTACTGCAGCAAATGTATTTGTACAAATAAAGCATGATCGCTGAATATCCACCAAACGCCGTCAATTAGCACAAGTTAGCACAGCATTTTTCCAGCAAGTGCTCACCACTATCATCCCAAAAGAACAAAATAGCATGGCATGTAGCAACAATAACAAATCTATCTTTTGAACTGTTCTTTTTCTCCAAATAACCAAAAGCCCATCGATTACCACACTACTTATCACCGACTTTATCCCCAAAGAACAAACTATCCTCTGCTCTAGCTGAAGAGCCCTAAAGAAGATCTTAAGATGACATATCATCAATTTCACTAGGACCCTGAAAAGATAGACATATTTAAAACATGGCAATATTATAACTAGTTCAGAGAAGATGAAATAGAGGAATATGGAAATACCATCAGCAAATTTGTTAGGCTAGGGAAGGCATTGCTGCTTCCCGAGGCCATCGTCCATTGCCGCAGTCACAATCGGGTTCGAGGGAGTCTGCGCCGTAGGAGGCATTGGAGATCGGGAGCAGCGAACCGGAGGTGGCACCGTCAGATGAGCAGGGGTTGACGTGATCGGAGGTGGCGGGAAGAAAGGGGATTTACCCTCTAGACTTCTTCTTCTTCCACCCGGCAAACATGCCACCGGCCGAACTGCCGGCCACCGCCTCCTGCAGCCGCCGGCACTCCCGCGACCGCCCTCCTCTGATCCGTCCCCCACCGTCGGTCTTGCCGCCGCCCCCGGCCATCCCTCTAGCCCCGCCGTCGTCCAGTTTTTTTCTCTGACGAAGCCCCACCACCGCCCCCAGCCTAAACCCTAAGATAGATAATGGGGTAGCCCTCCAATGAGCCCCTTATTTCTCCTTCCTTCTCTCCGGCGAGGCCCTTCCTTCTCCTTCCTTTGTTCAAAATCGACTGGCCACAAAAGCTAAAGTCAGTCGATTGACATTTAGCTACTATGGTTAAAATTTGCCTTGTTTGTAAGCTCTCTGCAAGCTCTAGAATTTTGCTGAATCATTCGATATATACGTTGTGATCAACGCATCTAAGTTCTGAGAAGATATACAATAACCTGATGTCTCGTACTTCACTTGTATTGCGTGGCAATGCATGACTATTCAGCTAGTGGAGAGTGCGTGAAAGTGGAGGCCGATGTGCCTTGTAAATTGTATGTAAACCTTGTGGAGGGTTTCTTCACCCTTTTCTTCTCTAATACTCGTGTATATTCTTAAAAAAATCAAGCATTGAAATTGTCTTCTTTATACAAGCCATGAAAAAAAAATTCAATTTTCACTGAAAATTTGCGCACAAATATATAATGTCCGGATGTACATGCGGGATTTTTTTCCTCACTTTTTTAGCTTTTTAAAATGTGTACGTAGACAATGGGTGCATCTACACCTATAAGCCAAAGTGTAACGCTAACAGTTGGGAGCTCAGGTACGCTCAGCCCCGCTAGTGATGGCTATAATACTGTCTCTTTCCCTGCACTTCGTAAGAAAGGACGGAGTAGACAGTCTGGATGATGTCGGTGACGAGGAGCAGGATGCCGGCGGCGAGGGAGAGGAACGTCCACGGGTTCCCGAAGTAGGTGCGCTTGAGGTAGTACCACGACACGTGCAGGAACGCGCGCAGGTTGCTCCGGCAGTAGGCCTCCACCTCGCCGTGCAGGGCGCAGAGCGGCGACGCCTCGTCGCAGACCACGTCCCTGGTCATGTCGTTGAGCAGCCGCACCACCGTCTCGTCGCCGTCCACCCACTCGCTCCGGACTATCCCCTTGCGCCGCAGCAGCCGCACGTCGTCGACGGAGCCGACGACGCTCCGCATGAAGAAGACGTAGGCGGTCACGTCGTTGCCGGCGCCGACGTGCAGGGCTTCGAAGGCCATCAGGTTGAGGAGCTTGTACTCGGTGGAGTCGTCCACGAAGAGCTGCGGCATGGTGAGGGTGCCTCCCCGGAACCGCACGTCGCAGAGGCAGTCCGCCCGCCCGCTGTGCCTGAACCGGATGCCGGCTTCGTGGAGCTTCCGCGCGGAGCGCACGTCCGCGGGCTTCGCCGCCGGCTCTTCGACCTGTATGTTGCGCTCTGTCCTGCCGGTGGCGTGGAGTAGTAGGCTCCGGCGGTAGATGTCCAGTGGGTGGAGCCCCAGGTGTGGCACTGCCGCTGGGTGCCGGTCTGCATCTGCCACGCCAAGGAAGTTCAGCACCATCCTGTTGATCGTAGCATAGGTCTAGCCACCCAAGAGGCACATAATGGTTAGCACAAAAACTCAAGATCATGTAAATCGTATGCTCCCATGGAGGCACTTTGCTGTCAGTTAAAAATGTGAGATATCAATCCATTATATTGGGCTCTATACTTACCGATGTTTTTCCACCCTCAGCTGCAGCGGCGATCCTGTGGAGCACGAGGAGGGGCAGCTGGTTCTCGACCATGAGCATGTCGCGCTGGACATACGGCGCAATGTACAGCAAGCCGTGCCGGCTGAACACCGGGTCGTTGGGCGCGTAGTCCGGGTGGACGGCATGCCTCCGCCCGGCGGCCGCCGCCGTCCTCATCACCTCCAGCAAGAAGCAGCCGTCCACGATCATCATCTCCACGAACCGCTCCACGCTGCCACCGTCGCGCCACTCGTCGCCGAGGCCGACGTACGCTGCCCGCAGCTGCTCCCCCACCTCCCCCACGGCGGCGACGAGGTCCCGGAGCGGCCTGCCGGCGCGCCGGAGCAGGCGCAGCAGCGCCCTGCGTTTGTGCTGCTCCATGGGCAGCAGGTCGGGGTCGCCGTGGTGGAAGGGGCCCAGGGACACCGTCTGCGGCTTGTAGGCGTCGCCGTTCAGCCTCTTGATGCGCGCCGGGACACGGTAGATGGAGTGCTTCCGCCATTGCTCCACCTCCGACGACGGCTCGTGCTCTTCCAGCAGCGTCTTCTCCACGTCCTCCACCCACGACGTCGCCTCAGCCATGGCGATTTCAACTAAGTACAGTAATTTGTTGTGCACTGATGGGCGCATGGCACTGTAGAGGTATATGTAGAGCAGCAGAAGAGGATAAGCTAAAGCAGTAGCTTGCTTACCGTGTCAGTTTACTAGCGTGCTTTACAGTCTGGCGTTAATTACTCTACACTGCGCATCAAAGCTTTACTATTGACTGAAGGAAGAGAAAAGTGGAGTAACAGAGCACGATAGGTCTAGAGGGGTTTTACGGTGCAAATTACTACTACTACTAGTAGTAGTAGTATATGTACTGGTTGATTTTGGACATCGGGTTCATGTTGATGCTTGGTTTGAAGAGTTTATAAATTGAACTGACAAAAAAATTATCGTGCATGCTCATGCGTCCCTGTGAGGAGAAAGACATGATCAAGCAACACCTGGTTTTGTGGTCCTATCATTCCTTTTCTTAAGCACATCCTAGCACTCCTAATTACGCCAAGTATATTTATGTGCGAAGAAAAACTTGAGTTTTTTTTCTTTCAATGGAGCTTGAAGCACACTACTACAGGGCCAGTCAACAGTCAACACTCACAGGTCAAAAACCACCATGTGATCCGTCGGCGATTTCCGATCAGTGTTGACTACTCATGACTGACCGCCGCTCATGGCTGACCGGTTATCCGACCAATCAGAAAATGCAGTGGCGAGGGGAAGCTCATGACTGACCGCCGCTCCGATTTGGCTCGTCAGTTATGAATGGCTGTGTTTTTTTTTAGGGTGAATGGTTGTGGCTTTGATAGTTGTGATTGTACTGCTAGTAGTGCTGCAGTGCAGCCCCAACTATAGCGCCACGTACACACATGGACATGATAGTATCAACATTGCATATCATGGCATACACACATACATTACATATCATTACACAATTGCATATTATCAACATTGCATTTCATCATCATCACTCACATACATGCATTGCATTCCATATCATCATTTATTACATCGTAGGCGACCATAGATGCAGTCTATCCATCTCGCCTCTTCATGTCTAAACCATTTGTCATTGCCTTTGATATCTGCCTGACCATGCTATCAAGCTTGCACAAATAGTTTTGCATAAGCATAGATAAACATGAATCTACATAAATTAAGTGAAGATTGGAAGGAACACACTACGTGAGAGATGGCAAGCATATCTATCACCCCATGCTCAATCCAATTTTCCGAGCCCATAGCTTTGGTGTTCATGTACCAACTAGAGACATCCGGTCTTTGGTGTTGTGCCACAAAAATAGAGCAACAATAATTGCGTGAAATTTTTGTCGCGCTGCACAAAACACACTTCTAAAATAGAAGTGATTTATGATGTACATAAAAATTTCACAACAACAACAAAGTCAAATATATCCCCTAGTTTATACAAAATGAAAAAAAATCTTTGGAAGTACTAACAACTAAAGCTTTCATAGCTCAGTTGGTTAGAGCAACTGTTAAGTAAGCAGGAGGTATTTCAATGAAAGCAAAAGTTTTTTTTCGCTTTTCATAGAACTAGAATGTAACCAATTTTCAGAACTAGAATGTAACAAATTTTCGTAGAATAAGTGTCGAGCTCCTATGGTGGTGGCTCCGGCTGCCAAAGATTGTGTCATCCTGCCCCCTATGGTTGCATTCGGGTTGGGGCGTACGGATTCCTTGCCTCCCCGGCAGTAGATGCACACCCAACAGTGCACTTGCCGCGGGTCCACGGCAGACATGAGCGAAAGGCCACCCGACACAGTTGGGCTCGTCGGATCTATCCAAAACATGTTGCCTTGTAGCGAGATGAGTTGCGTGGTGGCTCTTGGGATCTTCTAGGGTGGTGTCTTCGTGGAAGGTGTGCGGACTAGCCGAGGTATTGGGCGTGGGGGTGTTGGTGTTGGGCGGTGCTCCAGGCAAAAGCTTGCCGATCGACGGCGTGGATGTCTGTGGATGTCATTTCACCTCCTTGGAGGCGCCGCAGTGGATTCTATCCCGTGCACACCCTCAGATCCAGCTCTTCGGGTGAAAGCCTAAGAGCATGGTTAATAATATAGCCGATTGATGGCTATAGCACGTTTCCATGTCATCTATAGCTAGCCAGTGTACTAGCTAATATATATAGTAGTGAGCTACAAGGAAGTACTCCCTCAGTTTCATAATACAGCGCATATAGATTTTCTACAAAGTCAAACTTTATAAATTTTGATCAAGTTCATAGAGAAAACTATTTATATCTATAATACCAAATGTATATAATATGAAAGTATGTCTTGTGATGTATCTAAGTATATGTATTTGGTATTCTAGATGTATATGATTTTCTCTACAAAATTGGTCAAAGTTTATAAAGTTTTACTTTTAGAAAAATCTATATGCGCTACATTGTGGAACAGAGGGAGTACTATTTTTTATCACATGGCCCACCATACACTCTCACATAGCTTCTTTGAGCCCGTGCTACAGTCGGCTGTAAATCTACAATCCGCTTCTCTTCTCTCCCCTCTTCTCTCTCATCAAACTCAGTAAAAATATAATATTTAAAGTCTTACAGCCCACCAACATCATCCTATTATACTTGATCTAAGGCTCGTTCATCTTTGCACACCCTATTCCCATAACTTGATATGAGGAAACGATCATGTAGTGGGATCTTGAACAGTCTAAATTTTAGGACCCCTATAAGTGCCACACGTGTGGCATGAGTACATGGCAACTCCGAACGTTTTTATGACAAGTTTAGTGACATGACAATGACAATTTTAGTTGTCGAGCATGCCAACTTTTTTTTTGGATGACAAGTTTCAGCTTTTTTGAGTTTTTTTGGATGACAACTTTAGTTGTTAAAAGCACCAGGACTGGATTGCTTTATGCCACACATGTGACATTTATCACTTGAATTTTTTTATTTCACATCAATATTCTTTTTGACCATGAAACCGTAGAACAACGTATTTTCATTCAAAGTAAAAATATGTACAATCCGGTCTTACAACAAAAGGAATCAACCTATGCCAGTTTTATGAAACATTGAAAAAACTAATTAAATGTTCTGATCAATTGTTGCGTGCAGGTGGACATCAATATTATTTCTTCCTTGGGAAGGATGGACGCGGTCAAAACACGCCTTCATGTTCCGGTACAGCTTAATAAAACACGCATGAATATCGGCTGATTCCACTCCGCTTGAAAACAGAGACAACAGAAATCCTCCTTTATGAAAATTAAAAGATATTCTGGGTTTTGTCTCCCTATGCAAGATGATTCTAAAACAAATTAACATGTCGCAGCAGGTGGAAGGTCGATCTTCACGTCAGACGATGAATGTTGGGACGACATGTGGCTCGATACCTCGGACAACACCGACGAGGATGATGATGGTGATGATAGCGACTTGGAGTAGTTTTTATCTATGTATGCCGTATTAGTTTCTATCTAGTTACACCATAGTTCTATCTATGCTTTCGAACTATCTATCTAGTTGCACCGATGTAAAATACCTTTGTATCCTTTTTATCTATGCAATTTATCTTTTTTTTATCTTATTATCTATGCTTCTGAAAATATTGTAAAATGAGCGCGTGTGCTGCATTTTTTGCGCGCTGCTGGAGCGGGGCGCGCGCGCTGCATCTTAGCGCGGCTGCTGGAGCCAGCGCCGCGCCAAACGAGACGATGAGCGCGCGGCAAAACTGTTTTTTGCACGCAGCGCGTTCGCCGCCAGTTAAAGATGCTCTAAGCATGTTACTGTTTAGTAGTACAGTAAATTGAGCTGTATGCAACTGGATGGTAGTAGCATGCATGTCAAGGGGAGGACAAGATTGAGTAATCACTAGTTAATTGCTTCGCCCAAATTGACTATTGTTTTTAATTTTTTTTAGAAAAGAAGGAAGACCCTCGGTCTCTGCATTTGGAATTGTTCTTAATCCTATGGCTGGTTGTTCCATTGGCATTTGCTCTGCTCAGTATAAAGGATAAAACTTGCATCGATATTAGTCTTGTTAGACCTTGAAAGCAAGCGCAGGGGACTAGTTTGGAGCCTATTGCATGACATTATACTCATCTAGTCCTTGAACATGTTCGACTATATGAACCTGGTGTTCAATTGGGTTGTCGAACCAAATTTTGTTTGTATTGGGTTGTTTGCATGTCAATGCATAGGCCTAGAGAAACTCTTTGTACTCGGTTGCACCATCTAGACGCGACAAGGAGAGAAAGCATGTCATTGTCTAAAAAACATGAGCAGTCACCTTCCCTTGTTCTGTAAGTGCATTCTTCCCCACAAGGAGCAAACATTGGAACGCGAAACTCCAAATTGAAAACTTCAAAACTTTTGGAGAATTCCGAGGCTGAAAATCCAGGATGCAAACGACGATTAAGCTTTTAACTACAGAATAAATGTGGCCAAAATTCAAGCTGGAAGCTCTTAAACCAGCAAACTTCTCTTTGAAAGAGTAAATCCAAGTTTATACACGTTGTTTTGGTACTGTTGACACAAATGACCCAAGTTTATTAGCATTATCTTTCTAGCGGGTCCTAACAGTTAAGGTACACGTGACTTGCCCGCCTGGTCCGGCTCCCGCACCGGTTGGCTAGGTCGCATCACAACCCGACTCGAGGCGCACCACTCTCACACACTCCCCTCGCTCTTGTGCACGATGAAGAAAGAACACAACGGCGGAGGGTGCTGAAGCTGATTGACGCGGTGGTTCCTTCGCAGGGGAGGAGATGGGTGGGGCGTGACGCCGGGGTCAGGCTCCACCATGTGCCCGCAGAAGAGGCGCACGACGAGGGACCAGGCGCGCGGGGTGCACGGAGCCGAACCGGAGACCAAACCAGGCGATAGCATGAGCGTGGAAGAAAACTGTTGCAGAGTCGACATGACAAGCCACGTGTACCTTGACAACTGGGACCCACTTGACAAAACATCCTGAAATTTAAAAAGGGTAAATGTGGCACACCTATCCCAAACCATCCCTAAATGGGGCGATACTGGTGAAAAATGTCTTAAATGGGTTAAACCCTGTTAAAATAAGGGTTAAAATGAATTTAATCATATTAAAAAAAAGAAAACCCCTTATACTTTGATTTTGGTTTGAGCTGCGTCCCTGGTAAGGCGAAGCACATGCAGCTGTCGTTTGCACATTGACCGGGCCACAGAATGGTTGTAACTCTTAACCAATTACCTCATGAGGAATCTTGATATCCGTAGGTAGCTAACAGGCCGATATAAAAAAAATAATGCTCCCATGTTTGTTTTGAAGCTGAATCTTGATCCAACCCCACACAGCGACGTCTGAAGAACGTCGCCTGAAGAATCCAAACCCAATAAAACAAGCAACTTGTGGACACCGATCTTCTTTCTAAGCTGTGCCATTGACATTCTTTGCTGTAACTGTCTCTTTCAGCTTGTCGTTCTCCATCTACAGAGCAGGTCACATGACAATGATCCATGACCAATCTTGGACCCATGACCTGTTTGTTCTGGAATCAGCTTGTGCTACCTGTCTAAGCCCCTCCATTTCAATTAAAATACAGGTACAAGTGGTAACCATTAGCTACTTGCTAGGGCCTAATTAACCTAGGTTTTCTAGAGCATTGTTTAAACTAGGAGTAGCTAGGTTGGGATTAGTACTGATTAAACATGTGTTTAGTGTAGTAGGTTGAGCTGGATGCAGCTGGGTGGTAGCATCTCAAGGGGAATTACAAGAGATTGAGTAATCAGTAGTTCAGTACAGTCCATTGCTTCTCCCAAAGTGACTGTTTGTTCTTAATCCTTTGTCTGGCTGTTCCGCGGAAGAACCCAAAACGTATGCTTATGGGTGTACGCGTCTGATCTGCCCAGCACAAAGGGACAGAGACCTGCATTGACATTGATTTTGGTAGATCTTGGAAGCTGGCGCATGTTACAGGTTTGGAGCCTATTGCATGGCCTTATTCTCATCTTGTACTACCTTCTTTTGTTTATTGTAATGTTAAAAAAAATACAGATTTTGATGATCAATAGTTGTGGTTTGAGATGCTTTCTTGGTCTGAATCCTGTGAAATTTCCAAACATGACTTGAAAGGATTCGCAACCGGAAAATTTGAATCATGAACTGATGATCAACGGGAAACAGAGGTGCTACAAATTAAGGGAGCAAAACTAGCAGCAAAGTTATGTTACACACCACACCACAGACTATGTGATTATGTCTCAGTAGCTACTGTATACATCACTACAAAGCAAGGCAGTATAGCCAATGGGTTGAACACAGAGAGTTCATCCAAATCTGAGCAGGGACTGACGCTGTCACAGCCAGACTCCTCTGAAGAATTGCTGCTGTTGACGAGCTTCTTCACTCTCCCTGCCACCACCCTGCACACCAGCATCGCCCTCTTCTCGCCGCCGCCGTCCAACAGAGGCGTTTGCGCCTTGTCGTGAGCCCGTCCGCTCGTCGCCATCGTCGCAATTTTCCCATCGCCGTCGACCCTGACGATAAAGAACACAAAATTTGTCAAGCTGAAGGCCCTGCAAAACTTTAGCTCTGAACTCTGAACATTTGCATCGGTGGTGGTTCAGTACCTGAAGCCGTCTCTGATAATGCTGCACAGTTTGCACTGCTGCGGAGACGACCGGCAGAGGGAGGTGGCGCCGGCGAGGCCGAGGGAGCACGTGAAGGTGGTGCAGTGGAACCGGAGGATCTCGTTGCCGTCGGCAGCGCACCGCGGGAAGCTCCTCCTGGCCAGCTCATCGGTGCTGCTCGCCGCAATCGCCTTGACGCGCTCCCTGTACTGCTCGAACCTCTCCACGGTCTTGCCGGAGCTGTGCACCTTCAAAATCCTCTCGATCCTGCAAATCGGCGCCGCCCGCGGCTTCCCGACGAGCCAGCTCGACTGGAAGATGATCTCCACCACGTTCCTGCTCGTGTCCTCGGCGCCGAGCTCCGAAACTGCAAACATTCATGCATCAATGGATTTGCATCAAAATTATATATGATTGAAGAATGTAAAGCTTTCATCAGCTGCGTTTTTGGTTACCTGCATGGCGGGTTGCTCGGTGAAGCTCGAGGGACTCGGCTTTGACGAAGAACTCGTCGCAGTCGGAGCAGGGGAGCATGCCGGCGCCGCCGACGAGGCTTGTCCTGGGGTCGAGCGCCGAGTGGCACTCGTAGTAGCAGCCGGAGAGCTTCCTGAAAGACCTGGAACCGGCAACGATGGACGAAAGCGGCGACGAGAGAGCCGACGACGACGACGAGGAGGAGCTGACAGTGGTCGCCGTCGTAGCCACCGAGGTCTCCGAGTTGAACGACGACGACGCTGACACGTCCGCGCCGGAAGGCACCACGGGCACGGACAAGATGTCATTGTCCGGAGCCTTGAGAGACCTACTGCTGCTGGAGACATTGCGGCCGCTGCTCCGGCAGCTTTCCCTGCTCAGCACAGCGCTCTCCTTGGTGCCGCAGATTGACCCTGGGCAAGTCATGCTCCTGCCAATGCTGACACTCCTTTTCGTCGTCGTCGTCGTCGTCTTCCTCTCGCTCCTGCTGTTCTTGCTTTCTCCTGCTCCTGCTGGCTGGCTTCTGCTCTTCAACGCCATGGATCCCCAGAAGGAAGAGCCTGGTTTCCTCTGCTGCCTTTTCTCTCCTCCTATGCCCATCTTCTTGCCAGCTGCAGTTGCATCCATTGTGGTTGGAGAGGAAGGAGATGTAGCTAGAAGGCAGACCTATCTTAAACCTTGTTGGGAGGGAGGGAGAAAGGGGTGCTGAGATTAGGGGACGGTGTCTGAAGCTTTGCTCAGTAAACAAGCTTTAGGCTCCATTGCTCCATGATTAGTTTAGAGTATTGCCCTTAATGACCCCCTTTTGGTGTGGTGTGTGCACTGTAATAATCTGGCAATGGTGGGTGGTGGGAGTGAATGGAAAGGCACGCACACAGGGTTGGGTTGCAGATGCCAAGGAGATAAAAGCATGGCATGGGCAGCTAGCAATCATGCTTCCAATCCTGACCATGTGGTATGATGTCTATCCCCTCTGTGTGTTCGTGTCTTTTTTTGAGATGGCGAATAAACCAAGAGGGAATAGTCATGTGATCTCGATCTCAAGATTATAACGAAAAGAATAAATGTACATCTCATCAGTGGCGAACCTACAGAGAAAATGAAGGATGGGCTGGGTGCCTATTTCATGCGAATATATGTTGTGTTGGGCTCACAAATAGCTGGATTGGGCCTTTAAACTAGTAGTAAAAAGTAATTTTGCAAAGCTGGAGGGGAGGCTTAAGCCTGTTAAAGCCCCCTTAGTAGATTCGCCACTGCATCTCATGGTTTAGGAGAGTGAAATGCAAAAATCCATCACAATAACGGCCTCCTTAGTAGGAAACCACCACTTTACAATTCGTGCCAAAAATCACCCCATAGAAGAATTGACTATGTAAAAAAAGCATTGAGTATTTTTTTTGAGCGCGTTCTGACATGGCAAACCCCTCACGTGGCGACAAGGGTGATGGCGCGACGTTAACGGCCGGTCGGAATTTCCCCCTTTAGGGAAACAACCCCCCCCCCCCCCTTGTAAAACGTATATTTTAGGGAACTGCTCGACACCCTAAACCGGGTGTGGCTATCTCATTATATAGTGGTACCAAGAGGTACCATACAATGTTACAATAGGTATACAGAGGCTACGTATATATACAGTCTAACACCCTCCCTCAATCTTAACTATGGCCTGAAGTACAGAGTAAGTTAAGATTGCGCCTACAGCCTACAAACTGTGGTTGTGGAAGAGGCTTCGTGAAGATGTCAGCAAGTTGATCCTTTGACGAGATGAACTTGATACAAAGTAGCTTCTGTGCAACACGTTCCCGAACAAAATAATAGTCAACCTCAATATGCTTTGTCCTAGCATGGAACACCGGATTAGATGAGAGATATGTCGCATCGATGTTATCACACCACAGAACTGGAGGACGGGCTGAAGAGACTCTCAGTTCCCGCAAGAGAGACTGTACCCATATGATCTCAGCAGTCGCATCAGCAACCGCTTTGTACTCAGCCTCAGTAGTACTGTGAGACACCGTTGCTTGCTTGCGAGCATTCCAGGCGATCAAGTTAGAACCCAAGAATACCGCATAGCCCCCCGTGGATCGCCTGTCATCAGGGTTACCAGCCCAATCTGCATCTGAAAAAGCGGAGAGCTCACCAGACGGAGCAGGCTGAAGGAGCAAACCATAGGAGGCAGTAAGGCAGATGTACCGCAAAATACGCTTCACAGCCGACCAATGAGAAGTCCTGGGCGCATGAAGGTACTGACACACACGGTTAACTGCGTAGGAGATATCAGGCCTGGTAATAGTCAGATATTGCAGACCACCAACGACGCTGCGATACTCAGTAGCATCCTCCGGTGAAAGAGATTCTCCATCAAGAGCAGACAGCCGATCAGTGGCAGACATCGGAGTGATAGCAGGTTTGCACTTCAGCATGCCAGCCCGACGTAGCAAATCCATGGAGTACTTCTTCTGAGTGAGAGTTAACCCAGTAGAAGATCGTGAGACCTCCAGACCGAGGAAAAAATGCAGAGCACCTAGGTCCTTGACAGCAAAATCACCACTCAACGCAGTCACCAGACGACCAGCAGCAGCATCAGAGGAACTGATGAGAATGATATCATCAACATAAACCAGGAGATACATCGTAACCTCAGGGCGCTGAAGTAGAAACAGCGACGTGTCTGCAGTGGAGGGAGTAAACCCAAGAGCTCGAAGAACAGAGCCGAGGCGGGCATGCCATGCACGAGGAGCCTGTTTGAGTCCATACAGTGCCTTAACCAAACGACAGAGATGATGAGGACGTGCCGGATCAACAAAACCAGGCGGTTGATGCATATAAACCTCCTCCTCCAGAATTCCATGTAGGAAAGCGTTCTGCACATCGAGCTGATGAAGAAACCACCCTCGAGTGACAGCAAGAGACAGCAGCAAACGTATAGTAGTAGGCTTGATAACAGGACTGAACGTGTCTTCATAATCAAGACCATACCTCTGTTTGAAACCCTTGGCGACTAGCCGTGCCTTGTAGCGTTCTATAGAACCATCAGCATGTCTCTTGACTTTAAAAACCCACTTGGAATCAATGACGTTGACGCCAGACACTGGAGGAACAAGTTGCCAAGTATCATTCTTTTGTAGAGCATGAAACTCCTGTTCCATTGCCTCACGCCAATGAGGAATACTGAGCGCAGACTGAAAATGACGAGGTTCTGCAGTGGGATCAGCAGCAGTATGAGCCATGCAAGCAGCAAGCCATGCGACAGTCCCATCTGTGCGTTCCTTCGGACGAAAAATGCCAGATTGGCTTCGTGTGCGAGGACGCAAAGGGACAGGAGGCTGTGCTGGCAACACCTCAGCGACGGGTGATGATGATGAGGCCGAGACGCCCGACGAGGCACCCGACGAGCTCTCACCAGGGCTCCCTGGCGTCGGAGGAGCGGACGATGGAGCGTCGAGATCCGCCGGGGTGGCTGGGCCGGGCAAAACAGCAGCCAGCCCAGTCAGAGTGGCCGCCAGGCCGGGCGACGCCGGAGTCCGCGGGCCAGGCGAGACCATCATCGGGGCGAGTGGCGAGCCGGGCGAAGCCAGCGTCGGGGCGGGTGAGGCCGACGCCCGCTCCCCGGGCGAAGCAACAGCGGGTTGGCGGGTGCCACCCGGTATGCATGGCCCATGCACAGGGGAGACGTCCCGATCGCGAGCATCATCCGGCGCTGGTTCCTCAAGGAGCTCAAGGCGTGCGCCGCGTCCAATACCTGCAGCATGATTAGGGAGCAACGCAGGGGCATATGCAACATCCACAAATTGATCAGGCGAAGGTACAGACATGGGCACTGGTGGCATGATAGTGGTAGAGGTTGTCGGAAGTGCATGAAAGGGAAACACAATCTCATCAAATACAACGTCACGAGATATGTAGACGCGATTTGTAGGAACATGGAGGCACTTGTACCCTTTGTGAAGGGAACTATACCCGAGAAAGACACACTTCTTAGATCGAAACTCTAGCTTACGCTTGTTGTACGGACGTAGGTGAGGCCAACACGCACACCCAAACACCTTGAAGAATGTGTAGTCTGGAATTTCATTAAGCAAGAGTTCAAGCGGAGTCTGCATCTTCAGAAGTCGTGATGGAAGCCTATTTATCAAAAAACAGGCTGTGGAGAAAGCATCACTCCAGAACCGAAACGGAACGGATGCATGAGCTAGCAAGGTTAGGCCAGTTTCTACAAGATGACGATGCTTACGTTCGGCAGTTCCATTCTGCTGATGTGTATGAGGACAAGACACACGATGTGAAATCCCAAGTTTGTTAAAAAATAAGTTGAGGTTGTGATATTCACTCCCCCCCCCCCCCCCAGTCGGATTGAACATGGATAATTTTATGCTTAAGGAGACGCTCAACATGTGCTTGGAACTGAATGAAAACATCAAACACATCAGACTTGCGTTTAATAAGATATAGCCAAGTAAACCGACTATAAGCATCAATAAAACTGACATAGTAATTGTGACCACTAACAGATGTTTGGACATGACCCCACACATCAGAAAATACAAGCTCAAGAGGATGTTTCACAACAGGACTAGACTCTAAAAACGGAAGTTGATGACTCTTGCCCTGCTGACAGGCATCACAGATAGTTTCAGCAGTTTTATTGGACACAACTGGTAGTTCATAGCGATGCAACACATGACAAACTATAGGAGCTACAGGGTGACCAAGGCGTGCATGCCAGTGCGAAGGTGACACACGAACACCACTGAACGCCTGAGGAGAAAATTGCATGGGAGGTGTGCGCGGTGCATCAAGTGCATACAGGCCATGGCGTAGACGACCGCTAAGCAGAACGGCCCTCGTGTCCCGATCCTTAATAAAGAAACGAAAAGGGTGAAATTCAGCAAGGACATTATTATCACGAGTAAGTTGAGGAATAGACAACAAACTACGCGTAGCAGAGGGAACTCGAAGGACATTGGAGAGATGCAGTTTGTGAAGATTATGTGCAAGAAGAGAAGCCTGACCAACATGTGAGATGCGCATACCTGCTCCACTGGCGATGTGCACCTGATCATGACCACGGTATGGCTCCTGAGTAGAGAGCTTGCCCATATCTCCGGTGAGGTGATTGGTAGCTCCGGTGTCCATATACCACGTAGGATCAATGGAGTAGGATGGAGTGCGGCCGTGCTCGTGACTCGTCACTGCGGTGGCAGTTTGCTTATCATTCCCTTTGCCATCGTTGCCTAGGCCCAGAAAATCTTGCTTGAAGCGACGATGACAGCGGGACGCAATGTGACGCTCAATGCCACATAGCTGGCAGGCCTGCTGAGCACCGCAGCAGGGGCAGCAAGCAACGGGCCGGCTGCCTCCAGTGATGGAGGGCGCCGAACCCCGCGGAGCGGACTGAGGCGAGGCCGCCGTTTTCCCTCCCAGCGACGCCGGCTTCTGTGACTTGCCGCGAGTAGCGGCGTTGGCGGAGACAAACCCTGGAGAGGCACGACGCGCCTTGATGCGCTGTTCGCGGCCAAGGAGGCGCGCATAGAGCTCGCGGGGTGGCAGTGGGGCCTCGCGACCATGCACATTCTCAATGAGGTTATCATAGTCATCATCCAGGCCGCTGAGTACATGGGTGGTAAAGTCTTCATCACCAAGCGGCTGACCAATCGAAGCCAAGGTGTCCGCCAGACCAGTCATCTTGTTGAAGTAGTCCGTGATGCTAAGGCCATCAAGCTTGGTCTCCCCTAGCTCGGTGCGTATAGAATGAGCACGCGCCTGAGACTGAGAGGCGAAGCTGCTGTGAAGTGCCGACCAAGCATCCTTAGACGTCGCGGCGAAGATGACCAGCGACGACACACTCGGGGTCAGCGACGACTGTATGGCGGAGAGGATTGCCTGATCCTGGGCCACTCACACATGATGAGCCGGATGATACGGCGGCGGGCACGGGATGGAGCCGTCGATGTAGCCTTCCAGGTAGCGGCTGCGGAGGAGAGGAAGCACCTGAGCCCGCCACGACAGGTAATTGTCCGGCGTGAGTTTCACCGGAAGGAGATGTGAGAAGTAAAACGGCGATGGCGATGGAGCACGATCCTGTGTCGGTGGCGCGTAGAGACCCATAGATGGATCCGTCTCGTGAGGCGGCGCGATCGCCAGGGGTGCGCCGTAGCCAGGGACCGCACCAGCATACGGGTCCCCTGGTGACGAAGGAGGCGCGGCCCCGTAGGGCAGCGAAGGGGGCGGCGCCGCGTAGGGTTGGGGACGCGTCGGCACCGCATAGGGCTGCGGCGGCAGCGTGCCGTAGGGAGGCATGGGCCAGGCGGACGGCGGTGGTGGCGGAGCACCCGGAGTGGATGCAGGGACGCCATACCACGAAGGGCCATAGGCCGGACCCGAACCACCATAGCCATACGTCGAGGCAGAAGCGGTGCCGTACGCCGGCGGCCGACCCTGGAAGGACAACGGCGCCGGTAGGGCACCCGTAGTGGTCGAGGGCGACGGGCCGCCAGAAGACGGCGGTGGAGGCAGGTCACCGTGGGCGGCTCCCGATCCGATCTGGGAGCCCGCGGACGGCTGGGTGGTCCCCAGGCGGAGGCCGCGGCCAGAGGCTGGGAGGCCAGGAACGGCGACGAGGGAGCGACGGCAGGGGCCGACGCAGGAGGCGGCGCAGCCATGGTGGCGGCGGCGGCGGGGGCCGGCGCGACCGAGGCGGCGGGTGCAGCGGAAGACATCGTAACCCTAAACTGATACCATGTAAAACGTATATTTTGGGGAACTGCTCGACACCCTAAACCGGGTGTGGCTATCTCATTATATAGTGGTACCAAGAGGTACCATACAATGTTACAACAGGTATACAGAGGCTACGTATATATACAGTCTAACACCCCTCCCCTCTCTCTCAAGTCGCCGCCGCGCTATGCCTTTGTGGAGAGATGGAGAGGAGAGCAGCGAGGAAGGTCTCCACTCCTAGTACACCGACATGGATATGAATTTGTGGGTAAGTTCCAGGCTGCTCAAGAACTACATATTTGGGTTGGGTTAGGATTTGGATTTGGGGAATTTGGGTTTGAGCTCTCATTCGAGCCTCTTTGGAAGGATTTGTTGGTTTATTTAGATTCTGGTAACGCAGGAGAACCCTAAGACCATTGTGGATCCATCTTTTCGTGGCATGGTAGCGGATTCGTCCATCAAATGTGAGCTTCACCCGGCCAGTTCCAAGAAATGTGTTACTTTTGATGGCATAGACACTGGGAGGAGAATTTAGGGTTGTGCAATGAAGATAATTTTTCCTTGCCTTGTTGTTTCACCACTTTGCTCTGCAGTTGTTTGATTTGAATGTGTGTGTAATGACTAGTCATCTGAAACTGAATCTTGTTCATTTTGACTGGATTAAACTCAATCTTGTTGTTAAAGGTTAGTCCGTAGTCTAGTGAATCCGAATTTAACTAAATGTTGTCATTCAAGTTTTGTGTGCAGTTTAGTGTATCTGAATTGTACTGAATATTGTTGTTCAAGTTCAGTCTGTAGTTAAGTCAATCTGAATTGTACTGTCATTATGTAGTTAAATAGTAGTATATGTTAAAAGATATAAGCTTGATTTATTGATTTGTAATATTGGAAACAAGCATTTTGAGATAGTGTTGCCAGTCTAAACAATGTATATTCGTAGGTGTGTCCAGTGCTATATTTTTAGTTTTGGTGGAACAATTCTTTTTAGTTGTGTTTTGCTATATTTGGATGTCATTTAGGTGTGCTAAGTTTGGTTGTTCTCTATCAGTTATGCTGGTGTGTGTCAATGCACTATTTTTGTGGATGTCTTCTGTTTATGCATATTTTGACTGCTAATGCCCACAATTAATTAACTGCTATTTGTTCATGGTCTAGTCAATTTAAATGAATCTTACTGTTTTCAATTCAATTATTATTTGCAAGGAGGTTTAGACTGTGGAATGGTTGATTGGGTTGTTGGGCCTTAGCATGTCATACAACAAAGGTTTCTAACAAAACTTTGGGAGACAATTCATGAGCAAAATTGTGGTAGGTTGACTGACAGAGAGGCTTATAAGAGAGAGCTGGCCAAGCTTAAGAATCAGAATGAGTTCCTATGCAATCAGTATAGTCACTACTGCAGGATGCTGCTAACGCGACACTACGATCAGAGACCCTTTGATGAAACTGTGTGCGATGCATTAATCACAAACGGTGATGTAAAGACGTCAAAAAAGATGCAAAACGTTTGCGATGGCGGAGCCATCAAACACGGTTCCGATTTTAGTTGCGTGTGCAATGCGGGGCATACGGTTCAGTTCAATTAACTGTTTGCAGTGAGGAAGAAGAACAGAAACGGACAGCCAGATGAAGGTGTGTGCGATATACGGCTTACAGTTCACTCGGATTAACTGTTTGTGATGAGGCGGAACAACAAAAATGGGCAGCTAGATAAAGATGTGTGTGATTGAGGGCATACGCTTCAGAACGATTAACTGTTTGCGATTAGGCAACATAACAGAAACGGTCAGCCAGATCAAAGTGTCTGCGATTGACGGCATACATTTCACACGGATGAACTGTTTGCGATTAGCCACAGCAAACAGAAACAGATCAATATGTGCGCTAGACGGGCACACGTTCTAATTAAAAGAAGTGTGCGCGATGGTAATAACGAGCGCGCACGGTGGTTGGAACAAGACGTGTGCTGACATTGCCTATTGCGGTGCACCCTATGGTGCAAACGTCACGTACGCGGCCGAGAAAGCGTGCCCACATTACGCCGTCTTGGAATAATGCCGCACTTAGAAATTATAGAACTATCAATAAATTTTGAGCGTGCGTCCCGTCATATTCCAAATTACTACCACGCTATATTTAATTACAAAGCTGTTCACACTGATCAAATCCTAAACGGTTTCCCACTTAGGAGCATATTAGTATTCGGTTATAAATACTACTACTCCAAGTTGAGTGCACATTCCTCCTCAACTCCTCATCCACAAAAATAAACAAATCATTCATTATCGTTCCTGTGACGCCCCCGATTTGACCGTACACTAATCATAAACGCAAACGTGTACGATCAAAATCAGGGACTCACGGGAAGATATCACAACACAACTCTACAAATAAAATAAGTCATACAAGCATCATATTACAAGCCAAGGGCCTCGAGGGCTCGAATACAAGAGCTCGATCATAGACGAGTCAGCGGAAGCAACAATATCTGAGTACAGACATAAGTTAAACAAGTTTGCCTTAAGAAGGCTAGCACAAACTAGGATACATATCGAAAGAGGCGCATGCCTCCTGCCTGAGATCCTCCTAAACTACTCCTGGTCGTCGTCAGCGGTCTGCACGTAGTAGTAGGCACCTCTAGTGTAGTAGGAGTCATCGTCGACGGTGGCGTCTGGCTCCTGGACTCCATTGTCTGGTCGCAGCAATCAGGTATAGGAAGGGAGAAAGGGGGGCAAAGCAACCATGAGTACTCATCCAAAGTACTCGCAAGCAAGGAGCTACACTACATATGTATGCATTGGTATCAAACGGAAAAGGGGTGTCGTATGTGGACTGAACTGCAGAATGCCGGAATAAGAGGGGGATAGCTAGTCATGTCGAAGACTACGCTTCTGGCCACCTCCATCTTACAACATGTAGAAGAGAGAAGATGGTAAGTTCACCAAGTAGCATTGTGTAGTATAATCCTACCCGGTAATCCTCTCCTCGTCGCCCTATTAGAGAGCGATCACCGAGTTGTATCTAGCACTTGAAAGGGTGTGTTTTGTTAAGTAACCGGTTCTAGTTATCATAAGGTCAAGGTACAACTCCAAGTCGTCTTGTTACCGAAGATCACGACTATTCGAATAGATTAACTTCCCTGCAGGGGTGCACCACATTTCCCAACACGCTCGATCCCTTTTGTCCGGATGCACTTTCCTGGGTCATGCCCGACCTCGGAAGATCAACACGTCGCAGCCCTACCTAGGCACAACAGAGAGGTCAGCACGTCGGTCTAAATCCTATGGCGCGGGGGTCTGGGCCCATCGCCCATTGTACACTTACACGTTGCGTACACGGCCGGTGAGTAGACCTAGCCTCCCTTATACAAGAGCAGGCGTTCCAGTCCAACCCGGCGCGCGCCGCTCAGTCGCTGACGTCACGAAGGCTTCGGCTGATACCACGACGTCGAGTGCCCATAACTGTTCCCGCGTAGTTGGTTAGTGCGTATAGGCCAGTGGCCAGACTCAGATCAAATACCAAGATCTCGTTAAGCATGTTATCTTGAAGTAAACGTGAACGCCGACCAGGCCCAGGCCCACCTCTCTCCTAGGTGGTCTCAACCTGCCCTGTCGCTCCGCCACAAAGATCCACCCAGAGGGCCGTTGGGACAAAGGTCCTTTCAGCCCCCAATCCGTGAATCACTCGCGGGTACTCCTCGAGCCGACCTGACTTTAGTCACCACATGTATCATGTATAAAGTATATAGTATATACCCATGATCAGCTCCCGGGTGATCACGGCCTGATAGTATAGCATGGCAGACGGACAAGAATGTAGGGCCACTAATGGTAAAGTAGCATCCTATACTAAGCATTTAGGATTGCAGGTAAGGTATCAACAGTTGTAGCAACAATGATAGGATATGCATCATAATAGGATTAACGGAAATCAGTAACATGCTACACTACTCTAATGCAAGCAGTATAGAGAAGAGTAGGCGATATCTGGTGATCAAGGGGGGGGGGGCTTGCCTGGTTGCTTTGGCAAGGAGGACGTGTCGTCAACACCGTAGTCGAACTGGGTAGCAGCGGCGTCGGTCTCGGTGTCTAGCGAGAGAAGAGGGGGAAGAAACAATAAATATTAAGAAAACAGATGCATAGTGATGCATGGCATGACCAATATTGGTGCTAGGGGTGCCCTAATGCGGTATGGGTGGTACCGGTGAAGGGTGGAATCATCCGGGAAAATATCCCCGGTGTTTCGCGTTTTCGGACAGATGAACCGGAGGGGGAAAGTTGTGTGTTCGCTATGCTAGGGATTATGGTGGACGAACGGGCTGCGTATCCGGATTCGTCTCGTCGTTCTAAGCAACTTTCATGTACAAAGTTTTCCCATCCGAGCTACGGTTTATTTTATATTAATTTTAAAAGATTTAAATCATTTTTAGAATTTATTTAATTATTTAAATTCAACATTATCCAGAACAGTGTTTGCTGACGTCATCATGACGTCAGCAGTTGACCTGGTCAACCTGAAAGGTGGGTCCCACTTGTCAGTGACACATTTTAATTAACCTAACCAGGATTAATTAGGGGTGGGCCCCACTGTCATTGAGTGATTAATTAATTAACTAACAGTAGTTAGTTTTAATTAGTTATTTGGTTAATATAATTATGATTAATTAGTTTAATTAACTATTTAGTTTAATTAATCCAAATTAATTAAGTTAATTAATTCTTTTAATTAATTAATTAATTAATTTTAATATTTATTATTATTGTTATTTTTGTTTTTTTAAACGTTCTATACGATGGGCCCCTACTGCCAGTGGCCCAGGAGGCCACTGGAACGGGTGCTAGCGGGCGAACCCGGTGGGCGCGGGCAAGGCGCTGCCTGCCAGGACGCGGGGTGAGGCCGTGGCCACGGCGGGGCTCGCCGACCGGCCACGGCAGCCGCAGGGGGCGGCGCGATGCGGTCGCGGCTGGGAGAGGGGCGGGGAGTGGGCTACGGGCAACAGCGGGCCAAGCGCGGGCGGGCGCCGGAGCGGGGTGCCGCGGGCGGGCGGCGAAACGGAGCACCCCGGGCGGGGCGCCGGAGCTGTCGAGGGACCAGCAGGGGACGAGCGCGAGGAGGCGCGCAGGCCAGCGGCGAGGGGACGAGACCGCAGCAGGCAGTGGGCGGAGCGGGCGGCGTGCAGAGCAGGGCAGCGGCTGGTCGAGACGAGGCCACGCGCGGGGTGCGTGAGCGCTGGAAGTGCGGGGTTGGGCACGACCAAAGTCAGGCCAAGGCGCCTGCGGCAGAGCGAGCAGGCGCGGGGCGTGGCCGGCGGTGCGTGTGCGAGGCAGTGGGCATGACACGCGGGCAAGAAGGAGCTCGCGA
Source organism: Triticum monococcum (assembly GCA_034509565.1). Taxonomy (NCBI): domain Eukaryota; kingdom Viridiplantae; phylum Streptophyta; class Magnoliopsida; order Poales; family Poaceae; genus Triticum; species Triticum monococcum. The sequence goes on from CM067844.1 coordinate 107,527,696, forward strand.
CGAGCACGGGTGCGGATAGAACCGGAAGGGCGCGCGGGCGCGTCATGCGTGCGATGCGGCAACACAAGGAGGGCGAGGACGGCGCGGTGACATTCTGGACATGGAGAGGAAGAGGCGAGGCGGAGGCCGAGGGCCTCACCGGCGTTGCACGGGTACGGGGCGGCGAGGCTCGGTGAAGCTACGCGGGGAGGAGATGATGACGGGGCGGCGGGGTCGGCGACGAGGCGAGGCCATTGCTCCGGTGGGAGCCGCACGAGGGAGAGGAGGGGTGCGGAGGAGTCCGGAAGGGGCGGAGCCGGCGCCGGCTGGCGCCGGCCCTAGCGGAATGGTGGCTTCCATTGGGCGCGGGCGTGCGGAAGGAGGGGATCGAACAGGAGCGCCCCTTCTCCGTGCGTCGGTGTGTGTGTGTCTGTGTGTGTGTGTGTGAGTGTGAGTGTGTGTGTGTGTGTGTGTGTGCGTGCGTCGTGGGTGGCGGCGCGGGAAGGGAACGGGGGAGAGTGGGGGATCGTGCGGGAGAGAGTGGGTGAGGCCTAGGGTTTGCAGGGAGGGAGCGGTGGACCGGGGGGATAAGGAGGAGTGGAGTGGGCCTCGTGGTTGGCCTAGAGGCCAGCTGGGCCGGGGCCCAGCGGGAGAGGGGGGTTTCTCTTTTATTTTTGTTTTCTTTCCTTTTATTTTGTTTATTTTCTTTTACTATTTTCTTTTATTTCTTTGGACTAATTTTGTTTTATTACCACAAAGTGAATTCCTAATTTGGTGTCCCATGATCACCCACTACCACAAAAGGTTTTTCTTTTTAAACAATTGGATTAGTATTTTGTAAAATATCAAAAGCAATTATTTAGTTGTTTCAACTACTGTTTTAACCAATGTAGAGTATTTAAGCATTTTATAAAAGTGTGGTTTCTCCACCATAATTACTTATGCATTATTTGGCACAACCGGAACATTTTAGTTTTAATGTTTGAAAAACTTTACCGTTTGAATTGAATTTGAATCGGTTTCGAATCAACGCAAGTTTATCAATAGTAATCAAGGTGACGTGGCATCATTAGCGGGGGATCACTGTAGCTTAATTATCCGGGCGTCACAGTTCCCTTGCGTCTGTCATGGCCAGCGTGAGTTCTGAGTCGAGAGATAACCACCAGGGAGACGCGAGCATGGAAGCGGAAGCACGAGAGATGTCCCGCCTCGCCGCGAAAGCAACCGACATGTCCCGCCGTGCGGCTGTAGCAGCACAGCGAAGCAGCACGAAGGTCCCGCCGCGTCGTCGGTGCATCAGACTAGTCTGGCCGCGCCACGGGAGCAATAGAGATGTCCCGCCACGCCGCGAACAGGCTACCGGCGCCATCCTGCAACTAAGTGAGGGCAATGCGAAGCTTCAGGCCGAGCGCGACCTGCTGAGGGCAAAGATCTTCGGAAGTGCGGAGCAGCAGGGGGAGACCACTGCCTTATTGAAGAGGACCGACGTCATCGTCTAGAAACTTATGGTCGAGAATGATATGCTCCGCATCGAGCGCCAAAGACACGAAAGAGCAACGTCTTGAGGACACGAAAGAGATCATCGCCGCTCGCTGCGGAGACTAGTTCCCGCGGCCTGCAGCAACGCATTAAGAAAATAGAGATCATCGAGCCAGATCGTTGTCTTCCTTCTTCTTTTGCCGTTGTATTTCGGGCGTTGCCGCATGTGGCTTTTTTAATTATCTTCCTAAATATTTAAGACAATTATTATCCACTATCATCGTCCTTATATTCATCAATCTTGCTATATGTCGCAGTCGATGCTATATAGGTTCGTCGGATCTTACATCAAGATCCGTGCAAAAAACTTCTTTTTCAATTTTTTTTCTTAAATCTCAGTCGAGTGAGACATAGCCACGCCGTGAAACAGGGGCTCGGACGCCATTGCTGAAGACGTTGGGAGGGAGGTGGGTGGCGGATAGGTGTCAAAGGGCTCTCCTCCTGATGAGCACGCGCAGGGGTCTGATCGCACACCTTCCGTACTCAAATAGCTACCCCGCACGACACCTCCTAGCCAATAAAAAAGAGGACGCGTGGCGGCACGCAATTAGTAAATAGAATGCACACGGTTTCAATAATACTTGTGTTTCCGATTTGTAACATGACATCACTTATTCTAAAATGACTTTGTTAATTATTAATGTGTGCGCCTTCATAGATCAGACAGAAAAATTATCACAACATGTTGGTGACATGTCATAACACCATGCCAAGTTTCATGATTTTCAGATGAATTTTGGATTTAAGGAATTTTAAAACCAAGTTTCTCTATGTTTCTGGCCAAGTCAAGACGTCCAGATGTTTAAATTCCATTCCCACTTCTTTCATGGGACCTAAAAGTTCGCCCAAGTACACATAAATGATTTTCCAACTAACTTTTGTGCACTGGAGCGTGCGCTTGTACTCCAATTTTGAATTATGTGCATTAAATGCTGGGAAAATCAATTAATGTATAAAAAGGCCAAACAAACCCGGAATAATTCTAAAATTTAGCACGAAACTCCTATTTGGTCTAAGTTGCCTGTGTAAAAAAATCAAGGCAGGAGAAGGCAGTGTATGTCGTTTCGCACACGGAGGTGACACGTTTCCTCTCGAAACCATGAGCCTTTTTGAGAAAAGCTCCGGTTTGCAAGAAGGTTATACCAAAGATTGTCCCAATTCAGCCAAAAAATTTATCACAGCATATTGGTGCCATGTCATAACACCATGCCAAGTTTCATGATTTTTAGGCGTGTTTTGGATTTACAGAAATTAAAAAACCAAAATTCTCAATATTTCCAACCGAGGCACGACGCCCAGATGTTTGAACTCCATTCTCATTTCTTTCATGGGACCTACAAATTCACCCAATGACACACATGTGTTTTTTCAACCAACTTTGGTGCAGTGAAGCATGTGCTTGTAGTTCAAATTTGAATTATGCACATTAAATACCCAGAAATTCAATTAATGTATAAAAAATGCCAAACAAATCCGGAATAATTCTAAAATTTAGCACAATACTTCTATTTGGTATAATCTGCCTGTGTAAAAAATTAAGGCGGGAGAAGGCAGTGTATGTCATTTCGCACATGGAGGTGACACGTTCCCTCTCGGAACCACGAGCCTTCTTGAGAGAAACTCCGGTTTGCAAAAAGCTTATACCAAAGTTTGTCCCAATTCGGCCAAAAAAATTACCACAACATGTTGGTGCCATGTCATGACACCATGCCAAGTTTCATGATTTTCAGGCGTGTTTTGGATTTACATGAATTAAAAAACCAAGTTTCTCAATCTTTCCGGCCAAGCCACAACACCTAGATGTTTGAAATTCATTCCCATGTCTTGCATGGGACCTAGAAATTCATCCAAGGACACACATGTCATTTTTCAACCAACTTTGATGCACTGGAGCATGTGCTTGTAGTTCAAATTTTAATTATGCACATTAAATGACCGGAAATTCAATCAATATATAAAAAAGTCCGAACAAATCCGGAATAATTCCAAATTTTAACATGGCACACATATAGTTATGCTGCCTCTATAAAAAATTAAGGGAGTGAGGCAGCGTATATCGTTTCGCACACAAAGGTGACACGTCCCCCTTCGGGAACCATGAGTCTTCTCGAGAGAAGCTCCAGTTTGCAAGAAGTTTATACCAGAACTTGTCCAAATGCGGCCAATTTTTTTACCACAACATGTTGATGCTATGAAATGATACCATGCCAAGTTTCATGATTTTCAGGCGAGTTTTGAATTTCCAGGAATTTAAAAACCAAGTTTCTCAATGTTCCCGGCCAAGCCATGACGCCTGGATGTTTGAATTTCATTTCCATTTCTTGCATGAGACCTATAAATTCACCCAAAGACACAAATGTGATTTTTCAACAAACTTGGATGCACTGGAGCATGTGCTTGTAGTTCAAATTTGAAGCCTTACGGGCATGGTGGAAGAAGCCGACCGGTGAAGAGCCCCACACCTCTCCCAGACCAGGCAGCAGGCCTGTCGGCTTGAAGGCGGCTGTGGCGACGACCGTCGAGCAAGGATGGTGGACTTGGAGTGTTGCCGGTGGCGACATGAGTGGCGTGGTCGTGGGGGTGCTACAATGACGGTGAAATAGGCCACTAATGCCGGCAAGAGCAGACGTCGGGTGCGGCGTGCTGCTGGGGGAGGTATGTGGGTGCGGGGGCGGCCTGGCAGCATCCAACCGGACTGAACTGTGCGATGGCGGCGAGGGTGAGGTGGCCAGGTGTCTTGGTTGTGGATGGAAGAGGGGGAGGATGGTCAATGTGCCACCGACTAGCGGACCAGGTAGAGGACAAGGGCGGGCGTCACGCGCGTCCACGTCGACGCAAACTCGGCCCAAATTTGAACCTGAAATGGGTCACCCGTGAACAAAAGGCGAACGCTCGTCCGTTTGAGTCGGCGCGTTGGGCCGCGATTTGTCTCTGTTTCGACCCAAACACACGCGCACAGACAGAATGCGTTGGCGCGTTGGAGTTGCTCTTACTCCGGGTTTGTTGATAATGTTATTTCTTCATGTTCAACTTTTAATTTTCAGTATGAAGTAATTATAAGAGGTTAGATATCTTCACCTAGATCAATTGACTTGGGATCATGTCAACTGTCTCAGACTAGCGTCCAAACAACTCTCTACTCAATCGATCCATCGTTTCTGTCATCATGCCACATGTCCCGCGGCCCAGTTCCTCGGGACCCGGCTTGCGTGCTCCCTCTGTTGGGGAACGCAGTAATTTCAAAAAATTTCCTACGCACACGCAAGATCATGGTGATGCACAGCAACGAGAGGGGAGAGTGTTGTCTACGTACCAACGCAGACCGACTGCGGAAGCGATCACACAATGTAGAGGAAGTAGTCGTACGTCTTCTTCCCGATCCGACCGATCCAAGCACCGTTACTCCGGCACCTCCGAGTTCTTAGCACACGTTTAGCTCGATGACGTTCCTCGGGCTCCGATCCAGCAAAGCGTCAAGGAAGAGTTTCGTCAGCACGACGGCGTGATGACGATCTTGATGTACTACCGACACAGGGCTTCGCCTAAGCACTACAACGGTACGATCGAGGTGGAATTTGGTGGCAGGGGGCACCGCACACGGCTAAGGAACGATCTCAAGGATCAAGTTGTGTGTCTATGGGGTGCCCCCTGCCCCCGTATATAAAGGCCAGGGGCAAGGGGGTCGGCCGGCTAGGAGGGAGGCGCAGGGAGGAGTCCCACTCCTACCGGGAGTAGGACTCCTTCCCCCAAATCCTATTCCTAGTAGGACTCTTCGGGAGAAAGAGAAGAGAGGGGGGCCGGCCCCTTCTCCTAGTCCTAATAGGACTAGGGAAGGGGGGTTCGGCCGGCTAGCTTGTGGGCTGCCCCTTCTCTCTTTTCCACTAAGGCCCAATAGGCCCATTTGCCTCCCGGGGGGTTCCGGTAACCCTCCCGGTAATCCGGTAAAATCCCGATTTCACCCGGAACACTTCCGGTGCCCAAACATAGGCTTCCAATATATCAATCTTTACGTCTCGACCATTTCGAGACTCCTCGTCATGTCCGTGATCTCATCCGGGACTCCGAACAACCTTCGGTACATCAAAATGCATTAACTCATAATAACTGTCATCGTAACGTTAAGCGTGCGGACCCTACGGTTCGAGAACAATGTAGACATGACCGAGACACTTCTCCGGTCAATAACCAATAGCGGGACCTGGATGCCCATATTGGCTCCTACATATTCTACGAAGATCTTTATCGGTCAGACCGCATAACAACATACGTTGTTCCCTTTGTCATCGGTATGTTACTTGCCCGAGATTCGATCGTCGGTATCCAATACCTAGTTCAATCTCGTTACCGGCAAGTCTCTTTACTCGTTCCGTAATACATCATCTCACAACTAACTTATTAGTTGCAGTGCTTGCAAGGCTTATGCGATGTGCATTACCGAGAGGGCCTAGAGATACCTCTCCGACAATCGGAGTGACAAACCCTAATCTCGAAATACGCCAACCCAACATCTACCATTGGAGACACCTGTAGTACTCCTTTATAATCACCAAGTTACGTTGTGACATTTGGTAGTACCCAAAGTGTTCCTCCGGTAAACGGGAGTTGCATAATCTCATAGTTACAGGAACATGTATAAGTCATGAAGAAAGCAATAGCAACATACTAAACGATCGGGTGCTAAGCTAATGGAATGGATCATGTCAATCAGATCATTCTACTAATGATGTGACCTTGTTAATCAAATAACAACTCCTTGTTCATGGTTAGGAAACATAACCATCTTTGATTAACGAGCTAGTCAAGTAGAGGCATACTAGTGACACTCTGTTGGTCTATGTATTCACACATGTATTATGTTTCCGGTTAATACAATTCTAGCATGAATAATAAACATTTATCATGATGTAAGGAAATAAATAATAACTTTATTATTGCCTCTAGGGCATATTTCCTTCAGTCTCCCACTTGCACTAGAGTCAATAATCTAGATTACACAGTAATGATTCTAACACCCATGGAGCCTTGGTGCTGATCATGTTTTGCTCGTGGAAGAGGCTTAGTCAACGGGTCTGCAACATTCAGATCCGTATGTATCTTGCAAATCTCTATGTCTCCCACCTGGACTAAATCCCGGATGGAGTTGAAGCGTCTCTTGATGTGTTTGGTTCTTTTGTGAAATCTGGATTCCTTTGCCAAGGCAATTGCACCAGTATTGTCACAGAAGATTTTCATTGGACCCGATGCACTAGGTATGACACCTAGATCGGATATGAACTCCTTCATCCAGACTCCTTCGTTTGCTGCTTCCGAAGCAGCTATGTACTCCGCTTCACATGTAGATCCCGCTACGACGCTTTGTTTAGAACTGCACCAACTGACAGCTCCACCGTTTAAAGTAAACACGTATCCGGTTTGCGATTTAGAATCGTCCGGATCAGTGTTAAAGCTTGCATCAACGTAACCTCTTACGGTGAGCTCTTTGTCACCTCCATATACGAGAAACATATCCTTAGTCCTTTTCAGGTATTTCAGGATGTTCTTGACCGCTGTCCAGTGATCCATTCCAGGATTACTTTGGTACCTCCCTGCTAAACTAATAGCAAGGCACACATCAGGTCTGGTACACAGCATTGCATACATGATAGAGCCTATGGCTGAAGCATAGGGAACATCTTTCATTTTCTCTCTATCTTCTGCAGTGGTCGGGCATTGAGTCTTACTCAACTTCACACCTTGTAGCACAGGCAAGAACCCTTTCTTTGCTTGATCCATCTTGAACTTCTTCAAAATTTTGTCAAGGTATGTGCATTGTGAAAGTCCAATTAAGCGTTTTGATCTATCTCTATAGATCTTTATGCCTAATATGTAAGCAGCTTCCCTGAGGTCTTTCATCGAAAAACTTTTATTCAAGTATCCCTTTATGCTATCCAGAAATTCTATATCATTTCCAATTAGCAATATGTCATCCACATATAATATTAGAAATGCTACAGAACTCCCACTCACTTTCTTGTAAATACAGGCTTCTCCAAAAGTCTGTATAAAGCCAAATGCTTTGATCACACTATCAAAGCGTTTATTCCAACTCCGAGATGCTTGCACCAGTCCATAAATGGATCGCTGGAGTTTGCATACTTTGTTAGCTCCTTTTGGATCGACAAAACCTTCTGGTTGTACCATATACAACTCTTCTTCCAGAAATCCATTCAGGAATGCAGTTTTGACATCCATTTGCCATATTTCATAATCATAAAATGCGGCAATTGCTAACATAATTCTGACAGACTTAAGCATCGCTACGGGTGAGAAGGTCTCATCGTAGTCAACCCCTTGAACTTGTCGAAAACCTTTTGCGACAAGTCGAGCTTTATAGACAGTAACATTACCGTCAGCGTCAGTCTTTTTCTTGAAGATCCATTTATTCTCAATTGCTTGCCGATCATCGGGCAAGTCAACCAAAGTCCATACTTTGTTCTCATACATGGATCCCATCTCAGATTTCATGGCCTCAAGCCACTTTGCGGAATCTGGGCTCACCATCGCTTCTTCATAGTTCGTAGGTTCATCATGATCTAGCATCATGACTTCCAGAACTGGATTACCGTACCACTCTGGTGCGGATCTCACTCTGGTTGATCTACGTGGTTCAGTAGAATCTTGATCTGAAGCTTCATGATCATCATCATTAGCTTCCTCACTGATTGGCATAGGTGTCGCAGAAACAGTTTTCTGTGATGTACTATTTTCCAATAAGGGAGCAGGTACAGTTACCTCGTCAAGTTCTACTTTCCTCCCACTCACTTCTTTCGAGAGAAACTCCTTCTCTAGAAATGATCCATTCTTAGCAACGAATGTCTTGCCTTCGGATCTGTGATAGAAGGTATACCCAACAGTTTCCTTTGGGTATCCTATGAAGACACATTTCTCCGCTTTGGGTTCGAGCTTATCAGGTTGAATCTTTTTCACATAAGCATCGCAGCCCCAAACTTTAAGAAACGACAACTTTGGTTTCTTGCCAAACCATAGTTCATAAGGCGTCGTCTCAACGGATTTTGATGGTGCCCTATTTAACGTGAATGCGGCCGTCTCTAAAGCATAACCCCAAAACGATAGCGGTAAATCAGTAAGAGACATCATAGATCGCACCATATCTAGTAAAGTACGATTACGACGTTCGGACACACCATTACGTTGTGGTGTTCCGGGTGGCGTGAGTTGCGAAACTATTCCACAATTTTTCAAATGTATACCAAACTCGTAACTCAAATATTCTCCTCCACGATCAGATCGTAGAAATTTTATTTTCTTGTTACGATGATTTTCAACTTCACTCTGAAATTCCTTGAACTTTTCAAATGTTTCAGACTTATGTTTCATTAAGTAGATATACCCATATCTGCTTAAATCATCTGTGAAGGTGAGAAAATAACGATATCCGCCGCGAGCCTCAATATTCATCGGACCACATACATCGGTATGTATGATTTCCAACAAATCTGTTGCTCTCTCCATAGTACCGGAGAACGGTGTTTTAGTCATCTTGCCTATGAGGCACGGTTCGCAAGTACCAAGTGATTCATAATCAAGTGATTCCAAAAGCCCATCAGTATGGAGTTTCTTCATGCGCTTTACACCGATATGACCTAAACGGCAGTGCCACAAATAAGTTGCACTATCATTATTAACTTTGCATCTTTTGGCTTCTACATTATGAATATGTGTATCACTATCTTCGAGATTCAACAAGAATAGACCACTCTTCAAAGGTGCATGACCATAAAAGATATTATTCATATAAATAGAACAACCATTATTCTCTGATTTAAATGAATAACCGTCTCGCATTAAACAAGATCCAGATATAATGTTCATGCTCAACGCTGGCACCAAATAACAATTATTTAGGTCTAATATTAATCCCGAAGGTAGATGTAGAGGTAGCGTGCCGACCGCGATCACATCGACTTTGGAACCGTTTCCCACGCGCATCGTCACCTCGTCCTTTGCTAGTGTCCGCTTATTCCGTAGTCCCTGTTTCGAGTTGCAAATATTAGCAACAGAACCAGTATCAAATACCCAGGTGCTACTGCGAGCTCTAGTAAGGTACACATCAATAACATGTATATCACATATACCTTTGCTCACTTTGCCATCCTTCTTATCCGCCAAATACTTGGGGCAGTTCCGCTTCCAGTGACCAGTCTGCTTGCAGTAGAAGCACTCAGTTTCAGGCTTAGGTCCAGACTTGGGTTTCTTCTCCTGAGCAGCAACTTGCTTGCTGTTCTTCTTGAAGTTTCCCTTCTTCTTCCCTTTGCCCTTTTTCTTGAAACTAGTGGTTTTGTTAACCATCAACACTTGATGCTCCTTCTTGATTTCTACCTCCGCAGCTTTCAGCATTGCGAAGAGCTCGGGAATAGTCTTGTTCATCCCTTGCATATTATAGTTCATCACGAAGCTCTTGTAGCTTGGTGGCAGTGATTGGAGAATTCTGTCAATGACGCAGTCATCTGGAAGATTAACTCCCATCTGAATCAAGTGATTATTATACCCAGACATCTTGAGTATATGCTCACTGACAGAACTGTTCTCCTCCATCTTACAGCTATAGAACTTATTGGAGACTTCATATCTCTCAATTCGGGCATTTGCTTGAAATATTAACTTCAACTCCTGGAACATCTCATATGCTCCATGACGTTCAAAACGTCGTTGAAGTCCCGATTCTAAGCCGTAAAGCATGGCACACTGAACTATCGAGTAGTCATCAGCTTTGCTCTGCCAGACGTTCATAACATCTGGCGTTGCTCCAGCAGCAGGCCTGTCACCCAGCGGTGCTTCCAGGACGTAATTCTTCTGTGCAGCAATGAGGATAATCCTCAGGTTACGGACCCAGTCCGTGTAATTGCTACCATCATCTTTCAACTTTGCTTTCTCAAGGAACGCATTAAAATTCAACGGAACAATAGCACGAGCCATCTATCTACAAGCAACATAAACAAGCAAGATACTATCAGGTACTAAGTTCATGATAAGTTTAAGTTCAGTTAATCAAATTACTTAGGAACTCCCACTTAGATAGACATCCCTCTAATCTTCTAAGTGATCACGTGATCCAAATCAACTAAACCATAACCGATCATCACGTGAGATGGAGTAGTTTTCAATGGTGAACATTGTCATGTTGATCATATCTACTATATGATTCACGCTCGACCTTTCGGTCTCTGTGTTCCGAGGCCATATCTGCATATGCTAGGCTCGTCAAGTATAACCTGAGTATTCTGCGTGTGCAAAACTGGCTTGCACCCGTTGTAGATGGACGTAGAGCTTATCACACCCGATCATCACGTGGTGTCTAGGCACGACGAACTTTGGCAACGGTGCATACTCAGGGAGAACACTTCTTGATAATTTAGTGAGAGATCATCTTATAATGCTACCGTCAATCAAAGCAAGATAAGATGCATAAAAGGATAAACATCACATGCAATCAATATAAGTGATATGATATGGCCATCATCATCTTGTGCTTGTGATCTCCATCTCCGAAGCACCGTCATGATCACCATCGTCACCGGCGCGACACCTTGATCTCCATCGTAGCATCATTGTCGTCTCGCCAATCTTATGCTTCCACGACTATTACTACCGTTTAGTAATCTAGTAAAGCATTACATCGCGATTGCATTGCATACAATAAAGCGACAACCATATGGCTCCTGCCAGTTGCCGATAACTTAGTTACAAAACATGATCATCTCATACAATAAAATCAGCATCATGCCTTGACCATATCACATCACAACATACCCTGCAAAAACAAGTTAGACGTCCTCTACTTTGTTGTTGCAAGTTTTACGTGGCTGCTACGGGCTTTAAGTAAGAACTCATCTCACCTACGCATCAAAACCACAACGATAGTTCGTCAAATAGACTCCGTTTTAACCTTCTCAAGGACCGGGCGTAGTCACACTTGGTTCAACTAAAGTTGGAGAGACAGTCTTCCGCAAGCCATCTATGTGCAAAGCACGTCGAGGGAACCGGTCTCGCGTAAAAGTACGCGTAAGGTTGGTCCGGATCGTCTCAACCAACAATACCGCCGAACCAAAGTATGACATGCTGGTAGGCAGTATGACTTGTATCGCCCACAACTCACTTGTGTTCTACTCGTGCATATAACATCAAACCATAAAACCTAGGCTCGGATGCCACTGTTGGGGAACGCAGTAATTTCAAAAAATTTCCTACGCACACGCAAGATCATGGTGATGCACAGCAACGAGAGGGGAGAGTGTTGTCTACGTACCAACGCAGACCGACTGCGGAAGCGATCAAACAACATAGAGGAAGTAGTCGTACGTCTTCTTCCCGATCCGACCGATCCAAGCACCGTTACTCCGGCACCTCCGAGTTCTTAGCACACGTTCAGCTCGATGACGTTCCTCGGGCTCCGATCCAGCAAAGCGTCGAGGAAGAGTTTCGTCGGCACGACGGCGTGATGACGATCTTGATGTACTACCGACGCAGGGCTTCGCCTAAGCACTACAACGGTACGATCGAGGTAGAATTTGGTGGCAGGGGGCACCGCACACGGCTAAGGAACGATCTCAAGGATCAAGTTGTGTGTCTATGGGGTGCCCCCTGCCCCCGTATATAAAGGCCAGGGGCAAGGGGGTCGGCCGGCTAGGAGGGAGGCGCAGGGAGGAGTCCCACTCCTACCGGGAGTAGGACTCCTTCCCCCAAATCCTATTCCTAGTAGGACTCTTCGGGAGAAAGAGAAGAGAGGGGGGCCGGCCCCTTCTCCTAGTCCTAATAGGACTAGGGAAGGGGGGTTCGGCCGGCTAGCTTGTGGGCTGCCCCTTCTCTCTTTTCCACTAAGGCCCAATAGGCCCATTTGCCTCCCGGGGGGTTCCGGTAACCCTCCCGGTAATCCGGTAAAATCCCGATTTCACCCGGAACACTTCCGGTGCCCAAACATAGGCTTCCAATATATCAATCTTTACGTCTCGACCATTTCGAGACTCCTCGTCATGTCCGTGATCTCATCCGGGACTCCGAACAACCTTCGGTACATCAAAATGCATAAACTCATAATAACTGTCATCGTAACGTTAAGCGTGCGGACCCTACGGTTCGAGAACAATGTAGACATGACCGAGACACTTCTCCGGTCAATAACCAATAGCGGGACCTGGATGCCCATATTGGCTCCTACATATTCTACGAAGATCTTTATCGGTCAGACCGCATAACAACATACGTTGTTCCCTTTGTCATCGGTATGTTACTTGCCCGAGATTCGATCATCGGTATCCAATACCTAGTTCAATCTCGTTACCGGCAAGTGTCTTTACTCGTTCCGTAATACATCATCTCACAACTAACTTATTAGTTGCAGTGCTTGCAAGGCTTATGCGATGTGCATTACCGAGAGGGCCCAGAGATACCTCTCCGACAATCGGAGTGACAAACCCTAATCTCGAAATACGCCAACCCAACATCTACCATTGGAGACACCTGTAGTACTCCTTTATAATCACCCAGTTACGTTGTGACGTTTGGTCGTACCCAAAGTGTTCCTCCGGTAAACGGGAGTTGCATAATCTCATAGTTACAGGAACATGTATAAGTCATGAAGAAAGCAATAGCAACATACTAAACGACCGGGTGCTAAGCTAATGGAATGGGTCATGTCAATCAGATCATTCTACTAATGATGTGACCTCGTTAATCAAATAACAACTCCTTGTTCATGGTTAGGAAACATAACCATCTTTGATTAACGAGCTAGTCAAGTAGAGGCATACTAGTGACACTCTGTTGGTCTATGTATTCACACATGTATTATGTTTCCGGTTAATACAATTCTAGCATGAATAATAAACATTTATCATGATGTAAGGAAATAAATAATAACTTTATTATTGCCTCTAGGGCATATTTCCTTCACCCTCTTCATGCTCCCATCCGTGCTCCCACCTTATCCTACGGCTGTCTTTTTTCCTTTTTTTAATCTAATCATCCCCCCTGATTTTAAAGAGGTGGGACCGGGCCGTATTTTCTTCCAATCAAATCAAGCCACGTATGCGGAAGCATAGATGAGTGCACAACCAGGGAGCAGGCAAGTCTCGTCCAGTTCCTCGACCCAAGCCAAGCCTGATTGGTTGCAACTGGCGTTTCCTCCTTAGCGAAGCACACACGTTGTGTTAATACATGCCTACACGAAGTTTTGAGGTTAAAACCAACCACATTTCAAAGATAAGACAACCCGCAAAAAAAAAAGATAAGACACATAGAAAAACTAGTTGAACGAGCATCGTTAGCAACGTTCGAAAAAGAAATCAGATAACTTTTAGAACTTCTACACGTGATCTGCACAGCCTTTACATGGGCATGGGCGTTTCCACCCGGCATGCAGTTCAAATGCCAAGTCCAACATTTTCTATATGAATGAACTGAACGTCGCCTGCTTTAGCCTTTAGGTGAGAAATGCTTTCTTTTTTCTTTACGAAAATGGAAGGATCACACCTTCGTTATCATGCGGTGCACGAAACCACTGGAATACATGGGGAAACCAAACTGCAAAAGAAATCATCCTCTGAGTATGCACCACCGCATCAGAATGCTTTACGTGATCTGGAAATGGAGAATAGCATGATTGGGTGCGTCCCATATCCCATCCCAGCACTCGATGGAAATCAATCGAAGGCAATGCGATGGGTAGGCTTTTCCTTCCTGTAAAGCGTTCCTTGGCGGGTGCGTCCCATCATTCGCCGGTTGGAATTAAACGGCTAGTAGGAGTATCTGGTTCCATCTTCTTGCATGCATGCATGGTTGGTCCTGGCCTGGTTTGTCTCTACCGTTTCATTTGGTTTTGGGACGGCGCGAAAGATGGTCGTCGATTCGGTCGCATGCGTCCGATGCCTGGATCTGGGTCTGGATGGCCTGGGCCCCACCTGGCCACCTGTCACGTTGGCCGCGATTGAGTTGGGTCGATATTTGGCCTGGCGCTGTGGCACATGTGTATCATCGTGTTGAACACGCTGCCTAGGAAGCGGCAGAAGGGCTCGGAGGATCAGAGGAGTCGGCGGTGCCAGTTGTCAGAGCGGCCGGCTGGTCGGTCTTTGCTTGGTCGCCTCCGGCGGCAGCTGGCTTAGTTGGGCGTGGCTCGTTGCTCGAGGCGCGGTCGGGCTGAGGCTGGCCGTCCGCTCCGACCTCTGGCGCCTTCCTTCTCCGCCTCGCCTTCTTCCCTGCCGCTGGTGTTGATCACATCCGTCGAGTCTTCGCCGTCTTCCGGATTCAGCTCGAACAATTTCGGCGGTGCCTCGATGCCGTCTTCAACCCGCTCCGGGACGAAAACGTTGGTGTTGGTGCACTCGGCGATTGACGCCGCGCGCTTGATGAGATCGTTTTCCACCGTCGCCAACTCCTCCTGGGCCTCCAGTCGGAACGTGGCTAGTTAGGCCAGACTCAGCCCAGGGTACCACGCCTTGACGAACTCCAAGGCCCGGCGCGCTCCAGCCCGGGCCGAAGAGCCCTTCCAGGCCTCAAGACGGCCGGCCGCTACCTCCAGCCAGTCGGTAGTCCGACTAGGAGTACGCGGTGCCGGCATGTCTGGCCACAGGGCGGCGATCGCCTGGGCGCCGACACGCTAAAGCCGGCGCAACATCCGGTGGGCCGGCCGAAGGCGGGCCTCGATGCTCAGGATCTGCTCATTAAGGGTCCGGGGGGCGTTGGCGGCGATCTGTGCACCGTCCGCTCTCCGTCCTTCACGATCAACCTCGATGGCCTGGTTGGCGGCGTTCAAGTGGCTGGGAAAGAAGTCTGCCGAGACAGAAGCGAAGAACAAATTAAAGGCTAGAAGCCGGCTCGACCAACAGCCGGCAGCTTAAGGAAGAAAAACAAAAGAGGGGAGGCTCACCATCGACGATATCCTCGATCTCGTGGAAGCCGGAAGTCAGTATCGCCTCCTTATCAGTCCAGGAGGAGCGTTCGGCCGCAAACTCAGCAAGGAGGAAGGTCTCCCTGTCCTTCGCCTCCTTCCGGGTCTTCTGTAGGAGCTCCTTCTGTTGTGCCAGTTGCGTGGCCAGCCGGTTGCGCTCTTCAGCCAGCTTGCCGCACTCCTCCTCCTTAGCGCACAACACGGTGTTGGCTTCGTCCAGCTGCTGCTGCAAGGTAGCGTTGGCTTCTGCGGATAAAAAAAGAAAGCAAGGTGTTAGTCGCCAAACAGAAAAAAGAATAGTGGCTGGGGAGATCCAGCCCGACTGCTCAACAGTCGGCCCGAATCTCGGGGACTACAGCCCGTGGGTGCGCCAGCGCGCCCCCGCAGAGAAAGAAGAGGACTTACACCGGCTTTCCGACAAGTCGGCGGTCCGCTGAGCCAGCTCCTGGACGTTGGAGTTGAAGGCGGTCACGCGAAGATTGTGGTAATCCTGTGACAAAAAATTCGGATAAATGTTAGTGTTTGGAACTCGCCGATTAGAGTTCCGAGCCGCCTGCTCAGCAGCCGACCCGGAACTCGGGGACTACACCCAGTGGGTGCGCTGGCGCGCCCCCACCAAGAATCACAAGAAACAGAAATAAGGAAGAAGGAAACGTACCCGGATGGCCTCTCGCGACGCCAGATGCGCCTTGTTGCAGTTCCTGATGGCTTCGCCCTCGGCTCGGATCTTGGCTTGGACGTCCAAAAGCGCCCGGTTCAACGGGCCCGTCCCGCCTCCCCGCACCCATCCAGTGGGCGCGGCGCTTGTCGCCTCGGTGTCGGGGATCGAGGAGCTCGCGGCGCCAGTCTCCAGCGGGCGTGGCGCCGAGGCCGCCTTCGCAAGACGGTGGCGCGTCGGTGTGCCGACCTCGAGAGCCAGGCCCGTCGCCACCTCGTCTTCAGTTGGCGGCACCAGCGGGTCCGCCGGCTGCCCGCCTGTCGTGCTCCCGGACGGCGGCGGTGGCGGCACGATTACGTCCGGCGTGACGGTGTCCGCCATCCCTCTCCATGATCGGGTTCTCGTCGCCGACTTCCCCAATCTGCGCCGTGAACTCTGGTGGTGGCGATGCAGAGTTCAAAGGGACGACGAACACCGCCGATTGGCGGTGTGCGGCTTCTTCAGCACGCTTCTTCTCCGCGTCGGCGGCCTCGACTTCCGCCAGCTTCTTTTGGACGGCGGCCTCCGCCTTGTCGGCTTCCGCCTTCTTCAGGCGGGCAGCTTCCCGCTCCTCGCGCGCCTCCCGCGCGTTCCGCTCCGTCGCCTCCCGGAGATCGGCGGCCGGATCAATCCGCCGGGTGGTGGAGGAGGTCTCCGCCGACTTCATGACGGAGTCGGCGGGCGACTTCTCGAGAGAGAGCGGGGCCCTAAAGTCAAGAATGTAAAGCAAAGGAATTTGAGACAGAGTCAATGAAGAAAAATTGAAGGCGCAAAGGAAGGTGGCACTTACGCAGAAACCAGTTGCGGCATCTTCACCTCCTTGCGGAAGCGGTTGACCTTCGCGGCCGCCTCGTCCCGCTTGCTTGCCGCGGCCGAGCCCTTGGGTTTCTTCGGCCGGCTGCCGAACAAGCTTGGCGCGGCCCTACGTTTCTTTGCGGCGCCTTGGGTGTCCGGCGGAGCAGAGGAGCTCGCGCCTGGCTGGCCGGCTCCTGGCTGCTGGCGTGGGGCGACTTCCCCCGCGTCGTCATCAGGCCAATCCTCGAAGCTGGCTACGAGCCTTGGGCCGCCTGCTTCGCCGCCTCCTCCCTCAGCGTCGTCCTCCAAGGCCGCCGCCCCCAAGTCCGGGTCTTCAACGTCGCTCTCCGCCTGGTCGGGGAGGAATTCGCGGTTCGGCCCCGCGTTGCCGGCTGCTGGCTGGAGGAGAGGGCTCTGTTCAAAGGCCGATTGGTCAGGCTGGACAAGACGGACTCGGCAACAAAGAATCAGACAAAGAAGAAAAAGAAGACAACTTACAAGACGCGGAGGGTTGGCGCGTGAATATGGCTCCTTGCCAAACCGTCACTCTTCCGCGAGCTCGCAGTTCGCAAGATAGTTCACCATGTAGGCTACCTCTTCGTGAGGCATCTCCTTGGTGCACAGCCGACTCGGGTCCCGATGCCCGCTCATCTGGCAGATCATGTGGGGGCGGCTCTGGAGCGGGAGCACTCGGCGCGCCACGAAGGTGGCCAGCAAATCAGGCCCGGTCAGGCCCTCCGACTGCGTCAGCACCCAAAGTCGCGCGCTGGCGGTGGCTCCAGCAGGCCTCAGCGTCCTGGTCCGGTACGACCAGTTGGGCTGCCTTCCAGCTGGCGGGCCGGCTGCGTAAGCCGGCAAGTTGACCCAGTCGCCCTCCGTGAAGACGCTCTTCACGTAGAAGTACGACCACTACCACATCTTCACCGACTTTATCAGTGTGATGGGGGAAACGGGTTGTTGGCCCCCGACCTCCGCACCGCGATGAACGCGCCGCACTGGGCCGGCACACCTGTGACGTGGGTGCCGAGCTTGGAGTAGAAGAACTCCCCCAGAGCTCGATGGTGGGGAGGACGCCGAGGAAGCCTTCGCACAAGGTGACGAAGGCGGATAGCAGCACCACCGTGTTGGGGGTGAGATGGTGCAGCTGAAGACCGTAGAATTCAAGAAAGGAGCGGAAGAAGCCGCTCGCCGGCAAGCCGAGGCCGCGCAGGCAGTGCGAGCGGAAGACGACCCGCTCGCCCTCCTCCGGCGCTGGCGAAATTTCCCTCCTCGGCGCGAGGCGGACCCTCACGTGGTCCTCGCTAGGGAGCCGCCGCGTCTGGCGGAGGAAGCTGATGTGGTCATCATGGACCTCGGAGCCATCCCATGCTCCGGAGCGCACCGTGGGGGGGTGTGGCAGTGGAGGAGGAGCTCATCGGGAACGAATCACCGCGGCGCTCAGCGTAGCTTGGGGCGCAGCGGCGAGAGGAAGAAGAAAGAGGAAGCGGTGAGGAGGACGGGCACGCGTGCGCTGCCGCTCCCCCTCCTCCACCTACTTATAGGCCTATGGGCTGCGAAGCCGAGGGGGCGGACGTGGGATTTATTGCGCCCACTATCCCACGCCCCATGATTTATCACGCAAGTTACTGCGCGCGCTAACTTCACGGGAACCTCAACCGCCCGCCACGGCCGCAGCGGATCTGCTCGCGTGCCAAGGCGTGGTAGCGGCGAGCCTCGCCTGCAGGCGCGTCCCGTCGCGCGCGTGGGTGGGCAGACTGGCCCGGCCGCTCGTCGCCACGTGACAGGCCCGAGGCGGGCGGCGGCTTGAAAGCCTGGCTGGCACGCCACCTTGATCCCGTCGAGGCATTCGAAAATTTTGGACAAGTCAGATCGGCGAGTCCGACTACTACCAGTCGGCCCGGCAGAAGTCGAACAAGTTTCCCCCTCAAGCGCTCGGAGAAAGAAACTACTGAGGCCCCTCGGCTGATCATCCGCGGTGCCTCACCAGCTTCGGGGACTACTGTCAGAGTAATGAGCCACAGGTAGGCTAACCCGAGGCCCGGAACCTTTCAAGACATCGGGGCAGACTGCGGCCCTCAAGATGCCAAGATGAAGAGCCGTCTTCTGGGAGCCGGCTGCCCGTATATGGCCGAGTCCTAGAGGCAAGGCCAAAACGGGCCGACTCCTGCTCGGCGGCTTCCAGAGAAGTCGGCCCTAAGGAGTCGGCCCGCGGCACCAGCGAAGCCCGTACCCTCATCAAGAGGGACGGGACTGGGAATGGCTACAGCATAGCCCATCCCCTCCCCCTTTCCAGGGGCTGGCGTGGCTACAGTACGCTGTACGGCGGAGATCTCTGCCCGGTGCAGCACTGTTGCCATGCCATCCCTGACATCATCACAAGCAGGCGTAGTCCTACTCCCACGACGGCCTGTCGGTACGGCCCAAGGACGACGGGCCCCACCAGTCAGCGAGAGCCCGGAAGACGGCAATGATCCCACCAGTCGGACCCGAGGGAGGTCGGCCCCCAGGAGTCGGCCCGCCTCCTCCTCGGAACCCACTCGCCATTAACCAGACGAGACGCGGAGTGGCTACAATAATCGTCCGCCACGCGGCGGGGCTGTAGCCACAACCTCATGACCAAGCCTGCGTCATTAGAGACGCGGCAACAGTGATCCACAGACGGCAGGACCCGCGAGCGAGGGGGCGGTCTGTCGGCTCCGTACTAGACCAGTCGGCAGGGCCCACTCGGCGGCGGGCCCCAGAAGTCGGCGGAGAAGCCGGCGACCAGAGAGACTGACAGCCGGGCCCTACGCCCGGCCGGATTACCATTGTACCCCTAGGGGATAGACCTATATAAACCCCCAGGGCACCCATGCAAAGGGTTCCGAACCTGTTAGAATTAGACCAGATCATAGAGCAAGGAGAGAGCTAGCCCTGCCTTCTCCTACCTCTAGCATACAGCTCAAGGAGCGCCTTTGTATTCACTTGTGCCTTAGTGATCATGTGGAGACCCCGCAGAGCAGGACTAGGGGTGTTATCTCCTAGGAGAGCCCCGGACCTGGGTAAAGTACGCCGGCGTTCATGTCTACGCCTCATCCCGCTTCTGGGCACCGGCGACATTCTACTCGCTCCCACCATGATAAGCCATTTTTTGGCATATGTCGCATCCAACCCCCGACAATTATCATTGTGAGTTCCCTTGTTTCATCTCCTTGACGGTGCTAAGCAGTCCGAGTCACAATAATTTTCTTCTTATGTTCATGTCATAAGCTAGCACCATTGCTTCTCTGCAAGCACACGCCTCTAAGGCAACTGGATGAGTTATGCCTTTGTAAACCATAGCTGGCGCTCCCTGCTATGCACCTTGTTCGTCCCAGCAAACCGCTCCTATGTTTTGATGGTTTTGTCATAGATCTATCAACATTCTTCTTTATAAGGCTTTGCGGTCAGTGGCGGAGGCAGTATCAGGGAGAGTCTATGGGTCAGTTCTTTTGACAGCTTAAGAAATAAGCTGCCTCCTCCTCGGCTTATCTCATAAGCTGTCTTTCTTATTCATTGGGGCTTCTAAATTAGTTATGGGATAACTAATTTAGAAGTCTAAAATTTTAGAAGCGGCTTATTTTTTAATTTGAGCAAAGGCAGCTTATTTTTTAAACTGTCCAAAAGAACGGGCCCTATATCTCTATCTCGCTTGCTGCGAGACACAAGACCGCGACAATGATCTGGTAGTGGGCCAGCCCAGTCACCATGGGTTTCGTCACTCTGAGTCATGTACGTAATTTTTTCCTTTTGTTTATATTTTAGAAAAAACTAAACACATATATTGGGAAATAAATTATTTAATATATGAAATTTCAAAAGTGATCATGCTTTTCAAAAAAATCATGTGTCAACTTAAAAATATGTTTATGTCATTTAAAAAATGGTTTTGTACCAGTGAAAAATATATATGTTACATCTTAGAAAAATCATGCGTGTCAAAATAAAATTTGTGACATTTAAAAATATATTTATACAATTTAAAAAAAATATTCCCATAGTCTAAAATAATATAATTCAAAAACTTGTTTCAGCGTGTTTTTGAAAAATGTTTAACACGTGTTTGAAAAACGCTCAAAACCTGCATTTGTTGTTCATCATGTATTTGAAAATTGTTAACTGCACATAAAAATGTTTTAGATGTATGCGAAAAAGGCACAATGTGTATGAAAAAATAGACATAAAAACATACTCCCTTCATCTCAAAATAAGTGTCGCTGATTTAGTAAAAAGTTAGTAGAACTTGGTACTAAATCAGCGGTTCTTATTTTGGGATGAAGAGAGTATATTTAAAAAATGTAATCATGTATTTAAAAAATATTAAACATGTATTAAAACTGTTCCTACAACATAGGAAAAATGTCAAAGCGTACGAAAAAGTTAGACATGTGTTTTAAAAAGGAAGAAAACCAAAGAAAGAACGAAAAAAAATCAGAGAAAACCCCGAACAAAACAAACGCTAAAACTGTGGAAACCCCAACAAAAAACACATACTCGCGCTGAGCTACAGTGCTGGATCAGCCCAATAGCCACCACATTGTAGACGATTCTTACTTAGAAATCGGTACGAGCGAAACATAGCTCTCGTGGCAGTATCCAGCGACTTGGAGGCCCGCGGTTATACTTGAGATGACGTACAATGACGTGGTAATCAGCTGAATTTAGCATAAAAATATGTTTATGTCATTTAAAAAATGGTTTTGTACCAGTGAAAAATATATATGTTACATCTTTAAAAAATCATGCGTGTCAAAATAAAATTTGTGACATTTAAAAATATATTTATACAATGTAAAAATATATATTCACATAGTCTAAAATAATATAATTCAAAAACTTGTTTCAGCGTGTTTTTGAAAAATGTTTAACACGTGTTCGAAAAACGCTCAAAACCTGCATTTGTTGTTAATCATGTATTTGAAAATTGTTAACTGCACATAAAAATGCTTTAGATGTATGCGAAAAAGGCACAATGTATATGAAAAAATAGACATAAAAACATACTCTCTTCATCTCAAAATAAGTGTCGCTGATTTAGTAAAAAGTTAGTAGAACTTGGTACTAAATCAGCGGTTCTTATTTTGGGATGAAGAGAGTATATTTAAAAAATGTAATCATGTATTTAAAAAATATTAAACATGTATTAAAACTGTTCCTACAACATAGGAAAAATGTCAAAGCGTATGAAAAAGTTAGACATGTGTTTTAAAAAGGAAGAAAACCAAAGAAAGAACGAAAGAAAAAAATCAGAGAAAACCCCAAACAAAACAAACGCTAAAACTGTGGAAACCCCAACAGAAAACAAATACTCACGCTCAGCTACAGTGCTGGACCAGCCCAATAGCCACCACATTGTAGACATTCTATTGTTTCAGCGTGTTTTTGAAAAATGTTTAACACGTGTTCGAAAAACGCTGAAAACCTGCATTTGTTGTTAATCATGTATTTGAAAATTGTTAACTGCACATAAGAATGTTTTAGATGTATGCGAAAAAGGCACAATGTGTATGAAAAAATAGACATAAAAACATACCCCCTTCATCTTAAAATAAGTGTCGCTGATTTAGTAAAAAGTTAGTAGAACTTGGTACTAAATCAGCGGTTCTTATTTTGGGATGAAGAGAGTATATTTAAAAAATGTAATCATGTATTTAAAAAATATTAAACATGTATTAAAACTGTTCCTGCAACATAGGAAAAATGTCAAAGCGTACGAAAAAGTTAGACATGTGTTTGAAAAAGGAAGAAAACCAAAGAAAGAACGAAAGAAAAAAAATCAGAGAAACATAGCTCTCGTGGCAGTATCTAGCGACTTGGAGGCCCGCGGTTATACTTGAGATGACGTACAATGACGTGGTAATCAGCTGAACTTAGCATGATGGCGAGGCGCCTGTATCCAGGTTTCGAACCCACAACCAGATCGTGGTGAGGGCTTTGTTCCAACCACTAGGCTATGCCTCGCTAGTTGAGTGATTGTCCTCGTTTTCTCTTGCTATTTACTCCATCCGTTTTTAAATATTTGTTTTTTTAGAGGTCTCAAATGAACTATCACATACGGATGTATATAGACATATTTTAGAATGTAGATTCACTCATTTCGCTTCGTATGTAGTCACTTGTTGAAATATCTAAAAAGACAAATATTTAGAAACGGAGAGAGTAGTTCGGTTTTGCTTTTTTTCTTTTTTCTTTTGCTTTTTTTCTTATCCTTTTCTGTTTCTTCCTTTTGTTTTCTTTAATGTGTGCTTTTTCTAAAATTCATGAACCTTTTTTCTAAATTGATAGACTTTTTTCAAATTTGATGAACTCTTTTCAAGTTCGAAGAACTCCTTTCAACTTTGATGAACTTTTTAAAAATTCAATGAACTTTGTTCAAAATCTATGAACTTTTTTTCAAATTTGATGAAATTTTTTCAAAATCTATGGGTTTTTTTTTCAAATCTGATGAACTCATTTTCAAATCCGATGAACTTTTTTGAAAAGTTGATGAACTTTTTTAAAATTCAGTGAACTCCTTTTCAATTTCATGAACTTTTTTGAATACATGAACTTTTTTCTAATTCGTGATGTTTTTTAAATTTGTGGACATTGAAATTTTGTTCATGTTTATGCTTGAAAAGAAATCAAGTTTTTCTAAATAGCACGGCTACTGTCTTGTTCTTCAGATGTACGCGCACAAATATTACCACTAAGGCGTTGTGGCAAAAGTGGTCAGCCGCGTGCGCACTGATCTAAATGGTGTTGGTTCAATTTCTCCCGATAGCCATTTTTGGGTGGTTTTCGCGCTATTTAAATATGCCTCCTATTTATGATGATTACAATGATGATGAAAGTGGGTTTGGAAAAGTGTCAGCTTTAGGTAGTAATGATCCCCATTGAATCTTGTTACAGTGATAAACGTGGATTTGAAGAGGTCATGACTTTATTTAGTGTTGGATCCGCTACATTGGAAGATATTTCATTTGATTATGACACAAAGTTGCTATCTATGATGATTATTATGATGACATGTATTGTATAAACAATAATGATAACGATGTCATCATGATTTTCAATTTCAACTTGATTATGTCAATCAAGTATCACATCATAATTATTTTGTTGAATTTGCTCCCACTACAATTAATGAAAAAAATTGCTTATGTGAAGAGTAACAAAAATTCTATACTTGTGGATCATGAAAAGAATAATTTATGTGATAGTCATATTGTTGAATTTCTTCATGATGCTACTGAAAATTATTATGAGTGAGAAAGATATGAAAGCATAGATTTACTTTTTCTGAGAAGTTGTGCTTCTCACGGAAGAAATCTTTGCTTTTCGTGAAAGCAAATATGTACTTCCACACGAAGCAATTATGTGCTTCTCGTAAAAAAAATATAACAAAATTCAGAGAGAGCGTTCAACACGCAACATGTGGCGGCGGCTGAACGCATCACTTGACACATTTCGAGGCCAAAAAAGTGATCCTTATGTGTTTGCATACAACATGCCGCCGTACCGACCACATTCAAGCCTACTAACCAAATACCGAAAGATTAGCATGGTAGCACCCAAATTGCCCACAAGAGCTATGTCTGGCTTATGTTGTTTTCATATAGATTGCACATTTTCTATGCACCCAAAACATTTTATACACATTTTAAAAAAATATACATGATAAACATTTTTTAAAATATATGTTTTGATATCTACTGTTACCATAAACATTGTACATTTTGGTATACATCTAAAATATTTTTAATACACATTTAATAATTTTTAAGTACAAGATTAACATGTTTCTAAAATTTATGCTTTGATGTTGTTGTTTTAATACACATTGTACATTATTTGTATACCTAGACATTTTCCTTATACAAGTTTAAGATTTTTCATATACATGATTAAACAAATTCTTATACATCTGAAATATTTAAAATAAATGGTTTGTATTTTTAAAAATAATATTTACAGTTATTTTGAATGGAATAATATTTTTTAAATTATGCTAACCATTGTTTTAGTCTGTTTTAACATTTCTCAAATTCAATATTTAAAATACAATCAAATTTAATTTTCGTAATATATGTATTTATCCAGATAAAAATAAATATATTTATTTGTAATATTTTTCAAAATATAAAAAATGAAAATAAAATAAAATGAAAAATGAAAAATGAATTGAAAGGAACGAATGAGAAGCTATGCTTGCTTTGCTTCGGCGCCGGCCCACTGGTAGATCCTTGACCCTTACGTTGGGTAGGTTGGTCTCACTTTAGGCGAGACATAGTCGCGCTCCAAATTGCCAGCGAAACCACGGGGACCTCCTATAGATCTATACCACGCCTTCTGCCCCAGTTCGCTAGCCGGCGCTCACGCCGATGGTAGTTGGGCCGGCCGATTAAGAACAAGTGCTCGCTCGATCGCAGGTCGGTTGTCCGGAATTTCCTATTCGCCGCTTACTGCGGCAAGTAGTCGCCGCTTCGCACACGTTGCAGCTCACCCTGGGCCGGCCCATTTAACTGGTTTCGCTTCGCGATATTAAAAAACCGTGAAAAATGGTCGAAACAGGGATCGAACTAACGACCTCCTGTCGAGGTACACGCCACGGTAGCCATCGCGACCAACTCGTGGATGTAAACGAACAACAAAGCTAAACTTAAAGAAACTGAAAGCGACGATAAAACTTAAAACCAATTTCTTCTACTGGTTCTTTCTGGTTTTTCTTCACAATCTTATTTTGTTATTTCTTTTTTCCCGTTTTCTTTGTTTTTTCTTTTTATTTTTCCCCTTTTTCTTTTTAAGCTTTTCAAAAACTTCAAATATGGTTTAGAATTTTAAAAAATGTTTTTTTGTCAAAATTTGTTCATATTTCTGAAATAGTGTTTGCATTTTCAAAATTTTGTTCACAACTTCGAAAAATGTTCCTGACTTTTTTTGTTTTCTTCTCTTTTCTTTAAAATAGATTCAAAATATTCAAATTTTGTTCGTATTTTTTTATAAAAAGTTCAGTTTTCGAAAAATGTTCTCAAAATTCAAAATTTGTTCTCGTTACACGAAAAAGTTCAAAACTTTTGAAATGCAGAAAATGTACCAGATTTCATAAGATGTTCACGTTTTCATAAAATATTCACGCTTCCAAATTTGTTCGGGATTTTTCAAAATTGTTCTCTGTTGCAAAATTTGTTCTCAAGATTCAAAAAATGTTCGTGATTTAAAAAATTGTTCGGTCTTCCAAATTTGTTCGGGATTTTTCAAAATTGTTCTCTGTTTCAAAATTTGTTCTCAAGATTCAAAAAATGTTCGTGCTTTAGAAAATTGTTCGCTCTTCCAAATTTGTTCGAGATTTTTCAAAATTGTTCTCAAGATTAAAAAATGTTTGTGCTTTAAAAACTTGTTCGCTCTTCCAAATTTGTTCGGGATTTTTCAAAATTTTTCTCAAGATTAAAAAATGTTTGTGCTTTAAAAAATTGTTCACACTTCAAAATTTGTTCTCCGTTTCAAAATTTGTTCTCAAGATTCAGAAAATGTTCGTGCTTTAAAAAATTGTTCGCGCTCCCAAATTTGTTCGGGATTTTTCAAAATTGTTCTGAAGATTCAAAAATGTTTTGTGCTTTAAAAAATTGTTCACGCTTCCAAATTTGTTCTTAAGATTCAGAAAATGTTTGTGCTTTAAAGAAATGTCACAAATTCCAGAAATGATTGAGAAATTCAAATTTTGCTCGTTTTCAGAAAATTTGTTTGCGTAATCGTACGTTCAAAATGTTGTTCACTACAGTAACTAATTCCGGTTCAAAAATTTGTTTGCGTAATCGTACGTTCAAAAAAGTTTGTGCTTTTGAAAATTTGTTCCCATTATCAAACTTTTGTTCTCAAGATTCTATAAAGGTTCAGGTTTTCGAAAAAAATTCAGGAATTTTTTAAACAAATCTGTCAAAAAATGTTCACGTCTTTTGTTTTATTTTCCGAAATTTGAAAATATGTCCGAGTTGTTAAAAAATATATCGTATTTTGAAACATTGCTCGTTTGTTAAAAAATCACTATTTCAAAGGAAAGTTTGAAAATTTTGTAAAAACTGTCCAGATTCTTCATTGGTATTAGTTCTTATACCAGCATGCTTCATGTTTTAACAACCAGCACTTGATTGGTCTACTGGTTGGCTCCTTTTGATCGTAAGTTGGAGGTCAAGAGGTCGAATCCTGGCAGAAGCGTCCTTTATTTTCGCTACCTTTTCTTTTGAGACGAACATCGCAGCGCTACTGTACAAGCAAACAGGCGCACCCACTATTGGGCCGGCCTAGTCGGGGTTTCCGTGCGTGCGTCGCGCGGTTGTTTGACGCAGAATACGTCCAATAGGAGCTCTCCGGTTGTCCAATGATCCCTGGTCGTAGGGTAGGTTGTTGACTGTTAACTTTTACAAAAAAGTTCCTAAAAATTAAATGTTTCATAAATTCCAAAAAAATGTTTAGAAGTTTAAAAAACATGTTCTTGAATTGAAATAAATTCACGGGATTGAAGAAACTTCATGAAATTTGAAAAAAAAATGTGAATTAAAAAAACCACTTATTTGGGAAAAGTTCATGAATTTGAAAAGGAATTTTAAAATTTTGAAAAAAATACAAACTGGGGAAGAGTTCACAAATTTGAAAAAGACCGTCAATTCAAAATGTTCATGAATAGAAAAAAGTTCACGAATTTGAGAAGAGTTCATGAATTTGAGGAAAAAATGATGAATTTTAAAAAAATCATGTATTTTTAAAAATTGCAAAAAATGATAAAAATTCATAAATTTGAAAATTGTTCATAAATTTCAAAAGAAAGGAAAAAAACAAGGAACGATACAAATGAATAAAAAATAGAAGCATAAAAAAATCTAACAAAAGCTAGCCCAAAATAAACCAAAGAAAACTCGCCCGAATAGGTTCCCAAAACCAGTTTGGCAAACGAACTAACGAGTCGGCCCACTTGGAACACATTAAGGGAGGGAGGGTGTGTGTATAACCGTTTACGCGCCAAATAGGAATCAAGGAAATCACGCATCCTCGACTCCTTCTTCTCACCCTTTACTTGCATCAGTTGCGAGGGTTTGGGTCATTCGACTACTTCGGCTTCGACCGTCGCACAGACAGATCTTTGCCCACGGGCACAGCTCCTCCCAGTGGGAAGGCAGGAATCCAAAGGCACCTCCTCCTAGAAATTCATGGCTACTAATTGGGTCTTCCGGTGTTGATTCTGATTTTGAGATGAGTTTAGGGCTTGGCCTTGGCACACACACTAATTTGTATCATGAGAAATTAAGAATTCACTCATATTTGAGGATTTCAATACCTGTTTGTAATTTGCGGGTTGATTGAGAGAAAATCAATCTTCACTCTGCATGGGCATTAGTTTTCGTCTCGACTCTAACATGAACATTGTTAGTTAGTTCAACCGTTCTAAATATTTTTATTTCCAGGTGGCCATAGAGCAGTATATGCTCATACAAATTCAGTACAATAAGTAAAAGAAAAAAGTTATAGAACTGGAAAACAACAAAGGATAGAAGATTAAATATATATAACTCTAATTACCCCCCTCCCCTAAACTTATGGTGGATCAACAACAATACGTTTGGAGAGGTAGAAGCCGTGATGCTCTAGTCCGGGCTTCCGTAAAAATATCCGGCAATTGTAACTCAGAAGGCACATGCTGAAGAACAATAACTTGATCTTGCACATCAGGGCACACAAAAGAAGCATCTGAAAGGGCATTTCCCTCCCTAAGTGATTCTGGTGTTGATAACAACATAATTTACGGTCTAAACTTGTGCTTGAGCTACGCTGGTGTATCCAGAAGTGGCACAAGACAATTATGTACCACTTTGAAAGGAAAAGAGTGAAGAAGGTGTGCTGGCAATTTTATTTTCTTTAGATCGCAAGAAAACCGTACTATTAAGAGGGGGATTCGCGTTGGAAGGTGTGGGTGGAACCAAACATGTACACAAGACTATATTTGCACTCCACATATCCTTCCCATCTTTGGAGGATAACCTCACTCAAATTCTGAAGATGATTGCTTTTCATTTTCAAGTAGTACCGCACCCCTGGTGGGAGCAGTACTGCCGCTGGCTATCCTAGGATAGTAGTACCGCTCGACACACCGGAATGATTTCTTGAGGAGCTCTCTCATTCAGTTAAGGTATTCAATTTTGAATTTAGTCATGATTTTAACCGAGTCAATGATTTCTCAAATTAATCGGCATCAACCAGCCTAAAAAACACATTAGTTCCTCGCATCCTCTCACCAGCTAAGAAAAGAAGCACAACATGTAACTTTGTAATAACAATATAATACATGTGGCCACTAGCACGGAAGAACAATAAGAAAATAAGAGATAATCTGTTGGCACTTTCGCACAAGACCCGCTCTTCGTATTAAGCACGGGAGGAAATGTCCCTATATAATTATGAATTGAGTAACAAATAACACATAATTACACTACCAAGAAAGCCCACCAAAATACTACATTATTATTAGGAAAACACCATCTTCCCCACGTGCCAAACCAAATAACAAACAAAGATTATGAAATCTCAACACCAATGGTGCGGCGAAGCGCGCTCAACCCTTCTAGTTATGATGATAACAAAACCAAATTGTACTATTTGCACTATAGTTTTCATAACATTTGAACCGGTTATTGAAGCTATGTTATTCATATATGTTCCTATATGTAACAGCAATGCTACATCTACGGGGGTTTTACAGGAGTTTTACACGCTAAGCTAAGGTGGGGTGTGATGATTGGCTGTTAAGATGAAGCGGGCCCCACCCTGAAAATCAGGGGGGAGGAGATTTGTGAGGGGAGAAGGTTAGTCCGTTGATTCTTGTAAAAGTTTCCTGTACGTCTAGCATTTTTGTATATGTAATCATGGCACCGTCAGTGTTAAGATACTAAATCCACCACTAGTATACGAAGTCATGCAAATCAAAAGGATAATTTGATTTACTTATTATTTTTTGAGGAATAAAAGGCGAATTTGATTCTTCAGAATTTTACTAGGCTAAGGTCTAAGATTTTAGTGGGTCAAAGGCCCATATAAAATATACTCCCTCCGTAAGGAAATATAAGAGCGTTTAGACCACTACTTTAGTGATTTAAATGCTCTTATTTTTTTTACAGAGGAGTATGTTCGTTTCTTTTTACTCCGCATATAAAATTTGGTCAAAGTCAAACTACATAAAGTTTGACCAAATTTATGTAAAAAATATGAACATCTATAATATTAAAACTAAGTATGAAAATACATTTTGTGATGCATCTGATAATATTGATTTCATATTGTCAATGTTTATATTTTTTAATATAAAGTTAGTGAAATTTTATAAAGGTTGACTTTGATCAAACCTTATATGCAGACTAAAAAAACGAAGGGAGTATTATCTATGCCTCAAGAAACGGCGAATTTGGTTTTTGTTTTCCAAATTAACGCATAGACGGCCAAATGAATTGCATTTAGTTGGTTAGTCACTAGCGACCATATGGGCGAATGATGCATGCATGCAATTGGCCGGTCGAAGAATCATGACCAAGATCTTTTTTCTAAGGAGCCTAAATAATAATCTATGTAATTGTCCTTTGAGATGGTCCACGGTCCGATACAGTTCGAAAATATATATGAATGCGTTGGTCCCAATTCAAAAGGGTAGCCAGGATAGGTAGAGAGGTCCATGCGCGAAGAGGACGGCCATGAGAGAGAGAGAGAGAGAGAGAGAGAGAGAGAGAGAGAGAGAGAGAGAGAGAGAGAGAGAGAGAGAGAGAGAGTACCGAGAGAGAGAGAGTACCGCACCACACAATTGTGCAGCACAGCAAGCAGATCTGCAGAGATGGCCGGGTTGAACAACATCTAATTAACTACAGCTCCAAAGGTAGTGAATCATGAGATCGCTGAATAGGAAGCTACCAAGCAACTAGGATCGATGGATCGCTCATATGTTCGCGTGTTCATCATCATCACCATCATCTTATCGTTGATCACTTATGCGCAGCAGGTTAATTTACTCAAACATGTAAGAGTACCTGTGTAATTACAAACTAGTACTATCCCACTAACTGATTGCTCCTCCTAGCTAGTAAATTAGTTTGATGGAACTAAAAGAAGTTACTAAAGCTAATTTTCATGAGCTTTTGAAGTGCTCTATGATAAAAATGATGGAACTCTAGCTCATTTTCTTTTCTATCACCGATTTTTCAGCGAAGAAACTAATTAGAGGAATTGTGAAGTACTCCTACCTATGGGAGAGGATCAATCAATCGCACAAGTTCAAGTGGTTGTGTCTTAGTTATATAAATTAAATTAGTGTCATGTAGATCATGTGATCCGATGGTACTCCCTCCGTTTTCATTTACTCCGCATATTTGCTTTGACTAAAGTCAAATTTATAAAGTTTGATCGGGTTTATACAAAACAATATGAAATTTTACAATAACAAATCTATATGATGTGAAAATATTTTTGATGATGAATCTAATGGTATTGATTTTGTGGTGTATATGTATTTTTTGTTTGCAAACTTGCTCAAAGTTTACACTGTTTGACTTTAGACAAAGCTAATATGTGAATTAAATAAAAATGGAGGGAGTACACAATAATCAGCCACGATTCTTTGCAACTGATGATACATTAATTGCTAGTCATAATGGGAGTAACTTAGCTAGTAACATAACACACTTCAAAAAATTTGTGCTTATGTGTCAAGTAATTAATGAGAGGTGGTAACATAATATGTTACTGTAACATAGCGCTTTTCAAGATAAAATGAGTCTACAAGCTAATAAATGAAGTCATCTAAGATACTACTATTATGTTACTATTTTCATAGTGCAAAGTGTCATAGAAGTAGTACCATATATGGTTGCATTTATTAGTTTATAGACTCAACATTTCTTGAGAAGCGCTATGTGATGGTAACATAATATGTTACTCCAAACACCTCTCTCCTCATTAACCCACATAAGCAAACTTGTCTCGGGATGTGTTATGTTACTAGCTAAGTTACTCCCACTATGACTAGCCTAAGTGGTGCTTCCTCAAAAAGAGACCATCATCACATTCAAGACCAACAAACCTCTTAATTAGTTAATATCCTGGGGGGATTTGTTGGTTAGTAGTTTATGTGAGAATCTCTAAAGCGCAGATCTGGTTCTACCCAATTAAGTACTAAATGTTCATTTGCCAATTAGTTAATGGACCAAAAAGGAATGAAAGGGGAGAGAGAAATAAAGAAATATGTTTAAGGGGCTGCCCAGTCGATTCCTTGTAGAGCTCTCCTAATCATATCATGTGAACACACACTTCTTTAGCTAATCAGAGCGCCTTAGAAGTTGATTGCAACCAAGACACACTGTGATAGGTCAGCATTATGTTTGGAATAATGGAATGAGCCTATTGTGTGTTCTCAAAAATGCAATTGAAAGATGCATTTAGTCCTGCATGTGTACACATAGAAGGATTGAGATATGCATGGGTGGAAAGGGGAGCAAGAAGTTAAAGGTGGGTGCATAGTGGAGTGGATCGAGAGGATGTGTAAGTTACAAGGGATATTAATTACAACCTCAACTAATATTCTTGGAATATCTAGTATCACTAGGCGCCCTATGCACGTAGACAGACGGAGTACTATCCCCCCTCCCCCAGACACATAACCTTCTTCTAAGATTTTTCCTTCCCCTACAATGCACTAAGAAACCCTTGCCGTCTTTGTTCTTTTCTCTGTGTCCATAGTTCTCTTCACCTACGGCGGCCGATCAAACACCAGGAGGCGAGGGGAACATGGATTAACGGCAAAGAGGTGTTGTAGTCCCTTTTCATGTTATTTTTATGTGTTTATTGGCAGAGGCGTTTAAGTGGTGTGGGTGCAACGATGCATGGAATGGAAGTCACATGCTCTATTCTCATGCCTAGTGTAGTTGTCATGGCGGAGCGTACAACATTAGAGGGCGTGTGTTCACTTGGTCGCACAGATCAATGGTTGTTGATTGCGTGGATCATTGTCTGACGCTTCGGCTTGTCTTGGCAGTGGTGGTTGTGAGGATAGTGTTAGCTTGTGTGTTTTGCTCATTTTCTCCCGTTCTGATCTTCTGTGCTTCTATCTTCACCGGTAATAATATGATGACAAAGTAGTGGTTCAGCAGCTTGTGTTGCAAAGGTAGTACAATTATAGAATGATAACCATGGTACTGTTGATTTGCTTTTTTTTCCTGGAAAATTTCATTTTTGACGATAGTTGATAACACGGCAATTGACCGAGTAGTCAACTAGTCAAAAGCACTAGAAGTCATCAAAAGCTGGTTTGAGGAGAGGGCATGGTTGAAACTTGACCGATTTAGATAGTTCAAGGTTGCAAGTTAGAAAATTTAAAGTTCAGAGTTGATTCTTAAACATCTGTGACAATTCAGGATTGAAATATGGACTTCACTCATCTTCTGTGCTTCCATTTTCATTAGTAGTATTCGCACACGAACACGTCACCGTGTACTCTCGACCCCGGGGGTGATGCACCGCAGCTCACGTCGAAGGAGACCCGTCTGGAAGCGCGGTACGCAAGACAATCCGGCGAGCACTTTTGTAGACCCGAAATCCCACACGCCCGGGAGGGACCCCATCAGGGCGCGCGGCAGCTATGGGCTGCCCTAGGTTGGCCTGACCGCCCCTAGGGCCTCGAGGTTCGCCGCCCTGCAAAAGAAGAACAGACGAAAAACGAGGAAGAAGAAGAACAAGGGAGAAGGAAAAGTAAAGGTAAAAGATGTAGATAGATTTGTTCGATTGTGTGTTGTTGTTCAATCGGCCGTCACCTCTTGTCTATATAAGAGGCGGATGGACTTCCGTACAAGAAAAAGACTTGCCTTGCCGTCCAAATCATCAAAATCTAATCAAATTCGGACTTCTCACGACCTCCGACCCAGATGTCCGGCTCTAGGCCCGGATGATCTGGCCAAGCCCAGATTTCTGACAACAGTCCACTAATCGAGCTGTAACTTTTTCATATGAACTTGTATTAAGATGATTTTTATATCAAAATCAACCGTTTCGACGATACGCACAACTTTGATGTTGAACACTCTTTTATTTGAGGTCATCTTGAGGGTGTTTCGAGCCGTTTTCTAAATCTGCAGCAGAAAAACGTGTCCGGACGCCCGGACGATTGCCCGGATTGTCCAGCCTTTACCCGGATCATCTGGGACTGGACCCAGATCATCTGGCTTCACCACAAAACTTTTGTGGTTTTGGTGCTTCAATTTTCCGGATGATCCAGACCCCGGCCTGGATGATCCGGCCAAACATTGTTGTAGTGCACGGTTTTGCCTGTAA
The DNA here is from genome assembly GCA_034509565.1 of Triticum monococcum. Lineage (NCBI taxonomy): Eukaryota > Viridiplantae > Streptophyta > Magnoliopsida > Poales > Poaceae > Triticum > Triticum monococcum. The sequence goes on from CM067844.1 coordinate 107,562,000, forward strand.
CTTTTGCATATGACCTTGGATGGGGACGATTTTTATATCAAATCGTCTGTTTCGACGAGACGAAGAACTTTTCTGTTGAAGACATTTTCATCCGAGGTCATCTTAATTATGTTTCATGCTATTTTATAATCTGATGTCAACACGGGTATCTCCGAAATTGTCATATCTTTTGCACTTGAGCTCCGTTTTGGTCCATCTTCATATTTATTTCGATCATCTTGAAGAGGGCCATCAAATGGTAACATGAACTCATAATTTTAACCTCATCCCATTATAGACTCAAGTCACTCTTTGTGATTATGCCATTTTTGAGCGTCAACACATGCCCCCCTGTTTTTCGGCAAAGGTAGCGTGCCGAAAAATAACTTGTACTGTGTTGGTTCTGAGGACGATGTCAACACTCCATCGGCTACTTTGCATGTGCTTAGGGCGATAAATATATATCGGCCATTATTTGTTTGAATCCTTGATGCAAACTTGGGTGAAACCTTTTCAACTTCATTAACAATTCGATGATAAAATTCCATAGACATGTATCTCAAGGTCATCTTCTGAACCATATTGTTCACCCTTTTGTTAGGACTTTGCTGATAGTCGATAGTCAACAATAAACTTTCTCCAATCCTCACTTTTACCTGCATAAAAAAAATATTAGTGGCCGAAGCGGTGGACTTCGGTTCGCCCTTACCTATGTTTACGAGACTAAACATCGGCTATTGATAGAAATGCAACACACCATGATTAACATAGTAGCCGGATGCTTGCTGTGCCAACTCTTTCGAATTATCATGTCTAGAAATATGAACAATTTTAAAGCAACTCAAGGTAAATTTTGCATCTAGACATACCTCAAGATAAACTATAAGTGATTCGTCAAAACATTGATAACCCTTGGATATTTGTTGCACTACTCATAACAAATCACCGAAAGCCTCAATATGTATAGCACCTTGTCTCGCTCTCCAATTGAGCTAAGGACGATGCTAGAATACTACACCGGCCATGCATGGACATACTCTTAGGACGATGGATAAATATCGACCATTACCATAAGGTCCATGTTGAATTCACCCACCAAAGTATGTATAGCCGAAATAAACAAATGAAATGACAATAAAATATTTTGGCCCCTTTTTATTAGCAACAAAAATGTAACTAACCAAATGTATAGTGATTTGGTAATACCCTCTCATGATATAGAAAATTATGTTGCATCCATGGATCAAAATGAATCCATGGAGGGTAATTGATCATGCCTAGGGACGAATTCCACGACAAAGGCATCAATGGCATGGCTGAAGAAAATGGATGATGTGCTAACTGAAGATTTTGATGTTGTGATGCACACCTTCGGCTTAATTGTTTGTTGCTTCCATCCTTCTCTTTCCTTATTTTTATTGTACTTGTTGCAATAGAAGCATGTACATCATTTTTGTTTTTAGTACTTCCTTTGGGAACCCATGCCATGTTCATCTTTCTCAGCTCTTGTGCACTAAGATTTTGTAATTCCTTCTTTTGCCAATACGATAAGCCGAGTGAGTATCTCGGTTGTGATTCTGTTTTGACCACCGGCAATTCTTTTTTGGCCTTGTGCACTATCAACTTCTTTTCTTCAGATTTGGCATTTTGACTCTCAACAATTGATTGCTTCATCTTATTGCCTTTAGTAGCCAATGTCAACACTTCCATTGGCTCTTTCTCATTTGAGATCAAATCTGAAGTAGCACTTTTACGACCATCTCTTTTAACGTGGTAAACTTGTTTGACCACCTCTTTCTTCTTCTATGGGGTTCGGACCCATTCCTTATGATTGAAACATTCTTTAACATGTGATTGTTCAAATGTTGATCTTTTTGGAGCTGCATAATATTTGTGAGATGGTCTAAAATAAGATTAATAATGTGCCCTTGTATCATACATGTGCCATGATGGATATGGATCTATATGAGCATAGGGATGCATCCACGACATGGGCATTGGCGGCCCAAAATAAGGATATGAATATGTTGCATTGAAATTCTCACTTGCAAATACTGATCCTCATATTTGTGCCTAGGGGGTGATCTTGATGCGTTTGCACTACTTGGCAGATAAGCACTTTTTTCTTCACTTGCTTTTTGATATTTAGCTAGTAACTGTGTGAAAGTGATTTTTGATCTCTTACCCTTGTGCTTATTTCGGCCTTCGTTTCCTTTGGTTGTGCTTGCACCGATCTCTAAATTTGCTTGTTGCCGCCCAGTCCTTGGCGTCTTCATTGTAGCTTCGACAGAATTCTCGCCCTCAAGATTATGTTCATTATGCTCTTCAACAACTTCTCTTCTTGAAAGCTTGATCCCGTCACCTGTAGTTTTTACCTTCTCTTTAAATGGATCGGCTTGAAGCAGCCGATGCATAAACCTTTCGCCGTCAGGACCAATTGGAATAGACTGGTCATCTCTTGGTGTTTCAACAAATTTCAATCGTCCTTTTTCAATGGCCAATTTAACTATTTGACGAAACATCTTGCAATCCTCAAAATTATGCTTGAACGAATCATGCAACTTACAATACATTCGTCCATGGATAGATGGCTTGACATTGTGATCAAGAATTCTATCCAAATATTTCTTTCAGATTACTGTTGAGCTCACATCAAAACTGGATAATACTGTTTACTTCATAACTAATGTTTATGGGCCAAATTCTGTTGAGGGCAAAACTAAATTTTCTAATTGGCTACTGAACGTTAATATCCAACCTATGCAATTGTGGCTCATTGTTGGAGATTTTAATTATATCAGAGGGCCTGAGAATAGGAATAGAGGAGGAGGCGACCACAATGATATGATGCACTTCAACAACATCATTATCAATCTTGATCTAGTTGAGATCCCACTGAAAGGCAGGTAGTTCACCTGGAGTAATATGCAGGATACTCCTCTTTTGGAAAAGCTTGATTGGATTTTTGCCAGTGCTGATTGGACTAGCAAGTTCCCAAATACTCTTGCCACCCCCATGGCCAAACTTTCCTCTGATCATGTCCCCATAAATATTCAAATTGACAGCATGATCCCCAAGTGCCACATATTCAGGTTTGAGGAATTTTGGCTGGATTTTGAAGGTTTTATTGACACTGTCTCTAATTACTGGAATAATTGTATTTTCTATGCTGACTCAACAAAGAACTTGGTGGCTAGGTTTAAGTCCATTAGAAAAGGACTGAAGATTTGGAGCAAACAACTTTCACAGCTCAATCAAACCATTGAAAAGTGATGCTTCTATGTTAAGCTCCCGGATGGCATTGAAGATCAAAGAGATCTCTTTCAACATGAGAAAAACTTCAGGAAGTTATTGTTCAAGCACACTAATAAACTTCTTGAGGCTAAAAGAAAATGTTGGAGAATTAGAGCCAATATTAGATGGGCTCGGCTGGGTGATGAAAACACCAAATTTTTCCATGCTATTGCCACACATGTTTTCAGAAGTAATTATATTACTTTCCTACTCAACACTGATAACTTGATTGTTAATGATCATGAGCAGAAAGCAGCTATTTTGTGGAACTCATTCAAAAACAGGATTGGGACTGCTGGCACATCCCAGATGAATTTCAACATTGATCGTCTATCCAGATCAATTAATCAAGAGGAGTTGGAACAACCTTTCTATATGAAAGAAGTGGATGATGTCATTAATTCTATGCCTAATGACAAATCCCATGGACCTGATGGTTTTAATGGCATTTTCATGTAGAAATGCTGGCATATTATTAAAGAGAGTATCTATAAATTTCTTCGGGATTTCCAATCAGAGAGTGTGGATCTTGCTCCAGTTAATACTGCTTATATTGCCCTGATCCCTAAGAAAGAAAACCCAGAAACTCCCAATGACTTCAGGCCCATCTCCTTGGTAAGTATGCCTATCAAAATCCTTACTAAGCTACTTGCAAACAAAGTCCAAAAATGCATCATTCCTGTGATAAGCAAGAATCAATATGGTTTCATCAAAACCAGGAATATTCAGGATTGTCTTGCATGGTATTTTGAGTACATCCATATGTGCCACAAATCTAAGAAAGAAATTGTCATTTTCAAAGTGGACTTTAAGAAATCATTTGACAAAATCAACTATGGGGCCATCCTTTTCATGCTCAAACACCTAGGGTTTGGAGAAAAATGGATTAGATGGATCAATAACATCCTACAGACTGCCTCTGCTTCTGTAATTTTAAATGGCGTACCTGGGAAGAAAATCAAATGCAAATGTGGAGTAAGACAAGGGGACCCTCTCTCCCCCATTTTATTTGTTATTGCTGCTGAATTGCTATATATCCTGATTAACCAAGCTTGGCACAATGTCCACATCAATACTCCCATTCAGCAACCTGCTTCCATGTCATACCCTATTATCCAATATGTTTATGACACCTTAATTATTATGCCAGATGTGCCTCATCAGATTTCACATGTTATGGAGACTTTAAAGACATTTTCAGATTTCACTGGCCTCCAGGTGAATTTCCACAAATCCTCTCTTGTACCCATTAACATCTCTGATGAAAAAGCCACCCAACTTGCCAATATTTTGGACTGTAAAAAAGAAAGCATGCCTTTCACTTATCTGGGGCTGCCAATGGGGTCCACCGGACCAAGAGTTGATGAGTTTATGCCAATGGTATCTAGATTGGATAAAAGGTTATCTGGGATTGCAACAATGATGTCATATTCAGGTAGACTCACTCACCTCAAGGCTATCATCACTGCACTACCTATATTTGCCATGTGTTGTATCAAGGTGCCCTTCACCACCTTGGATCATTTTGAAAAATCTGGCAGAAGTTTTCTTTGGTATGGTAAGGACATCAATAAATTTTGCAAATGCCTTGTCAAATGGGAACAAGTCTGGTTACCCAAGGATGATGGTGGTCTTGGTGTACTAGATCTTAGAACACACAACAAAGCACTCTTGACTAAATTCCTACACAAGTTCTTCAATAAAATGGATATCCCATGGGTGCAGCTTATTGGAACAAATACTATGGAAATGGTGAGCTACCACAATTCCCAACTAGGCTTGGCTCATTCTGGTGGAGAGATTGCTGCTCTATTCTTGACAAATACAAAGACCTCACAACTTGTATTGCTGGTATTGGTGACACCATTTCTTTATGGCACGACAAATGGAATGACAACCCACTGAAAGACAGCTTCCCGCACCTGTACTCATATGCCATAAACAAAGACATCTCTCTCCAGAAGGCTTGCATTGAAACTGAGAATGACTTCTATAGCATGTCCCACCTACCTATGTCTTCTATGGTTGTTCAACAAAGCACTGAGCTCATGGCCCTCATTAATGGTGTGATGAGTAACAGTGAACCTGACATCTGGAAGTTTAAATGGTCCTCTGGACATTACAATGCTAAGAAGGTCTACCTTGAATATTTGGGATGCCCTAAGAAAGCCCCCAAACCTTTCCAATGGATTTGGAAGTCTGGTTGCCTTCCTAAACAAAAATTCTTTTTCTGGCTCCTTCTTCTGGACAGATTAAATACCAGAGATATTCTCACCAGGAAAAACTTCTACATTGAGAGCTCCATATGTGTTTTATGTGATGATGAGCCTAATGAATACATGAAACATCTCTTCTTCTCATGTGATTTTAGCCAAGACTTTTGGTTATCACTTGGCTTTGAATGGAACATTGATTTAAACTGCAATGATATGCTTATTGAAACCAGAAACATAACTCAGATTCAGCCCTTTAAAGAATGCCTAATTGCTGGTTGTTGGACAATCTGGAAACACAGAAACAACATCATTTTTTATAACAAGGAAAGGGACTTGAGCTACTGTATTTCCTGCTTCAAGGATTGAAAGTGCGTTATATCGACTAGAGGGGGGGTGAATAGGCGATTTTTAAGAAAGTCTTCAAAACGTGGAAGTTATGAAGACAAACAGACTTGAAGCCTGTCACTATGCAGCGGAAGATAGATTACACAACGCAAGCCATAGTCAAATATACAGTACAGTGAAAGCACAGAGACAAATAGCTTCAGTGTAATGAGGATCAGGTTGGAAGAACTTATGAAGCCAATCAGATCATACAGTCAGGTTGTGAAGACAGAAGATTAAGCAGGCATGCAATAGCTTCACAATGTGTACTGGTAAGTAAAGGGAGGTGAAGATGAAACCAGTGACACGTTGAAGACAATGATATGTTGGACCAGTTCCAGTTGCTGTGACAACTGTACGTCTGGTTGGAGCGGCTAGGTATTTAAACCAAAGGACACACAGTCCCGGACACCCAGTCCTGAACATGCAGCTCAGGACACCCAGTCCTCACCGTTTTCTCCTTGAGCTAAGGTCACACAGACCCCGCCCAATCACTCTGGTAAGTCTTCAAGGTAGACTCCCAAACCTTCACAGACTTCGTTCACCGGCAATCCACAATTCCTCTTGGATGCTCAAAACGCGACGCCTAACCGTCTGGAGGATGCACAGTCCTCAAGTGTAATAAGTCTTCAGATCACTCAGACAAGAAGACTTAAGTGATGCCCAATTACTCTGGCTCTGGGTGGTTAGGGCTTTTCTCCTCACTAAGGATTTTCTCTCAAAGGCTTCGAGGTGGGTTGCTCTCAAACGACAAAAGCCGTGCACTGAAATCTGAGCAGCCAACCGTTTATGGTTGTGGGGGTGGGCTATTTATAGCCACTTGGCAACCCTGACCTGATTTGTCCGAAATGACCCTGGGTCACTAAGGAACTGACACGTGTACTAACGGTCGGATTTTGAACTCTCACGGCAACTTTACTTGGGCTGCAAGTAAAGCTGACTTATCTGACTCTAAACAAGATTTTCTCTCATTGTCTTCACTCGAAGACATAGGATTTGAATTAGGCATCACTTCAGTCACCCTGACTGGATTTCTTGGACCCCACTTAACAGTACGGTGGTTCCTATGACACAACATGAATAAAGTAAAGCTACGAAGGATCTAAGTCTTCGAGTTCCAAAAGCTTCATGGGGAGTCTTCATATGTCATTGTCTTCGACACGAATGTCTTCATGAATCACCATTGTCTTCAATGTCTTCGTACATTTTTGGGGGTCATCTCTGGTAGCTAAACCGAATCAATGAGGGACTTCTACCTGTGTTATCCTGCAATTCTCACAAACACATTAGTCCCTCAACTAGGTTTGTCGTCAATACTCCAAAACCAACTAGGGGTGGCACTAGATGCACTTACAATCTCCCCCTTTTTGGTGATTGATGACAAACTAGTTGAAGTTTTCAACGGGGAATATAATTTGTGAAATTGTAAAGGAATTGTCTTCATAAGCAGCAAGGGCTCCCCCTGAAGATGTGCATGTTAAGTGATTTGCTTCTGGAATGCAAATGCACACAGCAGGTTGTATTTGTGGGAATCCGCTTCAACTTATGATGACAATTCATCATGCACGTAAAGATATATGAAGATAATGATATGCATAATGAAAAATGGACGTCTGCGAAATGATAAGAGTGCGGAAATTATCGTCGTACATGCGGAATTTATCTTCGCAAGAACACAGTGGCAAACATAGTAGCAGACGACCATCAAGTTTAAGTGTTACAACTCAAAGAACCAAAAGTAGCAAAACGAGAGTTGTAAACACGAAGCAAAATGCAAAATAAAGCACCCGCCCATATTATTGACCCGCTTGAAGACTATAAACATCATATGCTTCTCCCCCTTTTGTCAGTGATGACCAAAAAGGTTTGAAGACATAGAGTTTTCTATGCGTTCCCAGGCGCAGCAGGGTCGGTGGAGACGTTTGGTGGTGCAGGCGAGCTTGGGGCAGTGACGACGCGCGGTGAAGACATTTGTGGTGATGTAGCGTCGTCTTCTTCTTCAATGATCTTGGCAGATACTGTGGCAGCAGAAGAAGAAAAATCCGAATCTTCAAGAGATGGTGTGCTTCTCATCACAGCTCTTCTGGGAGGTGTGGTATCAAACTTGAAATGCTCTTTGAAGCCATCCTCGTGAAGATCAGCTTCTGGGCACATCATGGTGAGGCCTTTCCAAGTGCGGCGACAGGTTTCATGTGCGACGAATGCATTCTTGGTTGCCAGATTTCGGATGCGATTGACGTCTTTCATGATGCTTTTCATCTGCCGCTTGAGCCAGTCATGATGCCTATCTTGTTTTTGGTGGAGAGCCACAAGAAGTTCACGATCAGTGAGCGTACGGGCACGTTTCTTGGGTATCTGTGCAGCTTCGCTGTCAGTTCAGTGGATGCAGGGGCATGTGTGGTGCCAGCCATTGGATAGACTCTGGAAATGGCTTCAACATCGTCAACATTTTGAGTGAAGCTCTGGTGTTCTGCATTCTGAAGACTTAGTGGCTGTTTGGCAGGCTCAGGATAAATGGCTTCAGCTGAGGTGTCCACATCTGGTAAGAAGATCCTGTGGTTGCGGGCTGAGGGCTGATAGGAGATTGCAGAGTGAAGCTTAATCAGCCTCATCACCCAGGGAGCATAGATCTTCAAGCCAAACAATTCTGTGGCTGACGCTGCAAGTTGACGGATGAAGAGATCCTGTGCGTTGAAGCATTTGCCATGCATAATATAGAAGATGAGAGTCTTCATGGCACCTTCAAGCTTGGCATACCGAGAGTGTCCCTTAATGGGCCAGAGAGTCCGCCTTATGATATGATATATGGTTCTGGGTAGGTACTCTAAGTCTTCAACGAAGAACTCAGTTGGATAAGGTGCATCATGTGCCAATGGCTTCATCATGGAGAGCATCTGACTCATATTTGGTTCTGGACGCTGAAATATGCTCTCAGTTGCTTCAGCATGGAGTTGGCATCCTTCTTCAAAGAATTCGCCAGGAGTGGGAAGGCCAGTAAGCTCAATGATGTCGAAAGCTTTGGCTTCATGATGGACATCTCCTGTCATCCACTCCAGGACCCATGTCTTCGGATCTCGGTTGTAGCCTTTTATATGCAGAGTGGCATAGAATTGAAGCATAAGCTCTTCGTTCCAGTGCTCTTCGTAAGTGATGAACGGCAGTAGACCCACTTGCTTGAAGCAATCAATGGCTTCTTCCAAACCAGGCAGACCAGCAACAGCTTCAACCTCAAGGCGCTGGTGGGGAAAGATGCGGCCTTGGTTGTATAGAATGCATGAATAGTAGCTGCGCTGTTGATGGCTCCAGAACCTATCAGATGCAATCTGTGCCCTTGAATAAGGGTTCGCGGAGCTGTTGAAGAACGTGTTGTCTGCCCTGAAGCTGTTGATGTTGAAGGAACCAGGAGCTGATGCAGGACCTGGGAACCTTGGCAGTCGTGGAATGGGCTTCTGAACCTGAGGCCTGTGCGCAATGTGATAGTTGAATTGCGGGCCGGCAGCAGACTCTGGTGCAGAAGGTTCAGGGTCAGCAGTTTCAGTATGTTCTGAAGCTATTGTCGGAGAGGGCTCCACATTGTCTTCAGCATTGTGTGTGGCAGCCTCAATGTTTTCATCCTCAATACGTGCAGTGAGAGGAACAGACTCAGGCACGTTCTCTTGGAGAACGGCCTCTTGTTGGGGTGGTGGAGTTGGAGCTTGGGGTTCCTGTGGTGCTTTCTCATTGTCTTCGGCTGATGCAGCCGGAATGTCGTCAGCAGCTTGAGCCCTTGGTCCTCTGCGAAGCCTACGGAATGCAGGCGATGCTGGTGGAGTTGCAGTGGTCTGGGGCTCGTCCTCTTCCTCCTGTGGGCGATCTGCCCACGATGCATCTTGTGTGATTGGCGTCAAGGGACGACCAATGCTGAGCAATTCACTCGATTCGAGCTGAGGAAGGACTGCATCATCTTGTACATTGTCTTCGAGACCAATGTCTTCAGCAGCGGTGGGGTCGGCTGCTGGAATGTCTTCATCACGCTGAGCCTCGGTGAGAGCAGGTTCATGGACGGTCAGCTGACGATCTTCATCAGGACGGCGAACGGAAAGGGGTTCAACTATCAAGGGCTCTGTGGGAGCAGCCCGAGACTTCTTGGACTTGCGCTTCTTGGTGGTGGGGTCTGAAGGAGAGGCTTCAGAGTGTTTCCTCTTCCTTGCTTTGGCTTCGGCTATCCTTGTCTTCTTAAGCTCTGAAGCGGGTGAGCGCTTTGGCTTCGAGCTAGGCTTGGTGGTGGGGAAGACAGTTGGAATAGCTTCTTGGCGTGGGGCCTCTTCTTCAGCCACGGTGGGCGTCTTCTTTTTCTTGGCGGCCATCCTGGGGTCGATGCCGGGACGCCCAAGTGCCTTTCGCTTCTCGGCCTCGTTGTAGGCCTGTACGCAGAGATCAGCCAAATGCTTCATGCGCTCGCGTGAACCCTGAGCCTCTGCACGTTTCTGCATGAAGTTTTCCTTCAGCTCATGCAGCATGACCTTGAAGTCTTTGATCTCTTGGACGCTGAGCGTGGCCATGTTCTGCTTAAACTGAGCCTTCTCAAAATCTATCTTTTGCTTCAGTTCCACGATGCGCTGGGCTATAGCGAGTTCTGAAGCGATAGCTCCTTGGAAGGCCACGCTGAGGCCAATGGGCAGCTGCAGATCATCAAAGCTGATGTTGGGCGTGTCAAACCACTAATCTATGAAGCTGTGGATGATTTTTGCATCGAACAGAGGCAGATTGTTGAAGATTTCAGCCTCCTCCTTGCTCTTGATGAGCTACTCAAGAGCGTCATCACCAAGATCTTCGTCACTGGACAGATCAATGGCTTCGCAGCGAAGAACGGCAGCGACAGTTAGCTCTTTGCTGATGTGTGGCTGTGGTTTCTTTGCATCTTGAGGCTTGGAGACTCTTGATAAGCCTTCAGACTACACACTGGCTTCAGGAGGTGCAGTGGCCAATGGCTTCGCTTTGGAGATCTTGGGGGAGGCGACTGGCTTGGAAGCTTTTGACTTTTTCTTCATCTGCTTTGGCTCTGGAGCAGCAGGAGCATCATCAGACTCAGTGTCTGCTGGAGGGTCGTTCACGGCAGTCTCTTGGACTATAATGTGAGTGATGAGGCCGTCGAGATTGGCGAATGGCCCGATGACATTGGGATTGGCGTCGCGTGTGCCGTCTGCCCTTGGTCTGGAGGGACCAGGGTTGAAGTCCAATCCAAACTCCTTCTTGTTTTGCTTCGCGGAGTTCTGGGCAAATTGGAAGTTGCGCTTGAACAGAGTGTCATCGCGACACCAGAGAAGGGACGATGGATGTGCATCAGCTGGCTGTTGTCCCCTGACCATGCATGGAAAGAAACCTTGAGCAATGGCTTCGTCTCTGGTTCGGGGTACGAGATTCTTGTACAAGGCATCTCCCCATGGCCGCTTGATGGCGCACTTCTCTGCATATTCTTTGGTGACGAAGCGGTATAGGAACCACTGCTCTGCCCAGTACCTGCGAATCCATTGGATTCGTGTCTTGCGCTGAGCATAGGTTTCTTCAGGATCTGTTTGGTACGTTTCTGCCAAATCTGCAGGCAGATCCTTTGATGTGTCACCCCGTCTCTGCCTGCCTCCCTTCCTTGATGGTTTCTCGGATGCCATGAAGCTTAACTTGGAAGGCTTCAAAAGTTTCAAAGGCTTCAAAGGTTTCAAAGGCTTCAAAGGCTTCCTTTTGCTTGACCAACAGGAACTTGCTTCGGGTGAATTGATGTGACGCTGTAGGAATTCTGCAAATGAATGCAGACTATGAGAACCAAAAGATTCTCCCACGGACATGTACCTGTGACAGCATTAAGGTGCGAGGGAAGGGGAAGAGGTCATATGCATTCTCAGAAGATTTTGAAGATAAATCAGTGTAAAAGACATTGACCTCATCATGCGAAGACATTCACTTTATAGAAAAGAAGTTGGTTCCAGATTTGTACGAACCCATAGATCAGTACAAGTGAGGAATCTAACTACTTCATGAAGAACAAGTGAATATGCTAGGCAAGTTATGAGATTCAGACAAGAGGAATGAAACTTGAAGGAATAGAAACCTCTTTTGGCAGAAAGTGATGGATCAATAGGATCAAAAGAGGCTGTAAAAGGCTTGTTATTTACCAGACTTGGAACTGCTAGATGAGAAGAGAGGTGAGGCCGAGCAGTTTGATCCTCCGTGCCCGAACTTGGCGACGGAAGATTCTTAGGAAGACGGCGGAGAGACTGGTGGCCGCGGTCGGCGTGAGAACGGCGTCGGAGAGGTCGCAGTAGTGAAGCACTTCGTCGCCGGCGTCGTTGCGAGTTAGCGGTGGTGCTAGGGTTTGTGCGAGGGAGGAAGAAGAGATAATGACCGCAGTGAAATGAGTACTTATAGGGATATGGGCGGCACTGCGCTATTACTCAGGTGCCCCTGGCGATTCGCATCTGATCAGTACGTGGCCAGCATGCGGAATTGTGGGGGCAGTTTCACCCCACGCACGCCTGGTTTGTCGGGAGAGGTTCCTACTTCTCCGGAATTCTAGTTGATGGATAGACATTAAAAGCCGTTTTAAAGTTTGTCTCTGTGTCTTCATCTGACAAGGATGCAGTGAAGACATTCGACAGTTTCAATAGAGTGCATATGACTTGGAGAGATAGAGTTTGAGGTAGGAAGCATGGAGAGGTTAGGGTCCGATCACATTCACTTAGTTCAAAAGATTCAGCCAAGAAGACATAGCTATAAGTGAATGCTGTAGAGGACAGAACACCAGTGCATATATAATCAACATAGTGAAGATAATCATGAAGACATGTTGAGATTGAAGCCAAACCAAATGTGAAGACATAGCAAATGTAACGACATGAGAAAAACACTTCACTCAGAAACATTTTGGTGGTGGCGCTACCCACCGTATAGGAAGTATTGAACCTAGACATGGCGCACAATTATCGTGGCGCTCCGAGGTCAAATTCCACGTTAATGTATTCACACTTAGAATGTATGTCTTCATTGATTGAAGATATACGTTACTTTGTGTGTTGCACATCTAAGTCATCATCATGCATAAGTGTTAGGATGTGTGCCTGATCACAGGACATTTGAGGATTCCAAGATATTTAGCTCACACCGTAACTTGCAAAATCTCTTCTCATCCAAGGGCTTGGTGAAGATATCTGCCAATTGCTCTTCAGTGTTGACGTGTATGATATCAATGTCTTCCTTTGTAACATGATCTCTGAGAAAATGATGACGAATTTCAATGTGCTTTGTCTTCGAGTGCTGAACTGGGTTGTTGGCGATCTTGATGGCGCTTTCGTTGTCGCAGTAAAGTGGCACTTGCTTCAGATGAATGCCGTAATCCTTGAGGGTTTGCTTCATCCATAGAAGCTGAGCGCAGCAGGATCCAGCAGCAATGTATTCAGATTCAGCAGTGGAGAGAGATACACAGTTCCGCTTCTTTGAAGACCAACAGACAAGAGATCGGCCTAGGAAATGACATGTGCCTGATGTGGATTTCCGATCAACCTTGTCACCAGCGTAATCAGCGTCCGAAAATCCAACCAGATCAAATTCTGAGCCCTTAGGATACCATAACCCTAGAGTTGGTGTGTGAGCCAAATATCGAAGAATTCGCTTCACTGCTAAGTGATGCGACTCCTTTGGTGCCGCTTGAAACCGAGCACACATGCAAACACTAAGCATAATATCTGGCCTAGATGCACATAAATAAAGCAGAGAACCAATCATGGAGCGGTATACCTTTTGATCGAACTCTTTACCATTGTCGTCAGGACCCAGATGATGTTTGGCTGGCATTGGTGTTGTGAAGCCTTTGCAATCTTGCATACCGAACTTCTTCAGGCAGTCTTTGAGATATTTCTCTTGAGATATGAAGATGCCATTGCGTTGTTGCCTTATCTGAAGACCGAGGAAGAATTTCAGCTCCCCCATCATAGACATCTGATATTGCTCTTGCATCATATATCCGAACTCCTCACTGTACTTCAGATTGGTGCAGCCGAAGATAATGTCGTCCACGTATATTTGGCACACAAACAGTTCACCATCATATGTCTTTGTGAAGAGAGTGGGATCCAGGGAACCAGGTATGAAGCCTTTGCTCTTCAGGAAGTATTTGAGTGTATCATACCAGGCCCGAGGGGCTTGTTTGAGGCCATATAGTGCCTTTTTGAGCTTGTACACCATGTCAGGATGTTTTGGATCTTCAAACCCAGGTGGTTGCGCAACATACACTTCCTCTTCAATTTTGCCATTGAGGAAGGCACTTTTTACATCCATTTGATACAGGATTATGTTGTGATGATTTGCATAGGCCAGCAGTATACGGATGGCTTCAAGTCTGGCCACAGGAGCAAATGTTTCGTCGAAGTCGATGCCTTCCACTTGAGTATATCCTTGAGCAACGAGACGAGCCTTGTTTCTGACGACTTGGCCATGCTCATCTTGCTTGTTGCGGTATATCCATTTGGTGCCTATTATGTTATGCTTCCGTGGATCAGGACGCTTAACTAACTCCCATACATTGTTCAGCTCAAATTGTTGAAGCTCTTCTTGCATAGCTTGAATCCATTCAGGTTCCATAAAGGCTTCATCAGTTTTCTTGGGTTCTGTGATTGAAACAAATGCGAAGTGTCCGCAAAAAATTTCCAGTTGAGTTGCCTTTGAACGAGTCAGTGGACCAGGTGCATTGATGCTATCAATTATTCTGTCAATTTGCACTTCATTGGCAACACGAGGATGTAGGGGTCGAAGACTTTGCTCTTGCTGATCTACGTTGTCATGGGGAGGAATGTCTTCAGGCTGAGCATTGTCTTCATGTGGATCAGGTGCTGAGATGATAAGTTCTTCTTCAGGACGAGCTTCAGAGGGTACAATTTCTCCAGTTCCCATTAGCTTGATTGATTCACTGGCTGGAACTTCATCTAGTACATCTGGTAGTTGCTCTCTTTGTGACCCATTGGTCTCATCAAACCGCACATCCACTGTTTCAACCACTTTGTAGTGAAAGAGATTGAAGACTCTGTAGGAGTGCGAATCCTTTCCATATCCAAGCATGAAGCCCTCATGTGCTTTTGGAGCAAATTTTGCTGTGTGGTGAGGGTCCTTGATCCAGCATCTCGATCCAAATACTCTGAAGTAACTTACATTTGGCTTCTTGCCAGTCAGAAGTTCATAAGATGTCTTGTTCAGCAGCTTGTGAAGATACACACGGTTGATAGTATGGCATGCAGTGTCAATGGCTTCAGTCCAGAATTTTCTTGGTGTCTTGTACTCATCTAACATTGTTCTGGCCATCTCAATGAGTGTTCTGTTCTTGCGTTCGACGATGCCATTCTGTTGTGGCGTGTATGGAGCTGAGAATTCATGAGTGATGCCCAATGTATCAAGATATGTGTCAAGGCCGGTGTTCTTGAATTCTGTGCCATTGTCACTTCTGATGTGCTTTATCTTGGCGCCATAATTGTTCATTGCCCGATTTGCGAAGCGTCTGAAGACATCCTGCACTTCAGTCTTGTAAAGAATTATGTGCACCCAAGTATATCTAGAGTAATCATTAACAATGACGAAGCCATAGAGGCAAGCAGTAGTGGAGAAAGTTGAGTAGTGGGTAGGGCCGAAGAGATCCATGTGAAGCAGTTCGAAGGGTTGAGTGGTGGTCATGATTGTCTTTGAAGGGTGTTTTGCCCTTGTCATCTTCCCAGCTTCACAGGCACCGCATAAGTGATCTTTCTTGAACTTGACGCCCTCGATGCCTATGACATGCTTCTTCTTAGCAAGGGTGTGGAGGTTCCTCATACCAGCATGCCCAAGTCTTCGATGCCAAAGCCAGCATTCTGAAGCCTTTGCGAGAAGACAAACTGCAAGCTGTGGTCCTGCTGAGAAATCTACCATGTACAAATCATCTTTTCGATACCCTTCAAACACTAGAGACTTGTCAGATTCCATTAGTACCAGACAGCGATATTTTCCAAAGATTACAATCATGTTTAAATCGCAAAGCATTGAGACAGACATTAAGTTGAAGCCAAGGGATTCAACAAACATGACTTTATCCATGTGTTGATCCCTTGAGATTGCAACTCTACCTAGACCCGGTACTTTACTTTTACCAGTGTCAGCGAATGTGATGTGGCTCTTGTCAGATGGACGTAAGGTTGAGTCCATAAAGAGACTTTTCTTGCCAGTCATGTGATTTGTACACCCGCTGTCAATAATCCATACTGAAGACTCCGAAGTTACTGGTGTCGTACCCTACAGTGCAGTTAGGGGGATAGGCTTCACCAAGAGTGTTGTGAAGCAAAAACATTTGACGAACCAGTGGATTATGAAAACTGAGATCCAGGTTAGGACAAGCAGGGAGAGTAGCATGCGATTTAGATATGAGATACATAGTGATGCCATTCGGGCATTTGATCGAGCGCCCCACGAGTTTTTTAAGGTCTCCAGCAATAGCATCAGAAGATTTTGGTTTTGAGCTGGAGACCTTTCCCTGCAAAAGAGAGTTAAGCTTTCTTAACCACCCACATCTTCAAGGGTGGCTTAGAAGCAATAAGTCTAAGTGCAGCATCTGAGAATTTTGGCTTTGGAGCCCCAGCAAACAGTCTAGCAGGTGGGCAATAATACTCATAAGAATAGGCAGAATAATTTTTGGTCATATGAGAATGACGGTTTGAAGAACCGCTCACATGAGCCTGAGCATGGTTTCCCTGCAAAGCATTTGTGTTAGTGCAACTCAGATGAGCCCTCTGCCTGTATGAACCCTTTGGACCATATGAAGCCTTTGGTCTGATGTTTGTCTTCTTCATGTGAGGTTTCATGAGGACATTCACAGGAAGATTCTCAAGACACGTTTTTGGAACCCAGATCTTCTTCATGAGCGGTCCATTCCTGCAATTAGTACCAATGTACCTGGCAAATACTTCACCATTCTGATTCCTAAATAGTTTATAGTTTGCATCAAAGGATTCATCAATGATAATTGGATTAGCACAAGTGAAGCCAGATAGATTGGATGGATCTAATGAGGATTCCTTTGCAGCAACCCATGTGGTTTTGGGGTACTGCTCAGGTTTCCAGTAAGAGCCATCTGCATTAATTTTCCTTACGAACCCAACACCCTCTTTGCTAGGGTTTTGGTTCAGAATCTGCTTCTTGAGGACATCACATAGTGTCTGATGTCCTTTGAGACTTTTGTACATTCCTGTTTCAAGCAATGTCTTCAACCTAGCATTTTCATCAGCAATAGCAGTGGTATCCTCAGCAGAGGGGTTAGTTACCACTTCAATAGTTGAAGATATTGCAACAGCAGTAGCAGTGGAACATTCAGCGACAGAAATAGCATTATCACGCTCAATGCATTTAAGGCATGGTGGTTCAAATCCTTCCTGAGCAGAACTGATCTGTTCGGCTCGAAGTGACTCGTTTTCCTTTTGAAGATCTTCATGATCCGCTCTCAACTTCTCAAGATCTTGCTTCTTCTGAAGATAATCATAGGAAAGCTTTTCATGAGTAGTTGAGAGAGTCTCAAGACGATCTTCGAGTTCCTGATACTTAACGTGAAGATTTTTTATGTCTTCAATTAAGGATTCAGAACGAGTCATTTCAGCACCCAACAGATCATCGCTTCTGTCTAATAGTTTTTGAATATGTTCCATGGCCTTTTGTTGTTCAGTTGCAATTTTAGCAAGTGTTTTGTAACTGGGTTTTGAATCACAACCAGAGTCATCGTCACTAGATGTTTGATAGTGAGTGGTGCGTGTGTTTACCTTGGCACCACGTGCCATGAAGCAGTAGGTGGGAGTAGAGTCGTCCTTGTCATTTGCATCGGTGATGGTGATAGAGTCATTGTCTTCAGTGTTGAAGATGGACTTGGCGACATAGGCTGTAGCCAAACTTGCAATGCCTGAATCAGACTCCTCCTCAGACTCCACCTCTGCCTCCTCAGAAGCGGACTCCTCCTCTGAATCCATTTCCTTGCCAACAAACGCACGAGCCTTGCCAGATGAACTCTTCTTGTGTGATGAAGACTTTGAGGAAGACTTGGACGAAGACTTTGAGTATTTCTTTGTCTTCTTATCGTCAGAGTCATATTCCTTGCTCTTCTTCTTCTTTCTGTTCTCATTGTCCCACTGTGGGCATTCAGAGATGAAGTGTCCAGTTTTCTTGCATTTGTGACAAGTTTTCCTCTTGTAGTCATGCGCAGAAGCTTCATCATTCCTTGAGCTTGATCGTGAAGACTTTCTGAAGCCTTTCTTCTTGGTGAATTTCTGGAACTTCTTTACTAGCATTGCAAGTTCCCTTCCAATGTCTTCAGGATCATCAGAACTGCTGTCAGATTCCTCTTCAGATGATGACACAGCTTTTGCCTTCAAGGCACGAGTTCGCCCATAGTTTGGACCGTAGATATCTCTTTTCTCAGAAAGCTGAAACTCATGTGTGTTGAGCCTCTCAA
Organism: Triticum monococcum; assembly: GCA_034509565.1. Classification (NCBI taxonomy): domain Eukaryota; kingdom Viridiplantae; phylum Streptophyta; class Magnoliopsida; order Poales; family Poaceae; genus Triticum; species Triticum monococcum. Next base: position 107,580,354 of record CM067844.1, read on the forward strand.
GTATGTCAGACGGATCGAGTGTCTTGAAGTCTGGACGTTCTTGAATCATCAGGGCTAGAATGTTAAATGAACTGTCAAGTGATCTTAGCAGCGTCTTGACGATTTCATGTTTGGTGATCTCAGTGGCGCCAAGGGCTTGAAGCTCATTTGTGATGTCAGTGAGCCGGTCAAATGTATGCTGGACATTCTCGTTGTCATTTCGCTTGAAGCGGTTGAAGAGATTTCGAAGAACACTGATTCTCTGATCTCTCTGGGTTGAGATGCCTTCATTGACCTTGGAGAGCCAGTCCCAGACCAGCTTGGATGTCTTCAAGGCACTCACACGGCCGTACTGTCCTTTGGTCAGATGACCACAGATAATATTCTTGGCAGTGGAGTCCAGTTGAGTGAACTTCTTGACATCAGCAGCAGTGACACCTTCTCCAGCCTTGGGAACGCCGTTTTCGACGACATACCATAGGTCGACGTCAATGGCTTCAAGATGCATGCGCATCTTATTCTTCCAGTAGGGATATTCAGTTTCATCGAAGACGGGGCACGCAGCGGAGACTTTAATTATCCCTGCAGTCGACATAGCTAAAACTCCAGGTGGTTAAACCGAATCACACAGAACAAGGGAGCACCGTGCTATGATACCAATTGAAAGTGCGTTATATCGACTAGAGGGGGGGTGAATAGGCAATTTTTAAGAAAGTCTTCAAAACGTGGAAGTTATGAAGACAAACAGACTTGAAGCCTATCACTATGCAGCGGAAGATAGATTACACAACGCAAGCCATAGTCAAATATATAGTACAGTGAAAGCACAGAGACAAATAGCTTCAGTGTAATGAGGATCAGGTTGGAAGAACTTATGAAGCCAATCAGATCATACAGTTAGGTTGTGAAGACAGAAGATTAAGCAGGCATGCAATAGCTTCACAATGTGTACTGGTAAGTAAAGGAAGGTGAAGATGAAACCAGTGACACGTTGAAGACAATGATATGTTGGACCAGTTCCAGTTGCTGTGACAACTGTACGTCTGGTTGGAGCGGCTAGGTATTTAAACCAAAGGACACACAGTCCCGGACACCCAGTCCTGAACACGCAGCTCAGGACACCCAGTCCTCACCGTTTTCTCCTTGAGCTAAGGTCACACAGACCCCGCCCAATCACTCTGGTAAGTCTTCAAGGTAGACTCCCAAACCTTCACAGACTTCGTTCACCGGCAATCCACAATTCCTCTTGGATGCTCAGAACGCGACGCCTAACCGTCTGGAGGATGCACAGTCCTCAAGTGTAATAAGTCTTCAGATCACTCAGACAAGAAGACTTAAGTGATGCCCAATTACTCTGGCTCTGGGTGGTTAGGGCTTTTCTCCTCACTAAGGATTTTCTCTCAAAGGCTTCGAGGTGGGTTGCTCTCAAACGACAAAAGCCATGCACTGAAATCTGAGCAGCCAACCGTTTATGGTTGTGGGGGTGGGCTATTTATAGCCACTTGGCAACCCTGACCTGATTTGTCCGAAATGACCCTGGGTCACTAAGGAACTGACACGTGTACTAACGGTCGGATTTTGAACTCTCACGGCAACTTTACTTGGGCTGCAAGTAAAGCTGACTTGTCTGACTCTAAACAAGATTTTCTCTCATTGTCTTCACTCGAAGACATAGGATTTGAATTAGGCATCACTTCAGTCACCCTGACTGGATTTCTTGGACCCCACTTAACAGTACGGTGGTTCCTATGACACAACATGAATAAAGTAAAGCTACGAAGGATCTAAGTCTTCGAGTTCCAAAAGCTTCATGGGGAGTCTTCATATGTCATTGTCTTCGACACGAATGTCTTCATGAACCACCATTGTCTTCAATGTCTTCGTACATTTTTGGGGGTCATCTCTGGTAGCTAAACCGAATCAATGAGGGACTTCTACCTGTGTTATCCTGCAATTCTCACAAACACATTAGTCCCTCAACTAGGTTTGTCGTCAATACTCCAAAACCAACTAGGGGTGGCACTAGATGCACTTACAAGGATCATTTTGGCACCATCATGAAAAGAGTCAAACCTAGTTTAAAGGAGGGAATGCAAAGCTGGTTGGACTATTTGTAAACATTTCTTTTTTATGCTCCCCTCCCTTGTTGTAATCCATCTATGTATAACACCCCCCCATATTAATGAAAATAGAGTTACAGTAGGGTTTTTACCCTACTGTGTTTGCTCAAAAAAACAACTTAAATATTTGATCACACATGCTTAAATTGAAGGTAAACCTTTTATTTTCTAGCCGATCTTGTTGTGAGAACGTTTTTATAGGTAAGCAAACGAATGGTTCAGATTTCGAATCTCCCCATTCAGCTATGCATTTTCTTTTGCATTCTTTTTCCGATGTTATTGGATAAGATATTATGCTAGCATCGGTTTCTCAAAAGAATTTACTCTTGGCTTTAAATTTCTAAAACAAAAATAGTTAGAACATACATGCCTCAATTGAGACCAAGTGTAAGCCAAGTAAGACATAAACAAAGCTATCCACTTCGATAAAGTTTTAAGTAAAGCAATGGGGAAGCCTTTGGCTGCAATTTTTTTTTGCTATCGGTCTTTCTGAATGGTGCAATGTGTTGATCGATATGCTTTGTGACAATCTGATTGCTAACAAATAAATTACCCTTCTTCATTGGTCTCTCAATATTTCTTATGAAGATTTTTCTAATATATGAATCAACAACTAAGTCATGACCAAATCTGAAAACAGGTAAATTAATTGCTAGACATACCTCTTCAAATATATTGGGAGAGCATGATGGTGGCGTGACTTGAATAATATCTTGCTCCGCCTTCGCATAACTCCCCAACGCCTTGTCATCATCTTTTTCTTGATTTCGTGCATCATTAGTTTGAAGATATTTGTCCACCAAACTTTCTTCGGCTACTTGTTCTTGTTCTTGAAGCTCGTCAATTTCTATGGCACGAAAACTCATAGGGCAGGAAGTAGGTTCCATTAACTTCAGAAAAATAAAGTATGGTTGTCTTGCTATACTTTCCATGCTCTTTCTCAACAATATTTGCCTCTTTGGATTTGATGGATTCAGAATATATACTACTTGATTTGGCTTTTTCAACAGAAGCACTTTTAGTTTCCGAATCATCATTCTTTTCACTGGTTATATTAATTGGCAAGGCTTATTTTTTTGAGCTAATTCCCTATCAATTCTCTCTTGGTGAAGTACTTGCACCCTATTGCGCAAAGCTTTAACTCCCCTCTCAATTTCAGCCTGCTCTAGATTAGTTTGCCCCCCCCCCCCCCATGCTTTTAGGATATTTCGGCAATGAAGTGTTAGTGTTGCGGAAACTTTGCAATTGTGTAGGGGGTGTATAATATGCTGTGGTACTAGGTGGAGGTGTATGCCCTGCTGTACAGTCATATGCTCTCTCACCAATACTACCAATTGATGAAGTTTCATCTTCCTGCAAAACTCTAGCCTTTATTGCAGCATAATCAGAAAACAATCCCTTTTCATATTGTTCAAGGCAAAGAGCACTAATTCTCTTGTTCTGTACCAAGCTCCTTTTTAATGCAACCACAACCGCTTCTGGAAGGGATTGCTCCGTAATACTTTTAGATTCTTTCAACAATGATTCATGAGTGTTGCCGAAATTCTTGAATTGCGTAGAGTATGCATTATATGCTACATATTTGATGACGGCACATGTGTTCCTGTAAAATTTTCACTTATTTGGCTATGACCATGAAGATGCGGGGCCGAATTATGAACATCTACAGTTGCATACGGTGCTGAAATATTACTAACATGAGGTGTAGCATATGATGATTGAGAATAACTGGCTGAATAGCTAGTAGTAGCATGGCCAATTCTCCCATCCATCGGTAAGGTTGGATTCACATATTGCAAATTAGTTGCCGATGAATAAAAAGGTGAAACACTTTCTTGTATGATATTGGAAATTTTAACATGAGGTGTTTCAAATTGATTAACCAAACCCATCATATTGTTCATCGGCATATGTATTTGTGGGGTTGCCGATGCATGAGAGTTTGGATACATATGTTGTACATTACTAAAATCATAAGAATTTGAAGCATCAAGATTTTTTTGCATCGGCCCTTGCATATATTTAGATGCATGATTGATAAAACTAGGGCTAGCCAATACATTATGCTCATTAGGTGATCCAGCAATAACATATAGATGATTTGCATCTACAAAGGGGAATTGGGTATTCATATTACCTTTGGAGATTGCAGCAACTTGATGACGATCTCTTCGTAGTAAGAACGGGCTGGAGACCGTTCAAAACTTCGTTCCCAGCGAAGTCACCAAAAAGTGTGTTCGCACACGAACACGTCACCATGTACCCTCGACGCCGGGGGTGATGTATGCAAGACAATCTGGCGAGCGCTTTTGTAGACCCGAAACCCCACACGCCCGAGAGGGACCCCGTCAGGGCGCGCGGCGGCTATGGGCTACCCTAGGTCGGCCTGACCACCCCTAGGGCCTCGAGGTTTGCCGCCCTGCAAAAGAAGAACAGACAAAGAACAAGGAAGAAGAAGAACAAGGGAGAAGGAAAAGTAAAGATAAAAGATATATATAGATTTGTTCGATTGTGTGTTGTTGTTGAATCGGCCGTCACTTCTTGCCTATATAAGAGGCGGATGGATGGACTTCCCGTATAGAAAAAGGACTTGCCTTGCCGTCTAAATCATCAAAATCTAACCAAATTCGGACTTCTCACAACCTCCGGCCCGGATGTCCGGCTTTAGGCCCGGATGATCCGGCCAAGTCTAGATTTCTGACAGCAGTCCACTAATCGGGCTGTAACTTTTTCATACGAACTCGGATTAAGATGATTGTTATATGAAAATCAACCGTTTCGACGAGACGCACAACTTTGCTGTTGAACACTTTTCAATTTGAGGTCATCTTGAGGGTGTTTCGGTCCGTTTTCTAAAATCTGCAGCAGAAAAACGTGTCGGGACGATTGCCCGGATTGTCCGGCCTTTACCTAGATCATCCGGGACTGGACCCAGATCATCCGGCTTTACCACAAAACTTCTATGGTTTTGGTGCTTCAATTTCCCGGATGATCCGGACCCCGGCCCGGATGATCCGGCCAAACATTGCTGCGATGCACGGTTTTGCCTATAACTTTTGCATATGACTTCGGATGAGGATGATTTTTATATCAAAATCGTCCGTTTCGACGAGGCGAAGAACTTTGTTGTTGAAGACTTTATCATCCGAGATCATCTTAATTATGTTTCATGCTATTTTATAATCTGATGTCAACACGGGTATCTCCGAAATTGTATATCTTTTGCACTTGAGCTTCATTTTGGCCCATCTTCATATTTATTTCGATCATCTTGAAGAGGGCCATCAAATGGTGACATGAACTCATAATTTTAACCTTATTCCATTATAGACTCAAGTCACTTTTTACAATTATGCCATTTTTGAGCGTCAACAAGTAGTAGGATGACAAAGATCTGGTACCATAGATCCCCTATCACTATAACATTTTCATCCAGTTTGTAGTACTATGAATGCCCTGTTCTTTTTCTTTTTCTTTCCAGTATTTCATTCGTGTTAATGATGATTGCTGCAGGGCTGGGAGATGGTGCTCCACATTATTATGCCACACGTGTGCCAACTAATTAGCTGCGCTGCTGCTCTCTACTGATATTCTTGTCGACCTTAGGGCTTACATATGAAGGTGTAGCGGAATTTGTGTCATATAAACATTAGACACTGACACAAGGAAATCTGATCTCTTAACTTTGCCAACTTGATTAATTAATTTTCCATGTGAACAAAATAAAATATATTTCCAGGTTAATTGCCAAACTATTACAACATTACTCCTGACTACACATTACGAGCTCATCAAATTACAGTTTGTCTAATTCACATCTAGATGTTTTTTAAGAATGTCACATCTAACCTCTCATAAATATATAATGCAGCAATAAGGAAAAAAACTAGGACAAAAAAATAGACCACATAACTATGTCACATCTAGATGTGCATCTAGATATGTCCTAGACAGACCTATCAAATTAACTAAAGTGGACATCATATTTGTGCAGAGAAAACCTTTTGATTGTACACTGATCAGCAGCTAGCTACCTCTGAACCTCCAAGCAATGATGGGTTCGTACAAGGACTTGCCATGCGCCAACGTTGCATGGGCCACTAAGCTCCAATCACATCTTCTGGTTAATTACCAATGCAAAGATCACAGTCGGACCCATGTTTGCTACTACTGTAGTATATTTTGTATCATACAATACATTCGTCCATCTCTCTCTTACTATTCGCTGAACGGCCGCTGTATGTGTAGCAAAGGAAGGGAAAAGGAAAAAGGGAGAAGAGAGAAGAGAAAGATCACAAACTAGCTAGTTCGCCAGCTGGTGCATGGGCCAGGTCTGCTCGTGCGCTGCCGCCCCCGTCCATGCATGCATGCATGCGCCCATCACTAGCTACACCAGCGTTTTCTTTATGATTCATTCGATCTCGCCAGCTGCTTGCTTGCTCGATCCTTCCTATATAGTACTGCAGCCTCTGCCATAGCAGGAGAGAGAGGAGGAATAGGAGGAGGAGCAGAGAAAGAAGAGTGAGGATGGCATCGGAGAAGGTGGAGACGATCGTGGCGGGGAACTACGTGGAGATGGAGAGAGAAGGGGGCGACGGCGAGCATCAAGCAGGGGCAGGGGTAGACGGCGAAGGCGGCGGCGGCGCGGCGCCGTCGGGGAGGAGCAAGCTGGTGTCGAGCCTCTTCTGGCACGGCGGCTCGGCCTACGACGCGTGGTTCAGCTGCTCGTCGAACCAGGTGGCGCAGGTGCTGCTGACGCTGCCCTACTCCTTCTCGCAGCTCGGGATGGCGAGCGGCATCGCGCTGCAGCTCTTCTACGGGCTCATGGGGAGCTGGACGGCGTACCTCATCAGCGTGCTGTACGTGGAGTACCGGACGCGCAAGGAGCGGGACAAGGCGGACTTCCGGGGCCACGTCATCCAGTGGTTCGAGGTCCTGGACGGCCTCCTCGGCGCGCACTGGCGCAACGCCGGCCTCTTCTTCAACTGCACCTTCCTCCTCTTCGGCTCCGTCATCCAGCTCATCGCCTGCGCCAGCAACATCTACTACATCAACGACTCCATGGACAAGCGGACGTGGACCTACATCTTCGGCGCCTGCTGCGCCACCACCGTCTTCATCCCCTCCTTCCACAACTACCGGATGTGGTCCTTCCTCGGCCTCCTCATGACCACCTACACCGCCTGGTACCTCACCGCCGCCGCCCTCGTCCACGGGAAGCTGGAGGGGGTCACCCACTCGGCGCCCACCAAGATGGTGCTCTACTTCACCGGGGCCACCAACATCCTCTACACCTTCGGAGGCCACGCTGTCACTGTGTAATCATCATCTTATTCTCTTACTTATTACGTGTAGTAATTTTGCATGTTTTTGGAACTCCTGCTCATGGATCTTGCATTGCATGCATGACTGCACAGTGAGATCATGCACGCCATGTGGAAGCCGCAGAAGTTCAAGCTCATCTACCTCATGGCGACGCTGTACGTGCTGACGCTGACGCTGCCGTCCGCGTCCGCCATGTACTGGGCCTTCGGCGACGCCCTGCTCGACCACTCCAACGCCTTCTCCCTCCTCCCGCGCACGCCCTTCCGCGACGCCGCCGTCGTCCTCATGCTCATCCACCAGTTCATCACCTTCGGCTTCGCCTGCACGCCGCTCTACTTCGTCTGGGAGAAGGCCATCGGCGTGCACGGCGACCGCACCGGCGTCTTCCGCAGGGCGGCGGCGCGGCTCCCCGTCGTGGCGCCCATCTGGTTCCTGGCCGTCGTCTTCCCCTTCTTCGGCCCCATCAACTCCACCGTGGGGTCCCTCCTCGTCAGCTTCACCGTGTACATCATCCCCGCCGCGGCGCACATGGCCGTCTTCGCGGCGCCGGCGGCCAGGGAGGGCGCGGTGGAGCGGCCGCCGCGGGGACTCGGGGGGTGGGCCGGGATGTACGCCGCCAACTGCTTCGTGGTGGCGTGGGTGCTCGTCGTCGGCTTCGGGTTCGGCGGCTGGGCCAGCACCGTCAACTTTGTGCGCCAGGTCAACACCTTCGGACTCTTCACCAAGTGCTACCAGTGCCCTCCAAGGCACTAATTACCTAGCTTTTTAATCTTTGATTAATCACCTACCCATATAATTAAGTAGCAAACTGAATTTAAAATATTATTCAACATGCCTAGTTAGTTTCTTCTTGAGAGAAGAAACTTTAGTTAATCTCTCACAAAGAAAAATCAAATCGGAGCTTGTTTTTGAATTTTGATCGTGCCCTGTTGTGTTTTGTGTGTTTGTGCGCGCCATGTTTGTAATTCTTGTAATTATCAGTTCATGAGAACTGTATGCATGTGTATATAATGTATGTATCTCAAGATCAGTGATATATCAATCTTTGTACGGGCTTCCGCTCTTTGCTTCTCCTATCTATAAAGTTCACACGCAGTTCTCCTCCATGATTCGAAAAAAAAAATCCATATCTGATTTATACAAAGTTCACATGTAGTAGTAGTATTGAACTGCTCTTGTTTTTTTGTTCTCCCTGTTTTTTAATTAGATGCAGAGCATTTTTAATATGTATAGAGTTCAGAACCCGAGAGAGGATGATCAGAGATTGTTTGGCTCAATTGTTTTTTGTGCGGGGTGTTTATGTTTAGCTTAATTGTTGCGAGCTTGTGAGTTGTGATGTGGCATGCATGCATGTGCTGCTACACTACAACAGTGGAGATAATTTCTACAGATTTCGTGTCATTGTCCTGTCCATATATGCATGCCAGTTTGCAGCGACCCTCCCTGCTAATCAATTACTCCACTTCGGATCTTCACATACTCGTGGATACATTAGACTAATTAGAGGGTCCTACCATCTACTAGGACTAGGAGTGGTGATGATCCATCCCCTTCATAAAGCGGACATCCTATGGTGATGATGATGACGATGCATCCATCCATCCAGTTAACTGATGATACCCACAGGACAACTAAATAATTTCACCGGTCGAAGAATCACGTGTGACAATGATCACGCATTGCTTTGGTCTACCTTTAATTTGTCCCAGAAAATCAAAGCGAGCATATATCTGTTTACACGTCGCCCTATATATGGTACTCTCTCTTGCAGATTCTGATAATGAAGTGAGATGAGGAAGAAGGGGAGAAAGATCAGCTGGAACTGACAGCATGTGTGCATTGCACGTTGGGGAAAGGTGCGAGAGGGCTGTCCTCGGCGTTGCTGGTCCATGCATGCCTTTGTTGTGAAGAAACTGTAGGGCTAGCTACCTTTGAGATCATGTGTGAGGAAAAGCAGAACAACAAGTTTTCAAACGAAAAGAAGCTAATTAAGTACTCCCTCTGTAACCTCCTTTGCAAAAAAAAAATGGGTACTCCCTCCATTCCAAATTATAAGATGTTCTAACTTCTTTCTAAATCGAAATACCTGTGTGTAGATGTGTTTGTAGTCCATATTAAATATCCAAAACGCCTCATAATTTGGAACATGGATGATATACCTGAAATCCAGTCAACACTAGCTGGGGGAGGTACAGTTTCATGGAGACGGCTACTCAAACCAACCGGGTGATCTGAATGCAGAAATGCTGACAACTGCTAGATGACAACAGATCATGGGAGAAGGAAGGACGCAATCAAGCAACCATGCGCCGCCGCCTCCGTGTCGGTAGCGGCGGCATCGCCTTCGTCTCCACTTCCGGCGGGGTACGGACAAGGATCATTCGGCATGCACAGGCGCCAAGAGGCGAGAAGAGGACTGGACGAGATCTTCAGGTATCAACATACATCATCTGTCATTGCAAATTTTCAAGCCTGGCAAGCTAACTAGATGATGAGATAATTTCAAGTTCTTTGTGGTATCAGCAAATCAAAAACACATGCTGTTCGTAACACTTCCCTTGTCATTTCCAGAAGTTGGCCGACAGAAAGGTCCAGCCAAATCTACTGAATCAGGAAACTACAAGACGCATAGCCCCAGATCCAGACAGCAACAAACTGGACAGCAAGATCAGGCAAACATCCATCCATGGATCCAAGAGCATGCATTATTCGGAGCTGAGAGTCTCTGACATGTCCGCGGTTCCATGGACACAAAACATTGATTATCTCAGTCATTAGCATAGCACATGATTAATAAGATTAAGCAGATGCAGCCAGCCAGAGTACAGGCCAAGCAAAGCTACAACGGTAGCCTGCCTGTAAGCACAGGGACTGTAGGGTGCCCAAGCAACAGACCCTCACGTCAAACATCAGATCTGGAGAAGCTTGATCCATCTATGGCTCCTTCACTAAGTGTGCGCGTGTGGCAATAATTGAAGGATCCAATATAGTCTACACATGCATATTTGATAAAAGGAAATGACGTGACACCAAGATTCTCCAGAGGCCAGAGTGTCCAACAACAAGAGAACCAAGATTTGGAGGACTGATGGAAACGAAGCCGTGGCGTGGTGCATTTGGAAGTTTCAGGTGGAGAAGAGAAAGAAAAGATGGTGAAAGTTTTGTCACGATGCCTTGGTAGAGATTATAGAGGTAGGCAATTGAGTACATCTGCTACCTATTAATGGAGGCAAAAAAAGACACATAGAAAGGTACATTGGCGAAAAAAGGTGGAAGATAGCTTTTTTTTTTCCACTGTAAGTTATTTGCCACGTTTGGCCATTGTCTGTTTAGTTTCTTGTGTACTTGCATTGCTGACAATATATGAAAATAGTCCAAAGGTACAGCCTAAATACTGGGTCGAAGCCGGGGGGGTGGATCTTATATTCTGATACAAGCTCCTGAGCAATGAGGGTGGAAATTATACGAGTTTACAACATTGTGACTTAACAATTCTCTAAGCCAGTAAATATTCAAAAATTCCATCTCAGAAGCAAAAACATGTACAGGTTAAATTTACATGATTGCTACTGTACCGACAAGCAAGAATTAAATCTATGTCTAATTAATGTCTAAGTAAAGCTGGAGCCCAACATTAACTCAAACATGTCATCTGGGGTGAGAAGGGTTGTACCACCAAGAATGAGCTCCACATCAGGTCTGCCGCTCTCTGAGATTGCCTTCATGACTTCCCGGACCTTGCATGAAAAACACCAAGCTTATCAAAGACAACACTGCTTTCTAACACTAACAAACAGGGATTTGGGTTATATGCTTTTTCTCAGGAAGAAGCGAGTATTCTTTAGTTTTGGTTGGTTGCGGTCTCTGGATTAGAGATCTGCAATCTGACGTATGCTTATCAAGCTGTATGAATTAAAATCTGATGTTGTGGAGATAGAGGTTCTACTGGATATTAATAAAGCAGTGTACTGATCTACACAGTTCCAATAAAACGAATTAAAATCTTGGTGTGCATCCTTAGTGTAGTTCCAGATCGATTCAATACTAATGAATATATCACAAACTATGACAGAAACAACAAACTTCATCATGACATGATAAAATAAATAAAGCCAAAAAATACGGGCCAGAACGTACCTCAAGAGTATTGATACCTCCCACAACAAAAACGATGAGACAACTTTGATCCCCAAAACTTGGTTTGGACTGCAGGCAAAACAACTGTGAGTTCGTAATTTAAACAAATGTCACAGCAAGTAAGAAAACAATCGACCAACGTACCTGTCCAAGGCCAAACCTACCCAATCCGCTTTTAAATAAACGGCCAACAGCTGATGAATGGTACTCAAGGCCAGGTATGTCAAATCTTGTCAACACAGCTAATATCAACTTATAAAGCAAGCCTTTTCTTGAGTAACTATCAGTCTCAAACCGACTCAGTGCTGCCAACCCTTCTCCAAGAGCTTGATTCCGTAATCTCATACTGGACAAGCTATGAAAGAATTTAAAGAGTTGATCTACCCTATCCCGTACTTCCAACTTAAGTTGCATGTCCCCATAAGCTTCCTCTTTTTGATGATCAGCATCATCATCATCGTCCCAGTTATCCCACTGGTCATCAAAATCATCGGTAGTGGTAGAAATAGGCTCACTAGAGTCCTTATTTCTATCACCATCTTTAGATCTACCTTTAGCTTCAAGTTCCTTCTCCAAACCATCAAGGAACCGGAACTTCACAGATGATGGCCTCTCAAGGATAGAGTCCACCACAACATCTTTCAGTGACCGTTCATCTTCCCAAGAGAACGGACCACCAGCTATCGATGTAGGAAAGTTTTCGCCAGCCAAGATATACCCAACAATCGTTAGAAGTAATATGTCCTGGAAAGTCAGAAGGCCTTGCGTAGACCCCATGGTATTACCTTGTTTGTGAGATTCCACTGAAGTGCTGGTGTTGATGAAATCACGAATCTCGCTGGCAAGACTTTGAGTTGTCTCGGCTGATGTTACACTTAATATTCTCTCAGCACTTGTAAAGGCCTCCCAGCGAGTACTTTGAGGTTCCTGGAGAGCCATTTCAGCAGCCAGTGCCAACTGAATAACCCCTCTGTTTCTTACCAAGGACAGCTCGTGTTGACAGAGCATCTGCACCATAGAACGAAGCTCTGAAATAGAAGCCGTCTGTCGACCTTTAGATGGAGAGGACAGCTTCTCAAGCTGTAAAGCCTCCATAAGCCATTTCTTAATCAACACCAACCCATCTTTTGCTCCTCTGTCTAGTAATGATTCTAAGTAGCGCACTCCAGCATAGTTGGATAGGAAAGAGCCACTTAGAGTGCCTACTTTGCCATTATGTGCTTCGTCAGAATAATCAGGTAGCCAGGTAACTTCGGAGTCAACTTCAGCAGAGTTCCAGCCAGACACAAATGCCATCATACTTTCAGACAGCACACTGGTTCTGCTCTTAGTTTCTTCCTTGCTAAAGGCTGATTCAAGAGGGACCTTTATATCTAGTGGGGAACGTTTTACAGTAGCTTGGGAATGCTTGCTGGGAGTTTGAGGATTTTTTGCCGCATGACAGGATGAAGTCCTTTCCTTGCGTGGCGACGAGGACAGCATCCTATCAAGAAATGAGTCGCCATGAAGGCAAGGAGTTAGGAGATCAATTGTACGATCTACAATCAGTAGACCAGCAGAACTCTTATTACGACCAACGTCATATAGACTTGACATATCCATCATCAACTTCCCAATGGCCCTTGATGTATCACCAAGTGAAAATATATCAAGCTTTAGGTCCATCTACACAAATTTTGTAATGGAGATCAACAAAAGGTTTCATGCTTGAAAAATAGATAAGAGCAACTACAATGCAGCATGCTGTACATGATAAAAGTCATTACCTTATTGGCCAAGTGGTACAAGAATTGAGCAGTCAAGGTCAGTCCTGGGGGGACCTCATCGCCATCAAAAGGTTTACCAGTAGATATGGAGGGTAGACCAGGGCTAAGGGAATCCTCACGGTGATTTGACAAATATGATTCAGCAATTGTACCTTCCGAAGGTAAAACAAAAGTCCTTGAGGAAATAGGAGAGAAAATCATCGGAAAGTGACACACGGTTACAGACAACCTCTTTCCTCTTGGTTCAACCTGACCTAAGTCATCATCAGAAAAATCCTTTTTTCTCGGGCTAGATTCAGAAGGGCCATAGTGCACCCCAGAACCCCACTTAGTATCACCATCTGAGGTGAAATCTCTTTCTGTGTATGGGATGTTATCTTTGTCCTTGTTCAACTTCCCACACTTCTTTAGAAGCTCCTCATGGTCCTGAATGAGTAATATCTCATACTCCCGGAAAGCATCTGGTCCAAGTGGGGAATCAACGTACGCTGAGTGACCAATCTGCAACAAATTCACCAAAGGTTCAAAAGGTTGCTCACATAATTTTGCGATAACTTGAAATAGATTTAAGAAGGCTCTAAGATAATGAAGTGAATAAGAAAGATGGGCATGCATTTTGGCAAAACTAACTGTGAATTGCAGAGGAAGCAATGCACGCAAAGAAGTTCTTACTGATACCCTCATATAAGGCTACTACATAAATCAGGCTAGTTTTGAAGTGGATACAGTGAGAAACACAAGGTCCGGGAAAGTATGTGACTCATGGTGACTTTATGACAAATCCAATAAGTTTTAGAACAGTGAACATGCAAGCCACTAACAAACAGAGATCAAACAGTGCAGATAGAGTAGATGCAATGCTACCAGCATGAGCAGTGACCAACATGTATTTCGATGATTTTTTTTCAAGAAAAAGATGAACTCCTGCACCAGTATAACTATACTGTTTTGTTCAACGAAGAGAGGAATCGTGGCATTATCATTCCCTGTTCCGCGTAGGAACTGCGAATGCGGAGGGAAAGAAAACCGTAGGGGGGGTTCTAGAAGCCCATGAAAAATTAAGATCATGGATTTCTGGATCTAAATCTTGACATCTTTTCTCAGAATGGTTTCGGAAAATCATTTGAGTTGACCATGGGTCCTAGTAGATAATAGTAAATTCAAACACCGTTCATCCCCTATGTAAAAACTCCTTTGTTAGTGTAACGCCCCGGACACACCCGTCGGTTACTAGCCGTTACTCCTGGCGGGATCTAGACCGGCCCCACAGATCAACACTAGTCTTTCCTGCGCACTTTGTCCTCACTCGTGCGCACCTGGGACCAACTTCCAAATTGGTCACCCATCCTGAAATTGCTCCAAGCTGAGCATGCTTAACTTTGGAGTTCTTTCCGTATGGGCTCCGGGAAAAGAAGGAATTCCTTATTTCTATGAGTAGTCTATCATCCATATTAAGCCAGGATATGACATACACCCCCACTCAAAGGAACCGACATCCTCGTCGGCCCACAGAAACGTTCCCTCTTGGCACACGTCTGTGAGTCCAGTCCGGCACATGTACCATGTCGTGTGCCACGACGGGCCACAAATGTCATGCACAACATGACTGCGCACCTGACCCGCAAACATCCGTGTAACCGCGAGGGTCGGCTCTGGTACCAACATGTAAAGCCCCGGACACACCCGCTGGTTACTGGCCGTTACTCCTGGTGGGATCTAGTCTGGCCCCACAGATCAACACTAGTCTTTCCTGCACACTTTGTCCTCACTCATGCGCACCTAGGACCAACTTCCTAGTTGGACACCCATCCTTATTTCTATGAGTAGTCTATATCATCCCTATTAAGTCAGGCTATCACAGTGAGGTGACTGACGTATTAAGTCAAGCTATCACAGTGAGGTGACTGACTCTAAGGCCGTGAAGGATATTTCCCTGATCACCAAGATGGAGACAAGGGACGTCTTCGAGACACGAGGAAGATGCACTCAGGGAAAACCAATCCCCACGGAAGTCCGATGAAGATTGAAACATCTAGGCCATAGTTGCTGTAAATTCTTGTAAGAGTTACGTTGGAAGTTGATTTGTAAAATTAAAATTTAGTAAAATAATATAATCAGCAGTATGATCAGGCCCTTCAGAAGCAAACCAGTCATCACAATTAACATATTATTGCAGGGGTTAAGCACCTCGGAAATCGCTGTCAATACAGTACAATGTGAAACAGTTCCATGGTTGCCCAAGCAGCGTATAATATACCGATGTGCATCACTAAGAAGGCGGGATGTAATAAAGACAATCTTCCTTGCTGGATGAGCAAAACTTGAATTCCACTCAGCAGCCTGCAAACACAGATACATCAGGTGATGAGGTAAAGAACAGAACAACAAGACAGACCATTTCTTGAGTACAGAAAGTAATAAAATTTCCCGGTTTCTATAGTAAGACACAGAAAACCTTGTTAATTGCATATAAGAATACTGCATCTTTACTGTTATCGACATGGCAGATACCAGCCAGTCTGACGTGCACACCAGCAGCAAATGCCAAGCTAAGGCCCAACAATCAGATAGCCGCAACAGTCTAGTTACAGCACAGCAAGCCAACAATGCAGCTAAAAACAATTGTGGCCATGAGGGACGTCCAGGATAGTGAGAGCTGCACTGATCGATTTGGTCGCATTTGTTAGTTTGGGAGGAGATGTAGATTGCATCATGTATGTTTGTTAGGTTCGAACTCTCTATTCTATTTAAAGATGAAGAAGTGCAGCCATTATTATCAAGAACATATACGACCTTCTTTCTTCAAAACCCTCTCGTTCATCTATGGTCAATGCCTCCTTATTCTAGCATCCTGTATCTCTTCAGCCATGCTGCAAGGCCCACCTCACAGTACTCATGACACTGGCATACCCAGGTTAGCATGCAGGTTACTAGGATTGTCATTTTCTATCCATCATAAGAAATCGGAAAAAAGAAAAGATAAATATAAATTATACAGACTCGGTATGTTGCCAGATCAATAGGCAGTACTTCAACAATTAGTTAATTACCATCCTAACTATCGCAGATGTCCCAAAATCACTATGAACTACGACCGTCACAACTTCGGCACCCACGAGGCCATGACGGATGCTATTCAGGTGATGACAGAAGGCACCACATTTCTTTCAGTTATTTCCCCCTCTACCGACATCAGCCATGGCAATGCTGGACGACAGAGGCCTGTGTCAAGTACCCTATACGCAC
Organism: Triticum monococcum; assembly: GCA_034509565.1. NCBI lineage: Eukaryota > Viridiplantae > Streptophyta > Magnoliopsida > Poales > Poaceae > Triticum > Triticum monococcum. The sequence goes on from CM067844.1 coordinate 107,596,927, forward strand.
ACGCTATCATTCCCATGATCGCAGGAGCCCGAGAGATTGAGGCACACACCAAACATGTATTGGCATCATTGATCGCAAGACCTGGCTCTACCAGCTGACTTGCATATGACTTTATGGTTAGCAAAGAAAGGGTGAGATGGATGTCAACAGAAGCAATAATAGTTGACATGGATGGCAACATGGCAAAACCATCCATAAACTCATGTTAGGGGGGTATGTGAGGGTGAGATGCATATAGAAATACATCATCGCTGAAACCTAGTGTAGTAGTGTGCATACATGTAAGTTCTGTCTTGCCTACTAACTTAATATGACAAAAATAAGTGAACTGCGATTCATAAAGTGCGTTATTCGTATGACATCTGCTGGCCATAGTCAATCTCCACAATGCAGGTACAGTGCATAAATCATCAGAAAAATAGCCCAGTAATGCTACAGGACATTCATTAAACATTCGAGTTGCCACCAACACCACTCATGGAAACTAGAATCACTGCACCATGACCATCAAATTATAGGGAAACAGGGCAAGTTGTAGATTTCAGTAGTTGCTTGATATTAGATAGAAAGCGAGAGCAACGGAACCTTACAGCATCAAGAGGAGACGTGCTTTCCAAGCTGCACACCGCACGAGCGCCGAGCTCGAGAAGCAGAGGGAATGCTCCTATAAACTGGAACGCCTCCAGAGTGCCTGCATCTAGGTACACTAGCGCATCTGCAATCTCATCTCCAATCTGCAAAGCACCAGTAACTGAATCAATTTCTATAGTGCAAGCTGGGAAGATTATACCTATACTGTAGAATCATCATCGGGCAGTTTTCCTCAATTCTTTTGCAGATTGAGTTAATAATAAAGCAGCCTCATGTTTTACCACTCGTTTTAAGATGGATTACTTCGGTTCGGAAGCTTCAAATGTTTGTTTCTTCTTCAACAGAAAAACTGCTGGAGGCGGAAAATCCTAGGAATCCTCGTGCGCTCCATCATGGAAAATTACGCACTGATACTTTTCGAAGGATCGATAGAAGAACGAGCAAGCCAAAAAAGAGTACGGAACCAGCGAAGGGGAACTCGCGAAGTGATTCGACCTGGCGGATGGAGTCTTGGCAGGACGCGATCAGATCCACCGCTGCCATGGCGTCTCGCTCCCTAGGTCCCCAGAAGATTGCGGAACCTTCACCGCGACGCCACCGGGCGATGAGGTCGTATCGTGGGTGAGGGGCGATGCCGGAGGGGAACTGCCGACGGTGGCCGCAGGTAGAGAGCCCGGATACCCTGCCGCTCACGCCGAAGGGGGGAGGGGAGGAGAGATGGATACCACCTCCGGAGCTGCAGCTCGCCGGAGATGCGTCGCTGGCTGCTACACGGGAGATCAGCGGGGAGGAGACGGTGGGGGGACTCGCAGGAGGATTAGCTCCGTTTTAGTTCAGTCTTTGGTTTCACAAGCCCATGCGGATACGGCCCAGCTACAAAAGCAACATCAGTTCTCTTCTTTCCTTTTCTCCAAAGAAAATATAGTTCTTCCCAAAAGTAAATTCTAAATTTGAAATATTTAAATGATCCCTTGAATCAGTTGAGAAAATTTCAGATGATAACAACAATTATTAGTTTGTACCTTAAACTCGTCATGGTTTCATAAATTCTCAAATACGACCAAACCTACCCTCATTAGCAAGGTATTGGTGATATCAAGTGACTTAGCTCTTCAAAGTAACCGCATAACTTAGCATAGCTCTTGACTATCAAATCTGTAATTTGTAATACATAAATAGTTCATCCCCACTAATCTATTTCTCTTATATGCAGCCTCTCCACATCAGCAATCAACATGCAACCATCCACCTTAGCTAATCTGCCACATCATCAAGTGTTTTTTTCCTATTCTCTCAGCCATTCCACGTTTTTTTCTATAGACTACAGAAGATTCGACACCGGACGCAAGCTATTAGCTTTCGCAACGCATCGCTTCGCTGGTGAATATTTTGGCTGCATGTGGCTATGTCCTGGTCACCGAAGCGATGAGTCATTTACTATTGAGCCTTCTATATAACAGACGAGCAGTCGAGAAGCACGAACGCTTCGTATCGATTCGTATTACCATCACCTCTCCACCATATTTTTAACTAATCCTCCTATCTTAATTGATATCTAACACGGTTGTTTGTATATGGAGATCCCTTCGAGCTCCGGTGCGCACAACCTCATCCACCAAAGATAGAGTTTGATGTCGTCCATCACAATACGCATGGATGGCGCTGCTGCCCGCCTGCTACGCGTCGCCAGCACCCACAACGCCTCCTAGGTCCCCGGCATCGGCTTTGCCTGACCACGGAGAAGCGCCTGGACAGCGCCAGCGCTCCTCGGTGCCACGCATCGGTTTCTTCCGGACATCCACTTCCAACGGCCAGCATCGGCTTCGGCCGGCAGCGGATGCCCTCCACACCCACCCCGCGCCCGTTGTTGGGAAACGTAGTAATTTCGAAAAATTTCCTACGCACACACAAGATCATGGTGATGCATAGCAACGAGGGGGAGAGTATTGTCTACGTACCAACGCAGACCGACTGCGGAAGCGATCTCACAACGTAGAGGAAGTAGTCGTACGTCTTCTTCCCGATCCGACCGATCCAAGCACCGTTACTCCGGCACCTCCGAGTTCTTAGCACACGTTCAGCTCGATGACGATCCTCGGGCTCCGATCCAGCAAAGCGTCGAGGAAGAGTTCCGTCAGCACAACGGCGTGGTGACGATCTTGATGTACTACCGACGCAGGGCTTCGCCTAAGCTCTACAACGATATGACCGAGGTGGAATTTGGTGGCAGGGGGCACCGCACACGGCTAAGGAACGATCAACAATGATCAACTTGTGTGTCTATGGGGTGCCCCCTGCCCCCGTATATAAAGGAGCAGGGGGAGGGGGTTCGGCCGGCTAGGGAGAGGGCGCGGGGGGAGTCCTACTCCTACCGGGAGTAGGACTCCCCCCCTCAATCCTATTCCAACTAGGACTCCCAAGGGGGAAAGGAGAGAGAGGGGGCCCGGCCCCTTATCCTAGTCCTAATAGGACTTGGGGAAGGGGGGGGCGCGCGGCCAGCTATGGGCTGCCCCTTTTCTCTTTTCCACTAAGGCCCAATAGGCCCATTAGCCTCCCGGGGGGTTCCGGTAACCCTCCCGGTATTCCGGTAAAATCCCGATTTCACCCGGAACACTTCCGGTGTCCAAACATAGGCTTCCAATATATCAATCTTTACGTCTCGGCCATTTCGAGACTCCTCATGTCCGTGATCACATCCGGGACTCCGAACAACCTTCGGTACATCAAAATGCATAAACTCATAATAACTGTCATCGTAACGTTAAGCGTGCGGACCCTACGGTTCGAGAACAATGTAGACATGACCGAGACATGTCTCCGGTCAATAACCAATAGCGGGACCTGGATGCCCATATTGGCTCCTACATATTCTACGAAGATCTTTATCGGTCAGACCGCATAACAACATACGTTGTTCCCTTTGTCATCGGTATGTTACTTGCCCGAGATTCGATCGTCGGTATCCAATACCTAGTTCAATCTCGTTACTGGCAAGTCTCTTTACTCGTTCCATAATACATCATCTCATAACTAACATCTTAGTTATTATGCTTGCAAGGCTTATGTGATGTGTATTACCGAGAGGGCCCAGAGATACCTCTCCGACAATCGGAGTGACAAACCCTAATCTCGAAATACGCCAACCCAACATCTACCATTGGAGACACATGTAGTACTCCTTTATAATCACCCAGTTACGTTGTGACGTTTGGTAGTACCCAAAGTGTTCCTCCGGTAAACGGGAGTTGCATAATCTCATAGTTATAGGAACATGTATAAGTCATGAAGAAAGCAATAGCAACATACTAAACGATCGGGTGCTAAGCTAATGGAATGGGTCATGTCAATCAGATCATTCAACTAATGATGTGACCTTGTTAATCAAATAACAACTCTTTTGTCCATGGTTAGGAAACATAACCATCTTTGATTAACAAGCTAGTCAAGTAGAGGCATACTAGTGACACTCTGTTTGTCTATGTATTCACACATGTATTATGTTTCCGGTTAATACAATTCTAGCATGAATAATAAACATTTATCATGATATAAGGAAATAAATAATAACTTTATTATTGCCTCTAGGGCATATTTCCTTCAATCTCCCACTTGCACTAGAGTCAATAATCTAGTTCACATCGCCATGTGATTTAGCAGCAATAGTTCACATCACCATGTGATTAACACCCATAGTTCACATCGTCATGTGACCAACACTCAAGGGTTTACTAGAGTCAGTGATCTAGTTCACATCTCTACGTGATTAACACCCAAAGAGTACTAAGGTGTGATCATGTTTTTGCTTGTGAGATAATTTTAGTCAACGGGTCTGTCACATTCAGATCCGTAAGTATTTTGCAAAATTCTTTGTCTATAATGCTCTGCACGGAGCTACTCTAGCTAATTGCTCCCACTTTCAATATGTATCCAGATTGTGACTTTAGATTCATCTGGATCAGTGTCAAAAACTTGCATCGACGTAACCCTTTACGACGAACCTTTTTGTCACGTCCATAATCGAGAAACACATCCTTATTTCACTAAGGATAATTCTGACCGCTGTCCAGTGATCTACTCCTAGATCACTAGTGTACTCCCTTGCCAAATCAGTGCAGGGTATACAATAGATCTGGTACACAACATGGCATACTTTATAGAACCTATGAATGAGACATAGGGAATGACTTTCATTCTCTTTCTATCTTCTGCCGTGGTCGGGCTTTGAGTCTTTACTCAACTTCACACCTTGTAACACAGGCAAGAAACTTTTTCTTTGACTGTTCCGTTTTGAACTACTTCAAAATCTTATCAAGGTATGTACTTATTGAAAAACTTATCAAGCGTCTTGATCTATCTCTATAGATCTTGAAGCTCAATATGTAAGCAGCTTTACCGAAGTCTTTCTTTGAAAAACTCCTTTCAAACACTCCTTTTATGCTTTACAGAATAATTCTACATTATTTCCGATCAACAATATGTCATTCACATATACTTATCAGAAATGTTGTAGTGCTCCCACTCACTTTCTTGTAAATACAGGCTTCACCGCAAGTCTGTATAAAACTATATGCTTTGATCAACTTATCAAAGCGTATATTCCAAGTCCGAGATGCTTGCACCAGTCCACAGATGGATCGCTGGAGCTTGCACATTTTGTTAGCACCTTTCGGATTGCCAAAACCTTCTAGTTGCATCACATACAACTCTTCTTTAATAAATCCATTAAAGAATGCAGTTTTGTTTATCCATTTGCCAGATTTCATAAAATGCGGCAATTGCTAACATGATTCGGACAGACTTAAGCATAGATACGAGTGAGAAAAACTCATCGTAGTCAACACCTTGAACTTGTCGAAAACCTTTTTCGACAATTCTAGCTTTGTAGATAGTAACACTACTATCAGCGTTCGTCTTCCTCTTGAAGATCCATTTATTTTCTATGGCTTGCCGATCATCGGGCAAGTCAACCAAAGTCCATACTTTGTTCTCATACATGGATCATATCTCAGATTTCATGGCTTCAAGCCACTTTGCGGAATCTGGGCTCACCATCGCTTCTTCATAGTTCGTAGGATCATCATGATCTAGTAGCATGACTTCCAGAACAGGATTACCGTACCACTCTGGCGCGGATCTTACTCTGGTTGATCTACGAGGTTCAGTAGTGTCTTGTTCTGAAGTTTCATGATCATCATCATTAGCTTCCTCACTAACTGGTGTAGGTGTCACAGAAACATTTTTCTGTGATGTACTACTTTCCAATAAGGGAGCAGGTACAGTTACCTCGTCAAGTTCTACTTTCCTCTCACTCACTTCTTTCGAGAGAAACTCCTTCTCCAGAAAGTTTCCGAATTTTAGCAACAAAAATCTTGCCTTCGGATCTGTGATAGAAGGTGTATCCAATATTTTCCTTTGGATATCCTATGAAGACGCACTTCTCCGATTTGAGTTTGAGCTTATCAGGATGAAACTTTTTCATATAAGCATCGCAACCCCAAACTTTAAGAAACGACAACTTTGGTTTCTTGCTAAACCATAGTTCAGATTGTGTCGTCTCAACGGATTTAGATGGTGCCCTATTTAACGTGAATGCAACTGTCTCTAATGCATAACCCCAAAACGATAGTGGTAGATCGGTAAGATACATCATAGATTGCACTATATCCAATAAAGTACGGTTATGATGTTTGGACACACCATTATGTTGTGGTGTTCCAGGTGGCGTGCGTAGTGAAACTATTTCACATTGTTTTTAACTGAAGACCAAACTCGTAACTCAAATATTTGTCTTCGCGATCAGATCGTAGAAACTTTATTTTCTTGTCACGATGATTTTTCACTTCACTCTGAAATTCTTTGAACTTTTCAAATGTTTCGGACTTATGTTTCATCAAGTAGATATACTCATATCTGCTTAAATCATCTGTGAAGATCAGAAAATAATGATACCTGTCGCGAGCCTCAATATTCATCGGACCACATACATCAGTATGTATGATTTCCAACAAATCTGTTGCTCGCTCCATTGTTCCGAAGAACGGCGTTTTAGTCATCTTGCCCAAAAGGCATGGTTCGCAAGCATCAAGTGATTCATAATCAAGTGATTCCGAAAGCCCATCAGCATGGAGTTTCTTCATGCGCTTTATACCAATATGACCTAAACGGCAGTGCCACAAATAAGTTGCACTATCATTATTAACTTTGCATCTTTTGGTTTCAATATGTGTATCACTACGATCGAGATCCAACGAACTTGTTTCATTGGGTGTATGACCATCGAAGGTTTTATTCATGTAAACAGAACAACAATTATTCTCTGACTTTAATGAATAACCATATTGCAATAAACATGATCAAATCATATTCATGCTCAATGCAAACACCAAATAACACTTATTTAGGTTCAACACTAATCCCGAAATTATGGGGAGTGTGCGATGATGATCATATCAATCTTGGAACCACTTCCAACACACATCGTCACTTCACCCTTAACTAGTCTCTGTTTATTCTGCAACTCCCGTTTTGAGTTACTAATCTTAGCAACTGAACTAGTATCAAATACTGAGGGTTTGCTATAAACACTAGTAAAGTACACATCAATAACATGTATATCAAATATACTTATGTTCACTTTGCCATCCTTCTTATCCGCCAATCACTTGGGGTAGTTCCGCTTCTAGTGACCAGTCCCTTTGCAGTAGAAGCACTTAGTCTCAGGCTTAAGATCAGACTTGGGCTTCTTCACTTGAGCAGCAACTTGCTTGCCGTTCTTCTCGAAGTTCCCCTTCTTCCCTTTGCCCTTTTCTTGAAACTAGTGGTCTTGTCAACCATCAACACTTGATGTTTTTCTTGATTTCTACCTTCGTTGATTTCAGCATCACGAAGAGCTTGGGAGTTGTTTCCGTTATCCCTTGCATATTATAGTTCATCACGAAGTTCTACTAACTTGGTGATGGTGACTAGAGAATTCTGTCAATCACTATCTTATCTGGAAGATTAACTCCCACTTGATTCAAGTGATTGTAGTACCCAGACAATCTGAGCACATGCTCACTAGTTGAGCGATTCTCCTCCATCTTTTAGCTATAGAACTTGTTAGAGACTTCATATCTCTCAACTCGGGTATTTGCTTGAAATATTAACTTCAACTCCTGAACCATCTCATATGGTCCATGACGTTCCAAACGTCTTTGAAGTCCCGATTCTAAGCCATTAAGCATGGTGCACTAAACTATCAAGTAGTCATCATATTGAGCTAGCCAAACGTTCATAACGTCTGCATCTGTTCCTGCAATAGGTCTGTCACCTAGCGGTGCATCAAGGACATAATTCTTCTGTGCAGCAATGAGGATAAACCTCAGATCACGGATCCAATCTGCATCATTGCTACTAACATCTTTCAACACAATTTTCTCTAGGAACATATCAAAAATAAACACAGGGAAGCAACAACGCGAGCTATTGATCTACAATATAATTTGCAAAATACTACCAGGACTAAGTTCATGATAAATTAAAGTTCAATTAATCATATTACTTAAGAACTCCCACTTAGATAGATATCCCTCTAATCCTCTAAGTGATCACGTGATCCAAATCAACTAAACCATAACCGATCATCACGTGAGATGGAGTAGTTTTCAATGGTGAACATCGTCATGTTGATCATATCTACTATATGATTCACGCTCGACCTTTCGGTCTCTGTGTTCCGAGGCCATATCTGCATATGCTAGGCTCGTCAAGTTTAACCTGAGTATTCTGCGTGTGCAAAACTGGCTTGCACCCGTTGTAGATGGACGTAGAGCTTATCACACCCGATCATCACGTGGTGTCTGGGCACGACGAACTTTGGCAACGGTGCATACTCAGGGAGAACACTTCTTGATAATTTAGTGAGAGATCATCTTATAATGCTACCGTCAATCAAAGCAAGATAAGATGCATAAAAGGATAAACATCACATGCAATCAATATAAGTGATATGATATGGCCATCATCATTTTGTGCTTGTGATCTCCATCTCCGAAGCACCGTCATGATCACCATCGTCACCGGCGCGACACCTTGATCTCCATCGTAGCATCGTTGTCGTCTCGCCAATCTTATGCTTCCACGACTATCACTACCGCTTAGTAATAAAGTAAAGCATTACATCGCGATTGCATTGCATACAATAAAGCGACAATCATATGGCTCCTGCCAGTTGCCGATAACTCGGTTACAAAACATGATCATCTCATACAATAAAATCAGCATCATGCCTTGACCATATCACATCACAACATGCCCTGCAAAAACAAGTTAGACGTCCTCTACTTTGTTGTTGCAAGTTTTACGTGGCTGCTACGGGCTTAAGTAAGAACTCATCTCACCTACGCATCAAAACCACAACGATAGTTCGTCAAATAGACTCCGTTTTAACCTTCTCAAGGACCGGGCATAGTCACACTTGGTTCAACTAAAGTTGGAGAGACAGTCTTCCGCAAGCCATCTGTGTGCATAGCACGTCGAGGGAACCGGTCTCGCGTAAGAGTACGCGTAAGGTTGGTCCGGATCGTCTCGTCCAACAATACCGCCGAACCAAAGTATGACATGCTGGTAGGCAGTATGACTTGTATCGCCCACAACTCACTTGTGTTCTACTCGTGCAAATAACATCAAACCATAAAACCTAGGCTCGGATGCCACTGTTGGGAAACGTAGTAATTTCGAAAAATTTCCTACGCACACGCAAGATCATGGTGATGCATAGCAACGAGGGGGAGAGTATTGTCTACGTACCAACACAGACCGACTGCGGAAGCGATCTCACAACGTAGAGGAAGTAGTCGTACGTCTTCTTCCCGATCCGACCGATCCAAGCACCGTTACTCCGGCACCTCCGAGTTCTTAGCACACGTTCAGCTCGATGACGATCCTCGGGCTCCGATCCAGCAAAGCGTCGAGGAAGAGTTCCGTCAGCACAACGGCATGGTGACGATCTTGATGTACTACCGACGCAGGGCTTCGCCTAAGCTCTACAACGATATGACCGAGGTGGAATTTGGTGGTAGGGGGCACCGCACACGGCTAAGGAACGATCAACAATGATCAACTTGTGTGTCTATGGGGTGCCCCCTGCCCCCGTATATAAAGGAGCAGGGGGAGGGGGTTCGGCCGGCTAGGGAGAGGGCGCGGGGGGAGTCCTACTCCTACCGGGAGTAGGACTCCCCCCCTCAATCCTATTCCAACTAGGACTCCCAAGGGGGAAAGGAGAGAGAGGGGGGCCGGCCCCTTATCCTAGTCCTAATAGGACTTGGGGAAGGGGGGGCGCGCGGCCAGCTATGGGCTGCCCCTTTTCTCTTTTCCACTAAGGCCCAATAGGCCCATTAGCCTCCCGGGGGGTTCCGGTAACCCTCCCGGTATTCCGGTAAAATCCCGATTTCACCCGGAACACTTCCGGTGTCCAAACATAGGCTTCCAATATATCAATCTTTACGTCTCGACCATTTCGAGACTCCTCATGTCCGTGATCACATCCGGGACTCAGAACAACCTTCGGTACATCAAAATGCATAAACTCATAATAACTGTCATCGTAACGTTAAGCGTGCGGACCGTACGGTTCGAGAACAATGTAGACATGACCGAGACATGTCTCCGGTCAATAACCAATAGCGGGACCTGGATGCCCATATTGGCTCCTACATATTCTACGAAGATCTTTATCGGTCAGACCGCATAACAACATATGTTGTTCCCTTTGTCATCGGTATGTTACTTGCCCGAGATTCGATCGTCGGTATCCAATACCTAGTTCAATCTCGTTACTGGCAAGTCTCTTTACTCGTTCCGTAATACATCATCTCATAACTAACATCTTAGTTATTATGCTTGCAAGGCTTATGTGATGTGTATTACCGAGAGGGCCCAGAGATACCTCTCCGACAATCGGAGTGACAAACCCTAATCTTGAAATACGCCAACCCAACATCTACCATTGGAGACACCTGTAGTACTCCTTTATAATCACCCAGTTACGTTGTGACGTTTGGTAGTACCCAAAGTGTTCCTCCGGTAAACGGGAGTTGCATAATCTCATAGTTATAGGAACATGTATAAGTCATGAAGAAAGCAATAGCAACATACTAAACGATCGGGTGCTAAGCTAATGGAATGGGTCATGTCAATCAGATCATTCAACTAATGATGTGACCTTGTTAATCAAATAACAACTCTTTTGTCCATGGTTAGGAAACATAACCATCTTTGATTAACGAGCTAGTCAAGTAGAGGCATACTAGTGACACTCTGTTTGTCTATGTATTCACACATGTATTATGTTTCCGGTTAATACAATTCTAGCATGAATAATAAACATTTATCATGATATAAGGAAATAAATAATAACTTTATTATTGCCTCTAGGGCATATTTCCTTCACCCGTCACATCTCCTCCTAGGATCTTGCTGCTAATCCTCGTCTAGCCCCTCCTTCCTTTGCTTCGGCATGGAGCCCGATGAGCCGTTCAACGTGTCTTGCAGTGGCAGAGTAAGAATAGGTGTTCTTTATTCCTGGGTTGTGCTTGATTCACAAAGTACTTGAATTAGTTTCACCCACATAGGTAACTTGACCTTGCGTATATACTATATATAGGTACAAAATCTGACTGAATGATTCACGACTGGTCTAACTGCTCCCCACGGCAAGAGATTAAGTCCCAGAACTAAGGTGAGGTTATTCTATTGAAAGTAAATAAAATTGTATACCTGATTTCCTGCCCACATTTTACAAGTAAGGAACCGTTGATTTGGGATCCATCTCGATGGCCCATAAGATAAATCATCTCACCCTACCATGATTAAGTACCGCGTGCTTTTGTAGTTTTATCTGTTCCACGCTTAACATGACCATTATTAGCCTCTATTCCCAGAACGTTTGTAGTTTCTAGACCTATTTTTTATTCTGCAAATCATTTATTATCAATGTTTCTAGAGCAGGAACATGCCTTTTCAACTGATTAATTTGGTATCTCTAAACCTTTAGTACCAACCATGCTTACTGAATGACTTCAAATCCAGACAAGCTTTGAAGCCATGAATCCAAACCAGCCACACAATTTGTCGTTTCTGTATTAAGCATTTGAAAGTTCAGGTGGTGTTGCCTTCTATTTTTAATTACTGATGTGTTCTGAACATATTTTGGAATAATCAAAATATATTGATGTTGCAGGTTACTTTTGTCTAGATTATGGGGTAAAAAAACTTTTGTATGGATTAGTTCTCTTCCAATGATTCTCATGTTTAATGTTGTGAGTTACTTCCACATATGTGCACACACGAGAGTGTTGACAAGTATAGGTCTGAATAGTTGAAGGAAGATGGTACAAAAATAGTTGAAGGAAGGTCAACCTATTTTTCCATCCAATTCTCATTAGCCTTCCATGGACCTAAAAATATTACTATGAAACAAGATACATATTGTTTAAAAGTTGCCAAAATTCCAGTGGATAAACAGTAGGGCTCATCACTCCTTGTGTTTGCTAACCTCTATCTTAAATCTTTTTCCTTATGAGTGAACTTTGGTGGTTGTACTCTTGACTGCGAATTTCCCTATCTATATAAGTAAGAACATAACCTCTAATTATCCTTACAGATTGTTATTCTTTGATTCCTATGGATTGCTTCCATTTTACACCTTTAATCTAATTAATTATGTTTAGCTTTGCAGAATCAGTAAGATTTACTTCACCATTCTCTCTTCATTGTTACATTTCTTCGGTTTACGTACATGCCGTTGTTTTGTAACACGTTATCCTGACTTCCCAAACCATGACTATTACAGAATTGCAATATTAACTAGAGTAGAATATTGAATGAATATAATATGCTTATGGACTGCCATGTTCAACTATTGACCAGAAGTTCATCACCGTGGTAAGTTTAAAAGCTTTCTCCCTTGACTGGTCTTGCCTTATTAAGTCAAAATTGGTTCGCTTTTTTATTTCATCATGAAACTTATTTTTATGTGAATTGTTGTACAAACATTGCCTTAACTAACTATATCAGGCTTTGGTTTTTATATGCAGAAATTATGGTACAAACTGAATTGGCATGTTCTGTTCTCACTCTCATCAAACTCTTGCACACTTTTTTTTCACTTTTCAAGTGCCAGCGCTCTGTTTCTATTAATGGAGGTGATTGTTTGTTGTCTTCGCGCGATGAAGATAAACTAAACGGTGAGCTACGAGCCTACGATGTGGGCAACTAAGAATCGCTACCACCTCTGAAACAAATCTCCAATGCCTATTTGATTTGCGGTATATTTATTTGTTCTTGGTGGGTGAGATGTTTTCGATGCATAATTGGTTGGCAGGGCCATGATATTTCGTTAGTGGGAACTTAAACCACTAGTGTTAATATTTTTTTGAAAGGAAACGTTATGTATCTTTCTAGCCAGTAGTGCATTGTTTAATCTCATGAAAAGGTTTTATTTTAGCCAAGAAAAGGTATGGTTGACAAGTATATCCAAATTATTTATATTTCATTTCGCTAACATATCGGATTTTTCTTGCTACACTTCCCGCAACAATGTGCGGGGTATCATCTAGTTAAAGTTAATGATTGATGGTCATGACAGTGAACATTGTGTGCACTATGGAACATGTCTACTATGCTCATGCTACAAGACACATGCGTAGTGCATAGTCTATGTTACCCTGAATAATCTTGGTTGTAAATATTTACTCTAACGATAAAGTCCTGTTGTGACTTAGTAGAGCTAAGTTACTTAATCTGTTTTCTTAATACCACCTAGCCAACCGAAGTTTGAGGTTTGTCTCCGTAGTAGTATCTCGTATTTAGGTGGACAAAAATCCCTTTGTGCAAAAAAATCTCAAATAGACTTTTGAAGCTATCCATTGAGATCGACCGCAAAAAATCAACTCCCTACCCTACCTTCTTTAGCAACCAATATTGCTAAATTTCTCCTGCCATATTATGGTGTGGCCCTTTAGGCACAGGCTCCGATTGACTCCTATTTTCTTTTCTTTATCTCACCAAATTCTTTTCAATCACTCTATTACTCTCCCTTGCAAATACAGAAAAAAAATGTCAGACTAAAAACATCTAATGTGCAAAGTCTCCTCCTATAGCTAGTTGTAGGTTCTAGATCGTATGCTTAAAGATTTCTTGAAAATCATCCAACACATTATTTGTGCTAGGACACCATGTGCTTATGACCAAAGACTAGATAGCTCAAGGTTAATGCGTTCAACACACATTTGTGCATTGATGAGCATCCATTCATGTATCGTGTGCTAAGGAGCTGACGATGATGGTGGTTTTTGCTCTGATGTGCTTTAGCAACGACCATAGAAAGTTAGTCCAGGAACCCCTTTGGTGCCCTATTCACCAGTCTTTTGGATTCATCATTCTTCATGCAAATGGCTTATACAAATAGCCCATAACCAATATTGTGTTTGATGTATTTTTTATTCTGTAATTCATGTAATCAATTCATATGTTCAAAAACGTCTATGATGCATATTCCATAGAACACTTCTCTATGTAAACAAGTCCTGAAAGAATTTACTTCATGTTGGGCACACAAAACTACTTCATGATATTGTAACTTCATAATGTCACCACATCATGTATATATGAAGGAAATATGCCCTAGAGGCAATAAAAAAGTTGTTATTTATATTCCCTTATATCATGATAAATGTTTATTATTCATGCTAGAATTGTATTAACCGGAAACTTGACGCATGTGTGGATACATAGACAAAACACAATGTCCCTAGTAAGCCTCAACTAGACTAGCTCGTTAATCAAAGATGGTTAAGTTCTGTAGCCATAGACATGTGTTGTCATTTGATAAACGGGGTCACATCATTAGGAGAATGATGTGATGGACAAGACCCATCCATTAGCTTAGCATAATGATCGTTAAGTTTTATTGCTATTGCTTTCTTCATGACATATACATATTCCTTTGAGACTAGAGAGGATTCGACACCGGACGCACGCTATTAGCTTCCGCAACGCATCGCTTCGCTGGTGAATATTTTGGCCAGTTTGTTTCTTTTGCATGTGGCTATGCCCTGGTCACCGAAGCGACGAGTCATTTACTATTGAGCCTTCTATATAACAGACGAGCAGTCGAGAAGCACGAACGCTTCGTATCGATTCGTATTACCATCACCTCTCCACCATATTTTTAACTAATCCTCCTATCTTAATCGTCATCTAACATGGTTGTTTGTATATGCAGATCCCTTCGAGCTCCGGTGCGCACAACCTCATCCACCAAAGATAGAGTTTGATGTCATCCACCACAATACGCATGGATGGCGCTGCTGCCCGCCTGCTACGCGTCGCCGGCACCCACAACGCCTCCCAGGTCCCCGGCATCGGCTTTGCCTGACCACGTAGAAGCGCCTGGACAGCGCCAACGCTCCTCGGTGCCACGCATCGGTTTCTTCCGGACATCCACTTCCAACGGCCGGCATCGGCTTCGGCCGGCAGCGGATGCCCTCCACACCCACCCCGCGCCCGTCACATCTCCTCCTAGGATCTTGCTGCTAATCCTCGTCTAGCCCCTCCTTCCTTTGCTTCGGCATGGAGCCCGACGAGCCGTTCAGTGTGTCTTGCAGTGGCAGAGTAAGAATAGGTGTTCTTTATTCTCGGGTTGTGCTTGACTCACAAAGTACTTGAATTAGTTTCACCCACATAGGTAACTTGACGTTGCATATATACTATATATAGGTACAAAGTCCGCCTGAATGATTCACGACTGGTCTAACTGCTCCCCACGGCAAGAGATTAAGTCCCAGAACTAAGGTGAGGTTACTCTGTTAAAAGTAAATAAAATTGTATACTTGATTTCCTGCCCACATTTTACAAGGAACCGTTGATTTGGGATCCATCTCGATGGCCCATAAGATAAATCATCTCACCCTACCATGATTAAGTACCGCGTGCTTTTGTAGTTTTATTTGTTCCACGCTTAACATGGCCATTATTAGCCTCTATTCCCAGAATGTTTGTAGTTTCTAGACCTATTTTTTATTCTTTAAATCATATTTTTGTCAATGTTTCTAGAGCATCAACATGCCTTTTCAACTGATTAATTTGGTATCTCTAAACCTTTAGTACCAATCCTGCTTACTGAATGGCTTCAAATTCAAACAAGCTTTGAAGCCCTAGATCCGAACGAGCCACACAATTTGTTGTTTCTGTATTAAGCATTTGAAAGTTCAGGTGGTGCTATCTTCTATTTTTAGTTACTCATGTGTTCTCAACATATTTTGGAATAATCGAAATATATTGATGTTGCAGTTTACTTTTGTCTAGATTATGGGGTAAAAAAGCTTTTGTATGGATTAGTTCTTTTCCAATGATTCTCATGTTTAATGTTGTGAGTTACTTCCATATATGTGCACACCCGAGAGTGTTGACAAGTATAGGTCTGAACAGTTGAAGGAAGATGATACAACAATAGTTGAAGGAAGGTCAACCTATTTTTCCATCCAATTCTTATTAGTCTTCCATGGACCTAAAAATATTACTATGAAACAAGATACATATTGTTTAAAAGTTGCCAAAATTCGAGTGGATAAACATTAGGGCTCATCACTCCTTATGTTTGCTAACCTCTATCTTAAATCTGTTTCCTTGTGAGTTTTATTTTTTATCTACGGTGAACTTTGGTGGTTGTACTCTCGACTGCGAATTTCCCTATCTATATAAGTAAGAACATAACCTCTAATTATCCTTACAGATTGTTATTCTTTGATTCCTATGGATTGCTTCCATTTTACACCTTTAATCCAATTAATTATGTTCACCTTTGCGGAATCAGTAAGATTTACTTCACCATTCTCTCTTCATTGTTACATTTGTTCGCTTTACGTACATGCCGTTGTTTTGTAACACGTTATCCTGACTTCCCAAACCATGACTATTACATAATTGCAATATTAACTAGAGTAGAATATTGAATGAATATAGTATGCTTATGGACTGCCATGTTCAACTATTGACCAGAAGTTCATCACCGTGGTAAGATTAAAAGCTTTCTCCCTTGACTGGTCTTACCTTATTAAGTCAAAATTGGTTTGCCTTTTTATTTCATCATGAAACTTATTTCTATGCGAATTGTTGCACAAACATTGCCTTAACTAACTACACCAGGCTTTGGATTTTATATGCAGAAATTATGGTACAAACTGAATTGGCATGTTCTGTTCTCACTCTCATCAACTCTTGCACACTATTTTTTTCACTTTTCAAGTGCGAGCGCTCTGTTTCTATTAATGGAGGTGATTGTTTGTTGTCTTCGCGCGATGAAGATAAACAGTGAGCTACGAGCCTACGATGTGGGCAACTAAGGATCACTACCACCTCTGAAACAAATCTCCAAGGCCTATTTGATTTGCGGTATATTTATTTGTTCTTGGTGGGTGAGATTTTTTCGATGCATAATTGGGTTGCAGGGCCATGGTATTTTGTCCGTGGGAACTTAAACCACTAGTGTTAATATTTTTTGAAAGGAAACGTTATGTATCTTTCTAGCAAGTAGTGCATTGTTTAATCTCATGAAAAGGTTTTATTTTAGCCAAGAAAAGGTATGGTTGACAAGTATATCCAAATTATTTATATTTCATTTCTCTAACATATCGGATTTTTCTTGCTACACTTCCCGCAACAACGTGCGGGGTATCATCTAGTTAAAATTAATGATTGATGCTCATGACAGTGAACATTGTGTGCGCTATGGAACATTGTTTTGTAACACGTTATCCTGACTTCTCAAACCATGACTATTAAACAATTGCAAGGAGTCTCGAAATGGTCGAGACGTAAAGATCGATATATTGGAAGCCTATGTTTATACATCGAAATTGTTCCGGGTGAAATCGAGAGTATACTGGAGTACCGGGAGGTTACCGGAACCCCCCGGGAGGTAGATGGGCCTTATTGGGCCTTAGTGGAAGAGAGGGGAAAGAAGCAAAGGAGGGGGCACCCCCCAAGCCCAATCCGAATTGGGAGGGGGCTGCCCCCCTTTCCTTCCTTCTTCCATCTCCTTCCTTCTCTCCTAGAACCAACAAAGGGAAGGGGGAATCCTACTCCAGGTGAGAGTAGGACTCCTTGGGGCGTGCCTAGATAGGCCGACCCCTCCCCCTCCTCCACTCCTTTATATACGGGGGAGGGGGCACCCCATAGACACACAAGTTTATCATTGATCTTTAGCCGTGCTTAGGCGAAGCCCTGTTCCGGTAGCAGCATCATCACCGTCATCACACCGTCGTGCTGACGAAGCTCTCCCTCGAAGCTCTACTGGATCGTGAGTTCGCAGGACGTCACTGAGCCGAACGTGTGCAGATCACGGAGGTGCCGTATCTTCGGTACTAGATCAGTCGATCGTGAAGACGTACGACTACATCAACCGCGTTGTCATAATGCTTCCGCTTACGGTCTACGAGGATACGTAGACGATACTCTCCCATCTCATTGCTATGCATCACCATGATCTTGCGTGCGCGTAGGATTTTTTTGAAATTACTGTGTTCCCCAACAAAAATAAGATAGGTCGAGTTCATACCAGCTTCTCTCATCTCAATCAGTTCATCATATATCGTCATTATTGCCATTCACTTGCACAACCGAACGATGTGGATAATAATGATAGTTCACGTGCATTGGACTAAGCTGGAATCTGTAAGCATTCAATACAAGGGAGAAGACAAGGTGATATGGGCTCTTTGTTAGATCAACAATAATTCATATGAGAGCCACTCAACATTTTCATCATGGTTTTCTCCTCTCGACCCCCAAAGAAAAGGAAAGAAATAAAACTATTTACACGGGAAAGCTCCCAACAAGCAAAAGAAGAACGAGAAATCTTTTTGGGTTTTCTTTTAATAATTACTACTACAAGCTTGGAAATTAAACTAGCTAAAAGCTACAACTATTTTTTTGGTTTTTATTAAGGTTTTTCAAACACACAAGAAGAAGGCTTAAAGAGAAAATAAACTAGCATGGATAGTATAATGAAAAAGTATGAGCACCGACAACCGGAATGAGTGTGTGAACATGAATGTAATGTTGATGAGAAATACGTACTCCCCCAAGCTTAAGGTTTTGGCCTAAGTTGGTCTAGGGCCATGGCTCAAAGCTGCCCTCTCCGGTGTATGGAGGAGTGTCCTCCGGGTGCCACTGGTTGGCAATCTCCTCTGGGCCCCACTGATAAACAGACTGTCGATAAGGGTCAAGGGGTGGCTCCGGCTCAG
This sequence comes from Triticum monococcum, assembly GCA_034509565.1. Taxonomy (NCBI): domain Eukaryota; kingdom Viridiplantae; phylum Streptophyta; class Magnoliopsida; order Poales; family Poaceae; genus Triticum; species Triticum monococcum. Next base: position 107,615,802 of record CM067844.1, read on the forward strand.
GCTCTAGAGTTGATGTCAGGCTCCACTATGCATGAACGGCCTCCGACAAAACAAGGTACGTGCCTGAAAATATGTTAAACAAAGAGGGAGCAGGAAAGGTAATAATATCATAGTACTTTTTATCAAATATCAATCTATACTTAAGCATCTTCTTCTTATCCTTAACAATAAAATCATGTGCTACCATACTCTTATAATCTAGAAAAATAGGGGGCATCAACTTTTCCTCTTTCTCATAATGCCTAATAGGTATGTTAAAGTGTGCAGCAAGGCGCGAAGCAAAGATGCCTCCAAAGATGGGACCATTTGTGCGGTTCAGATTTAATGGTTTAGCAACAATAGCGCCTAAACTAAAAGTGGTATCACGAAACAAAGCATGGCGCAAAATAACAATATCAGGAGCACTGAGATTTCCACTGTTCCCGCGACCAATTAAGCATCTAGTAGCAAATATTGCAAAGTAACATAGAACAAGAAAATGTATGCTAGTAATTCTTGCATCGAAAACTTTCCTCGTTTCCCCTACAACAATCATATCAATAAATCCCGCCACATCATTACGACATGGTTCCTCTATGCTGCCCGCAAAGGGTATCTTACATACCCGACAAAACTCATATAGTGACATCTCCTTAACCTCATCATATAAGTGAAATTCCACCGAAGGTGGTGATTTCTTAGCATGAAAGTGAAAATTTTGCATGAAAATGTTAGTGAGGAGGAGATACTATTCGCGCTGGTCGCGGAGGAAGTTGATGAGGCCTGCATTATAATGACCCACAAGTGTAGGGGATCTATCGTAGCCTTTTCGATAAGTAAGAGTGTCGAACCCAATGAGGAGCAGAAGGAAATGATAAGAAGTTTTCAGTAAGGTATTCTCTGCAAGCACTGAAATTATCGGTAACCGATAGTTTTGTGATAAGGTAATTTGTAACGAGTAGCAAGTAATAAAAGTAAATAAGGTGCAGCAAGATGGCCCAATCCTTTTTGTAGCAAAGGACAAGCCTGGACAAACTCTTATATGAAGGAAAGCGCTCCCGAGGACACATGGGAATTATCGTCAAGCTAGTTTTCATCTCGTTAATATGATTCGCGTTCGGTACTTTGATAATTTGATATGTGGGTGGACCGGTGCTTGGGTACTGTCCTTACTTAGACAAGCATCCCACTTATGATTAACCACCATTACAAGAATCCACAACTACAACAGAAGTATTAAGGTAAACCTAACCATAGCATGAAACATATGGATCCAAATCAGCCCCTTACGAATCAACGCATAAACTAGGGTTTAAGCTTCTGTCACTCTAGCAACCCATCATCTATTTATTACTTCCCAATGCCTCCCTCTAGGCCCAAACAATGGTGAAGTGTCATGTAGTCGACGTTCACATGACACCACTAGAGGGATGACAACATACATCTCATCAAAATATCGAAAGAATACCAAATTCACATGACTATTTATAGCAAGACTTCTCCCATGTCCTCAGGAACAAACGTAACTACTCACAAAGCATATTCATGTTCATAATCAGAGGGGTATTAATATGCATAATGGATCTGAACATATGATCTTCCACCAAGTAAACCAACTAGCATCAACTACAAGGAGTAATCAACACTACTAGCAACCCACAAGTTTGGATACAAAGATTGGATACAAGAGATGAACTAGGGTTTGAGATGAGATGGTGCTGGTGAAGATGTTGATGGAGATTGACCCCCTCCCGATGAGAGGATCGTTGGTGATGATGACGGTGATGATTTCCCCCTCCCGGAGGGAAGTTTCCCCGGCAGAACAGCTCTGCCGGAGCCCTAGATTGGTTCCGCCAAGGTTCCGCCTCGTGGCGGCAGAGTTTCGTCCCGAAAGCTTGCTTATGATTTTTTTTCCAGGGTAAAAGACTTCATACAACAGAAGATGGCCATCTGAGGACCACCAGGGGGCCCATGAGGCAGGAGGGCGCGCCAGGGGGTAGGGCCCGCCCCCACCCTCGTGGACGGTGGGTGGCCCCCCTATGGTACTTCTTGCGCCCAATATTTTTTATATATTCTGAAACGTGCTCCCGTGAAGTTTCAGGACTTTTGGAGATGTGCATAATAGGTCTCTAATATTTGCTCCTTTTCCAGCCTAGAATTCCAACTGCCGGCATTCTCCCTCTTCATGTAAACCTTGTAAAATAATAGAGAATAGGCATAAGTATTGTGACATAATGTGTAATAACAGCCCATAATGCAATAAATATCGATATAAAAGCATGATGCAAAATGGACGTATCAACTCCGCCAAGCTTAGACCTCGCTTGTCCTCAAACGAAAGCTGAAATCAAAAAATATGTCCACATGTTTAGAGATAGAGGTGTCGATAAAATAAAATACGGACATGAGGGCATCATGATTATTCTTAGAACAACAACAACATATATATATATACACACACATACATATATATATATAGTCATATGATCTCTTATGCTAAAGTAACAATTCAATCACAATTTCAAGTATGAATCATAAACTTCATTGAGAACCAACAAACTCTAATCTCAGTCATTGAGGCAAATGCAATTTATCATAACATAGGAAAGAGTCAATATAAGAGCTTTTCAGCAAGTCCACATACTCAACCATCTTTTAGTCTTTCATAATTGCTAACACTCACACGATATTTATGGTTATGAAGTTTTGATCGGACACAGAGAAAGATAGGGGCTTATAGTTTTGCCTCTCAACGTTCTACCTCAAGGGTAATGTCAACAATAATAGTTCATGAAAACTCACATCCAATTAGCTATATATATCAGGATCCTTCCAACACATTGTGCTTGCCAAAGGATAAAATGTAAAAAAGGAAAGGTGAATATCACCATGACTCTTTGAATGAAGTATAAGACAAGAAGAAAAGATAGGCCCTTCGCAGAGGGAAGCAGAGGTTGTCACACGCTTTTATGGTTGGATGCACAAAATCTTAATGCAAAAGAACGTCACGTTATATTGCCACTTGTGATGTGGACCTTTATTATGCAGTCCGTCGCTTTTATTTCTTCCACATCACAAGATCGTATAAAGCTTATTTTCTCCACACTAATAAGTCATACATATTTAGAGAGCAATTTTTATTGCTTGCACCGATGACAACTTACTTGATGGATCTTGCTCAATCCATAGGTAGATATGGTGGACTCTCATGGCAAAACTGGGTTTAGGGATATTTGGAAGCACAAGTAGTATCTCTACTTGGTGCAAAGAAATTGGCTAGCATGAGAGGGAAATGCAAGCTCAACATGTTGGATGATCCATGACAATATAATTTATCTCAGATGTAAGAAAACATAACCCATTACGTTGTCTTCCTTGTCCAACGTCAACTCTTTAGCATGTCATACTTTAATGAGTGCTCACAATCATAAAAGATGTCCAAGATAGTATATTTATATGTGAACCTCTCTTTCTTTATTACTTCCTATTAATTGCAGCGATGACCAAAACTATGTTTGTCAACTCTCAACAACTTTTATTCATCATACTCTTTATATGTGAGCTCATTACTCTACATAAGATCCATATGATCTCTTTATTTATTTTTATTTCTTCTCTTTTATTTTATTCCCTCAAGATCATGGCAAAATAATCAAGCCCTTGACTCAACACTAATCTTTATTATATATAGCTCACGGACTCGATTACATAAGAAGGATCATAAAGCAAAACTCACAACTAGATCATACTAAAACTTTATTCTACTATATCAAGATATTATCAAAAGGATCGAACTAAGAAAAATGGTAAAGATAAAGGTGATGGTGATACGATATCGGGGCACTCCCGAAGCTTGGCAGTTGCCAAGGGGAGTGCCCATACCCGATGCTCAGTTCTTCTTTGTTGGCGAAGAAGGTGTTGGTGATGATGGGTAGTCGCACATCGAGCATAAGAGATCCTCCAATTTGCGGATAATGCCCTTGAGTGCGATGATATGTTCCTTCAACACAATATTTTCACTTGTGAGATACTTGTTTTTAATATGAGCTAACTCAATCATCTTGAAAGCCTCAATCTCCGTTGGGGTAAACAGATTGTGGTGAGGTTGAAGGATGTCTTCTTCTGCTACTGTCGGGACTTGGTCCCCCATGGCCTTCTTGATCCCATCATCCTTTTTCATCTCTCCGAGCTCTTCCCTCTTCGGCTCTATCTTCATTAGCCAAGCATCATTGCCCTCATTGTTGGAGGAGGAGGGAGATGACATGATGCCTGGCCTTGACAACCCTGGCAGAAAACAGCTCAAAACAAAAATAGGAGATATTTGCGTGATACGGTGGTCAAAACCTTCAGGAGATTATATAATGAATTTTTACCGACCAAAAGAAGTATCGTGCAAGAAAACGGAGTCCAGAGAGCACACGAGGTGCCCACGAGGCAGGGGGTGCGCCCAGGGGGGTAGGGCGCGCCCTCCACCCTCGTGGAAGCCTCGTGTCCTTTCCGGCCTGCTTTTTATTTTCCTATTTTCTTAAATATTCCAAAATAGAGAAAAATTGCCATTAGAACTGTTTTGGAGTCGGTTTACTTACCATACCACGTACCTATTCCTTTTCGGAGTCTAAAATGTTCCGGAAAGTGTCCCTTATGTATTCCTCCGGGGTTACGGTTTCAATAACATTAGTTTCAACATTTATAGGATTACCTGAGATATAATGTTTGATTCTTTGACCGTTCACCACCCATGGATTTGTGCCTTCAAAGTTGTTGATTTTTGTGGCGCCGGAACGATAGACCTCCTCGATAACGTAAGGACCTTCCCATTTATAGAGAAGTTTGCCTGCAAAAAATCTTAAACGAGAGATGTATAACAATACATAATTACCTATATTGAACTCACACTTTTGTACCTTTTATCATGCCATCTTTTAACTTTTTCTTTAAATAGCTTGGCATTTTCATAAGCCTGGGTTCTCCATTCATCAAGTGAGCTAATGTCAAAAAGCCTCTGCTCACCGGCAAGTTTGAAGTCATAGTTGAGCTCTTTAATAGCCCAATATGCCTTATGTTCTAGTTCAAGAGGTAAGTGACATGCTTTACCATAAACCATTTTATACGGAGACATACCCATAGGATTTTTATATGCAGTTCTATAAGCCCATAATGCATCATCAAGTTTCTTGGACCAATTCTTTCTAGATCTATTGACAGTCTTTTGCAAAATTAATTTAAGCTCTCTATTGCCGACTTCTACTTGACCACTAGACTGTGGATGATATGGAGATGCAATTCTATGATTAACATCATACTTAGCAAGCATTTTACGAAAAGCACCATGAATGAAATGTGAACCACCATCAGTCATGAAGTATCTAGGGACTCCAAACCTCGGGAAAATAACTTCTTTAAGCATCTTAATAGAGGTGTTATGATCAACACTACTAGTTGGATAGCTTCTACCAACTTAGTAACGTAATCAATAACAACTAAAATATGTGTATACCCATTAGAGGAAGGAAAAGGTCCCATATAATCAAAGCCCCAAACATCAAATGGTTCAATAACGAGTGAATAATTCATAGGAATTTCTTGACGTCTACTAATATTACCAATTATTTGACATTCATCACAAGATAAGACAAACTTACAGGCATCCTTGAAGAGAGTAGGCCAATAAAAACCGGATTGCAATACCTTGTGTGCAGTTCTATCTCCAGTGTGGTGTCCTCCATAAGCCTCGGAGTGACACTTACGTAGGATATGTTCCTGTTCATGCTCAGGTACACAACGTCTAATAACACCATCTACTCCTTCTTTATAAAGATGGGGGTCATCCCAAAACTAATGTCTTAAATCATAGAAAACCTTTTTCTTTTGCTGGTATGTGAAACTAGGTGGTATAAATTTAGCAACAATGTAATTAGCATAATCAGCATACCATGGAGCAGTACGAGAAGCATTTATGATAGCTAATTGTTCATCAAGAAAGCTATCATCAATAGGTAGTGGGTCATCAAGAACATTCTCTAACCCAGACAAGTTGTCTGCAACGGGATTCTCAGCTCCCTTTCTATCAATAATATGCAAATCAAATTCTTGTAGCAGGAGAACCCATCTAATAAGTCTAGGTTTAGCATCTTTCTTTTCCATAAGATATTTAATAGCAGCATGATCAGTGTGAATAGTTACTTTAGAATCAACAATATAAGGTCTGAACTTATCACAAGCAAATACAACTGCTAAGAATTCTTTTTCAGTAGTAGCATAATTTCTCTGGGCATTGTCCAGAGTTTTACTAGCATATTGAATAACATTTAATTTTTTATCAACTCTTTGTCCTAGAACAACACCTACAACATAATCACTAGCATCACACATAATTTCAAAGGGTAAATTCCAATCAGGTGGCTGAACAATAGGTGCAGAAATCAAGGCTTTCTTAAGTATTTCAAATGCTTCTACACAATCATCATCAAAGACAAAAGGAATATCTTTTTGTAATAGGTTAGTCAGAGGCCGGGAAATTTTTGAGAAGTCCTTAATGGACCTCCTATAAAAACCGGCATGACCAAGGAAACTTCTTATACCTTTGATGTCCTTAGGACATGGCATCTTTTCAATAGCATCAACTTTAGCTTTGTAAACTTCAATACCTCTTTCAAAAAATTTATGCCCCAAGACAATACCTTCATTAACCATAAGTGGCACTTCTCCCAATTCAAGACAAGGTTAGTTTCTTCGCATCTCTGCAAAACTCGATCAAGGTTGCTCAAGCAATCATCAAAAGAGGATCCATAAACAGAGAAATCATCCATGAAAACTTCACAGATCTTTTCACAAAAGTCAGAGAATATAGCCATCATGCATCTTTGAAAGGTAGCAGGTGCATTACATAAACCAAAAGGCATACGTCTATAAGCAAAGGTACCGAAAGGGAAAGTAAAAGTAGTCTTTTCTTGATCATCAGCTAACACATGTATTTGAGAGAAACCAGAGTAACCATCTAGAAAGAAAAAATGTGTATGTTTGGATAATCTTTCTAGCATTTGATCAATGAAAGGCAAAGGGTAATGATCTTTTAGTAGCTTTATTTAATTTGTGGAAATCAATTACCATCCTATAACCTGTAATAATTCTTTGCGGAATCAATTCATCTTTATCATTAGGAACGATAGTAATATCTCCCTTCTGAGGGACACAATGGATAGGGCTTACCCACTGACTATCAGCAACGGGATAAATTATACCTGCCTTAAGGAGCTTTAATATTTCCTTTCTTACCACTTCTTCCATATTAGGATTTAGCCGTCGTTGGTGATCAATAACTGGTTTGGCGTCTTTCTCCAAATTTATTTTGTGTTGACATAGAGTGGGACTAATGTCCTTAAGATCATCAAGAGTATATCCAATAGCAGCACGGTGCTTCTTCAGAGTTTTCAATAGTCTCTGTTCTTCGTGCTATGAAAGGTTAGCACTAATAATAACATGATATATCTTCTTTTCATCAAGATAAGCATATTTAAGAGTATCAGACAATGGTTTAAGCTCAAACACAGGATCGCCCTTGGGTGGAGGAGGATCCCCTAGAATTTCAATAGGCAAGTTGTGTTTTAGAGTAGGTCCCTGTTTAAAGAATACTTCATCTATTTCCCTTCTTTCATTCATGAACATATCATTTTCATGGCCTAGAAAATATTGTCCTAAAGGATCAGTAGAAGGCACGGCAATAGAAGCAAGACCGATAATTTCATCTTTACTAGGCAATTCCTTATCACGGGGTTGTCTACTAAATTTAGCAAAATTAAACTCATGAGACATATCCCCTAAACCAACAGAAACAATATCCTTATTGCACTCTATCTTAGCATTAACAATATTCAAGAAGGGTCTACCAAATATAATGGGACAAAAGTCATCTTGCGGGGAACCAAGAACAAGAAAATCAGCAGGATATTTAGCTTTCCCACACAATACTTCACCATCTCTACCAATCCCAATCGGTGAAATAGTATCTCTATTGGCAAGTTTAATTGTAACATCAATCTCTTCTATCTCAGCATGTGCAATATCATGCATAATTTCTTTGTATAAGGAATGAGTATTGCACTTGCACTAGCACCCATATCACATAAGCCATGATAGAAATGATCTCCTATTTTAACAGAAATAACAGGCATTCCTACAACAGGTCTATGTTTATTTTTAGCATCAGGTCTGGCAATTCTAGCAGCTTCATTGCAGAAGTAAATAACATGCCCATCAATATTATCGGCCAAGAGATCTTTAACCATAGCAACATTAGGTTCAACTTTAACTTGCTCAGGGGGTTTAGGTGTCTTAATATTACTTTTGTTAACCACAGTTGAAGCTTTAGCATGATTATTTATTCTAACAGGGAAAGGTGGTTTCTCAATATAAGCAGCAGGAACAACAGGATCATCATAAGTGATAGTCTTTTCTTCAACTTTAATAGGTGCAACTACTTTTACTTCAATGGGAGGATTATATTTAAACCACTTCTCCTTAGGGAGATCAACATGAGTAGCAAAAGATTCATAGAAAGAAGCTACTATCTCAGAGTCAAGTCCATATTTAGTGCTAAATTCACGGAAAGCATCGGTATCCATAAAAGATTTAACACAATCAAACTTAGGTGTTATACCTGACTCCTTACCTTCGTCGAGGTCCCAATCTTCAGAGTTGCGTTTAATTATTTCCAATAAATCCCATTTGAATTCAATAGTCTTCATCGTAAAAGATCCAGTACAAGAAGTATAGAGCATGGAGCGATTACTGAGAGAAAGCCAAGCATAATTTTTTTTGAATAATCATTTATCTTTAGAGCTCATGATTGGGGCATGCATATAACATTGACTTAAGCCTCCCCCAAGCTTGAGCGATGCTTTCTCCTTCGTGAGGCCAAAAATTATATATATAATTACGATCACGATGAACAAGATGCATAGGATAAAACTTCTGATGAAATTCCAATTTCAGTCGCTTGTAGTCCCATGATCCCATATCATCACATAGACTATCCCATGTCAATGCCTCTCCCTTCAAAGATAAAGGGAAGACCTTCTTCTTGATAACATCATCGGGCATACCTGCAAGCTTAAATAATCCACAAACTTCATCCACATAGATTAAGTGTAAATCGGGATGCAATGTTCCATCTCCTGCAAAAGGATTAGCTAGCAGTTTCTCTATCATACCCGAAGGAATTTCAAAGTAAACATTTTCAGTAGGTTCAGTAGGTTGAGGAGCAACTCTTTGCTCTACTAGTCGGGGTGAAGATACCCCGAACAAGCCCCTCAAAGGATTATGTTCCATAGTAACAAGTGACAGTAAATTTCAGCACACTATATAAATTTTTCCTTACCAAATTCCACCTACCAAAGGCGCTTCACTCCCCGGCATCGGCGCTAGAAAAGAGTCATGATGACCCACAAGTGTAGGGGATCTATCATAGCCTTTTCGATAAGTAAGAGTGTCGAACCCAACAAGGAGCAGAAGGAAATGATAAGTAGTTTTCAATAAGGTATTCTCTGCAAGCACTGAAATTATCGGTAACCGATAGTTTTTTGATAAGGTAATTTGTAACGAGTAGCAAGTAATAAAAGTAAATAAGGTGTAGCAAGATGGCCCAATCCTTTTTGTAGCAAAGGAAAAGCCTGGACAAACTCTTATATGAAGGAAAGCGCTCCCGAGGACACATGGGAATTATCGTCAAGCTAGTTTTCATCACGTTAATATGATTCGCGTTCGGTACTTTGATAATTTGATATGTGGGTGGACCGGTGCTTGGGTACTGTCCTTACTTGGACAAGCATCCCACTTATGATTAACCTCCATTGCAAGCATCCACAACTACAACAGAAGTATTAAGGTAAACCTAACTGTCGGTGTCAAAACCGGCGGATCTCGGGTAGGGGGTCCCGAACTGTGTGTCTAGGTCAGATGGTAACAGGAGGCAGGGGACACGATGTTTTACCCAGGTTCAGGCCCTCTTGATGGAGGTAAAACCCTACGTCCTGCTTGATTGATATTGATGATATGGGTAGTACAATAGTAGATCTACCACGAGATCAGAGAGGCTAAACCCTAGAAGCTAGGCTATGGTATGATTGTTGTTCATCCTACGGACTAAAACTCTCCGGTTTATATAGACACCGTAGAGGGCTAGGGTTACATAGAGTCGGTTACAATGGTAGGAGATCTACATATCCGTATCGCCAAGCTTGCCTTCCACGCCAAGGAAAGTCCCTTCCGGACACGGGACGAAGTCTTCAATCTTGTATCTTCATAGTCCAGGAGTCCGGTCGAAGGTATAGTCCGGCCATCCGGACACCCCCTAATCCAGGACTCCCTCAGTAGCCCCTGAACCAGGCTTCAATGACGACGAGTTCGGCGCGCAGATTGTCTTCGGCATTGCAAGGCGGGTTCCTCCTCCAAGTACTTCATAGAAGATTTTGAACACAAATGTAGTGTCCGGCTCTGCAAAATAAGTTTCCACATATTGCCATAGAGAGAATAATATTTACACAAATCTAATCTGCTGACGTATTCCGTGGCGTGACATCACACCATGGCCAAGTCTTTATTCGAATCATTTTATTGTTCTACCTCAGCGCGTTTAGCGAGGCGGTTTCCTTGGCACGTCTTGTTAAAGCAGAGATTGTGTCCCCTTATTCTGGGATTCTCATCAATACGGGCGTGGGTAACCCAGCCGCACCATTGACTACGGCGCTTGGGAGACAAGCGAGTTTTACTAGGCTGGTGGGAGCGCGTGGTCGCGTCCGCCAATATAAGGGGATAAGGATCCACCTTTTCATCCACGCCTTCTTCCTCCTTTGCCTATCCATTTCCGCGCACTCGAGCTCCAGTGCCCAAGTCCGCACACCCCACCTCAACCTTCTCCATCCATGTCCAGAGCGGGAGGCAAGTGGATGGTCTCCTCCATCACGGAGGGACACATCAAAAGACTGAGGAAGGCCGGATACTTGTCTAACGACATTGCGCACCGGCTTCCCAAAGAGGGGCAGCTCATCCCCACCCCTAGGCCCCATGAGAGGGTGGTGTTCCTCCCCCATTTCCTCCGTGGACTGGGCTTCCCTCTCCACCCATTTATCCGGGGGCTCATGTTCTACTATGGCCTGGATTTCCACGATCTGGCCCCGAATTTTGTCCTCAACATCTCGGTGTTTATCGTCGTGTGTGAGGCTTTCTTCCGCATCCGCCCCCATTTCGGCCTATGGCTCAAGACTTTCAATGTCAAGCCGAAGGTGGTGCGCGACACCCAAGCGGAGTGCGGAGGCACCATGGTGGGCAAGATGCCCAATGTCCTATGGTTCGAGGGCTCCTCCGTGGAGTCCCTAAAGGGGTGGCAGTCGGGGTGGTTTTACATCACCGAGCCGCGCGACCCTGAATGGGTCGCAGCCCCCAAGTTCCGATCCGGACCCCCTACGCGGCTCGCCTCCTGGAAAGAGACGGGCCTGTCGTGGGGTAAAAAAGGAGAGCTGACCGGACTCCAAACATGCGTCCAAACCCTGGTGGACAGGAAGCTCAAACTTGTCAACGTAGTCTAGGTTATGCTCATCCGCCGGATCCTCCCATGTCAACAACGGGCTTTCAACCTGTGGGAGTTCGACCAGGCGCAGCACCGAACTCTAAGCAGGCTCTTCGACACAACGTAGGAAGATGCCTGGAAGGTGCTTTTCAAGGGCGCCGAGGCCCCCGCATCCGCTACCGAGGATCGCGGATTCAGCACGCAGCGTCGCGCTCGTGCAGTAAGCTGTTTTTACCTTTTACAGGGTATTAGTTTTTCATAGTTTGACTCCATGCGGGATCTTAAGCTCCCTTACCTTTGACAGGATTGGCAGGAGATGTCCGGACAGATCAACTGTCCGGCTCCTTTGCCCGAAGGCCTAGCGGACGCTCGCTTGGCTAAGCTGCTGGTTCCGGCTCCCTATGTGGTGCCGGAGAAGAAGGCCAAGAAGAAGGCCACGGGGACTCGAAAGAGTGCCCAGCGCCTGGGGGTGTCAGATTCATCATCCGACGCCTCCAAGACGCACTCCTCCCGTGAAGACGACGAGGAGGAAGAAGAGACCTCTCCCCCTCCAGCGGGGGGAGAGAAGAAAAGGAAGGCCGCCCCAACTGGGGAGGCCGAAGGGTCCAAGAAGGGGAAAACCCTTCCTCCGGACGGCTCCACCAACGCCGACGACGGCGAAGAGGAGTGGCCGCACAGGGCCAAGCCCCTGGCAAGATCTTAGGTGTCCGGATACCAGAGTGATTCATAGTATTCTTCCATTGCACAGCTTTTCCTTATGTCGAACATGTTTATGCAGTCCACCCAAAGACCGGCTCGACGTGTCGTCGAGCGGTTCCCTGGATTCGTCGGATGTGAATTCGCTTCCAACGGCTTCCTCCCTCCACCCTATGGACGGCGCCGAGGTGGCATCCCAACAGGTTCCAAGCCAGGAGGAGGTGGTCCTGGAGGCGCCGCAAGGCAACCTCCTGGACTCCAGGAGTAAAGGGGATAGAACCCCCAAGGGCTCCAAGTCCGGCCTTGAGCCGGACACCGCGCCGAAACCTTCAACGGTTCCGGATCCGGTAGGCAGCCTCCTTCCAAGAGGAGCAAGACTATCGAGCCGGTGACCTCCGTCCAACCGGAGGCACCGGACAATTTGCTGGAGACGCTTAACGGCGCCTCCATCGACAAGGAGCACCACACTATTATGAGTGTGGTGATCCAGAAGGTTCGGTCCGCCAAGAGCAGACTGACTGAAGCCTGTGCCAGCCTTCTAACAGGCTTTGAGGCAAGTAAAGAATATGTAAAAATATTACCGCATAGACAGTAGCCCCTGATGCTCTGTTCGGCGTTCGGAAAGAAAAGCTGAATAGAGGATCTAATAATCGCATGAGTCTAACATAATCAAGTCAATATGCGTATGTAGGCTTTGCTGCTGGCCTCCGCCGCACTGATTGCGGAGGTGGATACACTGAAGCAGAACCTCACGAGGTCCGAGAACGAGCTCGGCCATGCCAAGAGGCAACTCGAGGAGAAGGAAGGTAAGTAATACCTTGCGCAATTATATAGGGAAGATGTGGTTGCAAAAGATGACAGGATCAATGTGCTATTATAGGGGCCACGGCCGAGGTGGCAACCCTTAAGCAAGCGCTGTCCGAGGCCGAAAACAGGGTGGCCGCGGAGCGCATGGAGAGAGAGAAGCAGGAGGCGCGGGTGGAGGAGGTGCGGAAAGAGCTCCAGGCTCTCGTGAAAAAACACGAGAGTTTGGAGCTTGACTCAAAGATGCAAGCGTCCGAGCTTGCGGCAGCCCTCAAAAGCGCGAAGTCTGCCAAGGCCGAAGCCCAGAAAGCCCTCAAAGAAATTGACGCGATGAAGAAGATAGCGGCGGGTAAGGCATTCATTATGCAATGCAAGCACGTGAAAGTGAATTAATTGTTACTTACCCGAGTCCGGAGCTCTCCAGGAGCATTCGCAGATTTGCCCCGTAGTGCGTCTGATGCCGCCGCCTACTACCGAGCCGAGGAGGGGAGCTCGACGGAGAAGGTGTTCTGGTCTCAGTATGTTGAGGCCGGACACCTGGTGCCTTTGAGCGACCAGCTGAAGCAGATGGTCGAGCTCCACAAGGTTGCCAAACAGGCCATAAAGGGCCTCATAGTTCGGCTGTGGCCTGGAGAAGCTCTGCCTTGGAGCTACTTCGGGCTGGTGAGGCGGCTGGTGGATGCCTGTCCATGGCTTGAAGTAATCAAGCGCTCCGTCTGCATCGAAGGTGCCCGTAGGGCGCTTGCCCGTGCTAAAGTGCACTGGGGCAAGATGGATGCGGAGAAGCTGGTGAAGGACGGGCCGCCGTCGGGCAAGGAGCATCGCGTCCCGGATGCGTATTATGAGGGTGTCCTGAAGGGTGCCCGCCTTATAGTGGATGAATGCTCCAAAGATGTAATTTTTGAGTAAACTCGCATTTGTGATCCTGTACGCTGAAAACTTGTTCATATGCGCTAAGCAACACTTTTGAATTTAAAATATTACCTTCTGTGCGGCCGTTTATCAAATTTGAGAGATGGCGAGTCGTCGGCTTCTGCCCCCATGCCACGAGTGCTGGGGTGTTCGGGATAAACATGAGTGCTCTTTTTCCCATTCTTGGGTCCTTCGAGGGAGGCGCTCAACACAACGAACAAGGCAATCGGACTATAATGCTTGAACACTCTCACTTAGCCATAGAATTCTACAATTTTAAATTTCGGCGAAGCCCCTAGTGTTTGGAAGACCGAGTTCGGGGCGCTATCCACGCCTAGGACGGACAAAGCCGACTCCTCGCTCTAAGCGGCATAAGTCTTTAGGGACTTGAAAACCTCTCGAACAGCGACCAGCTCTCGCCTCATCATGAAGGTCAATTTTAGCTTTCTCTACTGAGGTGCTTAGCCCAGCTCAACTGGGGCACGATCACAGTAGTTCTCCTAGTGCTACCTTAGCCGATATAACGGAACGTAAGGTACCAAAACATAGGAGCCAGGCAAACCCAACATTTTACCCAAGACATGATTCGGAGCCGATGCATATAAGGCTATAAGTTCGGGGTGCCGCACTTGTGAAAGTGTTCGGACTTCTCACACCATGTTGTGGGGTACTTAAGCCCCTGGCGTATTGGCCGTACCAAAGTGTACGGGTGCAACATATCATTAATGAACAAATATTCGTAAAAAAGAGGTAATGCAATAATAGACGGAAGCTATGCATTGTTTATTTAAAAAAGCGGCGATCAAAGCAGAATGATACAAATAGTGCGATAAGCAGAAGATGGGACTATCAAATATGTCCTTTCTAGGGGCGAGCCGCGGAATGTTATGCGAAACAGGTATACTGCTCGTTATAGAGACCACCTTAGAGTTCCGTAGTGCGGCGTAGCTTTTTGCTTCCCTGGTTGTATCGTTTGTGCGGCAATTGTACTGCCGGACAAGCCTTCCGAAGAATGTAGTCCTGAAAATAAGAGAAAATTTAAGAAATCGGCAGCCCCTAGTGCGGTTTAAGCCGCGTTTCGGGCGTGCCATGATGGCGCCCCTCCCCCTGTGCCCATGGTATTTCTAGAGCGTAGTTATGTACGCGCGACATTGGTTTCGCAAGTTCGCGAGGGCTGGGGTTGGGGCCTCATTGCTAAGCTTGCTTGGAACGTGCCAGGCGGTCTTGTTGTAGGTTACTCCAGGCGCGCTTGACGGTGTCCGGACGTTTAATGGCCGGACTAGAGAATTGCCTTGAGAGGCTGCTTTGTACTTCCGTTGCGATAGCCGCCGTATGCTCCTCAGTTGAGAGAGCGTTCAGTGTTTCCATTGACCGTGATGACGCCTCGAGGGCCTGGCATCTTGAGCTTGAGGTATGCGTAGTGCGGCACCGCATTTAACTTGGCAAATGTGGTTCGCCCAAACAGTGCGTGATAGCCACTGCGGAACGGAACTATGTCGAAGATTAACTCCTCGCTTCAGAAATTATCCGGAGATCCGAAGACCCCTTCAAGTGTAGCTGAGCCTGTACAATTGGCTTCTACACCTGGTATGACGCCTTTAAAGGTCGTTCTGGTGGGTTTAATCCTCGAGGGTCCGATGCCCATTTTCCGCACTGTATCCTGATAAAGCAGGTTCAGGCTGCTGCCGCCGTCCATAAGGACTCTAGTGAGGTGAAATCTGTCAATAATTGGGTCTAGAACCAATGCGGCGAATCCACCATGACGGATGCTAGTGGGGTGGTCCCTTCGATCAAAAGTGATCGGGCAGGAAGACCATGGATTGAACTTTGGGGTGACTGGCTCCATCGCGTATACGTCCCTTAGCACACGCTTCCGCTCCCTCTTGGGGACGTGGGTTGCGTATATCATGTTCACCGTCCGCACTTGTGGGGTAAAACCTTTCTGTCCACTGTTATTCGGCGGCCGAGGCCCCTCCTCGTCATCGCTATGCAGCCCCTTGTCTCTACTTTCGGCATTTAACTTGCCCACCTGCTTGAACACCCAACAATCCCTGTTGGTGTGATTGGCTGGTTTTTCGGGGGTGCCATGTATCTGGCATGAGCGGTCGAGTATTTGGTCCAAACTAGACGGGCCCGGAGTGTTTCTTTTGAATGGCTTTTTCCGCTGACTGGGTTTAGAGCCTTTGAATCCGGCATTAACTATCGTATCCTCAGTATTGTCGCTGTTAATGCGGCACTTTTGCTTGTTGCGACGCGACCTGCCAGTGTTGTCCTTGGTATCCGAATTACCAGGGCTCTTGGTCGTGTTATTGCTACGAGCAAGCCAGCTGTCTTCTCCCGCGCAAAAGCGGGTCATAAGTGTCGTGAGGGCTTCCATAGATTTCGGCTTTTCCTGTCCTAGGTGCCGTGCAAGCCACTCGCCGCGGATGTTATGCTTGAAGGCTGCTAGGGCCTATGCGTCCGGACAGTCGACGATTTGATTTTTCTTGGTTAGGAACCGTGTCCAGAATTGTCTGGCCGATTCCTCTGGTTGCTGAATTATGTGGCTTAGGTCATCGGCATCTGGTGGTCGCACATAAGTGCCCTGGAAATTGTCGAGGAATGCGGCTTCCAGGTCCTCCCAGCAACCAATTGATTCTGCTGGCAAGCTGTTAAGCCAATGCCGAGCTGGTCCTTTAAGCTTGAGTGGGAGGTATTTGATGGCGTGTAGGTCATCACCGCGGGCCATGTGGATATGAAGGAGATAGTCCTTGATCCATACCGCAGGATCTGTTGTGCCATCGTATGATTCGATGTTCACGGGTTTGAAACCCTCGGGGATTTGATGATCCATTACTTCATTTGTGAAGCATAGTGGGTGTGCGACGCCTCTGTATTGGGCTACATCACGACGCAGCTCAAACGAGCTTTGTCTACTGTGTTCGGCCCGACTGGATTTACTGTATTCGGCGTGACGAGTACCATCTCGTGCCGTGGGGCGCCCACGTGATCCGTAGATAGATCTTGTTTGCCTTGCCTTATCCTCCAATATATCTTGTAGGTCTGGCGCATTTTCCCATGCCTTGGTAGTTTTTGAGCGGCGCCGGGGTGCGGCTTGAGTGGAGGGCCGAGAGGCCTCTCTGTCGCAGCCACGGGGTGGCCGGTCGGCCGCATCATGTGCTGGTGATGTAGGTTTAGGTGCTTCCTCCTCTAATTGGGGTAGCAACCTGCGCTTTGGGTAGCTCTTGGAGGGGCGTTCGAGTTCATACTCTTCGGCCGCAAGGACTTCAGTCCATCTGTTGGCTAGCAAATCTTGATCAGCTCTACGTTGTTGCTGTTTTTTCTTGAGGCTGCTCGCCGTGGCCATAAGCCTGCGTTTGAAATGCTCTTGTTCGACGGGATCCTCCGGCACGACAAATTCATCGTCGTCGAGGCTTGCCTCGTCTTCGGAGGGAGGCATATAATTATCGTCCTCGACCTCTCTGTGCTGAATCTTACTGGAGGTGGTTGTCTTCGGCACTGTCCGGGGTGTTATTATCCCCCGTGCCAGAATCACCGTTTTTGTTTTGGCGGGATTTAGAGCGGCGCCGCTGACGCCAGCGCTTAGGCTGCTTCTTGGAGGGGTCATCCTCCGTTGTTCCATCGCCATTGCCTTCTTTTGGGGTGTCCACCATGTATATATCATACGACGAGGTGGCTTTCCAGTGCCTTATAGGCGCTGATTCTTGATCATCTCCTGCATTGGCGTCCATACCGTCAATGTCTTCGGAGTCGAAGTCGAGCATGTCGGTTAAATCATCGACAGTGGCTACGAAGTGGGTGGTGGGTGGGCTTTGAATTTCTTCATCATCCGCATCCCAACCTTGCCGACCATAGTCCGGCCAGGGCTCTCCTGACAAAGAGAGAGACTTTAGTGAATTCAGAATATCGCCGAAGGGTGAGTGCCGAAAGATGTCCGCGGCGGTGAACTCCATGATCGGCGCCCAATCGGGTTCGATCGGTCGGGGCGCAGAGGGCTCGGAGTCTGGAGAGGAGTCCGGCTCCTTGGAGTCATGGGCTTCGCAGAGAATAGGGCTAGTGTTCGGCTCGATCGCCGTAGAGATTGCAGCCCCCAAGGCGGTGTCTAACCACCCATCCTCGGTTGGTGTGATCGGCTCCAAGCTAGGGGCCGGAGCGGACATGGGTGCGGCCTCCAAGGCACTGTTTGACGGCAGAGCTAAATCATGCCCATCGTGACAGTGCGGCGTGCTCGGCTGTGGCTCGAATCCGTCGAAGATCAAGTCTCCGTGGATATCGGCCGTGTAGTTCAAACCTCCAAATCTGACCTGATGGCCAGGGGCGTAGCTTTCGATCTGCTCCAGATGACCAAGCGAATTGGCCCGCAGTGCAAAGCCGCCGAATACGAAGATCTGTCCGGGGAGAAAAGTCTCACCCTGGATCGCATCGCTGTTGATGATCGGAGAAGCCATCGGGCCTAAAAGTGACGACATAGAGGAACTCTCAATGAAAGCAGCAATGTCGGTGTCAAAACCGGCGGATCTCGGGTAGGGGGTCCCGAACTGTGCGTCTAGGTCGGATGGTAACAGGAGGTAGGGGACACGATGTTTTACCCAGGTTCGGGCCCTCTTGATGGAGGTAAAACCCTATGTCCTGCTTGATTGATATTGATGATATGGGTAGTACAAGAGTAGACCTACCACGAGATCAGAGAGGCTAAACCCTAGAAGCTAGCCTATGGTATGATTGTTGTTCGTCCTATGGACTAAAACTCTCCGGTTTATATAGACACCGGAGAGGGCTAGGGTTACACAGAGTCGGTTACAATGGTAGGAGATCTACATATCCGTATCGCCAAGCTTGCCTTCCACGCCAAGGAAAGTCCCTTCCGGACACGGGACGAAGTCTTCAATCTTGTATCTTCATAGTCCAGGAGTCCGGTCGAAGGTATAGTCCGGCCATCCGAACACCCCCTAATCCAGGACTCCCTCACTAACCATAGCATGAAACATATGGATCCAAATCAACCCCTTACGAAGCAACGCATAAACTAGGGTTTAAGCTTTTGTCACTCTAGCAACCCATCATCTACTTAGTACTTCCCAATGCCTCCCTCCAGGCCCAAACAATGGTGAAGTGTCATGTAGTCGACATTCACATGACACCACTAGAGGGATGACAACATACATCTCATCAAAATATCGAATGAATACCAAATTCACATGACTACTTATAGCAAGACTTCTCCCATGTCCTCAGGAACAAACGTAACTACTCACAAAGCATATTCATGTTCATAATCAGAGGGGTATTAATATCATAATGGATCTGAACATATGATCTTCCACCAAGTAAACCAACTAGCATCAACTACAAGGAGTAATCAACACTACTAGCAACCCACAGGTACCAATCAGAGGTTTGGATACAAAGATTGGATAGAAGAGATGAACTAGGGTTTGAGATGAGAAGGTGCTGGTGAAGATGTTGATGGAGATTGACCCCCTCCATATGAGAGGATCGTTGGTGATGACGATGGTGATGATTTCCCCATCCCAGAGGGAAGTTTCCCCGCCAGAATAGCTCTGCCGGAGCCCTAGATTGGTTCCGCCTCGTGGCGGTGGAGTTTCGTCCCGAAAGCTTGCTTATGATTTTTTCCAGGGTAAAAGACTTCATATAGCAGAAGATGGCCATCGGAGGACCACCAGGGGCCCACGAGGCAGGGGGCGCGCCCAGGGGGGTAGGGTGCGCCCCCACCCTCGTGGATGGTGGGTGGCCCCCTCTGGTACTTCTTGTGCCCAATATTTTATATATATTTTGAAACGTGCTCCTGTGAAGTTTCAGGACTTTTGGAGATGTGTAGAATAGGTCTGTAATATTTGCTCCTTTTCCAGCCCAGAATTCCAGCTGCCGGCATTCCCCCTCTTCATGTAAACCTTGTAAAATAAGAGAGAATAGGCATAAGTATTGTGACATAATGTGTAATAGCAGCCCATAATGCAATAAATATCGATATAAAAGCATGATGCAAAATGGACGTATCACATTATCAGCCAAATAATAAAAGTCATCATGAATCCCGGCCGCTCTCAAGAACTCATCACAAGGCCATTCACACGGCCGAACCTCCGCAGTTCGAGGGAGATTATATTTGGGCTTCTTATTCTCTTCACTTTGCTTATCCTTCGAGCTTCGGCTCGAAGAGCCCCTCAACAATCTCTTCATCATTTTATTTCTCTGAAAATTTCTGAAATTTTTAGTGACTCAAAATAAAAGTGAACCAAACTCAACAAGATTGATAGCAACTACTCCTACAAGTGCCTAGAGGCCATATCATGCATTAAAACTACTTTTGACCACATAAATTTGACATGCAAGCTCAAGAACAGGGTCACCTAAGCAGCAAAAATTTGCAATAATTAAAGCACTAGAACAGAAACTAATTGGACCATTGGAGGAATCACATACCGAAGTACAATCCCCCAAAACAGTTTTTTGAATGGAGCTTTGAGCAAGAAGATCGAAAATGGCAGCAAGATGAGCTAGAACTCGGGTTTGAGCTGGTGGAGGATTTTTTCTGGAGGAAGACTGAGTGTGTGGGTGCAAGAATAAGTGGAGGGAGCCCACGTGGGGTCCACGAGGCAGGGGGCGCGCCCTGGACCCTCGTGGCCAGGTGGGGAGGCCCCCAGGTGTGTTCTCAGTGCCAATAATTCTTAAATATTGTAGAAAAAATCATATAAAATTTTCGGGACATTTGGAGAACTTTTATTTTCGGGGAATTTTTTATTGCAAGGATAATTCAGAAAACAGATAGAAAATACTATTTTTGCTTTATTAAATCTAAATAACATAAAGTAAAAAGAGGGTGCAGAGAGTTGTGCTTTCTAACTTCACCCATCTCATGCTCATCAAAAGGAATCCACTAACAAGGTTGATCAAGTCTTGTTAACAAACTCTTTTCGAATAACATGAAACCGAAGAATTTTTGAATAACACTAGGTTACCTCAACGGGGATATGCATGTCCCCAACAATAAGAATATCATATATCTTCTTGATGGTAGGAAGAGGAAATTCAAAACCTCCAATAGTAATTGTTGAAGTTTTTTCAATAGAATTTATACTGTGGACTTGAGGTTGTTTCCTCGGAAAGTGTACCGTATGCTCATAACCATCAACATGAAAAGTGGCATTGCCTTTGTTGCAATCAATAACAGCCCCTGCAGTATTCAGAAAGGGTCTACCAAGGATAATCGACATACTATTGTCCTCGGGAATATCAAGAATAACAAAGTCCGTTAAAATAGTAACATTTGCAACCACAACAGGCACATCCTCACAAATACCGACAGGTATATCAGTTGATTTATCAGCCATTTGCAAAGATATTTCAGTAGATGTCAACTTATTCAAATCAAGTCTACGATATAAAGAGAGAGGCATAACACTGGCTCCAAGATCACATAAAGCAGTTTTAACATAGTTTCTTTTAATGGAGCATGGTATAGTTGGTACTCTGGGATCTCCTAGTTTTTTTGGTATTCCACCTTTAAAAGTATAATTAGCAAGCATGGGGGAAATTTTAGCCTCCAGTATCTTTCTTTTATTTGTAACAATATCTTTCATATACTTAGCATAAGGATTTATTTTAAGCATATCAGTCAAATGCATACGCAAAAAGATAGGTCTAATCATTTCAGCAAAGCGCTCAAAATCCTCATCATCCTTTTTCTTGGATGGTTTAGGAAGGAAAGGCATGGGTTTTCTGAACCCACGGTTCTCTTTCTTTACTGTGCTTCCTAGCAACAAAGTCTCTCTTATCATAACATCGATTCTTTGATTGTAGGTTATCAAGATCAACAGCAGGTTCAATCTCTACATCATTGTCATTGCTAGGTTGAGCATCAACATGAACATCATCATTAACATTTTCACTAGGTTCATGTTCATTACCAAATTGTGTTTCAGCATCAGAAATAGAAATATCATTGGGATTCTCAGGTCTGTCAACAACAGATTCACTAGAAGCATGCACAGTCCTATCATTTTTCTTTTCTTCTTTTTAGAAGAACTAGGTGCATCAACATTAATTCTCTAAGAATCTTGCTCAATTCTCTTAGGGTGGCCCTCAGGATACAAAGGTTCCTAAGTCATTTTACCCCCTCTAGTCACAACTCTAACAACATTATCATTTTTCTTATTATTTAATTCATTGAGCAAATCATTTTGAGCTTTAAGCACTTGTTCTACTTGAGTGGTAGCCATAGAAGCATGTTTACTAATAAGTTTAAGTTCACCTTTAACTCTAGACATATAATCACTCAAGTGTTCAATCATATAAGCATTACGTTTCAATTGTCTACCAACATAAGCATTGAAGTTTTCTTGTTTAACAATAAAATTATCAAACTCATCCAAGCATTGGCTAGCAGACTTATTACGAGGAATATCACCTTCATCAAATATATATAGAGAATTTACCTTTACTACTTGTGTCGGGTTATCAAGACCATGTATTTCTTCATTAGGTGGTAAATTCTTAACATCTTCAGCTTTAATACATTTTTCTTTCATAGATTTCTTTCCCTCTTGCATATCTTCGGGACTGAGAAATAGAATACCCCTTTTCTTCGGAGTTGGCTTAGGAGTTGGTTCAGGAAGTGTCCAATCATTTTCATTACTCAACATATTATTCAATAGCAATTCAACTTGATCAACAGTTCTTTCCCTGAAAACACAACCAACACAACTATCCAGGTGGTCTTTGGAAGCATCGGTTAGTCCATTATAAAAGACTAGATCATCAAAGCGCGCGTTGTCATGCCCATCCATCTTGAGAAAATAATTTAACTTATCTACCACAATCTAGCCCGCACAAATACTCGAGAAAGTTTTGATGGTGTATCGGAGTTATGCATGTGTGGTGAGAAAATTCTACTCCCTCTGTTCCTAAATATAAGTCTTTAGAGATATTCCACTATGAACCACATACGTATGTATATAGATGCATTTTAGAGTGTAGATTCATTCATTTTGCTCATACGTATGTGGTTCATAGTGGAATCTCAACAAAGAATTATATTTAGGAACGGAGGGAGTACATTTTGGTCTTACATTCGAGGGATACGCAATACTGGTGCTAGATAACTTCTCATCAGGTTTATAATAACTGGTGACGTGCGACTTCATGTCACCTTGATGTGACCTTGTTGTTTGGTGAAATAGTAGTACCTCCTCGAATGCCCAGAGAGCTGACCTGAAGTCCTCAACCTACTCCACTGTCTTTCTAATGTGTTTGCTTGCCTTGTTGAGTTTGTTCTTTCTCTGAGGGTTGCATGAACAACACACTTATACTCTTCGAAAATCAGGAGAGGATTTCTCAGAACATGTCTCTTTGTTGGAGTGCATAAGCCAGACCAAAGAGATACACATGATGGATACCCCACACTAAAAATTAACTATAGAAAAAATTGTACCGAAGGCAAGGATTTACATCATATGAGAGTTGAACAACTTCTCTTTTTTACTTGACTGCTAGGATCATTTACCAATGTAATGGAGAGAGATATAGGCCGAGCTAATGGGGTTTCTAGCTCATCAATCTCTTTAAATTATTTCACCCCAATTCCCTATCCCAAAATTGCAAGTACGACATAAATCCTTCTAATCATTGTATTTTGTCTGTAGGGACACTAAGCCATATGTTGTGGCCGGGGAATCACTAATACTAATTGCTGCAATTATAAATGAATCCTTAACCTTTTAATCTTTCATAGATGGGCCATTATAAAGATCAAATGCTAAGAACTCATCCTCCACGATTTAGGTTCAAGATCAAAGAACCTGTTGTAAAAAAAGAATTAAATGTCATGTCCATCAATACACAAAATCAACAATCTTACTTATAATTGAATCTCAGATGAGAGCTTACCACCCTAGGCTTGAGATCCAAAATCAACAAATATGCAGTTAGAAAACTAAACACCAGGTGACCATGTCCATTAGTACACCGTGATGCTTTGAATCCATTCTGCTAAGATGCCCACCTGTATGCAATCGATAATCAAAGGAACAATTCTCCTTGGAGATTATCATGCCCATTAATAAAAAAGAGATAGAGGGACAAAAGCTTGAAAGGAGAGAAGAAGACCAATAGCATGTAGAGTAATCAGTAAGTGGTGCTGGATAGACAACTGACAGGGCAGGCGTTCTAACGAATAATGCTGGATTTGGCGACGTGGCTGTAGAGACAAATTGGCGGTGGAGTAAGGAGACGAAGTTGGAAGAGCTGACACCAACGCCATGTCCAACTACTCTTCGTTATTCTTTGTCCCTCGCCTCGGTCGTGAATGATAGAGCCCTAGCTCTACCGCATCCGCTTGGGTTGCCACCACGAGCATCCCTGCACCGGCGAGAAGAAAGGCTGAAGGCGCATAAAGGTTGATGGGAGAGCTGGAGAGGGAGATATGCGAGTCCATTTGTCGCCTCGAAGACGGGAGATCCGTTAATCGATCTCCATGACTCCGCCACTTCAGGATTGAGGTTGGATCAAACATGTTTTTTAGGGGTATGCATAAAACACGTGGAAAGATGGAGGAGAGGCAGTGTTAATTATTGGGCCAGGTTCATGGACGCAGAAAGTACAAAAGGCCCAATGAAGGAGAGGACGACCCGGTGTCGGTGTAAAACCCGGTGGATCTCGGTTAGGGGGTCCCAAACTGTGCGTCTAAGGTCGATGGTAACAAGAGAGAGGGGACACAATGTTTACCCAGGTTCAGGCCCTCTTTATGGAGATAATACCCTACTTCCTGCTTGATTGATCTTGATGAATATGAGTGTTACAAGAGTTGATCTACCACGAGATCATAATGGCTAAACCCTAAAAGTCTAGCCTGTCTGACTATGATTATCTATATCCCTCGATCCGAACTAATCCCTCCGGTTTATATAGACATCGGAGGGGACTAGGGTTGTACAAGGTCGGTTATAGAGAAATGAATCTTCATATTTGATTGCGAGGCTTGCCTTCCATGTCAAGGAGAGTCCCATCCGGACACGGGAGAGAGTCTTCGGTCTTGTATCTTCTCAGCCCATTAGTCTGGCCCATGTCCAACAGGCAGGACGCCCGAGGACCCCTTAGTCCAGGACTCCCTCAGTAGCCCGTGAACCAGGCTTCAATGACGAGGTGTCTGGCGCGCAGATTGTCTTCAGCATTGCAAGGCAGGTTCCCCTTTCCAAATACTCCAAGATAGTCTTCGGATGAAACGAACATGTCCGGATCTGCAACACAAGTACCACACACACAGCTGTAGGGAGTATAATATTTCACGAGTACCATCTGCCGACAAATTTTTGCAATATGACATCACGTTTGTCCGGTCATCATATCAAACCATTTTTGTCCGCTGTTCCGCGTTTCAAGATGCGGTTTCCACTGGCACGTCTTGTCAAAGCAGAGATTGTGTCCCCTTATTGTGGGATTCTCATCAATATGAGAGTGGGTAATATAACCATGCTGCTTACACAGCCCTTGGGAACAGGCGAGTTTTAAGGCGAGTGGGGAGGTGCTTAATATTTACTGCCTTTATAAGGAGATAAGGACTCCCTTTCTTCACCCACGCCTTCTCTCTTCCTCTGCCCTTCCATTCTTGAGCTCCAGCACCCAAGTTCTCATCTTTCCCCACTCGAGCAAGCATCCAACCATGTCCGGATCCGGAGGTCAAGGAAAGGGGATGGCCTCCTCCGTCAAGGAGAATGACATTACCGAGCTTCGGGCGGCCAGGTATCTGGCGAAGGAAATTGCCCACCGTCTTCTAGCCAAGGTGCAAGTCGTCCATACACCGAAGCCCAACGAGAGGGTGGTATTCATCCCTCATTTCATCCGCGGGCTAGGGTTTCCACTCCACCCTTTCGACCGCGGGCTGATGTTCTATTACGGGCTAGACTTCCATGATCTAGCCCCGAACTCTTTCCTCAACATCTCGGCATTCATTGTCGTGTGTGTGGCCTTCCTCCGCATCCAACCCCACTTCGGGATGTGGCTCAAGATCTTCAACGTGAAGCCGAAGGTGGTGGATGGCTAGCACGCGGAGTGCGGAGGCGCCATGGTGAGCAAGCTAGCCAATGTCTCCTGGCCAAAAGGTACTTTCGTGGAGATTGTCAAGGAGTGGCAGACACTGTGGTTCTACATCACAGAGCCCCGCGGCGCCTCCTGGGCCGCGACTGCCGAATTTAACTCCGGAGCTCCAGTGCGACTCACCTCCTGGATTGAGAAGGGACCAAATTGGTCCTCGACAGACAAGCTGATAGCGCTACAAATGCGCATTCAAAGCATGGTGGATAAAAACATTAAGCTCGTCGACGTAATCCAAGTGATCACTACAAAAAAATACACTTCCGTGATGATACGTGTTTGTCACAGTAGGTCGCGTTTTCTGTCATGCATGGTACATCCATGATGATTTTATGACAGAATCAAGATAGTCATACCTATGCTATCGTAGAAGTGTTCCATGACATTACCAAAATTATTATCACGGAAGTGTCCACTTCCATGACGATAAATCGCGCGTCACAGAAGTGCTTTCGTCAAGGGTGACCAACATGTGGCATCCACCGTAACGGAACGCCATTAAGCTATTGGGTCGTGTTTTGGATCCGATAACCCGTTAACAGCTCTGACCAATGGGGATTTTCCACGTGTAAAATCATCATTGGCTGGAGGAAACACGTGTCGGCTCATCGCTGGGACAGATGTCATCCACTCATTGGACAGAAGGAGCCTATGATACGTCGACATGTCGCACGTCCCAACAGAGGCCCATTCCCATGAAAAGGCCGGCCGTTTGACTTGGTCAAAAGGTAGCGGGCCGGCCCATGGAAAGCCTGTTAACGGCCCGTTCACATATAGCCCATTTACAGCCCGCTAACCCAAGGCCCGTTACGCCCTATTCGAATTAGGCCCAGTAGCGTCATCTGGGCCATCCAATATGATTCCAGCCCGTTATCACTTCTGGCCCATGTATGGCCCATTACGTCTTTTGGCCCATATGAGGCCCTATGTAACTCTTGGCCTATTAACGGCCCGTGGTGAAAGTGGCCCGTAATGAACAGTGTATCACTTTACACCCATTAACGGCCCATGGTGAAACTGGCCCGTAAAGAACAGTGTATCACTTTATACCCATTAACGGCCCGTTATTCCGTTGGGCCGTTTCCATCCCATGTTATCTTTCGGCCTTCTCAGAGCCCATTTATTCTTGGGCTATTTTCCAGCATTCGTTTACTTACGGCCCGTTACTGTCATTTTTTGCTTGTGGGCCAAATTCAGTCTGTGGTTACAGTCAGCCCGTTTGTGGTCCGTTAATACGTTGAGCCGTTTTCATAGCGTCATCAAATACGGCCTATTAACGATGGCCCATTATGGTCGGACCATGAACGGACGATTCCAACTCTAGCCCGTTTACGGCCAGAATGTGGTCCGTTTCGCCCATGATTGGCCAATCGATCATACGGCCCATATAGGGCCCATTGATGATACGACCCGTAGAAGGCCCACTGTTTCTACAACCCGTAGAAGGCCCATTGTTTCTATGGCCCGTAGAAGGCCCACTGTTTCTACGGCCCGTAGAAGGCCCACTATTTCTACAGCCCGTAGGAGGCCTAGTGTCACTACAGTAAATATTAGCCCATGGTTATTGTGGCCTAGTTTTAAAAAATAGGTTATTGCAGCCACTAGCAAACCGCAGAAAAAGAACTGCACTGACTACAAGCAAACAAATAAACAAGACAACAAGGAAATAAATAAGCAAGCAACTTACACTAGGCTATCACGGCTAATACACATATTACATCCACTGGGCATCAAAGTTCGCCACTAGTGCAAATATAGGGAACACATCAGCATATAAACGCCGCAGCAAAACAAGTCCAGAACTGAAACCACTTTAGAAGAGCTCAAGAAACAATATCCCGGGTACCCATAATGTTGGCAAGATGCTTAGCAAGCTTATTAACTTTCTCTTGTTTGGCGCTTAAGTCCTCCAACGCTTGCTATTGCACCAGAAAGTATGCATCTGAATTCTGTAGGGACTTCCTCAGTCCTTCGGCTTCCTGTCGCATAACATCTGATCGATGTCTTTCAACTTGAAGTTGAGAGTCAAGAAGCCGAACTGATTCAGGCAACGAGTTCGAAGAGCTGGTGCCAGCAGTGGTAGCCAGTAACTCGAACACTACATCAAGACAGGACTTTGGGGTTGTCTTAGTGTCTTCAATATAGTTTTTATCAGCTTTCTTGGAGACCAACAGGGATGTCTCACTATCTTGAACCTTATATGCATTACTTCCTTTACCATTGCATAACAGGGTACTCTTCTCTAATATTTTATCTGCGTTCTAAAAGAGAAACAAACAAACACATCTCAGGTTTACAATGTAGTATATCAAACTCATTTTGGTAAACCAGTTCAGTAGTAAGGTGGACAGGATAACAACATGAAACAAACATATATCTATGTAGTATGGTCACTGTATGGTCTATATCATTCTAGTTGTAGCGACCAGCCCTCAAATAGTCTGATCTCTGTGCTCCGGTGTCATCCCTGGATCAGTAATGCTGACACCACAAAGTACTCGGAGGATTTATAGCAGAGTAGCAATCACACACTTATTACAACGAGTGTCTCATAAGAGAATTTATTACAATAAATATGGCTTAAGGCCATCTAATAACGATAACAACGGAAGGCTTGGAAGATAAGTGAGTCCATCAACTCCAACGGCATCACTGAGTATAGAACCACGACCTAAAATCTCCTTAATCGTCATCTGAAAAGTCTGCAACATTAACGTTGCAGCCCGAAAATGGGTCAGCACATGGAATATGCTGGCAAGGTAACACATAGAGAGTAATGGAATGAAATAGCTATACTATATGCATATTTGGCTGGTGGAAAGCTCTATGGTTACAGTTTTGCGTAAAGCCAATTTTTCCCTACTTCAAAGGAATAAAATTTAATTACTATGATGGTGGTTGTTAAACATTGAGAATGGTTGACAGCATTCTCAATCCCAATTAAGCATCATCGTTAAACATAACCCAACAAAATTAATTTAGAGTAACATGTTGAGATTCACATGAAAATCCAAGTACTAGATACTCAAAACGTCCATAACTGGGGACATGGATAACCATGATTAGTTTATTACACTCTGCAGAGGTTTGCGCACTTTTCCCCACAAGACTCGATCGCCTCCGTTTGGTTTCTCGCACTACAGGGTGTTTGAGAAGACGGATGACCGAGACATAGTCTTTCAGAAGCGCTAGCACCTTACGATCAGGTAGACCGTACCACCTACATCCCCTACATCTGCTAGTCTACCACTGTAAGAGTTCGCACAACTTAGTCAACTATGCTAGAGTCCATAATAGCTTGTGGCTGCACACGGAAGTTTCTAGTATGAATAGTCTCATTATTCCTTTAAGCCTGGGTGGCGGTCCATAAAAAAACATGCAATCCTGGTCTACCCAGGTGCCTAGACAGGCAATCCTGGAATAACCAGGTACCTCAATCCACCCAGATGTGTGTTTAAGTGGCCACCTTAGATAAACCATTAATTAACGATCTCACATCTGTCATGGATATCACTCACCCAATCCACGTCTACTAGCATAGCATGGCATAAAAAGCAAATGTAGAAGTAACTCCCAAATGTTTGATAATAAACAGGTAATAGGCACTACCTCATCTACTTCCCATCCCACAATTTAATTAGATCCTAATCATGCAATGTGTGAGGATTGATCTAATGCAATAAAACTGGGTAGTAGAAAAGGTATTATCAAAGTGTTACTTGCCTTGCTGATGATCCGCGAAACCTAACGATTCAAAGTAACAAGCGGCGCACTCCGGGTATTCTATCGCAGAAAAACAAACAAGCATACAATAAGTACTCCTCTAATGCACAGGTAAAACTCAAATAAGAGATCTAACCAGAAGGTTCAACTTAAGAACTCTGGTTTGCAAAAAGAATCAAATCGAACGAAGCAATGAAAGTCAAACGGCGAAAGAAAACAACTTTGTTCTAGTAATATGGATCTACGGCAAATTTTACAGTAGCAAAATCTTGTTTAAGTTGATTAAACGGATAGAGGGGTTCGAGACGAAACTCTAGGCGCTTGAATCGCCTGATTCCGATAAACGAGCGAAAAGTTATACTAAAATGAAAATCGGATCAGGAATCGCGATCAGAAAAATCGCGGATTTAATCCGAGAAAAAGAAAAATGACGAACGCTCGCTAAAATAAATAAACTGGAAAACCGATCTATTTAAAAACCCGAATCTAATAAACCGACGAAAACCGATCGGTTTTTTTAAAAGACGGCATGGAAAACGAGGCGGCGGCGAACCTCGATGGCGGCGACGGCGTCCGGCGGGCAGCGCGGCGGCGGAGTCGGCGGGGCGGCGCGGGGTGGCGGCGCGGCGGGGCGGCGGCGGGCAGGGCGGCGGCGGCGGGGCGGGGCTGGCTAGGGTTTTGCCCGGGGGGCTGGGCCGGCTTTTATTGCCTAGTCGGGCCAGAGTCCTAGTCGGACACGGCCCGTTAGGTCAGTTCTTTTTTTTAAATTATTCCGCTCGGAAGAAAAATAAAAAGAAATACTAAACGGACTCCAAAAATTCCGAAACAAATTTTCACGGGCTTCTAAAATCAAGCCGCACAAGGTGAACATTTAGTTGGGACCTAAATGCAATTTTGAAAAATGCACATTTTTTCTAAATTCAAATAAAACACCAAAAAACTCCGAAATAAAATCTTATTTGATTTTATTATTAAATCCTCAATATTTCTTTATTTTGGGAAAGTCATTTTATTCCCTCTCTCATTTTTTTGTAATAGAAATAATTGATGATAAAATAAATAAAATCAAATGATCCCATTCTCAAAATTTGAGAAAACTCAAATATGAAAATAACGAAATCCCCAACTCTCTCCGTGGGTCATTGAGTTGCGTAGAATTTCTAGGATCAACCAAAATGCAAAATAAAATATGATATGCATGATGATCTAATGTATAACATTCCAAATTAAAAATTTGGGATGTTACAAACCTTCCCCCCTTAAGATGAATCTCGCCCTCGAGATTCGGGTTGGCTAGAAAATAGGTGAGGGTGGTCCTTGAGCAAATCTTCCTCTCGTTCCCAAGTGGCTTCATCCTCTGTGTGGTGGCTCCACTGTACTTTGCAAAACTTGATAACCTTGGTGCGGGTGACTCAACTGGCAAACTCGAGAATCTTAATCGGTTTTTCCTCGTACGTCAAATCATTATCCAACTGAATAGTTTCTAAGGGCACTGTGTCTCTCAACGGTATGCCAGCCATCTCCGCGTGACATTTCTTTAACTGAGAAACGTGGAACACATCATGAACTCCTGACAATCCTTCGAGCAATTCCAACTTGTAGGCCACTTCTCCCATACGCTCCAAAACTCGATATGGTCCTACAAATCGTGGCGCTAACTTCCCTTTAACTCCAAAACGCTTTGTTCCCCAAAGTGGAGATACTCGAAGATAAGCTCTATCCCCGACTTCGTAAACTGTCTCCTTACGTTTAGAATCTGCATAACTCTTCTGTCTGGACTGGGCTACCTTGAGCCTATCGCAAATCAACTTCACCTTCTGTTCAGACTCTTTAATCAAGTCAGGTCCAAACAACTGGCGGTCTCCAACTTCGTCCCATGAAAACGGTGTCCTGCACCTCCTTCCGTACAAGGCTTCAAAAGGGGCCATCTTTAAACTGGTTTGATAACTGTTGTTGTAAGAGAACTCTGCATATGGCAAATTATCGTCCCAACTAGATCCATAATCTAGTGCACAAGCTCTTAGCATATCCTCCAAAATCTGATTAACTCTCTCGGTCTGTCCATCTGTCTGTGGATGAAAAGTTGTACTGAATTCTAGCCTGGTACCCAAAGTTTCATGCAACTGCTTCCAGAACTTTGAGGTAAACTGGGTTCCTCTATCTGATACGATACTCCTCGGAACTCCATGCAAACATATGATCCTAGTCATGTATATCATTGCCAACTTAGCACTGGTATAAGTGGTCTTTACTTGGATGAAATGAGCTACTTTCGTCAATCGATCGACTACAACCCAAATCGAGTCATAGCCTGAACGAGTCCTGGGCAATTCCGTGATAAAATCCATGCCTAGCTTATCCCACTTCCATTCGGGTATCGGCAATGGTTGTAGCAATCCTGCTGGCTTCTGATGCTCTGCCTTTACTCTCTGACATACATCACAAACTGGTACATACTCCGCAATATCCTTCTTCATTCCGGTCCACCAGAAAATATCCTTCAAATCCAAATACATCTTGGTATTTCCTGGGTGAATCGAATACGGTGAATCGTGTGCCTCTTGCAAAATCAACTTCCTGATCTCCGGGTCATTGGGCACGTAAATGCGGTCTTCAAACCATAGGGTGTCGTGCTCATCCTCTCGAAATCCTTTAGCCTTTCCTTTGTTCAGTTTCTCCTTTATAGCGGCAATCTCTTTGTCAGGTTTCTGAGCTTCCCTGATTCTATCCATCAAAGTTGACTAAATCTCCAATGCTTCTACATCGCCTCTCGGAACTATTTCCAAACATAGTTCACAAAGATTTTCTGCTAACTCCCTTGGTATTTTTCCCGTCATTAATGTATTGACATGGCTCTTACGGCTTAATGCGTCAGCTACTACATTAGCCTTTCCGAGGTGATAATGCAATTTCATATCATAATCCTTGATAAGCTCCAACCATCTCCTTTGTCTGAGATTCAACTCCTTCTGTGTGAAAATGTACTTCAAACTCTTATGATCCGTGTACACCTCACAATGATTTCCAACGAGGAAATGTCTCCATGTCTTCAATGCATGCACTACGGCTGCTAACTCCAAGTCATGCGTGGCATAATTTAGCTCATGAGGCTTCAGTTGTCTTGAGGCATATGAAACAACTCTCCCTTCCTGCATAAGCACTGCTCCAAGTCCTCGACGTGAAGCGTCGCAATACACCTCATAATCTTTGGTCTGGTCTGGCAAAATCAACACTGGTGAGGTAACCAAATGTTTCTTCAACTCCTGGAAACTAGCCTCACATTCCTCTGTCCATATGAACTTGGTATCTTTCTTCAACAACTCCGTCATAGGCTTCGCAATCTTTGAGAATTCCTCAATAAATCTCTGGTAGTATCCTGCGAGTCCAAGAAAACTGCGGATCTCTCCAACTGTGGTTGGGGCTTCCCACTTGGTCACGGTTTCAACTTTAGCGGGATCTACTGCTATACCTTCTCCAGATATAACATGTCTGAGGAATCCTACTTCCTTCAACCAAAACTCACATTTGCTGAACTTGGCATATAACTGGTGTTCTCTGAGCTTTCCAAGTACCAAACGCAAATGCTCCTTATGCTCCTCTTCATTCTTCGAATAAACCAAGATATCATCAATGAACACTACGACGAACTTATCCAAGAACTCCATAAACACTTTGTTCATCATGTTCATAAAATAGGCAGGTGCGTTAGTCAGACCAAATGACATAACGGTATACTCATACAGCCCATACCTGGTGGTAAAAGCTGTCTTCGGAATATCCTATTCTTGAATCTTCAACTGGTGGTATCCTGATCGCAGATTGATCTTGGAAAATACCTTAGCTCCTTGCAATCGATCAAACAGATCATTGATCATTGGTAGTGGGTACTTGTTTTTGATCGTTACTTCATTCAATCCTCGATAGTCAACAACCATCCTTAACGATCCATCCTTCTTCTCCACTAGTAGTACTGGCGATCCCCAAGGCGAAGAACTTGGGCGAATATATCCTTTATCCAGTAACTCCTTAATCTGCTTCTTAATTTCCACCAAATCCTTTGCTGGCATCCTATATGGTCTCTTTGATATTGGCCCTATGCCTGGCAATATCTCAATCAAGAACTCAATATCTCTATCCGGTGGCATGCCTGGCAACTCTTCCGGAAATACATCGGGAAAATCCCTTACCACTGGTACTTCCTCCCGCACAACTCCTGTTAGGCAATTTACTTGAGTCCTCTTTGGCACATGCCGAGATACATACTTGATCCTTCTCCCTTCTGGTGTGGTAAGCAAAATTGACTTACTAGCACACTCAATATTCCCTTCATACCTTGATAACCAATCCATGCCTAATATCACATCCAATCCTTGAGATTCCAATACTATTAGGTCTGAGGGAAAAACATAGTTACCAATCCTTAATGGTAACCGATCACACCATAAACTAGCCACATACTCTGCTCCAGGCGAGGTTACTAACATGGGTGACCTAAGGGCTTGGGTTGGTAGGTTATACTTATCCACAAATCCCCTTGAGATGTATGAATGCGATGCACCAGTATAAAAAAGAATGAGTGCAGTAAATGACTTAACCAAAAACTTACCTATTACTGCATCGGGCTGAGCTTCAACCTCCTCCACGCTAACGTGGTTCACCTGTCCCTTGTTGAAAGGGTTCGGCTTCTTCCCAGAACTTCCATTGCCATTTCCGCCTTCAGGGCATTCATTGGCATAATGTCCTGTCTTCTGACACTTAAAACAAGTGACTTGGCTTAGGTCCTTCTTGGCTGGGGTTGATGGGTTGGTGCGGTTCTGGCCGTTGCTTCCTCCATTGCCATTACCATTCTTGGTGCCATTGTGATTGTGCGAGCTACCTCCTCCATGGGTATGCTGAAAATGTCCTCCTGGTCTAGGGGTAAAACGCGGCTTCTGCTGAGCTCCTGAATTGTACTTCCCTTGTCCATACTTCCTCTTGCGATTTTCAATTTGCTGCTGCTTCCCTTCAATCATAAGAGCACGATCTACCAACTCCTGGTAGTTGCTGAAGGTGGCTACCATCAACTGCATGCTCAACTCATCATTCAGTCCTTCTAGAAACTTCTCCTGCTTGGCTGCATCCGTAGCGACGTCATCTGGGGCATAACGTGCTAGCTTACTAAATTCCTCCACATACTGGCCAACTGTCCGTCCTCCTTGGCGCAAGTTGCGAAACTCACGCTTCTTCATGGCCATAGCTCCTGCTGAAACATGGGCAGTACGAAAAGCCTGCTGAAACTGGTCCCATGTGACAGTGTCAACTGGGAAAGTGGCTGTGAAATTCTCCCACCATGATGCTGCGGGTCCTCCTAACTGATGTGCGGCAAACTTCACCTTCTCCGCATCTGTGCATCCTACTGTGGTCAACTCCCTAGCTGTCTTGCGGAGCCAATCATCTGCTACTATCGGCTTGGTGCTACTGGAAAACACCGACGGATTCAGCCTAAGAAAACGGGCTAAGTGGTCAATAGGTGGTGGTGGTGGTGGGTTGTTGTTGTTGTTCCCTTGATTCTGATTCTGGACTAGCAACTGCATCAATGTGTTCTGCTGCTGGATCAACTGGGTGAGCTCCGGTGGAAAGGTAAATCCGGGGTCACGTCTCGGAGGCATCTGAGGGTTTAGAAAAGATGAGATATAAGAATAGAGGGGGTCTTATGAGAAAACACTACCCATATGCACATGAGGCAAAACAAAAAATTCACTTCAATCAATCAAACAAGGGCATACAATCGATCTAACTATCGCAAAAGTGCTCGGACTACTATATTTACATGGTGGACTACTACTACTGATGGGGTGGTCTACTAGAAATATTCTTCGGTTGCAGACTCCATGATATCTGCTCCAGCTTCATCAACATAGTCATCATCGCTACTATCTGGTTCCGAGTCGGTGCCGTCGATGATGATGTAGTCTTCCGGGCTAATCTCCTGGGGTTCTTCGTCTTCATCTACTAGCGTAGGGCCTCCCATAAATATTCCAATCTTCTTGATCAGGTCGTCATTCTTCTCCACCAATACTTCAATTTCCTCTTCATAATATTCACGTGTAGCCTTGAGTTCTTCCTCCAGTTCCTTGATTCTAGTCTTAGCCTTCTTCAGATCTATCATGTCGGCGCACATCTGGTTCTCCTGTCGTCGAATGTGCTGATTTAACTCCTGGATAAAAGCTGCAATTGATCTATCCTTCCGGGTGCTGCTCATCTCCCAGTGCTCATCTCGGCGCCCACAAATCTGGTAGATAGTATCCTTGAGATCCTTGCGGTAGACTTCTCCAATGCGTCCCATGGTGATGTGAGCTGCCATGCTCTTTCCTAGACTCCAAGTTGGTGCATCAAAAGAAAACTCTATGGGCTCGGTGACTGGCATGAACGTCCTTCTTGGAACTTGAACTTGAATCATCCAGCGCTCTTCTTCAGGTAAAGTGGCGTTGTAGGTTCCTGTGAAGCTTGGTACTCCTATGTTCAGGTATCTAGTGACTTCCTTCAAGTGTCGTCCAAAGGGTGTATCTTCATCCGGTTGCGTGAACTTGTTCCTTGCATCCGCCATCCTAAAGAGTAGAGAAGATGAGAAGTCAGAAGAGAAGAGAGTGAATAGTGATCTAGGTCATTAGCTTAATGGTCGTGTCCTACAGTCAGTGTGTGCTCTGATACCATCTCTATAGCGACCAAACCTCAAACAGTCTGATCTCTGTGCTCCGGTGTCACCCCTGGATCAGTAATGCTGACACCACACAGTACTCGGAGGATTTATAGCAGAGTAGCAATCACACACTTATTACAACGAGTGTCTCATAAGAGAATTTATTACAATAAATATGGCTTAAGGCCATCTAATAACGATAACGGCGGAAGGCTTGGAAGATAAGTGAGTCCATCAACTCCAACGGCATCACTGAGTATAGAACCACGACCTAAAATCTCCTTAATCGTCGTCTGAAAAGTCTGCAACATTAACATTGCAGCCCGAAAATGGGTCAGCACATGGAATATGCTGGCAAGGTAACACATAGAGAGTAATGGAATGAAATAGCTATACTATATGCATATTTGGTTGGTGGAAAGCTCTATGGTTACAGTTTTGCGTAAAGCCAATTTTTCCCTACTTCAAAGGAATAAAATTTAATTACTATCATGGTGGTTGTTAAACATTGAGAATGGTTGACAGCATTCTCAATCCCAATTAAGCATCATCGTTAAACATAACCCAACAAAATTAATTTAGAGTAACATGTTGAGATTCACATGAAAATCCAAGTACTAGATACTCAAAACGTCCATAACTGGGGACATGGATAACCATGATTAGTTTATTACACTCTGCAGAGGTTTGCGCACTTTTCCCCACAAGACTCGATCGCCTCCGTTTGGTTTCTCGCACTACAGGGTGTTTGAGAAGACGGATGACCGAGACATAGTCTTTCAGAAGCGCTAGCACCTTACGATCGGGTAGACCGTACGACCTACATCCCCTACATCTGCTAGTCTACCACTGTAAGAGTTCGCACAACTTAGTCAACTATGCTAGAGCCCATAATAGCTTGTGGCTGCACACGGAATTTCTAGTATGAATAGTCTCATGATCCCTTTGAGCCTGGGTGGCGGTCCATAAAAAAACAGGCAATCCTGGTCTACCCAGGTGCCTAGACAGGCAATCCTGGAATAACCAGGTACCTCAATCCATCCAGATGTGTGTTTAAGTGGCCACCTTAGATAAACCATTAATTAACAATCTCACATCTGTCATGGATATCACTCACCCAATCCACGTCTACTAGCATAGCATGGCATAAAAAGCAAACGTAGAAGTAACTCCCAAAGGTTTGATAATAAACAGGTAATAGGCACTACCTCATCTACTTCCCATCCCACAATTTAATTAGATCCTAATCATGCAATGTGTGAGGATTGATCTAATGCAATAAAATTGGGTAGTAGAAACGGTATGATCAAAGTGTTACTTGCCTTGCTGATGATCCGCGAAACCTAACGATTCGAAGTAACAAGCGGCGCACTCCGAGTATTCTATCGCAGACAAACAAACAAGCATACAATAAGTACTCCTCTAATGCACAGGTAAAACTCAAATAAGAGATCTAACCAGAAGGTTCAACTTAAGAACTCCGGTTTGCAAAAAGAATCAAATCGAACGAAGCAACGAAAGTCAAACGGCGAAAGAAAACAACTTCGTTTTAGTAATCTGGATCTAGGGCAAATTTTACAGTAGCAAAATCTTGTTTAAGTTGATCAAACTGATAGAGGGTTTCGGGACGAAACTCTAGGCGCTTGAATCGCCTGATTCCGATAAACGAGCGAAAAATTATACTAAAACGAAAATCGGATCAGGAATCGCGATCAGAAAAATCGCGAATTTAATCCGAGAAAAAGAAAAACGACGAACGCTCGCTAAAATAAATAAGCCAGAAAACCAATCTATTTAAAAAACCCGAATCTAATAAACTGGTGAAAACTGACGAAAACCGATCGTTTTTTAAAAGACGGCACGGAAAATGAGGCGGCGGCGAACCTCGGCGGCGGCGACGGCGTCCGGCGGGTGGCGCGAGGTGGCGGCGTGGCGGGGCGGCGGCGGGCAGGGCGGCAGCGCGGCGGGGCGGCGCGTAGTGGCAACGGCGGCGGGCAGGGCGGTGGCGGCGGGGCGGGGCTGGCTAGGGTTTGGCCCGGGGGGGCTGGGCCGGCTTTTATTGCCTAGTCGGGCCAGAGTCCTAGACGGACACGGCCCGTTAGGTCGGTTCGTTTTTTTTAAATTATTCCGCTCGGAAGAAAAATAAAAAGAAATACTAAACGGACTCCAAAAATTCCGAAACAAATTTTCACGGGCTTCTAAAATCAAGCCGCACAAGGTGAACATTTATTTGGGACCTATATGCAATTTTGAAAAACGCACATTTTTCCTAAATTCAAATAAAACACCGAAAAACTCCGAAATAAAATCTTATTTTATTTTATTATTAAATCCTCAATATTTCTTTATTTTGGGAAATTCATTTTATTCCCTCTCTCATTTTTTCTGTAATAGAAATAATTGATGATAAAATAAATAAAATCAAATGATCCTATTCTCAAAATTTGAGAAAACTCAAATATGAAAATAACGAAATCCCCAACTCTCTCCGTGGGTCATTGAGTTGCGTAGAATTTCTAGGATCAACCAAAATGCAAAATAAAATATGATATGCGTGATGATCTAATGTATAACATTCCAAATTGAAAATTTGGGATGTTACACTAGTTTATGTTGCCAAATTAAGATAGATACAGTTCGAGTCATATCTATTTAAGACAAAGCAGCATAGACAGAATATAAGTGTGGGAAACTACACAGCAATAACAACACTTGTAATGTGCATGACATGAGAACATAACTGTTTATTCAATTGAAACTGAAATCAACATAGAGCAAGTTACAACAGCAAACAGCCAAACACGTTGAAGAAACAGGTTTAAAACATACCTGTTGCGCCATTGGAGTTTCAATTGCATCCTTCAAATTTGAAGTTAGTTGGTATCAGTAAATACAGTGATGCAAGAGCAAAGTAGTATGAACCATAGCTACGGAACCTGACCTGAGAACAATTCTTCTTCTGCTTTAAGCGTTGACTTCGGGTTCGGAGTGGTCGTCCTCGTGATTTGGGCACTGCAGTTGCCTTACTAACTGCTCGTGTTTGGGGGCTCTGTGGTGGAGACTGTGTTGTGTCAATGGGAACTGGGTGTCTATCTGCTGGGGTTGGGGTTAGAAGGGGTGTAGCTTGTTCTCTGTCCAACTGGGTATGGGTACAATCTGCATGAGTGTGGGTTATGTGTGGTGGGGCTGGTTCTTGGGCATGTACAACCGTGGTTCTATCTGCATCGACAGGTAGCACGATCTTTTTTGAAGACCGTGTTTTTACTCCCACAGATACTGCCATCACTCCCTCCAATTGAAATGGCTGATAAACATGAAAAGTAATTGAATGTACAGACACTGTAAGATAGACAGGTGCAATGGATAGTAGGGAAGAAAACAGGGCATGAAATAATTAACATTTATGTTGTCTAAGCAAACAGAATAGCAGGACATAATTTCACATATATGATGGCTAATTAAATAGGATAGCATGACACAATTTCACATGTATGATGGCTAACTAAACATGATAGAATGACATACTTCAAAATATGTTGACTATGTAAATAGGATGACATGATATAACTATACGATGTGTCTATTAAAGTGGTTGGCATGCCATAAATCACAAACATGCCGTCGATGGAAACATGATGGCATGATATAATTCATGGATAGAATGACATAATTTAAAATATGATGACTATGTAATCAGGATGAGATGATATAACTATATTATGTCTTTAGAAAATGGGTTGGCATGCCATAATTCAGATACATGTTGTCTATGTAAACATCATGGCATGCCATAATTCAAATATATGATTTATATACTAAGGAAGTGAGCAGAGGGCAATCGCATATATGATGTGTCAACTAAGGAGATGGCATTCAATATTGTGTATATGATGTAAAAACTAAGCATTGCAATACAACATATGCAATATATGAGTAATATAACCCTGCCAAGTTTGAGCATACACCTCAGGGGGATAATAGGACTGGTCATCTGCCTCTGAATCCTCCTCTGAAGAGCTATCTGTAACCAGGAAGATATCTGCTTCAACAGGTAGCATTGTCTGCTCTGAAGACCTTGTTTTCACTCCAGATTTCTCCATCACCAATTCAATTGGCTGATGCACAGGAAGAGTAGTTGAATATACAAACATTGTCGACAAAAGCAATGAGAAATACAAAAAAAGGACGGCATGATATAATTCACATATATGACGCTTGCCCAAACAGCATGGCATTGCATAATTCACATACATAATGCCTTGCAACAAGATAACATTGCATAATTCACATATATAATGTCTTGCAACAAGATGGCATTGCATAATTCACATATATGGTAATTAGACACTAAACAGGTGGCATTCACACAAAGCATGTCTAAACTAAGCAAATGACATAGCAATGCAAGATACCATATGCACGATATGAGCAACATAACCCTGCCAAGTTAGGGCATGCAGCTCGGGGGGAAATATGACTGGTCATCTATCTCTGAATCCTCCTCTGAGGAGCTATCGGTAACCAGCAAGACATGCGCTTCGCCAGATAGCATTGTCTGCTCTGAAGACCTTGTTTCCACTCCAGATTTTTCCATGACCGTGCCGAATGGCTGATGCACAGGAAGATTAATTGAATGTACTAAAATTGTTGACAAATTTAACACGTAATAAAAAAATGATGGCATGATATAATTCACATATAATATGACTAGCTAAGCAGGGTGGCATTGCAAAATTCACATATATGATGCCTGGCTAGACAAGATGGCATTGCATGATTCACATATACGATAAAGAAACTAAACAGATGGCATTGACACAAAGCATGTCTAAACTAAGCAGATAACATCTTTAATGTATATAGTAATCAATGCAAGGCACCATATGCATGATATTACCAACATCAGCATGCCAAGTTAGAGCGAAGACGTCATGGGGTAAATAGGAGTGGTCTTCTCCTTCTGAATCCCCCTCAGAACAGTTATCTTCCTCTTGATTACGATCCGAAATGAGTGGAGGGGGGATGCCTTTGCGCCCACCATGGAACGACGTCTGCATGGAATTTTATTGCCATGCAAGGCTCGTCTCTTTTGCTCTACATGATCAGTTCCATTGTGTACAATAACTGGCATGCATAGGAATAAAACATAGTGAGATTATGTAAGGAGTGCATGCACAAATCCAGAGTGATGGTAGCAAACTGTGGATAGACCCAAAACCAATGATAGCAGGCAGATAATAGCTTTAGTTAAAAATACAGATAATGGCTCCTTTAAGGTTTGTTTGCACCCAACGTGAAACTCATAGTAGACACCGGAGATTAACCAGATAGTAGACATATAGTACTGATTGCTGCCCCAATATGTACCCCACAACCATTTAAAAACTCAAGTTTCAGCATTAGTTTGGACCTGACTCGGAGTCTAATAGGTGAACACGATGATAATGTAGCATGTCATCATATTAAGCGACACATAACGTAAGCAGACACGGAAGAGTGCGACCTCTCTTGCGGACCCGTGTAGTCCTCAAGGTCATCTGCTCAGTTGATGATGGTAATGCAGTTGTCGTGGCTGCCGGCGGCGGGGAAGAAGATTTGAGGCGGCGAAAGACAGTCTGGAGAGCGGATCCCTGCTGTGGTGAACCCTTCCGTCGTTGGAGCAGCTGAGCTGGGGTGGAACACAGCGCCACGGGAGCAGGACAAACCACACAAGGTTTTCTTTGACACATATCTGTAACAGAAGTAATTGAGTAAGGGCTTGTTTGAATTTGAGGATTCTAACAATGCAGGGATAGGAAATAGATAGGAATAGGATAGGAATGCACGTGCAAAACAGAGAATTTAAAAACATAGGATTTCTGCCAATCTGGGTGTTTGATTCACAACAATTGGAAGATCACAGGATGCAAAAAAGCATGGTGAGATTAAGTCAAACCATAAGAAAATGTACGGTTATAATGCTATTATGCTACTATCTCTTAGTCTTGTGCTTGATGAATAGGAATATGAAAAGGAGGAGAAATGGAAATTAGAATTCCTATGGTTTTTCTTTCAAGGAGACACTAAAGGAACAAATCCTACAGTTCTCCTTTGATCCATTCATTTGCACCAAATTCATTAAAAGTAGTACCATAGGAAACTTTCCAATTCCAATGTTTTTCATTCACTTTTCCTTTCAAGCACTGGCGATTCCAGTAGGCAGGCTTGAGCAAGGAAAATCCTACACTAAAAAAATGTTTTTATGCTACTTCTATTACTTTGGACCCAAGCCACTGCCACACTAACTCAACTCCCAGGCCCGTCGACAAATGCATAGCTCAAACGCGCAGAGATAAATAATGATGGTGTTCAAGAGAGTCCTTCACGGATAGCTAAGTTGCCTGGTACCTCACTGCTTGTCATATAGTAGGATAAAATAATCGTATTTCCCGTTACTACGAGTGCTCAGTGGACAATATATATAACATGTAGAGTAAAAAAGAGATGCAACAAGTGTACAACCTCTTTGGCGAAGCCATGTCGATCTCAGTGTGATTGGGTTGGCCGGTGAGGATGCTCCTGAAGGAAATATGCCCTAGAGGCAATAATAAAGTTATTATTTATTTCCTTATATCATGATAAATGTTTATTATTCATGCTAGAATTGTATTAACCGGAAACATAATACATGTGTGAATACATAGACAAACAGAGTGTCACTAGTATGCCTCTACTTGACTAGCTCGTTAATCAAAGATGGTTATGTTTCCTAACCATGAACAAAGAGTTGTTATTTGATTAACGAGGTCACATCATTAGTTGAATGATCTGATTGACATGACCCATTCCATTAGCTTAGCACCCGATCGTTTAGTATGTTGCTATTGCTTTCTTCATGACTTATACATGTTCCTATAACTATGAGATTATGCAACTCCCGTTTACCGGAGGAACACTTTGGGTACTACCAAACGTCACAACGTAACTGGGTGATTATAAAGGAGTACTACAGGTGTCTCCAATGGTAGATGTTGGGTTGGCGTATTTCGAGATTAGGGTTTGTCACTCCGATTGTCGGAGAGGTATCTCTGGGCCCTCTCGGTAATACACATCACATAAGCCTTGCAAGCATTATAACTAAGATGTTAGTTGTGAGATGATGTATTACGGAACGAGTAAAGAGACTTGCCAGTAACGAAATTGAACTAGGTATTGGATACCGACGATCGAATCTCGGGCAAAGAACATACCGATGACAAAGGGAATAACGTATGTTGTTATGCGGTCTGACCGATAAAGATCTTCGTAGAATATGTAGGAGCCAATATGGGCATCCAGGTCCCGCTATTGGTTATTGACCGGAGACGTGTCTCGGTCATGTCTACATTGTTCTCGAACCGTAGGGTCCGCACGCTTAACGTTACGATGACAGTTATTATGAGTTTATGCATTTTGATGTACCGAAGGTTGTTCGGAGTCCCAGATGTGATCACGGACATGACGAGGAGTCTCGAAATGGTCGAGACATAAAGATTGATATATTGGAAGCCTATGTTTGGACACCGGAAGTGTTCCGGGTGAAATCGGGATTTTACCGGAATACCGGGAGGGTTACCGGAACCCCCCGGGAGCCAAATGGGCCTACATGGGCCTTAGCGGAAAGGTTAAAGGGGCTG
This sequence comes from Triticum monococcum, assembly GCA_034509565.1. NCBI lineage: Eukaryota > Viridiplantae > Streptophyta > Magnoliopsida > Poales > Poaceae > Triticum > Triticum monococcum. The sequence goes on from CM067844.1 coordinate 107,659,921, forward strand.
CCATGGAGGGCTGCGCGCCTCCCCCCTCCCCTAGTCCTATTAGGACTAGGAGAGGTGGCCGGCCACCTCTCTCTCTCTCTTTCCCCCTTGGAGTCCTAGTTGGAATAGGATTGGAGGGGGGAGTCCTACTCCCGGTAGGAGTAGGACTCCTCCTGCACCTCCCACCTTGGCCGGCCAGCCCCTCCCCTTGGATCCTTTATATACGGGGGCAGGGGGCACCTCTAGACACAAGTTGATCCTTGAGATCGTTCCTTAGCCGTGTGCGGTGCCCCCTGCCACCAAATTCCACCTCGATCATACCGTTGTAGTGCTTAGGCGAAGCCCTGCGTCAGTAGTACATCAAGATCGTCACCACGCCGTCGTGCTGACGGAACTCTTCCTTGACGCTTTGCTGGATCGGAGCCCGAGGATCGTCATCGAGCTGAACGTGTGCTAAGAACTCGGAGGTGCCGGAGTAACGGTACTTGGATCGGTCGGATCGGAAAGACGTACGACTACTTCCTCTACGTTGTGTGATCGCTTCCGCAGTCGGTCTGCGCTGGTACGTAGACAACACTCTTCCCTCTCGTTGCTATGCATCACCATGATCTTGCGTGTGCGTAGGAATTTTTTTTGAAATTACTATGTTCCCCAACAGTGGCATCCGAGCCTAGGTTTTATGGTTTGATGTTATTTGCACGAGTAGAACACAAGTGAGTTGTGGGCGATACAAGTCATACTGCCTACCAGCATGTCATACTTTGGTTCGGCGGTATTGTTGGACGAGACGACCCGGACCAACCTTACGCGTACGCTTACGCGGGACCGGTTCCCTCGACGTGCTTTGCACATAGATGGCTTGCGGGCGACTGTCTCTCCAACTTTAGTTGAACCGAGTGTGGCTACGCCCGGTCCTTGAGAAGGTTAAAACGGAGTCTATTTGACAAACTATCGTTGTGGTTTTGATGCGTAGGTGAGATGAGTTCTTGCTTAAGCCTGTAGCAGCCACGTAAAACTTGCTACAACAAAGTAGAGGACGTCTAACTTGTTTTTGCAGGGCATGTTGTGATGTGATATGGTCAAGGCATGATTTTATTGTATGAGATGATCATGTTTTGTAACCTAGTTATTGGCAACTGGCAGGAGCCATATGGTTGTCGCTTTATTATATGCAATGCAATCGCGATGTAATGCTTTACTTTATTGCTAAGCGGTAGTGATAGTCGTGGAAGCATAAGATTGGCGAGACGACAACGATGCTACGATGGAGATCAAGGTGTCGTGGCGGTGACGATGGTGATCATGACGGTGCTTCAGAGATGGAGATCACAAGCACAAGATGATGATGGCCATATCATATCACTTATATTGATTGCATGTGATGTTTATATTTTATGCATCTTATCTTGCGTTGATTGACGGTAGCATTATAAGATGATCTCTCACTAAATTATCAAGAAGTGTTCTCCCTGAGTATGCACCGTTGCCAAAGTTCGTCGTGCCCAGACACCACGTGATGATCGGGTGTGATAAGCTCTACGTCCATCTACAACGGGTGCAAGCCAGTTTTGCACACGCAGAATACTCAGGTTAAACTTGACGAGCCTAGCATATGCAGATATGGCCTCGGAACACAGAGACCGAAAGGTCGAGCGTGAATCATATAGTAGATATGATCAACATGACGATGTTCACCATTGAAAACTACTCCATCTCACGTGATGATCGGTTATGGTTTAGTTGATTTGGATCACGTGATCACTTAGAGGATTAGAGGGATGTCTATCTAAGTGGGAGTTCCTAAGTAATTTGATTAACTGAACTTAAACTTATCATGAACTTAGTACCTGATAGTATCTTGCTTGTTTATGTTGATTGTAGATAGATGGCTCGTGCTGTTGTTCCGTTGAATTTTAATGCGTTCCTTGAGAAAGCAAAGTTGAAAGATGATGGTAGCAATTACACGGACTGGGTCCGTAACCTGAGGATTATCCTCATTGCTGCACAGAAGAATTACGTCCTGGAAGCACCGCTGGGTGCCAGGCCTGCTGCTGGAGCAACACCAGATGTTATGAACGTCTGGCAGAGCAAAGCTGATGACTACTCGATAGTTCAGTGTGCCATGCTTTACGGCTTAGAATCGGGACTTCAACGACGTTTTGAACGTCATGGAGCATATGAGATGTTCCAGGAGTTGAAGTTAATATTTCAAGCAAATGCCCGAATTGAGAGATATGAAGTCTCCAATAAATTCTACAGCTGCAAGATGGAGGAGAACAGTTCTGTCAGTGAGCATATACTCAAAATGTCTGGGTATAATAATCACTTGATTCAGATAGCAGTTAATCTTCCAGATGATTGCGTCATTGACAGAATTCTCCAATCACTGCCACCAAGCTACAAGAGCTTCGTGATGAACTATAATATGCAAGGGATGAACAAGACTATTCCCAAGCTCTTCGCAATGCTGAAAGCTGCGGAGGTAGAAATCAAGAAGGAGCATCAAGTGTTGATGGTCAACAAGACCACTAGTTTCAAGAAAAAGGGCAAAGGGAAGAAGAAGGGGAACTTCAAGAAGAACAGCAAGCAAGTTGCTGCTCAGGAGAAGAAACCCAAGTCTGGACCTAAGCCTGAAACTGAGTGCTTCTACTGCAAGCAGACTGGTCACTGGAAGCGGAACTGCCCCAAGTATTTGGCGGATAAGAAGGATGGCAAGGTGAACAAAGGTATATGTGATATACATGTTATTGATGTGTACCTTACTAGAGCTCGCAGTAGCACCTGGGTATTTTTTACTGGTTCTGTGCTAATATTTGCAACTCAAAACAGGGACTACGGAATAAGCGGACACTAGCAAAGGACGAGGTGACGATGCGCGTGGGAAACGGTTCCAAGGTCGATGTGATCGCGGTCGGCACGCTACCTCTACATCTACCTTCGGGATTAATATTAGACCTAAATAATTGTTATTTGGTGCCAGCGTTGAGCATGAACATTATATCTGGATCTTGTTTAATGCGAGACGGTTATTCATTTAAATCAGAGAATAATGGTTGTTCTATTTATATGAGTAATATCTTTTATGGTCATGCACCTTTGAAGAGTGGTCTATTCTTGTTAAATCTCGACAGTAGTGATACACATATTCATAATGTAGAAGCCAAAAGATGCAGAGTTGATAATGATAGTGCAACTTATTTGTGGCACTGCCGTTTAGGTCATATCGGTGTAAAGCGCATGAAGAAACTCCATACTGATGGGCTTTTGGAACCACTTGATTATGAATCACTTGGTACTTGCGAACCGTGCCTCATAGGCAAGATGACTAAAACACCGTTCTTCGGTACTATGGAGAGAGCAACAGATTTATTGGAAATCATACATACCGATGTATGTGGTCCGATGAATATTGAGGCTCGTGGCGGATATCGTTATTTTCTCACCTTCACAGATGATTTAAGCAGATATGGGTATATCTACTTAATGAAACACAAGTCTGAAACATTTGAAAAGTTCAAAGAATTTCAGAGTGAAGTTGAAAATCATCGTAACAAGAAAATAAAGTTTCTACGATCTGATCGTGGAGGAGAATATTTGAGTTACGAGTTTGGTGTACATTTGAAAAATTGTGGAATGGTTTCGCAACTCACGCCACCCGGAACACCACAGCGTAATGGTGTGTCCGAACGTCGTAATCGTACTTTACTTGATATGGTGCGATCTATGATGTCTCTTACTGATTTACCGCTATCGTTCTGGGGTTATGCTTTAGAGACGGCCGCATTCACGTTAAATAGGGCACCATCAAAATCCGTTGAGACGACGCCTTATGAACTATGGTTTGGCAAGAAACCAAAGTTGTCGTTTCTTAAAGTTTGGGGCTGCGATGCTTATGTGAAAAAGCTTCAACCTGATAAGCTCGAACCCAAAGCGGAGAAATGTGTCTTCATAGGATACCCAAAGGAGACTGTTGGGTGCACCTTCTATCACAGATCCGAAGGCAAGACATTTGTTGCTAAGAATGGATCATTTCTAGAGAAGGAGTTTCTCTCGAAAGAAGTGAGTGGGAGGAAAGTAGAACTTGACGAGGTAGCTGTACCTGCTCCCTTATTGGAAAATAGTACATCACAGAAAACTGTTTCTGCGACACCTATACCAACTAGTGAGGAAGCTAATGATGATGATCATGAAACTTCAGGACAAGATACTACTGAACCACGTAGATCAACCAGAGTGAGATCCGCACTAGAGTGGTACGGTAATCCAATTCTGGAAGTCATGCTACTAGATCATGATGAACCTACGAACTATGAAGAAGCGATGGTGAGCCCAGATTCCGCAAAGTGGCTTGAGGCCATGAAATCTGAGATGGGATCCATGTATGAGAACAAAGTATGGACTTTGGTTGACTTGCCCGATGATCGGCAAGCAATTGAGAATAAATGGATCTTCAAGAAAAAGACTGACGCTGACGGTAATGTTACTGTCTATAAAGCTCGTCTTGTCGCAAAAGGTTTTCGACAAGTTCAAGGGGTTGACTACGATGAGACCTTCTCACCCGTAGCGATGCTTAAGTCTGTCAGAATCATGTTACCAATTGCCGCATTTCATGATTATGAAATTTGGCAGATGGATGTCAAAACTGCATTCCTGAATGGATTTCTGGAAGAAGAGTTGTATATGATGCAACCGGAAGGTTTTGTCGATCCAAAAGGAGCTAACAAAGTGTGCAAGCTCCAGCGATCCATTTATGGACTGGTGCAAGCCTCTCGGAGTTGGAATAAACGCTTTGATAGTGTGATCAAAGCATTTGGTTTTATACAGACTTTTGGAGAAGCCTGTTTTTACAAGAAAGTGAGTGGGAGCTCTGTAGCATTTCTGATATTATATGTGGATGACATATTACTGATTGGAAATGATATAGAGTTTCTGGATAGCATAAAGGGATACTTGAATAAAAGTTTTTCGATGAAAGACCTCGGGGAAGCTGCTTACATATTAGGCATAAAGATCTATAGAGATAGATCAAGACGCTTAATTGGACTTCCACAAAGCACATACCTTGACAAGATTTTGAAGAAGTTCAAAATGGATCAAGCAAAGAAAGGGTTCTTGCCTGTGTTACAAGGTGTGAAGTTGAGTCAGACTCAATGCCCGACCACTACAAAAGATAGAGAGAAAATGAAAGATGTTCCCTATGCTTCAGCCATAGGCTCTATCATGTATGCAATGCTGTGTACCAGACCTGATGTGTGCCTTGCTATAAGTTTAGCAGGGAGGTACCAAAGTAATCCAGGAGTGGATCACTGGACAGCGGTCAAGAACATCCTGAAATACCTGAAAAGGACTAAGGATATGTTTCTCGTATATGGAGGTGACAAAGAGCTCACCGTAAGAGGTTATGTTGATGCAAGCTTTGACACTGATCCGGACGATTCTACATCGCAAACCGGATACGTGTTTACTTTAAACGGTGGAGCTGTCAGTTGGTGCAGTTCTAAACAAAGCGTCGTAGCGGGATCTACATGTGAAGCGGAGTACATAGCTGCTTCGGAAGCAGCGAACGAAGGAGTCTGGATGAAGGAGTTCATATCCGATCTAGGTGTCATACCTAGTGCATCGGGTCCAATGAAAATCTTTTGTGACAATACTGGTGCAATTGCTTTAGCAAAGGAATCCAGATTTCACAAAAGGACCAAACACATCAAGAGACGCTTCAACTCCATCCGGGATCTAGTCCAGGTGGGAGACATAGAGATTTGCAAGATACATACGGATCTGAATGTTGCAGACCCGTTGACTAAGCCTCTTCCACGAGCAAAACATGATCAGCACCAAGGCTCCATGGGTGTTAGAATCATTACTGTGTAATCTAGATTATTGACTCTAGGGCAAGTGGGAGACTGAAGGAAATATGCCCTAGAGGCAATAATAAAGTTATTATTTATTTCCTTATATCATGATAAATGTTTATTATTCATGCTAGAATTGTATTAACCGGAAACATAATACATGTGTGAATACATAGACAAACAGAGTGTCACTAGTATGCCTCTACTTGACTAGCTCGTTAATCAGAGATGGTTATGTTTCCTAACCATGAACAAAGAGTTGTTATTTGATTAACGAGGTCACATCATTAGTTGAATGATCTGATTGACATGGCCCATTCCATTAGCTTAGCACCCGATCGTTTAGTATGTTGCTATTGCTTTCTTCATGACTTATACATGTTCCTATAACTATGAGATTATGCAACTCCCGTTTACCAGAGGAACACTTTGGGTACTACCAAACGTCACAACGTAACTGGGTGATTATAAAGGAGTACTACAGGTGTCTCCAATGGTAGATGTTGGGTTGGCGTATTTCGAGATTAGGGTTTGTCACTCCGATTGTCGGAGAGGTATCTCTGGGCCCTCTCGGTAATACACATCACATAAGCCTTGCAAGCATTATAACTCAGATGTTAGTTGTGAGATGATGTATTACGGAACGAGTAAAGAGACTTGCCAGTAACGAGATTGAACTAGGTATTGGATACCGACGATCGAATCTCGGGCAAGTAACATACCGATGACAAAGGGAACAACGTATGTTGTTATGCGGTCTGACCGATAAAGATCTTCGTAGAATATGTAGGAGCCAATATGGGCATCCAGGTCCCGCTATTGGTTATTGACCGGAGACGTGTCTCGGTCATGTCTACATTGTTCTCAAACCGTAGGGTCCGCACGCTTAACGTTACGATGACAGTTATTATGAGTTTATGCATTTTGATGTACCGAAGGTTGTTCGGAGTCCCGGATGTGATCACGGACATGACGAGGAGTCTCGAAATGGTCGAGACATAAAGATTGATATATTGGAAGCCTATGTTTGGACACCGGAAGTGTTCCGGGTGAAATCAGGATTTTACCGGAATACCGGGAGGGTTACCGGAACCCCCCGGGAGCCAAATGGGCCTACATGGGCCTTAGTGGAAAGGTGAAAGGGGCTGCCATGGAGGGCTGCACGCCTCCCCCCTCCCCTAGTCCTATTAGGACTAGGAGAGGTGGCCGGCCACCTCTCTCTCTCTCCCCCTTGGAGTCCTAGTTGGAATAGGATTGGAGGGGGGAGTCCTACTCCTGGTAGGAGTAGGACTCCTCCTGCGCCTCCCACCTTGGCCGGCCAGCCCCTCCCCTTGGATCCTTTATATACAGGGGCAGGGGGCACCTCTAGACACAAGTTGATCCTTGAGATCGTTCCTTAGCCGTGTGCGGTGCCCCCTGCCACCAAATTCCACCTCGATCATACCGTTGTAGTGCTTAGGCGAAGCCCTGCGTCGGTAGTACATCAAGATCGTCACCACGCCGTCGTGCTGAAGGAACTCTTCCTTGACGCTTTGCTGGATCGGAGCCCGAGGATCGTCATCGAGCTGAACGTGTGCTAAGAACTCGGAGGTGCCGGAGTAACGGTACTTGGATCGGTCGGATCGGAAAGACGTACGACTACTTCCTCTACGTTGTGTGATCGCTTCCGCAGTCGGTCTGCGTTGGTACGTAGACAACACTCTCCCCTCTCGTTGCTATGCATCACCATGATCTTGCGTGTGCGTAGGAATTTTTTTTGAAATTACTACGTTCCCCAACAGCTCCGACTGACTTGGCTGTCGGAGGAGGGGAAGAAGATCTTAGGCATCTGGAGATGGAGCCCGAGGTACTGCTCTGCTGTGATGGAAGGTTTCGTCATTGGAGCAGCTCCGGTGAGTTGTATGACGCCGAGGCTGAAGCAGGACAAGAGAGACAACGAACAACGTTAACCTGAGTGGAATTCTGATAGCATCTCCAATACATGACGTAAAATACATAACCACAAAGTGCTAGATGTAAAATACATCAGCCGCTCATCTCTGAACTTAACTGTCGAAACTGAATTTAACTGTCGAAACTGAACTTAACTATCGAAACTGAACTTAACTATCGAAACAGAACTTAACTGTCGAAACTGAATTTTGCTGTCAAAACTGAATTTTGCTGTCGAAACTAAACACACTAGCAAGGTGAGGCTACACGTCAGTCGACTGACTTTTTCATCTCTGGTGAGTCGATTTTGCAGCCGTTGGATACGAAATCAAGGGCCTGCGGTTCATCTTCAACCTCCCCCCTGAGCCGCCAGCCACCACCGGCCAAACAGCAGCCCCCGCTGCCCCATCCATCCCTCTAGCCCCCCCCCCCCCCCGTGCCGAGCTTTTTCTCCGGCGATCCCCATGCCACCGCCCCGCCAAAGCCCCGCCACCGTCGACGACCACCACCCCCATCCTGAATCCTAAGATAGATAGTGGGGTACCTCTCCAGCGAGCCCCCCTCCCCACTGCGGCTGGTTCTTCCTTCACCCCGACGACCCCCCCACCCCCTGAAAATCGACTGACCCAAAAGTCGATTCAGTCGACTGAAGTGTAGCTAAATCAGAGCAGCATCACAAGCAAGAGCAATAGCAAGAGCAGACCAGGCAAGGGACCGAGAGCAAGAGCAGGGCAGCAGCGCGAGCGAGAGCTAAAGCAGCAGCAGCTCCTACTGATGTGGGCGTCGCCGCCGAGGGAGCGACGCCGTGGAGGAAGTGGCCGGCGACGCCGCCGTGGATGGAGCCGCGCCGTGTTGGCTCGGGACTGAGCACCGGCAGCACCGTGGTGGCGCCGATTAGGCTGCAACTTCATCCGAGGAAACAGTGATGATGATGCTCTTCCGGTGGTGCAGGTGAAGGCAGCGGTGTGGGAGTGGAGGTGGTGCGAAAGACGAGGGGAACGTCGGGGCAGCTCCTTGGAGATGGAGGATGGGGTGGCTGAACCGGCAGGACGATGAGATCGACGACGAATCCTCATCCGGTACGGTAGATGAGGGACGTCGAGGTGTTGCTGTGGACGACGTGTGGGGTTTCATCGCGGGTTTTCGCGGCGTCGGTGTACGAATGGGTGGGCGGATGGGATGGCAGTGGGGAACCATGGCTTAGAGACGCGCTTGTCCGAAATGTGGGGTAAGTTACGAAAGTACCCCCACCAATTTGAGGCGGTCCTTTCGGTTCAGGGGTACTACGGGCATTTCGCGTGTCGGGATTTCACGGGAGGTGGGAGTTTTCGTGCACATTGTAATTTCGGAATAGCAAGGTGTGGGTTGAGATGGAGGGAGTTGTCGGAGCACAATGAGACAAAGATATATCTTAAATATTTCGGGCTAACAAGGCGCGGGTTGAAGAGGCAGGAGTTTCGCAGCACAATAGACAGAGACGCTAGCTTGAATTTTCAGCATAACAAGGCACGGCTTGAAATTTGGGAAGAACAAGCTTAACATGTACCCAAACAAAGACAATTTGCACCTCAACACGCACAACACACACACAAACACCATTTAGACTAGAGTAAGGAACACGTGCATTGCACGCATGAGATTTGGCAACCAAATTATGAATAAATACCACATTATAGCATGCAAGCTTTGAGTCATATATGCATGATGTAGATGTTCGTTTAATTCTTATAGTTCATTTCATTCAAAATCATCTAGTTTTTATAAGAAAGCTAATCTATTTTAAGATTCATGGAATTGTGCGTCGTAAGACATAAAGTAAAAACAAATAATGGCAAATCATGTAGAAAAACATTTGGGAAATTCTGATACGGAAGATTCTAGAACAAATAAGAAGTGCTTGTGTTTTGATGTTTGCGCGTTATGCTTAAGTTCAACCATGGAGTCTTCTAGATTATACATGTGGCAAAATTTGGTGGAATCTAGATGATATCCAACGGCCAGCAGTGCTCAAATTTTCCATCTTTGGACCATCGGATTCGCCTCATCCAACGACCATCTTTCAAAGTTAAAGTTACCCACACACAATATAAAAAATTTATAAAATATAATATATATATATAGGGGTATAGATATAGATATGTGATGCGAAAGCCGCCCATCATCTCCAATTAGAATAGTGTGTCCATGCACGGATGGGACGTGGCCAAATGATGTCTGCCATCGGTATCTCAAATTCAAATCAGTCTGACCTTGTTCAATGTGTATACATTACAACATGCTCGTTTCGAAACCTCACCGCGCAGATCTCCGTTATATTCATGCATGCATGGGTTTCAAACATCAGGATCTCTTATTCAAATATTTGAATTCAACTTTACATTGATTATGACCTCACCTATTCTTTTACACCCACACAGTAGTCTTCTCTTTATAATTGTACCACTAACTTTCTCTTGTGCATGCATGCACACACACTACCAGTCGGCATTATCCATTGCACGCATGCAATCTTTTTCTTCAGGTCGGTCTCCCATGAAGTCACACACCCACACACATCCCCCTCTCCATCATATCGGGCATTCTTTATCTCTCACGCGTGCATGCGCAACGATCGATGTTCCTCTATGTATGTGTGTATATAGCTAGGTCTTTCATAGTTTTCCACACAAACCGATCAATCGATATATCCAGTGAGGTCTCACCCTCTTTCCCACGTCCACATCGATCAATCTATACCTCTCTATATAGAATTAACATATATAGCTAATACACCCACATTAATTATATATCCAACGTCCCCCTCTCATCATCCATGCCTTCCGCTTCATCTCTCAGACGCGTGCACAATGGCGAAGACAGGGGGTAGTAAGGGCCCTGCCCCCCTCCCCCGTAACATCACTATATATCGAGGCTAATATGAATGTGATCATTAGACAATTGCTGCTAAAAATGGTTTAAGTTCATGAATTGACCCTCCTCGTAAAGGATTAGCAATGCTTGGTCCCCTAGCTCATTTATTTTTCATGGCTCCGCCACTGCGCGGAACAACGCACGTGTTCGCCCCCTCTCTCTAAATATCGATCTCGCACTTGTGCATTCCTTCATAGTATCCCTCCACTTGGCCCCTCGCACCATCTTCTAGCCCCCCACCGGATATTGCCACATGTACAATCTAGCAGACTCCATGGTTGAACTTAAGCATAATGCACAAACCTCAAAACAACAGTGGTTCTCTTTTGTTCTAGAATCTTCCATATCATAACTGCCCAAACTTTTTGTAGTTGAATTGCCATTATTTGTTTTTACTTTATTCTTTACAACGCACAATTCCATGAATCATAAAATAGATTAAGGGCTTCTTTGATTCAAAGGATTCTCAAAGGAATTTTGGAGGATTCTAATCATTAGGAATTTTTATAAAAACTCTTTCAAAGGAAAAACATCTTTTAAAGATTTTTTATAAAAACTCTTTTATAAAAATTCTTTGAAAGAATTCCACTATAATCCCATGTTTTTCTTATTCCCGCGTTCTTAGCTTTTTTATAAAAACTAATTGATTTTGAATGAGATGAACTATAAGAATTAAACGAAGGGCTACATCGGGCATATATGACTCAGAGCTTACATGCTATAGTGTGGTATTTATTCATAATTTGGTTGCAAAATCTGATGCGTGCAATGCACGTGTACCTTACTAGTACTTTGAGTATGTGCAAAACACGTAAATTAGAATACCAATGGCACGCTACACAGTGTCTCTCTTACAGTTCATGAAGCCACGTGGCACATGTGGAGGCGTTGTCGCGACCTCCTTGCGTGGATTGATCACAGTGACGTGCTGCTGGTTCCAGAAGAATGTACTCGTCCTCCCTGAGCCATACTGGCGGTACATGCACGAAGCGAAGATGTGCACGCACGCCACGCACACACTCATTCCCTCGCACGCACACACGGGTACACGGGCAGACACAATTTTGTACCAAGATCCACCCCATGTGATAATTTGACATGTGTAAAGTCGTTCACTTCATTGATGGTCAATTAATACAGCGCATGCAAATTGAGTGGACGTGTGGGCGGAAGAAAGACATTATTACTCCACTGCGCGCATGCGAGTAGTTAAATCGCGGGTTGCTAGTAGTACTTCCATTGGTCTCCTTTGTATTTTGTGCCAATTTTTGACAGTAACATAATATTAGTACTTGAAATTTATGTTCCGCTAAACTCATCGGGAGCCGTTTCAGGCCTCGAAACCAAAACCATCAATTAATCTTTACCTTGTTCCCATCACATTCGAAAGCCTGCTCACACCTACTAGTACATACCAAACCTGAACATGTTCCCACTATGCAGGTATTAGTACTAGTGCTAGTACTTAGGTTATAAAAAGGGGAACTGCCTAACCGAAAATTACCCTACCTTTCCTCCTCATAAGTGCCTCTTCTTCGTCCGTCGTTGCCATGGCCGGTGAGCAGAGCTCTAGGTCGAGAACTACTAGTAACAAGGGAGCGGCAACCAAGGCTGCGGAAAAAAGAGAGGGCTCGCCGCCACGCAGAGACCTCGAAAGACCTCTCATGGGCACGCGATGGCTCCCAGGAGCGCCCTAGCCGCAGAGGCGAACATGCCGAGCCGGCGGAGCTGGAGTCGTTATCCCTCGACGGCATGCCCGATCAGCTCAATAAGCACCTCAATAAGCAGAAGGAGTTCATCCAAGGCTTGATGGAGTTGCTGAAGGAGAGCCTCGACGATATGCCCGCTGAGCTCAATCAGCAGGGGGAGTTGACCGCCGGCTTGGTGATGCTGCTGAAGAAGAGCATTGCCTCGGAGAACAAGGCGACCGGTGAAATCCTGCGACTTTAGGAGGACAAGGCGAAGCTCTCCCACGAGATCGACCTATTGAAGGAGAAGAACACCGGCTGGAAGAAGCTGCATGAGAATAGTAGTTCCTCGATGAAGATGCTGCAGGCCCTCGTCATGGAACAGAAGGAGGAGTTAGTGAAGCTCCGCATCGAGCACCCGGCTGCTGTCAAGGTACGTAATGCGGCCATGGACCAGATGATGAAGGCTCACGTCGAGAAATCCCACATCATGGACAGAATGAAGAAGATGGCGGAGGAGACACGCAAGGAGATGGAGGTCGTGGAGGCGATGAAGAAGCAGTTATGACTCCGCGGGGAATTAGATCATTTGGGGTGATAATCTTCCTTCTTCTTTTGCTCCTGTGTTTCATCTTTTGCTTTGGGTGTTTCGCCGCACGTGTCACGTTCTCTGCGAGGCATGAATAGAACAATGGTTTCTTTGAGGGAATGAATAGAACAATGCTAACAATGAGATGACTAGCAAATTAGATCATTTTTTATCGCCATATGGCACTGGGCTGCCGTGTTTCGTGCTCCTCCGTCGCAGTACTACTCCAGTGGAAAACTTGAGTATACCGCACGCTTCTTTGCTCCTCCTCGATCAGGTCGTCGGCGCATTTATATGAGCAGTCAAATCACAAGGCCCCGCCTTCCAGCAGTAATGAGCCATCAAATCACAAAGGTCCTCGCCTCTCGTGAAACCGACCAAGCTAGACTGCCCCGCCCTCTAGCCTTTTAAAAAATGTATAGTTTTATATAGCAGTAGTATCGATGGATTGCGCCATGGAGCAAAACTTGAAATTAAAAAAAAGGTGGTACATATAGAGAGCGCTCATCACCAAATTATGCATATAGTACTATTAAAAAGGCTAGTCACAATAATGGTGTCCAGCACAACCCACCCCTCAAATAAAACTAAGAGGGTGCTTTGATACATTTTAGTCCCGTGACTAAAAGTAGTGGGACTAAAACATGCTAGCCTCATCCATGCTTGGATCCAAATACTTAAAAGGCTAAAATCAAGTTAATGAGCATTTATTATCCTCCAAACCCTCCAATCTAGAACTCGCCTGTGTTAAAGGAGAGGAGTTAAATGAGTAGAGGACTAATCCACATTTTAGTAGGGGTACCCCTGACTAAAAGTTTTTAGTCTCAAGACTAGTTTTAGCCCCTATTTAGTCAGGGGTGCTTGGAACTTTAGCCTCTTAAAGAAACTATTTTTAGTCAGACTAAAATAAGTCCCTTGGATCCAAGCACCCTCTAAGCATCCTGGAATTCTTTGACAAAACTAAGCACCCTGAAATTCTTTGACAACTAAACTATTGGCTATATGATGTTGGCCATATATATTGTACATATATAATGTGAAGAAACGAGTGGTAGTACTATACCGACTAAAAGATGAAATGTGAAGAAACGAGTGATATTGAAGCAAAGGTAGCCATCCATTGCAGCGTAGTGGATGTGGTCTATATCTAGTACATTTCGCTGCCATGCATGGCGATGAAATGTGTATGGAGGTTTCTCCAGTTTACCGTACGAAGGATGAACCATGGCTCCTGCCAGGGTCAGCATTGAAGGCTGACGAGAGGACACCAGCCAATTCTTCTGGAGGTCTAAGGTGCTGCCTACAACGAGGCCTATCCGACGCAGGACTTCTTTGTCGTTACCAAAGTCTACAGTAACGAATTTGACTAGGTTGCTCTCGAGGAAGTCCTTAAAATCCTGGCACTCAATGTCGGCATGGCATATGTGGTAGACCAAGCATAAGTCATGCACGCAAACCTGGATCACGGCAGGCTTCTTCCTCTCTTCGTCCTTTAGATCCTTCTCTCGTCCCAGGACTGTGGTGTACTCAACATCTAGCGCAGCGACCCACTCATCATCTGAGTCTTCGAACATGCGTTTGAAGCGAGAAAGGCATCCTTTCACTGTCGCGGAAGAACGGGTGTAGGTGACATTGAACTCATCGCCAGTGATGGTTCTAACCTTGTACTCACCGTTGATCATGGAGATTTGGGACGCCATGGATTTGGGAGGAGGGTTAGGATTAGTGGAACTGCCGTAATGTGAATGGACAAGACGACTAGGAGCGAACCGCCGTAGTATTGAAGGACGTGAAGGGACGAGTAGGAGGGAACTGCCAGCGTGCGGACGGCAGGGTAGTAGCTTTCCATTCTCCCATGATACGGGCTTCCGAGAGCCCTTGGATCTGAGATCGAACGGTTGCATGGTGTGATTCTAGACCTATGGGTGAATATCCTATCCTGGAGGGTTATTCTGCAAATTTTGAGCAACTTAGCATGCGACCGTTTGATCTCAGATCCAAGGGCTGCCAGCAGCCCGTATCGTGGTCGCGCCTACCACAACCGTCACGTCGCTCGTGCGGTCGCGCCCTTGGAGATTTAACACGATGCGTTAGGCTATCTGATGTTGGCATGTCATACATAGTCATCACTTAGTCACTCATACTACAACAAGGTTTTGGCTATAAGTGTATTTTTTTTTACTTCTCGCTATCTCTTTCTTCGTACTCCCTCTGTCCCATAATATAAGAACATTTTTGGCTAATATAAGTCTGATGTGCCATGTAAAGCGCACCATTTGGTGTAGTGCCAAAAATGTTCTTATATTATAGGACACAGGGAGTACTAGTATTTATTGCATTTGCCAAGGAGTGACCTCTTCTAATGAAATGGTGTTGCTAAGTTTGCTTCATTTAATTAGCTATAGACTCAAAATTGTATTTTCACCTAGGTAAACGCGCTTAGCACCGTTTCTTCCTTGGGTCACCAAACTAGTCTCTCTCTTCTTGATTAACTTGCCACATCAGACTTTATGCCTATGTGGCAAGCTTAAGCACCAATAGGAGCAAGTAAAAGTAAGTACAATAGTGCGCTTTACATGGCATTTTTGCATATGTGGAGGAAAGAGAGGCAAGGAAAAAGTGGAGAAGTGGGCTCTCATGCAAGAGCCCGCCTCTACTACATGGTGGAGCATTGGGAGAGGCACCTGTATGGAGGTGGTCAGGAATCGGGAGACTCACGCCGGTCGTAGCACCGCAATTAAAATGATAATGGCAAGTCAAATCACAGGGCCCCACCTGTCCAGCAGTAACTCGTTGTCAAATCACACAGCCCTACGTTTGCAGCAGCCTACTCCCTCATCTTCTCGCGTCTCTCTCGAACCGACTTGGCGGAACTGCCCCGCCGCCTACCGCACAGGAAAAGCCCCGCCCTCGACTTTTAAATAGTATACAATATACTAATTTTGTATCCATGGATTGCGCCCGCGCCATGGAGCAAAGCGTCTAGAAAACGGTGGTACACATGTACAGAGTATACAGCACGCTCGTCGCGTTCGCGTCGCACCGCAGACGGTCGGTCTGTCTGGCACGCTGCTCTCCGAATGGAATGCGCGTCATATTGCGTTTGCACACACATGTGGGACGGCAATTGAGAACCGACCATAGGCACACTCCCCAGCCCCGCAAGTCGGGTGACTTAATAGAAGAGGGAGACGAGCGATAGTACTAGAGAAGTGTTGTACTACGTTGGTGCCTGGATGATCCCTGCAAGACACGGAAGATCAGTTCGTCCATGCATGTGACCAGACTCCAGCAGACATGCCTGGATTGGCTATCGTCTACATATCGTGCAGGCTGTGTTGTACATGGCTGTAGTTGTGGTGAGAAATCTAAAAAAAGGTTTCTTGTCATCTCGCAAAATTAGTTGTCATGTTGAAAGCACAAGTGCTCCCTAGGTGGTTTTGGTAATTAATGACAACATATCTCTTGTTGGACTAACGTTTCTATCTAGTATGTTTCAGATAAGTTCAACAATGGAGTGGCATGGACTAAAGGTTGTGGGAAATTTTCCAAGATGCTAAGGACAAAGGATTGGCTAAAGCTTAAAGCTCAAGACTCTTCATTTTACATTTTAGTGATCCAAGATCACATTGAGTCCATAGGAAAAGCCAATACTATCAAGGAGGGATGAGGTGTTGCTTAATGAGTCCCTTGCTTCAAGTTCTTAATGATATGCTCCAAAATCCTCAGCTACTTTCCCACTTCCACATATGACCTAAACCTAAGCCAAACTCGGACCTACCGATTATTTCTATCCGGCGCCACCGAGTTTCACTTGTCATAGCCATTGCCAAACCCTAGCAAATCGGTTCTACCGATAGGGATCTCGGTCTCACCGAGATGGGATTGTAATCTCACTGTGTATGTCCATTGCCAAAATCGGTCTCGCCGATCTTGTGCAATCGGTACTACCGAGGTTACAATGCAAACTCACTGTGTATGCTCATTACCAAAATCAGTCTCACCGAGTTTGTGTAATCGGTCCCACCGAGTTTTCCTGACCAACCCTCTGGTTAGCTTATTACCAAATCGGTCTCACCGAGTTTGTGTAATCGGTATCACCGAGATTACGTTATGCCCTAACCCTAACCATATCGGTCCTACCGGGTTGCATGTCAGTCCCACCGAAAATCTCTAACGGTCACTAGGTTTACTATTTCGGTCCGACCGAGTTTGTTGATTCGGTCCCACCGAGATTGGTAAATTGTGTGTAACAGTTGGATTTTGTTTGGAGGCTATATATACCCCTCCACCTCCTCTTCACTTGTGGAGAGAGCCATCAGAACACATCTACACTTCCAACTCATATGTTCTGAGAGAGAACCACCTACTCATGTGTTGAGGCCAAGATATTCCATTCCTACCACATGAATCTTGATCTCTAGCCTTCCCCAAGTTGCTTTCCACTCAAATCTTCTTTCCACCAAATCCAAATCCTGTGAGAGAGAGTTGAGTGTTGGGGAGACTATCATTTGAAGCACAAGAGCAAGGAGTTCATCATCAACACACTATTTGTTACTTCTTGGAGAGTGGTGTCTCCTAGATTGGCTAGGTGTCACTTGGGAGCCTCCGACAAGATTGTGGAGTTGAACCAAGGAGTTTGTAAGGGCAAGGAGATCGCCTACTTCGTGAAGATCTACTGCTAGTGAGGCAAGTCCTTCGTGGGCGATGGCCATGGTGGGATAGACAAGGTTGCTTCTTCGTGGACCCTTCGTGGATGGAGCCCTCAGTGGACTCGCGCAACCGTTACCCTTCGTGGGTTGAAGTCTCCATCAACGTGGATGTAGGATAGCACCACCTATCCGAACCACGGAAAACATCCGTGTCTCCAATTGCGTTTGAATTCTCCAAACCCTTCCCTTTACATTCTTGCAAGTTGCATGCTTTACTTTCCGCTGCCTATATACTCTTTGCATGCTTGCTTGATATGTATTGTGAATGTTGAAATTGTGCCTAAACTCCACTTAAACCGAAAAAGCTTAAAAACTGCAACTTTAGCATTAAGTGTCAAATCACCCCCCTCTAGACACATCTACTTCAAGGTCCTACAAGTGGTATTAGAGCTTTGGTCTCCATTGCCTTGGTTTAATCACCATTGGAGGAAGATGGATGTGTCTACTTTAGGGAGTCTTAGACATAGAGTGCCTATTCTTGATGGAGAATATTTTCATGAGTGGAAAAATGAGATGGTTGTAATTTTTAATCAATATCATTTGAACAAGTATATTGCTAGCCCTTGTGCACCTCATATTGATCCTTTGCATCCTACCCTAGATGAAGATATCTACATAATTCGCAATCTTAGAACTATTGAGCTCATCATTAGAGGATTGCCCAAAAATTTGATTGCTAGTTTGCCTACTCTTAATTGTGCCTATACTATATGGAAATTTCTTGAGGAACGATTTCCCGATTATTCCTTGAAAAATTTGGATGAAATTCTCCATAAATCTATTGCCTTGAGTAAGACGAACTCTAGTGATCCTAGTTTTGGTGATTGTCTATTTGAGCTTACCAATCTCAAGCGTGCTAAAGGAGATGTTGGAATCATTATATCCGAAGCTATAAGAATTCATAAAGGTGACCACTTTGATGATCATTTATCTAATGAATTACCCTCTCTAGGAAATGATGAGTCACAAGATCATGGTGAACATGGATACTATGATGATGATGATGATGATGATGATGATGATAGTGACTTTGATCTTGATGATGCAATGAGACATTTTGGTCTTATGGCAAATCTTCGGGGATATGTGTCAGGAGGAAAGGAATGGGTTCTTGATAGTGGATGTACTGATCATATGACCGGAGATGAAGAGATGTTCCGTCAGCTTGCTGAAAATGACGGCCCTAGAAAATATGTCACCTTTGGTGATAATTCAAAGGGTAAAGTGGTTGGCCTTGGTAAGGTGGCCATCTCACATGATAGTTCCATTCAAAATGTCATGCTCGTTGAATCTCTCGGCTACAACTTACTTTCAGTATCTAGACTTGCTGATTTTGGTTTGAATGTCCTATTTACTGAGGTTGATTGCCAAGTGTTTCGTCGAGACAATCATAAAATGGTCTTTACCGGTATGCATAGAGGTGATCTT
The DNA here is from genome assembly GCA_034509565.1 of Triticum monococcum. Taxonomy (NCBI): domain Eukaryota; kingdom Viridiplantae; phylum Streptophyta; class Magnoliopsida; order Poales; family Poaceae; genus Triticum; species Triticum monococcum. The sequence continues at coordinate 107,679,011 of CM067844.1, forward strand.
TATATTGTCGATTTCTCTAAAAAGGCACAACCTAAAACTTGTTTTATTGCTAAATCCTCAAAAGGTTGGTTGTGGCATAGACGACTAGGTCACGTTGGCATGAGAAACCTTGACAAGCTTATTAAAGGAAATCATATCCTTGGAGTTAACGATGTCATATTTGATAAGGATAGACTTTGCAGTGCTTGTCAAGCAGGTAAACAGGTTGGAGGAAGGCATCCCGTGAAGAACATCATGACCACAAGGAGGCCACTCGAGCTACTTCATATGGATCTTTTTGGTCCCAACGCCTACAAGAGTCTCGGTGGAAATTCTTTTGGTCTAGTTATAGTTGATGATTTTTCAAGATTTACGTGGGTGTTCTTTCTTGATGACAAGTCGCAGGTCCAGAAGATCTTCAAAAACTTCGCTAGGAAGGCCCAAAATCAGTTTGACGTGAAGATCAAGAAGGTTCAGAGTGACAACGGAACGGAGTTCAAGAACGCAAATGTGGACACCTTTCTTGACGAAGAAGGGATTTCACACGAGTTCTCGGCTACGTACACACCTCAACAAAATGGAGTTGTTGAGAGGAAGAACCGGACGCTCATCGAAATGGCGAGAACGATGCTTGATGAGTACAAGACGCCGAAGCACTTTTGGGAAGAAGCGGTTGAGACAGCTTGTCATGCAACAAATCGCTTGTATCTTCACAAGCTACTCGGCAAGACGGCATACGAGCTCCTCACCGGTAACAAACCCCAAGTTGGATACTTTCGAGTATTCGGCTCAAAGTGCTACATTCTTGACAAGCATCGTCGTTCAAAGTTTGCTCCTAAATCTCATGAAGGTTTTCTACTTGGTTATGGCTCAAACTCTCACACTTACCGTGTCTACAACAATTTCACCCGAAAGGTTGAAGAGACGGTAGATGTGAAGTTTGATTAATCTATGGCTCGCAAGTAGAGCAATTGCCAATCGATGTAGGAGACAAAGACCCTTCAGAAGCAATCCAAGACTTGTCTATTGGCAAAATTCGTCCAACGGAGGTGAAGGAGAGTACCTCGTCCGTTCAAGTGGAAGCTTCTACTTCACGACAAGGTGAACCAAGAATTGATACGGAAGCATCCACAAGTGGGACACACCAAGATGAAGAAGACGAGGAAATGCATCAACACGAACATCAACAACCTCCTTCTCCACCACGACAAGAGAACGACAACGTCAATAATGAAGAAGGCCAAGAAGAAGAACAAGATGTTCAACGAAGACCCAAGCAAAAGCTCTCACGAGTTCGAGCAAGAATTGCCAAAGATCATCCCGTCGAGCAAATCTGCAATGCTATTCAAACCGGGAGAATCACTCGCTCAAAAACTCGTTTAGCTAACTTTTGTGAAAACTATTCATTCATCTCTAGCAGTGAACCTATGAAGGTTGAAGAAGCATTGGAAGATCCGGATTGGATAAACGCTATGCATGAAGAGCTACACAAATTTGAGAGAAACCAAGTTTGGACATTGGTTGAGAAGCCCGACAACAACCACAACATCATTGGTACCAAATGGGTGTTTCGCAACAAGCAAGATGAAGATGGACAAGTGGTTCGCAACAAAGCACGTCTCGTCGCCCAAGGGTACACACAAGTCGAAGGTATGGACTATGGTGATACATATGCGCCCGTTGCTAGACTTGAGTCCATTCGCATCTTACTTGCCTATGCTAATCACCATAATATCACCTTGTACCAAATGGACATTAAAAGTGCTTTTCTAAATGGTGAAATAGAGGAGGAAGTTTATGTCAAACAACCTCCCGGCTTTATCAATCCTAAGAAACCAAATCATGTTTACAAACTTCACAAAGCTCTTTATGGTCTTAAACAAGCTCCTAGAGCATGGTATAAATGCTTGACCAAGTTCCTTATTGCAAGTGGTTTTGAAATTGGTAAAATTGATTCTACTCTTTTTACTAAAAGGGTTAATGGAGAACTATTTGTATGCCAAATTTATGTTGATGATATCATATTTGGTTCAACTAACCCTCTCTTTAGTGAAAAGTTTGGAAAGCTAATGTCAGAGAAGTTTGAGGTGTCTATGATGAGTGAACTCAAATTCTTTCTCGGTTTGCAAATCAAGTAAACTAAGGAAGGTACATTTGTCTCTCAAACGAAGTACACCAAGGACTTATTCAAGAAGTTCAATATGCAAGAATGCAAAGGTGTGCCTACACCCATGCCTACTAGTGGACATCTTGATTTGACCAAAGATGGTGAACCGGTTGATCAAAAGGTTTATCGCTCTATGATTGGTTCTTTGTTATACCTATGTGCTTCACGTCCCGACATTATGCTAAGTGTGTGCATGTGTGCACGTTATCAAGCTGCTCCTAAAGAATGTCATCTTAAGGCCGTGAAAAGGATAGTGAGATACTTAATTCATACACCAAACTTTGGCATTTGGTATCCTAAGAGGTCTTCTTTTGATCTTGTTGGCTATTCCGACTCGGATTATGCCGGAGACAAGGTTGATAGAAAGTCCACTTCGGGCACTTGTCAATTTCTTGGTAGATCTCTTGTGTCTTGGTCTTCCAAGAAACAAAACTCGGTATCCTTATCCACCGCCGAAGCGGAATACATTGCCGCTGGTTCATGTTGTGCTCAATTACTTTGGATGACCCAAACTCTTAAAGATTATGGGATCTATGTGAAACATGTTCCACTGCTTTGTGACAATGAAAGTGCTATCAAAATTGGTCATAATCCTGTACAACATTCTCGAACTAAGGATATTGAAGTTCGTCATCATTTCATTCAAGACCATGTTGCTAAGGGTGACATTGATCTTAAGCATGTTCGCACCGATAAGCAATTAGCGGATATATTTACTAAACCTCTTGATGAGAAAGCATTTTGCAGGTTGAGAGGTGAATTGAACATTATTGATGCTTCGAACTTGGAGTAGGAACTCCATTGGATACATGCAAGACATGAGCTTATGACTAATCCATGATATATCTCTTATGATGACTATCTTATGTCTTGGATATATTTGTACCTTGCATGTTGTCAAACCCATGTAGGTGCTTGGTTGAATCTAATTCCATGAGATTGCGACTCACTCACATCTTGAGCAATCTCTACATCACCAAGTCTCTACACAATGGTGGTTGAAGACAAGGAAGCACAAAACCATTCATACATATCCTTTGACAAATTCTATGTTGAGCTTCATGATTGTCATTTTTGGATACACAAGTGCTCTTCCTTGCAAGAACTAACCCATGTAGGTAGATGAACTCAAACTCCAAGTGGTGCTCCCAACTCTTGATGAGCTACATCAACCTTGAGCACCCACACAAGTTCAACTACACGAGCAAGAACCACGCCACCACCCAAGGTATGTTATTCCATCTTAGAGAATCTTTACTCCAAGACATGAGTCAAAGCAACTCAACAAGATGTGAATACATCAAGATGCTTAAACGAAAAATGGTAACCCCATTTTGAGCTTAAACGATGAGTATGGCCTATGATCAAGTGTTCTCACTTGACTCCTAAGTCAATATACTCTAACATAGGTGACTATGTCACCGCCCAACTCTAGATGAAGTTCTCTTGTGTTCTTTTCTGTGTTATTGCATTTGTCTCATGCATATTTATTTTCTTTCTCTTTTTCAGTTTCTTCTCTTTTCTTTTTGTTTTTGTTCTGCATTTTCTGCATTCAATTCCTTGCAAATCCTTCAGATAATTCATTGCAATCTTTATGAGATCCTACATGTTTAGTGAGCTGAGGTGACAAGTGTTTTTCTCTGTGTTGAACTCGGTTTCACCGACTTGTAGTTTTCGGTCCAACCGAATCTTTTCGGCCCCACCGAAACATGCCACTCGGTGCCACCGACTTCACAACAGGAAAAACAGTTTGCCGCTTGTTCTATATTTCTTCTGATCCAGCTCTACTCAATGAATCTTGTCCTCTACAAGAATCACAGTTTTATCCATTGCTTTGTGCTGAGTCTCAAGGACCAAACCTATACGACGGATTCCAGAAAGCCCTTCTTGGAAATTGATGTCAAAGGGGGAGAGAGAGATCACATCAAAGCTTATCACCTACAAGGGAGAAAGTATTAAGGGGGAGAGAATACTCAAGGATCCCATATGCTTGATGTTCAAGAGGAGAGATGTCACATTTCCAGGGGGAGAGAATACTCAAGGATCCCAGATGCTTGATGTTCAAGAGGAGAGATGTCACATGTCTTTTTGGGGGAAAGACATGTTCATATGTGCTTATTTGCATTAAGTTCTATCCATTTGTATCTTTCAGCTCTGATTTTCTGTTCCCTATCTTCTCCCAATATCCCATGTAAGATTCAGGGGGAGCAAGACACCTAAGGGAAAGAAATCAGTCAAATTCATTGCATATCTTTACTCTTGGGGACATGTTGAATCCATTGTGGTACCTTGTACTCACTCTCTACATGTCATCCCAGTCTTGGTACTCTTGTGGCTTCTTTGGTTTGCTCTGGCTAGTGGAGGTACCTGTGTTATCTAACCTTGTTTGTGCAGGTTCATTCCATCCTAAGCCAGCTAAAGACTACAAGATAAGTGTACGCATCAAAATCATGAGTATGAGGAATTCTTGCTTATGTACATACTGTTTGCAAGAAGGACTCATGATCATGAAGGTATTTTCCTTGATAATCTTTTGCTCTGATGCATATGGCCAAGATACATGTAACACATTGCCTACTCTGTCATGGTTATGCTCTCACATGCCTCTATATTTCACATTTACATGAGTGCATACATGTAGGGGGGGGCCTATGTTTGTTACATGTCCTTCCAAAGCTTTACTTGCTGTTTTTTATATCTTTATCTAAAGCTTTGATGTATGTTGCCATCAATTACCAAAAAGGGGGAGATTGAAAGCACAAGTGCTCCCTAGGTGGTTTTGGTAATTAATGACAACATATCTCTTGTTGGACTAACGTTTCTATCTAGTATGTTTCAGATAAGTTCAACAATGGAGTGGCATGGACTAAAGGTTGTGGGAAATTTTCCAAGATGCTAAGGACAAAGGATTGGCTAAAGCTTAAAGCTCAAGACTCTTCATTTTACATTTTAGTGATCCAAGATCACATTGAGTCCATAGGAAAAGCCAATACTATCAAGGAGGGATGAGGTGTTGCTTAATGAGCCTCTTGCTTCAAGTGCTTAATGATATGCTCCAAAATCCTCAGCTACTTTCCCACTTCCACATATGACCTAAACCTAAGCCAAACTCGGACCTACCGATTATTTCTATCCGGCGCCACCGAGTTTCACTTGTCATAGCCATTGCCAAACCCTAGCAAATCGGTTCTACCGATAGGGATCTGGGTCTCATCGAGATGGGATTGTAATCTCACTGTGTATGTCCATTGCCAAAATCGGTCTCACCGATCTTGTGCAATCGGTACTACCGAGGTTACAATGCAAACTCACTGTGTATGCTCATTACCAAAATCGGTCTCACCGAGTTTGTGTAATCGGTCCCACCGAGTTTGCCTGACCAACCCTCTGGTTAGCTTATTACCAAATCGGTCTCACCGAGTTTGTGTAATCGGTCTCACCGAGATTACGTTATGCCCTAACCCTAACCATATCGGTCCTACCGGGTTGCATGTCAGTCCCACCGAAAATCTCTAACGGTCACTATGTTTACTATTTCGGTCCGACCGAGTTTGTTGATTCGGTCCCACCGAGATTGGTAAATTGTGTGTAATGGTTGGATTTTGTGTGGAGGCTATATATACCCCTCCACCTCCTCTTCACTCGTGGAGAGAGCCATCAGAACACATCTACACTTCCAACTCATATGTTCTGAGAGAGAACCAACTACTCATGTGTTGAGGCCAAGATATTCCATTCCTACCACATGAATCTTGATCTCTAGCCTTCCCCAAGTTGCTTTCCACTCAAATCTTCTTTCCACCAAATCCAAATCCTGTGAGAGAGAGTTGAGTGTTGGGGAGACTATCATTTGAAGCACAAGAGCAAGGAGTTCATCATCAACACACCATTTGTTACTTCTTGGAGAGTGGTGTCTCCTAGATTGGCTAGGTGTCACTTGGGAGCCTCCGACAAGATTGTGGAGTTGAACCAAGGAGTTTGTAAGGGCAAGGAGATCGCCTACTTCGTGAAGATCTACCGCTAGTGAGCCAAGTCCTTCGTGGGTGATGGCCATGGTGGGATAGACAAGGTTGCTTCTTCGTGGACCCTTTGTGGATGGAGCCCTCAGTGGACTCGCGCAACCGTTACCCTTCGTGGGTTGAAGTCTCCATCAACGTGGATGTAGGATAGCACCACCTATCCGAACCACGGGAAAAACATCCGTGTCTCCAATTGCGTTTGAATTCTCCAAACCCTTCCCTTTACATTCTTGCAAGTTGCATGCTTTACTTTCCGCTGCCTATATACTCTTTGCATGCTTGCTTGATATGTATTGTGAATGTTGAAATTGTGCCTAAACTCCACTTAAACCGAAAAAGCTTAAAAACTGCAACTTTAGCATTAAGTTTCAAATCACCCCCCCCCCTCTAGACACATCTACTTCAAGGTCCTACAAGTGGTATTAGAGCTTTGGTCTCCATTGCCTTGGTTTAATCACCATTGGAGGAAGATGGATGTGTCTACTTTAGGGAGTCTTAGACATAGAGTGCCTATTCTTGATGGAGAGTATTTTCATGAGTGGAAAAATGAGATGCTTGTAATTTTCAATCAATATCATTTGAACAAGTATATTGCTAGCCCTTGTGCACCTCATATTGATCCTTTGCATCCTACCCTAGATGAAGATATCTACATAATTCGCAATCTTAGAACTATTGAGCTCATCATTAGAGGATTGCCCAAAAATTTGATTGCTAGTTTGCCTACTCTTAATTGTGCCTATACTATATGGAAATTTCTTGAGGAACGATTTCCCGATTATTCCTTGAAAAATTTGGATGAAATTCTCCATAAATCTATTGCCTTGAGTAAGACGAACTCTAGTGATCCTAGTTTTGGTGATTGTCTATTTGAGCTTACCAATCTCAAGCATGCTAAAGGAGATGTTGGAATCATTATATCCGAAGCTATAAGAATTCATAAAGGTGAACACTTTGATGATCATTTATCTAATGAATTACCCTCTCTAGGAAATGATGAGTCACAAGATCATGGTGAACATGGATACTATGATGATGATGATGATGATGATGATGATGATAGTGACTTTGATCTTGATGATGCAATGAGACATTTTGGTCTTATGGCAAATCTTTGGGGATATGTGTCAGGAGGAAAGGAATGGGTTCTTGATAGTGGATGTACTGATCATATGACCGGAGATGAAGAGATGTTCCGTGAGCTTGCTGAAAATGACGGCCCTCGAAAATATGTCACCTTTGGTGATAATTCAATGGGTAAAGTGGTTGGCCTTGGTAAGGTGGCCATCTCACATGATAGTTCCATTCAAAATGTCATGCTCGTTGAATCTCTCGGCTACAACTTACTTTTAGTATCTAGACTTGCTGATTTTGGTTTGAATGTCCTATTTACTAAGGTTGATTGCCAAGTGTTTTGTCGAGACAATCATAAAATGGTCTTTACCGGTATGCATAGAGGTGATCTTTATATTGTCGATTTCTCTAAAAAGGCACAACCTAAAACTTGTTTTATTGCTAAATCCTCAAAAGGTTGGTTGTGGCATAGACGACTAGGTCACGTTGGCATGAGAAACCTTGACAAGCTTATTAAAGGAAATCATATCCTTGGAGTTAACGATGTCATATTTGATAAGGATAGACTTTGCAGTGCTTGTCAAGCAGGTAAACAGGTTGGAGGAAGGCATCCCGTGAAGAACATCATGACCACAAGGAGGCCACTCGAGCTACTTCATATGGATCTTTTTGGTCCCAACGCCTACAAGAGTCTCGGTGGAAATTCTTTTGGTCTAGTTATAGTTGATGATTTTTCAAGATTTACGTGGGTCTTCTTTCTTGATGACAAGTCGCGGGTCCAGAAGATCTTCAAAAACTTCGCTAGGAAGGCCCAAAATCAGTTTGACGTGAAGATCAAGAAGGTTCAGAGTGACAACGGAACGGAGTTCAAGAACGCAAATGTGGACACCTTTCTTGACGAAGAAGGGATTTCACACGAGTTCTCGGCTACGTACACACCTCAACAAAATGGAGTTGTTGAGAGGAAGAACCGGACGCTCATCGAAATGGCGAGAACGATGCTTGATGAGTACAAGACGCCGAAGCACTTTTGGGCAGAAGCAGTTGAGACAGCTTGTCATGCAACAAATCGCTTGTATCTTCACAAGCTACTCGGCAAGACGGCATACGAGCTCCTCACCGGTAACAAACCCCAAGTTGGATACTTTCGAGTATTCGGCTCAAAGTGCTACATTCTTGACAAGCATCGTCGTTCAAAGTTTGCTCCTAAATCTCATGAAGGTTTTCTACTTGGTTATGGCTCAAACTCTCACACTTACCGTGTCTACAACAATTTCACCCGAAAGGTTGAAGAGACGGTAGATGTGAAGTTTGATGAATCTATGGCTCGCAAGTAGAGCAATTGCCAATCGATGTAGGAGACAAAGACCCTTCAGAAGCAATCCAAGACTTGTCTATTGGCAAAATTCGTCCAACGGAGGTGAAGGAGAGTACCTCGTCCGTTCAAGTGGAAGCTTCTACTTCACGACAAGGTGAACCAAGAATTGATACGGAAGCATCCACAAGTGGGACACACCAAGATGAAGAAGACGAGGAAATGCCATCTAAAGGCCGTGAAAAGGATAGTGAGATACTTAATTCATACACCAAACTTTGGCATTTGGTATCCTAAGAGGTCTTCTTTTGATCTTGTTGGCTATTCCGACTCGGATTATGCCGGAGACAAGGTTGATAGAAAGTCCACTTCGGGTACTTGTCAATTTCTTGGTAGATCTCTTGTGTCTTGGTCTTCCAAGAAACAAAACTCGGTATCCTTATCCACCGCCGAAGCGGAATACATTGCCGCTGGTTCATGTTGTGCTCAATTACTTTGGATGACCAAAACTCTTAAAGATTATGGGATCTATGTGAAACATGTTCCACTGCTTTGTGACAATGAAAGTACTATCAAAATTGGTCATAATCCTGACAACATTCTCGAACTAAGGATATTGAAGTTCGTCATCATTTCATTCAAGACCATGTTGCTAAGGGTGACATTGATCTTAAGCATGTTCGCACCGATAAGCAATTAGCGGATATATTTACTAAACCTCTTGATGAGAAAGAATTTTGCAGGTTGAGAGGTGAATTGAACATTATTGATGCTTCGAACTTGGAGTAGGAACTCCATTGGATACATGCAAGACATGAGCTTATGACTAATCCATGATATATCTCTTATGATGACTATCTTATGTCTTGGATATATTTGTACCTTGCATGTTGTCTAACCCATGTAGGTGCTTGGTTGAATCTAATTCCATGAGATTCCGACTCACTCACATCTTGAGCAATCTCTACATCACCAAGTCTCTACACAATGGTGGTTGAAGACAAGGAAGCACAAAACCATTCATACATATCCTTTGACAAATTCTATGTTGAGCTTCATGATTGTCATTTTTGGATACACAAGTGCTCTTCCTTGCAAGAACTAACCCATGTAGGTAGATGAACTCAAACTCCAAGTGGTGCTCCCAACTCTTGATGAGCTACATCAACCTTGAGCACCCACACAAGTTCAACTACATGAGCAAGAACCACACCACCACCCAAGGTATGTTATTCCATCTTAGTTTTCGGTCCAACCGAATCTTTTCGGCCCCACCGAAACTTGCCACTCGGTGCCACCGACTTCACAACAGGAAAAACAGTTTGCCGCTTGTTCTATATTTCTTCTGATCCAGCTCTACTCAATGAATCTTGTCCTCTACAAGCATCACAGTTTTATCCATTGCTTTGTGCTGAGTCTCAAGGACCGAACCTATACGACGGATTCCAGAAAGCCCTTCTTGGAAATTGATGTCAAAGGGGGAGAGAGAGATCACATCAAAGCTTATCACCTACAAGGGAGAAAGTATTAAGGGGGAGAGAATACTCAAGGATCCCATATGCTTGATGTTCAAGAGGAGAGATGTCACATTTCCAGGGGGAGAGAATACTCAAGGATCCCAGATGCTTGATGTTCAAGAGGAGATATGTCACATGTCTTTTTGGGGGAAAGACATGTTCATATGTGCTTATTTGCATTAAGTTCTATCCATTTGTATCTTTCAGCTCTGATTTTCTGTTCCCTATCTTCTCCCAATATCCCATGTAAGATTCAGGGGGAGCAAGACACCTAAGGGAAAGAAATCAGTCAAATTCATTGCATATCTTTACTCTTGGGGACATGTTGAATCCATTGTGGTACCTTGTACTCACTCTCTACATGTCATCCCAGTCTTGGTACTCTTGTGGCTTCTTTGGTTTGCTCTGGCTAGTGGAGGTACCTATGTTATCTAACCTTGTTTGTGCAGGTTCATTCCATCCTAAGCCAGCTAAAGACTACAAGATAAGTGTACGCATCAAAATCATGAGTATGAGGAATTCTTGCTTATGTACATACTGTTTGCAAGAAGGACTCATGATCATGAAGGTATTTTCCTTGATAATCTTTTGCTCTGATGCATATGGCCAAGATACATGTAACACATTGCCTACTCTGTCATGGTTATGCTCTCACATGCCTCTATATTTCACATTTACATGAGTGTATACATGTAGGGGGGGCCTATGTTTGTTACATGTCCTTCCAAAGCTTTACTTGCTGTTCTTTATATCTTTATCTAAAGCTTTGATGTATGTTGCCATCAATTACCAAAAAGGGGGAGATTGAAAGCACAAGTGCTCCCTAGGTGGTTTTGGTAATTAATGACAACATATCTCTTGTTGGACTAACGTTTCTATCTAGTATGTTTCAGATAAGTTCAACAATGGAGTGGCATGGACTAAAGGTTGTGGGAAATTTTCCAAGATGCTAAGGACAAAGGATTGGCTAAAGCTTAAAGCTCAAGACTCTTCATTTTACATTTTAGTGATCCAAGATCACATTGAGTCCATAGGAAAAGCCAATACTATCAAGGAGGGATGAGGTGTTGCTTAATGAGCCTCTTGCTTCAAGTGCTTAATGATATGCTCCAAAATCCTCAGCTACTTTCCCACTTCCACATATGACCTAAACCTAAGCCAAACTCGGACCTACCGATTATTTCTATCCGGCGCCACCGAGTTTCACTTGTCATAGCCATTGCCAAACCCTAGCAAATCGGTTCTACCGATAGGGATCTGGGTCTCATCGAGATGGGATTGTAATCTCACTGTGTATGTCCATTGCCAAAATCGGTCTCACCGATCTTGTGCAATCGGTACTACCGAGGTTACAATGCAAACTCACTGTGTATGCTCATTACCAAAATCGGTCTCACCGAGTTTGTGTAATCGGTCCCACCGAGTTTGCCTGACCAACCCTCTGGTTAGCTTATTACCAAATCGGTCTCACCGAGTTTGTGTAATCGGTCTCACCGAGATTACGTTATGCCCTAACCCTAACCATATCGGTCCTACCGGGTTGCATGTCAGTCCCACCGAAAATCTCTAACGGTCACTATGTTTACTATTTCGGTCCGACCGAGTTTGTTGATTCGGTCCCACCGAGATTGGTAAATTGTGTGTAATGGTTGGATTTTGTGTGGAGGCTATATATACCCCTCCACCTCCTCTTCACTCGTGGAGAGAGCCATCAGAACACATCTACACTTCCAACTCATATGTTCTGAGAGAGAACCACCTACTCATGTGTTGAGGCCAAGATATTCCATTCCTACCACATGAATCTTGATCTCTAGCCTTCCCTAAGTTGCTTTCCACTCAAATCTTCTTTCCACCAAATCCAAATCCTGTGAGAGAGAGTTGAGTGTTGGGGAGACTATCATTTGAAGCACAAGAGCAAGGAGTTCATCATCAACACACCATTTGTTACTTCTTGGAGAGTGGTGTCTCCTAGATTGGCTAGGTGTCACTTGGGAGCCTCTGACAAGATTGTGGAGTTGAACCAAGGAGTTTGTAAGGGCAAGGAGATCACCTACTTCGTGAAGATCTACCGCTAGTGAGGCAAGTCCTTCGTGGACGATGGCCATGGTGGGATAGACAAGGTTGCTTCTTCGTGGACCCTTCGTGGATGGAGCCCTCCGTGGACTCGCGCATCCGTTACCCTTCGTGGGTTGAAGTCTCCATCAACGTGGATGTAGGATAGCACCACCTATCCGAACCACGGGAAAAACATCGATGTCTCCAATTGCGTTTGAATTCTCCAAACCCTTCCCTTTACATTCTTGCAAGGTGCATGCTTTACTTTACGCTGCCTATATACTCTTTGCATGCTTGCTTGATATTATTGTGAATGTTGAAATTGTGCCTAAACTCCACTTAAACAGAAAAAGCTTAAAAACTGCAACTTTAGCATTAAGTGTCTAATCACCCCCCTCTAGACACATCTACTTCAAGTTCCTACACATGTGCTTCGGATCACTGCGAGGGTTAAACAACGACAACTGAGTTGGGCTAGTCATTGGGGGCACATGCACGAACAGTGAGTACTCGGCTGCCATCTAGGTCAAGCCGGCTATGTTCATTAGGACATCTATCGACGGACCCCTTTTCTACGAGTTTATCTTTAATTTGAGCTTTGTTCCTCGTCTAGTTTGTCCGTCGGGATTCATGTTGTCTCCTTTGGGCAGTGAGGTTATGATTTCTTGTCATGTGGCATTTTTTCGTGTTATATGTTATAATCCGGTGCTTCAGATCAAAATGACGACAACTGCGCCTCCGAGCCACGTGCATGAAGACTTCTCGACAGTCATTGACGAGGTCAAGCTCACTCCGGTAGACAAAAGAAAACTAGTAGTACTCCACTATATAGGCAGGAGCCTCCGCGCTTGCTTGCTAGTGTTGCTCTCTTCACACTGTCTCGGCCTCTCCAGATCTAAACATGACAGCGGTGGCCACACACACTCTCTCTCTGCTCACCGCTGGTCACAGATCCAGCCGGATCCTCTCCGCCGGGGAAGGTGAGAAGGTGCAACGATCACGCGGTCGTCCTCGGCGACGGCTCTTACCCACTGCTGGGCGCGTCCCGATCAGCCTGCCTTGCCGTTCTCTCCCAAGCACCGCTGGCGAGGGAGGGCCTCCGACCCCTTCTTCCTCGCTGACGTAGTGTGGGCAGATCCGGCCTCCCGCCGCCCACCTAGCGACATCCCGGTGACCATCAGGTATAACTTCCTTCGAAACCAGCCTTGCTCTACTTCCCGAGCTCCTGACGTCGCTGCATTTGTATCTTTTACTATTTCTCAGGCCCCCTCGTAGATAGGATCGATCGGCTATTCGAAAACCACCTAATTTTTTATGTTTAAGAGGTAAAACTAGTTCATGCACTCGAATCTAGTACTACTTGGTTCAAACAAGGAAGAAAGGGGGTGGGGTGGGGGAGGATTTGTTACCTGAATCTAGGACTTGGTCGAAAGAGGAAATAATGGGGGCGAAAAGTAGCAAAGACTGGCTATCCAACTAGTCTCTAGGTCTAAAAGGGAAATAAAGGGAAACGCAGTACAAACTCAATATAAACCCGATCTATTGGTTGAAAAAGGAAAGAAAGTGGGGACTGGGGGACAAGTCAAGGGAGTAAGTCCAGCACTAGATTTGCTAGCGTCACACAGTATAAGGTGGCTATACCGAACAGAAATGGGACCAACCCAGATATCCTATTCTGATGTTTGTTGCCCCGAGCCACTCTTATGTAATGCCACTGGTAAAATGTAGCAGTCGCACTGTTAAAAGTAAGGACACGTTAAACCAATGTTGTTTTCAATGTAATGCCTCCAGTAATATGAATCAATGGCACTTATTTACATGTCCTGCTAAAATTTCCCATTAAGATAAGTTGGTTCTTTTCGTTGGAAATGCAACTGTCCTGGTCCGCCTACTCCCCCGTGCCCAAAGCAATGTCGTATTTAATGGTTGTCATAGTTAATCCTAATGCCCACACTAATATCTAGCAATGCCAGTGCTTTAGAAATTGCTACTGTCCTTGTAGGATTGCCATTCAAATAAGGAACATGCTTCTTTTCATTTGATGCATGTTTCATCACTTGTTAGTCACCCTCCTTTCCACCTTTTTTGTGCAAATAGAGATATACATTTCACGCTCGATCTTAGTTGAACTGCACAAATGATATTCAAATTATAGTAGAGCATTCCAGGAGCTTCACAACCAACCTTGATGTTGCTCAATTTTATTGCAACTAATGAAGAAGAAGCTCTGTGGGTTTCGTTTTCTGATGGAAATGGAATCGGGGCTGGAGCCCTTTTCTTAAAAAAAATTTAAAGAAGAAGCTGCTAGCTCACGGGCATTTCTTCATTTTAGGTGAACTGCACCAAAAGGTCCCATGAATTGAATCATCCATGTTGGTGACTGAAAGAGCCAGCTTCAGCATCCCAGTCTAAGCACCCCCGGCCTCCATCCTTGCGACGCACGGTACACCTTGTTTGCCACCTGCTCGACCCTAGTGTCACTGATAAAATGAAGTAATAATGCAGTTAAAATAGAGCGAGTGTCATCTCTATCATTTCATTTCCAATGTAGATAAAGAAAGTGCTTCTCTTTGTTAATGTATGTTTCATCAACTAGTCCCATTGTTAATGTTTAAGCGTTTCTGCAAACTGGGGTGCTTAATTTTAGTTGATATGTACAAAAATAGAGATTTGAATGTCTCAAGGCGCCTCATTGTACTACTGTTGTACACTGATGTTCATCACTGGCAGAAGGTGTATCTGGGAGACTTGGGACGATGTCCGGTATGAGGTGTACCGTATGAGGCATCGCAGGGCCCATCTCGCCCTCGCAGCATGGCATACTATGATACTATCGCAATATTTTCTTCTATTTATTTTGTGTGTTTCATCAACTAGTGACACTATAATGTAATCATGCTTTTTCATTATCTGTGCAAACAGGGTTATTCAGCTGCATTTTGGTGGAACTGCACAAATGTACATATGGAACCGGCATATATGCAGAGTGCGAGGTGTGCCAAGTAAAAAATTACCGACACCAACCATGATGCATGCACGCATTGGCATCCACCACCACCAGTGGGAGTTGTGGCGCTCTCTGTGGACGGATCTTTCTCGGCAGCAAATCATCTAACCAAATACTAGTAGCTTATATTGGCAGTTTTCTAGGGAGTACTATTTTCTGAAAGAAGCACCAATCTATTTTTCTTTATTTGTACACTGTGTTACAACTTTGACCCAAAGGTCCAGAGCTATTTTAGGGTGATTGGCGTAGTACTCGGAGACTGATTGTAAGCATGATTTTCATTAGTTGTCACACTGATTGTAAGCATGAGCAGGTGGAAGATTAGGTTAGTGCGAAGCTTACCTCAAACCCTACCGCCGCCGTTGAAACGAGGTGAGCGTCGAGGGAACTATGGAGAACGGCGGGGAAGCGACGTCGTGCCATCCGGCCTCCTCTTGCGGTGGGAGAACGAATACTCCTGTGGCTCCGGCTGGCTGTGCACCCTCACGAACGGCACACCATACTCGATCGATTCATTATCCTCTGGGTGCTCGACCTTCGACCTGTACGCCCACCACCTCCGCCTGACTGTCGCCTCAGGCGAATCTGTCTGCTCCATCGCCCAGAGGAGATACTTGATGAACTCGGAGGACTGCGGCATGACTGCCGCCGAGGAGTACATGTACATCGCCACCCTCATCGCCGCCGTCTCGCTCTTTCGCATACATTGCCACATGGCCCGCACCGTCCTCGAAATCTCCCACTCATTGTCAAACCAACTAAGGATCTCCTTCAACCTGGCTAACTTTGCCTGGTCGCCGCCGGTGATCTGCCTGATTTGCTGCTGCATCCTCTCCATAGATGTCCTTCTGAGTGGTCCGGTGCTAGCTTTGGAAGATGGGAGGAGAGACGATGGTCTTGCAACAGAGAAGAGGGAGAGGCGAGGCAGTGGTTTTGGAATGGAGATGATGGAGAGGAGAGGAGGTGGTTTTGCAATGGAGAAGATCAGAAGAGGGAGATGCAAGGTTTTGGAATGGAGATGATGGAGAGGAGAGGAGGTGGTTTTGCAATGGAGAAGATCAGAAGAGGGAGAGGCGAGACGGTGGTTTTGGAATGGAGATGATGGAGAGGAGAGGAGGTGGTTTTGCAATGGAGAAGAGGGAGAGGAGCGTGCGGCAGCGATTTAGGATTGGACGAGAGGGCCGGCGCGCTGTGACTGGATCAAAATCAAAATCAATTTACCCTTCAATTAAGAAAGCGACCCCACATTAACTAGTTTCCCTTTTATTCTGGGTCACAATTGACCATGATTTTCGCACATAAAATATATGTTATACGTTGCAAAAATAATATAATTTGAAAGTACATTCAGATACGAACCAAACGATACAATTTTTGGTGACATGCATTCACATTTTGCTTGTCAAATACAGTACGTGGTCAAATTTTGACCCAAAATACGCAAAACAACAAAAAAATACTTCCAAGACCAGCGCCGCTCTTCTCCTCTTCTCCTCTTAAACCACCGCCGCTCCTCTCCTGTTCCAATCTAAATGCAGTGCCGCTCCTCTCCTCTTCCATTTCAAAACCACCGCCCCTCCTCTCCTGTTCCATTCCAAAACCAGCGTCGCTCCTCTCCCGTTCTAATCCAAAACCAGCGCTGCTCCTCTCCTCTTCCATTCAAAAACCACCGCCGGTGAGTGAAGGTGCTGTGGAGAAGTAGATCGATGGAGGAGTACAACCGATACGTGAGGATCGCAGACGGCGACCCTGTGAAGCTAGCTAGGATGTTGGAGATACAATCTTGGTTTGAAAACAAGGATCAACTAGCGGCGACGGCGACATCCATGGCCAAATATCCGCAACAGAGCGAAAAGGCGGCGATACTCCCGGCAGGAGTCGCGCCAGAGTACATAGAGCTGCTCCTCTGGGCCATGGAGCAAACAGATTCACCGAATCCGATCGTGAGGGAGCGGTGGTGGGAGTATCAATCCTAGATGGAGCATCCACCAGAGATTGAAGGATCGAGCATCTACAGGGTGCCATTTGTGAGGGTGTCCTGCCAGAGCGAGCCGGTGGAGTCTTCGTCGCCCGAACCCAACTGCAAGAGGAGAAAAGCAGTTGGCCCGACGATGCTTCCCCGCCATCGTCTCCCTCACCGTTCACATCGTCTCACGGGGCGGCTGTCTGCCGCTGAGGAATAGGAGGGGGATGCCCCCCAGCCCAATAGTCGGGCAGGTTGTGAATTGTCAGGAGGAGCTTGGGGTTGTCAGTATTTGCGGGTTGCGAATTGTGTTTTGTGTTGTGTATTTTGAGAGTACTTTCAGATATGAATGTCTTTTGAATTTCAGATTTGCAGTATTGAGCATATGAAGTATTTTATGAATTCTAGAGATCTATTTTTAGCACTTAAAAAATGTAGTTTTACAGGAGTATAAAAGTGCAGACAATGTGATTCTCAGAGAAGAAACTGCAAGTTTCAGTTTCAGATAAGAAACTACAAGTTCAATTTCAGATAAAAAACTGTAACTTTCAGAGGCAGAGCATTTATATTAACACGGCCTTTTCAAATAGGGTTAACATCATGTTGGAAGTTTTATTCATGGTCGAAAATGGAACTACCAGCCAGTTAACATCATGTTGATCAACATTCATGCATAGCACATCTTCATATGATGCACAGTCAAAATACCCACACAATGTCGAGTGTGCGAAACACAGAGAAAACGAGGGACAAAGTTTTGGCAAGTGTTGGACGTGGTTTTGGGCTGCCCCGTCTAGGCCTTCATTTTTAACATGCGCAGCCCACGACCTCGGATGGGAGGTCCATAGGCCTGTATCGACCGGCCTATGGACCTCCCATCCGAGGTTTTATTTTTGGCAGCCCAATTTATGTATTTTTTTGAAGAAAACACAGAGGTCTGTTCTATTTTTCTATATAAGAATAGGAACACCAGGTCCAACTTATGTTTCCCTTCTAACTATATTTTATATATTTAAATTATTTTATATGTTATTATATATTATTTTATTGTCATCATATATTTAACAGATACTTACATATGTAAGAAAACAATATCCCACATCTTATTAACTTATAAAAATAATTTCTTAACAAATAAAATCCTCGATTGTTTTGGCACGAAAATCCTAGTGATTCTGTACAAAAGCTTGGTAAGATTTAAGGACGAATGTAATAATATCACTTATTATTTAAATATATTTATAACAAAATGCTCGGCCCCTTTTTATTTTTGATAACATTGCTGGCCCAACCCAACATTATAATTAGAACCAGCCCAGCAAAATCGTGTATTTCGAGAAAGTGCAAATGGCCTGTAATTTTTTAGGAAATAAAATAAATGGGCCGCATGGACGCTACATTATTTGTTCACCCGGCCCAGCTAATGGTTGTAATTCAAAAAAAAGATCAAATTGACTGTAAATTCTACCGTGCAAAAAAAGACTGTAAATTCTGAAAAAAATGGGTTGAATACGTGCCACATTTTTGGAGGCTGAAATGTGGGCCAACAGGTCGAAGCCAACGCAAGTCATTGTCAATTTAGTTAACAAATGATTCTGACATGTTAGCCGTTGGATTTACATCCAACGACCGGCATCCATCTTCAATCTCTCGTCTTCTTCCTCCAGCGCCGCCGGGACCACCTCCCGCCTCCTGCTGCTAGCAGCTCTACTTAGCACGCTTCGCTATGAAGCGCTACTCCACCATTGGCCAGGCCATCCCTCCATCCCTCCACACCTCCTGTTCTTCTCCACTGACTGCCGAACCACACCGCACTAGAAACAGTTAACCCTCGTACACCTCTCCGTCTGCGACTCTACTCCCGCGTCTTCCCATCTCCGGCTCGTTGCTGTCCAGGGCCTCGCCGTCGTCCACCACCTTGGATGCGCTCGGCGTGGCGTGGTCAACATGGTCAACGAACGACACCATTGGAAGTAGACTGTGCATGGAGAGGCTGACAGCTGGGTCCACGACCGCACTCAAGGAAATGCCTCCTTATTACGCGCAAAATAATGATTCCTCCACCTGACATCTGGGACCCCTCTGTATTTCGCAAAAATAACGTGCCCCCCGCTGACATGTCAAACCCACCAGCTATCTTCGCACGCAAGGAAGTGTCTCCTTATTACGCACAAAAAAAATGAATATCCCCCTGCCAGCTGGAACCCAGCATAGTGGGAGGCTGACTTGTGGGCCTACCAAGTTGACGGGGACGGAGGGCTTTGTCAACTTAGTCAATATGAACGATTCTAGCTCCTGTTACCGTACGATGTTCATCCAACGGCCGTAGTGCTTCTTCAACCTCTAGTCTTCTTGCTCCAGCCGCCCAAACCAGCACCGGTCGTGTTGCGTGCTCCTGCCTCCCGTGGCCGGCCGTGATGCCGCGGAGGCCTCACCGCCCCTACTACTCCCACCGCTAGCCAAGCCATCCCTCTACTCACCCACACCCCCTGTTATTCTACGGCGACAGCAGCCTCACACCGCAGCCGAACCAGTGAACCCCCGTACTCCTCTTCGCGTGGGCATGCACTGCTGCGTCTTCCCCGGCTCCAAGTCGTCCCCTTCCTACTCCTCGCCGTCATCCACCGCCATGGTGCTCTCGGCGTGGCGTGGTCAACGTGGTCAAGGAACGACTTCCATCTGATGTGGACTGTACATGGAGAGGCTGGCAATTGGGTCCACGGCCGTAGCAAGGAAGTGCCTCCTTATTACGTGCAAAATAATGATTTCTCCACCTAACAGCGGGACCCACCGGACAGGCCACCGAATTTTGCGAAAAAATGTTCCCCCCTGACTGCTGGGAGCCACCAGCTACATCTTCACACGCAAGGAAGTGCATTCGGACAAAAAAACGATTCGCCCCCTGACTGCTGGGACCCACCAGCTACATCTTCGCACGCAAGGAAGTGCGTCCGGGCAAAAAAACGATTCTCCCCCCTGACTGCTGGGGCCCACCAGCTACATCTTCGCACACAAGGAAGTGCCTGACAATCGGGACCCACCTGGTCGAAGCGTACGTAGCGTTGTCATTCTGGTCGCGAACGTGTACGTACATATATACTAGTGGATGTAGAGGCACGCGCGTGTTGTAGTAGAGGCGCGTACGTGTTGTAGTAGAGGCGGGCACGTAGCATGTACACGTACATACAGCGGCCATGGTGCAAGAAAGAAAATACGGCCGCGTATGTGTACATATGGGCGGGGTCTCGAACGCCTACTCGCGCATACATACGGACAGGGATCGTGTACATGGCTGGGTCGGAACGGAGAAACAACGTCGTCGTCATGTTCATGGGGAGGCAACGGAATGCGTCGTGTTCATGGGGAGGCAACGGAATGCACCGTGTTCATGGGGAGGCAACGGAATGCGTCGTGTTCATTGGGAGGCAACGGAACACGTGGGAGCCAACCGGCTGGGTCAGAACGGAATGCGTGGTCGTGTTCATCGGGAGGGCTTGGATGGAACATGCAATGGAAATGAGGCCTGGCGTACCGCAAAATGGAGGAAACGGACCTCCTACGTTCGGAACGGGGTCCTGTTGATCGGGGGGTGTGGCATACCGCAAAACAGAGGAAACGGACCTCCTACGGTCGAAACGGGGGTCATGTTGATCAGGAGGGGTGTGGCGTACCGCAAAACGGACGAAACGGACCTCCTACGGTCGAAACGGGGGTCCTGTTGATCGGGAGGGGTGTGGCGTACCGCAAAACGGACGAAATGGACCTCCTACGGTCGAAACAGGGGTCCTATTCATCGGGAGGGGTTTGGCGTACTGCAAAACGGGACTCCACGGGATACTTTTCATCTCCACCGTCGACCTCCTCCAGCCTCCACAGGCTATCGTCGACCTCCTCCAGCCTCCACGGGCTCCTGTTAATCCAGCCTCCACCGCGTGCTACTCCACTGGCTAATGTTCGACCACCCCTCCACCGTCTACTGTTCATCTAGCTCTCCACACCACGGGGTCCTGTTCAACCACCCCTCCACGGGCACCCCTCCACCGTCTATTGTTCATCCAGCCCTCCACACCATGGGGTCCTGTTCATCCAGAGGCAATGCCACCGCTCACTGTTCATCCAACCCCCCGGCAACGCTCACTGTTCATCCAATCAATCGGCTTCAATTAGCAGCAGTAGCGAAGGAATCGCTCGGGTTCAGTAATGCATAGCTTGCAGTGCAATCGCTCGGGTTCAGTTAGAGCCCAACGCCTCGCTCGGGTTCAGTTAGAGCCAACGCCTCGCACACACGCGCGTACGTGTATGAGAGAAACGCGCATTGATCGGCTGCCGACCTCCCACCGGAATCGGGAACTCCCCGAAATTTTCCTACCCCTCGCTTCTACCACGGTTTTTTCCGTCATGGACGGCCCAAAGAATGTCATGCAGCTGCATCTCCGGCCCGCCCAGGACGAAAAGCCCATTTTCTGTCATGATTTTTTGTCATAGAAGTAGGAGCCCACCACATCTATGATGATACCGGGCTTTGTCACAATTATCGTCAGAGAAGTGTCATATGTATGACAGAATTTTTTTTCGTTCGGCCCAAGATATCACGGATGTGTCTTTTTTTGTAGTGGATGCTAGCTCGCCGGATTCTCCCATGCCAAAATGAAGCCGCCCTTTATGGGAATTCAATCCAAAGAAGCAACAAACTCTGGAAAGGCTCTTCAGAACCACTCATGAAGACGCCTGGAAGTTGCTCTTCAAAGGCAACGAGACGCCGCCAGCCATAGACTCAGACCGCGGGCACGACATTACCCACCCTGCCAATGAGGTAAGCCTTTAACGCATCCTCTACTTGCTTGTTTCAAGGAGGATATCTAAAATTTTATTATTTCAGGTATGGACGGAGAGAGCGGAGCGGATTCGGTATCCGGCTCCGCTACCCGAAGAACCAGTCATCCCGCGCCTGGCGAAGATGCTGGTACCGGCGCCCTATAAGGCGTCGGAGAAGAAGGCCAAGGGGGTCCGGAGTGGCCCCCGCCGCAAGGGCGCTTCGGACGTGACGTCCGAAGATAAGACCCGCTCCTCCGCCGCCGAAGATGACAAGGAGGTGGAGAGCGACTCTCCCCCTGACGGGGGGAGGAAGAAGAGGGTGACCTCCACAAATCTGGAGGCGGAAGCGCCCAAGAGGGGGAAATGCCCTCTCACGGATAACTCCCCATGGGACGTCGACAGCAGCCCGGAGCGAAGCCCCCAAAACAAGCCTCCGGTCGCGTCGTTAGTACCTAAACCCACATATGTCCATGCGTCCATCCTTTTAGGGAACGTAGTAATTCCGAAAATTTTCCTACGCACACGCAAGATCATGGTGATGCATAGCAACGAGGGGGAGAGTATTGTTTACGTACCAACGCAGACCGACTGCGGAAGCGATCTCACAACGTAGAGGAAGTAGTCGTACGTCTTCTTCCCGATCCGACCGATCCAAGCACCGTTACTCCGGCACCTCCGAGTTCTTAGCACACGTTCAGCTCGATGACGATCCCCGGGCTCCGATCCAGCAAAACTTCGGGGAGGAGTTCCGTCAGCACGACGGCGTGGTGACGATCTTGATGTACTACCGACGCAGGGCTTCGCCTAAGCACTACAACGGTATGATCGAGGTGGAATTTGGTGGCAGGGGGCACCGCACACGGCTAAGGAATGATCTCAAGGATCAACTTGTGTGTCTTGGGGTGTCCCCTGCCCCCGTATATAAAGGATGGAGGAGGAGGAGCTGGCCGGCCAAGGTGGGAGGCGCAGGAGGAGTCCTACTCCTACCGGGAGTAGGACTCCCCCTTCCAATCCTAGTCCAACTAGGTTTCCTCAAGAGGGAAGTGAAAGAGAGAGGTGGCCGGCCCCTCTCCTAGTCCTAATAGGACTAGGGAGAGGGGGGAGGCGCAGCCCTATGTGGGCTGCCCTCTCACCTTTCCACTAAGGCCCATGTTGGCCCATTTGGCTCCTGGGGGGTTCCGGTAACCCTCCCGGTAATCCGGTAAAATCCCGATTTCACCCGGAACACTTCCGGTGTCCAAACATAGGCTTCCAATATATCAATCTTTACGTCTCGACCATTTCGAGACTCCTCGTCATGTCCGTGATCACATCAGGGACTCCGAACAACCTTCGGTACATCAAAATGCATAAACTCATAATAACTGTCATCGTAACGTTAAGCGTGCGGACCCTACGGTTCGAGAACAATGTAGACATGACCGAGACACGTCTCCGGTCAATAACCAATAGCGGGACCTGGATGCCCATATTGGCTCCTACATATTCTACGAAGATCTTTATCGGTCAGACCGCATAACAACATATGTTGTTCCCTTTGTCATCGGTATGTTACTTGCCCGAGATTCGATCGTCGGTATCCAATACCTAGTTCAATCTCGTTACTGGCAAGTCTCTTTACTCGTTCCATAATACATCATCTCATAACTAACATCTTAGTTATTATGCTTGCAAGGCTTATGTGATGTGTATTACCGAGAGGGCCCAGAGATACCTCTCCGACAATCGGAGTGACAAACCCTAATCTCGAAATACGCCAAGCCAACATCTACCATTGGAGACACCTGTAGTACTCCTTTATAATCACCCAGTTACGTTGTGACGTTTGGTAGTACCCAAAGTGTTCCTCCGGTAAACGGGAGTTGCATAATCTCATAGTTATAGGAACATGTATAAGTCATGAAGAAAGCAATAGCAACATACTAAACGATCGGGTGCTAAGCTAATGGAATGGGTCATGTCAATCAGATCATTCAACTAATGATGTGACCTCGTTAATCAAATAACAACTCTTTGTTCATGGTTAGGAAACATAACCATCTTTAATTAACGAGCTAGTCAAGTAGAGGCATACTAGTGACACTCTGTTTGTCTATGTATTCACACATGTATTATGTTTCCGGTTAATACAATTCTAGCATGAATAATAAACATTTATCATGATATAAGGAAATAAATAATAACTTTATTATTGCCTCTAGGGCATATTTCCTTCAGTCTCCCACTTGCACTAGAGTCAATAATCTAGTTCACATCGCCATGTGATTTAGCAGCAATAGTTCACATCACCATGTGATTAACACCCATAGTTCACATCGTCATGTGACCAACACTCAAAGGGTTTACTAGTGTCAGTAATCTAGTTCACATCTCTATGTGATTAACACCCAAAGAGTACTAAGGTGTGATCATGTTTTGCTTGTGAGATAATTTTAGTCAACGGGTCTGTCACATTCAGATCCGTAAGTATTTTGCAAAATTCTTTGTCTATAATGCTCTGCAAGGAGCTACTCTAGCTAATTGCTCCCACTTTCAATATGTATCCAGATTGAGACTTTTAGATTTATCTGGATCAGTGTCAAAAACTTGCATCGACGTAACCCTTTACGACGAACCTTTTTGTCATGTCCATAATCGAGAAACATATCCTTATTTCACTAAGGATAATTCTGACCGCTGTCCAGTGATCTACTCCTAGATCACTATTGTACTCCCTTGCCAAATCAGTGTAGGGTATATAATAGATCTGGTACATAGCATGGCATACTTTATAGAACCTATGAATGAGGCATAGGGAATGACTTTCATTCTCTTTCTATCTTCTGCCGTGGTCGGGCTTTGAGTCTTTACTCAACTTCACACCTTGTAACACAGGCAAGAAACTTTTTCTTTGACTGTTCCCTTTTGAACTACTTCAAAATCTTGTCAAGGTATGTACTTATTGAAAAACTTATCAAGTGTCTTGATCTATCTCTATAGATCTTGAAGCTCAATATGTAAGCAGCTTTACCGAAGTCTTTCTTTGAAAAACTCCTTTCAAACACTCCTTTATGCTTTACAGAATAATTCAACATTATTTCCGATCAACAATATGTCATTCACATATACTTATCAGAAATGTTGTAGTGCTCCCACTCACTTTCTTGTAAATACAGGCTTCACCGCTAGTCTGTATAAAACTATATGCTTTGATCAACTCATCAAAGCGTATATTCCAACTCCGAGATGCTTGCACCAGTCCACAGATGGATCGCTGGAGCTTGCACATTTTGTTAGCACCTTTCGGATTGACAAAACCTTCTGTTGCATCATATACAACTCTTCTTTAATAAATCCATTACGGAATGCAGTTTTGTTTATCCATTTGCCAGATTTCATAAAATGCGGCAATTACTAACATGATTCGGACAGACTCAAGCATAGATACGAGTGAGAAGCTCTCATCGTAGTCAACACCTTGAACTTGTCGAAAAACCTTTTGCGACAATTCTAGCTTTGTAGATAGTAACACTACTATCAGCGTCCGTCTTCCTCTTGAAGATCCATTTTTCTATGGCTTGCCGATCATCGGGCAAGTCAACCAAAGTCCATACTTTGTTCTCATACATGGATCATATCTTAGATTTCATGGCTTCAAGCCACTTTGCGGAATCTGGGCTCACCATCGCTTCTTCATAGTTCGTAGGATCATCATGATCTAGTAGCATGACTTCCAGAACAGGATTACCGTACCACTCTGGCGCGGATCTTACTCTGGTTGATCTATGAGGTTCAGTAGTGTCTTGTTCTGAAGTTTCATGATCATCATCATTAGCTTCCTCACTAACTGGTGTAGGTGTCACAGAAATATTTTTCTGTGATGTACTACTTTCCAATAAGGGAGCAGGTACAGTTACCTCGTCAAGTTCTACTTTCCTCCCACTCACTTCTTTCGAGAGAAACTCCTTCTCCAGAAAGTTTCCGAATTTAGCAACAAAAGTCTTGCCTTCGGATCTGTGATAGAAGGTGTATCCAACAGTTTCCTTTGGATATCCTATGAAGATGCACTTCTCCGATTTGAGTTTTGAGCTTATCAGGATGAAACTTTTTCATATAAGCATCGCAACCCCAAACTTTAAGAAACGACAACTTTGGTTTCTTGCCAAACCATAGTTCATAAGACGTCGTCTCGACGGATATAGATGGTGCCCCTTTTTAACGTGAATGCAGCTGTCTCTAATGCATGACCCCAAAAACAATAGTGGTAAATCGGTAAGAGACATCATAGATTGCACTATATCCAATAAAGTACGGTTATGATGTTCGAACACACCATTATGATGTGGTGTTCCAGGTGGCGTGAGTAGTGAAACTATTTCACATTGTTTTAACTGAAGACCAAACTCGTAACTCAAATATTTGTCTCCGCGATCAGATCGTAGAAACTTTATTTTCTTGTCACGATGTTTTTTCACTTCACTCTGAAATTCTTTGAACTTTTCAAATGTTTCAGACTTATGTTTCATCAAGTAGATATACTCATATCTGCTCAAATCATTTGTGAAGATCAGAAAATAATGATATCTGTCGCGAGCCTCAATATTCATCGGACCACATACATCAGTATGTATGACTTCCAACAAATCTTTTCTCGCTCCATTGTTCCGGAGAACGGCGTTTTAGTCATCTTGCCCAAAAGGCATGGTTCGCAAGCATCAAGTGATTCATAATCAAGTGATTCCGAAAGCCCATCAGCATGGAGTTTCTTCATGCGCTTTATACCAATATGACCTAAACAGCAGTGCCACAAATAAGTTGCACTATCATTATTAACTTTGCATCTTTTGGTTTCAATATTATGAATATGTGTATTATTAAGATCGAGATCCAATGAACTATTTTCATTGGGTGTGTAACCATATTAGGTTTTATTCATGTAAACAGAACAACAATTTATTCTCTTACTTAAATGAATAACCGTATTACAATAAACATGATCAAATCATATTCATGTTCAACGCAAACACAAAATAACACTTATTTAGGTTCAACACTAATCCCGAAATTATAGGGAGTGTGCGATGATGATCATATCAATCTTGGAACCACTTCCAACACACGTCGTCACTTCACCCTTAACTAGTCTCTGTTTATTCTGCAACTCCCGTTTCGAGTTACTAATCTTAGCAACTGAACTAGTATCAAATACTGAGGGTTTTCTATAAACACTAGTACACATCAATAACATGTATATCAAATATACTTATCTTCACTTTGCCATCCTTCTTATCCGCCAATCACTTGGGGTAGTTCCGCTTCCAGTGACCAGTCCCTTTGCAGTAGAAGCACTTAGTCTCATGCTTAGGATCAGACTTGGGCTTCTTCACTTGAGCAGCAACTTGCTTGCCGTTCTTCTTGAAGTTCCCCTTCTTCCCTTTGCCCTTTTCTTGAAACTAGTGGTCTTGTCAACCATCAACACTTGATGTTTTTCTTGATTTCTACCTTCGTTGATTTCAGCATCACGAAGAGCTTGGGAGTTGTTTCTGTTATCCCTTGCATATTATAGTTCATCACGAAGTTCTACTAACTTGGTGATGGTGACTAGAGAATTCTGTCAATCACTATCTTATCTGGAAGATTAACTCCCACTTGATTCAAGCGATTGTAGTACCCAGACAATCTGAGCACATGCTCACTAGTTGAGCGATTCTCCTCCATCTTTTAGCTATAGAACTTGTTGGAGACTTCATATCTCTCAACTCGGGTATTTGCTTGAAATATTAACTTCAACTCCTGGAACATCTCATATGGTCCATGACGTTCAAAACGTCTTTGAAGTCCCGATTCTAAGCCATTAAGCATGGTGCACTAAACTATCAAGTAGTCATCATATTGAGCTAGCCAAACGTTCATAACGTCTGCATCTGCTCCTGCAATAGGTCTTTCACCTAGCGGTGCATCAAGGACATAATTCTTCTGTGCAGCAATGAGGATAAACCTCTGATCACGGATCCAATCTGCATCTTTGCTACTAACATCTTTCAACACAATTTTCTCTAGGAACATATCAAAATAAACACAGGGAAGCAACAACGCGAGCTATTGATCTACAACATAATTTGCAAAATACTACCAGGACTAAGTTCATGATAAATTTAAGTTCAATTTAATCATATTACTTAAGAACTCCCACTTAGATAGACATCCCTCTAATCCTCTAAGTGATCACGTGATCCAAATCAACTAAATCATAACCGATCATCACGTGAGATGGAGTAGTTTTCAATGGTGAACATCGTCATGTTGATCATATCTACTATATGATTCACGCTCGACCTTTCGGTCTCTGTGTTCCGAGGCCATATCTGCATATGCTAGGCTCGTCAAGTTTAACCTGAGTATTCTGCGTGTGCAAAACTGGCTTGCACCCGTTGTAGATGGACGTAGAGATTATCACACCCGATCATCACGTGGTGTCTGGGCACGACGAACTTTGGCAACGGTGCATACTCAGGGAGAACACTTCTTGATAATTTAGTGAGAGATCATCTTATAATGCTACCGTCAATCAAAGCAAGATAAGATGCATAAAAGGATAAACATCACATGCAATCAATATAAGTGATATGATATGGCCATCATCATCTTGTGCTTGTGATCTCCATCTTCGAAGCACCGTCATGATCACCATCGTCACCGGCGCGACACCTTGATCTCCATCGTAGCATCGTTGTCGTCTTGCCAATCTTATGCTTCCACGATTATCACTACCGCTTAGTAATAAAGTAAAGCATTACATCACGATTGCATTGCATACAATAAAGCGACAACCATATGGCTCCTGCCAGTTTCCAATAACTCGGTTACAAAACATGATCATCTCATACAATAAAATCAGCATCATGCCTTGACCATATCACATCACAACATGCCCTGCAAAAACAAGTTAGACGTCCTCTACTTTGTTGTTGCAAGTTTTACGTGGCTGCTACGGGCTTAAGTAAGAACTCATCTCACCTACGCATCAAAACCACAACGATAGTTCGTCAAATAGACTCCGTTTTAACCTTCTCAAGGACCGGGCGTAGTCACACTTGGTTCAACTAAAGTTGGAGAGACAATCTTCCGCAAGCCATCTATGTGCAAAGCACGTCGAGGGAACCGGTCTCGCGTAAGAGTACGCGTAAGGTTGGTCCGGATCGTCTCACCCAACAATACCGCCGAACCAAAGTATGACATGCTGGTAGGCAGTATGACTTGTATCGCCCACAACTCACTTGTGTTCTACTCGTGCAAATAACATCAAACCATAAAACCTAGGCTCGGATGCCACTTTTAGGGAACGTAGTAATTTCGAAAAATTTCCTACGCACACGCAAGATCATGGTGATGCATAGCAACGAGGGGGAGAGTATTGTCTACGTACCAACGCAGACCGACTGCGGAAGCGATCTCACAACGTAGAGGAAGTAGTCGTACGTCTTCTTCCCGATCCGACCGATCCAAGCACCGTTACTCCGGCACCTCCAAGTTCTTAGCACACGTTCAGCTCGATGACGATCCCCGGGCTCCGATCCAGCAAAGCTTCGGGGAGGAGTTCCGTCAGCACGACGGCGTGGTGACGATCTTGATGTACTACCGACGCAGGGCTTCGCCTAAGCACTACAACGGCATGATCGAGGTGGAATTTGGTGGCAGGGGGCACCGCACACGGCTAAGGAACGATCTCAAGGATCAACTTGTGTGTCTTGGGGTGTCCCCTGCCCCCGTATATAAAGGATGGAGGAGGAGGAGCTGGCCGGCCAAGGTGGGAGGCGCAGGAGGAGTCCTACTCCTACCGGGAGTAGGACTCCCCCTTCCAATCCTAGTCCAACTAGGTTTCCTCAAGAGGGAAGTGAAAGAGAGAGGTGGCCGGCCCCTCTCCTAGTCCTAATAGGACTAGGGAGAGGGGGGAGGCGCAGCCCTATGTGGGCTGCCCTCTCACCTTTCCACTAAGGCCCATGTTGGCCCATTTGGCTCCCGGGGGGTTCCGGTAACCCTCCCGGTAATCTGATAAAATCCCGATTTCACCCGGAACACTTCCGGTGTCCAAACATAGGCTTCCAATATATCAATCTTTACGTCTCGACCATTTCGAGACTCCTCGTCATGTCCGTGATCACATACGGGACTCCGAACAACCTTCGGTACATCAAAATGCATAAACTCATAATAACTGTCATCGTAACGTTAAGCGTGCGGACCCTACGGTTCGAGAACAATGTAGACATGACCGAGACACGTCTCCGGTCAATAACCAATAGCGGGACCTGGATGCCCATATTGGCTCCTACATATTCTACGAAGATCTTTATCGGTCAGACCGCATAACAACATACCTTGTTCCCTTTGTCATCGGTATGTTACTTGCCTGAGATTCGATCGTCGGTATCCAATACCTAGTTCAATCTCGTTACTGGCAAGTCTCTTTACTCGTTCCGTAATACATCATCTCATAACTAAAATCTTAGTTATTATGCTTGCAAGGCTTATGTGATGTGTATTACCGAGAGGGCCCAGAGATACCTCTCCGACAATCGGAGTGACAAACCCTAATCTCGAAATACGCCAACCCAACATCTACCATTGGAGACACCTGTAGTACTCCTTTATAATCACCCAGTTACGTTGTGACGTTTGGTAGTACCCAAAGTGTTCCTCCGGTAAACGGGAGTTGCATAATCTCATAGTTATAGGAACATGTATAAGTCATGAAGAAAGCAATAGCAACATACTAAACGATCGGGTGCTAAGCTAATGGAATGGGTCATGTCAATCAGATCATTCAACTAATGATGTGACCTCGTTAATCAAATAACAACTCTTTGTTCATGGTTAGGAAACATAACCATCTTTGATTAACGAGCTAGTCAAGTAGAGGCATACTAGTGACACTCTGTTTGTCTATGTATTCACACATGTATTATGTTTCTGGTTAATACAATTCTAGCATGAATAATAAACATTTATCATGATATAAGGAAATAAATAATAACTTTATTATTGCCTCTAGGGCATATTTCCTTCACATCCTCTCTTGCTTCATAATATAATATGTTAATTCATGCCATTGCAGTCCGGCCCACGACAGCTCCCAGCGATCCTCATCAAGAGGTTCGTTGGATTCAAAGGCGATGGCTAGTGAGTCATCGGTGGCCGCTCACTCTCCCGCGGCCAAGGGCAACGACGAGGTGCTATGCCAAAGGACCTTAACAGGCCAGGGAGAGGTTCAGGAGGCTGTCGGGGCGGCGCCAGGAGGCAAGACCTCGGCTTCCGGACACATGGAGGAGCAGATCCCCATGGCGACTGGGGATGGGGGCCTTGCTTAATTTGGCCCCCAGCCGAGTACAAGTCCGGGGACCTATACGGCTCCGGAATCCGATGAGCAACCTACTTCGAAAGAAGGGGGTGTGCATGTTCCACCGGTGACCTCTGTCCAACCAGAGGCACCGGATAATCTGCTGGAAGCGCTACAAGGCGCTTCCATTGTGGAAGAACACCGTATCCTTATGGGTACGGTGATTGAGAAGGTTCAGTCCATCAAGAGCGGACTGACCGAAGCCTGCAGTGGCCTGCTGACAGGTTTTGAGGTAAGCGGCATAACAGGGAAAATCCCAATATAGACAATAGCCCCTGAGACACTGTCCAGTGTTCGGAAAGAAAAGCCAGACAGAGGATCAATTAAATTTCACAGGAAACTAATTAAATGTGTCTGATGTGAATAAGAAGGCGTTGTTGCTGGCCACGACCTCACACACCGCTGAAGCCTCCGGACTAAAGCACAGACTGGAGCGGGCCGAGGAGGAGCTCGGCCAAGCAAGGAGGCAGCAGGAAGACCAACAAGGTATGTAATGACTTGCTATATATTCGGAAAGAATAAATGATGTATATTGACCGTAGTGTCATGATATGTGTAGGAGCGACGACCGAGGTCAAGGCCCTTAAAAAGGCTCTGGCCGAAGCCGAGGGGAAAGCTATCAAGGAGCAGCCCGCTCATAAGAAGCTTAAGGCCAGGCTGAACAAGGTCCAGCAAGAGCTCCAGGACGCTGTGAATAAGTATCAGACCTTGGAGTGCGATGTTTCGGCTCGAGAGACCGAACTTGCCAAGGCTCGTCAAAGCGCAGAAGCGGACCGGGTTGAAGCTCAGGGTGCCCTCCACGAGATCCAGGAGGCCAAGAAGATCGCGGCAGGTAAGGCATTTAGTATGCAAAGCAAGTATGTGAAGAAGAAGTATTTCTTACTAACCCGAATTCGGAGTTCTCCAGGGGCGTTTGCAGATCTGCCGCACAGTGTGTCGGACGCTGCGGAGTTCTTGTCGGTGTCAAAACCGGCGGATCTCGGGTAGGGGGTCCCAAACTATGCGTCTAAGGTCGATCGTAATAGGAGACAGGGGACACAATGTTTTACCCAGGTTCGGGCCCTCTCTATGGAGGTAATACCCTACGTCCTGCTTGATTGATCTTGATGAATATGAGTATTACAAGAGTTGATCTACCACGAGATCATAATGGCTAAAACCTAGAGGTCCAGCTTGTATGGCTATGGTAATGTCTGTCCTCCGGACTAAGTCCTCCAGTTTATATAGACACCGGGAGGATCTAGGGTTACACAAGGTAGGTTACAAAGAAAGGAATCTACATATCTAGTCGCCAAGCTTGCCTTCCACGCCAAGGAGAGTCCTATCCAGACACGGGTGCAGTCTTCGGTCTTCATATCTTCACAGCCCACCAGTCCGGCCCATGGCTAACAGGCCGGACGCCCGAGGACCCCTTAGTCCAGGACTCCCTCAATAGCCCCCGAACTAGGCTTCAATGACAAGGTGTTCGGCGTGCAGATTGTCTTCGGCATTGCAAGGCGGGTTCCTCCGATGACGACTTCCAAGTAATGTATTCGGTTTTTAATTCAAGGCCGCGCCCCTCGGCTTCTGTGCATCGATGACTTCAGCTTCCACGTTTCGGGCTAATGTGGACAGTCAGGGTATTTTTTTTGCAAATAACACCCTGGCCATGCAAGAAAGAGTGTCTATCTAAAGAGATTGGGTCTCAGATCCATTCGGCACCATACAGAGAAAATCCTCAGAGATTGCCAGGAAAGACCATTCCAACATGGCTAGCATTCCCGGCCCCTCCTCCCATTCCGCAAAGAAAAGGTGAGTGGGAGAGGTGCTCCGTGTCCCACAGTCGATTGGCGAAGTTGCAAACACAGGGATTTCTCCCCCCTGCAGATCTGGTCCCTATTCGAGCAAGGTTGGCTTCCTTCAATGGCAAAACCCAGGTGGAGGATTTCCCTAATCCATCTGCGGGGGAACGAGTGTGCTTCGTCCCCTATCTGCTGAGGGGCATGGGATTTCCAATTCACCCATTCCTCCAAGGGCTTCTGGAGTATTATGGCCTCTAGCTGCATAATTTTACCCCAGCCTCCATCCTGCACATTGCGGGTTATGTCGCTTTATGCGAACTATTCCTGGGTTGTGAGGCCATTTTGATCTATGGAGAAGGTTGTTCTGTCTTGTCCCGTGCAACAACGAGGGATCGATGTTTGAAGTGGGCAGGGCCGAAATATGGTGCATTGTTGAGATCGGATACCTATCCTACACACCGAAGAAAGCTTCCAAAGAGTGGAGCTCTGAATGGTTTTACATTGAGGACGTCGTACTTCCAGATCCAGTCCGGATGGGCCTCCCCGAATTTTCAAGTGCTCCGTTGAAGAAACGCCATAGCTGGCGTCCTCGGAGCCTCGAGGAAGAGGATAGCGCAGAGATTAGTCTGCTGCTGGGTAAGATTAAGATGCTCACCCAGTCCGGATTGTCAATAGTCGAGGTAATGGCGGTCTCCATAACGCGGGGGCTCCAACCACTCCAATATAGAGGGCTACCCATGTGGCATTACAATGGGAAAGACGACGCCTCCCGCTGCGGTCGGAAGGGCCCGAAGACTCCCGCCGCTCTGGCCAAAATATTGGCCGAATTGTATAAAGGGGAGCAGGAGGAGTTCACCCATATCCAATATCGAGACGGGTTTTCCTTGTACAACTCTCCTAGCTGGGTAAGCTCTAACTCCACTATTTGACTCCTCTCCCTGAATTATTTTTGAAGGGCGGTATCTTATTCATTCATGACAGGAATGGCGAAAGGCTGTCGAGGGGATCCATGACCCCGCCCCTCAGCCGGAGAATCACAATCGGGATCTTGACCCCGAATATGAGGAAGATCCTGACATATTCGTGGAGCTCAAAGATGGAGTTTTCTATCAGATGAGCTATGACGGCACAGATGTACCCATCATCACCGATTACCCCGGCCTCCTTCCTGCTTCGCACGTAAGTAATTTTAGCCGGTACTTTCTTTTAGAGAGTTCCCTTACTATGCCTCACCCACCACACTATTCTGTGTTTCAAAGGGGAGACGCTCAGTACCGCAACATGCACCAGAAGCGTCTCCAAGGAGAGCAGTGCCCGTGCCTGGCACATCTTCAAAGAGGAAGGCCAATGATAGCACGGCAGGGACCCCGTCAAAGAGGTAAGGCTTTCTTTTCAAGAATACCCGTTCTGATCGTCACATCCAACTGAAATGCCACTCGCCGTATTCCAGCAGGAAAAGTATCCTCCGGACTGTGTCCGGGGATCCGGCCGGTCGTGCCTTTACTAGCCACGTTCCGGACTCCGCCCAAAGAACAGGGTCTGATACGAGAGCGGCGCCGGACTGTCCTCCCATAGAGGATTCGGACGATGTGTCCCTCACGAACTCTGAAGTGGAGAGCGCTATGAACCATCGTCATCGGAGGGCCATTCTTCGCAAAGCTGGTTTTTCGAAAGCATCATTTGATGCCTTCAATTCGGCCGATGCGTATATTCGAGCTGCTCGGGATGGGCTTGTCAGAGCCACAGACCAACATCTAAACGATATGCAGGTAAGGGTAGATTTAATAATCATACACCAGTAGACCCCGAGACTTAAAGTAGTTGATACAACTGACTTAAGGATCAATGTATAACCAGGTGCTTACGGAGAAGAACACCTTGTTAACTCAGGAACTAGAAAAGTGTCGGAGCCAGCTAACTGCTGCCAATGCCGAACTGGAGAAATCCAAGAAGGCATCCCCTGGTAATGTTTCCCTCCATCGAGAAAACATAATGGTACACTAATAATGCTAACCTGGTTGCTTACCTTTTTATTGGATCATTAGACCAACTACAAGAACAACTGGACGCCGCTCGAAGCGGAGAACATGGAGCCAAAAAACTGCTAGCCACGGGCGAGCGTGTGCTAACAAAAGTTGTTCAGGAGAAAAGCAAGCTCCAGGATTCGAACACCCAAATGAGCGAGGAACTGAAAGATGTACGGGCCCAGCTAGCAGACTCCGTAAAGGAGAATAAAAGGTTGTGAGGTGGCATATTCAGTATGTAGTTTGAACTTACCTTTGAATAATTCGGAGACAGAAAGGGCTGACAGACTTATGTCTGCAGGTATGCTGACTGGTCGTCCCGAAGAGGAGATGTCCGGATTGTCGAGCGATCTGCTACAAGAACTGTCACAAGTGCATGAGCAGGCTCATCAGGCGATGCGAAGTGTTGCCAAGGCCCTATGGCCAGCCGCCTCCCCTCCGGGAAAGATGGAGGAGCTGATACAGCTATTTAAGGGAGCGCAGCGGTGCTTTCGACTTTGGAAGATAGGCCTGTCGGGAAGGCGCACGGGAAGCCTGGGCCATGGTGACAACGCGGTATACCAAGCTTGATCCGAATCATATGGCTCGGGTCAGACCTCTAGGGTCAGATGGAAAAGAAATTCCTGTGAATTTGGTATATAACCAAGTAGAAGTAGCCGCCATATATTCCCAGCAGGATTGCAAATTAGACCGCCTGTTGGACGGCATAGAGGAGGAAATTTTTGAGTCGTAGTGACTATGTACTTTCCCTGACATATGTGATTCTAGCTAGATTATAAAAACAATTGTCATGGCTGACCTTTTCGCTTTGACCTCTGGACCCGAAGGTGCGGAGTGTTTCCGAATACCCTAGCGGTAGAATATACCCGGGTATGCATGGGAACCAGGCGTAGGGGTCATAGTTGCTTGAACAGACAATGTGTATCCGGCGAGTTATGTTATATTACATTATGTAAGAAACATCTTCCAGAGAGAATAGTTCCGTTAAGGGTTCCTTTCCCTGGGTGTGCATGCGTTTAATGTGCATGTCCAAACTGTGATTGAAAAAATCGTAAAGTAACTTTTGGGGTTTCACAATGGAGTGAATGCGGAAACTTCTTTAATTCACCGACCGAATATTCCCTTAATAACGGTAGCTTTCGGCTTCACCCAGTCTGATGTACACATCCGGATGACCCGGCAGTAACAATCGCAGAGGTGCTCCCTTTATGCCCTAGCCGAACTAACAGGAACATAGGGCATAAGCACAAGAGCCAGGCAACCCAGCTTTGCCAAAACTTAAGTCATATCGATGCATATGATGGTGAAGAAAAGGTAAATATGGGAAGAACACATATGTGGTGAGTTTGATGCTTAGAGAATAATAGCAAGCTTCTGTACAAGAAGCCCCCAGGTACAATGGACGCACATATTTGGAGATGTACGCATCAGGGGAGCACAGTCTAGCCGTACTAAAGCCGCATGGCTAAAGAGCAAAACGAAAAGAGAGAAAAATAACGTTAATAACAGGAGGAAGGAGATGAACACATAGTTCGGCGCTAGGCATAGAATCGTCGGAGTCTGGCCGCATTCCAGGGGTTCAGCTCTAAGTGATTGTCTGATGCATCACGTAGGTTGTACACTCCTCCGGTGAGAACTTTGTCAATGATGAAGGGACCCTCCCACTTGGGCTTGAGTTTGTCCCTTTTCTTCTCCGGTAGGCGTAGAACGAGTTCACCAACGTTATAAGTCTTGGCCCGCACTTCTCTGCTTTGATACTTGCGAGCCTATTGTTGATAAAATGCGGAACGGGCTTTTGCGATGTCGCGCTCCTCCTCCAGGGCATTTAAGCTGTCCTACCGATCAAGATCGGCCTCTCTCTCTCTCTCTCTTCGTACATGTGCACTCGAGGTGAGTCATGAATAATGTCGCAGGGTAACACTGCTTCCGCACCGTACACCATGAAGAAAGGTGTATATCCAGTAGTGCGGTTGGCCGTGGTCCGCATCCCCAGAGTATGGAGTCAAGTTCCTCCACCTAGTGCTTGTCTGATTCTTTCAAAGACTGCACTAGTCCAGGTTTGATGCCGCTCATAATAAGAACATTAGCCCATTCAACTTGATTGTTTGTCTGCGGGTGATAGACAAAGGCGTAATCGAGCTTAATGCCTAGATTAGCACACCAAGTTTTCACTTCATCGGCTGTGAAATTGTAGCCATTATCGGTGATGATGTTGTGTGGAACACCATAATGGTGTACCACGTCGGATATGAAATCTATTACTGGCCCCGCCTCGACAGTTTTGACTGGTTTGGCCTCTATCCACTTAGTGAATTTATCCACCATGACCAGCAGATACTTTCTCTTATGGCTTCCTCCTTTAAGGGGTCCGACCATATCGAGTCCCCAGACCGCAAAAGGCCAAGTGATGGGGATTGTTTGTAAGGCAGTGGGGGGCATATGGCTTTGGTTGGCGAAGAGTTGGCATCCGACGCAACGTTGGACAAGGTCCTGTGCATCTGCTCGGGCCGTCGGCCAATAAAACCCTGTACGGAAGGCCTTGCTAATAAGGGCCCGAGTTGCGGCGTGGTGCCCGCCGAGACCTGCATGAATCTTAGCCAGAAGCTGTCGCCCCTCCTCTTCGGAGATACATCTTTGAAGGACTCCGGTAGCGCTTTTCTTATAGAGCTCTCTGTCATGAACCTTGTAGGCCTTCGAACGCCGGACAATGCAGCGGGCCTCATTCTGATCCTCGGGAAGCTCCTTCTTATTAAGGTAGGCCAGGAATGGTTTGGTCCATTGGGCAATGACTGCCATAATGAGATGGGCCGATGGTGGTATTTCGGTGGTTGAGCCTCCGACGATATCGGTGTGTTCAGAATCTGGGGTTGTGTTTGGATCCGGACTAGTGTTGCCGCCCTCCCCCTACCACACCACGGATGGCTTAAAAAGCCTTTCTAGAAAAATGTTAGGTGGGATGGGGTTGCGCTTAGCGCCTATGCGAGCAAGAACGTCCGCCGCTTGATTTCTTT
Organism: Triticum monococcum; assembly: GCA_034509565.1. Taxonomy (NCBI): domain Eukaryota; kingdom Viridiplantae; phylum Streptophyta; class Magnoliopsida; order Poales; family Poaceae; genus Triticum; species Triticum monococcum. The sequence continues at coordinate 107,717,117 of CM067844.1, forward strand.
CTTGGGCCACATGTCGGAACTCGAGTCCCTCGAACTCAGCCGACATTTTTAGGACGACATTACGATGAACTGCCATCTTCAGGTCTTTGGCATCGAAGTCTCCATTTATTTGAGATATTGCGAGGTTTGAGTCCCCGCGCAGTTCCAGGCGCTGTATGCCCATGGAGACAGCCGTTCGGAGACCATGCAATAAGGCCTCGTATTCGGCTGCGTTATTGGAGTCTGTGTATAGTATTTGGAGTACGTATTGAACAACGTCTCCAGTAGGGGATGTTAAAACGACACCCGCTCCTAGTGCTGTCAGCATTTTTGGAGCCATCAAAATACATAACCCAATTGGAATATGTGTCGTACTCTTTAGGGAGTTCGGCCTCTGTCCATTCGGCGACAAAGTCAGCCAGTACTTGGGATTTAATAGCTCGACATGGTTTATATGTAATGTCAAATGGGAGGAGCTCAATGGCCCATTTGGCAATCCGTCCCGTGGCATCGCGGTTGTTTATTATGTCGTTGAGTGGTACTTCGGAAGCCACCGTGATCAAACACTCCTAGAAGTAGTGTTGTAGCTTTCGGGATGCCATGAAGACCGTGTATGCTATCTTTTGATAATGGGGGTACCGGGATTTACATGGTGTAAGGATAGTGGATACGTAGTATATTGGCTTCTGAAGCGGGAATTTGTATCCGTCCTGTTCTCGTTCAACGATGAGTACGGCGCTCACCACTTGATGTGTTGCCAATAAGTATAGCAACATGGGTTCGCCGACGTTTGGTGCGGCCAGGATTGGGTTGCTCGCTAGAAGGGTTTTTATTTCTCCCAGTCTGGCTGTTGCCGCGTCCGTCCACTCGAAGTGATCGGTTCACCGTAGAAGATGATAGAGTGGCAGTGCCTTTTCTCCCAATCTGGAGATAAAGCGGCTTAGAGCTGCCACGCAACCCATGAGTTTTTGGACTTGCTTAAGGTCTGTTGGCATAGCCAATTGTGACAGATCTCGAATTTTGGCTGGATTTGCTTCAATTCCTCTATTGGGAACGATGAATCCTAGCAGCTTTCCTGCGGGGACGCCAAAAACACACTTTTCCGGATTGAGCTTAATGTCATATGCGCGGAGGTTGTCAAATGTGAGGCGTAGGTCGTCTATTAGTGTTTCGACGTGCCTTGTCTTGATTACAACGTCATCCACATAGGCTTCAACTGTCTTTCCGATCTGTTTCTCCAGGCATGTTTGGATCATGCGTTGATAAGTGGCGCCGGCGTTCTTGAGTCCGAAGGGCATGGTGTTGAAGCAGAATAGCCCATATGGGGTGATGAATGATGTTGCAGCTTGATCGGACTCCTTCATTTTAATTTGATGGTATCTGAAATATGCGTTAAGGAAGCATAATGAGTCGTGTCCTGCGGTAGCATCAATGATTTGGTCAATGCGGGGGAGGGGGAAGGGATCCTTAGGGCAAGCCTTGTTGAGGTCTTTGAAATCGACGCACAGGCACCAGGACTTGTCCTTCTTTGGAACCATCACCAGGTTTGCCAGCCAGTCCGGATGTTTTATTTCTCTAATGAATCCTGCCTCGATTAGCTTGGCTAGCTCCTCCCCCATAGCTTGACGTTTGGGTTCGGAAAAGCGCCGCAGTGTTTGCTTGACCAGTTTATATCCCTTCAATATATTGAGGCTGTGTTCGGCCAACTCGTGTGGGATTCCTGGCATATCAGAAGGGTGCCAGGCGAATATATCCCAATTCTCGCGCAGGAACTCTCGTAGCGTGGCGTCTACCATTGGGTCTAGTTGTGATCCAATGGATGTTGACTTCTTGGGGTCCGTTGGATGGACTTGGAATTTGACTATTTCTTCTGCTGGTTTGAAGGAGGTGGATTTGGATCGTTTGTCTAGGACCACATCATCCCTGTCCACTGTGGAGCGCAGCGCGGTTAATTCTTCGACCGCGAGGGCTTCAGATAATGCCTCGAGGGCCAGGGATGCGGTTTTATTCTCGACGCGGAGTGCTATGTCCGGATCACTAGCTAGAGTGATTATACCGTTGGGCCCAGGCATCTTAAGCTTCATGTATCCATAATGGGGTACTGCTTGGAAGTGCGTAAATGCATCTCGCCCTGAGAGGGCATGATATCCGCTATTGAAAGGGGCCACTTGGAAGGTTATTTCTTCGGAACGATAGTTCTCCGGTGTGCCGAATACCACGTCGAGTGTGATTTTTCCCGCACACCGTACCTCCCGACTGGGAATGATTCCTCGGAAGGTCGTGTTGCTTTGCTCGATGCTGCTCCTGTCTATTTCCATTTTTGTATTGTATCCTCATAGATGAGGTTTAGTCCGCTGCCGCCGTCCATGAGAACCTTGGTGAGCCGAAAGCCGTCCACAATTGGGCTGAGGACCAAGGCAGCTGGTGCTCAGACTATCCTGTATTTTGGCTCATCGTCGGCATAAAAGGTTATCGCCGTGTCGTTCCAAGGGTTTATTGTTGCAATCTGGCAGACTTCGGCGAGTTCTCGGAGTGCCCTTTTGCGCCTATTGTTTGAGGCGAATGTCTCAAAGACCGTCAATACTTTAAGGTCATCGTCTTCTGGGGGGTGTTGCTCTGGGGTATTCCTAGTGAGGATATCTTCACTGCTCTTGGCCACCTGCTGGAGTATCCAACATGCTCTAAGACTGTGGGTTGGTGTGATATCCGGTGTTGTGTGTATTTTGCATGGCCCGTCGAGCTATCCTTCCAGAACGGTTCCATGCCACGTAATGGGCTTGTGTTTCTTTACCATTTGTCCCGGCGTGCCATGAGGGTGCGCCCTTTTCGTCTGAACGAGGGGTTGAGTGGGGACTGCTGGTCCCCACCGTGTTGCCTGAGTTTTCCAGGCGCTTTCCATTGTGTTGTACTTCTGCATGATAGTTGCCAAGTCAGCAAAGTGTAATATGTGAGGACGGTTGATGGCGTTGAGGATTTCCTCGTCCGTGCAATTGTTGCGAAACGCTGAGATCACGTCTTCGTCGTGGCAATCTTTGATCTTGCTTTTGAGAAGGAGAAATCTGGCCCAAAAGTGGTGGACCGTTTCCTGAGATTGTTGCTGCGTGCTCAAGAGAGCGCTTATGTCTCGGTGGGTGGGTGGAATCAAATCCGAACCCTGACCCAATTTTGGGTCCGGAGTCCGAAGAACTTCCGGACTTAGTGGTTCGAGCTCCGGGATATCAATTGCTTTTTGAAGCTTATCGTCTGATTCTATGTTCAGAGGACAAGGCGTGTCTTTCTGCCAGTAGGTGTCCGGCTTCTCGAGGTCGGAGATCCGAACATAGTTCGTCCTCAATATAGAGGAAGAATTATCTTGCTCCTCAACTACCGCTATTTGGTGGGTGATCGGTGGAGATTTAATTACTCTTTGGTCGGGTTTAAACCCAATCCGATCGTAGCCTGTAGCGACCCCAAGGCGGCAATGCGATCTAGGAGTTCGTTTAAAGATGATAACTCTGTCGAATCCATCTGTTTGGCGTATTCAAAATCAATGCAGAGGCGATTTTTGATCACTCGAGAGGTTATCATCGTCGGCTCAAGGGCCGAACGGGCGGTCATGATAAAACCGCCCAGCTGAAGGGTTTGGCCTGAGGCCAGAGCTCCTCCGGAGGTGATAGTTTCCTTGACGATAAGTCGAGCCATCAACCCTTTCGACGATGGCCCCGTGGAACTCTCAATGAAATCACCAATGTCGGTGTCAAAACCGGTGGATCTCGAGTAGGGGGTGCTGAACTATGCATCTAAGGTCGATGGTAACAGGAGACAGGGGACACAATGTTTTACCCAGGTTCGGGCCCTCTCTATGGAGGTAATACCCTACATCCTGCGTGATTGATCTTGATGAATATGAGTATTACAAGAGTTGATCTACCACGAGATCGTAATGGCTAAACCCTAGAGGTCTAGCTTGTATGGCTATGGTAATGTCTGTCCTCCGGACTAAGTCCTCCGGTTTATATAGACACCAGGAGGATCTAGGGTTACACAAGGTCGGTTACAAAGAAAGGAATCTACATATCTAGTCGCCAAGCTTGCCTTCCACGCCAAGGAGAGTCCTATCCGGACACGGGTGCAGTCTTCGGTCTTCGTATCTTCACAGCCCAACAGTCCGGCCCATGGATAACAAGCCAGACGCCCGAGGACCCCTTAGTCCAGGACTCCCTCAGTTCTTCCGAGCCGAAGAAGGGGGCTCAACGAAGAAGCTGTTCTGGTCGCAATATCTCGCGCTAGAACATCCAATGCCCTTTAGCGATCAGCTGAAACAGCTGGTCGAGCTGCATAGGATGGCCGAACTGGCCATGAAGGATTTAATAATCTAGCTGTGGCCTGCCGAAGTTATACCCAGCAGCTACTTCGGACTTGTGAAGCGGCTGGTAGGTGTCTGCCCTTGGTTGGACATCGTCAAGAGGTCGGCCTGCATCAGGGGCGCGTGCATGGCCTTCGCCCGCGTCAAGGTGTGGTGGGCGAATATGGATGCCGTCAAACTTGTGACCGAGGGGCCACCTGAAGGCAAGGAGCACCGCATGCCGAAACGGTATTTTGAAGATGTCCTGGAGGGGTCCCGTATTGTGGTGACGCAATGTGCGCAAGACATTATTCTTGAATGAATAACTTCATGATGTCTCTGCCTTGCATGATGAAACAAATTGTGTTATGTAATATAATGTTTGTTTAAAAAAATCACCTCCTGTGCGGCCGTATTGTGTGAAATCTGAGAGTTAGCCAGTCGTCGGCTTCTGCCCCCATGTAGGAAGTACGGGGGTGTTCGGGATATAATGTAAACACTCTTGACCCAATTGTTTGGTCCTTGCTACCTCTTGAGCACTGCGTTGGTTTTCCCTTGAAGAGGAAAGGGTGATGCAGCAATCTAGCGTAAGTATTTCCCTCAGTTTTTGAGAACCAAGGTATCAATCCAGTAGGAGGCTACGCGCGAGTCCCTCGCACCTACACAAACAAATAAAATCCTCGCAACCAACGCAATAAAGGGGTTGTCAATCCCTTCACGGTCACTTACGAAAGTGAGATCTGATAGATATGATAAGATAATATTTTTGGTATTTTTATGATAAAGATGCAAAGTAAAGAAAGCAAAATAAACGGAAAAGGAAATAGCTTGCTGACGAAAGATTAATATGATGGAAAATAGACCCGGGGCCATAGGTTTCACTAGTGGCTTCTCTCGAGAGCATAAGTATTACGGTGGGTAAACAAATTACTGTTGAGCAATTGACAGAATTGAGCATAGTTATGAGAATATCTAGGTATGATCATGTATATAGGCATCACGTCCGAGACAAGTAGACCGACTCCTGCATGCATCTACTATTATTACTCCACACATCGACCGCTATCCAGCATGCATCTAGAGTATTAAGTTCAAGAGAATAGAGTAACGCTTTAAGCAAGATGACATGATGTAGAGGGGTAAACTCATGCAATATGATATAAACCCCGTCTTGTTATCCTTGATGGCAACAATACAATACGTGCCTTGCTGCCCCTACTCTCACTGGGAAAGGACACCGCAAGATTGAACCCAAAGCTAAGCACTTCTCCCATTGCAAGGAAGATCAATCTAGTAGGCCAAACCAAACTGATAATTCGAAGAGAGTTGCAAAGATAACGAATCATACATAAAATAATTCAGAGAAGATTCAAATATTGTTCATAGATAAACTTGATCATAAACCCACAATTCATTGATCTCAACAAACACACCGCAAAAAGAAGATTACATCGAATATATCTCCACAAGAGAGGGGGAGAACTTTGTATTGTGATCCAAAAAGAGAGAAGAAGCCATCTAGCTAATAACTATGGACCCGAAGGTTTGAAGTAAACTACTCACACTTCATCTGAGAGGCTATGGTGTTGATGTAGAAACCCTCCGTGATCGATGCCCCCTCCAGCGGAGCTCCGGAAAAGGCCACAAGATGGGATCTCATGGATACAAAAAGTTACGGCGGTGGAATTAGGGTTTTGGCTCTGTATCTGGTACTTTGGGGGTACATAGGTATATATAGGAGGAAGAAGTACGTCGCTGGAGCAATATGGGCCCCACGAGGGTGGAGGGCACGCCTGGGGGGTAGGCGCGCCCCCCTACCTCGTGCCTTCCTGGTTGATGTCTTGACGTAGGGTCCAAGTCCTCTGGATCATGTTCGTTCCGAAAATCACGTTCCCGAAGGTTTCATTCCGTTTGGACTCCATTTGATATTCTTTTTCTGCGAAACTCTGAAATAGGCAAAAAAACAGCAATTCTGGGCTAGGCCTCCGGTTAATAGGTTAGTCCCAAAAATAATATAGAAGTGTATAATAAAGCCCAATAATGTCCAAAATAGGATATAATATAGCATGGAACAATCAAAATTATAGATACATTGGAGACGTATCAAGCATCCCCAAGCTTAATTCATGCTCGTCCTCGAGTAGGCAAATGATAAAAACAGAATTTTTGATGTGGAATGCTACTTGGCATAATTTCAATGTAATTCTCTTAATTGTGGTATGAATATTCAGATCCGAAAGATTCAAGACAAAAGTTCAATATTGACATAGAAATAATAATACTTCAAGCATACTAACTAAGAAATTATGTCTCTTCAAAATAACATGGCCAAAGAAAGTTATCCCAACAAAATCATATAGTCTCGCTGTGCTCCATCTTCACCACACAAAGTATTTAAATCATGCACAAACCCAATGACAAGCCAAGCAATTGTTTCATACTTTTGGCGTTCTCAAACTTTTTCAATCTTCACGCAATACATGAGCGTGAGCCATGGACATAGGACTATATGTGGAATAGAATGGTGGTTGTGGAGAAGACAAAAAGGGAGAAGATAGTCTCACATCAACTAGGCGTATCAACGGGCTATGGAGATGCCCATTAATAGATATCAATGTGAGTGAGTAGGGATTGCCATGCAATGGAGCACTAGAGCTATAAGTATATGAAAGCTCAACAAAAGAAACTAAGTGGGTTTCCATCCAACTCGCTTGCTCACGAAGACCTAGAGCATTTTGAGGAAGCCCATCATTGGAATATACAAGCCAAGTTCTATAATGAAAAATTCTCACTAGTATATGAAAGTGATAACATAGGAGACTCTCTATCATGAAGATCATGGTGCTACTTTGAAGCACAAGTGTGGTAAAAGGATAGTAGCATTGTCCCTTCTCTCTTTTTCTCTCTTTTTATTTATTTATTTGGGGCTTTTCTCTTTTTTATGGCCTCTTTTTTTAGTCCGGGGTCTCATCCCGACTTGTGGGGGAATCATAGTCTCCATCATCCTTTCCTCACTTGGGACAATGCTCTCATCACACTTTTTATTTACTTACAACTCAACAATTACAACTCAATACTTAGAACAAAATATGACTCTATGTGAATGCATCCGGCGGTGTACCGGGATGTGCAATGATGCATGAGTGACATGTATGAAATAATTATGAATGGTGGCTTTGCCACAAATACAATGTCAACTACATGATCATGCAAAGCAATATGACAATGATGGAGTGTGTCATAGTAAACAGAATGGTGGTAAGTTGCATGGCAATATATCTCGGAATGGCTATGGAAATGCCATGATAGGTAGGTATGGTGGCTGTTTTGAGGAAGCTATATGGTGGGTGTATGATATCGGCGAAAAGTGCGCGGTATTAGAGAGGCTAGCAATGGTGGAAGGAAAAAGTGTGTATGATCCATGGACTCAACATTAGTCATAAAGAACTCATATACTTATTGCAAAAATCTATTAGTTATCGAAGCAAAGTATTAAACGCATGCTCCTAGGGGGATAGATTGGTAGGAAAAGACCATCACTCATCCCCGACGGCCACTCATAAGGAAGACAATCAATAAATAAATCATGCTCCGACTTCATCACATAACGGTTCACCATACGTGCATGCTACGGGAATCACAAACTTCAACACAAGTATTTCTCCAATTCACAACTACTCAACTAGCATGACTCTAATATCACCATCTCCATATCTCAAAACAATTATCAAGTATCAAACTTCTCATAGTATTCAACACACTCATAAGAAAAAAAATTAATCTTGAATGCCTAACAAAATTAAAGCAAATTACCACGCTGTTTTGTAGGACTCTCAAAATAATTTAAGTGAAGCATGAGAGAACAATAGTTTCTATAAAACAAATCCACCACCGTGCTCTAAAAGATATAAGTGAAGCACTAGAGCAAAAACTATATAACTCAAAAGATATAAGTGAATCACATAGAGTATTCTAACAATTTCCGAATCATGTGTGTCTCTCTGAAAAGGTGTGTACAGCAAGGATGATTGTGGAAAACTAACAAATAAAGACTCAAATAATACAAGATGCTCCGAGCAAAACACATATCATGTGGTAAATAAAAATATAGCTCCAAGTAAAGTTACCGATGGAAGTAGACGAAAGAGGGGATGCCTTCCGGGGCATCCCCAAGCATTGGCTTTTAGGTGTCCTTAGATTATATTGGGGTGCCATTGGCATCCCCAAGCTAAGGCTTTTGCCACTCCTTGTTCCATAATCCATCAAATCTTTTACCCAAAACTTGAAAACTTCACAACACAAAACTTAAAGTAGAAAATCTCGTGAGCTTAGTTAGCGAAAGAAAACAAAACACCACTTCAAGTACTGTAATGAATTCATTCTTTATTTATATTGGTGTTAAACCTACTGTATTCCAACTTCTCTATGGTTTATAAACTATTTTACTAGCCATAGATTCATCAAAATAAGCAAACAACAAACGAAAAACAGAATCTGTCAAAAACAGAACAGTCTGTCATGATCTGTAGCTAACGCAAGTTCGGGAACCCCACAAATTCTAAAATAAATTTCTGGTCGTGAGGAATTTATCTATTAATAATCTGCAAAAATAATCAACTAAATATCACTTTCCAAATAAAAATGGCAGCAATTCTCGTGAGCGCTAAAGTTTCTGTTTTTACAGCAAGATTAAAAAGACTTTCCCCAAGTCTTCCCAACGGTTCTACTTGGCATAAAAACTAATTAAACACAAAAAACACAACCAAAACAGAGGCTAGATAAATTATTTATTACTAAACAGGAGCAAAAAGCAAGGAATAAAAATAAATTTGGGCTGCCTCCCAACAAGCGCTATCGTTTAACGCCCCTGGCTAGGCATAAAAGCACGGATAGATCTAGGTATCTTTAGTTGGTAATTATTCAATGAGACATCTATCACCCTTAAGAGTTTCTTCCTTTTTTATTAATTATCAAAATTCTAGGCACAAAATCGAAAAAATAATTGGTAGCAAATTGTTCCTTAATTATAGCAAAAAGATTGGGGTGAATACTTATAGATTTGAGATCCGCAGTTTCCTTGCTAGAGGATTCACCCTTATTTTTAGGAACATACATAAGCTTGGCAATTTTAGTTGGAGGACTTGGAGTATTCTTTATGGAAGAAAAGGCGGTTCCCAAGTTGGTAATGATACCCTCAAGTTTATCGATTCTAGTGGAATCTTGATTTATTCTTTCATTAACTATGGGTTCCTTCTCCTTAATATTTTTCAAAGTGACTCCTACTTTAGATCCATATTGAGTAATTTGGTTGTGGATCTTTTTATCCAAAATTTCAATTAACCCCATGGTAGCGACTTTATTTTCAATAATTTCAAGTTTTGGCATTACATGCTCCAAAGTTAACATAGTTCCATTAACCAAAAGAGGGGGTGAGCCAAACAAATCTATCATAGCGTTATAAGAATCAAATGTGTGGCTACCCAAGAAATTCCCTCCGGTAATGGTATCAAGGACATATTTGTGCCAAGGAGTAGTGCGTACATAAAAATTGCGAAGAAGAAGGGAAGTAGATTGCTTTTTGGTAGATCTATTTTGAGCATTGCAAATTCTATACCAACCGTCTTTTAGATTTTCTCCTTCCCTTTGCTTAAAATTAAGAACTTCATTTTTGGGAGACAACGGAGAAGATAGGGCACTAGCCATAACGACAAGCGAGCAATCCAACACACAAGCAAACAAGAAACGGGCAAAAGGAGGCAAATAGAGGAAGAGAAGGAGGACGGAGAGAGAGGGTGAATAAAATGGTAAGGGTGAAGTGGGGGAGAGGAAAACGAGAGGCAAATGGAAAATAATGTAATGCGGGAGATAAGGGTTTGTGATGGGTACTTGGTATGTTGACTTTTGCGTAGTCTCCCCGGCAACGGCGCCAGAAATGGCTCGTTGTCGGGAGTCAAATCTTGACTTGACTTGGCGCGAATCTCCCCGGCAATGGCGCCAGAAATCCTTCTTGCTACCTCTTGAGCACTGTGTTGGTTTTCCCTTGAAGAGGAAAGGGTGATGTAGGAAAGTAGCGTAAGTATTTCCCTCAGTTTTTGAGAACCAAGGTATCAATCCAGTAGGAGGCCACGCGCGAGTCCCTCGCACCTACACAAACAAATAAAATCCTCGCAACCAACGCAATGAAGGGGTTGTCAATCCCTTCACGGTCACTTACGAAAGTGAGATCTGATAGATATGATAAGATAATATTTTTGGTATTTTTATGATAAAGATGCAAAGTAAAGAAAGCAAAATAAACGAAAAAGGAAATAGCTTGTTGACGGATGATTAATATGATGGAAAATAGACCCGGGGCCATAGGTTTCACTAGTGGCTTCTCTCGAGAGCATAAGTATTACGGTGGGTAAACAAATTACTGTTGGGAAATTGACAGAATTGAGCATAGTTATGAGAATATCTAGGTATGATCATGTATATAGGCATCACGTCCGAGACAAGTAGACCGGCTCCTGCCTGCATCTACTACTATTACTCCACACATCGACCGCTATCCATCATACATCTAGAGTATTAAGTTCAAGAGAACAGAATAACGCTTTAAGCAAGATGACATGATGTAGAGGGATAAACTCATGCAATATGATATAAAACCCATCTTGTTATCCTCGATGGCAACAATACAATACGTGCCTTGATGTCCCTACTGTCACTGGGAAAGGACACCGCAAGATTGAACCCAAAGCTAAGCACTTCTCCCATTGCAAGAAAGATCAATCTAGTATGCCAAACCAAACTGATAATTCGAAGAGACTTGCAAAGATAACCAATCATACATAAAAGAATTCAGAGAAGATTCAAATATTGTTCATAGATAAACTTGATCATAAACCCACAATTCATGGGTCTCAACAAACACACCGCAAAAAGAAGATTACATCGAATAGATCTCCACAAGAGAGGGGGAGAACTTTGTATTGAGATCCAAAAAGAGAGAAGAAGCCATCTAGCTAATAACTATGGACCCGAAGGTCTGAAGTAAACTACTCACACTTCATCAGAGAGGCTATGGTGTTGATGTACAAGCCCTCTGTGATTGATGCCCCCTCCGGCGGAGCTCCGAAAAAGGCCCCAAGATGGGATCTCACGGATACAGAAAGTTACAGCGGTGGAATTAGGGTTTTGGCTCTGTATCTGGTAGTTTGGGGGTACGTAGGTATATATAGGAGGAAGAAGTACGTCGGTGGAGCAATGTGGGCCCCACAAGGGTGGAGGGTGCGCCTGGGGGGGTAGGCGCACCCCCTACCTCATGCCTTCCTGGTTGATGTCTTGACGTAGGGTCCAAGTCCTCTGGATCATGTTCATTCCGAAAATCACGTTCCCGAAGGTTTCATTCCGTTTGGACTCCGTTTGATATTCTTTTTCTGCGAAACTCTGAAATAGGCAAAAAAACAACAATTCTAGGTTGGGCCTCCGGTTAATAGGATAGTCCCAAAAATAATATAAAAGTGTATAACAAAGCCCAATAATGTCCAAAATAGGATAGAATATAGCATGGAACAATAAAAATTATAGATACGTTGGAGACGTATCAGTCCTTGAAGGGGGTGTTTAGCGTAGTGAACCAGGCAATCAGACTATGCGGCTTGAACACCCTCACTTAGCCATGGAGTTTGACGATAAAAATTTAGTTGCAGCCCCTGGTATCTGAACTAGGAGGTTATAAACACCTGATCGGGCAAGTACCAATCCCTCGTGTAATGCGGAAAAAATATCTAACGATTTGAGACCTCCAAAGAGCTGGCCGGCTCTCACTGCATCATGACAGTCAGTTTTCGGCTTTCTCTACTGAGGTGCTCATCCGGGTAAAACAGGGCACAATCGCAGTAGTTCTCCCTTTACTACCCTAGCCGATACAGCGGAACATAAGGTAGTAAGCACAGGAGCCGGGCCACCCAACTATTGACCAAAGACATGATTCGGAGCCAATGCATATAGTGCTAAATTCGGGGTGCCAAACTATACTGTAAAAGTGTTCGGACTTTTGTTGCCTTGTTGTGGGGTGCTATGAAGCCCCTGGCAAATTGAAACATACCAGAGTGTATGGGTGCTATTTGATAAAGTTATCAAAAAGGAAAATAAGAAAAGGTAGTAAGCTAGAGCCGTAAAATTTGGGTCGCAAACTGTTTCCATTATAATTTCATTGGTGCGTTGAAGCGCGTTTATACAAGTAGTGCAATAAGCAGAAGGCTATTTACTATGCCTTAACCAAGGGAGAGCTGCATGTGGGTCCTGAAAACAGGTAAAGGGATCGTTAAAAAAACCACCTAAAAATTCCCGAGTACGTTCGTGCTTCTTGTCGTCTTGGTGTTCTTATCCTTCGAAAAGAATCGATGGTCAAGCCGTCAGGAAAGGCCTGTGAAGAAGAAACCTGAAAAAAAGAAAGGGAAAAAGGAAACAGTGAAAGTATGTGTGTCCGGGGCGGTCGAGCCATATTGTGGATCACAAGCTGGTTATGCCTTCATCCATGCCCATGGTATTTTTAGTGCGTAATTATGTACACGCGGCACAATTGCCGCCACTTGGTCGGGACAGGGACGGAGGCCGAATTGCTAGTCGAGCTCTTGACGAGCCGAGTTGTCCTGCTACAAAACGGTCCGGACTCTCTTGACAGTGTCCGGGGGATCGGCCGCTGAATTAAGGTCCTGCTTGAAAAGGCCGCTCTGTACTTCTGCCGCTAAGGCCGCGGTGTGCTCCTCGGTACGGAGGGAGCGTTCCGTGTTTCCATTAATTGTTTTGATGCCTCGTGGTCCAGGCATCTTGAGCTTAATATAAGCGTAGTGTGGCACCGCACTGAATCGAGCAAATGTGGTTCGTCCGAGCACTGCATGGTAGCCACTGCAAAAGGGGACAATATCGAAGATTAACTCCTCGCTTCGGAGGTTGTTCGGAGATCCGAAGACAACCTCCAGTGTGATTGAGCCCGTACAGTGGGCCTCTACACCTGGTATGACTCCTTTAATGGTAGTCTTTGTGGGCTTGATCTATGATGGATTGATGCCATTTTTCGCACTGTATCCTGATAGAGCAAGTTGAGGATGCTGCCACCGTCCATCAGGACTCGCGTCAGGTGGAACCCATCAATTATTGGGTCCAAGACCAGCGTGGTTGAACCATCGTGACGGATACTGGTCGGATGATCCCGGCGATCGAAAGTGATCGGGCATGACGACCATGGATTAAATTTTGGGGCGACTGGCTCTATCGCGTAGACGTCCCTGAGTGCGCGCTTGCGCTCCCTCTTGGGGATGTGGGTAGCATATATCATGTTCACCGTTTTGACCTGGGGGGGACTTCTTATGTCCCCCTGTGTTCGGTGGCCGGGACTCCTCGTCGTCGTCTTCGCTTTGCGATCCCTTCTCCTTGCTTTCGGCATTTAACTTGCCAGCCTATTTAAAAACCCAACAATCTCCGTTGGTATGATTGGGTGGTTTGTCTAACGTGCCGTGAATCTGGCACAAACGATCAAGTATGCGGTCCAAGCTAGATGAGCCCGAATTGTTCTTTTTGAATGGCTTCTTCCGCTGACTGGACTTAGAGCCACCGAATCCGGCATTGACCGCCGTATCATCGGTGTTGTCGCTGTTGTTTAGACGCTTGTATCTGTTACATCGTGACTTGTCGTTGCTATTTTTGGCTTCTGGGGTGCCGGCATCGCTTGCATTGTTTTTGCTACGGGCCAGCCAACTATCCTCGCCCACACAAAAGTGGGTCATGAGTGTCGTGAGGGCTGCTGTGGTCTTTGGCATCTCTTGGTCGAGGTGGCGGGCGAGCCATTCATCGCGGATGCTGTGTTTAAAGGCCGCTGGGGCTTCGGCATCCGGACGGTCGACAATCTGGTTCTTTTTAGTTAAGAACCTAGTCCAGAATTTCCTGGCAGACTCTCCGGGCTGTTGAACTATACGGCTTAAGTCATCAGCGTCCGGAGGTCGGACATATGTACCTTGGAAGTTGTCAAGGAAGGCTTCTTCCAAGTCCTCCCAGCTCCCGATGGAATTTTCGGGCAGGCTGTTCAGCCAGTGCCGGGCTGGCCCTTTGAGTTTTAGGGGGAGGTATTTAATGGCGTGAACGTCACAATCGCGGGCCATATGAATATGGAGAATGAAGTCTTTGATCCATACCGCAGGGTCTGTGGTTCCATTGTATGATTCTATATTTACGGGTTTGAACCCTTCTGGGAACTCATGTTCCATGACTTCGTTAGTGAAGCAAAGAGGGTGTGCGGCGCCTCTATATCGGGCCGCGTCGCGACGTAGCTCTAATGGAGTCCGTCTGCGGCTTTCGGCCAGCGCATGACTAGGTCTGTCACGTCCGAATAGATGGCCGTCGTCACGTGTCGAGGCATGTCCTCGCGATTTGTAGATTGATCTGGTATGTCTTGCTCTATTGTGCAGGTCCTGCATAAGGTCATATGTATGACCATGAGCTATTGTACCTCTGCCTTTACGATGAGGCGGGGCGGGCTGGTGTTCGGCTTGAATTGTCGTTTTATCCCGACCACGTGGTAGTCAGTCAGCCGCATTGCGTGATGGGGTATGTGCTCCTGTGCCTCATCGTCGAACTGAGGTAGCAATTTGCGCTTCAGGTAGCTTTTGGCTGGGCATTTAAGGTCGTATTCTTCGGCTGCTAGGACATCGGTCCATTTATCGTTTAGCAGATCTTGGTCAGCTTGAAGCTGCTACTGCTTATTTTTCAGGCTCCTTGCAGTGGCTATTAGCTGGCGCTTGAAGCGCTCCTGCTCAAGAGGTTCCTCAGGCACGATAAAATCCTCAGTGCCGAGGCTCGCCTCGTTCTCAGAGAGCGGAAGATAATTACTGTCCTCCGAGTCTTTGTGTGTGGCCTGTTTACCAGGGCTAACTTGCCCATCTTCCCGTTCATCATGTTCGGTAGTTGCATCAACGGGGTCTTCGTTGTCTTCGGCGCCTTCCCGAGTGTTATCTTCTCCTATGCCGGTGTTGCTGTCTTTGCTGCGGCATGACTTGGAGCGGTGCTGCTGATGTCGGCGCTTTGATTGTATCTCGTGAGGTTTATCCTCAACTGGATCATCTTTGTCATCGCCGCTATTCTCTTTTGGTGCATCCGCCATGTATACATCATATGAGGAAGTGGCAGTCCAGCGTCCGGTAAATGGCGGGTTCTGGGCCTCTTCTTCTCCGGCATCGTCGTCCATACCGTCGATGTCGTCGGAGCCGTAATTGAGCATGTCAGTTAAGTCTTCGACAGTGGCTATGAAGTGGGCGGTGGGTGGGAAGCGAAATTCTCTGTCATCAGCCTCCGGTTCGAACCGGATACAATTCGGATGTGAGCCCCCCGCTAAAGATAGTGCTCTTAACGAGCTTAGCACGTCGCCCAAAGTCGAGTGTCGGAAGATGTTCGCGGAGCTGAATTTGACGATCGCTGATCGATCAAGCTCGACGTACGCGGACGCGCAAGGTTCGGAACATGTAGCCGGAGACAAGTCCGTGGTTCCAATGACATAGATGTCACTTGAAGTTATGTTTGTGTGCGTCTCCAACGCCGCTGAGTCTGCGGCTTCCGCGATGGGGTTGAGCTTCCCGTCTTCGGATGGCGCGAGCTGCTCCAGATCTAGGGCCCGAGCAGCTACACGTGTTATCTCCTGCGTATGGACCGATGACAGATTGGCGTCATGTTCATTGTGGTGGTAGGGAGCGGTTGTCGTGGTCTCGAATCCGTCGAAGATCAAGTCTCAATGGATATCCGCGACATAGTTCAAGCTTCCAAATCTGACCTGGTGGCCAGGGGTGTAGCTTTCGATCTGCTCCAGATGGCCAAGCGAGTTGGCCCACAGTGCGAAGCCACCGAACACGAAGATCTGTCCGGGGAGGAAGACTTCCCCTTGGACAGCGTCATTGTAGATGATTGAAGGAGCCATCAAACCTTTTGACGACGGCACAGTGGAACTCTCAATGAAAGCACCAATGTCGGTGTCAAAACCGGCGGATCTCGGGTAGGGGGTCCCGAACTGTGTGTCTAAGGTCGATGGTAACAAGAGACAGGGGACACAATGTTTACCCAGGTTCGGGCCCTCTCTATGGAGGTAATACCCTACTTCCTGCTTGATTGATCTTGATGAATATGAGTGTTACAAGAGTTGATCTACCACGAGATCGTAATGGCTAAACCCTAAAAGTCTAGCATGTCTGACTATGATTATCTATATCCCTCGATCCGAACTAAGACCTCCGGTTTATATAGACATCGGAGGGGACTAGGGTTGTACAAGGTCGGTTACAGAGAAAGGAATCTTCATATTTGATCGCCAGGCTTGCCTTCCACGTCAAGGAGAGTCCCATCCGGACACGGGAGAGAGTCTTCGGTCTTGTATCTTCTCAGCCCATTAGTCCGGCCCATGTCCAACAGGTCGGACGCCCGAGGACCCCTTAGTCCAGGACTACCTCACCCGGTTCACGAGACTGCGTCCAGTTCGGTCTCTAGAGTAGCGGCCCGATCACGTTGCCAACTGACACGTGTGTGGTGACGAGTAAAAACTGCCAGGAGCACAAGGTGGGATGACCGAGCAATCTGGAGCGCTGAACAAGCGGATCAGACGGTCGAGGTACTCAAATCACTGTGGAGGGCTGTAGGTATCTCTATTTTACTATTTTCTAATATCAAGTATTCCATTTTTCTTGAGAGGATGATCAGGCAAAGCATTAAGTAATCAGAGAAGCATCCCCCAATCTTGTGGGAGACTCTCTTCTTCAATTTGCACAAAATTATATATTTCCCTTAAGGTAGCTTGTTTCTTATGAGCGGGGACATATTTAGCAGAGAAGTAATAAATCATATCCTGGGGACTACGTACACAACCAGGATCAAGAGAATTAAACAATGTTTTAGCATCACCCTTTAATGAGAACGGAAATAACTTAAGGATAAAGGAATAGCGAGTTTTCTCATCATTAGTGAACAGGGTGGCTATATCATTTAATTTAGTAAGATGTGCGACAACAATTTTAGATTCATAGCCATAAAAAGGATCAGATTCAACCAAAGTAATTAACTCAGGATCGATAGAGAAATCATAATCCTTATCGGAAATACAGATAGGTGAAGTAGTAAAAGGAGGGTCATATTTCATTCTGGCATTCAAAGACTTCTCTTTCAGCTTAGCTAACAGTTTCTTAAGATCATATCTATCATTGCAAGCTAAAAAATCTCTAGCAGTTTCTTCATCCATAACATAACCCTGAGGCACAACAGGAAATTCATATCTAGGGGTAGAATCTTCATCATCACTTTCATCAATATTATCAGTTTCAATAATTTCATTCTCTCTAACCCTAGCAAGTTGTTCATTAAGAAATTCACCTAGTGGCACAGTATTATCAAGCATAGAAGTAGTTTCATCATAAGCATCATGCAAAGTAGAAGTGGCATCATCGATAACATGCGACATATCAGAATCAATAGCAGGTGTAGGTGTCGCAAATTTACTCATAACAGAAGGTGAATCAAGTGTAGAGCTAGATGGCAATTCCTTACCTCCCCTCGTAGTTGAGGGATAAATCTTGGTTCTTTGATCTTTCAAGTTCTTCATGGTGATCAACAGATATAAATCCCAAGTGACTCAAAGAATAGAGCTATGCTCCCCGACAACGGCGCCAGAAAATAGTCTTAATAACCCACAAGTATAGGGGATCGTAATAGTTTTCGAGGGTAGAGTATTCAACCCAAATTTATTGATTCGACACAAGGGGAGCCAAAAAATATTCTCAAGTATTAACAGTTGAGTTGTCAATTCAACCGCACCTGAAAGACTTAATATCTATAGCAAAGTATTTAGTAGCAAAGTAATATGGAAGTAACGGTAACGGTGGCAAAAGTAACAGTATTGGTTTTGTAGTGATTGTAAGTGGCAACGGAAAAGTAAATAAGCAAAGATCAATATGTGAAAAGCTCGTAGGTGTTGGATCGGTGATGGATAATTATGTCGGATGCGATTCCTCATGCAACAGTTATAACATAGGGTGACACAGAACTAGCTCCAATTCATCAATGTAATGTAGGCATGTATTCCAAATATAGTCATACATGCTTATGGAAAAGAACTTGCATGACATCTTTTGTCCTACCCTCCCATGGCAGCGGGGTACTATTGGAAACTAAGGGATATTAAGGCCTCCTTTTAATAGAGTACCGGACCAAAGCATTAACACTTCGTGAATACATGAACTCCTCAAACTATAGTCATCACCGGGAGTGGTCCCGATTATTGTCACTTCATGGTTACTGGATCATAACACACAGTAGGTGACTATTGACTTGCAAAATAGGATCAAGAACTCATATATATTCATGAAAACATAATAGGTTTAGATCTGAAAACATGGCACTCGGGACCTAGTGACAAGCATTAAGCATAGCAAAGTCATAGCAACATCAATCTCAGAACATAATGGATACTAGGGATCAAACCCTAACAAAACTAACTCGATTACATGATAAATATCATCCAACCCATCACCGTCCAGCAAGCCTACGATGGAATTACTCACACACGACGGTGAGCATCATGAAGTTGGTGATGAACGAAGGTTGATGATGACGATGGCGACGAATTCCCCTCTCCGGAGCCCCGAACGGACTCCAGATCAGCCCTCCCGAGAGAGATTAGGGCTTGGCGGCGGCTCCATATCGTAAAACGTGATGAATCCTTCTCTTCATTTTTTTCTCCCCGAACGTGAATATATATAGTTGGAGTTGAGGTCAGTGGAGCCTCAGGGGACCCACGAGATAGGGGGCGCGCCCCAGGGGGGTGGGCACGCCCCCCACCCTCGTGGACAAGGTGTGGGCCCCCTGACGTTGATTATTTCGCCAGTATTTTTTATATATTCCAAAAATATTCTCCGTGAAGTTTCAGGTCATTCCGGGGACTTCTGTTTCTGCACAAAAATGACACCATGGCAATTCTGCTAAAAACAGCGTCAGTCCAGGTTAGTACCATTCAAATCATGCAATTTAGAGTCCAAAACAAGGTCAAAAGTGTTTGGAAAAGTAGATACGATGGAGACGTATCAAATATGTAGGAACCAATATGTGTTGGGGAACGTATTAATTTCAAAAAAAAAAATCTACGCACACACAAGATCATGGTGATGCATAGCAACAAGAGGGGAGAGTGTTGTCCACGTACCCTCGTAGACCGAAAGCGGAAGCGTTAGCACAACGCGGTTGATGTAGTCGTACGTCTTCACGATCCGACCGATCAAGTACCGAACATGCGGCACCTCCGAGTTCAGCACACGTTCAGCCCGATGACATCCCTCGAACTCCGATTCAGCCGAGTGTTGAGGGAGAGTTCCGTCAGCACGACGGCGTGGTGATGATGATGATGTTCTACCAACGCAGGGCTTCGCCTAAGCACCGCTACAGTATTATCGAGGTGGACTATGGTGGATGGGGGCACCGCACACGGCTAAAAGATCAAACGATCAATTGTTGTGTCTCTAGGGTGCCCCCTGCCCCCGTATATAAAGGAGCAAGGGGGGAGGTGCAGCCGGCCAGGAGGGGGCGCGCCAGGAGGAGTCCTACTCCCGTCGGGAGTAGGACTCCCTCCCTTTTCCTTGTTGGATTAGGAGTGGAGGGGGAAAGAGGAGGGAGAGAGGAAGGAAAGGGGGGGCGCCGCCCCCCTCTCCTTGTCCTCTTCGGACTAGGGGAGGGCCGCGCGGCCCTGCCCTGGCCGCCTCTCCTCTTCTCCACAAAGGCCCACTATGGCCCATTAAGCCCGCGGGGGGTCCGGTAACCCCTCGGTACTCCGATAAATCCTGATTTCACCCGGAACACTTCTGATATCCAAATATAGGCTTCCAATATATCAATCTTCATGTCTCGACCATTTCGAGACTCCTCGTCATGTCTGTGATCACATCCGAGACTCCGAACAACCTTCGGTACATCAAAACTCATAAACTCATAATATAACCGTCATCAAAACTTTAAGCGTGCGGACCCTACGGGTTCGAGAACTATGTAGACATGACTGAGACAACTCTTTAATCAAATAACAACTCTTTGTTCATGGTTAGGAAACATAACCATCTCTGATTAACGAGCTAGTCAAGTAGAGGCATACTAGTGACACTCTGTTTGTCTATGTATTCACACATGTATTACGTTTCCGGTTAATACAATTCTAGCATGAATAATAAACATTTATCATGAGAATAAGGAAATAAATAATAACTTTATTATTGCCTCTAGGGCATATTTCCTTCAATATGAGCATCCAGGTTCCGCTATTGGTTATTGACCGGAGAGGTGTCTCGGTCATGTCTACATAGTTCTCGAACCCGTAGGGTCCACACTCTTAACGTTCAATGCGATTTTGTATTATATGAGTTATGTGATTCGGTGACCGAATGTTGTTCGAACTCCCGGATGAGATCACGAACATCACGAGGAGTCTCGAAATGCTCGAGAGGTAAAGATTCATATATATAGGACGATAGTATTTGGACACCGGAAGTGTTCGGGTGATACCGGGTACGTATCGGGTCACCGAAAGGGGTTTCACGCAACCCCCGACAAGCTATGTGGGCCTAATGGGCCAAGAGAGGGATAGACCATCCCCAAAAGGGGCTGGTGTGCCCCTATTGGCCGAATAGGAGGAGAAGGAAAGGAAAGGAAGGGAGAAGGAAAGGGGAGGATTCGGCCTCCCCCTTTCCTTCCCCTCCCCCCTCTCTTTCCTTCCCCCTCCGATGGATACGGAAGGGGGAGGCCGACTTGGAGGAGGCGCCCCAAGTAGGAGTAATCCTCTCCCTCTCCCACCTATATATATGTGGGGGCACCGCTAGAACACACAACATTGATTCCTAGCCGTGTGCGACACCCCCCTCCATAGTTTACGCCTCCGGTCATATTGTCGTAGTGCTTAGGCGAAGCCCTGCGCGGATCACTTCACCATCACCATCACCACGCCATCGTTTCGACGAAACTCTCCCTCGACACTTTGTTGGATCAAGAGTTCGAGGGACGTCATCGAGCTGAATTTGTGCAGAACTCGGAGGTGTCGTACGTTCGGTGCTTGATCGGTCGGAACGAGAAGAAGTTCGACTACAACAACCGCGTTGCCAAACGCTTCCGCTTTCGGTCTACGAGGGTACGTGGACACACTCTTCCCCTCTCGTTGCTATGCATCTCCTAGATAGATCTTGTGTGGGCGTAGGAAATTTTTTAAAATTGCATGCTACGTTTCCTAACAATATATTTATTTCTTCTAGATGTGTTGTATGTTTTACTCATTATGGAAAATATGAGAAGTATCTGAAGTAAATTACAACATGACTAAAACGTACTCCTCTGTTCACTTAAGAACAACTTGAAAATCTTTAGCAAATTTGCATGAAACAGCGCCTCTCGGAGGAAGTTTTGTGTTAGGCTAACAAAAATAGCCTCATGTATTCATTTCCTATCCTAAGAAATATAGTACAATTACTCTAAATCTTTTAGAGGACCATAATCATCTGCTAAAAGTTAATAGTACAGCGGATCAAATAGGCCATGCATGCTTGTGCCTTCCACATTGAATATCAGTGTGAATCAATAACTACCCAAGCGAGTAGTCACGGGTAAGAGAGGAAATAAATTGCTAGCCTTGTCTCTCATTGATTTTGCAAACAAATGAGGGAGTACCAAACATCTCTGCTATCTCGTGTAACGCCCGAATAATTAGGCTACAGTAAAACTTTTTTAATGATGTCATGTCATCTTTGATTACTGTTGCTAAACTTTCGCTAGTACAAACCGATTCAAAAATTAATTCAAAAAAATGACAAACAACAAAAAAATTTAAAAAGTTGAAACAAAAATATTCGGTGGTTGCCGAATATTACAAGGGTAATTATAATAAAGAAAACATATTTTTAGAAAATGCCCAAATAATTTAAAATGAAATAAAACAGAATAGAAAATAAGTAAAAGAAAGAAAATAAAAAAAACTAAAACCAAAACTAGAAAAAAGGAGAAAGCACCCCCCGGCCCCTTGGGCTTCGGCCCACCAGGCCGCAACCGACCGGCCCAGCCGGCCACCCCCCCCCCCCCAACTCTCTCCTTAACCCCCCACTACCCAGACCCCCACCTCGGAGAACGCCGCCTCATCGGAGACCCTCCCTCGCCGGACTGCCTCTTCAACCATGTCGGCCTCCTTCTCCTCCTCCGACGCCGTCGTCCCCATCGACCACCTCACGCCCCATTGCCCGTGCCCTATGCCCACCGTGAGCATGAGCCCCTCCCTCTCCTCTCTCCCTCCCGCATCGTGCCTGCGCACGTTCGTGCTCTCGCACGCACCGCGCCCTCCGCGGCCCCTGCTGGTTGCGCCCGGGCCACGCTCGGCCATCGCCCGCTGGCGCATCGCCCCCCCCCCCCCCCCCGCGCGCGACGCCGCTCCCTCCCTGAAGCTCACCACGACCCGCTACTGCTGCTCGCCGAGGCCGCCGCCCGCTCGCGCGCTCACCCGCACTCCCGCTTCGGCTCGCCGGTGTGCACGCGCGCACCCACGCAGCCACAGCCGCGGCCCCGCTCGCCCACGTCCCGCACGCACCCGCGGCCACCCACGCGCTTACCCCGCTCCCCCTCTGTGCACGCTCGCGCTCGCCGCGCGGCGACCGCGACCGCCCGCACGCGCCCGGTGCGTGCCTTGCCCCGCTCCGTCCGCGGCCCTCTGCTCTTCCCGCTGCCCCCCCAGCCGCGCGCGCCCGCCTCCGCAGCTCCCCACCTATGTAACGCCCTCGATGCGGCTATATCTCCCACGTGTCGAAGCACAACTTAGAGGCATAACCGCATTTAAAGCAATGTCGCAAGTGAGGTAATCTTCACACAACCCATGTAGTACATAAGGGAAAGAGATACATGGTTGGCTTACAATCGCCACTTCACACAATACATGAATAAAGCATTACATCATATAGATACAATCAAGGTCCAACTACGGAACCAAAATAAAAGAAGAGTACCCCAAAAGCTACACAGATCCCCGATCGTCCCAACTGGGCTCCACTACTGATCAAAAGGAAGCGAAACATCAAAACGAATAAGGTCTTCAACTAGCTCCTCCTTGAGCTCGGTTGCGTCACCTGCACGATTTCATCGGCACCTGCAAACTGGTTTTGGAAGTATCTGTGAGTCACGGGGACTCAGCAATCTCACACCCTCGCGATCAAGACTATTTAAGCTTATAGGAAGGGTAAAAGGTATGAGGTGGAGCTGCAGCAAGCGACTAGCATATATGGTGGCTAACTTACGCAAGAGAGGGCGAGAAGAGAAGGCAAAGCATGATCGATGAACTATGATCAATAAGTGATCCTAGAACAATCTACGTCAGACATTACTCCAACACCGTGTTCACTTCCCGGACCCTGCCGAGAAGAGACCATCACGGCTACGCATGCGGTTGATGTATTTTAATTAAGATAAACTTCAGGTTTTCTACAACCGGACATTAACAAATTCTCATCTGCCCATAACCGCGGGCACGGCTTTCCAAAGTTCAATCCCTGCAGGGGTGTCCCAACTTAGCCCATCACAAGCTCTCACGGTCAACGAATGATATTCCTTCTCCCAAGACAATCCGATCAGACTCGGCATCCCGGTTACAAGACATCCTCGACAATGGTAAAACAAGTCCAGCAAAGCCGCCCGAATGTGCCGACAAATCCCGATAAGAGCTGCACATATCTCGTTCTCAGGGCACACTCAGATGAGACATCCTACGAGTAAAACCAACCCTCAAGTTGCCCCGAGGTGGCCCCGCAGTCTACTCGGTTCGGACTAACACTCAGAGCAGCACTGTCCCGAGGGTTAAAATAAGATGACCCTCGAGAGCGTGACTCCCAAAGGAAATGTAGGTTGTGGTGAGGCAAATGGTAAAACCAAGGTTGGGCCTTATTGGAGGAGTTTTATTCAAAGCGAACTGTCAAGGGGTTCCCATTATAACCCAACCGTGTAAGGAACGCAAAATCCGGGAACATAACACCGATATGACGGAAACTAGGGCGACAAGAGTGGAACAAAACACCAGGCATAAGGCCGAGCCTTCCACCCTTTACCAAGTATATAGATGCATTAATTAATTAAGAGATATTGTGATATCCCAACAATAATCCATGTTCCAACATGGAACAAACTTCATCTTCACCTGCAACTAACAACGCTATAAGAGGGGCCGAGCAAAGCGGTAACATAGCCAAACAACAGTTTGCTAGGACAAGGTGGGTTAGAGGCTTGACATGGCAATATGGGAGGCATGATAAGCAAGTGATAGGTATCGTAGCATAGGCATAGCAAAAGAGCGAGCAACTAGCAAGCAAAGATAGAAGTGATTTCGAGGGTATGGTCATCTTGCCTAAGATCCTGCAAGGAAGAAGAACGAGTCCATGAAGAAGATAAACGGACATAGTCGAACGAATCCTCACAAACGCGACGTTATCGGAACTAACCCGAAGGAGCAACACCGGAAAGAAGCAAACAACATAGTAAACAACCATCACATAGACATGGCATGATACACAATCAAGAATGATGCATGCCCGGTTTAATGAAGCATGGCATGGCAAAGTGTACAAACAATCCTACAAATTAAGTGGAGCTCAATATGCAACTCCGTTGCATATTGACGAAACACCACATGACTTATTTAGTTCAATCTCGTTTATGTACTCAATAATATTAAATGTTATTAGCATGGCAAGAGGTGAAACATATGAAAAACTACCTATCTAGATAAGTTTAAATGAGGCCGGATATAACCGACAACAAATCCGGTAAATCCCCATATGCATTTAGCAGTTTAAAGCAACAACAATTTTAAACATTTTAATTGTTGTTATCATGATGCGGATGACATGAACAAGTTTATGCAATTTTTATTAAAAGTTTGACAAGAGCATTATGAAGCATTTGTCACCGTGGTGGAAAGAAAAGGGGTGCCACGGCAATGATAATGAAAATGGTGCCACGGTAACGTTCCGGTTCCGGTAACTCGATCGAGATACCGATGCAAAGGAGAAGTGTGCGGATGCGTGCAAAAGATGGTGGGGCACTCCCGGATACCGGGTGTCCCATGAGTCGACGACAAGGAAACGAGTGACAATTTGGACATGGTGCAAACACGATCATCTCAAACATCGCAAGCATTCGTTCACGGACGTCGTCTCGAGGTTATACCTTCGAAGCGTGCAAGCGGGACAATTCTCGTTCGGTGCAAAGTAGAGGAAGTAGACGTTCTCGCGACGGCGATAGTGGAAGTAGTTGTTCTCGCACGCTCTAGGATCGACGGTAGAGGTTCTCGCGATCTCGGCGACAGTAGGGATACATGTTTATCGGTGCACAAGTTTCCGTAGACATTCGAGGTCACGGCGAGGAACTCAGCGTTTCGGTGCAGTGTAGGGGGTAAATGTCGATGGTTGTCGTGGTACTTGGTGTCCTGCACAGGATGGTAGTTGTACATGTCCGAAGAAGAACTTGGTGCATCCAGGGTTTTCGGCGCTATGGTAGTCGAACTTGACAAGGCGCTCCGGATGTCGTGGTACTTGGCGAATCCGCGTGGTCTCTGAGAAACTTGAAGGACCGGTTGCTCCGAGTCCTCAGTCCTCATCCTGCTTGCCGAAATCCAAAAACAAGAAGGCCTTGGCGAGATACAGAACAACACAAAAAGGCCTCGGGTCTTGGTGGACGATACAGAAGCAAGGTAGCAGCGGCACTGCTTCTGCGGCTTGGCGGGTGGCCTATGGTGGAGGCCAACTCCGATGGGGATGGGCCATCGGGGTCAGAATCTGCCGGGAACGGGCAAGGGCAGCGGAGGCCAGCCGGATCTGGACGGGGTTGACCTGCATCTTGATGATCCCGTGACCGCAGGCAAAGGGGCTCGGGCAGAAGAATCGATGGAGCGAGGCACGCTCGAGGGAGAGCTCGGGCGACTACCGCTCCGGCATCTCGACAAGGAGGCAGGGCCGGTCGCGGTGCAGTGGAGGGAATGGAGCAGAGGTGGTCGGCGGACGCTAGGAGGAGGTCGGGGATGGTGCGTCCTTGGGCGCGAGGTGGCGGACGGCGAGCTTGCTCCGGCAAGGATGGGGAGGCAGACCGGCGACGCAGGAGGCCGACGCCGAAGGAGACCCAGGGCGGCGCGGCGGACATGGAGAAGAGGGAGGAGGTATAGTGCGGGACAGGGGTGGCGCTGGGAGGAAGTCAGCGGGAGGAAGAGCATCTCCGGCGCTCAGGGCCGAACTCCCACGCGAGGCCCTCGGGCACGAGGAGCTGGGGAATCGGGCGCGGGGATCCTCCTGATGTGTTACGTGGTGGCGGCGCGCGCAGGGAAACGAGGGAGAGGGGGGTCGAGCGAGGCTAGGGTAGAGAAGAGGTGCCGGCTGGGCTTTGGGTTAGGTGGGAAAAGGCTGGGCCTAAAGGCCGGTGCAGATGGGCCGTGGGGATAGGCACGGGCGCGGCTGGGCCTAGGGATGGGCCCTAGAGGCCGGCCTGCTGGGCTCTCTCCTCTCTTTCCTTTCTTTAAATTCTCTTTTTCCATTTAAAAACAAAACAGAAAAAGAGAAAGAAAAGAAAGAGAAGTTAGGGATGGAAGCTGGGCATGGGGATAATTTTCACGGACTTGCAAAAATGCGCATGTTCCAAGAAAAATGGAGTGGGCATTTTTGAAAGTTTTAAATTCAAACTCATTTGATTTAAAATCAAATGGTTTGAATAGGAAGTGAGGGTTAGGAAGGTCCAAAAATGTTCGGATTTTTGGTGGAGCACCAGAATAAGATGGACGAATATATGACAAGGTTGGAGTCCAAGACTTAAGATAACAAAGGCATTGGGATATTTTGCAAGTGTGTTTGCGGTAAATCCAAAAAAAATTGGAATATTTACTATAGCTCTCTAAATATCGAGAGGATATGTTGTAAAGAGAATCACCATGTGAATTCCCTCGGTTTAAATGGATCAAAGATCCATGCCATTTATTTAGTTGAGTTGCAAAGGATTTATGAGATGATGGCATGATGACATGATGCAATGCAAAAATAAAAGGGCTGGCACAAATGAAACACACGGCGAAACCCGGAACATATGGAAGTCTTCTCGAGCATCGGTCTCGGGGCGTCACAACACTCCACCACTACGAGAGGATCTCGTCCCGAGATCTAGGATGGCACCAGAGGGAAAATGGAAGAGAAAGAGAAGAGGTTAAACTAAGTTGCTTCTTTGACAAACGAGTGAAACCAAAGAACCTTGAAAGGTTAAACCATTTCGAGAAAAGAATACAACGGAGATGAGAAAAGTTGAAAACACTCTGTTAGGAAAGAGGAACAAGGAACATTACTAGAACCTTGTACGTTGAAAGACATAAGAAAAGGGTTGCAATGGACAAGAAGTACATGCAAGCACTCCGGTAAAAATGAGATGAAGAGGGAATAAAATTGATACAATTTGAGCAGCACTCCGACTGAAAATGGAAGGAATTGAACAAGAACTTGACAAGATGAGAGGATACATGAAGATATCAACAACACACCGCCTCCGGAACTATTGAAAAAAATGGCACAAGGGGTAAGAACGATTTTAGACAGCACTCCGGTTGAGAATGGAGGTTAAACTTGATAAGATGGAAGAACTTGAAAAGAGGGCACGACACTCCGGTTGAATGGATAAAGAAAAGGAAAGAACATGATCTTGACAAAAACGAGATGATGAGTTGAATAGAACAACATCACAAAGCCTCCAGAAGGAAGAATAGAAGATAAACCATTGGAATAACAAAATGGAGAAGAAAATGACAACTTCTACCCTAAATGAGTTTGGAAAGCACCCTTCCAAGAAGGTTAAAACGGAGTTGTTGGAAACCAACAACGAAACGAATAAGTTTGTAGTGGGCTTATGGAAAACATCTCAAAACTATGAGGTGAAATTCTGCCACTAACGGAACCAATAGATTGGATTGATGTCAACAAGGAGACGAGAAAACTTATCTCACCGGGAGGATAAATGAAGAACTTGGGTCATTTACGAGCACCATAAATAGCAACAACCCTTAGGGAAGGCTTTAGGTGTAACATGTCACAAGATAACTCCAACGAAGAGGTTGATGGATTTAAAATACCTCATTCTTACAACATGTGAATCATGAAGCATGAACTCAAGTTATCAAGAATGACGTAATACCACCTCCAATGATACGAAAGAAATAATTGCACTCCGGATTGCAAGATGAAAAATGCTTGAGCTCCCTTGAAAAGAAATGTTGATGAACACTTCGAGAAGGAATTGAATCCTTGACGAACCATCATGTAGAAACTTCGTGAGAACTCCAGTAACAAAAGAAATGATCAATAGAAATGAAAGAGAAGTTGAAAACACAAGGTGAAGACTTGCAATGATTTAGATGAATCTTCGTGACGAGAAAAAAATTGAGAGAGCTTGGAATTTCGGGAAAAGGAAAGATGAATCAAGTGAAACTGAGAATTTGATGAGCCTCCGGAATGAAGAATTGAATTTACTCGATGAAACAAGACTAAGAATTATATTATGCTTATCCTTCACCAATTAAATTGATGACAAGCAACGGATTTGGCATACTACTTATTCTAGTAAAAAGGATTAAGATAGATATAGCGCAAACTTGAGAAGGTCTTCAATGAACCACCGGTAGGATTGAAACAACGAATAAATAAATAGAATAGCAACGAAAGAGAATTCTTGAGCAACCACCATAAGAATTGAACAAGAAAAGCAGCAAAAGCACAATTCACTGGGAAGAATTTGAAAATGAATGAAGATACTTGAGAGAATTTTTTAGATACAAGCGAAACGAAGAGATCAAGAACTGATTAGAGCATATTTGATCGATGCACCGGTAAGATTTGGAGAACAAGAGCTGAAAGCTGGAATGAATAAATCTGAGATGATGGGCTCTGGATGATCAAACTGAAAAGACTCCTGAATTGCTCCTGATGGGTGAAAAGAATTGTCACAATCGAATACAATGATGAGCGAATGGCAATAAGCTAGAACCATGAATCTTGAAGAGAAAGGAGCAAGATTTAGAGGAAAAATCTTCTTCGGTCTTCAAATGTTGAAAAAGACGATGAGAAACACCACCATGAACTGTTGAGGCACTCCGGAATGAAGAATGGAAAGGTTGAGCCAATGATGAAAAGAATTTGAAAGATCTTGGAGAAAGGCATTTGACTGATGATAATTCATTCTTATGTCAAACTTCGAAAAAGAATTGAGAATAACTCCACGAAAATAAGAAGAGTCAGGTAAGATCCTGGAAAAGACATGTGGGTTAGGGCCCACTCAAAAGATACACCGTTGAAATGATTACTTGAAAAGAGAGATTGCGCCGATTGAATTAAATGGCTTTGAATGAGGTAACATCCTCGCAAAAGGTTGGACGAATTGAGAATGGAAACTTGAATCTTCTGAGATATCTTCAACACTCCAGAACAAATGAATAGTGAGAAGTAAATAATAAAGAGGTGCAACGGCAAGAGAAAACATTTGGAATGAGGAAAAGATATGATCGGCAAGGCTTGACTTGAATCCACCGGAGAAGAAAGAGAACGAATAATGATGAACTTGAAACTCCGCTACTATCTTCCTGATAATCATCGGATAAGAATATTGACGAAAAAGAATGGAGAGGCTTCACATCAATAACATGATAGTTGAATAAGAAATCCAAATCCTTGAAGGAAAAAGGGTTGGGAGGGTGGGGAAAACAAAGGCAACTTGGGACTCATGAAACAAACAACGTTGAGAAGACTTGAGTTGATCTTGCGAAATGTTGAAAATGAACGGATCCACTTGAAGAGAGACACGCCGGTTGAAAAGGATTGACATGAAAATCTCGATTATCATGAAGGATTGGTATTCACATAGGAGTATGAGAACACCACTTAAAAATAAAGGTATGGAATCAACATTTGACTTCGAAGCAACTCGAATACCACAACTCAAAACAAAACAAGGATTGGCTTGCAGAATAAGCCAGAACAAACATATGATAGAGATTTCGTCCGAAGTTTTCGTGGTGGGGCCTACACGGGCTCGATCGTACAGCACCATCATGTACAAGGCAGTGCACATGACATACGAAGTGTCCCCGAGTCAGCATGGCCAAGGACTCTTTAAGACACAACGAGACCACTGTAAAACCAACCGTCGATAGGCGGACCACTAGACGTCGAACCCCAATTTCATGTCATACATCTGTCGAAAAGATTTCCTAAGAGCTACTTGAATTCCCACTTATAAACTTCTGAAACTTTCCGGTTATGCAATCAGGTGTTGGGGATACAGGGGAAGCATAATATCTCACCCAAAACTAGCAAATCCTACATCCAGCTGTATCCATCCTTCAACACATAACCAAGAAACCTTCGGAAATCGTTTACCTCAACCTTCGAAAAGCATTCGTTATACGAGTTATGGCAATACTCCCGAACTCCTGCCCCAGTACTGGGTGGCGTCGAGGTTATCTCACCAACAACTGCATAAAAGAGATTTTCGATGTCGGCGAAACTCAGGTATTCCAGAACTGCAACGATAAAATTGTGACGACAACACCTCGGAGTTCAACTCCCCGGGATACAGCCACAATCCCTAAATGTCAGGAGGCACCAAGAACAATGTTCTCGTCACAAAACCATCGGCACGATTCCAAGATACCCGCATGATCCTAAAAAAAATTTAGTGAAATTTGAGGAGAGAAGACTCAAAACTCTATGTCAGGATGCCTCACCAGAGCGACGAAGGGACTGAGGAGTAAAAAGAATCATACTCTCCGATATGCATAATCCTATAAGACTCAAAACATTTTTCTAGACTCAACAACGCCAACGATTCGATCAAGCAGGGGGCTCCTAAAGTCGGGGAAGGCTCTGATTACCAACTTGTAACGCCCTCGATGCGGCTATATCTCCCACGTGTCTGTAACGCCCAGATAGTTATGCTACAGTAATACCATGCTAATGATGCCACGTCATCACGGTTACTGTTGTCGATCTCGAGATGGTTCAAAAATGTTTCAATTCAAATTTCAAATAACAAGTCAAATTCTTATTTCTTCAAACTGTCAAATAAAAATGTTCGTTGGGTTGCAAATATTCACTAGGTAATTAACATGTAGGAACCAACATTAAATGGATTTTTAAATTTTCTTTAGAAATAACTAAAGTGGTCAAGCATCACCTATTATGCCCATTAAAATATGAACTTATATTCAAACATTTCCAAATAACCCGGACTTTTTGGACAACACCGAAAATATCAGTAGGCAATTATGTGAGGAGCTTCAATGTTAACTAAAACCATTTAGTACCCAAACTAAATAGAAAATAGTAGAAAAATAAGAAAAAAAAGAAAAAAGAAAGAAAGAGAAAAACAAAGACCTAATCTACGGGGCACATGGCCCATCTAGCAAATTGACCAGGCACAGCCCATCCCACCTTCCCTCTTCTTCCTACTGCTCACAGAGAGATGTGTGGCCGCACGCACATCGTCCATGCCGCGGATCCTCCACGCGTTGGCCATCCACTGGTGCCCCGAGGGGATAAGAGCCTCGTTGACCCCCCTAGAGAACCCTAGTACCCACTCACTTCCTCTCCCTCGCTCGTTCTCTCGCTCTGTATTCTGCCCGCCGCCGGCGTTGCCATGCACCGCTCGATCCTGTGGCCACCGCCGTCCCCGCGCCCCGCTAATGTGTCCAGCAGCTCCGGCGTGGTCCTCTTCATCGTCATTGTCCCTGGGTCAAGGCTGAGGAGCCGCCGCAACGTCACCATCGACCACCTCGTCCTCTACCTCCGACCACCGCGACGCCATCGATGGATTCGTCATCTTCACTGCACCCCCGGCCTCCTCGAGCTCGTCCCCGAAACCGTGGTGAACTCCTCTCCCCGTTCCCCCTAATTGCCCCTCGATTCGTCGCCGTAGGCCGTCGTTCCACCGCCGTGGCCGGAGCTCCGCCCGTCGTGCCCCTGACCGCGCCCCACCTAGCCTTGGGCCATGCCCTGCCTCGCTCGCTAGGCGTCCCTGGCCGCGCCCCCACTACCTCTATGCACCGCTGCTGCCCCACGGTCGTCCCGTGCTTGCCGCGGCTCGTGGCCCGCGCCGCCGCTCCCCTACTACTACCGCTGCTGCTTCTTGTACGGCGCTGCTTGCTTGGCTGTTGCTGCTTACCTCCTGCTGCTAATGCTATTGCTTGGCTGCTTCTGCTACTCTTGCCACGGCTGCCCCTGTCCCCGCTTGCCTTGCTTGCTGCCGCTGCATCTTGTTGCGTCGCTGCCGCCGGCGTCCGCCTTTGCGGTTGCCCCACCCGCGGCCGCGTCTGCCTTCACCTGTCCACGTGCGCCCGCAACCGCCCGTGCATCGCACTAGTAGAAAACAGGGCTTTGGTCCAGGCCGGGTCAGCCTATTAGTCCCGCTTCAGTCTAGAACCGGGACCAATGTGGGCATTGGTCCCGGTTCGTGAGCCCAGGGGGCCGGCCGGGCCACGTGGGCCATTGGTCCCGATTCATCTGGACCTTTTGGTCCCGGTTGGTGGGACGAACCGGGACCAATGGGCCTCACTCCTGGCCCACCACCACTGGTCCCGGTTGGTGGCTTGAACCGGGACCAAAGGCTCCCCTTTAGTCCCGGTTCAAGCCACCAACCGGGACTAAATGGTCGGTCCTCGTTGTGATTCACAGTTTAGTCCCACCTCGCCAACCAAAGGGCGCCCACACTGATTTATAAGCCTGTCCCTCTCTGCATTGTTGAGCTCCTCTCAAAATGAAAATAGCCGCCCCTATACAGGAAATTTGACCTAAATTCATGATGAATTTCTCTGAATTTCATGGAGATTGATTATGAATTTAGGTTGAATTTTCTCTATAGGCGCATCTGTGTTCATTTTTTTGTAATTTTAATCACAAACTTGAGATTCACACAAATTTCAAACAATTCAAATTTTAACTATTCTAATTTGAAAACTAGTGGCACTAGCAAAGTTAATCACAAACTTGAGATTCACACAAATTTCAAACAATTCAAATTTTAACTATTCTAATTTGAAAACTAATGGCACTAGTAAAGTTAATCACAAACTTGAGATTCACACAAATTTCAAAGAATTCAAATTTTAACTATTCTAATTTGAAAACTAATGGCACTAGTAAAGTTAATCACAAACTTGAGATTCACACAAATTTCAAACAATTCAAATTTTAACTATTCTAATTTGAAAACTAGTGGCACTAGCAAAGTTAATCACAAACTTGAGATTCACACAAATTTCAAACAATTCAAATTTTAACTATTCTAATTTGAAAACTAATGGCACTAGCAAAGTTAATCACAAACTTGAGATTCACACAAATTTCAAAGAATTCAAATTTTAACTATTCTAATTTGAAAACTAATGGCGCTAGTAAAGTTAATCACAAACTTGAGATTCACACAAATTTCAAACAATTCAAATTTTAACTATTCTAATTTGAAAACTAGTGGCACTACCAAAGTTAATCACAAACTTGAGATTCACACAAATTTCAAATAATTCAAATTTTAACTATTCTAATTTGAAAACTAATGGCACTAGAAAAGTTAATCACAAACTTGAGATTCACACAAATTTCAAAGAATTCAAATTTTAACTATTCTAATTTGAAAACTAATGGCACTAGTAAAGTTAATCACAAACTTGAGATTCACACAAATTTCAAACAATTCAAATTTTAACTATTCTAATTTGAAAACTAGTGGCACTAGCAAAGTTAATCACAAACTTGAGATTCACACAAATTTCAAGCAATTCAAATTTTAACTATTCTAATTTGAAAACTAGTGGCACTAGCAAAGTTAATCACAAACTTGAGATTCACACAAATTTCAAACAATTCAAATTTTAACTATTCTAATTTGAAAACTAATGGCACTAGTAAAGTTAATCACAAACTTGAGATTCACACAAATTTCAAAGAATTCAAATTTTAACTATTCTAATTTGAAAACTAATGGCACTAGTAAAGTTAATCACAAACTTGAGATTCACACAAATTTCAAACAATTCAAATTTTAACTATTCTAATTTGAAAACTAGTGGCACTAGCAAAGTTAATCACAAACTTGAGATTCACACAAATTTCAAACAATTCAAATTTTAACTATTCTAATTTGAAAACTAGTGGCACTAGCAAAGTTAATCACAAACTTGTGATTCACACAAATTTCAAAGAATTCAAATTTTAACTATTCTAATTTGAAAACTAATGGCACTAGTAAAGTTAATCACAAACTTGAGATTCACACAAATTTCAAACAATTCAAATTTTAACTATTCTAATTTCAAAACTAATGGCACTAGTAAAGTTAATCACAAACTTGAGATTCACACAAATTTCAAACAATTCAAATTTTAACTATTCTAATTTCAAAACTAATGGCACTAGCAGAAAGTTTATAATTTTTATTATCTCTATGTAGAAAGATTGTACATAGTAAATATAATACACAAAGTGTTTTCACACAAATAGTAAAGTTATTCATAAACTAGTGATTCACACAAATCTTAAAAAATTCAAATTTAAACTATTCAAATTTTAACTATTCATAAACAAATTTTGTGACCTAAAATAAAAAATAAAGCAAAAAACAAAAGAAAATGAATAATGCAAAAAACAAAACAAAAAATCTGGGAAAAAATACTTATATTAACAATAAGTATTTTGTTATAAGTAGAAAAAAAATAAAGCAACAAAGAATAAATTATCTAAGTATTTTCTGTTCAAAACATTATAAGCAAAAAGAAACTTTAATAGCAAAAAGAATTATCGTAAATATTTCTTTTGTTACAAACTAGTGATTCACATAACTTTCAAAGAATTCAAATTTAAATAATTCAAATTGGAAAATTAATGGCACTAACACAAAGTTTATAATTTTTATTACCTAAAACCAAAAATAATAACTGAAAAACTAGTAAGTATTTTGCTGTTAGTAAAAAAACAAAAAACTGGATTTTTTTAAATGCCGCCTACTGGGCCACCACAGCCTGCATACGACTAGAAACCCGCTAGTTGGGCCAGGATGCAGGCCCACAGTAGGCCCACAGGCACAGAGTGTGGATTTAGGCCCGTAAGCCTGCAGTAGAGAGGAGCTCGAAGTGGTCGGCTCCGCAGGGCTTATAAACCACTCCGAGCCCCTCTCAGCTAGCGAGGTGGGACTAAACATCCCAACGCACCGCGGCAGTTCTAGTACACGACCTTTGGTCCCGGTTGGTGGCACCAACCGGGATGAAAGGGAGCCTTTGGTCCCGGTTCGTGGCACCAACCGGGACTAAAGGCCGCCGCTTCCCGCCCTTTGGCCTGCCGAAATTTGGCCTTTGGTCCTGGTTCGTGGCACAAACCGGGACGAAAGGGGTGCATTGGTCCCGGTTTGTGCCACGAACCGGTACCAATGGCTTTGCTATATAAGCAAAGACTCGGGAAATTTTCACATTTCCCTCGCAGTTGCCCCCGACGACGCCGAGCACATCGACGCCGCCAGGCTGCCCCAACGCCGTCCGCTGCCCCTGCCGTCGCCCCCGACCGCGCCGTCGCCGTCGCCCGTGCCTTGCCGTCGCCGTCGCCGCCCCGTGCCCCCTGCCTCCTCGCCGCCGACGCCCGTGCCTCGCCGTCGCCCCCGACCGTGCCGTCGCCGTCACCCGTGCCTTGCCGTCGCCGTCGCCGCCCCTCACCGTCGCCGCCCCGTGCCCCCCTGCCTCCTCGTCGATCGCCGCCCGGCTTGCGTAATTTCCTAATTTAGAATGTATAGTTAATTTAGTTGTATAGTTAGGATGTATAGTTAATTTAGATGTATAGTTAATTTAGTTGTACTTAATTTAGATGCAAAAGTTAGAATTTTTTTCTGTTCATACATTTTTTTGGTGATATTATTGTTGCATATGCAAAAGTTTGTGTGATCATATATATGCAAATAATATGTCAATTTTTTCATAGAATTTTTATGATTTTTTGTTGTAATTTTGTTCATAGAATTTTTATTTTGTTCATAGAATTTTTATTATTTTTTTCTGTTGTAATTTTGTTCATATTGTGTAGGAATCTGAACGTTATGTATGATCAAAGTCATTTATGTATATGTTCATATTTAGAAGAATAAGAAGGAGAGAAAAAAGGAAAATAAAAAGATGAAGAAGGAGAAGAAGAAGAGGAGAGAAATAACAGGAGAAATAAATAAGAAGATGAAAAAGAAGAAAAAAAGAAGAGAAGAAGAAGGAATAGAGGAGAAGAAGAAGAATTCTTCTTGTTCTCCTCTATTATTCTCCTCTATTATTCCTTCTTCTTCTCCTTTTTTTTCTTTTTTTTCTTCTCCTTTTCCTTTCTTCTTCTCCTCTTTTTTTCTTCTTCTTCCTCTTCTTATTTTTTGTTATCGGGTATGTCGTTGTCGACATACCCCCCTCCCCGATAATTAACTTTTAGTAATTAGTACTACTTAGAAAGTGTTTAATGGAATTAGTTAGAACTAGGTAAACTTGTTTATTTTTAGTAAGTGCTTAGTAGTTGAACTAGTTGATTTAATAAAACTGGTTTATTTTACTATAGAAGTAGTTTATTTTTAGCAAGAAAATTAATAGAACTAGTTTATTTTTTTAGTTAAAGCAATTATTCCCGCATCGACGTGGACGATGCCTATCCCGCATCCTCGTCATCGAGTCGGCGGCGGACGACACCTGCTTGACCAGATGGGCCATGTCCGGGACTGGGCTCCACCGGGGTGGTACTGGGAGGCGCTACCTTCCAGGGGGCGTAGCTTGGTGAGGAGCCAGCCCGTCGTTGACCCGATCCTTGTTTGGTGGCGGTCGCGTGGGCCAGTGACGGTGCCGAGGCTTCTGGACACCGTGGAGGTGGTACGTCATCGTGTCAGTGAGGAGGACGAGCACGTCCGTCGCTACATGGTTGCGTTGGAGGGCGGGTTCGAGAATACCTGGCAGGTTCTTCAGGGATCTCACTGGAGCTATGATCCTGTGATGGTTCCTTCCCTTTGGGTGTCCACCGCCCACGCCGATACCTGTCGGGCGCTACGGTTCTAGCTGTACTGGCGATATGTATGATATATAGTATTCGACGTGTATTAGTGATAATATTTGATGTACGGACACATGGAGATGATGTAGTTTTTCTTATAATTGAAGGCATCCTAATTTGAATACTACTTTATTTTGCGATTTGATTTTTCTTATTGAATGCTCAAATTGGAGAGCACTATGCAAGGCATATGCATATGATTAGTTGAATAATAATGATCTAATTTAGTCTTTGAATTATGAACGTATAGGAAATGTCATCATCGGACGACGAAAGTCTCCCGGGGGAGTGCGACTGGTGCCACGACGATCGAGCTGAGTGCGACAGGCCTCACCTGGACGATGGTCGGCGCTTCAGCATTAAGCTCGAGGAGACCTTCGAAGTTGAAATGGTACGCAACGACGACAAGTGTTTTTTTCATAATTAAGCATGACTTCAACTATTTCAACGTGTAATTTTCATCTTTTATAATTCGAGTATAGTTTATCCCATGCCATGCAAGACGCTATGTCTTGGAGAGGATGATTTTGAAGACCATGAAAATTTTGAAACGAAGAAAATTCACCTAAGGACCCATCATGATGTGGATTTTGAAGTAAAGTTGTATAATGCTGAGAGCTTAACTCATTTTGGTTGCAAAAATTGGGAAGCATTTTGCAAATTGTATGGTTTTGATGAGGGTATGCTTGTCACCATGGATCTTGGTGATCCTGAAATCGAGCAAGACAATATGGACATTTGGGTCCTTGTTGATACTCCTCCAGTTCTACCGCTATGTGAGTTTCTCAAACATAGTTAATTATTAACTAATTTATATTGTTCATTTCAAAATAGTTGACAACTTATTTCCATTGACAGCTTATTTTGAAGTATCAAAGAATGTGCAGAAGATGGTAGACAGAACTTACTACACCGATGGCTCTGAGTTAACTTACAAGGAGAAAACTCATCTGGTTGGATTTTGTAATGATCTTGAGAATTACAATATCTACAATCGAACTCCTCGACATTATGGTCAATACGTGCCACTAGTGGACGTGTTGAACTACGGTAACTACCATGGAGATACCCTGGTAAGTTTTTTTACTATTACGACATCCGTGCATCTTTTTGCATACTTCTAAAAACTAGTACATCATTGCTAACTACGAAGTTATTACTATGTTTTTCAACAGAGAATCCCAGAGGATTGTGTGCCTCATTTGATGTATCAGAATGGCGGCAGCCTTCGTGTTTTGAACATATATCTAGGTCATCCTACGAATCTCAACTGTCCATACCGGATTTCTAAAAGAAGTGGAGACATGACAATCAAAGGATGGAAAAAATGTATGGACACTCGTAAGGAGCTTCTTGTAAGCAAAAGGAAGCGAGGCGTAAGAATTGGAGACAGGATGATCTCCATTCTTCATAATGGAGAGTCAGGGTCTATATTGTTTTATGCTATTTTACCTTAAGTGTGTTTAGGTCCTACCTGATACTGATGATCATGTGCTAAGAACAATTATGTAGGGTTGGGTTCGATGACTATGAGGATGATGATCGTATGACTTATTATTAATAACGAGTAGAAGTTGTATGATGATGCTTGATTAATTAGTAGGACTTGTTATTATATATGATGTTATTATATATATATCTGCGAGTGAAATGAACATAGCAATAGCGTAGGTAAACCAAGGATGAAGATATAAGAGAGGACACTTCTCTCTATTAGCTAGCTAATAACAACCTAAAAATAACCCCCTAAACCCCTAAAACAGCCACTTTTTTAAAAAAAGAAAAAGAAAAACCTCAGCTCCAGCCAGATGCTGACGCGTGGAAGCCTATTGGTCCCGGTTTATGTCATCAACCGGGACCAAAGGTCCCCCTGCCTGGGCTGCCGGCACTGCCCACGTGGAGGCCCATCAGTCCCGGTTCTAGATTGAACCGGGACTAAAGGGTCGGGGCATTAGTACCGACACTTTAGTCCCGGTTCAGGAACCAGGACTAAAGGCCCTTACGAACCGGGACTATAGGCCCTTTTTCTACCAGTGTCGTGGCCCTGTTGCTTGTCAAGGATGCTCACTGCTGCTACTCGCGTCGTAGACGCACATCCCACGCACATCTCCGGTTGCACATGTGCACCCCCGAGCCATGGGCGTGGCTAGTCAATGCTATGTGCACGGTCGTGTGTGAGGCTGGTTGGCTTTCTGTACATGCGGACTAATTAAGTAAGGCCTAATTAAAAGATAGTTAGGGGTACTTAGTGTTAGTTTAGCTTGTAGTCTATGGCAGGTGCCCCCCCCCCTATTAAATTAGTTACATGGTTTATTGACACATGTGACAATGACATGTGGACCCCTTTGACCATGTTGACTAGTCAACATTGACTGCTCAACCGTTGACTGTACTAGATGACTCATCCCCTGGACCCCATGAGTCAGCCTCTCTGTTGCACTGCTGAGTACACTTCTCTCAGTACACTTAGCATTTTTGCTATTATTTTCAAATTATGGTAATCTAGAAAACTCCTTTAAACTTTGAAAATCATATAAAATAATTCATAACTCGAATGAAAATGTTTTGTACATGAAAGTTGCTCAGAACGACGAGACGAATTCCGATACGTAGCCGTTCGTCTGCCACACATCCCTAGCATAGTTAACATGCAACTTTCCCCCTCAGGTTCATCTGTCCGAAAATGCGAAACACCGGGGATACTTTCCCGGATGTTTTCCCACTTCGCCGATATCACCTATCCCTACATTAGATCACCCCTGACACCGTGTATTGCCTTGTTATAGTTTGAGATGATTTGTTTGCTCTGCATTTACTGTTTCTTCCCCCCTCTTTTTCTCCGGTAGACCCCGAAGTCGGCGCTGATGCCATCGGGTATGACTACGTCACCGACGACTCCTCCTTGCCAGAGCAACCAGGCAAGCCCCCCCCCCTTGATCACCAAATATCGCCTACTCTTCTCTATACTGCTTGCATTAGAGTAGTGTAGCATGTTACTGCTTCCCGTTAATCCTATTCTGATGCATAGCATGTCATTGTTGCTACAACTGTTGACACCTTACCTGCAATCCTAAATGCTTAGTATAGGATGCTAGTTTGCCATCAGTGGCCCTACATTCTTGTCCGTCTGCCATGCTATACTATCGGGCCGTGATCATTCGGGAGACGATCACGGGTATATGCTTATATGCATATTATATGATACTTGTGGTGACTAAAGACGGGTCGGCTCGTAGGAGTACCCGCGAGTGATTCATGGATTGGGTCCGAAAGGACGTTTGTCCCGACGGCCCTCTGAGTGGATCTTTATGGCGGAGCGACAGGGTAGGTTGAGACCACCTGTGAGAGAGGTGGGCCTGGCCATGGTCGGTGTCTGTGGTTATTTCAAAATAACACGCTTAACAAGATCTTGGTATTTGATCTGAGTCTGGCTACTGGCCTATACGCACTAACCAACTACGCAGGAACATTTATGGGCACTCCACGTCGTGGTATCAGCCGAAGCCTTCTTGACGTCAGCGACTGAGCGGCGCGCGCCGGGTTGGACTGGAACGCCTGCTCTTGTATAAGGGAGGCTAGGTCTGCTCGCCGGCTGCGTTCGCAACGTGCAGGTGTGCAATGGGTGATGGGCCCAGACCCCTGCGCCATAGGATTTAGACCGGCGTGCTGACCTCTCTGTTGTGCCTAGGTAGGGCTACGATGTGTTGATCTTTCGAGGCTAGGCATGACCCAGGAAAGTGTGTCCGGACAAAGGGGATCGAGCGTGTTGGGAAATGTGGTGCACCCCTGCAGGGAAGTTAATCTATTCGAATAGCTATGATCTTCGGTAACAGGACGACTTGGAGTTGTACCTTGACCTTATGACAACTAGAACCGGATACTTAATAAAACACACCCTTCCAAGTGCCAGATACAACCCGATGGTCGCTCTCTAACAGGGCGACGAGGAGAGGATCGCCGGGTAGGATTATGCTATGCGATGCTACTTGGTGAACTTACCATCTACTCTCTTCTACATGCTGCAAGATGGAGGTGGCCAGAAGCGTAGACTTCGATAGGACTAGCTATCCCCCTCTTATTCCGGCATTCTGCAGTTCTGTCCACATATGCTACCCTTTTTCATTTGATACCAATGCATACATATGTAGTGTAGCTCCTTGCTTGCGAGTACTTTGGATGAGTACTCACGGTTTCTTTGCTCCCCCTTTTTTCCCTTTCTATACCCGATTGTTGCGACCAGACGATAGAGTCTAGGAGCCAAACGCCACCGTCGATGATGACTCCTACTACACTGGAGGTGCCTACTACTACGTACAGGCCACTGACGACGACCAGGAGTAGTTTAGGAGGATCCCAGGCAGGAGGCCCGCGTCTCTTTCGATCTGTATCCCAGTTTGTGCTAGCCTTCTTAAGGCAAACTTGTTTAACTTATGTCTGTACTCAGATATTGTTGCTTCCACTGACTCGTCTATGATCGAGCTCTTGTATTCGAGCCTTCGAGGCCCTGGCTTGTAATATGATGCTTGTATGACTTATTTTAGTTGTAGAGTTGTGTTGTGATATCTTCCCATGAGTCCCTGATCCTGATCGTACACGTTTGCATGTATGATTAGTGTACGATTGAATCCGGGGCATCACAATTTGGTATCAGAGCCAACTGCCTGTAGGAATCCCCTTTCCAACTCCTTGGCCGAAGTTGAGTCTAGTAATTGCAAAAATGTTTACTAACATGGATGTGTGGCTTACAGGCCCATGTCGCCATTGGGTGGTATTAGGATCTTTTACTCCTCGATCTTTACTCTGGGATTCTGATCTCTCTTTTATTCGGGTTAACTGATTTTTCTAAAAATCTAACTTTAGGTTCTCAAGAATACTTCTCTCGGAGAGCCCATTCAGTCCAGATGATCGCCTGCTGCACCAGAAAATTTTGAAGATACTCTCGGATGTTTCCCCGAGACCCTTGTGCCCTTTGTCGTTGCAATTCCATACCATCGATAAATCCCTATGGAAAGCTACATACACTTGTCATCCATAACTTCATTTCCAATTTGATCTTGTTACAAGATACCCTGAAATGCTTCGGATATTCCGAGAATCCTTTGTGTCTGCTACCTTGAAGCCCCTTTTCCTCATGAGTACATGTATGAATAATTCCTCACACTTACCGGGGATTCGTTCATCCCCAGTTTTTCAGGTGTTTCACAAAATTCTTCGAAATGTCATGCGCTCTTCCGAAATCCTCGGTAGCCTATTGCTCTTGATCTTCTTTACCTGCTTGCATAATGGTTACCTCCATATGTCCAGCAATATTCATTAAAGTACTTTGTGATCGACATTCTGATCATGTTGATTCAATATGTGTGTGAATGCACACAATCATCAATCATTCCCCGAAAATTATCCTTCCAGCTCAGACGTCATTTTGAACATGAGCTGGTTCTCAACCAATTAAATTGTCGTTGAATGTACCCCTAAGTCTATTCAACTTATCCATTCTTAATCAGAGCGTTTGCTTCTGATCCCTTGATTTGGAAATCATAATTCATTTGCATTTGAGCTTTGAATTAGTCGGTTGTTTTTATAATCGGATGCCTTTGCATTCT
Organism: Triticum monococcum; assembly: GCA_034509565.1. Lineage (NCBI taxonomy): Eukaryota > Viridiplantae > Streptophyta > Magnoliopsida > Poales > Poaceae > Triticum > Triticum monococcum. The sequence goes on from CM067844.1 coordinate 107,760,160, forward strand.
TTTTCCTTGTAATTGAGTACTAATACTCACATCAGATTCCTTGTGGTCCACGAGACCAATTGCTTGGTTATTATCCGACAGTGTCTTTCATATCCAATAACCTTGAGAGTTTCTCCCCTGATACATAATGCCTGTGGTAAATTGTGTCCTATGCCTTTGTCAACCATGCTCTGCTTCAAGCATGTGTTAATTGATCCTAAAGTTCATGGTATATGTTCTAAGATGCCCGATGGGTTGAACCTACGCCTTCCTTAATGTGTGAACCCGAAAAGTTTCACGGGTCATACTCCTCTGGTAATTCACCAGGTAGGTTTTGACACTGAAATCATTTTTATTTAGAGCAGTGAATGAATGGTCATGCATTGGAGAAGTGGGATTCGACCTTGAACTTGTGTTCATGCCCATGGAAATGATGTAGACCATATCATTAAAGCTTCTCTTAAATTAATTATGCCATTGGTATATTCATATTATATCTGGGATATGGTCTTTTGCAATCATGGTTTCGGCCATATTGATACTACTTGATTCCTTTTCTCGGACAAGTTAAACCACTTGTCCACTTCAGATCAATGCACCCGTCCAACCTCTATTATGATCTACCTTCGAGTATTGCCCCGTGGTATCTCGATAATATTAGAGAACCATATTACTTCTTATGAGTTCTTCAAGTATTATTTCTCACTGATTCCAATTTTCCCCGGGTTCTGAGTTGTTAGACACTCACGGACACCGATAGTGAATCGAGTCCATAATCCGATTCATTAACTCTAAGTAATTTTTGTTACTTATGAGTTTAATAATCCTTCAAGTCATTCCTAGCCTGCTCGGTTACATCATTCTCGTGCTGATTTTAACTATACTACCTGGTCCTTAATCCCGGAGCACAACTTTCGACGATGAGCTAAGCTTACGTCGATCTTTCTCGTCATATCATTTCATCTTGAACAACAAGCTTGATTTCGAGTTTGTGTCGTACCCATGTTTTCAATAGCCATTCGCTTCATCATTCCCTTGACTTGATGTCATCGCCGATCTATTACATCTTCATGGAGACTCTCAACAAAATTTGACGTGATCATCATCAACATTTTGACTCCTAGGATATCGATCGAATTCATGATGATAAGTACCATCCTCGTCCCTTGGTAATTTGAGTTACCATCGACAACATATTTACCTTCCTTTCATCACAAACTTGTTCATGTTATGGATGCAACTTGCTATCCAGTTTGTATTATGTTCTACCTTGAAGTATTACTATCCTTTCTGTCAAGGATGTTGCAATGATTGCTCCACCTCTTGAAAATTCTTGATGCAGTGATGCTTCTCGCCATCACCATTCTTTCTTGCCCCCCCTGTTGAGTGAACTCTGTTGTGAGAATTTAATATCTCTAGCAACCCTATTGTTTCGACGTGAATGGCCGATAGTTTCGTTATCGAATCACCATTCTAACTTTGATCGTCCTACTCGGTCCATATTTCCAGGTGAATTTTTGTTCAATATTTAATCGTGGATGTTCTCATCAAACATACCTCATTATATATGTACCACCCCGGATGTAATTTACCTTATCTGTACTCCAACTCTTGCCGTTTCCGGTACTAAGTTATTCTATTTCATCGTTGTCGGGTTTTTGTCTTCGTGTGTTGTTGTCTTTGTCATGCATCTCATATCATGTCATCATGTGCATTGCATTTGCATACGTGTTCGTCTCATGCATCCTAGCTTTTTCCCCGTTGTTCGTTGTGCATTCCGACGCTCCTATATCCTCTGGTGGTCCTTTCTACCTCTTTTCGTGCGCGGGTGTTAAACTTTTCCGGATTGGACCGACACTTGTCATGCGGCCTTGGTTTAGTACCGGTAGACCGCCTGTCAAGTTTCGTACCATTTGGACTTCGTTTGATACTCCAACGGTTAACCGAGGGACCGAGAAGGCCTCATGTGTGTTGTAGCCCAACACCCCTCCAAAGTGGCCCAAAACCCACTTAAACCTCTCCCATCATCTAGAGCGTTCGATCACGATCATGTGGCCAAAACCGCACCTCATTTGGAGCTTCCTAGCTCCCTCTACCTATAAAACTAGCCCCTCCTCCGAAATTTGCGGGTCAATCTCCCTCTAACCCTAAAAAATCTCCTCGCACCGCCGCTGGACACGTCCGTCCCGGGCGGACGAAATTGCGCTGCCGCCCCGCACCAGTGGCATAGCGCCACGTGGCACCGCCGGTCGCTCCCGCGCGAGGCCTGCCGAGCCCGCGCTGGGCTCCCGAGGCCCGGGCCACCGCCGCCACCACCCGGGTCGTCCTTCCTCCCCGCGCGCCGCCGCACTCGCCCCGGCCGGCCGTCGCGACCTCGCCGGCCGGAGTAGGGAGCCGCTCCTTCGCCCCGTCCTTACCTCGCCGCGCCTCGCTCCGGCGTCGGCCATCGCCTCCTCCGCCCGGTTCCGGCGACGCGGCCAGATCCGGCGTCTTCAACAAGTCCGGCGACGTCTTGTAGCTCCGGTGAACAGTGCTCCCTCCGGCGATCCTCGATTTCCGTGCAGCCCTGATCTGGATCTCAGATCCAAAAATCTCGGGTTGACTTTTCGTCCCTAACCCTAACTTTTTATGCAATCTTTGACATGCCATAACTCTGCATCTGTAGCTCCGATTCGTGCGTGTAGCATATCAAAATGTTCGTGTCGACGAATACATCATTTAATCTCATTGCATCATTTTCATTTGAGCTCATCTTGATGCCCGAAATGTTGTTGGAAGAGGGCTATGTGAGAAATATTTCAGATCTGTTTCAGCAAATGGCCTTTTGTCATTTTTGCCATGATTAATGTGTGCATGCTATGATCCTGAGCTCTACATGTGTTTTGTAGAATGCCATGCCATCTTTACAGGGGTGTATGCCATGTATTTTTGTGATCTTTGTGGTGACTAGCACAAGCATGCAAAGTAGCCTACTCGTTGATGCTGATTTCAGGGACTTAGAATTTCACCAAGTCCTTGTCCTGTTTTTGTTGTTATGCCATATGTTCATGTTGTTTCCTAGTGATCCGTGCCTCTTTTGAGGATGATCAGTAAGTATGTTTTGTTAATATTGTGGTGCTCTATCCATTCATGTCTTTGTTTGCAATTATGGAGCACCCTAGCTTGAGTCAATCAAGCTCTACTTTTGCTATAAAATGTTCCTGGCAGATTGTTAACTTGTTTAGCGATTTTGCCGAGGTTGTTGCTATTGATCCGTGCATGCTATGTTGTTGTTCTTGCCATGTCTAGCTCCTATGCCATGTCTTCTTGATGGGCGTATGCTTAGTTTATCATGCCATGCTCTATAGTGAGTGCATCGAGCTCGTAAACATGCCTACTCGTTAACTGTTTTGCGTGCTCCAGTTTTTCACTAAGTCTGAATTTGTTTATGTTTTTGCTATGTTCACATGCTTGCAATTGTATTTTCTGATCCCTTTTGGCTCAAGGTCACTAAGGGACTTTTGTTATATTCTTAGAGTAGCTTCATGCCATGCCTTTCTTTTCCATGATATGTTCCTGTAGCATGTAGTTTTCATGCTCTAAAGTTTGCTTCCTGATGATAAATTCCAAACTTGTGTTAATTTCACTAAGTCTGAAACCTGTTATCATTTGCACTTTTGCCATGCTTGTTTGAACATGTTAATGGATGAATTAGCCGTAGCTCGGTGTTCATCTTTTGTCAAGCTTCATGAGTGGATCCCTGCCATGTATTTTGTTGTCATATTTGAGTGATGTAGTATATTTATCTTGATGCATTTAAATAGATACTTGTTGTTTATTGTAGACCGGTGCCATATTTGTTTTGCTTGCCATTTCCAAACCGTGCATCCGATTCCGGTGATCTTTATATCGATTTCAACTGAAATCACCTCACCTTTCCAGTGTCACTCTTGGATTTCCAAGTTGAGGCCAGGCTCAATCATTACTTTCCAAATCATGCATATGCATCACATATCGCATCCCGCATATCATACCATGTTTGCATCATGTTGTTTGTGCATTGCACGTGGTTGATTGTTCTCCCTTTTGCTTGTTGTTCTTGTTTGGGTAGAGCCGAGAGACGAGTTCGCGAACGAGGAGCCCATTGAGTTCGCTTACGAGGATCAAGGCAACTCTGAAAACTTTGCAGGCAAGATGACCATACCCTCGAAATCACTTCTATATTTGCTTGCTAGATGCTCGCTCTTTTGCTATGCCTATGCTACGATACCTACCACTTGCTTATCATGCCTCCCATATTGCCATGTCAAACCTCTAACCCACCATGTCCTAGCAAACTGTTGTTTGGCTATGTTACCGCTTTGCTCAGCCCCTCTTATAGCGTTGCTAGTTGCAGGTGAAGATTGGAGATCGTTCCTTGTTGGAACATGTTTATTGTTGGGATATCACAATATTATCTTGTTTATCTCAATGCACCTATATACTTGGTAAAGGGTGGAAGGCTCGGCCTTATGCCTAGTGTTTTGTTCCACTCTTGCCGCCCTAGTTTCCGTCAAATCGGTGTTATGTTCCCAGATTTTGCGTTCCTTACACGGTTGGGTTATAATGGGAACCCCTTGACAGTTTGCCTTGAATAAAACTCCACCAGCAATGCCCAACCTTGGTTTTACCATTTTCCACCTAGCCTCTTTTTCCCTTGGGTTTTCGGAGCCCAGGGGTCATCTTTATTTAAACCCCCCTGGGCCAGTGCTCCTCTGAGTGTTGGTCCGAAATGGGCAGCCTGCGGGGCCACCTCGGGGAAACTGGAGGGTTAGTTTTACTCGTAGCTTGACCTATCTGAGTGTGCCCTGAGAACCTCCCCCGCGTGCGACGCCGCTCCCTCCCTAAAGCTCGCCATGACCCGCTACTGCTGCTCGCCGAGGCCGCCGCCCGCTCGCGCGCTCACCCGCACTCCCGCTTCGGCTCGCCGGCGTGCACGCGCGCGCCCACGCAGCCATAGCCGCGGCCCCGCCCGCTCACGTCCCGCACGCACCCGCGGCCACCCACGCGCTTACCCCGCTCCCCCTATGTGCACGCTCGCGCTCGCCGCGCGGCGACCGCGCCCGCCCGCACGCGCCCGGTGCGTGCCTTGCCCCGCTCCGTCCGCGGCCCACTGCTCTTCCCACTGTCCGGCCAGCCGCGCGCGCCCGCCTCCGTAGCTCCCTACCTATGTAACGCCCTCGATGCGGCTATATCTCCCACATGTCGAAGCACAACTTAGAGGCATAATCGCATTTAAAGCAATATCGCAAGTGAGGTAATCTTCACACAACCCATGTAGTACATAAGGGAAAGAGATACATAGTTGGCTTACAATCGCCACTTCACACAATACATGAATAAAGCATTACATCATATAGATACAATCAAGGTCCGACTACGGAACCAAAATAAAAGAAGAGTACCCCAAAAGCTACACAGATCCCCGACCGTCCCAACTGGGCTCCACTACTGATCAAAAGGAAGCGAAACATCAAAACGAATAAGGTCTTCAACTAGCTCCTCCTTGATCTCGGTTGCGTCACCTGCACGATTTCATCGGCACCTGCAAACTGGTTTTGGAAGTATCTGTGAGTCACGGGGACTCAGCAATCTCACACCCTCGCGATCAAGACTATTTAAGCTTATAGGAAGGGTAAAATGTATGAGGTGGAGCTGCAGCAAGCGACTAGCATATATGGTGGCTAACTTACGCAAAAGAGAGCGAGAAGAGAAGGCAAAGCATGATCGATGAACTATGATCAATAAGTGATCCTAGAACAACCTACGTCAAACATTACTCCAACATCGTGTTCACTTCCCGGACCCAGCCGAGAAGAGACCATCACGGCTACGCATGCGGTTGATGTATTTTAATTAAGATAAACTTTAGGTTTTCTACAACCGGACATTAACAAATTCTCATCTGCCCATAACCGCGGGCACGACTTTCCAAAGTTCAATCCCTGCAGGGGTGTCCCAACTTAGCCCATCACAAGCTCTCACGGTCAACGAAGGATATTCCTTCTCCCGAGACAATCCGATCAGACTCGGCATCCCGGTTACAAGACATCCTCGACAATGGTAAAACAAGTCCAACAAAACCGCCCGAATGTGCCGACAAATCCCGATAGGAGCTGCACATATCTCGTTCTCAGGGCACACTCAGATGAGACATCCTACGAGTAAAACCAACCCTCAAGTTGCCCCGAGGTGGCCCCGCAGTCTACTCGGTTCGGACTAACACTCAGAGGAGCACTAGCCCGGGGGTTAAAATAAGATGACCCTCGAGAGCGCGACTCCCAAGGGAAATGTAGGTGGTGGTGAGGCAAATGGTAAAACCAAGGTTGGGCCTTATTGGAGGAGTTTTATTCAAAGCGAACTGTCAAGGGGTTCCCATTATAACCCAACCGTGTAAGGAACGCAAAATCCGGGAACATAACACCGATATGACGGAAACTAGGGCGACAAGAGTGGAACAAAACACCAGGCATAAGGCCGAGCCTTCCACCCTTTACCAAGTATATAGATGCATTAATTAATTAAGAGATATTGTGATATCCCAACAATAATCCATGTTCCAACATGGAACAAACTTCATCTTCACCTGCAACTAACAACGCTATAAGAGGGGCCGAGCAAAGCGGTAACATAGCCAAACAACAGTTTGCTAGGACAAGGTGGGTTAGAGGCTTGACATGGCAATATGGGAGGCATGATAAGCAAGTGATAGGTATCGTAGCATAGGCATAGCAAAAGAGCGAGCAACTAGCAAGCAAAGATAGAAGTGATTTCGAGGGTATGGTCATCTTGCCTAAGATCCTGCAAGGAAGAAGAACGAGTCCATGAAGAAGATAAACGGACGTAGTCGAACGAATCCTCACAAACGCGACGTTATCGGAACTAACCCGAAGGAGCAACACCGGAAAGAAGCAAACAACATAGTAAACAACCATCACATAGACATGGCATGATACACAATCAAGAATGATGCATGCCCGGTTTAATGAAGCATGGCATGGCAAAGTGCACAAACAATCCTACAAATTAAGTGGAGCTCAATATGCAACTCCGTTGCATATTGACGAAACACCACATGACTTATTTAGTTCAATCTCGTTTATGTACTCAACAATATTAAATGTTATTAGCATGGCAAGAGGTGAAACATATGAAAAACTACCTATCTAGACAAGTTTAAATGAGGCCGGATATAACCGATAACAAATCCGGTAAATCCCCATATGCATTTAGCAGTTTAAAGCAACAACAATTTTAAACATTTTAATTGTTGTTATCATGATGCGGATGACATGAACAAGTTTATGCAATTTTTATTAAAATTTTGACAAGAGAATTATGAAGCATTTGTCACCGTGGTGGAAAGAAAAGGGGTGCCACGGCAACGATAACAAAAACGGTGCCACGGCAACGTTCCGATTCCGGTAACTCGATTGAGATACCGATGCAAAGGAGAAGTGTGCGGATGCGTGCAAAAGATGGTGGGGCACTCCCAGATACCGGGTGTCCCATGAGTCGATGACAAGGAAACGAGTGACAATTTGAACATGGTGCAAACACGAGCATCTCAAACATCGCAAGCATTCGTTCACGGACATCGTCTTGAGGTTATACCTTCGAAGCATGCAAGCGGGACAGTTCTTGTTCGGTGCAAAGTAGAGGAAGTAGACGTTCTCGCGACGGCGGTAGTGGAAGTAGTCGTTCTCGCACGCTCTAGGATCGACGGTAGAGGTTCTTGCGATCTCGGCGACGGTAGGGGTACATGTTTATCGGTGCATGAGTTTCCGTAGACGTTCGGGGTCACGGCGAGGAACTCGGCGTTTCGGTGCGGTGTAGGGGGTACATGTCGATGGTCGTCGTGGTACTTGGTGTCCTGCACGGGATGGTAGTTGTACATGTCCGAAGAGGAACTTGTTACATCCAGGGTCTTCGGCGCTATAATAGTCGAACTTGACATTTCCAAGGGGCTCCGGATGTCGTGGTACTTGGCGAATCCGCGTGGTCTCTGAGAAACTTGAAGGACCGGTTGCTCCGAGTCCTCGGTCCTCATGCTGCTTGCCGAAATCCAAAAACAAGAAGGCCTTGGCGAGATCCAGAACAACAAAAAAAGGCCTCGGGTCTTGGTGAACGATGCAGAAGCAAGGTAGTAGCGGCACTGCTTCTGTGGCTTGGCGGGTGGCCTGTGGTGGAGGTCAACTCCGACGGGGATGGGCCATCGGGGTCAGAATCGGCCGGGAACGGGCAAGGGCAGCGGAGGCCAGCCAAATCTGGACGGGGTTGACCTGCATCTTGACGATCCCGTCACCGCAGGCAACGGGGCTCAGGCAGAAGAATCGATGGAGCGAGGCATGCTCGAGGGAGAGATCGGGCGACTACCGCTCCGGCATCTCGACAAGGAGGCAGGGCCGATCGCGGTGCAGTGGAGGGAATGGAGCAGAGGTAGTCGGCGGACGCTAGGAGGAGGTCGAGGATGGTGCGTCCTTGGGCGCGAGGTGGCGGATGACGAGCTTGCTCCGGCAAGGATGGGGAGGCATACCGGCGACGCAGGAGGCCGACGCCGAAGGAGACCCAGGGCGGCGCAGTGGACGTGGAGAAGAGGGAGGAGGTATAGTGCGGGACAGGGGTGGCGCTGGGAGGAAGTCAGCGGGAGGAAGAGCATCTCCGGCGCTCAGGGTCGAACTCCCACGCGAGGCCCTCGGGCACGAGGAGCTGGGGAATCGGGCGCGGGGATCCTCCTGGTGTGTTACGTGGTGGCGGCGCGTGCAGGGAAACGAGGGAGAGGGGGGTCGAGCGAGGCTAGGGTAGAGAAGAGGTGCCGGCTGGGCTTAGGGTTAGGTGGGAAAAGGCTGGGCCTAAAGGCCGGTGCAGATGGGCCTCGGGGATAGGCAGGGGCGTGGCTGGGCCTAGGGATGGGCCCTAGAGGCCGGCCTGCTGGGCTCTCTCCTCTCTCTCCTTTCTTTAAGTTCTCTTTTTCCATTTAAAAACAAAACAGAAAAAGAGAAAGAAAAGAAAGAGAAGTTAGGGATGGAATCTGCGCATGGGGATAATTTTCACGGACTTGCAAAAATGCGCATGTTTCAAGAAAAATGGAGTGGGCATTTTTGAAAGTTTTAAATTCAAACTCATTTGATTTAAAATCAAATGGTTTGAATAGGAAGTGAGGGTTAGGAAGGTCCAAAAATGTTCGGATTTTGGTGGAGCACCAGAATAAGATGAACGAATATATGACAAGGTTGGAGTCCAAGACTTAAGATAACAAAGGCATTGGGATATTTTGCAAGTGTGTTTGCGATAAATCCAAAAAAATTGGAATATTTACTATAGCTTTCTAAATATCGAGAGGATATGTTGTAAAGAGAATCACCATGTGAATTCCCTCGGTTTAAATGGATCAAAGATCCATGCCATTTATTTAGTTGAGTTGCAAAAGATTTATGAGATGATGGCATGATGACATGATGCAATGCAAAAATAAAAGGGCAGGCACAAATGAAACACACGGCGAAACCCGGAATATATGGAAGTCTTCTCGAGCATCGGTCTCAGGGCGTCACATCCTAGTTGCTCACCACGCCCCTCGTCCGCTCCCCGCGCGCCCGTGCATCCCCATGTGCCTGATGCTGCGCTGCCACGGCCCGCTCCTTGTTGCTGCTGCCTGCGCCTGTGCGCCGCGCGCGCCCGCAACCTGCTACTAGCTGCCACTGCTGCCCACCTCCACTCGCCGGTGGCTGTTGCTGCCCGCCTCCACTCGTCGGCGGCTGCGGCGCCTCGCCGCTGCCCCGGTTGCCTCCCATGTCGGGCGCCCGGCGCCCGTGTCTGTAACCCGTGTGCCCGCCCCGCTAAGGCCTTCGTGCCACTGACTAGTGGGGTATATCCCCCAGAACGGTTTTAAAAAAGGATTAAAAAATAATAATAAATAAATAAAATTAATAATTAACTTAACTTAACTTAATTAATCTTAATTAAAGAATTAATTAAACTAATTAATCCTGATTAGATTAACCTAATCAATTAACTAAACCCTAATTAACCTAACAGTGTATGACAGGTGGGTCCTACTGGACCCACGCGTCAGTTTGACCCAGTCAACTCATGTTGACTGCTAACATCAGCATAACATCATGCTGATGTCATAAACCCGATTTTGAATTAAATTAAATAATTAATTAAATTCTATAAATTAATAAAATCTTTAGAAATTCATATCTTTTAATCCATAACTCGGATTAAATTATTTTCAACATGAAAGTTGCTCAGAACGACGAGACAAACCCGAATACGTAGCCCGTTCGTCCGCCACACATCCCTAACATAGCGAACACGCAACTTTCCCCCTCCGGTTCATCTATCCGAAAACGCGAAACACCGGGAATACTTTCCCGAATGTTTTCCCCCTTCACCGGTACCACCTCGTACCGTGTTAGGGCACACCTAGCATCACGCTTTGTCATGTCATGCATCGTCATGCTTTTGTTTGCATTATATTTACTGTTTCTTCCCTCTCTTCTCTCGTTAGACACCGAGACCGACGTCGCTGCTACCCAGTACGACTACGGTGTTGACGACCCCTCTCTCTTGCCAGAGCAACCAGGCAAGCCCCCCCCTTGATCACCAGATATCACCTAATCTTCTCTATACTACTTGCATTAGAGTAGTGTAGCATGTTACTGCTTCCCGTTAATCCTATTCTGATGCATAGCCTGTCATTGTTGCTACAACTGTTGATACCTTACCTGCAATCCTAATGCTTAGTATAGGATGCTAGTTTGCCATCAGTGGCCCTACATTCTTGTCCGTCTGCCATGCTATACTATCGGGTCGTGATCACTCGGGAGGTGGTCACGGGTATATACTTATATACATAATATATGATACTTGTGGTGACTAAAGACGGGTCGGCTCGTAGGAGTACCCGCGAGTGATTCACGGATTGGGTCCGAAAGGACGTTTGTCCCGACGGCCCTCTGAGTGGATCTTTGTGGAGGAGCGACAGGGTAGGTTGAGACCACCTGGGAGAGAGGTGGGCCTGGCCATGGTCGGTGTCTGTGGTTATTTCAAAATAACACGCTTAACAAGATCTTGGTATTTGATCTGAGTCTGGCTACTGGCCTATACGCACTAACCATCTACGCGGGGACAGTTATGGGCACTCGACGTCGTGGTATCAGCCGAAGCCTTCGTGGCGTGAGCGACTGAGCGGCGCGCTCCGGATTGGACTGGAACGCCTGCTAGGCTAGGTCTGCTTCCGGCCCCCCTCGCAACATGCAGGTGTGCAATGGTGAAGGAAATATGCCCTAGAGGCAATAATAAAGTTATTATTTATTTCCTTATTTCATGATAAATGTTTATTATTCATGCTAGAATTGTATTAACCGGAAACATAATACATGTGTGAATACATAGACAAACAGAGTGTCACTAGTATGCCTCTACTTGACTAGCTCGTTAATCAAAGATGGTTATGTTTCCTAACCATAGACAAAGAGTTGTTATTTGATTAATGGGATCACATCATTAGGAGAATGATGTGATTGACTTGACCCATTCCGTTAGCTTAGCACTCGATCGTTTTAGTATGTTGCTATTACTTTCTTCATGACTTATACATGTTCCTATGACTATGAGATTATGCAACTCCCGTTTACCGGAGGAACACTTTGTGTGCTACCAAACGTCACAACGTAACTGGGTGATTATAAAGGAGCTCTACATGTGTCTCCGAAGGTACATGTTGGGTTGGCGTATTTCGAGATTAGGATTTGTCACTCCGATTGTCGGAGAGGTATCTCTGGGCCCTCTCGGTAATGCACATCACATAAGCCTTGCAAGCATTACAACTAATGAGTTAGTTGCGAGATGATGTATTACGGAACGATTAAAGAGACTTGCCGGTAATGAGATTGAACTAGGTATTGAGATACCGACGATCGAATCTCGGGCAGGTAACATACCAATGACAAAGGGAACAACGTATGTTGTTATGCGGTCTGACCGATAAAGATCTTCGTAGAATATATAGGAGCCAATATGAGCATCCAGGTTCCGCTATTGGTTATTGACCGGAGACGTGTCTCGGTCATGTCTACATTGTTCTCGAACCCGTAGGGTCCGCACGCTTAAGGTTTCGATGACAGTTATATTATGAGTTTATGAGTTTTGATGTACCGAAGGAGTTCGGAGTCCCGGATGAGATCGGGTACATGACGAGGAGTCTCGAAATGGTCGAGACATAAAGATCGATATATTGGACGACTATATTCGGACATCGGAAAGGTTCCGAGTGGTTCGGGTATTTTTCGGAGTACCGGGGAGTTACGGGAATACGGGAGAAGAAGTATATGGGCCTTATTGGGCTTTAGGGGAGAGGGAGAGGCAGGCCGCGCGCCCCCCAAGGCCTAGTCCGAATTGGACTAGGGGGAGGGGCTGCGCCCCCTCCTTCCTTCTCTTCCCTCTTCCCCTTCCTTGTCTCCTACTCCTACTACATGGAAGGACTCCTAGTTGGAATAGGAAAGGGGGAATCCTACTCCCGGTGGGAGTACGACTCCCCTAGGGCGCGCCATAGAGAGGGCCGGCCCTCCCCTCCTCCACTCCTTTATATACGGGGGCAGGGGGCACCCCATAGACACAGAAGTTGATCCACGTGATCATACTCTTAGCCGTGTGCGGTGCCCCCTTCCACCATAATCCTCGATAATATTGTAGCGGTGCTTAGGCGAAGCCCTGCGACGGTAGAACATCAAGATCGTCACCACACCGTCGTGCTGACGGAACTCTTCCCCGACACTTTGCTGGATCGGAGTCCGGCGATCGTCATCGAGCTGAACGTGTGCTAGAACTCGGAGGTGCCGTAGTTTCGGTGCTTGATCGGTCGGGCCGTGAAGACGTACGACTACATCAACCGCGTTGTGCTAACGCTTCCGGTGTCGGTCTACAAGGGTACGTAGATCACACTCTCCCCTCTCGTTGCTATGCATCACCATGATCTTGCGTGTGCGTAGGAATTTTTTTGAAATTACTACGTTACCCAACAAATGGGCGATGGGCCCAGACCCCTGCGCCATAGGATTTAGACCGGCGTGCTGACCTCTCTGTTGTGCCTAGGTAGGGCTTCGACGTGTTGATCTTTTGAGGCCGGGCATGACCCAGGAAAGTGTGTCCGGCCAAATGGGATCGAGCGTGTTGGGTTATGTGGTGCACCCTTGCAGGGAAGTTAATCTATTTGAATAGCCGTGATCTTCGGTAACAGGACGACTTGGAGTTGTGCCTTGACCTTAGGACAACTAGAACCGGATACTTAATAAAACATACCCTTCCAAGTGCCAGATACAACCGGTGATCGCTCTCTCACAGGGCGACGAAGGAAGGATCATCGGTTAGGATTATGCTATGCGATGCTACTTGGTGAACTTACCATCTACTCTCTTCTCCTACTGCAAGATGGAGGTTACCAGAAGCGCAGTCTTCGAAAGGACTAGCTATCCCCCTCTTATTCCTGCATTCTCCAGTTCAGTCCACATATGATACCATTAATCCATTTGATACCAATGCATACATATGTAGTGTAGCTCCTTGCTTGCGAGTACTTTGGATGAGTACTCACGGTTGCTTTGCACCCTCTTTTCCCCCTTTCTATACCCGATTGCTGCGACCAGACGTTGGAGCCCAGGAGCCAGACGCCACCGTCGACGACGACTACTACTACTCGGGAGGTGCCTACTACTACGTGCAGCCCGCTGACGACGACCATGAGTAGTTTAGGAGGATCCCAGGCAGGAGGCCTGCGCCTCTTTCGATCTGTATCCCAGTTTGTGCTAGCCTTCTTAAGGCAAACTTGTTTAATTTATGTCTGTACTCAGATATTGTTGCTTCCGCTGACTCGTCTATGATCGAGCTCTTGTATTCGAGCCTTCGAGGCCCCTGGCTTGTAATATGATGCTTGTATGACTTATTTTATTGGTAGAGTTGTGTTGTGATATCTTCCCATGAGTCCCTAATCTTGATCGTACACGTTTGCGTGTATGATTAGTGTACAATTGAATCAGGGGCGTCACACCTCGAGCGTCGATATGGCTTCTCATATCATGTTTTCTTTTCAGTGCGGAATATCCAAACTTAGGAGCTAGCATACAGAAAAAGATGAAGCAGTGCGAAAGAGTTGGATCATTTATGTGGTATCATCTGAATAGGAGGTAAAGGGGAAGAACCCATGAGCAAGAAAAATAGCTTATCTCCAAGAATCACCTAGGAAGCTCTTCGGATATAATATATTTTCTAGGGTGAATTTCATATTGTCGTACAATTAGCAAGATCTTCTCCAGGGTAGTTTATTGGTCTTCTCATACATTCATGTACTTTTCTCAATTTTCATAGAAAATTAACCACAAACGAGCATGGAACTAGTATTCACCCATCATTAGTTAAACACCATCGTGCCATGGGTAATGAGGAGAGTCTCTAGTAATTTTCTAGGGATTTTACCAACAAGAGGAATGAGCAAAACATCAAACCCTAGGTTTGACCACAAGGACGTTTGATTGATGTTTGGGCAACATGATACTCCCTCTGTCCGCCAATAAGTGTACTTCCAACTTTTTTCTTAAGTCAAAGTTTTAAAATTTTGACCAACTTTATCGGAAAAAGTGGTAGCATTTTTGGCACCAAATTAGTATCACCAGATCCATTTTGAAATGTACTTTCATAATATATCAACTTGATGTCATATATATCACTGCTCTTTTGTATGAAGTTGGTCAAAATTATAAAACTTTGACCTAGGAAAAAGGTAGATAGACACTTATTCATGGACGCAGGGAGTACACACGACCATGTGGTGAGACTCACATATGTTGACCAGAAAGATCAAACAAGTATCTCCACAAAAATTTGGGGGTGCCATTTCTGGCCTTTCAAAAGAATCCAAAAAAATATTAATATCTTTGGAACTAATATTTTTTGAAGGGAATGGTAATCTTATATATAATAGACCTCATAAATGAATTTAATAAATTTATGCTATGGAAAAAAATATAGATAGTTCAAAACTCTACTTTGGAGTGTTGGAAAAGAAGATGGGCTTAATTGCTTTTTGGCCAAAAAAATGGGGGTTTAACCACATGCCATGATCAGTGGGAATAGTTTAGGCCATAGGACTGGAAGAGGATAGTTATAGGATTTTCTATGAAATATAATCCTATGGAAACACCAAATAAAACAACTAAGATAAACTTTGAAACATCCAATAAAAAATGAAGATAAACACTTGAAATCAGTCAAGGCAATATCATTTTAAAAATGATGGCTCGATTAATGGTCGGTGTCTGCTTTAGTTAATTCATGCAATTTTCAGGGTGTGACACAGGGTACCGATGGAGATGATCTCTCCATCGAGGGGATCCCTTGTGCCCTCAAAAATCTAACTTATGCATTTTTTCACCATGGGTTTATCTTTGTAATACATGCACACTATCTTCTTACAGCTATTCGAACCGAAGCATCTGAGGAGGTGAGAACCGACTAAATTTCTAAGTCTGGTTATGTTGTCATGAAATGGGGGTCGTGAAAGAGAAACAAAAGTGGATAGTTGTAAAGTTATTCGTGAGAATATTGTCACGCGACACCATACGACGCACAAGGGAAAAGATGGAACAATGTGTGTAATGCACGGTCATGTATTCAGCAAGCAGAGGTAATTTGTGTGGTGCTTCTATCCAAAGAGGCAGAGAGATCGGGAGCACCATGTCCACCTAGAGATCTTTTTTGTTGCAAGTTCAAACAAGAATCAAAATCATGTAAACTAGCCTATGTGTATCACATCATGGAGGGAATCGGAGTGAGCCTAAAACCAATTTTAGGGTGGATCTTAAATTTAGTCCTTTGTGGTTGAATGATTCCTGGTATGAAAAGAAACACATGCCTACGCGTTGATAGATGTCCTCCTACACCCCTAGTTCATTTCCTATATCTTTTGACCTTCTTTTCCATGGATGGGACATGCCACGATTTCCCTTGTGTTTCTATATTCATCCATGTCTCCAGGTATGTTTGTATATGTGTCAATGAGATTGTCTATTTCATATTGTTCTCATCTATGAAATGATGGATTCATCTCCAATCCTATGATCTTTGCATGTCTCATATTTTGATGCAAAGACCATGGAAAATTGTTCTATGGTAAAATAAAATAAAGTTAGCAGTTTTTTACATGAAAAGGGAAAGGAAAAGGTCAATTGGTAAGTAGGACTAGAGATGATGTTCAAACCATTATTTGAGATGAGATGAGTTGTGTTGCTTTGTTCTTTGTTTGACTAGTGTGCCGCATGTCTTCATAATCCCATGCACATGAATTGGAAACTTACTTGCCCTACTAATAAAATTTGATGTTTTCCTAGTATTATTCACATATTTGTATTTATTTCTATTAAAATTGTGGTTTTTGTTATATTAGTTGTGATTTATCTAAAATGTCTAGATTTATTACGGATTTCTATATTGTTTTTAGCATCTATTTTCTGCTTTTTCTAATCTATCAATGGCTATATAGATGCTATTGGCATTCTAAATATCATTGTTTTTGCCCATAGTGACATCCTGGCCATTTCTCATGATGGCCCATGTGTGTGAGTATGGTTGTGATAACTTCGCTTCGCTAACTTATAAAAGTGAGTGCACACCAACATATAAACTCAATAGTCCATGTGGTAGCAACTTCGTATTACCTTTTTGCCCAAGGCGAGGACAAAGCCACAAGTGAGTTTGAGTCATATGCTAACCCAGTACGAGATTAGGCCTAAGCTATTCGGAAACTTGGACTTTGCGCCTAGGGTTTCACCTCCTTCGTTAACTGCCAGATAATGTCTTGGTGGAGAAGATGTCCCAATGGAAAGAGGGGATCCCCTTGGGTATTTTACTATCGTAGATTTTCCCCTCTCTTAGAATCAAGCAAAACCTCATAGCAGACTGCTACCAAAAAATAATTTGGAGAAATCTATTCCATAACAGAGGGAAAGAGTCTAACAAAAGAGAATGGAGAAAATCATTCAACGGGGGAAATTGTTGCGTGAGCGACATAATCCACTTGTAATTTTGAGCATATAATTTTACTTGAAAATTAATTCATATATGGTTTGGAATAACTCTCATGTTTTATAATTTTCACTTGAAATTGTTCAGTTGTTTTCTAGCAATAATTTGGCATCCACATGACTCCTGCTGTGTTGCATCTTTGAAACCAACCTTACAGTTGTATCCTGGTTCTTAATGATAGAGGGGGCAATTTTGCACGGCTTTCCAAACCAATAGCATAAAATACATAACAAAAGATAAAATTACACCGTAACTCTATTTTTCATGCTTAGAAGGAAAAGGGTGGAAACAATGGCAGAGTCAAGATCGGCCCAAACCGGCCTTGTAGCTACAGTCCATGAAGGATTTCTCGGCCATGCCCAAGGTGGCAGCCCAGGCTACCTAGGGCCTGATGTCGCCATTGAATGGAATTATGCAATACTTTATAAAGAACGCTCTTATAGGAAGAGTAACTAGGTAATCGTTCAAGTAATGCTCTCCCTCATCTTTTGAGAATGCATTCTGTATTGTATGCGCAAGTGTTTGAAGAAAATGCCCTCTCAACACTAGAATTGCACGGAGATAGTTCAGTTTGAGAGTCTTTGTAAATAGTTTCATACATGGGTTTCGTCTTTAATCAAACAAGCATAATAGATAGCTCGAAAAACATTCCCATCTTGCTAAATCTTTCATATTATGTGTATGAGCGACATAGTTGAACATATAAATCACTCTATGCAACCCGCCCTTCTAGCGCCATCACCGGTTGAAATCGATCCGGTACGCTCGATCCGCCTCTCTGACCGTTGTCAGCGTACTTTTCATCCTCGTGGTAAACATCCGTGCACTCGTTCTTCTATACACTGCATGACCAGGCTAGAGCTGATGACAAATGGGCCAGCGTTATGCGTTGGGTCCATGTGGCAGTCACCCCGTGTGTGTGTCTGTGTCCGGGTGGAAAAGCCAGACCAGGCCGATTGTGGGCGATGTGGGGCTGTCAGGCGGGTCGGTGGATTGACACTGGTCTACTCGCACCCTGCTTCTGTCTACCCAGTTGGATCTCTTCCTCTTCAAGACCGTTGGTCCCACCCGTCTGTCTATTGTGCGAGGTGAGGTGAGGCGCACTGAGCTCCTCTGTTTTAGCCGCTGGATAAAGGCTTGCCTCGCTCAGTCAGAGTTGGTACTTGGACGCGCGTGGCCCTGTTCCGCTGCAAATGGCCCCTATCCACGCTGGTCCATACATGTCAGTGAGGTGGCTGTATCCTGTTGGGTTTGCTTAGGAGTTACAGCGCCTGCAACCACTGTTGCTGGCAGGGACGCGCGTGCCTCTCTCTCCTTCCCTATCAAGACTCGCTTCGCCCAATCCCCGCCTCTTCGTCCGTCTCCACAGGCCATCGTCAGCCGCCGCCGTCGCCCGTCATTGTCTTCCTCACTGCCTGCTTGTCATTGTCGGTTAGGGGGTAAGGATTTGCCTCCCCTTCCAACAAATCGATTTCGTTCTTCCAGTGCCAGCATTATGCGCTGATTTGTTACCGCCAAGGTCCAGGTTCCCACGCTCACGGTGAAGAGGCTATGGCAAAGGGCATGCAGAGGAGCAGCAGGGCTCACTGAGGGGGAGAGGGCGTTACAAAGGGGAGCCGTGAAGGAGGAGGGGCCGCGGCAGCAGGAGCTCGCGATGGCGGAGAAGATTCCGTGGCGGTGAAGCGGAGCTTGCATATGTGCGGACCGCGCTCCGCAGGAGAGCGTGCGCCGCCGGCAAGGCTGCGCCCACGTCGCTGAAGTAGCAGGGGAAGCTGAAGGAGGGGGCGCGGCATCCCGTGGCCGCGGTAGCCGGCGGGGCAACCCACGTCGCTGAAGTAGCAGGGGAAGCCGAACGAGGGCGCACGGCATCCTGTGGCCACGATAGCCGGCGGGGCGACGCGGCATCGCTGACTCTGCATCCACCGCCGTCCCTTTGAGTCTCGCGTGGTGGCCGGCAGGGTGACAGGAGGAGGGGCACGGGTTGCTGCTCATGGCACTGCTGCGCCCAGGCTCTTCCTCCTCGACAAGTCTAGGTGAGAGCCACCAGCCCCCGCACTTCCCCACCCCCGTTGCTTTTCCTGTTACGACCGTGCGCCGCTGTTGTGCTCCTTCTCTACCTCCACCATAGCTCTCGACAGGAGCACGCTACCGGCTGCAGCAGCCCTCCCCCCTCTCTCTCGATTTGATCCCCATAATTCTCATATTTATTTGTGTGGAATCTGCTTTATCTATGCCTGCTATGTGTTCGACAAAAATCCAAGCAAGCTGAGGGGAAGATTTTGTGCTTTGTTTTGTACTCAGTTATTTCATATTTCCCTGAAATTTATCTCCAATGAACTGAAATTGTTTGGCATCCATTTTTTTTCCTGCAGGTCATTCCTCATCTCATCTGACCGCACTCATGCCACATAACCTGGTGAGCTTACTCTTTAGTCAGTTCTATGTACCAGTTCTGTAGCTTTATTCACTGAACTGAGAGATGGTGTTTGCTCTCAGTTAGATGATGCTTGCTCGATTTTGAGCATGCTGGTTGCAGTAATCAATCTATTTGATATGGGGCCTATAAGCTATCCTTGGTTGATGTTTGGTTACAAATCCTGGAGCTATTTTTGATGTATTGAGAGACATTTGTTAGAAAAAATATTACCCATTATCACCTTATTTGGCTATAATTCATCTTTGCCATTAGTTCTGTTAGTAAAATGGACTGAGAATGTTTGTGTATTTTTTATGCCTTGGCATCTTGCAGCTACAGCCGTGCGCTGTTTGTGGCGAGGGATTACTTCTCCTGTGCAGTAATACCCTTTTTGGAGTGTCCCATGTTTGCAACTATCCTTATCTGCAGAGAAAAACAAAGGGACAAACAAAGTAAGCTGAAATGTCTTATCCACTTGGCTATGGTTTTTTGTACTGATGTGATTTGGCTTGACTGAATTAACTATTTTCTGTATGCCCACTTTTGTGTCTCATGTGCTGTTTAGATGTTGAGGGCCGTTCTTTCATATGTAGGTCCGGATGCAAGGTGCAAGGCAGGAAAGGCGGTAGTAGGTCGAGAGAAGTGTAGAAGAGGGTTCCTCCAGGCTCCATCCATGTACGGTGTTGGTCCGATGCCTCGGGTATATTTCTGCTCTCGCTTCATTTCTTCATCTTCAGTTGATGAATCATCCCTCTGCTGTCTTATTGAAGGCATGTGGCAATGTCGGGGACCAGCGAGGAAGATGCTGGTGTACATCCTTTGGAATAAAGTTGAAGTAAGCTCTAAGCACCACGGAGCCTACCACGCACACCATCTTGTTTATAGTGCAGATAATCTATAAACTACTGTTTAGGAAAGGATTTATAGTGTAAGTAAACTATACAGCCAAATGATTGTTCCAGAAATTCAAATTTGCATTTGCACATGTAGAAGAGCATCATAGATTTTTGGACTTGGTGTTACAAAAAAATGGTTTGATTTGTGTACTATAAAGGTAATGGAACACCAAATTTCACCTATATGGGTTTAATGATAGATAATTGTTAGAGTAGTTTTGCCATGTTTGACATTTCCTAAAAGGGAATATCATATCAGGTAAACCTTGAAAACAAGAGAAATGGTGGTATTTTCTACTGTAGGTCTCAATTTACTGAAAAATGCAGTCTTCATTTCTGAGTTATATGTTTGTTGTTCTTGCTTTCTTCCAGGTCTCTGATATAACGGTTCAGAATAAATATCCAATGAAGATGATGCGTGACGAACAGCATGGTGATGATCCATAAAGCCCTACATTGTTCTTTTGCTCGCTGGTGAATTTACTACTTTCTGATTGCATGCCAAGTAGCCGAGCAGACACTTTCTTCGTAGATTAGTTGTTTAGTTTCATATACTGAATGCTTTGTCGAGTGTGGTGTCATTGCAACAGCAGAGCTCAAACATCCTTCAAAGTATGTCTCAGGTTTAAGAATGCTAAGCCCAGCAGTCTATAATGCATATATAAAAGATGGAAACTACACAATCATATCCTTAGAGTGCATAAATATCATCTATGCTGTTGGGAATTATAATGAAATATTGATAACTGAATGAATACTCTTGTTAACTCACCGGGTGATGGAATTAAATTGAAGAGACATATTCTGAAAATCAAAATTATTTCTGAGTTTGTATTCTACTCGTACACATCTTCATATCCACCAGCACATTCAAATTCCATATATGCATGGAGTAGCAGTACGATTGGTCAAAATAAAAAGACAGGATGCTGCTTTGCAGAAAGTGGTCGTCAAGTAATTATTCTGCTGTTGGAAATCGCCCATGATCGATCACAATTCACATCAAGTCGACGAACATGACACACAAAAACTTTTGGCCAGAGGCACGTGCCATGTCTTGTTCTTCTCTTTATTTCTTTTCTATTTTCTCCACACGATTACAAAACTCATGCAGCTTCATGTGTGTGTGTGTGTGTCTATACACACACGCGCCCGCGTGAAGCCATGAGCCCATGACCCAATAACTGAACCGAGTAGTGGAATATTGTTGGTGCAAATAAATGTTCTTTGAGTTTAGATGATGCATGGATAAATAACTCTATGTGATGATTTATTTGCCGGCACTGATTACATTCCCCATGCGTTGTTGACGTTCCCACCCTTTGCCCTGCTAATTCACGAATTAGGTTTCAGACCCGATAGCTTGTTATGCTGTGTTGCAATTAAACAGAAGTATGGATCTAGGAAATTCATGACTAGCTATTGGTCTTCCTATCAGCAGTAGAGAGATGCCTGGTCAGCAGATATATGTGTCTGAAACCTTTGCATGGTGTACATGCTATACTATGTAATAAATAAAAGGTAGTTTAATTTTTTATTATGCCGCTAAGATACCCAATCAGACTGATTATGCATACACCCAAAACAATATATTATAGTCTGAACTATGAAACTATACTCAAGAGGAAAGGTTATACATCAATCCTTTCTGCAGATTTCTTATCAGCTCATTCTGTCCTGTATGATTATTTTATGCCAAGCAAATTGCTAGATATATTCATACTCTCCGTTTAACCATAACATCAAGAACACCCAAAAATTAGCAATCCTAACAGGTCTGCTGCTTGCGGGCAGAAAGTAACTATCAAGGAAGAAGAGTTAGATGCTAGCAACATACCTGTCGAAGATATTGGCGGTAAGCATGTGTCGTACAGGTTATTTAAGCTTTCCCTTAAGCCATTCTTAGCCAACCCCGTGCAGTCCATGCGCTATGCATAAGAACCACAGATCGCTCAAGCAGCGCCGAAGCCTGCCTGTGACTGTTCCAAATGCATGCTTATCAATCCAGGTCCGACTTCTGTTCCACCAGTCTACTTCAAAATGTTAGACATCCAACAGTTACAGATGTTCACGCTGCTTACTTCCTACCTTACTGCTTCATTGTTTTATTACAAAAGCCAGCTCTGAGGCAAAAACTTGAACACAGAGCTTCACACAGCAATGTTTGCCTCAGCAACAACGCCACAGGTAAATACATAGCCGGAAAAGAAAAGTTGTTTGCAATTGTTCATATACCTTAGTTTCCTATTCCTGACTCTCTTTGTTCAGAACCGGACCATCGATGGAAAAGGGTCCATTTAGCTGATGGGGAATACATTGTCCATGGGAAAAACCTGGCTTCCTTTATGTAACTTGTGTCGCTTTGGAAACATAATAAACACTATGAATTTCGTGGTGAGAACTACATAGATGAAAGATGAGCTGAGTGACCATTGTATATGGGGAAACAGTGTGACCCTATACACACGCCATGTATAAGATCAATGTAAATGAGCTGCATGACCTGCCTTCGTACCTTTCTTTGTACATCGTTAGTCCTTTTGGGCTATCATGCTACCATGACTCAAGTATAAACCATTATGTATAAAGATACTATCTAAGTATCCATTTACATGGTGTTTAAGTCCACTACAGATCCAACGTAGGTTTGATATTATCTTGCCTGGCCTCATGCAAATCTTTCTTGCATAACAGGATATACCTATTCAGTGATTTCGCTCCTCTTTATTGAACTTTTATTGTTTCTTGCTCAACTATATAGGTTATGATAAATATCGTCGCGTGGCTTATGGAAGGAGCTGCTGACAGGACTATCTTAACAACAAACTTGACGGAGTTCTTCACATAGCAAACATAGATGAAGGAACGATGTATGCCTTCACCTTTAGGTGCAAGGCAAAGCGCCTCCGCCTCTAACCATTCACTCCATATGAGGACACCATCATAAACCTTCAGTGTCACCTATATACAGCTTGTGTACAGGAAGATGTTTATAATGCTCCTATGCTATCTCCACATTGGTTTGTCTTTCCTTATGGATTACCTCTTAGTATAGATATTATAGATCGTCCATTTGAACTACTATAAGTATCAGCGAAGATAGATAAGCCTATATTTCTCTCTTCCTTAAGGTGCCCTGCAATAGTCACATAATGCACGGTTCTAACTGGCTTTTTGCGCCATGGACGCAACGGGTCATCTAGTTTCAACAGTTTTACCTAGCTTGTGACTTGTTCCGCCTCTATTGCTTGATAGCTAGAGCATGGATATGGGAATCTGGATGATGCTCTAGACCTTAAAGTTATCATTATTGACTACTTGAATTGGTTGGTAATGAAGAAATGATGCTTACTGGAGGTGCTAGAATCGAGTAGTGGTGTGTGTACAGCAGGGGTGAGGGGGTGCCTAGAAGGGTGTAAGACATATTGGTCGCCCATTTTCCTTGTACAACTCGAAATACATATGTGGTTTTCACACATGTCATCAGCTCCTCATACACAAAATACGCACAATTTGTAAAACAAACTAAGTACTAGCATAAGACCTATACGTTACAGTAGGGGAACTCAAATTGATCATGGCATAGTCAATCCACTGAGCTTTTCTTGTTGCCATTCAATCTTAATTAGAGAGAACATTTGATTTGAAACTTTCACAGCCTATTGAGCCTCTCTACCACCTCTTTCATTGTCGGTCGATACTTAGGAGACTCCTCTGTGCAACTTTGTGCGATGTCCAAGAAAGCTTTCACCTCATTTGTTTCATTTTCCCCTTCTAAACCCATTCGATGATCCGCAATCTCCGAGGATATGCCGGCCTCAACCTTTTCCCTTGCCCATTTCAATAGTTCTACTTCCTTACCTCTAATGTTCTTCATTGGCCAGCTTGGTCGTCGACCGGTCACTGTCTCCATCATTAGCACGCCAAAACTGTACACATCTGCTTTCACGCTTGCTCCCACGCCTTCACGTATCTCTGGTGCCATGTACCTTTGTGACAGTTGCATAAACATAAGATCACATATATCCTTTTTGAAGCACAGTAATCCTATTGATGGTCTAAAATATGAGAAATGTGGTGTTTGCTATTGCAAAGAAAGGCATTGTAATACTGAACTATGTGTCCATTTATGTTTTAATCTAACTAGTATTTTGTTGCCTAAAAATCGTAAACCGTACTACCGTAACTACGACATACTCAACTTCGCTGCACTGAGCTTGTCTTCTATGCATAACTTTAAACCACTCCTTGTATTCATATGTAAACAAAAATGCAAAACATGCAACCACAAAGTAGTTAGATAATAATTTTGGTCGTCCTAGAAAAACATAGCTTGGCAGGTGGTACCACTCCTGCCTCCATAGAAACGATGTTGGGCTACTTAAATCTGAGTAAAACTCATTAGTGGTCATTGAACTTGTTCTAAAAATTCACTTGTTGGTCATAATCAAGAATACCGATTTATACGCTTCACGGAGTCACGGGGCGACTTGTTGTGCTTAGAGTTTCTTCAATAAAAATACAGTTTGTCTAATTCACATCTAGATGTTTTTTAAGAATGTCACATCTAAGCTCCCACAAATATATAATACAGCAACAAGAGATAAAAAAAACTAGGACAAAAAAAATAGATCACAAACAGAGTGGAAATCAGCTTAGATGTGACATAGTTATGTCACATCTAGATGTGTCCTAGACAGACACATAGAAATATACCTAAAGGGCTAGTCCTAGATAGTCTCGTATTTTTAATATATTTGTTTTCCATATAAAAGGACGGCAGGATGAGGTGGGTCTACTGCAAACTCAGTTTAAACTATGCCTCATCCAACTTTTCACTATATTCAGTCGAATTTCATGTCGTCTGATGCATTCGTGCTCTAAAAGGTTTACGGGTCTGTTTGAAACTTGATTTGGTATTTACTTTCAACACTGAAAACATGCGCAAAATGTGAACTCTGAAGTGAAGTGATTTGCAAGAAGGCCAGTGCATTACCCCGCTGTGCCGGCGGCCTGCGTGCTGAGCTGCGACGCGGCAGGGCCGCCGGTGACGACCCTCGCATGGCCGAAATCGGCGAGCTTGGCCTCGAACCCCTCGTCGAGTAGCACGTTGCTGGACTTGACGTCGCGGTGGAGCACGGGCGGGTGGCGGTCGTGGTGCAGGAAGGCGAGCGCGGCCGCTGCGCCGCGGGTAACGCGGAGGCGCGCGGGCCACGGGAGCGAGCCACCGGCCGAGGCGGCGTCGCCGTGCAGCCAGGCGTCGAGGCTGCCTCGCTCGAGGAGCTCGTAGACGAGGAGGCGGTCGCGCCCGGCGGCGCAGTAGCCGAGCAGGCGCGCGAGGTTGCGGTGGCTGAGGCTGCCGAGCACCTCCAGCTCGGCGCGGAACTCGCGGTTGCCGGCGCCGGCGGCGTGGTCCGCGGAGAGGCGCTTCACGGCCACCGCGGGTCCGCCGTCCGGGAGCACGGCGCGGTACACGAACCCGAAGCTGCCGTCGCCGATGATGTTGTCCGGGGAGAATTCGCCGGTGGCCCTGGCGAGGTCGTCCAGCGAGAGCTTCTTGAGCGAGGAGTCGACGGCCGATCCGTACAGAGACCACGACGAGGAGAGCTCCGACGATATCCCGACCGGGGCGGAGACTGGGAGGGACGACGACGACGGGCAGCGGTGGTCCGGCTCGAGGAGGCGGTTCTTGCGGTGGCGGCAGAGGAAGGCGACGAGGAGGCAGGGGAAGGAGATGCCTACGAAGGCAGCCACGGTCACGACCAGCGCTTGGTACACGCCGTCCATGGCTGCAGGGCCGGGTAACCACGGAAGTGGGGAGGAAGATGTGGCCTATTGATTCGTGAGAGTGGGAGGAAGAGGAAGAGTCGCCCGTGGGGTCAAGAACGTTCGGCGGATTGCGGTTGACTATTTCTCCTGCGAGGAAGACTTTGACTGGTGACTAGCCAGTCTCCTCGCTCTCTTCTGCAGGCCGTGTATATTTAGGCTGGTCACAACAACGGGGAGGAACTTAGGAGTAACATCACATATTCCAATACAACTTTGCTTATGTGGCACATATTTAATGAAAAGAGAGGTGCTTGTAGTAACTAGCTAAGTTACCGAAACATCACACACTCCAAGAAACAATGAGTCTATAACCTAATAAATAAATCGTTGCATGACACTACATAGATGTTACTATTCACTATGAAGATAGTAATATAGTCTAGGGAAGTGTGTAAGTTACTAGCTTATGTTCTTGCCCATTGTGACCAGCCTTACGCACGGATGTATTTTTTTTTTAGCGTCCGCACAGGTATATTTTGGAGTACACTTGATGCACTTGATAGTAAAAAATACACTCAGTACTGAAGGAGAATATGATGTCACATTATACTTTGTGTTCGACGGGCTTCCGCCTCAGATTCAAGGCGAACATGCGTCTATTTTGTGCTTAGTTTGCGACGGCTGCAATCTGTTGAACTTACTGCTTCTTGATCCTAAACTTTGTAAGAGATCAGGACATATTTCACACGGAGAGCGGCTAACCAAACAGTAAAACAGGTTCACGAGATGAGATTATTGTGTGATCCCCCGCATTACCAAACTCTCACCTTAATCTCCCTTCTCTAATCTCTCTGTCTAGCTCCAACAAGCGAAAGAGATACGGCAGACTTCGAAGCAAACAAGCCTGCTTGGCATTCACATCCACAGAGAGGTAAAACCCGAGATAACTAAACGGGAGGCCGAAACATATTTCACACGTTCTACTAGGTGTTGAGGTACTTTGCTGGCTGGCCTAGCTAAACAAACCACAGGTAAGCCACACAAAATTTGCCCGGCGGCAAGTCGTACAGCATCAGACCGCATAAAGATTCACGTCAGAGAGCCCCACATGGAGCAACAGGGTAAGCAAAAACCATCAGGTAATTAAGCACAGCAGTGCTAGCATCATGGTTTGCTGCACTTGGCATGTCCCAGTTCAATCTAGCATCGGGCCACGCCCGCGGCCTCGGGCGCGCCATGGCCCTCCCCTTCTTCCCATGCCACGACCTGCAAAGCGACGAATGTTAGTGATGAGAGGTAGGGGCTTGCAAGAAGCACGGCGACATTATAGGTCACACCGAGCTTACCACGGCCTGGAGGAGGGTATTCATAAGGTTCGTCGAAGTATTCATTCTGCTCCATCCATCTTCCCCTGCCACGCCCTGCGAAGCCATGGAGAATAGGAGCCATGAGAGGAAAGGGCATGCAAAAGCCACAGGAAGATGGTATGTGAGACCGAGCTTACCACGGCCTGGAGGAGGGCGATACTCATCTGGTTCGCCATTGTAGTACTCACTCTGCTCCATTCTTCTTCCCCTGCCACGCCCTGAGAAACCATGAGGAACATAAGCCATGTGAGATAGGGGCATGCAAAAAATGAAAAACAGAAACAATGATACATCAGACTGAGCTTACCACGGCCTGGAGGGGGTTGATACTCATCTGCTTCGCCATCAAAGTATCCACCCCGCTCTTCATAGTAGCCACCCCTGCCACCATAACCGTAATCATAGCCATAGCCACCACGTCGACCACCTCCGTGGTAGCCACGGGCTCTTCCCCTTCCTCTTAGCCGGCCTCTCCCTCTGCCTCTACCATTGTAGTAATAGTCTCCATCCTCCTCCCATTCTTCACCCCAGTCATAAGGAGGGGGTCCATTGCTAATAGCTGTACTTGTTTATCATCACAGAATTAACATAGTTTCTTGTCCATATGATTTGTTGCAAGAAACTAACGCATGTACTCTGGACAAACTTATAAATGTAGACTGAAAAACAAGTCCAGAAAATGGAGCCGATTGAAGCACTGCGAACTTAGAATGCAAGAAAACTAGATGGTGCCCAATGAATTCACCCTCAAGATTTAAACTATTCAATGTAGAAACAAAAAGGCAAGAAATAGTATGAAAGGTTGAGCGTGTCATAAATTAGATGTGGTGACATTTAAAATCCACTATGCATGTGTAAAGGAGTAAACTGTATTATGTATTACTCCCTCCGTCCGAAAAAGCTTGTCCCAAGCTTGTCCTTCGAATGGATGTATCTAGCACCAAATTTTGTGCTAGATACATCCATTTGAGGGACAAGCTTTTCCGGACGGAGGGAGTACGTAATAAGATACTGTAACTTGGCAACATGGAATGTTAATGTTATAAAGATATGGTCGTATCTGAGGGCCATATGAGTTACTGTCTGAAAGTTGTGTGCTCAGAAAGACATGAGAAAAGAAGATACCTCTGCCCCTGCCCCTTCGGCCGCCACCAGGTCCACCACGACCTCTCCCACGAGCAGAGGGAAAGGATCCTAAATTACCATGAAGGACGTTGTGATCAAATGGTGATACATGTGAAAAATAAAAATCGGTGGAGCGGATCAACTCAGAGCAACACCTTCATGTTCATAATCAAAAGCAGGTTTCACCTCTTCAGCTGGTATGGGTGGCTGGTACCTAAGGGTATATACCCACAATACGCAGACAAATTACAGCCAGTTTCCAATATTGAACAACAATAGACAGCTAAGGGAACTCAAAGCGGCTGAATCTGAACTGATTCAATATCTGGTTGTACAAAAATGAGTGAAAGGACAGGGTTTGCCTTACCCTGGAGATGACGTATCCAATGGTTCCTTGGACAATGTTAGGGTAATCATTGATACCTGACGAGTTGTCTCTAGCCTGTGGTAAAAGTGCATTAGTGTGGCAATAAATCTTTCTTCTTTTTCTGAAGAAAAGAATATATGTACATCCATACGGGACAAGGCCTTCTTCCAGAGGCTCCCATGTGTCGGTGATGCCAACAGATTCAATAGACGTATTCTGATGGAGACCATCAACCCTTCTCTGAGGAACATTATGTGTCAAATTAGCAAAACAAATAACAAATAACCACATTAATAACAGATATTTTAAGGCAGAAGAAGTTACTATTAACCTTGATCAATTCAGCAACCATGACCGTCTTATTTATGGCCCGTCCCATGGCTTTGATAGTGATCTCATCATGCCCATTTTCCTGAAAAAATGCATACAAATAAATATACAGTAGGAGGAAGAAAAAAAAAGTGGTTCAGTTATGAATTCAACCAAAATGAAGTCAAGATTAACACCATTTAGGGATTCTGAAAAATTCTGTTGACCACTGACCACCAACAGGTTTTCATAAAATAATGACTGAAGCGGTATATGCAAATATGAAGGTAGCTTTTCGACATTCATGTGAACTGCACACGAGTTCATATCATTTTATTATAAGCTGATAACCTGCAGATACTTCAGGCATCAAGATCGAATGGTAAGTAAGTGAAACAAAGACAAATTGAAAGGCTTCACAAAGTTCCATTGTCAGGGTCGAACAAGAAGTAGTGGACAAAGAAGCACTACAAAATATTAACCAAGAAAACCCAAAGTCGGGCAGGTGTCTCTACTTTATTTATTTTTTACTTAAAAAGAACCTAATGTTCCATCTCTCACTCAGTTTTGTCCATCCTTCGTCCAACCTCCCACCCTCCACCGATTTTTTTGGTTTTTCACCTCTTCTGGTTTCATCAAACCAATCTTTGGTAACCCAATAAACCAGATCAATCTATGTATATGAAATTAGCAATAAATCCACGGTCCATAAATAAATTGTTTTTTCTGCTAAAACCTGGTACTGATCAGTCATCTTTGGTAATCCAATAAATAACAATAAAATTCATGGCCCAGAGGTAAATAAATATCAATCGAACTCATATAGTATTTGGTAACCCAATAAAGCAGATTAATCATGGGCACATATCTATTTTATCAGTTTAAGAAATAGCTGGAAATCTATACTTTGTAACCAAAATGTAATGTTATTTTGTCTATTTGCTTTGCATCAAGATTTGTCCCATATGATTCTCTTACTGTGTTCCCCCATGGCACCACAGAGACACATACCTAGTAGAATTATAAATAAAAAATCTAACATCATACTCGGTGGCAAATAGAAACACTTAATGATAAATTAAATACATGTGAGCGCAGGCATAGGATGTTGAGCAGTATTCCTGAACATATCTCCACTATCGAGGCATTTACCAGATTGTTAAAAATAGCATACAAAGAAATTGTTGCTTATTGAACACCAGATAAGGACAAAAACAAATGACAAAGCATAGCAAGGGGGGTCACCTCAAGCAACGACATCCCATAGCCGATATAGTTCCTCATCCTCCCGAGCGCAGTGATCCTGATCTCATTCTCGCGAATCGGTGTCTCATTCCGAGGCTTCTCCACCCTTTGGTATCTATCCATGGCTATGAATAAGATAGGTTTTAGCATGGCAAGAGCAGCAGCATGAATAAAGTGCACGGAAATAAGGTAGTAGACATGAAAGGAGATGAGACGCAAGGATAAAAACGTAAGAGGCGACATGATAAATCGGATAACCGCCGGCCGCGACTCATACACCCCCCAAGAACCCTAACCCCAGCAGTCGGTTGCAGCAAACGGTGCACGAGATGAGAAGCTAAACCCACGCGAAACGGAATGAGAAGCCTAGGAAGACACGCCATGACGGCAGGGTGCGAGTTTCTTCGAAAGGAAGAGAAGGGAACACGAAGGAGCAGATGGCCCCGCGATACCCTGAATTCCTGATCCAGGAAAGCAGCCCGCGGCGCAGACCCCAGGAAGCTGCCGGAGTGACGGCGGTGACACCGATTCCGCTCCGCGTCGCGGAATGGCGCGAACAAGGGGCCCGCCGGCAACGTCGCCTCTGCCGCCTACGCGCGCTCCCCGGCGGAGGCGAGGGGTCGAATCGGCTCCTGGCCGCCGCCGCCGCACGAATCGAATGAAGAATCGACGGGGGACGAGGAGAGGGGGAAGGAATCGATCGCACCTTCGGGCTCGCTGCTCCGCTCTGCCTGCGGAGAGAGTGAGGAGGGGTCCTCGAGGTCGACGGGGGTGGAGGGGGAACCTACCGTGGCGTGTTGGGGTTCATGGACGCATTACGGTCGTCCCTACGGGTGACGTGGAGGCGCTCCAGACGTTCGTTCGGGCGATTGCGTGGGCGTGTGGCCTCGATGGAACGGTTGGGGGATAAGGAGGGACTGCGTGCCACTGTCAGTTGAGGCCAGCCGACAAGTGGGACTGCGGGAGGGGCTCCGCGTCACTACAGGGCCTGCCTGCTGACACGTGCGTCACCTGTGATAACGATACTCCCTCAAGCGGTGCACTAGATTTTTTTTAAGTCAAACTTCACAAATTGATCAAGTTTGTTTCTGGAAAATAATATTTACATCTAGAATGCCAAATATATACCTTTAGATTCATAATGAGTTGTAGCTTCGTATTCTATATATATTTGATATTATAGGAAAAATAGTTTTCTTTACAACTTGATCAAAGTTTGCAATATTTGACTTTGCAAAAAATCTGTACGCACTACATTATGGAAATGGATGAAGTACTTCATAGGGCGATGCTCCGCGCTGGTCAACTCACGCGAGCTCCGGACCAGCCACATCCAAACCGCTTGATGTGTTCCTCTTAGCCGCGACCCCTCTTGCAAAACGAGAGACGCATGTGGTCAACCCTCTACCCCTGTGCGAGTTGGAGGATGGACGGTTGCGCGTTGGTCGGTAGCACCACGACGTGCCTGGCCGCAGCTCGATTGCAACTTTGTTGCCCCTTTCCTGTGGGTGGTATTGATGTTGCTCGGCCATCGTTGTCGTCGGAGCACCAACGCATCTCTGGTTGTTTGTGGTTCTAGCTCGCCCCCCCCCCCCCCCCACCCCCCTATCGCAACACCCATGTTCACCATCGCTGGTTACAACATCGATGCTCTCTAGTTCAACATTTGGGTGTCACCGTCTAGTTGCAGCTCCTAGTGATTCCCATCGTAGCATCGCGGTGGCCCATTGCACCATCTCGACATCAACATCGTGGCATCCACGGACGCTAGTCGTAACTTCGACTCCCTCATCGCAGCCTGCCATCTCGTCGGTCCTAGCAAAAAAATCGAAGCAAAATGATTGTAGCTTCCATGGGAGCCGATTGCAACTTTTCCTTCCTCCTCACTGGGCACTGACGTAGCTTATGCAAGCGCCGGTTGCAGCTTTCGCCATCGTTGGTTTCAACGGTGGTGGACAGTAGCTTAGCATGGTGCAGCTGCACACCCCGGCGGGCATGGAGGCACTCGCGGCGGAGATCAACGGTGAGATGCCCATTGTAGCTTCCACGGGAGTTAATTGCAGCTTTCCCTTCCTCCTCACTAGGCACTATCGTAGCTTATGCAGGCGCCGGTTGCAGCTTTCTTCATCGCTGGTTTCAGCAGTGGTTGACAGTAGCTTAGGATGGTGTAGCTGCACACCCCGGCGGGCATGGAGGCACTCGTGGCGGAGATCAACAGTGAGGATGCACATTGTAGCTACCACGACAGTTGATTGCAGTTTTCCCTTCCTCCTCACCGGGCACTATCATAGCTTATGCAGGCGCCGGTTGCAACTTTCGCCATCGCTGGTTCCACTGGCTAGTCTGTAGGCTGCTTTCTTCTCTTTGGCCTGCCCATCTTTTGGTGACAAGCTCCGCCACTTGCTGGTTCCAGCAATGGTGGACCGTAGCTTAGCATGGTGCAAGTGCACACCCCGGCCGGCATGGAGGCACTCATGGCGGAGATCAACGGTGAGTATGCACACTTCGGCAGGCATGGAGGCACTCGTGGCAGAGATCAACAGTGAGGAGCCGAGAGAGAATGGTGACAAACGTGAGTTCAAAAATAGGGGCAGGGCTCGCCAAGAAACGAGACAAGCCAGAGAGGATGGCGAAGCAAGCGTGAGTTAGCAAAGGGGGACAGGGAAGGAGCAAGCGTGAGTTAGCAAAGGGGAGCAAGCGTGAGTTAGCAAAGGGGCACAGGGGAGGAGCTCGCCAAGAAACGAGACAAGCCAAGAGAGGATGGGTTGGAGGTGGCCAGTAGGGAGCTCGCCAAGAAACAAGCATCCAAGCAGAGGAGCTGAGTGAGGATGGCGACGAGCGTGCGACCAAGAGATGAGGACGAGCAAGCAACCGGCGCTACAATCGACCGATGTGAATCGTTTTCCTTCATGTGTGGTCACTCGAACAAGCTGACCTAATTTTAACAGTCGGTACAGTAACAATGAAAATGGCTTGTACACATTCCTTCAAAGCTCGCAGAAAACAAGATAACAACCTTTTAGGCAAGCAGACTCATTTCAGAAAATTTGCAACCAGGTACGACTCTAAATAGGTTTCAACAGCTAAATCACAATAACAGTAGCACATGACACGAAGAATTCATAGATGAGCCATATTCTGAAAACATCAGCTAGTACAAAACTTAGGCAGGGGAAGTAACCAAGTATCACATGTTCGTTTTGACAAAATGACATAACTGATGATGCGGGGCAGCAGCTCAAGCCTTGAGCTTGCCGTAGAACCTCTGCTTCTCGTCCGTGGTCTGGAAGCGACCGTGCCCAAACTTGGAAGAGGTGTCGACGAACTTGAGCTTGATCTCCTCCAGGGCCAGACGAGAGGTCTGCTTCAGCAGGGACTGGCGGAGGGTCACCACGCGCTTCTTGGGGCCGACACAGCATCCCTTGATCATCAGGTAGTCAGCCTTCACCACACCATAGTGAGGGAAGCCACCCATGGGAGTGATGTCCTTCTCAGTCCTGTAAGATCAAACCAGTGCAAATGGATCATCACCGGATACAATTCAGACCAGAAAGTACATAGATGACAAACTAACACTAACAAAACAAAAACACACCTGTCGAACTCGGTAGAGGCATCATGAGTTTCCTGTCCAACCTTGCCAATCTTGTAGACCTTCTTGTTCATCTCAGTTCGGTGGTGGTAACCATTCTGACCAGCACGAGCAACAGTGTAGGACACCCTAGCAGGATGCCAGGCACCAATACAGGCAACCTTGCGAAGACCTCTGTGGGTCTTGCGGGGAAGACGGGTGACACCCCAACGTGTCACAACACCTTCATAACCCTTACCCTTGGTAACTCCGATGATGTCAATCATCTCATCCTTTTGAAACACAGCATCAATAGGGACTTCCTTCTCAAAGAAGCTGTAACCATAGTCAACCTTATCGGCAATGGTGCCACCATTGATCTGGATCTCCATGAGGTGAGCCTTCTTCTGCTTCAATCCCTTCATCTTCCTGATCTGAATCACATGAAAAGCAACATGAGTAACATTACTGTGAACAACAAGGGCAAAAGATAGAAAGTACCAAGACAATTTCTGACCTGGGTATGGGCGATAACACGGACAACAGTAGCATACTTCTTCATCTTCTCAAGCTGCATATGGATTTCTTTTTTGCCAGCATCACTGTCATACTTCAGAGCATACTTGGTGAAGGCCTTCTTCTTGCTCTTGCACCAGTTCTTGTAGAACCTCCTCCTGACATCTTCGCTGAGATGCTGTGCCCAGACTGAGTTGAGAGTACGAAGGCCACGAGGAGTCTTCACATAGGCAACAAGTCCAACAATAACAATCGGTGGTGTCTCAACAATGGTGACAGCCTCACATGTCTCCTTCTTGTGCAGCTCTGTGGAATATCAAATGGAGTGTTATCACACATATGCAACAGCCATTTACAAATTCAAATAGAGTCAACAGATTCATGATTCAACTTCTGTAACGATAGAGGGCATTGCAACAGCAATAATGGTGGGAAGGAATCAATTGAGTAAAACAAGAATATGAACATAGACAGAGAGTTAGTAAACATACTGGAACCAGGCTTCTCGACCTCACGCACAATGTGAGTCATCCCAGCCTTGTAGCCAAGGAAGGCAGTGAGGTGGCATTTCTTGGATTGGTCATCTCTGGGGAAGGCCTTGACTGCAATTAAGACAGACAAATATTAGATTGACATACCAAGATCAATGGAATGTCAAATTCTCGCAATGACTGGAAGCAGCATTGAAGAATCAAACAAGCAGTGTGCCACATGCCACTGATGTAATCACAGGAAAAGCTAAAAACACTACGAATTTGAAAGTAAGCAACTTACTAAAGTATACATTTGCTGAAAGTGCATGAAGTGTTTGGCATCTTTCCAGACTAGCAAAAATTGACTGAAAACTGGTGCACACATGCAAGTGTAATCTATTATAAATGTTATCAACAATAGTTTACTGGCTGTGTTCCTTACATAGACATGAAAAACAACATCACAGTAACAACAAAACAACCATTGAGACGTGCAAATCAAGGATTACAGGTTGCACAGGATTGCACTAGGTCAGGAGGCAATCTAAGGAAGCCAAATTATGGCGTGGATTCCTATTTACGAGTCTACTACTGCACACGAAAAGGTCACTAACCCAAGCAGGTTTCAACAAAAAGCGACGCACCCAAACAGTATATACTCACAAGCCGGCTCGCCTCACTTGATCGACTAAACATACAAACAGAGCATATCACGGCTACCATCTGCAGGTGGAGAGTAACTAAAGCAAGCAGGCATACCCTTTCCGCGGTGGCGCGAGCACCGCTTCCTGGGGAGGAAACCGAGGGATCCGTGCCTCGGGTGCTCGAACTTACGGTGCGACATCTTCCCTTCCTTCCCCTGCGGATAACAAATCAGGAACCCATCAGATCCAGGCAGCACAAGAGCGCAACGAAACGACCACGGTTTCACGACATAGGGCGGCGGCGGCAGAGCCCGGCGGCAACGAAATGCCCGCCGCCGTCGACGGTGAGAAGAGAGCAGAGACGAGGGAAAGGGAGGAGGAGGCGCAGTTTACCTGTGGAGGTGGAGGCGGCGGCGGATGGGGGAGGGTGGTGTGTGGAGGACGAGGGCACGTAAACCCTAGGAGAGCTTATATAAAGAGGGACCCCGGGGTGAGGGTTTTGTTCGGTCGGACGGAAATGCCCCTTGCGGATCTTGCTAGGGCTAATGAGGCCTGGCCCGTTTCTCTGCTCTACGTGTGGGTTCCGGCCCAATGTGCGTTCTCTAAAACATAAGGGTGACTCTGCTTTCTCTCCCAATTTTTTTTAAGGCCTGGCTCAAGCTGGGAGGAGGGTCGATGACGTATGTCGACCCAAGCCGCATCAGATAGTTTGAACCTGCCTTTAAAAATACCAGATAGTTTGGACACCTGTAATTAGAAGGTGCTTTGAGGGTGTAATGTAAAGCCAGTGAGCCTCACATCTATCATTGTAGTTTTTCTTCTATTATGAAGAAACCTCTGAATATGAAGGCTTTGAAGAGTCATTTCCCATAAAATGCCTTCTTGGTGAAAACAAGGGAGGGGGTCTATGAATGTATATTCCAAAGTCCATTGACATTTTGTTGTTTTGTTCTTCTTTATCCGCGTAAGTTGCAGGAGGTGTGTAAGAAGAAGACTATGTCGATACACCTTGTAGTCTTAAATTCTCAATGCCCCCCCCCCCCCCTCCCCCGCCCCATCCCATCCCACACTGAAGCGCTCCACAAGTGTCCTTCCTGAAGTTCCATGTAGGAGTTTTTGAGGGGTTTGTCAAACATGTGAGGCGTATCACAATGGTGCTTCGATGGCCATCACCAGTAGTATGATTGATCTGGTAACCTTTATCCCTAGCATAGGAGATCAATGGTCGCAAGTTGGTTACCATGTCAACCTGTTAGCCAGAGTCAAATACATTTTGATGGGCATTCGATATGGGTATAACACGGTTCTTATGGGAGATCAAGCATGAGTCTTCCTTAAAAAATGAAGTGCAACATAGAATCCCATGTTATGGTTAAGCATCACATTCGGCTATTTTAGTCACCGAATATCTCCATTGTACCTTTCAATGTTTTGCAGTTGTAAAGCACTAACAGAGTAATAGCTTCCAAAATCATCTTCCCTTCCTTTATGTTGAGAACTGCTTCACGTCTGTAAATTATATGCGGTACTAACACAAGATGAAAAAGCAATGTATTCTATTCTCAAATGAGAGTTTTCATTCTTGGTTACGGCTCTACAGCTACTCTCAAACTGTGTGTCTCCTATGGGTATCCGTGGTGATTTCATTTTTCTCTTCAAAAAATCATGTTCGAGAGCATTAGAACATGCTCCCCAATTGCTACGGATAGCAGATGGGACAAAAGTAGGTCAACCAGGGAAGGAGAAGGCGTGAAGGAGGATGATAAAGGAGGGTGAATATCAAGGAGGTGAAGTTGACGACGACAAAGGTAGGGATGGCACAATCAATAACGATGGATGAGGGGTTAACGAGGTCCACGAGAGAAGATATGCCAAATATGGTGACACGACAAGGGGATGAAAAGGAAGGAATTAACAGATGTGGGAAAGATTAGCACAAACCCAACACGAAAAAGCCTTTGTATGTGTGCGATTTTCGTATGACGCTATACGTCCAGCCATCCATGCATAGCATATAGTGCAGCACATTCGTCGGATTTTCAATCGTATCAGGAGCGAACATGAAGTGTCGGATGGGCGGTACTTCCATTCCTTTATCTCTTTGTTCTGTTTCGGCGAGTTTCTATATTGAATATAGTGGGGAACAACACATAAAACACCCGTGCGTTGCAACGGGGCCAATGTGACGCCCCAAGACCGGAGCTTCAGTTGCCTTCCAGGGTTTCCGGGTTTCTCCGTGTGTTTCATTTTGCTTGCACCTTTTATTTTTGCATTGCATCATGTCATCATGCCATCATATCATTAATTTTTGCAACTCAAATAAATAAACCGTATGGATTTTTAGTCCATTTAAACCGAGGGAATGCACATGATGATTTTCTCTTTATAACATATATCCTCCCAATATTATTAGGGAGCTATAATTAATATTCTAACACACTTGCAAAATAATTCCATGTATTTTATACTTCAAGTTTGGTCCCCGAAACTTTGCCCATAATTTCTTTCATTGCTTTCCCGTTTTCCACAAAAATTCCGAACATTTTTGGACTCTCCAAAAATGTTTTCCTAATTCAAACTTATTTGAATCACATTCAAATGTGTTCGATTGCAATCCTTCCAAACAGTGCCAAATGTATTTTTCTTGGGTCAAGCTCCTTTTTATGAGTCTAAGAAAATTGGCGCCCTACTCAAATTCTTCTCCTATCTCTTTCTGCTTTTCTTGTTTCTCGGTTTATTTGTTTTTCAGGAAATAAAGGAGAAATAAGAAGAGGGAGAGAGAGAGCCCAGCCAGCAGGCCTCCTAATCTTTTCCCTCTCCCCAGCTAAGTGGCCTAAGGCCCAGCCGCCAGCCTCTAAGGCCCATCTGCACCGAAGGTCAGCCTGGCCCATCTCTCTCGCTAACCCTAACGTCGACCGAACCCCCACTTCTCCTCGTTCTCTCGTTCCCTCCTGCAGCGCCGCACCGGATCCCCATCTCCCTCGCAGTCTCTCTCTCTCCCACATCTCGCTACCTCCCGCGCGCCTCCCTCTGCAGCGCAGGACGCGCCTGCGCCTCCTCCTCACCAAGCCCCCCCGTCGCCCAGGCGCCCGAGGAGAGGAGCTCCTCGAGCACCTGCGCCCGCAGATGTCGCCCATCGCCGGCGCCCCAAGTCCGCATCACTGAGTCCCTCATCCAGCCAAAGCTCACCGCGTCATGCTCCTTCATGCCCGAGCCTCCCCTCGAGTTCCTCTACCTCCGCGCCCGCAAGTCCCCGCCGTTCCCCATCGACCTCGCCGGAGCACAGGACCTCCTCTGCCGCCACCCGAGCTCGCGCACGACCTCCCGGGTCTAGTGCTCGCCCGTCGCCGAAGTGCTCGTCCCCAAGTCCCTCGCCGCGCACATCTCCTCTGCGTCCTCTGTAACAAGCAGGAGACCGCTCGTCCCGCGCTGGCCCTCCTCTGTTTCGCCATGGGTGCCTGAACCGGCTGGAGTCGCCGCCTTCTGCAGTAGCTGCTCTGCTGCCTTGCCCGCTGGTGGCCGGCACCCCTCGCCGAGCATCCTGCCTCGCCATGAACGCGCCACGGCCGAGCACCTCAAGACGAAGCCCTTTTTTTCGTTGATGCGAACGGTTATACAAACATGACCCAGATTCGAAACGCAAGACGATGCCTCCGTTGCACCCATGCCGAGCAGGAATATTTTGGATTCGTCAAGTACGACTACATATCCGGGATGCGTCAAGTGAAGGAAATATGCCCTAGAGGCAATAATAAAGTTATTATTTATTTCCTTATTTCATGATAAATGTTTATTATTCATGCTATAATTGTATTAACCGGAAACATAATACATGTGTGAATACATAGACAAACAGAGTGTCACTAGTATGCCTCTACTTGACTAGCTCGTTAATCAAAGATGGTTATGTTTCCTAACCATGGACAAAGAGTTGTTATTTGATTAACGGGATCACATCATTAGATGAATGATCTGATTGACATGACCCATTCCATTAGCTTAGCTCCCGATCGTTTAGTATGTTGCTATTGCTTTCTTCATGACTTATACATGTTCCTATGACTATGAGATTATGCAACTCCCGTTTGCCGGAGGAACACTTTGTGTGCTACCAAACGTCACAACGTAACTGGGTGATTATAAAGGAGCTCTACAGGTGTCTCCAAAGGTACATGTTGGGTTGGCGTATTTCGAGATTAGGATTTGTCACTTCATTGTCGAAGAGGTATCTCTGGGCCCTCTCGGTAATGCACATCACATAAGCCTTGCAAGCATTGCAACTAATGAGTTAGTTGCGGGATGATGTATTACGGAACGAGTAAAGAGACTTGCCGGTAACGATATTGAACTAGGTATTGGATACCGACGATCGAATCTCGGGCAAGTAACATACCGATGACAAAGGGAATAACGTATGTTGTTATGCGGTCTGACCGATAAAGATCTTCGTAGAATATGTAGGAGCCAATATGGGCATCCAGGTCCCACTATTGGTTATTGACCGGAGATCTGTCTCAGTCATGTCTACGTTGTTCTCGAACCGTAGGGTCCGCACGCTTAACATTACGATGACAGTTATTATGAGTTTATGCATTTTGATGTACCGAAGTTAGTTCGGAGTCCCGGATGTGATCACGGACATGACGAGGAGTCTCGAAATGGTCGATACATAAAGATCGATATATTGGAAGCCTATATTTGGACATCGGAATCGTTCCAGGCGAAATCGGCATTTTTTCGGAGTACAGGGGGGTTACCGAAACCCCCCCGGGGGTTTATTGGGCCTACATGGGCCTTGAGGGAGAAGAGAGAAGGAGGCAGGAGGTGGCCGCGCACCCCTCCCCTTCCTAGTCCGAATAGGACAAGGGAAGGGGGGCGGCGCCCCCCCTTTCCTTCCTCTCTTCCTCCTCTTTCCCCCCTCTCTCTCCTTGTCCAACTAGGAGTCCTACTCCCGGTGGGAGTAGGACTCCCTCTTGGCGCGCCACACCTGGCCGGCCGCCTCCTCCCCTTGCTCCTTTATATACGGGGGCAGGGGGGCACCTCTAGACACACAAGTTGATCCACGTGATCGTTCCTTAGCCGTGTGCGGTGCCCCCTGCCACCATATTCCACCTCGATCATATTGTTGTAGTGCTTAGGCGAAGCCCTGCGTCGGTAGAACATCATCATTGTCACCACGCCATTGTGCTGACTGAACTCATCCCCGAAGCTTTGCTGGATCGGAGCCCGGGGAGCGTCATCGAGCTGTACGTGTGCTAAGAACTCGGAGGTGCCGGAGTAACGGTGCTTGGATCGGTCGGATCAGGAAGACGTATGACTACTTCCTCTACGTTGCGTCAATGCTTCCATTGCGGTCTACGAAGGGTACGTAGACAACACTCTCCCCTCTCGTTGCTATGCATCACCATGATCTTGCGTGTGCGTAGTAATTTTTTTGAAATTACTGTGTTCCCCAACAGTGGCATCCGAGCCTAGGTTTTATGGTTTGATGTTATATGCACGAGTAGAACACAAGTGAGTTGTGGGCGATATAAGTGATTGAAAGATCGTGGATGTCGCCTAGAGGGGGGGGGGTGAATAGGCGTTTTAAAATAAT
Organism: Triticum monococcum; assembly: GCA_034509565.1. Taxonomy (NCBI): domain Eukaryota; kingdom Viridiplantae; phylum Streptophyta; class Magnoliopsida; order Poales; family Poaceae; genus Triticum; species Triticum monococcum. The sequence continues at coordinate 107,801,533 of CM067844.1, forward strand.
TACGGTTTAGGCTTGAACAAATGCGGAATAAACCTAGCGGTTAATTTGTCAAGCACAAAACCTAAAACAACTAGGCTCACCTATGTGCACCAACAACTTATGCTAAGCAAGATACGCAACTATGTGATAGCAAGATATATGACAAGAAACAATATGGCTATCACAAAGTAAAGTGCATAAGTAAAGGGGCTCGGGTAAGAGATAACCGAGGCACGCGGAGACGATGATGTATCCCGAAGTTCACACCCTTGCGGATGCTAATCTCCGTTTGGAGCGGTGTGGAGGCACAATGCTCCCCAAGAAGCCACTAGGGCCACCGTAATCTCCTCACGCCCTCGCACAATGCAAGATGCCGTGATTCCACTAAGGGACCCTTGGGGGCGGTCACCGAACCCGTACAAATGGCAACCCTTGGGGGCGGTCACCGAACCCGTACACTTTGGCAACCCTTGGGGGCGGTCACCGGTACCCGTCAAATTGCTCGGGGCGATCTCCACAATCCTAATTGGAGACCCCGACGCTTGCCCGGAGTTTTGCACCACAATGATTGAGCTCCGAACACCAACAACCGTCTAGGGCGCCCAAGCACCCAAGAGGAACAAGCTCAAGGGTACCAAGCACCCAAGAGTAATAAGCTTCTCAACTTGTAACTTCCACGTATCACGTGGAGAACTCAAACCGATGCACCAAATGCAATGGCAAGGGCATACGGAGTGCCCAAGTCCTTCTCTCCCAAATCCCACCGAAGCAACTAATGCTAGGGAGGAAAATGAGAGGAAGAACAAGAAAGAGAACACCAAGAACTCCAAGATCTAGATCCAAGGGGTTCCCCTCACATAGAGGAGAAAGTGATTGGTGGAAATGTGGATCTAGATCTCCTCTCTCTTTTCCCTCAAAAACTAGCAAGAATCCATGGAGGGATTGGGAGTTAGCAAGCTCGAAGAAGGTCAACAATGGGGGAAGAACACGAGCTCCAAAGATTGGGTTCAATGGGGAAGAAGACCCCCTTTTATAGGAGGGGGAAAATCCAACCGTTATCCCCCACACAGCCCCGCAGAGAGCGGTACTACCGCTGAGGTAGAGCGGTACTACCGCTCATAAGCAGTACTACCGCTCCCCCTCAGCGGTACTGCCGCGCCAGAAGAGAGGGGCTGGGGCAGGGACCCAGGGCGGTACTACCGCGGAGGTAGAGCGGTACTACCGCTCTCAAGCAGTACTACCGCCACTACTGCCGCAGCTAGTACCGCAAAACCCGACACGAGAAAAATGCGCGCAAGAATCGAAGCGGAAGGAGCACCATGCCACCACGGTACTGCGGCTGAGCCCAGCAAGCGGTACTACCGCTCCGAGGAGCGGTACTACCGCTACAAACGCAGTGACAGGACGGTAGTAGCACGGAACCGCAGAGGTACTGCCGCTGAGGCCACCCAGCGGTACTACCGCTCCGGGGAGCGGTACTACCGCTCCAGGGAGCGGTACTACCGCTTAGGGGGTCTCAGCCGCACTACCGCTGTGGACCGCGGTACTACCGCTGGGTCCAGGAGAAAAACCATACTCCAGAAAACCAGAACTGCCATAACTTCTGCATATGAGCTCCGAATTGAGCAAACTCAAGCTTGTTGAAAACAAGACGACGAGTAGCATCAAAACAGCGACTGGTTATAGTAAGAAGAGGCAGGGGAGGTATGCCAACAAATAGAGAAGTGAAACCTCCAACCGAGAAGAACCGGCAAAACCCCCAACATCGAAAACATCATAGAAGATGCATGCGAACTCCGTTTTCGATGAACTCATGCTTGTCATCAAGATGACCATAAGCTCTAAGACTCACAAAGAGAACCAAACAAGAACCAAGAAATATGATGCAAGGATGCAATGGTTTGAGTTCTCAACGAACGATACGATCAAGCTACTCATCGAGAGCCCCCCTTGATAGTACGACAATCGATCCTATAACCCGGTCTCCCAACTACCATCATGAGACCGGTAAAATAGAAAACCTACCAAGGGCAAACCTTTGCCTTGCACATGGTCCACTTGAGCTAGATGATGACGATCTTGACTCCCTCAAGTTGGACCACCTTTCTTGATTGTGTTGGCTCGATGAAGACTAGTTGATTGCTCCCCCATACTCCACTATGGGTGAGCCTTTCTTCCGCACATCTTCATGAGTCCATTGTCACCACAATGGACGGCAAGCTTCAAGCATTTGATCTCTTCGTGATGCTCCACTTGAACTTGCACACCGCAACCTTTCCCCACAAAGAACTCTCACGAAGACCATGGGTTAGTACATCAAGCGTAATTGACAATGCTTACCATACCATGGGATCACTTGATCCCTCTCGGTACATCTTCTACGCTTTGTGGGTTGATCAACTTGATTCACTCTTGACTTAGTCTTGATCAACCTTGAACCTTTCCAATTCTCTTCATTTGGATGATGTCTTGAAGGTAGACATGAATGATCACACAATCTTCTTCTTCAAGACATGCTTGCAATAAGCTCAACTCTCACATGACCAATCTTTGGATAATTCCTTGAATAACACCTTGGTCGACACAAACTCTCCTTGAAATCAACACATGTACTCCAAGAAAAACATATGGACAAAACCTTCAAATATAACTCAAGGCAACCATTAGTCCATAGAGATTGTCATCAATTACCAAAACCAAACATGGGGGCACCGCATGTTCTTTCAGTGATACTGCCTACCAGCATGTCATACTTTGGTTCGGCGGTATTGTTGGATGAAGCGGCCCAGACCGACATTACGCGTACGCTTACGCGAGACCGGTTCTCCCGACGTGCTTTGCACAAAGGTGGCTTGCGGGTGACTGTTTCTCCAACTTTAGTTGAACCAAGTGTGGCTACGCCCGGTCCTTGCGAAGGTTAAAACGGAGTCAAATTGACAAACTATCGTTGTGGTTTTGATGCGTAGGTGAGATTGGTTCTCACTTAAGCCCGTAGCAGCCACGTAAAACTTGCAACAACAAAGTAGAGGACGTCTAACTTGTTTTTGCAGGGCATGTTGTGATGTGATATGGCCAAGACATGATGCTAAATTTTATTGTATGAGATGATCATGTTTTGTAACCGAGTTATCGGCAACTGGCAGGAGCCATATGGTTGTCGCTTTATTGTATGCATTGCAATCGCGATGTAATGCTTTACTTTATCACTAAGCGGTAGCGATAGTCGTGGAAGCATAAGATTGGCGAGACGACAACGATGCTACGATGGAGATCAAGGTGTCGCGCCGGTGACGATGGTGATCATGACGGTGCTTCGGAGATGGAGATCACAGGCACAAGATGATGATGGCCATATCATATCACTTATATTGATTGCATGTGATGTTTATCTTTTATGCATCTTATCTTGCTTTGATTGACGGTAGCATTATAAGATGATCTCTCACTAAATTATCAAGAAGTGTTCTCCCTGAGTATGCACCATTGCGAAAGTTCTTCGTGCTAAGACACCACGTGATGATCGGGTGTGATAGGCTCTACGTTCAAATACAACAGGTGCAAACAGTTGCACACGCGGAATACTCAGGTTATACTTGACGAGCCAAGCATACACAGATATGGCCTCGGAACACAGAGACCGAAAGGTCGAGCGTGAATCATATAGTAGATATGATCAACATAGTGATGTTCACCAATGAAACTACTCCATCTCACGTGATGATCGGACATGGTTTAGTTGATGTGGATCACGTGATCACTTAGAGGATTAGAGGGATGTCTATCTAAGTGGGAGTTCTTAAGTAATATGATTAATTGAATTTAAATTTATCATGAACTTAGTCCTGTTAGTATTTTTCAAATTATGTTGTAGATCAATAGCTCGCGTTGTTGCTTCCCTATGTTTATTTTGATATGTTCCTAGAGAAAATTATGTTGAAAGATGTTAGTAGCAATGATGCGGATTGGATCCGTGATCTGAGGTTTATCCTCATTGCTGCACAGAAGAATTATGTCCTTGATGCACCGCTAGGTGACAGACCTATTGCAGGAGCAGATGCAGACGTTATGAACGTTTGGCTAGCTCAATATGATGACTACTTGATAGTTTAGTGCACCATGCTTAACGGCTTAGAATCGGGACTTCAAAGACGTTTTGAACGTCATGGACCGTATGAGATGTTCCGGGAGTTGAAGTTAATATTTCAAGCAAATACCCGAGTTGAGAGATATGAAGTCTCCAACAAGTTCTATAGCTAAAAGATGGAGGAGAATCGCTCAACTAGTGAGCATGTGCTCAGATTGTCTGGGTACTACAATCGCTTGAATCAAGTGGGAGTTAATCTTCCAGATAAAATAGTGATTGACAGAATTCTCTAGTCACCATCACCAAGTTAGTAGAACTTCGTGATGAACTATAATATGCAAGGGATGACAAAAGTAATTCCCAAGCTCTTCGTGATGCTGAAATCGACGAAGGTAGAAATCAAGAAAAACATCAAGTGTTGATGGTTAACAAGACCACTAGTTTCAAGAAAAGGGCAAAGGGAAGAAGGGGAACTTCAAGAAAAACGGCAAGCAAGTTGCTGCTCAAGTTAAGAAGCCCAAGTCTGGTCCTAAGCCTGAGACTAAGTGCTTCTACTGCAAAGGGACTGGTCACTGGAAGTGGAATTACCCCAAGTGATTGGCGGATAAGAAGGATGACAAAGTGAACATAAGTATATTTGATATACATCTTATTGATGTGTACTTTACTAGTGTTTATAGCAACCCCTCAGTATTTGATACTAGTTCAGTTGCTAAGATTAGTAACTCGAAACGGGAGTTGCAGAATAAACAGAGACTAGTTAAGGGTGAAGTAACGATGTGTGTTGGAAGTGGTTCCAAGATTGATATGATCATCATCGCACACTCCCTATAATTTCGGGATTAGTGTTGAACCTGAATAAGTGTTATTTGGTGTTTGCGTTGAGCATGAATATGATTTGATCATGTTTATTGTAATATGGTTATTCATTTAAGTAAGAGAATAAATTGTTGTTCTGTTTACATGAATAAAACCTTATATGGTTACACACCCAATGAAAATAGTTCGTTGGATCTCGATCGTAGTGATACACATAATCATAATATTGAAACCAAAAGATGCAAAGTTAATAATGATAGTGCAACTTATTTGTGGCACTGCCATTCAGGTCATATTGGTGTAAAGCGCATGAAGAAACTCCATGCTGATGGGATTTTGGAATCACTTGATTATGAATCACTTGATGCTTGCGAACCATGCCTCATGGGCAAGATGACTAAGACTCCGTTCTCCGGAGTGAGCAACTGACTTATTGGAAATAATACATACTGATGTATGCGGTCCGATGAGTGTTAAGGCTCACGGCAAGTATCGTTATTTTCTGAACTTCACAGATGATTTGAGCAGGTATGGGTATATCTACTTGATGAAACATAAGTCAGAAACATTTGAAAAGTTCAAAGAATTTCAGAGTGAAGTGGAAAATCATCATGACAAGAAAATAAAGTTTCTACGATCTGATCGCGGAGACAAATATTTGAGTTACGAGTTTGGTCTTCAATTAAAACAATGTGGAATAGTTTCACAAACTCATGCCACATGGAACACCACAGCATAATGGTGTGTCCGAACGTCATAGCCGTACTTTATTAGATATAGTGCAAATCTATGATGTTTCTTACCGATTTACCACTGTCGTTTTTGAGGTTATGCATTAAAGACAGCTGCATTCACGTTAAAAAAGGGGCACCATCTAAGTCCGTTGAGACGACACAATAGGTTTAGCAAGAAACCAAAGTTGTCGTTTCTTAAAGTTTGGGGTTGCGATGCTTATAAGAAAAAGTTTCATCATGATAAGCTCAAACCCAAATCGGAAAAATATGTCTTCATAGGATACCCAAAGGAGACAGTTGGGTACACCTTCTATCACAGATCCAAAGGCAAGACATTCGTTGCTGAGAATGGATACTTTCTAAAGAAGGAGTTTCTCTCGAAAGAAGTGAGTGGGAGGAAAGTAGAACTTGATAAGGTAATTGTACCTTCTCCCTTATTGGAAAGTAATTCATCACAGAAATCTGTTCCTGTGACTACTACACCAATTAGTGAGGAAGCTAATGATGATGATCATGAAACTTTAGATCAAATTACTACTGAGCCTCGTAGATCAACCAGAGTGAGATCTGCACCATAGTGGTATGGTAAACCAGTTCTGGAGGTCATATTACTTGACCATGACGATCCTACGAACTATGAGGAAGCGATGATGAGCCCAGATTCCGCGAAATGGCTTGACGCCATGAAATCTGAGATGGGATCCATATATGAGAACAAAGTGTGGACTTTGGTTGACTTGCCCGATGATCGGCAAGCCAAAGAAAATAAATGGATCTTCAAGAGGAAGACGGACGTTGATAGCAGTGTTACTATCTACAAAGCTAGAATTGTCGCAAAAGGTTTTCGACAAGTTCAAAGTGTTGACTACGATGAGAGTTTCTCACTTGTATCTATGCTTAAGTCTGTCCGAATCATGTAGTGTTACTATCTACAAAGCTAGAATTGTCGCAAAAGGTTTTCGACAAGTTCAAAGTGTTGACTACGATGAGAGTTTCTCACTTGTATCTATGCTTAAGTCTGTCCGAATCATGTTAGCAATTGCCTTACTACTGAGCCTCGTAGATCAACCAGAGTGAGATCCGCACCAGAGTGGTATGGTAAACCAGTTCTGGAGGTCATATTACTTGACCATGACGAGCCTACGAACTATGAGGAAGCGATGATGAGCCCAGATTCCACGAAATGGCTTGACGCCATGAAATCTGAGATGGGATCCATATATGAGAACAAAGTGTGGACTTTGGTTGACTTGCCCGATGATCGGCAAGCCAAAGAAAATAAATGGATCTTCAAGAGGAAGACGTACGTTGATAGTAGTGTTACTATCTACAAAGCTAGAATTGTCGCAAAAGGTTTTCGACAAGTTCAAAGTGTTGACTACGATGAGAGTTTCTCACTTGTATCTATGCTTAAGTCTGTCCGAATCATGTTAGCAATTGCCGCATTTTATGAAATCTGGCAAATGGATAAACAAAACTGCATTCCTTAATGGATTTCTTACAGAAGAGTTGTATATGATGCAACCGGTAGGTTTTGTCAATCCTAAAGGTGCCAACAAAATATGCAAACTCCAGCGATTCATCTATGGACTGGTGCAAGCATCTTGGAGTTGGAATACACGCTTTGATAAGTTGATCAAAGCATATAGTTTTATACAGACTTGCGGTGAAGCCTGTATTTACAAGAAAGTGAGTGGGAGCACTATAGCATTTCTGATAAGTATATGTGAATGACATATTGTTGATCGGAAATAATGTAGAATTATTCTGTAAAGCATAAAGGAGTGTTTGAAAGGAGTTTTTCAAAGAAAGACTTCGGTGAAGCTGCTTACATATTGAGCATCAAGATCTATAGAGATAGATCAAGACGCTTGATAAGTTTTTTCAATAAATACATACCTTCACAAGATTTTGAAGTAGTTCAAAATGGAACAGTCAAAGAAAGAGTTTCTTGCCTATATTACAAGGTGTGAAATTGAGTAAGACTCAAAGCCCGACCACGGCAGAAGATAGAAAGAGAATGAATGTCATTCCCTATGCCTTGGTCATAGGTTCTATAAAGTATGCCATGCTGTGTACCAGATCTATTGTATACCCTACCACTGAGTTTGGCAAGGGAGTACAATAGTGATCTAGGAGTAGATCACTGGATAGCGGTCAAAATTTTCCTTAGTGGAATAAGGATATGTTTCTCGATTATGGAAGTGAAAAAAGGTTTGTCGTAAAGGGTTACGCCGATGCAAGTTTTGACACTAATCTAGATGACTCTAAGTCTCGGTCTAGATACATATTGAAAGTGGGAGCAATTAGCTAGAGTAGCTCCATACAGAGCATTGTTGACATAGAAATTTGCAAAATACATGCGGATCTGAATGTGGCAGACCCGTTGACTAAGATTCTCTCACAAGCAAAACATGATCACACCTTAGTACTCTTTGGGTGTTAATCACATAGCGATGTGAACTAGATTACTGAATCTAGTAAACCCTTTGGGTATTGGTCACATGGCGATGTGAACTATGGGTGTTAATCACATGATGATGTGAACTATCGATGTTAATCACATGGTGATGTGATCTAGATTATTGACTCTAGTGCAAGTGGGAGACTGAAGGAAATATGCCCTAGGGGCAATAATAAAGTTATTATTTATTTCATTATTTCATGATAAATGTTTATTATTCATGCTATAATTGTATTAACCGGAAACATAATACATGTGTGAATACATAGACAAACAGAGTGTCACTAGTATGCCTCTACTTGACTAGCTCGTTAATCAAAGATGGTTATGTTTCCTAACCATGGACAAAGAGTTGTTATTTGATTAACGGGATCACATCATTAGATGAATGATCTGATTGACATGACCCATTCCATTAGCTTAGCACCCGATCGTTTAGTATGTTGCTATTGCTTTCTTCATGACTTATACATGTTCCTATGACTATGAGATTATGCAACTCCCGTTTGCCCGAGGAACACTTTGTGTGCTACCAAACGTCACAATGTAACTGGGTGATTATAAAGGAGCGCTATAGGTGTCTCCAAAGGTACATGTTGGGTTGGCGTATTTCGAGATTAGGATTTGTCACTTCGATTGTCGGAGAGGTATCTCTGGGCCCTCTCGGTAATGCACATCACATAAGCCTTGCAAGCATTGCAACTAATGAGTTAGTTGCGGGATGATGTATTACGGAACGAGTAAAGAGACTTGCCGGTAACGAGATTGAACTAGGTATTGGATACCGACGATCGAATCTCGGGCAAGTAACATACCGATGACAAAGGGAACAACGTATGTTGTTATGCGGTCTGACCGATAAAGATCTTCGTAGAATATGTAGGAGCCAATGTGGGCATCCAGGTCCCGCTATTGGTTATTGACCGGAGATCTGTCTCAGTCATGTCTACATTGTTCTCGAACCGTAGGGTCCGCACGCTTAACGTTACGATGACAGTTATTATGAGTTTATGCATTTTGATGTACCGAAGTTAGTTCGGAGTCCCGGATGTGATCACGGACATGACGAGGAGTCTCGAAATGGTCGAGACATAAAGATCGATATATTGGAAGCCTATATTTGGACATCGGAATCGTTCCGGGTGAAATCGGCATTTTTCCGAAGTACCAGGGGGTTACCGACCCCCCGGGGGGGGGGGTTTATTGGGCCTACATGGGCCTTGAGGGAGAAGAGAGAAGGAGGCAGGAGGTGGCCGCGCGCCCCTCCCCTTCCTAGTCCGAATAGGACAAGGGAAGGGGGGCGGCGCCCCCCTTTCCTTCCTCTCTTCCTCCTCTTTCCCCCCTCTCTCTCCTTGTCCAACTAGGAGTCCTACTCCCGGTGGGAGTAGGACTCCCTCTTGGCGCGCCACACGTGGCCGGCCGCCTCCTCCCCTTGCTCCTTTATATACGGGGGCAGGGGGCACCTCTAGACACACAAGTTGATCCACGTGATCGTTCCTTAGCCCTGTGCGGTGCCCCCTGCCACCATATTCAACCTCGATCATATCGTTGTAGTGCTTAGGCGAAGCCCCGCGTCGGTAGAACATCATCATCGTCACCACGCCGTTGTGCTGACTGAACTCATCCCCGAAGCTTTGCTGGATCGGAGCCCGGGGAGCGTCATCGAGCTGTACGTGTGCTAAGAACTCGGAGGTGCCGGAGTAACGGTGCTTGGATCGGTCGGATCAGGAAGACGTACGACTACTTCCTCTACGTTGCGTCAACACTTCCGTTGCGGTCTACGAAGGGCACGTAGACAACACTCTCCCCTCTCGTTGCTATGCATCACCATGATCTTGTGTGTGCGTAGGAAATTTTTTGAAATTACTGCGTTCCCCAACATCAAGTACCCCACCGTCAAGACCGAGACCGCCCGGAGACCACGAAGCCGTGAGGTTCCACTACCGTCGCCATGGATCCGACAAGGTCGCGAGTACCTCTACCTCCCACGACGACCTTGTACAACTACCGTCGCAAGAACCGAGACCGGTAAGTCTGAAGACCCAAGTACCATGACGCCAAGTACCCCTTCGGATCGCCAAGGTGGATCGCGAATGTTGACGAGGTTTCGATAAGACCGTCAACGTGTATGACCTACTCCATGAATGTGTACCACTATCGCCGTTCGAACGTTTACAGAACATGTACCGTCGACCCTCGAAGACCCGTGGACGGCAAGTTCCTTGTTGACCCCGACCACCTACGGAGTGTGAACATCTACGAAGCGAGAACGACTACTTCCACTACCGTCGTCGCGAGAACGCCTACTTCCCTCTACGAACGAGTACCGTCCCCTTTGCACGCTCCGAAGGTATAACCCTGAGACGACGTCCGTGAACGAATGCTTGCGATGTTTGAGATGCTCATGTTTGCTTTGTGTCCAATTTGTCACTCGTTTCCTTGTCGCCAACTCGTGGGACACCCGGTATTCGGGAGCGCCCCACCATCTTCTGCATGCAACCGCACACTTCTCCTTTGCATCGATATCTCAATCGAGTTACCGGAATCAGAACGTTGCCGTGGCACCGTTTTCGTTACCGTTGCCGTGGCACCCCTTTTCTTTCCGCCACGATGACATATGCTCCATATATTGCTCTTACCAACATTTTCTTTAAAAACTTGCATAAACTTGAACATGTCATCCGCATCATGTTAACAACATCAAGAATATTTAAAATTGTGGTTTGTATTAATTTGCTATATGCATATGGGGATTTACCGGATTTGTCGTTTGCTATATCCGGCCCCATTTAAATTGTTTAGATAGATAATCCCTTTATGTTTTACCTCTTGACATGCTTAACAACATTTAATATTGTTGGGTACATAACCGAGAGTGAACTAAATAATTGATGTGGTGTTTCGTCAATATGCAACTCGTTGCATATTGAGCTCCACTTAATTTGTAGTTTTGTTTGTGCCCTTTGCCATGCCATGCTTCATTAAACTGGACATGCATCATAATTGTTTGTGCATCATGCCATGTCTATGTGTTGGTTGTTTACTATGTTGTTTGCTTCTTTCCGGTGTTGCTTCTTCGGGTTGGTTCCGTTAACGTCGTGTTGTGAGGATTCGTTCGAGTTCCTCCGTTTATCTTCTTCATGGACTCGTTCTTCTTCCTTAAGGGATTTCAGGCAAGATGATCATACCCTCGAAATCACTACTATCTTTGCTATGCTAGTTGCTCGCTCTTTTGCTATGCCTATGCTGCGATACCTACCACTTGCTTATCATGCCTCCCATATTGTTGAACCAAGCCTCTAATCCACCTTGTCCTAGCAAACCGTTGTTTGGCTATGTTACCGCTTTGCTCAGCCCCTCTTATAGCGTTGTTAGTTGCAGGTGAAGATTGAAGTTTGTTCCTTGTTGGAACATGGAGATGTTGTTCCTTGTTGGAACATGTTTACTTGTTGGGATATCACTATATATCTTATTTAATTAATGCATCTATATACTTGGTAAAGGGTGGAAGGTGAAGGAAATATGCCCTAGAGGCAATAATAAAGTTATTATTTATTTCCTTATATCATGATAAAAGTTTATTATTCATGCTAGAATTGTATTAACCGGAATCATAATACATGTGTGAATACATAGACCAATAGAGTGTCACTAGTATGCCTCTACTTGACTAGCTCGTTAATCAAAGATGGTTATGTTTCCTAACCATGAACAAAGAGTTGTTATTTGATTAACGAGGTCACATCATTAGTTGAATGATCTGATTGACATGACCCATTCCATTAGCTTAGCACCCGATCGTTTAGTATGTTGCTATTGCTTTCTTCATGACTTATACATGTTCCTATAACTATGAGATTATGCAACTCCCGTTTACCGGAGGAACACTTTGGGTACTACCAAACGTCACAACGTAACTGGGTGATTATAAAGGAGTACTACAGGTGTCTCCAACGGTAGATGTTGGGTTGGCGTATTTCGAGATTAGGGTTTGTCACTCCGATTGTCGGAGAGGTATCTCTGGGCCCTCTCGGTAATACACATCACATAAGCCTTGCAAGCATAATAACTAAGATGTTAGTTATGAGATGATGTATTACAGAACGAGCAAAGAGACTTGCCAGTAACGAGATTGAACTAGGTATTGGATACCGACGATCGAATCTCGGGCAAGTAACATGCCGATGACAAAGGGAACAACGTATGTTGTTATGCGGTCTGACCGATAAAGATCTTCGTAGAATATGTAGGAGCCAATATGGGCATCCAGGTCCCGCTATTGGTTATTGACCGGAGACGTGTCTCAGTCATGTCTACATTGTTCTCGAACCGTAGGGTCCGCACGCTTAACGTTACGATGACAGTTATTATGAGTTTATGCATTTTGATGTACCGAAGGTTGTTCGGAGTCCCGGATGTGATCACGGACATGACGAGGAGTCTCGAAATGGTCGAGACGTAAAGATTGATATATTGGAAGCCTATGTTTGGACACCGGAAGTGTTCCGGGTGAAATCGGGATTTTACCGGATTACCGGGAGGGTTACCGGAACCCCCCGGGAGCCAAATGGGCCAACATGGGCCTTAGTGGAAAGGTGAGAGGGCAGCCCACATAGGGCTGCGCCTCCCCCCCTCTCCCTAGTCCTATTAGGACTAGGAGAGGGGCCGGCCACCTCTCTCTTTCCCTTCCCTCTTGAGGAAACCTAGGAGTAGGACTCCTCCTGCGCCTCCCACCTTGGCCGGCCAGCTCCTCCTCCTCCATCCTTTATATACGGGGGCAGGGGACACCCCAAGACACAAAAGTTGATCCTTGAGATCGTTCCTTAGCCGTGTGCGGTGCCCCCTGCCACCAAATTCCACCTCGATCATACCGTTGTAGTGCTTAGGCGAAGCCCTGCGTCGGTAGTACATCAAGATCGTCACCACGCCGTTGTGCTGACGGAACTCTTCCTCGACGCTTTGCTGGATCGGAGCCCGAGGATCATCATCGAGCTGAACGTGTGCTAAGAACTCGGAGGTGCCGGAGTAACGGTGCTTGGATCGGTCGGATCGGGAAGAAGACGTACGACTACTTCCTCTACGTTGTGAGATCTCTTCCGCAGTCGGTCTGCGTTGGTACGAAGACAATACTCTCCCCCTCGTTGCTATGCATCACCATGATCTTGCGTGTGCATAGGAAAATTTTCAAAATTACTACGTTCCCCAACAGAAGGCTCGGCCTTATGCCTGGTGTTTTGTTCCACTCTTGCCGCCCTAGTTTTCGTCATATCGGTGTTATGTTCCCGGATTTTGCGTCCCTTACACGGTTGGGCTATAATGGGAACCCCTTGACAGTTCGCCTTAAGTAAAGCTTTTCCAGCAATGCCCAACATTGGTTTTACCATTTGCCACCTAGCCTTTTCTTTCCCTTGGGTTCTGCAGACTCAAGGGTCATCATTATTTTAACCCCCCCGGGCCAGTGCTCCTCTGAGTGTTGGTCCAACTTGTCAGCCGCCGATGGCCACCAGGGGCAACTCTGGGCTGGCCTACCGGAAGTTTGGACGATCCGGTGTGCCCTGAGAAAGAGATATGTGCAGCTCCTATCGGGATTTGTCGGCACATTCGGGCGGTGTTGCTGGTTTAGTTTTACCCTGTCAAAATGTCTTGTTGTACCGGGATACCGAGTCTGATCGGAATGTCTCGGGAGGAGGTCTATTCCTTCGTTGACCATGAGAGCTTGTGATGGGCTAAGTTGGGACACCCTTGTAGGGATTTAAACTTTCGAAAGTCGTGCCCACGGTTATGGGCAGATGGGAATTTGTTAACATCCGGTTATATAAAACCTGAAGTCGACCTTAAATTAAAATGAATCAACCGCGTGTGTAACCGTGATGGTCTCTTTCCGGCGGAGTCCGGGAAGTGAACACGGTTGTTGGAGTTATGCTTGGCGTAGGTTGCTATAGGATCACTTCTTGATCATACTTTTATTGACCGTGCTTTGCCTTCTCTTCTCGCTCTCATTTGCGTATGTTAGCCACCATATATGCTAGTCGCTTGCTGCAGCTCCACCTCATACCTTTACCTTACTCATAAGCTTAAATAGTCTTGATCGCGAGGGTGCGAGATTGCTGAGTCCCTGTGGCTCACAGATACTTCCAAAACCAGTTTGCAGGTGCCGATGAGTCCGTGCAGATGACGCAACCAAGCTCAGGAGGAGCTCGATGAAGATCTTGTCCTTTGTATTGTTACGTTCTAGTTGATCAGTAGTGGAGCCCAGTTGGGGTCGATCGGGGACCTTTGTCGCATTTGGGGTTCTTCTTTTATTTTGGTTCCGTAGTCGGACCTTGATTGTATCTGGATGATGTAATGCTTTATTCATGTAATTGGGTGAAGTGGCGATTGTAAGCCAACTATGTATCTCTTTCCCTTTATGTATTACATGGGTTGTGTGAAGATTACCTCACTTGCGACATTGCTTTCAATGCGGTTATGCCTCTAAGTCGTGCTTCGACACGTGGGAGATATAGCCGCATCGAGGGCGTTGCAAGTTGGTATCAGAGCCTTCCCCGACCTTAGGAGCCCCCACTGCTTGATCGTTTTTAGCGGCCGAGTTGTGTCTAGAAAAATGTTTTGAGTCATTTAGGAATTATATATCGGAGAGTTTAGGAATTCTTTTTACTTCCCAGTCTCCTCATCGCTCTGGTAAGGCATCCTGGCGTAGAGTTTTGACTCTTCTCTTCTCAAATTTCACAAAAAAAAATTAGGATCACGCGGGTATCTTGGAATCATTCCGATGGTTTTATGATGAGAACATTGTCTTGGTGCCTCCTGTCAGGGGTTTAGTGGAAGTGTCCCGGGGAGTTGAGCTCTGAGGTGTTGTCATCATAATTTTATCGTTGCAATTCTGGAATACCTGAGTTTAGTACGCTGACATCGAAAATCTCTTTTATGCAGTTCGTTGGTGAGATAACCTCGACGCCACCCAGTACTGGGGCGGGAGTTCGGGAGTATCGTCATAACTTGTATAACGGATGCTTTTCGAAGGTTGAGGTAGATGATTTCCGAAGGTTTCTTGGTTATGTGTTGAAGGATGGATACAGCTGGATATAGGATTTGCTAGTTTTGGGTGAGATATTATGCTTCCCCTGTATCCCCAACACCTGATTGCATAACCGGGAAAATTTTGGGAGTTTCATAGGTGGGAATTCAAGTAGCTCTTAGGATATCTTTCCGACAGATGTATGATATGAAATTGGGGTTCGACGTCTAGTGGTCCGCCTATTCATGGTCGATTTTACAGTGGTCTCGTTGTGTCTTAAAGAGTCCTTGGCTATGCCGACTCGGGGATGCTTCGTATGTCATGTGCACTGCCTTGTACATGATGGTGTTGTACGATCGAGCCCGTGTAGGCCCCACCACGAAAACTTCGGACGAAATCTCTATCATATGTTTGTTCCGGCTTATTTTGCAAGCCAACCCTTTTGTTTTGTTTTGAGTTGTGGTATTCGAGTTGCTTCGAAGTCAAATGTTGATTCCATACCTTCCCTAAGTGGTGTTCTCATATTCCTATGTGAATACTAATCCTTCTCGATCATCGAGTTTGTCTTTTCAATTTCTTCTCACGGGCGTGTTTTCTCTTCAAGTGGATCCGATCACTTCAACATCAGCAAGACCAATTATCATTTCTTCTCAACGGTGTTCGTTTCATTCTCAACAATGTTTTCCCACCCACCCACCCTTATTTCTTCGAGGTCTCAGATGTTTTAATCAAGTATCCTTTTATTCTTGTGAAGTCTCTCCATTCTTTTCTATCAATATTCTTATCCGGTGATTCTCATGTATATTCTAACAGAGCTTCAAGTTCGTCAACCTTCACTCATTTTTCTTCTCCGGTGGTTTAAATTCAAGCGTTATTGATCATATCTTTCTCCTCGTTTCAAATACCTTCTCATGCTGGTGCACCTCATATTCATTCACTTCTCGCTATTTAATTGTTCTGGAGTGCTCAAGATATCTCGAAGATTCGTGTTTCCACTCTGCATTCATTCAAGCTCTTTCGAGATTGGTATCTCATTCAAGTCATTTAATTCAACCGGTGCAACCTCTCTTTTTAATCATTTCAACGGTGTTTTCTTTTGAGTGGGCCCTAACCCACAGGTCTTTTCCCAGGATCTTACCTGACTCTTCTTATTTTCCCGGAGATATCCTCAAATTTCTTGTCAAAGTTTGACGTAAGAATCAATTATCATCAGTCATATGTCTTTCTCCAAGATCTTTCATTTCTTTTCATCATTGGTTCAACTTTTCTATTCTTCTTTGTTCCGGAGTGTCTCAATAATTCAAGGTGGTGTTTCTCGTCATCTTTCTCATCATTTGAGGACCGGAGAAGAGTTTCTCTTTAATCTTGCTCCATTCTCTTCAAGATTCGTGATTCTAGCTTGTTGCCATCCTCTCGTAATTGTTTTGATCGTGAGAATTCTTTTCACCCTTCCGGAGCAATTCAAGAGTCTTTTCAGTTTGATTCTCCAAAGTCCATCATTTCGGGATTATTCATTCCAGCCTTCAGCTCTCTTACTCTAAATCTTACCGGTGCTTGGCTCAAGTGATCTCTAATCAGTTCGTGACCCCTTCGTTCTCATGTATCTAGATTTTCTCAAGCATCTTCATTAAATTGTTAATTCTTCCCGGTGTTTTCTTTATCTTCTCTTCGTTCATTTTTAATTCTTACAGCGGTTCTTCCAGTTTTCTCTTCCTTATCAATTTATTCGTTGTCAATCCTACCGGTGTTTCGTTGAAGGCATTCTCAAGTTTGTGCTATATCCATCTCAATCCTTTCTATGAGAATAAGTAGTATGCCAAATCCGTTGATGGTCATCAATTTAATTGATGAAGGTTAAGCATAATGTAATTCTTATTCTTGTTTCATCGAGTTGATTCAATTCCTTATTCCGGAGTGGTTCATCATGCATATTCTTGGTTTCAATAGCTCATCTTTCTTTTCTGGAGTTCCAAGTTATTTCAGTTATATCACCATGAAGATCCATCTAAAAATCCTTACAAGGATTCACCTTGTGTTTTCAACTTCTTTTTCCTTCCGTTTGTTCATCCTTTTGTTTACCGGAGTTCTTTATGGAGGTTCTACAGGATGGTTCATCAAGGATTTAATTCCCTCTCAAAGTTTTCATCGAGATTCTTTTAAGAAGCTCAACTTTTCTTCATCTTGCAATCTGGAGTGCATTTCTTTCTACCGTATCTTTGGAGGTGGTATTATGCCATTCTTGATAATTTGAGTTCATGTTTCATGATTCACATGCTATTAAGAATGAGATATTTTAAATCCAATCAATTCTCTTCCCGTGGGTAGCAGGTTGTCACCTCATAATTTGAGATGTATTCCATAAGACCATATCAAGCTTATTATTTTCGTTGTTGGTTTTCCAACAACTCCGTTCTAGCTTTTGTTGTAAGCATGCTCTCTCAAGACCTTGTTTCCCTTCGTTCACTCCATTCCATTCTTACTTTTGTTCCGGAGGCATTGTGATGTTCATATTTTCAACCCATCATCTCGTTTTGTCAAAGATCATGTTCTTTTCATGCCTATCCTTTTAACCGAAGTGTTGTGTCCTCTTTTCAAGTATCCTCTCAGCTTGTCAAGTTCAATTCCTTCCATTTACAGGCGGAGTGCTGTCCAAATTATATCATTCTTATTCCTTCCCTATCTTGTTTAACTGGAGTATTGTGCCCCTTTGTTCAAGTTCTTTTCGCCTTATCAAGCCTTGCATCTCTTCTCAACCGGAGTGCTGCTCGAAGTTGTTCTTCCTTGTCCCTCTTCTCTAACGTAGTATTTTCAACTTCGTTCATCTCCGTTGTATTTTTTTTCTCTCGGAATGGCTTAACCTTTTCAAGGTTCTCTCGTTTCACTCGTTAGTCAAAGAAGCAACTTAGTTTTATCTCTTCTCTTTCTCTTCCGTTGTCCCTCCGGTGCCATTCTAGATCTCGGGACGAGATCCTCTCATAGTGGTGGAGTGTTGTGACGCCCCAAGACCGGAGCTTCAGTTGCCTTCCAGGGTTTCCGGGTTTCTCCGTGTGTTTCATTTTGCTTGCTCCTTTTATTTTTGCATTGCATCGTGTCATCATGCCATCATATCATTAATTTTTGCAACTCAAATAAATAAACCGTATGGATTTTTAGTCCATTTAAACCGAGGGAATGCACATGGTGATTTTCTCTTTATAACATATATCCTCCCAATATTATTAGGGAGCTATAATTAATATTCTAACACACTTGCAAAATAATTCCATGTATTTTATACTTCAAGTTTGGTCCCCGAAACTTTGCCCATAATTTCTTTCATTGCTTTCCCGTTCTCCACAAAAATTCCGAACATTTTTGGACTCTCCAAAAATGTTTTCCTAATTCAAACTTATTTGAATCACATTCAAATGTGTTCGATTGCAATCCTTCCAAACGGTGCCAAATGTATTTTTCTTGGGTCAAGCTCCTTTTTATGAGTCTAAGAAAATTGGCGCCCTGCTCAAATTCTTCTCCTATCTCTCTCTGCTTTTCTTGATTCTCGGTTTATTTGTTTTTCAGGAAATAAAGGAGAAATAAGAAGAGGGAGAGAGAGAGCCCAGCCAGCAGGCCTCCTAATCTTTTCCCTCTCCCCACCTAAGTGGCCTAAGGCCCAGCCGCCAGCCTCTAAGGCCCATCTGCACTGAAGGTCAGCCTGGCCCATCTCCCTCGCTAACCCTAACGTCGACCGAACCCCCACTTCCCCTCGTTCTCTTGTTCCCTCCCGCAGCGCCGCACCGGATCCCCATCTCCCTCGCAGTCTCTCTCTCTCCCACATCTCGCTCTCTTCCTCGCTACCTCCCGCGCGCCTCCCTCTGCAGCGCAGGACGCGCCTGCGCCTCCTCCTCACCAAGCCCCCCCGTCGCCCAGGCGCCCGAGGAGAGGAGCTCCTCGAGCACCTGCGCCCGCAGATGTCGCCCATCGTCGGCGCCCCAAGTCCGCGTCGCCGAGTCCCTCGTCCAGCCAAAGCTCACCGCGTCCTGCTCCTTCATGCCCGAGCCTCCCCTCGAGTTCCTCTACCTCCGCGCCCGCAAGTCCCCGCCGTTCCCCATCGACCTCGCCGGAGCACAGGACCTCCTCTGCCGCCACCCGAGCTCGCGCCCGACCTCCCGGGTCTAGTGCTCGCCCGTCGCCGAAGTGCTCGTCCCCAAGTCCCTCGCCGTGCACATCTCCTCTGCGTCCTCTGTAACGAGCAGGAGACCGCTCGTCCCGCGCCGGCCCTCCTCTATTTCGCCGTGGGTGCCTGAACCGGCTGGAGTCGCCGCCTTCTGCAGCAGCTGCTCTGCTGCCTTGCCCGCTGGTGGCCAACACCCCTCGCCGAGCATCCTGCCTCGCCATGAACGCGCCACGGCCGAGCACCTCAAGACGAAGCCCTTTTTTTTGTTGATGCGAACGGTTATACGAACATGACCTAGATTCGAAATGCAAGACGATGCCTCTGTTGCACCCATGCCGAGCAGGAGTATTTTGGATTCGTCAATTACGACTACATATCCGGGATGCGTCAAGTACCCCACCGTCAAGACCGAGACCGCCCGGAGACCACGAAGCCGTGAGGTTCCACTACTGTCGCCATGGATCCGACAAGGTCGCGAGTACCTCTACCTCCCACAACGACCTTGTACAACTACCGTCGCAAGAACCGAGACCGGCAAGTCCGAAGACCCAAGTACCATGACGCCAAGTAGCCCTTCGGATCGCCAAGGTGGATCGCGAATGTTGACGAGGTTCCGATAAGACCGTCGACGTGTACGACCTACTCCATGAATGTGTACCACTACCGCCGCTCGAACGTTTACAGAACATGTACCGTCGACCCTCGAAGACCCGTGGACGGCAAGTTCCTTGTTGACCCCGAACACCTACGGAGTGTGAACATCTACGAAGCGAGAACGACTACCACTACCGTCGTCGTGAGAACGCCTACTTCCCTCTACGAACGAGTACCGTCCCCTTTGCACGCTCCGAAGGTATAACCCTGAGACGACGTCCGTGAACGAATGCTTGCGATGTTTGAGATGCTCATGTTTGCTTTGTGTCCAATTTGTCACTCGTTTCCTTGTCGCCAACTCGTGGGACACCCGGTATCCGGGAGCGCCCCACCATCTTCTGCACGCAACTGCACACTTCTCCTTTGCATCGATATCTCAATCGAGTTACCGGAACCAGAACGTTGCCGTGGCACCGTTTTCGTTACCGTTGCCGTGGCACCCCTTTTCTTTCTGCCACGATGACATATGCTCCATATATTGCTCTTATCAACATTTTCTTTAAAAACTTGCATAAACTTGAACATGTCATCCGCATCATGTTAACAACATCAAGAATATTTAAAATTGTGGTTTGTATTAATTTGCTATATGCATATGGGGATTTACCGAATTTGTTGTTTGCTATATCCGGCCCCATTTAAATTGTTTAGATAGATAATCCCTTTATGTTTTACCTCTTGACATGCTTAACAACATTTAATATTGTTGGGTACATAACCGAGAGTGAACTAAATAATTGATGTGGTGTTTCGTCAATATGCAACTCGTTGCATATTGAGCTCCACTTAATTTGTAGTTTTGTTTGTGCCCTTTGCCATGCCATGCTTCATTAAACCGGATATGCATCATAATTGTTTGTGCATCATGCCATGTCTATGTGTTGGTTGTTTACTATGTTGTTTGCTTCTTTCCGGTGTTGCTTCTTCGGGTTGGTTCCGTTAATGTTGTGTTGTGAGGATTCGTTCGACTTCCTCCGCTTATCTTCTTCATGGACTCGTTATTCTTTCTTACGGGATTTCAGGCAAGATGATCATACCCTCGAAATCACTACTATCTTTGCTATGCTAGTTGCTCGCTCTTTTGCTATGCCTATGCTGCGATACCTACCACTTGCTTATCATGCCTCCCATATTGTTGAACCAAGCCTCTAACCCACCTTGTCCTAGCAAACCGTTGTTTGGCTATGTTACCGCTTTGCTCAGCCCCTCTTATAGCGTTGTTAGTTGCAGGTGAAGATTGAAGTTTGTTCCTTGTTGGAACATGGAGATGTTGTTCCTTGTTGGAACATGTTTACTTGTTGGGATATCACTATATATCTTATTTAATTAATGCATCTATATACTTGGTAAAGGGTGGAAGGCTCGGCCTTATGCCTGGTGTTTTGTTCCACTCTTGCCGCCCTAGTTTCCGTCATATCGGTGTTATGTTCCCGGATTTTGCGTCCCTTACACGGTTGGGCTATAATGGGAACCCCTTGACAGTTCGCCTTAAGTAAAGCTTTTCCAGCAATGCCCAACATTGGTTTTACCATTTGCCACCTAGCCTTTTCTTTCCCTTGGGTTCTGCAGACTCAAGGGTCATCATTATTTTAACCCCCCCGGGCCAGTGCTCCTCTGAGTGTTGGTCCAACTTGTCAGCCGCTGGTGGCCACCAGGGGCAACTCTGGGCTGGCCTACCGGAAGTTTGGACGATCCGGTGTGCCCTGAGAAAGAGATATGTGCAGCTCCTATCGGGATTTGTCGGCACATTCGGGTGGTGTTGCTGGTTTAGTTTTGCCCTGTCGAAATGTCTTGTTGTACCGAGATACCGAGTCTGATCGGAATGTCTCGGGAGGAGGTCTATTCCTTTGTTGACCGTGAGAGCTTGTGATGGGCTAAGTTGGGACACCCCTGCAGGGATTTGAACTTTCGAAAGCCGTGCCCACGGGTATGGGCAGATGGGAATTTGTTAACGTCCGGTTATATAAAACCTGAAGTCGACCTTAAATTAAAATGAATCAACCGCGTGTGTAACCGTGATGGTCTCTTTCCGGCGGAGTCCGGGAAGTGAACACGGTTGTTGGAGTTATGCTTGGCGTAGGTTGCTATAGGATCACTTCTTGATCATACTTTTATTGACCGTGCTTTGCCTTCTCTTCTCGCTCTCATTTGCGTATGTTAGCCACCATATATGCTAGTCGCTTGCTGCAGCTCCACCTCATACCTTTACCTTACTCATAAGCTTAAATAGTCTTGATCGCGAGGGTGCGAGATTGCTGAGTCCCTGTGGCTCACAGATACTTTCAAAACCAATTTGCAGGTGCCGATGAGTCCGTGCAGATGACGCAACCAAGCTCAGGAGGAGCTCGATGAAGATCTTATCCTTTGTATTGTTACGTTCTAGTTGATCAGTAGTGGAGCCCAGTTGGGGTCGATCGGGGACCTTTGTCGCATTTTGGGTTCTTCTTTTATTTTGGTTCCATAGTCGGACCTTGATTGTATCTGGATGATGTAATGCTTTATTCATGTAATTGGGTGAAGTGGCGATTGTAAGCCAACTATGTATCTCTTTCCCTTTATGTATTACATGGGTTGTGTGAAGATTACCTCACTTGTGACATTGCTTTCAATGCGGTTATACCTCTAAGTCGTGCTTCGACACGTGGGAGATATAGCCGCATCGAGGGCGTTACAGCCAATTAACTTAAAGAGTTCAATATTAATATTCTCATACATATCAAGTTACATTGACGACCTTTTTTACCATCAAATCCTCACACACACACTCTCTCACTCCTTCCTCACTCACTCTCCCCCCTCCTCTCTCTCTCTAACACACACACACACACATCCAACTTATTGGGTACGGGACCATAATCCATCTATTTCACACACACACGCTAGTGTATAACAATATGGATTATGTGTATTATATTTGCCACCACAACTGAGGGAATTAATTTCATGTAAATCGGTCAGCCACAGCTCCAAGAATACGTGGAGGAGATGGCCCGGGTCGGCGTCGGCGCCGTCCGGCGCGAGCTACGGGCCCGCTTCCAAGTGCGTCTGCACGCCGGCCACTCACACGGGGTCCTTCAAGTGCTGCTTCCACTGCACCAACTCCCAGGGCCACGGCCAGGGAAGCCGCCCTTCTTCGCCCCTTCACCGGCCGCGGCCAACGCGGTGTCGCGGCACCCGGCCTCGCCGTCCTCGTCCACCGGCACCATCGCGACCCAGTGACGCAGCCGAAGTATCGGTCTTGAGAATCAAGAACGCTCGACAATGGAGAGGGAAGGGAAGATCATATACATGTCATAAGAAAGGGAGTTTATTTACTGCCCCCTCTATGTATTGTTTCCTTTGTTTGGAGATTGATTACCACCCGTGAGTTAAGATAAGGTTAATGTGATTGAGCGAGTTTTCTAAAAATCAGATATTTGCTTTCTAATTAATGTGATTGAGTGATTTAAGGTAAGGTTAATTAATTTAGATTTTATTTTTAAAGATTGTTCATGATTGATTCTACATTACTAAATAACTTGCGCCAGTATGGAAAGTTCTGATCTGTTCAGATTTCTTTCGTTGTGTGAGAGAGTGACGCGAAAATAAACCAATGAGATGAAGGGAAGGGACAAAAAATCTACGAAAAAAACCAACGAAGGTAGGAGAAGGTACCAAAAAACCCATGGAAGGTGAGAAGCCGCCCTTCTTCGCCCCCTTCACCGGCCACGGCCAACGCGGTGCCGCGGCACCTGGCCTCGCCGTCCTCGTCCTCCGGCACCGTCGCGACCCAATGACGCAGCCCAAGTATCGGTATCAAGAATCAAGAACGCTCGACAACGGAAAGGAAAGAAAAGATCATATACATGTCATAAAAAAGGGAGTTTATTTACTGCTCCCTCTATGTATTGTTTCCTTTGTTTGGAGATTGATCATCATCCGTGAGTTAAGGTAAGGTTAATGTGATTGAGCAATTTTTCTGAAAATCAAATATTTGCTTTCTAATTAATGTGATTGAGTGATTTAAGGTAAGGTTAATTAATTTAGATTTTATTTTTAGAGATTGTTCGTGATTGATTCTACATTACTAAATAACTTGCGCCAGTATGAAAAGTTCTAATCTGCTCAGATTTCTTTCATTGTGTTAGAAAGTGACACGAAAATAAACCAATGAGGTGGAGGGAGGGGACAAAAAAAACCAGCGAAGGTGGGAGGAGGTACCAAAAAATCATGGAAGGTGAGACGAAAATAAACCGTACGAGGCTACCAACTGCTCCATTAAGAGTAGAGATTGTTATAGATGCAACTGAAATTCGCCATATTACACGAAAAATGACTTTGATATTACTTGGCAGAGGCAGATCCCCAAAGAACAAAACTATAACGGCCAGACACAATTACATGAATCAATTATACTTATGTGCTATGCACTCTACACCTGATGGCAAACACTCATGCAACTCAAACTCCATCTCTCATGTCAAGAATACCAAAACGAAAAGGATGATGAAAAGAACCACCAAGAAAGCTATCATCATGATCTGCCCTTTCAAGCTGGCCTTCTTCAGAACCATAGCCACTCTTTTCTGCGAATCAAAAACGGTGGAGAAGTTTCAGTCCGTTGGAATCCAGAAGAAAGAAACTAGGTGATATATATTATTTGTGCTTGCTGCAGTAATATGTTGCAAAAACATGCACGGAGCTCCAAACAACGTGTCCTGGGCTACACTAAAAGATATAAGGCATACCTGCACAAAATCGAGCCGGTTGGAGGTAGTTTCCATGTCGAGGCTTAGTTCACCTAGAAGTTTTTCCTGATGAATGTAAAAAAAGGAGATAAGTACCGAAGCGAGAAAGACATGACATCTTATGGCACAATATAGTTAACCGGGCTCTTCATGAATATAGGAAAAGAAAGCAACCAACAAAGGAAATCTAAATCATCCCATATTTCTTAATGTTAGTGAATACCTGTCCAACAAGCTCTTCGTGTATTGTGAGACCTACACCTCCAATTCGCTGGACACTAGCACTAAGCGCATCCAACTCATCATCCTGACGCCTATTGCAGAAGTACAACCATTTATCAATGGTAGTTTAAGAGCAGCTCATACAAGTACAAAAAAACTAGAATTATCCTCTGGAAGGTAGCATTACATAAAATGCAGAGCTTCTACTTACAACATCATGATTCTGTGAGGAAGAAATTCAATTCATCTTTAAGTCTTAGGTTCTTATCTTTAAATCTTAATTTCTTCGTTCTCAATAGATATACGGGCAAACATAAATCTTACGAGACAAGCTAAGTTTGTATAGAAGTTACTTCATCAGGAGCATCTGTTGATCAGATTCTGAAGCAATGAAGTCATCGTTATCCTGAGCAATGTGCTGCTTGGATCTGCCTAGTTCGGAAGGATTGACTGAACGTCCAAAGGCAGTCTTGTGCTTTCCAGCTTCAACATTCCTCCGTATGGCTACCACCTAGAACAATTTCAAGTTTGTTACATACTATATCATACTAAATTTGCTACTGAACTTCGGGTTGTAGCTTAATCATTCATGTTAGCAGTAACATTAGCAAATATTCTGTAATAACATACCTGGTTGCGGGCGGTGCTAGTCCAGTTCCTCCGTTTCCCAATTTCAACCTCGTTGAGTCCATAGTAAGCTGGATCTCTCTCAGCAACAGAAATTGCCTTCTCTAACTCATCCACCTTAATTGCAACATTAAAAGCAGAAAACAGCTCAGAAATGGAACACGGTAAATACGACAAAAGGAAGAGCACATGATTTGTATAACGACCAACTCTTAACCTTATCGATACGACATCATTGCCCAAAATACGACAAATACAATAAGAATATTCCTAACATGGGATTCAGTGCATCCCGGACAGAGGATTAGAATCTTGCCATAGATATGGTTGTAAGCTAGTGTACCTGCCATTGGACGCTCTCACAGGTGGTTAGCAGTTCTCTGGTAAGATGAACATACTCTCCTGTATTTTCAGGTGCTTGCTTCCATTGATTAAAAGTATCTTGTACTTTGTCAATCTGTACGACAATGGGGCAAGGAAACAAGTTGTTATAGACATCATCGAATAAAAGAAAGGGACTGGTTCTAGGAATTCTTGAGAATCATTTTACATGAAGGGAACGGAAACATTATTGTCAACAAAAATTCAAAACCCAATGGACAAACAACTCTGGATGTATGCATATATGCACTTATGCAGCAATCAGACATCATAGGCAAGCTTCTCTGCAGGACACCAAACATGCACAAGATGCACATAAACTAAGCAGCAGGTAGCACACACCCAAAATGTTTGGTTCCCCATCTCAGATTTACACCGTCAATATTATTCATTAAGTCCTGCAATGGATCCAAGCTATAAACGGATGCACCTGGGATCCGAACACACAAAGCCCCAATACAGGTAGCCCACATTACCGGACCTCGTAGGAGCCAGAAGAATCGCAGATCATGGCTAGAGCGTAACATCTCAGATTCGTGAATAGCGAAATGTAGAAACTAGAAACAAATTAAATATGAAATCAGGTGGGTGTAGGAGCGGGGAAATGGGGAGGGAGGTCACTCACGGAATCCTGGATCTCGTCCTTGACGATGTAGAAGGGGTCCTGCGCGGGGGTCATGCTCTCATCGCCCGCCGGGGCAGATCTCGATCGGGAGCAGCTGGATCCGGGGAAGAAAGGGACGGAGCGATGAGCTGATCTGAAGCCCCCTCCTCCGCTCGCTCGCTCGCCCGGTTTGGTGGCACCGCCGAGGGAGAAGACGACCGGGGCAAACAAGTTATTTCTGGACCAATAAGTTGGTGGCCCACATTAATGGGCCGAGTGAGCTTACAGGCTTCGCAGGCTGGGCCTAAAAGTATGTATGGGCTACCTAAATCGGTTTTGACGTTTATTGACAATCTTTTCTTTTCTTTTCACGGAAAAAATTGTCATCGTGGCTTCAGCCAACAAAGACCAAACGTCGAGACTGAATGCATTGTGTGCCACTGGAGGAGGAAATGTCGACGACGGCCTCCCATTCTGTTGGGATATGACTATCAGGTGTGACCCGCCTAGGAGGGGTCGGGTCAATCTCAATGGCGGGTTACTTCAAAGAAAGCCTGAAGAGTATACAAGGTGACGGTTTATGATAAAGCTTGTAGTAGGCTCAAAGCCCAGAGGCGACTTAAGGCACGTAAGTGTAAACCGCCATGTATGAACAAGACTTGTAAGATAAGGCATGTAAGAGTTGTCACTGAGCCGGACACGTTGTATGAGCCGGCCGGGACTCTATAGGCCGCAGGACGTTAACCCGTGTATATAAGGGGACGACCCGGCGGCGGCTTAGGGCAAGAAACAACAGATCGAGAGCCAAGTTAGCGTATTTCACTCCTTGGTCATCGAAACCTAGCAATACCACATCAACTGGATTAGGCTTTACCTTCACCGCAAGGGGCCGAACCAGTATAAAAACCTCTCATGTCCTTTGTCCCAATTAACCCCTTTAAACTTCCTAGTTGCGATGGCTCCACGACTAAGTCCTTTCACCAGGACATCTGCTGTGACAATTCCACGACAGTTGGCGTCCATCATGGGGCCAACGCACGGTGGATTTGAGTTCTTGAAGGATAGCTTCGAAGGGCTCAAGGGATACGCTGTGGGCTGGATGACTAAGAGTCGTCGCGGCAAACTCTACATCGACGACGCAGGCTGGGGCCCCGACGCCGGCTCAATTGAGTACGGATACCGGGTCCCCTTCGACGGAATCCATGTCTTCATCGGCCGGATCGGCGAGCCGGGCCCTGAGCCGGACATCTGCACCGACCTCATCGAGACGGCTCAGTGTGCGAGACCCGCCGTGAAGCATGCCTTCGTGGGTTGCATCCATGGAGGGGAGTTCTCTGAAGGATCTGTGGATGGCGGTGAGACGGCCATCTATTCTGACGGTGAGTCGTCCACAGGTGAGACGGATTCATTGTATCAACTACAAGATGGCGGGCTTGGGGGCTGTTCCGATGGCAGCAGTATTCCGAACCCCTTTGAGCCGCCGAACAGAGCGGGGATCTTCATGACTGGTACGCAGACCGGTCAAAACTCTACGGCTGCGACAACAATAACCACCAGGACGGCAGCGGCCGGGTCAGGAGACCCCGCGCGCCCACCGGCTCAGGTGTTGATGGATCTCATGGATAGAATGACGGCCATGTTAACTGCCGTGGTTGAACCGGCAGATAAGGCTCAGCATGATGCGGAGGTGGCACGGTTACGTGGGGAGGTAGCTCAAGCCAAGAAAAACTTGGCAGCGTAGGACGTCAGGATGGCTGCAGAGCGGGTGGCTTTGGACGCTCGGGCTCAACAACTTCAATCAGAGGCTTTTCAGCTCTCGATGAATCTGAATGAATCAAACGAGGTCATGAGGAGGAGGCACCAGAAGACTCAATCATGTCTGCCCCTGACTTACGATCCTAGGAACCTCTTCCACACACCCGGAGCCGGTCCTAGTAACCCGCCGGAGGCAAACCGGATTGCAGCACCCGGGGCTGGGGCGCCGGGTCAGCCGCGGGCTATGGAACCCCCTAGTGTGAATACTGCTCTGCCTCGTTATACACCGATACCACCGGGTCCCTTCCCTAGCCCTCTGGATAATCTGATCGCTGCATCGGCGCGTTTGGCGGCTCTTCCCATGGAAGGCGACTCTCCGACGGTGATCGAAACGCGAAGGGTTAGAGAACTTCTTCAGACGGCTCTGGCATAGCAGGAATCATACTCTTATAGTCGAGATAGAATTTATTCAACCCCTCACCCAAGCCGGAGCCCAAGCTATAGCAGGCATATGAATTCAGTGGCCGTGTCAAGCAACGCCCATCGCTATAACCAGCCGCGCAAGCATGACCCGGTGCGTGATGGAGCTCTTAACTTGGCTGACCAGGAGAGGATTCGCCAAGAGGCTGAGCGGGCGGTTCAACAGGCAGCTGAGCAGGCGGCTCACCAAGCTTTTCTGGTTTATCCGACGACCTCTGTTGAAGCATGTGTGGCCACAAGGACAGGAGGTGTCCCTTGATTGGTGCCGGCTCTACGTAATGAGCGTTTACCAAAGGATTTCAAGGGGCCTCGGAAGGTGCCTAATTATACGACTGACTTACAACCCGAGGCATGGATCGAAAGTTATGAGATGGCCATGGAATTGTTGGAGGTCAGTGACGCAGAGATGGCCAAGTACTTTACCATGATGTTGGATGGGACAGCTCGCACTTGGTTGAAGGGGTTGCCACCCAACTCCATCGGCTCATGGGCAGAGTTAAAGGCCCGGTTTATTAAGAACTTCAAAGATACATGCAAGCAACCCATGTCGATTGTGGACTTGACTAATTGCAAGCAAGAGAAAGGTGAATCCACGACCCATTGGGTGCACCGGGTAAAGGAGATAATACATTCATCTGATAAGATGGATGCCGGCTCCGCGGTCTTAATGTTGGAATTTTTTTGCCGTTTTGAACCTCTAAAACAGAAGCTGGGGCGGCTCAAGCGTGATTGCAATGACATGGGCCAGTGCTACCTCTTGAGCACCGCGTTGGTTTTCCCTTGAAGAGGAAGGGGTGATGCAGCAAAGTAGCGTAAGTATTTCCCTCAGTTTTTGAGAACCAATGTATCAATCCAGTAGGAGGCCACGCACGAGTCCCTCGCACCTACACAAACAAATAAAATCCTTGCAACCAACGCAATAAAGGGGTTGTCAATCCCTTCACGATCACTTACGAAAGTGAGATTTGATAGATATGATAAGATAATATTTTTGGTATTTTTATGATAAAGATGCAAAGTAAAGAAAGCAAAATAAACGAAAAAGGAAATAGCTTGTTGACGGAAGATTAATATGATGGAAAATAGACCCGAGGGTCATAGGTTTCACTAGTGGCTTCTCTTGAGAGCATAAGTATTACGGTGGGTAAACAAATTATTGTTGAGCAATTGACAGAATTGAGCATAGTTATGAGAATATCTAGGTATGATCATGTATATAGGCATCACGTCCGAGACAAGTAGACCGACTCCTGCCCGCATCTGCTACTATTACTCCACACATCGACCGCTATCCAACATGCATCTAGAGTATTAAGTTCAAATGAACAGAGTAACGCTTTAAGCAAGATGACATGATGTAGAGGGATAAACTCATGCAATATGAAATAAACCCCATCTTGTTATCCTCGATGGCAACAATACAATACGTGCCTTGCTGCCCCTACTGTCACTGGGAAAGGACACCGCAAGATTGAACCCAAAACTAAGCACTTCTCCCATTGCAAGAAAGATCAATCTAGTAGGCCAAACCAAATTGATAATTCGAAGAGACTTGCAAAGACAACCAATCATACATAAAAGAATTCAGAGAAGATTCAAATATTGTTCATAGATAAACTTGATCATAAACCCACAATTCATCGGTCTCAACAAACACACTACAAAATAAGATTACATCGAATAGATCTCCACAAGAGAGGGGGGACTTCGTATTGAGATCCAAAAAGAGAGAAGAAGCCATCTAGCTAATAACTATGGACCCGAAGGTCTGAAGTAAACTACTCACACTTCATCGGAGAGACTATGGTGTTGATATAGAAGCCCTCCGTGATCGATGCCCCCTCCAGCGGAGCTCCGGAAAAGGCCCAAGATGGGATATCACGGGTACAAAAAGTTATAACAGTGGAATTAGGGTTTTGGCTCCGTATCTGATAGTTTGGGGGTACGTAGGTATATATAGGAGGAAGAAGTACGTCGGTGGAGCAACGTAGGCCCCATGAGGGTGGATGGCGCGTCGGGGGGGGGGGGGGGTAGGCGCGCCCCCTACCTCGTGCCCTCCTTGTTGCTTTCTTGACGTAGGGTCCAAGTCCTCTGGATCATGTTTGTTCTGAAAATCACGTTCCCGAAGGTCTCATTCCGTTTGGACTCCGTTTGATATTCTTTTTCTGTGAAACTCTGAAATAGGCAAAAGCAGCAATCCTGGACTGGGCCTCCGGTTAATAGGTTAGTCCCAAAAATAATATAAAAGTTTATAATAAAGCCCAATAATGTCCAAAACAGGATATAATATAACATGGAACAATAAAAAATTATAGATATGTTGGAGACGTATCAGCCAGCTGATGGCGGCTCTGGTCAAAGACGCCGATTCTGACAGTACTAAGGATCCCGCGTCTGACGAAGAGAAGATAGGGAAGGAAAAGAAGAGCGGCAACGGCAAAGGTCATCAGCATAACCTGGCAAATCAAGGAGGTAATAATAAACATAAGGCTAACGGTAGTCTGGAGTTTGTGGCTAACACCAACGCACAAGGCAACAATCAACGACGTAAGGGGAGGCCGCCTCCTCGGTCAGGCGGGTCAGGTCCCACCCTTGAGCAGTTGCTAAATGAACGATGTCCAAGACACGACACCTGGGAGAAGCCGGCCACCCATCTATGGAAAGATTGTACGATCATCAAGGCGTTCAAGAATTCTAACATGCTCGATGGTAATCATGGACCTGGTGAAGGAAATATGCCCTAGAGGCAATAATAAAGTTATTATTTATTTCCTTATATCATGATAAATGTTTATTATTCATGCTAGAATTGTATTAACCGGAAACATAATACATGTGTGAATACATAGACAAACAGAGTGTCACTAGTATGCCTCTACTTGACTAGCTCGTTAATCAAAGATGGTTATGTTTCCTAACCATGAACAAAGAGTTGTTATTTGATTAACGAGGTCACATCATTAGTTGAATGATCTGATTGACATGACCCATTCCATTAGCTTAGCACCCGATCGTTTAGTATGTTGCTATTGCTTTCTTCATGACTTATACATGTTCCTATAACTATGAGATTATGCAACTCCCGTTTACCGGAGGAACACTTTGGGTACTACCAAACGTCACAACGTAACTGGGTGATTATAAAGGAGTACTACAGGTGTCTCCAATGGTAGATGTTGGGTTGGCGTATTTCGAGATTAGGGTTTGTCACTCCGATTGTCGGAGAGGTGTCTCTGGGCCCTCTCGGTAATGCACATCACATAAG
Source organism: Triticum monococcum (assembly GCA_034509565.1). Taxonomy (NCBI): domain Eukaryota; kingdom Viridiplantae; phylum Streptophyta; class Magnoliopsida; order Poales; family Poaceae; genus Triticum; species Triticum monococcum. The sequence goes on from CM067844.1 coordinate 107,833,499, forward strand.
CCTTGCAAGCATTGCAACTAATATGTTAGTTGTGAGATGATGTATTACGGAACGAGTAAAGAGACTTTCCGGTAACGAGATTGAGCTAGGTATTGGATACCGACGATCGAATCTCGGGCAAGTAACATACCGATGAGAAAGGGAACAACGTATGTTGTTATGCGGTCTGACCGATAAAGATCTTCGTAGAATATGTAGGAGCCAATATGGGCATCCAGGTCCCGCTATTGGTTATTGACCGGAGACGTGTCTCGGTCATGTCTACATTGTTCTCGAACCGTAGGGTCCGCACGCTTAACGTTACGATGACAGTTATTATGAGTTTATGCATTTTGATGTACCGAAGGTTGTTCGGAGTCCCGGATGAGATCACGGACATGACGAGGAGTCTCGAAATGGTCGAGACGTAAAGATTGATATATTGGAAGCCTATGTTTGGACATAGGAAGTGTTCCGGGTGAAATCGGGATTTTACCGGAATACCGGGAGGGTTACCGGAACCCCCCGGGAGACTAATGGGCCTATTGGGCCTTAGTGGAAAAGAGAAAAAGGGGCAGCCCACAGCTGGCCGCGCGCCCCCCCTTCCCCAAGTCCTAGTAGGACTAGGAGAAGGGGCCGGCCCCCTCTCTCTCCTTTCCCCCTTGAGAGTCCTAGTTGGAATAGGATTGGAGGGGGGAGTCCTACTCCCGGTAGGAGTAGGACTCCCCCTGCGCCTCCCTCTCTCTGGCCGGCCAGCCCCCCTCCCTCCAACCTTTATATACGGGGGCAGGGGACACCCCAAGACACACAAGTTGATCCTTGAGATCGTTCCTTAGCCGTGTGCGGTGCCCCCTGCCACCAAATTCCACCTCGATCATACCGTTGTAGTGCTTAGGCGAAGCCCTGCGTCGGTAGTACAACAAGATCGTCACCACGCCGTTGTGCTGACGGAACTCTTCCTCGACGCTTTGCTGGATCGGAGCCCGAGGATCGTCATCGAGCTGAACGTGTGCTAAGAACTCGAAGGTGCCGGAGTAACGGTGCTTGGATCGGTCGGATCGGGAAGAAGACGTACGACTACTTCCTCTACGTTGTGTGATCGCTTCCGCAGTCGGTCTGCGTTGGTACGTAGACAACACTCTCCCCTCTCGTTGCTATGCATCACCATGATCTTGCGTGTGCGTAGAAATTTTTTCGAAATTACTACGTTCCCCAACAGTGGTATCAGAGCCTAGGTTTTATGGTTTGATGTTATTTGCACGAGTAGAACACAAGTGAGTTGTGGGCGATACAAGTCATACTGCCTACCAGCATGTCATACTTTGGTTCAGCGGTATTGTTGGGTGAGACGATCCGGACCAACCTTACGCGTACTCTTACGCGAGACCGGTTCCCTCGACGTGCTTTGCACATAGATGGCTTGCGGAAGACTGTCTCTCCAACTTTAGTTGAACCAAGTGTGACTACGCCCGGTCCTTGAGAAGGTTAAAACGGAGTCTATTTGACGAACTATCGTTGTGGTTTTGATGCATAGGTGAGATGAGTTCTTACTTAAGCCCGTAGCAGCCACGTAAAACTTGCAACAACAAAGTAGAGGACGTCTAACTTGTTTTTGCAGGGCATGTTGTGATGTGATATGGTCAAGGCATGATGCCGATTTTATTGTATGAGATGATCATGTTTTGTAACCGAGTTATCGGCAACTGGCAGGAGCCATATGGTTGTCGCTTTATTGTATGCAATGCAATCGCGATGTAATGCTTTACTTTATTACCAAGCGGTAGTGATAGTCGTGGAAGCATAAGATTGGCGAGACGACAACGATGCTACGATGGAGATCAAGGTGTCGCGCCGGTGACGATGGTGATCATGACGGTGCTTCGGAGATGGAGATCGCGAGCACAAGATGATGATGGCCATATCATATCACTTATATTGATTGCATGTGATGTTTATCCTTTTATGCATCTTATCTTGCTTTGATTGACGGTAGCATTATAAGATGATCTCTCACTAAATTATCAAGAAGTGTTCTCCCTGAGTATGCACCGTTGCAAAAAGTTCTTCGTGCTGAGACACCACGTGATGATCGGGTGTGATAGGCTCTACGTTCAAATACAACGGGTGCAAAACAGTTGCACACGCAGAATACTCAGGTTAAACTTGACGAGCCTAGCATATGCAGATATGGCCTCGGAACACAGAGACCGAAAGGTCCAGCGTGAATCATATAGTAGATATGATCAACATGACGATGTTCACCATTGAAAACTACTCCATCTCACGTGATAATCGGTTATGGTTTAGTTGATTTGGATCACGTGATCACTTAGAGGATTAGAGGGATGTCCATCTAAGTGGGAGTTCTTAAGTAATATGATTAAATTGAACTTAAATTTATCATGAACTTAGTCCTGGTAGTATTTTTCAAGTTATGTTGTAGATCAATAGCTCGCGTTGTTGCTTCCCTGTGTTTATTTTTGATATGTTCCTAGAGAAAATTGTGTTGAAAGATGTTAGTAGCAATGATGCGGATTGGATCCGTGATCTGAGGTTTATCCTCATTGCTGCACAGAAGAATTATGTCCTTGATGCACCGCTAGGTGACAGACCTATTGCAGGAGCAGATGCAGACGTTATGAACGTTTGGCTAGCTCAATATGATGACTACTTGATAGTTTAAGTGCACCATGCTTAATGGCTTAGAATCGGGACTTCAAAGACGTTTTGAACGTCATGGAGCATATGAGATGTTCCAGGAGTTGAAGTTAATATTTTAAGCAAATACCCGAGTTGAGAGATATGAAGTCTCCAACAAGTTCTATAGCTAAAAGATGGAGGAGAATCGCTCAACTAGTGAGCATGTGCTCAGATTGTCTGGGTACTACAATCGCTTGAATCAAGTGGGAGTTAATCTTCCAGATAAGATAGTGATTGACAAAATTCTCTAGTCACCATCACTAAGTTAGTAGAACTTCGTGATGAACTATAATATGCAAGGGATAACGGAGACAACTCCCAAGCTCTTCGTGATGCTGAAATCAACGAAGGTAGAAATCAAAGAAAAACATCAAGTGTTGATGGTTGACAAGACCACTAGTTTCAAGAAAAAGGGCAAAGGAAAGAAGGGGAACTTCAAGAAGAACGGCAAGCAAGTTGCTGCTCATGTGAAGAAGCCCAAGTCTGATCCTAAGCCTGAGACTAAGTGCTTCTACTGCAAAGGGACTGGTCACTGGAAGTGGAATTACCCCAAGTGATTGGCGGATAAGAAGGATGGCAGAGTGAACATAAGTATATTTGATATACATGTTATCGATGTGTACTTTACTAGTGTTTATAGCAAACCCCTCAGTATTTGATGCTAGTTCAGTTGCTAAGATTAGTAACTCGAAACGGGAGTTGCAGAATAAACAGAGACTAGTTAAGGGTGAAGTGACGATGTGTGTTGGAAGTGGTTCCAAGATTGATATGATCATCATCGCACACTCCCTATAATTTCGGGATTAGTGTTGAACCTAAATAAGTGTTATTTGGTGTTTGCGTTGAGCATGAATATGATTTGATCATGTTTATTGTAATACGGTTATTCATTTAAGTAAGAGAATAAATTGTTGTTCTGTTTACATGAATAAAACCTTATATGGTTACACACCCAATGAAAATAGTTCGTTGGATCTCGATCGTAGTGATACACATAATCATAATATTGAAACCAAAAGATGCAAAGTTAATAATGATAGTGCAACTTATTTGTAGCACTGCCGTTTAGGTCATATTGGTGTAAAGCGCATGAAGAAACTCCATGATGATGGGCTTTTAGAATCACTTGATTATGAATCAGTTGATGCTTGCGAACCATGCCTCATGGGCAAGATGACTAAGACTCTGTTCTTCGGAACAATGGAGCGAGCAACAGATTTGTTGGAAATCATACATACTGATGTATGTGGTCCGATGAATATTGAGGCTCGCGACAGGTATCATTATTTTCTGATCTTCACAGATGATTTGAGCAGATATGAGTATATCTACTTGATGAAACATAAGTCTGAAACATTTGAAAGGTTCAAAGAATTTTAGAGTGAAGTGAAAAATCATCGTAACAAGAAAATAAAGTTTCTATGATCTGATCGTAGAGAAGAGTATTTGAGTTACGAGTTTGGCCTTCAGTTAAAAACAATTTGAAATAGTTTCATTACTCACGCCACAAGGAACACCATAGTGTAATGGTGTGTCCGAACATCATAACCATACTTTATTAGATATAGTGCGATCTATGATGTCTCTTACCGATCTACCACTATCGTTTTGGGGTTATGCATTAGAGACAGCTGCATTCACATTAAAAAGGGGCACCATCTAAGTCCATTGAGACGACACAATCTGAACTGTGGTTTAGCAAGAAACCAAAGTAGTCGTTTCTTAAAGTTTGGGGTTGTGATGCTTATGTGAAAAAGTTTCATCCTGATAAGCTCAAAACCAAATCGGAGAAATATGTCTTCATAGGATACCCAAAAGGAGACTGTTGGGTACACCTTCTATCACAGATCCTAAGGCAAGACATTCATTGCTTATAATGGATACTTTCTAGAGAAGGAGTTTCTCTCGAAAGAAGTGAGTGGGAGGAAAGTAGAACTTGATAAGGTAATTGTACCTTCTCCTTTATTGGAAAGTAGTTCATCACAGAAATCTGTTCTTGTGACTCCTACACCAATTAGTGAGGAAGCTAATGATAATGATCATGAAACTTCGGATCAAGTTACTACCGAATCTCGTAGGTAAACCAGAGTAAGATCCGCACCAGAGTGGTACGGTAATCCTGTTCTGGAGGTCATGTTACTTGACCATGACGAACCTACGAACTATGAGGAAGCGATGATGAGCCCAGATTCCGCGAAATGGTTTGAGGCCATGAAATCTGAGATATGATCCATGTATGAGAACAAAGTTTGGACTTTGGTTGACTTGCCCGATGATCAGCAAGCAATTGAGAATAAATGGATCTTCAAGAGGAAGACGGACGCTGATAGTAATGTTATTATCTACAAAGCTAGAATTGTCGAAAAAGGTTTTCGACAAGTTCAAGGTGTTGACTACGATGAGATTCTCTCACTCGTATCTATGCTTAAGTCTGTCCGAATCATGTTAGTAATTGCCGCATTTTATGAAATCTGGCAAATGGATAAACAAAACTACATTCCTTAATAGATTTATTAAAGAAGAGTTGTATATGATGCAACCAGAAGGTTTTGTCGATCCAAAGGGAGCTAACAAAGTGTGCAAACTCCAGCGATCCATTTATGGACTGGTGCAAGCATCTCGGAGTTGGAATATACGCTTTGATGAGTTGATCAAAGCATATAGTTTTATACAGACTTGCGGTGAAGCCTGTATTTACAAGAAAGTGAGTGGGAGCACTACAGCATTTCTGATAAGTATATGTGACTGACATATTGTTGATCGGAAATAATGTAGAATTATTCTGTAAAGCATAAAGGAGTGTTTGAAAGGAGTTTTTCAAAGAAAGACTTCGGTGAAGCTGCTTACATATTGAGCTTCAAGATCTATAGAGATAGATCAAGACGCTTGATAAGTTTTTTCAATGAGTACATACCTTGACAAGATTTTGAAGTAGTTCAAAATGGAGCAGTCAAAGAAAGAGTTCTTGCCTGTATTACAAGGTGTGAAGTTGAGTAAGACTCAAAGCCCGACCACGGCAGAAGATAGAAAGAGAATGAAAGTCATTCCCTATGCCTTGGCCATAGGTTCTATAAAGTATGTCATGCTGTATACCAGATCTATTGTATACCCTGCATTGATTTGGCAAGGGAGTACAATAGTGATCTAGGAGTAGATCACTGGACAGCGGTCAGAATTATCCTTAGTGAAATAAGGATATGTTTCTCGATTATGGACGTGACAAAAAGGTTCGTCGTAAAGGGTTACGTCGATGCAAGTTTTTGACACTGATCCAGATGAATCTAAAGTCTCAATCTGGATACATATTGAAAGTGGGAGCAATTAGCTAGAGTAGCTCCGTGTAGAGCATTGTAGACATAGAACTTGCAAAATACTTACGGATCTGAATGTGACAGACCCGTTGACTAAAATTATCTCACAAGCAAAACATGATCACACCTTAGTACTCTTTGGGTGTTAATCACATAGATACGTGAACTAGATTACTGACTCTAGTAAACCCTTTGAGTGTTGGTCACATGACGATGTGAACTATGGGTGTTAATCACATGGTGGTGTGAACTATTGCTGTTAAATCACATGGCGATGTGAACTAGATTATTGACTCTAGTGCAAGTGGGAGACTGAAGGAAATATGCCCTAGAGGCAATAATAAAGTTATTATTTATTTCCTTATATCATGATAAATGTTTATTATTCATGCTAGAATTGTATTAACCGGAAACATAATACATGTGTGAATACATAGACAAACAGAGTGTCACTAGTATGCCTCTACTTGACTAGCTCGTTAATCAAAGATGGTTATGTTTCCTAACCATGAACAAAGAGTTGTTATTTGATTAACGAGGTCACATCATTAGTTGAATGATCTGATTGACATGACCCATTCCATTAGCTTAGCACCCGATCGTTTAGTATGTTGCTATTGCTTTCTTCATGACTTATACATGTTCCTATAACTATGAGATTATGCAACTCCCGTTTACCGGAGGAACACTTTGGGTACTACCAAACGTCACAACGTAACTGGGTGATTATAAAGGAGTACTACAGGTGTCTCCAATGGTAGATGTTGGGTTGGCGTATTTCGAGATTAGGGTTTGTCACTCCGATTGTCGGAGAGGTGTCTCTGGGCCCTCTCGGTAATGCACATCACATAAGCCTTGCAAGCACTGCAACTAATATGTTAGTTGTGAGATGATGTATTACGGAACGAGTAAAGAGACTTGCCGGTAACGAGATTGAGCTAGGTATTGGATACCGACGATCGAATCTCGGGCAAGTAACATACCGATGAGAAAGGGAACAACGTATGTTGTTATGCGGTCTGACCGATAAAGATCTTCGTAGAATATGTAGGAGCCAATATGGGCATCCAGGTCCCGCTATTGGTTATTGACCGGAGACGTGTCTCGGTCATGTCTACATTGTTCTCGAACCGTAGGGTCCGCACGCTTAACGTTACGATGACAGTTATTATGAGTTTATGCATTTTGATGTACCGAAGGTTGTTCGGAGTCCCGGATGAGATCACGGACATGACGAGGAGTCTCGAAATGGTCGAGACGTAAAGATTGATATATTGGAAGCCTATGTTTGGACATAGGAAGTGTTCCGGGTGAAATCGGGATTTTACCGGAATACCGGGAGGGTTACCGGAACCCCCCGGGAGACTAATGGGCCTATTGGGCCTTAGTGGAAAAGAGAAAAAGGGGCAGCCCACAGCTGGCCGCGCGCCCCCCTTCCCCAAGTCCTAGTAGGACTAGGAGAAGGGGCCGGCCCCCTCTCTCTCCTTTCCCCCTTGAGAGTCCTAGTTGGAATAGGATTGGAGGGGGGAGTCCTACTCCCGGTAGGAGTAGGACTCCCCCTGTGCCTCCCTCTCTCTGGCCGGCCAGCCCCCCTCCCTCCAACCTTTATATACGGGGGCAGGGGACACCCCAAGACACACAAGTTGATCCTTGAGATCGTTCCTTAGCCGTGTGCGGTGCCCCCTGCCACCAAATTCCACCTCGATCATACCGTTGTAGTGCTTAGGCGAAGCCCTGCGTCGGTAGTACAACAAGATCGTCACCACGCCGTTGTGCTGACGGAACTCTTCCTCGACGCTTTGCTGGATCGGAGCCCGAGGATCGTCATCGAGCTGAACGTGTGCTAAGAACTCGAAGGTGCCGGAGTAACGGTGCTTGGATCGGTCGGATCGGGAAGAAGACGTACGACTACTTCCTCTACGTTGTGTGATCGCTTCCGCAGTCGGTCTGCGTTGGTACGTAGACAACACTCTCCCCTCTCGTTGCTATGCATCACCATGATCTTGCGTGTGCGTAGAAATTTTTTCGAAATTACTACGTTCCCCAACAGTGGTATCAGAGCCTAGGTTTTATGGTTTGATGTTATTTGCACGAGTAGAACACAAGTGAGTTGTGGGCGATACAAGTCATACTGCCTACCAGCATGTCATACTTTGGTTCAGCGGTATTGTTGGGTGAGACGATCCGGACCAACCTTACGCGTACTCTTACGCGAGACCGGTTCCCTCGACGTGCTTTGCACATAGATGGCTAGTGGAACACATGCCGGCCAGTCAAGTGTTCTGAGCAGTAGTGCTGGGCTAGTAGGACTACTATGGCTCAAGGAAGCACTAAACTACATTTCCCCATAAGAGAGGCTGCCAAGGATAAACAACTAGATTGTCGGATCCCACACATAGCAGTACATGTCACACGTACGCATAACATGCAAGTATGTGTTGTACAACATGGTATCACAACATAACGCAAACTCATATAGATAAAGGCTCAAAAGAGCCACATAGCATTAAATACAAACAGGGGTCACATGACCCATCATTCAGAGCATATAAGCAACGGAAGCATTACATGTATGAGTACAGACAACTACGAAAGAAAAAGGCCGAGGAGCCTGACTATCCACAAGTCCCTCCCAAGGGACCAAGATCGTAGCTGAGGTACAAGCTACTCGTCGAAGTCCAAGTGGTACTACTAGTGAGACAGATGTCTCATCTGCAAAACATAAATAAAGCAAACGTGAGTACAAAGGTACTCAGTGTTGGGGAACGTAGTAATTTCAAAAAAATTCCTACGCACACGCAAGATCATGGTGATGCATAGCAACGAGGGGAGAGCATGATCTACGTACCCTTGTAGATCGCAACGGAAACGTTGACACACCGTAGAGGAAGTAGTCGTACGTCTTCTTCCCGATCCGACCGATCCAAGCACCGTTACTCCGGCACCTCTGAGTTCTTAGCACACGTACAGCTCGATGACGATCCCCGGGCTTCGATCCAGCAAAGCGTCGGGGAGGAGTTCCGTCAGCACGACGGTGTGGTGACGATCTTGATGTACTACCGTCGCAGGGCTTCGCCTAAGCACTGCTACAATATAATCGAGGTGGAATATGGTGGCATGGGGCACCGCACACGGCTAAGGAACGATCTCAATGATCAACTTGTGTGTCTATGGGGTGCCCCCTGCCCCTGTATATAAAGGATGGAGGAGGAGGAGGCCGGCCAAGGCTAGGTGCGGCCAGGATGTGGAGTCCTACTAGGACTCCAAGTCCTAGTAGGAGTCCACCAAGAGGGAAGGAAGGGAGAAGGAAGTGGAGGAGAAGGAAAGGTGGCCGGCCCCCTTTTCCCTAGTCCAATTTGGACTAGAGGGGAGGGGGGGGGGGTGGCGCAGCAGGCCCTTTCTCCTCTTCCCAGTAAAGCCCATCAAGGCCCAATACTTCTCCCGGCGAATTCCCGTAACTCTCCGGTACTCCGGAAAATACTTGAATCACTCGGAACCTTTCCGATGTCCGAATATAGTCGTCCAATATATCGATCTTTACGTCTTGACCATTTCGAGACTCCTCGTCATGTCCCTGATCTCATCCGGGACTCCGAACTCCTTCGGTACATCAAAACTCATAAACTCATAATATAACTGTCATTGAAACCTTAAGCGTGCGGACCCTACGGTTCGAGAACAATGTAGACATGACCGAGACACGTCTCCGGTCAATAACCAATAGCGGGACCTGGATGCCCATATTGGCTCCTACATATTCTATGAAGATCTTTATCGGTCAGACCGCATAACAACATACGTTGTTCCCTTTGTCATCGGTATGTTACTTGCCCGAGATTCGATCATCGGTATCCAATACCTTGTTCAATCTCGTTACCGGCAAGTCTCTTTACTCGTTCCGTAATACATCATCCCACAACTAACTCATTAGTTGCAATGCTTGCAAGGCTTAAGTGATGTGCATTACCGAGAGGGCCCAGAGATACCTCTCCGACAATCGGAGTGACAAATCCTAATCTCGAAATACGCCAACCCAACATGTACCTTTGGAGACACCTGTAGAGCACCTTTATAATCACCCAGTTATGTTGTGACGTTTGGTAGCACACAAAGTGTTCCTCCGGTAAACGGGAGTTGCATAATCTCATAGTCATAGGAACATGTATAAGTCATGAAGAAAGCAATAGCAACATACTAAACGATCGAGTGCTAAGCTACTGGAATGGGTCATGTCAATCAGATCATTCACCTAATGATGTGATCCCATTAATCAAATAACAACTCTTTGTCCATGGTTAGGAAACATAACCATCTTTGATTAACGAGCTAGTCAAGTAGAGGCATACTAGTGACACTCTGTTTGTCTATGTATTCACACATGTATTATGTTTCCGGTTAATACAATTCTAGCATGAATAATAAACATTTATCATGTAATAAGGAAATAAATAATAACTTTATTATTGCCTCTAGGGCATATTTCCTTCAGTCTCCCACTTGCACTAGAGTCAATAATCTAGTTCACATCGCCATGTGATTTAACAGCAATAATTCACATAACCATGTGATTAACACCCATAGTTCACATCGTCATGTGACCAACACTCAAAGGGTTTACTAGAGTCAGTAATCTAGTTCACATATCTATGTGATTAACACCCAAAGAGTACTAAGGTGTGATCATGTTTTGCTTGTGAGATAATTTTAGTCAACGGGTCTGTCACATTCAGATCCGTAAGTATTTTGCAAGTTCTATGTCTACAATGCTCTACACGGAGCTACTCTAGCTAATTGCTCCCACTTTCAATATGTATCTAGATTGAGACTTAGAGTCATCTAGATTAGTGTCAAAACTTGCATCGACGTAACCTTTTACGACGAACCTTTTGTCACCTCCATAATCGAGAAACATATCCTTATTCCACTAAGGATAATTTTGACCGCTGTCCAGTGATCTACTCCTAGATCACTATTATATTCCCTTGCCAAAATCAGTGTAGGGTATACAATAGATCTGGTACACAGCATGGCATACTTTATAGAACCTATGGCCAAGGCATAGGGAATGACTTTCATTCTCTTTCTATCTTCTACCGTGGTCGGGTTTTGAGTCTTACTCAACTTCACACCTTGTAACACAAGCAAGAACTCTTTGACCGCTGTCCAGTGATCTACTCCTAGATCACTATTATATTCCCTTGCCAAAATCAGTGTAGGGTATACAATAGATCTGGTACACAGCATGGCATACTTTATAGAACCTATGGCCAAGGCATAGGGAATGACTTTCATTCTCTTTCTATCTTCTACCGTGGTTGGGTTTTGAGTCTTACTCAACTTCACACCTTGTAACATAAGCAAGAACTCTTTCTTTGACTGTTCCATTTTGAACTACTTCAAAATCTTGTCAAGGTATGTACTTATTGAAAAATCTTATCAAGCGTCTTGATCTATCTCTATAGATCTTGATGCTTAATATGTAAGCAGCTTCACCGAGGTCTTTCTTTGAAAAACTCCTTTCAAACATTCCGTTATGCTTTGCAGAATAATTCTACATTATTTCCGATCAACAATATGTCATTCACATATACTTATCAGAAATGTTGTAGTGCTCCCACTCACTTTCTTGTAAATACAGGCTTCACTGCAAGTCTGTATAAAACTATATGCTTCGATCAACCAATCAAATCGTATATTCCAACTCCGAGATGCTTACACCAGTCCATAGATAGATCGCTGGAGTTTGCACATTTTGGTAACACCTTTAGGATTGACAAAAACTTCTGGTTGCATCATATACAACTCTTCTTTAAGAAATCCACTAAGGATTGCAGTTTTGTTATCCATTTGCCAGATTTCATAAAATGCGGCAATTGCTAACATGATTCGGATAGATTTAAGCATAGATACGAGTGAGAAACTCTCATCGTAGTCAACACATTGAACTTGTCGAAAACCTTTTGCGACAATTCTAGCTTTGTAGATAGTAACACTACTATCAGCGTCCGTCTTCCTCTTGAAGATCCATTTATTTTCTATGGCTTGCCGATCATCGGGCAAGTCAACCAAAGTCCATACTTTGTTCTCATACATGGATCCCATCTCAGATTTCATGGCCTCAAGCCATTTTGCGGAATCTGGGCTCATCATCGCTTCCTCATAGTTCGTAGGTTCGTCATGGTCTAGTAACATAACTTCCAGAACAAGATTACCATACCACTCTGGTGTGGATCTCACTCTGGTTTACCTATGAGATTCGGTAGTAACTTGATCCAAAGTTTCATGATCATCATCATTAACTTCCTCACTAATCGGTGTAGGCATCACTGGAACTGATTTCTGTGATGAACTACTTTCCAATTTGGGAGAAGGTACAATTACCTTATCAAGTTCTACTTTCCTCCCACTCACTTATTTCGAGAGAAACTCCTTCTCTAGAAAGGATCCATTCTTAGCAACGAATATCTTGCCTTTGGATCTGCGATAGAAGGTGTACCCAACTGTCTCCTTTGGGTATCCTATGAAGACACATTTCTCCGATTTGGGTTTGAGCTTATCATGATGAAACTTTTTCTTATAAGCATCGCAACCCCAAATTTAAGAAACGACAACTTTGGTTTCTTGCTAAACCATAGTTCATATTGTGTCGTCTCAACGGACTTAGATGGTGCCCCTTTTTAACGTGAATGCAACTGTCTCTAATGCATAACCCCAAAACGATAGTGGTAGATCGGTAAGAGACATCATAGATCGCACCATATCTAATAAAGTACGGTTATGACATTCGGACACACCATTACATTGTTGTGTTCCAGGTGGCATGAGTAGTGAAACTATTTCACATTGTTTTTAACTGAAGGCCAAACTCGTAACTCAAATACTCTTCTCCACGATCATATCGTAGAAACTTTTATTTTCTTGTTACGATGATTCTCCACTTCACTCTGAAACTTTTTAAACATTTTCAAATGTTTCAGACTTGTGTTTCATCAAGTAGATATACCCATATCTGCTCAAATCATCTGTGAAGGTCAGAAAATAATGATACTTACCGCGAGCCTCAACACTCATTGGATCGCATACATCAGTATGTATTATTTCTAATAAGTCAGTTGCTCGCTCCATTGTTCTGGAGAACGGAGTCTTAGTCATCTTGCCCATGAGGCATGGTTCGTAAGCATCAAGTGATTCATAATCAAGTGATTCCAAAATCCCATCAGCATGGAGTTTCTTCATGCGCTTTACACCAATATGACCTAAACTGCAGTGCCACAAATAAGTTGCACTATCATTATTAACTTTGCCTCTTTTTGGTTTCAATATTATGAATATGTGTATCACTATGATCGAGATCCAACGAACCATTTTCATTGGGTGTGTAACCATATAAGGTTTTATTCATGTAAACAGAACAATAATTTATTCTCTTACTTAAATGAATAACCGTATTGCAACAAACATGATCAAATCATATTTATGCTCAACGCAAACACCAAATAACACTTATTTAGGTTCAACACTAATCCCGAAAGTATAGGGAGTGTGCGATGATGATCATATCAATCTTGGAACTACTTCCAACTCTCATCGTCACTTCACCCTTAACTAGTCTCTGTTCATTCTGCAACTCCCGTTTCGAGTTACTAATCTTAGCAACTGAACTAGTATCAAAATACTGAGGGGTTGCTATAAACACTAGTAAAGTACACATCAATAACATGTATATCAAATATACTTATGTTCACTTTGCCATCCTTCTTATCCGCCAATCACTTGGGGTAGTTCCGCTTCTAGTGACCAGTCCCTTTGCAGTAGAAGCACTTAGTCTCAGGCTTAGGACCAGACTTGGGCTTCTTAACTTGAGCAGCAACTTGCTTGCCGTTCTTCTTGAAGTTCCCCTTCTTCCCTTTGCCCTTTTCTTGAAACTAGTGGTCTTGTTAACCATCAACACTTGATGTTTTTCTTGATTTCTACCTTCGTCGATTTCAGCATCACGAAGAGCTTGGGAATTACTTTTGTCATCCCTTGCATATTATAGTTCATCACGAAGTTCTACTAACTTGGTGATGGTGACTAGAGAATTCTGTCAATCACTATTTTATCTGGAAGATTAACTCCCACTTGATTCAAGCGATTGTAGTACCCAGACAATCTGAGCACATGCTCACTAGTTGAGCGATTCTCCTCCATCTTTTAGCTATAGAACTTGTTGGAGACTTCATATCTCTCAACTCGGGTATTTGCTTGAAATATTAACTTCAACTCCCGGAACATCTCATACGGTCCATGACGTTCAAAACGTCTTTGAAGTCCCGATTCTAAGCCGTTAAGCATGGTGCACTAAACTATCAAGTAGTCATCATATTGAGCTAGCCAAACGTTCATAACGTCTGCATCTGCTCCTGCAATAGGTCTGTCACCTAGCGGTGCATCAAGGACATAATTCTTCTGTGCAGCAATGAGGATAAACCTCAGATCACGGATCCAATCCGCATCATTGATACTAACATCTTTCAACATAATTTTCTCTAGGAACATATCAAAATAAACATAGGGAAGCAACAACGCGAGCTATTGATCTACAACATAATTTGCAAAATACTAACAGGACTAAGTTCATGATAAATTTAAGTTCAATTAATCATATTACTTAAGAACTCCCACTTAGATAGACATCCCTCTAATCCTCTAAGTGATCACGTGATCCAAATCAACTAAACCATGTCTGATCATCACGTGAGATGGAGTAGTTTCATTGGTGAACATCACTATGTTGATCATATCTACTATATGATTCACGCTCGACCTTTCGGTCTCCATGTTCCGAGGCCATATCTGTGTATGCTTGGCTCGTCAAGTATAACCTGAGTATTCCGCGTGTGCAACTGTTTTGCACCTGTTGTATTTGAACGTAGAGCCTATCACACCCGATCATCACGTGGTGTCTTAGCACGAAGAACTTTCGCAATGGTGCATACTCAGGGAGAACACTTCTTGATAATTTAGTGAGAGATCATCTTATAATGCTACCGTCAATCAAAGCAAGATAAGATGCATAAAAGATAAACATCACATGCAATCAATATAAGTGATATGATATGGCCATCATCATCTTGTGCCTGTGATCTCCATCTCCGAAGCACCGTCATGATCACCATCATCACCGGCGCGACACCTTGATCTCCATCGTAGCATCGTTGTCGTCTGGCCAATCTTATGCTTCCACGACTATCGCTACCGCTTAGTGATAAAGTAAAGCATTACATCGCGATTGCAATGCATACAATAAAGCGACAACCATATGGCTCCTGCCAGTTGCCGATAACTCGGTTACAAAACATGATCATCTCATACAATAAAATTTAGCATCATGTCTTGGCCATATCACATCACAACATGCCCTGCAAAAACAAGTTAGACGCCCTCTACTTTGTTGTTGCAAGTTTTACGTGGCTGCTACGGGCTTAAGTAAGAACCAATCTCACCTACGCATCAAAACCACAATGATAGTTTGTCAATTTGACTCCGTTTTAACCTTCGCAAGGACCGGGCGTAGCCACACTTGGTTCAACTAAAGTTGGAGAAACAGTCACCCGCAAGCCACCTTTGTGCAAAGCACGTCGGGAGAACCGGTCTCGCGTAAGCGTACGCGTAATGTCGGTCTGGGCCGCTTCATCCAACAATACCGCCGAACCAAAGTATGACATGCTGGTAGGCAGTATGACTTATATCGCCCACAACTCACTTGTGTTCTACTCGTGCATATAACATCAAACCATAAAACCTAGGCTCGGATGCCACTGTTGGGGAACGCAGTAATTTCAAAAAATTTCCTACACACACGCAAGATCATGGTGATGCATAGCAACGAGAGGGGAGAGTGTTGTCTACGTACCCTTCGTAGACCGCAATGGAAGCATTGACGCAACATAGAGGAAGTAGTCGTACGTCTTCCTGATCCGACCGATCCAAGCACCGTTACTCCGGCACCTCCGAGTTCTTAGCACACGTACAGCTCGATGACGCTCCCCGGGCTCCGATCCAGCAAAGCTTCAGGGATGAGTTCAGTCAGCACAACGGCGTGGTGATGATGATGATGTTCTACCAACGCAGGGCTTCGCCTAAGCACTACAACAATATGATCGAGGTGGAATATGGTGGCAGGGGGCACCGCACACGGCTAAGGAACGATCACGTGGATCAACTTGTGTGTCTAGAGGTGCCCTCCTGCCCCCGTATATAAAGGAGCAAGGGGAGGAGGCGGCCGGCCAGGTGTGGCGCGCCAAGAGGGAGTCCTACTCCCACCGGGAGTAGGACTCCTAGTTGGACAAGGAGAGAGAGGGGGGAAAGAGGAGGAAGAGAGGAAGGAAAGGGGGGGCGCCGCCCCCCTTCCCTTGTCCTATTCGGACTAGGAAGGGGAGGGGCGCGCGGCCACCTCCTGCCTCCTTCTCTCTTCTCCCTCAAGGCCCATGTAGGCCCAATAAACCCCCGGGGGGGTTTCGGTAACCCCCCGGTACTCCGAAAAAATGCCGATTTCGCCCGGAACGATTCCGATGTCCAAATATAGGCTTCCAATATATCGATCTTTATGTCTCGACCATTTCGAGACTCCTCGTCATGTCCTTGATCACATCCGGGACTCCGAACTAACTTCGATACATCAAATTGCATAAACTCATAATAACTGTCATCGTAATGTTAAGCGTGCGGACCCTACGGTTCGAGAACAATGTAGACATGACTGAGACAGATCTCCGGTCAATAACCAATAGTGGGACCTGGATGCCCATATTGGCTCCTACATATTCTACGAAGATCTTTATCGGTCAGATCGCATAACAACATACGTTATTCCCTTTGTCATCGGTATGTTACTTGCCCGAGATTCGATCGTCGGTATCCAATACCTAGTTCAATATCGTTACCGGCAAGTCTCTTTACTCGTTCCGTAATACATCATCCCGCAACTAACTCATTAGTTGCAATGCTTGCAAGGCTTATGTGATGTGCATTACCGAGAGGGCCCAGAGATACCTCTTCGACAATCGAAGTGACAAATCCTAATCTCGAAATACGCCAACCCAACATGTACCTTTGGATACACCTGTAGAGCTCCTTTATAATCACCCAGTTACGTTGTGACATTTGGTAGCACACAAAGTGTTCCTCCGGCAAACGGGAGTTGCATAATCTCATAGTCATAGGAACATGTATAAGTCATGAAGAAAGCAATAGCAACATACTAAACGATCGGGAGCTAAGCTAATGGAATGGGTCATGTCAATCAGATCATTCATCTAATGATGTGATCCCGTTAATCAAATAACAACTCTTTGTCCATGGTTAGGAAACATAACCATCTTTGATTAACGAGCTAGTCAAGTAGAGGCATACTAGTGACACTCTGTTTGTCTATGTATTCACACATGTATTATGTTTCCGGTTAATACAATTATAGCATGAATGATAAACATTTATCATGAAATAAGGAAATAAATAATAACTTTATTATTGCCTCTAGGGCATATTTCCTTCACTTGACGCATCCCGGATATGTAGTCGTACTTGACGAATCCAAAATATTCCTGCTCGGCATGGGTGCAACGGAGGCATCGTCTTGCGTTTCGAATCTGGGTCATGTTCGTATAACCGTTCGCATCAACGAAAAAAGGGCTTCGTCTTGAGGTGCTCGGCCGTGGCGCGTTCATGGCGAGGCAGGATGCTCGGCGAGGGGTGCCGGCCACCAGCGGGCAAGGCAGCAGAGCAGCTACTGCAGAAGGCGGCGACTCCAGCCGGTTCAGGCACCCATGGCGAAACAGAGGAGGGCCGGCGCGGGACGAGCGGTCTCCTGCTTGTTACAGAGGACGCAGAGGAGATGTGTGCGGCGAGGGACTTGGGGACGAGCACTTCGGCGACGGGCGAGCACTAGACCCGGGAGGTCGGGCGCGAGCTCGGGTGGCGGCAGAGGAGGTCCTGTGCTCCGGCGAGGTCGATGGGGAATGGCGGGGACTTGCGGGCGTGGAGGTAGAGGAACTCGAGGGGAGGCTCGGGCATGAAGGAGCATGACGCGGTGAGCTTTGGCTGGACGAGGGACTCGGTGACGCGGACTTGGGGCACCGGCGATGGGCGACATCTGCGGGCGCAGGTGCTCGAGGAGCTCCTCTCCTCGGGCGCCTAGGCGACGGGGGGGCTTGGTGAGGAGGAGGCGCAGGCGCGTCCTGTGCTGCAGAGGGAGGCGCGCGGGAGGTAGCGAGATGTGGGAGAGAGAGAGACTGCGAGGGAGATGGGGATCCGGTGCGGCGCTGCAGGAGGGAACGAGAGAACAAGGGGAAGTGGGGGTTCGGTCGACGTTAGGGTTAGCGAGGGAGATGGGCCAGGCTGACCTTCGGTGCAGATGGGCCTTAGAGGCTGGCGGCTGGGCCTTAGGCCACTTAGGTGGGGAGAGGGAAAAGATTAGGAGGCCTGCTGGCTGGGCTCTCTCTCTCCCTCTTCTTATTTCTCCTTTATTTCCTGAAAAACAAATAAACCGAGAAACAAGAAAAGCAGAAAGAGATAGGAGAAGAATTTGAGCAGGGCGCCAATTTTCTTAGACTCATAAAAAGGAGCTTGACCCAAGAAAAATACATTTGGCACCGTTTGGAAGGATTGCAATCGAACACATTTGAATGTGATTCAAATAAGTTTGAATTAGGAAAACATTTTTGGAGAGTCCAAAAATGTTCGGAATTTTTGTGGAAAACGGGAAAGCAATGAAAGAAATTATGGGCAAAGTTTCGGGGACCAAACTTGAAGTATAAAATACATGGAATTATTTTGCAAGTGTGTTAGAATATTAATTATAGCTCCCTAATAATATTGGGAGGATATATGTTATAAAGAGAAAATCACCATGTGCATTCCCTCGGTTTAAATGGACTAAAAATCCATACGGTTTATTTATTTGAGTTGCAAAATTAATGATATGATGGCATGATGACATGATGCAATGCAAAAATAAAAGGTGCAAGCAAAATGAAACACACGGAGAAACCCGGAAACCCTGGAAGGCAACTGAAGCTCCGGTCTTGGGGCGTCACATTGGCCCCGTTGCAACGCACGGGTGTTTTATGTGTTGTTCCCCACTATATTCAATATAGAAACTCGCCGAAACAGAACAAAGAGATAAAGGAATGGAAGTACCGCCCATCCGACACTTCATGTTCGCTCCTGATACGATTGAAAATCCGACGAATGTGCTGCACTATATGCTATGCATGGATGGCTGGACGTATAGCGTCATACGAAAATCGCACACATACAAAGGCTTTTTCGTGTTGGGTTTGTGCTAATCTTTCCCACATCTATTAATTCCTTCCTTTTCCTCCCCTTGTCGTGTCACCATATTTGGCATATCTTCTCTCGTGGACCTCGTTAACCCCTCATCCATCGTTATTGATTATGCCATCCCTACCTTTGTCGTCGTCAACTTCACCTCCTTGATATTCACCCTCCTTTATCATCCTCCTTCACGCCTTCTCCTTCCCTGGTTGACCTACTTTTGTCCCATCTGCTATCCGTAGCAATTGGGGAGCATGTTCTAATGCTCTCGAACATGATTTTTTGAAGAGAAAAATGAATCACCACGGATACCCATAGGAGACACACAGTTTGAGAGTAGCTGTAGAGACGTAACCAAGAATGAAAACTCTCATTTGAGAATAGAATACATTGCTTTTTCATCTTGTGTTAGTACTGCATATAATTTACAGACGTGAAGAAGTTCTCAACATAAAGGAAGGGAAGATGATTTTGGAAGCTATTACCCTGTTAGTGCTTTACAACTGCAAAATATTGAAAGGTACAATGGAGATATTCGGTGACTAAAACAGCCGAATGTGATGCTTAACCATAACATGGGATTCTATGTTGCACTTCATTTTTTTAAGGCAGACTCATGCTTGATCTCCCATAAGAACCGTGTTATACCCATATCGAATGCCCATCAAAATGTATTTGACTCTGGCTAACAGGTTGACATGGTAACCAACTTGCGACCATTGATCTCCTATGCTAGGGATAAAGGTTACCAGATCAATCTAAGTGATCACGTGATCCAAATCAACTAAACCATAACCGATCATCACGTGAAATGGATTAGTTTTCAATGGTGAACATCATTATGTTGATCATATCTACTATATGATTCACGCTCGTCAAGTTTGACCTGAGTATTCTGCGTGTGCAAAAACTGGCTTGCACCCGTTGTAGATGGACGTAGAGCTTATCACACCCGATCATCACGTGGTGTCTCAGCACGACGAACTTTGGCAACGGTGCATACTCAGGGAGAACACTTCTTGATAATTTAGTGAGAGATCATCTTATAATGCTACTGTCAATCAAAGCAAGATAAGATGCATAAAAAGATAAACATCACATGCAATCAATATAAGTGATATGATATGGCCATCATCATCTTGTGCTTGTGATCTCCATCTCCGAAGCACCGTCATGATCACCATCGTCACCGGCGCGACACCTTGATCTCCATCGTAGCATCGTTGTCGTCTCGCCAATCTTATGCTTCCACGACTATCGCTACCGCTTAGTGATAAAGTAAAGCATTACATCGCGATTGCATTGCATACAATAAAGCGACAACCATATGGCTCCTGCCAGTTGCCGATAACTCGGTTACAAAACATGATCATCTCATACAATAAAATTTAGCATCATGTCTTGGCCATATCATATCACAACATTCCCTGCAAAAACAAGTTAGACGTCCTCTACTTTGTTGTTGCAAGTTTTATGTGGCTGCTACGGGCTTAAGTAAGAACCAATCTCACCTACGCATTAAAACCACAACGATAGTTTGTCAAATAGACTCTGTTTTAACCTTCGCAAGGACCGGGCGTAGCCACACTTGGTTCAACTAAAGTTGGAGAAACAGTCACCCGCAAGCCACCTTTGTGCAAAGTACGTCGGGAGAACCGGTCTCGCGTAAGCGTACGCGTAATGTCGGTCCGGGCCGTTTCATCCAACAATACCGCCGAACCAAAGTATGACATGCTGGTAGGCAGTATGACTTATATCGCCCACAACTCACTTGTGTTCTACTCGTGCATATAACATCAAACCATAAAACCTAGGCTCGGATGCCACTGTTGGGGAACGTAGTAATTTCAAAAAAATTCCTACGCACACGCAAGATCATGGTGATGCATAGCAACGAGGGGAGAGCATGATCTACGTACCCTTGTAGATCGCAATGGAACAACGTAGAGGAAGTAGTCGTACGTCTTCTTCCCGACCCGACCGATCCAAGCACCGTTACTCCGGCACCTCCGAGTTCTTAGCACACGTACAGCTCGATGACGATCCCCGGGCTCCGATCCAGCAAAGCGTCGGGGAGGAGTTCTGTCAGCACGACGGCGTGGTGACGATCTTGATGTACTACCGTCGCAGGGCTTCGCCTAAGCACTGGTACAATAAAATCGAGGTGGAATATGGTGGCATGGGGCACCGCACACGGCTAAGGAACGATCTCAATGATCAACTTGTGTGTCTATGGGGTGCCCCCTACCCCTGTATATAAAGGATGGAGGAGGAGGAGGCCGGCTAAGTGTAGGTGCGGCCAGGATGTGGAGTCCTACTAGGACTCCAAGTCCTAGTAGGAGTCCACCAAGAGGGGAGGAAGGGAGAAAGAAGTGGAGGAGAAGGAAAGGTGGCCGGCCCCCTTTTCCCTAGTCCAATTCGGACTAGAGGGGAGGGGGGGGGGCGCAGCAGGCCCTTTCTCCTCTTCCCACTAAAGCCCATCAAGGCCCAATACTTCTCCCGACGAATTCCCGTAACTCTCCGGTACTCCAAAAAATACCCGAATCACTCGGAACCTTTCCGATGTCCGAATATAGTCGTCCAATGTATCGATCTTTACGTGTCGACCATTTCGAGATTCCTCGTCATGTCCCCGATCTCATCCGGGACTCCGAACTCCTTCGGTACATCAAAACTCATAAACTCATAATATAACTGTTATTGAAACCTTAAGCGTGCGGACCCTACGGTTTGAGAACAATGTAGACATGACCGAGACACGTCTCCGGTCAATAACCAATAGCGGGACCTGGATGCCCATATTGGCTCCTACATATTCTACGAAGATCTTTATCGGTCAGACCGCATAACAACATACGTTGTTCCCTTTGTCATCGGTATGTTACTTGCCCGAGATTCGATCGTCGGTATCCAATACCTAGTTCAATCTCGTTACCGGCAAGTCTCTTTACTCGTTCCGTAATACATCATCCCGCAACTAACTCATTAGTTGCAATGCTTAAGTGATGTGCATTACCGAGAGGGCCCAGAGATACCTCTCCGACAATCGGAGTGACAAATCCTAATCTCGAAATACGCCAACCCAACATGTACCTTTGGAGACACCTATAGAGCACCTTTATAATTACCCAGTTACGTTGTGACGTTTGGTAGCACACAAAGTGTTCCTTCGGCAAACGGGAGTTGCATAATCTCATAGTCATAGGAACATGTATAAGTCATGAAGAAAGCAATAGCAACATACTAAACGATCGGGTGCTAAGCTACTGGAATGGGTCATGTCAATCAGATCATTCACCTAATGATGTGATCCCGTTAATCAAATAACAACTCTTTGTCCATGGTTAGGAAACATAACCATCTTTGATTAACGAGCTAGTCAAGTAGAGGCATATTAGTGACACTCTGTTTGTCTATGTATTCACACATGTATTATGTTTCCGGTTAATACAATTCTAGCATGAATAATAAACATTTATCATGTAATAAGGAAATAAATAATAACTTTATTATTGCCTCTAGGGCATATTTCCTTCACTCAGCAAGACTTACATCAGATCCTATCATACATGCATTTGTATCAAGAAGGTGAAGTGGGGTTTAGTTGCAGCAAGCCATCTTTGACTCAGTGGCTATCCTGTTCTACGACAACGGGAAACTTCTTTGAGATGAGGCAGCGCACACGAGTCCACTAAGCACCACATCAATACACTACTATGGATTCATCCTCGTCTCCTGACGAGAAGGCCATCCATAGCACTCACACTTGTCTTGAGCATTTTAGAGTATCCACTTTAAGTTGTCTATGTACCACGTAAGCATCCAAGAAGTCCATAACCGAGGACACGGCTATTCAAATAGATCATGATAACCCTGCAGGGGTGTACTTCTTCACACACGCTCTCACCACTTATCACCATGTACACGTCATGTACCTCGGCAACCTTCAAGCGGAAGCCTGGCGAGGGTGTCAGCCACGACCTGACTAACCACACAAGACTCTAATCCAGGTTTATCGCCTATTCGGGTTCCATCCGCAAGGAGATCCGTCCGGGGTGTCGCTCACGGCCCCTAACGATATGTGCAGGGTTCCCAAGCCCAGCTCGCCGGATGGATCTGTGCTTGGTACACCATGCCACTTGTGCCTAGTCTGTCCCAAGCCCACCTGACCGGGTGCCACTTGGTAGACTACTAACACTACCTACAAACACCAGAAACTATTTGCGACTCCTGGACAGAGATCAAGTTGGATAATAAGTCGAGAGGGGCACTTAAGCATTCCAATGTGTGGTAGTAGCTAGTCATTGGACAACATACACGGAACTCAGTGCTTAAGGACGGTTCCAGTGAGACAACCCACCATGTACTCCTACATGGCCTCTCATCGCTACCTTTACCAAATTGTGTTCACACGCTTAACTCTCAGCACCAGAACATATCGTACCACTCCAATTCATTCCCGATGAATCAGACCTGACACAACTCTAAGCAATAGCAGGCATGGCATGGCAAGAACACAACATGGCTCAATCAACTCCTACACATGCTAGTGGGTTTTAACTATTTACTGTGGCAATGACAGGTCATGCAGAGGAATGGGTTCAACTACCGCAGCATAAAGTAGCAGTTGAATCGTTGTTGTCCTAATGCAATAATGAGAGCAGGAGCGAGAGAGTAGGATTGTATCGGAATGAACAAGGGGGTTTGCTTGCCTGGTAGATCAACAGGGGGGCACTGCTCCACTGATAGGTACTCTCGAACACTTTCCGGAGCAGGACCTATCGAGAAGGAACGGTGTCGGAAATCAAACACAAGCATATGCAACATTATGATGCATGAACATGGCATGAGTATGTGATGTTGTATGAGCTAATGCAACTAGCAACACAATTAAATGAAGTTGGTTTGAATACAAGATTCAAATTCAAACTCCATATATGATTAGCTAAATGCCATTTATTTGTTTTGTCCAAAACAGAGGACAAACATTGTTCAAACATGCATGAAAATGCCATAAACAGATTCCTTGAATTTTTCTGATAATTTTTCATATATAAATTATTTCATTCTGAGTTATAGATTATTTTCTATGATTTTTAGAAGTTTTGAACATTTTCTGGAATTTCCTGATTAATTTTAAACCACAAAATGAAATATTGCGTCAGCATTGCGTCCTGCCTGCGTCAGCAGGTCAATGGAGCCGACCAGGTCAAACCTGACGTGTGGGGTCCACACGTTAGTGACTCAGTTAGTTAACAGAGGAGTTATTCCTAATCTAATTTAGATTAGTGGCGCTGGGGCCCGCTGTTAGTGCCTCTAGGGGTAATTAGTTCCTAACTAGAGGCCACGTCAGCAGTCGCCGGAGTTCGGCCGGCGACGACCAAAACGGCGGCGGCGACTCGCCGGACTTGCGCTACGAGCGGCGTCTGGACGCGCGAAGACCACCGGGGCTGTAACGCCCTCGATGCGGCTATGTCTCCCACGTGTCGAGGCACGACTTAGGGACATAGGCGCATTGAAAGCAATGTCGCAAGTCGGGAATCATTACACAACCCATGTACATATATATTATAAAGGGGGAATAATATCATAGTTGGCTTACACTCGCCACGTCACATCAAAGTACATAAATAACATCCATCATACAATCACTCATGGCCCGACTACGGCGCCAAAATAGAAAAGACCCCCAACAAGCGACTAAACCCTGAATCGAACCCCGAATAGGCATCCCTACTGATCATCAGGAAACGACACATAGTAACGCTGAGAGTCCTCGTCGTACTCCCACTTCAGCTCGAGCGCGCCATCCGGAGAGGTGTCATCGGTCCCTGCATCTGGTGTAATAGTAATCTGTGAGCCACAAAGGACTCAGCAATCTCGCACCCTCGCGATCAAGACTATTTAAGCTTAATAGGTAGGAAAGGGGTGATGTAAAGTGGAGCTGCAGCAAGCGACTAGCATATATGGTGGCTAACTTATTCGCAAAGTAGAGCGAGAAGAGGAGGCAAAGCACGAGCGGAAAACTATATAGAGCAGCCTACGCAAGCATAACTCCAACGCCGTGTCCACTTCCCGGACTCCGCCGAGAAGAGGCCATCACGGCAACACACTCAGTTGATTCATTTTAATTATTTAAGGTTCAAGTTATCTACAACCGGACATTAACAAATTCCCATCTGCCCATAACCGCGGGCACGGCTTTCGAAAGATCAATCCCTGCAGGGGAGTCCCAACTTAGCCCATAACAAGCTCTCACGGTCAACGAAGGAATAGACCTCCACCCAGGACCCACCGATCAGACTCGGTATCCCGGTACAACAAGATGATTCCACAGGTTAAAACAAGACCAGCAACACCGCCCGAATGTGCCGACAAATCCCGATAGGAGCTGCACATATCTCGTTCTCAGGGCACACTCAGATGAGCTCTCCATACAACTAAAACCAAACCTCGAGTTTCCCCGAGGGGGCGCTGCACAGGACTCTAGTTCAGACCAACACTCAGAGGAGCACTGGCCCGTGGGGGGCTAAAATAAAGATGACCCTCGGGCTCCGGAAACCCAAGGGAAAAAGGGGTAGGTGGCAAATGGTAAAACCAATGTTGGGCATTGCTGGACAAGCTTTAATCAAGGCGAACTATCGAGGGGTTCCCATTATAGCCCAACCGCGTAAGGGACGCAACAATCCGGGAACATAACACCGATATGACGGAAACTAGGGCGGCAAGAGTGGAACAAAACACTAGGCGAGAGGCCGAGCCTTCCACCCTTTACCAAGTATATAGATGAGTAAAGATAACATAGCAATATAATGATATCCCAACAAGTAAATAAGTGTTCCAACAAGGAACGGCTCCAATCTTCACCTGCAACTAGCAACGCTATAAGAAGGGGCTTGAGCAAAGCGGTAACATAGCCAATCAATGGTTTGCTAGGACAAAGGTGGGTTAGAGGCTCAATCATGGCAATTGGGAGGCTGACAAGAAAGTGGTAGGCATCGTAGCATTGGCAAAGCAAAAGAGCGAGCAAACTAGCATAGCAAAGATAGTAGTGATTTCAAGGGTGTGATCATCTTGCCTGCACAGTTGTCAGAATTGACTGGATCCTCAAAAGCAAACTCAACGGGCTCCTCGTTAGCGAACTCGTCTCCCGGCTCTACCCAACAACACAAACAAGCAACAAGGATACAATCAACCACGTGCAAGGGCAACCAATAACATGCAAAGATGATATGCTATGCGGGATGCGATGCGGGATGCAAAATGCAAGATGTGACAGGAAATGCATGAACCTCGCCTCAACTTGGAAAACCAAGTGTGCCACTGGATAGAGGGGAAGAAATCCCCTGAAAACGATATAAAGATCATGGCAATCGGAGCTACGGTTTAGAAATGGCAAGCGATTTACTAAACGAACCGATCTGCGATTTACAGCAAGTAGGCTCCTAAATGCAACAAAATGAACATGCTACAGCCACCAAACATGAAAACAAATTGCATGGCAGTGGTGTACTCAAGAAGCTTAACAAATCACCAGGACTGAGGCATAGGCAAATTCATCCATTAAGGGCTTCAAACAAGCATGGCAAAACTGAATAAGCAAAACAGATTTCAGACTTTGCGAAATTAACGCTAGTCTGAAATTTCAGACCACGATGCTCTCTTCGGAGCAGCAAAACAACATGAAGAAAAACCTGAACATGGCAAGTAAGAGAATGGCATGGAGCTACTCAACAAGCTTAACAAATCACCCAAAATGACCTGGGGCCAAAATGGTTCACAAAATACTCTACCGAGCACACGAACATCGATGAAACACAATCAGTTTTCAGACTTAGTGAAAACTGAGACATGCTGAAATATAACTCACGGAGGCATGTAAACGAGCTCGATGCTCTCACTACGGTGCAATTCATGGCAAGGCAAGCATATATCCATAAAGAAGGCACAAAATGCTAGCTAGACATGGCAAGAACAAAGGCATAGCATGCATGGATCACTAGCAATAACTCCGGCAAAATCGCAAAAGAGTTCACGATCTGGCCAAAACAACAACTATGCAAAAGTTGAGCTCGATTGAGTCAACCTAGGGTGCTCCAACACAACAAGTAAAGACATGGATGTATTAAGCACAACAAGCATAACAAATCACTCTTACTAATCATCCTGAAAAGAGGCACGGATCACTAGGAAACAAGCTGGACATATAGCATCGTGAACTAAAACATCCCAGACAGTGATTTTCACTAAGTCCCTGAAATCAGTAAACTCAGGTACCCCTCTTTGCAAGCTTGCACAGGACAACACACACATCCTAAAAATGCATGGGAGGCACCTCTGGAAAGAAGACAACATGCTTAACAATTCATCCCAAAGGGGCACAGGCATATCATGCACGGATTAAACATGGCAAAAATGACAAAAGTGCATGATGAACTAATGGATCTGCAATTTAACTCATGATGCCTCCTTCCAACAGCATTTTGGGCACCAAGATGACCTCAAATGCAAATGATGCAATGGAATGAAATGATTTACTCGTCGAGACGAAGATTTTGATATATCATATGCCCAAATCGGGGCTACGGATGCAAAGATATGGCAGGTCAAACATGGCATAAAAATTACGGAATTAGGGTTTCGGGGGAGAGGTCAACCGATCCAGATCTAGATCTCGATTTACTGTTCACACACGGGAACCGAGGTCGCCGGATTCGGACTTGGAGCTCGCCGGCGATGGGGGCTTCGCCGGACCCGGCCGGAGCTGCGGGATCCGAGGTGGAGGAGGGGGCCGGCCGGTCGTGGAGGAGGCGGTGGTGGCCGCGGGGCCGGATGCCGAGGCCTCTCGGGCGGCGCGCGAGGCGAGGCGAGGCGGCGGCGATGGTGCCCGCGGTGGCCGGCGAGGAGCGGCGTAGAGGCGGGCGGCGGCGCCGGAGGCTGGAGCCGGGGAGGGCGGCGGCGCGACGCGGAGGGAGGCGCGGCCCGGGCGAGGAGGCGCGGGGGCCGGGAATGGGCCCGCGGGCCGGCGGCGAACTGGGGCCCCGAGGCGCCACGTGGCGGCTCGCGGTTCATCGCGGGTGGCGGCGGACATTGTCCGGTCCGCACCGGACACGTCCGGCGGCGCGGGATCCTTTTTTTTTGGAGCTAGGGTTGGACGGGGGAGACGAGATCCGAAAAATGGGGGTCTATTTATAGACCTAGAGGGAGCTAGGAGAGTCCAAATGAGGTGCGGTTTTCGCCCACACGATCGTGATCGAACGACCGAGACAATGGAGCAGAGTTTTGTGGGTTTTGGGCCAAAATGGAGGGGTGTTGGGCTGCACACACACGAGGCCTTTTCGGTCCCTCGGTTAACCGTTGGAGTGTCAAACGAAGTCCAAATTACCCGAAACTTGACAGGCGGTCTACCGGTAGTAAACCAAGGCCGCATGGCAAGTCTCGGTCCAATCCGGAAATGTTTCATCCCCACACACGAAAGAAAGCTAGAAATGGCCACCGGAGGAGAACGAAGCGCCGGAATGCAAAACGGACAACGGGGAAGATGCTCGAATGCATGAGATGAACATGTATGCAAATGCAATGCGCGTGATGACATGATATGAGATGCACGAAAACGAAAACAACACACGGAGACAAAGACCCGAACCCGAGAATTAAATATAACTTAATGCCGGAAACGGCATGAGTTGGAGTACAATTCGGGAAGGTTACATATGGGGCGTTACAACACTCCACCACTACGAAAAGATCTCGTCCCGAGATATAGGACTGAAAGAACTCCGGGTACTCAGAACGGAGGTGATCCTCGCGTTCCCAGGTAGCTTCACGGTCGGAATGGTGTGACCACTTGATTTTGAGAAATTTGATTGACTTGTTGCGAGTTTTGCGTTCAGTCTCTTCCAGGATTGCAACTGGGTGCTCACGATAGGAGAGATCCTCTTGGAGCTCAATGTCCTCGAATTTAACTGTGCGCTTAGGCGTCTTGAAGCACTTTCGGAGTTGCGAGACATGGAACACATCATGAACATTGGCAAAGTTTGCAGGAAGCTCGAGTTGATAGGCGAGGTCGCCTCTCTTGCTGACGATCTTGAAAGGCCCGACGTATCTGGGGGAAAGCTTCCCTTTGATACCGAAGCGACGAGTCCCTTTCATAGGAGAGACGCGGAGGTAGACATGATCTCCGATCTCGAAGGCCAAATCACGGTGCTTGCTGTCATAGTAGCTCTTCTGACGAGATTGGGCTGCTTTGAGGTTATCACGAATGACCTTGCACATTTCTTCTGCCTCTGTGATTAGGTCATTACCCAGCAGCTGACGTTCACCGATTTCAGACCAGTTGAGAGGTGTACGGCACTTCCTACCATACAGAATTTCAAATGGGGCCTTGCCGGAACTTGCTTGGAAACTGTTGTTGTACGAGAATTCAGCATAAGGAAGACAATCCTCCCACTTCATGCCGAAGGAGATAACACAAGCCCTGAGCATATCTTCAAGAATCTGGTTGACACGCTCGACTTGACCGCTTGTTTGAGGATGGAAAGCAGTGCTGAAGCGAATGCTGGTGCCCATGGCCTTTTGAAAAGAATCCCAAAACTTGGAGGTAAAGATGCTGCCACGGTCTGAAGATATCACTTGAGGAATACCGTGCAGAGAGACAATTCGAGAGGTGTAGAGCTCCGCCAATTGAGCTGCAGTGATCGACTTTTTGATGGGCAGGAAATGAGCCACTTTGATGAGCTTGTCGATGACAACGAATGTAGCATCATTGCCACGCTTGGACTTAGGAAACCCAGTCACGAAGTCCATTTCAATGTGGTCAAACTTCCATTCTGGAATGGCAAGAGGTTGGAGGAGACCTGCTGGCCTTTGGTGTTCTGCCTTCACTCTTCTGCAGACATCACATTCATTCACGAATTGAGCGATCTCGCGCTTCATTCGAGTCCACCAATAAGTTTGCTTGAGATCTTGATACATCTTCGTGCTCCCAGGGTGGATGGAGAGGAGAGAGTTGTGAGCCTCATTCATGATCACTTTACGAAGTTCACCTTTGGGCACAACAATTCGATCCTCGAAGAAGAGAGTGTCCTTGTCATCAAGTCGGTAGCACTTGTACTTGGACTGACTCTTTGCAATACCAATCTTCACCTTTTTCACCATAGCATCAAGAAGCTGGGCTTGGCGAATCTGGTCTTCCAAGGTAGGAGAAACTTGAAGGTTGGCGAGGAAACCTTGAGGAACAATTTGCAGATTAAGTTTGCGGAAAGCTTCACAAAGCTCGGGTTGATAAGGCTTGAGAATCAGACTGTTGCAATATGCTTTTCTGCTCAAAGCGTCAGCAATCACATTAGCCTTGCCTGGAGTATACTCGATACTCGGATTGTACTCTTGAATCATTTCGACCCATCGAGTCTGCCTGAGGTTGAGATTAGGCTGAGTGAAGATGTACTTGAGACTCTTGTGATCAGTGAAGATGTCCACTTTTCTTCCCAAGAGAAGATGTCTCCAAGTCAACAATGCGTGCACAACTGCCGCCAACTCGAGATCATGAGTGGGGTAGTTCTTCTCATTAGGCTTCAACTGGCAAGAGGTATAAGCAACAACTTTCTTCTCTTGCATCAGTACAACACCTAGACCTTGGAGAGAGGCATCACAAAAGACCTCGTACGGCTTGGCTTCATCAGGCGGAGTTAGAACTGGAGCAGTGATCAATTTCTCTTTCAAAGCGTTGAAAGCGATATCACACTCCGGAGACCAAACGTACTTGACATGCTTCTGAAGAAGATTTGAGAGAGGCTTTGCGATCTTGGAGAAGTTTTCAACGAATCTTCGGCAATAACTTGCAAGACCGAGGAAGCTACGGAGTTGCTTCACATTCTGAGGAGGTTCCCAATTAACGATTGCAGACACCTTCTCAGGATCCACGGAAATGCCCTTGGCAGAGATAATATGACCAAGATAAAGAACCTCATCGAGCCAAAACTCACACTTGGAGAACTTGGCGTAGAATTGATGTTCCCTTAGCTTGTCAAGAACCAAACGCAAGTGCTTGGCATGATCTTCCTTGTTCTTCGAGAAAACCAGGATGTCGTCGAGATAGACCAAAACGAAGTCGTTGGTGTAGGGGTTGAAGATGAAGTTCATCATGCGAGAGAACGTCGGAGGAGCGTTGGCGAGACCAAAAGACATAACAGTGTATTCATATGACCCATAGCTTGTTCTGAACGCCGTCTTTGGAATATCTTGCTCACGAATGCGAATTTGATGATAACCCATATGGAGGTCAAGCTTGGAGAATACTTGGGCACCCTTGAGTTGTTCAAACAGCTCATTGATGTTGGGAAGTGGATATTTGTTCTTGATGGTCTTCTTGTTCAATGGACGGTAATCAACACAAAGTCGGTCCGTTCCATCCTTCTTCTTCACAAAAAGAACACCACAACCCCACGGAGAAGTACTAGGCCGAATGAGACCCATTCTTTCTTGAACATCGAGTTGTTTCTTCAACTCCTTCAACTCTTCGGGGCCGAGCTTGTAGGGACGTTTGCACACAGGTTCCGTACCGGGCTCAAGTTCAATAACAAATTCCACCGGCCGGTTTGGAGGCATGCCTGGGAGTTCTTCAGGGAAGACATCTTGATACTCACAAACAACCGGAATCTGTGAAATAGCATCCAATTCACCCTTTTCATTGAGAGAGAACAACCGGATGGTATTATCCCGAGCAGCAAAGACAATGACATCTTCAGACGAATGAGTCAGTTGAATCTGCCTGGCTGCACAATCGAGGTGAGCCTTGTGTTTAGAGAGCCAGTCCATCCCAAGAATAAGATCAATATCGGAATCGCCAAGATCAATTGGGGAAGAAAGGAACTTGTAGTCGCCCAAAGTGATAGTAACATCCGGAACACAGAAATTAGCTGTCATTTGTTTGCCCCGTGACACAATTTGTAAAGAACTTTGCAGGTGCTGATAATCACAGTCATACTTTGATGCAAAAGGTTTGGAAATGAAGCAATGCGATGCACCTGTATCAAAAAGAACTTTTGTAGGAATATCGTTAACAGGGAGGTTACCCATGATCACATCTGACGAATCCTCTGCCTGAGCTGCATTCAGCAAGTTGACCTTGGCGTGCTTGGGATTATGCTTGACCACAACTGTACTTGCCGATCTGACAGGAGGAGGAGGAGGAAGACGCCTCTGGTTGAAACACTTGTTGTCATAGTGACCCTTCTGTTGGCACTTGTTGCACGTGACCTCTGAGAGCGGACGGTGGTACGGAGCACTCGATCTTGAAGCTTGAGATGAAGTCTTGTTCTGAAAGCCTGGGTTGGGTGGGTGGGATGAACCACTGCCACCTTTGCTCTTCTGTTGATACGGCTGACGGAACGGAGGAGGAGGAAGCCAATACTTCTGCTGCTTGGCCACTTGAGTAGAGGAAGAAGACGTAGTGTCTCTGACTCGCTTCCTGGAAGCATCACACCTTAGCTGAGCAGCCTCTTGCTTCAGTGCCATGTTGTAGAACTCATCGTATCTCAGCGGCTCGAAGAGGACAAGAGCGAGCTGAATTTCTTCACGAAGACCACCCCTGAACTGATAGATCATGCTCTTCTCATCAGGAACATCCTGCTTGGCAAAACGGGCGAGCTTCTGGAACAACTTGTTGTAGTCATAGACAGACAAAGATCCTTGCTTCAGATTGCGGAATTCTTCACGTTTGCTTTCAGTCACACTTTGAGGAATGTGATGAGCGCGGAAATCACGACGGAAATCATCCCAAGTGATCAAACGTCCACCTCTTGAATCCCGGTACTACTGAAACCACTCTGCGGCCTGATCCTTGAGCTCGAAAGACGCGAACTTGACGAAATCTTCAGGTCTGACGTTGCTACATTCAAAATGCTTGCCCAGATCGACTAACCAATCATCAGCATCGGTAGCCTCAACGCAGTTATTGAACGTCTTTGGACCATTTGCGAGGAACTGATTCAGAGTTGCAAAATGGTTCTGGTTGTTGCCTTGATTTCCTTGACTGCTTTGATTCCGCTCTTGGATGATTTGCATGATCAGCTGTGTATTAGCATTAGTAGTAGCCATCACAGCTTGCCATGCTTCCGGAGGAGGCGGAGGTGGCGGAGGATCTTGATTCTGGTTCTGACTGGTGCTCTTAGCGGGAGCCATCCTGAAGAGGTTGACCACCGTTAGCACACAAATAGAGAAATATTGAAGGTGAAACCAACAGAATGAAAATTGCAACATAAAGTCTTCACATCCGAACAAAATGAACGAATGCACTTCTCTTGAAGTGGTCACATATTCCTAAATTGCGAAGCCACGAAGAATCAGGTAGAAGAGGTACATCAACGAGGGATGGAATCAACATATGACGTCGAAGGAGAACGAATACCACAACTCGAAATAAAACCAAGGGTTGGCTTGCGGAATAAGCCGGAACAAACACATGATAGAAATTTCGTCCGAAGTGTTCGTGGTAGGACCTACACGGGCTCGACCGTACAGCACCATCATGTACAAGGCAGTGCACATGACATACGAAGCGTCCCCGAGTCAGCATAGCCAAGGACTCTTTAAGACACAACGAGGCCACTGTAAAATCGACCGTGAATAGGCGAACCACTAGACGTCGAACCCCAATTTCACATCACACATCTGTTGGAAAGATATCCTAAGGCTACTTGAATTCCCACCTATGAAACTCCCGAAACTTTCCGGTTATGCAATCAGGTGTTGGGGATACAGGGGAAGCATAATATCTCACCCAAGCTAGCAAATCCTACATCCAGCTGCATCCATCCTTCAACACATAACCAAGAAACCTTCGGAAACCATCTATCTCAACCTTCGAAAAGCATCCGTTATACAAGTTATGGCGATACTCCCGAACTCCCGCCCCAGTACTAGGTGGCATCGAGGTTATCTCACCAACGAACTGCATAAAGGAGATTTTCGATGTCGCGCACATATCTCAAGTATACCAGAATTGCAACGATAGAATTATGATGACAACACCTCAGAGCTCAACTCCCCGGGACACTTCCACTAAACCCCTGACAGGAGGCACCAAGACAGTATTCTCATCATAAGCCATCGGAACAAAACCAAGATACTCGCGTGATCCTAAATTTTTTTAGTGAAATTTGAGAAGAGAAGAGTCAAAACTCCACGTCAGGATGCCTTACCAGAGCGATGATGAGACTGGGAAGTAAAAAGAATTCCTAAACTCTCCGATATATAATTCCTAAGGACTCAAAACATTTTTCTAGACACAACTCGGCTGCTAAAAACGATCAAGCAATGGGGTTCCTAAGGTCGGGGAAGGCTCTGATTGCCAACTTGTAACGCCCTCGATGCGGCTATGTCTCCCACGTGTCGAGGCACGACTTAGAGACATAGGCGCATTGAAAGCAATGTCGCAAGTCGGGAATCATTACACAACCCATGTACATATATATTTTAAAGGGGGAATAATATCATAGTTGGCTTACACTCGCCACGTCACATCAAAGTACATAAATAACATCCATCATACAATCACTCATGGCCCGACTATGGCGCCAAAATAGAAAAGACCCCCAACAAGCGACTAAACCCTGAATCGAACCCCGAATAGGCATCCCTATTGATCATCAGGAAACGACACATAGTAACATTGAGAGTCCTCGTCGTACTCCCACTTCAGCTCGAGCGCGCCATCCGGAGAGGTGTCATCGGTCCCTGCATCTGGTGTAATAGTAATCTGTGAGCCACAAAGGACTCAGCAATCTCGCACCCTCGCGATCAAGACTATTTAAGCTTAATAGGTAGGAAAGGGGTAATGTAAAGTGGAGCTGCAGCAAGCGACTAGCATATATGGTGGCTAACTTATTCGCAAAGTAGAGCGAGAAGAGGAGGCAAAGCACGAGCGGAAAACTATATAGAGCAGCCTACGCAAGCATAACTCCAACGCCGTGTCCACTTCCCAGACTCTGCCGAGAAGAGGCCATCACGGCAACACACTCAGTTGATTCATTTTAATTATTTAAGGTTCAAGTTATCTACAACCGGACATTAACAAATTCCCATCTGCCCATAACCGCGGGCACGGCTTTCGAAAGATCAATCCCTGCAGGGGAGTCCCAACTTAGCCCATAACAAGCTCTCACGGTCAACGAAGGAATAGACCTCCACCCAGGACCCACCGATCAGACTCGGTATCCCGGTACAACAAGATGATTCGACAGGTTAAAACAAGACCAGCAACACCGCCCGAATGTGTCGACAAATCCCGATAGGAGCTGCACATATCTCGTTCTCAGGGCACACTCAGATGAGCTCTCCATACAACTAAAACCAAACCTCGAGTTTCCCCGAGGGGGCGCTGCATAGGACTCTAGTTCGCACCAACACTCAGAGGAGCACTGGCCCGTGGGGGGCTAAAATAAAGATGACCCTCGGGCTCCGGAAACCCAAGGGAAAAAGGGGTAGGTGGCAAATGGTAAAACCAATGTTGGGCATTGCTGGACAAGCTTTAATCAAGGCGAACTATCGAGGGGTTCCCATTATAGCCCAACCGCGTAAGGGACGCAACAATCCGGGAACATAACACCGATATGACGGAAACTAGGATGGCAAGAGTGGAACAAAACACTAGGCGAGAGGCCGAGCCTTCCACCCTTTACCAAGTATATAGATGAGTAAAGATAACATAGCAATATAATGATATCCCAACAAGTAAATAAGTGTTCCAACAAGGAACGGCTCCAATCTTCACCTGCAACTAGCAACGCTATAAGAAGGGGCTTGAGCAAAGCGGTAACATAGCCAATCAATGGTTTGCTAGGACAAAGGTGGGTTAGAGGCTCAATCATGGCAATTGGGAGGCTGACAAGAAAGTGGTAGGCATCGTAGCATTGGCAAAGCAAAAGAGCGAGCAAACTAGCATAGCAAAGATAGTAGTGATTTCAAGGGTGTGATCATCTTGCCTGCACAGTTGTCAGAATTGACTGGATCCTCAAAAGCAAACTCAACGGGCTCCTCGTTAGCGAACTCGTCTCCCGGCTCTACCCAACAACACAAACAAGCAACAAGGATACAATCAACCACGTGCAAGGGCAACCAATAACATGCAAAGATGATATGCTATGCGGGATGCGATGCGGGATGCAAAATGCAAGATGTGACAGGAAATGCATGAACCTCGCCTCAACTTGGAAAACCAAGTGTGCCACTGGATAGAGGGGAAGAAATCCCCTGAAAACGATATAAAGATCATGGCAATCGGAGCTACGGTTTAGAAATGGCAAGCGATTTACTAAACGAACCGATCTGCGATTTACAGCAAGTAGGCTCCTAAATGCAACAAAATGAACATGCTACAGCCACCAAACATGAAAACAAATTGCATGGCAGTGGTGTACTCAAGAAGCTTAACAAATCACCAGGACTGAGGCATAGGCAAATTCATCCATTAAGGGCTTCAAACAAGCATGGCAAAACTGAATAAGCAAAACAGATTTCAGACTTTGCGAAATTAACGCTAGTCTGAAATTTCAGACCACGATGCTCTCTTCGGAGCAGCAAAACAACATGAAGAAAAACCTGAACATGGCAAGTAAGAGAATGGCATGGAGCTACTCAACAAGCTTAACAAATCACCCAAAATGACCTGGGGCCAAAATGGTTCACAAAATACTCTACCGAGCACACGAACATCGATGAAACACAATCAGTTTTCAGACTTAGTGAAAACTGAGACATGCTGAAATATAACTCACGGAGGCATGTAAACGAGCTCGATGCTCTCACTACGGTGCAATTCATGGCAAGGCAAGCATATATCCATAAAGAAGGCACAAAATGCTAGCTAGACATGGCAAGAACAAAGGCATAGCATGCATGGATCACTAGCAATAACTCCGGCAAAATCGCAAAAGAGTTCACGATCTGCCCAAAACAACAACTATGCAAAAGTTGAGCTCGATTGAGTCAACCTAGGGTGCTCCAACACAACAAGTAAAGACATGGATGGATTAAGCACAACAAGGATAACAAACCGCTCTTACTGATCATCCTCAAAAGAGGCACGGATCACTAGGAAACGAGCTGGACATATAGCATCGTGAACTAAAACATCCCAGACTTGGTGATTTTCACTAAGTCCCTGAAATCAGTAAACTCAGGTACCCCTCTTT
This sequence comes from Triticum monococcum, assembly GCA_034509565.1. Classification (NCBI taxonomy): domain Eukaryota; kingdom Viridiplantae; phylum Streptophyta; class Magnoliopsida; order Poales; family Poaceae; genus Triticum; species Triticum monococcum. The sequence continues at coordinate 107,870,997 of CM067844.1, forward strand.
GCAAGCTTGCATAAGACAACACACACATCCTAAAAATGCATGGGAGGCACCTCTGGAAAGAAGACAACATGCTTAACAATTCATCCCAAAGGGGCACAAGCATATCATGCATGGATTAAACATGGCAAAAATGACAAAAGTGCATGATGAACTAACGGATCTGCAATTTAACTCATGATGCCTCCTTCCAACAGCATTTTGGGCACCAAGATGACCTCAAATGCAAATGATGCAATGGAATGAAATGATGTACTCGTCGAGACGAAGATTTTGATATATCATATGCCCAAATCGGGGCTACGGATGCAAAGATATGGCAGGTCAAACATGGCATAAAAATTATGGAATTAGGGTTTCGGGGGAGAGGTCAACCGATCCAGATCTAGATCTCGATTTACTGTTCACGCACGGGAACCGAGGTCGCCGGATTCAGACTTGGAGCTCGCCGGCGATGGGGGCTTTGCCGAACCCGGCCGGAGCTGCGGGATCCGAGGTGGAGGAGGGGGCCGGCCGGTCGTGGAGGAGGCGGTGGTGGCCGCGGGGCCGGATGCCGAGGCCTCTCGGGCGGCGCGTGAGGCGAGGCGAGGCGGCGGCGATGGTGCCCGCGGCGGCCGGCGAGGAGCGGCGTAGAGGGGGGCGGCGGCGCCGGTGGCCGGAGCCGGGGAGGGCGGCGGCGCGACGCGGAGGGAGGCGCGGCCCGGGCGAGGAGGCGTGGGGGCCGGGAATGGGCCCGCGGGCCGGCGGCGAACTGGGGCCCCGAGGCGCCACGTGGCGGCTCGCGGTTCGTCGCGGGCGGTGGCGGACGTTGTCCGGTCCGCACCAGACACGTCCGGCGGCGCGGGATCCTTTTTTTGGAGCTAGGGTTGGACGGGGGAGACGAGATCCGAAAAATGGGGGTCTATTTATAGACCTAGAGGGAGCTAGGAGAGTCCAAATGAGGTGCGGTTTTCGCCCACACGATCGTGATCGAACGACCGAGACGATGGAGCAGAGTTTGGTGGGTTTTGGGCCAAAATGGAGGGGTGTTGGGCTGCACACACACGAGGCCTTTTCGGTCCCTCGGTTAACCGTTGGAGTGTCAAACAAAGTCTAAATGACCCGAAACTTGACAGACGGTCTACCGGTAGTAAACCAAGGCCGCATGGCAAGTCTCGGTCCAATCCGGAAATGTTTCATCCCCACACACGAAAGAAAGCTAGAAATGGCCACCGGAGGAGAACGAAGCGCCGGAATGCAAAACGGACAACGGGGAAGATGCTCGAATGCATGAGATGAACATGTATGCAAATGCAATGCGTGTGATGACATGATATGAGATGCACGAAAACGAAAACAACACACGGAGACAAAGACCCGAACCCGAGAATTAAATATAACTTAATGCCGGAAACGGCATGAGTTGGAGTACAATTCGGGAAGGTTACATATGGGGCGTTACAGGGGTGTAGCCCATCGTCGTCCGCATCCAGCGGAGCTGGTAGGAGGCCGTGGGGGCACCGGAGCTTGCCAGAGCAGAGCTCGCGGCGGCGGCCAGAGTTCGGTGGTGTGCGGGCGCAGGCTACGGCTCGGGAAAGGCGAAAGGAAGAGCGGGGAAGGGTGCAGCAGCTCACCACGGGGACAACAGAGGCGGGGACGAGGCCGGGGGCGCGTCGAGAGCAGCGTGAGGTCGCCGGAGATCTGCGCACCGAAGGTAGAAGACGGCGATGGCGGCGGTGATGTAGAGCGTCCGGCGTCGCATGACTCGGTGGAGAGGACGAGGGAGTCGTGAAGATGCTCGTGGACTCGTCGGAGGGGCGAGGGGACGGCGGGGAGCACGTCGGCGGTGAGTTGCGGCGACGGCAGCCGCTCGACGGTGAGAGAAAGAGCGAGGGGGAGGGAGCAGAGGAGCGAATCGATTCGGAGGGGAAAGTGAGAGCGGTCCGGGGGGTCGCGTGGCACTCGCAGCGGCCTCCAGCAGCAGCGGCAAGCAGGAGCTGGCCGAGCACGTGCTCGCGCGCGACGGCCACGCGCGCGTCCTCCTGGCGGGAGGAAGACGACAGGGGAGGGGGAGCAGGTGGGCTGGGCTGGCACAGGGCCAGGCTAGGTGGGCTGCACAGTGCTGGGCCTCGGGGCTGTGGGTAAGCGCCAGGTAAAACCTTTCTCTCTCCTTTCTGTTTTCTATTTTAGTTATTGTTTTCTATTTGTTTCAATTTGTTTTGATTTAGTTCAAGCACTAAATCATTTTTGTTTCTTCTGATAATTTTTGCAGGGACTAAAAGTAATATTCTAAAGCCCCTCACAAAATAACAGAATTATTGAAGCATTAAATATATTTATAACATATATTTGCTCCAACTCAAATACAATATGAATTAATTCAAAAATCAATAAATGGCCAAGAAATATGCTCATCATTTTTGGCAGGGGTTTTCACCTTTATCATAAATCATGAACATTTTCAAACGGCATTTTGGGGTCTTTGAAAAGATTTAAGTTTGAACCTGGTTGAATTTCATTTGCTGCTAGGGTTTATTATCCCCTATTTCAAGTTTAACTGAAATTTAAACATGATGCAAACATGAAGGGCTAGCCTAGGTCATACCAGAACTAGGGATGTGACAACCCGTCCCCACTTGGAAGAATCTCGTCCCAAGATTCAGGAGTCGGCGGGAAGAAAGTGGGGTACTCCAGTCGAAGACGATCTACACGCTCCCAGGTAGCTTCTCTCTCGGAGTGATGAGACCACTGAACCTTGAGAAACTTGATGTTATGACGTCGAGTGACACGCTCTGCTTGATCCAGAATGCGAACGGGGTACTCTCGATAAGTGAGGTTATCTTGGAGATCAAGCGTTTCGTGGTCCACTCCGCGGATGGGATCCGAGAAGCAACGCCTGAGTTGAGAGACATGGAAGACATCATGAACTCGAGAAAGATGTGGGGGTAGTTCCAACTGGTAGGCAACCTCTCCTCGTTTAGCAAGAATGCGAAAAGGACCAATGTAGCGAGGAGCCAACTTGCCCTTGATACCGAAACGATGGGTACCCTTCAAAGGGGTAACCCGAAGGTAAGCCTTGTCTCCAATTTCATAAGCCACTTCCTTATGACTACGGTCATACTGGCTCTTTTGATGAGATTGGGCTGTTTTCAAGTTCTCACGAATGATGCGAACTTGCTCTTCTGCCTCCTGAATCATGTCCGGTCCAAAGAATTGTCTTTCACCGGTTTCTGACCAGTTCAGAGGTGTTCGACATCTTCATCCATATAGAACCTCAAAAGAAGCTTTCTTGAGGCTGGACTGGTAGCTATTGTTATAAGCAAACTCGGCGAAGGGAAGACACTTCTCCCAATCCATAGTGAAGGAGATAACACAAGCTCTAAGCATGTCTTCGAGAATTTGGTTGACCCTTTCCACCTGACCACTTGATTGAGGGTGGAAAGCGGTACTGAAGGAAAGATGGGTGCCCATGGCAGTTTGGAAACTCTCCCAGAAATGAGAGGTGAAAAGACTACCACGGTCTAAATTGATCTCTAGTGGAACACCATGAAGTGATACTATTCGAGAAATATATAAGTCAGCGAGCTGACTAGCAGTGATACTCTCTCGAACGGGTAGGAAGTGAGCCACTTTGGAAAGATGATCAATGACTACGAAGATAGCATTATTCCCTCTCTTGGTCCTGGGAAAGCCGGTGATGAAGTCCATACCAACTTTATCCCATTTCCACTCAGGAATAGCTAAAGGTTGAAGGGTGCCAGCAGGCCTTTGATGCTCTGCCTTAACGCGACGACAAATGTCACAGTTAGCAATGAACTGAGCAATTTCTCTCTTCATCCTAGTCCACCAGAACCTCTGGCGTAGGTCCTGATACATCTTAGTACTACCGGGATGAATCGTGAGAGGGGATTCATGTGCCTCCTTAAGAATCAGTTGTCGCAGATGTTGATTATTGGGAATCACCAAGCGATTCTCAAAGAAAACAACACCTCGATCATCCATAGAGAAACAACCACCAACTCCCTTCTTAATGTTTCTCTTGATGCGGATAACACCCCTATCAAACTTCTGACCAGTAATGATCTGATCCTCAAGGGTAGGTTTCGCCACCAAGGTAGAAAGGAATCCGTGAGGAGCAATGTGAAGGTTAAGCTTAGATAATTCATCATGGAGAAATGGCTGGCCCTGTTGCAACATGAGATTGTTGCAATAGGACTTACGACTTAGCGCATTAGCCATGACATTCCCCTTGCCTGGGGTGTAGGTAATCCCTAAGTCGTAATCTGAGATCAACTCCAACCAACGTCTTTGCCTAAGGTTCAAATCTGGTTGGGTGAAGATATACTTGAGACTCTAGTGGTCGGTGTAAATCTTGCAACGTTTACCGAGAAGGTAATGTCGCCATGTCTTAAGTGCATAGACTACGGCTGCAAGCTCTAGATCATGTGTAGGATAATTCTCCTCATGTGGATGCAACTGTCGAGATGCATAGGCAATCACATGGCGATCTTGCATAAGAATGCAACCTAGTCCCTGTCGTGAGGCATCACAATAGATAACAAAGTCCTTAGTGAAGTCCGGTGGCACAAGTATGGGAGCAGAAGTCAGACGTCTTTTCAGTTCCTAAAAACTGTGCTCACACTGTGGGGACCACTCAAACTTTTTATCTTTCTTGAGAAGTTCCGTGAGAGGTTTGGCCACTTTGGAGAAGTTCTCAATGAAGCGGCGACAATAACTGGCTAGGCCAAGGAAACTCCTAACTTGCTTAACTGTTTCAGGTGGAGTCCAATCAATAACGGCATGAACTCTTTCGGGATTGACAGCAATGCCCTTACCATAGATTACGTGGCTGAGATAGGTCACTTCTGGCAACCAAAATTCGCACCTGGAGAACTTGGCATAAAGGCGGTGCTCTCTGAGTTTTTCTAACACAAGTCTAAGATGTTCGGCATGCTCTTCCTCGTTCTTCAAGTAAATAAGGATATCATCGAGGTAAACCACGACGAACTTATCTAAGTACTCCATGAAGATCGAGTTCATCAAGCGAGAGAAAGTAGCTGGAGCGTTGGTTAGACCAAAGGACATGACGGTGTACTCGTACTGACCATAACGAGTGACAAAAGCCGTCTTAGGAATATCCCCATTTCTGATCTTGATTTGGTGGTAGCCTAACCTCAAATCCATCTTGGAGAAGACTGAGGATCCAGCGAGCTGATCATACAGATCGTTGATCCTGGGGAGCGGATACTTGTTCTTTATCGTGACCAAATTAACGGGACGATAATCTACAACCATTCGGTCTGTACCGTCCTTCTTGACGAAGAGGACGGGGCAAGCCCAGGGAGAAGAACTAGGACGGATGAAACCCTTTTGCAAGGATTCTTCGAGTTGTTTCTTAAGCTCGGCTAGCTCTAAGGGTGCCATCTTGTAAGGTCTCCTAGAAATTGGGGCGGTTTCGGGGATAAGATCTATAACAAACTCTACATCTCTGTCAGGTGGAATAACTGGCAGTTCCTCTGGAAAGACATCCAGAAAGTCGCAGACTACCGGGATATCTTCAAGGTCAGGAAGAGGGCTGGCATTTAGAGAATATAGTTGACGCCTTGCAATTTTGGTGGAGACAGTGATTATCTTGCCAGAGGGGTGTATGAGCTGAACAGACCTGGTGTAACAGTCAATCTTGGCATAATGAGCTTTCATCCAGTCCATACCCAAGATGATGTTAATATCTGAAGACTTGAGGGATATCAAGGAAGCTAGAAATACAAGTCTGTCAACATGTATTTCATTGCCATAACTTATCCTAGAAGTTTGCCACTTGGATCGAGGAGTTTGAATGAGTACTGGGGAGGGCATATCACACAATGACATGTCGTGCAAACGGGCATAACTTTCGGAAATGAAGGAGTGAGATGCCCCGGTATCGAATAGAACCGAAGCTGGGTGACAGTTGACAAGGAGTGTACCAAGAACGACATCTGGATCATCATGAGCGTCTTTAGCTGAGACGTGATGCACACGTCCAAGTTCAGTGGGAGCTGACTTGGCACTGATCATCTGGTGTGAAGGCTTACTACCATGGCCAACAGACTTCTCGGGCTGGGGTGGAGCAACACGGGTCTGAGTGCAAATACGGACAATGTGGCCTGACTCTCAGCACTTGTAACAAATCTTGGAGGTAGGACAAGGACCCGCATTGACAAGTGGTCTACCAATAGGCATGGGTGTAGCATATGGTTGAACTGGGTGAGGTGCCACACAAGAAGGCCTTGGTGTATAACCGGGTGGAAGAGCGGAGTTCGGAACGCAAATCCGGCGCTTCTGAGAACTAGAATCGGAGGAAGAACCCAAATCACGGGTGTGCTTACGAGATTCCTCATAGGTGATTTGAGCTGTCTCTGCATTAATGGCCTTGTTCACAAGAGTGTGGAATGTATTGCAATGATGCAAGTGGAGATCACGACGCAACTTGGGGTTGAGACCCTTCCGGAACCTAGCCTGCTTCTTGGCATCCGTGGACACTTCTTCTGTAGCATAGCGGGCAAGGTTCTCAAATTCTTTACTATAAGCATCAACAGCCATCTTACTCTGGGTGAAACTACAAAACTCTTCTCTCTTGCGGTCAATGAGAGCCTGAGGGATGTGATGCTCGCGAAAACCTCAATGAAATCTCTCCAGGTGGGTATCTGGCCAGCTGGAAGCATAGCCTCATAGTTTTGCCACCAAATACTAGCAGGACCTTCCAGGTGATAAGCAACATAGGTGACCTGGTCACCTTTAGCTATATTCGCAGAACGCAGCTTGTGTGTGATACTACGGAGCCATTCATCCGCATCAAGTGGTTCAATGGAATGATGGAAGGTAGGTGGTTTCAGGCCAATGAAGTCATGAATGGACACAAACTCTTTGTGCTGCTAGGAGGTGTTCTCCTCAATACGTGCTAGCAAGCGGTTAGACTCACGCTTGTTCCTCTCCATCTCTAGCATGAACTCTGCCAACGAGGACTGATCGGGAGGATCCTCATCCCTACCATCTCCGTGGTTCCGGCTACAAGCAATAGAACTTCGGTTAACCGGCAACATCCTGAAGAACGAAACCAAGGAAGACAAGGATGGATTCAGCATCAACTATAGGTTGCAGAGGGTAGCACAAGAATTTAGTATCTCTCAAACTCTCAGAACAATTCCGGCAGCATAATGGCAGTAGAATGCTCAAAATGAAACATTCTGCAAAGACGGGTAGCACCAACCTCAATATCATCACTCAAGGTTCAAAAATATTACTAAACAGGCTACACCGGAGATACTCGAACTGGGATATGACTCAGATCAACCAATCCTAAGAAACTACGGAGTAGTAACACATGATCCTGATAGACAGAAGAGGAAGCCTAGCTCCTTAACCCCGTAGGAAAGATAGGATGACTCAGATCAGAAGGCATGAGGTATAGGGAGTAAAAAGAGCCTTACGTTCCCTTCCACAATCAATTCCCTTACATAACTAAAGAATTTCTAGACTCAACTTCGACCAGGTTGGCTTGGAAATCCTACAGGCAGTCAGGCTCTGATACCAAAGCTGTCGGACCCCGATTCTAAGTCACACCGATCTAGCCTGTAACACTTCATATCACTTTGCGGCCTCACGCACGATATTCCCACGGGTGTCGCCTTACCATGGCCCGGGACCGTTTGCGCCTTTTGGCTCATGTATATGATAGTATCGCTAGCATCCATATGACAGAGAACCCGGGCCGACATGGCTAGTCATGAACCCAAAGCGGTGCTAACTTATGGGGACAGGCATACATGAATCACATCGAGCATGTCGGTCAACAGCATATGAATCCGGGCTGTAGCACTGGGCTAACAGGACTCCGGGGAACCCGGGCTGTAGCAGGCTAGGCAGGACTCCGGAAGTCACCGCGTGACATTTCCCTGAAGGGACAGACATAGGAACGAAGTGGAACACATGCCGGCCAGTCAAGTGTTCTGAGCAGTAGTGCTGGGCTAGCAGGACTACTATGGCTCAAGGAAGCACTAAACTACATTTCCCCATAAGAGAGGCTGCCAAGGATAAACAACTAGATTGTCGGATCCCACACATAGGAGTACATGTCACACGTACGCATAACATGCAAGTATGTGCTGTACAACATGGCATCACAACATAACGCAAACTCATATAGATAAAGGCTCAGAAGAGCCACATAGCATTAAATACAAACAGGGGTCACATGACCCATCATTCAGAGCATACAAGCAACGGAAACATTACATGTCTGAGTACAGACAACTACGAAAGAAAAAGGCCGAGGAGCCTGACTATCCACAAGTCCCTCCCAAGGGACCAAGATCGTAGCTGAGGTATAAGCTACTCGTCGAAGTCCAAGTGGTACTACTAGTGAGACAGATGTCTCATCTGCAAAACATAAATAAAGCAAACGTGAGTACAAAGGTACTCAGCAAGACTTACATCAGATCCTATCATACATGCATTTGTATCAAGAAGGTGAAGTGGGGTTTAGTTGCAGCAAGCCAGCTTTGACTCAGTGGCTATCCTGTTCTACGACAATAGGAAACTTCTTTGAGATGAGGCAGCGCACACGAGTCCACTAAGCACCACATCAATACACTACTATGGATTCATCCTTGTCTCCTGACGAGAAGGCCATCCATAGCACTCACACTTGTCTTGAGCATTTTAGAGTATCCACTTTAAGTTGTCTATGTACCACGTAAGCATCCAAGAAGTCCATAACCGAGGACACGGCTATTCAAATAGATCATGATAACCCTGCAGGGGTGTACTTCTTCACACACGCTCTCACCACTTATCACCATGTACATGTCATGTACCTCGACAACCTTCAAGCGGAAGCCTGGCGAGGGTGTCGGCCACGACCTGACTAACCACACAAGACTCTAATCCAGGTTTATCGCCTATTCGGGTTCCATCCGCAAGGAGATCCGGCCGGGGTGTCGCTCACGGCCCCTAACGATATGTGCAGGGTTCCCAAGCCCACCTTGCTGGATGGATCTGTTCTTGGTACACCATGCCACTTGTGCCTAGTCTGTCCCAAGCCCACCTGACCGGGTGCCACTTGGTAGACTACTAACACTACCTACAAACACCAGAAACTATTTGCGACTCCTGGACAGAGATCAAGTTGGATAATAAGTCGAGAGGGGCACTTAAGCATTCCAATGTGTGGTAGTAGCTAGTCATTGGACAACATACACAGAACTCAGTGCTTAAGGACGGTTCCAGTGAGACAACCCACCATGTACTCCTACATGGCCTCTCACCGCTACCTTTACCAAATCGTGTTCACACGCTTAACTCTCAGCACCAGAACATATCGTACCACTCCAATTCATTCCCGATGAATCAGACCTGACACAACTCTAAGCAATAGCAGGCATGGCATGGCAAGAACACAACATGGCTCAGTCAACTCCTACACATGCTAGTGGGTTTTAACTATTTACTGTGGTAATGACAGGTCATGCAGAGGAATGGGTTCAACTACCGCAGCATAAAGTAGCAGTTGAATCGTTGTTGTCCTAATGCAATAATGAGAGCAGGAGCGAGAGAGTAGGATTGTATCGGAATGAACAAGGGGGTTTGCTTGCCTGGTAGATCAACAGGGGGCACTGCTCCACTGATAGGTACTCTCGAACACTTTCTGGAGCAGGACCTATCGAGAAGGAACGGTGTCGGAAATCAAACACAAGCATATGCAACATTATGATGCATGAACATGGCATGAGTATGTGATGTTGTATGAGCTAATGCAACTAGCAACACAATTAAATGAAGTTGGTTTGAATACAAGATTCAAATTCAAACTCCATATATGATTAACTAAATGCCATTTATTTGTTTTGTCCAAAACAGAGGACAAACATTGTTCAAACATGCATGAAAATGCCATAAACAGATTCCTTGAATTTTGCTGATAATTTTTCATATATAAATTATTTCATTCTGAGTTATAGATTATTTTCTATGATTTTTAGAAGTTTTGAACATTTTCTGGAATTTCCTGATTAATTTTAAACCAGAAAATGAAATATTGCGTCAGCATTGTGTCCTGCCTGCGTCAGCAGGCCAACGGAGCCGCCCAGGTCAAACCTGACGTGTGGGGTCCACACGTCAGTGACTCAGTTAGTTAACAGAGGTGTTATTCCTAATCTAATTTAGATTAGTGGCGCTGGGGCCCGCTGTCGGTGTCTCTAGGGGTAATTAGTGCCTAACTAGAGGCCACGTCAGCAGTCGCCGGAGTTCGGCCGGCGACGACCAAAACGGCGGCGGCGACTCGCCGGACTTGCGCTATGAGCGACGTCTGGACGCGCGAAGACCACCGGGGCGTAGCCCGTCGTCGTCCGCATCCAGCGGAGCCGGTAGGAGGCTGCGGGGGCGCCGGAGCTCGCCGGAGCAGAGCTCGCGGCGGCGGCCGGAGTTCGGTGGCAGGATACGGCTCGGTAAAGGCGAAAGGAAGAGCGGGGAAGGGTGCAGCAGCTCACCACGGGGACAGCAGAGGCGGGGACGAGGCTGGGGGCGCGTCGAGAGCAGCGTGAGGTCGCCGGAGATCTGCGCAGCCGAAGGTAGAAGACGGTGATGGCGGTGGCGATGCAGAGCGTCCAGCAGCGCGTGACTCGGTGGAGAGGACGAGGGAGTCGCGAAGATGCTCGTGGACTCGTCGGAGGGGCGAGGGGACAGCGGGGAGCGCGTTGGCGGTGAGTTGCGGCGACGGCAGCCGCTCGGTGGTGAGAGAAGGAGCGAGGGGGAGGGAGCAGAGGAGCGGATCGATTCGGAGGGGAAAGTGAGAGCGGTCCGGGGGGTCGCGTGGCGCTCGCAGCGGCCTCCAGCAGCAGCGGCAAGTAGGAGCTGGCCGAGCGCGTGCTCGTGCGCGCGTCCTCCTGGCGGGAGGAAGATGACAGGGGAGGGGGGGCAGGTGGGCTGGGCTCGCACAGGGCCAGGCCAGGTGGGCTGCACAGTGCTGGGCCTCGGGGCTGTGGGTAAGCGCCAGGTAAAACCTTTCTCTCTCCTTTCTGTTTTCTATTTTAGTTACTGTTTTCTATTTGTTTCAATTTGTTTTGATTTAGTTCAAGCACTAAATCATTTTTGTTTCTTCTGATAATTTTTGCAGGGACTGAAAGGAATATTCTAAAGCCCCTCACAAAATAACAGAATTATTGAAGCATTAAATATATTTATAACATATATTTGCTCCAACTCAAATACAATATGTATTAATTCAAAAATCCATAAATGGCCAAGAAATATGCTCATCATTTTTGGCAGGGGTTTTCACCTTTATCATAAATCATGAACATTTTCAAAGGGCATTTTGGGGTCTTTGAAAAGATTTAAGTTTGAACCTGGTTGAATTTCATTTGCTGCTAGGGTTTATTATTCCCTATTTCAAGTTTAACTGAAATTTAAACATGATGCAAACATGAAGGGCTAGCCTAGGTCATACCAGAACTAGGGATGTGACACTGCTGTTGATAGAATGCGGAACGGGCTTTTGCCACGTCGCGCTCCTCCTCTAAGGCGTCCAAACCGTCCTGCTGATCGAGCTCAGCTTCGCTTTCTTCGTACATGCGCACTCGAGGTGAGTCATGAATTATGTCGCAGGGCAAGACTGCCTCTGTGCTGTACACCATAAAAAATGGTGTGTATCCGGTGGTGCAATTCGGCGTGGTCCGCAGCCCCCAGAGTACGGAGTCGAGATCCTCTACCCAGTGCGTGTTAGATTCCTTGAGGGACCGCACTAATCTGGGTTTGATGCCGCTCATGATGTGACCATTTGCACGTTCGACCTGACCGTTAGTTTGTGGGTGATAGATGGAAGCATAATCGAGCTTGATGCCCATGTTTTTGCACCAGAGTTTTACCTCATCGGCCGTAAAGTTCATGCCGTTATCGGTGATGATGCTGTGGGGGACGCCATAATGGTGTACGACCCCGGATATAAAGTCTATCATAGGTCCGGATTCGGCCATCTTAACAGGCTTGGCTTCTATCCATTTGGTGAACTTATCCACCATGACCAGTAAGTATTTTTTCTTGTGGGTTCCGCCTTTAAGGGGTCCCACCATGTCAAGCCCCCAGACCGCGAAAGGCCAAGTGATGGGGATAGTTTGGAGGGCGGTGGGTGGCATATGGCTTTGGTTTGCAAAAAGCTGGCAACTGGCGCATCCTTGGACCAAGGCCTGAGCGTCCGCCCGGGCCGTCGGCCAATAAAAGCCTATACGGAAAGCCTTGCTTACAAGGGACCGAGCTGCAGCGTGATGGCCACCGAGTCCGGCATGAATTTCAGCCAGCAGGTTCCGCCCTTCCTCTTTGGAGATGCACCTTTGAAGGACTCCAGTAGTGCTTTTCTTATAAAGTTCTCCCTCATGGACTTTATAGGCTTTAGATCGCCGCACTATACAGCGTGCCTCATTTTGGTCCTCTGGGAGTTCCTGCCTGGTAAGGTAGGCTAGGAATGGTTCTGTCCACGGGGCGATAACGGCCATTAGTACGTGGGCTGAGGTTGTGATTTCATTGGCAGAGCCTCCAATTATGTCAGATTGTTCGGCGTCGGACAGTGCGGTTGGGTCCGGGCTAATATTGCCATTTTCCCCTTCCCATACTACGGATGGCTTGAACAGCCTTTCCAGGAAGATGTTGGGGAGGGGGGGGGACCGCATCGTGTTTTGCGCCGATGCGTGCCAGGACGTCTGCCGCCTGATTGTTTTCTCGGGCTATATGGTGAAATTCGAGCCCCTCAAACCGAGCTGACATTTTGAGGACGGCGTTGCGGTAAGCTGCCATTTTTGGATTCTTGGCATCGAAGTCTCCATTTATTTGGGATATCGTGAGGTTTGAATCCCCGCGCACCTCTATGCGTTGAATGCCTATGGATACTGCCATCCGGAGACCATGTAAAAGGGCCTCATATTCGGATGCATTGTTGGAGTCCGTGTACATAATCTGGAGTACATATTGAACTGTGTCTCCTGTGGGGGACGTCAAAACGACGCCGGCCCCTAGTCCGGCCAACATTTTGGAACCGTCGAAGTGCATGATCCAGTTTGAATATGTGCCGTACTCTTTAGGGAGTTCGGCCTCCATCCATTCTGCGACGAAGTCGGCCAAAACTTGTGACTTGATAGCTCGCCGTGGCCTATAAGTTATGTCAAACGGGAGGAGCTCGATGGCCCATTTTGCAATCCGGCCCGTTGCATCACGGTTGTTTATAATATCGTTGAGTGGTACTTCCGATGCTACTGTGATTGAACACTCTTGAAAGTAGTGTCGTAGCTTCCGGGATGCCATGAATACCGTATATGCAATATTTTGATAATGTGGGTACCGTGATTTGCATGGGGTGAGGACAGTGGACACATAGTAAACCGGCTTTTGAAGGGGGAATTTGTGTCCGTCCGTTTCCCGCTCGACGACGAGTACTGCGCTGACAACTTGATGGGTTGCTGCAATGTACAATAACATTGGTTCGCTGATGTTTGGCGCGGCCAGGATGGGGTTTGTTGCCAATATGGATTTTATTTCCTTGAGTCCGGCCGTGGCGGCATCCGTCCACTCGAAGTGTTCGGTGCGCCGAAGGAGGTGATAGAGGGGTAGCGCCTTTTCTCCCAACCGGGAGATAAAGCGGCTTAGAGCCGCCACGCATCCGGTTAATTTTTGTATTTGTTTGAGGTCCTTTGGGATATCCAATTGTGACAAAGCTCGGATCTTAGCTAGATTTGCTTCGATTCCTCTACCGGATACAATGAAGCCCAAGAGCTTTCTGGCTGGAATCCCGAAAACGCATTTTTCCAGATTTAGCTTGATATCGTATGCTCGAAGGTTGTCAAATGTAAGCCTCAAGTCGTCTACTAGAGATTCGACATTTCTTGTTTTTACGACCACATCATCCACGTATGCCTCTACTGTTTTGCCGATCTGGTTTGCCAGACATGTTTGAATCATGCGCTGATATGTTGCGCCGGCGTTTTTGAGCCCGAAAGGCATTGTGTTGAAGCAGAATGGGCCGTATGGGGTGATGAATGCCGTTGCGGCTTGGTCTGACTCGGCCATCTTGATTTGATGGTAACCGGAGTATGCGTCGAGGAAGCACAACGAATTGTGTCCTGCAGTGGCGTCGATAATTTGATCGATGCGGGGGAGGGGGAAGGGATCCTTTGGGCAAGCCTTGTTAAGGTCTTTGAAGTCAACGCACAGGCGCCAGGATTTGTCCTTCTTTGGTACCATCACCAAGTTTGCTAGCCAGTCCGGATGTTTTATATCTCTGATGAATCCGACTTCCAATAGTTTGGCTAGCGCCTCTCCCATTGCCTGTCTCTTGGGCTCAAAAAAACGCCAAAGGGCTTGTTTGACAGGTTTGAATCCTTTTAGGATATTTAAGCTGTGTTCGGCCAGCCTGCGTGGGATTCCTGGCATGTCTGAAGGGTGCCAGGCAAAAATGTCCCAGTTCTCCTGTAGGAATTCTCGCAGTGCGGCGTCTACATCGGGGTTTAATCGTGCCCTGATGGAAGCTGTTTTATTGGGGTCCGTTGTATGGACCTGGAATTTGACTATTTCATCCGCTGGTTTAAAGGAGGTGGACTTGGATCTTTTATCGAGTATCACATCGTCCCTGTTTATTGTGGAGCACAGCGTAGTCAGTTCCTCAGCCGCTAGGGCTTCGGATAGTGCCTCAAGGGCCAATGCGGCTGTCTTGTTTTCGGCGCGGAGTGCTATGTCCGGATCACTAGCGAGGTGATGATTCCGTTCGGCCCGGGCATCTTGAGCTTCATGTACCTGTAATGGGGTATTGCTTGGAAGATTGTAAACGCTTCCCGCCCCAGCAGAGCGTGGTATCCGCTACTGAATGGGGCCACTTGGAATATGACCTCTTCGGACCTATAATTATCTGGCGTGCCGAACACCACATCTAGTGTGATTTTTCCTGCACAGCGCGCTTCCCGACTGGGGATTATTCCTCTAAAGGTTGTGCTGCTTCGCTCAATGTGGTTCCAGTCTATTTCCATTTTTTGAAGGGTTTCCTCATAAATGAGGTTCAATCTGCTGCCTCCGTCCATGAGTACCTTGGTGAGGCGAAAGCCGTCCACTATAGGACTGAGTACCAATGCAGCTGGTGCTCGAGCTGTTCGGATTTTAGGTTCATCACTGGCATTAAAAGTAATGGCCGTGTCACTCCATGGGTTTATTGTTGCTACTTGATAGACTTCAGCGAGGCTGCGGAGTGTTCTTTTTCACATATTATTTGATGCGAAAGTCTCGAAGACTGTTAAGACTGTACTGGAGTCCCTGAGGTGGTTTTCTGCGGCCTCCGGAATTAGGAGATCTTCGCCCCTTTTGGCCACCTGCCATAGTATCCAACATGCTCTAAGGCTATGAGTTGGTGTGCGTCCTCTGTACTATGAATTCTACATGGTCCATTAAGCCATCCGTCTAGTACGGTTCCATGCCCTGTAGAGGGTTTTGGTTTTTTGGTTTTTAATTCGGGTGTCTGATGATGATGATGCACCCTTTTATTTCGGACGAGGTTTCTATTCAGGGCCGGATTGTCCCAAAATTTAGTTTCGGTTTTCCGGGCGCTTTCCATCGCACAGTACTTTTGTACTATGGACGCCAAGTCAGAGAAGCGTGTAATATCACAACGACCCGTGGCGTTGAGGATTCCCTTGTCCATGCAATTATTGCAAAAGATTGAGATTGCGTCTTCCTCGCGGCAGTCCTTTATCCTGTTCATAACCAGGAGGAACCTTGCTCAGTAATGATGTATTGTTTCTTCAGGCTATTGCCTGATTTGGGATAGATCGCTTATGTTCGGGTGGGTGGGTGGAATTAAATCCGGAACTTCACTCAATCTAAGACTCAGAGGCCAAGGAGTTTCCGAACTCTGAAGTTTGGATTCTTGGATGTTGTCCAGTGAATCTAGCCCGTTGCCTGATTCTAAGTTCAGGTCTTGAGTTACATCCTACCCTCCGCGGGTATCCGGCTTGGAGGGATCGGGAATCCGGACGTAGCTAGTCCTTAAGATAGATGAAGCGTCGCCGCACTGTGCCTCTACCACGGCAACGTGATGGGTGACTTGGGGAGAATTAATTTCTCTTAGATCGGGTTTAAGCCCAACCTGGTCATAATCCGTAGTGACCCCCAAGGCGGCGATGCGATCCAAGAGCTCGTTTACGGAAGAGAGCTCCATTGGATCTAACTGCTCGACGAGTTCCGAGCTGACGTGAAGATTGCTTTTGATGACCCGAGAGGTCACCGTCGGCGCAACGTCCGAACAGGCGGTCATGAGAAAACCGCCTAGCCGGAGAGTTTGGCCGACAGCCAAGGCTCCCTTAGTAACGGCGCCGTCTTTAAAGACGGGAAGATGCATCCTTCCTGATTGCGACGGCACAGAGGAACTCTCAATGAAAGCACCAATGTCAGTGTCAAAACCGGCGGATCTCGGGTAGGGGGTCCCGAACTGTGCGTCTAGGCCGGATGGTAACAGGAGGCAAGGAACACGATGTTTTACCCAGGTTCGGGCCCTCTTGATGGAGGTAAAACCCTACGTCCTGCTTCATTAATATTGATGATATGGATAGTACAAGAGTAGATCTACCACGAGATCAAGGAGGCTAAACCCAAAAAGCTAGCCTATGGTATGATTGTTGTATGATGAAGTTCTCCTACGGAATAAAACCCTCCGGTTTATATAGACACCGGAGAGGGTTAGGGTTACACAAAGTCGGTTACAATGGTAGGAGATCTAAATATCCACATCGCCGAGCTTGCCTTCCACGCCAAGGAAAGTCCCATCCGGACACGGGACGAAGTCTTCAATCTTGTATCTTCATAGTCCTGGAGTCCGGCTAAAGGTATAGTCCGGCTACCCGGACACCCCCTAATCCAGGACTCCCTCACCTACTCACTCACATTGATATCTATTGATGGGCATCTCCATAACCTGTTGATACGCCTAGTTGATGTGAGACTATCTTCTCCCTTTTTGTCTTTTCCACAACCACCATTCTATTCCACCTATAGTGCTATGTCCATGGCTCACGCTCATGTATTGCGTGAAGATTGAAAAAGTTTGAGAACATAAAAAATATGAAACAATTGCTTGGCTTGTCACCGGGGTTGTGCATGATTTAAATATTTTGTGTCGTGAAGATGGAGCATAGCCAGTGTTGGGGAACGTAGTAATTTAAAAAAAATTCCTACCCACACGCAAGATCATGGTGATGCATAGCAATGAGATGGGAGAATGTGATCTACGTACCCTTGTAGACTGACAGCGGAAGCGTCATAACAACACGGTTGATGTAGTCGTACATCTTCACGGCCCGATCGATCAAGCACCGAAACTACGGCACCTCCGAGTTTTAGCACACGTTCAACTCGATGACGATCCCCGGACTCCGATACAGCAAAGTGTCGGGGAAGAGTTCCGTCAGCATGACGGCGTGGTGACGATCTTGATGTTCTACCGTTGCAGGGCTTCGCCTAAGCACCGCTACAATATTATCGAGGATTATGGTGGAAGGGGGCACCGCACACGGCTAAGAAAACGATCACGTGGATCAACTTGTGTATTTAGGGGTGCCCCCTGCCCTCGTATATAAAGGAGAAAGGGGAGGAGGCCGGCCGGCCCTATGGTGCGCCAAGGAGGAGGAGTCCTCCTCCTAGTAGGAGTAGGACTCCCCTCTTTCCTACTCCTACTAGGAGGGGGAAAGGAAGGGGGGGGGGAGAAGGAAAGGGGGGCGCCGCCCCCCTTCTCCTAGTCCAATTCGGACCAGGGGGGAGGAGGCGCGCGGCCCAACCTAAGGCCCATACGGCCCATTACTTCTCCCGGGGGGGTGGGGGAGGGGGGGTTCCGGTAACCCTCCGGCACTCCGGTTTTCTTCGAAATCACCCGGAACTCTTCCGGTGTCGGAATATAGCCGTCCAATATATGAATCTTTATGTCTCGACCATTTCAAGACTCCTCGTCATGTCCGTGATCACATCCGGGACTCCGAACTAACTTTGGTACATCAAAACTCATAAACTCATAATATAACTGTCATCGAAACCTTAAGCGTGCAGACCCTACGGGTTCGAGAACAATGTAGACATGACCGAGACATGTCTCCGGTCAATAACCAATAGCGGAACCTGGATGCTCATATTGGCTCCCACATATTCTACGAAGATCTTTATCGGTCAAACCGCATAACAACATACGTTGTTCCCTTTGTCATCGGTATGTTACTTGCCCGAGATTCGATCATCGGTATCTCAATACCTAGTTCAATCTCATTACCGGCAAGTCTCTTTACTCGTTTCGTAATACATCTTCTCGCAACTAACTCATTAGTTGCAATGCTTGCAAGGCTTATGTGATGTGCATTACCGAGAGGGCCCAGAGATACCTCTCCGACAATCGGAGTGACAAATCCTAATCTCGAAATACGCCAACCCAACATTTACCTTTGGAGACACCTGTAGAGCTCCTTTATAATCACCCAGTTACGTTGTGACGTTTGGTAGCACACAAAGTGTTCCTCCGGCAAACGGAAGTTGCATAATCTCATAGTCATAGGAACATGTATAAGTCATGAAGAAAGCAATAGCAACATACTAAACGATCGGGTGCTAAGCTAATGGAATGGGTCATGTCAATCACATCATTCTCCTAATAATGTGATCCCGTTAATCAAATGACAACACATATCTATGGTTAGGAAACATAACCATCTTTGATTAACAAGCTAGTCAAGTAGAGGCATACTAGTGACGTTTTAGTTTGTCTATGTATTCACACAAGTATTATGTTTCTGGATAATACAATTCTAGCATGAATAATAAACATTTATCATGATATAAGGAAATAAAATAATAACATTATTATTGCCTCTAGGGCATATGTCCTTCAGTCTCCCACTTGCACTAGAGTCAATAATCTAGATTGCACAGTAATGATTCTAACACCCATGGAGCTTTGGTGCTGATCATGTTTTGCTCGTGGAAGAGGCTTAGTCAACGGGTCTGCAACATTCAGATCCGTATGTATCTTCCAAATCTCTATGTCTCCCACCTAGACTAGATCCCGGATGGAATTGAAGCGTCTCTTGATGTGCTTGGTTCTCTTGTGAAATCTGGATTCCTTTGCCAAGGCAATTGTGCCAGTATTGTCACAAAAGATTTTCATTGGACCCGATGCACTAGGTATGACACCTAGATCGGATATGAACTCCTTCATCCAGACTCCTTCGTTTGCTTCTTCCGAAGTAGCTATGTACTCCACTTCACATGTAGATCCCGCCACAACGCTTTGTTTAGAACTGCACCAACTGACAACTCCACCGTTTAATGTAAACACGCATCCGGTTTGCGATTTAGAATCGTCCGGATCAGTGTCAAAGCTTGCATCAACGTAACCATTTATGATGAGCTCTTTGTCACCTCCATATATGAGAAACATATCCTTAGTCCTTTTCAGGTATTTCAGGATGTTCTTGACCGCTGTCCAGTGATCCACTCCTGGATTACTTTGGTACCTCCCTGCTAGACTTATAGCGAGACACACATCAGGTCTGGTACACAGCATTGCATACATGATAGATCCTATGGTGAAGCATAGGGAACATCTTTCATTTTCTCTCTATCTTCTGCATTGGTCGGGCATTGAGTCTTACTCAATTTCACACCTTGTAACACAGGCAAGAATCCTTTCTTTGCTTGATCCATTTTGAACTTCTTCAAAATTTTGTCAAGGTATGTGCTTTGTGAAAGTCCAATTAAGCGTCTTGATCTATCTCTATAGATCTTAATGCCCAATATGTAAGCAGCTTCACCGAGGTCTTTCATTGAAAAACTCTTATTCAAGTATCCCTTTATGCTATCCAGAAATTCTATATCATTTCCAATTAGTAATATGTCATCTACATATAATATCAGAAATGCTACAGAGCTCCCACTCACTTTCTTGTAAATACATGCTTCTCCAAAAGTCTGTACAAAAACAAATGCTTTGATCACACTATCAAAGCATTTATTCCAACTCCGAGAAGCTTGCACCAGTCCATAAATGGATCGCTAGAGCTTGCACACTTTGTTAGCTCCCTTTGGATCGACAAAACCTTCCGGTTGCATCATATACAACTCTTCTTCCAGAAATCCATTCAGGAATGCAGTTTTGACATCCATCTGCCAAAATTCATAATTATAAAATGCGGCAATGGCTAACATGATTCGGACAAACTTAAGCATCACTACGGGTGAGAAGGTCTCATCGTAGTCAATCCCTTGAACTTGTCGAAAACCTTTTGCGACAAGTCGAGCTTTGTAGACAGTAACATTACCGTTAGCGTCAGTCTTCTTCTTGAAGATCCATTTATTCTCAATTGCTTGCCGATCTTTGGGCAAGTCAAGCAAAGTCCATACTTTGTTCTCATACATGGATCCCATCTCAGATTTCATGGCTTCAAGCCATTTTGCGGAATCTGGGCTCACCATCGCTTCTCCATAGTTCGTAGGTTCATCATGATCTAGTAGCATGATTTCCAGAACAGGATTACCGTACCACTCTGATGCGGATCTTACTCTGGTTGATCTACGAGGTTCAGTAGTATCTTGTTCTGAAGTTTCATGATCATCATCATTAGCTTCCTCACTAATTGGTGTAGGTGTCACAGAAACTGGTTTCTGTGATGTGCTACTTTCCAATAAGGGAGCAGGTACAGTTACATCGTCAAGTTCTATTTTCCTCCCACTCACTTTTTTCGAGAGAAATTCCTTCTCTAGAAAATTTCTGAATTTAGCAACAAAAGTCTTGCCTTCGGATCTGTGATAGAAGGTGTATCCAATAGTTTCCTTTGGATATCCTATAAAGACACATTTCTCCGATTTGGGTTCGAGCTTATCAGGTTGAAGCTTTTTCACATAAGCATCGCAGCCCCAAACTTTCAAAAACGACAACTTTGGTTTCTTGCCAAACCACAGTTCATAAGGCGTCGTCTCAACGGATTTTTATGGTGCCCTATTTAACGTGAATGCGGCCGTCTCTAGAGCATAACCCCAAAACGATAGCGGTAAATTAGTAAGAGACATCATAGATCGCACCATATCAAGTAAAGTATGATTACGACGTTTGGACACACCATTACGCTGTGGTGTTCCGGGTGGCGTGAGTTGCGAAACTATTCCGCATTGTTTCAAATGTACGCCAAACTCGTAACTCAAATATTCTCCTCCACGATCAGATCGTAGGAATTTTATTTTCTTGTTACAATGATTTTCAACTTCACTCTGAAATTCTTTGAACTTTTCAAATGTTTCAGACTTATGTTTCATTAAGTAGATATACCCATATCTGCTTAAGTCATCTGTGAAGGTGAGAAAATAACGATATCTGCCACGAGCCTCAACATTCATCGGACCACATACATCTGTATGTATGATTTCCAACAAATCTGTTGCTCTCTCCATAGTACCGGAGAATGGTGTTTTTGTCATCTTACCCATAAGGCACGGTTTGCAAGTACCAAGCGATTCATAATCAAGTGGTTCCAAAAGTCCATCAGTATGGAGTTTCTTCATGCGCTTTACACCGATATGACCCAAATGGTAGTGCCACAAATAAGTTACACTATCATTATCAACTCTGCATCTTTTGGCTTTAACATTATGAATATGTGTGTCACTACTATCAAGATTTAATAAGAATAGACCAATCTTTAAGGGCGCATGACCATAAAAGATATTACTCATATAAATAGAACAACCATTATTCTCTGATTTAAATGAATAACCGTCTCGCATCAAACAAGATCCAGATATAATGTTCATGCTCAACGCTGGCACCAAATAACAATTATTTAGGTCTAATACTAATCTCGAAGGTAGATGTAGAGGTAGCGTGCCGACCGCGATCATATCGACTTTGGAACCATTTCCCACGCGCATCGTCACCTCGTCCTTAGCCAATCTTCACTTAATCTGCAGTCCCTGTTTCGAGTTGCAAATGTTAGCAACAGAACCAGTATCAAATACCCAGGTGCTACTGCGAGCATTAGTAAGGTACACATCAATAACATGTATATCACATATACCTTTGTTCACCTTGCCATCCTTCTTATCCGCCAAATATTTGGGGCAGTTCTGCTTCCAGTGACCAGTCTGCTTGCAGTAGAAGCACTCAGTTTCAGGCTTAGGTCCAAGTTTGGGTTTCTTCTCTTGAGCAGCAACTTGCTTGCTGTTCTTTTTGAAGTTCCCCTTCTTCTTCCCTTTGCCCTTTTTCTTGAAACTAGTGGTCTTGTTGACCATCAACACTTGATGCTCCTTCTTGATTTCTACCTCCGCAGCTTTCAGCATTGCGAAGAGCTCGGGAATAGTCTTATTCATCCCTTGCATATTATAGTTCATCATGAAGCTCTTGTAGCTAGGTGGCAGTGATTGGAGAATTCTGTCAATGACGCAATCATCTGGAAGATTAACTCCCAACTGAATCAAGTGATTATTATACCCAGACATTTTGAGTATATGCTCACTGACAGAATTGTTCTCCTCCATCTTGCAGCTATAGAACTTATTGGAGACTTCATATCTCTCAATCCGGGCATTTGCTTGAAATATTAACTTCAACTCCTGGAACATATCATATGCTCCATGACGTTCAAAATGTCGTTGAAGTCCCGATTCTAAGCCATAAAGCATGTCACACTGAACTATCGAGTAGTCATCAGCTTTGCTCTGCCAGACGTTCATAACATCTGGTGTTGCTCCAGCAGCAGGCCTGGCACCTAGCGGTGCTTCCAGGATGTAATTCTTCTGTGCAGCAATGAGGATGATCCTGTTACGGACCCAGTCCGTGTAATTGCTATCATCATCTTTCAACTTTGCTTTCTCAAGGAACGTATTAAAATTCAACGGAACAACAACACGGGCCATCTATCTACATCCCAACATAAACAAGCAAGATACTATCAGGTACTAAGTTCATGATAAATTTAGGTTCATTTAATCATATTACTAAATAACTCCCACTTAGATAGACATCCCTCTAATCCTCTGAGTGATTACGTGATCCAAATCAACTAAACCATGTCCGATCATCACGTGAGATGGAGTAGTTTCATTGGTGAACATCACTATGTTGATCATATCTACTATATGATTCACGCTCGACCTTTCGGTCTCCGTGTTCCGAGGCCATATCTGTATATGCTTGGCTCGTCAAGTATAACCTGAGTATTCCGCGTGTGCAACTGTTTTGCACCCGTTGTATTTGAACGTAGAGCCTATCACACCCGATCGTCACATGGTGTCTCAGCACGAAGAACTTTCGCAACGGTGCATACTCAGGGAGAACACTTCTTGATAATTAGTGAGAGATCATCTTAAAATGCTACCGTCAATCAAAGCAAGATAAGATGCATAAAAGATAAACATCACATGCAATCAATATAAGTGATATGATATGGCCATCATCATCTTGTGCTTGTGATCTCCATCTTCGAAGCACTATCATGATCACCATCGTCACCGGCGCGACACCTTGATCACCATCGTAGCATCGTTGGTGTCCCGCCAATCTTATGCTTCCACGACTATCTCTACCGCTTAGTGATAAAGTAAAGCATTACAGCGTAGTTGCATTGCATACAATAAAGCGACAACCATATGGCTCCTGCCAGTTCTCGATAACTCGGTTACAAAACATGATCATCTCATACAATAAAATTTAGCATCATATCTTGACCATATCACATCACAACATGCCCTGCAAAAACAAGTTAGATGTTCTCTACTTTGTTGTTGCAAGTTTTACGTGGCTGCTACGGGCTTAAGTAAGAACCAATCTTACCTATGCATCAAAACCACAACGATAGTTTGTCAAGTTGGTGCTGTTTTAACCTTTGCAAGGACCGGGCGTAGCCACACTCGGTTCAACTAATGTTGGAGAAACTGACACCTGCTAGCCACCTTTGTGCAAAGCACATCGGGAGAACCGGTCTCGCGTAAGCATACGCGTAATGTCGGTCCGGGCCGCTTCGTCCAACAATACCGCCGAACCAAAGTATGACATGCTGGTAAGCAGTATGACTTATATCGCCCACAACTCACTTGTGTTCTACTCGTGCATATAACATCAACACATAAAACCTGGCTCTGATACCACTGTTGGGGAACGTAGTAATTTAAAAAAAATTCCTATGCACACGCAAGATCATGGTGATGCATAGCAACAAGAGGGGAGAGTGTGATCTACGTACCCTTGTAGACCGACAACGGAAGTGTTATGACAACGTGGTTGATGTAGTCGTACGTCTTCACGGCCCGACCGATCAAGCACTGAAACTACGACACCTCTGAGTTTTAGCACACGTTCAGCTCGATGACGATCCCCGGACTCCGATCCAGCAAAGTGTCGGGGAAGAGTTCCGTCAGCACGACGGAGTGGTGACGATCTTGATGTTCTACCGTCGCAGGGCTTCGCCTAAGCACCACTACAATATTATCGAGGATTATGGTGGAAGGGGGCACCGCACACGGCTAAGAAAATGATCACGTGGATCAACTTGTGTATTTAGGGGTGCCCCCTGCCCCCGTATATAAAGGAGCAAGGGGAGGAGGCCGTCCGGCCCTATGGCGCGCCAAGGAGGAGGAGTCCTCCTCCTAGTAGGAGTAGGACTCCCCTCTTTCCTACTCCTACTAGGAGGGGGAAAGGAAGGGGGGAGGGAAAAGGAAAGGGGGGCGCCGCCCCCTTCTCCGAGTCCAATTCGGACCAGGGGAGGAGGCGCGCAGCCCACCCTGGCTGCTCCTCTCTCTCCCCACTAAGGCCCATACGGCCCATTACTTCTCTGGGGGGGGGGGGAGGGGTTCCGGTAACCCTCCGGCACTCCGGTTTTCTCCAAAATCACCCGGAACTCTTTCGGTGTCCGAATATAGCCGTCCAATATATCAATCTTTATGTCTCGACCATTTCGAGACTCCTCGTCATGTCCGTGATCACATCCGAGACTCCAAACTAACTTTGGTACATCAAAACTCATAAACTCATAATATAACTGTCATCGAAACCTTAAGCGTGCAGACCCTACGGGTTCGAGAACAATGTAGACATGACCGAGACATGTCTCCGGTCAATAACCAATAGCGGAACCTGGATGCTCATATTGGATCCCACATATTCTATGAAGATCTTTATCGGTCAGACCGCATAACAACATACGTTGTTCCCTTTGTCACCGGTATGTTACTTGCCCGAGATTCGATCGTCGGTATCTCAATACCTAGTTCAATCTCATTACCGGCAAGTATCTTTACTCGTTTCGTAATACATCATCTCGCAACTAACTCATTAGTTGCAATTCTTGCAAGGCTTATGTGATGTGCATTACCGAGAGGGCCCGGAGATATCTCTCCGACAATCGGAGTGACAAATCCTAATCTCGAAATACGCCAACCCAACATTTACCTTTGGAGACACCTGTAGAGCTCCTTTATAATCACCTAGTTACGTTGTGACGTTTGGTAGCACACAAAGTGTTCCTCCGGCAAACGGAAGTTGCATAATCTCATAGTCATAGGAACATGTATAAGTCATGAAGAAAGCAATAGCAACATACTAAACGATCAGGTGCTAAGCTAATGGAATGGGTCATGTCAATCACATCATTCTCCTAATAATGTGATCCCGTTAATCAAATGATAACACATGTCTATGGTTAGGAAACATAACCATCTTTGATTAACAAGCAAGTCAAGTAGAGGCATACTAGTGACGTTTTAGTTTGTCTATGTATTCACACAAGTATTATGTTTCCGAATAATACAATTCTAGCATGAATAATAAACATTTATCATGATATAAGGAAATAAAATAATAACATTATTATTGCCTCTAGGGCATATTTCCTTCAGCCAGACTATATGATTTTGTAGGGACAGCTTTCTTTAGCCATGTTATTTTGAGAAGACATGATTGCTTTGTTAGTATGCTTGAAGTATTATTTTTTTGTCAATATGAACTTTTGTCTTGAATTTTATGGATCTGAATATTCATGCCACAATTAAGAAGAATTACATTGAAATTATGCCAAGTAGCACTCCGCATCAAAATTCTGTTTTTATCATTTACCTACTCGAGGACGAGCAAGAATTAAGCTTGGGGATGCTGATACGTCTCCAACGTATCTATAATTTTTTATTGCTCCATGCTATATTATCTACTGTTTTGGATGTTTATGGGCTTTATTATACACTTTTATATCATTTTTGGGACTAACCTATTAACCCAGAGCCCAGTGCCAGTTTCTGTTTTTACCTTGTTTTAGGGTTTTGAAGAAAAGGAAAACAAAACGGAGTCCAATTGACCTGAAACTTCACGGAACCCATTTTTGGAAGGAAAGAAGCCCAGAAGACTAGAAGTGCACGTAAGGGAAGCTTCAAGGAGGCCATGAGGTAGGGGGCGCCCCCACCCCCTGGGTGCGCCCTCCACCCTCGTGGGCCCCTCGTGGCTCCCCTGACGTACTTCTTCCGCCCATATATCTCCATATACCCTAAAAAACACCTTGGAGCACAATAGATTGGGAGTTCCACCGCCAGAAGCCTCTGTAGCCACCAAAAACCAATCTAGACTCGTTCCAGCACCCTGCCAGAGGGGGGAATCCCTCTCTGGTGGCCATCTTCATCATCCCGGTGCTCTCCATGACGACGAGGGAGTAGTTCTCCCTCGGGGCTGAGGGTATGTACCAGTAGCTATGTGTTTGATCTCTCTGTCTCTCGTGTTCTTGATTTGGCACGATCTTGATGTATCGCGAGCTTTGCTATTATAGTTGGATCTTATGTTTCTCCTCCCCCTCTACTCTCTTGTAATGGATTGAGTTTCCTCTTTGAAGTTATCTTATCGGATTGAGTCTTTAAAGATTTGAGAACACTTGATGTATGTCTTGCCGTGCATATCTGTGGTGACAATGGGATATCACGTGATTCACTTGATGTATGTTTTGGTGATCAACTTGCGGGTTCCGCCCATGAACCTATGCATAGGGGTTGGCACACGTTTTCGTCGTGATTCTTCGGTAGAAACTTTGGGGCACTCTTTGAGGTTCTATGTGTTGGTTGAATAGATGAATCTGAGATTGTGTGATGCATATCGTATAATCATACCCACGGATACTTGAGGTGACATTGGAGTATCTAGGTGACATTAGGGTTTTGGTTGATTTGTGTCTTAAGGTGTTATTCTAGTACGAACTCTAGGGCTGTTTGTGACACTTATAGGAATAGCCCAACGGATTGATTGGAAAGAATAACTTTGAGGTGGTTTCGTACCCTACCATAATCTCTTCGTTTGTTCTCTGCTATTAGTGACTTTGGAGTGACTCTTTGTTGCATGTTGAGGGATAGTTATGTAATCCAATTATGCTATTATTGTTGAGGGAACTTGCACTAGTGAAAGTATGAACCCTAGGCCTTGTTTCAACGCATTGCAATACCGTTTACGCTCACTTTTATCATTAGTTACCTTGCTGTTTTTATAATTTCAGATTACAAAAACTATTATCTACCATCCATATACCACTTGTATCATCATCTCTTCGCCGAACTAGTGCACCTATACAATTTACCATTGTATTGGGTGTGTTGGGGACAAAAGAGACTCTTTGTTATTTGGTTGCAGGGTTTCTTGAGAGACACCATCTTCGTCCTACGCCTCCTATGGATTGGTAAACCTTAGGTCATCCACTTGAGGGAAATTTGCTACTGTCCTACAAACCTCTGCACTTGGAGGCCCAACAACGTCTACAATAAGAAGGTTGTGTATTAGACATCAGAAGCCTTCTGACATGCAGGGTGTACCGAGAGAACTCATTGAGCACACTCTCATTATTGATCCCAAGATTAAGCCGGTCAGGCAGTTTCTTTGGTAGTTCAATGAGGAAAGGCGCAAGGCTATTGGAGAAGAGGTGGCCCGGCTCTTGGCGGCCGGATTTATTGTTGAAGTTTTTCACCCAGAGTGGTTGGCTAACCCTGTGCTTGTGCTTAAAAAGAACGGCACCTGGCGTATGTGTGTGGATTACACAGATTTAAACAAGGCTTGTCCAGCTGATCCTTTTGCTCTCCCTCGTATTTATCAGATCATTGATGCTACGTCGGGTTGTGAGCGTTTGAGTTTTTTGGATGCTTATTCTAGCTATCATCAGATCTAAGGACCAGGAGAAGACGACTTTTATTACTCCGTTTGGAGCCTTCTGCTATGTGTCTATGCCTTTTGGGCTTAAGAGTGCCTAGGCGACTTATCAGCGTGCGTGCAGAACTGTCTTCATAATCAGATTGGGCGTAATGTTCATGCTTATGTGGATGATATAGTGGTGAAATCCAGAGAGAAGGAAACTCTGGTAGATGATCTGAAGGAAACCTTTGATAACATCCGGGTCTACAAGATAATGCTTAACCCGGCCAAGTGCGTTTTTGGAGTCCCAGCTGGCAAGCTTTTGGGTTTTCTGGTGTCTAACAAAGGTATTGAGGCTAACCCGGAGAAAATTAAGGCGATTACGTCTTTGGCTAAGCCGGCGTGCATCAATGATGTTCAGTGGCTGGCGGGTCGTGTCGCAGCTTTAAGCCGGTTTGGTGAGAAGGCTATGTCATTGTATCAAATGATGAAGAAGATATATAATTTTGTCTAGAGTGATGCTGCTAACGCTGCCTTTGAAGATTTGAAAAGACAGCTTGCCGAGCCGCCGGCTCTTGCTGCTCCCGTTGAGAAGGAGCCACTATTGTTATATGTGGCTGCTAACACACGTGCTGTCAGTGTGGCCATTGTTGTAGAGCGCAAGGAGGCTGGCAAGGAATACCCGGTTCAACGGCCGGTTTATTACATCAGTGAGGTGCTCATTGAGTCCAAGCAGAGATATCCACATTGGCAGAAGCTTGTTTATGGGGTGTTCATGGCAAGCAGGAAGCTTAAGCATTACTTTCAGGGTCATCCTATCACTATGCTTAGCTCTGCTCCTTTAGGAGATATCATTCAAAATAGAGAAGCCATGGGACGATTTGCCAAGTGGGCCATTGAACTTGGGTCTCACAGTCTAAAATACGTGCCACATACAGCCATCAAATCTCAAGCATTGGTGTATTTCATTAATGATTGGACAGAGTTACAAATACCTGAAGAGAAGCCAGACAACACATATTGGACGATTCATTTTGATGGTTCCAGTCAATTGGAGGGCTCGGGGGCTGGAGTTGTTTTAACTTCCCCTAGAGGTGACAAGTTTTGTTATGTGTTGTGGTTGATGTTTCCTTGTACTAATAACGCAACTGAGTATGAGGCTTTACTCCATGGTCTTCGAATGGCTAAAGAAATGAGTTTGAGCCGGGTACAGTGCCTTGGCGACTCGGATTTAGTGGCGCAACAAGTATCATGAAAGTGG
Organism: Triticum monococcum; assembly: GCA_034509565.1. Classification (NCBI taxonomy): domain Eukaryota; kingdom Viridiplantae; phylum Streptophyta; class Magnoliopsida; order Poales; family Poaceae; genus Triticum; species Triticum monococcum. The sequence continues at coordinate 107,900,411 of CM067844.1, forward strand.
GATTCCAAGGATCCTCTCATGGCGGCTTATTGCCGTGAGGTTGATGCTGTAGCTGGACATTTCAAGGGTTATCAAGTGGAGCACATCGACCGCAGAAAGAACAAAGTGGCTGATGCTTTAAGCCGGTTGGGATCTCAGTGTAAGCCAGTGCCACCTAACACTGTTTTGGATGTTTTGCATAACCCTTCTGTCAAGTTGCCTACAGAGGAAGACTTGGCTGTTCCTGACCCAGAGGCACAGTTGGTGGCGGCTCTTCATGTCATTCCAGATTGGACAGTGCCATATTTGGCTTATATGACCCGGAGCGAGTTGCCGGAGGATGAGACCTTGGCTAGACAGATAACCCGGCGGTCTAAGTCAATGACAATTTCCAATGGTGAGTTGTATCATCACAGTGTCACCAGAGCGTTTCAACATTGTGTATCTCCTGAAGAAGGTCAAGAAATTCTTTGTGAGATCCATGAAGGAGATTGTGGCCATCATGCCGGTTCAAAGTATCTTGTGGCCAAAGCTTCCCGTAATGGTTTTTACTGGCTAACGGCTCACGCCGATGCTGAGGATCTGGTCAGTAGGTGCGATGGGTGTCAAAAATTTGCACAACGAGCGCACGTGCCAGCTCAAGAATTGCGGATGATTCTGATCACTTGGCCGTTTGCAGTCTAGGGGCTTGACATGGTTGGACCTTTCAAACGGTCCAAAGATAAGAAGACGCACCTTTTGGTTGCAGTGGACAAGTTCACAAAATGGGTTGAGGCAGAGCCAGTCAGTAAGTGTGATGCGGCCACGGCGGTTCAATTCATGAAGAAGGTGATTTTTCGTTTTGGTTTTCCACACAGTATTATTACTGATAGTGGCACTAACCTATCCCAAGGAGATATGGAAGAGTTCTGTCAACGGGAACATATCCGCCTTGATGTTTCATTAGTAGCTCACCCCCAATCCAATGGTCAAGCTGAAAGAGCCAATCAGGAAATCCTGAAAGGTCTAAAACCCCGGCTTATGCTCCCTTTACAACGGACGCCGGGTTGTTGGGTGGAAGAATTACCCTCTGTGATATGGAGCATCAATACTACCCCTAACAGGTCTACGGGTTATATGCCTTTCTTCATGGTTTATGGAGAAGAGGCAGTTCTGCCCAGTGACATCCATCATGACTCGCCCCGCGTGGCAGCTTACGTTGAGGCTGATAATGAACAAGCCCGTCAGGATGCGTTTGACTTACTGGATGAAGAATGTGACTTAGCGGCAGCCTGCTCAGCAATTTACCAACAAGACCTGTGCCGTTACCACAGTCGCCGGGTTAATTCACGAACCTGTCAAGAAGGTGACCTGGTGCTCCGGCTCATCTAGGATCAGTCTGATGCGTACAAGCTATCCCCACCTTGGGAAGGACCCTTTGTGGTCAGCAAGAACTTAAAAAATGGGTCATATTACCTTATCGATGTTCGAGAGGACAAAGACTCATGTAAATCAGAGGAAGAGACCCACCAGCCATGGAATATTGCCCATCTTCGGCCTTACTACACTTGAGCCACCGGCTCTCATAACGTACATACTTTGACGTTGTATATATCATGATAAGTAATAAAGCAGGACCTCTGTCCTTTTCATTTTCAATGGTCACATATCTTTATTATTTTAATTATTAAACGACCAGTTGGGGGTTGATCGTATTCGAATCTAGCTTAAACCCTCTCGGTCCGGCTTATGATCGTATTCGAATCTAGCCGTTAAAACCTCATGGTCACTAGGGGGCTTCCTGTTCAAACATAGGTCATATTCGAACCAAAGAGAACATCGCTGTCGTAACCCTCTTGATCGGTGCAAAGCCAAACTCACTAGGGGGCTTCTTGATCATATCTGAATCATAGCTCAACCCCTTTTGGGTCCGACTTGGATCGTATTCGAATCAGGGTCGTTAAAAACCTCTCAAGGTCATTTGGGGGCTTCCTGTTCAAACATAGGTCGTATTCGAACCAAAGAGAACATAGCTGTTGGTACCCTCTTGATCGGCGCAACGCCAAAGCCATTGGGACTACATGATCGTATTCGAATCCTAGCTTAAACCCTTTTGTCCGGTTTACTGATCGTATTCGAATCGGAAGCCTCCGAATTTTTCTTAAAGCTTGATTTACATTGTTTGAAAGATACTCGTTTGTTTTACTGGTTTTTTGTTCTCTTGAACCTAACTGTAAGCATGGTTTCAATTTAAAACCGGCTCGGTTATTTGACAATGATCTGCCAAGGTATAATAGTCATCAGACATATGGAAGTATTGCCTTCTAAAAACGATTGGGTTGTCACCCTTATTGTCCGGGTCACATAAGCCGGCAGTCCAGAGTCAAAGAACACATGTATGACATTGTCATTCATAAACAGACTTATCTGTGTTTTTTATTTAATCAAAGGATTTTCAGTCTTGTTTATCTTTACATCTGGTCCTGATTATTCCGCTATGGTAATTTCATAGTTATGTATTGGGTGTTTTGACCCGTCCAGCGGTAAACCGCCAGGACAGTTTCTCATCTTTTACATACAGGAAAAGGTTTAAACACTGCAGATATGATAAAAGATATAAAGCATATAGTCACATGACAGATAAAAGATATAAAGCATATATTCACATGATGGCATAGGCAGAACATGCAGGTTTTAAAGCTAGCCTATTACAAGGCGTTGGGAGCCCAAAAAGGTTAAAACTGTTTTTCTCTTCAACGGATGTTAAGCAAAGGCCGGGTCATCAAGTCTTGGCCGGATTATTTGGACGGTTATGTCTCCTCCCTCGCCGGTTCATCTCCCTCCACTGGTTGGAAGCTGGGCTTAGACCACTCGAACCCATGAAGAGCAACGAATTCAACTTCATCATCAATTAGACCAGCCGGGTCAATTTCTGGAGCAAAGGTGTCTTGGCGAACCGGCGGGATGAGATATGTTAATTTATATGAAGGAGTCGCCATCTTTTTATTATCAACATCAAAACCCGGCTGATACTTATCATTGTTGGTCTCGTCGCCAAGAATGGTAGCCTGAGGACGAACTCCCCTCACACAAGCGACAAAGTCATCTTGATCAAACGGAGTCCCGTCTTCCTTCAAGGGGGGATACCCTTTGGCCGTCAGCCGGGTCTAGTTCCGGCACCCAAGCTTTGGAGCGGCTTAAAGCAGTTAGGGCTCCGGCTCTTGCACAAGATCGCTTGACCTCTTTGAATCTGCTGGGTAAGATGGATAATTTCTTCAAAACATCACTCAAGAGATTTGGTCCCTGGTTGGCTGGGGAGATAATAGCAAGCGCCCGTTGAGCCCCAGTGTACAGTTGCTCCACCAGGGTGTAAACCGCCTTGAGTTTTGTCATGCTGTTTTGGCTCAAATTGCTACTCCGTGGACCTATGAGTATTTTAAAGGGTTAAGTAGGCGGCTTATATTTCTGGTACAAATAGAGTTTAAGAAAATAATACAAATGACTCACCAAAGATTGCGGAGACCATCTGAGACACACGGTTTTTAAGCCGGTGAGCTCCGTGGTAACCTCCTTGAGAGCCGCCTCGGCTGTTTCAGCACGCTGTATCAGCAAGGTTTTCTCATTAGCCCATGATTTTATCTCCGCATCAAAACTGGTCTTCAATTTTTTAGCTTCAGAGAGGCTCAATTGGAGTTTGGAGTCAGCATTTTTTATCTCCGTCTCTTGATCCGCCAGCCGGGTCTTTGCATCAGTTAATTGAGAACCCAATTCAGTTATGGCGGTCTACAGACATGCATAGGTGTGTTAAAAATTTATTTCAATAAAGGAAATAATGATTAAAGTCCCAAGTGCTTTGCAACACAACACCGCTCGGCACTTGGGGGCTAATGTCTGCCAAAGCAATTTTGAGCCGGGTTACACTATTTGTTCAGACTAATTCAAGACAGTTATGAAGTCAAGTACCGGCTCATCCATGATAAATGAAGCCGGCCCTTGGAGGCTACACATTGCCATTAAAGTTTACATGATCATATTTACAAAGTCCCTGCTCATTATTGCATAATGACCCGGCCCTTGGGAGCTATACTGGTTGAAGCTTTTATGGGCATCAGGCAATTACAAGTCCCAGGTTGCTGCAAGCATGAAAACTCGGCACTTGGGGGCTACATATGAGGAATACTCAGTTTTGACTAGTGATTAAGATGAACAACATGGATTTCTTCAAGGTGGTAAAATTTATATTGAAGCAAGTCTTAAATCATCACTTTGCTCTGCTCAAGACTTGGGGACTACAGGTGAAATTTATGCTAATCCACTGGACTTAGGGAAAATCTAAGACAGAGCAACAACCTATATCACAAGTCTACAGATCATTTAGGTTCATCATAATCCGGAGACTTGGGGGCTCACAGAGTATATGTAAACTAATGAAAGCCGACAAACATACCTCGTATTTTAGTTGCAGCTGTTTGACCATCTCAATATCTGAGTCACGCCTGGAATGCACATGACTAAGGTATCCGTATAGCACGTCACTGCTACCTCTTGAGCACTTGCGTTGGTTTTCCGTTGAAGAGGAAAGGGTGATGCAGCAAAGTAGCGTAAGTATTTCCCTCAATTTTTGAGAACCAAGGTATCAATCCAGTAGGAGGCCACGCACGAGTCCCTCGCACCTACACAAACAAATAAATCCTCGCAACCAACGCGATAAGGGGTTGTCAATTCCTACACGGTCACTTACGAGAGTGAGATCTGATAGATATGATAAGATAATATTTTTGGTATTTTTATGATAAAGATGCAAAGTAAAATAAAAGGCAATAAAAATAACTAAGTATTGGAAGATTAATATGATGGAAGATAGACCCGGGGGCCATAGGTTTCACTAGTGGCTTCTCTCAAGAGCATAAGTATTCACGGTGGGTAAACAAATTACTGTTGAGCAATTGACAGAATTGAGCATAGTTATGAGAATATCTAGGTATGATCATGTATATAGGCATCACGTCCGAGACAAGTAGACCGACTCCTGCCTGCATCTATGTAACGCCCTCGATGCGACTATATCTCCCACGTGTCGAGGCACGACTTAGAGACATAGGCGCATTGAAAGCAATGTCGCAAGTCGGGAAATCATCACACATCCCATGTACATATATAATATAAAGGGGAATAACATAGTTGGCTTACACTCGCCACGTCACATCAAACTACATAAATAACATCCATCATACAATCACTCATGGCCCGACTACGGCGCCAAAATAGAAAAGACCCCCAACACGCGACAAGGCCCTGAATCTAACCCCGAATAGGCACCACTACTGATCATCAGGAAAAGACACATAGTAACGCTGAGAGTCCTCGTCGTACTCCCACTTCAGCTCGAGCGCGCCATCTGGAGCGGAATCATCTGTCCCTGCATCTGGTGTAATAGTAATCTGTGAGCCACAGGGGACTCAGCAATCTCGCACCCTCGCGATCAAGACTATTTAAGCTTAATAGGTAGGAAAGGGGAAATGTATAAGTGGAGCTGCAGCAAGCGACTAGCACATATGGTGGCTAACTTATTCGCAAAAGAGAGCGAGAAGAGGAAGCAAAGCGCGAGCGAGGAACTAGAGAGAAACCTGCGCAAACATAACTCCAACGCCATGTCCACTTCCCGGACTCCGCCGAGAAGAGGCCATCACGGCAACACACTCAGTTGATTCGTTTTAATTAATTAAGATTCAAGTTATCTACAACCGGACATTAACAAATTCCCATCTGCCCATAACCGTGGGCACGGCTTTCAAAAGATCAATCCCTGCAGGGGGGTCCCAACTTAGCCCATAACAAGCTCTCACGGTCAACGAAGGAATAGACCTCCAGCCAAGACACACCGATCAGACTCGGTATCTCGGTACAACAAGATGATTCGACAGGTCAAAACTAGTCCAGCAACACTGCCCGAATGTGCCGACAAATCCCGATAGGAGCTGCACATATCTCTTTCTCAGGGCACACTCAGATTGTCTTAGGTACGGGTAGGCCAGCCCAGAGTTGCCCCTGGTGGCCACCGGCAGCTGACAGTTGGACCAACACTCAGAGGAGCACTGGCCCGGGGGGGTTAAAATAAGATGACCCTCGGGCTCCGGAAACCCAAGGGAAAAAGAGGCTAGGTGGCAAATGGTGAAACCAATGTTGGGCATTGCTAGAAAAGCTTTAATCAAGGCGAACTATCAAGGGGTTCCCATTATAGCCCAACCGCGTAAGGGACACAACAATCCGGGAACATAACACCGATATGACGGAAACTAGGGCGGCAAGAGTGGAACAAAACACTAGGCGAGAGGCCGAGCCTTCCACCCTTTACCAAGTATATAGATGCATTAAGATAACATAGCAGGATAATGATATCCCAACAAGTAAATAAATGTTCCAACAAGGAACGGCTCCAATCTTCACCTGCAACTAACAACGCTATAAGAAGGGGCTGAGCAAAGCGGTAACATAGCCAATCAATGGTTTGCTAGGACAAAGGTGGGTTAGAGGCTCAATCATGGAAATTGGGAGGCTGACAGGCAAGTGGTAGGCATTGTAGCATTGGCAAAGCAAAGCGAGCAAACTAGCATAGCAAAGATAGTAGTGATTTCGAGGGTATGATCATCTTGCCTGCACAGTTGTCAGAGTTGACTAGATCCTCAAAAGCAAACTCAACGGGCTCCTCGTTAGCGAACTCGTCTCCCGGCTCTACCCAACAACACAAACAAGCAACAAGGATACAATCAACCACGTGCAAGGGCAACCAATAGTATGCGAAGATGATATGCTATGCGGGATGCGATGCGGGATGCAAAATGCAAGACGTGACAGGAAATGCATGAACCTGGCCTCAACTTGGAAAACCAAGTGTGCCACTGGATAGAGGGGAAGAAATCCCCTGAAAACGATATAAAGATCAATGGAATTGGAGCTACGGTTTGGAAATGGCAAGCGTTTTACGAAACGAGCCGATCTGCGATTTACAGCAAGTAGGCTCCTAGATGCAACGAAATGAACATGCTACAGCCACCAAACATGAAAACAAATTGCATGGAAGGGATGTACACAAGAAGCTTAACAAATCACTAGGACTGAGACATAGGAAAATGCATCCATTAAGGGGCTCAAACAAGCATGGCAAAACTGAGTAAGCAAAACAGATTTCAGACTTAGCGAAATTAACGCTAGTCTGGAATTTCAGACCACGATGCTCTCTTCGGAGCAGCAAAACAACATGAAACATAACCTGAACATGGCAAGTAAGAGCATGGCATGGAGCTACTCAACAAGCTTAACAAAACACCCAAAGTGACCTGGGGCCAAAAGGGTCCACAAAATACTCTAACAAGCACACGAACATCGATCAAACACAATCAGTTTTCAGACTTAGTGAAAACTGGGACATGCAGAAATTAAAACTCACGGAGGCATGTAAACGAGCTCGATGCTCTCACTATGGTGCAAGTCATGACAAGGCAAGCATATATCCATTAATAAGGCACAAAATGCTAGCTAGACATAGCAAGAACAATGGCATAGCATGCATGGATCACTAGCAATAGCTCCGGCAAAATCGCAAAAGAGTTCACGATCTGCCCAAATTAACAACTATGCAAAAGTTGAGCTCGATTGAGTCAACCTAGGGTGCTCCAACATAACAAGTAAAGACATGGATGGATTAAGCACAACAAGCATAACAAATCACTCTTACTGATCATCCTCAAAAGAGGCACGAATCACTAGGAAACAAGCTGGACATATAGCATCGTGAACTAAAACATCCCAGACTTAGTGATCTTCACTAAGTCCCTGAAATCAGCAAACTCAGGTACCCCTCTTTGCAAGCTTGCACAAGACAACACACACATCCTAAAAATGCATGGGAGGCACCTCTGGAAAGAAGACAACATGCTTAACAATTCATCCCAAAGGGGCACAGGCATATCATGCACACAATAATCATGGCAAAAATGACAAAAGTCAATGTAGAGCTAACGGATCTGCAATTTAACTCATGATGCCTCCTTCCAACAGCATTTTGGGCACCAAGATGACCTCAAATGCAAATGATGCAATGGAATGAAATGACGTACTCGTCGAGATGAAGATTTTGATATATCATATGTCCAAAACGGAGCCACGGATGCAAAGTTATGAGCGGTCAAAGATTCCATAAAAAATCTGGGATTAGGGTTTCGGGGGAGAGGAGTCAACCCAGATCTAGATCCAGCACTGTTCACGGCGCGCGGGGCACTGTAGCAGGCCGGTCCGAGGTCGCCGGAAATGGCCGTGGCGGCGGCCGGCGTGGAGGAGGGAGACCGGAGAAGGACGCCGGGACGGCGCGGGGAGGACGCCGGGGCGGCGCGGGGCGGCGATGACGCAACCCGAGCGCCTCGGGCGGCCGGAGCTCGCGAAGGGCGGCGGCGGCGGCGCGGCTCCCGATGGCCGGAGCCGGCGAAGGAGGTGGCGGGGCGTCGGGTCACGGGCGGCGGGCGACATGGGCCGGGAGGGCCCGCGGCGGGCCTTGCGGGCCGGCGGCGGCGAGGAGGTGCGCCTGCCATGTGGCGGCACCGGAGTGGTCGGGGGCGCCGGCGGACGTGTCCGGTCAGGCGGCGGACATGTCCGTCAGTGGCTGGGAGATGTTTTTTTTAGGGTTTGAGGAGGGGATCCGCGAATTTGGAGGAGGGGGTCTATATATAGGCATAGAGGGAGCTAGGAGAGTCCAAATGAGGTGCGGTTTTCACCCACACGATCATGATCGAACGACCGAGACGATGGAGTAGAGTTTGGTGGGTTTTGGGCCAAATTGGAGGGGTGTTGGGCTGCAACACACACGAGGCCTTTTCGGTCCCTCGGTTAACCGTTGGAGTATCAAACGAAGTCCAAATGACACGAAACTTGACAGGCGGTCTACCGGTAGTAAACCAAGGCCGCATGGCAAGTCTCGGTCCAATCCGGAAATGTTTAATCCCCACACACGAAAGAAAGCTAGAAATGGCCACCGGAGGAGAACGAAGCGTCGGAATGCAAAACGGACAACGGGGAAAATGCTCGAATACATGAGATGAACATGTATGCAAATGCAATGCGCGTGATGACATGATATGAGATGCACGAAAAAGAAAACAACACACGGAGACAAAGACCCGAACCCGAGGAATAAATATAACTTAATGCCAGAAACGGCAAGAGTTGGAGTACAAATTGGGAAAGTTACATATGGGGCGTTACAACACTCCACCACTACGAAAAGATCTCGTCCCGAGATCTAGGACTGAAAGAACTCCGGGTACTCAGAACGGAGGTGATCCTCGCGTTCCCAGGTAGCTTCACGGTCGGAATGGTGTGACCACTTGACTTTGAGAAATTTGATTGACTTGTTGCGAGTTCTGCGTTCAGTCTCTTCAAGGATTGCAACTGGGTGCTCACGATAGGAGAGATCTTCTTGGAGCTCAATGTCCTCGAAGTTGACTGTGCGCTCAGGCGTCTTGAAGCACTTTCGGAGTTGGGAGACATGGAACACATCATGAACATTGGCAAAGTTTGCAGGAAGCTCGAGTTGATAGGCGAGGTCGCCTCTCTTGCTGACAATCTTGAAAGGCCCGACGTATCTGGGGGCAAGCTTCCCTTTGATACCGAAGCGACGAGTCCCTTTCATAGGAGAGACGCGGAGGTAGACATGATCTCCGATCTCGAAAGCCAAATCACGGTGCTTGCTATCATAGTAGCTCTTCTGGCGGGATTGGACTGCTTTGAGGTTATCACGAATGACCTTGCACATTTCTTCTGCCTCTGTGATTAGGTCATTACCTAGAAGCTGATGTTCACCGGTTTCAGACCAGTTGAGAGGTGTACGGCACTTCCTACCATACAGAATTTCAAATGGGGCCTTGCCGGAACTTGCTTGAAAACTGTTGTTGTACGAGAATTCAGCATAAGGAAGACAATCCTCCCACTTCATGCCGAAGGAGATAACACAAGCCCTGAGCATATCTTCAAGAATCTGGTTGACACGCTCGACTTGACCGCTTGTTTGAGGATGGAAAGCAGTGCTGAAGTGAATGTTGGTGCCCATGGCCTTCTGAAGATATCACTTGAGGAATACCGTGCAGAGAGACAATTCGAGAGGTATAGAGTTCCGCCAATTGAGCTGCAGTGATTGACTCTTTGATAGGCAGGAAATGAGCCACTTTGGTGAGCTTGTCGATGACAACGAATATAGCATCATTGCCACGCTTGGACTTAGGAAACCCAGTCACGAAGTCCATTTCAATGTGGTCAAACTTCCATTCTGGAATGGCAAGAGGTTGGAGGAGACCTGCTGGCCTTTGGTGTTCTGCCTTCACTCTTCTGCAGACATCACATTCATTCACGAATTGAGCGATCTCGCGCTTCATTCGAGTCCACCAATACGTTTGCTTCAGATCTTGATACATCTTCGTGCTACCAGGGTGGATGGAGAGGAGAGAGTTGTGAGCCTCGTTCATGATCACTTTACGAAGTTCACCTTTGGGCACAACAATTCGATCCTCGAAGAAGAGAGTGTCCTTGTCATCAAGTCGGTAGCACTTGTACTTGGACTGACTCTTTGCAATACCAATCTTCACCTTTTTCACCATAGCATCAAGAAGCTGGGCTTGGCGAATCTGGTCTTCCAAGGTAGGAGAAACTTGAAGGTTGGCGAGAAAACCTTGAGGAACAACTTGCAGATTAAGTTTGCGGAAAGCTTCACAAAGCTTGGGTTGATAAGGCTTGAGAATCAGACTGTTGCAATATGCTTTTCTGCTCAAAGCGTCAGCAATCACATTGGCCTTGCCTGGAGTATACTCGATACTCAGATTGTACTCTTGAATCTTTTCGACCCATCGAGTCTGCCTGAGGTTGAGATTAGGCTGGGTGAAGATGTACTTGAGACTCTTGTGATCAGTGAAAATGTCCACTTTTCTTCCCAAGAGAAGATGTCTCCAAGTCAACAAAGCGTGCACAACTGCCGCCAACTCAAGATCATGAGTGGGGTAGTTCTTCTCATTAGGCTTCAACTGGCGAGAGGTATAAGCAACAACTTTCTTCTCTTGCATTAGTACAACACCTAGACCTTGGAGAGAGGCATCACAAAAGACCTCGTACGGCTTGGTTTCATCAGGCGGAGTCAGAACTGGAGCAGTGATCAATTTCTCTTTCAAAGCGTTGAAAGCAATATCACACTCCGGAGACCAAACGTACTTGACGTGCTTCTGAAGAAGATTTGAGAGAGGCTTCGCGATCTTGGAAAAGTTTTCAATGAATCTTCGGCAATAGCTTGCGAGACCGAGGAAGCTACGGAGTTGCTTCATGTTCTGAGGAGGTTCCCAATTAACAATTGCAGACACCTTCTCAGGATCCACGGAAATGCCCTTGGCAGAGATGATATGACCAAGATAAAGAACCTCATCGAGCCAAAATTCACACTTGGAGAACTTGGCGTAGAACTGATGTTCCCTGAGCTTGTCAAGAACCAAAAGCAAGTGCTTGGCATGATCTTCCTTGTTCTTCGAGAAAACCAGAATGTCGTCGAGATAGACCAAAACGAAGTCATTGGTGTAGGGGTTGAAGATCAAGTTAGTCATGCGAGAGAATGTCGGAGGAGCGTTGGCGAGGCCAAAAGACATGACAGTGTATTCATATGACCCATAGCTTGTTCTGAACGCTGTCTTGGGAATATCTTGCTCACGAATGCGAATTTGATGATAACCCATACAGAGGTCAAGCTTGGAGAATACTTGGGCACCCTTGGGTTGTTCAAACAGCTCATTAATGTTGGGAAGTGGGTATTTGTTCTTGATGGTCTTCTTGTTCAATGGACGATAATCAACACAAAGTCGGTCCGTTCCATCCTTCTTCTTCACAAAAAGAACACCACAACCCCACGGAGAAGTACTAGGCCGAATGAGACCCATTCTTTCTTGAACATCGAGTTGTTTCTTCAACTCCTTCAACTCTTCGGGGCCGAGCTTGTAGGGACGTTTGCACACAGGTTCCGTACCGGGCTCAAGTTCAATCACAAATTCAACCGGCCGGTTTGGAGGCATGCCTGGGAGTTCTTCTGGGAAGACGTCTTGATACTCACAAACAACCGGAATCTGCAAAATAGCGTCCAATTCACCCTTCTCATTGAGAGAGAACAACCGGATGGTATTATCCCGAGCAGCAAAGACAATTACTTCCTTAGACGAATGAGTCAGTTGAATCTGCTTGGCCGCACAATCAAGCTGAGCTTTATGTTTAGAGAGCCAGTCCATCCCAAGAATAAGATCTATATCCGAATTACCAAGAATCATTGGGGAAGCCAGAAACTTAAAGTCACCCAGCGAGATAGAAATATCCGGAACTTCATAGTTAGCAAGCAAGCATTTACTCGGAGAGACGACTGCTAATGGCTTATGCATAACTTGAGAAAACCACCCGTGCTTAGATGCAAAAGGCTTCGAGATGAAACAATGCGATGCACCTATATCAAAAAGTAATTTTGTGGGAACATCGTTAACAGGAAGGTTACCCATGATCACATCTGACGAATCCTCTGCCTGAGCTGCATTGACCATATTGACCTTGGCGTGCTTGGGATTATGCTTGACCACTGCTGTACTTGCCGATCTGACAGGAGGAGGAGGAGGAGGAGGAAGACGCCTCTGGTTGAAACACTTGTTGGCGTAGTGACCCTTCTGTTGGCACTTGTTGCACGTGACCTCTGAGAGCGGACGGTGGTACGGAGCACTCGATCTTGAAGCTTGAGACGAAGTCTTGTTCTGAAAGCCTGGGTTGGGTGGGTGGGATGAACCACTGCCACCTTTGCTCTTCTGCTGATACGGCTGACGGAACGGAGGAGGAGGAAGCCAATACTTCTGCTGCTTGGCCACTTGAGTAGAGGAAGAAGGTGTAGTGTCTCTGGCTCGCTTCCTGGAAGCATCACACCTTAATTGAGCAGCCTCTTGCTTCAGTGCCATGTTGTAGAACTCACCGTATCTCAACGGCTCGAAGAGGACAAGAGCGAGCTGAATTTCTTCACGGAGACCACCCTTGAACTGATAGATCATGCTCTTCTCATCAGGAACATCCTGCTTGGCAAAACAGGCGAGCTTCTGGAACAACTTATTGTAGTCATAGACAGACAAAGAGCCTTGCTTCAGATTGCGGAATTCTTCACGTTTGCTTTCAGTCACACTTTGAGGGATGTGATGAGCTCGGAAATCACGACGGAAATCATCCCAAGTGATCAAACGTCCACCTCTGGAATCCCGGTACTGCTGAAACCACTCTGCGGCCTGATCCTTGAGCTGGAAAGACGCGAACTTGACGAAATCTTCAGGTCTGACGTTGCTGCATTCAAAATGCTTGCCTAGATCGACTAACCAATCATCAGCATCGGTAGCCTCAACGCAGTTGCTGAACATCTTTGGACCATTTGCGAGGAACTGGTTCAGAGTTGCAAAATGGTTCTGGTTGTTGCCTTGATTTCCTTGACTGCTTTGATTCCGCTCTTGTATGATTTGCATGATCAGCTGTGTATTTGCATTAGTAGCGTCCATCACAGCTTGCCATGCTTCCGGAGGAGGCGGAGGTGGCGGCGGATCTTGATTATGGTTCTGACTGGTGCTCTTAGCAGGAGCCATCCTGAAGAGGTTGACCATCGTTAGCACACAAATAGAGAAATATTGATGCTGAATCCAACGGAATGAAAAATTGCAACATAAAGTCTTCACATCCGAACAAAATGAACGAATGCACTTCTCTTGAAGTGGTCACATATTCCTAAATTGCGAAGCCACGAAGAATCAGGTAGAAGAGGTACATCAACGAGGGATGGAATCAACACATGACGTCGAAGCAGAACGAATACCACAACTCGAAATAAAACCAAGGGTTGTCTTGCGAAATAAGCCGGAACAAATATATGATAGAAATTTCCATCCGAAGTTTTCGTGGTGGGACCTACACGGGCTCGACCGTACAGCACCATCATGTACAAGGCAGTGCACATGACATACGAAGCGTCCCCGAGTCAGCATAGCCAAGGACTCTTTAAGACACAACGAGGCCACTGTAAAATCGACCGTGAATAGGCGAACCACTAGACGTCGAACCCCAATTTCATATCACACATCTGTTGGAAAGATATCCTAAGAGCTACTAGAATTCCCACCTATGAGACTCCCGAAACTTTCCGGTTATGCAATCAGGTGTTGGGGATACAGGGGAAGCATAATATCTCACCCAAGCTAGCAAATCCTACATCCAGCTGCATCCATCCTTCAACACATAACCAAGAAACCTTCGGAAACCATCTATCTCAACCTTCGAAAAGCATCCGTTATACAAGTTATGGCGATACTCCCGAACTCCCGCCCCAGTACTGGGTGGCGTCGAGGTTATCTCACCAACGAACTGCATAAAGGAGATTTTCGATGTCGCGCACATATCTCAAGTATGCCAGAATTGCAACGATAGAATTATGATGACAACACCTCAGAGCTCAACTCCCCGGGACACTTCCACTAAACCCCTGACAGGAGGCACCAAGACAGTATTCTCATCATAAGCCATCAGAACAAAACCAAGATACTCGCGTGATCCTAAATTTTTTTTAGTGAAATTTGAGAAGAGAAGAGTCAAAACTCTATGTCAGGATGCCTTACCAGAGCGATGAGGAGACTGGGAAGTAAAAAGAATTCCTAAACTCTCCGATATATAATTCCTAAGGACTCAAAACATTTTTCTAGACACAACTCGGTTGCTAAAAACGATCAAACAATGGGGGCTCCTAAGGTCGGGGCTGGCTCTGATTACCAACTTGTAACGCCCTCGATGCGACTATATCTCCCACGTGTCGAGGCACGACTTAGAGACATAGGCGCATTGAAAGCAATGTCGCAAGTCGGGAAATCATCACACATCCCATGTACATATATAATATAAAGGGGAATAACATAGTTGGCTTACACTCGCCACGTCACATCAAAGTACAAAAATAACATCCATCATACAATCACTCATGGCCCGACTACGGCGCCAAAATAGAAAAGACCCCCAACATGCGACAAGGCCCTGAATCTAACCCCGAATAGGCACCACTACTGATCATCAGGAAAAGACACATAGTAACGCTGAGAGTCCTCGTCGTACTCCCACTTCAGCTCGAGCGCGCCATCTGGAGCGGAATCATCTGTCCCTGCATATGGTGTAATAGTAATCTGTGAGCCATAGGGGACTCAGCAATCTCGCACCCTCGCGATCAATACTATTTAAGCTTAATAGGTAGGAAAGGGGAAATGTATAAGTGGAGCCGCAGCAAGCGACTAGCACATATGGTGGCTAACTTATTCGCAAAAGAGAGCGAGAAGAGGAAGCAAAGCGCGAGCGAGGAACTAGAGAGAAACCTGCGCAAACATAACTCCAATGCCGTGTCCACTTCCCGGACTCCACCGAGAAGAGGCCATCACGGCAACACACTCAGTTGATTCATTTTAATTAATTAAGGTTCAAGTTATCTACAACCGAACATTAACAAATTCCCATCTGCCCATAACCATGGGCACGGCTTTCGAAAGATCAATCCCTGCAGGGGGGTCCCAACTTAGCCCATAACAAGCTCTCACGGTCAACGAACGAATAGACCTCCACCCAAGACACACCGATCAGACTCGGTATCTCGGTACAACAAGATGATTCGACAGGTCAAAACTAGTCCAGCAACACCGCCCGAATGTGCCGACAAATCCCGATAGGAGCTGCACATATCTCTTTCTCAGGGCACACTCAGATTGTCTTAGGTACGGGTAGGCCAGCCCGGAGTTGCCCCTGGTGGCCACCGGCAGCTGACAGTTGGACCAACACTCAGAGGAGCACTGGCCCCGGGGGGGTTAAAATAAGATGACCCTCGGGCTCCGGAAACCCAAGGGAAAAAGAGGCTAGGTGGCAAATGGTGAAACAATGTTGGGCATTGCTGGAAAAGCTTTAATCAAGGCGAACTATCAAGGGGTTCCCATTATAGCCCAACCGCGTAAGGGACGCAACAATCCGGGAACATAACACCGATATGACGGAAACTAGGGCGGCAAGAGTGGAACAAAACACTAGGAGAGAGGCCGAGCCTTCCACCCTTTACCAAGTATATAGATGCATTAAGATAACATAGCAGGATAATGATATCCCAACAAGTAAATAAATGTTCCAACAAGGAACGGCTCCAATCTTCACCTGCAACTAACAACGCTATAAGAAGGGGCTGAGCAAAGCGGTAACATAGCCAATCAATGGTTTGCTAGGACAAAGGTGGGTTAGAGGCTCAATCATGGCAATTGGGAGGCTGACAGGCAAGTGGTAGGCATCGTAGCATTGGCAAAGCAAAAGAGCGAGCAAACTAACATAGCAAAGATAGTAGTGATTTCGAGGGTATGATCATCTTGCCTGCACAGTTGTCAGAGTTGACTGGATCCTCAAAAGCAAACTCAACGGGCTCCTCGTTAGCGAACTCGTCTCCCGGCTCTACCCAACAACACAAACAAGCAACAAGGATACAATCAACCACGTGCAAGGGCAACCAATAGTATGCGAAGATGATATGCTATGCGGGATGCGATGCGTGATTCAAAATGCAAGATGTGACAGGAAATGCATGAACCTGGCCTCAACTTGGAAAACCAAGTGTGCCACTGGATAGAGGGGAAGAAATCCCCTGAAAACGATATAAAGATCAATGGAATCGGAGCTACGGTTTGGAAATGGCAAGCGTTTTACGAAACGAGCCGATCTGCGATTTACAGCAAGTAGGCTCCTAGATGCAACAAAATGAACATGCTACAGCCACCAAACATGAAAACAAATTGCATGGCAGGGATGTACACAAGAAGCTTAACAAATCACTAGGACTGAGACATATGCAAATTCATCCATTAAGGGGCTCAAACAAGCATGGCAAAACTGAATAAGCAAAACAGATTTCAGACTTAGCGAAATTAACACTAGTCTGGAATTTCAGACCACGATGCTCTCTTCGGAGCAGCAAAACAACATGAAACATAACCTGAACATGGAAAGTAAGAGCATGGCATGGAGCTACTCAACAAGCTTAACAAAACACCCAAAGTGACCTGGGGCCAAAAGGGTCCACAAAATACTCTAACAAGCACACGAACATTGATGAAACACAATCAGTTTTCAGACTTAGTGAAAACTGGGACATGCTGAAATTAAAACTCACGGAGGCATGTAAACGAGCTCGATGCTCTCACTACGGTGCAAGTCATGACAAGGCAAGCATATATCCATTAAGAAGTCACACAATTCTAGCTAGAAATAGCAAGAACAATGGCATAGCATGCATGGATCACTAGCAATAGCTCCGGCAAAATCGCAAAAGAGTTCACGATCTGCCCAAATTAACAACTATGCAAAAGTTGAGCTCGATTGAGTCAACCTAGGGTTCTCCAACATAACAAGTAAAGACATGGATGGATTAAGCACAACAAGCATAACAAATCACTCTTACTGATCATCCTCAAAAGAGGCACGGATCACTAGGAAACAAGCTGGACATATAGCATCGTGAACTAAAACATCCCAGACTTAGTGATCTTCACTAAGTCCCTGAAATCAGCAAACTCAGGTACCCCTCTTTGCAAGCTTGCACAAGACAACACACACATCCTAAAAATGCATGGGAGGCACCTCTGGAAAGAAGACAACATGCTCAACAATTCATCCCAAAGGGGCACCGGTATATCATGCACACAATAATCATGGCAAAAATGACAAAAGTCAATGTAGAGCTAACGGATCTGCAATTTAACTCATGATGCCTTTTTCCAACAGCATTTTGGGCACCAAGATGACCTCAAATGCAAATGATGCAATGGAATGAAATGATGTACTCGTCGAGGCGAAGATTTTGATATATCATATGTCCAAAACGGAGCCACGGATGCAAAGTTATGAACGGTCAAAGATTGCATAAAAAAATCTGGGATTAGGGTTTCGGGGGAGAGGAGTCAACCCAGATCTAGATCCAGCACTCTTCACGGCGCGCGGGGCACTGTAGCAGGCCGGTCTGAGGTCGCCGGAAATGGCCGCGGCGGCGGCCGGCGTGGAGGAGGGAGACTGGAGAAGGACGCCGGGACGGCGCGGGGAGGACGCCGGGGCGGCGCGGGCCGGCGATGAGGAGCCCCGGCGGAGCTGCGGCGCGGCGCGGGGCGGCGATGAAGCAACCCGAGCAGCTCGGGCGGCCGGAGCTCATGAAGGGCGGCGGCGGCGGCGCGGCTCCCGGTGGCCGGAGCCGGCGAAGGAGGCGGCGGGGCGTCGGGTCGCGGGCGGCGGGCGACGTGGGCCGGGAGGGCCCACGGCGGGCCTTGCGGGCCGGCGGCGGCGAGGAGGTGCGCCTGCCACGTGGCGGCACCGGAGTGGTCGGGGGCGCCGGCGGACGTGTCCGGTCAGGCGGCGGACATGTCCGTCGGTGGCTGGGAGATGTTTTTTTAGGGTTTGAGGAGGGGATTCGCGAATTTGGAGGAGGGGGTCTATATATAGGCATAGAGGGAGCTAGGAGAGTCCAAATGAGGTGCGGTTTTCGCCCACACGATCGTGATCGAACGACCGAGACGATGGAGCAGAGTTTGGTGGGTTTTGGGCCAAATTGGAGGGGTGTTGGGCTGCAACACACACGAGGCCTTTTCGGTCCCTCGGTTAACCGTTGGAGTATCAAACGAAGTCCAAATGAAATGAAACTTGACAGGCGGTCTACCGGTAGTAAACCAAGGCCGCATGGCAAGTCTCGGTCCAATCCGGAAATGTTTAATCCCCACACACAAAAGAAAGCTAGAAATGGCCACCGGAGGAGAACGAAGCGCCGGAATGCAAAATGGACAACGGGGAAAATGCTCGAATACATGAGATGAACATGTATGCAAATGCAATGCACGTGATGACATGATATGAGATGCACGAAAAATAAAACAACACACGGAGACAAAGACCCGAACCCGAGGAATAAATATAACTTAATGCCGGAAACGGCAAGAGTTGGAGTACAAATTGGGAAAGTTACATATGGGGCGTTACAATCTACTACTATTACTCCACACATCGACCGCTATCCAGCATGCATCTAGAGTATTAAGTTCAAGAGAACAGAGTAACGCTTTAAGCAAGATGACATGATGTAGAGGGATAAACTCATGCAATATGAAATAAACCCCATCTTGTTATCCTCGATGGCAACAATACAATACGTGCCTTGCTGCCCCTACTGTCACTGGGAAAGGACACCGCAAGATTGAACCCAAAGCTAAGCACTTCTCCCATTGCAAGAAAGATCAATCTAGTAGGCCAAACCAAACTGATAATTTGAAGAGACTTGCAAAGATAACCAATCATACATAAGAGAATTCAGAGAAGATTCAAATATTGTTCATAGATAAACTTGATCATAAACCCACAATTCATCGGTCTCAACAAACACATCGCAAAAGAAGATTACATCGAATAGATCTCCACAAGAGAGGGGGGAGAACTTTGTATTGAGATCCAAAAAGAGAGAAGAAGCCATCTAGCTAATAACTATGGACCCGTAGGTTTGAAGTAAACTACTCACACTTCATCGAAAGGGCTACAGTGTTGATGTAGAAGCCCTCCATGATTGATGCCCCCTCCGGCGGAGCTCCGGAAAAGGCCCCAAGATGGGATCTCATGGATACAGAAAGTTATGGCGGTGGAATTAGGGTTTTGGCTCCGTATCTGGTAGTTTGGGGGTACGTAGGTATATATAGGAGGAAGGAGTATGTCGGTGGAGCAATAGGGGGCCCACGAGGGTGGAGGGTGCGCCTAGGGGGGTAGGCGCACCCCCTACCTCATGGCCTCCTGGTTGATGTCTTGACGTAGGGTCCAAGTCCTCTGGATCATGTTCGTTCCGAAAATCACGTTCCCGAAGGTTTTATTCCGTTTGGACTCCGTTTGATATTCTTTTTCTGCAAAACCCTAAAATAGGCAAAAACCAACAATTCTGGGTTGGGCCTCCGGTTAATAGGTTAGTCCCAAAAATAATATAAAAGTGTATAATAAATCCCAATAATGTCCGAAATAGAATATAATATAGCATGGAACAATCAAAAATTATAGATACGTTGGAGACGTATCAAGCATCCCCAAGCTTAATTCCTGCTCGTCCTCGAGTAGGTAAATGATAAAAATAGATTTTTTGATGTGGAATGCTACTTGGCATAATTTCAATGTAATTCTTCTTAATTGTGGTACGAATATTCAAATCCTAAAGAATCAAGACAAAAGTTCAATATTGACATAGAAATAATAATACTTCAAGCATACTAACTAAGCAATTATGTCTCTTCAAAATAACATGGCCACAGAAAGTTATCCCTACAAAATCAAATAGTCTGGCTATGCTCTATCTTCACCACACAAAGTATTTAAATCATGCACAACCCCGATGACAAGCCAAGCAATTGTTTCATACTTTTGGTGTTCTCAAACTTTTTCAATCTTCACGCAATACATGAGCGTGAGCCATGGACATAACACTTTAGGTGGAATAGAATGGTGGTTGTGGAGGAGACAAAAAAGGGAAGATAGTCTCACATCAACTAGGCGTATCAACGGGCTATGGAGATGCCCATCAATAGATATCAATGTTAGTGAGTAGGGATTGCCATGCAACGAATGCACTAGAGCTATAAGTATATGAAAGCTCAACAAAAGGAACTAAGTGGGTGCGCATCCAACTCGCTTGCTCACGAAGACCTAGGGCATTTTGAGGAAGCCCATCATTCGAATATACAAGCCAAGTTCTATAATGAAAAATTCCCACTAGTATATGAAAGTGATAACATAGGAGACTCTCTATTATGAAGATCATGGTGCTACTTTGAAGCACAAGTGTGGTAAAAGGATAGTAGCATTGTCCCTTCTCTCTTTCTCTTATATTTTTTTATTTGGGCCTTTTCTTTTTCTTTTTTTCATTCGGAGTCTCATCCCGACTTGTGGGGGAATCATAGTCTCCATCATCCTTTCCTCACTGGGACAATGCTCTAAAAATTATGATCATCACACTTTTATTTACTTACAACTCAATACTTAGAACAAAATATGACTCTATGTGAATGCCTCTGGCGGTGTACCGGGATATGTAATGAATCAAGAGTGACATGTATGAAAGAATTATGAACAGTGGCTTTGCCACAAATACAATGTCAACTACATGATCATGCAAAGCAATATGACAATGATGGAGCGTGTCATAGTAAATGGAATGGTGGAAAGTTGCATGGCAATATATCCCGGAATGGCTATGGAAATGCCATGATAGGTAGGTATGGTGGCTGTTTTGAGGAAGGTATATGGTAGGTGTATGATACCGGCGAAAGGTGCACGATATTAGAGAGGCTAGCAATGGTGGAAGGAAGAAAAGTGCGTATGATCCATGGACTCAACCTTAGTCATAAAGAACTCATATACTTATTGCAAAAATCTACAAGTTATCAAAGCAAAGTATTACGCGCATGCTCCTAGGGGGATAGATTGGTAGGAAAAGACCATCGCTCGTCCCCGACCGCCACTCATAAGGAAGACAATAAATAAATAAATCATGCTCCGACTTCATCACATAACGGTTCACCATATGTGCATGCTACGGGAATCACAAACTTTAACACAAGTATTTCTCAAATTCACAACTAATCGACTAGCATGACTCTAATATCACCATCTCGATATCTCAAAACAATTATCAAGTATCAAACTTCTCGTAGTATTCAACACACTCATAAGAAATTTTTTTATTAATCTTGAATGCCTAACATAATTAAAACAAATTACCATGCTGTTTTGTAGGACTCTCAAAATAATCTAAGTGAAGCATGAGAGAACAATAGTTTCTATAAAAAAATCCACCGACGTGCTCTAAAAGATATAAGTGAAGCACTAGAGCAAAAACTATATAACTCAAAAGATATAAGTGAAGCACATAGAGTATTCTAACAATTTCCGAATCATGTTTGTACCTCTAAAAAGGTGTGTACAGCAAGGATGATCGTGGTAAACTCAAAAGCAAAGACTCAAATCATACAAGACGCTCCAAGCAAAACACATATCATGTGGTAAATAAAAATATAGCTCCAAGTAAAGTTACCGATGGAAGTAGACGAAAGAGGGGATGCCTTCCGGGGCATCCCCAAGCTTTGGCTTTTAGGTGTCCTTACATTATCTTGGGGTTCCATGGTCATCCCCAAGCTTAGGCTCTTGCCACTCCTTGTTCCGTAATCCATCAAATCTTTCACCCAAAACTTGAAAACTTCACAACACAAAACTTAAAGTAGAAAATCTTGTGAGCTCCGTTAGCGAAAGAAAACAAAACACCACTTCAAGGTACTGTAATGAACTCATTATTTATTTATATTGGTGTTAAACCCACTGTATTCCAACTTCTCTATGGTTTATAAACTATTTTACTAGCCATAGATTCATCAAAATAAGCAAACAACACACGGAAAACAGAATCTGTCAAAAACAGAACAGTCTGTAGTAATCTGTAGCTAACGCAAGATCTGGAACCCCAAAAATTCTAAAATAAATTGCTGGACGTGAGGAATTTATCTATTAATCATCTGAAAAAAATAATTAACTAAATAGCACTTTCCAAATAAAACTGGAAGCAATTCTCGTGAGCGCTAAAGTTTCTGTTTTTTTACAGCAAGACTAAAAAGACTTTCCTCAAGTCTTCCCAACGGTTCTACTTGGCACAGACACTAAGTAAACACAAAAAACACAACCAAAACAGAGTCTAGACAAATTATTTATTGAATAACAGCAAGGTAAAATATTGGGTTGTCTCCCAACAAGCGCTTTTCTTTAAAGCCTTATAGCTAGGCATACGATTTCAACGATGCTCACATGAAAGACAAGAATTGAAGCACAAAGAGAGCATCATAAAACACATGAAAAACACATCTAAGTCTAACATACTTCCCATTCATAGGGATCTTATAGGAAAACAAATTAGCAAGGCAAGCAAAAACTAGCATATGCAAGGAAGCGGAAAGAAACAATAGCAATCTCAACATAACGAGAGGTAATTTAGTAACATGAAAATTTCTTCAACCATATTTTCCTCTATCATAATAATTACATGTAGGATCATAAGCAAATTCAACAATATAGCTATCACATAAAATATTCTCAACATGATCCACATGCATGCAAAGTTGACACTCTTCCGAAATAGTGGGATTAATATTAACTAAAGTCATGACCTTTCCAAACCCACTTTTAATATTATTGCAAACATTATAATCAATCTCATATTAATCATGGGGTTTAAATAAATTTTCAAGATCATAAGAAGAATCACCCCAATCATGATCATTGCAACAAGTAGAGGACATAGCAAAACTAGCATCCCCAAGCTTAGGGTTTTTCATATTATTAGCACAATTTACATAAATAGAATTTATAATAAAATCATTGCAATCATGCTTTTTAATCAAAGATCTATCGTGAATCGCTTCATAAAGTACATCACACTTTTCAGATTCACGAATTTCAAGCAAAACCTCATAAAGATAATCTAGTGCACAAAACTCACTAGCAATTGGTTCATCATAATTGGATCTCTTAAAAAGATTAGCAAGTGGATGAGGATCCATAGGTCTTAGGTCTCTGTTTAGTAATAAATAAACAACTATTCCAACCATACGAGCAAACAAGAAATGGGCAAAAGAGGCAAATTGGGAAAGAGGAGAAGGGAAAGAGAGGGCGAATAAAATGGCAAGGGTGAAGTGGGGGAGAGGAAAACGAGAGGAAAATGGCAAATAATGTAATGCGGGAGTTAAGGGTTTGTGATGGGTACTTGGTGTGTTGACTTTTGCGTAGACCTCCCTGGCAACGGCGCCAGAAATCCTTCTTGCTACCTCTTGAGCACTTGCGTTGGTTTTCCCTTGAAGAGGAAAGGGTGATGCAGCAAAGTAGCGTAAGTATTTCCCTCAGTTTTTGAGAACCAAGGTATCAATCCAGTAGGAGGCCACGCACGAGTCCCTCGCACCTACACAAACAAATAAATCCTCACAACCAACGCGATAAGGGGTTGTCAATCCCTAAACGGTCACTTACGAGAGTGAGATCTGATAGATATGATAAGATAATATTTTTGGTATTTTTATGATAAAGATGCAAAGTAAAATAAAAGGCAATAAAAATAACTAAGTATTGGAAGATTAATATAATGGAAGATAGACCCGGGGGCCATAGGTTTCACTAGTGGCTTCTCTCAAGAGCATAAGTATTCACGGTGGGTAAACAAATTACTGTTGAGCAATTGACAGAATTGAGCATAGTTATGAGAATATCTAGGTATGATAATGTATATAGGCATCACGTCCGAGACAAGTAGACCGACTCCTGCCTGCATCTACCACTATTACTCCACACATCGACCGCTATCCAGCATGCATCTAGAGTATTATGTTCAAGAGAACAGAGTAACGCTTTAAGCAAGATGACATGATGTAGAGGGATAAACTCATGCAATATGAAATAAACCCCATCTTGTTATCCTCGATGGCAACAATACAATACGTGCCTTGCTGCCCCTACTGTCACTGGGAAAGGAAACCGGAAGATTGAACCCAAAGCTAAGCACTTCTCCCATTGCAAGTAAGATCAATCTAGTAGGCCAAACCAAACTGATTATTCGAAGAGACTTGCAAAGATAACCAATCATACGTAAAAGAATTCAGAGAAGATTCAAATATTGTTCATAGATAAACTTGATTATAAACCCACAATTCATCGGTCTCAACAAACACATCGCAAAAGAAGATTACATCGAATAGATCTCCACAAGAGAGGGGGAGAACTTTGTATTGAGATCCAAAAAGAGAGAAGAAGCCATCTAGCTAATAACTATGGACCCGTAGGTCTGAAGTAAACTACTCACACTTCATCAGAAGGGCTATGGTGTTGATGTATAAGCCCTCCGTGATCGATGCCCCCTCCTGCGGAGCTCCGGAAAAGGCCCCAAGATGGGATCTCGTGGATACATAAAGTTATGGCGGTGGAATTAGGGTTTTGGCTCCGCATCTGGTAGTTTGGGGGTACGTAGGTATATATAGGAGGAAGGAGTACGTCGGTGGAGCAACAGGGGGCCCACGAGGGTGGAGGGCGTGCCCAGGGGGTAGGCGCGCCCTGTCGGTGTCAAAACCGGCGGATCTCGGGTAGGTGGTCCCGAACTGTGCGTCTGAGGCGGATGGTAACAGGAGGCAGGGGACACAATGTTTACCCAGTTTCGGGCCCTCTTGATGGAGGTAAAACCCTACGTCCTGCTTGATTGTTCTTGATGATATGAGTATTACAAGAGTTGATCTACCACGAGATCGAAGAGGCTAAACCCTAGAAGCTAGCCTATGGTATGATTGTATGTTGTCCTATGGACTAAAACCCTCCAGTTTATATAGACACCGGAGGGGACTAGGGTTACACAAGGTCAGTTACAAAGGAGGAGATATACATATCCGTATTGCCTAGCTTGCTTTCCACGCCAAGTAGAGTCCCATCCGGACACGGGACGAAGTCTTCAATCTCGTATCTTCATAGTCCAACAGTCCGGCCAAAAGGTATAGTCCGGTTGTCCGCAGACCCCCTAATCCAGGACTCCCTCAGTAGCCCCTGAACCAGGCTTCAATGATGACGAGTCCGGCGCGCAGTGTTGTCTTCGGCATTGCAAAGCGAGTTCCTCCTCCGAATACACCATTGAAGAATTTGAATACAAGGATAGTGTCGACCCTGCAAAATAAGTTCCACATACCACCGTAGAGAGGATAATATTTCCACAAATCTAATCTGTTGACACGTTTTGACAACGTGACATCATGCCATGGCCCGGTTATTATCCGAACCGCTTTTCTCAACCAGCTCCGCACATATCGCGAGGCGGTTTTCTTGACACATCTTGTCAAAGCAGAGATCGTGTTCCCCTTATCACGGGATTCTCATCAATACGGACATGGGTAACCCAACCACGCCGTCAATTACGACGCCTGGGGAATAAACGGTTTTGCCAGGCAAGTGGGGAGGAACATCGCCTCTTCCGCCCTTATAAAGGGACGAAGATTTACTTTTTTCACCCACACCTTCTTCTTCCTTGCTTACCCATTCCTGCACACTCGAGCTCTAGCGCCCAAGCTCGCGTTCTTCTTCTCAAACCACTCCAAGCATGTCTGGAGCAGGAGGCAAGTGGATGGTTTCCTCCGTCAAGGAGGAGAACATCAAAAAGTTACGGGAAGCCGGATATCTAGCTGCGGATATCGCGCACCGGCTGCCAAATGCGGGGCAGATCGTCCCAACGCCCGAACCCCATGAGAGGGTAGTTTTTCTTACCCATTTCGTCCGCGGACTGGGATTTCCTCTCCACCCATTTGTCCGCGGGCTCATGTTCTACTACGGGCTGGATTTTCATGATCTGGCCCCCAATTTCATCCTCAACATCTCGGTGTTCATCGTCGTGTGCGAGGCCTTCCTTCGCATCAGGCCCCACTTCGGCCTATGGCTGAAAACCTTCAATGTCAAACCGAAGGTGGTGGGAGGCCAGCAAGCAGAGTGCGGAGGCGCCATGGTGGGCAAGATGCCTAATGTCACCTAGCTCGAGGGCACCTATGTGGATACCATAAAGGGGTGGCAATCGGGGTGGTTCTACATCACTGAGCCGCGCAACTCCAACTGGGTAGTGGCCCCCAAATTTTGATCCGGAATCCCCACGCGGCTCACCTCCTGGAAAAAGAAGGGCCTGTCCTGGGGTTCTTTGGTAGAGTTGACCGGACTCCAGACCTGCATCCAGAACATGACGACCAAGAAAATCAAGCTTGTTAATGTGGTCCAGGTTATGCTCTTCCGTCGGATCCTCCCGTGTCAACGATGGGCATTTGTTTTGTGGGAGTTTGACTCGGCCAAGCACCAAACGCTGCGAGAGCTCTATGACACGACGCACGAGGACGTCTAGAGGGTGCTGTTCAAGAGCGCTGAGATTCCTCCCTCCCTCACCGAGGACCGCGGACTCGGCGCAAAGCGCCGCGCCAATCCGGTAGGTTTTTATATCTCTCATGGTATTTATTTGCCTCGGTTTAGTTGTGTGCAGGATCTGAACTTCCATGTCATTAACAGGACTGGATAGAGACGGCAGAGCAGCTTGATAGCCCAGCCCCGCTGCCCGAAGATCCTGCAGACGCTCTTCTGACGAAGATGCTGACTCCGGCACCCTACGAGGTGCCGGAAAAGAAGACCAAGAAGAAGGCCGCGGGGACCCGAAAGGGTCTCCGGCGCAAGGTTGTATCGGAGTCATCGGACGATGACTCCGATGCGCACTCCTCCCACGGAAACGAGGAGGAGGAGAAAAGCCCCCCCCCAGCCAGGGGAGACAAGAAAAGGAAGGCCGACCCATCCAGGGAGGCCGAAGGGTCCAAGAAGGGAAGGACCCTCCCTCCGGACTGCGCCACGATGGCCGCCGACTGCGGTGACGAGTGGCTACCCAGGGTCAAGCCCCTGGCGAAATCGTAAGTGTCCAGACACCATAGTACTTCATGGTATGTTTTATTGCACTACCTCTCCTCATGCCGAACATGATTATGCAGTCCGTCTCGAGCTCATCTCGACGTAACCTCGTCGAGCGGCTCTTTGGACTCGTCGGATATGAACATCGGTTCTCTTCCGACCGCTTCCACCCCTCGCCCTACGGACAACGCCGAGGTGTTGTCTCAAAAGGCACCGAGCCAAGGGGAGGTGGTCCTGGGGGCGCCTGGCGGCGACTTCCCGGACCCTGGGTACCAAGGGAGCGAGGCTCCTACGGGCTTCAAGTTCGGGCCCCAGCCGGACACTGCGCCGGAACCTTCGAGGGTTCCGGACTCCGGCAGGCGGTCCCCCGTCAAGCGGGGCCAACCATCCGTGCCGGTGTCCTCTGTCCAACCAGAGGCACCGGACAACCTGCTGGAAGCGCTTCGCAGCGTTTCCATCAAAGAAGAGCACCGCACTATCATGAGTGCGGTGGTGGAGAAAGTTCAGTCCGCCAAAAATGGACTGACCGAAGCTTGCGCCAGCCTCCTAACAGGCTTTGAGGTAAGCAATCAAAATATAAGAAAATATTACCGCATAGATAGTAGCCCCTGATGCTCTGTTCAGCGTTCGTGAAGAAAAGCCGAATAGAGGATCGAATGATGACTCAGGAGTCTAATTAGATTATGTCTATGTGTATGTGCAGGCTTTACTGCTGGCCACTACCGCACATACTGTGGAGGTCTCTGCGCTGAAGCAGGACCTGAAGCGGTCCGAGGACGAGCTCGACCTTACCAAGAGGCAGCTCGAAGAGAGAAAAGGTAAGAAATACCCCTGTCTATATAGTTAAAAAGAAGTTCGGGTGTAAAGTAATAGGATCATCATGAATTTGTCAGGGGCCATGACCGAGGTGGAGACCCTGAGGAAGGTCCGAGGCTGAAGACAAAGCGGCCAAAGAACACATTGAACGGGAGAAACAAGAAGCCCGAGTAGGCAAGGTGCACTCGAGGCTCTCGCCAAAAAGCATAAGTCCTTGGAGCTTGACTCTAAGACACGAGAGTCCGAGCTCGCGCAGGCGCTTGAAAGCGTCCGGAGTGCCAAGGCTGAAGCCCACAAAGCCCTCCAGGAGATTGATGCGGTGAAGAAGATAGCAGCGAGTAAGGCATTCATTATGCAAAGCAAACATGTGAAAGAGACTTTCCTTTTTCTTACCCGAGTTCGGAGCTCTCCAGGAGCGTTTGCAGATCTTCCCCACAGTGTACTGGATGCCACGGAGTTTTACTGGGCTGAGGAGGGGAGCTCAACGGAGAAGTTGTTTTGGTCTCAGTATACTGGGACGAACACCCCGTGCCCTTGAGCGACCAGCTGAAGCAGTTGGTCGAGCTTCACAAGGCGGCCGAATAGGCCATGAGGGGCCTTATAGTCCGGATGTGGCCTGGCGAGCCCCTGTCCGACAGCTACTTCGGCCTGGTGAGGCGGCTAGTGGAAGCCTGCCCACGGCTTGAAGTCATCAAGCGGTCCGTCTGCATCGAGGGTGCACGCAGGGCTTATGCCCGGGCGAAGGTGCACTGGGCGAAGCTGGACGCCGTGAAGCTGGTGAAGGAGGGGCCGCCGGAGGGCAAGTAGCATCGCTGCCCCGAGAATTATTATGAGAGTGTCCTGAAGGGTTCCTGCTTAGTGGCAGATGAGTGTGCCAGATGTAATTTTTGAATGAACATGCCCATGTGATCCTGTAATATGAAACAAGTTCGTTTGCGCCAGGCGACACTTTCTTAATTTAAAATATTACCGTCTGTGCGGCCGTGTATAAAATCCGAGAGTTGGCCAGTCGTCGGCTTCTACCCCCATGTAACTAGTACTGGGGTGTTCGGGATAAATCTGAACACTCTTTACCCCAATTTTGGGTCCTTCAAGGGAGGTGTTCAGCGCAACGAACCAGGCAATCGGACTATAATGCTTTATCACTCTCACTTAGCCATAGAAGTCTATGATTTTAAACTTTTAGCGAAGCCCTGGTATTTGGAGGGCCGAATTTGGGGTGCTATACACGCCTAAGCCGGACAAGGCGGACTCCTCGCCCGAAAGGGAAAAAGTCTTTAAGGACTTGAGACCTCTCGAATAGCGACCAGTCTCTCGCCTTATCATGACAGTCAGTTTTTGGCTTTCTCTACTGAGGTGCTCGTCCGGAAGAACCGGGACACAATCGCAGTAGTTCTCCCACCGCTACCTTAGCCGATATAGCGGAATGTAAGGTACCAAAGCATGGGAGCCGGGCAACCCAACATTTGACCAAAGATATGATTCGGAGCTGATGCATATAATTCTATAAGTTCGGGGTGCCGCACTGTCAAAAGTGTTCGGACTTCTTGCGCCGTATTATGGGGTAAACGAGAGCCCCTGGCGTACTGACCGTACCCGAACGTGCGGGTGTAGATTGTCGTAAATGGACATATAAGAGAAAGCGAAAAACTTAAATAATGCAATGACAGATTAATGATATGCATTGTTATTTGAATAATACGTTGAAGCATACTGGTACAAGTAGTGCAATAAGCATGAAGTAGGATAATTCGAAATGTCCTATCTCAGGGCAAGCTACGCATAAATAGTGAAAAGCGGGTATATCAAGTATTACTAGAGACCACCTGGCGGTTCCCGTGTTCATCTTAGCTTCTTGCCGCCTTGGTTGTTGCTTCCGGAATGTGTCCATCAATCATACTGCCGGAAAGGGCTTCCAAAGAGTTAGACCCTGAAAGAGAAAAGGATTGTCAAAGGTATACAACCCCTAGTGTGGTTAAGCCACAATGCGGGGCGTGTCCTAATCGTGCCCCCGCCTATGTCCATGGTATTTTTAATGCAAAGTTACGTACGCGTGGCATGGATTTCGTCGCTTCACTGGGACTGGGACGGGGGCCGAATTGCTAGGCGAGCTCTCATCGTGCCAGGCGATCCGGTTGCAGCTTGTTCCGGACTCGCTTGAAGGTGTCCGGGGGCCATGACGCCGAATGAGTGGTCTGCCTGAACAGGCTGCTTTGTGCCTTTGCTGCAAGGGCCACAGTGTGCTCTTCCGTACGGAGCGAGCGTTCTGTGTTTCCATTTACTGTTATGACCCTGCGAGGTCCTAGCATCTTGAGCTTGAGGTATGCGTGATGCGGCACTGCATTGAATTTTGCAAATGCTGTCCGTCTGAGCAGTGTATGATAGCCATTGCCAAATGGGACGATGCTGAAGATTAGCTCTTCGCTTCGGAAGTTATCCGGTCATCCGAAGACCACTTCCAGTGTGATTGAGCCTGTGCAATGGGCCTCTACACCTGGGATGATGCCTTTAAAGGTGGTTTTGCTGGGTTTGATCCTCGAGGGATCGATACCCATTTTCCGCACTGTATCCTGATAAAGCAGGTTTAGGCTGCTGACGCCGTCCATAAGGACTTGAGTGACGTGAAATCCGTCAATGATGGGGTCTAGGACCAGTGCGGCGGATCCGCCATGACGGATGCTAGTGGGGTGATTCCTGCGATCTAAGGTGATCGGGCAAGCAGACCATGGGTTGAAGTTTGGGGCAACGGGCTCCATCGCATAGATGTCCCTTAGTGCACGCTTCCGGTCCCTCTTGGGAATGTGGGTTGCGTATATCATGTTCACCGTCTTCACTTGTGGGGGAAACCCCTTCTGTCCTCCTGTGTTCGGCGGCCGGGGCTCCTCATCATTGCTATGCAGCCCCTTATCTTTGTTTTCGGCATTTAACTTGCCGGCCTGCTTGAACACCCATCATTCTCTGTTGGTGTGATTGGCTGGCTTGTCGGGGGTGCCGTGGATTTGACACGAGCGATCCAGTATGCGATCCAGACTGGACGGAGCCGGAGTATTTCTTTTGAATGCCTTTTTCCGCTGACTGGATCTAGAGCCTCTGAATCCGGCATTTACTGCCGTATCTTCGGTGTTATCGCCGTTATTGCGGCGCTTTGGTATATTACGACGCTGCCTACCGTTAACATCTTTGGTATTCGAGGTATCTGGATTATTCGATGTGTTGTTGCTGTGAGCCAGCCAGCTGTCCTCGCCCATGCAAAAGCGGTTCATGAGTGTCGTGAGGGCTGCCATAGATTTCGGCTTCTCTTTGCCGAGGTGGTGGGCGAGCCACTCGTCGCGGATGTTATGTTTGAATGCCACTAGGGCCTCTGCATCCCGACAGTCTACAATTTGATTTTTCTTACTCAGGAACCATGTCAAGAATTGTCTGGCTGATTCCCCTGCCTGCTGGGTTATGTGGCATCAGTCATCAGCATCCGGTGGCCGCACATAAGTGCCCTGGAAGTTGTCAAGAAATGCGTCTTCCAGATCCTCCCAACTGCCAACGGAATCTGCTGGCAAGCTATTCATCCTATGCCGAGCTGGTCCTTTGATTTTTAGTGGGAGGTACATGATGGCATGTAGATCATCACTGCGAGCCATGTGGATGTGAAGGAGGAAATCCTCAATCCATATAGCGGGATTTGTTGTGCCATCGTATGATTCGATATTTATGGGTTTGAAACCCTCCGGGAATTCATGATTCATAACTTCATCAGTGAAGCATAGGGGGTCTGCGGCACCTCTGTGCCGGGCTATATCCCGACGTAGTTCGTATGAGTCTTGTCTGCTGTATTCGGCCCGGACGGATTTACTCTTGGTGTGTCCGGCGCGACGATCATCGTCCCGTGTGGGCGCACATGCCTGTGTCCCATATATTGACCTTGCAATTTTTCCCTTACTGTCCAATATGTCTCGCAGGTCCTCTGTGTTACCTAGGGCCTTAGTATTTTTGACTGAGTGGCAACGGGGTGTGGGCTGAACTTTAAGCTGAAATGCCTCTCTGGCTCGGCCGCGTAGTGGCCGGTCAGCCGCATCGTACACTGGTGAATGAGGTTTCAATGCTTCCTCCTCGAGGTGAGGTAGCAACCTGCGTTTTGGGTAACTCTTGGACGGGCGTTCGAGTTCATGCTCCTCGGCCGCAAGGATTTCGGTCCACCTGTCTGCTAGCAAGTCTTGATCAGTTTGAAGTTGTTGCTGTTTTTTCTTCAGGCTATTTGCCGTGGCCATAAGCCGGCGCTTGAAGCGCTCTTGCTCGACGGGGTCCTCAGGCACGATAAACTCGTCGTCATCGAGGCTTGCCTCGCCTTCGGAGATAAGCATGTAATTGTCCTCCTCCGGTTCTCTATCTGCTGCCTCCTCTGGAGGGCTAGCTTGTTCGTCCTCTAGCTCTACATCGTGCCGGAGGGGATTGTTGTTGTCTTCAGCGCTATCCAGAGTGTTATTATCTCCTGTGCCGGTATCACTTCTCTTGCTATGGCAGGACTTAGAGCGGCGCCGCTGACGTCGACGCTTGGGTTGCTTCTTGGAGGGGTCATCCTCCACTGTCTTGCCGCCATTGCCTTCCTTGGGGGAGTCCACCATGTATATATCATATGATGAGGTGGCGGTCCAGCGCCCTGAGGGCGGTGGTTCCTGTTCGTTTCTGGCTTCGTCGTCCATACCGTCGAAGTCTTTGGAGTCAAAGTCGAGCATGTCGGTTAAGTTGTCGACAGTGGCTACTAAGAGGGTGGTGGGTGGGCAGCGAATTTCTTCGTCGTCCGCATCCCATTCTAGCCGAACATAGTTCGGCCAAGGTTCTCCTGACAGGGAGAGAGACCTTAATGAATTTAGCACATCTCTGAAAGGTGAGTGCTGAAAGATATCCACGGAGGTGAACTCCATGATCGACGCCCAGTCGGACTCGACGGGCGCGGATGTGAGCGGCTCGGAGTCCGTGGCCGGAGGTGAATCCAGTGGTTCGGCGACACGGCTCTCGTAAGAGGTGAAGTCAGTATCCGGCTCTATCTCCATTGAGAGTGCAGCCTCCATGGCGGGGTCCATCCCTCCACTCTCGGATGGCGCGACTTGCTCCGGATTGAAGGCTGGAGTGGTTGTAGATGCGATCTCCCGAACATTGTCCGATGGTAGAGTTACATCATGCTCGTCGCGACTGTGCGGCGCATTCGACATGGGCTCGAATCCGTCGAAGATCAAGTCTCCACGGATGTCGGCCATGTAGTTCAAGTTTCCAAATCTGGCCAGGGGTGTACCTCTCGATCTGCTCCAGACGGCCAAGCGAATTGCCCCGCAGTGCAAAGCCGCCGAATACGAAGATCTGTCCGGGGAGAAAAACCTCACCCTGGACCGCATCGTTACCGATGATCGAAGGAGCCATCGAGCCTTATGGTGACGGCACAGTGGAACTCTCAATGAAAGCACCAATGTCGGTGTCAAAACCGGCGGATCTCGGGTAGGGGGTCCCGAACTGTGCGTCTAAGGCGGATGGTAACAAGAGGTAGGGGACACGATGTTTACCCAGGTTCGGGCCCTCTTGATGGAGGTAAAACCCTAGGTCTTGCTTGATTGTTCTTGATAATATGAGTATTACAAGAGTTGATCTACCACGAGATCGGAGAGCCTAAACCCTAGAAGCTAGCCTATGGTATGATTGTATGTTGTCCTATGGACTAAAACCCTCCGGTTTATATAGACACCGGATGGGACTAGGGTTACACAAGGTCGGTTACAAAGGAGGAGATATACATATCCGTATTGCCTAGCTTGCTTTCCACGCCAAGTAGAGTCCCATCCGGACACAGGACAAAGTCTTCAATCTCGTATCTTCATAGTCCAACAGTCCGGCCAAAAGGTATAGTCTGGCTGTCCGGAGACCCCCTAATACAGGACTCCCTCACGCCCCCTACCTCGTGGCCTCCTGGTTGATGTCTTGACGTTGGGTCCAAGTCCGCTGGATCATGTTCGTTCCGAAAATCACGTTCCCGAAGGTTTCATTCCGTTTGGACTCCGTTTGATATTCTTTTTCTGCGAAACCCTAAAATAGGCAAAAAAAACTACAATTCTAGGCTGGGCCTCTGGTTAATAGGTTAGTCCCAAAAATAATATAAAAGTGTATAATAAAGCCCAATAATGTCCAAAACAGAATATAATATAGCATGGAACAATCAAAAATTATAGATACGTTGGAGAATTATCAGTCACTAACATTCAGCTGAGCATAGTGAGAGACGTCAAACTGCACTTTCTGCCTTTCGAAAGCCTCTTGCTTGGCAGAGTGCCTGGCCAGTACAGTTGGATTGCCCAGCTCAACAAATCTACCACCAGTGATTTGGACGTCATTGTTAGAAGGCGTCGGCGGGTTAGCTGAGCTGGACGGCCCAACAGTGGATGGATTGAGAATGGTCTCATCAGCTGACGGCTTAGGAAGGTCTGATTGAATGTCGACAGCAGGGTCTTCTGGTGCTTCAGATTGTTCAGGAGCAGTTGGTATTGTCGGTTCAGGAGCAGGGTCTTTCGGGTCTTCCGCCGGCTTAGCCACCCTCTTTTTCTTGGGCTTTGCTTGACCGCTAAGAGGAATTTCACGAGTCAGTATAATAATATAGATCTAAAGATGAAGAAGAAAGATAATTTTCTTTACCCGGGGGCAGTCTTAAAAGCCGGAAATTGAGTGTGTGAAGAATCACCGGACGAACGAGAAACCTCCTGCAATATTAAAATCACAGTTAACAGAGCAAGGAAGAAGATTCATTGATAAAAGTGAAAGATAAAGGTGAAAAGAAAACCTCATTCTAGCGTTTCCGAGGAGTCTTCGGTAAGCCGGAGATCAGTTCATTGTTGTCACTGGTCCGGGCCTGACGGCGGCTCTCATGTTTCTTCTTTTTCAAAAGAAAATGAGGATCCAAATAAGCCAAAGGGTGTGAAAACCTTACTTTCCGGGTTACCAGTCAAGGTTTTTGTCTTGGCAAAGGGACAGAGTCGGAGGGAATAGTTACCTCTTCTTCTACTGCCTGGTTGGCCCCCGTGTCATCCTGACAATAGCCAGTGTCAATAAGGTTGTTAAAAAATAGGCCAAGAGAGTCAAGGGCTACCACCGACTCAGAAACATCATCCAGCTTGAACATATCAGAAGTAGTTCTTTTCTTCTTGGACTTTCGGGTTGTCTTCTTGGCAGCTATGACGGCGGCTCTAGCCTTCTTGGCAGCTTCATGATCGTGTTTTGTCTTCCAAAAATCATACCTATAGGCAAATAACAGGTTAAAGGTCATGCAAGTATTTAACTACTAAAGAAAAAAGGGAGTCAAGGGGGCTTACCTCTGGTGCCGGGTTAAGCTTGCAGAAAGGATTCAATCCAACTTTACTACAATCCTCATATTTACTATTTACGAGGGTGGTTGACATTTCGACAATGGCCTCTTCAGTCAGTTGTACAGAACTATGACGCAGAGGATCATCTGGGCCTCTGCCATATTTATACATCAAGTTGGCTCAGCTGCTCAGAGGGATGACCCGCCATGCGATCCAACAACAGATCAAGTCAACTCCAGTCAGGCCGTTTCCCAACAAGTATTGAATCCTTTTGATGGACGGGATGAGCTTCTTACGTTCAGCGACAGTCAGCTTGTCAGGGAGCACAAACTTAGAATCCAGACGCTCCATGCGATAATCTGATATGTCTCCAACGTATCTATAATTTTTGATTGTTTCATGCTATTATATTATCAACCTTGGATGTTTTATATGCATTTATATGCTATTTTACATGATTTTTGGGACTAACCTATTAACCTAGAGCCCAGTGCCAGTTTCTATTTTTTCCTTGCTTTAGAGTATCGCAGAAAAGGAAAATCAAACGGAGTCCAATTGACCTGAAACTTCACGGAACTTATTTTTGGACCAAAAGAAGCCCATGGAGTATCGGAGATGGACCAGGAGAGTCCTTGCTTTTATTCCTGTTTAGTAATAAATTAATCATCTATCCTCTGTTATGATTGTGTTTTTTATGTTTTAATTAGTGTTTGTGCCAAGTAGAACCGTTGGGAAGACTTGGGGAAAGTCTTTTTGATCTTGCTGTAAAAAACAGAAACTTTAGCACTCACGAGAATTTCTGCCATTTTTATTTGGATAGTGATATTTAGTTAATTATTTTTTAATATGATTAATAGATAAATTCCTCACGTCCAGAAATTTATTTTAGAATTTTTGGGGTTCCAGAAGTTTGCGTTAG
This sequence comes from Triticum monococcum, assembly GCA_034509565.1. Classification (NCBI taxonomy): domain Eukaryota; kingdom Viridiplantae; phylum Streptophyta; class Magnoliopsida; order Poales; family Poaceae; genus Triticum; species Triticum monococcum. Next base: position 107,937,041 of record CM067844.1, read on the forward strand.
CTACAGATTACTACAGACTGTTCTGTTTTTGACAGATTCTGTTTTTCGTGCGTTATTTGTTTATTTTGATGAATCTATGGCTAGTAAAATAGTTTATAAACCATAGAGAACTTGCAATACATTAGGTTTGACACCAATATAAATCAAGAATTAGTTCATTACAGTACCTTGAAGTGGTATTTTGTTTTCTTTCGCTAACGGAGCTCACGAGATTTTCTATTTTGAGTTTTGTGTTGTGAAGTTTTCAAGTTTTGGGTTAAGTTTTGATGGATTATGGAACAAGGAGTGGCAAGAGCCTAAGCTTGGGGATGCCCATGGCACCCCAAGGTAAAATTCAAGGACACTCAAAAGCCAAAGCTTGGGGATGCCCTGGAAGGCATCCCCTCTTTCGTCTTCGTTCATCGGTAACTTTACTTGGAGCTATATTTTTATTAACCACATGATATGTGTTTTGCTTGGAGCGTCATTTTATTTTATTTAGTTTTGCTTTCTATTTGAATAAAATACCAAGATCTGAAATTCTTAAATGTTAGATAGTCTTCACATATTTACATAATTATTCAACTACTCATTGATCTTCGCTTATATCTTTCGGAGTAGTTTGTCGTTTGCTCTAGTGCTTCACTTATATCTTTTAGAGCACGACGGTGGTTTTATTTTGAAGAAATAGATGAACTCTCATGCTTCACTTATATTATTTTGAGAGTCTTTAGAATAGCATGGTAATTTTCTTTGGTTATGAATTTAGTCCTAATATGATGGGCATCCAAGAAGGATATAATAAAAACTTTCATATAAAGTGCATTGAATCCTATGAGAAGTTTGATACTTGATGATTGTTATGAGATATAAAGATGGTGATATTAGAGCATGCTAGTTGAGTAGTTGTGAATTTGAGAAATACTTGTGTTAAAGTTTATGATTCCCGTAGCATGCACGTATGGTGAACCGTTATGTGATGAAGTCGGAGCATGATTTATTTATTGATTGTCTTCCTTATGAGTGGCGGTCGGGGACGAGCGATGGTCTTTTACTACCAATATATCCCCCTAGGAGCATGCGTGTAGTACTTTGTTTTGATAACTAATAGATTTTTGTAATAAGTATGTGAGTTCTTTATGACTAATGTTGAGTCCATGGATTATACGCACTCTCACCCTTCCACCGTTGCTAGCCTCTCTAGTACCACGCAACTTTCGCCGGTACCATAAACCCACCATATACCTTCCTCAAAACAGCCACCATACCTACCTATTATGGCATTTCCATAGCCATTCCAAGATATATTGCCATGCAACTTTCCACCATTCCGTCATTATGACACGCTTCATCACTGTCATATTGCTTTACATGATCATGTAGTTGACATAGTATTTGTGGCAAAGCCACCATTCATAATTCTTTCATACATGTCACTCATGAGTCATTGCACATCCCGGTACACCGCCGGAGGCATTCATATAGAGTCATATTTTGTTCTAAGTATCGATTTGTAATTCTTGAGTTGTAAGAAAATAAAAGTGTGATGGTCATCATTATTAGAGCATTGTCCCAAGTGACGAAAGGATGATGGAGACTATGATTCCCCCACAAGTCGGGATGAGATTCCGGACTAAATAAATAAATAAGTAAAAAGAGGCCAAAAACAGAGAGAAAAGGCCCAAATAAAAATGAGAGAAAAAGAGAGAAGGCACAATGCTACCATCCTTATACCACACTTGTGCTTCAAAGTAGCACCATGATCTTCATGATGGAGTCTCTTATGTTGTTACTTTCATATACTAGTGGGAAATTTTAATTATAGAACTTGGCTTGTATATTCCAATGATGGGCTTCCTCAAAATGCCCTAGGTCTTCGTGAGCAAGCGAGTTGGATGCACACCCACTTAGTTTCTTTTTGAGCTTTCATACACTTATAGCTCTAGTGCATCCGTTGCATAGCAATCCCTACTCACTCATATTGATATCTATTGATGGGCATCTCCATAGCCCGTTGATACGCCTAGTTGATGTGAGACTATCTTCTCCTTTTTTTCTTCTCCACAACCACCCTTCTATTCCACATATAGTGCTATATCCATGGCTCACGCTCATGTATTGCGTGAAGATTGAAAAAGTTTGAGAACATCAAAAGTATGAAACAATTGCTTGGCTTGTCATCGGGGTTGTGCATGATTTAAATATTTTGTGTGGTGAAGATAGAGCATAGCTAGACTATATGATTTTGTAGGGATAGGTTTCTTTGGCCATGTTATTTTGAGAAGACATAATTGCTTGGTTAGTATGCTTGAAGTATTATTATTTTTATATCAATATTAAACTTTTGTCTTGAATCTTATGGATTTGAATATCTTTGCCACAATAAAGAGAACTACATGGATAAATATGTTAGGTGGCATTCCACATCAAAAATTCTGTTTTTATCATTTACCTACTCGAGGACGAGTAGGAATTAAGCTTGGGGATGCTAATACGTATCCAACATATCTATAATTTTTGATTGCTTCATGCTATTATATTATCAACCTTGGATGTTTTATATGCATTTATATGCTATTTTATATGATTTTTGGGACTAACCTATTAACCTAGAGCCCAGTGCCAGTTACTGTTTCTTCCTTGTTTTAGAGTATCGCAGAAAAGGAAAATCAAACGGAGTCCAATTGACCTGAAACTTCACGGAACTTATTTTTGGACCAGAAGAAGCCCACGGAGTATCGGAGATGGACCAGGAGAGTTCCGGGCTGCCCATGAGGGTGGGGGAGCGCCCACCCCCCTGGGCGCGCCCCCTGCATCATGGACAGCCCGGAGATCCACCGACGTACTTCTTCATCCTATATATATCCATATACCCTAAAAACTTCAAGGACGAGAATAGATCGCGAGTTCCGCCGCTAGAAGCCTCCGTAGCCACCGAAAACAAATCTAGACCCGTTTCGGCACCCTGCCGGAGGGGGAATCCCTCTCCGGTGGCCATCTTCATCATCCCGATTCTCTCCATGACGAGGAGGGAGTAGTTCTCCCTCGGGGCTGAGGGTATGTACCAGTAGCTATGTGTTTGATCTCTCTCTATCTCTTGTGTTCTTGAGGTGGTACGATCTTGATGTATCGCGAGCTTTGCTATTATAGTTGGATCTTATGATGTTTCTCCCCCTCTACTCTCTTGTAATGGATTGAGTTTTCCCTTTGAAGTTATCTTATCGGATTGAGTCTTTAAGGATTTGAGAACACTTGATGCATGTCTTGCGTGGGATCCCCGTGGTGACAATGGGGTATTCTATTGATCCACTTGATGTATGTTTTGGTGGTCAACTTGCAGGTTCTGCCCATGAACCTATGCATAGGGGTTGGCACACGTTTTCGTCTTGACTCTCCGATAGAAACTTTGGTGCACTCTTTGAAGTACTTTGTGTTGGTTTTAATAGATGAATCTGAGATTGTGTGATGCATATCGTATAATCATACCCACAGATACTTGAGGTGACATTAGGATTTTGGTTGATTTGTGTCTTAAGGTGTTATTCTAGTACGAACTCTATGATAGATCAAACGGAAATAATAGCGTCATGTTATTTTACTACGGACTCTTGAATAGATCAATCAGAAAGGATAACTTTGAGGTGGTTTCGTACCCTACCATAATCTCTTCGTTTGTTCTCCGCTATTAGTGACTTTGGAGTGACTCTTTGTTGCATGTTGAGGGATAGTTATATGATCCAATTATGTTATTATTTTTGAGGGAACTTGCACTAGTGAAAGTATGAACCCTAGGCCATGTTTCAACGCATTGCAATACCGTTTGTGCTCACTTTTATCATTAGTTACCTTGCTGTTTTTATATTTTTAGATTACAAAAACCTTTATCTACCATCCATATACCACTTGTGTCACCATCTCTTCGCCGAACTAGTGCACCTATACAATTTACCATTGTATTGGGTGCATTGGGGACACAAGAGACTCTTTGTTATTTGGTTGTAGGGTTGTTTGAGAGAGACCATCTTCATCCTACGCCTCCTACGGATTGATAAACCTTAGGTCATCCACTTGAGGGAAATTTGCTACTATCCTACAAACCTCTGCACTTGGAGGCCCAACAACTTCTACAAGAAGAAGGTTATGTAGTAGACATCATAACCCGGCATTGGTTTTTCATCAGCTGGAGACGTGTCTTGGCAATAAAACCAAGTTTGGTTCCAATCCTTGGGATGGCTTGGTAAGACTACTAAAGGAAAGACATCGCCCTGTCGGGACTGAATTGAAATTCCACCAAGTTCCAAGATAGGGCCGTTGGTGCATTCATTCTGACGGTTCAGATAGAAATACTCTCTGAAGAGTTCAACGGTAGGTTCTTCTTGAAGATAAACCTCATAGAGAAGTTGAAAATTGAAGATGTTGGATATGGAGTTGGGTCCTAGATCTTGTGGATGAAGCTTGAAAAATGCAGAACATCTCTGAAGAATTTTGAGCTGGGAGGTGAAAAACCCCAGTTCATGTGATCAGTAAAAATGATGACTTCATCGTCTTTGGGCTGAGTTCATTCTTCGGCCAGGTCAGGACCATGATAGGACATAATGTTCTTCTTCGGCAAGTACCCGATGGTGACAAAATCCTTCAAAATGTCATCGGTGACTGTGGAAGGGACCCAGTTGTAGACCGTTGGTGCTTTTGATGGCGTATTGAAAAAGGAAAAGCTGAAAAGAAAGTAATTTGCCGGTTCAAATTAATTGGTGATTATAGTACAGATGAAGTAATGACGGCTTAAATAAAGGGCTAATGATATATGAAGGAAAAATGAGCCGGCATGGCAATCCGCCATGACTAAATATATTTTAAGGAGGCCAAATGACAAAAAATTGGCTAAGTACTGAGATAAACAAGTTTCACAGGCCGATGCTACCATTTTGGATCAAGATTGTTCGAAAAAAGGAAAATAAATCTAGACCTAATAACTAGCGCAGACGAGTTCATCAGTTCTAAGGAGGCCTTTATATGAGAAAAAGGGATCTATTAGCATCTGAAATGGACGCAAAACAACTACCGCATGAGGTCTATACTTCTAGATCAAAGGAGGACGCGGTGGAGAAACTACGAAGAATCCGCAATGAACAACGACGAACACAGAAAGAACTCGCAAACCCTAAATGCGGATCTAAGGTATGGGAAAGCAAGAACTTGCGAACGCAGATCTACTACGGAGGAGCGCCGCCGTTCTCTGGACAAGCTCAGGGTAATGCAGCGGCCGAGGTTGAGGACGACGGTGAGCGCTGCGGCGGCGGCAGAGCTCGAACGGCAGAGGGGTTGTGAGAGGAAGAAGGAGAAGAATAAGAAGAAGAACAGTCGCGGCTATTTATAAGGAAGAATTGATAAATGAGCGCGAAAAACGAGGAGACCAAAACATGGTTATCCAGCTACCCAGGTGCCTCAATTTTTGGAAAGGCATTAAAGATAAAGATTCGTTAAAAGATGACGTGGTGGCGGGTTTTCGAAAAATTTGGAGATGACGTCAGGGCGGGTTACAAGGCTTTCACAGCAGTGATAGATGGATTTTTTCTAAGTGTTAGAGATTGACAAGAACAAAGTTCAAATCAACCTAGGGCCTAATTTTGGGGATATGACTACCAGGTGTGACCCGCCCAGGAGGGGCCGGGTCAATCCCAATGGCGGGTTACTTCAAAGGAAGCCCGAAGACTATACAAGGTGACGGTTTATGATAAAGCTTGTAGTAGGCCCAAGCCTAGAGGCGGCTTAAGGCCCGTAAGTGTAAACCGCCATGTATGAATAAGACTTGTAAGATAAGGCATGTAAGAGTTGCCACCGAGCCGGACATGTTGTATGAGCCGGACGGGACTCTGTAGGCCGCAGGACGTCAACCCGTGTATATAAGGGGACGACCCGGTGATGGCTTAGGGCAAGAAACAATAGATCGAGATCCAAGCTAGCGTATTTCGCTCCTTGGTCATCCAAACCTAGCAATACCACATCAACTGGACTAGGCTTTACCTTCATCGCAAGGGGCCGAACCAGTATAAAAGCCTCCCGTGTCCTTTGTCCCGATTAACCCCTTTAAGCTTCCTAGTTGCGATGGCTCCACAACTACGTCCTTTTACCAGGACATCTGCCGTGACAATTCCACGACACATTCTCCACTGCGTGTGAAGCACTCTAGTCTGATGAGTATGAGTTGAGTTGAGATACCACAGTGACGACAGCCAACCTATTTTCTCACCATCATAAGTTTATCAACACTGGCGGAGCTTAGGTAAGGCCGAATGGGCCATGGCCCGCCCAGCCCAGCGGAAAATGGGGAAGGATCAGATGAAATTTGGGCCTTAAGTACCAGTGCTATGTGTAAGTCCTTAGTCCGGCCCGCCCAGCCTTTTTCCTATAGCTCCACCATTGTTTGTCGATACCATCTTTTGAATGCCAGTGGCCAGACTGCTTGAGTCCAATGACCCATTCAACCTATAGCAACCATAAGTCAGTGGGCACATAGCACACTCAGCATATAACCCGCTAGGGGTACATTAGAGGTGAAAAATATACTTTCTTCCTGGACTAAATAGGTTGGTCCTGAATAAAAAAGCGATATCAGAGGGGCAAGCACCCCTCTGCATATTTTACAAGGAGCGAGAAACACGGTTGAATTATTCGCTCCCCATGGGGATCAAGTTGGTCCTGAAATAAAATGTATGGGATACTTAACGATGCACTCTGTGGAGTAGTGTTTTGTCCCTCTCGAGTCTCCATCGATCTTCATGCACGGTTTTGTCAGAGCTATGATCATAGTGAACTTTGAACATCTAGACTCTGGTTTTCAAGTCCTAGACTTGGCATTGGTGGTCACATTGTTTTGGCTTTATTTCAGGCCATCTGGCGATGTGCTTTCAGTGGGAAGAAGATGTTCCCATCGACTATGAGGACGTCTATGACGGCTTCGTCAATCCCAAGAAATTGTGTCGTGTGTGTATGTTTTCGTATGGTTGAGTGTATATGCGTGTAGATAAGCATCTGCGTTTGTATTGTCTCAAAAAAAATCGATTCTCTTAATTAGCATACTAGTTTTCCAATTGATCAATGCTAAGGGACATAATCGTTCCAATATGCAATGGTGTTGATGGAGATTAAAAGGCTTTTCGTGCTGATGGAGTACTCATATTTCGAGAGCAGAATAATGTTAGCCATGTTTTAGCGAACTTTGGAAGAACGTAGGACCCATTCTGGCCTTGTTTTTTCAGGGGAAAAGTGAACGAAATATGCCCTAGAGGCAATAATAAAGTCGTTATTTATATTTCCTTATATCATGATAAATGTTTATTATTCATGCTAGAATTGTATTAACCGGAAACTTAGTACACGTGTGACTACATAGACAAACAGAGTGTCACTAGTATGCCTCTACTTGACTAGCTCGTTAATCAAAGATGGTTAAGTTTCCTAGCCATGGACAAAGAGTTTTCATTTAATGAACGGGATCACATAATTAGAGAATGATGTGATTGACTTGACCCATCCGTTAGCTTAGCACGATGATCGTTTAGTTTGTTGCTATTGCTTCATAACTTATACATGTCCCTATGACTATGAGATTATGGAGCTCCCGAATACCGGAGGAACACTTAGTGTGCTATCAAACGTCACAACATAACTGGGTGACTATAAAGATGCTCTACAGGTGTCTCCGATGGTGTTTGTTGAGTTGGCATAGATTGAGATTAGGATTTGTCACTCTGTGTATCAGAGAGGTATCTCTGGGCCCTCTCGGTAATGCACATCACTATAAGCCTTGCAAGCAATGTGACTAATGAATTAGTTATGGGATGTTGCATTACACAACAAGTAAAGAGACTTGCCAGTAACGAGATTGAACTAGGTATTGAGATACCGACAATTGAATCTCGGGCAAGTAGCATACTGATGACAAAGGGAACAACGTATGTTGTTATACGGTTTGACCGATAAAGATATTTGTCGGTGTCAAAACTGGCGGATCTCGGGTAGGGGGTCCCAAACTATGCGTCTAAGGCGGATGGTAACAGGAGGCAGGGGACACGATGTTTACCCAGGTTCGGGCGCTCTTGACGGAGGTAAAACCCTACATCCTGCTTGATTGTTCTTGATGATATGAGTATTACAAGAGTTGATCTACCACGAGATCAGAGAGGCTAAACCCTAGAAGCTAGCCTATGGTATGATTGTATGTTGTCCTACGGACTAAAACCCTTCGGTTTATATAGACACCGGAGGGGGCTAGGGTTACACAAGGTCGGTTAAAAAGGAGGAGATATACATATCCGTATTGCCTAGCTTGCCTTCCACGCCAAGTAGAGTCCCATCCGGACACGAGACGAAGTCTTCAATCTTGTATCTTAATAGTCCAACAGTCCGGCTGTCCGGAGACCCCCTAATCCAGGACTCCCTCAGTAGCCCCTGAACCAGGCTTCAATGACGATGAGTCTGGCACGCAGTGTTGTCTTCGACATTGCAAGGCGGGTTCCTCCTCACAATACACCATGGAAGAGTTTGAATGCAAGGATAGTGTCCGACCCTGCAAAATAAGTTCCACATACCACCGTAGAGAGAATAATACTTCCACAAATCTAATCTGCTGACACGTTTTGATAGTATGACATCACTTCATGGCCCGGTTATTATTCGAACCGCCTTTTCTCAACCAGCTCCGAACATATCGCGAGGCGGTTTTCTTGATACGTCTTGTCAAAGCAGAGAACGTGTTCCCCTTATTACGAGATTCTCATCAATACGGACGTGGGTAACCCAACCACGCCATCAATTGCGGCGCCTGGGGAATACGCGGTTTTGCCAGGCTAGTGGGGAGACTCATCGCCTCCTCCACCCTTATAAAGGGACAAAGATTTACTTTTTACACCCACGCCTTCTTCCTTCTCGCTTACCCATTCCCGCACACTCGAGCTCTAGTGCCCAAGCTCACGTTCTTCTTCTCAAACCACTCCAAGCATGTCTAGAGCAGGAGGCAAGTGGATGGTTTCCTCCGTCATGGAGGAAAACATCAAAAAGTTACGGGGAGCCAGATACCTAGCTGCGAATATCGCGCACCGGGTGCCGAATGCGGGGCAGATTGTCCCCACGCCCGAACCCCATGAGAAGGTAGTTTTTCTTACCCATTTCATCCACGGACTGGGATTTCCTCTCCACCCGTTTGTCTACGGGCTCATGTTCTACTACAGGCTGGATTTTCATGATCTGGCCCCCCAACTTCATCCTCAACATCTCGGCGTTTATCATCGTGTGCGAGGCCTTCCTCCGCATCAGGCCCCACTTTGGCCTATGGCTGAAAACCTTCAATGTCAAACCGAAGGTGGTGGGTGGCCAGCAAGCAGAGTGCTGAGGCGCCATGGTGGGCAAGATGCCTAATGTCACCTGGCTTGAGGGTACCTATGTGGATACCATAACGGGGTGGCAATCAGGGTGGTTCTACATCACCGAGCCACGCGACTCCAACTGGGTGGCGGCCCCCAAATTTCGATCCGGAATCCCCACGTGGCTCACCTCCTAGAAAAAGAAGGGCCTATCCTGGGGCTCTTCGGTAGAGCTGGCCGGACTCCAGACCTACATCCAGAACAAGACAAACAAGAAAATCAAGCTCGTCAATGTGGTCCAGGTTATGCTCTTCCGCCGGATCCTTCCGTGCCAATGACGGGCATTTGTTTTGTGGGAGTTCGACTCGGCCCAGCACCAGATGCTGCGAGAGCTCTACGACACGATGCACGAGGACGTCTGGAGGGTGCTGTTCAAGGGCGCCGAAATGCCTCCCTCCCTCACCAAGGACTGCAGACTCAGCGCAAAGTGTCGCGCCCATCCGGTAGGCTTTTATATCTCTTAGGGTATTTATGTGCCCTGGTTTGGTTATGTGCTGGATCTAAGCTTTCATGTCATTCAAGGGACTGGATAAAGACAGCGGAGCAGCTTGATTGCCCAGCCCCCTGCCCGAAGATCCTGCAAACGCTCTTCTAACGAAGATGCTGACTCCGGCACCTTACGAGGTGCCGGAAAAGACGGCCAAGAAGAAGGCCGCAGGGACCCGAAAGGGTCTCCAGTGCAAGGTGGTTCTATCGGACTCATTGTCCGATGAGTCCGACGGGCACTCCTCCCACGAAAACGAGGAGGAGGAGAAAAGTTCTCCCCCCCCCAGTCGAGGGAGACAAGAAAAGGAAGGCCGACCCATCCGGGGAGGATGAAGGGTCCAAGAAGGGAAAGACCCTCCCTCCGGACTGTGCCACGATGGCCGCCGACAGCGGCGACGAGTGGCTACCCAGGGACAAGCCCCTGGAGAAGTCGTAAGTGTCCGAACACCATAGTACTTCATGGTATGTTTTATTGTACTGCCTTTGCTCATGCCGAACATGATTATGCAGTCCGGCCCGAGCTCATCTCGACGTACCCTCGTCGAGCGGCTCTTTGGGCTCGTCGGATATGAACAACGGTTCTCCTCCGACGGCTTCCACCCCTCGCCCTACGGACAACGCCGAGGTGGTGTCTCAAAAGGCACCGACCCAAGGGGAGGTGATCCTAGGGGCGCCTCACGGCGACCTCCCGGACCCTGAGTACCAAGGGAGCGAGGCTCCTACGGGCTTCGAGTTTGGGCCCCAGCCTGACGCTGCGCCAGAACCTTCGATGGTTCCGGACTCCGGCAGGTGGTCCCCCATTAAGGGGGGCTAACCATCCGTGTCGGTGTCCTCTGTCCAACCAGAGGCACCGGACAACTTGCTGGACGCGCTTCACATCGCTTCCATTGATGAAGAACACTGCACAATCATGAGTGCGGCGGTCAAGAAGGTTCAGTCCGCCAAAAACGGACTGACTGAAGCTTGCGCCAGCCTCCTAACAGGCTTTGAGGTAAGCATTCATAATACAGAAATATTACCGCATAGATAGTAGTCCCTGATGCTCTGTTCGGCGTTCGCGAAGAAAAGCCGAATAGAGAATCAAATGATAACTCAGGAGTCTAATTAGAGTATGTCTATGTGTATGTGCAGGCTTCCCTGCTAGCTGCTGCCGCATGTACCGCGGAGGTCGCTGCGCTGAAGCAGGCCCTGAAGCGGTCCGAGGACGAGCTCGTCCTTACCAAGGGGCAGCTCGAAGAGAGCAAAGGTAAGATATACCCCAGTTTATATAGTTAAAAAGAAGTTCGGTGTAAAGTAATAGGATCATCGTGAATTTGTCGTGGACTTCTTGCGCCGTATTACGGGGTAAACGAGAGCCCCTGGCGTACTGACTGCACCCGAGCGTGCAGGTGCGGAATGTCGTAAATGGACATATAAGAGAAAGAGAACAACTTAAATAATGCAATGACAGATTAATAATATGCATTGTTATTTGAATAATATGTCGAAGCGTACTGGTACAAGTAGTGCAATAAGCATAAAGTAGGACAATTCGAAATGTCCTATCACAAGGCAAGCTACGCATAAATAGTGAAAAGCGGGTATATCAAGTATTACTAGAGACCACCTGGCGGTTCCCGTGTTCATCCTCGCTTCTTGCCGCCTTGGTTGTTGCTTCCGGAATGTGTCCGGCAATCGGACTGCCGGAAAGGGCTTCCGAAGAGTTAGGCCCTGAAAGAGAAAAGGAATGTCAAAGGTATACAGCCCCTGGTGTGGTTAAGCCACAATGCGGGGCGTGTCCTGATTGTGCCCCTGCCTATGTCCATGGTATTTTCAATGTGTAGTTATGTACGCGCGGCACGAATTTCGTCGTTGGACTGGGACTGGGACGGGGGCCGGATTGCTAGGCGAGCGTTGATCGCGCCAGGCAATCCTGTTGCAGATTGTTCCGGACTCGTTGAAGGTGTCCGGGGGCTGTAACGCCGAATGAGTGGTCTGCCTGAACAGGCTGCTTTGTGCCTCTGCTGCAAGGGCCACAGTGTGCTCTTCTGTACGGAGTGAGCGTTCTGTGTTTCCATTTACTGTTATGACCCCGCGGGGTCCTGGCATATTGAGCTTGAGGTATGCGTAATGCGGCACTGTGTTGAATTTTGCAAATGCTGTCCGTCCGAGCAGTGCATGATAGCCACTGCAAAACGGGATGATGTCGAAGATTAACTCTTCACTTCGGAATTTATCCGGTGATCCGAAGACCACTTCCAGTGTGATTGAGCCTATGCAATGAGCCTCTACACCTGGGATGACGCCTTTAAAGGTGGTTTTGCTGGGTTTGATCCTTGTGGGATCGATACCCATTTTTTGCACTATATCCTGATAAAGCAGGTTCAGGTTGCTGCCGCCGTCCATAAGGACTCGAGTGAGGTGAAATCTGTCAATGATGGGGTCTAGGACCAGTGCGGTGGATCCGCCATGACGGATGCTAGTGGGGTGGTCCCTACGATCGAAGGTGATCGGACAAGCAGACCATGGGTTGAACTTCGGGGCGACGGGCTCCATCGCGTAGACGTCCCTTAGTGCACGCTTCCGCTCCCTCTTGGGAATGTTGGTTGCGTATATCATGTTCACTGTCTTCACTTGTGGCGGAAGCCCCTTCTGTCCTCCTGGGTTCGGCGGCCGGGGCTCCTCCTCGTCATCGCTATGAATCCCCTTGTCCTTGCTTTCGGCATTTAACTTGCCGGCCTGCTTGAACACCCAGCATTCTCTGTTGGTGTGATTTGCTGGTTTGTCAGGGGTGCCATGGATTTGACACGAGCGGTCCAGTATGCGATCCAGACTGGACGGAGCCGGAGTATTTCTTTTAAATGGTTTTTTCCGCCGACCGGATTTAGAGCCTCGGAATCCGGCATTGACTGTTGTATCTTCGGTGTTATCGTCGTTATTGTGGCGCTTTGGTCTACTACGACGCTGCCTACCGTTAATGTCTTTGGTATCCGAGGTATCCAGATTCCTTGATGTGTTGTTGTTGCGAGCCAGCCAACTGTCCTCGCCTGCGCAAAAGCGGGTTATGAGTGTTGTGAGGATTGCCATAGATTTCGGCTTCTCCTAGCCGAGGTGGCGGGCGAGCCACTCGTCGTGGATGTTATGCTTGAATGCCGCTAGGGCTTCTGCATCCGGACAGTCTACAATTTGATTTTTCTTACTCAGGAACCGTGTCCAGAATTGTCTGGCCGATTCTCCTGGCTGCTGGGGTATGTGGCTCAAGTCATCAGCATCTGGTGGCTGCACATAAGTGCCCTGGAAGTTGTCAAGAAATGCATCTTCCAAATCCTCCCAACTACCAACGGAATCTGCTGGCAAGCTATTCAGCCAATACCTAGCTGGTCCTTTGAGTTTTAGTGGGAGGTACTTGATGGTATGTAGATCGTCACCGCGAGCCATGTGGATGTGAAGGAGGAAATCCTCAATCCATACAGCGGGATCTGTTGTGCCGTCGTATGATTTGATATTTACGGGTTTGAAACCCTCCAGGAATTCATGATTCATAAATTCATCAGTGAAGCATAGGGGGTGTGCGGCGCCTCTGTGCCGGGCTATATCCCGACGTAGTTCGTATGAGTCTTGTCTGCTGTATTTGGCCCGACCGGATTTACTCTTGGTGTATCCTACGCGACGATCATCGTCCCGTGTGGGCGCACGTGCTCGTGTCCCGTATATTGACCTTGAGATTTTTGGCTTACTGTCCAAGATGTCTCGCAGGTCCTCTGTGTTTCCCTAGGCCTTAGTATTTTTGACTGAGTGGCGACGGGGTGCGGTCTGAACGTTAGGCTGAAACGCCTCTCTGGCTCGGCCGCGTAGTGGCCGGTCAGCCGCATCGTACACTGGTGAATGAGGTTTCAATGCTTCCTCCTCGAGGTGAGGTAGCAACCTGCATTTTGGGTAACTCTTGGACGGGCGCTCGAGTTCATGCTCCTTGGCTGCAAGGACTTCGGTCCATCTGTCTGCTAGAAAGTCTTGACCAGCTTGAAGCTGTTGTTGTTTCTTCTTTAGGATACTTGCCGTGGCCATAAGCCGGCACTTGAAGCGCTCTTGCTCGACGGGGTCCTCAGGCACGATAAACTCGTCGTCGCTGAGGCTCACCTCGTCTTCGGAGAGAGGCACGTAATTGTCCTCCTCCAGTTCTCCATCTGCTGCCTGCTCCGGGGGCTAGCTTGTTCGTCCTCTAGCTCTGCACCATGCTGGACGGGATTGTTGTTGTCTTCGGCGCTATCCAGAGTGTTATTATTTCCAGTGCCGGTATCACTGCTCTTGCTGTGGCGGGACTTAGAGCGACGCCGCTGACGTAGGCACTTGGGTTGCATCTTGGAGGGGTCATCCTCCGCTTTCTCGTCGCCATTGGCTTCTTTGGGGGTGTCCATCATGTATATATCATATGAAGAGGTGGCGGTCCAGTGCCCCGAGGGCGGTGGATCCTATTCGTCTCCGGCCTCGTCGTCCATACCGTCGAAGTCTTCGGAGCCGAAGTCGAGCATGTTGGTTAAGTCGTCGATAGTGGCTACTAAGTGGGTGGTGGGTGGGCAACGAATTTTTTCATCGTCCGCATCCCATTCTAGCCGAACATAGTTCGACCAAGGTTCTCCTGACAGGGAGAGAGACCTTAATGAATTTAGCACATCCCTGAAGGGTGAGTGCTGAAAGGTGTCCGCGGAGGTGAACTCCATAATCGGCGCCCAGTCGGACTCGACGGGCAGGGATATGAGTGGCTCGGAGTCCGTGGCCGGAGATGAATCCAGTGGTTTGGCGACACGGGTCTTGTACGGGGTGAAGTCAGTATCCGGCTCTATCACCACTGAGTGTGCAGCCTCCATGGCGGGGTCCATCCCTCCGCTCTTGGATGGCGTGACTTGCTCCAGATTGATGGACGAAGTAGCTATGAATGCGATCTCCCGAACACTGTCCGACAACGGAGTTACGTCATGCTCGTCAAGACTGTACGGCGTGTCCGACATGGGCCCGAATCCGTCGAAGATCAAGTCTCCGCAGATGTCGGCCGTGTAGTTCAAGCTTCCAAATCTGACCTGATGGCCACTGCGTAGCTCTCAATCTGCTCCAGATGGCCAAGCGAATTGGCCCGCAGTGCAAAGCCGCCAAATATGAAGATCTGTCCGGGGAGGAAAGCCTCACCCAGGACCGCATCACTAGCGATGATCAAAGGAGCCATCAAGCCTTATGGTGACGACACAGTGGAACTCTCAATGAAAGCACCAATGTCGGTGTCAAAACCGGCGGATCTCGGGTAGGGGGTCCCAAACTGTGCGTCTAAGGCGGATGGTAACAGGAGGCAGGGGACACGATGTTTACCCAGGTTCGGGCCCTCTTGATGGAGGTAAAACCCTACGTCCTACTTGATTGTTCTTGATGATATGAGTATTACAAGAGTTGATCTACCATGAGATCAGAGAGGCTAAACCCTAGAAGCTAGCCTATGGTATGATTGTATGATGTCCTATGGACTAATACCCTCCGGTTTATATAGACACCGGAGGGGGCTAGGGTTACACAAGGTCGGTTACAAAGGAGGAGATATACATATCCGTATTTCCTAGCTTGCCTTCCACGCCAAGTAGAGTCCCATTCGGACACGGTACGAAGTCTTCAATCTTGTATCTTAATAGTCCAACAGTCCGGCCAAAGGATATAGTCCGGCTGTCCGGAGACCCCCTAATCCAGGACTCCCTCAATCTTCGTAGAATATGTAGGAACCAATATGAGCATCCAGGTTCCTCTATTGGTTATTGACCGGAGACGAGTCTCGGTCATGTCTACATAGTTCTCGAACCCGTAGGGTTCGCACGCTTAATGTTCAGTGACGATCGGTATTATGAATTTTATGTGTTTTGATGTAGCGAAGGTAGTTCGGAGTCCCAGATGTGATCAAGGACATGACGAGGAGTCTCAAAATGGTCGAGACATAAAGATTTATATTGGACGGCTATGTTCGGACACCGGAAGTGTTCTGGGAGGTTTCGAATAAAACCGGAGTGCCGGAGGGTTACCGAAACCCCCCGGGAAGTTATTGGGCCCTTAGTGGGCTTTATGGGAGAGAGAGGGCAGCAGCTAGGAGGTGGCGCCCCACCATGGGGGTACGAATTTGACTAGGGGAGGGGGCGTGGCCCCTCTTTCCCTCTCCCTTCCCCCTCCTATTAGGACTAGGAAAGGAGGAATCCTACTCCTATTAGGAGGAGGATTCCTCCCCCTTGGCGCGCCCTCTAGGGCCAGCCGGCCTCCTCCTCCCCTCCTTTATATACGGGGGAGGGGGCACCCCATAGACACACAAGTTGATTGTTTTTAGCCGTGTGCGACACCCCCTCCACAGATTTCCACCTCGGTCATATCGTTGTTGAGCTTAGGCAAAGCCCTGCGTGGGTAACTTCATCATCACCGTCATCACGCCGTCGTGATGACGAAACTCTCCCTCGACCTCAGTTGGATCTAGAGTTCGTGGGACGGCACCGAGCTGAACGTGTGCAGATCACGGTGGTGCCGTACCTTCGGTGCTAGGATCGGTCGGGTCGTGAAGACGTACAACTACATCAATCGCATTGTCATAATGCTCCCGCTTACGATCTAGGAGGGTACGTGGATAACACTCTTCCCCTCTCATTGCTATGCATCACCTTGATGGATCTTGTGTGTGCGTAGGATTTTTTTTGAAATTACTGCGTTCCCCAATAGTGGCATCCGAGCCAGGTCTATGCGTAGATGTTATATGCATGAGTACAACACAAAGGAGTTGTGGGCGTAGGTATATACATATTGCTTGCCCTCACTAGTTGGTTCTTGATTCAACGGTATTGTTGGATGAAGCGGCTCAGACCGACATTACACGTACGCTTACGCGAGACTGGTTCTACCGATGTGCTTCCCACACAGATGGCTAGTGGGTGTCAGTTTCTCCAACTTTAGTTGAATCGAATTCAACGAGCAGGGTTCTTTCTGAAGATCAAAAAGCAATCACTATACCGCGTTGTGGTTTTTGATGCATAGGTAAGAACGGTTCTTGCTCAGCCCGTAGCGGCCACATAAAACTAGCAACAACAAAGTAGAGGACGTCTAACTTGTTTTTGCAGGGCATGTTGTGATGTGATATGGTCAAGACATGATGCTAAATTTTATTGTATGAGATGATCATGTTTTGTAACAGAGTTATCTGCAACTGGCAGGAGCCATATGGTTGTCGCTTTATTGTATGAAATGCAATCGCCATGTAATTGCTTTACTTTATCACTAAGAGGTAGCGATAGTCGTAGAAGCAATAGTTGGCGAGACGACAACAATGCTTCGATGGAGATCAAGGTGTCAAGCCGGTGACGATGGTGATCATAACGGTGCTTTGGAGATGGAGATCAAAGGCACAAGATGATGATGGCCATATCATATCACTTGTATTGATTGCATGTGATGTTTATCCTTTATGCATCTTATTTTGCTTAGTTAGACGGTAGCATTATAAGATGATCTCTCACTAAATTTCAAGGTATAAATGTTCTCCCTGAGTATGCACCATTGCTACAGTTCGTCGTGCCGAGACACCACGTGATGATCGGGTGTGATAAGCTCTACGTTCACGTACAACAGGTGCAAGCCAGTTTTGCACAAGCAGAATACTCAGGTTAAACTTGACGAGCCTAGCGTATGCAGATATGGCCTCGGAACACTGAGACAAAAAGGTCGAGCGTGAATCATATAGTATATATGATCAACATAGTGATGTTCACCATTGAAAACTACTCCATCTCATGTGATGATCAGACATGGTTTAGTTGATATGGATCACGTGATCACTTAGATGATTAGAGGGATGTCTATCTAAGTGGGAGTTCTTAAGTAATATGATTAATTGAACTTTAATTTATCATGAACTTAGTACCTGATAGTATTTTGCATGTCTATGTTGTTGTAGATAGATGGCCCGTGTTGTTGTTCCGTTGAATTTTAATGCGTTCCCAGAGAAAGCTAAGTTGAAAGATGATGGTAGCAATTACACAGACTGGGTCCGTAACTTGAGGATTATCCTCATTGATGCACAGAAGAATTACGTCCTGGAAGCACCTCTAGGTGACAAACCCGCTGTAGGAGCAACACCAGATGTTATGAACGTCTGGTAGAGCAAAGCTGATGACTACTCAATAGTTCAGTGTGCCATGCTTTACGGCTTAGAACCGGGACTTCAACGACGTTTTGAACATCATGAAGCATATGAGATGTTCCAGGAGTTGAAGTTAATATTTCAAGCAAATGCCCGGATTGAGAGATATGAAGTCTCCAATAAGTTCTACACCTGTAAAATGGAGGAGAATAGTTCTGTTAGTGAACATATACTCAGAATGTCTAGGTACCACAACCACTTGACTCAGGTGGGAGTTAATCTTCCGGATGATAGTGTCATTGACAGAGTTCTTCAATCACTGCCACCAAGATACAAGAGCTTCGTGAGGAACTATAATATGCAAGGGATGGATAAGACAATTCCCGAGCTCTTTGCAATGCTAAAGGCTGCGGAGGTAGAAATCAAGAAGGAGCATCAAGTGTTGATGGTCAACAAGACCACCAGTTTCAAGAAAAAGGGTAAAGGAAAGAAGGGGAACTTCAATAAGAACGACAAGCAAGTTGCTGCTCAAGTGAAGAAGCCCAAGTCTGGACTTAAGGCAGAGACTGAGTGCTTCTACTGCAAAGGGACTGGTCACTGGAAGCGGAACTGCCCCAAGTATTTGGCGGAGAAGAAGGATGGCAAAGTGAAAGGTATATTTGATATACATGTTATTGATGTGTACCTTACTAATGCTCGCAGTAGCGCCTGGGTATTTGATACTGGTTCTGTTGCTAATATTTGCAAATCGAAACAGGGGCTATGGATTAAGCGAAGATTGGCTAAGGACAAGGTGACGATGCGCATGGGAAATGGTTCCAAATTCGATGTGATCACCGTCGGCACGCTACCTCTACATCAACCTTCAGGATTAGTTTTAGACCTAAATAATTGTTATTTGGTGCCAGCGTTGAGCATGAACATTATATCTGGATCTTGTTAGATGTGAGATGATTATTCATTTAAATCAAAGAATAATGGTCGTTCTATTTATATGAGTAATATCATTTATGGTCATGCACCCGTGATGAGTGGTCTATTTTTACTAAATCTTGATAGTAGTGTGATACGTCTCCAATGTATCTATAATTTTTGATTGTTCCATGCTATATGATATCCTGTTTTGGACATTATTGGGATTTATTATATACTTTTATATTATTTTGGGACTAACCTATTAACCGGAGGCCCAGCCCAGAATTGCTGTTTTTTTGCCTATTTTAGGGTTTCGCAGAAAAAGAATATCAAACGGAGTCCAAACGGAATGAAACCTTCGGGAACGTGATTTTCGAAAAAAAAACATGATCCAGAGGACTTGGACCCTACGTCAAGCAATCAACGAGGAAGGCACGAGGTAGGGGGTGCGCCTACCCCCCCCCCCCCCAGACGCGCCCTCCACCCTCGTGGGGCCCATGTTGCTCCACCAACGTACTCCTTCCTCCTATATATACCTACGTACTCCCAAACTACCAGAACGGAGCCAAAACCCTAATTCCACCGCCGTAACTTCCTGTATCCACGAGATCCCATCTTGGTGCCTTTTCTGGAGCTCCGCCGGAGGGGGTATCGATCACGGAGGGCTTTTACTTTAGACCTACGGGTCCATAGTTATTAGCCAGATGGCTTCTTCTCTCTTTTTGGATCTCAATACAAAGTCCCCCCTCTCTTATGGAGATCTATTCGATGTAATCTTCTTTTGCGGTGTGTTTGTTGAGACCGATGAATTATGGGTTTATGATCAAGTTTATCTATGAACAATATTTGAATCTTCTCTGAATTCATTTATGTATGATTGGTTATCTTTGCAAGTCTCTTCGAATTATCAGTTTGGTTTGGCCTACTAGATTGGTCTTCTTGCAATGGGAGAAGTGCTTAGCTTTGGGTTCAATCTTGCGGTGTACTTTCCCAGTGACAGTAGGGGCAGCAAGGCACGTATTGTATTGTTGCCATCGAGGATAACAAGATGGGGTTTATATCATATTGCATGAGTTTATCCCTCTACATCATGTCATCTTGCTTAAAGCGTTACTCTATTCTCTTGAACTTAATACTCTAGATGCATGCTGGATAGCGGTCGATGTGTGGAGTAATAGTAGTAGATGTAGGCAGGAGTCGGTCTACTTGTCTTGGACATGATGCCTATATACATGATCATACCTAGATATTCTCATAACTATGCTCAATTATGTCAATTTCTCAACAGTAATTTGTTCACCCACCGTAATACTTATGCTCTCGAGAGAAGCCTCTAGTGAAACCTATGGCCCCTGGGTCTATTTTCCATCATATTAATCTTCCAATACTTAGTTATTTCCTTTGCTATTTATTTTACTTGCATCTTTATTTCTCTTTATCATAAAAATACCAAAAATATTATCTTATCATATCTATCAGATCTCACTCTCGTAGGTGACCGTGAAGGGATTGACAACCCCTTTATCGCGTTGGTTGCGAGGAGTTTATTTGTTTGTGTAGGTGCGAGGGACTCGCGCATGGCCTCCTACTGGATGATACCTTGGTTCTCAAAAACTGAGGGAAATACTTACGCTGCTCTACTACATCACCCTTTCCTCTTCAAGGGAAAACCAACGCAGTGCTCAAGAGGTAGCATAGTGATACACATGTTCATAGTATTGAAGCCAAAAGTTATAAGTTTAATAATGATAGTGCAACTTATTTGTGGCACTTCCGTTTAGGTCATATTGGTGTAAAGCGCATGAAGAAATTCCATGCGGATGGGCTTTTGGAATCACTTGATTATGAATCACTTGATGCTTGCGAACCATGCCTCATGGGCAAGATGACTAAGACTCCGTTCTACGGAACAATGGAGCAAGCAACAGACTTGTTGGAAATAATACATACTGATGTATGCGGTCCGATGAGTGTTAATGCTCGCGGCAGGTATCGTTATTTTTTTACCTTCACAGATGATTTGAGTAGATCTGGGTATAACTACTTGATGAAACATAAGGCTGAAACATTTGAAAAGTTCAAAGAATTTTAGAGTGAAG
This sequence comes from Triticum monococcum, assembly GCA_034509565.1. Taxonomy (NCBI): domain Eukaryota; kingdom Viridiplantae; phylum Streptophyta; class Magnoliopsida; order Poales; family Poaceae; genus Triticum; species Triticum monococcum. The sequence goes on from CM067844.1 coordinate 107,958,067, forward strand.
TGGAAAATCATCGTAACAAGAAAATTAAGTTTCTACGATCTGATCGTGGAGGTGAGTATTTGAGTTATGAGTTTGGTCTTCATTTGAAACAATGCGGAATAGTTTCGCAACTCACGCCACCTAGAACACCACAACGTAATGGTGTGTCCGAACATCGTAACCGCACTTTATTAGATATGGTGCGATCTACAATGTCTCTTACTGATTTACCGCTATCGTTTTGGGGTTGTGCTTTAGAGACGGCTGCATTCACGTTAAATAGGGCACCATCGAAATCCGTTGAGACGACACCTTATGAACCGTGGTTTGGCAAGAAACCCAAGTTGTCGTTTCTTAAAGTTTGGGGTTGCGATGCTTATGTGAAAAAGCTTCAACCTGATAAGCTCGAACCCAAATCGAAGAAATGTGTCTTCATAGGATACCCAGAGGAGATTGTTGGGTACACCTTCTATCATAGATCCGAAGGCAAGATATTCGTTGCTAAGCATGGATCCTTTATAAAGAAGGAGTTTCTCTCAAAAGAAGTGAGTGGGAGGAAAGTAGAACTTGATGAGGTAATTGTACCTACTCCCTTATTGGAAAGTAGTTCATCACAGAAATCAGTTCTAGTGATTCCTACACCAGTAAGTGAGGAAGCTAATGATGATGATCATGAAACTTCTGATCAAGTTACTACCGAACCTCGTAGGTTAACCAGAGTAAGATCCGCACCAGAGTGGTACGATAATCCTATTCTGGAAGTCATGTTACTTGACCATGACGAACCTACGAACTATGAGGAAGCGATGATGAGCCCAGATTCCGCAAAATGGCTTGAGGCCATGAAATCTGAGATGGGATCCATGTATGAGAACAAAGTGTGGACTTTGATTGACTTGCCCGATGATTGACAAGCCATAGAGAATAAATGGATCTTCAAGAAGAAGATTAACGCTGACGGTAATGTTACTGTCTACAAAGCTTGACTTGTTGCAAAAGGTTTTCGACAAGTTCAAGGAGTTGACTACGATGATACCTTCTCACCCATAGCGGTGCTTAAGTCCGTCTGAATCATGTTAGCAATTGCTGCATTTTGTGATTATGAAATTTGACAAATGGATGTCAAAACTGCATTCCTTAATGGATATCTTAAAGATGAGTTGTATATGATGCAACCAGAAGGTTTTGTCGATCCAAAAGGTGCTAACAAAGTGTGCAAGCTCCAGCGATCCATTTATGGACTGGTGCAAGCCTCTTGAAGTTGGAATATACGCTTTGATAGTGTGATCAAAGCATATGGTTTTATACAGGCCTTTGGAGAAGCCTGTATTTACAAGAAAGTGAGTGGGAGCTCTGTAGCATTTCTGATATTATATGTAGATGAAATATTATTGATCGGAAATGATACTAAATTTATGAATAGCATAAAAGGATACTTGAATAAGAATTTTTCAATGAAAGACCTCGGTGAAGCTGCTTATATATTGGGCATCAAGATCTATAGAGATAGATCAGGCCGCTTAATTGGACTTTTACAAAGCTCATACCTTGATAAAGTTTTGAAGAAGTTCAAAATGGATCAAGCAAAGAAAGGGTTCTTGCCTGTGTTACAAGGTGTGAAGTTGAGTCAGACTCAATGCCCGACCACTGTAGATGATAGAGAGAAAAAGAAAGTCATTCCCTATGCTTCAGCCATAGGTTCTATCATGTATGCAATACTGTGTACCAGACCTAATGTGTGCCTTGCTATTAGTTTAGCAGGGATGTACCAAAGTAATCCAGGAGTGGATCACTAGACAACGATTAAGAACATCTCGAAATACCTGAAAAGGACTAAGGATATGTTTCTCGTTTAAGGAGGTGACAAAGAGCTCGTCGTAAACGGTTACATCGATGGAAGATTTGACACTGATCCGGATGACTCTAAGTCACAAACGGGATACATATTTTTATTGAATGGTGGAGCTGTCAGTTGGTGCAGTTCCAAGCAGAGTGTCGTGGCGGGATCTACGTGTGAAGTGGAGTACATAGCTGCTTCGGAAGCAGCAAATGAAGGAGTTCATATCCGATCTAGGTGTAATACCTAGTGCATCAGGTCCAATGAAAATCTTTTGTGACAATATTGGTGCAATTGCCTTGGCAAAGGAATCCAGGTTTCACAAGAGAACCAAGCACATCAAGAGACGCTTCAATTTCATCCACGATCAAATCAAGGAGGGAGACATAGAGATTTGCAAGATACATACGGATCTGAATGTTGCAAACCCATTGACTAAGCCTCTCTCACGAGCAAAACATGATCAACACTAAGACTCCATGGGTGTTAGAATAATTACAGTGTAATCTAGATTATTGACTCTAGTGCAAGTGGGAGACTGAAGGAAATATGCCCTAGAGGCAATAATAAAGTTGTTATTTATATTTCCTTATATCATGATAAATGTTTATTATTCATGCTAGAATTGTATTAACCGGAAACTTAGTACATGTGCGAATACATAGACAAACAGAGTGTCACTAGTATGCCTCTACTTGACTAACTCGTTAATCAAAGATGGTTAAGTTTCCTAGCCATAGACAAAGAGTTGTCATTTAATGAACGGGATCACATCATTAGAGAATGATGTTATTGACTTGACCCATCCGTTAGCTAAGCACGATGATCGTTTAGTTTGTTGCTATTGCTTTCTTCATAACTTATACATGTTCCTATGACTATGAGATTATGCAACTCCCGAATATCAGAGGAAAACTTAGTGTGATATCAAACGTCACAATGTAATTGGGTGACTATAAAGATGCTCTATAGATGTCTCTGATGGTGTTTGTTGCGTTGGCATGGATCGAGATTAGGATTTGTCACTCCGTGTATCGGAGAGGTATCTCTGGGCCCTCTCGGCAATGCACATCACTATAAGCCTTGCAAGCAATGTGACTAATGAGTTAGTTACGGGATATTGCATTACGGAATGAGTAAAGAGACTTGCCAATAATGAGATTGAACTAGGTATTGAGATACCGACGATCGAATCTCGGGCAAGTAACATACCGATGACAAAGGGAACAACGTATTTTGTTATACAGTTTGACCGACAAAGATCTTCATAGAATATGTTGGAACCAATATGAGCATCCAGGTTCTGCTATTGGTTGTTGACCGGAGACGAGTCTCGGTCATGTCTACATAGTTCTCGAACCCGTAGGGTTCGCACGCTTAACGTTCGGTGACGATCGGTATTATGAGTTTATGTGTTTTGATGTACCGAAGGTAGTTCAGAGTTCCGGATGTGATCACGGACATGAAGAGGAGTCTCGAAATGGTCGAGACATAAAGATTTATATATTGGACGGCTATGTTCGGACACCAGTAGTGATTGCCTTTTGATCTTTAGAAAAAACCCTGTTCATTGAATCCGATTCAAATAAAGTTGGAGAAATTGACACCCACTAGCCACCTATGTGCGAAGCACGTCAGTAGAACTAGTCTCGCGTAAGCGTACGCGTAATGTCAGTCTGGGCCGCTTCATCCAACAATACCGCTGAATCAAGAATCAACTAGTGACGGCAAGCAATATGTATATACCCACGCCCACAACTCCTTTGTGTTCTACTCATGCATATAACATCTATGCATAGACCTGGCTCTGATACCACTATTGGGGAACGCAGTAATTTCAAAAAAAAATCCTACGCATACGCAAGATCTATCTAGGTGATGCATAGCAATGAGAGGGCACGAGTGTTGTCCATGTACCCTCGTAGACCATAAGCGGAAGCGTTATGACAACGCGGTTGATGTAGTCAAACGTCTTCACGATCCGACCGATCCTAGCACCGAAGGTACGACACCTCCGTGATCTGCACACGTTCAGCTCGGTGACATCCCACAAACTCTAGATACAGCTGAGTGTCGAGGGAGAGTTTCGTCAGCACGACGGCGTGATGACGGTGATGATGAAGCTACCGGAACAGGGCTTTGCCTAAGCACCGGTACGATATGACCGAGGTAGATTATGGTGGAGGGTGGCACCGCACACGATTAAGACAATGATCAACTTGTGTGTCTATGGGGTGCCCCCTCCCCCGTATATAAAGGAGTGGAGGAGGGGGGAGGGCCGGCCCTCTATGGCGCGCCCTAGGGGAGTCCTACTCCCATCGGGAGTAGGATTCCCCCTTTCCAAGTAGTAGGAGTAGGAGAGAAGGAAGGGGAGGAGAGAGGGAAGGAAAGGGGGGCACCCAATTCGGATTGGGCTGGGGGCGCGCCTCCCACCTTTTCCCTTCCTCTCCTCTATTCCACTAAGGCCCAATAAGGCCCATACACTCCCCGAGGGGTTTCGGTAACCTCCCGGTACTCCGGAAAATGCCTGAACTCATCCGGAACCATTCTGATGTCCAAACATAGGCTTCCAATACATCGATCTTTATGTCTCGACCATTTCGAGACTACTCGTCATGTCCGTGATCATATCCGGGACTCCGAACTACCTTCGGTACATCAAAACACATAAAATCATAATATTGATCGTCACCGAACGTTAAGCGTGTGGACCCTATGGGTTCGAGAACTATGTAGACATGACCGAGACTCATCTCCGGTCAATAACCAATAGTGGAACCTGGATGCTCATATTGGTTCCTACATATTCTACGAAGATCTTTATCGGTTAAACCGCACAACAACATACATTGTTCCCTTTGTCATCGGTATGTTACTTGCCCGAGATTCGATCGTCGGTGTCTCAATACCTAGTTAAATCTCGTTACTGGCAAGTCTATTTACTCGTTCCGTAATGTATCATCCCGCAACTAACTCATTAGTCACATTGCTTGCAAGGCTTATAGTGATGTGCATTACCGAGAGGGCCCAGAGATACCTCTCCGATACTCGGAGTGACAAATCCTAATCTCGATCTATGCCAACTCAACAAAATCCATCGGAGACACCTGTAGAGCATCTTTATAGTCACCCAGTTACGTTGTGACGTTTGATAGCACACTAAGTGTTCCTCCGGTATTCGAGAGTTGCATGATCTCATAGTCATAGGAACATGTATAAGTTATGGAGAAAGCAATAGCAACAAACTAAACGATCATCGTGCTAAGCTAACGGATGGGTCAAGTCAATCACATCATTCTCTAATGACGTGACCCTGTTAATCAAATGACAACTCATGTCTATGGTTAGGAAACATAACCATCATTGATTGAACGAGCTAATCAAGTAGAGGCATACTAGTGACACTCTGTTTGTCTATGTATTCACACATGTACTAAGTTTCCGGTTAATACAATTCTAGCATGAATAATAAACATTTATCATGATATAAGGAAATATAAATAAGCACTTTATTATTGCCTCTAGGGCATATTTCCTTCACCCCCAGGAAATTATTGGGCCCTTAGTGGGCTGTAGGGGAGAGAGAGGGCAGTAGCCAGGAGGTGCCCCCCTAAGGGAGTCCGAATTGGACTAGGGGAGGGGGGCATGGCCCCTCTTTCCCTCTCCCTCGCCCTCTCCTCCCCTCCCCTCCTAGTTGGACTAGGAAAGGAGGAATACTACTCCTACTAGGAGGAGGATTCCTCCCCCCTTGGCGCGCCCTCTAGGGCTGGCCGGCCTCCTCCTCCCATCCTTTATATATGGGGGAGGAGGGCACCCCGTAGACACACAAGTTGATTGTTTTTAGCCGTGTGCAGTGCCCCCTTCCATAGATTTTCACCTCGGTCATATCGTTGTAGAGCTTAGGCGAAGCCCTGCGTCGGTAACTTCATCATCACCGTCATCACGCCGTCGTGCTGACAAAACTCTCCCTCGACCTTAGCTGGATCTAGAGTTCGTGGGACGTCACCGAGCTGAACGTGTGCAGATCGCGGAGGTGTCGTACCTTCGGTGCCAGGATCGGTTGGATCGTGAAGACGTACGACTACATCAACCGCGTTGTCATAACGCTTCCGCTTACGGTCTACGAGGGTACGTGGACAACACTCTTCCCCTCTCGTTGCTATGCATCACCTAGAGGGATCTTGCGTGTGCGTAGGAATTGTTTTGAAATTACTGCGTTCCCCAACGGAAAGTTGCTTCTATTTAACCAACAAAACTCGAAATGTCATCCGAGATAACATCCAACACACAGTCGGGGGGGGGGGGGGGGGGGGGCATCCCCCACCACACTTTACAAAGTTTATCACCCTAGCTAACTTAGCAAACTTATGGGCAACAACGTTGGCTGAACGACTCATCCAAGAAACTTTAAAATCAGACCTAGAATGCAAAAGCTGCTTTATCTCCTTGATCCATAGGCCGACAACAGAGTAGTCCACCCCTTTGTGATTGATCTTGTTGACAACCACCCTGCTATCGAGCTTTACATGAAGCTTCTCAACGTTCATCTGAATAGCCAGCTACACCGCGCGTCGGCACGCCAGAACCTCTGACAACTCCGGATCCATGATGCTCAGGAAGAAATGGCAGGCCCTGGCAAGGAGCGCCCCATTGTGATCTCTTGCAACGACGCCTCCACCTCCTTTATCTCTAGCTCTAGCTCTACTAGTAGCACCATTGGCGTTGAACTTGACCCAGCCCTCGACTGGGGCCTCCCATCTCGGTACTTGTTTTGCCATCACCGTCTGCTCCTTCGTTTGATGCACATTCTTCCATTCCTGCATAAAACTGCACATAGTTTTTGTAATTTCATGCGGCGAGGCAATCCTCTTTCCATCCCTCGCATCATTTCTAGTCATCCATAAGGTATATACAACATGGATCATAGCTTCCTTCTCTTCCTCACTCGCGACAGCTAACCAGGAAAGCATCCATCGGGCCTGTGCTCCATGATCATCCATCGGCGTGGGAGGAGCAGTAACATCAATGCCCTTCTCCGTTCGAAGAAATTTCCGAAAAAGTTGAGCATGTGTACAAGACCAAAACTTGTGCATAATGGTCTCCTCTCTCCCACACGCCACATAGAAAACCCCAGGTTTGATACGGCGCCGATGGACTTCAGACCCAATAGCAAGACCATCTAACTAACATCCACATATGAATTTTTTGCTTTACCTGGAGCATTAGGCCTTGTACAATGGGAGGTGCTTAGAGAAATAAACCAAATTTTTCTTAAGCACCGATGCTTATTTGTACAGGATAAACGCTTAACTAAGCGTCTCTCCTGTAGAAATAGGCACCGGTGCTTTAAAAAAATTCGGTTTATTTTTCTAAGCACCTTTCATTGTACAAGGCCTTAGTGTCCCAAAGAGCCGGTCAATAGAACTTGAGGGCTCGGGCCGGCTCAACGCATATTTCTTCATCGACATCCTGAGATGATATGCGGATTGAACATTGAAGGTTCCATTCTGGCCTTGTTAACATTCCCAGTCGTGCAGCGATGCATTCCTTTGCTCTTGAGTAATACATTTCCTTTACCCTGTAAAAAAAACTTTAGTATTCGTAAAAGGCAACGTGGCACGGTTAACATACTCACAAAATAAAACGTGGCACGGTTAACTGTCAGCGCCCTTTTACATTCGTTCCGCACGCGATCTCGATGTTCATATATGTAGTACTACGTGTGTACGTGCACGTGGATCGTGATCCATGCAACATGATCAGACGCTGCAGGCGCTAATCATCAGTGAGCCGATCGGCTACCGCCGTTCCCGCGATCAATCGAGTTCGCTAGCGGGGCATCTATACGCACAATCAAGCTAGGCACCATGCATGCATGCATGCATGGCGCAGCAACGCCCGCCCGTGCGTCTACCCCGCGGCATTCCTGAAACGTACGCGCGCCTCCTCCACTTCGCCTTCCAGGCACGTCGATCCACTATATAAACACGCCGCTAGTGCGTCTGCAGAGCACGCACACGACCTTGCATTACTAGAGCTACCTTCCAGCCACAAATCGCCGGGCATCTCTCGCCGGTCGATCGATGGCGCCCGTCGTCAAGTTCGTCGTCGCCGCCCTGCTAGTGCTTGCGGCCATCGCTGGCCCTGGAGGCGTCGGCGTCGCCTCGGCCACCACCGGCGCTGCTGGCCCCGCGGCGGCGCCATCGCCGGCCCCACTCGTCGCTCGCCTCCGCCTCGCGCTCTCGGGCATGGCGGAGGAGCAGCAGGGCGGCGGGTGGATGATGGAGTGCTGGGGCGCGGTGACGGAGCTGCGGTCGTGCACCAGCGAGATCGTGCTCTTCTTCCTCAACGGCGAGTCCTACCTGGGCCGCGACTGCTGCATCGCCATCCGCACCGTCACGCTCCACTGCTGGCCCTCCATGCTCGCCTCCATAGGCTTGACCGCCCAGGAGGCCGACATCCTCCGCGGCTTCTGCGACGCTGAGATCCCACACGCTCCTCCCCCGCCGGCGCCGGCCGCCGTGCCGGCGCCTGCTGCGCAGCCATGAGCACGCACGTAGTAGTGCACGTGTACTGTGCACACGCAAATGCGATGTAATAACACGACCTTGAGGAAATAAAATACGGGCCGGCGCTCGTGCGTGCGCACGTGCACTCATTTTGCTTGGTTGTGTTAATATGCAGTTTGCAATCATATTTGGACCTGTTAATTCGGTTCCTCGACTGACGGAACATAAACAAGAAGAGAGAGAAGTTTAAAATAAAATTTTGCACGCATCTTCATGTAGAATTAGATTAGCTGAATTCAGATCCAAATTCAGTTTGTGCAATGAGAAACAAAGAAGACAAATTCAGCATATAGTGTCAACACAAAAGCCTGAATAATTTCAAAAACTACACCATTCACAACAGAGTATCTTTTTTGTTTGTCAATGTGTATCTAATTTGGATCTCAATTTTTTTGGGGTTTGTAGACACATGAGAACATCCATGATTTTTTCGGAATTTTATGAAACATTTAAATTTGATTATTTTTCGGATTGGTATCATGGGAGCATATAAGTATTGGTATCACCTGATATTCTCCCTCTTTACCATAGCTCCATGGCTCACAAAATTAATCTCCTTCTTTTTATTTGTGATTAACCTCCAGGCAGTATATACTTCCTCCGTCCGAAAATACTTATCATCATAATGAATAAAAGGGGATGTATCTAGATGTATATTAGTTCTAGATACATCCATTTTTATCCATTTTGATGACAAAATAAAATGAGATGTATCTAGATGTATATTAGTCTAAATACATCCTTTTTATTCATTTTGATAACAAGTATTTTCGGACGGAGGGATCATAAAAGCTTTTGTAGCATTAAGATCAGACGCCAGGGATAGAGCTTCACTAATCACCGTTGCCTCTAAAGCTTCCGGGTTTGTATCATGAGATATATGGCCTCCTATTTCACACTTAGTGCATTATATAGAAGGCAAAACGCAAAAGCGGGTGCTGATCGGTCGGCCCACTAGCATTTGTTTCTTGAATTGTTTCTCTTTTAATTTCGTTTCATATTTTTCATTTTTCAAATTGGTTCCAGTTTATGAAAAAATGTTCAAAATTTCATAAACTTTTTCATAGTTTAAAAGAAAATTCAAATATATTATATCATGTTTCAATTTTGTTTGAAATTTCACTTCTAAATGTCATTTTTGAATTTTATGGAATTTATTTTTTTTCCAGTTTCCAAAATTGTCTACAGTGTCAAAAAAATGCTAGAATTTTCAAAAAAAATGTTCCCATTTTCTAAAAATCTTCGTAATTTGAAATTTTGATCTACTTTGTCCAAACATTTTTCAAAGGCAAATACATTTTAGAAAGCACGAACAAATTTTCCAAATTCGTGCACATTTGTTAAATGTGTGAACAAAACTTTGAAATACTGAACACATTTTATAGTTCTTGAACATTTTTGGAAAAATTTTATTTTTCTAAAACATATGTATAAATTGTGAAATTCCGAACATTTTTTTTGAAAACACGAGCAAAATTTCAAATTTCAAACAGTTTTTGAAAATAGTGAACACTTCTTGAAAAACTTGATTTTTTAAAAAGTGGAGACATTATTTTTAAAAGCATAGCATATTTTCAAAAATGGATTTTTTTTAAAATATGAACATTTTTAAATTTTTTGAGCATTTAAAATTGAAAAAAAATCACTTTTGGAAAAACTATGAGTATAATTTTAAACATAAAAAATGAAATTTAGGACAGACCCTGTATATCTTGGTATATGGGCCGAACCAGTGGATGTCCCTGTGTGTTTCGTTCCTATTTGACAGAAAGCATGTTAAGTAAGGAATTCCACGAAATCACTAATTAAGGAGTACTCGTTGTAAAAAACACTCCACTTTCCCAGGTCGCGACAAGTGGCGCACATGCAGCGCGCCACTTGTCGCAACCTGGGAGTTTTCCCTTTTTTCGTAGATCCGTTTATTCAAAATGTTTTACCTTTTAAACCGCGCGTCCAAATCTCGAATCGTTTTCACCATTGGATTCCTCACGTCGAGATCTTCAAAACTAGATCCCATGTTGATAGGTTTTGACGAACTTTTTTTCATGAAAAAAATTGGACGAAAGAAACCGGGCGAAAAAACCGAAGCGGGAGCACGGTTTTTTCCTTTTCCGAAAGAGGCACACCCGTGCCTCTCGTGAAATCACATCCGTGCCTCTCGTGGAAGGAAAAAACAAAAAACGTGTTTTTTTTGTTTTTGAGAGGCACGGCCGTGACTCTCGCGAAAGCACAGCCATGCCTCTCGCGGAAGCAAAACCGTGACTCTCGCAAAAGAAAAAAAAATAGAAAACGCATATTTTTTCTCTTTCTGAGAGGCACGGCCGTGACTCTCGCAGAAGCACTACCGTGCCTCTCGCGGAAGCAAAACCGTGACTCTCGCGAAAGAAAAAAAATAGGAAACATGTTTTTTTTACCGTTTCCGAAAGGAACGATCGTGGCTCTCGCTAAAGCACAACTGTGCCTCACGCGAAAAAAAACCGTGACTTTCACGAAAGGAAAAAAAAGAAAACGCATTTTTTGTGCAATTTTTTGAAAATTGTTTTTGATTGAAAAGCTAAGGAAGACCGGGGAAAACCAAAACGTAAAAAAAACCGAGAGAAAACCGTTTAAAAAGCCGAAAATGCGTGCGGAAAAATAAAATAAAAACAAAATCCGGAAAGAGCATCCAGAGCGCGACACGTGACGAATGGCTGAGAGCGCGCCAAGTGACGCTGATCGTTGCGAGGCTCCTGAAGGAGTGCTCGTTAACTAGTTGCTCCCGGAATTCCATGGGATATCTGTCCAGATTAGAGAATTCTTGAATTTAGTAGCTACGTAGATGGGCTTACACTTGAGTTAGTTGTCATGTAGCCAACCCATGAAATAGTTGTAGTTGTCGTTAGTTTAACTCTTGCATAGATCAGAAACACCTAACATCAAATCTTGTCCTATGACAAGAAATTCTAACCTCATCGCCCCAAAATGAGGACAGAAATCTACATCGGAGCTTCATCGACTATGTTTAGACGGATGAACTCGAGAAGAATCGAAACTCAGAAGGCAAATACGAAGAAGAAGCGCCGGCATCCGCTCGAGCGCCATGCCAACCGTCGGCCGCCGGAGCGGTAGGCAGAGGGGAGACGCATTCACAGGCTCGTTGGTGAAAGCCTGAAGGGGATGATTAAAGTGTTAGTCTGAAAAATGCCCATTTTTTCTGGAGAAAAGGATGCACGGACTTTTTACACTTTGAAACACGGTTCTACCCCCTTCTTTTTCTCAACGTGGACATTTTCCTCCACCGAAAGACTAGTAGTATTGTTTTCCTCATGACGGTACATGTCAGTCACGGGTATTGAATGAAATATGCCCTAAAGGCAATAATAAAGTTATTATTTATTTCTTTATATCATGATAAATGTTTATTATTCATGCTAGAATTGTATTAACCAAAAACATAATACATGTGTGAATACATAGACAAACAGTATGTCACTAGTATGCCTCTACTTGACTAGCTCATTGAATCAAAGATGGTTAAGTTTTCTAACCATAGACATGAGTTGTCATTTGATTAATGGGATCACATAATTAGATAATGATGTGATTGACTTGACCCATTCCGTTAGCTTAGCACTTGATCGTTTAGTTTGTTGCTATTGCTTTCTTCATGACTTATACCTGTTTCTATGACTATGAGATTATGCAACTCCCGTTTACCGGAGGAACACTTTGTGTGCTACCAAACCTCACAACGCAACTGGGTGATTATAAAGGTGCTCTACAGGTGTCTCTGAAGGTACTTGTTGGGGTGGCGTATTTTGAGATTAGGATTTGTCACTCCGGTTGTGGGAGAGGTATCTCTGGGCCCACTCGGTAATGCACATCACTATAAGCCTTGCAAGCATTGCAACTAATGAGTTAGTTGCGGGATGATGTGTTACGGAACGAGTAAAGAGACTTGCCGGTAACGAGATTGAACTAGGTATTGAGATACCGACGATCAAATCTCGGGCAAGTAACGTACCGATGACAAAGGGAACAACGTATGTTGTTATGCGGCTTGACCGATAAAGATCTTCGTAGAATATGTAGGAGCCAATATGAGCATCCAGGTTCCGCTATTGGTTATTGATCGGAGACGTGTCTCGGTCATGTCTACATAGTTCTCGAACCCATAGGGTCCGCACGCTTAACGCTACGATGACAGTTATATTATGAGTTTATATGTTTTGATGTACCGAATGAGTTCGGAGTCCCGGGTGACATCAGGGACATGACGAGGAGTCTCGAAATGGTCGAGACGTAAAGATCGATATATTGGACGACTATATTCGGACATCGAAAAGGTTCCGAGTGATTCGGGTATTTTCAGGAGTACCGGGGAGTTACGGGAATTCGTATTGGGCCTTAATGGGTCATACGGGAAAGGAGAGAAAGGCCTCAAAGGGTGGCTGTCGTGGTTCTAAGTCTGACAGTAAGGTAGGGGGGTGTGTATGGAGAGGCTAGACCTTAGCTATTGGGAAGTTGTAAGCACGCAAGGTTTACGAGTTCAGGCCCTTCTCTGAGGAAGTAACAGCCCTACGTCTCGGTGCCCTGAGGCGGTCGACTGGATTATGCGTGTGTAAAATGACAGGGGTGCGAACCCTTGATACTGAGGAGGGGGGTGGCTTATATAGAGTTCGCCAGCCCTCTCCCGCCCTCAGTAATGCAGGGTTTAAGGTACATTTAAGGTGGGCGTTACTGATAACGTCCCTAATAAAGTGTCATAATAATCATAAAGACTACTTAATAGCCGACCGTCTGCCTGCGGAGTGACTTGAGGTCTTCTGGGAGTCGAGTGGTTGGCTCCTTGGTCGAGTGACAGCTTCTTAGTCGAGTGTCTTCAACTCGTCTAGTGGGATACCTTCAAGTTGTCTTAAAGGTGACTTCCTCTAAGGATGTCCTATGGTAGGGCATTTTAGGACGGGTCCGTGTCCCTACCGTAGGTACATGGCTTCATCATTAGCCCCCGAATGGATTGAGGCTGGAGTGAGAAAAGGGGTTAGGACCTTTCCAACCGACCCTTCGGGTCATTATGGGTGCTTCGTTCTGGGTCGACTTGTCGCGGATGACGTCATTAACCTCTTTCAGTCGCCTTGATCCGTTCCAGGTCTTTCGTCGAATGGATTTCTTTACCTGTGAGGCATCGAGCGCCGGCGTGCGCGGGATTTCCGTTGCGTCAAGTTGTTCTGCAACCGGCGGAGATTGCGGGATTCGGATTTTTTGGGAAGCGCGCGGAACGGGGGCGACCGCAGTAATCGGGAGCGACAGTGCAAAGGCTCCTTGATCCCCGCGCCGCCTTTTTCGCCACATACAGCACGCGCGCCTGCCACGGGATTTGACTGGATAGCTCGGGCCTACCTGCGAGCCACTCGGGAACGGCCCCTTATAAGTAGTTGGCCCGGAGCCTTTCGTCAGTATGCGTGCTCATCTTTTCCTCTTCCTTCTATGTTTCTCCGTCGCCTCCTCTGCTTCCTTCACTCTCGCCCCTGCCGCCACAAAACCAGCTCGAGACCTCGCCGGCGATGATGGTGAAGGGTAAGACGACCGCTCTAGAGCGCACGAAGAAGGCGGCGGCGGCGGGGAAGGGAAAGAAGTCTGCGCGCGGGGGTTCTTCCTCTCGGACAGCCCTGCCCAAGGGGTGGATCCAGGGCGACTGGATGCCCTCGGTGCTCCGTCAGGAGGACCTCGACGACCTGGTCGAGGGAGGAGCCATTCCCCACAAGGCGGCGCGTCTTCCAGGGGGAGAAATCGAGCCCCAGCCACGCGACGGTGAGTGCGTCCTCCTGGCGACTCATATTGACCGCGGGTTCTCTCTGCCGCCCCACTCTTTCTTCCGCAACTTCCTGAACTTCTTCGGGGCGCAGCTCCATCACTTCACTCCGAATTCCATAGTCTATCTTGCCGCCTTTATTTCTATGTGTGAGGCGTTCCTGGGGTGCCGCCCACACTGGGGGCTTTTCAAGCACATCTTCACCTGTCGCTCTCAGTCGGTTAAGAAGGCCAAGTCGAGTGACGAGAGGACACAGGTGATCCAGCTGTGTGGGGGCTTGGCGATCCAGACGAGGGGTAAAAGCTGCTTCCCCTCCATTACCTTCCCAGAGTCAGTTCGAGGATGGCAGGCGACTTGGTTCTACTGCCAGAATCAGGAGACCCCAGGGTAGTCGACTGGACTTCCACCCTTCACCCTCGACCGAGCCCAAAAGCCTGCTTCCCTGAAGGTGACGCCCGAAGAAAAGGCCCAGGTCAAGATACTGGCGGGTCGAGTGGTCGAACTTGTCCGTGAGGGCGTGACGGGGATGGATCTGCTGGAAGTCTTCCTCAAGAGGCGAATCCAACCACTCCAGGCTCGGGACCACCCGATGTGGCTGTACTCCGGCCTCAAGGACACCACTCGGATCCACCCTGAGGAGGTCACCGACGAGATGTTGGAGGGGTGGCTGTCAAGCATCACGGGGAACAAGGACAACCCCCGAGGAGCTAGGAGGGTCATTCCACTCGACAACTCGTATGAGGTCGACCAGGTGCGTCTTTATGTTTCCGATTGGAATCTTCGTTTTCTGCATTGGTCTTCTTTGAGTGAGTCGACTGACTTTTGTCTTGTCCTTTGTTCCTAGGCGACCACCGAGATGTACTCGACGCCCAACGGGGCGCAGGGGTCGACTGAGGAAGGTGAGGCGAGTGGAGGCGAGAGCGGGGATGACCAAGGCGAGTGGGAGTCTGACGGCGAAGGGGAGGGAGACGACGACGTCTTCTCCAGCGAGGAGGAGGAGGAGGCTGAACCCCCCCCCCCCCCCCGCCCGGAGGGGCGATCCAAGCTCATACACGACCCAGCGCGGGGGCGTGGCAAGACCGCCGCACCTGCTGGGCAGACGTCGAAGCGCCCTCGGAGTTCTCCTCCTCCGCCGACTGAGAAGGCTCCCAAGCACCCACGAGCGACGCCATCCAAGCCGCCCAAAGTCCTGCCAAAGATGAAGATAGCTGTTCCTACCATTTTCGGGTAAATGATAGAAACTTTGCTTTCCTTTGTCGACTGTGGACGGATCCTTGGTCGATTCACCCTGCCGGCTGGCTGACTTTTGAGATTTTGCAGCGGTGCCACTTCTGAGGTTTCCGCCAGGAACGACGACCAAGAGATGGAGGACGCTGTTACCTCCAACCCCGGTATGATTAATGACATTTTGCTTTGAGTCGCCTGGCCCTTGTAGTTCTGGTCGATTGAGTGTTTCTCTTGCAGCCCCTGTTCATGTTATTGACCTCCCGGACGATGATGACAACGAGCCGCTGAGGGTGAAGAGGACAAAGAAGGCGTCGGCTGTCAAGACCCCACGGTCCACTCCGGCACCTGAGGCCGCGGCTCGGGGCGATGGCGAGCCCGCTTGGGCTTCTGTGACCTTTGCCGATCCCTTGTCGAGTGCGCAGCCCTCGGCGTCGACTGCCAACCCTACTTCGCTCTTTGTCGCGTACTTTGTCCCTGAAGACGAAGTGGCCGCTGCGAAGGAGGCCATACACCAGGCAGGGGTCATGATGGAACAGGTGAAGGTGGCTCGGGAGGCCAGCCAAGCCGCCTATGACGCGAGCTCGGCTCTTCAGAGCAACGTCCGGGTTAGTCGACTCAACACTTGATTGTTTGAAGAGTCTTTCTCCCTCTTTCTTTTCCTTGAAGATCTTTGTATCTGTATCTGTACACCCACTGGGTGTGTTTTCTCTTTCTTGGACTAGTGGGGGCACGCTGAGTGCACCCACTGGGTGTAGTCCCCGAGACTACGGTGGACTGCTGGCAGTCGACTGTACTCTTTATATTGTGTTTCTGAATCTGTATTTCTTCACTCGGTTTGGTCTGGCCAGGTCGAGTGGGACCGTGTCCTGTCGACTGCGGGCAGTCGGGGTTTTTTTTGGTCGAACCAGTGGGGGCACGCTGAGTGCACCCACTGGGTGTAGTCCCCGAGACTACTGTCGAATGTTTTTGATTCGGCTGTGGTCTTAGAAACGTCACCATTGTTCCTTAGTTACTCGGAAGCAACTTATCTCGAACGTCTGTCGACTGTTTTTTTTTGCAGAAATCCTGCGAACTTGCCGCTCGCTATGCTGAACTGGAGAAACAGAAGATTCAACTGGATCTTGATCTAGAGCTAGCCAGGACGGAGCTGCAGAAGGTCAGGGAGGGCGCCGCAGGTAAAGTGACTTTGTCGACTGATTTTGTTTTCAGGCTTGAGCATTCCTCTGCTGTTTCTAATTCGATCACCATTTCTTTGTAGGAGAATTGGAAAAAGCTTTGGCGAGGAAGGACCAGGACCTGGCTGCTGCCCGCAAGGAGGCTGACGACAAGACGGCTCTGGCCGAACAGAAGCTGGCTTCGGTCGACCAGTTGGAAAAGGAGAACACCAGGTTGCAGACCGCTCTGACTGATGCCAATAGGCTGACTGCCAATTGGAAGAAGAAGAACCTCCTCTTGGGCGAGGAGATGGAAGGCATCGCTCGTAGGAGGGACGACCTGGAGAGCTACCTGAGGAGCCTCACCAAGAGGCTGTACATCAAACTTGAAGGTGCACATCCGATTTTGACTGTTTTGTACTTTTGTGTCGACCCAATCTTGCGATTGTTGGCTTATCTTTAGGTCTTGTGTGCAGAATTCTATCAGAACTTCGAAGAGGAGACCGGGCGGATCGAAACGGGTCTGGACCCAATCAATTCTCCGGTGAAAGGTGATACTGCCATGAACCTGCTCCGACTGGAATCTCGAATCGACGGCGCCGTGGATTACCTGGCTCGACTGAAGGTCGCCGTGTCGCGGATCGACTCGACACTTTGGCCAGAGTCCACGCTCCAGAACGATCTCGAGTCTCTTATGGCTCGACTTGACAAAATCCCCGATCGAGTGCAGGAGTGGAAGAAGTCCTCTGCCCGGTGCGGCGCTGACGTGGCTCTATCCTTAGTCCGCGTCCACTGCAAGGAGGCGTGAGAAGAAA
Source organism: Triticum monococcum (assembly GCA_034509565.1). Classification (NCBI taxonomy): domain Eukaryota; kingdom Viridiplantae; phylum Streptophyta; class Magnoliopsida; order Poales; family Poaceae; genus Triticum; species Triticum monococcum. The sequence continues at coordinate 107,975,439 of CM067844.1, forward strand.
AGCTGGCCGCCATCCAAGTCGCTAATACCAAGAGGCACAGCTTCCAAGACTTCATGGAGACCTTCATTGCTGCAGCCACTCGCATTGCGGACGGAATTGACCTGGATGAGTTCGTCGCTCCTGCCAGCCCTGCTCTTGAGGAGTGAGAAAACTTTTATGCCTTCCCTTAAATTAGCCTCGGAATGCCGAGTGGACTTGTAATCGTTTAAATTCTGCCGAGTTGCGGGCTCGAGTACTTGGATTCGGGGCCCAGGGCCTTTTAAGCTTTATCCGAACCTAATTTTGGCTGAATGTCTTCGTGGTCTGGAACTGTCGTGTGGGGCTTGATGGCCGACCCTCACCCTGTTGTTGTACATTGTATTTGTGGCGGAGCTCTTGGGAAAAGGCGGGTTTCGAACTTAGGCGAGTATCTGACTGCAGCTAAGTCTCCTCGTGGAGAACTTAGGCGAGTGCTGAACTGCAGCTAAGCCCCCGAGTGGGAGGTTTGTTCTCCACTCGGTAGGATTTTTCAAACTTAGGCGAGTGTTTGACCGCAGCTAAGTCTCTTCATGGAGAACTTAGGCGAGTGCTGAACTGCAGCTAAGCCCCTGAGTGGGGGGTTTGCTCTCCACTCGGTAGGATTTTTCAAACTTAGGCGAGTGTCTGACTGCCGCTAAGTCTCTTCGTGGAGAACTTAGGCGAGTGCTGAACTGCAGCTAAGCCCCCGAGTGGGAGGTTTGCTCTCCACTCGGTAGGATTTTTCAAACTTAGGCGAGTGTCTGACTGCAGCTAAGTATCTTCGTGGAGAACTTAGGCGACTGTTGAACTGCAGCTAAGCCCCTGAGTGGGAGGTTTGCTCTCCACTCGGTAGGATTTTTCAAACTTAGGCGAGTGTCTGACTGCCGCTAAGTCTCTTCGTGGAGAACTTAGGCGAGTGCTGAACTGCAGCTAAGCACCTGAGTGGGAGGTTTGCTCTCCACTCGGTAGGATTTTTCAAACTTAGGCGAGTGTCTGACTGCCGCTAAGTCTCTTCGTGGAGAACTTAGGCGAATGCTGAACTGCAGCTAAGCCCCTGAGTGGGAGGTTTGCTCTCCACTCGGTAGGATTTTTCAAACTTAGGCGAGTGTCTGACTGCCGCTAAGTCTCTTCGTGGAGAACTTAGGCGAGTGTTGAACTACAGCTAAGCCCCCGAGTGGGAGGTTTGCTCTCCACTCGGTAGGATTTTTCAAACTTAGGCGAGTGTCTGACTGCCGCTAAGTCTTTTCGTGGAGAACTTAGGCGAGTGCTGAACTGCAGCTAAGCCCCCGAGTGGGAGGTTTGCTCTCCACTCCGTAGGATTTTTCAAACTGAGGCGAGTGTCTGACTGCAGCTAAGTCTCTTCGTGGAGAACTTAGGCGAGTGCTGAACTGCAGCTAAGCCCCTGAGTGGGAGGTTTGCTCTCCACTCGGTAGGATTTTTCAAACTTAGGCGAGTGTCTGACTGCAGCTAAGTCTCTTCGTGGAGAACTTAGGCGAGTGCTAAACTGCAGCTAAGCCCCCGAGTTGGAGGTTTGCTCTCCACTCGGTAGGATTTTTCAAACTTAGGCGAGTGTCTGACTGCAGCTAAGTCTCTTCGTGGAGAACTTAGGCGAGTGCTGAACTGCAACTAAGCCCCCGAGTGGGAGGTTTGCTCTCCACTTGGTAGGATTTTTCAAACTTAGGCGAATCGGATTCGCAGCTAAGTCACCCACTGGGGGATTTCGGATACATACAACAGTGACAGTAATTATTGGAACACTATTATTTCTGATAAAAATGATCTTCAGGAGTTTTTCTTATTACATCTGGTTTGAGAGCGGACTTAAGTGTAAAAGGGGCGGAGAAGCTCCGCGTTCCAAGCTCGAGGTTCGTCGATTTGTCGATCAACATTGTAAAGGTGATATGCTCCGTTGTGGAGGACTCTGGTGATGATGAAGGGGCCTTCCCAAGTGGGAGCGAGCTTGTGAGGTTTCTGTTGATCCACTCGGAGGACCAAATCTCCTTCTTGAAAGGCTCGACTCTTCACATTCCGGGCGTAGAATCGACGCAAGTCTTGCTGGTAAATGGTCGATATGATCATTGCCATCTCCCTCTCTTCCTCCAAGAGGTCGACTGCGTCTTGCCGGGCCTGCTCTGCTTCATCTTCGGTGTAAAGTTCGACTCGGGGCGCATTATGAAGGAGATCGCTTGGCAGGACAGCTTCGGCTCCATAAACCAGAAAGAATGGGGTCCTTCCAGTCGACCGGTTAGGGGTGGTCCTTAATCCCCACAGCACTGACAGAAGCTCGTTGACCCAAGCGCCTGCCGCGTGCTTGAGATCGCGCATCAGCCGAGGTTTTAGCCCTTTGAGAATCAGACCATTTGCTCTCTCAGCCTGTCCATTCAACTGGGGGTGAGCGACTGAGGCGTAGTCGACTCGTGTGCCTTGAGAGGCGCAAAATGCTCTGAACTCGTCTGAATCGAAGTTTGACCCATTATCAGTGATGATGCTGTGCGGGACTCCATATCTGAATGTCAATCCTCTGATGAAACTGATAGCGGTGCCAGCATCGAGGCTCTTTATGGGCTTAGCTTCGATCCATTTGGTAAACTTGTCGACTGCCACAAGCACATGAGTGAATCCGCTCCTGCCCATTCTCAGGGGGCCGACCATGTCCAATCCCCACACGGCAAAGGGCCAGACGAGCGGAATGGTTTTCAGGGCTGACGCGGGCTTGTGTGACATGTTGGAGTAGAACTGGCAGCCCTCGCACCTGTCGACTATCTCTTTCGCCATCTCATTTGCCCTTGGCTAATAAAATCCAGCTCGGTATGCCTTAGCCACAATGGTCCGAGAGGACGCATGGTGACCGCAGGTTCCCGAGTGGATATCGTTGAGGATTATTTGACCCTCTTCTGGCGTTATGCATTTCTGGCCGACTCCGGTCGCACTTTCTTTGTACAGCTGTCCCCTTATGACCGTGAAGGCCTTAGATCGGCGGACGATCTGTCGAGCCTCCTCCTCGTCCTCCGGGAGTTCTTTCCTCAGGATATATGCAATATACGGTATTGTCCAGTCAGGGGTGACTGCCAAGACTTCCATGATTAGGTCGACTACTGCAGGCACTTCAACTTCAGTCGGATCCGTGGCACTTTTCGGCTGCGGGGCTTTTTCTGTGAAAGGATCTTCTTGGACCGACGGCGAGTGAATGTGTTCCAAGAACACGTTGCTTGGAATGGCTTCTCTCTTGGAGCCTATCTTTGCCAAGTCGTCAGCTGCCTGGTTTTTCAGTCGGGGGATGTGGTGGAGTTCCAACCCCTCGAACCTCTTCTCTAGCTTCCGCACTGCATTGCAGTATCCAGTCATTGCCGGACTCCTGACGTCCCACTCCTTCATCACTTGATTAACCACCAAATCTGAGTCGCCATAGACCATGAGGCGATGGACGCCGAGCGAAATGGCCATGCGTAACCCATACAAAAGTGCTTCATACTCTGCTTCGTTATTGGAGGAATCGAAGTGAATCTGGAGAACGTATCTGAGCTTATCTCCTCGGGGGGAGACCAAAACTACCCCCGCGCCCGAACCATTCAGCATCTTGGATCCATCGAAGAACATAGTCCAGTGTTCCGAGTGAACTTGAGTCGGAAGTTGCTGTTCAATCCACTCGGCAATGAAATCCACGATTGCTTGGGACTTGATGGCTTTCTTTGCTTCAAACTTGATGTCTAAAGGAAGGAGTTCAATCGCCCACTTGGCCACTCGACCAGTTGCATCTCTGTTATGCAGGATCTCCGATAATGGGGCGTCGCTGACGACTGTAATGGAGTGGTCAGAGAAATAATGTGCAACTTTCTTCGTGGTCATGTAAATCCCATATACAAGCTTCTGGTAGTGGGGGTATCTTTGTTTTGAAGGGGTCAAAACTTCAGACACATAATAAATAGGGCGTTGAACTTTGAAGGCCTTCCCTTCCTCTTCCCGCTCGACCGTAAGTACTGTACTGACAACTTGTCCCGTGGCTGCAATGTAAAGCAGCAGAGGCTCTTTGCTGATTGGGGCAGCTAGCACCGGCTGGGTGGAGAGCAGAGCCTTGAGCTCTGCAAACGCTGCATCAGCTTCTGGAGTCCACTCGAACTTGTCAGAATTTTTCATCAGTCGGTAAAGAGGCAACGTTTTTTCACCGAATCGAGAAATGAATCGACTTAAGGCGGCCAAGCAGCCTGTAAGTTTTTGGACATCATGCACACGTACATGACGCTTCATCCGGAGTATGGTGCCAATTTTTTCAGGATTGGCGTCGATTCCCCGTTCGGAAACGAGAAAACCGAGTAGCTTGCCACCTGGAACTCCGAAAGTGCATTTTGACGGATTGAGCTTGATATCGTACCTCCTGAGGTTGGCGAAGGTTTCAGCAAGGTCAGCCCGCAGGTCGGAACCTTTCCGGGACTTGACTACGATATCGTCCATGTACGCCTCCACATTCCGACTGATTTGAGTGAGTAAACACTTCTGGATCATTCTCATGAACGTGGCTCCAGCGTTCTTGAGGCCGAATGGCATGGTGACGTAACAGAAGCATCCGAATGGAGTGATGAAAGCTGTTTTGATTTCGTCGGGCCCATACATACGGATCTGATGGTACCCGGAGTAGGCATCCAGAAAAGACAATCTCTCGCATCCCGCAGTTGAGTCGACAATTTGGTCGATGCGAGGGAGAGGAAAATGATCTTTCGGGCAGGCCCGATTGATACGCTTGAAATCAACGCACATACGGAGTGACTTGTCCTTCTTGGGGACCATGACAACATTGGCAAGCCACTCAGAGTGGTAGATCTCTCGGATGACCTCAGCTGCTAAGAGCCGAGCCACTTCCTCGCCAATGGCTTGCTTTTTCTGGACGGCGGACCGCCGAAGATGTTCCTTCACGGTTTGAACTTTGAGTCGACTCGCAGGCGGTGCTCAGCCAGCCTCCTGGGAACTCCAGGCATGTCGGAGGGTTTCCATGCGAAGATGTCCCAGTTCTCACGGAGGAGCTGGATGAGCGCTTCTTCCTATTTGGAGTCGAGCGTCGTCGAGATGTGAGTCGGAGCTGCGTCGGGATCAGTCGGGTGAATGTGGATTGTCTTCGTTTCTCCAGCCGACTGAAAAGCTGACTCGGAGGCAGGCTTCTTAGCCCGCAGCAATTCACTCGGGTCGGCAGTCTTTTGGTACTCTTTCAGCTCGACTACTGCCATCTGAGCGTCGGCGATCTTTGATCCCTTCTGGAAACATTCTTCTGCCTTCTTCCGGTTGCCCGTAACAGTGATCACACCTTTGGGGCCAGGCATCTTTAATTTAAGATACATGTAGCATGGTCGAGCCATGAAGCGTGCGTAAGCTGGCCTGCCCAAGATGGCGTGATAAGCACTCTGGAAGTCCACAACTTCAAACGTTAACTTTTCCTTGCGGTAATTCTTTGAATCACCGAAAACCACATCAAGAGCGATCTGGCCGAGTGACTCGGCTTTCTTCCCGGGAATGACTCCGTGGAAGCTCATCTTACTGGTGTTGAGTCTGGACATCGGAATGCCCATTCCTTTCAAGGTTTCAGCGTACAGTATGTTGAGGCCACTGCCGCCGTCCATCAAGACTTTGGTCAGTCGAGTGCCTTCAACAACTGGGTCGACCACCAAAGCTTGCCTCCCAGGGGTGGCAATGTGCGTCGGGTGATCGGACTGGTCGAAGGTGATGGCAGTCTGAGACCACTTCAAGTAACTGGGAGTCGCCGGGGCAACCATGTTGACCTCACAGTTAATGATTTTCAGTCGACTTTTGCTTTCGAGATCAGCAAAAATCATCAAGGTGGAATTGACTTGGGGGTATCCATCATCACTATCTTCCTTGTCTTCAACTCTGTCTGGCTCCTTTTCCTTATCCTTGGGCTGCTTGCCCTGGAACTGCTGAATCAGAAGCCGACACTGTCGAGTGGTATGCTTTGGGAAAATAAAATTTCCTTCTTCATCTTTCTTGGTATGGATGTGACATGGCAGGTCTAGAACATCATTCCCATCCGGATCTTTAACCTTCTTGGGCTTCCATGTGCCCTTGGGCCTTCCCTTGAAATTTCCCTGGGCCACAGCCAGGGCCTCCCCCGGGGCGGCTGGCTCGGCCTTCCGCTTCTGCTTCCGACTGGAGTTTCCTCCGGTTTCTTGGGCGACTGACTTAAGTTTGCCACTTCGGAGTCGGTCCTCGTCTTCTCCATTAGCGTATTTGGTGGCAATCTCCATCATCCGATTAAGGGACATCTCTCCGGTCCGGCCAAACTTCAGATTCAACTCCCTGTACTTGACGCCTTCCTTGAAAGCGCAAACTGCTTGATGGTCTGGCACGTTCTCGACCGAGTGGTGCAGTGTGATCCACCTTTGGATATATTCTCTCAGAGTTTCGTTCGGCTTCTGTACGCAAGACCGCAGCTCCGTAAGGCCTGCAGGGCGCTTGCACGTTCCTTCGAAGGTTGTGATAAACACTCGGGAGAGATCCTCCCAAGTGTAAATGCTGCTGGGCGCCAACTGATTCAGCCACGCCCTAGCTGAGCCTTCCAACATGAGGGGTAAATGCTTCATGGCCACCTCATCGTTGCCGCCGCCAATCTGCACAGCCACTCGGTAATCCTCGAGCCATGTGTCAGGCTTGGACTCACCGGTGAACTTGCTGATTCCAGTCACCAGCCGGAAGTTGGGAGGGATCACTGCAGCTCTGATGGCCCGACTGAAACATTCAGGCCCCGAGGCGTGTGTCCTGTTGCCGGTGGGCCTATCTCTGTTGTGGCCCTCTCGATGAGCCCTGTTCCTGTCCACCAGACCTTGAACGAGGATGGATCTCGCGTCAAAGCCTGGGTCTCTGGGGTCGACTGGGATCCTCTGCCCAGTGTTATGGGGGCGCCTGTCGACTCGATGTCGAGGTGCATATGATCCACTCCTCGGGGGATGGGATGGCACCCGATGCCCATCATCGCGGTCGGGACGGTGATCATATTGTTCATTCCTCCTATACTGATCGTGCCAGTCTCCATGCCCCTCACGCCTCGGGGGCGATCTCGGGCTGTGAGCCGACTGGACGGTCTCCGTTGCGACGGATCGACTGTGGATCCTGTCCCGCGACTGAGAGATGGCGGAATTCTGATTTCCCGCCGCTCGGAGCAGTGCTCTGATATGCAGCAATCCTCTGCCGGCCTCCGACTGGGAGGGCTGGATCGACTCCGCTATGCGGGCCGCGGCAGCCAGGTTCTGAACCGGAGTTCGGTACACCTGCGGTGGTGGAAAGAGCTGATGTCGACTGGGTTCGGGAGCTTGCAGGCGTCAACTGGACTCGGGAGCCTGCTGGCGTCGACTGGACTCGGGAGCCCGCTGACGCGCCCGCTCGTCGAGAGCTCGCTGTAGATTCTCCAGTCGAGTGCGCTCGGCCAGATTAGCCAAGCGCGCGTCCTCCAAGGCCCGGGCCTCGGGGGTCTCTCCAACAATAGGAGTGTAGAGCGCGTCCATGTTCCGGCGACGAAGCTCCTCCCGCTGCAAAGACGTAAGAGGCTCGGGGAGGTATTCTTCTTGAGGGTGCGACGGATCGCCCCTATCAGCACTATCATCAGCGCGATGGAATCCAGGGGGACTGCATGTCCCCTCGACCGCCAGAACCTCTGCCAAAGGGTCGCTGCTGTCACACTCGGAAGCGGTCTCTGTGGAGCCAGTCGACAGATCGAACAGGCCGCAGAGGGATTCGTCAGGCTCGATTGTAGCGACTTGCGGGGTCGCCGACTGGCGGGCCGCGGCATGCTTCATCCACCGCTGGAGCCTTGACCGACCCGAGCGCTTGCGCTGGCGGGAGACAAGATGGGGAGATGACACGGGAGTCGACCGACATGGGGTCGACGGCTGCCTCAGGAGGACGCCACGGACGCACGCGCGGAAGTGCGTCGCACCGCGGACGGGGAGCGCGTCGACGTCAAGCGGCGCCTCCTGGAGCCAGGCGGAGTCGTCGGCGATGAAAGTGAGTCCACCGAGACGGATCTCGCGGCCCTCCGCCAAAGCTCCGAAGGAAAACATGATCAAGTGGATCGAAAAAATCGCAACTTCTCTAATTAGGCGCTAAGACTAATGCCCCACGGTGGGCACCAACTGTCGTGGTTCTAAGTCTGACAGTAAGGTAGGGGGGTGTGTATGGAGAGGCTAGACCTTAGCTATTGGGAAGTTGTAAGCACGCAAGGTTTACGAGTTCAGGCCCTTCTCTGAGGAAGTAACAACCCTACGTCTCGGTGCCCGGAGGCGGTCAACTGGATTATGCGTGTGTAAAATGACACGGGTGCGAACCCTTGATACTGAGGAGGGGGGTGGCTTATATAGAGTTCGCCAGCCCTCTCCCATCCTTAGTAATGCAGGGTTTAAGGTACATTTAAGGTGGGCGTTACTGATAACGTCCCTAATAAAGTGTCATAATAATCATAAAGACTACTTAATAGCCGACCGTCTGCCTGCGGAGTGACTTGAGGTCTTCTGGCAGTCGAGTGGTTGGCTCCTTGGTCGAGTGATAGCTTCTTAGTCGAGTGTCTTCAACTCGTCGAGTGGGATAGCTTCAAGTTGTCTTAAAGGTGACTTCCTCTAAGGATGTCCTACGGTAGGGCATTTTAGGACGGGTCCGTGTCCCTACCGTAGGTACATGGCTTCATCAGTGGCCGCACCCCTCCCCATGGGCTGGTCCGATTGGGACTAGGGAGGGGGGCGCCCCCTTCCTTCCTTCTCCTTTTCCCTTCCCTTTCCTTCCCTCCTACTCCTACTACTTGGAAGGGCTCCTAGTTCTACTAGGAAAGGGGGAATCCTACTCCCGGTTGGAGTAGGACTCCCCTAGGGCGTGCCATAGAGAGGGCCGGCCCTCCCCCTCCTTCACTCCTTTATATACGGGGGCAGGGGCACCCCAAAGACACAACAATTGATCTCTTGATCTCTTAGCCGTGTGCGGTGCCCCCCTCCACCATAATCCACCTCGATCATATCGTAGCGGTGCTTATGTGAAGCCCTGCGTCGGTAGAACACCATCACCGTCACCACGCCGTCGTGCTGACGAAACTCTCCCTCAACACTCAGCTGGATCGGAGTTCGAGGGATGTCATCAAGTTGAACGTGTGCAGAACTCGGAGGTGCCGTACGTTCGGTACTTGGATCGGTCGGATCGTGAAAACGTACGACTACATCAACTGCGTTGTCATAACACTTCCGCTTACGGTCTATGAGGGTACGTGTACAACACTCTTGAAGGAAATATGCCCTAGAGGCAATAATAAAGTTATTATTTATTTCCTTATATCATGATAAAAGTTTATTATTCATGCTAGAATTGTATTAACCGGAAACATAATACATGTGTGAATACATAGACATACAGAGTGTCACTAGTATACCTCTACTTGACTAGCTCGTTAATCAAATATGGTTATGTTTCCTAACCATGGACAAAGAGTTGTCATTTGATTAACGGGATCACATCATTAGTTGAATGGTCTGATTGACATGACCCATTCCATTAGCTTAGCACCCGATCGTTTAGTATGTTGCTATTGCTTTCTTCATGACTTATACATGTTCCTATGACTATGAGATTATGTAACTCCCGTGTGCCGGAGGAACACTTTGTGTGCAACCAAACGTCACAACGTAACTGGGTGATTATAAAGGTGCTCTACAGGTGTCTCCAAAGGTACATGTTGGGTTGACGTATTTCGAGATTAGGATTTGTCACTCCGATCATCGGAGAGGTATCTCAGGGCCCTCTCGGTAATGCACATCACTTAAGCCTTGCAAGCATTGCAACTAATGAGTTAGTTGCGGGATGATGTATTACGGAACGAGTAAAGAGAATTGCCAATAACGAGATTGAACTAGGTATTGGATACCGACGATCGAATCTCGGGCAAGTAACATACCGATGACAAAGGGAACAACGTATATTGTTATGCGGTCTGACCGATAAAGATCTTCGTAGAATATGTAGGAGCCAATATGGGCATCCAGGTCCCGCTATTGGTTATTGACCGGAGACATGTCTCGGTCATGTCTACATTGTTCTCGAACCCGTAGGGTCCGCACGCTTAAGGTTTCGATGACAGTTATATTATGAGTTTATATGTTTTGATGTACCGAAGGTTGTTCGGAGTCCCGGATGAGATCATGGACATGACGAGGAGTCTCGAAATGGTCGAGACATAAAGATTGATATATTGGAAGCCTATGTTTGGATATCGGAAGTGTTCCAGGTGAAATCGGGATTTTACCGGAGTACCGGGAGGTTAACGGAACCCCCCGGGAGCTATATGGGCCTTAGTGGGCCTTAGTGGAAGAAGAGGAGAGGCGGCCAGGGCTGGGCCGCGCGCCCCTCCCCCCTAGTCCGAATAGGACAAGGAGAGAGGGGGCCGGCGCCCCCCTCCTTCTCTCTCTCTCTTTTCCACCTCGCGAATCCTATTCCAACTAGGATTGGGGGAGAAGTCCTACTCCCGGAGGGAGTAGGACTCCTCCTGGCGCGCCCTATGATGGCCGGCCGGTCTCCCCCTCTTGAACCTTTATATACGGAGGTAGGGGCACCCCAGAGACACACAAGTTGGTCCACGTGATCATATTCTTAGCCGTGTGCGGCGCCCCCTTCCACCATAGTCCTCGATAATATTGTAGCGGTGCTTAGGCGAAGCCCTGCGACGGTAGTACATCAAGATCGTCACCACGCCGTCGTGCTGATGGAACTCTTCCCTGACACTTTGTTGGATCGGAGTCCGGGGATCGTCATCGAGCTGAACGTGTGCTAGAACTCGGAGGTGCCGTAGTTTCGGTGCTTGATCGGTCGGGCCGTGGAGACGTACGACTACATCAACCAAATGCTTCCGTTGTCAATCTACAAGGGTACGTAGATCACACTCTCCCCTCTCGTTGCTATGCATCACCATGATCTTGCGTGTGCGTAGGAAAATTTTGAAATTACTACATTCCCCAACAGTGGCATCCGAGCCTAGGTTTTATGTGTTGATGTTATATGCACGAGTAGAACACAAGTGAGTTGTGGGCGATATAAGTCATACTGCTTACCAGCATGTCATACTTTGGTTCGGCGGTATTGTTAGATGAAGCGGCCCGGACCGACATTACGCGTACGCTTACGCGAGACCGGTTCTCCCGGCGTGCTTTGCACATAGGTGGCTTGCGGGTGACAGTTTCTCCAACTTTAGTTGAACCGAGTGTGACTACGCCCGGTCCTTGTGAAGGTTAAAACAGCACCAACTTGACAAACTATCATTGTGGTTTTGATGCATAGGTAAGATTGGTTCTTGCTTAAGCCCGTAGCAGCCACGTAAAACTTGCAACAACAAAGTAGAGGACGTCTAACTTGTTTTTGTAGGGCATGTTGTGATGTGATATGGTCAAGACATGATGCTAAATTTTATTGTATGAGATGTTCATGTTTTGTAACCGAGTTATCGGCAACTGGCAGTAGCCATATGGTTGTCGCTTTATTGTATGCAATGCAATCGCGCTGTAATGCTTTACTTTATCACTAAGCGGTAGCGATAGTCGTGGAAGCATAAGATTGGCGAGACGACAACGATGTTACGATGGAGATCAAGGTGTCGCGCCGGTGACGATGGTGATCACGACGGTGCTTCGGAGATGGAGATCACAAGCACAAGATGATGATGGCCATATCATATCACTTATATTGATTGCATGTGATATTTATCTTTTATGCATCTTATCTTGCTTTGATTGACGGTAGCATTTTAAGATGATCTCTCACTAATTATCAAGAAGTGTTCTCCCTGAGTATGCACCGTTGCAAAAGTTCTTCGTGCTGAGACACCACGTGATGATCGGGTGTGATAGGCTCTACGTTCAAATACAACGGGTGCAAAACAGTTGCACACGCGGAATACTCAGGTTATACTTGACGAGCCAAGCATATGCAGATATGGCCTCGGAACACGGAGACCGAAAGGTCGAGCGTGAATCATATAGTAGATATGATCAACATAGTTATGTTCACCAATGAAACTACTCCATCTCACGTGATGATCGGACATGGTTTAGTTGATTTGGATCACGTGATCACTTAGAGGATTAGAGGGATGTCTATCTAAGTGGGAGTTCTTTAAGTAATTTGATTAATTGAACTTAAATTTATCATGAACTTAGTACCTGATAGTATCTTGCTTATGTATGTTTGATTGTAGATAGATGGCCCGTGTTGTTGTTCTGTTGAATTTTAATGCGTTCCTTGATAAAGCAAAGTTGAAAGATGATGGTAGCAATTACAGGGACTGGGTCCGTAACTTGAGGATTATCCTCATTGCTGCACAGAAGAATTACGTCCTGGAAGCACCGCTGGGTGCAAGGCCTGCTGCTGGAGCAACACCAGATGTTATGAACGTCTAGTAGAGCAAAGCTGATGACTACTCGATAGTTCAGTGTGCCATGCTTTACGGCTTAGAATCGGGACTTCAACGACGTTTTGAACGTCATGGAGCATATGAGATGTTCCTGGAGTTGAAGTTAATATTTCAAGCAAATGCCCGGATTGAGAGATATGAAGTCTCCAATAAGTTCTATAGCTGCAAGATGGAGGAGAACAGTTCTGTCAGTGAGCATATACTCAAAATGTCTGGGTATAATAATCACTTGATTCAGATGGGAGTTAATCTTCCAGATGATTGCGTCATTGACAGAATTCTCCAATCACTGCCACCAAGCTACACGAGCTTCGTGATGAACTATAATATGCAAGGGATGAATAAGACTATTCCCGAGCTCTTCACAATGCTGAAAGCTGCGAAGGTAGAAATCAAAAAGGAGCATCAAGTGTTGATGGTTAACAAGACCACTAGTTTCAAGAAAAGGGGCAAAGGGAAGAAGGGGAACTTCAATAAGAACAGCAAGCAAGTTGCTGCTCAAGAGAGGAAACCCAAATCTGGACCTAAGCCTGAAACTGAGTGCTTCTACTGCAACCAGACTGGTCACTGGAAGCGGAACTGCCCCAAGTATTTGGCGGATAAGAAGGATGGCAAGGTGAACAAAGGTATATGTGATATACATGTTATTGATGTGTACCTTACTAATGCTCGCAGTAGCACCTGGGTATTTGATACTGGTTCTGTTACTAATATTTGCAACTCGAAACAGGGACTACGGATTAAGCGAAGATTGGCTAAGGACGAGGTGACGATGCGCGTGGGAAACGGTTCCAAAGTCGATGTGATCGCGGTCAGCACGCTACCTCTACATCTACCTTCGGGATTAATATTAGACCTGAATAATTGTTATTTGGTGCCAGCGTTAAGCATGAACATTATATCTGGATCTTGTTTGATGCGAGACGGTTATTCATTTAAATCAGAGAATAATGGTTGTTCTATTTATATGAGTAATATCTTTTATGGTCATGCACCCTTGAAGAGTGGTCTATTCTTATTGAGTCTCGATAGTAGTGACACACATATTCATAATGTTGAAGCCAAAAGATGCAGAGTTGATAATGATGGTGCAACTTATTTGTGGGACAGCCGTTTAGGTCATATCAGTGTAAAGCGCATGAAGAAACTCCATACTGATGGACTTTTGGAACCACTTGATTATGAATCACTTGGTACTTGCGAGCCGTGCCTCATGGGCAAGATGACTAAAACACCGTTCTCCGGTACTATGGAGAGAGCAACAGATTTGTTGGAAATCATACATACAGATGTATGTGCTCCGATGAATATTGAGGCTCATGGCAGATATCGTTATTTTCTCACCTTCACAGATGACTTAAGGAGATATGGGTATATCTACTTAATGAAACATAAGTCTGAAACATTTGAAAAGTTCAAAGAATTTCAGAGTGAAGTTGAAAATCATCATAACAAGAAAATAAAGTTTCTACGATCTGATCGTGGAGGAGAATATTTGAGTTACGAGTTTGGTGTACATTTGAAACAATGCGGAATAGTTTCGCAACTCATGCCACCCGGAACACCACAGCGTAATGGTGTGTCCGAACATCGTAATCGTACTTTACTAGATATGGTGCGATCTATGATGTCTCTTACCGATTTACCGCTATCGTTTTGGGGTTATGCTTTAGAGATGGCCGCATTCACGTTAAATAGGACACCATCAAAATCCGTTGAGACGACGCCTTATGAACTATGGTTTGGCAAGAAACCAAAGTTGTCGTTTCTGAAAGTTTGGGGCTGCGATGCTTATGTGAAAAAGCTTCAACCTGATAAGCTCGAACCCAAATCGGAGAAATGTGTCTTCATAGGATATCCAAAGGAAACTATTGGATACACCTTCTATCACAGATCTGAAGGCAAGACTTTTGTTGCTAAGTTTGGAAACTTTCTGGAGAAGGAGTTTCTCTCGAAAGATGTGAGTGGGAGGAAAGTAGAACTTGACGAGGTAACTGTACCTGCTCCCATATTGGAAAGTAGTACATCGCAGAAAACTGTTTCTGCGACACCTACACCAATTAGTGAGGAAGCTAATGATAATGATCATGAAACTTCAGGACAAGATACTACTGAACCTCGTAGATCAACCAGAGTGAGATCCGCGCCAGAGTGGTACGGTAATCCTGTTCTGGAAGTCATGCTGCTAGATCATGATGAACCTACGAACTATGAAGAAGCGATGGTGAGCCCAGATTCCACAAAATGGCTTGAAGCCATGAAATCTGAGATGGGATCCATGTATGAGAACAAAGTATGGACTTTGGTTGACTTGCCCGATGATCGGAAAGCAATTGAGAATAAATGGATCTTCAAGAAGAAGACTGACGCTGATGGTAATATTACTGTCTACAAAGCTCGACTTGTCGCAAAAGGGTTCCAGCAAGTTCAAGGGGTTGACTACGATGAGACCTTCTCACCCGTAGCGATGCTTAAGTCTGTCTGAATCGTGTTAGCAATTGCCGCATTTTATGATTATGAAATTTGGCAGATGGATGTCAAAACTCATTCCTGAATGGATTTCTGGAAGAAGAGTTGTATATGATGCAACCGGAAGGTTTTGTCGATCCAAAGGGAGCTAATAAAGTGTGCAAGCTCCAGCGATCCATTTATGGACTGGTGCAAGCCTCTCGGAGTTGGAATAAACGCTTTGATAGTGTGATCAAAGCATTTGGTTTTTATACAGACTTTCGGAGAAGCCTGTATTTACAAGAAAGTGGGTGGGAGCTCTGTAGCATTTCTGATATTATATGTGGATGACATATTACTTATTGGAAATAATATAGAATTTCTGGATAGCATAAAAGGATACTTGAATAAGAGTTTTTCAATGAAAGACCTCAGTGAAGCTGCTTACGTATTAGGCATAAAGATCTATAGAGATAGATCAAGACGCTTAATTGGACTTTCACAAAGCACATACCTTGACAAGATTTTGAAGAATTTCAAAATGGATCAAGCAAAGAAAGGGTTCTTGCCTGTGTTACAAGGTGTGAAGTTGAGTCAGACTCAATGCCCGACCACTGCAGAAGATAGAGAGAAAATGAAAGATGTTCCCTATGCTTCAGCCATAGGCTCTATCATGTATGCAATGCTGTGTACAGACCTTATGTGTGCCTTGCTATAAGTTTAGTAGGGAGGTACCAAAGTAATCCAGGAGTGGATCACTGGACAGCGGTCAAGAACATCCTGAAGTACCTGAAAAGGACTAAGGATATGTTTCTTGTATATGGAGGTGACAAAGAGCTCATCGTAAACGGTTACGTTGATGCAAGCTTTGACACTGATCCGGACGATTCTAAATCGCAAATCGGATACATGTTTACATTAAACGGTGGAGCTGTCAGTTGGTGCAGTTCTAAACAAAGCGTTGTGGCGGGATCTACATGTGAAGCGGAGTACATAGCTGCTTCGGAAGCAGCAAACAAAGGAGTCTGGATGAAGGAGTCCATATCCGATCTAGGTGTCATACCTAGTGCATCGGGTCCAATGAAAATCTTTTGTGACAATACTGGTGCAATTGCCTTGGCGAAGGAATCCAGGTTTCACAAAAGAACCAAGCACATCAAAAGACGCTTCAATTCCATCCGGGATCTAGTCCAGGTGGGAGACATAGAGATTTGCAAGATACATACGGAGCTGAATATAGCAGACCCGTTGACTAAGCCTCTTCCACGGGCAAAACATGATCAACACCAAAGCTCCATGGGTGTTAGAATCATTACTGTGTAATCTAGATTATTGACTCTAGTGCAAGTGGGAGACTGGAGGAAATATGCCCTAGAGGCAATAATAAAGTTATTATTTATTTCCTTATATCATGATAAAAGTTTATTATTCATGCTAGAATTGTATTAACCGGAAACATAATACATGTGTGAATACATAGACAAACAGAGTGTCACTAGCACGCCTCTACTTGACTAGCTCATTAATCAAATATGGTTATGTTTCCTAACCATGGACAAAGAGTTGTCATTTGATTAACGGGATCACATCATTAGTTGAATGATCTCATTGACATGACCCATTCCATTAGCTTAGCACCCGATCATTTAGTATGTTGCTATTGCTTTCTTCATGACTTATACATGTTCCTATGACTATGAGATTATGTAACTCCTGTGTGCCGGAGGAACACTTTGTGTGCAACCAAACGTCACAACATAACTGGGTGATTATAAAGGTGCTCTACAGGTGTCTCCAAAGGTACATGTTGGGTTGATGTATTTCGAGATTAGGATTTGTCACTCTGATCGTCGGAGAGGTATCTCAGGGCCCTCTCGGTAATGCACATCACTTAAGCCTTGCAAGCATTGCAACTAATGAGTTAGTTGCGGGATGATGTATTACGGAACAAGTAAAGAGACTTGCCAGTAACGAGATTGAACTAGGTATTGGATACCGACGATCGAATCTCGGGCAAGTAACATACCGATGACAAAGGGAACAACGTATGTTGTTATGCGGTCTGACCGATAAAGATCTTCGTAGAATATGTAGGAGCCAATATGGGCATCCAGGAACCGCTATTGGTTATTGACCGGAGACGTGTCTCGGTCATGTCTACATTCTTCTCGAACCCGTAGGGTCCACGCGCTTAAGGTTTCGATGACAGTTATATTATGAGTTTATACGTTTTGATGTACCGAAGGTTGTTCGGAGTCCCGGATGAGATCACGGACATGACGAGGGGTCTCGAAATGGTCGAGACATAAAGATTGATATATTGGAAGCCTATGTTTGGATATCGGAAGTGTTCCGGGTGAAATCGGGATTTTACCGGAGTACCGGGAGGTTACCGGAACCCCCCGGGAGTTATATGGGCCTTAGTGGGCCTTAGTAGAAGAAGAGGAGAGGCGGCCAGGGCTGGGCCGCGCGCCCCTCCCCCCTAGTCCGATTAGGACAAGGAGAGAGGGGGCCGGCGCCCCCTCCTTCTCTCTCTCTCTTTTCCACCTCGCTAATCCTATTCCAACTAGGATTGGGGGAGAAGTCCTACTCCCGGAGGGAGTAGGACTCCTCCTGGCGTGCCCTATGATGCCCGGCCGGCCTCTCCCTCTTGAACCTTTATATATGGAGGCAGGGGCACCCCAGAGACACACAAGTTGATCCATGTGATCATATTCTTAGCCGTGTGCGGCGCCCCCTTCCACCATAGTCCTCGATAATATTGTAGCGGTGCTTAGCCGAAGCCCTGCGACGGTAGTACATCAAGATCGTCACCACGCCATCGTGCTGACGGAACTTTTCCCCAACACTTTGCTGGATCGGAGTCCGGGGATCGTCATCGAGCTGAACGTGTGCTAGAACTCGGAGGTGCCGTAGTTTCGGTGCTTGATCGGTCGGGCCGTGGAGATGTACGACTACATCAACCAAACGCTTCCGTTGTCGATCTACGAGGGTACGTAGACAACACTCTCCCCTCTCGTTGCTATGCATCACCATGATCTTGCGTGTGCATAGGAATTTTTTTGAAATTACTACGTTCCCCAACAGTGGCATCCGAGCCAGGTTTTATGCGTTGATGTAATATGCACGAGTAGAACACAAGTGAGTTGTGGGCGATATAAGTCATACTGCTTACCAGCATGTCATACTTTGGTTTGGCGGTATTGTTGGATGAAGCGGCCCGGACCGACATTACGCGTATGCTTACGCGAGACTGGTTTTACCGCCGTGCTATGCACACAGGTGACTAGCGGGTGTCAGTTTCTCCAACTTCAGTTGAACCGAGTGTGGCTACGCCCGGTCCTTGCGAAGGTTAAAACAACACCAACTTGACAAACTATCGTTGTGGTTTTGATGCGTAGGTAAGAACTGTTCTTGCTCAGCCCGTAGCAGCCATGTAAAACTTGCAACAACAAAGTAGAGGACATCTAACTTGTTTTTGCAGGGCATGTTGTGATGTGATATGGTCAAGACGTGATGAGATGTAAGTTGTTGTATGAGATGATCATGTTTTGTTGAAGTTATCGGCAATAGGCAAAAGCCTTATGGTTATCTCTCTATTGGATAAGATGCAAGCGCCAAATAATTGCTTTACTTTATCGCTATGCGATAGCAATAGTTGCAAGAGTAATTGTTGGCGAGACAACCATGTGACGACACATTGATATAGATCAAGATGATGGAGATCATGGTGTCATGCCGGTGACGATGGAGATCATGGCGACTTTTTTGAGATATAGATCAAAGGCACAAGATGATGATGGCCATATCATGTCACATATTATGATTGCATGTGATGTTTATCTTTTATACATCTTATTTTGCTTAGTTCGGCGGTAGCTTTATAAGATAATCTCTCACTAAATTATCAAGGTATAAGTGTCCTCCCTGAGTATGCACCGTTGCGAAAGTTCTTCGTGCTGAGACACCACGTGATGATCGGGTGTGATAGGCTCTATGTTCAAATACAACGGGTGCAAAACAGCTGCACACGCGGAATACTCAGGTTAAACTTGACGAGCCTAGCATATAACAGATATGGCCTCGGAACACGGAAACCCAAAGGTCGAGTGTGAATCATATAGTAGATATGATCAACATAGTGATGTTCACCATTGAAACTACTCCATCTCACGTGATGATCGGACATGGTTTAGTTGATATGGATCACGTGATCACTTAGAAGATTAGAGGGATGTCTGTCTAAGTGGGAGTTCTTAAGTAATATGATGAATTGAACTTTAATTTATCATGAACTTAGTCCTGATAGTATTAGCATATCTATGTTGTAGATCAATAGCTCGTGATGTTGCTCCCAGTTTATTGTGTTCCTAGAGAAAAATTATGTTGAAAAAGTTAGTAGCAATGATGCGGATTGGATCCGTGATCTGAGGATTAACCTCATTGTTGCACAGAAAAATTATGTCCTTGATGCACCGCTAGATGACAGACCTATTGCAGGAGCAGATGCAGACGTTATGAACATTTGGCTAGCTCAATATGATGACTACTTGATAGTTTAGTGCACGATGCTTAACGGCTTAGAATCGGGACTTCAAAGACGTTTTGAACGTCATGGACTATATGAGATGTTCTAGGAGTTGAAGTTAAATATTTCAAGCAAATACCCGAGTTGAGAGATAAGAAGTCTCCAACAAGTTCTATAGCTAAAAGATGGAGGAGAATAGCTTAAGCAGTGAGCATATGCTCAGATTGTCTGGGTACTACAATCGCTTGAATCAAGTGGGAGTTAATCTTACAGATAAGATAGTGATTGACAGAGTTCTCTAGTCACCATCACCAAGTTACTAGAACTTCGTGATGAACTATAGTATGCAAGGGATGACGAAAATGATTCCCAAGCTCTTCGTAATGCTGAAATCAACGAAGGTAGAAATCAAGAAAAATATCAAGTGTTGATGGTAGACAAGACCACTAGTTTCAAAAAAATGGCAAAGGGAAGAAGGGGAACTTCAAGAAGAATGGCAAGCAAGTTGCTGCTCAAGTGAAGAAGCCCAAGTCTGGTCCTAAGCCTGAGACTAAGTGCTTCTACTGCAAAGGGACTAGTCACTGGAAGCGGAACTGCCCCAAGTATTTGGCGGATAAGAAGGATGACAAAGTGAACAAAGGTATATTTGATATACAGATTATTGATGTGTATTTTACTAGTGTTCGTAGCAACCCCTCGGTATTTGATACTGGTTCAGTTGCTAAGAGTAGTAACTCGAAATGGGAGTTGCAGAATGAACAGAGACTAGTTAAGGGTGGAGTGACGATGTGTGTTGGAAGTGGTTCCAAGATTGATACGATCATCATCGCATACTCCCTATACTTTTGGGATTAGTGTTGAACCTAAATAAGTGTTATTTTGTGTTTGCGTTGAGCATGAATATGATTTGATCATGTTTATTGCAATACGGTTATTCATTTAGGTAAGAGAATAAATTGTTGTTCTGTTTACATGAATAAAACCTTATATGGTTACACACCCAATGAAAATGGTTCATTGGATCTCGATCATAGTTATACACATATTCATAATATTGAAACCAAAAGATGCAAAGTTAATAATGATAGTGCAACTTATTTGTGGCACTGCCATTTAGGTCATATTGGTGTAAAGCGCATGAAGAAACTCCATGCCGATGGACTTTTGGAATCACTTGATTATGAATCACTTGATGCTTGCGAACCATGCCTCATGGGCAAGATGACTAAGACTCCGTTCTCCGGAACAATGGAGCGAGCAACTGACTTATTGGAAATAATACATACTAATGTATGCGGTCCGATGAGTGTTAAGGCTCACGACAAGTATTGTTATTTTTTGACCTTCACAGATGATTTGAGCAGATATGGGTATATCTACTTAATGAAACACAAGTCTGAAACATTTGAAAAGTTCAAAGAATTTCAGAGTGAAGTGGAGAATCATCGTAACAAAAATAAAAGTTTCTACGATATGATCGCAGAAGTAAAATATTTGAGTTACAAGTTTGGTCTTCAGTTAAAACAATGTAAAATAGTTTCACTACTCACGCCACCTGGAACACCACAGTGTAATGGTGTGTCCGAACATCGTAACCGTACTTTATTAGATATGGTGCGATCTATGATGTCTCTTACCGATTTACCACTATCATTTTGGGGTTATGCATTAGAGACAACTACATTCACGTTAAATAGGGCACCATCTAAATCCGTGGAGAGGACACCGTATGAACTGTGGTTTGGCGAGAAACCTAAGCTGTCGTTTCTTAAAGTTTGGGACTGCGATGCTTATGTGAAAAAGTTTCAACATGATAATCTCGAACCCAAATCGGAGAAGTAAGTCTTCATAGGATACCCAAAATAAACTGTTGGCTACACCTTCTATCACAGATCCGAAGGCAAGATATTCGTTGCTGAGAACGGATCCTTTTTAGAGAAGGAGTTTCTCTCGAAAGAAGTGAGTGGGAGGAAAGTAGAACTTGATGAGGTAACTATACCTGCTCCCTTATTGGAAATTAATTCATCACAGAAATATGTTCCTATGACTACTACACCAATTAGTGAGGAAGCTAATGATGATGATCATGTAACTTCAGATCAAGTTGCTATTGAACCTCGTAGGTAAACTAGAGTGAGATCTGCACCAGAGTGGTACGGTAATCCTGTTATGGAGGTCATGTTACTTGACCATGACGAGCCTATGAACTATGAGGAAGCGATGATGAGCCTAGATTCCGCGAAATGGTTTGAGGCCATGAAATCTGAGATGAGATCCATGTATGAGAACAAAGTATGGACTTTGATTGACTTGCCCATTGATCGGCAAGCCATTGAGATTAAATGGATCTTCAAGAGGAAGACGGACGCTGATTGTAGTGTTACTATCTACAAAGTAGAATTGTCGCAAAAAGGTTTTCGACAAGTTCAAGGTGTTGACTACGATGAGAGTTTCTCACTCGTATCTATGCTTAAGTCTGGCCGAATCATGTTAGCAATTGCCGCATTTTATGAAATCTGGCAAATGGATAAACAAAACTGCATTCCTTAATGGATTTATTAAAGAAGAGTTGTATATGATGCAACCAGAAGGTTTTGTCAATCCTAAAGGTACTAACAAAATATGCAAGCTCCAGCGATCCATCTATGGACTGGTGCAAGCATCTCGGAGTTGGAATATACGCTTTGATAAGTTGATCAAAGCATATAGTTTTATATAGACTTGCGGTGAAGCCTGTATTTACAAGAAAGTGAGTGGGAGCACCACAGCATTTCTGATAAGTATATGTGAATGACATATTGTTGATCAGAGATAATGTAGAATTATTCTGCAAAGCATAATGGAATGCTTGAAAGGAGTTTTTCAAACAAAGACCTCGGTGAAGCTGCTTACATATTAAGCATCAAGATCTATAGAGATAGATCAAGACGCTTGATAAGTTTTTCAATGAGTACATACCTTGACAAGATTTTGAAGTAGTTCAAAATGGAACAGTCAAAGAAGGAGTTCTTGCCTGTGTTACAAGGTGTGAAGTTGAGTAAGACTCAAAACCCGACCACGGCAGAAGATATAGAGAGAATGAAAGTCATTCCCTATGCCTCAGCCATAGGTTCTATAAAGTATGCCATGCTGTGTACCAGACCTATTGTATACCCTGCCCTGAGTTTGGCAAGGGAGTACAATAGTGATCTAGGAGTAGATCACTAGACATTGGTCAAAATTATCCTTAGTGGAATAAGGATATGTTTCTCGATTATGGAGGTGACAAAAGGTTCTTCGTAAAGGCTCACGTCAATGCAAGTTTTGACACTGATCCAGATGACTCAAAGTCTCAATCTGGATACATATTGAAAGTGGGAGCAATTAGCTAGAGTAGCTCCGTGCAGAGCATTGTTGACATAGAAATTTGCAAAATACGTATGGATCTGAATGTAGCAGACCCGTTGACTAAACTTCCCTCACAAGCAAAACATGATCACACCTTAGTACTCTTTGAGTATTAATCACATAGCGATGTGGACTAGATTATTGACTCTAGTAAACCCTTTGAGTGTTGGTCACATGACGCTGTGAACTATGGGTGTTAATCACATGGTGATGTGAACTATTGATGTTAAATCACATGGCGATGTGAACTAGATTATTGACCCCTTCCTTCCTTCTCCTTTTCCCTTCCCTTTCCTTCCCTCCTACTCCTACTACTTGGAAGGGATCCTAGTTCTACTAGGAAAGGGGGAATCCTACTCCCGGTTGGAGTAGGGCTCCCCTAGGGCGTGCCATAGAGAGGGCCGGCCCTCCCCCTCCTTCACTCCTTTATATACGGGGGTAGGGGCACCCCAAAGACACAACAATTGATCTCTTGGTCTCTTAGCCGTGTGCAGTGCCCCCCTCTACCATAATCCACCTCGATCATATCATAGCGGTGCTTATGCGAAGCCCTGCGTCGGTAGAACATCATCAGCGTCACCACGCCGTCGTGCCGACAAAACTCTCCCTCAACACTCGGCTAGATCGGAGTTCGAGGGACGTCATCGAGTTGAACGTGTGCAGAACTCAGAGGTGCCGTATGTTCGGTACTTGGATCGGTCGGATCTTGAAGACGCACGACTACATCAACCGCGTTGTCATAACACTTCCACTTACGGTCTACGAGGGTACGTGGACAACACTCTCCCCTCTCGTTGCTATGCATCACCATGATCTTGCGTGTGCGTAGGAATTTTTTTGAAATTAGTACGTTCCCCAACAGGTATTGCCCATGATTTTGACCCTCCAGTGGTGTTTGGAACGCATAAATCTCACAAATAACCCTTGATTCGTTTTTTGCAGGGTAACCCTTGATTCGTTTGTATGAAAAAAGTTCTCCGGTTTCATATGTTGTCAACACATAATCTCGGGATAGGAGCACAAGGTCCGTCCCGTTAGGTGACGGTTTGCGTTCTGGTGCGGCGATTACGGAGGCGACCGCGGCGCGAGCCCTCGTTCCTTCCTCGGCAGACCAACATAGGATTTGTCCCCATCCTTCCCGGCGGCGGGCTCCAGGTCGTCGGCGTAGATCGTTCCTCTTTTCCGTTCCCATCCCTTCCACCATAAGCCTTCTGTGTGATCCTGGGGTGCACGGTCGTAATACACCCATAAACCCTAGGCGAAGAGCGGGGGGTAGGGGGCGGTGATGGAGGGAGTAGCGGGGATGATGAGGGGGCTGAAACTCTCAGATGAGGAGAAGAAGGGGATCAAGATTCGGAGTATGGTGAAGGAGAAGGGTAAAAGTGCTGGAGCGCAGGCGGTGGGCAAACTCTTCTCCGAGAAGCTGGCGCACCCGGATGCGATCTCCTTGTCTCTTGGCAAAGTTTGGTGCTCGATCAAAGGGATAGACTGTAAGGAGGTAGGGGAGAATCGGTTTGTGTTCACGTTCTTGCAAGAATCGGGAAGGAGGAGGGCTGTGGAGGATGGGCCATGGATGTTTGATAACGATCTGTTGGTGGTAGAGGAGTTTGACCCATATAAGAGACTGGAGGAGTATGAATTCAACAACACGGCAATTTGGGTGCGAGTCTACAACCTTCCCTTGGGTATGATGAACGCGGAATCAGCAGAGGATATTGGCAACATTATCGGCCAGTTCATAGAAGCAGACGCAGGTGCTGATGGGAGTGCAATAGGGAAGTTCATTAGGGTCAAAGTAAGAATGAGGATAGACAAGCCTATCATGAGGGGGTTTACCCTTGAGGAGGATGATGAGCAGAAGAAACAGAAGGAGAGGAGGATGAGAGATGATGAAGATGAGAGTGGGTGGTGCAGGTTCGAGTATGAATTTCTTCCAGACTTTTGTTATACATGTGGTCGGCTCGAGCATAGCAAAAAGGACTGTGAGATCAAACTGCAGAAAGGGGAGACACCGCAGTATGGGAGATGGCTGAAGGCAGACATGGGGCATAGGAGGGGGTGAGCGAGGAAGGAAGCTGGAGGAGAAGAGGTAGGGAGCTAGGAAATAACATGAGCTTCGGTTTCAACCGTTCAAGCGGCAGGACATGAAGTGGGAGCGATAGCCTTTCATGGCGGAAGGAGGGCACGAGGGGAAGTGGCGATGGTTCTAGCAGATCAGAAAAGGGAGAGGAGGTCACCAGCCCGGCAAAGAATAAACAGGCAATTGCACATTCGGGAGTCCCTAAGAAGCTGCTGCTAGAGGAGGGCTCCAAGGAAAGGAGGGGGGATGGTAAGGCATTAAAGGGAGAGGGGGAGCAGGGCCTGTCGGTGGAGGAAGGAAAAAAGGAGAAGCGGGGTACGTACAAAGGTGTTGAGATGGGTCTGGAGACAACCCACGCAACGACGGAAGCGCAGATGACAACCAAGGGCTCCAGGAACACTAACAGCAACGAAAACCCTAATGGAAAGAAGTTCAAGAGGAGGGAGAGGGCTGATCGGTCCCCTTGCCCTAACACACAGAGGGAGCAGATCCTGGGGCAGAAACGAAGCATCAGTAATAGTAGTGACGAGAATGAAGCTAAAAGGGACATAGTGAGGGCATGGAGGGGCTCGAACCAGCTCATGCAACAGATCGGGGTGAATTGAAAGACAAGCAGACCAACTCTGAATCTATATCGGCCGGGTTGCAGGAGCAACCCCACCGGGAACAATGAAAATAGTAAGCTGGAACTGCCGGGGGTTGGGTAACGGCCCGGTGGTTCAAAGTCTCCTTGAAATGGGGAGAGTGGAGGACCCCGATGTACTCTTTATATCAGAAACTCGGATGACGGAAAAGGAACTGGACAAGTATAGATGGTCTCTAGGTCTAACTCAGATGCTTGCGTGGGACCCGACTAGACGGAGTAGGGGGATTGCACTGTTTTGGAGAAGGGGGCTGAACCTATCTCTGCGATCCTATGGTAGGAGGCATGTTGACATTGATGTGTCAGAAGAACATGGGAAGATCTGGAGGTTGACAGGGGTGTACGGAGAATCAGAAGCAGAGAGGAAAAAGGAGACTTGGAGAATAATCAAACTGCTAGGGCAAAAACATCAGGATGGGAGACCTTGGATCTGCCTCGGAGACTTCAATGAAATCCTCACTAGTGATGAGAAGAGTGGAGGGGTACCGCGGTCCCAAGCATGTATGGATTCCTTTCGGGAGAGCTTGGAGCATTGCGAGCTGTGTGATATTGGCTTTGTGGGGGACAAATTTACTTGGAGAAATCACAGTCAGGAGGTGCAATCTTATATCTGTGAACAACTTGACCGTGCGACTGCAAATGCTCAGTGGTGTGAGGAGTTCCCGGACTTTGAGGTGATTAATGGAAACCCTCGACACTCCGACCACAGGCTGATCATCGTCACTACGTCAAGTGAAAGAGTAGGAGGGCGGAGAGGGGACGGGGGTTTTCGGTTTGAAGCATGGTGGTTACAGGAGGAGGGTTGTAGTGAAGAGATCCAAGGGGCCTGGGAGGAGAGCTGGATGATAGGGGAAGGAGGAGTGGCACAAGCGATGAAGAGGGTAGCGGGCAGAATGAAAACATGGCATAAAGAAGTGGTGGGAGAGTTGGAAGGGAGATTGAAAGTAGCAAGAACGAAGCTGGAAAGGTGTATGCGGACCCCAATTTCAGAAAAACAAAGTGCGACAGGAGGTACAGCTGAGGTGTGAGGTGTGAGATCTCGAACAGAAGAGGAACATCAAAGCTAAACAGAGGTCACATATCACCTGGCTGAAGAAGGGCAATAGAAACACTCGTTATTTCATGGCGGTTGTGGCGACAAGGAAGAAACATAACATAGTGAAGATGTTAAGGAGGGAGGATGGCTCAGAGGTGAAGGAGGGGCCGGAGATTACTAACTATGTGCGCTCATTTTTTTAGGATCTGTTCACCACCAATGCGGGCCATCGTACTGTCGAACTGACGAACAAGGTGGAGCCGCGGGTAACCAATGCCATGCGTGCGGTCCTCAATGCAGAATTCACCTGAGAAGAAATCAAGGTTGCTCTCGACCATATTGGTGATCTGAAGGCGCCGGGACCCGACGGGATGCCGTCCATCGTCTACAAGAAAAGTTGGCACTTCATGGGCGATCGGATTGTAGAAGAGGTGCTGGCCGTGCTCAATGGGGGTGGAAAGTCAGTTAAAATTTGGACTGACCCTTGGATCCCCAGGCCTTGGTCGCGGACTGTTATTACCCCGAGGGGGAACAATATCCTCCAGTATGTTAATGATCTCATAGATCCGGCTACTGGGCAGTGGGATGAGAGACTCGTCAGAGAAACATTCTGGCCGGATGATGTGCATCATATACTGCAAATGCCAATACGGGACGGAGTTAGCGACTTCATTGCATGGCAGTTTGATCCCAAGGGGCTACACTCAGTTAAGAGCGCGTACAAACTGCATCTCGAGCTGTTGAAGGTGGGCGCAAATGGTGGAGTGGGGACGAGCTCTCATGCAGTGGGCAACCTGAATAGCTGCACCGATGACTCATGGAAGAGGATTTGGAAGCTACCTTGTCCCAGGAATGTTCAGATGTTCGCTTGGAGGATCAAGCACGAGTCACTGCCGATGTTGACTAACATGCAAAGGAGGGGCATGACACCACAGAGCACAAAATGCTATTTTTGTGGCAGAACTGACAAAGACGGGGCTCACCTGTTTGTTAAATGTACCAAGGCTAAGGAGATATGGAGGGAGCTGGCATTGGAGAAAGAGAGAATGGATCTGGAGGACATCATAGACGTGCATGCAATGTTGGATTATCTTTGGGGCTGTGATGAAAAGCAGCGCATGAAGATTCTCACATTTTGGTGGTTGTGGTGGAGTAGCAGGAACAAGTTAAGAAAGGGGGAATCACCACTTACACCAGCTGAGGTGGCCCGCAGGACCCGCAGCCTAACACTCGAATATGAGCAAGTTTATACCCGGGGCCGAAGAAAACGAGTGTTGACAAGTGGAGGCCACCATCGGAGGGAGTGATCAAATTCAACCTGGATGGGTCATTTGTCCAAGGTGAGAATCATGTGGGCTGGGGTGTCGCTGCCCGGACCGCGGATGGTGATCTGGTGGCTGCTCGAGCCGGTAGACACGAATACACCAGTGATCCATTTGGAGCAGAGGTTATTGCGATGTCCAAGGAGGTTGCCCTTGCAGCGGATCTCGGAGTTGTTCGGCCTGTATTCGAGACTGATTCACAGCCCCTGACGGAAGCATTAGATCTCCTGAGGGTAGATTCTTCGCCGTATGCAGCTGTCATCGAGGATACGAAATTCCAATTGAAAATGTGGTTCTCTTTTTATGTAGTAGAAGTTTGTCGTCGTAGTGCAAACTCAGTTGCACATGAGTTGGCCAAGACCAGCTGTATGTACCCAGCGAACCAGTATGTGGAGTTTGAGTCCACTGTACCAGCCAATGTGGCTGCCAGTGTTGCGGGGGATATACCCTGACACCGTTAAGTAATAAAAGCAATGCTTTTCCCACAAAAACACATAATCTTGGGATTGGACACCTAAAATTTCATTAGTGCGAACCACGAGTATGTTTTTTAGGGGGAAAATTGCCATTTTATTCAATGTTTAACACCCCTTCAGAGATGATCCCGGATCTAACACACTCAGGAGATACATGGAGCCAAGTTTTACATAAAGATTTCAAGCAACCCTCCCTAGCTAGTACGTGTGCGATATTATTTGTAGAGCGTTGCACCCAAGCAACCCTAAAGTCTGAAAATGATCCAAGTAACACTTTTATCTCCTCCACCAGTTGCCCGTTGGCCGAGAAGTCCTTCTCTGCATTCATGAGTATGTTAGTGCTCTGAGCAATACTTTCCTATTTTTGCAGTTTAAATTAATCTAAAAACATCTTATATTTTGTGATATCTAACTCACATTATATCACATTGAGTTTTGCTTTGATGCACCCTCTTAAAAGTTTACATGAATCTTGAAGTACTTAAAAGAGGCTTTCATCGTATTAGCCTATAAATCAAGAATATTGAATAGTTTGATTTGGATATAAAAAGACTATAGGACCCCAATATCTGGCTTTCGGTCGTTAGGGAGGAACCCCATCGAACGATTCGTTCGCCGGGATGGGGGGTGGGGGTGAGCTCCTAGCAATCGTTTGGGTGGCAGACCAGGGTGACCCCGCCTGACCCAAAAGGGCCTAGTTAGTTGTTAAAAAATGTCATGAGCCCCCAAGACATTTTGTTATAAAAACACATAGAAAATTATTTATTAAAAAATCCATGCCATGAATTTATGAAAAATGCCGTCCTCTAATATCACAAATTAACCATAAACATTAAAAAAAAAATATTTAAACTTGTTGTGGTCTATAACTTGGGTTTCCATGTGAACAAAAAGAAGGAAAAATGCCATGATAATAATAATAAAAATGCCATGTGAACAAAAAGAAGGAAAAATAAAAATACCAACTCTTAATAATAATAAAAGAATGCCATCTCTTAATAAAAATGTCATCTCTTAATAAAAAATGATATGCACAAAAACGAGCTTGACATGTGAAAATAAACAAAGAATAGGGGAAAATGTTTAAATTGCCATGTGGCATAGTTTGAAAATTTATAAGCTGCCATGCTGTTTTTTTTTCTAGAGAAAATGCCATTTGGTGAAAAAAACAAGGGTATACTAGGGCTCAGTTCTTTTGGCCGATTCTCCCATAATCTTGAGAATCGACCCTTCACCCAGCGTCTCCTAGAATCATGAACCCATTTTTTTTACAATCCTAACTAGTTAGGATGTGAACAGCTGGGATTGTAAAAAAATTATGAGGCGGTAGAGGGGGCGTTCACTGGAACCATCACTCTAGCTGACGTTCAGTAGATAAGATTTCCAAAAACTATAATATCCTTCTCTATTGTCAGGTTCCTTCTAATCTGTATCTTTAATTTGCATCGAAATTCATAAACTTTTCTATAGGGGTATGCCGAAGCAAAGTTTTATTACATTTAGAAGAAAACTTGCATTATTATTAAACCTGCCTGTGTATCTCTAGCTCCGTCTCTCGGGACAAGAGCGACGGACAGCGAACGGTGGAGCGTTCGTGATTGCACGAATCGATCCAGGCAAGCCACACCAACTGTTAATCAAACTTGTCAGGACTCCGGAGTGATGATGCCGTTGATCAGACACCAATTTGTGGCCCTCGCAGAAATGGCCACGCCGGCCACGGGACGCATGTACGATCCCTGGCGAGAGGCAGATGTGCGTCGCACTCACCCCTCGTCCCACCTGTGTGGATCAAGATTCAAGAGGCATGCTCACCGCGGAATCATTTTCAGGATGCGCAGAAACGTCAAGCTGGGCGTACTCTGTCGGGGCGCAGCGAATCGTGGAGTGGTTGTCCTCGCAGGTCTGCATTATTGCTCGGTGGAAAAGAAGAATATCCGGATCGGCACAGCTTGCTTTGGATGCAAGGCACGGTCACCCGATGATCGCGATTTCGTGAGTTTCTCCTTTTTCTGCTTTTTATTAGTACGATCGTTTGAGTGTCGACATTGTTACGCCCCACATCACGGCAAGGGGAGATGGAATTGATTTGACTAAATTACACTTTAAATCGACTATTGTGGCCTTTTTTTTTCTAAAGCATAAAGACTTTATTTCTCACATGATCGATAGTCATTTACAAGAGTTTGAGAAATAAAATCAAGGATGGTAGAGACCCTGAACACAGAACACTTTTCGCAAAAAGAATTCTTCGCTAACACGTTAGCAACTTCATTTACTTCTAGGAGACAGCGAGCATATAATATCTTTGCAAAATCCAGGGCTAGCTCCTTGCATTCGAGCACTATAGCCACGATAGAACCCACATGGTCGCCTCCTTGCTGAACTGCCACCACTGCAAAACCGCTGTCAGATTCTATCATCAACTTATTACACCCGATTCATCCTGCTAAGTATAATCCATTTCCGATTGATGTTATCTATGCTGCATTGACACAATTGATATGTGGACGGAACCAATTAGCTACAGCTATAAAGTTACATTTTTTGTCGCAAGCAATCGCGCCTGTAGCTAGGGGTGCAGAGCGGCGCCTGATCGGCCCGCTTGTATAAACAGATCATGTTAGCTATAACTTTCTCACTCAAATTTAGCTTAGTTTGCACTATTTCCCTACTTATGCGAGATATGCGGGACACCCGCTTGCATCCCTGCCTCTAGCACCCAAAAGTGTTTCATATTGGAACACTACATCTACATTTTTTTAAACCACCTCATATATTAATTAACCAAAAGAGTTGTTACAATAATTCATTACAAAATTCACCACACCGGGCGGAGCATCATTAACAAGTATGCCATCCGATCTATTGTTGAAACTAAATTTTGCAATTGAATGGGCCACCACATTGGTCGAATGGTTAATTTTAGAGATTTTGAATCTATTTATCAGATTGGAAATACTCAATGCTTACTTCCTTAAATCAACCAGAGCTGACCTGTCTAACTTTTCCTTTGCAAAAATCGCAGCCACAAATGCACGACCAGTCTCTAAAATTATAGGATTGTGAAGAGTGATACCTATACAGAGACCGACAATGCAGGCCCGAAGTTTCACTTCCTCCACGCTTTTACATCGCCCAAGGAAGTCTCAGAAAGAAACAACGACCTTCCTGAAGAGTCCCTGACCCCCACCCCCACACTTCTAGTGCTAATATTCTCCACAAAACTTGCGTCGACATTAATCTTGAGATAATCCGTAGAGGGGGGGGGGGGGGGGGGGGCTGTTAGAGTTATATTAGTGATGTCTTTTGACCTTTTGCATTCAGTCTCTTGGCATACTCCTGTAGCCTTTTGGCATCCTTATGTATGTGTATATATGTTGGCTTTGGCCTTCTAATAATACAAGTTGCTATTCCAACATGGTATTAGAGCTTTAGGGTTTTTCCGATCTCGCACTGACGGTGCCGGCCGTCGCTGTTCCTCCCATCCGCATGCTGCAGGCCTAGCCACTGCATCTCACACACTGCTCCCTCTGCTCGCCCACTGGAGGTCAACTCCCCTACCGCTGGTCTTCCCCGTCGATCGTGGATCGAGGGGCCTGGTCGTCGTTCTTCACCAAGCCACGGGCTGCTGGTCTGCGTCGATCTCGTCGGATCCCGCCCACTGCCCCGTTCTTCGCCGCATCTCGCCGGATCCCGCTACATCTGGCTGGTCCTGTTCCCCGAGCGCATCAGGAGTCTCCTGCCTTCGCTCCGGTCGTGCGTGAGTCGCTGGGAGCCCCGAGTCGCTGCGCTCGTTTGTCTGCGTGGGCTCCTCGTTCGGTGGCTCCGCTTGGCAGATCGGGCAGTGCCGCCGGTTATCCATCTGCCTCGGGCGGATCTCGTCGCCACGCATCGTCACCTGCCGGATCTCGCTGCCATCCGCCGGTTTTTGCCGCCCTTCGCCGCCAACCGGCCGCCGTTCGTCAGCCGAGCGCCCGCCCGTCCGTCCAAACGTGTTGCTCGTGCGCGTGCACGGCTGCACGAGTTGGCCGCCGCTTCGATCTCTGCGAGGGGCTTCGTTTGTTCGTTGACCTGGGTACAGGGCCACAGTTTTGGGCCTTGCCTTGGCCATCGGACTGCTCACGGGTGGATTGCCTGTTTGGGGTCCGATAAGAAAAAAAAGAGAGAGAAAAAAGAAGAAGAAGAGAAAGATACAATGCTTTCGTCTGGCACGTCTCTCCCTTGCTGCCCGGTGTTTCTTGATGGTGTTCCATATGTTGATCCTGTCTCACACATGTGCCTTTCCTCGGTGCTTGGTGCTCGCCCGCTTGGAGATGATGGTTGTCGCTCTACTTGGATGCCTTTTGCGACTACTACCGGTGTTGCTGTCCACTCTACATCGACTCTCCTGGCATCTTCTGCCGGCTATGTTGGTCGTTCTTCAGCGGCTCTTCCCACGACTTCTGCACCTGGTCATTGTCGCCCTATGTCGACTCGCCACACGACATCCACTAGAGTTGGCGACTCTTCATCGACAGGTGGTTCTACCTCGACCTCTGCCACTGTGTCCTTGTCTGCATATGAGATTACACAACTTCAGTGCCTGCTTGCTGCTTGGGATTCTTCACCAACAGGTTCTGCAGGTTCTGTGACTGACTCTTCTGGCACTGAGAAACCACCTTCTACTCATTCAGGTGCATCTCCATGGATTCTTGATACAGGAGCGTCTTTTCATATGACTTATGATTCTTCCACTTTGACCTCCGTTCGACCTATCGAGTCTCCTGTTCGTGTTCTTACGGCTGATGGCACTCCCCTCCCTGTAGCTAGTCGAGGCACCCTTAGCACTTCTTCATTTCATGTTCCCTCTGTCGCTCATGTTCCTCGGCTTACCATGCAACTCATATCTGGTGGTCAGATTGTTGACTCTAGTTGTAGGGTCATTCTCGACTTTGATTCCTGTTCTGTTCAGGATCGTCGCACGGGTGCTCTGCTTGGTGCTGGCCCTCGACGCTCTGATGGCCTGTGGGAGCTTGACTGGCTTCGTCTTCCCTCCGCTGCCACCGCCGCTAGTCTCGCAGCCTCTGTAGTTGCATCTACCAGCTCTTTTCAGCAGTGGCATCATCATCTTGGCCATTTATGTGGTTCCCGTCTCTCGTCTTTGGTTCATCGCGGTGTTCTGGGGTCTGTCTCCGGTAATGCTTCGTTGGATTGTCTGGGTTGTAGACTTGCTAAGCAGATTCAGCTGCCCTACCCTCGCAGTGATTCAGTGTCTGAGCGTCCTTTTGATCTCGTTCACTCTGATGTTTGGGGTCCGGCTCCCTTCTCTTCGAAAGGGGGTCATCGCTACTATATTATCTTTATAGACGATTTTTCTCGATACACTTGGATCTATTTCATGTCTTCTCGTAGTGAGGTCTTATCTATATACAAAAAAAATTTCTGCCATGGTTCACACCCAGTTTTCCACTCCTATTCGTGTTTTTTACGTAGATTCAGCTGGTGAATATATCTCTCATGTACTGCGAGGATTTCTTGCTGAGCAGGGTACTCTTACTCAGTTCTCTTGCCCTGGTGCTCATGCTCAGAATGGTGTGGCTGAGCGCAAGCATCGTCACCTTCTTGAGACGGCGCGTGCGATGATGATCGCCGCCTCTCTTCCACCTCACTTTTGGGCTGAGGCTGTTACCACTTCCACCTATCTCATCAACATTCAACCTTCTACAGCTCTACAAGGTGGTATTCCTCTAGAGCGTCTTTCTGGTCATCCTCCTGATTATTCGGTGCTTCGTTTGTTTGGTTGCGTTTGCTATGTTTTGCTTGCCCCTCGTGAAGGCACCAAACTGACCGCTCAGTCTGTTGAGTGTGTCTTTCTCGGATACAGTGATGAGCATAAGGGCTATCGGTGTTGGGATCCCGTCGGTCGTCGTATGCGTATTTCCCGAGATGTGACTTTCGATGAGTCTCGCCCCTTCTACCCGCGTCCATCATCCTCGGCTTTTTCAGCGGAGGACATCTCTTTTCTTACGTTTCCAGATACACCTCCCTCTGTGCCCAATATTCCTATTCCTCGTCCTGCTATTGCAGATCAGACGCCGTCCTCTCCTACGGTGTCTTCTTCTCCCTCATCGCCTGACTCTCCACCTTCATCACCGATACCTTCCCCTTCTCCACCTTCATCACCAATACCTCCCCCTTCTCCACCTTCATCATCGACACATGCTCCGTCTCCACCTCCAGTGATTCCACCTCTTCCCTCATTTCCTTTCCATTATACTCGCCGTCCACGTGTTGTGGATAAATCCACTAACGTGCCATCTACTTCTGGTGCGTCGTCCTCCTCATCCTAGCCAACTTATGGTCATTGAGCTCGGCCTCGCCCTCCCCCTGACCGCTATTCTCCCAGTCGATATGGTCTTTCGGCTGTACTTGAGCCTACCTCTTATCGCGATGCTATTGTTCATCCTGAATGGCAGTTTGCAATGGCAGAGGAGCTTGCTGCTCTTGAGCGCACCGGCACGTGGGATCTTGTTTCTCTTCCTTCCGGTGTTCGTCCCATCACTTGTAAGTGGGTCTACAAAGTTAAGACTCGCTCCGATGGTTCTCTTGAGCGTTACAAAGCTCGTCTTGTGGCTCGTGGCTTTCAGCAGGAGCATGGTTGTGATTACGATGAGACTTTTGCTCCTGTGGCCCATATGACCACTATCCGCACACTTCTCGCTGTGGCCTCTATTCGCCATTGGTCTGTTTCTCAGCTTGATGTTAAGAATGCCGTTCTTAATGGTGAGTTACGTGAGGAGGTTTATATGCAGCCACCACCCGGGTATTCTGTTCCTGATGGCATGGTGTGCCGTCTTCGTCGCTCTCTTTATGGCCTTAAGCAAGCCCCTCGCGCCTGGTTTGAGCGTTTTGCCTTTGTGGTGACCGCTGCTGGTTTTTCAGCGAGTGCTCATGATCCGGCGTTGTTTGTCCACCTTTCAGCTCGTGGTCGGACTCTTCTTCTTCTATATGTTGATGACATGATCATCACTGGTGATGACCCTGAGTACATTGCCTTTGTCAAGGCCCGTCTTAGTGAGCAGTTTCTTATGTCTGATCTTGGTCCTCTTCGTTACTTTCTTGGGATTGAGGTTTCCTCCACCTCTGATGGCTTTTTTATTTCCCAAGAAAAGTATATCCAGGATCTTCTTACTCGTGCGGCTCTTAGTGATGAGCGCACTGTTGAGACTCCTATGGAGCTCAATCTTCACCTTCGCGCTTCTGATGGTGAGCCCTTGTCTGATCCGACACGTTATCGCCATCTTGTTGGGAGTCTTGTCTATCTCGCCGTCACTCGTCCGGATATCTCCTATCCTGTTCATATCTTGAGTCAGTTTGTTTCTTCTCCCACTTCGGTTCACTATAGTCACCTTCTTCGTGTTCTACGATATCTTCGTGGCACGATCTCTCATCGTCTCTTTTTCCCCGCTCCAGCTCGTTACAGCTCCAAGCTTATTCAGATGCTACGTGGGCGAGTGATCCTATGGATCGCCGTTCACTTTCTGCTTACTATGTTTTCTTGGTGGTTCTCTCATTGCCTAGAAGACGAAGAAACAGACCGCAGTTTCCCGTTCAAGTGCAGAGGCTGAGTTGCGAGCTATGTCTCTTCTGACGGCAGAGGTGACTTGGTTACGATGGTTACTGGAGGATTTTGGTGTTTCTGTTACAACACCTACCACCCTTTTGTCAGACAGTACATGTGCTATCAGTATTGCACGGGATCCCGTGAAGCATGAGCTTACCAAACATATTGGCGTTGATGCCTTTTATGTGCGCGCTGCTGTGCAGGATCATGTTGTTGCTCTTCAGTATGTGCCTTCTGAGTTACAGCTAGCAGACTTCTTCACAAAGGCCCAGACTAGAGCGCAACATGGATTTCACCTTTCCAAACTCAGTGTTGTGAATCCATCATGAGTTTGAGGGGGGTGTTAGAGTTATATTAGTGATGTCTTTTGACCTTTTGCATTCAGTCTCTTGGCATACTCCTGTAGCCTTTTGGCATCCTCATGTATGTGTATATATGTTGGCTTTGGCCTCCTAATAATACAAGTTGCTATTCCAACACAAGCCACTTGAGATTCGAGAGTATTGGGACCAAATCCTAATCCAGATGTAAGACATTTACCTTTATTCTTCGAATCCACACCCGGAGAGGAGTGACAGGTGAAAGACGACCAGTAATTATCCACAAAACTTAAAGAGGTTGAGATTGATTCCTTGCCCTTACCAAAAATCAAGTCATTTCTAAAATGCCAGGCTCTCCAGAAAATGAATATAAGTTGATCATGCATAGTACGCCTCAACATGAAAAGTGCTTTCATCCACATTAATTTTAAATAACATCACTGCCCAGCTTCTTTCACATCCGATCTTGGGTCCTCATAGGGTGCTTTGTTGTATGTGCTCAGGTATAATTCATCGCCAGTACTTTGATATAAATTGTTGTTCAGCCAGGTGTCTCAATTGTTTCACCTTGCACATGTTGGCGGCGTTGCCACCAAATATACCAAGAAGCTACCATGATCAATTTCGCTATATGTACTCCATCCAGGACCGAATGTCCTGGCCGGGATCTCCATTGTCACAGAACCTGGCCAATCCTCCATCACTGCATCAGTTATCATCTCATGTAGTCCCAGCACAGTCCACACAGCCATAGCTCGATGACAGCTGAATAAAATGTGTTGGATGTCTCAAGTCCAATGCGACAAATCAGACATCGGGGAATTTGTGGAATATGTCTATCTTCCTGGATACCACAACAGGGTATCATGGAGTGACCCATTTAGAACTTTCCATGCAAAGTGTTTAGTTTTTCCTGAGATCTTGAGGTTCCATACTTCCTTCCAAATACTATTTATATGCATGTTACCCTGACCATCAGAACGGGCTAGGCGCTGGCCATGTTGATGATCAAACTCTCGGTGATATGCGGGTCGAACAGAAAACATCCCAAACCTCGTATAATTCCATGCCACAAAGTCCCCCAGCATATGAATATTGAGAGGGATTTGTAGTATTCTATAGGCATCCACTAACGAGAAAACATCCCTTATCAAACCTTCATCCCACTGTGGATTAATGAGTTCCTCCACATATGTGAGCATTGTTGCACTCTTGAAGTAATGACTTTCCGTGGCGGGCTGGATGGAATTCATGGCTCGTGCCAAATATTATTATGTGCACCTTGTTGCCTTTGTTGCACTTAAGACCAAATATTGCTATTTGTTGCAATTTAGAACAAGGTTTTTTAGATCAATTTAGAATAAGGTTGCCAACATTGATATTTGCAAATTGGACATGTTGAACCTGGTTGTAGGGAATATGAGGAAAACTGGTTCACACAAGCGGGCCCACACATTTCACATGGTTTGAATAACAGTTACGTAGTTGTGACATGATCACCTGAAAAGTATCAGGTAATACTACACGTCTACACCTTAAATGCTTCCATGGTACCAACTTTGAAAAAACAAATTTAAATGTTTTAGAAAATTCTGTTTTTTTAATGTTCACAATGTATGTGACTACAACTCCTAAAAAAATCAGATCCACATTCCAAACAGGCACCGAGAAAGAAAAATGAAAAATCTAACATGAATAGTGTCACAAAAGACAAAAGCAAAAATGAGACTATTCACTTATGTATTTGTCTTTTTTGTTTCTCTCAACGTGCATTTCGACTTGATCACATGCCTTTGGGGAAACCGACGCCATCTTCCTCCTGGATTCGTTGGCGACGCGCTATGAGCGAAGCTCGATGCCGCCTCTTGATCTTCAAGACACCATCAAAGCTAGGAGAACATTGTTGATGCAATGACCAGAAAGTCATGGTCGGAGCCGACAGACACCAATGCCAATGAGATCTGTGGAACAATCCGTCATCCTAGAGAAGAAGATGATGAAGAGGGTTGCCCGACTACTCCAAATCCCACCAGACAGATCTCTAAAGTGAGATAACCCCACAAGCTATCCGACGAACAAGAAGCAAGCTGAAGGTCTGGAGAAGAAGCTAGAGGACCAAGACATGAAGCCATGTCGTCCATTCCGCCCAAAGACGCTTTGAAAGACCACCTGGACTCATTTTATTTTTAAGAAGAAAATAATGATCTTGTTCATAAAGATAATATATTTGATGGAAGTGAATAACATAGGTAACTGAAGTAATTAGAAGATATATCCAAATCACCGGATGTTCATCCATGCCTTCGATGAAGAAGCATTAGAAAAGGAAAAACCTACCCAACCTCGACTAACCTCATAGGTTTTCGAAGCCACATGAGCCATCACACTCTAAGAAATGGGGGAACTAAAGCCCTTGAACGCTTTGTGGTGAGGTAGACACCCCTCATAGGGCAAGCTGCCGTCAATGATTTTATCTCCATATTATTGAGGAAGATACATATCATAGTAGGAAAACAAAAAAGGAAGAATGAATAGAAAGATCACGACAAACATCACCAACGACATCACATCTCTCAAGACAGGGTAAGCACAAGACACCTATCTACAGAAACACGAGTCACCAATATGTGGTACCCAAACCATCGGCTCCCACACATCACCCCCCCAATGACCACACCAGGGCGGATATAGAGTCAAGAGACGCCATAAGAAAGAGAGGATAACTGATGAACATTTTGGCAAAGAAAATGGTGGCCACCTTAGTCCGACAATGTGAGTGTTTTTGTATAAACCACAACTCCAAGAAACTAAACAATCAATTCTATTGTTTATAAGACCTAAAGGATCCAAGAGAGTACGAGAGGTTTTATCTTAAATTGATTGTCTATCTTAAATTTGTTTACTAAGTTCCTTCAAATTCATGTTGTAAAGGAAGCCAATAGTTTTTTTACATGTATATTACCCTTATGGAACATTTGTGCATGTTTTCCAGTAGAGACTGGCTAACTACAAGTCGCCTGAAAACATGAATTGGGTCAGTCAATTTGTCAGGATCAATTTGAGTCGTTGGATAACAAACGAACGATTCTGCTCACTTCTTCTTCCTCCGAAAGTCTTCCTCCTGGAAAATAGATGACGTTTGATTTCTTCCTCCTGACGCCTGCAACCATCGGACGGGCGTGTGTTACCACCGCCCGTAGCTGGCGGCGCTCCTGCGCCAGCTTCGCCACCCCGCCCAACCTCTCCCCACCACCATGCTGACGTTGCCCCCGACCATTCCTCTAACCCCGACGAACCTCCAGATTTTCCGGTGAACCTGCATCCCTTCCCCCTAACACCCCCAAGATAGATACCTGAAAGCACAAGTGCTCCCTAGGTGATTTTGGTAATTAATGTCAACATATCTCATGTTGGACTAATACTTTTATCTAGTATATTTCAAAAAGTTCAACAAAGGCGTGGCATGGACAAGAGGATGTGGAACCCCTCCAAGAAGCTAAGGACAAGGATTGGCAAAAGCTCAAGACTCTACATTTTCATTTTAGTGATCCAAGATCACATTGAGCCCATAGGAAAGCCAATACTATTAAAAGGGGATGAGGTGTTGCTTAATGGCTTGCTTGCTCAAAGTGCTTAGTGCTATGCTCCAAAGCCCTCAACCACTTTCCCATATCCACATATGTCCCAAACCTAAAGTCAAACTCGGCCCCACGGATTTGATCTATCCGGCGCCACCGAGTTCACTTGACATAGCCACTGCCAGAAACCCTAATCAATTCGGTCTCACCGATGGGATCTCGGTCTCACCGAGATGGGCTTGCAAACTCTCTGTTTCCTATTGCAATTATCTCGGTCTCACCAAGATATGCAATCGGTCCCACCGAGTTTGCTTGACGAACTCTCTGTTTTGCTTATTACCAAAATTGTCCTCATCGAGCTTGTGTAAACGATCAAACCGAGTTGAGATTTTACCCTAACCCTAGCACATCGGTCCCACTGAGTTGATAATATCGGTCCCACCGAAATCTCTAACGTTCACATTTTGAACCATATCGGTATGACTGAGTTTCTCGATTCGGTCCCACCAAGTTTGGTGAATTGTGTGTAACGGCTAGATTTTATGTGGAGGCTATATGTACCCATCCTCCATTAGTGGAGAGAGCAATCAAAACATGCCTACACTTCCAGCATTCATTTTCTAAGAGAGAACCACCTACTCATGTGTTGAGACCAAGACATTCCAATCCAACCACAAGAATCTTGATCTCTAGCCTTCCCCAAGTTTCTTTCCACTCAAATCATCTTTCCACCATATCGAAATCTGTGAGAGAGAGTTGAGTGTTGGGGAGACTATCATTTGAAGCACAAGAGCAAGGAGTTCATCATCAACACACCATATATTACCTTTTGGAGAGTGGTGTCTCCTAGATTGGTTAGGTGTCACTTGGGAGCCTACGTCAAGATTGTGAAGTTGAACCAAGGAGTTTGTAAGGGCAAGGAGATCGCCTACTTCGTGAAGGTCTACCCAAGTGGGGCAAGTCCTTCGTGGGCGACGACCATGGTGGGATAGACAAGGTTGCTTCTTTATGGACCCTTCGTGGGTGGCGTCCTCCGTGGACTTGCGCAACTGTTACCCTTCGTGGGTTGAAGTCTCCATCAACGTGGATGTACGATAGCACCACCTATCGGAACCATGCCAAAAATCTCCGTGTCTCCAATTGCCTTTGCACACTACAATCCCATCCCTTTACTTTCTTGCAACTTGCATGCTTTACTTTTCGCTGCTCATATACTCTTGCCATGCTTGCTTGAAATATATTGTGAATGTTTAAACTTATGCTAAAACTCCACCTTAACTTGAAGAAATTAAAAACTACTACTTTTCTTTGTTGAGGGTCTAATCGCCCCCCTCTAGACACCTCTTCTCGATCCTTTCAATTGGTATCAGAGCCTTGGTCTCCATTTCTTTGGTTTAATCACCATTGGAGGAAGATGGATGAGTCTACGTAGGGGAGTCTTAGACGTAGAGTGCCTATACTTGATGACGAGTTCTTTCATGACTGAAAAAATGAGATGCTTGAGATTTTCAATGAATATCACTTGAACAAGTACATTACTAGCCCTTGTTCACCCCTTGTTGATCCTTTGCATCCTACCCGTGATGAGTCTATTGACATGATCCGCAACCTTAGAATCGTCAATCTTATTACTAGAGGTTTGCCTAGAAATTTGTTTGGTTGCTTGCCTACTCTTGATTGTGCTTACACTATATGGAGATTTCTTGAGGAACGATTTCCAAACTATTCCTTGCAAAACTTAGATGAGATTCTTCACAAGTCTATTGCTTTGAGTAAGATGAATTCCAATGATCCTAAGTTTGGTGATTGTTTATTTGAGCTTTGTGACCTTATGCGTGCCAAAGGAGATGTTGGAATCATTAGCAACATCATTTCCAAAGTCATTAGAATTCATAAAGATGAACATTGTGATGATCACTTATCTAATGAATCACTCTCTCTAGGAATTGATCAACCACAAGACGATGTTGAACATGGATACTATGATGAGGATGATGATAGTGACTTTGATCTCGATGAGTCCATGAGACATTTTGGTCTTATGGCAAATCTTCGCGGCTACATGGCTGGAGGAAAGGAATGGGTTCTTGATAGTGGATGTATGATGTCTACTACACAACCTTCTTCTTGTAGACGTTGTCGGGCCTCCAAGTGCAGAGGTTTGTAGGACAGTAGAAAATTTCTGTCAAGTGGATGACCTAAGGGTTATCAATCCGTGGGAGACGTAGGATGAAGATGGTCTCTCTCAAACAACCCTACAACCAAATAACAAGGAGTCTCTTGTGTCTCCTACACACCCAATACAATGGTAAATTGTATAGGTGCACTAGTTCGGTGAAGAGATGGTGATACAAGTGCAATATGGATAGTAGATATAGGTTTTTGTAATCTTAAATTATAAAAACATCAAGGTAACTAATGATAAAAGTGAGCAAAAACGGTCTTGCACTGCGTTGAAACAAGGCCTAGGGTTCATACTTTCACTAGTGCAAATTCTCTCAACAAGGATAACATAATTAGATCATATAACTATCCCTCAACATGCAACAAAGAGTCACTACAAAGTCACTAATAGCAGAGAAAAAATGAAGAGATTATTGTAGGATACGAAACCACCTCAAAGTTATTCTTTTCGATCAATCCATTGGACTATTCCTATAAGTGTCACAAACAACCCTAGAGTTCATACTAAAATAACACCTTAAGACACAAATCAACCAAAACCCTAATACACCTAGACACTCCAATGTCACCTCAAGTATCCGCGGGTATGATTGTACGATATGCATAACACAATCTTATATTCATCTATTCAACCAACACAAAGAATTTCAAAGAGTGCCCCAAAGTTTCTACCGGAGAGTCAAGACGAAAACGTGTGCCAACCCTTATGCATAGATTCCCAAGGTCACGGAACCCGCAAGTTGATCACGAAAACATACATCAAGTGAATCAATAGAATACCCCATTGTCACCATGGGTATCTGATACGTCTCCGTCGTATCTATAATTTTTGATTGTTCCATGCCAATATTCTACAACTTTCATATACTTTTGGCAACTTTTTATACTATTTTTGGGACTAACATATTGATCCAGTGCCCAATGCCAGTTCCTGTCTGTTGCATGTTTTTGGTTTCGTAGAATATCCATATCAAACGGAGTCCAAACGGGATAAAAATGGATGGAGATAGTTTTTGGAATATTTGGAAAATTCCGGAAGAAAAATCCACGCGAGACGGTGCCCGAGGTGGTCACGAGGCAGGGGGCGCGCCTACCCCCCTGGGCGCGCCCCTAGCCTCGTGAGCCACCCGTAAGGCGGTTGACGCTCTTATTTTGCCGCAAGAAAGCTCATTTTCGAAAAAAAAATCACGGCGAAGGTTTCAGGCCAATCGGAGTTACGGATCTCCATATATACACGAAACGGTGAAACAGAGCCAGGAGAGAACGCAGAAACAGAGAGAGACGGAGAGACATATCCAATCTCGGAGGGGCTCTCGCCCCTCCCACGCCATGGAGGCCAAGGACCAGAGGGGAAACCCTTCTCCCATCTAGGGAGGAGGTCAAGGAAGAAGAAGAAGAAGGGGGCCCTCTCCCCCTTGCTTCTCGTGGCGCCGGAGTGCCACCGGGGCCATCATCATCACCATCATCTTCACCAACAACTTCACCGCCTTCACCACCAACTCTCCCCCCCCCTCTATGCAGCGGTGTAACCTCTCTCTTACCCACTGTAATCTCTACTTAAACATGGCTCTCAACGCTATATATTATTTCCCTATGATGTATGGCTATCCTATGATGTTTGAGTAGATCCGTTTTGTCCTAATGGCTATTTGATGATCAAGATTGGTTTGAGTTGCATGTTTTATTGTTGGTGCTGTCCTATGGTGCTCTCCGTGTCGCGCAAGCGTGAGGGATTCCCACTGTAGGGTGTTGCAATATGTTTATGATTTGCTTATGGTGGGTGGCGTGAGTGAACAGAAGCACAGACCCGAGTAAGTAGGTTGTTTGCGTATGGGTAAAGAGGACTTGATGCTTTAATGCTATGGTTGGGTTTTACCTTAATGAATCTTTAGAAGTTGCAGATGCTTGCTAGAGTTCCAATCATAAGTGCATATGATCCAAGTATAGAAAGTATGTTAGCTTATGCCTCTCCCTCAAATAAAATTGTAATAATGATTACCGGTCTAGTTATCGATTGCCTAGGGACAAATAACTTTCTCGTAACGACAAACTCTCTACTAAACCTAACTTAGTTGTGTCTTTATCTAAACAGCCCCTACTTTTTATTTACGTAATCTTTATTATCTTGCAAACCTATCCAACAACACCTACAAAGTGCTTCTAGTTTCATACTTGTTCTAGGTAAAGCGAACATCAAGCGTGCGTAGAGTTGTATCGGTGGTCGATAGAACTTGAGGGAATATTTGTTCTGCCTTTAGCTCCTAGTTGGGTTCGACACTCTTACTTATCGAAAATTGTTGCAATC
Organism: Triticum monococcum; assembly: GCA_034509565.1. Classification (NCBI taxonomy): domain Eukaryota; kingdom Viridiplantae; phylum Streptophyta; class Magnoliopsida; order Poales; family Poaceae; genus Triticum; species Triticum monococcum. The sequence continues at coordinate 108,019,782 of CM067844.1, forward strand.
CCCTATACTTGTGGGTTATCAGTATCCCACGCAAGACATACATCAAGTGTTCTCAAATCCTTAAAGACTCAATCTGATAAGATAACTTCAATGGGAAAACTCAATCCATTACAAGAAGGTAGATGGGGAGAAACACCATAAGATCCAACTATAGTAGCTGTAACGCCCTCGATGCGGCTATGTCTCCCACGTGTCGAGGCACGACTTAGAGACATAGGCGCATTGAAAGCAATGTCGCAAGTCGGGAATCATTACACAACCCATGTACATATATAATATAAAGGGGAATAATAGCATAGTTGGCTTACACTCGCCACGTCACATCAAAGTACATAAATAACATCCATCATACAACCACTCATGGCCCGACTACGGCGCCAAAATAGAAAAGACCCCCAACAAGCGACTAAACCCTGAATCGAACCCCGAATAGGCACCACTACTGATCATTAGGAAACGACACATAGTAACGCTGAGAGTCCTCGTCATACTCCCACTTCAGCTCGAGCGCGCCATCCGGAGAGGTATCATCGGTCCCTGCATCTGGTGTAATAGTAATCTGTGAGCCACAAAGGACTCAGCAATCTCGCACCCTCACGATCAAGACTATTTAAGCTTAATAGGTAGGAAAGGGGTAATGTAAGTGGAGCTGCAGCAAGCGACTAGCATATATGGTGGCTAACTTATTCGCAAAGTAGAGCGAGAAGAGGAGGCAAAGCACGAGCGGAAACTATATAGAGCAGCCTACGCAAACATAACTCCAACGCCGTGTCCACTTCCCGGACTCCGCCGAGAAGAGGCCATCACGGCAACACACTCAGTTGATTCATTTTTAATTATTTAAGGTTCAAGTTATCTACAACCGGACATTAACAAATTCCCATCTGCCCATAACCGCGGGCACGGCTTTCGAAAGATCAATCCCTGCAGGGGGTCCCAACTGAGCCCATAATAAGCTCTCACGGTCAACGAAGGAATAGACCTCCACCCAGGACCCACCGATCAGACTCGGTATCCCGGTACAACAAGATGATTCGACAGGTCAAAACTAGTCCAGCAACACCGCCCGAATACGCCGACAAATCCCGATAGGAGCTGCACATATCTGGTTCTCAGGGCACACTCAGATGAGACATCCTACGAGTAAAACCAACCCTCAAGTTGCCCCGAGGTGGCCCCGCAGTCTACTCGGTCGGACCAACACTCAGAGGAGCACTGGCCCGTGGGGGGCTAAAATAAAGATGACCCTCGGGCTCCGGAAACCCAAGGGAAAAAGAGGCTAGGTGGCAAATGGTAAAACCAATGTTGGGCATTGCTAGAAAAGCTTTAATCAAGGCGAACTATCAAGGGGTTCCCATTATAGCCCAACCGCGTAAGGGACGCAACAATCCGGGAACATAACACCGATATGACGGAAACTAGGGCGGCAAGAGTGGAACAAAACACTAGGCGAGGGGCCGAGCCTTCCACCCTTTACCAAGTATATAGATGAGTAAAGATAACATAGCAATATAATGATATCCCAACAAGTAAATAAGTGTTCCAACAAGGAACGGCTCCAATCTTCACCTGCAACTAGCAACGCTATAAGAAGGGGCTTGAGCAAAGCGGTAACATGGCCAATCAATGGTTTGCTAGGACATAGGTGGGTTAGAGGCTCAATCATGGAAATTGGGAGGGTGACAAGCAAGTGGTAGGCATCATAGCATTGGCAAAGCAAAAGAGCGAGCAAACTAGCACAACAAAGATAGTAGTGATTTCAAGGGTGTGATCATCTTGCCTGCACAGTTGTCAGAATTGACTGGATCCTCAAAAGCAAACTCAACGGGCTCCTCATTAGCAAACTCATCTCCCGGCTCTACCCAACAACACAAACAAGCAACAAGGATACAATCAGCCACGTGCAAGGGCAACCAATAATATGCAAAGATGATATGCTATGCGGGATGCGATGCGGGATGCAAAATGCAAGATGTAACAGGAAATGCATGAACCTGGCCTCAACTTGGAAAACCAAGTGTGCCACTGGATAGAGGGAAAGAAATCCCCTGAAAACGATATAAAGATCATGGCAATCGGAGCTACGGTTTGGAAATGGCAAGCGTTTTACTAAACGAACCGATCTGCGATTTACAGCAAGTAGGCTCCTAAATGCAACAAAATGAACATGCTACAGCCACCAAACATGAAAACAAATTGCATGGCAGTGATGTACTCAAGAAGCTTAACAATTCACCAGGACTGAGGCATAGGCAAATTCATCCATTAAGGGCTTCGAACAAGCATGGCAAAACTGAATAAGCAAAACATATTTCAGACTTAGCGAAATTAACGCTAGTCTGAAATTTCAGACCACGATGCTCTCTTCGGAGCAGCAAAAAAACATGAACATGGCAAGTAAGAGCATGGCATGGAGCTACTCAACAAGCTTAACAAAACACCCAAAATGACCTGGGGCCAAAAGGGTTCACAAAATACTCTACCGAGCACACGAACATCGATGAAACACAATCAGTTTTCAGACTTAATGAAAACTGGGACATGCTGAAATATTAACTCACGGAGGCATGTAAACGAGCTCCATGCTCTCACTACGGTGCAAGTCATGGCAAGGCAAGCATATATCCATTAAGAAGGCACAAAATGCTAGCTATACATGGCAAGAACAATGGCATAGCATGCATGGATCACTAGCAATAACTCCGGCAAAATCGCAAAAGAGTTCACGATCTGCCCAAAACAACAACTATGCAAAAGTTGAGCTCGATTGAGTCAACCTAGGTTGCTCCAACATAACAAGTAAAGACATGGATGGATTAAGCACAACAAGCATAACAAATCACTCTTACTGATCATCCTCAAAATAGGCACGGATCACTAGGAAACAAGCTGGACATATAGCATCGTGAACTAAAACATCCCGGACTTAGTGAATTTCACGAAGTCCCTGAAATCAGTAAACTCAGGTACCCTACTTCGCAAGCTTGCACAAGACAACACACACATCCTAAAAATGCAAGGGAGGCACCTCTGGAAAGAAGACAACATGCTTAACAATACATCCAAAAGGGGCACAGGCATATCATGCACGGATTAAACATGGCAAAAATGACAAAAGTGCATGATGAACTAACGGATCTGCAATTTAACTCATGATGCCTCCTTCCAACAGCATTTTGGGCAACAAGGTGACCTAAAATGCAAATGATGCAATGGAACGAAAAGATGTACTCGTCGAGACAAAGATTTTGATATATCATATGCCCAAATCGGAGCCACGGGTGCAAAGATATGGCAGGTCAAAGTAGCAAGAAAAATTACGGAATTAGGGTTAGAGGGGGAGAGGTCAACCGATCCAGATCTGGATCTACTGTAGCACGACGGCGGCACTGTAGCACGAGCGTCGCTGGCGATGGTGGTGGCGGCCGGAGCTCGGATCCGGCCGGCCGGAGTTGAGGAGGCGGTTGCCGCGGTCGGTTCCGGCGACCTGGGGCGGCGCACGGCGGTGGAGGACGTCGGGCGGGGCGGCGGTGAGGCGAGTGGTAGCTCGGGCGGCGGGGCAGCGGCGAACTTGCGGCGGCCGGGGCAGTGGCCGGCGACGAGGGTCCGCGGCGGCGCGCGGTGGACGCGGCCACCGGAGAGCGGGAAGACGGCGGGCGCGGAGCGGCGCTCCTCTGGCCCGGTGCGACCCGGGGGCGGGCCGGTGATGGGCCCCGCGGGCCCGGCGGATCCGGCGAAGTGGTCGCGCGGGTGGGCGAGTCGGAGGCCGACACGTGGCGGCGGACACGAGGCCGGACGTGTCCGTCGGCGGGAAGGTTGTCCGGCGGCGCGGGATCTGAGATTTTTTTAGGGTTTGGAGAGGGGATCCGGGATTTGGAGGAGGGGGTCTATTTATAGACCTAGAGGGAGCTAGGAGAGTCCAAATGAGGTGCGGTTTTCGCCCACACAATCGTGATCGAACGACCGAGACGTTGGAGCAGAGTTTGGTAGGTTTTGGGCCAAAATGGAGGGGTGTTGGGCTGCACACACACGAGGCCTTTTCGGTCCCTCGGTTAACCGTTGGAGTATCAAACGAAGTCCAAATGACCCGAAACTTGATAGGCGGTCTACCGGTAGTAAACCAAGGCCGCATGGCAAGTCTCGGTCCAATCCGGAAAAGTTTAATCCCCACACATGAAAGAAAGCTAGAAATGGCCACTAGAGGAGAACGAAGCGCCGGAATGCAAAACGGACAACGGGGAAAATGCTCGAATGCATGAGATGAACATGTATGCAAATGCAATGCACGTGATGACATGATATGAGATGCACGAAAACGAAAACAACACACGGAGACAAAGACCCGAACCCGAGAATTAAATATAACTTAATGCCGGAAACGACATGAGTTGGAGTACAATTCGGGAAGGTTACATATGGGGCGTTACAACACTCCACCACTACGAAAAGATCTCGTCCCGAGATCTAGGACTGAAAGAACTCCGGGTACTCAGAACGGAGGTGATCCTCGCGTTCCCGGGTAGCTTCACGGTCGGAATGGTGTGACCACTTGATTTTGAGAAATTTGATTGACTTGTTGCGAGTTTGCGTTCATTCTCTTCAAGGATTGCAACTGGGTGCTCACGGTAGGAGAGATCTTCTTGGAGCTCAATGTCCTCGAAGTTGACGGTGCGCTCAGGCGTCTTGAAGCACTTACAGAGTTGCGAGACGTGGAACACATCATGAACATTGGCGAAGTTTGCAGGAAGCTCGAGTTGATAGGCAAGGTCGCCTCTCTTGCTGACGATCTTGAAAGGCCCGACGTATCTGGGGGCAAGCTTCCCTTTGATACCGAAGCGACGAGTCCCTTTCATAGGAGAGACGCGGAGGTAGACATGATCTCCGATCTCGAAGGCCAAATCACGGTGCTTGCTGTCGTAGTAGCTCTTCTGGCGGGATTGGGCTGCTTTGAGGTTATCACGAATGACCTTGCACATTTCTTCTGCCTCTGTGATCAGGTCATTACCCAGCAGTTGACGTTCACCGGTTTCAGACCAGTTGAGAGGTGTACGGCACTTCCTACCATACAGAATTTCAAATGGGGCCTTGCCGGAACTTGCTTGGAAACTGTTGTTGTACGAGAATTCAGCATAAGGAAGGCAATCCTCCCACTTCATGCCGAAGGAGATAACACAAGCTCTGATCATATCTTCAAGAATCTGGTTGACACGCTCGACTTGACCGCTTGTTTGAGGATGGAAAGCAGTGCTGAAGCGAATGCTGGTGCCCATGGCCTTCTGAAAAGAATCCCAAAACTTGGAGGTAAAGATGCTGCCACGGTCTGAAGATATCACTTGAGGAATATCGTGCAGAGAGACAATTCGAGAGGTGTAGAGCTCCGCCAATTGAGCTGGAGTGATTGACTCTTTGATAGGCAGGAAATGAGCCACTTTGGTGAGCTTGTCGATGACAATGAATATAGCATCATTGCCACGCTTGGACTTAGGAAACCCAGTCACGAAGTCCATTTCAATGTGGTCAAACTTCCATTCTGGAATGGTGAGAGGTTGGAGGAGACCTGCTGGCCTTTGGTGCTCTGCTTTCACTCTTCTGCAGACATCACATTCATTCACGAATTGAGCGATCTCGCGCTTCATTCGAGTCCACCAATAGGTTTGCGTCAGATCTTGATACATCTTCATGCTCCCCGAGTGGATGGAGAGGAGAGAGTTGTGAGCCTCATTCATGATCACTTTACGAAGTTCACCTTTGGGCACAACAATTCGATCCTCGAAGAAGAGAGTGTCCTTGTCATCAAGTCGGTAGCACTTGTACTTGGACTGACTCTTTGCAATACCAATCTTCACCTTTTTCACCATAGCATCAAGGAGCTGGGCTTGGCGAATCTGGTCTTCCAAGGTAGGAGAAACTTGAAGGTTGGCGAGGAAACCTTGAGGAACAACTTGCAGATTAAGTTTGCGGAAAGCTTCACAAAGCTCGGGTTGATAAGGCTTGAGAATCAGACTGTTGCAATATGCTTTTCTGCTCAAAGCGTCAGCAATCACATTAGCCTTGCCTGGAGTATACTCGATACTCGGATTGTACTCTTGAATCATTTCGACCCATCGAGTCTGCCTGAGGTTGAGATTAGGCTGAGTGAAGATGTACTTGAGACTCTTGTGATCAGTGAAAATGTCCACTTTCCTTCCCAAGAGAAGATGTCTCCAAGTCAACAATGCGTGCACAACTGCCGCCAACTCGAGATCATGAGTGGGGTAGTTCTTCTCATTAGGCTTCAACTGGCGAGAGGTATAAGCAACAACTTTATTCTCTTGCATCAGTACAGCACCTAGACCTTGGAGAGAGGCATCACAAAAGACCTCGTATGGCTTGGTTTCATCAGGCGGAGTTAGAACTGGAGCAGTGATCAATTTCTCTTTCAAAGCGTTGAAAGCGATATCACATTCCGGAGACCAAATGTACTTGACGTGCTTCTGAAGAAGATTTGAGAGAGGCTTCGCGATCTTGGAAAAGTTTTCAACGAATCTTCGGCAGTAACTTGCAAGACCGAGGAAGCTACGGAGTTGCTTCTCATTCTGAGGAGGTTCCCAATTAACGATTGTAGACACCTTCTCAGGATCCACGGAAATGCTCTTGGCAGAGATAATATGGCCAAGATAAAGAACCTCATCGAGCCAAAACTCACACTTGGAGAACTTGGCGTAGAATTGATGTTCCCTTAGCTTGTCAAGAACCAAACGCAAGTGTTTGGCATGATCTTCCTTGTTCTTCGAGAAAACCAGGATGTCGTCGAGATAGACCAAAACAAAGTCGTTGGTGTAGGGGTTGAAGATGAAGTTCATCATGCGAGAGAACGTCGGAGGAGCGTTGGCGAGGCCAAAAGACATAACAGTGTATTCATATGACCCATAGCTTGTTCTGAACACCGTCTTTGGAATATCTTGCTCACGAATGCGAATTTGGTGATAACCCATACGGAGGTCAAGCTTGGAGAATACTTGGGCACCCTTGAGTTGTTCAAACAGCTCATTAATGTTGGGAAGTGGGTATTTGTTCTTGATGGTCTTCTTGTTCAATGGATGGTAATCAACACAAAGTCGGTCCGTTCCATCCTTCTTCTTCACAAAAAGAACACCACAACCCCACGGAGAAGTACTAGGCCGAATGAGACCCATTCTTTCTTGAACATCGAGTTGTTTCTTCAACTCCTTCAACTCTTCGGGGCCGAGCTTGTAGGGACGTTTGCACACAGGTTCTGTACCGGGCTCGAGTTCAATAACAAATTCAACCGGCCGGTTTGGAGGCATGCCTGGTAGTTCTTCAGGGAAGACATCTTGATACTCACAAACAACCGGAATCTGCGAAATAGCATCCAATTCACCCTTTTCATTGAGAGAGAACAACCGGATGGTATTATCCCGAGCAGCAAAAACAATGACATCTTCAGACGAATGAGTCAGTTGAATCTGCCTGGCTACACAATCGAGGTGAGCTTTATGTTTAGAGAGCCAGTCCATCCCAAGAATGAGGTCGATATCAGAATTACCAAGAACCACCAGAGAAGAGAGAAACTTGTAATCGCCCAATGTGATAGAAATATCGGGAGCAACCAAACTTGATGTCAACATCTTGCCTGGAGAAACAACTTGCATGGCTTTGGGCATAATATCAGTATCAACATTGTGCTTCGTTGCAAACGGGCATGACAAGAAAGAATGCGATGCACCAGTATCAAAAAGTACTTTTGCGGGAACATCATTAACAGGAAGGTTACCCATGATCACATCTGACAAATCCTCTGCTTGAGCTGCGTTCATCAAGTTGACCTTGGCGGACTTGGGGTTATGCTTGACCATAGCTGTACTTGCCGATCTGACAGGAGGAGGAGGAGGAAGACGCCTCTGGTTGAAACACTTGTTGGCATAGTGACCCTTCTGTTGGCACTTGTTGCACGTGACCTCAGAGAGCGGACGGTAGTACGGAGCACTCGATCTCGAAGCTTGAGACAAAGTCTTGTTCTGAAAGCCTGGGTTGGGTGGGTGGGATGAACCACTACCACCTTTGCTCTTCTGCTGATACGGCTGACGGAATGGAGGAGGAGGAAGCCAATACTTCTGCTGCTTGGCCACTTGAGTAGAGGAAGAAGACGTAGTGTCTCTGACTCGCTTCCTGGAAGCATCACACCTTAGCTGAGCAGCCTCTTGCTTCAGTGCCATGTTGTAGAACTCATCGTATCTCAGCGGCTCGAAGAGGACAAGAGCGAGCTGAATTTCTTCACGAAGACCACCCCTGAACTGATAGATCATGCTCTTCTCATCAGGAACATCCTGCTTGGCAAAACGGGCGAGCTTCTGGAACAACTTGTTGTAGTCATAGACAGACAAAGAGCCTTGCTTCAGATTGCGGAATTCTTCACGTTTGCTTTCAGTCACACTTTGAGGAATGTGATGAGCTCAGAAATCATGACGGAAATCATCCCAAGTGATCAAACGTCCACCTCTGGAATCCCGGTACTGCTGAAACCACTCTGCGGCCTGATCCTTGAGCTGGAAAGAAGCGAACTTGACGAAATCTTCAGGTCTGATGTTGCTACATTCAAAATGCTTGCCCAGATCGACTAACCAATCATCAGCATCGGTAGCCTCAACGCAGTTACTAAACGTCTTTGGACCATTTGCGAGGAACTGATTCAGAGTTGCAAAATGGTTCTGGTTGTTGCCTTGATTCGCTTGACTGCTTTGATTCCGCTCTTGGATGATTTGTATGATCAGCTGAGTATTTGCATTAGTAGCAGCCATCACAGCCTACCATGCTTCCGGAGGAGGCGGAGGTGGCGTAGGATCTTGATTCTGGTTCTGACTGGTGCTCTTAGCGGGAGCCATCCTGAAGAGGTTGACCACCATTAGCACACAAATAGAGAAATATTGAAGGTGAATCCAACGGAATGAAAATTGCAACATAAAGTCTTCACATCCGAACAAAATGAACAAATGCACTTCTCTTGAAGTGGTCACATATTCCTAAATTGCGAAGCCACGAAGAATCAGGTAGAAGAGGTACATCAACGAGGGATGGAATCAACATATGACGTCGAAGAAGAACGAATACCACAAATCAAAATAAAACCAAGGGTTGGCTTGCGGAATAAGCCGGAACAAACACATGATAGAAATTTCGTCCGAAGTGTTCGTGGTAGGACCTACACGGGCTCGACCGTACAGCACCATCATGTACAAGGCAGTGCACATGACATACGAAGCGTCCCCGAGTCAGCATAGCCAAGGACTCTTTAAGACACAACGAGGCCACTGTAAAATCGACCGTGAATAGGCGAACCACTAGACGTCGAACCCCAATTTCATATCACACATCTGCTGGAAGGATATCCTAAGGCTACTTGAATTCCCACCTATGAAATTCCCGAAACTTTCCGGTTATGCAATCAGGTGTTGGGGATACAGGGGAAGCATAATATCTCACCCAAGCTAGCAAATCCTACATCCAGCTGCATCCATCCTTCAACACATAACCAAGAAACCTTCGGAAAACCATCTATCTCAACCTTCGAAAAGCATCCGTTATACAAGTTATGGCGATACTCCCGAACTCCCGCCCCAGTACTGGGTGGCGTCGAGGTTATCTCACCAACGAACTACATAAAGGAGATTTTCGATGTCGCGCACATATCTCAAGTATGCCAGAATTGCAACGATAGAATTATGATGACAACACCTCAGAGCTCAACTCCCCGGGACACTTCCACTAAACCCCTGACAGGAGGCACCAAGACAGTATTCTCATCATAAGCCATCGGAACAAAACTAAGATACTCGCGTGATCCTAAAATTTTTTTTAGTGAAATTTGAGAAGGGAAGAGACAAAACTCTACGTCAGGATGCCTTACCAGAGCGATGAGGAGACTGGGAAGTAAAAAAGAATTCCTAAGCTCTCCGATATATAATTCCTAAGGACTCAAAACATTTTTCTAGACACAACTCGGCTGCTAAAAACGATCAAGCAATGGGGCTCCTAAGGTCGGGGAAGGCTCTGATTACCAACTTGTAACGCCCTCGATGCGGCTATGTCTCCCACGTGTCGAGGCACGACTTAGAGACATAGGCGCATTGAAAGCAATGTCGCAAGTCGGGAATCATTACACAACCCATGTACATATATAATATAAAGGGGAATAATAGCATAGTTGGCTTACACTCGCCACGTCACATCAAAGTACATAAATAACATCCATCATACAACCACTCATGGCCCGACTACGGCGCCAAAATAGAAAAGACCCCCAACAAGCGACTAAACCCTGAATCGAACCCCGAATAGGCACCACTACTGATCATTAGGAAACGACACATAGTAACACTGAGAGTCCTCGTCGTACTCCCACTTCAGCTCGAGCGCGCCATCCGGAGAGGTATCATCGGTCCCTGCATCTGGTGTAATAGTAATCTGTGAGCCACAAAGGACTCAGCAATCTCGCACCCTCACGATCAAGACTATTTAAGCTTAATAGGTAGGAAAGGGGTAATGTAAGTGGAGCTGCAGCAAGCGACTAGCATATATGGTGGCTAACTTATTCGCAAAGTAGAGCGAGAAGAGGAGGCAAAGCACGAGCGGAAACTATATAGAGCAGCCTACGCAAACATAACTCCAACGCCGTGTCCACTTCCCGGACTCCGCCGAGAAGAGGCCATCACGGCAACACACTCAGTTGATTCATTTTTAATTATTTAAGGTTCAAGTTATCTACAACCGGACATTAACAAATTCCCATCTGCCCATAACCGCGGGCACGGCTTTCGAAAGATCAATCCCTGCAGGGGGTCCCAACTGAGCCCATAATAAGCTCTCACGGTCAACGAAGGAATAGACCTCCACCCAGGACCCACCGATCAGACTCGGTATCCCGGTACAACAAGATGATTCGACAGGTCAAAACTAGTCCAGCAACACCGCCCGAATACGCCGACAAATCCCGATAGGAGCTGCACATATCTGGTTCTCAGGGCACACTCAGATGAGACATCCTACGAGTAAAACCAACCCTCAAGTTGCCCCGAGGTGGCCCCGCAGTCTACTCGGTCGGACCAACACTCAGAGGAGCACTGGCCCGTGGGGGGCTAAAATAAAGATGACCCTCGGGCTCCGGAAACCCAAGGGAAAAAGAGGCTAGGTGGCAAATGGTAAAACCAATGTTGGGCATTGCTAGAAAAGCTTTAATCAAGGCGAACTATCAAGGGGTTCCCATTATAGCCCAACCGCGTAAGGGACGCAACAATCCGGGAACATAACACCGATATGACGGAAACTAGGGCGGCAAGAGTGGAACAAAACACTAGGCGAGGGGCCGAGCCTTCCACCCTTTACCAAGTATATAGATGAGTAAAGATAACATAGCAATATAATGATATCCCAACAAGTAAATAAGTGTTCCAACAAGGAACGGCTCCAATCTTCACCTGCAACTAGCAACGCTATAAGAAGGGGCTTGAGCAAAGCGGTAACATGGCCAATCAATGGTTTGCTAGGACATATGTGGGTTAGAGGCTCAATCATGGAAATTGGGAGGGTGACAAGCAAGTGGTAGGCATCATAGCATTGGCAAAGCAAAAGAGCGAGCAAACTAGCACAACAAAGATAGTAGTGATTTCAAGGGTGTGATCATCTTGCCTGCACAGTTGTCAGAATTGACTGGATCCTCAAAAGCAAACTCAACGGGCTCCTCGTTAGCAAACTCGTCTCCCGGCTCTACCCAACAACACAAACAAGCAACAAGGATACAATCAGCCACGTGCAAGGGCAACCAATAATATGCAAAGATGATATGCTATGCGGGATGCGATGCGGGATGCAAAATGCAAGATGTAACAGGAAATGCATGAACCTGGCCTCAACTTGGAAAACCAAGTGTGCCACTGGATAGAGGGAAAGAAATCCCCTGAAAACGATATAAAGATCATGGCAATCGGAGCTACGGTTTGGAAATGGCAAGCGTTTCACTAAACGAACCGATCTGCGATTTACAGCAAGTAGGCTCCTAAATGCAACAAAATGAACATGCTACAGCAACCAAACATGAAAACAAATTGCATGGCAGTGATGTACTCAAGAAGCTTAACAATTCACCAGGACTGAGGCATAGGCAAATTCATCCATTAAGGGCTTCGAACAAGCATGGCAAAACTGAATAAGCAAAACATATTTCAGACTTAGCGAAATTAACGCTAGTCTGAAATTTCAGACCACGATGCTCTCTTCGGAGCAGCAAAAAAACATGAACATGGCAAGTAAGAGCATGGCATGGAGCTACTCAACAAGCTTAACAAAACACCCAAAATGACCTGGGGCCAAAAGGGTTCACAAAATACTCTACCGAGCACACGAACATCGATGAAACACAATCAGTTTTCAGACTTAGTGAAAACTGGGACATGCTGAAATATTAACTCACGGAGGCATGTAAACGAGCTCCATGCTCTCACTACGGTGCAAGTCATGGCAAGGCAAGCATATATCCATTAAGAAGGCACAAAATGCTAGCTATACATGGCAAGAACAATGGCATAGCATGCATGGATCACTAGCAATAACTCCGGCAAAATCGCAAAAGAGTTCACGATCTGCCCAAAACAACAACTATGCAAAAGTTGAGCTCGATTGAGTCAACCTAGGTTGCTCCAACATAACAAGTAAATACATGAATGGATTAAGCACAACAAGCATAACAAATCACTCTTACTGATCATCCTCAAAAGAGGCACGGATCACTAGGAAACAAGCTGGACATATAGCATCGTGAACTAAAACATCCCAGACTTAGTGAATTTCACTAAGTCCCTGAAATCAGTAAACTCGGGTACCCTACTTCGCAAGCTTGCACAAGACAACACACACATCCTAAAAATGCAAGGGAGGCACCTCTAGAAAGAAGACAACATGCTTAACAATACATCCCAAAGGGGCACAGGCATATCATGCACGGATTAAACATGGCAAAAATGACAAAAGTGCATGATGAACTAACGGATCTGCAATTTAACTCATGATGCCTCCTTCCAACAACATTTTGGGCAACAAGGTGACCTCAAATGCAAATGATGCAATGGAATGAAAAGATGTACTCGTCGAGACGAAGATTTTGATATATCATATGCCCAAATCGGAGCCACGGGTGCAAAGATATGGCAGGTCAAAGTAGCAAGAAAAATCACGGAATTAGGGTTAGAGGGGGAGAGGTCAACCGATCCAGATCTGGATCTACTGTAGCACGGCGGCGGCACTGTAGCACGAGCGTCGCCGGCGATGGTGGTGCCGGCCGGAGCTCGGATCCGGCCGGCCGGAGTTGAGGAGGCGGTTGCTGCGGTCGGCTCCGGCGACCTGGGGCGGCGCACGGCGGCGGAGGACGTCGGGCGGGGCGGCGGCGAGGCGAGTGGCAGCTCGGGCGGCGGGGCAGCGGCGAACTTGCGGCGGCCGGGGCAGTGGCCGGCGACGAGGGTCCGCGGCGGCGCGCGGTGGACGCGGCCACCGGAGAGCGGGAAGACGGCGGGCGCGGAGCGGCACTCCTCTGGCCCGGTGCGACCCGGGGGCGGGCCGGCGATGGGCCCCGCGGGCCCGGCGGATCCGGCAAAGTGGGCGCGCGGGTGGGCGAGTCGGAGGCCGACACGTGGCGGCGGACACGAGGCCGGACGTGTCCGTCGGCGGGAAGGTTGTCCGGCGGCGCGGGATGTGAGATTTTTTTAGGGTTTGGAGAGGGGATCCGGGATTTGGAGGAGGGGGTCTATTTATAGACCTAGAGGGAGCTAGGAGAGTCCAAATGAGGTGCGGTTTTCGCCCACACGATCGTGATCGAACGACCGAGACGTTGGAGCAGAGTTTGGTGGGTTTTGGGCCAAAATGGAGGGGTGTTGGGCTGCACACACACGAGGCCTTTTCAGTCCCTCGGTTAACGTTGGAGTATCAAACGAAGTCCAAATGACCCGAAACTTGACAGGCGGTCTACCGGTAGTAAACCAAGGCCGCATGGCAAGTCTCGGTCCAATCCGGAAAAGTTTAATCCCCACACACGAAAGAAAGCTAGAAATGGCCATCGGAGGAGAACGAAGCGCCGGAATGCAAAACGGACAACGGGGAAAATGCTCGAATGCATGAGATGAACATGTATGCAAATGCAGTGCACGTGATGACATGATATGAGATGCACAAAAACGAAAACAACACACGGAGACAAAGACCCGAACCTGAGAATTAAATATAACTTAATGCCGGAAATGGCATGAGTTGGAGTACAATTCGGGAAGGTTACATATGGGGCGTTATAGTAGCAAAGCTCGCGGTACATCAAGATCGTGCCAAATCAAGAACACGAGATAGAGATAGAGAGAGAGAGAGAGATCAAACACATAGCTACTGGTACATACCCTCAGCCCCGAGGGTGAACTACTCCCTCCTCGTCATGGAGAGCGCCGGGATGATGAAGATGGCAACCGGCGATGATTCCCCCCTCTGGTAGGGTGCCGGAACAGGGTCCCAATTGGTTTTTGGTGGCTATAGAGGCTTGCGGCGGAGGAACTCCCGATCTAGGTTATTTTCTGGAGGTCTGGGGATTTATAGGAGAGGTTAGCATCGAGGACAAGTCAGGGGGGCCCACGGAGAGTCCAGAAGGCAGGGGGCGCCCTAGGGGGGTGGGCGCACCCTCCACCCTCGTGGGGCCCATGGAACTCCCCTCCGGTAACTCTTCGTTCCAGTATTTTTTATATTTTCCAGAAAAAATCTCCGTTGATTTTCAGTGCATTCCGAGAACTTTTATTTCTGCACAAAAAGAACACCACAGTAGTTGTGCTGAAAACAACGTCAGTCCGGGTTAGTTCTAACCAAATCATACCAAAATCATGTAAAAATATTATAAACATGGCATGAATACATAAAAAATTATAGATACGTTGGAGACGTATCAACATCCCCAAGCTTAATTCATGCTCGTCCTCGAGTACATAAATGATAAAAATAGAATTTTTGATGTGGAGTGCTACCTAACATATTTATAAATGTAATATTCTCTATTGTAGCCAAAATATTCAGATCCATAAGATTCAAAACAAAAGTTAGTATTGACATAAAAATAATAATACTTCAAGCATACTAACAAGGCAATTATGTCTTCTCAAAATAGCATGGCCAAAGAAAGCTTATCCCTACAAAATCATATAGTCTGGCTATGCTCCATCTTCATCACACAAAATATTCAAATCATGCACAACCCCGATGACAAGCCAAGCAATTGTTTCATACTTTTGATGTTCTCAAACTTTTTTAACTTTCATGCAATACATGAGCGTGAGCCATGGACATAGCACTATAGGTGGAATAGACGATGGTTGTGGAGAAGAGAAAAAGAAGGAGATAGTCTCACATCAACTAGGCGTATCAAAGGGCTATGGAGATGCCCATCAATAGATATCAATGTGAGTGAGTAGGGATTGCCATGCAACGGATGCACTAGAGCTATAAGTGTATGAAAGCTCAAAAAGAAACTAAGTGGGTGTGCATCCAACTTGCTTGCTCATGAAGACCTAGGGCATTTGAGGAAGCCCATCGTTGGAATATACAAACCAAGTTCTATAATGAAAAATTCCCACTAGTATATGAAAGTGACAACATAGAAGACTCTCTATCATGAAGATCATGGTGCTACTTTGAAGCACAAGTGTGGTAAAAGGATAGTAGCATCGCCCCTTCTCTCTTTTTAGTTTTTTTGTTTTTTGGCCTTCTCTTTTTTTGGCCTTTATCTTTTTTTATTTCCTCACATGGGACAATGCTCTAATAATGAAGATCATCACACTTTTATTTACTTACAACTCAAGAATTACAACTCGATACTTAGAACAAAATATGACTCTATATGAATGCCTCCGGCGGTGTACCGGGATGTGTAATGACTCAAAAGCGACATGTATGAAAGAATTATGAAAGGTGGCTTTGACACAAATACGATGTCAACTACATGATCATGCAAAGCAATATGACAATGATGAAGCGTGTCATCATAAATGAAACGGTGGAAAGTTGCATGGCAATATATCTCGGAATGGCTATGGAAATGCCATAATAGGTAGGTATGGTGGCTGTTTTGAGGAAGGTATATGGTGGGTTTATGGTACTGGCGAAAGTTGCGCGGTACTAGAGAGGCTAGCAATGGTGGAAGGATGAGAGTGCGTATAATCCATGGACTCAACATTAGTCATAAAGAACTCACATACTTATTGCAAAAGTCTGTTAGCTATCGAAACAAAGTACTACATGCATGCTCCTAGGGGGATAGATTGGTAGGAAAAGACCATCGCTCGTCCCCGGCCGCCACTCATAAGGAAGACAATCAAAAAATATCTCATGCTCCAACTTCGTTACATAACGGTTCACCATACATGCATGCTACGGGACTCACAAACCTTAACACAAGTATTTCTCAAATTCACAACTACTCACTAGCATGACTCTAATATCACCATCTTCATATCTCAAAGCAATCATAAGGAATCAAACTTCTCGTAGTATTCAATGCACTTTTTTTATTATATCCCTCTTGGATGCCTATCATATTAGGACTAAATTCATAACCAAAGCAAACTACCATGTGTTGGGGAACGTAGTAATTTCAAAAATTTCCTACGCACACGCAAGATCATGGTGATGCATAGCAACGAGAGGGGAGAGTATTGTCTACGTACCCTCGTAGACCGAAAGCGGAAGCGTTATATCAACGCGGTTGATGTAGTCGTACGTCTTCACGATCCGACCGATCCAAGCACCGAAAGCACGGCACCTCCGAGTTCTGCACACGTACGGCTCGGTGACGTCCTCGCCTTCTCGATCCAGCAAGAGGGGCGAAGTAGTAGATGAGTTCCGGCAGCACGACGGCGTGGTGACGGTGTTGGTGAAGAACAATCTCCGCAGGGCTTCGCCTAAGCACTGCGAAAACTATGACAGAGGATAAACTAGAGGAGACAGGGTTGCCGGCACACGGCTTGATGTTTCTTGATGTGTCTTTGGTGCTAGCCTTGCCCCTCTATTTATATGTTGAGCCCTGGGGTCGAAACTTGGAGCAAAAGCCTCCTCAAAGTCGATTTTGCCCGAAAGGCAAGAGTCCCACTCGGACTCCAGGACCAAACGCCACAAACCTTGGCGTCTGGCCCAGATGCCATGGGCCTTGGCGTCTGGCCCAGGGCCAGACGCCAGGGTCTTAGGCGTTTGGCCCCCTGGCCTCCGCAAAACTCCTTTTGCACCGACTTATAGCCCTGTGGGCTTGACCCCTTGGCCTAACCATATCATCCAATATATGAATCTTTACCTCCGGACCATTCCGGAGCTCCTCGTCATGTCCGTGATCTCATCCGGGACTCCGAACAACATTCGGTCACCAACATACATAACTCATAGTACTATATCGTCAACGAACGTTAAGCGTGCGGACCCTATGGGTTCGAGAACTATGTAGACATGACCGAGACACCTCTCTTGTCAATAACCAATAGCGGGACCTGGATGCCCATATTGGCTCCTACATATTCTACGGAGATCTTTATCGATCAGACCGCATAACAACATACGTTGTTCCCTTTGACATCGGTATGTTACTTGCCCGAGATTCGATCATCGGTATCTCAATACCTAGTTCAATCTCGTTACCGGCAAGTCTCTTTACTCGTTCCGTAATACATCATCCCGCAACTAACTCATTAGTTGCAATGCTTCCAAGGCTTATAGTGATGTGCATTACCGAGTGGGCCCAGAGATACCTCTCCGACAATCGGAGTGACAAATCCTAATCTCGAAATACGCCAACCCAACATGTACCTTTGAAGACACCTGTAGAGCTCCTTTATAATCACCCAGTTACGTTGTGACGTTTGGTAGCACACAAAGTGTTCCTCCGGTAAACGGGAGTTGCATAATCTCATAGTCATAGGAACATGTATAAGTCAAGAAGAAAGCAATAGCAACATACTAAACGATCAAGTGCTAAGCTAACGGAATGGGTCATGTCAATCACATCATTCTCCTAATGATGTAATCCCGTTAATCAAATGACAACTCATGTCTATGGCTAGGAAACATAACCATCTTCGATTAATGAGCTAGTCAAGTAGAGGCATACTAGTGACACTCTGTTTGTCTATGTATTCACACATGTATTATGTTTCCGGTTAATACAATTCTAGCATGAATAATAAACATTTACCATGAAATAAGGAAATAAATAATAACTTTATTATTGCCTCTAGGGCATATTTCCTTCACCATGCTGTTTAGAGACTCTCAAAATGATATAAGTGAAGCATGAGAGTTCAACAATTTCTTCAAAATAAAACTACCGCCATGCTCTAAAAAGATATAAGTGAAGCACTAGAGAAAACGACAAACTACTCCAAAAGATATAAGTGAAGCACAATGAGTAGTTGAATAATTATGTAACTATGTGAAGACTCCCTCTCATAAATAAAATTTCATATCTTAAGTACTTTATCCAAATAGCAAGCAAAAAATGACATTGCAAGGATAACACTGTTGGAAATATGCCCTGGAGGCAATAATAAATTGATTATTATTATATTTCCTTGTTCATGATAATCGTTTATTATCCATGCTATAATTGTATTGATAGGAAACTCAGATACATGTGTGGATGCATAGACAACACCATGTCCCTAGTAAGCCTCTAGTTGACTAGCTCGTTGATCAATAGATGGTTACGGTTTCCTAACCATGGACATTGGATGTCGTTGATAACGGGATCACATTATTAGGAGAATGATGTGATGGACAAGACCCAATCCTAAGCCTAGCACAAAGATCGTGTAGTTCGTATGCTAAAGCTTTTCTAATGTCAAGTATCATTTCCTTAGACCATGAGATTGTGCAACTCCCGGATACCGTAGGAGTGCTTTGGGTGTGCCAAACGTCACAACGTAACTGGGTGGCTATAAAGGTACATTACAGGTATCTCCGAAAGTGTCTGTTGGGTTTGCACGAATCGAGACTGGGATTTGTCACTCCGTGTAAGCGGAGAGGTATCTCTGGGCCCACTCGGTAGGACATCATAATAATGTGCACAATGTGATCAAGGAGTTGATCACGGGATGATGTGTTACAGAACGAGTAAAGAGACTTTCAGGTAACGAGATCAAACAAGGTATCTGGATACCGACGATCGAATCTCGGGCAAGCATCGTACCGATAGACAAAGGGAATTGTATACGGGATTGATTAAGTCCTTGACATCGTGGTTCATCCGATGAGATCATCGTGGAACATGTGGGAGCCAACATGGGTATCCAGATCCCGCTGTTGGCTATTGACCGGAGAACGTCTCGGTCATGTCTGCATGTCTCCCGAACCCGTAGGGTCTACACACTTAAGGTTCGATGACGCTAGGGTTATAAAGGAAGTTTGTATGTGGTTACCGAATGTTGTTCGGAGTCCCGGATGAGATCCCGGACGTCACGAGGAGTTCCGGAATGGTCCGGAGGTAAAGATTTATATATGGGAAGTCCTGTTTTGGTCACCGGAAGAGTTTCGGGGTTTATCGGTAACGTACCAGGACCAGCGGGAGGGTCCCGGGGGTCAACCAAGTGGGGCCACCA
This sequence comes from Triticum monococcum, assembly GCA_034509565.1. Classification (NCBI taxonomy): domain Eukaryota; kingdom Viridiplantae; phylum Streptophyta; class Magnoliopsida; order Poales; family Poaceae; genus Triticum; species Triticum monococcum. The sequence goes on from CM067844.1 coordinate 108,039,431, forward strand.
ACCCCAGAAGGTTGCGTGGGCCACGGGTGGCTGGGACCAGCCCCTAAGTGGGCTGGTGCGCCTCCCACAAGGCCCAAGGGCAGCTAGGAGGAAAAAAAGGAGGAAACCCTAGGCTTAGATGGGCCTTAAGGCCCACCCTAGGGGCGCCACCCCTTCTCCCCCTCTTGGCCGCCACCCTTGTTCCCCATCTAGGGCTGCCGCCCCCCTAGGGGTGGGAACCCTAGAGGGGGCGCACCCTCCTCCCTCTCTCCTATATATAATGAGGCATAGGGCTGCCCATAACAGGCGATTCGATCTCTCGTCGGTGCAGCCCTGCATCCCTCTATTCCTCCTCTTCTGCGGTGCTTGGCGAAGCCCTGCAGGATTGCCACGCTCCTCCATCATCATCACGCCGTTGTGCTGCTGCTGGATGGAGTCTTCCTCTACCTCCCTCTCTCCTTGCTGGATCAAGGCGTGGGAGACGTCACCGGGTTGTACGTGTGCTGAACGCGGAGGTGCCGTCCGTTCGGCACTTGGTCATCGGTGATTTGGATCACGACGAGTACGACTCCATCAACCCCGTTCACTTGAACGCTTCCGCTTAGCGATCTACAAGGGTATGTAGATGCACTCTCCTTCCCCTCGTTGCTGGTTTCTCCATAGATTGATCTTGGTGACACGTAGGAATTTTTTTGAATTTATGCTACGTTCCCCAACAGTGGCATCATGAGCTAGGTCTATGCGTAGTTACTATGCACGAGTAGAACACAAAGTAGTTGTGGGTGTTGATTTTGTTCAATATGCTTGCCGTTACTAGTCCAATCTTGTTTCGGCGGTATTGTGGGATGAAGCGGCCCGGACCAACCTTACACGTACTCTTACGTGAGACCGGTTCCACCGACAAACATGCACTAGTTGCATAAGGTGGCTGGCGGGTGTCTGTCTCTCCCACTTTAGTCGGAACGGATTCGATGAAAAGGGTCCTTATGAAGGGTAAATAGCAATTGGCATATCACGTTGTGGTCTTTGCGTAGGTAAGAAACGTTCTTGCTAGAAACCCATAGCAGCCACGTAAAACATGCAAACAACAATTAGAGGACGTCTAACTTGTTTTTGCAGGGTATGCTGTGTGATGTGATATGGCCAAAAGGATGTGATGAATGATATATGTGATGTATGAGATTCATCATGTTCTTGTAATAGGAATCACGACTTGCATGTCGATGAGTATGACAACCGGCAGGAGCCATAGGAGTTGTCTTAATTTATTTATGACCTGCGTGTCAACATAAACGTCATGTAATTACTTTACTTTATTGCTAACCGTTAGCTGTAGTAGTAGAAGTAATAGATGACGTGACAACTTCAAGAAGACACGATGATGGAGATCATGATGATGGAGATCATGGTGTCATGCTGGTGACAAGATGATCATGGAGCCCCAAGATGGAGATCAAAGGAGCTATATGATATTGGCCATATCATGTCACTATTATTTGATTGCATGTGATGTTTATCATGTTTATACATCGTGTTTACTTAGAACGGCGGTAGTAAATAAGATGATCCCTTACAACAATTTCAAGAAGTGTTCTCCCCTAACTGTGCACCATTGCTAAAGTTCGTCGTTTCGAAGCACCACGTGATGATCGGGTGTGATAGATCCTTACGTTCACATACAACGGGTGTAAGATAGTTTTACACATGCAAAACACTTAGGGTTAACTTGACGAGCCTAGCATGTACAGACATGGCCTCGGAACACAGAAGACCGAAAGGTCGAGCATGAGTCGTATAGAAGATACGATCAACATGAAGATGTTCACCGACGTTGACTAGTCCGTCTCACGTGATGATCGGACACGACCTAGTTGACTCGGATCATGTAATCACTTAGATGACTAGAGGGATGTCTATCTGAGTGGGAGTTCATAAGATGAACTTAATTATCCTGAACATAGTCAAAAGGATTTTGCAAATTATGTCGTAGCTCACGCTATAGTTCTACTATTTAGATATGTTCCTAGAGAAAAATTAGTTGAAAGTTGATAGTAGCAATTATGCGGACTAGGTCCGTAAACTGAGGATTGTCCTCATTGCTTCTTAGAAGGCTTATGTCCTTAATGCACCGCTTAGTGTGCTGAACCTCGAACGTCGTCTGTAGATGTTGCGAACATCTGACATACACGTTTTGATAACTACATGATAGTTCAGTTAAACGGTTTAGAGTTGAGGCACCAAAGACAGTTTTGAAACGTCGCGAAACATATGAGATGTTTTGAGGGCTGAAATTGGGATTTCAGGCTCGTGCCCACGTCAAGAGGTATAAGACCTCCGACGATTTTCTTAGCCTACAAACTAAGGAGAAAAGCTCAATTGTTGAGCTTGTGCTCAGATTGTCTGAGTACAACAATCATTTGAATCGAGTGGGAGTTGATCTTCCAGATGAGATAGTGATGTTTCTCCGAAGTCATTACCACCAAGCTGCTAGAGCTTCATGATGAACTATAATATATCAGGGACATATATGATGATCCTTGAGATATTCGCGATGTTTGACACCACAAAAGTAGAAATCAAGAAGGAGCATCAATTGTTGATGGTTGGTGAAACCACTAGTTTCAAGAAAGGCAAGGGCAAGAAGGGATACTTCATGAAACGGCAATTCAGCTGCTGCTCTAGTGAAGAAACCCAAGGTTGAACCCAAACCCGAGACTAAGTGCTTCTGTAATAAGAGGAACAGCCACTGGAGCAGAATTACCCTAGATACTTGGTAGATAAGAAGGCTGGCAAGGTCGATAGAAGTATATTGGATATACATTATGTTAATGTGTACTTTACTAGTACTCCTAGTAGCACCAGGGTATTAGATACCGGTTCGGTTGCTAAGTGTTAGTAACTCGAAATAAAAGCTGCGGAATAAACGGAGACTAGCTAAAGGTGAGATAACGATATGTGTTGGAAGTATTTCCAAGGTTGATCAAATATCGTACGCTCCCTCTACCATCGAGATTGGTGTTTGCGTTGAGCATAGACATGATTGGATTATGTCTATCGCAATACGGCTATTCATTTAAGGAGAATAATGGTTACTCTGTTTATTTGAATAATACCTTCAATGGTCTTACACCTAAAATGAATGGTTTATTGAATCTCGATCGTAGTGATACACATGTTCATGCCAAAAGATAGTAATGATAGTACCACCTACTTGTGGCACTGCCATGTAAGTCATATCGGTATAAAGCGCATGAGGAAGCTCCATGTTGATGGATCTTTGCGCTCACTCATTTTTGAAAAGTTTGAGACATGCGAACCATGTCGATTGGTGTATATGCATGAAGAAACTCCATGCAAATGGACCGTTTGGACTCACTTGATTTTGAATCAGTTGAGACATGCAAATCATACCACATGGGCAAGATGACTGAAAGCCTCGTTTTCAGTAAAATGGAACTAGAAAGCAACTTGTTGGAAGTAATACATTTTGATGTGTGCAGTCCAATGAGTGCTGAGGCTTGTAGTGGATATCGTTATGTTCTTACTTCATAGATGATTTGAGTAGATGTTGAGTATATTTACTTGATGAATCATGAGTCTAAATTATTGAAAGGTTCAAGTAATTTCAGGGTGAAGTTGAAAGATCGTCGTGACAAGAGGATAAAGTATCTATGATATGATCATAGAGATGAATATCTGAATTACGAGTTTGGCACAGAATTAAGACATTGTGGAAATTGTTTCACAACTGATACAGCCTGGAACACCATAGTGTGATGGTGTGTCCGAACATCATAACTGCACCCTATTGGATATGATGCATACCATGATGTCTCTTATCGAATTACCACGATAGTTTATAGGTTAGGCATTAGAGACAACCACATTCACTTTAAATAGGGCACCACGTAATTCCGATGAGATGACACCGTATGAACTATGGTTTAGAGAAACCTAAGCTGTCATTTCTTAAAAGGTTTGGGGCTGCGACGCTTATGTGAAAAAGTTTTAGGCTGATAAGCTCGAACCCAAAGCGAATAAATGCATCTTCATAGGACACCCAAAAACAGTTGGGTATACCTCCTGTCTCAGATCCGAAAGCAATAAGGGATTGTTTCTAGAATCGGGTCCTTTTTCGAGGAAAAGTTTCTCTCGAAAGAATTGAGTGGGAGGATGGTGGAAACTTGATGAGGTTATTGAACCATCTCTTCAACTAGTGAGTGGCAGGGCACAGGAAATTGTTCCTGTGGCACCTACACCAATTGAAGTGGAAGCTTATGATATTGATCACGAGACTTCGGATCAAGTCACTCCCAAACCTTGTAGGATGACAAGGATACGTACTACTTCTGAGTGGTACGTAATCCTGTCTTGGAAGTCATGTTGCGAGACAACAATGAACCTACGAGCTATGGAGAAGCGATGGTGGGCCTGGATTCCGATAGATGGCTCGAGGCCATAAAATCCGAGAGAGGATCCATGTATGGAAACAAAGTGTAGACTTTGACAGAACAACTCGATGGTCGTGAGGCTGTTGAGTATAGATGGATTTTAAAAGGAAGACGGACAATGATGGTAAATGTCACCGTTAAGAAAGCTCGACTTGTCGTTAAGATGTTTTCGACAAGTTCAAGGAGTTGACTACGATGAGACTTTCTCACCTGTAGCGATGCTAAAAGTCTGTTGGAATTATATTAGCAATTACTGCACTATTTATGAAATCTTGCAGATAGGATGTCAAAACATTGTTTCCTCAACGATTTATGAGGAAAGGTTGTATGTGATACAACCGGAAGGTTTTGTCAATCCTGAAATATGCTAATAAGTATGCAAAGCTCCAGCAATCCTTCTAAGGACTGGAGTAAGCATCTCGGAGTTGGAATGTATGATTTGATGAGATGATCAAAGATTTTGGTGTATACAAAGTTTATGAGAAACTTGTATTTCCAAAGAAGTGAGTGGGAGCACTATAGAATTTCTGATAAGTATATGTTGTTGACATATTGTTGATCAAAAGTGACGTAGAATTTCTGGAAAGCATATAGGATTATTTGGAAAGTGTTTTTCAATGGAAAGCCTGGATTAAGCTACTTGAACATTGAGCATCAAGATCTATAAGGATAGATCAAAATGCTTAATGGAACTTTCAAATGAGCACATACCTTGACATGATCTTGAAGGTGTTCAAAATGGATCAGTCAAAGAAGGAGTTCTTGCCTGAGTTGTAAGGTATGAAGTTAAGACTTAAAGCTCGACCACGGCATAATAGAGAGAAAGGACGAAAGTCGTCCCTTATGCTTAAGACATAGGCTCTACAGTATGCTATGATGTGTACCGCACCTGAAGTGTGCCTTGCCATGAGTCAGTCAAGGGGTACAAGAGTGATCCAAGAATGGATCACAGGACAGCGGTCAAAGTTATCCTTAGTAACTAGTGGACTAAGGAAGTTTCTCGGTTATCGAGGTGGTAAAAGAGTTCGTTGTAAAGGGTTACGTCGATGCAAGCTTAACACCTATCCGGATAGCTCTGAGTAGAGATACCGGATACATATAATGGAGCTACAATGTAGAATAGCTCCAAGTAGAATAGTTATTTGGAATAGCTTCAAATAGAGCGTGGTAGCTGCATCTAGGAGATGACATAGAGATTTCTAAAGCACACACGGATCTGAAAGGTTCAGACCCGTTGACTAAAACCTCTCTCACAAGCATAACATGATCAAACCCAGAACTCTTTAGGGTGTTAGTCACATGAGGATGTGACCTTGAGTGTTAATCACATATCGATGTGAACTGGATTATTGACTCTAGTGCAAGTGGGAGACTGTTGGAAATATGCCCTAGAGGCAATAATAAATTGATTATTATTATATTTCCTTGTTCATGATAATCGTTTATTATCCATGCTATAATTGTATTGATAGGAAACTCAGATACATGTGTGGATGCATAGACAACACCATGTCCCTAGTAAGCCTCTAGTTGACTAGCTCGTTGATCAATAGATGGTTACGGTTTCCTAACCATGGACATTGGATGTCGTTGATAACGGGATCACATCATTAGGAGAATGATGTGATGGACAAGACCCAATCCTAAGCCTAGCACAAAGATCGTGTAGTTCATATGCTAAAGCTTTTCTAATGTCAAGTATCATTTCCTTAGACCATGAGATTGTGCAACTCCCGGATACCGTAGGAGTGCTTTGGGTGTGCCAAACGTCACAACGTAACTGGGTGGCTATAAAGGTACAATACAAGTATCTCCGAAAGTGTCTGTTGGGTTGGCACGAATCGAGACTGGGATTTGTCACTCCGTGTAAGCGGAGAGGTATCTCTTGGCCCACTCGGTAGGACATCATAATAATGTGCACAATGTGATCAAGGAGTTGATCACGGGATGATGTGTTACAGAACGAGTAAAGAGACTTGCAGGTAACGAGATCGAACAAGGTATCTGGATACCGACAATCGAATCTCGGGTAAGTATCGTACTGATAGACAAAGGGAATTGTATACGAGATTGATTAAGTCCTTTACATCGTGGTTCATCCGATGAGATCATCGTGGAACATGTGGGAGCCAACATGGGTATCCAGATCCCGCTGTTGGTTATTGACCGGAGAACGTCTCGGTCATGTTTGCATGTCTCCCGAACCCGTAGGGTCTACACACTTAAGGTTCGATGACGCTAGGGTTATAAAGGAAGTTTGTATGTGGTTACCGAATGTTGTTCGGAGTCCCGGATGAGATCCCGGACGTCACGAGGAGTTCCGGAATGGTCCGGAGGTAAATATTTATATATGGGAAGTCCTGTTTTGGTCACCGGAAGAGTTTCGGGGTTTATCGGTAACGTACCGGGACCACCGGGGGGGGTCCCGGGGGTCCACCAAGTGGGGCCACCAACCCCAGAAGGTTGCGTGGGCCAAGGGTGGTGAGGGACCAGCCCCTAAGTGGGCTGGTGCGCCTCCCACAAGGCCCAAGGGCAGCTAGGAGGAAAAAAAGGAGGAAACCCTAGGCTTAGATGGGCCTTAAGGCCCACCCTAGGGGCGCCACCCCTTCTCCCCCTCTTGGCCGCCACCCTTGTTCCCCATCTAGGGCTGCCCCCCCCTAGGGGTGGGAACCCTAGAGGGGGCGCACCCTCCTCCCTCTCCCCTATATATAATGAGGCATAGGGCTGCCCATAACAGGCGATTTGATCTCTCGTCGGTGCGGCCCTGCATCCCTCTATTCCTCCTCTTCTGCGGTGCTTGGCGAAGCCCTGCAGGATTGCCACGCTCCTCCATCATCACCACGCCGTTGTGCTGCTGCTGGATGGAGTCTTCCTCTACCTCTCCCTCTCTCCTTGCTGGATCAAGGCGTGGGAGACATCACCGGGCTGTACGTGTGTTGAACGCGGAGGTGCCGTCCGTTCGGCACTTGGTCATCGGTGATTTGGATCACGACGAGTACGACTCCATCAACCCCGTTCACTTGAACGCTTCCGCTTAGCGATCTACAAGGGTATGTAGATGCACTCTCCTTCCCCTCGTTGCTGGTTTCTCCATAGATTTATCTTGGTGACACGTAGGAAATTTTTTGAATTTATGCTACGTTCCCCAACAAACACATATCATGAACTGACCGATAGTTGTTGAAGAAGAAAGGTGGGATGCCAACCGGGGCATCCCCACGCTTAGATGCCTGAGACTTCTTGAAATATTTACTAGGGATGCCTTGGGCATCCCCAAGCTTGGGATTTTGTGTCTCCTTAATTCCTTTCATATCGCGGTTTCCCTAAATCTAAAAAAACTTCATCCACACAAAACTCAACAAGAACTCGTGAGATAAGTTAGTATAAGTCCATGCTAAACCTTATCATTCCCCACTTCAGAAAATCACTAAAATTATAATTTGACATTGCGTACTAAATGCCTCTGCATATTTAATAATCCTATCATCAAATAGAATCATTGAACAAGCAAACATATGCAAAAAATGCAATCATAACAGCAATCTTTCTAAACAGGATAGTCTGTAAAGAATGCAAGAGGAATCATACTTCTTTAACTCCAAAAATTATGAAAAATTACCACACTGTAGATAATTTGTTGTTACTCATCGTGTAAAAGATTCAAGATTTATCATGTTCTGACTATTCACAAATATTCAAAACATAACAACAAACTTTCTGTTTTTAAAACCACAACATATAGACTTGAAAAATAAGCATGGTAAAGGCTATAATTGACCTTTTTATTGAACTAAAAGATGAAAAAATTACTCTAAATAACAGCAAGCAGATCCTAATAAAAGAAAATTACGCTCCAAGCAAAACACATATCATGTGGTGAATAAAATTATAGCTCCAAGTAAGGTTACCGGTGAACGAAGATGAAAGAGGGGATGCCATCCGGGGCATCCCCAAGCTTAGGCTCTTGGTTGTCCATAAATATTACCTTGGGGTGCCTTGGGCATCCCCAATCTTAGGCTCTTGCAACTCCTTATTCCATAGTCCATCAAAACTTTACCCAAAACTTGAAAACTTCACAACACAAAACTCAACAGAAAACTCATAAGCTCCGTTAGTATAAGACAACAAATCACCACTTAGCTACTGTCAAGACAAGATTCATATTTTTTCTCACATTATTCCTACTTTACCCTATCATTTCTACAATTTGTATTAAGCAATATAAGGCATAGAAACTAGAAAACACGCAAACTATGCATCGAAAAGAGAATATGTCAAAAATAGAACAGTCTGTAGTAATCTGTAACTCTTGAATACTTCTGTAACTCCAAAAATCCTTAGAAATTAGTAAGTCCTAGGCAATTGGTTTATTAATCCTCTTCAAAAAGAATCAATATTTTATCGTGCTTCTATTAAAAATGAAAACTAATCTCCTGGGCGCAAAAGTTTATGTTTTTCAGCAAGATCAAATCAACTATCACCGTAAGCCATCCCAAAGGTTTTACTTGGCACTTTATTGAAACAAAATCTATAAAACATGATTACTATAGTAGCATAATCATGTGAACACACAAAAACTGTAGGGATAAATGTTGGGTTGTCTCCCAACAAGCGCTTTTCTTTAATGCCTTTCTAGCTAGGCATGATGATTTCAATGATGCTCATATAAAAGATAGGAATTGAAACATAATGGGAGCATCATGAAGAATATGACTATAACATTTAAGTCTATCCCACTTTCTATGCATAGGGATTTTGTGAGCAAACAACTTATGGGAGCATGAATCAACTTGCATAGGAAGGTAAAACAAGCATAACTTCAAGATTTTCAACACATAGAGAGGAAACTTGATATTATTGCAATTCCTACAAGCATATATTCCTCCCTCATAATAATTTTCAGTAGCATCATGAATGAATTCAACAATATAACCATCACATAAAGCATTCTTTTCATGATCAACAAGCATATAATTTTTATTACTCTCCACATAAGCAAATTTCTTCTCATGAATAGTAGTGGGAGCAAACTCAACAAAATAACTATCATGTGAGGCATAATCCAATTGAAAATTAAAATCAAGATGACAAGTTTCATGGTTATCATTGTTCTTTATAGCATACATGTCATCACAATAATCATCATAGATAGCAACTTTGTTCTCATAATCAATTGGAACCTCTTCCAAAATAGTGGATTCATCACTAAATAAAGTCATGACCTCTCTGAAACCACTTTCATCAACATAATCATCATAAAAAGGAGGCATGCTATCATCATAATAAATTTGCTCATAAAAACTTGGGGGACTAAAAATATCATCTTCATCAAACATAGCATCCCCAAGCTTGTGGCTTTGCATATCATTAGCATCATGGATATTCAAAGAATTCATACTAACAACATTGCAATCATGCTCATCATTCAAATATTTAGTGCCAAACATTTTAATGCTTTCTTCTTCTAACACTTGAGCACAATTTTCCTTCCCATCATTTCCACGAAAGATATTAAAAATATGAAGCATATGAGGCAACCTCAATTCCATTTTTTGTAGTTTTCTTTTATAGACTAAACTAGTGATAAAACAAGAAACAAAAAGATTCAATTGCAAGATATAAATATATACCTTCAAGCACTAATCTCCCTGGCAACGGCGCCAGAAAAGAGCTTGATGTCTACTACACAACCTTCTTCTTGTAGATGTTGTTGGGCCTCCAAGTGAGAGGTTTGTAGGACAGTAGCAAATTTCCCTCAAGTGGATGACCTAAGGTTTATCAACCCATGGGAGGCGTAGGATGAAGATGGTCTCTCTCAAACAACCCTGCAACCAAATAACAAGGAGTCTCTTGTGTCCCCAACACACCCAATACAATGGTAAATTGTATAGGTGCACTAGTTCGGCGAAGAGATGGTGAGACAAGTGCAATATGGATGGTAGATATAGGTTTTTGTAATATGAAATTATAGAAACAACAAGGTAACTAATGATAAAAGTGAGCAAAAACAATATTGCAATGCGTTGAAACAAGGCCTAGGGTTCATACTTTCACTAGTGCAAGTTCTCTCAACAAGGATAACATAATTAGATCATATAACTATCCCTCAACATGAAACAAAGAGTCACTCCAAAGTCACTAATAGCGGAGAAGAAATGAAGAGATTGTTGTAGGGTACGAAACCACCTCAAAGTTATTCTTTTCGATCAATCCATTGGGCTATTCCTATAAGTGTCACAAACAGCCCTAGAGTTCGTATTAAAATAACACCTTAAGACACAAATCAACCAAAACCCTAGTGTCACCTAGATACTCCAATGTCACCTCAAGTATCCACGGGTATGATTATACGATATGCATCACACAATCTCAGATTCATCTATTCAATCAACACAATGATCTTCAAAGAGTGCCCCAAAATTTCTACCGGAGAGTCAAGATGAAAACGTGTGCCAACCCCTATGCATAGATTCCCAAGGTCACAGAACCCGCAAGTTGATCACCAAAACATACATCAAGTGAATCAATAGAATACCCCATTGTCACCACGGGTATCCCACGCAAGACATATATCAAGTGTTCTCAAATCCTTAAAGACGCAATCCGATAAGATAACTTCAAAGGGAAAACTCAATCCATTACAAGAAGGTAGAGGGGGAGAAACATCATAAGATCCAACTATAGTGGCAAAGCTCGCGATACATCAAGATCGCGCCAAATCAAGAACACGAGAGAGAGAGAGATCAAACACATAGCTACTGGTACATACCCCCAGCCCCGAGGGTGAACAACTCCCTCCTCATCATGGAGAGCGCCGGGATGATGAAGATGGCCACCGGTGATGATTGCCCCCTCTGACAGGGTGCCGGAACAGGCTCCTGATTGGTTTTTGCTGGCTACAAAGGCTTGCGGCGGCAGAACTCCCGATCTAGGTTATTTTCTGGAGGTTTGGGGATTTATAGGAGAGGTTGGCATCGAGAACAAGTCAGGGGGCCCCACGGAGAGTCCACGAGGCAGGGGGCGCACCCTAGGGGGGTGGGTGCGCCCTCCACCCTCATGGGGCCCACGGGACTCCCCTCCGGCAACTCTTCGTTCCATTATTTTTTATATTTTCTAGAAAAAATCTTCGTTGATTTTCAGCGCATTCCGAGAACTTTTATTTCTGCACAAAAACAACACCACGGTAGTTCTGCTGAAAACAGCATCAGTCCGGGTTAGTTCTAACCAAATCATACGAAAATCATGTAAAAATATTATAAACATGGCATGAATACATCAAAAATTATAGATACGTTGGAGATGTATCGATGTACCCATCACATGACCGGAGACAAGGATATATTTCGTGAGCTTGCTGAAAATGACGACCCTCGAAAGTATGTCACTTTTGGTGATAACTCAAAGGGTAAGGTGGTTGGCCTTGGTAAGGTGGCCATCTCACATGATAGCTCCATACAAAATGTTATGCTCGTTGAATCTCTTGGCTATAATTTACTTTCCGTATCTAGACTAGCTGACTTTGGCTTCAATGTCCTATTTACTGAAGTAGATTGCCAAGTGTTTCGAAGAGATAATCATAATATGGTCTTTACCGGTATATGTAGAGGTGATCTATACATTGTTGATTTCACTAAAAAGGCTCAAACTAGAATTTGCTTAATTGCTAAATCTTCTAAAGGTTGGTTGTGGCATAGAAGGTTAGGTCATGTGGGCATGCGAAATCTTGATAAGCTTATTAAAGGTGATCATATCCTTGGAGTGAAAGATGTTATATTTGATAAGGATAGATTGTGCAGTGCTTGTCAAGCAGGAAAACAGGTTGGAGGAAGCCACCCTATGAAGAACATCATGACCACGAGAAGACCGCTCAAGCTACTTCATATGGATCTCTTTGGTCCCAACGCCTATAAAAGTCTCGGTGGAAACTCATTTGGTCTAGTCATAGTCAATGATTTTTCAATATTTACGTGGGTGTTTGCTACCTCTTAAGCACTTGCGTTGGTTTTCCCTTGAAGAGGAAAGGGTGATGCAGCAGAGTAGCGTAAGTATTACCCTCAGTTTTTGAGAACCAAGGTATCAATCCAGTAGGAGACTACGCGCAAGTCCCTCGCACCTACACAAAACAAATAAATCCTCGCAACCAACGCGATAATGGGTTGTCAATCCCTACACGGTCACTTGCGAGAGTGAGATCTGATAGATATGATAAGATAATATTTTTGGTATTTTTATGATAAAGATGCAAAGTAAAATAAAAGGCAATGAAAATAACTAAGTGTTGGAAGATTAATATGATGAAGATAGACCCAGGGGCCATAGGTTTCACTAGTGGCTTCCCTCAAGAGCATATGTATTTTACGGTGGGTGAACAAATTACTGTTGAGCAATTGACAAAATTGAGCATAGTTATGAGAATATCTAGGTATGATCATGTATATAGGCATCACGTCTGAGACAAGTAGACCGACTCCTGCCTGCATCTACTACTATTACTCCACACATCGACCGCTATCCAGCATGCATCTAGAGTATTAAGTTCATAAGAATAGAGTAACGCCTTAAGAAAGATGACATGATGTAGAGGTATAAATTCATGCAATATGATAAAACCCCCATCTTTTTAACCTCGATGGCAACAATACAATACGTGCCTTGCTGTCCCTACTGTCACTGGGAAAGGACACCGCAAGATTGAACCCAAAGCTAAGCACTTCTCCCATTGCAAGAAAGATCAATCTAGTAGGCCAAACCAAACTGATAATTCGAAGAGACTTGCAAAGATAACCAATCATACATAAAAGAATTCAGAGAAGATTCAAATATTGTTCATAGATAAACTTGATCATAAACCCACAATCCATCGATCTCAACAAACACACCGCAAAAGAAGATTACATCAAATAGATCTCCACAAGAGAGGGGGAGAACATTGTATTGAGATCCAAAAAGAGAGAAGAAGCCATCTAGCTAATAAATTTGGACCCGAAGGTCTGAGGTAGACTACTCACACTTCATCGGAGAGGCCATGGTGTTGATGTAGAAGCCCTCCGTGATCGATGCCCCCGCCGGCGGAGCTCCGGAACAGGCCCCAAGATGGGATCTCGTGGATACAGAAAGTTACGGCTGTGGAATTAGGGTTATGGCTCCGTTATTGATCGTTTGGGGGTACGTAGGTATATATAGGAGGAAGGAGTACGTCGATGGAGCAACATGGGGCCCACGAGGGGGAGGGCGCACCTGGGGGGGGGGGGGGTAGGCGCGCCCCCTACCTCGTGGCTTCCATGTTGGTTGCTTGACGTAGGGTCCAAGTCTCCTGGATCTTGTTCGTTCCAAAAATCACGTTCCCAAAGGTTTCATTCCGTTTGTACTCCGTTTGATATTCCTTTTCTTCGAAACCCTAAAATAGGCAAAAAAACAACAATTCTAGGTTGGGCCTCCGGTTAGTAGGTTAGTCCCAAAAATAATATAAAAGTGTATAATAAAGCCCAATAATGTCCAAAACAGAATATAATATAGCATGGAACAATAAAAAATTATAGATACATTGGAGACGTATCAGTGTTCTTTCTTGATGACAAATCTCATGTCCAAAAGATCTTCAAGAACTTCACTATGAAGGCCCAAAATCAATTTGAAGTGAAGATCAAGAAGGTTTGCAGCGACAACGAAATGGAGTTCAAGAACGAAAATGTGGATACCTTTCTTGACGAAGAAGGGATTTCACATGAGTTCTCGGCTAAGTACACGCCTCAACAAAATGGAGTTGTTGAGAGGAAGAACCGGAATCTTATTGAGATGGCGAGAACGATGCTTGATGAATACAAGACGCCAAAACACTTTTGGGCAGAAGCGGTTGAGACAGCTTGTCATGTAACAAATCGCTTATATCTTCACAAGCTATTCGGCAAGACGCCATACGAGCTTCTCACTGGTAACAAACCCCAAGTTGGATACTTCCGAGTATTAGCTCAGAGTGCTATATTCTTGATAAGCATCGCTGTTCTAAATTTGCTCCTAAATCTCATGAGGGTTTCCTACTTGGTTTTGGCTCAAACTCTCACACTTACCATGTCTACAACAATTTCACCCAAAATGTTGAAGAGACGGTAGATGTGAAGTTTGATGAATCTAACGGCTCACAAGTAGAGCAATTGCCAATTGATGTAGGAGACAAAGACCCTTCGGAAGCAATCCAAGACTTGCCTATTGGCAAGATTCATCCAACGGAGGTGAAGGAGAGTACCTCATCTGTCCAAGTGGAAGCTTCTACCTCACGACAAGGTGAACCAAGAGTTGACACGGAGGCATCCACAAGTGGGACACGTCAAGATGAAGAAAACGAGAAAGTACTCCAAGATGAACCTCCTTCTCCACATCAACAAGAGAACAACAACACCAACAACGAAGAAGGCCAAGAGGAAGAACAAGATGATGAAGAAGATGTTCCACCCCGACCCAAACAAAATCTCTCACGAGTTATAGCAAGAGTTTCACGAGACCATCCCGTCGAACAAATGTTCAATGATATCCAAAGCGGGAGAATCACTAGCTCTAAAACTCGTTTGGCTAATTTTTGTGAACATTATTCATTCATCTCTATCGTTTAACCTATGAAGGTTGCAGAAGCATTGGAAGAGCTACACAACTTTGAGAGGAACCAAGTGTGAACATTGGTTGAGAAGCCCGACAACAACCACAACATCATCAGTACCAAATGGGTGTTTTGCAACAAGCAAGATGACGATGGACAATTCATTCACAACAAAGCACGTCTCGTCGCCCAAGGCTACACTCAAGTCGAAGGTATGGACTATGGTGAGACATATGCCCCCGTTGCTAGACTTGAGTCCATCTGCATCTTACTTGCCTATGCAAATCACCATGATATTACCTTGTACCAAATGGACATTAAAAGTTCTTTTCTAAATGGTGAAATTGAGGAGGAAGTTTATGTTAAACAACCTCCCGACTTTGTTAATTCTAAGAAACCCGACCATGTTTACAAACTTCACAAATCTCTTTATGGTCTTAAACAAGCTCCTAGAGCATGGTATAAATGCTTGACCAAGTTCCTTATTGAAAAAGGCTTTGAGATTGGAAAAATTGATTCCACTCTTTTTACTAAAAGGGTTAATGGTGAATTATTTGTGTGCCAAATTTATGTTGATGATATCATATTTGGTTCGACAAACCCTCATTTTAGTTAAAAGTTTGGAAAGCTAATGTCGGAGAAGTTTGAGATGTCTATGATGAGTGAACTCAAGTTCTTTCTTGGGTTGCAAATCAAGCAAACTAAGGAGGGTACCTTTGTTTCCCAAACAAATTATAGCAAGGACTTATTCAAGAAGTTCAACATGCAAGAATGCAAAGGTATGAATATACCCATGCCTACTAGTGGACATCTTGACTTGACTAAGGATGGCAAACTGGTTGACCAAAAGGTTTACCGCTCTATGATTGGTTCATTGTTACATCTATGTGCCTCACGTCCCGATATTATGCTAAGTGTGTGCATGTGTGCACAATATCAGGCGCCCCCCAAAGAATGTCATCCTAAGGCCGTGAATAGGATAGTGAGATACTTAATTCATACACCAAATTTTGTCATTTAGTATCCTAAGAGGTCCTCTTTTGATCTTGTTGGCTACTCTGATTTGGACTATGCCAGAGACAAGGTTGATAAAAAGTCCACTTCGGGTACTTGTCAATTTGTTGGTTGATCTCTTGTGTCTTGGTCCTCCAAGAAACAAAACTCGGTATCCTTACCTACCGCCAAAGCGGAATACATTGCCGCCGGTTCATGTTGTGCTCAATTACTTTGGATGACTCAAACTCTTAAAGATTATGGCATATATGTGAAACATGTTCCATTGCTTTGTGACAATGAAAGTGCTATTAAGATTGCTCATAATCCCGTGTAACATTCTCGAACTAAGCATACTGAAGTTCATCATTTCATTCGAGATCATGTTGCTAAAGGAGACATTGATCTTAAGCATGTTCCTACCAATAAGCAATTAGCGGATATATTCACCAAACTGCTTGATGAGAAAGTATTTTTCCGTTTGAGAGGTGAATTGAACATCATTGATGCTTCAAACTTGGAGTAGAAACTCCATTTGGATACATGCAAGGCATAAGCCCTTGACTAATCCTTGATATTTCTCTTATGATGGTGATCAGATGTCTTGGATCTACACGTGTACCCTTGCATGCTATCTAACCCTTGTAGGTACTTGGATGAGCTTGAATTCATGAGATTGCAACTCACATCTTGAGCAATCTCTACATCACCAAGTCTCTACAATATGGTGGTTGAAGACAAGGAAGCATGAAACCTTTCAACATATCCTTTGACAAATTCTATATATCAAATTTCATTTGGTATCAAATTTCATGATTGTAACTTTGGATACACAAGTGCTCTTCCTTGCAAGACTAACCCATGTAGGTAGATGAACTTAAACTACAAGTGGTGCTCCCAACTCATTGATGAGATACATCAACCCTGAGCATCCCACACAAGTTCAACTACATGATCAAGATCAACACCACCACCCAAGGTATGTTATTCCATCTTAGAGAAGCTTTACCCCAAGTCATGGGTCAAAGCAACTCAACAAGATGTGAATACATCAAAATGCTTAAATGAAAAATGGCAATCCCATTTTGAGCTTAAACGATGAGTATGACCTATGATCAAGTGATATCACTTGATACTCCTCAATCAATATACTCTAACATAGGTGACTTTGTCGCCGACCAATTCTAGATGAAGTTCTCTAGTGTTTTCTGTGTCTTTGCATTTGTCTTTTGCTTCCCTTTTAAAAAAATCATCTAGATTTCTTTTCTTTTTCTCTGTTATGTTCTGCATTCCCTGCATCCAATTCATTGCAAATCCTTCAATTAATTCCTTGCAAATCTTTGTGAGATCTTATTTGCCTAGTGGGCTGAGATGACAATTGTGTTCTCTATGTGCTGAATTGGGCCTCACTGGTTTGTTTCTTTCGGTTAAACTGAACCACCTCAGTGCCACCGAAGAAAATAACTCAGTGTGATCAGTTTAAATGCTGAGAAAACACTTTTCCATTTGCATCCTGCATATTTATTCTAGCTCCACTCGATGATTCTTGTCCTCTACAAGTATCTTATATTACATGTTGCTTTGTAATGTGACTCAAGGACCAAACCTACTTCACTCATACGCTAGAATATCCCTTCTTGGAAATTGATGTCAAGGGGGGGGGGGAGCACATCAAAGCTTATCACATATGAGAGAATGTACACCTTAAGCTTCTCCAGATGCTTCTATCCATAGAGGAGAGAAGTCACATGTCTTCAAGAGGGGAAAGACATGTTAGCATGTGTTAAGTTTGTTATGTTTGTTTTGATCTGATTTTTTTCCCTATATTCTCCCATTATACAATATAAGATTCAGGGGGAGAAAGACATTTAAGGGAAGGAAATCTTTGAATTCATTGCATATCTTTACTCTTTGGGGACATGTCTATATCAAATAGAGTACCTAGTACTCACTCTCTACATGTCATCCCAATCTTGGTACTCTTATGGTTTCTTAAGTTGCTTTGTCCAATAGATGTTTGTGTGTTATCTAACCTTGTTTACTTAGGTTCATCTCTTGCAAAGCTACCTCAAGACCACAAGGTAAGTATATGCATCACATCCATGTGCATGATGATTTCTTGCTACTGTACATATTGTTTGCAAGAAGAAATCATGAACATGGAGGTACATTTCCTATATTCACATCATTTGCTCTGATGCATATAGCCAAGATACATGTAACTCATTGCTTGCTCTATCATGGTTTTGCATTCACATGCTCTTATATTCCATATTCACATGATTGCATACATGTAGGGGGGAGCCTATGCATGTTACATGTCTTTCCAAAGCTTTACTTGTTATTCTTCATATCTTTATCTAAAGCTTTGATGTATGTTTTCATCAATTAACAAAAAAGGGGAGATTAAAAGCACAAGTGCTCCCTGGGTGATTTTGGTAATTAATGTCAACATATCTCTTGTTGGACTAATACTTTTATCTAGTATATTTTAGAAAGTTCAACAAAGGCATGGCATGGACAAGAGGATGTGGAACCCCTTCAAGAAGCTAAGGACAAGGATTGGAAAAAGCTCAAGATTCTACATTTTCATTTTAGGGATCCAAGATCACATTGAGTCCATAGGAAAGCCACTACTATTAAAAGGGGATGAGGTGTTTCTTAATGGCTTGCTTGCTGAAAGTGCTTAGTGATATGCTCCAAATCCCTCAACCACTTTCTCATATCCACATATGTCCCAAACCTAAAGTCAAACTTGGCCCCACTGATTTGATCTATCCGGCGCCACCGAGTTCACTTGACATAGCCACTGCCAGAAACCCTAATCAATTTGGTCTCACCGATGGGATCTCGATCTCACCGAGATGGGCTTGCAAACTCTGTTGCCTATTGCAATTATCTCGGTCTCACTGAGATATGCAATCAGTCCCACCGAGTTTGCTTGATCAACTCTCTGTTTCACCGAGTTTGTATAATCGGTCAAACCGAGTAGAGGTTTTATCCTAACCCTAGCACATCGGTCCCACCGAGTTGATCATATCGGTCCCACCGAAATCTCTAACATTCACATTTTGAACCATATTGGTCTGACCGAGTTTCTTGATTCGGTCCCACCAAGTTTGGTGAATTGTGTGTAACGGCTATATTTTATGTGGAGGCTATATATAACCATCCTCCATTAGTGGAGAGAGCAATCAGAATGTGCCTACACTTCCAGCATTCATTTTCTGAGAGAGAACCACCTACTCATGTGTTGAGACCAAGACATTCTAATCCAACCACAAGAATCTTGATCTCTAGCCATCCCCAAGTTGCTTTCCACTCAAATCATCTTTCCACCATATCCAAATCCGTGAGAGAGAGTTGAGTGTTAGTGAAAGGATCGATATAGTTGACTAGAGGGGGGGTGAATAGGCAACTAACAATTTTTAGCTTTTCTTTACCAAATTAATCTTTTCATAAAAGTAGGTTGTCTAGATATGCAACTAAGTGAGCAACCTATATGATGCAACAATAACAAGCACAAGATTGAGCAAGGGATACAACACAATATAGCTTGCACAAGTAAAGGTGATAGATAACCAAGAGTGGAGCCGGTGGAGACAAGGGTGTGTTACCAAAGTTCCTTCCCTTTGAGAGGAAGTACATCTTCGTTGGAGCGGTGTGGAGGCACAATGCTCCCCAAGAAGCTGCTAGGGCCACCGTATTCTCCTCACGCCCTCACACAATGCGAGATGCCATGATTCCACTATTGGTGCCCTTGGAGGCGGTGACCGAACCTTTACAAACAAGGTTGGGGCTATCTCCACAACTTAATTGGAGGCTCCCAGCGACACCACGAAGCTTGACCACAATGGAATATAGCTCCGCAGTGACCTCAACCGTCTAGGGTGCTCAAACACCCAAGAGTAACAAGATCTGCAAGGGATTAGTGGGGGGAATCAAATTTCTCTTGGTGGAAGTGTAGATCGGGGCCTTATCAACCAATCCCTAGAAAATCAACAAGTTTGATTGGCTAGGGAGAGAGATCGGGCGAAAATGGAGCTTTGAGCAACAATGGAGCTTGGAGGGAAGAGGTCAACTCTAGGAGGAAGAAGACCCCCCTTTATATAGGGGAGCTAAAATCCAACCATTGTCTGCCCATCCCGCAGCTAAGCGGTACTACCGCTCCTAGGAGAGGTAGTACCGCTTAGGCTGTACAACTCTACACAGGCCTACGACTACACAAAGTTTATCTATGGTAGTGCCACTGGAACGGTACTACCGCTGACCCGAGCGATACTACCGCTTTGGGTCTTAGTCCTGGAGAGGCAAGGGTGCCAGGGGCGGTAGTACCGTGCCAAGCGGTACTACCGTCCTAGTGCCGCCCTACTACCGCTTGTGGCAAAGTGGGAACAAAACCTTGCACATAAGGAAAACCCTGCAAGCGGTAGTGGGGATGGTAGTACGGGGTTGTAGTACTGCCGAAGCGGTACTACCGCAGTACTACCGCCCTACTACCATAAATTACAAACAGACAACCGAAAGTTGCATGCTCGGGGAAGCCCTAAGCGGTACTACTGTAGGCACAGGCAGTACTACTGCTAGCAAGATTCTGAAAACATTACAGAAGACATAGGAAGGGCTCCGGAGATGGGAAGGAGGCTGTGGGTGCATATGGGGCTGTGTATGTGTTGATTCCGCCCATATCTTTCTAAAGCGGACCCCCTCTTAATAGTACAGCTTTCCTACGACTCAAATCCACTGAAAAGAAACATAGAAAAAGCGCCGTGTTCGAAAGGCTCCGAGGGGCGTCGAATCGTCTAGTGCCTAGCCATGAGATATCTAAAATGCTCAATGCACATGTGTAGTTCACAAATGCATTGTCATCAATCACCAAAACCACTTAGGGAGAAATATGTCCTTACAATCTCCAGCTTGAAGATGAAAGGAGCATAAATTGGGCAGTGATATCCATAGGTAGCACTCACTAGCTCCTTCCACATGACGTGAGAGACATCCAAGACAACATCCGTGCCCTTCTCAGAGTCGCACAACAGGAGCATATCCACAAGATGGCCATGCACCACGTCCAAGTTGCCGATGCGAGGAAAGAGAGTGTGCAGGAAGATGTGATGCATAATGTCAAAGAATGGCTAGAGCTCCTTTTTGACTCCCTTCTTAGTCTTGGTGATAATCATATGAGGCTTCAGCTCATCCTTGCAAGTAGCCCCCCCCCTCATGGTGAGAACGAAGGCCAAGCGGCCTCCTCAACCCCTCATCAGGATATCCAAGAAGTGCCATAAACGCAGCCCAAGTGGTGCGCAACTGCCTGCCATTTGTCATCCAGATCAATGTGTGCTCTGAGTTGGTGCCATACCGGATGGTTGCAAAGAACTGAGAAACCAACTCTGCATCAAATTCATAGTTGAAGGTCATGAGGGGCACGATGTTGAGCTGTTCATAGAGGGCATGAGCTTCTCCAAAGTATGCCTGTTACTTCTCCATATGATCCTTGATTCACTTGGTCTTTACAAAAAGGTTCTTCCTTCCCTTGATCCGATCAAAGTATGCAAGTGATTGGTCATTATTCCAGAATGGTGATCCAACTAGAGAAGGATCCTGAGGAATGAGGTAGGGGTTCTGCTCACAATATTGCCAAAACTCATTCTGCTTTAACTCAGCAGCCGTCATGACCGGTTCCTTCTTCTTGCGAGCAGCGGTTGACTTGACATTGGACTTGCCCTTGTTCCTGGTAGACTGACGACGAGAAGGCGGAGGTGTGGGGGCAATCTCTTCTTCATCTTCGGAATACACAATTCTGGTATGATAGGTGCGTCCACGCTTGGATGGGGGATTCACATTCTTGCAACGGACCTTGGAGATACTACCACCTGAAGTGACACAAAACCACAAGGGAAAACATGAATACAGACTATGCATAACCCAGGAAGAAACAAAGTTGAGAAAGGAAGGTTTAGGGAGCATTCTGAAATTTGGGGCCTCAAGCGGTAGTACCACGAAACTGGGGCGGTAGTACTGCCAGAGCGGTAGTACCACTGCACAGGAGCGGTAGTACTGCTCTGGGAACGGGAAAACAGAATCCCCAGATCCAGTAGTACCGGAGGTCACAAATTCAAAAATGCTCCACTAAATCTTCAATCCTCCTATCTAGTAGTCATTTAACTTCCTACTCAAGCCCCAATTTAGCTAAAAATCGAGAAACCGCCACGCATTGCCCTAGAAACCTAGATTCAAAGGAGAGAACCATAGGAGCAATGAATGAGGGCAATACCGGGGTCCATGGCGAGAGGAGGTGGTGGGGAACGATTCCACCGGTCAGAATCGTTGAAGACGGCACGGAATCGTCCAGCCGGAGCGGCGGCCGGGGCTATTCTTCGGCGCCGGAGTGAGAGAGAGACATGGGGAGGGAGAGTGAAAGGGTATGGGGACTTAGAACTCCCCCTGCCCAATACTTACTCCCACTGTGTCCTGCTAAGCGGTAGTACTGCTCGGGGCAGCGGTAGTACCTCCCCGGTACTACATCCGGGCAGGAGGCCCAGTAGTACCGCTCGAGCGGTAGTACCGCTGGATAGAACGGTAGTATCACTTGGAGAGGTAGTACCATTCCTTCACAGTGGTAGTACCACCAGCAGGGAGACAAAAAACCCAAACAAGGAACAAAAAGGCTTATGCAGACTAGGGGTTGAAGCATTTGAAAAGGACCAAGAAACCAAGAGCAACTTGGAGTAACTCAAAGCACAAACAACATCCTAAGGAATCTACACAAACAACCACCTTTCAAAGGAGGGCGGTGGCCGAGGCCACCTATGTTTGAGTCAATTGGTATGGCGCTGCAAAGATTTTAACCTTGGGTCCATGACCAAAACTCGTCTTTGAAGCACAAGTACCATAAAAAATGGCTAATGTGAAAGAGTTGATCAATTTATGCATAATGGGGGGGGAGTTCATTGAGAGAACAACACTCCCCTATGTCCATGCCTACATATAAACAAGACAACAAGAAGAGTATGGTGGGGTGTGCAAAGGTTCAAGACACATTGCTCGAATCAATGATAATTAGCTCATGCCTTAACTCGCGAAATCTTGCTTCATCCAAGGGCTTCGTGAAGATATCTGCAAGGTTATCATGAGTGTTGACATAGTTGAGCTCGATCTCCCCTCGCCTAATGTGATCCCGGATGAAGTGATACCGAATCTCAATATGCTTCGCCTTGAAGTGTTGCACCGGGTTGAGAGAAATCTTGATGGCACTTTCATTGTCACAATAGAGGCACTTTGTCACAAATGAAACCGTAATCCTTTAAAGTTTGCCTCATCCAAAGAAGTTGTGCACAACAACTACTAGCAGCCACATGCTCCGCTTTGGTGGATGAGAGAGATACACAACTTTGCTTCTTAGAAGACCAACTCACCAAGGAGCAACCAAGAAATTGGCACCCTCCGGAAGTTGACTTCCTATCCACTTTGTCTCCTGCCCAATCCGAGTCCGAAAAGCCCACAAGGTTGAAGTTAGCTCCTCTTGGGTACCATAAGCCAAAGTTTGGGGCATGAGCCAAATATCGAAAGATTCGCTTGACCGCCACATAGTGGCTTTTCATAGGTGCGGCTTGAAACCATGCACAAATTCCCACACTCAACATGATATCCGGTCTAGATGCACAGAGGTAAAGCAAGGAGCCAATCATGGAACGATCTACCTTTTGATCCACCGCTTTACCATTGGGATCTATGTCAAGTTGGCATTTGACGGGCATTGGAGTGGAAGCCGGCTTGACATCACTTAGCTTGAATCTCTTGAGCATGTCTTGAGTGTATTTGGCTTGGTTGATGAAGGTTCCTTCTCTTCTTTGCTTGATTTCGAACCCGAGAAAGAACTTCAACTCTCCCATCATGGACATCTTAAACTTCGAGGTCATGAGAGCGGCAAACTCCTCATTGAAAGCTTTGTTAGGGGAACCAAAGATAATATCATCAACATATAGTTGGCATACAAACAACTCCCCTTTGACCTTCTTAGTAAAAAGAGTGGGGACGATTTTCCCAATTTCAAACCCCCGATCTTGCAACAACTCAGTAAGGTGCTCATACCACACACGTGGGGCTTGTTTAAGGCCATAGAGTGCCTTATCGAGTTGGTACACATTATCGGGGCACTCGGGATCCTCAAACCCTGGGGGTTGTTTGACATACACCAACTCATTAATAGGACCATCAAGAAAAGCACTCTTCACATCCATTTGTTGCAACTTGAAGTTATTATGAGAAGCATATGCAATCAACAAATGGATAGATTGAAGGCGAGCAACGGGAGCGAAGGTTTCACCGTAGTCAATAACCTCGACTTGGGAGTAGCCTTATGCCACCAAGCGAGCCTTGTTGCGACCGAGAATCCCATGAGCATCTTGCTTGTTCTTGAATATACACTTGGTTCCAATGACATTATGGTTCCCTGATAACCCACAAGTATAGGGGATCAATTGTAGCCTCTTTTGATAAGTAAGAGTGTCGAACCCAACGAGGAGCTAAAGGTAGAACAAATATTCCCTCAAGTTCTATCGACCACCGATACAACTCTACGCACGCTTAACGTTCGCTTTACCTAGAACAAGTATGAAACTAGAAGTACTTTGTAGGTGTTGTTGGACAGGTTTGCAAGATAATAAAGAGCACGTAAATAAAAAGTAGGGGATGTTTATATGAAGACACAACTAAGTTAGTTTTAGTAAAGAGCTTGTTGTCACGACAAAGTTATTTGTCCCTAGGCAATCGATAACTAGACCGGTAATCATTATTGCAATTTTATTTGAGGGAGAGGCGTAAGCTAACATACTTTCTCTTCTAGGATCATATGCACTTATGATTGGAACTCTAGCAAGCATCCGCAACTACTAAAGATCATTAAGGTAAAACCCAACCATAGCATTATAAGGCATCAAGTCCTCTTTGTTGGGGAACGTAGTAATTTCAAAATTTTCCTACGCACACGCAAGATCATGGTGATGCATAGCAACGAGAGGGGAGAGTGTGATCTACGTACCCTTGTAGATCGACAACGGAAGCGTTTGGTTGATGTAGTCGTACGTCTCCACGGCCCGACCGATCAAGCACCGAAACTACAGCACCTCCGAGTTCTAGCACACGTTCAGCTCGATGACGATCCCCGGACTCCGATCCAGCAAAGTGTCGGGGAAGAGTTCCGTCAGCACGACGGCGTGGTGACGATCTTGATGTACTACTGTCGCAGGGTTCGCCTAAGCACCGCTACAATATTATCGAGGACTATGGTGGCAGGGGGCGCCACACATGGCTAAGAATATGATCACGTGGATCAACTTGTGTGTCTCTGGGGTGCCCCTGCGTCCGTATATAAAGTTTCAAGAGGGGGAGGCCGGCCTGCCATCATAGGGCGCACCAGGAGGAGTCCTACTCCCTCCGGGAGTAGGACTTCTCCCCAAATCCTAGTTGGAATAGGATTCGCGAGGTGGGAAAAGAGGGAGAGAGAAGGAGGGGGCGCCGGCCCCCTCTCTCCTTGTCCTATTCGGACTAGGGGGGAGGGGCGCGCGGCCCAGCCCTGGCCGCCTCTCCTCTTCTTCCACTAAGGCCCATATAGCTCCCGAGGGTTCCGGTAACCTCCCGGTACTCCGGTAAAATCCCGATTTCACCCGGAACACTTCCGATATCCAAACATAGGCTTCCAATATATCAATCTTTATGTCTCGACCATTTCGAGACTCCTCGTCATGTCCGTGATCACATCCGGGACTCTGAACAACCTTCGGTACATCAAAACGTATAAACTCATAATATAACTGTCATCGAAACCTTAAGCGTGCGGACCCTACGGGTTCGAGAACAATGTAGACATGACCGAGACATGTGTCCGGTCAATAACCAATAGCGGGACCTGGATGCCCATATTGGCTCCTACATATTCTACGAAGATCTTTATTGGTCAGACCGCATAACAAACATACGTTGTTCCCTTTGTCATCGGTATGTTACTTGCCCGAGATTCGATCGTCGGTATCCAATACCTAGTTCAATCTCGTTACTGGCAAGTCTCTTTACTTGTTCTGTAATACATCATCTCGCAACTAACTCATTAGTTGCTGCTTGCAAGGCTTAAGTGATGTGCATTACCAAGAGGGCCCAGAGATACCTCTCCGACGATCGGAGTGACAAATCCTAATCTCAAAATACGTCAACCCAACATGTACCTTTGGAGACACCTGTAGAGCACCTTTATAATCACCCAGTTACATTGTGACGTTTGGTAGCACACAAAGTGTTCCTCCGGCACACGGGAGTTGCATAATCTCATAGTCATAGGAACATGTATAAATCATGAAGAAAGCAATAGCAACATACTAAACGATCGGGTGCTAAGCTAATGGAATGGGTCATGTCAATCAGATCATTCAACCAATGATGTGATCCCGTTAATCAAATGACAACTCTTTGTCCATGGTTAGGAAACATAACCATCTTTGATTAATGAGCTAGTCAAGTAGAGGCATACTAGTGACATTCTGTTTGTTTATGTATTCACACATGTATTATGTTTCCAGTTAATACAATTCTAGCATGAATAATAAACCTTTATCATGATATAAGGAAATAAATAATAACTTTATTATTGCCTCTAGGGCATATTTCCTTCAGTCTCCCACTTGCACTAGAGTCAATAATATAGATCACATCGCCATGTGATTTAATATCAATAGTTCACATCTCCATGTGACTAACACCCAAAGGGTTCACTAGATTCAATAATCTAGTTCACATCGCCATGTGATTAAGACCCAAAAAGTGATCATGTTTTGCTTGTGAGAGAAGTTTAGTCAACGGGTCTGCCACATTCAGATCCGTATGTATTTTTGCAAAATTCTATGTCTACAATGCTCTGCACGGAGCTACTCTAGCTAATTGCTCCCACTTTCAATATGTATCCAGATTGAGACTTAGAATCATCTGGATCAGTGTCAAAAACTTGCATCGACGTAACCCTTTACGACGAACCTTTTTTTCATGTCCATAATCGAGAAACATATCCTTATTTCACTAAGGATAATTCTGACCGCTGTCCAGTGATCTACTCCTAGATCACTATTGTACTCCCTTGCCAAATCAGTGCAGGTTATACAATGGATCTGGTACACAACATGACATACTTTATAGAACCTATGGCCAAGGCATAGGGAATGACTTTCAGTCTCTTTCTATCTTCTGCTGAGGTCGGGCTTTGAGTCTTACTCATCTTCACACCTTGTAATACAGGCAAGAACTCTTTCTTTGACTGCTCCATTTTGAACTACTTCAAAATCTTGTCAAGGTATGTACTCATTGGAGAAACTTATCAAGCGTCTTGATATATCTCTATAGATCTTGAAGCTCAATATGTAAGCAACTTCACCGAGGTCTTTCTTTGAAAAACTCCTTTCAAACACTCCTTTATGCTTTGCAGAATAATTCTACATTATTTCCGATCAACAATATGTCATTCACATATACTTATCAGAAATGCTGTAGTGCTCCCACTCACCTTTTGTAAATACAGGCTTCACCGCAAGTCTGTATAAAACTATATGCTTTGATCAACTTATCAAAGCGTATATTCCAACTCCGAGATGCTTACACCAGTCCATAGATGGATCGCTGGAGTTCGCATTTTTTGTTAACACCTTTAGGATTGACAAAAACTTCTGGTTGCATCATATACAACTCTTCTTTAAGAAATGCATTAAGGATTGCAGTTTTGTTATCCATTTGCCAGATTTCATAAAATGCGGCAATTGCTAACATGATTCGGACAGATTTAAGCATAGATACGAGTGAGAAACTCTCATCGTAGTCAACACCTTGAACTTGTCGAAACCCTTTTGCGACAATTCTAGCTTTGTAGAGAGTAACACTACTATCAGCGTCTGTCTTCCTCTTGAAGATCCATTTATTTTCTATGGCTTGCTGATCATCGGGCAAATCCATCAAAGTCCATACTTTGTTCCCATACATGGATCATATCTCAGATTTCATGGCCTCAAACCATTTCGCGGAATCTGGGCTCATCATCGCTTCCTCATAGTTCGTAGGTTCGTCATGGTCAAGTAACATGACCTCCAGAATAGGATTACGTACCACTCTGTTGCGGATCTCACTCTGGTTGACCTACGAGGTTTGGTAGTAACTTGATCCGAAGTTACATGATCATCATCATTATCTTCCTCACTAATTGGTGCAGGAGTCATAGGAACAGATTTCTGTGATGAACTACTTTCCAATTATGGAGCAGGTACAATTACCTCATCAAGTTCTACTTTCCTCCCACTCACTTCTTTTGAGAGAAACTCCTTCTCCAGAAAGTTTCCGAATTTAGCAACAAAAGTTTTGCTTTCGGATCTGTGATAGAAGGTGTACCCAACAATAACTTTTTGGGTATCCTATGAAGACACACTTTTCCGATTTGGGTTTGAGCTTGTCAGGATGAAACTTTTTCACATAAGCATTGCAACCCCAAACTTTGAGAAACAACAACTTTGGTTTCTTGCCAAACCACAGTTCATACGGTGTCGTCTCAACAGATTTAGATGGTGCCCTTTTAACGTGAATGCAGCTGTCTCTAATGCATAACCCCAAAACGATAGTGGTAGATCGGTAAGAGACATCATAGATCGCACCATATCTAATAAAGTACGGTTATGATGTTCGGACACACCATTATGCCGTGGTGTTCCAGGTGGCGTGAGTAGTGAAACTATTTCACATTGTTTTAACTGAAGACCAAACTCGTAACTCAAATGTTTTACCTCTGCGATCATATCGTAGAAACTTTTATTTTCTTGTTACGATGATTCTCCACTTCACTATGAAATTCTTTGAACTTTTCAAATATTTCAGACTTGTGTTTCATTAAGTAGATATACCCATATCTGCTCAAATCATCTGTGAAGGTCAGCAAATAATGATACCCGCCGCGAGCCTTAACACTCATCGGATCTCATACATCAGTATGTATTATTTCCAATAAGTCAGTTGCTCGCTCCATAGTTCCGGAGAACGGTGTTTTAGTCATCTTGCCCATGAGGCATGGTTCGCAAGCATCAACTGATTCATAATCAAGTGATTCCAAAAACCCATCAGCATGGAGTTTCTTCATGCGCTTTACACCAATATGACCTAAACGGCAGTGCCACAAATAAGTTGCACTATCATTATTAACTTTGCATCTTTTGGTTTCAATATTGTGAATATGTGTATCACTACGATCGAGATCCAATGAACTTGTTTCATTGGGTGTATGACCATCGAAGGTTTTATTCATGTAAACAGAACAACAATTATTCTCTGACTTTAATGAATAACCGTATTGCAAAAAACATGATCAAATCATATTCATGCTCAACGCGAAAAACCAAATAACACTTATTCAGGTTCAACACTAATCCCGAAAGTATAGGGAGTGTGCGATGATGATCATATCAATCTTGGAACTACTTCCGACACACATCGTCACTTCACCCTTAACTAGTTTCTGTTCATTCTGCAACTCCCGTTTCGAGTTACTACTCTTAGCAACTGAACCAGTATCAATGCCGAGGGGTTTCTATGAACACTAGTAAAATACACATTAATAATCTGTATATCAAATATACCTTTGTTCACTTTGCCATCCTTCGTATCCGCCAAATACTTGGGGCAGTTCCGCTTTCAGTGACCAGTCCCTTTGCAGTAGAAGCACTTAGTCTCAGGCTTAGGACCAGACTTGGGCTTCTTCACTTGAGCGGCAACTTGCTTGCTGTTCTTCTTGGAGTTCCCCTTCTTCCCTTTGCCCTTTTATTGAAACTAGTGGTCTTGTCTACCATCAACACTTGATGCTCTTTCTTGATTTCTACCTTCATCGATTTCATCATCATGAAAAGCTCGGGAGTCGTTTTCGTCATCCCTTGCATACTATAGTTCATCACGAAGTTCTACTAACTTGGTGATGGTGACTAGAGAATTCTGTCAATCACTATCTTATCTGGAAGATTAACTCCCACTTGATTCAAGCGATTGTAGTACCCAGACAATCTGAGCACATGCTCACTAGTTGAGCTATTCTCCTCCATCTTTTGGCTATAGAACTTGTTAGAGACTTCATATCTCTCAACTCGGGTATTTGCTTGAAATATTAACATCAACTCCTGGAACATCTCATATGGTCCATGACGTTCAAAACGTGTCGGGGGTGTCTGATCCCTCGCACACCTATGGGGATCGGCGGACCGAGCCCCTTTTGGTTCGGCAGGGGGCGGTGGATGCACAAAGAGCAGATCGAGGCGAAACACACGAGCGAGACGATCGGTTTACCCAGGTTCGGGCCGCACGGATGCGTAAAACCCTACTCCTGCTTTGGTGGTTGTATTGAGTTCTTGCTCGGGAGCGGCGAGTGCTACAGTACACTCAAGCAGCTGGCGAGACCGAGCATGAGAATGGCCGTCCCCTCCTCCCCACTGTTGCGCATGGGCCTCCTTTTATATGTCTAAGGGGTTACCAACATGTGGCAACAGAGGTGAGGGTAAAAATGTAAAAGGGGTGGTAGTTGGCGCCACCGCCTGCTACAGGCACATCCTACCTAACCCTGACGGCAGGGGACAAAGGCATTAAATGCCTATCTATGTCGCTTAGACGGGGCGGAAAGGGACCGTCAGGGGCGCCACCGTTTGCCACGATGGCTCCTTGTCAGCGCCTACTTGCCACCGCATGCCCCCGGCTGCACAGCCTCCCGCCATGTGCGCC
This sequence comes from Triticum monococcum, assembly GCA_034509565.1. Classification (NCBI taxonomy): domain Eukaryota; kingdom Viridiplantae; phylum Streptophyta; class Magnoliopsida; order Poales; family Poaceae; genus Triticum; species Triticum monococcum. The sequence continues at coordinate 108,070,223 of CM067844.1, forward strand.
AGGAATGGTCCCAGGGCGACACGTTGGTGGGTGAGCTGGAGCGCGGGCTGCGGGGTAATAGCTTGCCGCGGCAAGCGCCTTGCCGCGGATGTTGTCTTGTCGCGTCTGGGAGCTTGTCGCTCACCGGGTCTTGCCGGGGCGCGCGGTGCGCCGCAGCGATCTCCTTGTGATGCTTGGGTTGGTCTTCCCGGCAAGCTCCTCTTGCCGAGGTCTTGTCTCCTTCCCGGCAAGATCCTCTTGTCGGGGTCTTGTCTCCTTCCCGGCAAGCTCCTCCTGCCGGGGTCTTGTCTCCTTCCCGGCAAGCTCCTCTCGTCGGGGCCTTGGATACTTTGTTCTTGAATGGCTCCAAAGGAACCACGGAGGGTCTTGGCGGTCGCCCGGCAAGCCTTGCCGCGGGTCGCTGCGACTGCCCGTGCACAAGTTCGGGGTACTAAGGTACCCCTACTTTAGTACACCGACAGGAGCCCCCGGGACTGGGCTATACACGGTGCCGAGCGCTGTTGGGCCAGGCCCAAAACAGTGCACGGGCACGCGCAGCCTAGGGCACGCCATAACCCACTCCGCACCCACCGCGCCCTCCCCAAACGGCACGCGTCGAATGCGGCGCCGTGCGTGACGTGGGCGGTGTGCGCGGGGCTGCGCCCCCACGCGCATGCGTCACATCGCGGTAAAAGGGGATGGTTGGCGCGCCACTCCCCGTAAACGGAGGGAGGCGTGGAGGCGTGGTGGGCGGAATCGTGGGTAGTTGTTTATTCGTGGTGGCGAAACGTCCGCCTCCCCCCTTTCCCTCCTTATAAGCAAAGGAAACAGGGGTGCGGCGCCATCTGCCCGTTGCTGTTTCTAATCTCAAATCCTCCGCCGCTCCCCGTCTTCTCAGAGCGACGAGAGAGCAGCGCCCTACTCCCCCCATTGTCACCAGCACCACCACCACCGTCGGCCTCCTCCACCACCTTCGCCATGGCTCCGAAGGGCGACAAGGGGAAAGCGGTGAAGTCGACCGAGGCGCAGCGGCTCGCGACGATGCGGAAGGAGCGAGCAATCTTCCCTCCCAAGCTCGGCGCGAAGGCGTTGCGGGAGCGGTATTACCTGTTCTGGTCGGCGAAGACGCGAGCTCACCCGCGGACCAGGGTGCTCCCGGCTGAAGCCCACACGAAGGCTCCGGACGGGTACCCTTTCTTTGTTGTGTTCTTCTACTGCGGGCTCTGCCCCCCTTTTCTGAGTTCCTCTGCGATATTATGAACACATATGGCTTCTACCTTCTCGACTTCACCCCCAACGCCGTCCTCACCATGGCAATTTTGGCACATCTTTGCGAAAACTTTGTCGGAGTCCACCCTAGTGTAGCTCTCTTCCGCCATTTCTTTATCCCTCGAGTAGAGAGAGGAGAGACTCTGTCCGGTGGAATCGCCTGGATCTCCAGAGCTGGCAAGAAGGAATCTTATCTAGAGGGGGAGTTCCGCGGCAAGTGGGAGGAGTGGAGAGCAGATTGGTGCTGGATCATCGAGGAGGGCCCGCAGTCATTCACCGTCCGGCGCCAAGTAGTAGCAGTGCGCGGCAATGACTGGAGCGACTTGGCCCCAGAAGATAGCAAGCTGACGATTGCTGTCACCAGGATCCGGCGCCTTAGGCTTGCCGGACTCACCGTAGGCGCTGTTGGCGCAGACTTTCTTCGCCGCTGCATTGCCCCCCTGCAGGAACGGGGAAGACCTGCCTGGGAGTTCAAGAACGCGGCGGACATCATGAGGCTGCGCCCAGGCCTCAACTATAATTTCACTGTCCTTGAGCACACTAGCATGCTGTAGGAGCTCTTCAAATATGATTCGGATCACCCCGAAGTCTTCAGGCTGCCGTAGGGCGTCGTCCCTTTGTGCAACAACTCTGTGCTCGACCGCATCCGGGCGATGATGCCGTTGTGCGACTCGCACGGAATCGAGCCAACTTGGCAAGAGCCCGCCGACGAGGTCGTGCAACAGTTCTTCGACGACCTGGTGGAAGTGCCAATCTGCGCCGACGAGAGGGACGGCCTCATCCGTGACACCACCGAGGCGGAGCTGGCGCGCATAGCCTCCAGGTTGGAAGAGGCAGCGGTAGGCGAATTTGGGTTTACTCTGGAGGAAGCGGCGGCGGAAGAGGAGAAGACCTGTGCCGAGCGAGACGAGTTCCTCAGCAAGAAAGAGCTCGCCGGCAAGAGGGACTTGCCGGCAAGGAAGATCTTGCCGGGGGCAGCGCCGAGCCAAACGAGCCTGCCGGGGATGCGAGCGACTCGCTGGAGATCGACTCTTCCTCCACTTCGTCTTCCGACAGCCCGCCGCCGGCTGCGCCTCCGTCTCCACCAAGAAGGCGTCTCCGCAAGGCCGCGGATGTAGCGAGGCGGCAGGATGCCCAGCAGTCGCCGCGCCGCACGACGCGCTCCACCGCGGCAAGCACTGTTGCCGCGGGAGCGCCCCATGCCGCTGCTTCGACTGGGGCGGGGCCTTCCCGGGCTGCCGCCTCTGCTCCCGCCAAGCGACCAAGGGAGCCTACCCCTCCTCCTTCCCGCGCCAGCCGCGGGCCGGAGTTCGACTTCTCCGTGTTTAGCTCCGACGAGGAAGAAGAGGAGGAGTAAGTTCTTCTTATTGTACTTGTAATTCTTCAATGCTTGCTGCTTTGTCTTGTATCTCACTTGTCTTTTCTCTGAATCCGTTCCTTTTCAGGACTCTGGCCCAGAGAGCGGCAAAGAGAGCCAGGGTGCCGGTGATCGTCATCGAGGACGAACCCACTGTGTCAGCAGGGGACGTGCACGAGACGAACCCGGTGGACCCGGCGGCTGATCTTCAGGGCAGCCCCCAGCGTAAGCGCCTTGTTCACTTCCTGCTGTTGGGCGCGCACGAAGATCCTTGCTGTGCTGATGCTTGTTTCTTGTCTCGTGCAGGAGCAGAGCAGCCTCACCAGGGGAGCCCGGAGACCGCCCCTGAAGCGCCAAGGGAGAGTCCTCCGACGAGGGAGAGGTCTCCGGCAAGGGAGACCTCTCCGGCAAGGGAGGAGGCTCCGACAAGGGAGGAGCCCCCGGCAAGGGAAGGGACTCCGGCAAGGGAGGAGCCCCCGGCGAGGGCGGAGGCTCCGGCAAGGGAGGAGCCCCCGACACGGCAAGGATCTCCGGCAAGGGACCGCGCCAGCGATCCCCCGGCGACGGAGACCCCAGCGGCAGGCCCTGGCACAGGTAACTTCCTTGCTACCAAACTCCCCTTGGCTACTTCGGCTTCTTGATCTTCCTCTTGGATTTTGCTCGAATCTTGCTTGAATCTTCTCCCCTCTTCCGGCCACCAGATCCATCTGCTGCAGAGCCGATGGAGATGGAGGTCGCCGCCGAGGAAGCAGCCGGCGCCGGCGAGGAGGCCGCCAGGGCTGCCGCCGCGGAGGTGGGCGGGGAGTCTGGTGGCCGTACCGTCAGCCCGGAGGCCACAGGAGCGCCAGGCGCTGCTCCGATCGCCAGCTCCTCCGCCGCTGCCGCTGCGGCGGGCTCCGAAGAGCCCCAGCCTAGCATCTACCTGAAGGCCGGCGAGAACATCTTAATCAGCCTCCCCTGGGCGTCAAGCTCCAGGGCACCGATCAAGGGGGAGATGCTGGACGGAGAGGTGCTTGCCTCTGCCGGGCTGAAGCTGGTTGACGCGCCAAGCAGCAGCAGCGGCGATCCTGAAGAGGAGCGCCTGCTGCAGAAGCTAGTGGCGCTCTACCACACCCGGCAGGCCAAGCTGGAGTCCCGCGAAGCACTCGTGGCGAAGGCTGGCGCCGACATCGAGAAGCGCGCAGAAGAGTTCCGAGGCGCCCATCAGGATGCTCTCCGCTCCCTGGCAAAGGAGTGGGAGCAACTCGCCGAGGCGCAGCAGGCCTTCCTCCTTGAGAAGGCCGACGTCGAAGAGCGCCAACGGCTTGTCGCGGAGAAGTTGTCTTCGCAGGAGGGCGAGTTGGCGCAGCGGAAGGTCAACCTCGACGGCCACGAGGGGGAGCTTGCCGTGCGCGAGCGGGTAGTTGGCGGAGCCGTCAAGCAGGTCGAAGACGCCACCGCAGCCGCCAAGGCTGAGCTGGAGCTGAAGGTGACGCAGCTGGAGGCGGACCTCAAGGCGAGCGGCAACGAGCTTGCCGCGCTCAAGCTTGAGCGTGAGAGGGACGCCAACAGCTATTCGGAGCTGCAGGCCCTCCTCACTGAGAGAAGCAAGGAGCTGGACGCCGCCAAGGCTTCAAATGCTGATCTTGAAGTGAAGCTGGCGGCTCTGACCGAATCTCTGGACGGCGCCAAGCGGCAGGAGGCGGCCTTGAAGGAGGAGGTCAAGGCCGGCAAGGTGCTACTGGCGAAGGCCGCCGCCGCCCGGAAGACTTTGTCGGAGGATATGGAGCGCTGGATGGAGGGTCTGGTGGACGTCGCCGCGGATGTCGACAAGGAGCTGGCGCAGTTGGGGATGGTGGACCTCGCGTACTCCTCCAACGAGAACCTCCAACCCGGCGCCAAGCTTCCCCTGTTCTTCAAAGGCGCGGCGACGGCGCTCCAGCGAATCTGGGAGCAATTCCCGAAACAGCTTGTCGACGAGTCGCGCAAGATCTGCGCAGGAGCTCTCCAGAAGGTGCTGATGAAGGTGGCCTTCCGCAACCCAGGCCTCCGCCTCAACAACATCCTCCGAAGCCTGCCGCCAGATGCTGATCAGGAGGAGCTCAAGGCCCTTGTCGCACCTATCGTGGACAAGGTGAGCGGAATCAGGAGGGTCGAAGGCGACCGTGTAGACTAGGCTATTTATCTTCTTCTTCCCTTATCCCTGTCAATCATGTTATGAAAAACAGTCTGTTAGAGCTGCGACAAGTTATTCTGTAATATACTCTATCCTTGGATAATAATTGCTATGTTATTTCCTTTACTTGCTTCCTCCCCTTGTATGTTTTTACCCTATGCTTTTAGGGAACTTGACGGTGCGGGCACCTTTGCCGTGAGCGCTGAGTGCGGAACATCAGCAACGCAACTTCAGCAGCCTGCCGGCGGTGCTGCAACCGACAGGAAACCTCGTCGCAGAGCTAGTCGCGGCTTACTTAAGTCGTTGAGCGGACTCGAAACAACAGTAAGGCAACTAGCTACGAGTTGGTTCCTTGCCGGCGGTGCCGCAACCGGCAAGAAACCTTGTCGCAGAGCTAGTTGCAGCTCCCTTAAGTCGTTGACCGGACTCGAAACAACAGTAAGGGGGCGACTAGATACGAGTTGGTTCCTCCGCGCACAGGTTTTCCATACAAGGGACGATCGCAAGAAGGAAGATAACTCTATAAATTTAATTGCTATGTTATTTCCTTTACTTGACTCATTCCTTTGTATGTTTTACCCTGCGCATATAGGGAACTTGCCGGCACGGGCACGCTTGCCGCGCGTGCTGAGTGCGGAACGTCAGCGATCTGCGGGCGGTGCTGCGGCCGACAAGAAACCTTGTCGCGGAGCTAGTTACAGCTTGCTTAAGTTGTTGAGCGGGGCTCGAAACAACAGTAAGGGTGCAATTAGCTACGAGTCAGCTCCTCTGCGCCCAGATTTCCCATACAAAGCACGGGCGTTCAAGGAAAATAACTTAAAAACTTAAAGGAAGTCTGATTGCTCAAACTTTGGCACTTATCTTTCTCTGTTGTTTGCCTTCCCGGGGTATGTGCTGAGCACATAATCTTTATGCACGGGGTCTGCGCCCGGCTTTGTACAAAGGATCACAAGCAACAGCGGCAAGACTTGTACAAATGGGTGGTTGCTGGACGGGGTCCGACAAGCGCGCCTCACGGGCAAAGCTTGCGAAGATGTGCAATATTCCAGGAGTTGCTCACTGGTACGCCATCTTCGGTCCCAAGGCGGACAGCGCCAAGCCTAGTGACTCGCTTCACCCGGTAAGGGCCTTCCCACTTCGGCGTCAACTTGTCGGAAATCTTGGCGGACTGATCGCGCCAAGGAAACAAGGTCACCTTCCTTGAAACTTCGGGCATTAACTTTGCGGCTATGGTAGCGGCGCAAAACTTGCTGGTAGCGAGCGGCTCGCACAGCAGCCCGAAGACGGTCCTCCTCGAGGAGCAGCGCGTCATTTTGTCGCAGCTGCTCTTGCTCAAGCTCATCATAAGCGAGCACTCGAGGTGACCCGTATACGAGTTCCGTGGGGATAACTGCCTCCGCTGCATGGATTGGAGCGAAGGGTGTGGTGGGCGGCGGCGGCGAACGGTGCAAGGAGCGAGGTATGCTCGGACTTCTAACTGCGTTATAAGGAGCAGTACCTCATCCAAGCGGCCGTGCCACGCTCGTGTCGGCATGTTGGCGTGCATGCCGACCTCGAGCGCTCCGGGACCCGCCAGCTTGATCTTGGCCTAGCAGACGTATGGTACCGTGGGTACCATGACGCCGCTGGTGCCGCGTCTCCTGGGACGGGCGCGGTGCGCGTACGGACGTCGAGGTCTTGGAGTGCGCGCGGTTGTTGTGGGAGGCGACCGCGGCGCCGAGGCGCGGCGCAGCCTGGTCCTTGGACCTGGCAGTGCCACGAGTCTCCCCGTCGGTGCCCGCTCTTCCGCCGGCGCCTACTCCACCAGCCGTTCGCCCCGGCGATGGCGGGCTCGGCGTAGACGGAGCGGCTACCTCCGAAGCCTTCTTCTTCGGCGGCATGTTGATGAAGATGATGAAGATTCGGCTCGCACGAACGCCGGATCAGGTTCGCACAACCTCGACGCACCCCCTACTTGGCGCGCCAAAGATGTCGGGGGTGTCTGATCCCTCGCACACCTATGGGGATCGGCGGACCGAGCCCCTTTTGATTCGGCAGGGGGCGGTGGATGCACAAAGAGCAGATCGAGGCGAAACACACGAGCGACACGATCGGTTTACCCAGGTTCTGGCCGCACGGATGCGTAAAACCCTACTCCTGCTTTGGTGGTTGTATTGTGTTCTTGCTCGGGAGCGGCGAGTGCTACAGTACACTCAAGCAGCTGGCGAGACCGAGCGTGAGAATGGCCGTCCCCTCCTCCCCACTGTTGCGCATGGGCCTCCTTTTATATGTCTAAGGGGTTACCAACATGTGGCAACAGAGGTGAGGGTAAAAATGAAGGGGTGGTAGTTGGCGCCACCGCCTGCTAAAGTCACATCCTACCTAACCCTGACGGCAGGGGACAAAGGCATTAAATGCCTGTCTATGTCGCTTAGACGGGGCGGAAAGGGACCGTCAGGGGCGCCATCGTTTGCCACGATGGCTCCTTGTCAGCGCCTGCTTGCCACCGCATGCCCCCGGCTACACAGCCTCCCGCCACGTGCGCCAGGAATGGTCCCAGGGCGACACGTTGGTGGGTGAGTTGGAGCGCGGGCTGCGGGGTAGTAGCTTGCCGCGGCAAGCGCCTTGCCGCGGATGTTGTCTTGTCGCGTCCGGGAGCTTGTCGCTCACCGGGTCTTGCCGGGGTGCGCGGTGCGCCGCAGCGATCTCCTTGTGATGCTTGGGTTGGTCTTCCCGGCAAGCTCCTCTTGCCGAGGTCTTGTCTCCTTCCCGGCAAGCTCCTCTTGCCGGGGTCTTGTCTCCTTCCCGGCAAGCTCCTCTTGCCAGGGTCTTGTCTCCTTCCCGGCAAGCTCCTCTCGTCGGGGCCTTGGATACTTTGTTCTTGAATGGCTCCAAAGGAACCACGAAGGGTCTTGGCGGTCGCCCGGCAAGCCTTGCCGCTGGTCGCTGCGACTGCCCGTGCACAAGTTCGGGGTACTAAGGTACCCCTACTTTAGTACACCGACAAAACGTCTTTGAAGTCCCGATTCTAAGACGTTAAGCATGGTGCGCTAAACTATCAAGTAGTCATCATATTGAGCTAGCCAAACGTTTATAACGTCTGCATCTGCTCCTGCAATAGGTCTGTCACCTAGCGGTGCATCAAGGACATAATTCTTCTGTGCAGCAATGAGGATAAACCTCAGATCACGGATCCAATCTGCATCATTGCTACTAACATCTTTCAACACAATTGTCTCTAGTAACATATCAAAATAAACACAGGGAAGCAACAACGCGAGCTATTGATCTACAACATAATTTGTAAAATACTACCAGGACTAAGTTCATGACAAATTTAAGTTCAATTAATCAAATTACTTAAAGAACTCCCACTTAGATAGACATCCCTCTAATCCTCTAAGTGATCACGTGATCCAAATCAACTAAACCATAACCGATCATCACATGAAATGGAGTAGTTTTCAATGGTGAACATCGCTATGTTGATCATATCTACTATATGATTCACGCTCGATCTTTCGATCTCAGTGTTCCGAGGCCATATCTGCATATGCTAGGCTTGTCAAGTTTAACCCGAGTATTCTGCATGTGCAAAACTGGCTTGCACCTGTTGTAGATGGACGTAGAGCTTATCACACCCGATCATCATGTGGTGTCTGGGCACGACGAACTTTGGCAACGGTGCATACTCAGGGATAACACTTTTATCTTGATAATTTAGTGAGAGATCATCTTATAATGCTACCGTCAAAGCAAGATAAGATGCATAAAAGATAAACATCACATGCAATCAATATAAGTGATATGATATGGCCATGATCATCTTGTGCCTGTGATCTCCATCTCCGAAGCACCGTCATGATCACCACCGTCACCCGCGCCACACCTTGATCTCCATCGTAGCATCGTTGTTGTCTCGCCAATCTTATGCTTCCACGACTATCGCTACCGCTTAGTGATAAAGTAAAGCATTACAGCGCGATTGCATTGCATACGATAAAGCGACAACATATGGCTCCCGCCAGTTGCCGATAACTCGGTTACAAAACATGATCATCTCATACAATAAAATTTAGCATCATGTCTTGACCATATCACATCACAACATGCCCCGCAAAAACAAGTTAGACGTCCTCTACTTTGTTGTTGCAAGTTTTACATGGCTGCTACGGGCTTAAGCAAGAACCAATCTTACCTACGAATCAAAACCACAACGATAGTTTGTCAAGTTGGTGTTGTTTTAACCTTCGCAAGGACCGGGCGTAGCCACACTCGGTTCAACTAAAGTTGGAGAAACTATCACCCGCTAGCCACCTTTGTGCAAAGCACGTCGGAGAACAGGTCTCGCGTAAGCGTACGCGTAATGTCGGTCCGGGCCGCTTCATCCAACAATACCACCGAACCAAAGTATGACATGCTGGTAAGCAGTATGACTTATATCGCCCAGAACTCACTTGTGTTCTACTCGTGCATATAACATCAACATATAAAACCTAGGCTCGGATGCCACTGTTGGGGAACGTAGTAATTTCAAAATTTTCCTACGCACACGCAAGATCATAGTGATTCATAGCAACGAGAGGGGAGAGTGTGATCTACGTACCCTTGTAGATCGACAACGGAAGCGTTTGGTTGATGTAGTCGTACGTCTCCACGGCCCGACCGTTCAAGCACCGAAACTACGGCACCTCCGAGTTCTAGCACACGTTCAGCTCGATGACGATCCCCGGACTCCGATCCAGCAAAGTGTCGGGGAAGAGTTCCGTCAGCACAACGGCGTGGTGACGATCTTGATGTACTACTGTTGCAGGGCTTCGCCTAAGCACCGTGTAACATCCCAAAATTCTAAATTTTGGAATGTTATAATAAATAGATAGATTGATTGATTGTTTGATCGATCGTCTGAAAGTGAGTGAATTCGAAACTTTTTGAAAGTTAAATGAGAGGGAATAAAAGGACTTTCCCAAACTTTCATATTTGCTTTCTGATCTCCGTGATTTTCAAATTCTTTTCAACCCAAAGCCCTAGAGAGAAGATGACATGACTTCTTCCATTTAAATTAAATGAAAAGGGTTGTTGAAAATATTTGAATTTCATTTGATAATATTTTTCAATTCTGAAACTTTAAGCAACTCAATGATTTTCACGAGAGAAGATAAAATGACTTCTTCAAATTATGAAATATGAGTTGGGTGTTTCAAAGGATCAATTTCAAGTCCTTTTGGAATTAATTTCCAATTTGGATTTATTTGAGTTTTATTCAAATTATTTTTCTCCAAAAATAAAATATATGGAAATTAGGGTAACATGATTCCCTACAACAGAAAATTGGAGAGAAATAAATTTGAAATCATTTTGGTATTTCAAAAATGATTTTTGTTGGATTTTAATAGACCAGTAGCACTCTTTGAATTATTAGAATTTGTGTGGATTTTATTTAATGCTAGAAAAATGTTCATGTCGTAGAAAATCTTTTTCTGAAAATTTTGATATATAATATGCCTATATAAAGTTTTATTTTATTTTCATTTTTCAGTTTATCACATTCTGAAAAAAAAGTGCACCAAGCGGCCGGCCAAAAAAAAAGCACCGCGCGGCCAGCCGAAGGCCTTTAGGCCCATCGTCTCTTTTCTTCTCTGTTTCGTATATTTTTGTCTACGTTTAGTCCCACATTACCTATCCTTTGACCCCTAAGCCTCTTTTCCACTAATAAATATAGACCCATAGAGCCTCCAAAAATCATCTGATTCGGGTTAAATCAATATTTGTGTTTGACTAGATTCATTTAAGAAAAATATATTTCTCCTCTCCAGCGCGACTTCTCGATATTATCTCTTCTCTCCAAAGTCGTCTTTTCTCTGCCTTATAAAGGTATCTTTCTTTGTTTTTTCTTCTTCTTATACCTCCGTAGTTTATTATTTTTAGATTAATATGATAAAATAATTAGATTAACAATTAGTCTACGTATTTATACATTAGACCCTAGCCCGTAACTATTTTTTTCCTTCCGTAAAACAGCTTGGCCCTGATTTTTCAAATAGCCATAAATTTTTACTCGTTTGCCGAAATCCAACGAAACCAACAGCCACTTCTTCGTCATGATCTCCTCTATCCAGTAATTCAACTCAAACATGTTTTTTAAAAAGAAAAATTAAAATTTGAATTAGATTAGATTTGAATTCAAACTTTTTTTGATCATATCTTTTTATCCGTAACTCCGTTTCAGTTGATTCTTTTTGCAAATCGAAGCTCTTGACCTAAATTTTCTGATAAGGCCAAATTCACATAATTTTGGTACTGTTAGAAATTGTTTTATGTTGGAAGAGCTATTTGCTTGGTTTTGATGTTTTCCGAATCGACTTCTTAGATCTTTCTGGTCTTTTGAGTGATTGCTTATGTGTGGTTACTATTGCTTGATTACAATAGATTGACCGGAGTGTGACGAGTAGATCTATCAAGAGTTTTGAGTGCGAATCATCTTCATCAACATTGCAGGCAAGTTCACACTTTGATCATACCTCTTTCATACCCAATTTTATTGCATTAGATCAAACCTCCAACATTGCATGATTAGGATCTAATTAAATTGTGGTTACTGGGAAGTAGTTGATGAGATAGGAACCTATTGCCCTGCAATCAAACCTTGGGGGTTACTATCACGTTATGCTTATATTGCCATGCTATGCTCGTAGACGTGGATTGGGTTTGAGAGTATTTCATGACAGATGTGAGATTGTTAAATTAATGGTTTACTTAAGGTGGCAACTTAAACACACATCTGGGTGGATTGAGGCACCTGGTTATTCTAGGATTGCCTGTCTAGGCACCTGGGTTTCCAGGACTTGCCTGTTTTCTTTTGGACCGCCACCCAGGCTCAAAGGGATCATGAGATTATTCATACTAGAAACTTCCATGTGCAGCCACAAGCCATTATGGGCTCTGGCATAGTTGATTAAGTCGTGCGAACTCTTACAGGGTAGACTAGCAGATGTAGGGGAAAGTAGGTGTACCGGTCTATCCATCGTAAGGTGCTAGCGCTTCTGAAAGACTGTGTCTCGGTCATCCGTTTCTCAAACACCTGGTAGTGCGAGAAATCCAACGGAGGCGATCGAGTCTTGTGGGGAAAAGTGCGCAAACCTCTGCAGAGTGTATAAACTAATCATGATTAGCCGTGTCCCCGGTTATGGACATCTTGAGTATCTAGTTCTTGGATTATCCTGTTGATCTCATCACGTTACTTTAAATGAATATTGTTGGGTTTTAATGATGTTACTTAATTGGGATTGAGAATGCTGTCAACCATTCACAATGTTCAACCACCACCATGATAGTTAAATAAAATTTATTCCTTTGTAGTAGGGAAAAATTGGCTTTTCGCAAAAACTATAACCATAGAGCTTTTCCACCAGCCAAATATGCATGTAGTGATAGCCTTTGTTCATCATTCTCTATGGTGTGAATTTGCCAGCACATTCAATGTACTGACCCTTTGTGGCTGCAACGTCTCATGTTGCAGGATTATCTTACGACGAGTAAGTGATACGTTAGGGTTACGATTTTCTACACTCAACTTTGCCGTTGGTGTTGATGGGAATCCACAACCTTGTTACTTCCGCTATATGGATAGAGGTAATAGTATTTTACGTTACTTATACATGTGATTTACCTCCGTTATAAATCCTCGAGTACTATGTGTGTCAGCATACCAATCCAGGGATGACATTTAAGCACAGAGACTTGATCCATTCGGGTCAGGTCGCTACACACCGCTACAATATTATCGAGGACTATGGTGGCAGGGGGCGCCGCACACGGCTAAGAATATGATCACATGGATCAACTTGTGTGTCTATGGGGTGCCCCTTCCTCCGTATATAAAGGTTCAAGAGGGGGAGGCCGGCCGGCCATCATAGGGCGCGCCAGGACGAGTCTCTCCTAAATCCTAGTTGGAATAGGATTCGCGAGGTGGGAAAAGAGGGAGAGAGAAGGAGGGGGCGCCGGCCCCCTCTCTCCTAGTCCTATTCGGACTAGGGGGAGGGGCGCGCGGCCCAGCCTTGGCCGCCTCTCCTCTTCTTCCACTAAGGCCCAGTAAGGCCCATATAGCTCCCGGGGGGTTCCGGTAACCTCCCGGTACTCCGGTAAAATCCCGATTTCACCCGGAATACTTTCGATATCCAAACATAGGCTTCCAATATATCAATCTTTATGTCTCGACCATTTCGAGACTCCTTGTCATGTCCGTGATCACATCTGGGACTCCGAACAACCTTCGGTACATCAAAACGTATAAACTCATAATATAACTGTCATCGAAACCTTAAGCGTGCAGACCCTACGGGTTCGAGAACAATGTAGACATGACCGAGACATATCTCCGGTCAATAACCAATAGCGGGACCTGGATGCCCATATTGGCTCCTACATATTCTATGAAGATCTTTATCGGTCAGACCGCATAACAACATACGTTGTTCCCTTTGTCATCGGTATGTTACTTGCCCGAGATTCGATCGTCGGTATCCAATACCTAGTTCAATCTCGTTACTGGCAAGTCTCTTTACTCGTTCCGTAATACATCATCTCGCAACTAACTCATTAGTTGCATTGCTTGCAAGGCTTAAGTGATGTGCATTACCGAGAGGGCCCAGAGATACCTCTCCGACGATCGGAGTGACAAATCCTAATCTCGAAATACGTCAACCCAACATGTACCTTTGGAGACACATGTAGAGCACCTTTATAATCACCCAGTTATGTTGTGACGTTTGGTAGCACACAAAGTGTTCCTTCGGCACATGGGAGTTACATAATCTCATAGTCATAGGAACATGTATAAGTCATGAAGAAAGCAATAGCAACATACTAAACGATCGGGTGCTAAGCTAATGGAATGGGTCATGTCAATCAGATCATTCAACTAATGATGTGATCCCGTTAATCAAATGACAACTCTTTGTCCATGGTTAGGAAACATAACCATCTTTGATTAACGAGCTAGTCAAGTAGAGGCATACTAGTGACACTCTGTTTGTCTATGTATTCACACATGTATTATGTTTCCGGTTAATACAATTCTAGCATGAATAATAAACCTTTATCATGATATAAGGAAATAAATAATAACTTTATTATTGCCTCTAGGGCATATTTCCTTCACTCTTTACTCCCATACGCAAACAACCTACTTACTCGGGTCTGTGCTTCTGTTACTCACGCCACCCACCGTAAGAAAATCATGAACATATTGCAAACCCTACAGCGGGGATCCCTCACGCTTGCACGACATGGATAGCACCATAGGACAACACCAATAATAAAACATGCAACTCAAACCAATCACGATCTTCAATTAACCCATAGGACAAAATGGATCTACCCAAACATCATAGGATAGTCATACATCATTGGGAAATAATATATAGCATTGAGCACCATGTTTAAGTAGAGATTACAGCAGGTAAAAGAGGGGTTACACCGCTGCATAGAGGGGGGAAGAGCTGGTGATGATGGTGGTGAAGTTGTTGGTGTAGATTGCGGTGATGATGATGGCCCCGACGGCGTTCTGGCGCCACTGGGAGAGAGGGGGAGAGAGCCCCCTTCTTCTTATTATTCCTTGACCTTCTCCCTAGATGGGAGAAGGGTTTCTCCTCTGGTCCATGGCCTCCATGGCGGCGGAGGGGTGAGAGCCCCGCCGAGATTGGATCTGTCTCTCTGTCCCCCTCTATTTCTGCGTTCTCTGATTCTGCCCTTTCACAGTTTCTTAAATTCTCGGAGATCCGTAACTCCGATTGGGCTAAAGTTTGGACACAATTTTTATCCAGATATTAGCTTTCTTGCGGCGAAAGAAGGGAACCAACCGCCTTACGTGGTGGCCACGAGGGCCCATGGCACGCCTGACCCCCTGGGGCGCGCCCCCCTGCCTCGTGGCCCCCTCGGGCATCGTCTCGCGTTGATTCTTCTTCCCAAAAATCACATATATTCCAAAAAAATCTCCGTCAGTTTTATCCTGTTTGGACTCCATTTGATATGGATTTTCTGTGAAACAAAAAACATGCAACAAAACAGGAACTGGCACTGGGCACTGGATCAATATGTTAGTCCCAAAAATAGTATAAAAAGTTGCCAAAAGTATATGAAAATTCTAGAATATTGGCATGGAACAATCAAAAATTATAGATACGACGGAGACGTATCAGCATCCCCAAGCTGAATTCCTGCTCGTCCTCCAGTAGGTAAATGATAAAAAAGATAATTTTTGATGTGGAATGCTACCTAGCATAATCTTGATCATGTAATCTAATCATGGCATGAATATTAATACATGAGTGATTCAAAGCAATAGTCTATCATTTGACATTAAGACAATAATACTTCAAGCATACTAATAAAGCAATCATGTCCTCTCAAAATAACATAGCCAAAGAAAACTCATCGCTACAAAATCATATAGTTTGGCCATGCTTCATTTTCGTCACACAAAATGCTCCCATCATGCACAACCCCGATGACAAGCCGAGCAATTGGTTCATACTTTTTAACGCGCGTCAGCCTTTTCAACCCTAACGCAATAGATGAGCGTGAGCCATGGACATAGCACTACATGTGGAATAGAATATGATGGTGGAGTTTGTGTGGAGAAGACAAAAAAGGAGAAAGTCTCACATCGACGCAGCTAATCAACGGGCTATGGAGATGCCCATCAATTGATGTCAATGTGAGGAGTAGGGATTGCCATGCAACAGATGCACTAGAGCTATAAGTATATGAAAGCTCAAACTAAAACTAAGTGGGTCTTCATCCAACTTTCTTGCTCATGAAGACCTCGGGCATTCGAGGAAGCCCATCATCGGAATATACAAGCCAAGTTCTATAATGAAAATTCCCACTAGTATATGAAAGTGATAACTCAATGAGACTCTCTATATGAAGAACATGGTGCTACTTTGAAGCACAAGTGTGGTAAAAGGATAGTAACATTGTCCCTTCTCTCTTTTTCTCTCATTTTTTCTATTTTTTTGGTGGGCTTCTTTGGCCTCTTTTTTTATTTGGGATTCTTTGGCATCTTTTATTTTGATAACTTCACATGGGACAATGTTCTAATAATGATGATCATCACACTTTTATTTACTTACAACTCAATATTACGACTCAATACTAGAACAAAGATATGACTCTATATGAATGCCTCCGGCGGTGTACCGGGATGTGCAATGATCTAGCGTAGCAATGACATCAAAAAATGGACAAGCCATGAAAACATCATGCTAGCTATCTTACAATCATGCAAAACAATATGACAATAAATGCTCAAGTCATGTATATGATGATGATGGAAGTTGCATGGCAATATATCTCGGAATGGCTATGGAAATGCCATGATAGGTAGGTATGGTGGCTGTTTTGAGGAAGATATAAGGAGGTTTATGTGTGATAGAGCGTATCGTATCGCGGGGTTAGGATGCACCGGCGAAGTTTGCACCAACTCTCGAGGTGAGAAAGGGCAATGCACGATACAAAAGAGGCTAGCAATGATGGAAGGGTGAGAGTGCTTATAATCCATGGACACAACATTAGTCATAAAGAACTCATATACTTACTGCAAAAGTTTATTAGCCCTCGAAGCAAAGTACTACTATGCATGCCCCTAGGGGGATAGATTGGTAGGAAAAGACCATCGCTCATCCCCGACCGCCACTCATAAGGAAAGCAATCAAAGAACACCCCATGCTTCAAATTTGTCACACAACGTTCACCATACGTGCATGCTACGGGACATGCAAACCTCAACACAAGTATTTCTCAATTTCACAACTAACCACTAGCATGACTCTAAGATCACCACCTTTATATCGCAAAACTATTGCAAGGAACCAAACACATCATATTCAGTGATCTACAAGTTTTATGTAGGATTTTATGACTAACCACGTGAATGACCAATTCCTGTCATCTCTCTAAATAGATATAAGTGAAGCAAGAGAGTTTAATTCTTTCTACAAAAGATATGCCCACGCTCTAACAAATATAAGTGAAGCAAAAGAGCATTCTACAAATGGCGGTTTTCTATGTGAAGAGAAACAGACAATCCAAACCTCAAAAGATATAAGTGAAGCACATGAAGCATTTTATAAAGCCATACTCAAAAGATATAAGTGAAGTGCAATGAGCATTCTATAAATCAACCATGGAATATCTCATACCAGCATGGTGCATCAAAGAAAAGTGAAAACTAAATGCAAAAGACGCTCGAAGATTTACGCATATCATGTGACGAATAAAAATATGGTTCCAAGTAAAATTACCGATTATTGTTAGAAGAAAGAGGGGATGCCTTTCGGGGCATCCCCAAGCTTGGTTGCTTGGGACTCCTTGAATATTTCCTTGGGGTGCCTCGGGCATCCCCAAACTTAGGCTCTTGCCACTCCTTATTCCTTCATCCATCGTGATCTCTCCCAAAACTTGAAAACTTCAATCACAAAACTTAACAGAAAGTTCGGTAAGATCCGTTAGTATAATAAAGGAAATCACTACTCTAAATACTGTTGCAAACCAATTAATATTTTGTTTTTGCATTTTAGCTACTGTAATATAACTTTTCCATGGCTTAATCCACTGATAGAAATTGATAGTTTCATCGAAACAAGCAAACTATGCATCAAAAACAGAATCTGTCTTAAACAGGACAGTCTGTAATAATCTGAACATTCATCATATCTATGTTAATACAAAAATCCTGAAATAATTAGGAAAAATAAAAAATTTGTATAGAAATACAGTGCAAAAAGTTTCAGAACCGTTTGAGATTCCAGTAAAAAATGTAATATCGTGCACTACAGCCAAAGTTTCTGTTCTGCACCGCACAAACCAACATGCAATGTAAACATCCTAAAGGCAAATCTTGGCACATTATTTTTATAATACAAAGGAATTGTACAAGGGGATAATTATTTTTGTTGAAAAGTTTCTGTAATCAAGATTCACAAAGTTTCCGTGAGCATGAACAAAGTTCAAGGGGCTCCCCCACTTCAACAATGCTTGTCTCTCTCACTTTCGCTTTCCTTTTTGAAAAGTTTTGGATTCCCCTCTTTATTTTTTTGTTTTTAAACTATATAAAAGCACTCAAAAGAAATAAATGACTCTCTAAAACTTCCGGGTTGTCTCCCTGGCAGCGCTTTCTTTAAAGCCATTAAGCTTAGGCATAAAGTGCTCAAGTAATGAATCCACCCGGATCCCAAGGTATATCAAAGCCAATTTGAATCAACAATGATTTGTAATTTAGTAGTGAGCACAAAGCAACATATATCCTGTAAAGACGAAGTCTAAATCTCTTCCTATGCATCGACATGTCACAAAAGAACAATTCATGCACACATAGTAAAGGCCAATGCATAGTATAAACAATTTCTTGCAATTTTATCATTTTGGAAACATGGAGAGGCGGAGATGTAGTTACTATCTCATAATAATTGCAAGTAGGAGCAGCAAGCACATGCATATATATTCATCAAAATTATCATGTGCAACGGTGAAATGCAACCCATCAATATAATCCTTAATAAGGGCAAACTTCTCTGATATAGTGTAGTCGGGAGAATCCAAATAGATAATAGGACTATCGTGCGTGGGTGTAATAGCAACAATTTCATGTTTAACATAAGGAACTATAGAAAGTTCATATCCATAAGCATAATTCATATTGTCATCTTGGCCACAAGCATAGCAAGCATGATCAAAAGGGGATATTTAAAAAGAATCAACGGGATCATAACAATCATCATAGCAATCATCCTTCGGTAAGCACGAAGGGAAATTAAACAATGTATGAGTTGAAGAGTTAATCTCATTAGAAGGTGGGCACGGGTAGCTAATCTGCTCTTCCTCCTTTTGTTCTTTTCTCTCCTCATCATCTTTTTCATCCAATGAGCTCACATTTTCATCAATTTCTTCTTCCATAGACTCCTGCAAAATATTAGTCTCTTCTTGGACAGCTGAGACTTTCTCAATAAATTCATCAATATCAGAATTGAATTCATAATTTTCATAGCAATATTTAAGTATAGAAAAATTTTCAGGTCTGTAAACAGCATCATCAAGATTTTCACACTCTTTAAACAAAGATTCAATTTCATAAGCACCCATAAAAGCAACGAATTCTTCTATTTGTTCCACATCATAGTAATCATATATACCATTAGCATAAGAAGCCAAGGTTTTATCATCATTAAATTTGCATGAAAAGGGAAGGTGTGGAGCCTTCATCCTAGAGAAACAAGTATAATCATATCTCAAGCATAGTTGCCGAGCATACCAATGCAACATATGAATTTGATCGCATAAAAGTTTCCCTTTTTGAGTCAAGCGATAATCCCTAAAGTATTCACGTTGATCCAACGTGTCTCCCATAACATAATTGAATGGGGTTTTCTCAAGATTATCAAAGTAGTACATAATATCTTTCACATAATGAGCATCGAGGGTTTTAGGAGGTTCCCCATCTCCATGAGTAGCAAGTAAACCTAAATTTTTTGGTATTTCATGTTCCATATCCACAACTAAAGATAGATAACAACTTAGAACAACAAATAAAAGTTACTTAGTGATAAAGCAAACAAGCACACACGAGAATATTCACCCCACGCTATTGCTCCCCGGCAACGGCGCCAGAAAAAGGTCTTGATAACCCACAAGTATAGGGGATCAATTGTAGCCTCTTTCGATAAGTAAGAGTGTCGAACCCAACGAGGAGCTAAAGGTAGAACAAATATTCCCTCAAGTTCTATCGACCACCGATACAACTCTACGCACGCTTAATGTTCGCTTTACCTAGAACAAGTATGAAACTAGAAGTACTTTGTAGGTGTTGTTGGATAGGTTTGCAAGATAATAAAGAGCACGTAAATAAAAAGTAGGGGCTGTTTAGATGAAGACACAACTAAGTTAGTTTTAGTAAAGAGCTTGTTGTCATGAGAAAGTTATTTGTCCCTAGGCAATCGATAACTAGACCGGTAATCATTATTGCAATTTTATTTGAGGGAGAGGCGTAAGCTAACAAACTTTCTCTTCTTGGATCATATGCACTTATAATTGGAACTCTAGCAAGCATCCACAACTACTAAAGACCATTAAGGTAAAACCCAACCATAGCATTATAAGGCATCAAATCCTCTTTACTCCCATACGCAAACAACCTACTTACTCGGGTCTGTGCTTCTGTCACTCACGCCACCCACCATAAGCAAATCATGAACATATTGCAAACCCTACAGCGGGGATCCCTCACGCTTGTGTGACATGGAGAGCACCATAGGACAACACCAATAATAAAACATGCAACTCAAACCAATCACGATCATCAATTAACCCATAGGACAAAACGGATCTACTCAAACATCATAGGATAGCCATACATCATTGGGAAATAATATATAGCGTTGAGCACCATGTTTAAGTAGATATTACAGCGGATAAAAGACGGGTTACGCCGCTGCAAAGAGGGGGGAAGAGTTGGTGATGATGGTGGTGAAGTTGTTGGTGTAGATTGCGGTGATGATGATGGCCCCGGCGGCGTTCCGGCGCCACCGGGAGAGAGGGGGAGAGAGCTCCCTTCTTCTTCTTATTCCTTGACCTTCTCCCTAGATGGTAGGAGGGTTTCCCCTCTGGTCCATGGCCTCCATGGCAGAGGAGGGGCGAGAGCCCCTCCGAGATTGGACCTGTCTCTCTGTCTCTCTCTGTTTCTGCGCTCCCTAATTCTGCCCTTTCACCGTTTCTTAAATTCCCGGAGATTCGTAACTCCCATTGGTCTGAATTTTGGACACGATTTTTATCCGGATATTAGCTTTCTTGCGGTGAAAGAAGGGCACCAACCACCTTACGGGGTGGCCACGAGGGCCCAGGGCACGCCTGACCCCCTGGGGCACGCCCCCTTCCTCGTGGCCCCCTCGGGCATCGTCTCACGTTGATTCTTCTTCCCAAAAATCACATATATTCCAAAAAATCTCCATCAGTTTTTATCCCATTTGGACTTCGTTTGATATGGATTTTCTGTGAAACAAAAAACATGCAACAAACAGGAACTGGCACTGGGCACTGGATCAATATGTTAGTACCAAACATAGTATAAAAGGTTGCCAAAAGTAAATGAAAGTTGTAGAATATTGGCATGGAACAATAAAAAATTATAGATACGATGGAGACGTATCATTCCCCGTTGGCCTTGGCACCAATCTCCACACCTTGTTGTGCTCGAAGTGTATGAGTTCTTCGTGCATGGCATTAAGCCAATCCGGATCCTCGAGCGCCTCATAGACCTTTTGGGGTTCAGCACAAGAAACAAACGCGTGATGTTCACAATAGTTTGCTAATTGTCTATGAGTGCTTACCCCCTTTCTTAAGCTTCCAAGCACACTCGTCATGAGATGATCTTTGGTAGTGAGGTTGGATGCAATCTTGGTGGCATGATGCTCCAATTCCTCCTCAAGAGAGAGTTGAGGAGCGGTAACTTGATAATCTCGAGCATCGTCTTGAGCTTGCTCTTGATCTTGAACTTGCTCTTGATCTTGAACTTGCTCGGTGGTGAGAACTTGACCTTGGGCACCACTTGGTGGTTCACCACCAACTTGAGGTTGATCTTGCCCTTGATCTTGTTCATTTGGTTGAGGGCCTTCACTTTGTTCTTCGGAAGCGTGTGGGTCTTGGGTTGGTGATGGTTCCACTTGCGTGGAACATTGTCCTTCTCCTTCGGACACAAGGGGTTCCTCAATGGGTAGGATATGACCAACATCCATTCTTCTTATGGCTTGGGGAGGAATTTCATCACCTACATCACAAGTACCACTCTGCTCCACTTGGAAGCCGTTATTCTCATCAAACTCCACGTTACACGTCCCCTCAATGAGTCTGGTGGACTTGTTGAGGACACGGTAAGCATGAGAGTTTGTAGCATAACCAACAAATATGCCCTCACACTACAAAAAAAGACACATCCGTGACATTTTGGGCCAAACGAAAATTTTTCTGTCATACTTATGACACTTCTATGACGATAATTGTGATAAAACCTGATATCATCATAGATGTGGTGGACTCCTACTTCTATGACAAAAAAATCATGACAGAAAAATGGGCTTTTCGTCCTAGGTGGGCCGGAGACGCAGCTGCATGACATTCTTTGGGCCGTCCATGACAGAAAAAACCATGGTAGAAGCGAGGGCGAGGAAAATATGGGGGTGTTCCCGGTTACGGTGGGTGGTCGGGGCCGAGCGATGCGCGTTTCTCTCATACACGCACGCACGTGGGTGCGAGGCGTTGGGCTCTAACTGAACCCGAGCGATAGCACTGCAGGCTACGCGTTACTGAACCCGAGCGATCGATCGATGGCTGTTAACTGAACCCGATGGAGCGATTCCTTCGCTACTGCTGCTAACTGAAGCCGATCAATGCTGCCTCTAGATGAACAGTGAGTGTTGGTAGGGGGTTTGGATGAACAGTTCCCAGTGGGGGTGGATGAACATGACCCTGTGGTGTTACCTCTGGATGAACAGGAGCCCGATCGATCGAGCCGGTTGGGGCTGGATGAACAGGACCCTGCGGAGGGCTGGATTAATAGTAGAAGGTGGATGGCTGGATGAATAGTAGCCCGTGGAGGGGTGGTTGAACAGGAGCTCGTATGAAGAGGGATGGTTGAACAGTAGCGGGTGTAGTAGCGGGCGGTGGAGGCTGGATGAATAGGAGCCCATGGGTGAACAGTCGCAGGTGGAGGCTGGAAGAGGTCGACAGTGGATGAACAGTAGCCCGTGGAGGCTGCAGGGGGTCGACGGTGGAGATGAACAGTATCCCGTGGAGTCCCGTTTTGTGGTACGCCACACCCCTCCCGATGAACAGGACCCCCGTTTCGACCGTAGTGCTCCAACACAAGTCCGTTTCCTCCGTCTTGCGGTACGCCACACCCCTCCCGATGAACAGGACCCCCGTTTCGACCGTAGCACTCCAACGCAAGTCTGTTTCCTCCGTTTTGTGGTGTGCCACACCCTTTCGATGAACAGGACCCCCGTTTTGAACAAAGGAGGTCCCTTTCCTCCGTTTTGCGGTATGCCAGACCCCTCCCGATGAACAGGATCCCGTTTCAAACGTGGCCGGTCGAACACAAGGCCGTTTCCTCTGTTGTGTGGTATGCCAGGCCTCATTTCCATCGGTTGTTCCGTCCAAGCCGGTTGGCTCCCACGCGTTCTGTTGCCTCCCGATGAACACGACGCATTCCATTGCGTCCCCATGAACACGACGACGACGCATTTTCTCCATTCTGACCCAGCCATGTACACGAGCCCTGGCCATACGTATGCACGAGTAGGCATTCGAGACCTCGCCCTTATGTACGTACATGGCCGTATTTTCTTTCTTGCACACTGGCCACTGTACGTACATGTACATGCTATGTGCGTGCCTCTACATCGACCAATATGTACGTACACGTTCGCGACCAGAATGACAATGCTACCTACGCTTCTACCAGGTGGGTCCCGACTATCACGCACTTCCTTGCGTGCGAAGATGTAGCTGGTGGGTCTCAGCAGTCAGGGGGATGAATCGTTTTTTTGTTTCCTGGACGCACTTCCTTGCGTGCGAAGATGTAGCTGGTAGGTCCCAGCAGTCAGGGGGGAAACATTTTTTCGTGAAATACGGTTGCCCGTCTGGTGGGTCCCTACTGTTAGGTGGAGGAATCATTATTCTCCGCGTAATAAGGAGGCACTTCCTTGCTGCGGCCATGGACCCAGCTGTCAGCCTCTCCACATACAGTCCACGTCTGATGGAAGCCGTTCCTTGACCACGTTGACCACGCCGCACCGAGAACACCAGGGCAGTGGAGGACGGCGAGGCCTAGGAAGGGGACGACGCTGAGCCGGGGAAGACGCGGCAGTGGATGCGCACGCATAGAGGAGTATGAGGGTTCACTGGTTCGGCTGTGGTGTGAGGCTGCCGTCATCGCAGAATAACAGGGGGTGGGGGTGAGTAGAGGGATGGCCTGGCCAGCGGTGGGAGTAGTAGGGGCGGTGAGGCCTCCGTGGCATCACAGCCGGCCACGGGAGGTAGGAGCACGCGGCACGACCGACGCTGGTTTGGGCGGCTAGAGCAAGAAGACCAGAGGTTGAAGAAGCACAACGGCCGTTGGATGGATATCGTACGGTCACTTGGGCTAGAATCGTTCATATTGACTAAGTTGACAAAGCCCTCCATCCCTGTCAATTTAGTAGGCCCACAAGTTAGCCTCCCACCAAGGTGGGTCCTAGCTAGCAGGGGGAGTATTCATTTTTTCTGTGTAATAAGGAGGCACTTCCGGTGGGTCCGAGCTGACAGCGGGGGGGGGGGGGGGGGGACATTTTTTTGCGAAATAGGGTAGCCCGTACGGTGGGTCCCAGCAGTCAGGGGGGAAACGTTTTTTTCACAAAATACGGTGGCCCGTCCGGTGGGTCCCTGCTGTCGGGTGGAGGAATCATTATTTTCCACATAATAAGGAGGCACTTCCTTGCTGCGGCCATGGACCCAGCTGTCAGCCTCTCCACGTACAGTCCATGTCTGATGGAAGCCATTCCTTGACCATGTTGACCACGCCGCACCGAGAGCACCAGGGCGGTGGACGACGGTGAGGCCTAGGAAGGGGACGACACGGAGCCGGGGAAGACGCGACAGTGGATGCCCACGCGTAGAGGAGTATGAGGGTTCACCGGTTCGTTGCGGTGTGAGGCTATCTCGCCGTAGAATAACAGGGGTGTGGGTGAGTAGAGGGATGTCCTGGCCAGCGGTGGGAGTAGTAGGGGGTGATGAGGCCTCCGCCGCATCGCAGCCAGCCACGGGAGGCAGGATGTAACACCCACGATTCGGCTATATCTCCCACGTGTCGAAGCACGACTTAGAGGCATAACCGCATTGTAAGCAATGTCGCAAGTGAGGTAATCTTCACAACAACCCATGTAATGAATAAGGGAAAAGAGATACATAGTTGGCTTACACTCACCACGTCACACAATAGCATAAATATCATTACATTCATCCAGATACACTCAAGGTCCGACTACGGAACCAAAATAAAGAACAACCCCAAATGCGACAAAGTCCCCGATCGCCCCAACTGGGCACCACTACTAATCGTCTAGAAAGGAAACGTAGTATCGTCCTGAGTCCTCATCGAACTCCCACTTGAGCTCAGTCGAATCTCCTGGAGTGGTATCATCGGTCCCTGCATCTGGTTTTGAAGTAATCTGTGAGTCACGGGGACTCAGCAATCTCACACCCTCGCGATCAAGACTATTTAAGCTTATAGGACGGGTAAAACGTATGAGGTGGAGCTGCAGCAAGCACTAGCATATATGGTGGCTAACATACGCAAATGAGAGCGAGAAGGGAAGGCAAAGGCACGGTCGATAAAACTATGATCAAGAAGTGATCCTAGAACAACCTACGTTCAAGCATAACTCGAGATCGTGTTCTCTTCGTGGACTCCGCCAAAAAGAGACCATCATGGCCACACACTCTGTTGATTCATTTTAATTAAGTTAAGTTTCAGGTTATCTACAACCGGACATTAACAAATTCCCATCTGCCCATAACCGTGGGCACGGCTTTCGAAAGTTCAAATCCCTGCAGGGGTGTCCCAACTTAGCCCATCACAAGCTCTCATGGTCAACAAAGGATATTCCTTCTCCCAAGACAATCCGATCAGACTCGGAATCCCGGTTACAAGACATCTCGACAATGGTAAAACTAAACCAGCAAAGCCACCCGGATGTGCCGGCAAATCCCGGTAGGAGCTGCACATATCTCGTTCTCAGGGCACAATAGATGAGACTAGCTACGAGTAAAACCAACCCTCAAGTTTCCCCGAGGTGGCCCCGCAGGCAGCTCAGTTTGGACCAACACTCAGAGGAGCACTGGCCCGGGGGTTTAAAATAAAGATGACCCTTGAGTCCGCGAAACCCAAGGGAAAAGGCTAGGTGGCGAATGGTAAAACCAATGTTGGGCATTGCTGGAAGAGTTTTATTCAATGCGAACTGTCAAGGGGTTCCCATTATAACCCAACCGTGTAAGGAACGCAAAATCAAGGAACATAACACCGGTCTGATGGAAACTAGGGCGGCAAGAGTGGAACAAAACACCAGGCATAAGGCCAAGCCTTCCACCCTTTACCAAGTGTATAGATGCATTAAGATAGACAAGATATAATAATGATATCCCAACAATAAACATGTTCCAACAAGGAACAAACTCCAATCTTCACCTGCAACTAGCAACGCTATAAGAGGGGTTGAGCAAAGCGGTAACATAGACAAACAACGGTTTGCTAGGACAAGGTGGGTTAGAGGTTTGACATGGCAATATGGGAGGCATGATAAGCAATTGGTAGGTATCGTAGCATATGCATAGCAAAAGAGCGAGCATCTAGCAAGCAAAGATAGAAGTGATTTCGAGGTTATGGTCATCTTGCCTGCAAAATTCTCCGAGTTGACGTTAGCTTGATCCTCGTAAACATACTCAACGGGCTCCTCGATCACGTACTCGTCTCCCGGCTCTACCCAAAGCAAGAACACAAGCAAAGGGATACACAATCAACCACGTGCAATGCACAAACAACATGATGCAAAACATGGCATGATATGCGGGATGCGATATGCGATGCATAAGCATGTTTCGGAAAGGAAAGATTGAACCTGGCCTCAACTTGGAAAACCAAGAGTTCCACTGGAAAGAGGAGTTGATTTCGGTCGAAATCGATATAAAGATCACTGGAATCGGATGCACGGTTTGGAAATGACAAGCAAAACAAATATGGCACCGATCTGCGATTAACAGCACGAGGTCATCTAAATGCATCAAGAACAACATGCTACAACACTCTAACATAACAACAAAATACATGGCTGGGATCCACTCAAGTGTCTTGACAAAAGATGAACACTGAGCTATGGCTAATTCACTCAATAACAGGTTCAAACAAGCATGACAAAAGTGCAAAAGATATCAGGTTACAAACTTATTGAAATAAACAACATGTCAAGAATTTAACATCAGGAAGCAATGTTTAGAGCACGATAACAACAAGCTATAGGAACATATCATGGCAAAGCAAGGCATGGAATGAAGGTACTCAAAGCATACAACAAAAGTTCCTTACTAACCATGAGCCAAAAGGGATCAGAAAATACAATGGCAACCATGTGAACATAACAATTATCGTTAACAAATTCAGACTTAGCAGAAAACTGGAACATAGCAAAAACAGATATTAAGTAGGCATGTTTACGAGCTCGATGCACTCACCACAAGGCATTGCATGATAAACTAAGCATACACCCAGCAAGTAGACATGCCATAGAAGCTAAACATGGCAAGAACAACAACATAGCATGCATGGATCAACTACAACAAGCTCGGTAAAAATGCTTAACATGTAAACATTCTGCCAGGAACATTTTATAGCAAAAGTAGAGCTCGATTGACTCAAGCTAGGGTGCTCCATAATTTCAAACAAAGACATGGATGGATAGAGCACCACAATATCTACAAAACATCCTTACTGATCATGCCCAAAAGAGGCATGGATCACTCTGTAGCAACATGAATACAAGGCATAAAAATATAAACAGGACAAAGACTTAGAATATTTCTAAGTCCCTGAAATCGGCAACATTACGAGAGCTACTTTGCATGCTTGTGCTAGTCACCATAGAGATCACAAAAATACATGGCATACACCCCTATAAAGATGGCATGGCATACTTCAAATCACATGTAGAGCTCAAGATCATAGGAGGCACACAACAATCATGGCAAAAATGACAAATGTCCAAAAACTGATATGAATCTGAAACTAACAGAAACTAGCACTCTTGCAACAGCATTTAGGGCATCAAGATGATCTCAAATTAATATGATGCAATGAGATGAAATGAAGTACTCGTCGAGACGAACAATTCGATATGCTACACGCCCAAAACAGAGCCACGGTTGATGAGATATAATGCGATGAAAAATGCCAAAAATAATAGGGTTAGGGGCAAAAGTCAACCCTCAGATGTGGATCCGGATCGGGTTACTGTAGCAACACGGAACCCGAGGATAACCGGAGTTCGACGAGGTCGCCGGAGAAGAGGGCCAGCGAGGTTGGGGACTTGGGCGCGTCACCGGATCTGGGCGGAGGGGACGGCAGAGGAGCGCGTCGTCTCGACGAGGACGATGGCCGGCTGCGGCGAAGGGGCTGCAGTGACAGGGCGAGGGGAGGGCGAGGCGGCAGTGGCCGGCGATGGCGCGTCGGCGGCGGAGCGGCAGGCCAGCGCGGGCGATGGGAAGACGCGGGCCGGGGAGGGCCCGCCCCGGGCCTCGCAGGCTGGAGGCGGAGGAGGCCGGGCGGTGCCACGTGTCGTGACGGGAGTGGCGGCGGTGCGGTTGTCCGGCGTGGCCCGGATGTTGTCCGGCACGCGAAGAGGAACGGGGCTAGGTTAGGGGTGGAATGAATCCGGAATTTTCGGGGGAGTGTCTATATATATAGGTAGAGGGAGCTAGGAGGCTCCAAATTGAGCACGGTTTGCGGCCACGCTATCGTGATCGAATGACCTAGATGATGGAGAGGGTTTTGGTGGGTTTTGGGCCACTTTAGAGGGGTGTTGGGCTGCAACACACACGAGGCCTTCTCGGTCCCTCAGTTAACCGTTGGAGTATCAAACGAAGTCCAAATGGAACGAAACTTGACAGACGGTCTACCGGTAGTAAACCAAGGCCGCTGGGCAAGTCTCGGTCCAATCCGAAAACGTTTAACACCCGTACACGAAAAGAGGTAGAAAGGGACACCAGAGGACATAGGAGCGCCGGAATGCAAAACGGACAACAGGGAAAATGCTCGGATGCATGAGACGAACACGTATGCAAATGCAATGCACATGATGACATGGTATGAGATGCATGACAAAGACAAAAGCACACGAAGACAAAAAACCCAACAATGAGGAAATATCATAACTTAGTGCCAGAAAAGGCAAGAGTTGGAATACAAATATGGCAATTTACATACGGGATGTTACACAGGAGCACGAGGCACGACCGATGCTGGTTTGGGCGACTGGAGCAAGAAGACCAGAGGTTGAAGAAGCACTACGACCGTTGGATGGACATCGTACAGTCACTGGAGCTAGAATCATGCATATTGACTAAGTTGACAAAGCCCTCCATCCCCATCAACTTAGTAGGCCCACAAGTCAGCCTGCCACTATACTGGGTCCCAGCTAGCAGGGGGGTATTCATTTTTTGTGCGTAATAAGGAGGCACTTCCTTGCGTGCGAAGGTATAGCTGGTGGGTCCGAGCTGTCAGCGGCGGTAACGTTTTTTTTGTGAAATACAAAGGCCCTTTCGATGGGTCCTAGATGTCAAGTGGAAGAATCATTATTTTGCGCGTAATAAGGAGGCATTTCCTTGCATGCGGCAATGGACCCAACTGTCAGCCTCTCCACGTACAGTCCACTTCAGATGCATGTCGGTCGTTGACCACGTTGACCAGGCCGCGCCGAGAGCACCAGGGCGATGGACGACGGAGCCAGGGAAGACTCGGCAGTTGTTTCCCACGCGGAGGGGAGTACGACTGTACGAGGGTTTACTGGTTCGTCTGCCATCGCCGGAGAATAACAGCAGGTGTGGGTGAGTAGAGGGATGGCTAGGCCAACGATGGGAGTACGGTGGGGCGGTGAGGCCTGCGCGGCAGCACAGCTGGCCACGGGAAGGAGGGAGCAGGCAGTCCCGTCGGCGCTTGTTTGAGCGGCTGGAGCAGGAAGAGCAGAGATTGAAGAAGCACGACAACCGTTGGATGGACATCCAACAGTCACTGCTCTCATGTGCATTATTTCTAATAATGTACACCCCATTTGCTAATTCTTAAGAATTTTTTTGGAGCCCATCTTCTTTTTGTTAGCATTACACCCCATATTGTGGCCACGGTTCAAAAGTATACGAAATTTTGCATATTTCAGTGCTTTCAACTGTTTTTAATCCCAAAATATCGATTCACATTCAAACTATTTTGAAAAATAATTTATATAAATATAAAATCCAAATAATTGTCCATGCATAAAAATTAATGGAATTTAAAATCCATTTGCCTCTCATTTTCCTCTCCCCCCAATTCGCCCTTGCCGTCTTATTCGCCCTCTCTCTCTCTATCCTCCCTCTCCCTCTCTTTTTGCCTCTTTTGTCCATTTGCTTTTTGTTTGCTTGTGTGTTAGTTTGCTCGCTTGTCGTCATGGCTAGTCTCATATCTTCTCCGTTGTCTCCCGAGAATGAAGTTCTAAATTTTAAACAAAGGGAGGGAGAAAATCTAAAAGATGCTTGGTATAGAATTTGCAATGCTCAAAATAGATCTACCAGGAAGCAATCTACTTCAGTTCTTCTCCGTAATTTTTATGTAGGTGCTAGTCCTTGGTATAGATATATCCTTGATACCATTACCGGAGAGAATTTCTTGGGTAGCCATACTTTTGATTCTTATAATGCTATGTTAGATTTATTTGGCTCACCACCTCTTTTGGTTAATGGAACTATGTTAACTTTGGAGTATGTTATGCAAAGACTTGAAATTATTGAAAATAAAGTTGCTACTATTGAATTAATTGAAAATATAGATAAAAAGATCCACAATCAAATTACCCAATATGGATCTAAGGTAGGAATGACTTTTAAAAATATCAAGGAAAAGGAACCCATAGTTAATGAGAAAATAAACTTAGATTCTACTAGAATCGATAAACTTGAGGGTATCATTACGAATTTGGGAACCACCTTTTCTTTCGTAAAGAATACTTCATGTCCTCCTACTAAAATTTCCAAGCTTATGTATGTTCCTAAAAATAAGGGTGATCATCTAGTAAGGAAATTGCGGATCTTAAATCCATAAGTATTCATCCCAATCTTTTTGATATCATTAAGGAACCAATTGCTACAAATGACTTTTTCGATCTTGTGCCTAAGAGTTTGATAATCACTAGAAATAAAGAAATTCCTAAGGGAGATAGATGCCTCATTGAAGAATTGCCTACCAAAGATGGCAATACCTAGATCTATTCTTGCTTGTTATGCCTAGCTAGGGGCGTTAAACGATAGCGCTTGTTGGGAGACAACCCAATTTTATTTTTATTCCTTGCTTTTTGCTTCTGTTTAGTAATAAATAAATTATTTAGCATTTGTTTTGTTTGTGTTTTTTGTGTTTAATTAGTGTTTGTGCCAAGTAGAACCGTTGGGAAGACTTGGGGAAAGTCTTGTTGAACTTGCTGGAAAAAACAGAAACTTTAGCGCTCACGAGAACTGCTGTCATTTTTATTTGAAGAGTGCTATTTAGTTAATTCTTTTTGCAGATGATTAATAGATAAATTCCTCACGTCCAGTACTTTATTTTAGAATTTTTGGGGTTCCAGATCTTGCGCTAGCTACAGATTACTACAGACTGTTCTGTTTTTGACAGATTCTGTTTTTCGTGTGTTGTTTGCTTATTTTGATGAATCTATGGCTAGTAAAATAGTTTATAAACCATAGAGAAGTTGGAGTGCAGGAGGTATAACACCAATACAAATAAAGAATGAGTTCATTACAGTACCTTGAAGTGGTCTTTTGTTTTCTTTCGCTAACGGAGCTCACGAGTTTTTTACTTTAAGTTTTGTGTTGTGAAGTTTTCAAGTTTTGGGTAAAGATATGATGGATTATGGAACAAGGAGTGGCAAGAGCCTAAGCTTGGGGATGCCCATGGCACCCCCAAGATAATCTAAGGACACCTAAAAGCCAAAACTTGGGGATGCCCCGGAAGGCATCCCCTCTTTCGTCTACTTCTATCGGTAACTTTACTTGGAGCTATATTTTTATTCACCACATGATATGTGTTTTGCTTGGAGTGTCTTTTATGATTTGAGTCTTTGCTTATTATTTTACCACAGTCATCCTTTCTGTACACACCTTTCGAGAGAGCCATACATACTTTGGAATTTGATAGAATACTCTACGTGCTTCACTTATATCTTTTGAGTTATATAATTTTGCTCTAGTGCTTCACTTATATCTTTTAGAGCACGGTGGTGGATTTGTTTTATAGAAACTATTGATCTCTCATGCTTCACTTAGATTATTTTGAGAGTCTTAATAGCATGGTAATTTGCTTAATAATAATATGATTGGTATTCAAGATTTGTAAAACTTTCTTTTGAGTGCGTTGAATACTAAGAAAAAAATTGATGCTTGATAATTGTTTTGAGATATGAGGATGGTGTTATTAGAGTCATGCTAGTTGAGTAGTTGTGAATTTGAGAAATGCGCGTATGGTGAACCGTTATGTGATGAAGTCGGAGCATGATTTATTTATTGACTGTCTTCCTTACGAGTGGCAGTTGGGGACGAGCGATGGTCTTTTCCTACCAATCTATCCCCCTAGGAGCATGCGTGTAATACTTTGCTCTGATAACTTCTAGATTTTTGCAATAAGTATATGAATTCTTTATGACTAATGTTGAGTCCATGGATTATACGCACTTTCCTCCCTTCCACCATTACTAGCCTCTCTAATACCGCGCACTTTTCGCCGGTATCATACACCCACCAAATACCTTCCTCAAAACAGCCACCATACCTACCTATCATGGCATTGCCATATCCATTCCAAGATATATTGCCATGCAACTTTCCACCGTTTCGTTCATTATGACACGCTCCATCATTGTCATATTGCTAGCATGATCATGTAGTTGACATCGTATTTGTGGCAAAGCCACCGTTCATAATTCTTTCATACATGTCGCTCTTGATTCATTGCATATCCCGGTACACCGCCGGAGGCATTCATATAGAGTCATATTTTGTTCTAAGTATCGAGAGTTGTAAGAAAAATAAAAGTGTGATGATCATCATTTTTAGAGCATTGTCCCAAGTGAGGAAAGGATGATGCAGACTATGATTCCCCCACAAGTCGGGATGAGACTCCGGACGAAAAAAGAGGCCATAAAAAAGGAGAAGGCCCAAATAAAAAAATGAGAGAAAAAGAGAGAAGGGACAATGTTACTATTCTTTTACCACACTTGTGCTTCAAAGTAGCACCATGATCTTCATGATAGAGAGTCTCTCATTATGCCACTTTCATATACTAGTGGAAATTTTTCATTATAGAACTTGGCTTGTATATTCCAATGATGGGCTTCCTCAAAATGCCCTAGGTCTTCATGAGCAAGCGAGTTGGATGCACACCCACTTAGTTTCTTTTGAGCTTTCATATACTTATAGCTCTAGTGCATCCGTTGCTTGGCAATCCCTACTCACTCACATTGATATCTATTGATGGGCATCTCCATAGCTCGTTGATACGCCTAGTTGATGTGAGACTATCTTCCCCTCTTTTTGTCTTCTCCACAACCACCCTTCTATTCCACATATAGTGCTATATCCATGGCTCACGCTCATGTATTGCGTGAAGATCAAAAAAGTTTTGAAAATGTCAAAAGTATGAAACAATTGCTTGGCTTGTCATCGGGGTTGTGCATGATTTAAATACTTTGTGTGGTGAAGATAGAGCATAGCCAGAATATACGATTTTGTAGGGATAGCTTTCTTTGGCCATGTTATTTTGAGAAGACATAATTGCTTTGTTAGTATGCTTGAAGTATTATTATTTTTATGTCAACATGAACTTTTGTCTTGAATCTTTTTGAATCTGAATATTCATACCACAATTAAGAAGATTTACATTGAAATTATGCCAAGTAGCACTCTGCATCAAAAATTCTTTTTTTTATTATTTACCTACTCGAGGACAAGCAGGAATTAAGCTTGGGGGTTCTTGATACGTCTCTAATGTATCTATAATTTTTGATTGCTCCATGCTATATTATCTACTGTTTTGGACATTATTGGGCTTTATTATCCACTTTTATATTATTTTTGGGACTAAACTATTAACCGGAGGCCCAGTCCAGAATTGTTATTTTTTGCCTGTTTTAGGGTTTCGAAGAAAAGGAATATCAAACGGAGTCCAAATGGAATGAAACCTTCAGAAACGTGATTTTCTCATCAGATAAGATCTAGGAGACCTGGACCCTCCGTCAAGAAAGCCACGAGGCGGTCACGAGGGTGGAGGGCGCCCCCC
Organism: Triticum monococcum; assembly: GCA_034509565.1. Classification (NCBI taxonomy): domain Eukaryota; kingdom Viridiplantae; phylum Streptophyta; class Magnoliopsida; order Poales; family Poaceae; genus Triticum; species Triticum monococcum. The sequence continues at coordinate 108,104,111 of CM067844.1, forward strand.
TAGGGCGCGCCCCCTGCCTCATGGGCCCCTTGAAGCTCCACCGACGTACTTCTTCCTCCTATATATATCCACGTACCCCCAAATGATCAGATACGGAGCCAAAAACCAAATTCCACCGCCGCAACTTTCTGTATCCACGAGATCCCATCTTGGGGCCTGTTCCAGAGCTCCGCCAGAGGGGGCATTGATCACGGAGGGCTTCTACAGCATCATCCAAGCCTCTCCGATGAAGTGTGAGTAGTTTACTTCAGACCTACGGGTCCATAGCTAGTAGCTAGATGGCTTTTTATCTCTTTTTGGATCTCAATACAATGTTCTCCCCCTATCTCGTGGAGATCTATTTGATGTAATCTTCTTTTTGCGGTGTGTTTGTTGAGACCGATGAATTGTGGGTTTATGATCAAGTCTATCTATGAATAATATTTGAATCTTCTCTGAATTCTTTTATGTATGATTGGTTATCTTTGCAAGTCTCTTCGAATTATCAGTTTGGTTTGGCCTACTAGATTGGTTGTTCTTGCCATAGGAGAAGTGCTTAGCTTTGGGTTCGATCTTGCGGTGTTCTTTCCCAGTGACAGAAGGGGCAGCAAAGAACGTATTGTATCATTGCCATCAAGGATAACAAGATGGTTTTTTTATCATATTGCATGAAACTATCCCTCTACATCATGTCATCTTGCTTAAGGCGTTACTCTGTTTTTAACTTAATACTCTAGATGCATGCTGGATAGTGGTCGATGAGTGGAGTAATAGTAGTAGATGCAGAATCGTTTCGGTCTACTTGTCTGGGACGTGATGCCTATATACATGATCATACCTAGATATTCTCATAACTATGCTCAATTCTTTCAATTGCTCAACAGTAATTTGTTCACCCACCGTAGAATACTTATGCTCTTGAGAGAAGCCACTAGTGAAACCTATGGCCCCCGGGTCTCTTTCTCATCATATTAATCTCCATCACTTTATTATTGCTTTGCTTTTACTTTGCTTTTACTTTTTACTTTGCATCTCTATACCAAAAATACCAAAAATATTATTTATCATCTCTATCAGATCTCACTTTCGTAAGTGACCGTGAAGGGATTGACAACCCCTAAGCGCGTTGGTTGCGTTGAGCTGTTGTTTTTGTGTAGGTACAAGGGACTTGTGTGTGGCCTCCTACTGGATTGATACCTTGGTTCTCAAAAACTGAGGGAAATACTTACGCTACTTTGCTGCATCATCCCTTCCTCTTCGGGGAAATCCAATGCAGTGCTCCAGAGGTAGCAGTGGCGGTGTGGAGAAAGGAGGAAAACCGCGAGACGGACATCGGTGCTGAGGGCACAGGTAGATGGCGTTCGGTATCTGTTAGGTGATTTCCAGGGGAATAGTAGAACTCAAGCAACTGTAGTTCTATGAATTCAGGGGATTTCAGCCAGGCGTCCACCATGCAGGGCATGGTATGCTTGCTCAGGTAGCATGACGGGATGTAGAGGCTTTGAACGGAGCCCTGGTGGGAGGAGATGATGGCTCTGGGGATTTCAAAATCATTGAAGAGAGATAGCTGACGACAGTTGAGATTAAGGGGCACGGCGGGACATAGAGGGCACCACCGAATTGGGAGGACTTGGGTGCGGCAGCAATCCTTGGTGGGGAGAAGCGAGATGATCTCCCCAAGGACGGCGCCTGGGAGATCGCTGATGCGGTCCACCCGAGATTCTACGGGTTCCTGGGATCCGGTGGGGGAGGGGTCGCCGCTTCTCCCCGCGCTGCCAGGTGCGAGATCTACAACGGGCGTCACTACTGGCGGGAGCCTCATCTTCTTGGCGCTGGGGTCAGCCAACCCCATTTTCCTCGAGGGCGTCGTGTTCACGGATTTGAGCAGAGTAACGAATGATGAGCCTAGTTGTAGTGCGAGTGAAGAAGAAGGGGAGCTGGGGTTTTTCTGTAGTAGTGAGGAAGAAGGGGAGCTAGATTTTTTTGTAGGGGTGAGGTGAGGAATTTGGGGGTACGAGTGGAGCGAGCTGATGTGAGGTGGGTGGGAGTGAGGAGGAAGAAGAACACCCAGGTTTTGGGGGGGTGTGCTGGGTGTGGGTAGCGCCTCTCATTCAGTAAATATATGGGATTTTGAATTGATTTTACTATTTACTAGGGTGGATGGGATGTTTTGTCTTGGGCCCAGAGAAACAATTACTACTAGTACAGTGGAGACACTCTACAGCTACCCAGAAAAACAATTACTACTAGTACATTGGATACAATACCGCTTCTGGCTCCTTCTAGGTCATCGAAACGTCTCCCTCTACTGAAGGCCGTTATACTTTTGCTCACCGACATGCGGGCCATGCAGCGCGCGGGCCCAAATGCCATCCACCAAATTAGAAGGCAGTATGCAGGCGGAGAGTCACCCTGGTCGTAGCGCGGCAGTAACGAGCCGTCGTATCACAAAACCCCACTTCCCCGCAGTCTAAGTTTGACGGACGAAGCAACCATCATTTCACTCTTCGATGAATCCCCTTCTCCATCACCATCTTCAAGAAAGGCAACACTCGCATCTGCCACTGTTCTTCTCTCCCAATGAAGGGAAGGTAAGCAGATCCATGATGTTGGTATATTTTCGTTTAGAGAAAAAAAACTTTTGCAAAGCAGTAACCGATCCTCACACTCTTTTTTGTTTCATTGTCATTGTGTTTTCCTTTCAGTGGTCTCCTAGAATTCGTCAGTTTCATGATGGACCAAGGAGAACCAGGCAAAGATCTGCCGATATTGGAGAAGACGTCGGATGCTGATCCCCATGAGATAGAGAGCTCCAAGAAGATGGAGGCAGCAACCGAGCCGACCCCAGATATGCTCACGGCCACTATTGAGATGGTCAACGCCCCGTTTGAGGTTACAACCCCCGTGGCACTGCAGGAGTAGTTTTCCCCCTTCGCGGATGTGTCCCCATCTCCCGCTGAGCTGCCCAAGGTGATTTTCTTGTTTGCCGATCTTGATTGTGGTTTTTCATCTAAGTATGTGGTGATGAATAATGCAAAATTTTATCAGCTTCGATGCCATGCTATACATAGTGGTTTAAATAACTTGTGTTTATTATACTGGAAAGTAAGTCAGCATTTGTTTCTGTTTCAATTAGAGCCCTGATGTAGACAAGGATTGTGTGGTTGTACATGTCACTCGCTATGAGGCGGATGACCTGAATATACGCACTGGGAAAACAGAGTTTTTAGGCTGTTGGATCCTGGAAGCCATTTGCCCTTATAGCAATGAAGAGTTGTATTCCAGCCTCACTGTTGTCAGGCATGTTGTCTAGGGTGTACTGAAGCACAAGAAGTTCAAAGCTACTCCTTCGTTTGTGAGGCATACTGTTCTTGTCAAGCTTACGCAGGAAGATGACGTGGCATGCCTCCACAAACAAGTTTATGAGTGGCAAGGCCACAAGGTTGTCTTCATGAAGGTTCATAGGATTGAGCTGCTGCCGAACGTCCTCGGTGATGTTCATGGCAAGGTTCGTCTTATGTCCAGCCCAAATTAGATCGAGGCATGAAATAGTTGCCCCAGCTAGTGTTTAATAGTAGTTTGGATTGTGTCTAATTATCCGAACCTTGCCTATTATCGAGCCCTCTGGGGCTAGTACTCTGTTTGAATCCGTCTATGGGAGCTGCTGCTACTTTTGTGTGCCCGTGAATCATGTGAGAACCATCGTAATTGTTGCCGAAACAGATGCGTCCTCACTATTTTTTTCATGAATATGGCATGGTAAGACATAAGTTGTCACGGTTTATCATACGAGCAGTGTGTGTTTTGATGAAATAGAGTACTCGTTCGAGAACTATGCGCCGACATATACATAAGTACTTGTAAACACTGTTGGTGCAACCCCACTTGTAAGCCATTGTGCAAAACACTGCACATTGGCTCAGCGCGCTTCAACACTAGGCTATCGACCAGCTAACAATCAACAATCTGCCGTCTGACATATAAGCAACTATGTATCTTGTTATAGTGGTTCGTGCAGTTAACTGAGGCCACAATGTAAATTCCAAACGTTCACACGCTAGTCCAGCGTTCATGTGGAACACTCACATTAAACTCGGCTTCATAAAAAACTTTAAAAAGCATAAGTTAAGAAATTTTATACATCTCAATGATTCATAGAACCTAACAAACATATACTAGTTCACAACCAAATACAAAGTTGTGAGAAGGTTTACAAATCAGGAAAAAACAAGCAAGGCTTCTCTGAGCAAAGGGCCTCCCAGCGGGCTTAAATTTCCTGGAGTTCACTCTGGTTTTTTCTTGTTGACACCATCCAGGGTTAGGTTCTCTCATTACAGAAAAAATCAATTATAATTGTGTTCTCAGCTGGAATGCTGAACTGAACCATGTAGTGTACTGACCAGGTGAAATTCTTGTGCATTCCACTAAATTTAAGCACCGCTATTTGCAGAAATAAGTAGACCACAATGCCTCTTGTCCGCGCATCTGTCCAAAAAACCGCCATGCAGCCGTGCCAGCTAGTCCTCGGTCCATGGATGAACTGGTAGAAAATGCATTCCGGACTAGGATGCAGTTGTTTTCGCTCGTCCCTACACGACAATCAGGAAGTAAAATGTACGAATCAACTTCTTCTATATTGCGTTGGTCATTCCACCTAGTAACTACCAATGTAGGAATACCTGGAAGACGGGTGGTTAGACGACGACAACGAGGGATAGCCATCTCATTTTGCGCAGTTCTACTAAAACTAAGGTGTGTGCTTTTTATTGCGCGGATAGAAACGATACGGAGACAGACATCCTGAAACAATATAGAGACAAACATACCTGTTTGCACAAATACGAAATACAGTTATTTAAACAGTGATAGATATTTGCAGTGGCATATGATTAACAGCAGCATCTATTGTGTTATAATTGGCACTAGATTAATAGTATGAAAGTGTCCTTAAGTAAGTAGCATCACATCACATCAACACTGCCACTAGATTAACATGCAGAACAATAGCATTAGTATTACTGTCATGAGAGTAGCACATGGTTAGTAAATGTGCAATCAAATTTGTGCAGTTCCACTAGGATGAAGCAATGTTAGCGGTGTGAGATTTAAGTGTAACTGCAAAACCACAATTCATGGGAAATAAAGCAAGACGGAAGCACTTCATAAAATGGTGGTGGCATTGCTTCAATTTATCGACGACACTAGACCATTACTTATAGTGACATTAGGTGGCATTGCTTAATGCTTCATGTGATTTTACATTAACGGTAGCGATATGGGCGTAGGGACAGCAGGGGCATAAAGTGGTAAGGCAGATGTGGTTGCCGAGAGCGGCAAACACTCAGGCAACATGTCTGCATTTGTCCCATTTTTTATCTCCTGGACGACATTTTCCTATGTGAGCACAGGAAATCTAGACCTGGTCATTCTCATTTGCGTTGTCCCCCAACACCCATCACTTTCTTTCCTTTTTCAACCAAGAGATACGTCCACTTCCCCCCACCCTTCACCATCCACCATGCTTTCTTCTTCTTTTCAACCAAGAGACCAGTTGGGTAGCCAGTATCTAGTACTTTCCCCCGTTTCCTCTTAGAACCAAGTCCTAGATTCATGCTACATCTTGCCCACTTTCTTCCCTGTTTGAACCAACTCTTAGAGTCGACTGTATGAACTAGCTTTACCTCTAATAATAGTAAAAGTCTAGGTGGCTTTGGAAGAGCGGACAAAAGTAGAAAAAGATCCACACGAAGCCAAGTGGGGAGCTGGGGCAGTAGAGCAAGGTAGGTTTCGAAGGAATATATTCTTGAGGGTCGTCGGCATGTGGCAAAGACGGCGTTGGGAGGCCGCATCTTGGCCACAATACCGCGGGGAGGAAGAAGGGGTCGGGGGGCCTCCCGAGCCAGCGCTCTCTCGGAGAGAACGACACGGCTGCCGATCGGGACGCGCGGGCAGCCGCTGGTCTCCTCCCTCACCGCCGACGACAGCGTGAACGATGCACCTACACCCCTGCCCCGGTTGAGGTTGTCCGGCCAAATTGGTGACCAGCCGTGAGCTGAGAGAGTGTGGCCACCTATGTATTGCTTAGATCTAGAGAGCATGAGAGAGCGAACGAGAGGAACCCTAGTAAATCAAGCACTAAGGCTCTTGCTTATATATATATATATATATATATATATATATAGTGGAGTGATTTTGTTGTACCAGCTTCAAAAAAATGCGCTCCTACGTGTACCCGCGAGTGGGTGTGAGAGAACTAGTGCGTGCGTGCACCGCTTCTATTCATGAGAGTACAATATACTATGCCCAAAGAACGTTTGCCACAAGAGTAATAGTATAAGTGTGTGACGTGTGAGCTAAAATAAAATGTGCGGGACATCTTTTGTTTTTTAGAAGTTCTGAGGGTAGGGTGTGAAGAGCACATATGTGTGTGATGTCTACCTATAGATAGACGGTGGGTGCGAGAGGACTCGGGAGAGTCATGACTCGTGAGGCTGCGTGTGCGTGAGAGAGAGGGGGGCACGTATCAATGCAATGCATGTGTCCGTAAATCATTATTCGACAAATGTTCGCCATAAGGCTTTTCCTGACGAACGCCATAAGAACTGTTAGATCGGCATTCGATAGTGTCAGTTTTGCCATGTCATTTAACAGAACAGCCACTCCTCCTACACACAAATCTTCCACGTGAGTGTTAGCAACTGTCGTATGCTCCCTCCGTTCCAAAATGCAGTGCATATAGCTTTATTGAAAATTCAAACCTCGCAAACTTTTTACCGAGTTTTCGTGTACCAAATTGCACAAGTAGAATACCCTGTATATATATCATTTCATTCATCTTTGAGAGGTAACTATAAAGATGGGGGAGGAGTCTACAAAGAAAGACCATCGTATCACCTGCAGCAATTTCAACCATCCTTTGGCGTGGAGGAATATCATAGGAACTCTATATGATATGATTTTTATATGATTTTTTTCCTTTAGAGCCAATTGGTTCATAGGAATAGATTCATATACTCCACATTTCAAAGGAAATAAACATGATATCATTTTTATAGCTTTAGAGCCACTTGGTTCATATGAATGGATTCCTATACTCCCATAATTTCAAAGGAAAATAAACATTAGCGTATATTCAATAGAAAAGTTCCTATGATAGAACCAAATTACATCTCTTTTCTAATCCCTCCTCATAGGAATTGAGATACATGCCATCTCTAGATTCAATAGAAAAGTTCCTATGATGTGAACCAAATGGCATCTCTTTTCCAATCCCTACTCATAGGAATTGAGATACTCCATGTCATCTCTTTCCCTACAACTTCCATGTATACATCTTCTATTCCTAAATAGCTAGTACAATCCACTAGTAGCTTTTTTCCAAGATATGCAACTATGGCACAAGAACTATATAGTGTGCGAATAACTTTGAAAGATGGTCGCTGGATGAAGCTCATCCGACAGTGCAGAGATGGAAAATCTGAGCACTACTGGCCATTGGATATCATCAACATTCCACCAGATCTGCCACATGTACAATTTAGAAGAATCCATGGTTGAACTTATGCATAATGCGCAAACCTCAAAACATAAGCACTTCTCCTTTGTTCTAGAATCTTCAGTATCATAATTGATTTTTTTCTAAATGAATTGCCATTATTTGTTTTTTTTACTTTATGCTTTACAATGCACAACCCCATGAATCTTAACATTTTTATAAAACTAATTGATTTTGAATGAGATGAACTATAAGAACTAAACGAACATCTACATCATGCATATATGACTCAAAGCTTTACATGCTATAGTGTGTATTTATTCATAATTTGGTTTCGAAATCTCATGCGTTCAATGCATGTGTACCTTACTAGTTTTGAGTAGAGTAGCAAATTTCACGCGGCCCCGGGTATATCAAAATGCAGGGCCCATGCATCATTGCCTTTCGATCGAACCTACATCCACAATTTTTTGTACATACTATATCTCCACTGGTCCCCGAACCCAAAATGCTGCCTTGTTCCCCTAAAACCAAGCGGCCCACACATATTTAAGGCGTCGACTCGAACTCAATCCCTCTCCCATTTACTAGGACGTGGCCTCGCACGCCGTAGTGGTACTCCTACAAACCCTACCACCGCACGCATCATCGGTTTTCTTCAAGAGGACGAGGGAGAAGCCGATTTGTAGTGGAGGCGCTTTTAAAAAATGATCTGTACTAGAGACCCCTACCCTAGGGTGCCCTAGGTAGCTGCCGCACGCATCATTGGTTTTCTCTTTTCTTTATGCTCTTGCGCCCTAGAGTGAAAGGTGGGGCTTTGTGATTTGAACCCTCATCGCTCATTTTCTACTGCTGCGGCGCTATGACCGGGGTGCCTCCAATTCCAACCGCTGCTCCAACTGTAATTTGGTGCATCGCACGTGGAACAAGATGGTGGATGAGCCACATGTCGGCTAAAGGGGTCCTGTTAAGTGTGTCGCCATTTCGTGTGCGGACTGACCCTGCTTGAGTTGCTACGCCAACACGACAGGTGCAGCCTACCACTTGGTTGTGCTCCTTCGTGAATCCCGACTATATTGATCTAAAAAGATACATACTGAAATACCCTCTCCATCTCGTATTTTTAGGCGTCTTGGTTTATAGGGCGTGCACGTAGTTCTAGGTCATCCATTTGACTAACTAAATATGAGTTACTATGTCACAAAAAGTATATCATTGGATTATTAAGCAGATGTAGTTTCTGAACATGCATTGTTCATCACATATATAGCCAGTTAAATTCTCAACTGTAACGCCCCGAGACCGTTGTGCCAGGTGTCCTCCAGTTATTCGTTGTTGCCTTGTCTTTGCTTGCGTGTCATGATTTTCATATCATGTCATCATGTGCATTGCATCATCATGTTTTAAAAACTTGCATCCGTCCCGGTCTCCTCGTTCCTTCCGTTGTCCGTTCTGAGCCCAGACACACTTGCACGCGCCCGAGGCATGTCCGAAATAGTATTTTATAAGTGTCCGGAAAATGTTCTCAGAATGGGATGAAAGTTGGTGTGCGGTGTTTTTATGTTGTAGGTAGGCCGCCTGTCAATTTTTGTCGCATTCGGAGTTCGTTTGATGCCCCAATGGTTAACTATAGCAACAATATAGTCGGTCTAATGTCGGACGTTCTCGGTCCCCGGAAATAGTCGTCGGGCCTCCCTCTCTTCTCTTCTCTCAGCTCGAGACCATCTACACAGCTCACTGCCAATTGCCAGGCCAGCCTACCCCTCTTTGCACAGTGCATCGACCCCTCGCGCGTGTTTGAAACTTACCCGAACCCGACCAGGACAGTCCTCACCGTTGGGTCCGGAACATCCCCAAACATCTTCAAGATATCATCGTTTTATTTATTGTACTCCATAGCATATTTATTCTTGTCCGTAGGTTTTCGATCGGATGATCCATATCCCTCTCCTTTCACCTACATGCTATATATAGCCCCTAACCCTAAAATCAAGGAGTTTGTCCCATCAGTCTTGTCCCGCCGCCAGCCACGAGATCCACCTCGTTTTCCCCGTCGCTCCAATCAGGACATCCCATGTCTTCCCGATCCTCCCACTGAGCCAACCAACACCGCCAGGCCTGGACCGGAAGCCCATCTTCGCCTCGTTCCACCCCTCGCCTCGCCTCTGGTCAAATCGGCTCCATAGGGCTGGATCCGTTCGTCTGCTCCATCCCTGCCGTCCAGCCGGAGTCCTCAGCTCGCCGGAGTTGCGCCAAGTTCGCCTACATCGCGCTAGACACCGCCCTCCGCTGCCGCCTTGCCGCCGTTCCCCCGCGTCCTCTGCTTCATTCGAACCAGGGAAGGGGACGAGCGCCCCTGCGTTGACCCGCCTCCCTGTCCGCCTGGAGCGCCAGCGACAGATCGCACCCAGGCACAGCGCTAGGCCTCCCGGCCCAGCATCGCCCCTGCAGGCCTCCCTCCTCCCACCGACTGGGCCAGGCCCAGGGTGAGCAGCCCCCGAGCGCCCCCTGCTCTTGACTTTTTTTCTCTTGTTGGGCCGGCCAGGTTCGGCCCAGTTCCTGTTTTTTTTCAGGTCTGTGATTTTGCCTTTATTCCAGAGACAACAGTTTTGCAGAAAACCCCCTAGACTACATGCATATAATAACTCACAATTGGTGCATCGGATTAAAATGAAATATATATGGAAGTTGCTTAGAATTTTGTGTAGAGTAATAATATCCAACTTTCATCTATGTTAAAAATGTTTAAAATGATGTTTCATTAAATTTGCTCATATGCCATGCTAAAATGATTTAATTCATAACTAGATAACGATAGCCCGGTTTTTAATAAACTTTATATGTAAATGGGGTGGAAAAATGCCTAGTTTAACATGGTGGTTTTATTTTGCATGTTTAATAACTCTAAAACTATGTTTAGGGCAGAACAGTACCAAATCTAATTTATGCACATGAGGAGTTTCCGGATTTGTTGTTCGTTGCTTCCGGCCTCATTTAACCTTGACTAGATAGGTAGTTTTACTTTGCTTCACCCTCTTGCCATGTTTAACAACATTTAATATTGTTGGGTACATAAACGAGATCGAACTAAATAACTTGTCGTGGTGTTTCGCCAATATGCAACTCGCTGCATATTGAGCTCCACTTAATTTGTAGGATTGCTTGTGCACTTTGCCATGCCATGCCCTCTTTAAACAGGACATGCATCATTCTTGTTTGCGCATCATGCCATGTCTATGTGGTGGTTGTTTACTAGGTTGTTTGCTCTTTTCCGGTGTTGCTTCTTCGGGTTGGTTCCAATAACGTCGCGTTTGTGAGGAACCGTTCGACTACGCCCGTTTGTCTTCTGCATGGACTCGTTCTTCTTCCTTGCGGGATTTCAGGCAAGATGATCATAACCTCGAAATCACTTCTATCTTTGCTTGCTAGTTGCTCGCTCTTTTGCTATGCCTATGTTGCGATACCTACCACTTGCTTATCATGCCTCCCATATTGTTGAACCAAGCCTCTAACCCACCTTGTCCTAGCAAACCGTTGTTTGGCTATGGTACCGCTTTGCTCAGCCCCTCTTATAGCGTTGTTAGTTGCAGGTGAAGATTGAAGTTTGTTCCTTGTTGAAACATGGAGATGTTGTTCCTTGTTGGAACATGTTTACTTGTTGGGATATCACAATATCTCTTATTTAATTAATGCATCTATATACTTGGTAAAGGGTGGAAGGCTCGGCCTTATGCCTGGTGTTTTGTTCCACTCTTGCCACCCTAGTTTCAGTCATATCGGTGTTATGTTCCCGGATTTTGCGTTCCTTTCGCGGTTGGGCTATTATGGGAACCCCTTGACAGTTTGCCTTGAATAAAACTCCTCCAACAATGCCCAACATTGGTTTTACCATTTGCCACCTAGCCTTTTCTTTTCCCTTGGGAGTCGCGCTCCTGAGGGTCATCGTTATTTTACCCCCCCCCCCGGGGGCCAGTGCTCCTCTGAGTGTTGGTCCAAACTAGAGTCCTGTGCAGCGCCCCCTCGGGGAAACTCGAGGTTTGGTTTTAGTTGTATGGAGCGCTCATCTGAGTGTGCCCTGAGAACGAGATATGTGCAGCTCCTATCGGGATTTGTTGGCACATTCGGGCGGTGTTGCTGGATTTGTTTTAACTTGTCGAAGTTGTCTTGTAGAACCGGGATACCGAGTCTGATCGGAATGTCTCGGGAGAAGGTATATCCTTCATTGACCGTGAGAGCTTGTGATGGGCTAAGTTGGGACACCCTTGCAGGGATTTGAACTTTCGAAAGCCGTGCCCGTGGTTATGGGCAGATGGGAATTTGTTAACGTCCGGTTGTAGAAAACCTGAAGTTGACCTTAATTAAAATGCATCAACCGCGTGTGTAACCGTGATGGTCTCTTTCCGGCAGAGTCCGAGAAGTGAACACGGTGTTGGAGTAATGCTTGACGTAGGTTGTTTAGGATCACTTCTTGATCGTAGTTGTTCGACCGTGCTTTTTCCTTCTCTTCTTGCTCTCATTTGCGTATGTTAGCCACCATATATGCTAGTCGCTTGCTGCAGCTCCACCTCATACCTTTACCTTACCCATAAGCTTAAATAGTCTTGATCGCGAGGGTGCGAGATTGCTGAGTCCCCGTGGCTCACAGATACTTCCAAAACCATCTTGCTGGTGCCGATGAGACCGTGCAGATGACGCAACCAAGCTCAAGGAGGAGCTCGATACAGATCTTGGCCTTTGTGTTGATCCGTTTCCAGTTGATCAGTAGTGGTGCCCAGTTGGGGCGATCGGGACCTTGTCGCATTTGGGGTTCTTCTTTTATTTTGGTTCCGTAGTCGGACCTTGATTGTATATGGTTGATATAATGCTTTATTCATGTATTTGTGTGAAGTGGCAATTGGAAGCCAACTATGTATCTTTTCCCTTATTGTATTACATGGGTTGTTTGTGAAGATTACCTCACTTGCGACATTGCTTTCAATGCGGTTATGCCTCTAAGTCGTGCTTCGACACGTGGGAGATATAGCCGCATCGAGGGCGTTACAAGTTGGTAATCAGAGCCTTCCCTGACCTTAGGAGCCCCATTGCTTGATAGAATTAGCGGACGAGTTGATTCTAGAAAAATGTTTTGAGTCATTAGGAATTATATATCGAAGAGTTTAGGAATTCTTTTTACTCCCCAGTCTCCTCATCGCTCTGGTAAGGCATCCTGACGTAGAGTTTTGACTCTTCTCTTCTCAAATTTCACTAAAAAAAATTTAGGATCACGCGGGTATCTTGGAATCGTTCCGATGGTTTTGTGACGAGAACATTGTTCTTGGTGCCTCCTGTCATTTAGGGGTTGTGGCAGTGTCCCGGGGAGTTGAGCTCCGAGGTGTTGTCGTCACAATTTTATCGTTGCAGTTATGGAATACCGGAGATTAGTTTCGCCGACATCAAAAATCTCTTTTATGCAGTTGTTGGTGAGATAACCTCGACCCCACCCAGTACTGGGGTGGGAGTCAGGAGTATTGCCATAACTCGTATAACGGATGCTTTTCGAAGGTTGAGGTAGACAATTTCCGAAGGTTTCTTGGTTATGTGTTGAAGGATGGATACAGCTGGATGTAGGATTTGCTAGTTTTGGGTGAGATATTATGCTTCCCTGTATCCCCAACACATGATTGCATAATCGGAAAATTTTGGGAGTTTATAAGTGGGAATTCAAGTAGCTCTTAGGATATCTTTTCGACAGATGTATGATATGAAATTGGGGTTCGATGTCTAGTGGTCCGCCTATTCACGGTCGGTTTTACAGTGGTCTCGTTGTGTCTTAAAGAGTCCTTGGCTATGCCGACTCGGGGACGCTTCGTATGTCATGTGCACTGCCTTGTACATGATGGTGCTGTACGATCGAGCCCGTGTAGGCCCCACCACGAAAACTTCGGACGAAATCTCTATCATATGTTTGTTCCGGCTTATTCTGCAAGCCAATCCTTTGTTTTGTTTTGAGTTGTGGTATTCGAGTTGCTTCGAAGTCAAATGTTGATTCCATACCTTCCCGAAATGGTGTTCTCATACTCCGATGTGAATACCAATCCTTCTTGATCATCAAGATTGTTTTGTCAATCCTTTTTAACCGGCGTGTTTCTCTTCAAGTGGTTCCGATCATTTCAACATCCGCAAGATCAATTATCAGTTCTTCTCAGCGGTGTTTGTTGTATCCGTCCCAACTTGCCTTTGTTTTTTCCCGCCCTCCCTCCCTTGCTTTTCTCCGAGGACTCATATATCTCAATCAAGCATCATTTTATTGATGTGAAGTCTCTACTTTCTTTCCTTTCAATGTTCGCATCCAGTGATTCTCACGAAGATTCTAACAGAGCTTCAAGTTCGTCACTCTTAACTTGTTTTCTCCTCCGGTGGATTCAATTCAAGTTTTGTTGTTGATCATATCCTTTTTCTCCTTTCTAATACCTTCTCATACCGGTGCACCTCATAATAATTTACTTCTCGCTATTCATTTGTTCGGGAGTGCTGGAGATATCTCAGAAGGCTCGTCTTGTCTTCCAAGATCAGTTCAACCTATTTCGAGGTTGTTATCTCATTCTAGCCATTTAAATCTTACCGGTGCATTCTCTCTTTTAAATCATTTCAACGGTGTATCTTTTCAGTGGGCCCTAACCCACAGGTCTTTTCCCAGGATCTTACCTGACTCTTCTTATTCTCCCGGAGTTATTCTCAAATCTTCTAAAGTTTGACGTAAGATGAATTATCATCAGTCAAATGTCTTTCTCCAAGATCTTTCAAATTCTTTTCATCATTGGCTCAACCTCTTTGTTTTGATTCTTCCGGAGTGTCTAAACAATTCATGGTGGTATTTCTCGTCGTAATTCAAAATTTGAAGACCGAAGAAGATTTTCTCTCAATCCTGCTCCATTCTCTTCAAGATTCATGATTCTAGCTTGTTGCCATCCCCTCATAATTGTTTTGATTATGAGAATTCTTTTCACCCATCCGGAGTAATTCAGGAGTCTTTTCAGTTTGTTTATCTGAAGGCCATCAATTCAGGATTATTCATTCCAGCTTTCAGCTCTCATTCTCCAAACCTAACCGGTGCATCATTCAAGTATATTCTCTAATCAGTTCATGATCTCTTTGTTCTCTTGTATCTAAACTCTCTCATGTATTTCCGTTCATTCTCAATTCTTACGGTGGTTCTTCCAAGATTTTGTCTTCCTTCATTCATCATATCAATTTATTCGTTGTTTCAACCCGACCTGTGGTTCATGGAAGACCTTTCCAAGTTGACGCTATATCTATCTTAATCCTTTCTACAAGAATAAGTAGTATGTCAAATCCGTTGCTTGTCATCAATTAAATTGGTGAAGGATAAGCATAATGTAATTCTTATTCTTGTTTCATCCGAATGATTAATTCTTTATTCCGGAGGCCCTTCAAATTCTCAGTTTCATTTGTTTCATCTTCTCTTTTTCCCGGAGTTCCAACCTCTTTCAATTATATTATCACGGAGATCTCTATCTAAATCATTGCAAGGCTTCAATCTTATTCTTTTCACCATTCAATTATTTTGGATCATTCTTTTATTACCGGAGTTCTTCATGAAGGTTCTACGTGATGGATTCATCAAGGATTTAATTCCTTCTCGAAGTGTTCATCGACATTCTTTGCTAAGAAGCTCAAGTTTTTCTATTCCTTGCATTCCGAAGTGCAATCCTTTCTACCGTATCATTGGAGGTGGTATTATGTCATTCTTGATATTTTGAGTCATGTTTCAAGATTCACATGTTGTTAAGAATGAGATATATTAAATCCATCAACCTCTTCGTTGGAGTTATCTTGGGTTATATTTCACCTAAAGCTTTTTCTAAGGATTGTTGCTATTATGGTGCTTATAATTGACCCAAGTCCTTTTATCCTCCCAGTGGTATAAGTTTCTCGTCTCCTTGTCGATATCAATCCAATCTATCGTTTCCGTCAGTGGCAGAATTTCAACTCAGTTTTGATATGTTCTCCATAAGCCCACTACAAGTTTACTCTTTTTCGTTGTTGGTTTTCCAACAACTCCGTTCGACCCTTCGCCTAAGGATGCTTTTTACAAGCTCTTTTGTGGCAGAAGTTGTCCTTTTCTTCTCAATCCTTTTATTTCAATTATCTATCTTCTATTCTTTTGATCCGGAGGCATTGTGATGTTGCCCTTTTCAACCCATCATCCCGTTTTGTCAAAGATCGTGTTCTCTTCGTGCTTATCCTTTTAACCTGAGTATCGTGCCCTCTTTTCAAGTTCTCTCATCTTATCAAGTTTTGCTTCTCTTTTCTACTGGAGTGCTGTCCGAATTTGTTCTTCCTTGTTCCTATTTTCTAACGGAGTGTTCTCAACTTTGTTCATCTCTGTTGTTTTTCTTTCTTTCAAGTTATTCAACCTTTCAAGGTTCTTTGGTTTCACTCGTTTGTCAAAGAAGCAACTTAGTTATACCTCTTCTCTTTCTCTTCCGTTTTCCCTCCGGTGCCATTCTAGATCTCGGGACGAGATCCTCTTGTAGTGGTGGAGTGTTGTAACGCCCCGAGACCGTTGTGCCAGGTGTCCTCCAATTATTCGTTGTTGTTGCCTTGTCTTTGCCTGCGTGTCATGCTTTTCATATCATGTCATAATGTGCATTGCATCATCATGTTTTCAAAACTTGCATCCGTCCCGGTCTCCTCGTTCCTTCCGTTGCCCGTTCGGAGCCCAGACACACTTGCACGCGCCCGAGGCATGTCTGAAATAGTATTTTATAAGTGTCCGGAAAATTTTCTCAGAATGGGATGAAAGTTGGCGTGCGGTGTTTTTATATTGTAGGTAGGCCGCCTGTCAATTTTCGTCGCATTCGGAGTTCGTTTGACGCCCCAACGGTTAACTATAGCGACAATATAGTCGGTCTAACGTCGGACGTTTTCGGTCTCCGGAAATAGTCGCCGGGCCTCCCTCTCTTCTGTTCTCTCAGCTCGAGACCGTCTACATAGATCACTGCCAATCGCCAGGCCAGCCTACGCCTCTTTGCACAGTGCATCGACCCCTCGCGCGTGTCCAAAACTTACCCGAACCCGACCCGGACAGTCCTCACCGTTGGGTCCGGAACATCCCCAAACATCTTCAAAATATCATCGTTTTATTTATTGTACTCCTTAGCATATTTATTTTCGTCCGTAGGTTTTCGATCCGATGATCCATATCCCTCTCCTTTCACCTACATGCTATATATAGCCCCTAACCCTAAAATCAAGGAGTTTGTCCCATCAGTCTTGTCCCGCCGCCAGCCACGAGATCCACCTCGTTTTCCCCGTCGCTCCAATCAGGACATCCCATGTCTTCCCGATCCTCCCACCGAGCCAACCAACACCGCCAGGCCGGACCTCACCGGCCCTCCCCGACCAGGTCCCTCCGATCCTCTCTGTACTCCTATCTCTCATCCCTGCCATATTTTTCTTCCTCTCTAACCTCTCTCCCTCTCTGCCATGGATGACCTCAGGAGCTCCCGAAGATGCCATGGCTCCTGGACCCCAAGTCCTCGCCGGATCTGACTGGGAATGGAGGGTCTAGTCCATCCCCGACCTCTAGTCGACTCGTGCCTCGCCGGAGCGCCTCCCCGCCATGACTGCCTGGACCGGAAGCCCATCTTCGCCTCGTTCCACCCCTCGCCTCGCCTCTGGTCAAATCGGCTCCATAGGGCTGGATCCGTTCGTCTGCTCCATCCCTGCCGTCCAGCCGGAGTCCTCAGCTTGCCGGAGTTGCGCCAAGTTCGCCTACATCGCGCTAGACACCGCCCTCCGCTGCCGCCTTGCCGCCGTCCCCCCGCGTCCTCTGCTTCATTCGAACCAGGGAAGGGGACGAGCGCCCCTGCGTTGACCCGCCTCCCTGTCCGCCTGGAGCGCCAGCGACAGATCGCACCCAGGCACAGCGCTAGGCCTCCCGGCCCAGCATCGCCCCTGCAGGCCTCCCTCCTCCCACCGACTGGGCCAGGCCCATCGGTGAGCAGCCCCCGAGCGCCCCCTGCTCTTGACTTTTTTCTCTTGTTGGGCCGGCCAGGTTCGGCCCAGTTCCTGTTTTTTTTAGGTCTGTGATTTTGCCTTTATTCCAGAGACAACAGTTTTGCAGAAAACCCCCTAGACTACATGCATATAATAACTCACAATTGGTGCATCGGATTAAAATGAAATATATATCGAAGTTGCTTAGAATTTTGTGTAGAGTAATAATATCCAACTTTCATCTATGTTAAAAATGTTTAAAATGATGTTTGATTAAATTTGCTCATATGCCATGCTAAAATGATTTAATTCATAACTAAATAACGATAGCCCGGTTTTTAATAAACTTTATATGTAAATGGGGTGGAAAAATGCCTAGTTTAACATGGTGGTTTTATTTTGCATGTTTAATAACTCTAAAACTATGTTTAGGGCAGAACAGTACCAAATCTAATTTATGCACATGAGGAGTTTCCGGATTTGTTGTTCGTTGCTTCCGGCCTCATTTAACCTTGACTAGATAGGTAGTTTTACTTTGCTTCACCCTCTTGCCATGTTTAACAACATTTAATATTGTTGGGTACATAAACGAGATCGAACTAAATAACTTGTCGTGGTGTTTCGCCAATATGCAACTCGCTGCATATTGAGCTCCACTTAATTTGTAGGATTGCTTGTGCACTTTGCCATGCCATGCCCTCTTTAAACAGGACATGCATCATTCTTGTTTGCGCATCATGCCATGTCTATGTGGTGGTTGTTTACTAGGTTGTTTGCTCTTTTCCGGTGTTGCTTCTTCGGGTTGGTTCAAATAACGTCGCGTTTGTGAGGAACCGTTCGACTACGCCCGTTTGTCTTCTGCATGGACTCGTTCTTCTTCCTTGCGGGATTTCAGGCAAGATGATCATAACCTCGAAATCACTTCTATCTTTGCTTGCTAGTTGCTCGCTCTTTTGCTATGCCTATGCTGCGATACCTACCACTTTGTTATCATGCCTCCCATATTGTTGAACCAAGCCTCTAACCCACCTTGTCCTAGCAAACCGTTGTTTGGCTATGTTACCACTTTGCTCAGCCCCTCTTATAGCGTTGTTAGTTGCAGGTGAAGATGAAGTTTGTTCCTTGTTGGAACATGGAGATGTTGTTCCTTGCTGGAACATGTTTACTTGTTGGGATATCACAATATCTCTTATTTAATTAATGCATCTATTTACTTGGTAAAGGGTGGAAGGCTCGGCCTTATGCCCGGTGTTTTGTTCCACTCTTGCTACCCTAGTTTCCGTCATATCGGTGTTATGTTCCCGGATTTTGCGTTCCTTACGCGATTGGGCTATTATGGGAACCCCTTGACAGTTCGCCTTGAATAAAACTCCTCTAGCAATGCCCAACATTGGTTTTACCATTTGCCACCTAGCCTTTTCTTTTCCCTTGGGAGTTGCGCTCCTGAGGGTCATCATTATTTTACCCCCGCTGGGCCAGTGCTCCTCTGAGTGTTGGTCCAAACTAGACTTCTGTGCAGCGCCCCTCGGGGAAACTCGAGGTTTGGTTTTAGTTGTATGGAGCGTTCATCTGAGTGTGCCCTGAGAATGAGATATGTGCAGCTCTTATCGGGATTTGTCGGCACATTCGGGCGGTGTTGCTGGATTTGTTTTAACTTGTCAAAGTTGTCTTGTAGAACCGGGATACCGAGTCTGATCGGAATGTCTCGGGAGAAGGTATATCCTTCGTTGACCGTGAGAGCTTGTGATGGGCTAAGTTGGGACACCGCTGCAGGGATTTGAACTTTCGAAAGCCGTGCCCGTGGTTATGGGCAGATGGGAATTTGTTAACATCTGGTTGTAGAAAACCTGAAGTTGACCTTAATTAAAATGCATTAACCGCATGTGTAACTGTGATGTCTCTTTCCGGCGGAGTCCGGGAAGTGAACACGGTGTTGGAGTAATGCTTGACGTAGGTTGTTCTAGGATCACTTCTTGATCATAGTTGTTCGACCGTGCTTTTTCCTTCTCTTCTCGCTCTCATTTGCGTATGTTGGCCACCATATATGCTAGTCGCTTGCTGCAGCTCCACCTCATACCTTTACCTTACCCATAAGCTTAAATAGTCTTGATCGTGAGGGTGCGAGATTGCTGAGTCCCCGTGGCTCACAGATACTTCCAAAACCAGCTTGCAGGTGCCGATGAGACCGTGCAGATGACGCAACCAATCTCAAGGAGGAGCTCGATACAAATCTTGGCCTTTGTGTTGATCCATTTCCAGTTGATCAGTAGTGGTGCCCAGTTGGGGCGATCGGGACCTTGTCGCATTTGGGGTTCTTCTTTTATTTTGGTTCCGTAGTCGGACCTTGATTGTATCTGGTTGATGTAATGCTTTATTCATGTATTTGTGTGAAGTGGCGATTGTAAGCCAACTATGTATCTTTTCCCTTATTGTATTACATGGGTTGTTTGCGAAGATTACCTCACTTGCGACATTGCTTTCAATGCGGTTATGCCTCTAAGTCGTGCTTCGACACGTGGGAGATATAGCCGCATCGAGTGCGTTACATCAACCTAGAACGACATGCATGCCATGTAAACCGATACGGAGGAAGTATAGTAGTAAAAATGAGGTGATTTTACCGAGCGATCGGTGGGGGAGCATGGCCTGTCATGCGGTCCCACGTGTCATGATGTACGAAGGCGATGCGTGTGTCCCTCTTGAGGCATAAGCAATACTACGTGGTTTGAGATGATGGCGAACTGAAGTGTGAAATAATGGTTGCTTCATCCATTTGGGAAGGTGCGGCATTGTGATTTGACGTCTCATTGCTCATTACTACTACTACTGGGGCGGTACGACTGGGGTGCGTCCCCCTGCTGTTTTGCACTGTTATTTGGTGCTTGACACGTCGACCCGGTTGCTATATGTCCCACATGTCAGCGATAGGAAGTACATAATTCAAGAAAGCGAGCGTCAACGGAGGAGTACAAGACACGTCTTGGGTTTTTGCTGCTTCGCGCGATCCATCGATACAAACCCGGACTAAAAAAGGCAAGGGTGGGTCTTTTCCCGCGCGGTGGGCAGGGGAGTTTTGCATAATCTGTTCGAGGGAAGGAGTGAGGAAGGGAAACAAGCAAATAAAGAGCGACTTAGTTTTGGGAAAATCTGATTTTATGGAGTACGTACCCACTAGGGTTTATAGGGCTCATCTAAAAACATTTGTTTTTCCGTTTTATAAGTCTCAATTCTACTACTAGTAGTAGTACCATCACATGTTGAATTTCGAGGTGTGTTAGATCACCCGATGTAAGCAGTGTCAAGAGAAAACTCACCAATGCATGTAGAAGTTCATGGAAATTTAGTGGTCATTCATGCATTCGTTCTAATTAATGCCTCGGCAAACATAACTTCTTGAGAAAAATGAGCATCCTAATTACTTATGCAAACAAGGAGTATGAAATTAATTCGACCACTCACCGTCTACCTTTGTTGGAGAGATTTTGAAATTGAGCCATAAACTGGAAAGGAGGGAGTAGTAACTTTTGTCTCGATTACTATTTGTGGCCTTGTATAGATGCAAAATATTTTTTTATAGTGGCCTTGTATAAGTAAATGGAGGGAGTACTAAAGGACATATATATTCCCAAAAATATGATAATCTCTCTAACCAAGTTAGTGGGGACGAGGAGTAAACGGAGGGAGTAGTAAATTTTTCTCCTCGTCCTGCGAGCCACCGCGGGCATGGGCGAGGGAGCGGGCGTAAGGCGTACAGTACTACTACTAGTAAGCAAGCTTCACCTCATCCTGCGAGCCACCGTGCCCATGGGCGGGGAGACAACGTACTAAGCAAGCTTCTCCTCGTTCTACGAGTTGACGGGACACATCAAAAGTACTCCAGTGTATAGAGCCTTGCCTCTAAGGTAGGCCCCACATGGTTTGCCTCTTTTTTAACATAACACGTCAAGTCGCAATTTGTTTGTTCACCCGTGGTAGACGATCCTCCCTCCACCAAGTGGACAACCAGTACACGGTCAAATTACCACGTGGGCTGCCTTTTCTTATAGAAATGAGCTCCACCATGTACCCGTGCGGGGGTGGTTGGGAAAGAGACGGGAGTACATGCGTCGTGCGTGCACCTCTTCTCTTCGTGCATGTACCCCACCTATGTGGGTGTGTGTGAGAGATACAAACCTAGACAAATGGCTCGTGCGGAATAACTACTCTTCGTAAGCCATTGTAAGAGTGGGCAAAATGGTGAAGGACGAGACAGGGGAGCGGCGGAGGTGTGCGATTCTTGGCCGGCGTTTGGCCTCGTTTAAATAGGAGATTAAATAGACGGTAGATGGGAGGAGCTCGGCCGGCGTTGCGTTTAATGCTGGACGTGTGACCAAATTGGGTTTCTCGGCTTCCACACGGGCGGGTTTCAAGGAGGCGTTTGGATGCGGCAAGGAGGCGTGTTCAGCCGGGCGTGCAGCGAGTGGCGCCCTCGACTCTGACATAGGACACTGCGCCGTTCTTCCACTGACATGTGGGCTCTTTGGGTACATGGCCTGCATGTCAGTGACCCAACACAGGCAGCGCACAATAGAGGAACCTTTGGTGGGCCAGGGCGGTCAGAAGCGGGCATTTCATAAACCGATGATTGTTCATTGAGTGTGACATCATCCTTTTCATGTAGATAAACCTACTATGTTGATAGCCCGTTTGATACGTTGTGATTCATAAAGACCGCTACAAACATCATTGTTTTGCTTATCACAGATAAGATTGATTAGTACCCGTAACAATCCATGTCCTTAACAAAGGGTGCGTGCACGTATAGGTTGAGCGTGTGCCTTGCGTCGTGTGCTGTGTGCATGCAGGCGTGCGAGTGTTGCGTGCGTGCAAGGGTTCGTTTCAGTGTTGCATGCATGTGTGCGTACATGCGTGTGTTCATGAGTGCATGTGTACGTGTCAGTGTTGCACGCCTGCATGCGTGCGTGTGTTCATTATGTGTATGTGTCAGTGTTGCACGCCTGCATGTGTGCATGTCTTGCGTGCGTGCATGTGTACGTGCGGGGTGAGGCTACACGTCAGTCGACTGACTTTTTCATCTCTGGTCATTAGATTTTCCAGCCATTGGATACGAAATCAAGGGCCTATAGTTTATCATCAAACTCCACCCCCCTGAGCCGCCAGCCACCACCGGCCGAACCGCCGGCCCGCGCCACCACGCCACCCCGCCCGCCCCGAAACCACTCCCCACCGTCGGTCTGCCGCCGCTCCGGCCATCCCTCTAGGGCCCCCCGCGCCGAGCTTTTTCTCCGACGATCCCCACCCCACCGCCCAATCAACGCGCCCCCACCGCCGGCGACTGCCAACCAGAGGTCTCACGACTTCGAGTACCCATCGACCACTAATTTATTACCATTTCTATCCTTCATATACGCGTTGACGGGTGGGCCCTATGGTAATGTGCGCTGCTGAATGTGGACCGTTTGACTGGTCAATTGATCGTGTCATCAACAAATTACGGAGCTGTATGGTGAGCCAGTGACCGTATGATCACCCTAAAATGTATTTTATTAACACAGTACAAACTCAAACTACCATTTCTTTATTTCATATATGGGCTGACAGGTGGGCCCCATGGTTACATGCCCGGATGTGTTGCGCCATGTGGAACATTTGACTGGTCAATTGATTGTGTCATCAACAAAATATGGAGTTGTATGGGTGAGCCAGTGATTGTATAATCATGACATGTATTTTTTTAACACGGTACAGACGCAAGGGCTCATATATACACGCAAGCACTCACCGCTATAAGCGCACACGCGTAGACCCTACCCCTATGAGCACCTTCGAGAGAGTGAGCCAGCATATGATCTTGAGATTTTATGAAGTCACCATAGGTGCCTCGTAGTCGAGTGGAACGTCTCCTCCCTCTGAACGCACATCGCCGAAAAATACTGAAATTAACCCAGGATAAATGCGAGCACCGGGACTTTAACCCTGGTGGGCTCGAGAAACCACTGTCCTCCTAACCATCCAACCACATGTTGGTTAGCACGACAAAATGTATGTGGTGACTATGATGAGCTTATTCTGAAGTCCAGTGACCATATCGTGCTTTCGCTTCAAATACAATGACCGTAAGTGTCGTCGACAAAATATGGAGCACGCATCAAATGCAAAGTCCGTCAGTGTCATCAAGAAAATACGGAGACGTATCGTAAGCTAGATACCGTATGATCACCACGAGAATATATACGGTGACCGTAATGAGCATATTCTGAAGTCCAATGACCATATAGTGCCTTAGCTTGAAATATAGTGACCGTCATGCGTGAATGTGTCATGGGCATGCATACTTTTAGGGGGCCATGAAAGTCCGTTATATCGACTAGCGGGGGTGAATAGGCGATTTTTATGAAATTCTTCACTGAGGAATTTGTCGGTGAGGAAATTCCTTAGCGAAGAACTACTTGCAACGGAATAAGTACTCAAAAGTAAACATAATAGAATACAAGGATAGTAATCATGATGAAATGAAGACAGGCACAGAGTACAGGAAGCGTAAGCATAGGATAACACAGGATGAAGACAAACAGACTAAAGAAATTGAAATGAGGAAATTGAGAAAGCCTTCAGTCAAAGTCTTCAAACACAGATTTGAACCAACACACAACACAATTATGAGGAAATGAACGAGTTGAGGGAATAAAACCAGTAAGCTTGGTGAAGACAATGATTTGGTAGACCAGTTCCAACTGCTGTCTCAGTTGTACGTCTGGTTGGAGCGGCTGAGTATTTAAACTCGAGGACACACAGTCCCGGACACCCAGTCCTGAACACGCAGCTCAGGACACCCAGTCCTCACCGTATTATCCTTGAACTAAGGTCACACAGACCTCGTCCAATCACTCGTGGTAAGTCTTCAGGTGACTTCCGACCTTCACAAACTTGGTCACTCGGTGATCAACAATTCCTCTTGGATGCTCTAGACCATGATGCCTAACCATATGGAAGAAGCACAATCTTCAAAGGTAACAAGCGTCGGATCCACGCAGGATCAATCTCTTCAGTGATGCTCAATCACTTGGGGTTTGTAAGTGTTTGGGTTTGGGTTTTTCCTCACTTGATGATTTTTGCTCAAAGTCCTCGGAGGATGGGTTGCTCTCAAATGACAAGTGTCAGTTTCTCTCGGAGCAGCCAACCAGCTAGTGGTTGTAGGGGGCGGCTATTTATAGCCTAGGGAGCAGCCCGACATGATAAGACATAAATGCCCTTCAATGATATGACCGTTAGGTGGATAGATATTTTGGGACAGCTGGCGCATAGCACAGCAACGGTCGGAATTTTTGAGTAGCAAAATCCTCAGGGCTATCATGTTCCTCACTGTGTAGGAAATCCGCACTGGCGAATTCCGAACTCCTCAGTCAGAACAAATTCCTCAGAGACCATAAGAACTTCATCTCTGCCGCTGAAGAATATGACTGGACTATATGAGATTTCCAATGGCTTCACTCGAACGGATTGGTAGGTGTAGGATTTTGAGTTGAGCATCACATGGAAATTTTTCCTTAGTATTTCCTCGACCCCCTTTAACAGTATGGTGTTTCCTATGACTCAAGAAAGTGAAAATGAAACTACGAAAACGAAAGTCTTCACGCTTCATGTTCCTCGAATGAATACCAAGTCTTCAAGGTCACACCAATTTCTTCACTTTCAAAGTCTTCAAAAAGTCTTCAGAGATTTAAAGTCTTCAGTCAAAGAACTTCATTTTAGGGGTCGACTTTCTCTGTAAATATCAAACTCCTCATAGAATTATAGACCTATGTACACTCACAAATGCGTTAGTCCCTTAACCTATAAGTCTTCAATACAGCAAAATCACTAAGGGGCACTAGATGCACTTACAATCTCCCCCTTTTTGGTGATTGATGACAATATAGGTTAAGTTTTCAACGGGGATAAACATATGAAGTGTAAATACTAATATTGAGGAATTTGATTGCAAGATATAGAAGAACTCCCCCTGAAGATGTGCATAGTGAGGAATTTGCTTTTGAAGCAATGCACACTTGAAGAGTTGAATAGTGGA
Organism: Triticum monococcum; assembly: GCA_034509565.1. NCBI lineage: Eukaryota > Viridiplantae > Streptophyta > Magnoliopsida > Poales > Poaceae > Triticum > Triticum monococcum. Next base: position 108,129,655 of record CM067844.1, read on the forward strand.
GATCTCCCCCTATATCTTGTAATTCATACACGCATTTGACATATAACAGTGAAGAATTTGAAATGCATGATGAAATATGGTGAGTGATGTAATTCAGCATGCGTGCAATGATATTAGCGAGGAATAAGCATGCAGAAAAACGTCTCAAGAGTATCAGAGCACCATCGGGTTTAAGTTTACAACTCGATCCAATAAAGTCTCAGAAGAACGAGAGTTGTAACTTAACAAAAAAACCCATATAGAAAGACCCGCTTGAAGACTAACTCAAAATTCTCCCCCTTTGTCATCAAATGACCAAAAGGATCGAATATGAGGACTAACGCCCCTAAAGAATATCAAGTTGATGAAGGAGCGCTAGCGTTGTTGGGGTTGTTTGTCGTAGTAGGGCCTGCCGCAGTGTCGTCCAAGTCTTCATTTTCATCAGTGTCGCGCGATGAAGAATATGAGTTGGCCACTAATGAAGGAACCTTGACCTTCTTGAATTTCTTCAATGGAGGTGCAGACCAGTCAAAATCTTCCTTGAGACCCATTTTCTTCAGATCATCTTCACCATACAGATGTGACAGAATGGCCCAGGTGCGACCGAACACTTCATGGAGGTAGTAATGGTTTTTCTTCACCGCATTGTGTGTAGCAGTCATGTTGTGAAGAAATGAACCAAACTAACGCTTAACCCATTTATGATTTCGATCCACCTTCTGGTGAAGACTAAGCAGAAGCTCACGATCAGTCATCACACGAGGAGCAGTGGCTTGAGGAGTAGACTTGGGTGCATTGGCAGATTCATGTGTGGCAGAGTCATCATTGGTGGAATAAGAGCCAGCTTTGTGAAACTGTCCATCCAATGGATGAATGCCTTCATCTATAATAGCTGGTGCCTTGCCCTTTTCATCAATTGAGGAATAGGTCTGCTTGAGGACTTCAATTGGGGGCAAGTAGCTGAGGTGATTCTGAAAATCAGCTTTGTAGTTGAGTGAAGACCTTGTCCTGAGGAATCTCATAATCCAAGGTGCATAAGGCTTCAGCTCAAACGGAGACAGTGCAATATTTGTTAGAGTCCTCATGAAGAAATCATGATAATTGACAGGAATGCCATGAACGATGTTGAATACCAGATTCTTCATGATGCCAACAATGTCCTCATCAGATGAGTCGTGGCCTTTGATAGGACTCATTGTCCTCGTAAGAATACGATAGACAGTTCTGGGCACATAAAGTAATTCCTTCATGAGGAATTTGGTTCGTGGGGCCTGACCCGGCTTCAAAGGTTTCATCAGAACCTGCATGTAGTAATTTGTAAGCTCAGGTTCACTGTAGATGCAACGAGCTTCTTCAAGGGGACGACTGAGTGGTAAGGCACGAAGCAATTCAGAAGCTGGTGCAGTGTAGTGAGTGTTTTCAGACATCTAGTCCAGCACCCATGAATTCACATCTTCAGAATCTCCTGTGATGTGTAGCGTTGCATAAAATTGAAGAATTAGTTCTTCATTCCAATCACAGATGTCAGAGCAAAAGTTTAACAGTCCAGCGTCGTGAAGAACACTGAGGACTGGAAGGCGACTTGCTTCTTCTGAGGACTAGTGCGAGGACCTCGTCCAGCAGTGGCCTTTGTCTTCAGTAGAGGGGGTCCCATTGAGGAATTTGGTGCAGCTGAGGAACTAGTTAAAGCCCCTGAGGCAATTGAGATGCCTGCAGTCCTTTGGCACGGGGCAAGATGCACAGGTGCGGAGAACTTTGTCGGAGCTGAGGATTTTGGAAGAGCAGGAGCAACATGAGGAATTGGCCTTGAGGGCTATGAGGATTCTGGCCGTGAGGGCATTGCTGAGGAACTTGGCCTTGAGGGCACTGTTGGTGAAGCACTTGGCTTGCGCGCAGGCTTCTTTGACATAGCCTTCTTTGTCTTGACAGCAGAGGCCTCAGCAGAGGCAGGAGCAGCAGCAGAGTCTTCATTGAATTTCCTCACTGCTTCTCTGGCTTGCTTAGCCAACTTGGCTTGGCGCTTGGCCCATTCATCAGGATAGTCCTCATCGTGCTTGAGGCTGGTGCGATCATCTATTTGACCAGGTGCCAATGGAGGTCTTGGGCATGGAGGATTGAGTGCGAATTTCTTCATGTACTTGGGAGTGACATATCTGTACTCCCTCCACTCTCTTGCCCATCTCCTGTCTATCTTCTGAATGCACACCTTGCGCTCATTCTTGGTTTCCTCAGGAGGTGTGCAGTACCCAGCATATATTTCATCAGGGATCTCAAACGCTGTATTAACCTCAGGCCTCTTTCCTCCTTTCTATGGCTTCTTACCGTCAGCCATTTTCTTCAGTTGAGGAATTTGGACAATTGAATTCTCTGAAGAAGTATGCAACTTTTCTTCGAGGAACGCTGCAAATGAGTTAATTTGATGAGAACCTAGTGATTCAGTAGCTGACATGAGTACCTGTGAACAGAGTATAGTTGCGAGGAATTTGGAGAGGTCACATGCATTCTTAGAAAGTTTTTCAAAAAGGAAAAAGTTTGAGGAATTTGACCAGATGAGTCTTGAAGAATTTCACTAAGCGTTCTTTGTCTTAGGTTCTAGAGTTGTATAGATCGAAGATCCACACAATTGAGGAATCTTGAAGAAAAATGATGCTTAGAGAAACGAATCAAGAACAGATGACTTGTGAGGTGTTTAGTGTGTGAAGATATGAAGAGACACACCTTTCAAGATTTTGTAGATAATCATTCGAATCAAGAGGGCAGTAAAAGTAACTTTTAATTACCCTAGATGAAGAACACGATGAACAGTGAAGTGGAGAGGTGAAGTTCGTCTGTGTAGATCTTCCACGCCCTAACTCGGCGGAGGAAGACGGCTACAGCGGCGGCGGAGTGAAGATTTCCGCGGCCGGCGCGAGTACGGCGGCGACGAGGTCGAGGCAGTGAAGCTCTTCCTCACCGGCGACGATGAAGTAGCGGCGGCGCTAGGGTTTGAGAAGCTCGAGCTGGAGAGAGGTCAAGCGGAGTAAAAGAAGTGAGGAAGGGAAAGAGGGGTATTTATAGCCACGGTGAAAAACTGTTCGCCCAAAGAAATTGGACAAATGTGCCCCTGACACTTCTCATTCGCTTGACATGTGTCACCCATGTACTGAGAGGTGGAGATCGTGTGCGATCGTGGGTGAATGGATAAGTGTATCATGGGATGCGGAACGGTTTGAGCGGCAAAGCCAAAAATTTAGATAGGATAGGTTTTAAAGTTTCATTCGCAATCTCTTCAGTTGACAAGGACACAGTGAAGATTTTGAACGAGTTTCAAATAGAACACATATGGAGAATTTGTGAACAGATTGGGTTGAGTATAGCATAGAGGGGAAGGGTCCGATCACATTCACTTAGCAGAAAAAATCAACTTGAAGAATTAGCAATAAGTGAATGTTGTAGAGGACATAAACTCATATATATATATAGCTAATGAAGAAAAATGACGGAAATAGTGAAGACAATGCAAAGTTGAAGAATATGAACAACTGAGGAATTTCAACTTTTTGTGGGGGCGTGACCCACCGTATAAGAATGATGATTTCAGACACCGCGTACAATTATCGTAGGGTTCTGAGAATCAAATTCTTCGTTAATTTCTTCACACTAAGAGTGTTATTCTTCATTGATTGAAGAAAAATGTTTCTTCATGTGTTGCACATCTAAGTCATCAATTTTGCATAAGTGTTAGGATGAGTGTCCTTTTCAAAGAACATTCGGAGAATCTAGAATATTTAGCTCACACCGCAACTTGCTAAATCTCTTCTCATCCAAGGGCTTTGTGAAGATATCGGCTAGTTGTTCTTCAGTCTTCACATGCTCAATAGAAATGTTGCCCTTCAACAGATGATCACGAAGAAAATGATGACGAATCTGAATGTGCTTAGTCTTCGAGTGCTGAACTGGGTTGTGAGCAATCCTGATGGCACTCTCATTGTCACAGAAGAGAGGCACATTCTTCATGTTGACGCCGTAGTCCTTGAGAGTTTGCTTCATCCATAGCAATTGAGCACAGCAAGAACCAGCGGCAATGTACTCAGCTTCAGAAGTAGATAGTGATACGCAGTTCTGTTTCTTCGAGGACCAACAGACCAAAGATCGTCCGAGGAAATGACATGTACCAGATGTTGACTTGCGGTCCACACGATCACCAGCATAGTCAGAGTCAGAATATCCAATGAGATCAAAAGCCGGGCCCTTGGGGTACCATAATCCAAGTGTTGGTGTGTGAGGGATTCCTGGATTAGGGGGTAGCCGGACAGCCGGATTATATCCTTTGGCCGGACTATTGGACTATGAAGATACAAGATTGAAGACTTCGTCTGGTGTCTGGATGGGACTCTACTTGGCGTGGAAGGCAAGCTAGGCAGTACGGATAGGGATATCTCCTCCTTTGTAACCGACCTTGTGTAACCCTAACCCTCTCCAGTGTCTATATAAACCGGAGGGTTTTAGTCCATAGGAGACAATAACATACAATCATACCATAGGCTAGCTTCTAGGGTTTAGCCTCTCTGATCTCGTGGTAGATCAACTCTTGTAATACTCATATCATCAAGAATAAATCAAGCAGGACGTAGGGTTTTACCTCCATCAAGAGGGCCCGAACCTGGGTAAAACACCGTGTTCCCTGCCTCCTGTTACCATCCGCCTTAGACGCACAGTTCGGGACCCCCTACCCGAGATCCGCCGGTTTTGACACCGACATTGGTGCTTTCATTGAGAGTTCCTTTGTGTCATCGCCGTTATGCTTGATGGCTCCTACGATCATCGATAGCGATGCATTCCAGGGTGAGACTTTTCTCCCCGGACAGATTTTTGTATTCGGCGGCTTTGCACTGCGGGACAATTCGCTTGGCCATCTGGAGCAGAGCCCTGGCCACCAGGTCATGTTTGGAAGCTTAAACTACACAGCCGATATCCGCAGAGACTTGATCTTCGACGGATTCGAGCCCCTGTCTTGTGCGTCACACGGTCATGATGAGCACGATTTAGCTCTACCATCGGACAGTGTTCAGGAGATCGCACCGGCAGCCGCTCCGGCCCTCGATTCGGAGCCAGTAGTGCCGTCCATGGACGGGTGGATGGACCCCGCCACGGAGGCCTTATCCTTAGCGGCGATCGAGCCGCACATCGACCTTACCCTGCGCGAGAGCCGTGTTCTCAGACTGCCGGATCCTTCTTCGGCCACGGACTCCGAACCGCCAACGCCCGTTCCTAGCGAATCCGATTGGTCGCCGATCATGGAGTTTACCTCCGCGGATATTTTTCAGCACTCGCCCTTTGGTGATATACTGAACTCTTTAAGGTCTCTCTCCTTGCCAGAAGGATCCTAGCCGAACTATGTCCGGCAGGATTGGGATGCGGACGACGAAGAAATTCGCGGCCCACCCACCACCCACTTAGTAGCCACTGTCGATGACTTAACCGACATGCTCAACTTTGACTCCGAAGACATCGACGGTATGGACGACGGTGCGGGAGAGAAAGAGGGACCACTGCCCACAGGGCACTGGACATCCACCTCATCATACGATATGTACATGGTGGACACACCCAAAGAAGGCAAGGGCGAGAAGACAGCGGAGGATGACCCCTCCAAGAAGCAACCCAAGCGCCAATGTCAGCGGCGCCGCTCTAAGTCCCGCCAAAGCAAAAGTGGTGATATCGGCACATGAGATAGTAACACTCCGGATAGTGCCAAAGATGGCAACAATCCCCTCTAGCACGATCTAGGACAGGAGGATGCAAAGGCCAGCCCTCTAGTGAGAGCGGTAGATGGAGAGGCGGAGGATGATAATTACATGCCCCCCTCCGAAGACGAGGCAAGCCTCGACGATGCTGAATTCGTCGTGCCAGAGGATCCCGTCGAACAAGAGAGCTTCAAGCGCTGGCTTATAGCCACGGCAAATAGCCTTAAGAAAAAGCAGCAGCAGCTTCAAGCTGATCAAGATCTACTAGCTGATAGATGGACTGAAGTCCTCGCAGCCGAGGAATATAAACTCGAATGCCCCTCCAAGAGCTACCCAAAATGCAGGTTGCTACCCCGACTGGAGGAAGAAGTGTATGACGCGTCTGACCAGCCACCTTGTGGCCGCGATAGAGAGGCATTCTAGCCAAAAACTCAGCCCGCACCCCGACATCATTCAAATAAAAAGGCATGGGGAAATACGCCAGACTTGCGAGACGTATTGGAGGACAAAGCAAAGCATGCAAGATCGACCTACGGATCACGAGGGCGCGCCACTATGCGAGACGATAAACGTCACGCCGGATACAGTAAAAGTAAATCCGGCCGGGCCGAACATAGCGGGCAAGATCCATTCGAGCTGCGTTGCGATATAGCCCAATACAGAGGCGCCGCACACCCCCTATGCTTCTCAGACGAAGTAATGGATCATCAAATCCCAGAGGGTTTCAAACCCATAAATATTGAATCATACGACGGCACAACAGATCCTGCGGTATCGATCGAGGATTTCCTCCTCCACATCCACATGGCCCGCGGTGATGACTCACACGCCATCAAATACCTCCCACTAAAGCTCAAAGGACCAGCGCGGCATTGGCTTAACAGCTTGCCAGCAGAGTCCATTAGTTGTTGGGAAGATCTGGAGGCCGCATTCCTCGACAACTTTCAGGGCACTTATGTGCGACCACCAGATGCCGATGACTTGAGCCACATAATTCAGCAGCCAGAAGAATCGGCCAGGCAATTCTGGACTCGGTTCCTAACAAAGAAAAATCAAATCGTCGACTGTCCGGATGCAGAGGCCCTAGCAGCTTTCAAACACAACATGCACGACGAGTGGCTAGCCCGGCACCTTGGTCAGGAAAAGCCGAAATCTATGGCAGCCCTCACGACACTCATGGCCCGCTTTTGTGCGGGAGAAGATAGCTGGCTGGCTCACAGTAATAACATATCAAAGAACCATGGTACTTCGGATACCAAGGACGGCAATAGCAGGTCACGTCGCAACAAACATAAGCGCCGCATTAACAGTGACAATACCGAGGATACGGCAGTCAATGCCGGATTCAAAGGCTCTAAACCCGGTCAACGGAAAAAGCCATTCAAAAGAAGCACTCTGGGCCCGTCCAGTTTGGACTGTATACTCGACCGCTCATGTCAAATACACGGTACCCCCGACAAGCCAGCCAACCACACCAACAGGGATTGTTGGGTGTTCAAGCAGGCCGACAAGTTAATTGTCGAAGACAAAGATAAGGGGTCACACAACGATGACGAAGAGGAGCCCCGGCAGCCGAACACCGGAGGACAGAAGAGTTTCCCCCCACAAGTGAGGACGGTGAACATGATATACGCAACCCACATCCCCAAGAGGGAGTGAAAGCGTGTGCTCAGGGACGTATATGCATTGGAGCCAGTCGCCCCAAAGTTCAACCCATGGTCCTCCTGTCTGATCACCTTCGATCGCAGGGACCACCCCACTAGTATCCGTCATGGCTAGGGCTGGGCGTTCGGTTCCCCCGAACCAATCAGGTCGGTTTCTCGGTCAATTCAGAATTTCGGTTTTGGCAAAGCAGGGACCGATCGGTCAATAGAATATTAGCTAACCGATGATTCTCTACACCGAAATTTTGGTTCGGTCGTCGGTTCTACCGAACAGCACCGAGTAAATAAAAGACGGAATCACTGCCTCTATTCTGATGAATGTACAGTACACGTACTAGCAGCAGGAAACTCTAGTACTTTATTTTGATGTACAGTGCTTGTAGGTCTACGTACTAGCTACTAGTAGTAGCTACTACTGCTATTGATTCTCCCAAGCAAAACTTTACTCTGTAAAATTAGCGATGGCAGCTCCTTTAGTACTACTACCCAAGAGAAGTACTACTAGCACTTTGTCCTTTACACATAATATACAGCGGCGATGGCTCACTGTGGTACTACTCGGGTTCGCCTCTTCCCGATGCGGCCGTCGGACTCGTGCACTCCAGCAGTGGAAAGAGTACTTCGAGTACACCAACAGACTCGCACGGGACAGCAATAGACGCGCAGGTCAGACCCCTGTGTTTTCTCGGGTTTCGGTCTATTCGGGTACCCCAGCAATAAACCCGAATTCACCGGACTAAATTCGGTTCTCATCAAATGGAAACCGGACATACAACCGAAGTTTCCGGTTTCGGTGAATTCGGCTTCGGTGCCGGTTAGTTCGGTTCGGGACATCGGTTTTCGGGTTATATGCCCAGCCCTAGTCATGGCGGATTCGCCGCACTGGTCCTAGACCCAATCATTGACGGATTTCACCTCACTCGAGTTCTTATGGATGGCGGCAGTAGCCTGAACCTGCTTTATCAGGACACAGTGCACAAAATGGGTATAGACCCCTCAAGGATCAAACCCACAAAAACGACCTTTAAAGGCGTCATTACAGGTGTAGAGGCCCATTGCACAGGCTCAATTACACTGGAAGTGGTCTTCGGATCCCCGGATAACTTCCGAAGCGAAGAATTAATCTTCGATATAGTCCTGTTACGCAGTGGCTATCATGCACTGCTCGGGCGAACCACATTTGCGAAATTCAATGCGGTACCACATTATGCATACCTCAAGCTCAAGATGCCAGGACCCCGGGGGGGTCATCACAGTTAATGGAAACACAGAGCGCTCTCTCCGCACGGAGGAGCACACTGCGGCCCTCGCAGCAGAAGCACAAAGCAGCCTCTCAAGGCAATCCACCAGTTCGGTGTTTTAAGACCCGGACACCTTCAAGCGCACTCGGAGTAATCGGCAACTAGATCGCCTGGCACGATCTGAGCTCGCGTAGCAATGCGACCCCCACCCCGGCCCAAGCCAAACGGCGAAATTCGTGCCACGCATACATAATTGCGCATTAAAAATACCATGGGCATAGGCGGGGAGGGGGCACAACTACGGCACGCCCCAATACGCGGCTTAAACCGCACTAGGGGCTTCCCGCTTTGTTATTTTTCTCTTTCAGGACTTCAATCTCTGGAAACCCTGTCCAGCAGCATGATTGCCGAACACATGATGCAACAACCGAGGCAGAAAGCTACGTCACACCGCGGAACTCCTAGGTGGATTACGATAACGGGTGAAATATTGCTTTAATACTATTCCTCAGCTTGCCCTTGGAAGGGACATAGTCCTACTTTTTGCTTATCGCCCTATCTGTATCATTCTGCTTTAACGCACCTTTTTGAATAAACAATGCATAACGTTACAACTATTATTGCATTCTTGTTATATATATATATGTGTGTGTGTGTGTGTGTGTGTGTGTGTGTGTGTGTGTGTGTGTGTGTGTGTGTGTGTGTGTTCATTAATGACGCCTTGCAACCGTACACTTTGGTATGGCCAATACACCAGGGGCTTAAGTACCCCACAATATGGTGTGAGAAGTCCGAACACTTTCGCAAGTGCGGCACCCCGAACTTATAGCATTATATGCATAAGCTCCGAATCATGTCTTTGGTCAAATGTTGGGTTTGCCCGGCTCCTATGTTTTGGTACCTTACGTTCCGCTCTATCGGCTAAGGTAGCACTAGGAGAACTACTGTGATTGTGCCCCGGTTCTGCTGGGCTAAGCAGCTCAGTAGAGAAAGCTAAAACTGACTGTCATGATAAGGCGAGAGACTGGTCGCTGTTCGGCGAGGTTTCGAGTCCCTCGAGACTTATGCCGCTTAGAGCGAGGAGTCGGTCCTGTCCGGCTTAAAGGCGTGTATCGCACCCCGAATTCGGCCTTCCGAATACCAGGGGCTTCGCCGAAATTTAAAATTATAGAATTCTATGGCTAAGTGAGAGTGATAAAGCATTATTAGTCCGGTTTCCTTGTTCGTTGTGCTGAGCACCTCCCTCGAAGGACCCAAAAATGGGAACAAGAGTGCTCAGGTTTATCCCGAACACCCCAGCAATCGCGGCACGGGAGCAGAAGCCGAGGACTAGCCATCTCTCAGATTGGATAAACAGCCAAACAGAAGGTACTATTTTAAATTCAAACAAGCGTTGCATAGCGCATATGAACAAGTTTTCATAATACAGGATTACACGAGCAAGTTCATTCAAATATTACATCTTTTGCACACTCGTCCGCTACAAGACGGGCACCCTTTAGGACACCCTCATAGTACATCTCGGGGTGGCGATGCTCCTTGCCCGCCGGCGGCCCTTCCTTGAGCAGCATCACGGCGTCTAGCTTGTCCCATTGCACCTTCACACGGGCGAAAGTCTGGCGTGTACCTTCAATGCAGACGGACCGCTTGACGACTTCCAGCCGTGGGCAGGCATCCACAAGACGCCTCACCAGGCCGAAGTAGCTGTTCGGAAAGGCATCGCCAGGCCACAGCCGGACTATAAAGCCCTTCATGGCCTGTTCGGCCGCCTTGTGTAGCTCGACCAGCTGTTTTGGCTGGTCGCTCATAGGCACCGGGTGTTCGGTCCCAGTATATTGGGCCCAGAACAACTTCTCCGTTGAGCTTCCCTCTTCGGCCTGGTAAAAAGTTGCGACATCTGACACGCTGCAGGGCAAATCTACGAATGCTCCTGGAGAGCTCCGGATTCTGTTAAGTAACAGGTAATTTACTTTCACATGCTTGCTTTGCATATATAATGCCTTACCCGCCGCTATCTTCTTCATCGCATCAATCTCCTGGAGGGCCCTCTGGGCTACAGCCTTGGCAGTTTTCGCGCTTTCGAGGGCCGCGGCAAGCTCGGACTCTCGCGTCTTCGAGTAACGCTCCAATGCCTCATGCTTCGATACGAGAGCTTGGAGCTCTTGCTGCACCTCGCCCACCCGTGCCTCTTGCCTTTCCCGCTCGGTGCGCTCCTTGGCCGCTTTGTCTTCGGCCTCGGATGGCGCTTGCTTCAGGGTCGCCACCTCGGTCGTGGCCCCTAGCAAATATACGATGATCCTATCATTTTGCAATCGCATCTTCTTTTATATATACATATCTATAGACAGGGTATTTGAAAGTGCGTTATATCGACTATAGGGGGGGTGAATAGGCGATTTTTATGAAATTCTTCACTGAGGAATTTGCCGGTAAGGAAATTGCTTAGCGAAGAACTACTAGCAGCGGAATAAGTACTCAAAAGTAAACATAACAAAATACAAGCATAGTCATCATGATGAAATGAAGACAGGCACAGAGTAGAGGAAGTGTAATCATAGGATAACACAGGATGAAGAAAAACAGACTGAAGAAATTGAACTGAGGAAATTGAAAAAGTCTTCAAACACAGATATGAACAAACACACAGCACAGTTATGAGGAAATGAAAGAGTTGAGGAAATAGAACCAGTAAGCTTGGTGAAGACAATGATTTGGTAGACCAGTTCCAACTGCTGTCTCAGTTGTATGTCTGGAGCGGCTGAGTATTTAAACTCGAGGACACACAGTCCTGGACACCCAGTCAAGGACACTTAGTCCAAGACACCCAGTCCTCACCGTATTCTCCTTAAACTAAGGTTACACAGACCTCGTCCAATCACCCATGGTAAGTCTTCAGGCGACTTCCAAACCTTCACAAACTTGGTCACTCGGCGATCCACAATTCCTCTTGGATGCTCTAGACCATGACGCCTAACCGTCTGGAAGAAGCACAGTCTTCAAAGGTAACAAGCGTCGGATCCACTCAGGATCAATCTCTTTAGTGATGCTCAATCACTTGGGGTTTGTAGGTGTTTGGGTTTTGGGTTTTTGGTTTTTCCTCACTTGATGATTTTCGCTCAAAGTCCTCGGAGGATGGGTTGCTCTCAAATGACAAGTGTCAGTTTCTCTCGGAGAAGCCAACCAGCTAGTGGTTGTAGGGGGCGGCTATTTATAGCCTAGGGAGCAGCCCGACATGATAAGACATAAATGCCCTTAATGATATGACCGTTTGGTGGATAGATATTTTGGGACAGCTGGCGCATAGCACATCAACGGTCGGAATTTTGAGTAGTAAAATCCTCAGGGCTATCATGTTCCTCACTGTGTAGGCAATCCGCACTGGCGAATTCCTAACTCCTCAGTCAGGACAAATTCCTCAGAGACCAAAAGAACTTCGTCTCTGTCACTGAAGAAATTGACTGAACTGTATGAGATTTCCAATGGCTTCACTCGAAGGGATTGGTAGATGTAGGATTTTGAGTTGAGCATCACATGGAAATTTTTCCTTAGTATTTCCTTGACCCCCTTTAACAGTGTGGTGTTTCCTATGACTCAAGAAAAAGAAAAACAAAACTATGAAAACGAAAGTCTTCAAGCTTCGTATTCCTCGCATGAATATTAAGTCTTCACGGGCACACCAATTTCTTCACTTTCAAAGTCTTCATGAAAGTCTTCAGAAATACCAAAATCTTCAGTCGAAGATGTTCATTTTAGGGGTCGACTTTTCCTGTAAATATCAAACTCCTCATAGACTTATAGACCTGTCTACACTCACAAACGCATTAGTCCCTTAACCTATAAGTCTTCAATACACCAAAATCACTAAGGGGCACTAGATGCACTTACAATCTCCCCCTTTTTGGTGATTGATGACAATATAGGTTAAGTTTTCAACGGGGATAAACATATGAAGTGTAACTACTGATATTGAGGAATTTGATTGCAAGATACAGAAGAACTCCCCCTGAAGATGTGCATAGTGAGGAATTTGCTTTTGAAGCAATGCACACTTGAAGAGTTGAATCATGGAGATCTCCCCCTATATCTTGTAATTCATACACGCATTTTGTTGGGGAACGCAGTAATTTCAAAAAATTTCCTACGCACACGCAAGATCATGGTGATGCATAGCAACGAGGGGGAAAGTCTGATCTACGTACCCTAGTAGATCGCAACGGAAGCGTTGACACAACGTAGAGGAAGTATTCGTACATCTTCTTCCCGATCCGACCGATCCAAGCACCGTTACTCCGGCACCTCCGAGTTCTTAGCACACGTTCAGCTCGATGACGTTCCTCGGGCTCCGATCCAGCAAAGCGTCGAGGAAGAGTTCTGTCAGCACGACGGCGTGGTGACGATCTTGATGTACTACCGACGCAGGGCTTCGCCTAAGCACTGTAACAGTATGATCGAGGTGGAATTTGGTGGCAGGGGGCACCGCACACGGCTAAGGAACGATCTCAAGGATCAACTTGTGTGTCTTGGGGTGTCCCCTGCCCCCGTATATAAAGGTTGGAGGGAGGGGGGCTGGCCGGCCAAAGAGGGGAGGCGCAGGAGGAGTCCTACTCCCACCGGGAGTAGGACTCCCCCCTCCAATCCTATTCCAACTAGGACTCCTTGGGAAAAAGGGAGAGGGAAAGAGAGAGAGGTGGCCGGCCACCTCTCCTAGTCCTAATAGGACTAGGGGAGGGGGGGAGGTGCGCAGCCCTCCTTGGCAGCCCCTTTCACCTTTCCACAATGGCCCATGTAGGCCCATTTGGCTTCCGGGGGGTTCCGGTAACCCTCCCGGTAATCCGGTAAAATCCCGATTTCACCCGGAACACTTCCGATGTCCAAACGTAGACTTCCAATATATCAATCTTTACGTCTCGACCATTTCGAGACTCCTCGTCATGTCCGTGATCTCATCCGGGACTCCGAACAACCTTCGGTACATCAAAATGCATAAACTCATAATAACTGTCATCGTAATGTTAAGCGTGCGGACCCTACGGTTCGAGAACAATGTAGACATGACCGAGACACGTCTCCGGTCAATAACCAATAGCGGGACCTGGATGCCCATATTGGCTCCTACATATTCTACGAAGATCTTTATCGGTCAGACCGCATAACAACATACGTTGTTCCCTTTGTCATCGGTATGTTACTTGCCCGAGATTCGATCGTCGGTATCCAATACCTAGTTCAATCTCGTTACTGGCAAGTCTCTTTACTCGTTCCGTAATACATCATCTCATAACTAACATCTTAGTTATTATGCTTGCAAGGCTTATGTGATGTGTATTACCGAGAGGGCCCAGAGATACCTCTCCGACAATCGGAGTGACAAACCCTAATCTTGAAATACGCCAACCCAACATCTACCATTGGAGACACCTGTAGTACTCCTTTATAATCACCCAGTTACGTTGTGACGTTTGGTAGTACCCAAAGTGTTCCTCCGGTAAATGGGAGTTGCATAATCTCATAGTTATAGGAACATGTATAAGTCATGAAGAAAGCAATAGCAACATACTAAACGATCGGGTGCTAAGCTAATGGAATGGGTCATGTCAATCAGATCATTCAACTAATGATGTGACCTCGTTAATCAAATAACAACTCTTTGTTCATGGTTAGGAAACATAACCATCTTTGATTAACGAGCTAGTCAAGTAGAGGCATACTAGTGACACTCTGTTGGTCTATGTATTCACACATGTATTATGTTTCCGGTTAATACAATTCTAGCATGAATAATAAACATTTATCATGATATAAGGAAATAAATAATAACTTTATTATTGCCTCTAGGGCATATTTCCTTCAGTCTCCCACTTGCACTAGAGTCAATAATCTAGTTCACATCGCCATGTGATTTAGCAGCGATGGTTCACATCACCATGTGATTAACACCCATAGTTCACATCGTCATGTGACCAACACTCAAAGGGTTTACTAGAGTCAGTAATCTAGTTCACATATCTATGTGATTAACACCCAAAGAGTACTAAGGTGTGATCATGTTTTGCTTGTGAGATAATTTTAGTCAACGGGTCTGTCACTTTCAGATCCGTAAGTATTTTGCAAGTTCTATGTCTACAATGCTCTACACGGAGCTACTCTAGCTAATTGCTCCCACTTTCAATATGTATCCAGATTTAGAATCATCTGGATCAGTGTCAAAAACTTGCATCGACGTAACCCTTTACGACGAACATTTTTGTCATGTCCATAATCGAGAAACATTTCCTTATTTCACTAAGGATAATTCTGACCGCTGTCTAGTGATCTACTCCTAGATCACTATTGTACTCCCTTGCCAAATTAGTGCAGGGTATACAATAGATCTGGTACACAGCATGGCATACTTTATAGAACCTATGAATGAGGCATAGGGAATGACTTTTATTCTCTTTCTATCTTCTGTCGTGGTCGGGCTTTGAGTCTTTACTCAACTTCACACCTTATAATACAGGCAAGAAACTTTTTCTTTGACTGTTCCGTTTTGAACTACTTCAAAAATCTTGTCAAGGTATGTACTTATTGAAAAACTTATCAAGCGTCTTGATCTATCTCTATAGATCTTGAAGCTCAATATGTAAGCAGCTTTACCAAAGTCTTTCTTTGAAAAACTCCTCTCAAACACTCCTTTTATGCTTTACAGAATAATTCTACATTATTTCCGATCAACAATATGTCATTCACATATACTTATCAGAAATGCTGTAGTGCTCCCACTCACTTTCTCGTAAATACAGGCTTCACCGCAAGTCTGTATAAAACTATATGCTTTGATCAACTTATCAAAGCGTATATTCCAACTCCGAGATGCTTGCACCAGTCCACAGATGGATCGCTGGAGCTTGCACATTTTGCTAGCACCTTTCGGATTGACAAAACCTTCTAGTTGCATCGTATACAACTCTTCTTTAGCAAATCCATTAAGGAATGCAGTTTTTGTTTATCCATTTGCCAGATTTCATAAAATGCGGCAATTACTAACATGATTCGGACAGACTTTAAGCATAGATACGAGTGAGAAAATCTCATCGTAGTCAACACCTTGAACTTGTCGAAAACCTTTTGCGACAATTCTAGCTTTGTAGATAGTAACACTACTATCAGTGTCTGTCTTCCTCTTGAAGATCCATTTATTCTCAATTGCTTGCCGATCATCAGGCAAGTCAACCAAAGTCCATACTTTGTTCTCATACATGGATCATATCTCAGATTTCATGGCTTCAAGCCACTTTGCGGAATCTGGGCTCACCATCGCTTCTTCATAGTTCGTAGGATCATCATGATCTATTAGCATGACTTCCAGAACAGGATTACCGTACCACTCTGGCGTGGATCTTACTCTGGTTGATCTACGAGGTTCAGTAGTGTCTTGTTCGGAAGTTTCATGATCATCATCATTAGCTTCCTCACTAACTGGTGTAGGTGTCACAGAAACATTTTTCTGTGATGTACTACTTTCCAATAAGGGAGCAGGTACAGTTACCTCGTCAAGTTCTACTTTCCTCCCACTCACTTCTTTTGAGAGAAACTCCTCCAGAAATTTGCCGAATTTTAGCAACAAAAGTCTTGCCTTCGGATCTGTGATAGAAGGTGTATCCAATAGTTTCCTTTGGATATTCTATGAAGACGCACTTCTCCGATTTGAGTTTGAGCTTATCAGGATGAAACTTTTTCATATAAGCATCGCAACCCCAAACTTTAAGAAACGACAACTTTGGTTTCTTGCCAAACCATAGTTCATAAGGCGTCGTCTCGACGGATATAGATGGTGCCCTATTTAACGTGAATGCAGCTGTCTCTAATGCATAACCCCAAAACGATAGTGGTAGATCGGTAAGATACATCATAGATTGCACTATATCCAATAAAGTACGGTTATGACGTTCGGACACACCATTATGCTGTGGTGTTCCATGTGGCATGATTTTGTGAAACTATTCCACATTGTTTTAATTGAAGACCAAACTTGTAACTCAAATATTTTACCTCTGCGATCATATCGTAGAAACTTTTATGTTCTTGTTACGATGATTTTCCACTTCACTCTGAAATTCTTTGAACTTTTCAAATGTTTCAGACTTATGTTTCATCAAGTAGATATACTCATATCTGCTCAAATCATCTGTGAAGATCAGAAAATAATGATACCTGTCGCGAGCCTCAGTTTTCATCGGACCACATACATCAGTATGTATGATTTCCAACAAATCTGTTGCTCGCTCCATTGTTCCGAAGAACGGCATTTTAGTCATCTTGCCCAAAAGGCATGGTTCGCAAGCATCAAGTGATTCATAATCAAGTGGTTCCGAAAGCCCATCATCATGGAGTTTCTTCATGCTCTTTATACCAATATGACCTAAACGGCAGTGCCACAAATAAGTTGCACTATCATTATTAACTTTGAATCTTTTGGTTTCAATATCATAAATATGTGTATCACTATGATCGAGATCCAACGAACTTGTTTCATTGGGTGTATGACCATTAAAGGTTTTATTCATGTAAACAGAACAACAATTATTCTTTGACTTTAATGAATAACCGTATTGCAACAAACATGATCAAATCATATTCATGCTCAACGCAAAAACCAAATAACACTTATTTAAGTTCAACACTAATCCCAAAAGTATAGGGGAGTGTGCGATGATGATCATATCAATCTTGGAACTACTTCCAGCACACATCGTCACTTCACCCTTAACTAGTCTCTGTTTATTCTGCAACTCCCGTTTCGAGTTACTAATCTTAGCAACTGAACCAGCATCAAATACTGAGGGGTTGCTATAAACACTAGTATAGTACACATCAATAACATGTATATCAAATATACTTATGTTCACTTTGCCATCCTACTTATCCGCCAATTACTTGGGGTAGTTCCGCTTCCAGTGACCAGTCCCTTTGCAGTAGAATCACTCAGTCTCAGGCTTAGGATCAGACTTGGGCTTCTTCACTTGAGCAGCAACTTGCTTGACGTTCTTCTTGAAGTTCCCCTTCTTCCCTTTGCCCTTTTCTTGAAACTAGTGGTCTTGTCAACCATCAACACTTGATGTTTTTCTTGATTTCTACCTTCGTTGATTTCAGCATCACGAAGAGCTTGGGAGTTGTTTCCGTTATCCCTTGCATATTATAGTTCATCACGAAGTTCTGCTAACTTGGTGATGATGACTAGAGAATTCTGTCAATCACTATCTTATCTGGAAGATTAACTCCCACTTGATTCAAGCGATTGTAGTACCCAGACAATCTGAGCACATGCTCACTAGTTGAGCGATTCTCCTCCATCTTTTAGCTATAGAACTTGCTGGAGACTTCATGTCTCTCAACTCGGGTATTTTCTTGAAATATTAACTTCAACTCCTGGAACATCTCATATGGTCCATGACGTTCAAAACGTCTTTGAAGTCCTGATTCTAAGCCGTTAAGCATGGTGCACTAAACTATCAAGTAGTCATCATATTGAGCTAGCCAAACGTTCATAACGTCTGCATCTGCTCCTGCAATAGGTCTGTCACCTAGCGGTGCATCAAGGACATAATTCTTCTGTGCAGCAATGAGGATAAACCTCAGATCACGGATCCAATCCGCATCATTGCTACTAACATCTTTCAACACAATTTTCTCCAGGAACATATCAAAATAAACACAGGGAAGCAACAACGCGAGCAATTGATCTACAACATGATTTGCAAAATACTACCAGGACTAAGTTCATGATAAATTTTTAAGTTCAGTTAATTTACTTAAGAACTCCCACTTAGGTAGACATCCCTCTAATCCTCTAAGTGATCACGTGATCCAAATCAACTAAACCATAACCGATCATCACGTGAGATGGAGTAGTTTTCAATGGTGAACATCAATATGTTGATCATATCTACTATATGATTCACGCTCGACCTTTCGGTCTCCGTGTTCCGAGGCCATATTTGTATATGCTTGGCTCGTCAAGTATAACCTGAGTATTCCGCGTGTGCAACTGTTTTGCACCCGTTGTATTTGAACGTAGAGCCTATCACACCCGATCATCACGTGGTGTCTCAGCACGAAGAACTTTTGCAACGGTGCATACTCAGGGAGAACACTTCTTGATAATTTAGTGAGAGATCATCTTATAATGCTACCGTCAATCAAAGCAAGATAAGATGCATAAAAGGATAAACATCACATGCAATCAATATAAGTGATATGATATGGCCATCATCATCTTGTGCTTTGTGATCTCCATCTCTGAAGCATCGTCATGATCACCATCGTCACCGCCGTGACACCTTGATCTCCAACGTAGCATCGTTGTCGTCTCGCCAATCTTATGCTTCCACGACTATCACTACCGCTTAGTAATAAAGTAAAGCATTACATCGCGATTGCATTGCATACAATAAAGCGACAACCATATGGCTCCTGCCAATTGCCGATAACTCGGTTACAAAACATGATCATCTCATACAATAAAATCAGCATCATGCCTTGACCATATCACATCACAACATGCCCTGCAAAAACAAGTTAGATGTCCTCTACTTTGTTGTTGCAAGTTTTACGTGGCTGCTACGGGCTTAAGTAAGAACTCATCTCACCTACGCATCAAAACCACAACGATAGTTCGTCAAATAGACTCCGTTTTAACCTTCTCAAGGACCGGGCGTAGTCACACTTGGTTCAACTAAAGTTGGAGAGGCAGTCTTCCGCAAGCCATATATGTGCAAAGCACGTCGAGGGAACCGGTCTCGCGTAAGAGTACGCGTAAGGTTGGTCCGGATCGTCTCGTCCAACAATACCGCCGAACCAAAGTATGACATGCTGGTAGGCAGTATGACTTGTATCGCCCATAACTCACTTGTGTTCTACTCGTGCATATAACATCAAACCATAAAAACCTAGGCTCTGATACCACTGTTGGGGAACGCAGTAATTTCAAAAAAATTCCTACGCACACGCAAGATCATGGTGATGCATAGCAATGAGGGGGAGAGTCTGATCTACGTACCCTAGTAGATCGCAACGGAAGCGTTGACACAACGTAGAGGAAGTAGTCGTACGTCTTCTTCCCGATCCGACCGATCCAAGCACCGTTACTCCGGCACCTCCGAGTTCTTAGCACACGTTCAGCTCGATGACGTTCCTCGGGCTCCGATCCAGCAAAGCGTCGAGGAAGAGTTCTGTCAGCACGACGGCGTGGTGACGATCTTGATGTACTACCGACGCAGAGCTTCGCCTAAGCACTGTAACGGTATGATCGAGGTGGAATTTGGTGGCAGGGGGCACCGCACACGGCTAAGGAACGATCTCAAGGATCAACTTGTGTGTCTTGGGGTGTCCCCTGCCCCCGTATATAAAGGTTGGAGGGAGGGGGGCTGGCCGGCCAAAGAGGGGAGGCGCAGGAGGAGTCCTACTCCCACCGGGAGTAGGACTCCCCCCTCCAATCCTATTCCAACTAGGACTCCTTGGGAAAAAGGGAGAGGGAAAGAGAGAGAGGTGGCCGGCCACCTCTCCTAGTCCTAATAGGACTAGGGGAGGGGGGAGGTGCGCAGCCCTCCTTGGCAGCCCCTTTCACCTTTCCACAATGGCCCATGTAGGCCCATTTGGCTTCCGGGGGGTTCCGGTAACCCTCCCGGTAATCCGGTAAAATCCCGATTTCACCCGGAACACTTCCGATGTCCAAACGTAGACTTCCAATATATCAATCTTTACGTCTCGACCATTTCGAGACTCCTCGTCATGTCCGTGATCTCATCCGGGACTCCGAATAACCTTCGGTACATCAAAATGCATAAACTCATAATAACTGTCATCGTAACGTTAAGCGTGCGGACCCTACGGTTCGAGAACAATGTAGACATGACCGAGACACGTCTCCGGTCAATAACCAATAGCGGGACCTGGATGCCCATATTGGCTCCTACATATTCTACGAAGATCTTTATCGGTCAGACCGCATAACAACATACGTTGTTCCCTTTGTTATCGGTATGTTACTTGCCCGAGATTCGATCGTCGGTATCCAATACCTAGTTCAATCTCGTTACTGGCAAGTCTCTTTACTCGTTCCGTAATACATCATCTCATAACTAACATCTTAGTTATTATGCTTGCAAGGCTTATGTGATGTGTATTACCGAGAGGGCCCAGAGATACCTCTCCGACAATCGGAGTGACAAACCCTAATCTTGAAATACGCCAACCCAACATCTACCATTGGAGACACCTGTAGTACTCCTTTATAATCACCCAGTTACGTTGTGACGTTTGGTAGTACCCAAAGTGTTCCTCCGGTAAACGGGAGTTGCATAATCTCATAGTTATAGGAACATGTATAAGTCATGAAGAAAGCAATAGCAACATACTAAACGATCGGGTGCTAAGCTAATGGAATGGGTCATGTCAATCAGATCATTCAACTAATGATGTGACCTCGTTAATCAAATAACAACTCTTTGTTCATGGTTAGGAAACATAACCATCTTTGATTAACGAGCTAGTCAAGTAGAGGCATACTAGTGACACTCTGTTGGTCTATGTATTCACACATGTATTATGTTTCCGGTTAATACAATTCTAGCATGAATAATAAACATTTATCATGATATAAGGAAATAAATAATAACTTTATTATTGCCTCTAGGGCATATTTCCTTCACATTTAACATATAATATGAAGAATTTGAAATGCATGATGAAATATGGTGCCTGATGAAATTCAGCATGCGTGCAATAATATTTAACAAGGAATAAGCATGCAGAATAGTGCATCAAAAGTATCAGAGCACAGTGCATCAAAAGTATCAGGGCACCATCGGCTTTAAGATTACAACTCGATCCAATAAAGTTTCAGAAGAACGAGAGTTGTAACTTAGCAAAAAAACGCCCATATAGTAGACCCGCTTGAAGACTAACTCATGTTTCTCCCCCTTTGTCATCGAATGACCAAAAAGATCGAAAATGAGGACTAACGCCCCTGAAGATAATCATGTTGATGAAGGAGCGCCAGCGTTGTTGGGGTCGTTTGTTGATGTAGGGCCTACCGCAGTGTCGTCCAAATCTTCATGTTCATCGGTGTCGCGTGATGAAGAAAATGAGCTGGCCACCAGAGAAGGAACTTGGACCTTCTTGAATTTCTTCGGTGGAGGTGCAGACCAGTCAAAATCTTCTTTGAGACCCATGTTCTTCAGATCTTCTTCACTACATAGATGTGACAGGATTGCCCAGGTGCGACCGAAGACTTGATGGAGGTAATAGTGGTTTTTCTTCACTGCATTGTGTGTGGCAGTCATGTTGTGAAGAAGTGAACCAAACTAACGCTTAACCCATTTGTGATTTCGATCCACCTTCGGGTGAAGACTAAGCAGAAGTTCACGGTCAGTCATCATGCACGGAGCAGTGGCTTCAGGAGTGGACTTGGGTGCATTGGCAGAGTCATGTGTGGCAGAGTCATCATTGGTGGAATAAGATGCAGCTTTGCGAAACTGACCATCCAATGGATGAATGCCTTCATCTATTACAGTTGGTGCCTTGCCCTTTCCATCAACTAAGGAATATGTCTGCTTGAGGACTTCAATTGGGGGCAAGTAGCTGAGGTGATTCTGGAAATCAGCTTTGTAGTTGAGTGAAGACCTTGTTCTAAGGAATCTCATAATCCAAGGTGCATAAGGCTTCAGCTCAAACGGAGATAGTGCAACATTGGCCATAGTACTCATGAAGAAATCGTGATAATTGACAGGAATGCCATGAACGAGGTTGAATACCAGATTCTTCATGATGCCAACGATTTCCTCATCAGATGAGTCGTGGCCTTTGATAGGACTGATTGTCCTCATAAGAATAGGATAGACAGTTCTGGGCATGTACAACAATTCCTTAACGAGGAATTTGGTTCTTGGTGCTTGACCTGGCTTCAAAGGTTTCATCAGCACCTCCATGTAATGATGTGTGAGCTCGGGTTCACTGTAGATGCAGTGAGCTTCTTCAAGGGGAGGACTGAGTGGTAGAGCATGAAGCAATTCAGAGGCTGGTGCAGTGTAGTGAGTGTTTTCAGACATCCAGTCCAGCACCCATGAATTCACATCTTCAACATCTCCGGTGATGTGCAGCTTTGCATAGAATTGAAGAATCAGTTCTTCATTCCAATCGCAGATGTTAGAGCAAAAGTTTAGCAGTCCAGCGTCATGAAGAACACTCAGGACTGGTGCGAAGCACGATAGAGATTCCATATCCACGTGAGGAATATTCTCATGGTAGAAGATCTTCTCCTTGTTGAACAGCACTAAAGAATAGAAATTGGCTTGACTGGCAGTCCAGAAACGCCTCTTCCTAATGCGAGCAGAGTCATATGGGTTGTAATCTTCGAATAAGACGTGCTCACCGAAGAAATCATCAGCCTTGAACTTTTGCTTGCATGAGAATGGATCCTTTGGCTTCGGCAGAGGAATGTTAGTGAGTTGCATTACGACCTCAGGAATCTCAATCGCAGGTTCTTCAGGCTGAGGAATTCCTGGTTCCTCGTCAGTGGCAGTCTGCATAGTTGGTTGTTCAGCAGCAGCAGTTTCTTCAGCGCTAGTGGCTGGAATTTCCTCATGGACAGATGCAGTGGGATGAGTTTCTTCAGAGCCCAAGTGAATAGTTTGTGTGGGGGACTGAGGAATTTGCTGTAGAGGGGTGAACATTGGAGAGTTTGGATGCTGACTTTCCCAAAATTCATCACGGATTACGGGTGTGGAGCAGCCAATGTCCACATCTTCATCTTCCATTTCTTCAATGCCAGCCTCTTCAGCTGTGAACTAAGGCACAGACGAGGAGATGATAGGTGTTGAAGGGATCGCATCCACTTCAATTTATTCATACAATGGTTCGGATGAAGCAGCAGAAGGAGTTTCTTCATCAGATCCGCTGGGGATCACATATTCTTCATCAAAAGGAACAAGGTCCTTTGATGGCCTGGTTGAGATGGGAACAGCATCAATCGGTTTTGCAAATGAGCTTGTCATAGGCTTCATTTTCTTCGAAGCTGAAGAATCTGAAGCAGCTGATGCTTTCCTTTTCTTCACTGCAGCACGCTCTGCAGCCTTGGTCTTCTTCACACCTGATGCAGATGGAAGTATTGGAGGTGAAGTTGGTGCAGAAGCAGCTGAGGGATTTGGTTGATTTTCTTCAGGCACAACTGATGTAGTTGCCCTGAGTTCTTCAGTTTCTTTAGGCACACCACTAGTGGGTGCCCTGGCAATTTCTTCAGCGGCTGGAATGCAGTCATCAGCCCAGGAACTCACATTATCTTCAGTAGCCTGATTGTCATCAGCGGTGCTGGCATTTTCTTCAGTAGGCTGAGCAGATGCTTCAGCCTGCGGAATTTCCTGTTGCATTGGGGCTGCAACATTAGAAGTGAAGTTATCCACAAGTTTCACAAAACGAACCTTGGCTCCAGGCCAATCAGCGCGATATGCGTCAAAGTCATCACTGAGTTTCTTAATCTCAGTCTGAGTAGTGACAAGTTCTTCAGTTGTCATAGAGACAATGTTTTTTCTTCAGATAGCACTCTTTCTTGTACTGCGCTTTCTTGATTTGCCTTACCTTCTCAAATTTCCACTTTTCTTCTTGAATGAAGTGGGTCAGCATGTGACTCTGGCCAAGAGTCAGCTTGAAGTCAGGCAAGGGAGTGTTGGGGTCCTTGTGCCAATCATCAATGTAGTCGAGGATCAGCTTGGGATCCAAAAGTAGTGGCACCTCTGATCCTTTGTCTCTAGCAGCCCTGACTTGCCTGTCTCTGATGATTTCTGCAAGTTCATCATCATGAGCTTCGTCTTCATCAGACGACACTTGGAAAAGCGACTTGCTTCTTTTGAGGACTTGGGCGTGGACCTCGTCCAGCAGTGGCCTTTGTCTTCAGCAGTGAGGGGCCAGCTAAGGAACTTGGTGCGGCTGAGAAACTAGCTGAGACACCTGAGGCAATGGAGATGCCGGCAGTCCTTTGGCACGAAGCGAGATGCACAGGTGCTGAGGATTTGGTCGAAATAGCTGAAGGCTTTGGCGGAGGAGCTGAGGACTTTGGAGGAACAGGAGCAGCATGAGGAATTGGCCGTGAGGGTTTGATGATTCTGGCCGTGAGGGCATTGCTGAGGAAGCACTTGGCTTGCGCGCAGGCTTCTTTGACATAGCCTTCTTTGGCTTGACAGCAAGGACCTCAGCAGAGGCAGCAGCAGCAGCAGCAGAGTCTTCATTGAATTTCCTCACTGCTTCTTTGGCTTGCTTAGCCAACTTGCCTTGGCGCTTGGCCCATTCATCAGGATAGTCCTCACCGCGCTTGAGGCTGGTGGGATCTGCTATTTGGCCAGGTGCCAATGGAGCTCTTGTGCATGGAGGATTGAGTGCGAATTTCTTCATGTACTTAGGAGTGACATATCTGTACTCCCTCCATTCTCTTGCCCATCTCCTCTCTATCTTCTGAATGCGCACTTTGCGCTCATTATTGGTTTCCTCAGTAGGTGTGCAGTACCCAACATATATGTCATCAGGGATCTCAAACGATGTATTTACCTCAGGCCTCTTTCCTCCCTTCTGTGGCCTTTTACCATCAGCCATTTTCTTCAGTTGAGGAATTTGAACAATTGAATTCTCTGAAGAAGTAGGCAACTTTTCTTTGAGGAACGCTGCAAATGGGTTAAGTTGATGAGAACCTAGTGATTCAGCAGCTGACATGTGTACCTGTGAACAGAGTATAGTTGCGAGGAATTTGGAGAGGTCATATGCGTTCTCAGAAGGTTTTTCAAAATGAGCAAGTTTGAGGAATTTGACCAGATGAGTCTTGAAGATTTTCACTAAGCGTTCTTTGTCTTAGGTTCCAGAGTTGTATAGATCGAAGATCCACACAATTGAGGAATCTTGAAGAAAAATGATGCTTAGATAAACGAATCAAGAACGGATGACTTGTGAGGTGTTCAGTGTGTGAAGATATGAAGAAAAACACTTTTGAAGATTTTGTAGATAATCATTCGAATCAACGAGGGCAGTAAAAGTAACTTTTAGTTACCCTGGATGAAGAACACGACGAACTGGAGTGAGGAGATGTGAAGTTTGTCTGTGCAGATCTTCCACGCCCTAACTTGGCGGAGGAAGACGGCTACGGCGGCGGCGGAGTGAAGATGTCCACGGTCGGCGCGAGTACGTCGGCGACGAGGTCGAGGCAGTGAAGCTCTTCCTCACCGGCGGCGATGAAGTAGCAACGGCGCTAGGGTTTGAGAAGCTCGAGCTGGAGAGAGAGGTCGAGCGGAGTAAAAGAAGTGAAGGAGGGAAGGAGGGGTATTTATAGCCACGTGAAAAACTGCTCACCCGAAGAAATTGGACGAACGTGCCCCTGACCCTTCTCATTCGCATGACATGTGTCACCCACATAGTGAGAGGTGGAGATCGTGTTAGATCGTGGGTGAGTGGATAAGTGTATCGAGGGATGCGGAACGGTTTGAGCGGCAAGACCGAAAATTTCGATAAGATAGGTTTTAAAGTTCCGTTCGCAATTTCTTCGGCTGACAAGGACACAGTGAAGATTTTGAAAGAGTTTCAAATAGAACGCACATGAAGAATTTGTGAACAGATTGGGTTGAGTATAGCATAGAGGGGAAGGGTCCGATCACATTCACTTAGCAGAAAACCAACTTGAAGAATTAGCAATAATGAATGATGTAGAGGACATAAACTCATATATATATATATATATATATATAGCCAATGAAGAAAAACGTTTCTTCATGTGTTGCACATCTAAGTCATCAATTTTGCATAAGTGTTAGGATGAGTGTCCTTTTCATAGAATATTCGAAGATTCCAGGATATTTAGCTCACACCGCAACTTGCTAAATCTCTTCTCATCCAAGGGCTTTGTGAAGATATCGGCTAGCTGTTCTTCAGTCTTCACATGCTCAATAGAAATGTCGCCCTTCAACACATGATCACGAAGAGAATGATGACGAATCTGAATGTGCTTTGTCTTCAAGTGCTGAACTGGGTTGTGAGCAATCTTGATGACACTCTCAGTGTCACAGAAGAGAGGCACATTCTTCATGTTGATGCTGTAGTCCTTGAGAGTTTGCTTCATCCATAGCAATTGGGCACAACAAGAACCAGCGGCAATGTACTCAGCTTCAGCAGTAGATAGTGATACGCAGTTCTGTTTCTTCGAGGACCAATAGACCAAAGATCGTCCGAGGAAATGGCATGTACCAGATGTTGACTTGCGATCCACACGGTCACCAGCATAGTCAGAGTCAGAATATCCAACAAGATCAAAAGCCGAGCCCTTGGGGTACCATAATCCAAGTGTTGGTGTGTGATCTAGATATCGAAGAATATGCTTCACAGCCTTATGGTGTGATTCCTTCGGTGCAGCTTGAAATCAGGCACACATGCAAACACTAAGCATTATATTTGGCCTAGATGCACATAAGTATAATAAGGAACCTATCATGGAGCGGTATACCTTATGGTCGAAGTCAATACCATTTTCATCAGTGCACAGATGGCCATTTGTGGGCATAGGAATTTTGACGCATTTGCAATCTTGCATGCCGAATTTCCTCAGTACATCCTTGAGGTATTTCTCCTGAGATATGAATATGCCATTGCGTTGTTGACGAATTTGAAGATCTAAGAAGAATTTCAACTCTCCCATCCTAGACATTTGATATTCTTCACTCATCATATAGGCAAATTCATCACTATAACATTGGTCAGTACAGCCAAAGATAATATCATCAACATATACTTGGCACACAAACAATTCACCATCATAAGATTAAGTGAAAAGAGTAGGGTCGAGTGAACCGGGTTTGAAGCCTTTCTTCATGAAGAGTTCCTTCAAGGTATCATACCAAGCCTATGGGGCCTGCTTGAGGCCATAGAGGGCCTTGTTGAGTCTGAAGACTTTGTTAGGATTCTTTGGATCTTCAAAACCTGGGGGTTGAGCAACATATACTTCTTCCTCAAGCTTACCATTGAGGAATGCACTTTTCACGTCCATTCGATACAAAGTGATATCATGATGGTTAGCATAAGCAAGTAATATGCGAATAGCCTCAAGTCTAGCAACAGGTGCAAAAGTTTCATCGAAATCAATTCCTCCAACCTGTGTGTAGCCTTGAGCTACAAGCCGTGCCTTATTCCTCACCACAAGGCCATTTTCATCTTGCTTGTTGCGGTAGATCCACTTTGTGCCGATGATATTTGCTTGCGAGGATCTGGACGTTTGACCAGTTCCCAGACATTGTTAAGCTCGAACTAATGTAATTCCTCTTGCATGGCCTGAATCCATCCGGGCTCCGGAAATGCTTTATCTACCTTAGTGGGCTCTGTAATAGAGACAAAAGCATACTGCCCACAAAAGTTAGACAAATGTGAAGCTTTTGAGCGTGTGAGAGGACCTGGCGCTTTGATGTCATTGATGATCTTTTCAACTTGCACTTCTTTTGCAATGCGAGGATGAGCTGGTTGTCGTTGAAGAATTTGATCAGCGTTTTCTTCAGCACCATTTTCTTTAGCATTTTCTTCAGGTGCATTAGGTCGACGTTATTCATGTTCTGGAATGAATTCTTCAGCAAATTCTTCAGTAGGAATGACATCCTCAGTAGCCTTGAACTTGATAGTTTCCTCAGGTGCTGGTTCATCTATCATAGTAGGTAGGTGCTCTCTTTGCGAGCCGTTAGTTTCATCAAACCACACATCTACAGTTTCAACAACTTTGTGAAGAACGTTGTTGAAGACTCTGTAGGTGTGCGAGTCCTTTCCGTAACCAAGCATAAAACCTTCATGTGCTTTCGGTGCAAATTTTGAGTTGTGATGAGGATCTCTAATCCAACATTTAGCACCGAAGACTTTGAAATAACTTACATTGGGTTTCTTGTCAGTGAGGAGTTCATAGGCAGTCCTTTTGAATAATTTGTGAAGATATACTCTGTTGATGATGTGGCACGCAGTATCAATTGCCTCAGTCCAGAAACGACGAGGCGTTTTGTATTCATCAAGCATAGTGCGAGCCCTCTCAGCAAGAGTCCTATTCTTGCGCTCCACGACGCCATTCTGCTGAGTGTAAGGAGCAGATAACTCATGAGTAATACCAAGTTCATCAAGATAGTCATCGAGACCAGAATTCTTGAACTCAGTGCCATTGTCACTTCTGATGTGCTTGATCTTCACACCAAAGTTGGTTGAAGCCCTCGAGGAAAATCGTTTGAAGACTTCCTGCACTTCATGTTTGTAAGTAACAAGGTGTACCCATGTGTAGCGAGAATAATCATCAACAATAACAAAGCCATATTGAGATGCTTCATTTCAAATAGTAGAATAATGATTAGGACCAAAGAGATCCATGTGGAGCAATTCAAATGGGCGAGTGGTGGTCATGATAGTCTTCGCTGGATGCTTGGCCTTGGTCATCTTCCCAGCTTCACAGGCTCCGCATAGGTGATCCTTGAGGAATTTGACATTCTCGATGCCAATGACACGCTTCTTCTTCGCAAGCGTGTGCAAATTCCTCATGCCTGCATGACCAAGTCGTCGATGCCAGAGCTAGCCTTCTGAAGCTTTTGCAAGTAAGCACACGGCTGGGTGTGGTCCTGTAGAGAAATCAACAATATACAGGTCTCCTCTCCTAAAGCCTTCGAAGACTTTGGAATTGTCAGCTTCCATAACCACAACACAACGGTACTTGCCAAAGACAACAACCATATCAAGATCACAAAGCATTGAGACAGACATAAGGTTGTATCCTAAGGACTCAACAAGCATGACTTTGTCCATGTGTCGATCCTTTGTAATCGCAACATTACCTAGACCCAATACCTGACTTTTGCCTTAGTTAGCAAAGATGATATGCTTCAAATGCGACGGAGATAATGGAGCATCCATCAATAGATTCTTGTCACCGGTCATGTGGTTTGTACATCCACTATCAAGGACCCACTCAGTGGCTTTGGGTTGATCGTCCTGCAGATGAATTAGTGCAGCTTACAAACTCATATACTTCATCAGTGAAGAATATGACATCAATTCATCAGATCAATTTCATCAAGTAAAAGAACTAATAACGCAATATGAGGACGTGAGAAATGAAAGTTCATTTCTTCATGATTAGCATGCGTCCTATCAGGCATGCTCAGGTCTCCAGCAAATTCTTCAGACGATTATGTGCGTCTGGAGAGCTGACCCTGCAGAAGAGATTAGTTCTTTTTCTTCACCACCCACATCTGAAGGGGTGGCAAAGAGTTCATCATTCTGCGACCTCCATACAAGAAGGATGGCATAGAAGCCAGTCCATTTCGTTTCACATAAGAGGGGTTAGAGTAAGCATAAGAGAATGCAGAGAAATTCTTCGAGGACTTATGGACATAATGATTTGAAGAATAATGCATATATCCATAATCCTTAGATCTTCCCTGCGAAACAGATGGGTTAGCACGATGATGTTCATATGAGGACTCTGCTCCATATGAGGAATTTGGTCCATATGAAGAATTTGATCTGGGGTTCCTATTCTTCACAGGTGGCGTCATGACGACATTCACCTGAAGATTTTCAAGACATCTTTTGGGAACCCAGATTTTCTTCATATGGGAGCCATTCCTGCAGTTAGTGCCAACATATCTAGCAAATACTTCACCATTCTGATTTTTGAATAGCTTATAGTTGGAGTCAATTGACTCATCATCAGAATGAGGAGATTGACATGCAAATCCAGATAAGTTAGATGGATCAACTGGAGGTCCCTTTGCAGCAACTCATGTAGTTTTGGGGTACTGCTCAGGCTTCCAATATGTACCATCAGCATTGAGTTTCCTCTCAAAGGCAATACCCTCTTTCCTAGGGTTCCTGTTGAGGAT
Source organism: Triticum monococcum (assembly GCA_034509565.1). Taxonomy (NCBI): domain Eukaryota; kingdom Viridiplantae; phylum Streptophyta; class Magnoliopsida; order Poales; family Poaceae; genus Triticum; species Triticum monococcum. The sequence continues at coordinate 108,160,170 of CM067844.1, forward strand.
CTGCTTTTTAAGCACATCACAAAGAGCCTGATGCCCTTTGAGGCTTTTGTACATGCCTGTCATCTACAAATCCTTCAGCCCTACATCGTCAGTGATACTAGCAATGTCCTCAGATGAGGAATTAGTGATAGTAGAGGCATGTGAAGAATTTGAAACATTAGCAGCATTTGAACATTCAGGTGAAGAATTAGCATATTCACGTTCAATGCACTTCAAGCATGGTGGAACAAATTCTCCCTGAGAAGCGCTGATTTGTTGAGCAAGTAATGAATCGCGCTCCTTCTAAAGATCTTCATAACTCACTCTTAGCTTGTCAAGGTCTTGCTTTCTTTGAAGAAATTCATAAGAAAGATTCTCATGATCCGATAAGAGAGTGTTATGATGACTTTGAAGTTTGTCAAGCTTGGACTGAAGTCTCTGAAGATTTTCAGTCAAAGTTTCAGTGCGATCCATTTCTTCACCCAACATATCATCACTTTTATTTAGCATGTTTTGAACCTTTTCTAAAGCCCTTTGTTGTTTTATAGCAATCTTTGCAAGTTTAGAATAGTTGGGTTTAAGGTTTTCATCAGATTCATTCTCACTTGATTCAGAGGAGGTATATTTGAGTACCTTGGTACCCTTTGCCATGAAGCAATAGGTGGGAGCATAGTCATCATCGCCTTCATCAGCCTTGTTGGTGAGGTCATTTTCTTCAGTGTCGAAGATAGACTTGCTGACGAATGCAGTAGCGAGAGCAAGGCTCGCCACTCCGGATTCGGACTCCTCAGATGTCTCCTCTTCCTCATTTTCTTCAGATTCAGCCTCAGAGTACATTTCCTTGACAATGAATGCCCTAGCCTTCTTGGAGCTGCTCTTCTTGTGATATGAATACTTTGAGGATTTTGATGATGAAGATTTTGTGGATTTCTTCTTTTTCTTCGCATCATTAGAACTGTAATCCTTGTATTTCTTCTTCTTTGATTCCTTTTCCCACTGAGGACAATCTTGAATGTAATGTCCAGGTTTCTTGCATTTGTGATAGAGCCTCCTCTTGTAGTCACTGGATGAGGAATCATTGCTCCTTGAGGGTCTTTCAAGGCGAACACGTCTTGAGAACTTTTGGAACTTCTTCACAAGCAGAGCCAGATCATGGCTTAGCTCTTCAGGATCACCAAGGCTGCTACCAGAGTCTTCATCTTTGGACTCAGATACTGCCTTGGCCTACAGTGCGCGTGATCTGCCATAGCTCGAACCATAGAGATCTGTTTTTTCAGCAAGTTGGAACTCATGAATATTTAGCCTCTCGAGAATTTCAGCGGGATCAAGTGACTTGTAATCAGCACGTTCTTGTATCATCAATGCCATAGTGTCAAATGAGGAATCAAGCGATCTCAGCAATTTCTTCACCACCTCATGGTCAGTGATGTCAGTGGCACCAAGTGCTTGAAGCTCATTTGAGATGTCAGTGAGGTGATCGAAGGTTTGTTGAACATTTTCATTATCGAGTCTTTTGAAGCGGTTGAAGAGATTGCGAAGAACATCAACTCTAGAGTCACACTGTGTTGAGACTCCTTCATTCACTTTGGACAACATGTCCCAGATAAGCTTCGCTGTCTCCAAAGCACTCACTCTGCCATACTGTACTTTGCTCAGATGGCCACATATGATATTCTTTGCTTGAGAGTCGAGTTGCTTGAATCTCTTCACATCAGCGGCATTCAGAGAAGGTGTGACTGAGGGAACACCATTTTCCACAACATACCAGAGATTGTTATCAATTGCCTCAAGATGCATTCGCATCTTATTCTTCCAGTAGGGGTAGTCCGTCCCATCGAAGGTAGGACACCCAGTAGAAACCTTGATCATACCTACGGTCGACATAACTAAACTCTAGGTGGTTAAACCAAAATCACACAGAACAAGGGAGTACCTTGCTCTGATACCAATTGAAAGTGTGTTATATCGACTAGAGGGGGGTGAATAGGCGATTTTTATGAAATTCTTCACTGAGGAATTTGCCGGTGAGGAAATTCCTTAGCGAAGAACTACTTGCAGCGGAATAAGTACTCAAAAGTAAACATAACAGAATACAAGCATAGTCATCATGATGAAATGAAGACAGGCACAGAGTACAGGAAGCGTAAGCACAGGATAACAGAGGATGAAGACAAACAGACTGAAGAAATTGAACTGAGGAAATTGAGAAAGTCTTTAGTCAAAGTCTTCAAAAACAGATATGAACCAACACACAACACAGTTATGAGGAAATGAACGAGTTGAGGGAATAGAACCAGTAAGCTTGGTGAAGACAATGATTTGGTAGACCAGTTCCAACTAATGTCTCAGTTGTACGTCTAGTTGGAGTGGCTGAGTATTTAAACTCGAGGACACACAGTCCTGAACACGCAGATCAGGACACCTAGTCCTCACCGTATTCTCCATGAACTAAGGTCACACAGACCTCGTCCAATCACTTGTGGTAAGTCTTTAGGGGACTTTCGAACCTTCACAAACTTGGTCACTCGGCGATCAACAATTCCTCTTGGATGCTCTAGACCATGACGCCTAACCGTCTGGAAGAAGCACAGTCTTCAAAGGTAACAAGCGTCGGATCCACGCAAGATCAATCTCTTCAGTGATGCTCAATCACTTGGGGTTTGTAAGTGTTTGGGTTTGGGTTTTTCCTCACTTTATGATTTTCGCTCAAAGTCCTCGGAGGATGGGTTGCTCTCAAATGAAAAGTGTCAGTTTCTCTCGGAGCAGCCAACCAGCCAGTGGTTGTAGGGGGCGGCCATTTATAGCCTAGGAAGCAGCCCGACATGATAAGACATAAATGCCCTTCAATGATATGACCATTAGGTGGATAGATATTTTGGGACAGCTGGCGCATAGCACAGCAACGGTCGGAATTTTTGAGTAGCAAAATCCTCAGGGCTATCATGTTCCTCACTGTGTAGGAAATCCGCACTAGCGAATTCCGAACTCCTCAGTCAGAACAAATTCCTCAGAGACCAGAAGAACTTCGTCTCTGTCGCTGAAGAATATGACTGCATTGTATGAGATTTCCAATGGCTTCACTCGAAGGGATTGGTAGGTGTAGGATTTTGAGTTGAGCATCACATGGAAATTTTTCCTTAGTATTTCCTCGACCCCCTTTAACAGTACGGTGTTTCCTATGACTCAAGAAAGAGAAAATGAAACTACGAAAACAAAAGTCTTCACGCTTCATGTTCCTCGAATGAATACCAAGTCTTCAAGGTCACAGCAATTTCTTCACTTTCAAAGTCCTGAGAAAGTCTTCAGAGATTTAAAGTCTTCAGTCGAAGAACTTCATTTTTAGGGGTCGACTTTGTGTGTAAATATCAAACTCCTCATAGACTTATAGACCTGTGTACACTCACAAACGCATTAGTCCCTTAACGTATAAGTCTTCAATACACCAAAATCACTAAGGGGCACTAGATGCATTTACAGGCCGAGAGATAGTTTGTGTGCGTGCGTGAAAGTGGTGTAGAAAGAGGGGGTGTCCGGTGGAGACAAGGAGAGATATGCCCTTCGTTTCTCTTTCGCGTGACTAATATTTTAGGAGAATATATAAACATTCATAATGCAAAACAAATATTTTTGGATGCACCATCAATTAACTTTCATGTATAACATTGTACTATTGTATATGCTTGTTTTCTTAGTGGCCGATTGCGTGTGTGGTGTGGTGGGCACATCATTTCTAGTTGTGGTGGGTCAACATGAGGACCCATGGGTCGGTTCTATCCTGCGCCACATAGGTTGGACCGAGACGCGTTAAACGAAGACCCATGTGGAGGACTCGGCGTAGAACACGAAGCTAGCTACCAGAGTCGCGGAGGACTCTATCCCCACTGGTGATAAGCCGACTATATATGATTTGTAACCCTAGGCCCCCAATATGTTATAGAAGCTTGGGGGCTAGTTCATCGATAGTATACACACACGCACAATGCCTGGTATTCACGTGTACTTTGTACACACCCCTATCACTAATATACAGTACCAGGAGTAGGCTTTTTCCTCAACTGCAAGGGTCCGAACTAGGGTAAAACTTTGCCTCGTATTACCATCCATCTTAACAGTCAGGGATATCCTACCGAATGATATGATGGAATCATATCTGCCAACTACTAAGAGAGAGGTGTGTTTGGTGGGGATGTGTGCGAGAGAGGCCTAAAGATAATGTGCGTGCGGGAGACACGTAGGCACATATATGTGTGTATAGAGGGCTAGTAGAGACCGTGCATGTGTATATATGCATGTGAGAGAAATAGTGTTTTCCAACTGAGATTAGTGAAAAGAGTGGTACATACTAGTCAGAAAGAGAGAGAGAGAGAGAGAGAGAGAGAGAGAGAGAGAGAGATACAGAGAGAGCATGTGCGTGAGACTCCCCGACACCCCGAGAGAGATTGTGAGCATGTGTGAAAGAGAAATGCCGATGCATATAAAGTGTGTGCACTTATGCGGTAGATAGAGAGATATATAGCACGTTTGTGAGAACGGGCCGAGGCATAGTGCATCTACGTGTAAAAGCTGGTTCTATGCATTAAATTAAAGTATAAATGGCATTATTATTTTTGGATGAGATCATGAATTTTGCAAATTGCGTATGGACGAAAATTGGTCTATCAAACACCCATACTCTATTGAATTCTAGCATGTGCATGTGTTTATTTCATATTATCGATCCATAGAGTGAGAGTGGTTTGAAATACGGGCAATGGATGCTTTTGCAATTCATATATAAACATTAATTAGTGCACTCCATGTTGTTAGTGTGAAGCACTTTATACATCTGTCACTTGCATGGATACATTCCAAATTGCTAGCGACGAAATAGAATACATGACGAATTCAACATAAAGGGGGTTTCGAAGATTCGGATTCATAGGAAGTGCATTCATCTATTTGAACCCGAGATAATGGCATTTGTAAATTAGATGTAAAAGGGGGCATCAATCTTTGTTGTGCGTTTGAACATGCTATATATATTCATATGCATGTCTAACTTTGTTTTTGCAACCAAGGAGATTATATCTGGAACCATGCATGAACTGAGGTAAGTTGCATATTTTTTTAATATATACTTGTGTACAATGTATATTCAAATGTACCCCCTCCATTCCAAAATAATCGTAGCTTTAGGATTTTCAAGAGTAAAGATTTGTGAAGTTTGACAAATCTTGAAAGTACAATTCAAGAGAACCGAAAACGTTAATGGTTCTGCTCCCAAATATTGAACGAAGCGCCAAATAGGCCTCTGGTCACCCGAAACCGCGCGAGACTAATGTTTGGTGGTAGGAAATTATTGTCCTGACTCTGGCCCGTGTAGTCTATCGGCCCGATGTCCAAAGATCTAAACCGGGGTAGGTTTGTAACTTCACCATGATGCCAGTCTCAACCGCCTCCGAGAAGCATTCATACGCCGTGGGCGCCTAAACACCCATGCGCTCGGCCGAAATCTATCCCGCCCACATTTGGGACACCTGAGATTACTGTCCTACCCCCAACCCGCAATATGTCCGAAATTTTAGATGGGGGCAAAGTTTGTAACTTTCCCCAAATTTCAATCAAGCACCTCCCAAACCGAAACATTGTTCCCCCTTAGTTCCCTGCCTCCCTCTGTTTCCCCATTCATACTCCGTGGGCGCCAAAACGCCCTCTCCACCAGTCGCGAAACCCCAGCCTCCTCCATCCTCCACCCCATAGCGCCCAATCCACCGCCGCCCTCCTCCATCACGCTGAAGCCGGTACCCCGACGTTGTCGTCCAACGCAACCGCAACGCCCTCAAGGACTTAGCAGTTGAAGCCGAGGTAGAGCTGCCTCCATGATGCCGACGCCGACGTGCGCCATACCAGAACCACTCCAACCACGCCGTCCTGCGCCTCACTGCTGGCGCTCCACTGTCGCAACCGTCCACCGCACCGGAGTTGTTCCCGCTACACCGTCGTTCCCCACCGCCGACAGACGGCCACCGCACCACACTCAACAACTTGACCATGGGTTCGTCCAAGGCTCCACTATCCTTGACAACTTCTCGTTTCTAGCGAACCACAAGAAGATCATTAGAAAAATAGAAGGAGGACACAGCACTGCCAGCAGAAAGAGGTACTCCTCTTCCCTTATTCGTGCAAACCTTACGTCTCTGCTCACACTGTATTCATCCCACAAAATAAACTAGTTGAGCGCTTCTTACTGCGTCTTCTTCGTGATACTAAATGCACAAGGTTTCCTCCCTTTACTATTTCACCTTTGCTAGAGGTCAGTAGCCCGCCTGGATTTCAATTCAGGGTCAGTCGAACCGCAATTAAAAGAAGCAGCACCCGCTTAGGTGTCCGGAGCACCTAGTCCGCCTGTTCGCTAGGGAAGCGGCGCATCGGTGTCTATCATAGGGGTGTGGGGCGCAGGAGCTGCTTGCGCCCGATCTGGAGGTCAGCGGGGCTTGAATGGATGATCGGGGGGCGGTGCCAAGCATGGCGGTGCGGTGAGGTCGAGGGGAGGGCGCAGGTAGGGCACTGGGCCGGTGGTCGCTGGTGTTTCGAGGAAGATCGTCAACACTGACTGGCTGGAGGTAGATGAATGCGATCTATCCATTCTTTGTACATCAGATGGTGCAGAAAAAATGAACTGACCTATTTGTTTTCAGTCGACTGTTACTTTCATAGGATCCTGTAGTAATTTAGTGTGCCATGCATGTTGTAGAGCTATCATATGTCTCATGTCATTTATTTCTCACCGACCTGCTATCTTCTACCTTTACACTATACTATTTGTGCACACACTTCACCCATACTCACACTATTTTTTTTATGCATGGGTATTTCAAACTCCAACGCAGTGTTGATGAATGCAGAAAAGAAAAGACAGAAGTCGCTCCAGTGTAATTCGAAGATAAGCACTAAGTGTTTCAGCGCTCTAAAGGGTGTTGTGTCAGCAGTTGGAGACAGTAAACGTAGCTCTGCAGTTGATGATCTCAATTGCCACACACAACCATCCCAGGTGCTTGCTTTAACTTCGCGCTGTCAAATGTGGTTGCATGTTGCATATGGTGTCTAGCTTGTATTGCTTCCAATTTGGTTAAATTGCATCTGCTTACTTTACACATTATACCTTTGATAATGACATGCCTTCCTGTTTTTGATACATACTACATATGTCTAATAACCATGTTTGTACATCAAACTAATTCTCTTTTGTATCCCTCGTCAATCACTTATGATGAGACAGTCACCCTAGTGGGTTACTGTGAGACGCCATACTCGTTTAAAGAGTGTAGTGTAATCCTCCCCACATGATTCTCAAGAAACAGCAAGGCTAAATGAAGATAGTCAACGTAGCTCTCTAGTTGATGACCGCAATTCCCCCACACCACCATCACAGGTGCTTGCTCTAACTTCGCAGTGTGATATGTGGTTGCATGTTGCATACGGTGTCTAGCTTGTAATGCTTCTAATTAGGGTAAATTGCATCTGCTTAGTTTACACATTATACCTGTGAATATGACATGCCTTCCTATTTTTGTTACACACTACATCTATGTGTTAACCTTGTTCTTACATGAAACTACCTCTCTTTTGTATCCTGCATCAATCACTTACGATGAGTCACCTTTATTCTTTGCATATTGCATATTATTTCTAGCCTGTTGCCATGTATTGCTTCTAATTTGGTTAAATACATTTGTTAGGGTACCCTTTTAATTTGGCAGAGTGATATTGGTTTCATCTTTCGTATGGTTTCTAGCTTGCATTGATTCTAACAAGTTCAAGCACCTTGTGCTTAGTTTACACTTTATACATCATACATGCCAATATGTCACGCCGTCCTGTTTTTCATACATATTCCATCTTCCTATCATGCGGCTGCCTTACATGAAAGTAGTGCTCGTCAGTATCATGCATCAATGAGTTTTGAAGAGCAAATTTTATTCCTTTTTCTTGTGGGTTTGACTTGACAAGGCAAAATCAAGAAAGAGGAAGGAAAAGAGTAAGGAAGGCGATGATGGTGGTCCTCTGCAACAACGTAAACGGAGCATCTGTACCGATTCTCCTTGTACTGATAGTGCATTACAAGGTCCAAATCTCCGCTCCCCTAATCCACCATCCAAGGTGCTTGCTCTAACTTGGCAGTGTGATATCTGGTTGCATGTTGCATATGGTGTCTAGCTTGTATTGCTCCTAATTAGTGTAAACTGCATCTACTTAGCTTACACATGATATGTGTGAATATGACATGCTTTCCTATTTTTGGTACATACTATATCTGTCTATCACACCATGTTCTTACATGAAACTACTCTTCTTGTGTATCCTGCATCGGTCACTTATGATGGGACACCTTTAAGTTGGCAGTGTGATATTGGTTTGCGTCTTGAATATGATTTCTAGCATGTATTGCTTCTAGTTTGATGAACGCTACCTATGACGAGATAGTTTTAACTTGGCAGAGTGATATTGATTGCACCTTTCATATGGTGTCTAGTTTGCAGTGCTTCTAATTTGTTGAAGTGCCTTCTGCTTAGTTACCACATCATAGGTGTGAATATGTCAAGCCGTCCATTTTTCGTACATATTCCATCCTCGTATCATGACTTTGCCTTTCATCAGAGTAGTGTTCGTCAGTATCATGCATGAATGAGTTCTGAAGAGCAAATTATATTCCTTTTTCTTGTCGGTTTGACCTCACAATGCAAAATCAATAAAGCTGAAGGAAATTGGCAAGGCATTGGATGATGGTGGTCCTTCCGAGCAACTGAAACAGAGGTTCTCTACAGATTCTACTCCGCCATCCTCCCAACAAGATTCGCAAGACAACGCAAGGCTAGACAGTCAACGTAGATGTGTAGATGATGAGCACATCTCCCCTACTCCACCATCACAGGTGCTTGCTCTAACTTGGCACTATTATATGGGTTGCATGTTGCATATGATGTCTAGCTTGTACTATTGCTTCTAACTTTTTGAATTGCATCTGCTTACTTTACACATAATGCCTGTGAATATGACATATGTTCCTGTTTCTAGAACATACTATATCTGATCACACGATGTTCTTACATCAGACTACTATTCTTGCATATCCCGCATCAGTCACTTATGATAAGGCACCTTTAAGTCACCACTGTAATATTGGTTGTGTCTTGCATATGATTTCTATCATGTACTGCTTCTAATTTGTTGAAACGACATACAATTTGAACTTGGCAGGGTGATATTGGTTGCATCTTTCATATGGTGTCTAGCTTGCGGTGCTTCTAATTTGTTGAAATGCCTTCTGCTTAGTTACCACATTATAGGTGTAAATATGTCACGCCATCCTATTTTTCATACATATTCCATCCTCGCAGCATGTGTTTGCCTTTCATCCGAGTAGTGTTCGTCAGTATCATGCATGAATGAGTTCTGAAGAGCGAACTTTATTCCTTTTTTCTTATCAGTTTGACTTCACAATGCAAAATCATTACAGCTGAAGGAAATTAGTCCGGCAGTGGATGATGGTGGTCCTTTGGAGCAACTCAAACAGGGGGTCTCTACAGATTCTACTCCGCCATCCTCCCAACAAGATTCACAAGACAACACAAGGCTAGACAGTCAACGTAGCTGTGTAGATGATGAGCACATCTCCCCTACTCCACCATCACAGGTGCTTGCTCTAACTCGGCACTATTATATGTGGTTGCATGTTGCGTATGATGTATATCATGTATTGCTTTTAAATTTTTTGAATTGCATCTTCTTACTTTACACATAATGCCTGTGAATATGACACGTGTTCATGTTTCTAGAACATACGTGTACATGATGAGCACATCTCCCCTACTCCACCATCACAGGTGCTTGCTCTAACTTGGAATTGTTATATATGGTTGTGTTTTCTGTATGATGTCTAGTTTGTATTGCTTCTGATTATGTTGAATTACATCTGCGTAGCTTACAACTTATACCTGCAACGATCACTTACCCATAAGACACATTTAACTTGGGACTATGATGTAGGTTGCATCTTGCATTGTCTTCTAGCTTGTACTGCTTCTAATTTCTTGAAATGGCACTTATGATGAGACACTTTTTACCTGATAGAGTGATATTGGTTGCATGTTCATATGGTACCTGATACGTCTCCAACGTATCTATAATTTTTGATTGTTCCATGCTATATTATATCCTATTTTGGACATTATTGGGCTTTATTATACACTTTTATATTATTTTCGGGACTAACCTATTAACCGGAGGCCCAGCCCAGAATTGTTATTTTTTGCCTATTTCAAAGTTTCGCAGAAAAAGAATATCAAACTGAGTCCAAACGGAATGAAACCTTCGGGAACGTGATTTTCGGAACGAACATGATTCAGAGGACTTGGACCCTACGTCAAGAAAGCAACCAGGAGGGCACGAGGTAGGGGGCGTGCTTACCCCCCCTCCCCCCCCAGGCGCGCCCTCCACCCTCATGGAGCCCACGTTGCTCCACCGACGTACTTCTTCCTCCTATATATACCTACATACCCCCAAACTACCAGAGATGGAGCCAAAACCCTAATTCCACCGCCGTAACTTTCTGCATCCGTGAGATCCCATCTTGGGGTATTTTCCAGAGCTCTACTAGAGGGCGCATCGATCATGGAGGGCTTCTACATCAACACCATAGACTCTCCGATGAAGTGCGAGTAGTTTACTTCAGACCTTCGGGTCCATAGTTATTAGCTAGATGGCTTCTTCTCTCTTTTTGGATCTCAATACAAAGTTCTCCCCCTCTCTTGTGGAGATCTATTCGATGTAATCTTCTTTTGCGGTGTGTTTGTTATGACCGATGAATTGTGGGTTTATGATCAAGTTTATCTATGAACAATATTTGAATCTTCTCTGAATTCTTTTATGTATGATTGGTTATCTTTGCAAGTCTCTTCGAATTATCAGTTTGGTTTGGCCTACTAGATTGATCTTTCTTGCAATGGGAGAAGTGCTTAGCTTTGGGTTCAATCTTGCGGTGTCCTTTCCCAGTGACAGTAGGGGCAGCAAGGCACATATTGTATTGTTGCCATCGAGGATAACAAGATGGGGTTTATTTCATATTGCATGAGTGTATCCCTCTACATCATGTCATCTTGCTTAAAGCGTTACTCTGTTCTCTTGAACTTAATACTCTAGATGCATGCTGGATAGCGGTCGATGTGTGGAGTAATAGTAGTAGATGAAGGCAGGAGTCGGTCTACTTGTCTCGGACGTGATGCCTATATACATGATCATACCTAGATATTCTCATAACTATGCTCAATTATGTCAATTGCTCAACAGTAGTTTGTTTACCCACCGTGAATACTTATGCTCTTGAGAGAAGCCACTACTGAAACCTATGGCCCCCGGGTCTATTTTCCATCATATTAATCGTTTCGGTCTACTTGTCACGGACGTGATACCTATATACATGATCATACCTAGATACTCTCATAACTATGCTCAATTCTTTCAATTGTTCAACAGTAATTTGTTTACCCACCGTAATACTTATGCTCTCGAGAGAATCCACTAGTGAAACCTATGGCCCCCGGGTCTATTTTCCATCATATTAATCTTCCGTCAACAAGCTATTTCCTTTTCCTTTTATTTTTGCTTTCTTTACTTTGCATCTTTATCATAAAATACCAAAAATATTATCTTATCACATCTATCAGATCTCACTTTCGTAAGTGACCGTGAAGGGATTGACAACCCCTTTATTGCGTTGGTTGCGAGGATTTTATTTGTTTGTGTAGGTGTGAGGGACTCGTGTGTGGCCTCCTGCTGGATTGATACCTTGGTTCTCAAAAAACTGAGGGAAATACTTACGCTACTTTGTTGCATCACCCTTTCCTCTTCAAGGGAAAACCAACGCAGTGCTCAAGAGGTAGCAAGAAGGATTTCTGGCGCCGTTGCCGGGGAGTCTACGCAAAAGTCAACATACCAAGTACCCATCACAAACCCTTATCTCCCGCATTACATTATTTGCCATTTGCCTTTCATTTTCCTCTCCCCCACTTCACCCTTGCCGTTTTATTCGCCCTCTCTCTCCATCCTCCTTCTCTTCCTCTATTGGCCTCTTTTTTCCCGTCTCTTGTTTGCTTGTGTGTTGGATTGCTAGCTTGTCACGATGGCTCAAGATAATACCAAATTGTGTGACTTTACTAATACGAACAACAATGATTTTATTAGCACTCCGATTGCTCCTCTTACCGATGCTAAATCTTGTGAAATTAATGCTGCTTTGTTGAATCTTGTCATGAAAGATCCGTTTTCCGGCCTTCCTAGTGAAGATGCCGCTACCCATCTAAACAACTTTGTTGATTTGTGTGATATGCAAAACAAGAAAGATGCGGACAATGATATTGTTAAATTGAAGCTATTTCCATTTTCGCTTAGAGATCGTGCTAAATCTTGGTTTTCGTCTTTGCCTAAAAATAGTATTGATTCGTGGAATAAGTGCAAAGATGCTTTTATCTCTAAGTATTTTCCTCCTGCTAAGATCATCTCTCTTAGAAACGATATCATGAATTTTAAGCAACTTGATCATGAACAAGTTGCACAAGCTTGGGAGAGGATGAAATTAATGATACGTAATTACCCTACACATGGTTTGAATTTATGGATGATTATACAAAAAATTTATGCCGGATTGAATTTTTCTTCTAGAAATCTTTTAGATTCGGCCGCGAGAGGCACTTTTTTATGGAAATCACTTTAGAGAATCTACTAAACTCCTAGATAATATTATGGTTAATTATTCTCAATGGCACACTGAAAGATCTACTAATAAGAAAGTGCATGCGATAGAAGAAATTAATGTTTTGAGTGGAAAGATGGATGAACTTATGAAATTATTTGCTAATAAAAGTGTTTCTTCTGATCCTAATGATATGCCTTTGTCTACTTTGATTGAGAATAATAATGAATCTACGGATGTCAATTTTGTTGGTAGGAATAATTTTGGTAACAACGCGTATAGAGGAAACTTTAATCCTAGATCGTATCCTAGTAATTCCTCTAATAATTATGGTAATTCCTACAACAATTCTTATGGAAATTTTAATAAGATACCCTCTGATTTTGAATCTAATATTAAATAATTTATTACTTCGCAAAAGAATTTCAATGGTTTGATTGAAGAAAAATTGCTTAAGATTGAGGAGTTGTCTAGGAACATTGATAGAATTTCTCTTGATATTGATTCTTTGAAACTTAGATCTATTACACCTAAGCATGATATCAATGAGTCTCTCAAAGCCATGAGAATTTCCAGTGATGAGTGCAAAGAAAGAACCGCTAGGATGCGTGCTAAGAAAGATTGCTTTTATAAAAGTGTGTTCTTCTAGTTTCCGTGATAATAAAGATGAAGATCTAAAAGTTATTGATGTGTCCCCTATTAAGTATTTGTTTTGCAATATGAATATTGATAATGATGGGACTGAATATGATCCACCTTCACCTAGAAGGCGTTCCAAAAATTCAGAGTCTTTAGATCTTGATGCAAAAATTGTTGAAAGTGGGATTGAAGAAGTCAAAACTTTAAATATCAATGAACCCACTATTTTGGATTTCAAGGAATTTAATTATGATAATTTCTCTTTCATAGATTGTATTTCCTTGTTACAATCCGTGCTAAATTCTCCGCATGCTTATAGTCAAAATAAAGCCTTTACCAAACATATCGTTGATGCTTTGATGCAATCTTATGAAGAAAAACTTGAGTTGGAAGTTTCTATCCCTAGAAAAATTTATGATGAGTGGGAACCTATTATTAAAATTAAAATTAAAGTTCATGAATGCTATGCTTTGTGTGATTTGGGTGCTAGTGTTTCCACGATTCCAATGACTTTGTGTGATTTGCTAGGTTTCCGTGATTTTGATGATTGCTCTTTAAACTTGCACCTTGCGGATTCAACTATTAATAAACCTATGGGAAGAATTAATGATGTTCTTATTGTTGCAAATAGGAATTATGTGCCCATAGATTTTATTATTCCTGACATAGATTGCATTCCTTCTTGTCATATTATTCTTGGTAGACCTTTCCTTAAAACGATTGGTGCAATTATTGATATGAAGGAAGGGAATATCAGATTCCAATTTCCGCTAAGGAAAGGAATGGAACACTTCCCTAGAAATAAAATTAAATTACCATATGAATCTATTATGAGTGCCACTTATGGATTGCCTACCAAAGATGGCAATACCTAGATCTATCCTTACTTTTATGCCTAGCTAGGGGCGTTAAACGAGAGCGCTTGTTGGGAGGCAACTCAATTTTATTTTTATTCCTTGCTTTTTTTCCTCCTGTTTAGTAATAAATAATTTATCTAGCCTCTTGTAACGCCCTCGATGCGGCTATATATCCCACGTGTCGAAGCACGACTTAAAGGCATAACCGCATTGAAAGCAATGTCGCAAGTGAGGTAATCTTCACACAACCCATGTAATACATAAGGGAAAGAGATACATAGTTGGCTTACAATCGCCACTTCACACAATACATGAATATAACATTACATCAACCGGATACACACAAGGTCCGACTACGGAACCAAAATAAAAGAAGACTACCCCAAATGCTACATAGATCCCCGATCGACCCAACTGGGCTCCACTACTGATCAACTGGCAACGGAACAACATAACAAACACGAACTTCATAGAGCTCCTCCTTGAGCTTGGTGCGTCACCTGCACGGTATCTTCAAGCACCTGCAAACTGGTTTTCGAAGTATCTGTGAGTCACGGGGACTCAGCAATCTCACACCCTCACGATCAAGACTATTTAAGCTTATAGTAAGGGTAAAAGTATGAGGTGGAGCTGCAGCAAGCGACTAGCATATTTGCTGGCTAACATACGCAACAGAGAGCGAGAAGAGAAGGCAAAGGCATGGTCAAACAATTATGACCAAGAAGTGATCCTAGAACAACCTACGTCAAGCATTACCCCAACACCGTGTTCACTTCCCGGACTCCACCAAGAAGAGACCATCACGGTTACACACGCGGTTGATGCATTTTAATTAAGTTAAGTTTCAGGTTTTCTACAACCAGACATTAACAAATTCCCATCTGCCCATAACAGCAGGCACGGCTTTCGAAATTTCAAATCCCTGCAGGGGTGTCCCAACTTAGCCCATCACAAGCTCTCACGGTCAATGAAGGATATTCCTTCTCCCAAGACAATCCGATCAGACTCGGCATCCCGGTTAGAAGACATCCTCGACAATGGTAAAACAAGTCCAACAAAGCCACCCAGATGTGCCGACAAATCCCGATAGGAGCTGCACATATCTCGTTCTCAGGGCACACCGGATAGGTCAAGCTACGAGTAAAACCAGCCCTTGAGTTGCCCCGAGGTGGCCCCGCAGGCTGCCCATTTTGGACCAACACTCAGAGGAGCACTGGCCCGGGAGGGTTAAATAAAGATGACCCTTGGGCAGGCCTACCCAAGGGAAAGAAAAGGCTAGGTGGCAAATGGTAAAACCAATGTTGGGCCTTGCTAGAGGAGTTTTATTCAAGGCGAACTGTCAAGGGGTTTCCATTATAACCCAATCGTGTAAGGAACGCAAAATCCGGAAACATAACACCGATATGACGGAAACTAGGGCGGCAAGAGTGGAACAAAACACCGGGCATAAGGCTGAGCCTTCCACCCTTTACCAAGTATATAGGTGCATTAATTAAATAAGAGATATTGTGATATCCCAACAAAATAACCATGTTCCAAACATGGAACAAGCTCCAATCTTCACCTGCAACTAACAACGCTATAAGAGGGGCTGAGCAAAGCGGTAACATAGCCAAACAACAGTTTGCTAGGACAAGGTGGGTTAGAGGCTTGGTTTAACAATATGGGAGGCATGATAAGCAAGTGGTAGGTATCGCATCATAGGCATAGCAAAAGAGAGAGCAAGTAGTAAGCAAAGATAGAAGTGATTTCGAGGGTATGGTCATCTTGCCTGAGATCCCGCAAGGAAGAAGAACGAGTCCATGAAGAAGGCAAATGGACATAGTCAAATGAATCGTCACAAACGCGACGTTATCGGAACTAACCCGAAGAAGCAACACCGAAAAGAAGCAAACAACATAGTAAACAACCACCACATAAACATGGCATAAAGCACAACCAAGTATGATGCATGTCTGGTTTAAAGAAGCATGGCATGGCAAAGTGCACAAACAACACTACAAGTTAAGTGAGGCTCAATATGCATCGGGATGCATATTGACAAAACACCACAATCCATTATTTAGTTCGATCTCGTTTATGTACCCAACAATATTAAATGTTGTTAAGAATGTCAAGAGGTGAAACATAAAGGAATTATCTATCTAAACAATTTTAAATGGGGCCGGATATAACAAACAACAAATCCGGTAAATCCCCATATGCCTTAGTAATTTATTGCAACAACAATTTAAACATTTTAATTGTTGTTATCATGATGCGGATGACATGGAAAAGTTTATGCAATTTTTATTAAAGTTGACAAGAGCAATATGAAGCATTTTTCACCGTGGTGGAAAGAAAAAGGGGTGCCACAGCAACGATAACGAAATGGTGCCACGCAATGTTCCGGTTCCGGCAAGTCATTGAGACGTCGGTGCAAAAGAAAGTGACGGGAGCGTGTCATGTAAGGATGGTGGGGTGCTCCCGATTACCGGGTGTCCCACGAGACGACGGTATGGCAACGGGGAACATGCAAGAAAACATGTCGGACACGGTGCAAACGCGAGCATTTCATACAACGCACATGCGTTCATTCACGGACGTCGTCTCGGGGTTATACCTTCAAAGCGTGCAAAGGGGACGGTTCTCGTTCATAGAGGGAAGTAGGCGTTCTCGCGACGGTGGTAGTGAAAGTAGTCGTCCTTGCTTCATAGATGTTCACACTCCATAGGTGTTCGGGGTCAAAGCAAGGAACTCAACATCCACGGGTCTTCGAGGGTCGACGGTACATGTGTTGTAGACGTTCGGGCGGCGGTAGTGGTACATGTTTTACGTCGACGGTAGTTGTTCACGGTTCGTAGACGAACTTGACGGATCCGAGGGCTCCGGCCATCAGGGTACTTGGCGCAACACCGTGTAGTCATACATTTCGAAGAGGAACTTGGCCATCCGAAGGTGTACTAGGCGAACCACTGTCGTCGTGGAAGTAGTGGTACTTAGGCGTTTCCGTCACCACTCGTTCGGGCATCCAAGGTCTTGGGCGCTACAGTAGTCGAACTTGACGTTTCCAAGGGGCTCCGGATGTCGGGGTACTTGGCGACTCCGCGTGGTCTCTGAAAAACTTGAAGAACCGGTTGCTCCGAGGTCTCGGTCCTCATGCTGCTTGCCGAAAATCCAAGAACAAGAAGGCCTTGGGGAGATCCAAAACAACACCAAAAGGACATGATGAACTGGTCGCCTCCGACGGCGGCAGGTTTCGCAGATGGGGTGCTCGCAGGAGTGGTAGAAGCATGGGGCAAGGGCAGCATGAGGTTGTTGGCTGGCGCGGGCTCACCAGAGCATCCGGTGCTCGCGATGGCAAGGCGAAGCAGGGCTGAGCAGCAGCAGGAGTAGAGGCGGAGGCGAGCTCGCGCAAAGGAGGCGGCATCCGGCGACCCACGCCCTGGCGGCTCAATGTAGGGGTGCGGGGGCGCTCTAGGCAGCGCCGGAACCTGCGAGTGGCGACGCGAGAGGACCCGGGCGGAGGAGACCCGAGGCGGCGGGGCGCTCCAGTGGGGTAGGCAGGATGGCGGCGATAGCCATGGGAGGTGGAGCTCGCGGCAGGAGGGAGGCGCTGCAGCGGCGCGGGAACAGGGTAGCCGAGGACAGGGTTCGGTGTTGACCGGAGCAGGGGAAGAAAAGGGAGGTGCGGTGCTGCTCTCCTCTCCTCTCTAGCGGCGCATCGAGGGAGGAGGGAACGAGCATGGGGCGTGCGCTGGAGGGAGATCGAAAAGAGAGGAGGGGGATCGAGCGGAAGGGAAGACGAGGTGGGAGGCGGCGCTGGATAAGGACGAGAGGGAGAGATCGAGAGGATAGGGATCGCTTCGCTCGGGCCTAGGGTTAGGTGTAGTTGGGGTGGCTGGGCCTAAAGGGCCAGCCTAGTAAAGAAGGAAGTGGCCAGAGGCCTGGCTGGACTGATGGGCTCTCTCCTCCTTCTTTCTTATTATTTCTTTACCAGAAAACAAGAGAAGAAAAAGAAATAAAGAGGGGGGGTTAGGGAACGAAGTTGCACTCCTGGATAAATTTCCCGGACTCACAAAAATGAGCACGGTCCACGAAAAATAGGAGAGGCATGATTGCAAGAATTTAATTCAAAGTCATTTGGATTTAATTCAAATGGTTTGAACAAGGACTAGGAATTAGAGGTGTCCAAAATGTTCCGATTTTTGGTGGAGCTCCGGAATATGATGAAAGAATATATGGCAATGTTGGAGATCAAGAATTAAGATAACAACGGCATTGGGATATTTTGGAAGTGTGTTCATGGGTGAATCCAAATTATTGAAATATTTAATATAGCTCTCTAAATATTGAGAGAATATGTTGTCAAGAGAATCACCATGTGAATTCCCTCGGTTTAAATGGATCAAAGATTCATGCTATTTATTTAGTTGAGTTGCAAAAGATTTATGCGATGATGGCATGATGACATGATGCAATGCACACGATGCAAAGATGAATGCAACAGACAAAACAAAACACACAACGAAACCCGGAAAACATGGAAGGCACCTGAAGCTCCGGTCTTGAGGCGTCACACCTCTGTTTTGGTTGTGCTTTTTGTTTAATTAGTGTTAGTGCCAAGTAGAACCATTGGGAAGACTTGGGGAAAGTCTTTTTAATCTCGCTGTAAAAAACAGAAACTTTAGCGCTCACGGGAATTGCTGCCATTTTTATTTGGAAAGTGATATTTAGTTAATTCCTTTTCCATATGATTAATAGGTAAATTACTCACGTCAAAAAATTTATTTTAGAATTTTTGGGGTTCCAGAACTTGCGTTAGCTACACATTACTACAGACTGTTCTGTTTTCAACAGATTCTGTTTTTCGTGTGTTGTTTTCTTATTTTGATGAATCTATGGCTAGTAAAATAGTTTATAAACCATAGAGAAGTTGGAATACATTAGGTTTAACACCAATATAAATAAATAATGAGTTCATTACAGTACTTTGAAGTGGTGTTTTCTTTTCTTTCGCTAACGGAGCACACGAGATTTTCTACTTTAAGTTTTGTGTTGTGAAGTTTTTAAGTTTTGGGTGAAAGATTTGATGGATTATGGAACAAGGAGTGGCAAGAGCCTAAACTTGGGGATACCCATGGCAACCTAAGATAATCTAAGGACACCTAAAATCCCAAGCTTGGGGATGCCCCGGAAGGCATCCCCTCTTTCGTCTACTTCCATCGGTAACTTTACTTGGAGCTATATTTTTATTTACCACATGATATGTGTTTTGCTTGAAGCGTCTTGTATTATTTGAGTATTTATTTGTTAGTTTTCCACATTCATCCTTGCTGTAAACACCATTTGAGAGAGACACACATGATTCGGAAATTGTTAGAATACTCTATGTGCTTCACTTATATCTTTTGAGTTATATAGTTTTTGCTCTAGTGCTTCACTTATATCTTTTAGGGCACGGTGATGGATTTTTTTTATAGAAACTATTGTTCTCTCATGCTTCACTTATATTATTTTGAGAGTCCTACAAAACAGCATGGTAATTTGCTTTAATCATGTTAGGCATTCAAGATTAATAAAAAAATTCTTATGAGTGTGTTGAATACTACGAGAAGTTTGATACTTGATAGTCGTTTTGAGATATGGAGATGGTGATATTAGAGTCGTGCTAATTCAGTAGTTGTGAATTTGAGAAATACTTGTGTTGAAGTTTGTGATTCCCGTAACATGCACGTATGGTGAACCGTTATGTGATGAAGTTAGAGCATGATTTATTTATTTATTGTCTTCCTTATGAGTGGCGGTCCAGGACGAGCGATGGTCTTTTCCTACCAATCTATCCCCCTAGGAGCATGTGCGTAATACTTTGTTTTGATAACTAATAGATTTTTGCAAAAAGTATGTGAGTTCTTTATGACTAATTTTGAGTCCATGGATTATACGCACTCTCACCCTTCCACCACTGCTAGCCTCTCTAATACCATGCACCTTTCGCCGGTATCATACACCCACCATATACCTTCCTCAAAACAGCCACCATACCTACCTATCATGGCATTTCCATAGCCATTCCGAGATATATTGCCATGCAACTTTCCATTGTTTCGTTATTATGACACGCTTCATCATTGTCATATTGCTTGCATGATCATGTAGTTGACATCGTATTTGTGGCAAAGCCACCGTTCATAATTCTTTCATACATGTCACTCATGCATCATTGCACATCCCGGTACACTGCCGGAGGCATTCACATAGAGTCATATTTTGTTCTAAGTTTTGAGTTGTAATTCTTGAGTTGTAAGTAAATAAAAGTGTGATGATCATCATTTTTAGATCATTGTCCCAAGTGAGGAAAGGATGATGGAGACTATGATTCCCCCACAAGTCGGGATGAGACTCCGGACTAAATAATAATAAAAAAAGAGGCCATAAAAAAGAAAAGGCCCAAATAAAGAAAATGAGAGAAAAAGAGAGAAGGGACAATGTTACTATCCTTTTTCTACACTTGTGCTTCAAAGTAGCACCATGATCTTCATGATAGAGAGTCTCCTATGATATCACTTTCATATACTAGTGGAAATTTTTCATTATATAACTTGGCTTGTATATTCCAATGATGGGCTTCCTCAAAATGCCCTAGGTCTTCATGAGCAAGCGAGTTGGATGCACACCCACTTAGTTCGTTTTGTTGAGCTTTCATACACTTATAGCTCTAGTGCATCCGTTGCATGGAAATCCCTACTCACTCACATTGATATATATTAATGGGCATCTCCATAGCCCATTGATACGCCTAGTTGATGTGAGACTATCTTCTCCCTTTTGTCTTCTCCACAACCACCATTCTATTCCACATATAGTGCTCTGTCCATGGCTCACACTCATGTATTGCGTGAAGATTGAAAAAGTTTGAGAACATCAAAAGTATGAAACAATTGCTTGGCTTGTCATCGGGGTTGTGCATGATTTAAATACTTTGTATGGTGAAGATAGAGCATAGCCAAAATATATGATTTTGTAGGGATAACTTTCTGTGGCCATATTATTTTGAGAAGACATAATTGCTTAGTTAGTATGCTTGAAGTATTATTATTTCTATGTCAATATTGAAATTTTGTCTTGAATCATTCGGATCTGAATATTCATACCACAATTAAGAGAACTAAATTGAAATTATGCCAAGTAGCATTCCACATGAAAAAATCTATTTTTATCATTTACCTGCTCGAGGACGAGCAGGAATTAAGCTTGGGGGTGCTTGATACGTCTCCAACGTATTTATAATTTTTTTATTGTTCCATGCTATATTATATCATGTTATGGACATTATTGGGCTTTATTATACACTTTTATATAATTTTTGGGACTAACGTATTAACCGGAGGCCCGGCCCAGAATTGCTGTTTTTTGCCTATTTCAGTGTTTCGCAGAAAAAGAATATCAAATGGAGTCCAAACGGAATGAAACCTTCGGGAACGTGATTTTCGGAACGAACAAGATCCAGAGGACTTGGACCCTACGTCAAGAAAGCAACCAAGAGGGCACAAGGTAGGGGGCGCGCCTACCCCCACCTCCCCAGGCGCGCCCTCCACCCTCGTGGGGCCCACGTTGCTCCACCGACGTACTTCTTCCTCCTATATATACCTACGTACCCCCAAACTACCAGAGACGGAGCCAAAAACCTAATTCCACCGCCGTAACTTTCTGTATCCGTGAGATCCCATCTTGGGGCCTTTTCTGGAGCTCCCCCGGAGGGGGCATCGATCATCGAGGGCTTCTACATCAACACCATAGCCTCTCTGATGAAGTGTGAGTAGTTTACTTCAGACCTTCGGGTCCATAGTTATTAGCTAGATGGCTTCTTCTCTCTTTTTGGATCTCAATACAAAGTTCTCCCCCTCTCTTGTGGAGATCTATTCGATGTAATCTTCTTTTGCGGTGTATTTGTTGAGACCGATGAATTGTGGGTTTATGATCAAGTTTATCTATGAACAATATTTGAATCTTCTCTGAATTCTTTTATGTATGATTGGTTATCTTTGCAAGTCTCTTCGAATTATCAGTTTAGTTTGGCCGACTAGATTGATCTTTCTTGCAATGGGAGAAGTGCTTAGCTTTTGGTTCAATCTTGCGGCGTCCTTTCCCAATGACAGTAGGGGCAGCAAGGCACGTATTGTATTGTTGCCATCGAGGATAACAAGATGGGTTTTATTTCATATTGCATGAGTTTATCCCTCTACATCATGTCATCTTGCTTACAGCGTTACTTTGTTCTCTTGAACTTAATACTCTAGATGCATGCTGGATAGCGGTCGATGTGTGGAGTAATAGTAGTAGATGCAGGCAGGAGTTGGTCTACTTGTCTCGGACGTGATGCCTATATACATGATCATACTAGATACTCTCGTAACTATGCTCAATTCTGTCAATTGCTCAATAGTAATTTGTTTACCCACCGTAATACTTATGCTCTCGAGAGAAGCCACTAGTGAAACCTATGGCCCCCGGGTCTATTTTCCATCATATTAATCTTCCGTCAACAAGCTATTTACTTTTCCTTTTATTTTTGCCTTCTTTACTTTGCATCTTTATCACAAAAATACCCAAAATATTATCTTATCAAATCTATCAGATCTCACTTTCATAAGTGACTGTGAAGGGATTGACAACCCCTTTATTGAGTTGGTTGCGAGGATTTTATTTGTTTGTGTAGGTGCGAGGGACTCGTGCATGGCTTCCTACTGGATTGATACCTTGGTTCTCAAAAACTGAGGGAAATATGAAGGAAATATGCCCTAGAGGCAAAAATAAAGTTATTATTTATTTCCTTATATCATGATAAATGTTTATTATTCATGCTAGAATTGTATTAACCGGAAACATAATACATGTGTGGATACATAGACAAACAGAGTGTCACTAGTATGCCTCTACTTGACTAGCTCGTTAATCAAAGATGGTTATGTTTCCTAACCATGGACAAAGAGTTGTCATTTGATTAACGGGATCACATCATTAGTTGAATGATCTGATTGACATGACCCATTCCATTAGCTTAGCACCCGATCGTTTAGTATGTTGCTATTGCTTTCTTCATGACTTATACATGTTCCTATGACTATGAGATTATGTAACTCCCGTGTGCCGGAGGAACACTTTGTGTGCTACCAAACATCACAACGTAACTGGGTGATTATAAAGGTGCTCTACAGGTGTCTCCAAAGGTACATGTTGGGTTGACGTATTTCGAGATTAGGATTTGTCACTCCGATCGTCGGAGAGGTATCTCTGGGCCCTCTCGGTAATGCACATCACTTAAGCCTTGCAAGCATTGCAACTAATGAGTTAGTTGCGGGATGATGTATTACGGAACGAGTAAAGAGACTTGCCGGTAACGAGATTGAACTAGGTATTGGATACCGACGATCGAATCTCGGGCAAGTAACATACCGATGACAAAGGGAACAACGTATGTTGTTATGCGGTCTGACCGATAAAGATCTTCGTAGAATATGTAGGAGCCAATATGGGCATCCAGGTCCCGCTATTGGTTAGTGACCGGAGACGTGTCTCGGTCAAATCTACATTGTTCTCGAACCCGTAGGGTCCGCACGCTTAAGGTTTCGATGACAGTTATATTATGAGTTTATGAGTTTTGATGTGCCGAAGGAGTTCGAAGTCCCAGATGAGATCGGGGACATGATAAGGAGTCTTGAAATGGTCGAGACGTAAAGATCGATATATTGGATGACTATATTCGGACATCGAAAAGGTTCCGAGTGTTTCGGGTATTTTTCGGAGTACCGGAGAGTTACGGGAATTCGACGGCAGAAGTATTGGGCCTTATTGGGCCATACAGGAAAGAGAGGGGGGCTGCTTAGGGCAGGCCGCGCACCCCCCCCCCCCCCCCCCCAAGGCCTAGTCCGAATTGGATTAGGGGGAGGGGCTGCGCCCTTTCCTTGTTTCCTACTCCTACTACATGGAAGGACTCCTAGTTGGACTAGGAAAGGGGGAATCCTACTCCCGGTGGGAGTAGGACTCCCCTAGGGCGAGCCATAGAGAGGGTCGGCCCTCCCCTCCTCCACTCCTTTATATACGGGGGCAGGGAGCACCTCATAGACACACAAGTTGATCCACGTGATCATATTCTTAGCCGTGTGTGGCGCCCCCTGCCACCATAGTCCTCGATAATATTGTAGCGGTGCTTAGGCGAAGCCCTGCGACAATAGTACATCAAGATCGTCACCACGCCGTCGTGCTGACGGAACTCATCCCCGACACTTCGCTGGATCGGATTCCAGGGATCGTCATTGAGCTGAACGTGTGCTAGAACTCGGAGGTGCCGTAGTTTCGGCGCTTGATCGGTCGGCCGTGGAGACATACGACTACATCAACCAAACGCTTCCGTTGTCGATCTACAAGGGTATGTAGATCACACTCTCCCCTCTCGTTGCTATGCATCACCATGATCTTGCGTGTGCGTAGGAATTTTTTTGAAATTACTACGTTCCCCAACAGTGGTATCAGAGCCTAGGTTTTTATGGTTTGATGTTATATGCACGAGTAGAACACAAGTGAGTTGTGGGCGATATAAGTCATACTGCTTACCAGCATGTCATACTTTGGTTCGGCGGTATTGTTGGATGAAGCGGCCCGGACCGACATTACGCGTATGCTTATGCGAGACTGGTTCTACCGCCGTGCTTTGCACACAGGTGGCTGGTGGGTGTCAGTTTCTCCAACTTTAGTTGAAGCGAGTGTGGCTACGCCCGGTCCTTGCGAAGGTTAAAACAGCACCAACTTGACAAACTATCGTTGTGGTTTTGATACGTAGGTAAGATTGGTTCTTGCTTAAGCCCGTAGCAGCCACGTAAAACTTGCAACAACAAAGTAGAGGACGTCTAACTTGTTTTTGCAGGGCATGTTGTGATGTGATATGGTCAAGACATGATGCCAAATTTTATTGTATGAGATGATCATGTTTTGTAACCGAGTTATCAGCAACTGGCAGGAGCCATATGGTTGTCGCTTTATTGTATGCAATGCAATCACACTGTAATGCTTTACTTTATCACTAAGCGGTAGCGATAGTCGCGGAAGCATAAGATTGGTGAGACGACAACGATGCTACGATGGAGATCAAGGTGTCGCGCCGGTGACGATGGTGATCATGACGGTGCCTCGGAGATGGAGATCACAGGCACAAGATGATGATGGCCATATCATATCACTTATATTGATTGCTTGTGATGTTTATCTTTTATGCATCTTATCTTTCTTTGATTGACGGTAGCATTATAAGATGATCTCTCACTAAATTATCAAGATAAAAGTGTTCTCCCTGAGTATGCACCGTTGCCAAAGTCCGTCGTGCCCAGACACCACGTGATGATCGGGTGTGATAAGCTCTACGTCCATCTACAACGGGTGCAAGCCAGTTTTGCACACGCAGAATACTCAGGTTAAACTTGACGAGCCTAGCATATGCAGATATGGCCTCTGAACACTGAGATCGAAAGATCGAGCGTGAATCATATAGTATATATGATCAACATAGCGATGTTCACCATTGAAAACCACTCCATTTCACGTGATGATCGGTTATGGTTAGTTGATTTGGATCACGTGATCACTTAGAGGATTAGAGGGATGTCTATCTAAGTGGGAGTTCTTAAGTAATATGATTAATTGAACTTAAATTTATCATGAACTTAGTCCTGGTAGTATTTTGCAAATCATGTTGTAGATCAATAGCTCGCGTTGTTGCTTCCCTGTGTTTATTTTGATATGTTCCTAGAGAAAATTGTGTTGAAAGATGTTAGTAGCAATGATGCGGATTGGATCCGTGATCTGAGGTTTATCCTCATTGCTGCACAGAAGAATTATGTCCTTGATGCACCGCTAGGTGACAGACCTATTGCAGGAGCAGATGCAGACGTTATGGACGTTTGGCTAGCTCAATATGATGACTACTTGATAGTTTAGTGCACCATGCTTAATGGCTTAGAATCGGGATTTCAAAGACGTTTTGAACGTCATGGAGCATATGAGATGATCCAGGAGTTGAAGTTAATATTTCAAGCAAATACCCGAGTTGAGAGATATGAAGTCTCCAACAAGTTATATAGCTAAAAGATGGAGGAGAATCGCTCAACTAGTGAGCATGTGCTCGGATTGTCTGGGTACTACAATCACTTGAATCAAGTGGGAGTTAATCTTCCAGATAAAATAGTGATTGACAGAATTCTCTAGTCACCATCACCAAATTAGTAGAACTTCGTGATGAACTATAATATGCAAGGGATAACGGAAACAATTCCCAAGCTCTTCGTGATGCTGAAATCGACGAAGGTAGAAATCAAGAAAAACATCAAGTGTTGATGGTTAACAAGACCACTAGTTTCAAGAAAAGGGCAAAGGGAAGAAGGGGAACTTAAAGAAGAACAGCAAGCAAGTTGCTGCTCAAGTGAAGAAGCCCAAGTCTGGTCCTAAGCCTGAGACTAAGTGCTTCTACTGCAAAGGGACTGGTCACTGGAAGCGGAACTACCCCAAGTGATTGGCAGATAAGAAGGATGGCAAAGTGAACATAAGTATATTTGATATACATGTTATTGATGTGTACTTTACTAGTGTTTATAGCAACCCCTTAGTATTTGATACTAGTTCAGTTGCTAAGATTAGTAACTCGAAACGGGAGTTGCAGAATAAACAGAGACTAGTTAAGGGTGAAGTGACGATGTGTGTTGTAAGTGGTTCCAAAATTGATATGATCATCATCGCACACTCCCTATACTTTCGGGATTAGTGTTGAACCTGAATAAGTGTTATTTGGTGTTTGCGTTGAGCATGAATATGATTTGATCATGTTTATTGTAATACGGTTATTCATTTAAGTAAGAGAATAAATTGTTGTTATGTTTACATGAATAAAACCTTATATGGTTACACACCCAATGAAAATAGTTCGTTGGATCTCGATCTAGTGATACACATAATCATAATATTGAAACCAAAAGATGCAAAGTTAATAATGATAGTGCAACTTATTTGTGGCACTGCCGTTTAGGTCATATTGGTGTAAAGCACATGAAGAAACTCCATGCTGATGGGATTTTGGAATCACTTGATTATGAATCACTTGATGATTGCGAACCATGCCTCATGGGCAAGATGACTAAGACTCCGTTCTCCGGAGCGAGCAACTGACTTATTGGAAATAATACATACTGATGTATGCGGTCCGATGAGTGTTAAGGCTCACGACAAGTATCGTTATTTTCTGAACTTCACAGATGATTTGAGCAGATATGGGTATATCTACTTGATGAAACATAAGTCTGAAACATTTGAAAAGTTCAAAGAATTTCAGAGTGAAGTGGAAAATCATCGTGGCAAGAAAATAAAGTTTCTACGATCTGATCGCGGAGACAAATATTTGAGTTACGAGTTTGGTCTTCAATTAAAACAATGTGGAATAGTTTCACAAACTCATGCCACATGGAACACCACAGCATAATGGTGTGTCCAAACATCATAAGTACTTTATTGGATATAGTGCAATCTATGATGTCTCTTACTGATCTACCACTATCGTTTTGGGGGTTATGCATTAGAGACAGCTGCATTCACGTTAAATAGGGCACCATCTAAATCCGTTGAGACGACACCGTGTGAATTATGGTTTGGCAAGAAACCTAAGCTGTCGTTTCTTAAAGTTTGGAGTTGCAATGCTTATGTGAAAAAGTTTCATCTCGATAAGCTCAAACTCAAATCGGAGAAATATGTCTTCATAGGATACCCAAAGGAGACAGTTGGGTACACCTTCTATCACAGATCCAAAGGCAAGACATTCGTTGCTGAGAATGGATACTTTCTAGAGAAGGAGTTTCTCTCGAAAGAAGTGAGTGGGAGGAAAGTAGAACTTGACGAGGTAACTGTACCTGCTCCCTTGTTGAAGAGTAATACATCACAGAAACCTGTTTCTGTGACACCTACACCAATAAGGGAGGAATCTAATGATAATGATCATGAAACTTCAGAACAAGATACTACTGAACCTCATAGATCAACCAGAGTGAGATCCGCACCAGAGTGGTATGGCAATCCTGTTCTAGAATTCATGCTACTAGATCATGATGAACCTACGAACTATGAAGAAGCGATGGTGAGCCCAGATTCCGCAAAATGGCTTGAGGCCATGAAATCTAAGATGAGATCCATGTATGAGAACAAAGTATGGACTTTGATTGACTTGCCCAATGATCGGCGAGCCATTGAGATTAAATGGATCTTCAAGAGGAAGATAGACGCTGATAGTAGTGTTACTATCTACAAAGCTAGAATTGTCGCAAAAGGTTT
This sequence comes from Triticum monococcum, assembly GCA_034509565.1. NCBI lineage: Eukaryota > Viridiplantae > Streptophyta > Magnoliopsida > Poales > Poaceae > Triticum > Triticum monococcum. The sequence goes on from CM067844.1 coordinate 108,188,715, forward strand.
TCGACAAGTTCAAGGTGTTGACTACGATGAGAGTTTCTCACTCGTATCTATGCTTAAGTCTGTCCGAATCATGTTAGCAATTGCCGCATTTTATGAAATCTGGCAAACGGATAAACAAAACTGCATTCCTTAATGGATTTATTAAAGAAGAGTTGTATGTGATGCAACAAGATGGTTTTGTCAATCCTAAAGGTGCTAACAAAATATGCAAGCTCCAGCGATCCATTTATGGACTGGTGCAAGCATCTCGGAGTTGGAATATACGCTTTGATAAGATGATCAAAGCATATAGTTTTATACAGACTTGCGGTGAAGCCTGTATTTACAAGAAAGTGAGTGGGAGCACTACAGCAAGTCTGATAAGTATATGTGTATGACATATTGTTGATCGGAAATAATGTGGGATTATTCTGCAAAGCATAAAGGAGTATTTGAAAGGAGTTTTTCAAAGAAAGACCTTGGTAAAACTGCTTACATATTGAGTATCAAGATCTATAGAGATAGATCAAGACGCTTGATAAGTTTTTCAATGAAGTACAAACCTTGACAAGATTTTGAATTAGTTCAAAATGGAACAGTCAAAGAAAGAGTTCTTGCCTGTGTTACAAGGTGTGAAATTGAGTAAGACTCAAAGCCCGACCACGGCAGAAGATAGAAAGAGAATGAAAGTCATTCCCTATGCCTCAGCCATAGGTTCTATAAATGAAACACCCTCGATGCGACTATATCTCACACGTGTCGAGGCACGACTTAGAGGCATAATCGCATTGAAGGCATATGTCGCAAGTGAGGTATCTTCACACAACCCATGTAATATAATAAAGAAATGGATACATAGTTGGCTTACAATCGCCACTTCACACAATTACATGAATAAACATTACATCAATCAAATACACTCATGGTCCGACTATGGAACCAAAATAAAAGAAGAACCCCAAAAGCGACAAAGGTCCCCGATCGACCCCAACTGGGCTCCACTACTGATCAACTAGAAAGAAACAGCAAAAGGACATGATCTTCATCGAGCTCCTCCTGGGCTTGGTTGCGTCATCTGCACGGTCTCATCGGCACCTGCAAGCTGGTTTTGGAAGTATCTGTGAGCCACGGGGACTCAGCAATCTCGCACCCTCGCGATCAAGACTATTTAAGCTTATGGGTAAGGTAAAGGTGTGAGGTGGAGCTGCAGCAAGCGACTAGCATATATGGTGGCTAAACATACGCAAAAGAGAGCGAGAAGAGAAGGCAAAGCACGGTCGATAAAAGTATGATCAAGAAGTGATCCTGGACTACCTACGTCAAGCATAACTCCAACAACCGTGTTCACTTCCCGGACTCCGCCGAAAAGAGACCATCACGGTTACACACGCGGTTGATTCATTTTAATTAAGGTCGGCTTCAGGTTTTCTACAATCGGACGTTAACAAATTCCCATCTACCCATAACCGCGGGCATGGCTTTCGAAAGTTCAAATCCCTGCAGGGGTGTCCCAACTTAGCCCATCACAAGCTCTCACGGTCAACGAAGGAATAGACCTCCACCCGAGACGTTCCGATCAAACTCGGTATCCCAGTACAACAAGACATTTCGACAGGGTAAAACTAAACCAGCAACACCGCCCAAATGTGCCGACAAATCCCGATAGGAGCTGCACATATCTCTTTCTCAGGGCACACCGGATCGTCCAAACTTCCGGTAGGCCAGCCCAGAGTTGCCCCTGGTGGCCACCGGCGGCTGACAAGTTGGACCAACACTCAGAGGAGCACTGGCCCGAGGGGGTTAAAATAATGATGACCCTTGAGTCTGCAGAACCCAAGGGAAAGAAAAGGCTAGGTGGCAAATGGTAAAACCAATGTTGGGCATTGCTGGAGAAGCTTTACTTAAGGCGAACTGTCAAGGGGTTCCCATTATAGCCCAACCGCGTAAGGGACGCAAAATCCGGGAACATAACACCGATATGACGGAAACTAGGGCGGCAAGAGTGGAACAAAACACCAGGCATAAGGCCAAGCCTTCCACCCTTTACCAAGTATATAGATGCATTAATTAAATAAGATATATAGTGATATCCCAACAAGTAAACATGTTCCAACAAGGAACAAACTTCAATCTTCACCTGCAACTAACAACGCTATAAGAGGGGCTGAGCAAGCGGTAACATAGCCAATCAACGGTTTGCTAGGACATTGGTGGGTTAGAGGCTGAACATGGCAATTTGGGAGGCTGACAAGCAAGTGGTAGGCATCGTAGCATTGGCATAGCAAAAGAGCGAGCATCTAGCAAGCGAAGATAGAAGTGATTTCGAGGGTATGATCATCTTGCCTGAAATCCCGCAAGGAAGAAGAACGAGTCCATGAAGAAGACAAGCGGACGTAGACGAACGGGTCCTCACAAACTCGACGTTATCGGAACCAACCCGAAGAAGCAAATACCGGAAAAGAGCAAACAACATAGTGAACAACCACGACATGAACATGGCATGATGCACAACCAAATATGATGCATGTCCAGTTTAATGAAGCATGGCATGGCAAAGTGCACAAACAATCCTACAAATTAAGTGGAGCTCAATATGCAACGGAGTTGCATATTGAAGAAACACCACAACAAGTTATTTAGTTCGATCTCGTTTATGTACCCAGCAATATTAAATGTTGATTAACATGGCAAGAGGTGAACCACAACAAAACTACCTATCTAGGCAAGTTTAAATGAGTCCGGAAGCAACGAACAACAATTCCGGAAAATCCTCATATGCATAATTTAAGGTTTGGTACTGTTCTGCCCTAAACATTATTTTAGAGTTGTTAAACATGCAAGATGAGGCCACCACGTTAAACTAGGAAAAATTCTACCCCATTTACATATAAAGTTTATTAAAATCCGAGTTATAGTTATTTAGTTTCAAATTAAAGCATTTTAACATGGCATAGGAGCAAATTTAATCAAACATCATTTTAAACATTTTAGACATGGATGAAAGTTGCATATTATTAAACTAGACAAAATTCTAAGCAAGTTTCATATATAAATCATTTTAATCCAATGCACCAATTGTGAGTTATTATATGCATGAACATGAGGGACTATTCTGCAGAACTGGCAATCTCTGGATAATTGGACAAAATCGCAGGACCCGAAAAAAACATCACGGGCTGAATCTGAATCAGGGCAGGCGGTGGGGTTCTCTCACCACGGGCTTCAACCGGAGAGGCAGGGCGCGGTCAACGAACGGCGTCGTGCGAGCAGGGGAGGCGAGGGGTGATGCAGACAGCGGTCACTGGTTGTGGCGCGACGCGGCAGGAGCTCCGGCTACGGATCAAAGCAAGGAGGTCGGGAACAGACCGAGGTGCTCCAGATCTGACGGATCCCCACCGGATCGGGCGAAGAACGCGACCGGCGGTGAGCTCCACGGGCGGTGGTGGTTCCTGCAGTCAGCAATGGAGGAAGGGGAGTCCGGTGAGAGAGAGAGGAGAGAAACGAGGAAGGAGATGGGATGGCCACCTGCGGGGCGCCGGCGACAAGGCGGAGCACGACGGCGGCGAGGATCCGGCGTCCGCGGGGTTGGGGCGAGGCAGAGGAGCGCTCAGGCGCTGTCGCTTCTTGGGGTGGAGCGGGAGGAGAACGAGGCCCCTGCATAGGTGAGCGGCGGCGCAGATCCGGCGAGGACACGGCTTGGGCGAGGCAGCGGCAAACTCCATGGGTGCAGGCTCCTGGAAGGGGCGACCTGGAGGTCGAGGTCGCCGGAAGCAGGACTCCTCTCCCTAGCTCGCGACGAGGGAGACGGGGAGGTCTGCGTGGGCTCGGGAAGAAGGAGCCGGGGTGGATTGGGCGGCACGGAAATGGAGACGGTGGAGGCTGTTGGTTGGTGTGGCGGTGAACATGAGGAGAGGAATGGAGACGGCGCTGGTTGGGCAGGTGGGTCGGGGGGATCCTGATGAGGATTTGGGGGATAAGTGCGGCGGCGGTGGCAGGGACAAGCCCCTAATTTCTAGGGTTGGATCCGTATATATATAACAGGTGGAAATAGTTAGGGGCTATCGGACCCCTCCGATCGTAATCGGACGGTCGCGAATAAAATAGCTAGGGAGGTCAAATAAGAAAACGGTGACGTTTTGTAGATGTTTGGGGTTGATCCGGACACAACGATGACGACTGCCCGAGTCGGGTCCGGGACAGCTTTCGGGCGTGCGCGAGGAGGGTCGCGGGCTGACAAGAGAGGTTAGGTAGGGCCTGGCGGTGAGTAGTGGGCTGTGTAGACGGTCTCGAGCTGAGAGAAGAGAAGAGAGAGACCCGGCGACTGTTTCCGGAGACCGAAAACGTCCGACGTTAGACCGGCTATACTGCCGCTATAGTTATCCGTTGGGGCATCAAACGATCTCTGAATGCGATGAAACTTGACAGGCGGTCTATCTACACTATAATAAGACCACACGTCAACTCTCATCCCATTCCGAGAACATTTTCCGGCCACTTATAAAATACTATTTCGGACATGCCGCGGGCGCGTGCAAGTGTGGTAGGGCTCAGAACGGACAACGGAGAGAACTCGAAGAACCCGGACGAATGCAAGTTTTGAAAACATGAAGATGCAATGCACATGATGACATGATAAGATGCAACACGCAAGCAAATGACAACACCACAATAGCGAATAACTGGAGGACACCTGGCACATCGGTCTCGGGGCGTTACAATAAAGTATGCCATGCTATGTACCAGATCTATTGTATACCCTACACTGATTTTGGCAAGGGAGTACAATAGTGATCTAGGAGTAGATCACTCGACATTGGTCAAAATTATCCTTAGTGGAATAAGGATATGTTTCTCGATTATGGAGGTGACAAAAAGGTTCATCGTAAAGGGTTACGTCGATGCAAGTTTTGACACTAATCTAGATGACTCTAAGTCTCGATCTAGATACATATTGAAAGTGGGAGCAATTAACTAGAGTAGCTCCGTGCAGAGCATTAGTGATATAGATATTTGCAAAATACTTACGGATCTGAATATGACAGGCCCGTTGACTAAAATTATCTCACAAACAAAACATGATCACACCTTAGTACTCTTTCGGTGTTAATCACATAGAGATGTGAACTAGATTACTGACTCTAGTAAACCCTTTGAGTGTTGGTCACATGATGATGTGAACGATGGGTATTAATCACATGATGATGTGAACTATTGCTGTTAAATCACATGGCGATGTGAACTAGATTACTGACTCTAGTGCAAGTGGGAGACTGAAGGAAATATGCCCTAGAGGCAATAATAAAGTTATTATTTATTTCCTTATATCATGATAAATGTTTATTATTCATGCTAGAATTGTATTAACCGGAAACATAATACATGTGTGAATACATAGACAAACAGAGTGTCACTAGTATGCCTCTACTTGACTAGCTCGTTAATCAAAGATGGTTATGTTTCCTAACCATGGACAAAGAGTTGTCATTTGATTAACGGGATCACATCATTAGTTGAATGATCTGATTGACATGACCCATTCCATTAGCTTAGCACCCGATCGTTTAGTATGTTGCTATTGCTTTCTTCATGACTTATACATGTTCCTATGACTTTGAGATTATGTAACTCCCGTGTGCCAGAACACTTTGTGTGCTACCAAACGTCACAACGTAACTGGGTGATTATAAAGGTGCTCTATAGGTGTCTCCAAAGGTACATGTTGGGTTGACGTATTTCAAGATTAGGATTTGTCACTCCGATCGTCGGAGAGGTATCTCTGGGCCCTCTCGGTAATGCACATCACTTAAGCCTTGCAAGCATTGCAACTAATGAGTTAGTTGCGGGATGATGTATTACAGAACGAGAAAAGAGACTTGCCAGTAACGAGATTGAACTAGGTATTGGATACCGACGATCGAATCTCGGGCAAGTAACATACCGATGACAAAGGGAACAACGTATGTTGTTATGCGGTCTGACCGATAAAGATCTTCGTAGAATATGTAGGAGCCAATATGGGCATCCAGGTCCCGCTATTGGTTATTGACCGGAGACGTGTCTTGGTCATGTCTACATTGTTCTCGAACCCGTAGGGTCCGCACGCTTAAGGTTTCGATGACAGTTATATTATGAGTTTATGAGTTTTGATGTACCGAAGGAGTTCAGAGTCCCGGATGAGACCAGGGACATGACGAGGAGTCTCGAAATGGTCGAGACGTAAAGATCGATATATTGGACGACTATATTCGGACATCGGAAAGGTTCCGAGTGATTCGGGTATTTTTCGGAGTACCGGAGAGTTACGGGAATTCGCCGGGAGAAGTATTGGGCCTTATTGGGCCATACGGGAAAGAGAGAGGGGCTGCCTAGGGCAGGCCGCCCCCCCCCCCCCCTTCCCAAGGCCTAGTCCGAATTGGACTAGGGGGAGGGGCTGCGCCCTTTCCTTGTTTCCTACTCCTACTACATGGAAGGACTCCTAGTTGGACTAAGAAAGGGGGAATCCTACTCCCGGTGGGAGTAGGACTCCCCTAGGGCGCTCCATAGAGAGGGCCGGCCCTCCCCTCCTCCACTCCTTTATATACGGGGGCAGGGAGCACCCCATAGACACACAAGTTGATCCACGTGATCATATTCTTAGCCGTGTGCGGCGCCCCCTGCCATCATAGTCCTCGATAATATTGTAGCGGTGCTTAGGCGAAGCCCTGCGACAGTAGTACATCAAGATCATCACCACGCCGTCGTGCTGACGGAACTCTTCCCCGACACTTTGCTGGATCGGAGTCCGGGGATTGTCATTGAGCTGAACGTGTGCTAGAACTCGGAGGTGCCGTAGTTTCGGCGCTTGATCGGTCGGGCCATGGAGACGTACGACTACATCAACCAAACGCTTCCGTTGTCGATCTACAAGGGTACGTAGATCACACTCTCCCTTCTCGTTGCTATGCATCACCATGATCTTGCGTGTGCGTAGGAATTTTTTTGAAATTACTACGTTCCCCAACAAAATACTTACGCTACTTTACTGCATCACCCTTTCCTCTTCAAGGGAAAACCAACGCAGTGCTCAAGAGGTAGCAGTGTCTAGCTTTAATTTCTTCTAATTTTGTTGAAATGCCTTCCGCTTAATGTTTTTTCATACATATTCCATCCTCCTATCGTACGTGTGAATATGAAACGCTGTCTTTTTTTGTATATATTCCATCCTCCTATCCTACGCTTGCCTTACATCAAAGTAGTGTTCGTCTGTATCATGCATCAACCAATTATGCAGAGCTAACTTTATTCATATTCTTGTGGTTTTGACTTCATAAGGCAACATCAGAAAATAGGAAGTAAAAGAGTAAGATAGGGGATGTTGGTGGTCCTCCGCACCGACGCAAACAGAGACTCTCTAGATTTGCCACTGCTACTGCTAATGAAGTTGAAGTCCCAAGTCTATGATACGTCCATTTTGCATCATGCTTTTATATCGATATTTATTGCATTATGGGCTGTTATTACACATTATGTCACAATACTTATGCCTATTCTCTCTTATTTTACAAGGTTTACATAAAGAGGGAGAATGCCGATAGCTGGGATTCTGGGCTGGAAAAGGAGCAAATATTAGAGACCTATTCTGCACAGCTCCAAAAGTCCTGAAACTTCATGGAAGATGTTTTCCAAATATATAAAAAATATTGAGAGCAAGAACTTCACCAGGGGGGCCACACCCTGCCCACGAGGGTGGGGGCGCGCCCCTCGTGTGCCCCCTGGTGGCCCTCCGGTGGCCATCTTCTGCTATATGGAGTCTTTCGATGGGAAAAAAGCATAAGCCATCTTCTCAGACAAAACTCCGCCGCCACGAGGCGAAACCTTGGTGGAACCAATCTAGGGCTCTGGCGGAGCTGTTCTGTCGGGGAAATCATCGTCATCGTCATCACCAACGCTCCTCTCAGCGGGAGAGGGCAATCTCCACCAACATCTTCATCAGCACCATCTCATCTCAAAACCCTAGTTCATGTCTTGTATCCAATTCTCGTCTCTAAGTCCGGGATTGGTGCTAGTAGGTTGCTAGCGGTGTTAATTACTCCTTGTAGTTGATGCTAGTTGGTTTAATTGGTGGAAAATCATATGTTCAGATCCTATATGCATATTAATACCCCTCTGATTATGAACATATTTATGCTTTGTGAGTAGTTACTTTTGTTCCTGAGGACATGGGAGAAGTCTTGCTATTAGTAGTCATGTGAATTTGGTATTCGTTCGATATTTTGATGAGATGTATGTTGTCTCTCCTCTAGTGGTGTTATGTGAACGTCGACTACATGACACTTCACCATTATTTGGGCCTAGAGGAAGGCATTGGGAAGTAATAAGTATATGATGGGTTGCTAGAGTGACAGAAGCTTAAACCCTAGTTTATGCGTTGCTTCGTAAGGGGCTAATTTGAATCCATATGTTTCATGCCATGGTTAGGTTTAACTTAATACTTTTGTTGTAGTTGCAGATGCTTGCAATAGAGGTTAATCATAAGTGGGATGCTTGTCCAAGTAAGGGCAGTACCCAAGCATGAGGAAGAGAGATTATTGAAAACTCTGAAGAAGCACCGCGCTGCTATTGGGTATACTCTTGATGATCTTAAGGGCATTAGTCCCACTCTATGTCAACATAAAATTAATTTGGAAGAAGATGCTAAACCAGTTCATGATCATCAACGCCGGCTGAATCCTAAAATGAAAGAAGTGGTAAGAAAGGAGATACTAAAGCTCCTTGAGGCCGGTATAATCTATCTCGTTGCTGATAGTCAGTGGGTAAGCCCTGTCCGTTGTGTCCCTAAGAAGGGAGGTATTACTGTTGTTCCTAATGATAAAGATGAATTGATTCCTCAAAGAATTATTATAGGGTATAGGATGGTAATTGATTTCCGTAAATTAAATAAGGCTACTAAAAAGGATCATTACCCCTTACCTTTTATTGATCAAATGCTAGAAAGATTGTCCAAACATACACATTTTTGCTTTTTAGATGGTTATTCTGGTTTCTCTCAAATACCTGTGTCAGCCAAAGATCAATCAAAGACTACTTTTACATGCCCTTTTGGTACTTTTTCTTATAGATGTATGCCTTTTGGTTTATGTAATGCACCCGCTACCTTTCAAAGATGCATGATGGCTATATTCTCTAACTTTTGTGAAAAGATTTGTGAGGTTTTCATGGATGACTTTTCCATCTATGGATCTTCTTTTGATGATTGCTTGAGCAACCTTGATTGAGTTTTGCAGAGATGTGAAGAAACTAATCTTGTCTTGAATTGGGAAAAGTGCCACTTTATGGTTAATGAAGGTATTGTCTTGGGGCATAAAGTTTCTGAAAGGGGTATTGAAGTTGATAAAGCCAAGGTTGATGCTATTGAAAAGATGCCATGTCCCAAGGACATCAAAGGTATAAGAAGTTTCCTTGGTCATGCCGGTTTTTATAGGAGGTTCATTAAGGACTTCTCAAAAATCTCTCGGCCTCTGACTAATTTATTACAAAAAGATATACCATTTGTTTTTTATGATGATTGTGTAGAGGCATTTGAAATACTTAAGAAAGCATTGATCTCTGCACCTATTGTCCAGCCACTTGATTGGAATTTACCCTTTGAAATTATGTGTGATGCTAGTGATTATGTTGTAGGTGCTATTCTAGGACAAAGAGTTGATAAGAAACTAAATGTTATTCAATATGCTAGTAAAACCCTTGACAATGCTCAAAGAAAGTATGCTACCACTGAAAAGGAATTCTTAGCAGTTGTATTTTCTTGTGATAAGTTTAGACCTTATATTGTTGATTCTAAAGTAACTATTCACACTGATCATGCTGCTATTAAATATGTTATGGAAAAGAAAGATGCTAAACCTAGACTTATTAGATGGGTTCTCTTGCTACAAGAATTTGATTTGCATATTGTTGATAGAAAAGGAGCTGAGAACCCTGTTGCAGACAACTTGTCTAGGTTAGAAAATGTGCTTGATGACCCACTACCTATTGATGATAGCTTTCCTGATGAGCAAGTCATAAATGCTTCTCATACTGCTCCATGGTATGCTGATTATGCTAATTACATTGTTGCTAAGTTTATACCACATGGTTTCACATACCAGCAAAATAAAAGGTTCTTCTATGATTTAAGGCATTACTTTTGGGATGACCCACATCTTTATAAAGAAGGAGTGGATGGTGTTATTAGACGTTCTGTACCTGAGCATGAACAGGAACAGATCCTACACAAGTGTCACTCCAAAGCTTATGGAGGACACCATGCTGGAGATAGAACTCCACATAAGGTACTGCAATCTGGTTTTTATTGGCCTACTCTCTTCAAGGATGCCCATAAGTTTGTCTTATCTTGTGATGAATGTCAAAGAATTGGTAATATTAGTAGACGTCAAGAAATGCCTATGAATTATTCACTTGTTATTGAACCATTTGATGTTTGGGGCTTTGGCTATATGGGACCCTTCCCTTCCTCTAATGGATATACACATATTTTAGTTGTTGTTGATTACGTTACTAAGTGGGTAGAAGCTATTCCAACTAGTAGTGCCGATCATAACACTTCTATTAAAATGCTTAAAGAAGTTATTTTTCCAAGATTTGGAGTCCCTAGATATTTAATGACTGATGGTGGTTCACATTTTATTCATGGTGCTTTCCGTAAAATGTTTGCTAAATATGATGTTAATCATAGAATTGCATCTCCTTATGACCCTCAATCTAGTGGTCAAGTAGAATTGAGTAATAGAGAGCTCAAATTAATTTTGCAAAAGACTGTTAATAGATCTAGAAAGAATTGGTCCAAGAAACTTGATGATGCATTATGGGCCTATAGAACTGCATATAAAAATCCTATGGGCATGTCTCCATATAAAATGGTATATGGAAAAGCATGTCACTTACCTCTCGAATTAGAACACAAGGCTTATTGGGCTATTAAAGAACTTAATTATGATTTTAAACTTGCCGGTGAGAAGAGGTTATTTGATATTAGCTCACTTGATGAATGGAGAACCCAAGCCTACGAAAATGCCAAGTTGTTTAAAGAAAAGGTTAAAAGATGGCATGACAAAAGGATACAAAAGCGTGAGTTTAATGTAGGTGATTATGTATTGCTAAACAACTCTCGTTTAAGATTTTTTGTAGGAAAGCTTCTCTCTAAATGGGAAGGTCCTTACGTTATCGAGGAGGTCTACCGTTCCGGTGCCATAAAAATCAACAACTTTGAAGGCACAAATCCGAAGGTGGTGAACGGTCAAAGAATCAAACACTATATCTCAGGTAATCCCATAAATGTTGAAACCAATGTTATTGAAACCGTAACCCCGGAGGAATACATAAGGGACACTTTCCGGAACGTTTCAGACTCTGAAAAGGAATAGGTATGTGGTACGGTAAGTAAACCGACTCCAAAACAGTTTTTAAGGCAATATTTCTCTGTTTTGGAATATTTAGAAAAATAGAAAAATAAACAGCAGTATAGGAAGGACACGAGGGCTCCACGAGGGTGGAGGGCGTGCCCTACCCTACTGGGCGCGCCCCCTACCTCGTGGGCACCTCGTGTGCTCTCCGGACTCCGTTTTCGTACACGACACGTATTTTGGTCGGTAAATATTCATTATATAATCTCCCGAGGGTTTTGATTCCTGTATCACGCAATTATCTCCTATTTGTGTTTTGAGATGTTGCTGCTGCAGATTAGAGTAGGATGTCTTCGCAAGAGTCAGTCGGGGAGAGCCGGGTGTCTCATCCGGCATCGAGATCAATGACAAACAATCATGTTGACCCCTTTGGGCCAGCAACGGAGGAAGAGATGGAGGCTGATTTGAAGAGGATAGATGCCATGGAAGAGGATCAAGAAGTCACTTCCCGCCTCCAAACTGGATTCACAATGAGAACTGCAGAGCTCAACGATTCCAAACTCGGTTATGTTGGGGAACGTAGTAATTTCAAAATTTTCCTACGCACACACAAGATCATGATGATGCATAGCAACGAGAGGGGAGAGTGTTGTCTACGTACCCTCGTAGACCGAAGCGGAAGCGATGACACAACGTAGAGGAAGTAGTCGTATGTCTTCCCGATCCGACCGATCCAAGCACCGTTACTCCGGCACCTCCGAGTTCTTAGCACACGTACAGCTCGATGACGCTCCCCGGGCTCCGATCCAGCAAAGCTTCGGGGATGAGTTCTGTCAGCACAACGGCATGGTGACGATCTTGATGTTCAACCGTCGCAGGGCTTCGCCTAAGCACCGCTACAATATGACTGAGGTGTAATATCGTGGAGGAGGGCACCGCACACGGCTAAGGAACGATCACGAAGATCAACTTGTGTGTCTATGGGGTGCCCCCTACCCCCGTATATAAAGGAGTGGAGGAGGGGAGGGTCGGCCCTCTCTATGGCGCGCCCTAGGGGAGTCCTACTCCCACCGGGAGTAGGATTCCCCCTTTCCTAGTCCAACTAGGAGTCCTTCCGTGTATTAGGAGTAGGAGACAAGGAAGGGGAAGGGAGAAGGGAAGGAAGGAGGGGGCGCAGCCCCTCCCCCTAGTCCAATTCGGACTAGGCCTTGGGGGGCGTGTGGCCTGCCCTGGGCAGCCCCTCTCTCTTTCCCATATGGCCCAATAAGGCCCAATACTTCTCCCGGCGAATTCCCGTAACTCTCCGGTACTCCGAAAAATACCCGAATCACTCAGAACCTTTCCGAAGTCCGAATATAGTCGTCCAATATATCGATCTTTACGTCTCGACCATTTTGAGACTCCTCGTTATATCCCCGATCTCATCCGGGACTCCGAACTCCTTCGGTACATCAAAACTCATAAACTCATAATATAACTGTCATCAAAACCTTAAGCGTGCGGACCCTACGGTTCGAGAACAATGTAGACATGACCGAGACACGTCTCCGGTCAATAACCAATAGCGGAACCTGGATGCTCATATTGGCTCCTACATATTCTACGAAGATCTTTATCGGTCAGACCGCATAACAACATACGTTGTTCCCTTTGTCATTGGTATGTTACTTGCCCGAGATTCGATCATCGGTATCCAATACCTAGTTCAATCTCGTCACTGGCAAGTCTCTTTACTCGTTCCGTAATACATCATCCTGCAACTAACTCATTAGTTGCAATGCTTGCAAGGCTTAAGTGATGTGCATTACCGAGAGGGCCCAGAGATACCTCTCCGACATTCGGAGTGACAAATCCTAATCTCGAAATACGCCAACCCAACAAATACCTTTGGAGACACCTGTAGAGCACCTTTATAATCACCCAGTTATGTTGTGAGGTTTGGTAGCACACAAAGTGTTCCTCCGGTAAACGGGAGTTGCATAATCTCATAGTCATAGGAACATGTATAAGTCATGAAGAAAGCAATAGCAACAAACTAAATGATCAAGTGCTAAGCTAACGGAATGGGTCAAGTCAATCAGATCATTCATCTAATGATGTGATCCCATTAATCAAATAACAACTCTTTGTCTATGGTTAGGAAACATAACCATCTTTGATTAATGAGCTAGTCAAGTAGAGGCATACTAGTGACACTCTGTTTGTCTATGTATTGACACATGTATTATGTTTCCGGTTAATACAATTCTAGCATGAATAATAAACATTTATCATGAAATAAGGAAATAAATAATAACTTTATTATTGCCTCTAGGGCATATTTCCTTCAGTCTCCCACTTGCACTAGAGTCAATAATCTAGTTCACATCGCCATGTGATTTAACAGCAATAGTTCACATCACCATGTGATTAACACCCATAGTTCACATCGTCATGTGACCAACACTCAAAGGGTTTACTAGAGTCAGTAATCTAGTTCACATATCTATGTGATTAACACCCAAAGAGTACTAAGGTGTGATCATGTTTTGCTTGTGAGATAATTTTAGTCAACGGGTCTGTCACATTCAGATCCGTAAGTATTTTGCAAGTTCTATGTCTACAATGCTCTACATGGAGCTACTCTAGCTAATTCCACCCACTTTCAATATGTATCTAGATTGAGCCTTGGAGTCATCTAGATTAGTGTCAAAACTTGCATCGACGTAACATTTTTACGACGAACCTTTTGTCACCTCCATAATTGAGAAACATATCCTTATTCCACTAAGGATAATTTGGACCGCTGTCCAGTGATCTACTCCTAGATCACTATTGTATTCCCTTGCCAAAATCAGTGTAGGGTATACAATAGATCTGGTACACAGCATGGCATACTTTATAGAACCTATGGCCAAGGCATAGGGAATGACTTTCATTCTCTTTCTATCTTCTGCCGTGGTCGGGTTTTGAGTCTTACTCAACTTCACACCTTGTAACACAAGCAAGAACTCTTTCTTTGACTGTTCCATTTTGAACTACTTCAAAATCTTGTCAAGGTTTGTACTTATTGAAAAATCTTATCAAGCGTCTTGATCTATCTCTATAGATCTTGATGCTTAATATGTAAGCAGCTTCACCGAGGTCTTTTCTTTGAAAAACTCCTTTCAAACACTCCTTTATGCTTTGCAGAATAATTCTACATTATTTCCGATCAACAATATGTCATTCACATATACTTATCAGAAATGTTGTAGTGCTCCCACTCACTTTCTTGTAAATACAGGCTTCACCGCAAGTCTGTATAAAACTATATGCTTCGATCAACCTATCAAAGCGTATATTCCAACTCCGAGATGCTTGCACCAGTCCATTGATGGATCGCTGGAGCTTGCATATTTTGTTAACACCTTTAGGATTGACAAAACCTTCTAGTTGCATCATATACAACTCTTCTTTAATAAATCCATTAAGGAATGCAGTTTTGTTTATCCATTTGCCGGATTTCATAAAATGCGGCAATTGCTAACATGATTCGGACAGACTCAAGCATAGATACGAGTGAGAAACTCTCATCATAGTCAACACCTTGAACTTTGTCAAAAACCTTTTTCGACAAGTCTAGCTTTGTGGATAGTAACACTACTATCAGCGTCCGTCTTCCTCTTGAAGATCCATTTATTTTCTATGGCTTGCCGATCATCGGGCAAGTCAACCAAAGTCTACACTTTGTTCTCATACATGGATCCCATCTCAGATTTCATGGCCTCAAGCCATTTTGCGGAATCTGGGCTCATCATCGCTTCCTCATAGTTCGCAAGTTCGTCATGGTCTAGTAACATGACTTCCAGAACAGGATTACCGTACCACTCTGGTGCGGATCTCACTCTGGTTTACCTACGAGATTCGGTAGTAACTTGATCTGAAGTTACATGATCGTCATCGTTAGCTTCCTCACTAATTGGTGTAGTAGTCACAAGAACAGATTTCTGTGATGAACTACTATCCAATAAGGGATATGATACAATTACCTTATCAAGTTTTCTACTTTTCCTCCCACTCACTTCTTTCGAGAGAAACTCCTTCTCTAGAAAGTATCCATTCTCAGCAACGAATGTCTTGCCTTCGGATCTGTGATAGAAGGTGTACCCAACAGTCTCCTTTGGGTATCCTATGAAGACATATTTCTCTGATCTGGGTTTGAGCTTATCAGGATGAAACTTTTTCATATAAGCATCACAACCCCAAACTTTAAGAAACGACAACTTTGGTTTCTTGCCAAACCACAGTTCAGATTGTGTCGTCTCAACAGACTTAGATGGTGCCCCTTTTTAACGTGAATGCAGCTGTCTTTAATGCATAACCTCAAAAATGATAGTGGTAAATCGGTAAGAAACATCATAGATTTGCACTATATCTAATAAAGTACGGCTATGTAGTTCGGACACACCATTATGCTGTGGCGTTCCAGGTGGCACGAATTTGTGAAACTATTCCACATTGTTTTAATTGAAGACCAAACTCGTAACTCAAATATTTGTCTCCGCGATCAGATCGTAGAAACCTTATTTTCTTGTCACGATGATTTTCCACTTCACTCTGAAATTCTTTGAACTTTTCAAATGTTTCAGACTTATGTTTCATCAAGTAGATATACCCATATCTGCTCAAATCATCTGTGAAGGTCAGAAAATAATGATAGCCGCTGCAAGTCTTGATATTCATCGGACCACATACATCAGTATGTATGATTTCCAACAAATCTGTTGCTTGCTCCATTGTTTCGGAGAACGGCGTTTTAGTCATCTTGCCCAAGAGACATGGTTCGCAAGCATCAAGTGATTCCAAAATCCCATCAGCATGGAGTTTCTTCATGCGCTTTACACCAATATGACTTAAACGGCAGTGCCACAAATAAGTTGCACTATCATTATTAACTTTGCATCTTTTGGTTTCAATATTATGAATATGTGTATCACTACGATCGAGATCCAACAAACCATTTTCGTTGGTGTGTATGACCATAGAAGGTTTTATTCATGTAAACAGAACAACAATTGTTCTCTAATTTAAATGAATAACCGTATTGCAATAAACATGATCAAATCATATTCATGCTCAACGCAAACACCAAATAACACTTATTTAGTTTCAACACTAATCCCGAAAGTATAGGGAGTGTGCGATGATGATCATATCAATCTTGGAACCACTTCCAATACACATCGTCACTTCACCCTTAACTAGTCTCTGTTTATTCTGCAACTCCCGTTTCGAGTTACTAATCTTAGCAACTGAACTAGTACCAAATACTGAGGGGTTTCTATGAACACTAGTAAAGTACACATCAATAACATGTATATCAAATATACCTTTGTTTACTTTGCCATCTTTTCTTATCCACCAAATACTTGGGGTAGTTCCACTTCCAGTGACCAATCCCTTTGCAGTAGAAGCACTTAGTCTCAGGCTTAGGACTAGACTTGGGTTTCTTCACTTGAGCAGCAACTTGCTTGCCGTTCTTCTTGAAGTTCCCCTTCTTCCTTTTGCCCTTTTCTTGAAACTAGTGGTCTTGTCTACCATCAACACTTGATGTTTTTCTTGATTTCTACCTTCGTCGATTTTAGCATCACGAAGAGCTTGGGAATTGTTTCCGTTTTCCCTTGCATATTATAGTTCATCACGAAGTTCTACTAACTTGGTGATGGTGACTAGAGAATTCTGTCAATCACTATTTTATCTGGAAGATTAACTCCCACTTGATTCAAGCGATTGTAGTACCCAGACAATCTGAGCACATGCTCACTAGTTGAGCGATTCTCCTCCATCTTTTAGCTATAGAACTTGTTGGAGACTTCATATCTCTCAACTCGGGTATTTACTTGAAATATTAACTTCAACTCCTGGAACATCTCATATGGTCCATGACGTTCAAAATGTCTTTGAAGTCCCGATTCTAAGCCATTAAGCATGGTACACTTTAAACTATCAAGTAGTCATCATATTGAGCTAGCCAAACGTTCATATCGTCTGCATCTGCTCCTGCAATAGGTCTGTCACCTAGCGGTGCATCAAGGACATAATTCTTCTATGCAGCAATGAGGATAAACCTCAGATCATGGATCCAATCCGCATCATTGCTACTAACATCTTTCAACACAATTTTCTCTAGGAACATATCAAAATAAACATATGAAAGCAACAACGCGAACTATTGATCTACAACATAGATATGCTAATACTACCAGGACTAAGTTCATGATAAATTAAAGTTCAATTAATCATATTAATTAAGAACTCCCACTTAGATAGACATCCCTCTAATCATCTAAGTGATCACGTGATCCAAATCAACTAAAGCACAACCGATCATCACGTCAAATGGATTACTTTTCAATGGTGAACATCATTATGTTGATCATATCTACTATATGATTCACGCTCGACCTTTCGGTCTCCGTGTTCCGAGGCCATATCTGCATATGCTAGGCTCGTCAAGTTTAACCTGAGTATTCTGCGTGTGCAAAACTGGCTTGCACCCGTTGTAGATGGATGAAAGAGCTTATCACACCCGATCATCACGTGGTGTCTGGGCACGACGAACTTTGGCAACGGTGCATACTCAGGGAGAACACTTCTTGATAATTTAGTGAGAGATCATCTTATAATGCTACCGTCAATCAAAGAAAGATAAGATGCATAAAAGATAAACATCACATGCAATCAATATAAGTGATATGATATGGCCATCATCATCTTATGCTTGTGATCTCCATCTCCGAAGCACCGTCATGATCACCATCATCACCGGCGCGACACCTTGATCTCCATCGTAGCATCGTTGTCGTCTCGCCAATCTTATGCTTCCACGATTATCACTACCACTTAGTGATAAAGTAAAGCATTACAGCGCGATTGCATTGCATACAATAAAGCAACAACCATATGGCTCCTGCCAGTTGCCGATAACTTGGTTACAAAACATGATCATCTCATACAATAAAATTTAGCATCATGTCTTGACCATATCACATCACAACATGCCCTGCAAAAACAAGTTAGACGTCCTCTACTCTGTTGTTGCAAGTTTTACGTGGCTGCTACGGGCTTAAGCAAGAACCAATCTTACCTACGCATCAAAACCACAACGATAGTTTGTCAAGTTGATGCCGTTTTAACCTTCGCAAGGACCGGGCATAGCCACACTCGGTTCAACTAAAGTTGGAGAAACAGTCACCCGCAAGCCACCTTTGTGCAAAGCACGTCGGGAGAACCGGTCTCGCGTAAGCGTACGCGTAATGTCAGTCCGGGCCGCTTCATCCAACAATATCGCCGAACCAAAGTATGACATGCTGGTAGGCAGTATGACTTATATCGCCCACAACTCACTTGTGTTCTACTCATGCATATAACATCAAACCATAAAACCTAGGCTCGGATGCCACTGTTGGGGAACGTAGTAATTTCAAAATTTTCCTACGCACACACAAGATCATGGTGATGCATAGCAACGAGAGGGGAGAGTGTTGTCTCCGTATCCTCGTAGACCGAAGCGGAAGCGATGACACAACGTAGAGGAAGTAGTCGTACGTCTTCCCGATCCGACCGATCCAAGCACCGTTACTCCGGCACCTCCGAGTTCTTAGCACACGTACAGCTCGATGACGCTCCCCGGGCTCCGATCCAGCAAAGCTTCGGGGATGAGTTCCGTCAGCACAACGGCGTGGTGACGATCTTGATGTTCAACCGTCGCAGGGCTTCGCCTAAGCACCACTACAATATGACCGAGGTGTAATATCCTGGAGGAGGGCACCGCACACGGCTAAGGAACAATCACGAAGATCAACTTGTGTGTCTATGGGGTGCCCCCTGCCCCCGTATATAAAGGAGTGGAGGAGGGGAGGGCCGGCCCTCTCTATGGCGCGCCCTAGGGGAGTCCTACTCCCACCAGGAGTAGGATTCCCCCTTTCCTAGTCCAACTAGGAGTCCTTCCATGTATTAGGAGTAGGAGACAAGGAAGGGGAAGGGAGAAGGGAAGGAAGGAGAGGGCGCAGCCCCTCCCCCTAGTCCAATTCGGACTAGGCCTTGGGGGGCGCGCGGCCTGCCCTGGGCAGCCCCTCTCTCTTTCCCGTATGGCCTAATAAGGCCCAATACTTCTCCTGGCGAATTCCCGTAACTCTCCGGTACTCCGAAAAATACCCGAATCATTCAGAACCTTTCCGAAGTCCGAATATAGTCGTCCAATATATCGATCTTTATGTCTCGACCATTTCGAGACTCCTCGTCATATCCCCGGTCTCATCCGGGACTCCGAACTCCTTCGGTACATCAAAACTCATAAACTCATAATATAACTGTCATCGAAACCTTAAGCGTGCGGACCCTACGGTTCGAGAACAATGTAGACATGACCGAGACACGTCTCCGGTCAATAACCAATAGTGGAACCTGGATGCTCATATTGGCTCCTACATATTCTACGAAGATCTTTATCGGTCAGACCGCATAACAACATACGTTGTTCCCTTTGTCATCGGTATGTTACTTGTCCGAGATTCGATCGTCGGTATCCAATACCTAGTTCAATCTCGTCACTGGCAAGTCTCTTTACTCGTTCCGTAATACATCATCCCGCAACTAACTCATTAGTTGCAATGCTTGCAAGGCTTAAGTGATGTGCATTACCGAGAGGGCCCAGAGATACCTCTCCGACATTCGGAGTGACAAATCCTAATCTCAAAATACGCCAACCCAACAAGTACCTTTGGAGACACCTGTAGAGCACCTTTATAATCACCCAGTTACGTTGTGATGTTTGGTAGCACACAAAGTGTTCCTCCGGTAAACGGGAGTTGCATAATCTCATAGTCATAGGAACATGTATAAGTCATGAAGAAAGCAATAGCAACAAACTAAACGATCAAGTGCTAAGCTAACGGAATGGGTCAAGTCAATCAGATCATTCATCTAATGATGTGATCCCATTAATCAAATAACAACTCTTTGTCTATGGTTAGGAAACATAACCATCTTTGATTAATGAGCTGGTCAAGTAGAGGCATACTAGTGACACTCTGTTTGTCTATGTATTCACACATGTTTTATGTTTCCGGTTAATACAATTCTCGCATGAATAATAAACATTTATCATGAAATAAGGAAATAAATAATAACTTTATTATTGCCTCTAGGGCATATTTCCTTCAGGTTATCCCTTCTAATGTTAGATTTCTTTCTTATGAGAATATGAAAAAGAGTGTCACAGGTTCTCCTGCAGCTATGCAGCACCCTTGGGTGCAAGGAGCTTTGGTTGTTACAGGAAAACTCCGAAAGGAAATAATGGACCTCAAGCAGCAAGTCAACAAGCTTGAGGAGGAGAATCGTATCTTGAGGGGCATCTTCGCCAAGAACATCACATCACCATCCCCGAAAAGAGAGACATAATCACATGGGTATGGGCACTCCACTTGGAAACTGCCAAGCTTGGGGGAGTGCCCCGGTATCGTATCACCATCACTTTTATCTTTACCGTTTTTCTTAGTTCGATCCTTTTGGTAATATCTTGATCTAGTAGAATAAAAGTTCTTAGTGTGATCTAGTTGTGAGTTTTGCTTTATTATCCTTCTATGTAATCGAGTCCATGAGCTATATAATAAAGATTAGTGTTGAGTCAAGGGCTTGATTATTTTGCCATGATCCTAAGTGAATAAAAGAAAAGAAGAAGAAATAAAAAGAAACAAAGAGATCATATGAGTCTTATGGAGAGTAATGAGCTCACATAGAAAGAGTATGATGAATAAAAGTTGTTGAGGGTTGACAAACATAGTTTTGGTCATCGTTGCAATTAATAGGAAGTAATAAAGAAGAGATCTTCACATATAAATATACTATCTTGGACATCTTTTATAATTGTGAGCACTCATTAAAATATGACATGCTAAAGAGCTGACATTGGACAAGGAAGACAACGTAATGGGTTATGTTTTCTTACATTTGAAATAAATTATATTGTCTTGGATCTTCCAACATGATGAGCTTGCCTTTCCCCCTCATGCTAGCCAAATTCATTGCACCAAGTAGAGATACTACTTGTGCTTCCAAATACCCTTAAACCAGTCTTGCCATAAGAGTACACCATATCTACCTATGGATTGAGTAAGATCCATCAAGTAAGTTGTCATCGGTGCAAGCAATAAAAAATTTCTCTCTAAATATGTATGATTGATTGGTGTGGAGGAAATAAGCTTTATACAATCGTGTGATATGGAAGTAATAAAAGTGATAGACTGCATAATAAAGGTCCATATCACAAGTGGCAATATAAAGTGACATTCTTTCGCATTAAGATTTTGTGCATCCAACCATAAAAGCGCATGACAACCTCTTCTTCCCTCTGTGAAGGGCCTATCTTTTACTTTTATCTCCTACATTGCATAAGAGTCATGGTGATCTTCACCCTTCCTTTTTACATTTTATCCTTTGGCAAGCACAATATGTTGGAAAGATCCTGGTATATATGGCTAATTGGATGTGAGTTTTCATGAAAATTACTATTGACATTACTCTTGAGGTAAAACGTTGGGAGGCAAAACTATATGCCCCTATCTTTCTCTATGTCCGATTAAAACTCCATACCCATAAGTATTGCGTGAGTGTCAGCAATTGTGAAAGATTACATGATAGTTGAGTATGTGGACTTGCTGAAAAGCTCTTATACATTGACTCTTTCCTATGTTATGATAAATTGCAATTGCTTCAATGACTGATATTGTAGTTTGTTAGTTTTCAATGAAGTTTATGATTCATACTTGATATTGTGATTGAATTATTACTCTAGAATAAGAGATTATATGACAAGATTTATATAAGTTGTTGTTCTAAGAATGATCATGATGCCCTCATGTCCGTATTTTATTTTTATCGACACCTCTATCTCTAAACACGTGGACATATTTTTAGATTTCGGCTTTTCGCTTGAGGACAAGCGAGGTCTAAGCTTGGGGGAGTTGATACGTCCATTTTGCATCATGCTTTTATATCGATATTTATTGCATTATGGGCTGTTATTACACATTATGTCACAATACTTATGCCTATTCTCTCTTATTTTACAAGGTTTACACAAAGAGGGAGAATGCCGGCGGCTGGGATTCTGGGCTGGAAAAGGAGCAAATATTAGAGACCTATTCTGAACAGCTCCAAAAGTCCTGAAACTTCACGGAAGATGTTTTCCAAATATATAAAAAATATTGAGAGCAAGAACTTCACCAGGGGGGCACACCCTGCCCACGAGGGTGGGGGCACGCCCCCCTACCTCGTGGACCCCCTGGTGGCCCTTCGGTGGCCATCTTCTGCTATATGGTCTTTCGATGGGAAAAAAATCATAAGCCATCTTCTCGGACGAAACTCCGCCGCCACGAGGTGGAACCTTGGCGGAACCAATCTAGGGCTCTGGCGGAGCTGTTCTGCCAGGGAAACTTCCCTCCCGGAGGGGGAAATCATCGCCATTGTCATCACCAACGCTCCTCTCAGCGGGAGAGGGCAATCTCCATCAACATCTTCATCAACACCATCTCATCTCAACACCCTAGTTCATCTCTTGTATCCAATTCTTGTCTCTAAGTCCGGGATTGGTGCTAGTAGGTTGCTAGTAGTGTTAATTACTCCTTGTAGCTGATGCTAGTTGGTTTAATTGGTGGAAGATCATATGTTCAGATCCTATATGCATATTAATACCCCTCTGATTATGAACATGTTTATGCTTTGTGAGTAGTTACTTTTGTTCCTGAGGACATGGGAGAAGTCTTGCTATTAGTAGTCATGTGAATTTGGTATTTGTTTGATATTTTGATGAGATTGTATGTTGTCTCTCCTCTAGTGGTGTTATGTGAACGTCGGCTACATGACACTTTACCTTTATTTGGGCCTAGAGGAAGGCATTGGGAAGTAATAAGTAGATGATGGGTTGCTAGAGTGATAGAAGCTTAAACCCTAGTTTATGCGTTGCTTCATAAGGGGCTGATTTGGATCCATATGTTTCATGCTATGGTTAGGTTTACCTTAATACTTTTTTTGTAGTTGCGGATGCTTGCAATAAAGGTTAATCATAAGTGGGCTGCTTGTCCAAGTAAGGGCAGCACCCAAGCACCGGTCCACCCATATACCAAATTATCAAAGTACCGAACGCGAATCTTATGAACGTGAAGAAACCTAGCTTGACGATATTCCCATGTGTCCTCGGGAGTGCTTTACATCTTATAAGAGTTTGTCCAGGCTTGTCCTTTGCTACAAAAAGGATTGGGCCACCTTGCTGCACCTTATTTACTTTTGTTACTTGTTGCTCGTTACAAATTATCTTATCACAAAACTATCTGTTACCACTTATTTCAGTACTTGCAGAGAATACCTTGCTCGAAACTGCTTATCATTTCCTTCTGCTCCTCGTTGGGTTCGACACTCTTACTTATCGAAAGGACTATGATAGATACCCTATACTTGTAGGTCATCAGTCTACATGATGAGTTCATCTCCCGTACTCCACCATCGCATGTGCTTGCTCTAAGTTGACAGTGTGATAATTGGTTTCATGTTGCATATGTTGTCTAGACTATATTTCTTCTATTTTGATTAAATTGCACCTGCTGAGTTTATACGTTATACATGTGCATATGACATGGCGTTCTGTGTCTAGAATAAACTGCATCTATCTATCATACCATGTTCTTACATCAAAGTACTGTTGTTGTGTATCCCGGATCAGTCACCCATGATTGGACGCTTTTAACATGGCAGTTTGATAGTGGTTGCATCTTGCATTGATTTCTACATTGTACTGCTTCTAATTTTTGGATTTGCCACTTATGACAAGACACTTTCAACTTGGCAGAGTAATATTGGTTGCATCTTTCATATGGTGTCTAGCTTGCATTACTTTTATTTTCTTGAAAATCCTTCTGCTTAGTTTACACATCGTAGCTGTGAATATGTCATGATGTCCTGTTTTTCTTACATATTCCATCCTCGTACGGTTGTCTTACATCAAAGTATTGCTTGTCTGTATCATGCGTCAATGAGTTCTGAAGAGCGATTTTATTCTTTTGTGTTGTGGGTATGGCTTGACATGGCAAAGTCAAAAAAGAGCAAGGAAAATAATATAGTAGGGAGTGGTGTTTCTCGTCGGGACAAACGGAAAAGGATATGTCGTCTAGATTCTGCTGGTACTTATAGTGCAGTAGAAGGTCCAAGTCCACTGGCTAAATCTACAAACACAGTATCTCCACCAGCTGCAGCATCCACTTCAACTGTACCAGCATCTCTACGAGTTACTCGTTCGTTTGCTCCGGAACTGGCCAGTTCCCAAGCTGCCTTCACACCTAACACTACTTCTGAAGCACTGTTGACACAACAGGACTTGGCAAGATCAGATGAACCTCATGAGCATCAACACCAAGACGGTACCTGACCGAGTCAAGTTGCAGTTGCATGCTCCTTTATATGTACTCTCAGTTTGATGTACACTAACACTTTCCATATTCGTTGTTGAACTAGCACCACGGCGCAAGCGGAAACAGACATCAGGGATAATGCTTGACAGATTAACAAAATCTAAAGGAGGAAGAATGGAGATCCATTTTGAGGCAGGTTTAAAAAGGCCACGTGATGCTACAGAGTCAGCCAAGTTAGTATCAGAGGCAGCCACTGCCGTTAGGTGTCATGCATGCATCGTCCCAACATGGATCCAGTACAGGAATGAGAAAGACAATACCCGGTTTAACACCTTCCTTGACCATTTATCCGTAAGTAATGTTATTCATCGCAATTAGTAATATTGTCTTGCTCCGTCCCATACTTTCTAGCTTCCTCCTAATAAGACTCACATTCTTTTTTCAACAGATGAGGTTCAAGTTGGATCTGAAAGATGATGCAACTAAACAAGCATGCACTCATGTTTTTCAGTCTGCTCTGCGACAGTATCGGTACCACCTTAGAAAATCTCACTTTGAAGGCAGGGCTAACAATGAAATCGCCCAAACATCTCCAGTGGAATATATTACAGATGAAGACTGGACAACCCTCGTTAAACACTGGTCTGATCCAAAGTATCAGGTAGGCTATATGTATTTGATCAGACCACATATTGAACTTGTATTTATGTATGTGCCTTACAAGTGTATCTTCTTCTAGGCTAACTATTTGAAGAACAAGACCAACCATTCTAAAGTGAAATTCCAACAGACAACAGGATCTCGTAGCTATATTGCACACTATGAGGCTCTTGTAAATAGCTGCTACTTCTTCTTTTTTCTGTGCCATATTATCGTATCTATATTGACTTGTTCCAAATACAGAGTAAAGCCTGTGCGGGCCAAAAATAACCTGAACCGAATGCATTGTAAATCTTCAAGGATTGCCACACCAGCAAGATGAAGGGCATGAGCACACCAGTTTAAGCTGCTATTGTAAGTCCTTACTCCTCCTGCCTTTGAACTGATTGGTATTGTTATGTGTTCATTCAACTACTTGGTTTGCAGCCAATGTCAGTTACTCTGTTCACTTTTATACACAGTTGTCTTAGCATATCATTTCACCTTACATGGTTTAAAAGAGATGAAGGATATTCTTTTGGTCTTGATATGTAATCTAGTTGTTATGTTCACGTGCGCACACAATGATAAAATAGCCTATTTGTTTTATATCTGTTTGCCCATGATATGAATGATGTCATACTATGTTCATCCTACTTTAAACCATGTCTCTTTATCCTTAGATGTCAACGAATGTGAGGAAATAGACAATACAGTAGGCATGCTACATGGACATATGTTCCGAAAGTGATTTTATTATGTAGTTGGCACTACAATACATGCTAATGTATTAGAGTAGTTCACCAAAATAAGTTATGTATAAACGTGTAACCTACTTTGTTTGTTTTTGTCTCATTAGTAACTTATTGGTACACTAATCTACAAGTTCAAACTTTCAGGAAGCTATGGAATAAATGATTGAACAACCATAACCACCTGAAGCTGACGAGGCTACCACATGCACAATGTCACCTCTTGCTGCAGTGCGTTAGTATCTCTCCACTAACAGTGCAAAAAGCACCTTCCTGCGTAATTCTGGGTTGGTTGTCAAGGTAACCTCGTCCAAATCGCCTACTGAACAAAATCTTCCTGCTAGACAGAGTGATATATCTATGCTCCGGAGACAAGTCCAATCCCTAATGGACGTCGTTTTAGAAACAAGAATAGTGGTTGACAAATTTCGTCAAGATATGAATGGTTTTGAAACCAGGCTATCAGACATTCGCTTTGTTGTTCAAGAGCAATGGCAGAAAAAAGGTGAAGATCGTGCTGCTCCATCAGATTCTACAGCCTGAAACATTAGCACTCAGGTCAAATGATATGTGCTTCTATACATCTGATGGTGCTTTTATCTGCAAGGACTGTAAACTTTATGCCAACAGGCCTTCTGTTGTATGGTTGGAATTTATTTTGTTGTGATACAACATTTATGATGCTGCCAAAGGCTGCAGTAATTACGATGCTATTTTTGTATAATGTAGGTTTATCTTAGTAATGTATTTGGCTGAAAGCTTCGTAGGAGCCCAACATGCCAACATTCGTCGGGCCCATTCCAATTGGGCTAAAAACAATTATGGGCCGAAATTTGCATGCAGCCCACTAAAAATATCTGGGCCTAAATCAGCATAAGCTTTCATATTTTTCTGGTAGGCCTGTGCCCGTAGTGGGCCTTTAACAGGCCTAAACATAATTTGGGCCCTCAGTAACAATA
Source organism: Triticum monococcum (assembly GCA_034509565.1). NCBI lineage: Eukaryota > Viridiplantae > Streptophyta > Magnoliopsida > Poales > Poaceae > Triticum > Triticum monococcum. Next base: position 108,215,849 of record CM067844.1, read on the forward strand.
GGCCGTTTACAGGTGTAAATATCTCGAGCCCATAAAAAACATGGGCCTTTAATAGACCGAAAGTGAGATTGGGCCCTGATTGTGCCAAATAACCCACTGGTCTTAGCAGGCCGAAATGGTGGCCCATTTACGATGCGGATCTTTCATAGGCCAAAATTCGGACGGGCCGTAAATGCGCCGACCTAATACATGGGCCTTTAACAGGCCGGAAGTTCGGTCGGGCTAGATTACCGTCATTTTTATATGGGCCGTTAATGGGCCCGATGTGACGTTGGGCCACATATGGCCCATGGATTTAGTCCGACATTAACAGGCCGAAAATCACAACAGGCCGAAAGTGGCCCAAATCTATAGTGGGCCTCTAACAGGCCGAATGTCAGACATGGTCGAATATGACCTAAATCCTTCACGGTCATTTATGGGCCGAAAGTTTCAATGGCCTGTAAATGGGCCCAAATGAAGCAGAACCTTTGACAGGCCGGAAATACACCGGGCCGTAATTTGGCCCATAGACTGTTAATGGGCCAGAAGTGACCATGGGTTGCGATGATGACAAGTTTAGGAGAGGCCGTTGATGGGCCGATTTGACACTAGCCGTACGGGCCTTAACTGAGAATGTTGGGCCTTTAGCTGGGTCGGCCCATTATGGTCTACAAAATCTTGTGGGCCTTTAGCTGGGCCGGCCCATTATGGTCTACAAATCTTGTGGGCCTTTGCTAGGCCGGCCCATTATGGTCTACTAAATCTTGTGGGCCTTTAGTTGGGCTGGCCCATTTAAACTTTATGGGCACGTCCATGTGTCAACATATCATAGGCCCATCCCGACCGTTGGATGAGTGATACCTGTGCCAACGCGGAGCTGACGCGTGGTTTCGTCAGCCAGAGAATTTTACACGTGGAAAATCGGCATTGGTCGTGGTTGTTAGCGGGTTATCGGATCCAAAACCGGACCCGATAGCTTAAAGGCGTCCCGTTACGATGGATGCCACATGTTGGTCACCCTTGACGAAAGCACTTCTATGACGCGCGATTTATCGTCATGGAAGTGGACACTTCCGTGATGATAATTTTGGTAATGTCATGGAACACTTCTACGAGAGCACAGGTATGACTATCTTCATTCTATCATAAATTTGTCATGGATGTACATGCATGACAGAAAACGTGACCTACTGTGACAAACATGTATCATCACGGAAGTGTATTTTTTTGTAGTGCCATGAGCTCTAGCCTCAAATTTAGACAAACGAACACCTTTCTTGAGAATGAAACACTTACACCCGAACACCCGGAAGTACTTGAGGTTGGACTTGTTACCGGTGAGTATCTCATATGGAGTCTTGTTCAAGCCTTTGCGGAGGTAGAGCCGATTGGATGCATGACAAGCGGTGTTGATGGCTTCGGCCCAAAAGTTGTATGGAGACTTGAACACCGCCATCATGGTCCTTGCCCCATCCATCAACGTCCAGTTCTTCCTCTCTGCTACACCATTTTTTAGGGGTGTAAGGTGTGGAATATTGTGCTTGATCCCCTCATCACTAAGAAACTCATCCAAGGTGTAGTTCTTGAACTTAGTGTCGTTGTCACTTCTTATCGTGAAGATCTTTGCATTGTGTTGACGTTGAGCTTCATTTGCAAAGTCGATGACGGTTTTTTGGGTCTCACTCTTCCTCTTGAAGAAAATACCCAAGTGTATCTTTAATAATCATCCACAATCACCAAGCAATATTTTCTACCCCCAAGACTATCAAAGGATGGAGTTCCAAAAGGATCCAAGTGAAGGAGCTCCAAGGGCCTCTTCGAGTAAATGATAGTAGTGGGAGGGTGAGCCTTCTCATGTAACTTTCCTTCGATACAAGCACTGCAAGCATGATCTTTGGCAAAACTAACATTTGTTAGTCCATGGACATGGTCCCCCTTGAGAAGACTTTGCCAATATCTCATATTGACATGGGCTAAACGGCGATGCCAAAGCCATCCCATGCCAAATTTAGCCATTAGGCATGTCGCGGTCTTAGTGGGTCGCTCTGAAAAGTTAATCACATAAAGACCGTTCTCGACATGCCCAACAAAGGCTACTTTAAGAGTCTTGCTACACAAGAGGGCCACGGTATCGATATCAAAGAAAGTGGAAAAGCCCATGAGTGCAAGTTGATGATTGGAAAGTAAATTGTATGCAAGGGACTCAACAAGCATGACTTTCTCGATCGTGAGATCATGAGAAATGAAAACCTTGCCAAGACCCAATACCTTAGAGGACAAGGCATCACCCCACTCGACATTGGTAGGCATAGATGAAATCTTGTGCACGTCCACCCCCAAGTCCTTGCTTCCGGTCATATGATTTGTGGCTCCACCATCGAGCAACCATGATCCCCCACCGGAAGCAAACACCTACAAGAGATCAATGCTTGGTTTTAGGTACCCATTTTGTAATGGGTCCTTTGATGTTAGTAACAAGGGTCTTAGGAACCCAAATAGACCATTCAATGTACTCATAAGGAGAACCAACAAATTTAGCATAAACATGCCCATCACTAGCACGGCATAACACATAAGAAGGGTTAAAGTCGCCGGCTTTGTTGGAAGGGGTGGCATTGCCCTTATTGACACCACCACCCTTCACATTGTTCTTCTTCTCCTTAGGAGCACCCTATCCCTCCTTCACAAAATTTTGCTTGAAAGGACGAGGTCGTTTGGCCTTGTCATTCTTCTTCTTATTCTTGGACTTGGTGGCAAACTCAATTCCCTCTTTGCTCACAACTTCCTTTTGATTGCTCAAAAGTTCGTTGAGGTTCTTCTCTCCTTGTATGCAAGACACAAGGCCTTTCTCAAGTTGCTCCTTCAACTTTGCATTCTCCTCTACAAGATGCACATGCTCACAACACGGGTTAGTAGCTTTGCATTATCAATTAAAACCATATGAGGAAATCTGGCTTTCTCCTTAGTTAGCTTCACTTGGAGTTTATCATGAGACTCTTTGAGGATAGCAGGAGCACCCTTCAAGGCCTTGTGAGCCTTGTCAAGTATATCAAACTCCTCCTTGAGTCTAGAAAGATCAACCCCAAGTTTGGCCTTCTCAGAATTGAGCGCACGAGATACAACAAGTGCATGATCAAGATCTTTCTTTAGTTTAGCATGATCATTGTTGTGTGATTCCTCAAGAGCCAAATGATGATCACGCTCTTCCTCAAGTGCATTAGAGAGATCCGATATCTCATCGGCATAGTCATGACTATGCCCCTCCATCTTAGAGATGGTTTCTTCGTGAGCCTCGATCATGTCATTGGCCTCACCAAGTTGTTCTAAGAGAGCAACGAAGTGCTTCTTGGGTTTCCCTTTGAGCTTACTCATAAAAGACTCAAATTCATTTTATTCCTCCTTTGACCCCTCATTTTCATCAATGCAATCCGTCAAGGAAGGATTAGTAATGATGGTAGTTTTGATGTTGGGGGTTACCTTGTTGGTGGCTTTAGCCATGAGGCACTTGGCGGTGATGTTCTCATTGGGTGAGTCAAAGAGGGACACCCGTGGAGTTGTCGCAATGGAAATGGAGGACATGGCAACCATCTCACCATCTTCTTCATCATCATCCTCATTGTACTCTTCTTGTGCCACCAACCCCTTGGAAGGAGTCTTCTTGGTGAAGTTGTTCTTGTTGGGGGAGGACTTGGCCTTGGCTTTTTGAATGAGCTTACCACCATTGTCTTCCCTCTTCTCATATGGGCATTCCGCAAAAAAGTGGCTCACATTGCCACAATTATAGCATGTCCTCACACGTTGCTTGCCCTTGGCGCCACTTGAGTTGTTCTTGTTGAAGTTGGGCCTTGAGTACTTCTTGCTCCAAAATTGCCTTGAAGCGAGAGCCATGTGCTCATGATAAGCATATTTTGTATCTTTGGGGTTACTCTCCTCCTCTTCCTCTTCATCCTATTCTTCCACACTAGCCTTGGCCTTCAAAGCAAGGTTGGGTTTCTGTACCCGTTGAGAATTCAACACCGCATTGTCGGCAGTCTTGTCCAAGATTCTCATAGCAACAAACTCATCCAACACTTCACTTGAGGACAAGGTATGGAAGTCCGGCCTTTGACGGATGACGGATGACATGGCCTTATGGTAGGGCATCATGGCCTTGAGAAACTTGCGCTTGATCCAATTGTCATTCGTATCCTTGCTCCCATGATCTCGGAGAGAGACAGCAAGAGTGGTTAATCTCCGATAGAGCTCACGAGGTTCTTCATCTTCATTCATCGCAAACTCATCGGCTTCATCTTGCACCACTTCATAGTTGGAGCATTGAATGTTTGTGCTTCCCTAGTAAATGGAAACAACATGTTGCCATGCTTCCTTGGCCATGGTGTCGGGGGTTGCTGGTCCCTCGCACACCTATGGGGATCGGCGGACCGAGCCCCTTTCGGTTCGGCAGGGGGCGGTGGATGCACAAAGAGCAGATCGAGGCGAACGCACGAGCGAGACGATCGGTTTACCCAGGTTCGGGCCGCACGGATGCGTAAAACCCTACTCCTGCTTTGGTGGTTGTATTGAGTTCTTGCTCGGGAGCGGCGAGTGCTACAGTACACTCAAGCAGCTGGCGAGACCGAGCGTGAGAATGGCTGTCCCCCCCCCCCCCCCTCTCTCTGTTGCGCATGGGCCTCCTTTTATATGTCTAAGGGGTCACCGACATGTGGCAACAGAGGTGAGGGTAAAAATATAAAAGGGGTGGTAGTTGGCGCCACCGCCTGCTACAGTCGTATCCTACCTAACCCTAACGGCAGGGGACAAAGGCATTAAATGCCTGTCTGTGTCGCTTAGACGGGGCGGAAAGGGACCGTCAGGGGCGCCACCGTTTGCCACGATGGCTCCTTGTCAGCGCCTGCTTGCCACCGCATGCCCCTGGCTGCACAGCCTCCCGCCACGTACGCCAGGAATGGTCCCAGGGCGACACGTTGGTGGGTGAGCTGGAGCACGGGCTGCGGAGTAGTAGCTCGCCGCGGGAAGCGCCTTGCCGCGGATGTTGTCTTGTCGCGTCCGGGAGCTTGTCGCTCACCGGGCCTTGTTGGGGTGCGCAGTGCGCCGCAGCGAGCTTCTTGAGATGCTTTGGTTGGTCTTCCCGGCAAGCTCCTCTTGCCGGGGTCTCGTCTCCTTCCCGGCAAGCTGCTCTTGCCGGGGTCTTGTCTCCTTCCCGGCAAGCTCCTCTTGCCGGGGCCTTATCTCCTTCCCAGCAAGCTCCTCTTGCCAAGGCCTTGTTTTGCTCTTGGATACTTTGTTCTTGAATGGCTCCTAAAGGAACCATGGAGGGTCTTGGCGGTCGCCCGGCAAGCCTTGCCGCGGGTCGCTGCGACTGCCCATGCACAAGTTCGGGATACTAAGGTACCCCTACTTTAGTACACCGACAGGAGCCCCGGGCCTGGGCCATACACGGTGCCGAGCGCTGTTGGGCCAGGCCCAAAACAGTGCACGGGCACGCGCGGCCTAGGGCATGCCATAACTCACTCCGCACCCACCGCGCCCTCCCCAAACGGCACGCGTCGAACGCGGCGCCATGCGTGACGTGGGTGGCGTGCGCGGGGCTGCGCCTCCACGCGCATGCGTCACGTCGCGGTAAAAGGGGATGGTTTGCGGGCGTGGAGGCGTGGTGGGCGGAATCATGGGTAGTTGTTTATTCGTGACGGCGAAACGTCCGCCCCCTCCCCCTCCTCTTTATAAGCAGAGGAAACAGGGGTACGGCGCCATCTGCCCGTTGTTGTTTCCAATCTCAAAACCTCCGCCGCTCCTCGTCTTCTCAGAGAGATAAGAGAGCAGCGCCCTGCTCCCCCCCATTACCACCAGCACCACCACCACCGTCGACCTCCTCCACCACCTTCGCCATGGCTCCGAAGGGCGACAAGGGGAAGGCAGTGAAGTCGGCCGAGGCGCAGCGGCGATGCGGAAGGAGCGAGCCATCTTCCCCCCCCCCCCCCCAAGCTTGGCGCGAAGGCGTTGCGGGAGCGGTATTACCTGTTCTGGTCGGCGGAGACGCGAGCTCACCCGCGGACCACGGTGCTCCCGGCTGCAGCCCACGCGAAGGCTCCGGACAGGTACCCTTTCTTTGCTGTGTTCTTCTACTGCGGGCTCTGCCCGCCCTTTTCCGAGCTCTTCTGTGATATTATGAACACATATGGCTTCTACCTCCTTGACTTCACCCCCAACGCCGTCCTCACCATGGCAGTTTTCGCACACCTTTGCGAAAACTTTGTCGGAGTCCACCCTAGTGTAGCTCTCTTCTGCCATTTCTTTATCCCTCGGGTAGAGAGAGGAGAGACTCTGTCCGGCGGAATCGCCTGGGTCTCAAGAGCCGGCAAGAAGGAATCTTATCTGGAGGGGGAGTTCCGCGGCAAGTTGGAGGAGTGGAGAGCAGATTGGTGCTGGATTATCGAGGAGAGCCCGCAGCCATTCACCGTCCGGCGTCAAGTAGCCGCAGTGCGCGGCAGTGACTGGAGCGACTTGGCCCTGGAAGACAGCAAGCTGACGATTGCCGTCACCAGGATCCAGCGCCTTAGGCTTGCCGGACTCACCATAGGCGCTGTTGGCGCGGACTTTCTTCGCCGCCGCATTGCCCCTCTGCAGGAACGGGGAAGGCCTGCCTGGGAGTTTAAGAACGCGGTGGACATTATGAGGCTGCGCCCGGGCCTCAACTATAACTTCACTGTCCTCGAGCACAATGGCATGCTGTAGGAGCTCTTCAAATATGATTCGGATCACCCCAAAGTCTTCAGGGTGCCGCAAGGCGTCGTCCCTTTGTGCAACAACTCTGCGCTTGACCGCATCCGGGCGATGATGCCGTTGTGCGACTCGCACGGAATCGAGCCGACTTGGCAAGAACCCGCAGACGAGGTCGTGCAGCAGTTCTTTGACGACCTGGTGGAAGTGCCAATCCACGCCGACGAGAGGGACGACCTCATCCACGACACCACCGAGGCGGAGCTGGCGTACATAGCCACCAGGTTGGAAGAGGCAGCGGCAGGAGAATTTGGGTTTACTCTGGAGGAAGCGGCGGCAGAAGAGGCAAAAACCCGTGCCGAGCGAGAGGAGTTCCTCGGCAAGAAAGAGCTCGCCCGGCAAGAGGAACTTGCCGGCAAGGAAGATCTTGCCGGGAGCGGCGCCGAGCCGAGTGAGCCTGCCGGGGATGCGAGCGACTCGCTGGAGATCGACTCTTCCTCCACTTCGTCTTCTGACAGCCCGCCGCCGGCTGCGCCTCCGTCTCCACCAAGAAGACGTCTCCGCAAGGCCGGGGATGTAGCAAGGCGGCAGGCGGACCAACAGTCGCCATGTCGCATGACGCGCTCTACCGCGGCAAGCACCGCCGCCGCGGGAGCGCCCCATGCTGCCGCTGCAACCGGAGCGGGATCTTCCCGGGCTGCCACCTCTGCTCCCGCCAAGCGACCAAGGGAGCCTACCCCTCCTCCTTCCCGCGCCAGACGCGGGCCGGACTTTGACTTCTCCGCGTTTAGCTCCGACGAGGAAGAGGAAGAGGAGTAAGTTCTTCTTTTTGTACTTGCAATTCTTTGTTCCTTGCTGCTTTGTCTTGTATCTCACTTGTCTTTCTCTGAATCCGTTCCTTTTCAGGACTCTGGCCCAGAGAGCGGCAAAGAGGGCCAAGGCGCCGGTGATAGTCATTGAGGACGAGCCCACCACGTCGGCAGGGGACGCGCCCGAGACCAACTTGTCGGACCCAATGGCTGATCTCCAGAGCAGCCCCCAGCGTAAGCGTCTTGTTTACTTCCCGCTGTTGGGTGCGCACGAAGATCCTTGTTATGCTGATACTCGTCTGTTGACTTGTGCAGGAGCAGAGCAGCCTCATCAGGGGAGCCTGGAGACCGCTCCCGAAGCGCCAAGGGAGAGTCCTCCGGCAAGGGAGAGGTCTCCGGCAAGGGAGGAGCCCCCGGCGAGGGAGGAGACTCCGGCGAGGGAGGAGCCCCCGGCGAGGGGGGAGACTCCGGCAAGGAAGGAGCCCCCAGCGCGGGAGGAGACTTCGACAAGGGAGGAGCCCCCGGCTCGGCAAGGATCTCCTGCAAGGGACCCCGCCAGCGATCCCCCGGCGACGGAGACCACAGCGGCAGGCCCTGGCACAGGTAACTTCCTTGCTTCCAAAACTCCCCTTGGCTTCTTCGGCTTCTTGATCTTCCTCTTGGATTTTGCTCGAATTTTGCTTGAATCTCCTCCCCTCTTCCGGCCATCAGATCCATCTGCTGCAGAGCCGATGGAGATGGAGGTCGCCGCCGAGGAAGCAGCCGGCGCCGGCGAGGAGGCTGCCAGGGCTGCCGCCGCGGAGGCGGGCGGGAAGTGTTGCGGTCGTACTGACGACCCGGAGGCCACAGGAGTGCCAGGCGCTGCTCCGACCACTAACTCCTCCGCCGCTGCCGCCGCGGCAGGCTCCGAAGAGCCCCAGCCTGGCATCTACCTGAAGGCCGGCGAGAACATCTTCATTAGCCTCCCCTGGGCGTCAAGCTCCAGGGCGCCGATCGAGGGGGAGACACTGGACGGAGAGGTGCTCGCCTCTGCCAAGCTGAAGCTGGTTGACGTGCCAAGCAGCAACAGCGGCGATCCTGAAGAGGAGCGCCTGCTGCGGAAGCTAGTGGCGCTCTACCGCACCCGGTAGGCCAAGCTGGAGTCCCGCGAAGTGCTCGTGGCAAAGGCTGGCGCCGACATCGAGAAGCACGCAGAAGAGCTCCGAGGCGCCAATCAGGAAGCTCTCCGCTCCTTGGCGAGGGAGCGGGAGCAACTCGCCGAAGCGCAGCAGGCCTTCCTCCTCGAGAAGGCCAACGTCGAAGAGCGCCAACGGCTTGCCGCGGAGAAGTTGTCTTTGCAGGAAGGTGACTCGACGCAGCGGAAGGTCAACCTCGACAGCCACGAGGAGGAACTTGCCGCACGCGAGCGGGCAGTTGGCGGAGCCGTCAAGCAGGCCGAAGACGCCGCCGCAGCTGCCGAGGCCGCCAAGGCTGAGCTGGAGCTGAAGGTGACGCAGCTGGAGGCGGACCTCAAGGCGAGCGGCGACGAGCTTGCCGCGCTCAAGCTTGAGCGTGAGAGGGACGCCAACAGCTACTTGGAGCTGCAGGCCCTCCTCACTGAGAGAGGCAAGGAGCTCGACGCCGCCAGGGCGTCAATTGCTGATCTTGAAGCGAAGCTGGCGACTCTGACAAGATCCCTGGGCAGCGCCAAGGAGCAAGAGACGGCCCTGAAGGAGGAGGTCGAGGCCGGCAAGGTGCTGCTGGCGAATGCCGTCGCCGCCCAGAAGACCTTGTCGGAGACCGTGGAGCACTGGACGGAGGGTCTGGTGAGCGTCGCTGCGGACATCGACAAGGAGCTGGCGCAGCTGGGGATGGTGGATCTTGGGTATTCCACCGACGGGAATCTCCAACCCAGCGCCAAGCTGACCCTGTTCTTCAAGGGTGTGGCGACGGCTCTTCAGCGACTCCGGGAGCAGTTCCCAAAACAACTTGCCGATGAGTCGCGCAAGATCTACGCGGGAGCTCTCCAGAAGGTGCTGATGAAGGTAGCCTTCCGCAACCCAGGCCTCCGCCTCACCAACGTCCTCCGAAGCCTGCCGCCAGATGCTGATCTGGAGGAGCTCAAGGCCCTTGTCGCACCTATCATGGACAAGGTGAGCGGAATCAGGAGGGTCGAAGCCGACCGTGTAGACTAGGCCATTTATCTTCTTCTTCCCTTGCCGCTGTCGATCATGTTATGAAAAACAGTCTGTTAGAGCTGCGACAAGTTATTCTGTAATATACTTCTATCTTGGATAGTAAATGCTATGTTATTTCCTTTACTTGAGTCTTTCCCTTGTATGCTTTTACCCTACGCTTTTAGGGAACTTGTCAGCGCAGGCTCCTCTGCCGCGAGCACTGAGTGCGGAACGTCAGCAGCCCGCTGGCAGTGCCACAGCTGGCAGAAACCTCGTCGCCGAGCTAGTTGTGGCTCACTTAAGTTGTTGAGCGGACTCGAAACAACAATAAGGGCGCAACTTAGCTACGAGTTGGTTGGTGCCCGCGCCGACAAGAAACCTTGTCGCAGCTAGCCGCGGCTCGCTTAAGTTGTTGAGCGGGGCTCGAAACAACAGTAAGGGTGCGGCTAACCATGAGTCGGTTCCTCCGCGCACAGGTTTTCCATACAAGGGACGATCGCAAGAAGGAAGATAACTCTATTAATTTAATTGCTATGTTATTTCCTTTACTTGACTCCTTCCTTTGTATGTTTTTACCCTGCGCATATAGGGAACTTGCCGGCGCGGGCACGCTTGCCGCGAGTGCTGAGTGCGGAACGTCAGCGATCTGCGGGCGGTGCTGCGGCCGACAAGAAACCTTGTCGCGGAGCTAGTTGCAGCTCACTTAAGTTGTTGAGCGGACTCGAAACAACAGTAAGGGCGCAACTAGCTACGAGTCGGCTCCTCCGCGCCCAGGTTTCCCATACAAAGCACGGGCGTTCAAGGAAAATAACTTAAAAATCTAAAGGAAATCTGATTGCTCAGACTTTGGCACTTATCTTTTTCTGTTGTTTGCTTTCCCGGGGTATGTGCTGAGCACATAATCTTTATGCACGGGGTCTGCGCCCGGCTTTGTACAAAGGATTACATGCAACAGCGGCAAGACTTGTACAAATGGGTGGTTGCCGGACAGGGTCCGACAACCGCGCCTCACGGGCAAAGCTTGCGAAGATGCGCAATATTCCAGGAGTTGCTCACTGGTACGCCATCTTCGGTCCCAAGGCGGACAGCGCCAAGCCTAGTGACTCGCTTCACCCGGTAAGGGCCTTCCCACTTTGGCGTCAACTTGTTGGGAATCTTGGCGGACTGATCACGCCAAAGAAACAAGGTCGCCTTCCTCGAAACTTCGGGCGTTAACTTTGCGGCTATGGTAGCGGCTCAAAGCTTGCTGGTAGCGAGCGGCTCGCACAGCAGCCTGAAGACGATCTTCCTCAAGGAGCAGCGCGTCATCTTGCCACAGCCGCTCTTGCTCAAGCTCATCATAAGCGAGCACTCGAGGTGACCCGTATATGAGTTCCGTGGGGATAACTGCCTCCGCTCCATAGACTAGAGCGAAGGGTGTCTGGCTGGTGGCTCGATTTGGCGTTATTCTGATCGACCAAAGAGTCACCGACAGCCCTGCGCCAAAGCCTTTGCCGGAGAGGCGGGCGGTGGCGGCGAACGGTGCGAGGAATGAGATATGCTCGGACCCCTAACTATGTTAGAGGGAGCAACATCTCGTCCAAACGACCGTGCCACGCTCGCGCCAACATGTTGGCGGCATGCTGATCTCGAGCACTCCGGGCTCCGCCATCTTGACCTTGGCCCAGCAGACGTATGGTACCGTGGGTACCATGACGCTGCTGGTCCCGCGCCTCCTGGGACGGGCGCGGTGCGTGCACGGACACCGAGGTCTCGGAGTGCGCCCGGTCGTCGTGGGAGCCGACCGCACCACCGATGCGCGGCGCAGTCTTGTCCTTGGACCTGGCAGCACCATGGGCCCCCTCGTCGACGCCCGCTCTTCCACCGGCGTCTACCCCACCAGCCGTGCGCTCCGGCGATGGTGGGTTCGGCGCAGACGGAGCAGCTGCTTCCGAAGCCTTCTTCTTCGGCGGCATGTTGATGAAGAGGATGAAGATTCGGCTCGCGCGAACGCCGGATCAGGTTCGCACAACCTCGACGCACCCCCTACCTGGCGCGCCAAAGATGTCGGGGGTTGCTGGTCCCTCGCACACCTATGGGGATCGGCGGACCGAGCCCCTTTCGGTTCGGCAGGGGGCGGTGGATGCACAAAGAGCAGATCGAGGCGAACGCACAAGCAAGACGATCGGTTTACCCAGGTTCGGGCCGCACGGATGCGTAAAACCCTACTCCTGCTTTGGTGGTTGTATTGAGTTCTTGCTCAGGAGCGGCGAGTGCTACAGTACACTCAAGCAGCTGGCGAGACCGAGCGTGAGAATGGCTGTCCCCCCCCCCCCCTCTCTGTTGCGCATGGGCCTCCTTTTATATGTCTAAGGGGTCACCGACATGTGGCAACAGAGGTGAGGGTAAAAATGTAAAAGGGGTGGTAGTTGGCGCCACCGCCTACTACAGTCGTATCCTACCTAACCCTGACGGCAGGGGACAAAGGCATTAAATGCCTGTCTGTGTCGCTTAGACGGAGCGGAAAGGGACCGTCAGGGGCGCCACCATTTGCCACGATGGCTCCTTGTCAGCGCCTGCTTGCCACCGCATGCCCCTGGCTGCACAGCCTCCCGCCACGTACGCCAGGAATGGTCCCAGGGCGACACGTTGGTGGGTGAGCTGGAGCGCGGGCTGCGGAGTAGTAGCTCGCCGCGGCAAGCGCCTTGCCGCGGATGTTGTCTTGTCGCGTCCGGGAGCTTGTCGCTCACCGGGCCTTGTCGGGGCGCGCAGTGCGCCGCAGCGAGCTTCTTGAGATGCTTTGGTTGGTCTTCCCGGCAAGCTCCTCTTGCCGGGGTCTCGTCTCCTTCCCGGCAAGCTCCTCTTGCCGGGATCTTGTCTCCTTCCCGGCAAGCTCCTCTTGCCGGGGCCTTGTCTCCTTCCCGGCAAGCTCCTCTTGCCGGGGCCTTGTTTTGCTCTTGGATACTTTGTTCTTGAATGGCTCCTAAAGGAACCATGGAGGGTCTTGGCGGTCGCCCGGCAAGCCTTGCCGCGGGTCGCTGCGACTGCCCGTGCACAAGTTCGGGATACTAAGGTACCCCTACTTTAGTACACCGACACATGGTGAAAGGTCGGAGATGCGCAATATCTTCGGATGGAATTGCATCTTGGATGATGAAGAGTGCGGACTCGTTGAATTGATTATCCGCGGCTTCTCTAGGTGTGAAGTTGCTTGGGTCATGCGGGTAGAAACCTTGCTCAATAATTCTCCAAAGATTAGTATTACTATGATTTAAATGACGTTTAAAGCGATAGACCCAAGAGGCAAAATCCTCATTTTTTCACAAACTTAGAAGGAGGACCAACATGATTCAAATGAGTGGAGGGAACCGGTCCTCCATAAGTAAGTGGAGGTTCAACATGGGCAAAGATTCCATTTCCACTTCTACCACTAGATAAAGGAACTTTGTCACTAGTAGCTTCCCCCTTGTCGGAGTTGGCATACGTCACCTCGTTAGCGGGATCACCCACTTTCATTGGTGTGGTGGATAATTTAAGGCCTTCTAAGAACTTTTTGAACATGCCTTCAACCTCGGTCGTCAGGGAGGTTTTCAATGTGTCCAAAGCCGCATTGAACTCCTCATGAGAGACCGAGGATCCCCCATCGGCCATAGACAAGGACAGAATCACACCGGGGTGCTCCTCCCCACTGTCTACGGTGTCAACCATACTCTTTGGACAGAAAATTCCTTAATAAAGAGACGAGGCTCTGATACCAATTGAAAGGATCGATATAGTTGACTAGAGGGGGAGTGAATAGGCAACTAACAATTTTTTAGCCTTTCTTTACCAAATTAAACTTCGCATCAAAGTAGGTTGTCTAGATATGCAACTAAGCGAGCAACCTATATGATGCAACAACAACAAGCACAAGATCGAGCAAGGGATACAACACAATATAGCTTGCACAATTAAAGGTGAGAGATAACCAAGAGTGGAGCCGGTGGAGACGAGGGTGTGTTACCGAAGTTCCTTCCCTTTGAGAGGAAGTACGTATCCGTTGGAGCGGTCTGGAGGCACAATGCTCCCTAAGAAGCCACTAGGGCCACTGTATTCTCCTCACACCTTCACGCAATGCGAGATGCCGTGATTCCACTATTGGTGCCCTTGGAGGCGGTGACCGAACCTTTACAAACAAGGTTGGGGCTATCTCCACAACTTAATTGGAGGCTCCCAACAACACCACGAAGCTTCACCACAATGGAATATGGATCCGCGGTGACCTCAACCGTCTAGGGTGCTCAAACACCCAAGAGTAACAAGATCCGCAAGGGATTAGTGGGGGGAATCAAATTTCTCTTGGTGGAAGTGTAGATCGGGGCCTTCTCAACCAATCCCAAGAAAATCAACAAGTTTGATTGGCTAGGGAGAGAGACCGGGCGAAAATGGAGCTTTGAGAAACAATGGAGCTTGGGAGGGAAGAGGTCAACTCTAGGTGGAAGAAGACCCCCCCCCCCTTTATATAGGGGAGCTAGAATCCAACCGTTTTCTGCCCATCCCGCAGCTAAGCGATACAACCGCTCCTAGGAGAGGTACTACCGCTTAGGTGGTACAACTCTGCACACACCTAAGACTACACAAAGTGTATCCACGGTAGTGGCGCTGGAGCGGTACTACCGATGACCCGAGCGGTACTACCGCTTTGGGTCTTAGTCCTAGAGAGGTAGCCGTAGTAGAGGGTGCCAGGGGCGGCAGTACGATGCCAAGCGGTACTACCGTCCTAGTGCCGCTCTACCACCGCTTGTGGCAAAGTGGGAACAGAACCTTGCATGTAAGGAAAACCCCGCGAGCGGTAGTGGGGATGGTAGTACGGGCTGTAGTACCGCCGAAGCGATATTACCGCCCTACTACCGTGAATTACAAACATACAACCGAAAGTGGCACGCTCGGGGAAGCCCTAAGTGGTACTACCATGGAAGTACCAGCGGTACTACCACATAAGCGGTACTACCGTAGGCACAGGCGGTACTACCGCTGGCAAGATTCTGAAAGCACTACAAAACATAGAAAAGTCTCCAGAGATGGGAAGGAGGCTGTGGGTACATATGGGGTTGTGTACGTGTTGATTCCACCCATACCTTTCTGAAGCGGACCCCCTCTTAATAGTATGGCTTTCCTACGACTCAAATCCACCGAAAAGAAACGTAGAAAAACCGCCGTCTTCGAAAGGCTCCGAGGGGTGTCGAATCGTCTAGTGCCTAGCCATGAGATATCTGAAATGCTCAATGCACACGATTAGTCCACAAATGCATTGTCATCAATGACCAAAACCACTTAGGGAGAAATATGCCCTTACAGTTCAGCATTCATTTTCTGAGAGAGAGCCACCTACTCATGTGTTGAGACTAAGATATTCCATTCCAACCATATGAATCTTGATCTCTAGCCTTCCCCAAGTTGCTTTCCACTCAAATCATCTTTCCACCAAATCCGAATCAGTGAGAGAGAGTTGAGTGTTGGGGAGACTATCATTTGAAGCACAAGAGCAAGGAGTTCATCATCAACACACCATCTATTACCTTTCGGAGAGTGGTGTCTCCTAGATTGGTTAGGTGTCACTTGGGAGCCTCTGTCAAGATTGTGGAGTTGAACCAAGGAGTTTGTAAGGGCAAGGAGATCGCCTGCTTCGTGAAGATCTACCCAAGTGAGGCAAGTCCTTCGTGGGCGATGGCCATGGTTGGATAGACAAGGTTGCTTCTTCATGGACCCTTCGTTGGAGGAGCCACCCATGGACTCGCGCAACCGTTACCCTTCGTGGTTTGAAGTCTCCATCAACGTGGATGTACCATAGCACCACCTATCAGAACCACGCCAAAAATCTCCGTGTCTCCAATTGCGTTTGCACACTCCAATCCCATCCCTTTACTTTCTTGCAACTTGCATGCTTTACTTTCCACTGCTCATATACTCTTGCCATGCCTGCTTGAAATGTATTGTGAATGTTTAAACTTGTGCTAAAACTCCACCTTAACTTGAAGAAATTAAAAACTACTACTTTTCTTTGTTGAGGGTCTAATCACCCCCCCCCCTCTCTAGACACCTCTTCTCGATCCTTTCAATACCGGGGTCGCCTCCACCCTAAGATAGATATCGGGATCATCTGCCACCCCAAGATAGACCTAGACAATGGCGGAGCCAGGGGTCTTCCCCCTAGACTTCCATGGAATACCAAAGAATTGATGATCCATTGGTATAGTGCTGCTAGCTTGCTGTATATTTGTTGTTTTATTGCTATAAAATTGCACAAATGAATACCAAGGAAGAAATTCCTGGCTCCGCCACCTAGAGGCTGATGCTTCTCCGGCAACTCGGCAGGTGTTGTTTCCTTCCCTTCGGCCGCAGCTACTCCGTTCGTCCAAAATCGATTGACCCAAATACTGTTTTTAGGCGATTGACTTGTAGCTATTGTGTTTTCAGTAATACTGCGCACACGTAAAACTACCCATAGTGGGAGGAATAAGTAGTAACATCACACATATCTAGATAAAATAGATGATCTGGCAAACAATAAATGAAGAAAGAGAGGCATGTGGTAACATAGCTAGTTAGTACTAGTAGTATGAGTAACATCACACATATTAAGGCAAGATGAGTCTATAGCTTAATAAATGAAGCGTGAAGGAAATATGCCCTAGAGGAAATAATAAAGTTGTTAGTTATATTTCCTTATATCATGATAAATGTTTATTATTCATGCTAGAATTGTATTAACCGGAAACTTGGTACATGTGTGAATACATAGACAAAAAGAGTGTCCCTAGTATGCCTCTACTTGACTAGATTGTTAATCGAAGATGGTTAAGTTTCCTAGCCATAGACATGTGTTTTCATTTGATGAATGGGATCACATCATTAGAGAATGATGTGATGGACAAGACCCATCGGTTAGCTTAGCACTATGACCATTTAGTTTATTGCTATTGCTTTCTTCATGACTTATACATGTTCCTATGACTATGAGATTATGCAACTCCCGAATACCGGAGGAACAATTAGTGTGCTATCAAACATGACAACGTAACTGGGTGATTATAAAGATGCTCTACAGGTGTCTCCGATGGTGTTTGCTGAGTTGGCATAGATCGAGATTAGGATTTGTCACTCCGATTGTCGGAGAGGTATCTCTGGTCCCTCTCGGTAATGCACATCCCTATAAGCCTTGCAAGCAATGTGACTAATGAGTTAGTTGCGGGATGATGCATTACGGAACGAGTAAAGAGACCTGCCAGTAACGAGATTGAACTAGGTATTGAGATACCGGCGATCGAATCTCGGGAAAGTAACATACCGATGACAAAGGGAACAATGTATGTTGTTATGCAGTTTGACCAATAAAGATCTTCGTAGAATATGTAGGAACCAATATGAGCATCCAGGTTCCGCTATTGGTTATTGACCGTAGATGAGTCTCGGTCATGTCTACATAGTTCTCGAACCCGTAGGGTCCGCACGCTTAACGTTCGATGATGATCGGTATTATGAGTTTACGTGTTTTGATGTACCGAAGGTAGTTTGGAGTCCCGGATATGATCACGGACATGATGAGGAGTCTCGAAATGGTCGAGACATAAAGATCAATATATTGGAAGGCTATGTTTGGACATCGGAATGGTTCCGGGTGAGTTCGGGCCTTTACCGGAGTACCGGGGGGTTACTGAAACCCCCCGGGGAGTGTATGGGCCTTATTGGGCCTTAGTGGGAGAGAGGAGGAGGCAGCCAAGGTGGAGGGCACGCCCTCCCAAGCCCAATCCAAATTGGGTGGGGGGACGCCCCCCCCCCCCCCCCCCGGCCGCTTCCTTCCCTCTCTCTCCCCCTTCCTTTCTCTCCTACTCCAACTAGGGAAGGGGGAATCCTACTCCCACCGGGAGTAGGACTCCCCCCTTGGGCGTGCCATGAGAGGGCCGGCCCTTTCCCTCCTCCACTCCTTTATATACGGGGGAGGGGGCATCCCATAGACACACAAGTTGATTGTTTAGCCGTGTGTGGTGCCCCCCTCCATAGAATTCCACCTCGGTCATATCGTTGTAGTGCTTAGGCGAAGCCCTGCATCGGTAACTTCATCATCACCATCATCACACCATCGTGCTGACAAAAATCTCCCTCGACCTCAGCTGGATCTAGAGTTCGTGGGACGTCACCGAGCTGAACGTGTGCAGATCGTGGAGGTGCCGTACCTTCGGTGCTAGGATAGGTCGGATCGCGAAGGCATACGACTACATCAACCGCATTGTCATAATGCTTCCGCTTACGGTCTACGAGGGTATGTGGACAACAGTCTCCCCTCTTGTTGCTATGCATCACCTAGATGGATCTTGCATGTGCGTAAGAATTTTTTTGAAATTACCGCGTTCCCCAACAGTGGCATCCGAGCCAGGTCTATGCGTGGATGTTATATGCACGAGTAGAACACAAAGGAGTTGTGGGCGTGGGTATATACATATTGCTTGCCTTCACTAGTTGATTCTTGATTCAGCGGTATTGTTGGATGAAGCGGCTCAGACCGACATTACGCGTACGCTTATGCGAGACTGGTTCTACCGACGTGCTTCGCACACAGGTGGCTAGTGGGTGTCAGTTTCTCCAACTTTACTTGAATCGAATTCAATGAACAGGGTTCTTTCTGAAGATCAAAAAGCAATCACTATACCGCGCTGTGGTTTTTGATGCGTAGGTAAGAACAGTTCTTGCTAAGCCCGTAGCAGCCACGTAAAACTTGCAACAACAAAGTAGAGGACGTCTAACTTGTTTTTGCAGGGCATGTTGTGATGTGATATGGTCAAGACATGATGCTAAATTTTATTATATGAGATGATCATGTTTTGTAGCAGAGTTATCGGCAACTGACAGGAGCCATATGGTTGCCGCTTTATTGTATGAAATGCAATCGCCATGTAATTGATGTACTTTATGACTAAGCGGTAGCGATAGTCGTAGAAGCAATAGTTGGCGAGACGACAACGATGCTTCGATGGAGATCAAGGTGTCAAGCCGGTGACGATGGTGATTATGATAGTGCTTTGGAGATGGAGATCAAAGGCACAAGATGATGATAGCCATATCATATCACTTATATTGATTGCATGTGATGTTTATCTTTTATGCATCTTATTTTGCTTAGTTCGGCGGAGCATTATAAGATGATCTCTCACTAAATTTCAAGGTCAAGTGTTCTCCCTGAGTATGCACCGTTGCTACAGTTCGTCGTGCCGAGACACCACATGATGATCGGGTGTGATAAGCTCTACGTTCACATACAACGGGTGCAAGCCAGTTTTGCACAAGCAGAATACTCGGGTTAAACTTTACGAGCCTAGCATATGCAGATATGGCCTCGGAACACTGAGACCGAAAGGTCGAGCGTGAATCATATAGTAGATATGATCAACATAGTGATGTTCACCATTGAAAGCTACTCCATCTCACGTGATGATTGGACATGGTTTAGTTGATATGGATGACGTGATCACTTAGATGATTAGAGGGATGTCTATCTAAGTGGGAGTTCTTAAGTAATATGATTAATTGAACTTAAATTTATCATGAACCTGGTCCTGATAGTATTTGCATATCTATGTTGTAGATCAATTGCTCGCGTATAGCTTCCCTGTTTTATTTTTGATATGTTCCTGGAGAAAAATAAGTTGAAAGATGATAGTAGCATGATGCGGACTAGGTCCGTGATCTGAGGATTATCCTCATTGCTGCACAGAAGAATTATGTCCTTGATGCACCGCTAGGTGACGGACCTATTGCAGGAGCAGATGTAAACATTATGAACTTTTGGCAAGCTCGGTATGATGATTACTTGATAGTTTAGTGCGCCATGCTTTACGGCTTAGAACTGGGAATTCAAAGATGTTCCAAGATCTGAAATTGATATTTCAGACTCATGCTTGAGTCGAGAGGTATGAGACCTCTGACAAGTACTTGGCCTACAAGATGGAGGAGAATAGGTCAACCAGTGAGCATGTGCTCAGAATGTCTTAGTACTACAATCGCTTGAATCAAGTGGGAATTAATCTTCCAGATAAAATAGTGATTGACAAAGTTCTCTAGTCACTATCACCGAGTTACTGGAACTTCGTGATGAACTATAATATGCAAGGGATGGCGAAAACGATTCCCGAGCTCTTCGTGATGCTGAAATCGACAAAGGTAGAAATCAAGAAAAGCATCAAATGTTGATGGTTGACAAGACCACTAGTTTCAAGTAAAAGGGCAAGGGAAATAAAGGGAACTTCAAGAAGAATGACAAGCAAGTTGCCACTCCCATGAAGAAGCCCAAAGATAGACCCAAGCCTGAAACTGAGTGCTTCTACTGCGAAGGAAATGGTCACTGGAAGTGGAACTGCCCTAGATACTTGGCGGGTAAGAAGGATGGCAAAGTGAACAAAGGTATATTTGATATACATGTTATTGATGTGTACTTTAATAGTGTTTATACCAACCCCTCAGTATTTGATACTGGTTCAGTTTCTAAGAGTAGTAACTCAAGACGGGAGTTGCAAAATAAACAGAGACTAGTTAAGGGCGAGGTGATGATGTGAGTTGGAAGTGATTCCAAGGTTGATAAGATCACCATCGCACACTCCCTTTACCTTCGAGATTAGTGTTGAACCTAAAATAAATGTTATTTCGTGTTTGCGTTGAGCATAAATATTATTGGATCATGTTTATTGCAATACAGTTATTCATTTAAGTCAAAGAATAATTATTGTTATATTTACATGAATAAAACCTTCTATGGTCATACACTCAATATAAATGGTTTATTGAATCTCAATCATAGTAATACACATATTCGTAATATTGAAGCCAAAAGATGCAAAGTTAATAATGATAGTGCAACTTATATGTGGCACTGCCGTTTAGGTCATATTGGTGTAAAGCGCATGAAGAAACTCCATGCTGATGGACTTTGGAATCACTTGATGCTTGCAAACCATGCCTCATGGGAAAGATGACTAAGACTCCGTTCTTCGATACAATGGAGCGAGCAACCGACTTGTTGGAAATAATACATACTGATGTGTGCGGTCCAATGAGTGTTGAAGCTCGCGGCGGGTATCGTTATTTTCTGACGTTCACAGATGATTTGAGCAGATATGGGTATATCTACTTAATGAAACATAAGTCTGAAACATTTGAAAAGTTCAAAGAATTTCAGAGGAAGTGGAAAATCATCGTAACAAGAAAATAAAGTTTCTACGATGTGATCGCGGAAACAAATATTTGAGTTACGAGTTTGGTCTTCATTTGAAACAATGTGGAATAGTTTCGCAACTCACGCCACCTGGAACACCACAGCGTAATGGTGTGTCCGAACATCATAACCATACTTTATTAGATATGGTGCAATCTATGATGTCTCTTACCGAATTACCACTATTGTTTTGGGGTTATGCATTAGAGACAGCTGCATTCACGTTAAATAGGGCACCGTCTAAAAATCCGTTGAGACGACATCGTATGAACTGTGGTTTAGCAAGAAACCTAAGCTGTCGTTTCTTAAAGTTTGGGGTTGCAATGCTTATGTAAAAAAGTTTCAGCCTGATAAGCTCAAACCGAAATCGGAGAAGTGCATCTTCATAGGATACCCAAAAAGAAACTGTTGGGTACACCTTCTATCACAGATCTGAAGGCAAGATTTTTGTTGCTAAAAATGGATCCTTTCTAGAGAAGGAGTTTCTCTCGAAAGAAGTGAATGGGAGGAAAGTAGAACTTGATGAAGTAATTGTACCTTCTCCAGAATTGGAAAGTAGTTCATCACAGAAATCAGTTCCAGTGATGCCTACGCCAATTAGCGAGGAAGCTAATGATGATGATCATGAAACTTCAGATCAAGTTACTACCGAACCTTGTAGGTCAACCAGAGTAAGATCCGCACCAGAGTGGTACGGTAATCCTGTTTTGGAGGTCATGTTACTTGACCATGACGAACCTACGAACTATGAGGAAGCGATGATGAGCCCAGAATCCGCAAAATGGCTTGAGGACATGAAATCTGAGATGGGATCCATGTATGAAAACAAAGTGTGGACTTTTGTTGACTTGCCCGATGATCGGCAAGCCATAGAGAGTAAATGGATCTTCAAGAAGAAGACTAGTGCTGACCGTAATGTTACTGTCTACAAAGCTCGACTTGATGCAAAAGGTTTTCGACAAGTTCAAGGAGTTGACTACGATGAGACCTTCTCACCCGTAGCGATGCTTAAGTCCGTCCAAATCATGTTAGCAATTGCCGCATTTTATGATTATGAAATTTGGAAAATGGATGTCAGAACTGCATTCCTTAATGAATATCTTAAAGAAGAGTTGTATATGATGCAACCAAAAGGTTTTGTCGATCCAAAAGGTGCTAACAAAGTGTGCAAACTCCAGCGATCCATTTATGGACTGGTGCAAGCATCTCAGAGTTGGAATGTATGCTTTGATAAAGTGATCAAAGCATATGGTTTTATACAGACTTGCGGTGAAGCCTGTATTTACGAGAAAGTGAGTGGGAGCACTACAACCTTTCTGATAAGTATATGTGAATGACATATTGTTGATCGGAAATGATGTTGAATTTTTTGGAAAGCATAAAGGAGTGTTCGACAGGAGTTTTTCAAAGCAAGACCTCGGTGAAGCTGCTTACATATTGAGCATCAAGATATATAGAGATAGATCTAGACGCTTGATACATTTTTCAATGACTACATACATTGACAAGATTTTGAAGTAGTTCAAAATGGAATAGTCAATGAAGGAGTTCTTGCCTGTGTTGCAAGGTGTGAAGTTGAGTAAAGACTCAAAACCCGACCACGGCAGAAAATAGAAAGAGAATGAAAAGTCATTCCCTATGCCTCAGTCATAGGCTCTATAAAGTATGCTATGCTGTGTACCAGACCTATTATGTACCTCACCAAGAGTTTGGCAAGAGGGTACAATAGTGATCCAGGAGTGGATCACTGGACATTGGTCAAAATTATCCTTAGTGGAATAAGGATATATTTCTCAGTTATGGAGGTGACAAAAAGTTCGTCGTAAAGAGTTACGGTCGATGCAAGCTTTTGACACCGATCTAGATGACTCTAAGTCTCAATCTGGATACATATTGAAAGTGGGAGTGATTAGCTAGAGTAGCTCTATGCAGAGCATTGTAGACATAGAAAATTTGCAAAACACATACGACTCTGAATATGGCAGACCCATTGACTAAGCTTTTCTCACAAGCAAAACATGATCACTCTTTGGGTGCTAATCACATAGCAATGTGAACTAGATTATTGACTCTACTAAACCCTTTGGGTATTAGTCACATGGAGATGTGAACTAATCACATAAAGATGTGAACTATTGGTGTGAAATCACATGACGATGTGAACTAGATTATTGACTCTAGTGCATGTGTGAATACATAGACAAACAGAGTGTCACTAGTATGCCTCTACTTGACTAGCTCGTTAATCAAAGATGGTTAAGTTTCCTAGCCATAGACATGTGTTGTCATTTGATGAACGGGATCACATCATTAGAGAATGATGTGATGGACAAGACCCATCTGTTAGCTTAGCACTATGATCATTTAGTTTATTGCTATTGCTTTCTTCATGACTTATACATGTTCCTATGACTATGAGATTATGCAATTCCCGAATACCGTAGGAACACTTAGTGTGCTATCAAACGTCATAGCGTGAGTGGGTGAATATAAATATGCTCTACAGGTGTCTCCAATGGTGTTTTTTAAGTTGGCATACATCAAGATTAGGATTTGTCACTCCGATTGTCGGAGAGGTATCTTTGGGCCCTCTCGATAATGCACATCACTATAAGCCTTGCAAGAAATGTGACTAATGAGTTAGTTGCAATATGATGCATTGAGGAACGAGTAAAGAGACTTGCCAGTAACGAGATTGAACTAGGTATTGAGATACCAACGATCGAATCTCGGGCAAGTAACATATCGATTACAAAGAGAACAACGTATGTTGTTATGCGGTTTGACCGATAAAGATCTTCGTAGAATATGTAGGAACCAATATGAGCATCCAGGTTCCGCTATTGGTTATTGACCGGAGATAAGTCTCAGTCATGTCTACATAGTTCTCGAACCCGTAGGGTCCTCACGCTTAATGTTCGGTGATGATCGGTATTATGAGTTTATGTGTTTTGATGTACCGAAGGTAGTTCGGAGTCCCAGATATGATCACGTACATGACGAGGAGTCTCGAAATGGTCGAGACACAATGATCGATATATAGGAAGGCTATGTTTGGACATCGAAATGGTTTCAGGTGAGTTCGGGCATTTAGTGGAGTACCGGGGGGTTACCCGAACCCCCCGGGGAGTGTATGGGCCTTATTGGGCCTTAGTGGGAGAGAGGAGGAGGAGGCCAAGGTGGAGGGCGCGCACCCCAAGCCCAATCTGAATTGGGTGGGGCGCCGGCCCCCCTTCCTTCCCTCTCTCTCCCCCTTCCTTTCTCTCCTACTCCAATTAGGGAAGGGGGAATCCTACTCCCGGGCGCGCCATGAGAGGGGTGTTGGAAATATGCCCTAGAGGCAATAATAAAAGCATTATTATTATATTTCCTTGTTCATGATAATTGTCTTTATTCATGCTATAATTGTGTTATCCGGAAATCGTAATACATGTGTGAATAATAGACACCAACATGTCCCTAGTAAGCCTCTAGTTGACTAGCTCGTTGATCAACAGATAGTCATGGTTTCCTGACTATGGACATTGGATGTCATTGATAACAAGATCACATCATTAGGAGAATGATGTGATGGACAAGACCCAATCCTAAACATAGCACAAGATCGTATAGTTCGTTTGCTAGAGTTTTTCCAATGTCAAGTATCTTTTCCTTAGACCATGAGATCGTGTAACTCCCGGATACCGTAGGAGTGCTTTGGGTGTACCAAACGTCACAACGTAACTGGGTGACTATAAAGGTATACTACGGGTATCTCCGAAAGTGTCTGTTGGGTTGACACGGATCAAGACTGGGATTTGTCACTCCGTATGACGGAGAGGTATCACTGGGCCCACTCGGTAATGCATCATCATTATGATCTCAAAGGTGACCAAGTGTCTGGTCACGGGATCATGCATTACGGTAAGAGTAAAGTGACTTGCCGGTAACGAGATTGAACGAGGTATTGGGATACCGACGATCGAATCTCGGGCAAGTAACATACCGATTGACAAAGGGAATTGTATACGGGGTTGCTTGAATCCTCGACATCGTGGTTCATCCGATGAGATCATCGTGGAGTATGTGGGAGCCAACATGGGTATCCAGATCCCGCTGTTGGTTATTGACCGAAGAGTCGTCTCGGTCATGTCTACATGTCTCCCGAACCCGTAGGGTCTACACACTTAAGGTTCGGTGCCGCTAGGGTTGTAGGGATATGTATATGCAGTAACCCGAATGTTGTTCGGAGTCCCGGATGAGATCCCGGACGTCACGAGGAGTTCCGGAATGGTCCGGAGGTAAAGAATTATATATATGAAGTGTTGTTTCGGCCATCGGGACAAGTTTCGGGGTCACCGGTATTGTACCGGGACCACCGGAAGGGTCCCGGGGGTCCACCGGGTGGGGCCACCTGCCCCAGGGGGGCACATGGGCTGTAGGGGGTGCGCCTTAGCCTACATGGGCCAAGGGCACCAGCCCGAAGAGGCCCATGCGCCTAGGGTTTCAAAGGGGAAGAGTCCCACAAGGGGAAGGCACCTCCTAGGTGCCTTGGGGGGGAGGGAATCCTCCCTTGGCCGCTGCCCCCCCCCCTAGGAGATTGGATCTCCTAGGGCCGGCACCCCCCCTAGGCCCCCTATATATAGTGAGGGAAGGAGGTCCTCTCAAACCACGCCTTTGGTGCCTCCCTCTCCCTCTCCAACACCTCCTCCTCCTCCATAGAGCTTGGCGAAGCCCTGCCGGAGTACTGCAGCTCCATCACCACCACGCCGTCGTGCTGCTGCTGGAGTCATCTTCCTCAACCTCTCCTCTCCCCTTGCTGGATAAAGAAGGAGGAGACGTCATCTGCTCCGTACGTGTGTTGAACGCGGAGGTGCCGTTCGTTCGGCGCTTGGTCATCGGTGATTTGGATCACGTCGTGTACGACTACCTCATCCCCGTTCTTTGAACACTTCCGCTCGCGATCTACAAAGGTATGTAGATGCATCCGATCACTCGTTGCTAGATGAACTCATAGATGGATCTTGGTGAAACCGTAGGAAAATTTTTGTTTTCTGCAACGTTCCCCAACAGTGGCATCATGAGCTAGGTCTATGCGTAGTTCTTCTTGCGTGAGTAGAACACAATTTGTTGTGGGCGTAGATGTTGTCAACTTTCTTGCCGCTACTAGTCTTATCTTGCTTCAACGGTATTGTGGGATGAAGCGGCCCGGACCAACCTTACACGCACGCTTACGTGAGACCGGTTCCACCAACTAACATGCACTAGTTGCATAAGGTGGCTGGCGGGTGTCTGTCTCTCCCACTTTAGTTGGAGCGGATTCGATGAAAAGGGTCCTTATGAAGGGTAAATAGAAGTTGACAAATCACGTTGTGGCTTTCACGTAGGTAAGAAAATGTTCTTGCTAGAACCCTAATTCAGCCACGTAAAACTTGCAACAACAATTAGAGGACGTCTAACTTGTTTTTGCAGAAAGTGCTTTGTGATGTGATATGGCCAAAGTTGTGATGAATGATGAATGATACATATGTGATGTATGAGATGTTCGTGCTATTGTAATAGGAATCAGGACTTGCATGTCGATGAGTATGACAACCGGCAGGAGCCATAGGAGTTGTCTTTATTTTTTATATGACCTGCGTGTCATTGAGAAACGCCATGTAAATTACTTTACTTTATTGCTAAACACGTTAGCCATAGTAGTAGAAGTAATAGTTGGCGAGCAACTTCATGGAGACACAATGATGGAGATCATGGTGTCATGCCGGTGACAAGATGATCATGGAGCCCCAAGATGGAGATCAAAGGAGCTATGTGATATTGGCCATATCATGTCACTATTATTATTTGATTGCATGTGATGTTTATCATGTTTTTGCGTCTTGTTTACTTAGAACGATGGTAGTAAATAAGATGATCCCTCATAATAATTTCAAGAAAGTTTTCCCCCTAACTATGCACCGTTGCGACAGTTCATTCGTTTCTAAGCACCACGTGATGATCGGGTGTGATGGATTCCAACGTTCACATACAACGGGTGTAAGACAGATTTACACATGCAAACACTTAGGTTGACTTGACGAGCCTAGCATGTACAGACATGGCCTCGGAACACAGAAGACTGAAAGGTCGAGCATGAGTCGTATAGAAGATACAATCAACATAAAGATGTTCACCGATGTTGGCTAGTCCGTCTCACGTGATGATCGGACACGGCCTAGTTGACTCGGATCATGTTATACTTAGATGACTAGAAGAGGGATGTCTATCTAAGTGGGAGTTCATTGAATAATTTGATTAGATGAACTTAATTATCATGAACTTAGTCTAAAATCTTTACAATATGTCTTGTAGATCAAATGGCCAACGTTGTCCTCAACTTCAACGCGTTCCTAGAGAAAACCAAGCTGAAAGACGATGGCAGCAACTATACGGACTGGGTCCGAAACCTGAGGATCATCCTCATAGCTGCGAAGAAAGATTATGTCCTACAAGCACCGCTAGGTGACCCGCCTGTCCCACAGAACCAAGACGTTATGAACGCTTGGCAGACACGTGCTGATGACTACTCCCTCGTTCAGTGCGGCATGCTTTACAGTTTAGAGCCGAGGCTCCAAAAGCGTTTTGAGAGACATGGAGCATATGAGATGTTCGAAGAGCTGAAAATGGTTTTTCAAGCTCATGCCCGGGTCGAGAGATATGAAGTCTCCGACAAATTCTTTAGCTGTAAGATGGAGGAAAATAGTTCTGTCAATGAGCACATACTCACTATGTCTGGGTTACATAACCGCTTGACTCAGCTGGGAGTTAATCTCCCGGATGATGCGGTCATTGACAGAATCCTCCAGTCGCTTCCACCAAGCTACAAGAGCTTTGTGATGAACTTCAATATGCAGGGGATGGAAAAGACCATTCCTGAGGTATTTGCAATGCTGAAATCAGCAGAGGTAGAAGTCAAGAAGGAACATCAAGTGTTGATGGTCAATAAAACCACTAAGTTCAAGAAGGGCAAGGGTAAAAAGAACTTCAAGAAGGACGGCAAGGGAGTTGCCGCGCCCGGTAAGCAAGCTGCCGGGAAGAAGCCAAAGAATGGACCCAAGCCCGAGACTGAGTGCTTTTATTGCAAGGGAAGTGGTCACTGGAAGCGGAACTGCCCCAGATACTTAGCAGACAAGAAGGTCGGCAAAACAAAAGGTATATGTGATATACATGTAATTGATGTGTACCTTACCAGTACTCGTAGTAGCTCCTGGGTATTTGATACCGGTGCAGTTGCTCAAATTTGTAACTCAAAGCAGGAGTTGCGGAATAAGCGGAAACTGGCGAAGGACGAGGTGACGATGCGCGTCGGGAATGGTTCCAAGGTCAATGTGATCGCCGTCGGCACGCTACCTCTATATTTACCTACAGGATTAGTTTTAAACCTCAATAATTTTTATTTAGTGCCAGCTTTGAGCATGAACATTGTATCGCTACTCATTTAAATCCGAGAATAATGGTTGTTCTATTTATATGAGAGATATGTTTTATGGTCATGCTCCGATGGTGAATGGTTTATTCTTTCTCGAGCGTAATGCTACACATGTTCATAGTGTGAAAACCAAAAGATGTAAGGTTGATAATGATAGTCCCACATACTTGTGGCACTGCCTCCTTGGTCACATAGGTGTGAAACGCATGAAGAAGCTCCATGCAGATGGACTTTTAGAGTCTCCTGATTATGAATCATTTGACACGTGCGAACCATGCCTCATGGGTAAAATGACCAAGACTCCGTTCTCAGGAACAATGGAGCGAGCAACCAACTTATTGGAAATCATACATATGGATGTGTGCGGTCCAATGAGTGTTGAGGCTCGCGGTGGCTATCGTTATGTTCTCACCCTCACTGATGACTTGAGTAGATATGGGTATGTCTACTTAATGAAACACAAGTCTGAGACCTTTGAAAAGTTCAAGGAATTTCAGAGTGAGGTTGAGAATCAACGTGACAGAAAAATCAAGTTTTTGCGATCAGATCATGGAGGAGAATACTTGAGTCATGAATTTGGCACACACTTAAGAAAATGTGGAATAGTTTCACAACTCACGCCGCCTGGAACACCTCAGCGTAATGGTGTGTCCGAACGTCGTAACCGCACTCTATTAGATATGGTGTGATCTATGATGGCTCTTACCGATTTACCGCTATCTTTTTGGGGCTATGCTTTAGAGACTGCCACATTCACTTTAAATAGGGCTCCGTTGAAATCCGTTGAGACGACACCATATGAATTATGGTTTGGGAAGAAACCTAAGCTTTCGTTTCTAAAAGTTTGGGGATGCGATGCTTATGTCAAGAAACTTCAACCTGAAAAGCTCGAACCCAAGTCGGAAAAATGCGTCTTCATAGGATACCCTAAAGAAACTATTGGGTATACCTTGTACTCAGATCTGAAGGCAAGGTCTTTGTTGCCAAGAATGGATCCTTTCTAGAGAAGCAGTTTCTCTCGAAAGAAGTAAGTGGGAGGAAAGTAGAACTTGATGAAGTATTACCTCTTGAACCGGAAAATGGCGCAAGTCAAGAAAATGTTCCTGAGGTGCCTGCACCGACTAGAGAGGAAGTTAATGATGATGATCATGAAACTTCAGATCAAGTTGCTACTGAACTTCGAAGGTCCATAAGGACACGTTCCGCGCCAGAGTGGTACGGCAACCCTGTCTTGGAAATCATGTTGTTAGACAATGGTGAACCTTCGAACTATGAAGAAGCAATGGCGGGCCCGGATTCTGACAAATGGCTAGAAGCCATGAAATCTGAGATAGGATCCATGTATGAAAACGAAGTATGGACTTTGACTGACTTGCCCGATGATCGGCGAGCCATAGAAAATAAATGGATCTTTAAGAAGAAGACAGACGCGGATGGTAATGTGACCATCCATAAAGCTCGGCTTGTCGCTAAGGGTTATCGACAAGTTCAAGGGGTTGACTACGATGAGACTTTCTCACCAGTAGCGAAGCTGAAGTCCGTCCGAATTATGTTAGCAGTTGCCGCATACTATGATTATGAGATATGGCAAATGGACGTCAAAACGGCATTCCTTAATGGTTTCCTTAAGGAAGAATTGTATATGATGCAGCCGGAAGGTTTTGTCGATCCTAAGAATACTGACAAGGTGTGCAAGCTCCAATGCTTGATTTATGGGCTGGTGCAAGCATCTCGGAGTTGGAACATTCGCTTTGATGAGATGATCAAAGCGTTTGGGTTTACGCATACTTATGGAGAAGCCTGCGTTTACAAGAAAGTGAGTGGGAGCTCTGTAGCACTTCTCATATTATATGTAGATGCCATACTTTTGATGGGAAATGATATAGAACTCTTGGACAGCATTAAGGCCTACTTGAATAAGAGTTTTTCAATGAAGGACCTTGGAGAAGCTGCTTATATATTAGGCATCAAGATCTATAGAGATAGATCAAGACGCCTCATAGGTCTTTCACAAAGCACATACCTTGATAAGATATTGAAGAAGTTCAATATGGATCAATCTAAGAAGGGGTTCTTGCCTGTGTTACAAGGTATGAAATTGAGCTCAGCTCAATGTCCGACCACGGCAGAAGATATAGAAGAGATGAGTGTCATCCCCTATGCCTCAGCCATAGGTTCTATTATGTATGCCATGCTGTGTACCAGACCTGATGTAAACCTTGCCGTAAGTTTGGTAGGAAGGTACCAAAGCAATCCCAGCAAGGAACACTGGACAGCGGTCAAGAATATCCTGAAGTACCTGAAAAGGACTAAGGAAATGTTTCTCGTTCATGGAGGTGACGAAGAGCTCGTCGTAAAGGGTTACGTCGACGCTAGCTTCGACACAGATCTGGATGACTCTAAGTCACAAACCGGATACGTGTATATTTTGAATGGTGGGGCAGTAAGCTGGTGCAGTTGCAAGCAGAGTGTCGTGGCGGGATCTACATGTGAAGCGGAGTACATGGCAGCCTCGGAGGAAGCACATGAAGCAATTTGGGTGAAGGAGTTCATCACCGACCTCGGAGTCATACCTAATGCGTCGGGGCCAATCAAACTCTTCTGTGACAACACTGGAGCTATTGCACTTGCCAAGGAGCCCAGGTTTCACAAGAAGACAAGGCACATCAAGCGTCGCTTCAACTCCATTCATGAAAATGTTCAAGATGGAGACATAGATATTTGTAAAGTACATACGGACCTGAATGTAGCAGATCCGTTGACTAAACCTCTCCCTAGAGCAAAACATGATCAACACCAGAATTCCATGGGTGTTCGATTCATCACAATGTAACTAGATTATTGACTCTAGTGCAAGTGGGAGACTGTTGGAAATATGTCCTAGAGGCAATAATAAAAGCATTATTATTATATTTCCTTGTTCATGATAATTATCTTTATTCATGCTATAATTGTGTTATCCGGAAATCGTAATACATGTGTGAATAATAGACACCAACATGTCCCTAGTAAGCCTCTAGTTGACTAGCTCGTTGATCAACAGATAGTCATGGTTTCCTGACTATGGACATTGGATGTCATTGATAATGAGATCACATCATTAGGAGAATGATGTGATGGACAAGACCCAATCCTAAACATAGCACAAGATCGTATAGTTCGTTTGCTAGAGTTTTTCCAATGTCAAGTATCTTTTCCTTAGACCATGAGATCGTGTAACTCCCGGATACCGTAGGAGTGCTTTGGGTGTACCAAACGTCACAACGTAACTGGGTGACTATAAAGGTATACTACGGGTATCTCCGAAAGTGTCTGTTGGGTTGACACGGATCAAGACTGGGATTTGTCACTCCGTATGACGGAGAGGTATCACTGGGCCCACTCGGTAATGCATCATCATTATGAGCTCAAAGGTGACCAAGTGTCTGGTCATGGGATCATGCATTACGGTACGAGTAAAGTGACTTGCCAGTAATGAGATTGAACGAGGTATTGGGATACCGATGATCGAATCTTGGGCAAGTAACATACCGATTGACAAAGGGAATTGTATACGGGGTTGCTTGAATCCTCGACATCGTGGTTCATCCGATGAGATCATTGTGGAGTATGTGGGAGCCAACATGGGTATCCAGATCCCGCTGTTGGTTATTGACCGGAGAGTCGTCTCGGTCATGTCTACATGTCCCCCGAACCCGTAGGGTCTACACACTTAAGGTTCGGTGACGCTAGGGTTGTAGGGATATGTATATGCAGTAACCCGAATGTTGTTCGGAGTCCCGGATGAGATCCCGAACGTCACGAGGAGTTCCGGAATGGTCCGGAGGTAAAGAATTATATATAGGAAGTGTTGTTTCGGCCATCGGGACAAGTTTCGGGGTCACCGGTATTGTACCGGGACCACCGGAAGGGTCCCGGGGGTCCACCGGGTGGGGCCACCTGCCCCGGGGGGCACATGGGCTGTAGGGGGTGCACCTTGACCTACATGGGCCAAGGGCACCAGCCCCAAGAGGTCCATGCGCCTAGGGTTTCAAAGGGGAAGAGTCCCACAAGGGGAAGGCACCCCCTAGGTGCCTTGGGAGGGAGGGAATCCTCCCTTGGCCGCCGCCCCCCTAGGAGATTGGATCTCCTAGGGCCGGCGCCCCCCCTAGGCCCCCTATATATAGTGAGGGAAGGAGGGCCTCTCAAACCACGCCTTTCGTGCCTCCCTCTCCCTCTCCAACACCTCCTCCTCCTCCTCCATAGAGCTTGGCGAAGCCCTGCCGGAGTACTGCAGCTCCATCATCACCACGCCGTCGTGCTGCTGCTGGAGCCATCTTCCTCAACCTCTCCTCTCCCCTTGCTGGATCAAGAAGGAGGAGACGTCATCCGCTCCGTACGTGTGTTGAACGCGGAGGTGCCGTCCGTTCGGCGCTTGGTCATCGGTGATTTGGATCACGTCGTGTACGACTACCTCATCCCCGTTCTTTGAACGCTTCCGCTCGCGATCTACAAAGGTATGTAGATGCATCCGATCACTCGTTGCTAGATGAACTCATAGATGGATCTTGGTGAAACCGTAGAATTTTTTTTGTTTTCTGCAAGGTTCCCCAACAAGGGGCAGCCCTTCCCCTCCTCCACTCCTTTATATACGGGGGAGGGGGCACCCCATAGACACACAAGTTGATTGATTAGTCGTGTGCGGTGCCCCCGTCCATAGAATTTCACCTCGGTCATATCGTTGTAGTGCTTAGGCGAAGCCCTGCGTCGGTAACTTCATCATCACCATCATCACACCGTCGTGCTGACGAAACTCTCCCTCGCCCTCAGCTGGGTTTAGAGTTCGTGGGACGTCACCGAGCTGAACGTGTGCAGATCGCGGAGGTGTCGTACCTTCGGTGTTAGGATCGGTCGGATCGTGAAGACATACGAATACATCAACCACGTTATCATAACGCTTCCGCTTACGGTTTACGAGGATATGTGGACAATACTCTCCCCTCTCATTGCTATGCATCACCTAGATGGATCTTGCGTGTATGTAGGATTTTTTTTTGAAATTACTGCGTTCCTCAACAAAGTGTTGCATGTTACCACACATATGTTACTCCCCACTATAGAGGTAGTAAAAGCAACTCCAATGGGAGGACCCATTTTGTCCGTTTGGGTCATCCGGACAGAAAACTTGGCCCAACGGGGCGACCCAAACGGACGCCCGTGTCCGCCTGCTGTTCATCCTCGACCCAAACTTGACCCAAATCTAGGAGCAAATGGGTACGAAGCGGACGGAAGCGGACGCTCTCGTCCACCGCTGTCTCCCACTCGTGTCCGCCCCTGGTCCGATATGTTAGCGACTGCAACTTTTGCCTCCACAACACCGTTGTGATTTCTACCTCCACAACGCCCGCAACAAGGCCATCGGTGGTGGTCGCCGTCGCGCGCTCGGCCGCTCCTCCGCACCGCAGCGAGGCCACCGGCGCAGGTCGCCGACGCGCGCTCGGCCGCTCCTCCACGCCGCAGCGAGGCCACCGACGCAGGTCGCGACGCGCATTCGGCCGCTCCTCCGCACCGCCGCGAGGCCACCGGCGCCGGGCTCCTCTGCGTGCTCGGCCGCTCCTCCACCCCCCCCCCCCCCCCCCAGCGAGGCCACCGGCGTAGGGCTCCTCTGCGCGCTCCTACTGGGGCTCGAGGCCCGGACGGCGGCGCGAGCATAGGGTGGCTGCAGCAGAGGCGCGAGCAGAGAAAAATCTCGCGAGGGAGGGGATCCGCGAGGAGGAGGGGAGGAGCGACGCGAGGGAGAGAGAAGGGGCGGCATGAGGGAGATAGGACGGGCGTCGCGACGAGGAGGGGACGGGCAGCGCGAGGGAGAGAGGAGGGGGCGGGCGGCGCAAGGAGTTTGGATTTGCTTTTGTGCCGCACATTGGGTATAACGCTTGTCCGCCTCATGTCCGCTAGGCGGACAGGTGACCCAAACCAACACGAAACGGACAAAATTCGTGTTTGTTTGGGTTCTTGTATTGAAGTTGCTTTAACATAAACTAATAACATATGCCATGTTACTAATCTGTGTGACTAGCCATTGTGCCTAGTCTAACTGGGTGTGAGTACTGGTTGCTGGATAGTGGACGCGGTGAGCAGGAAAAGGCGTGCGCGGTGCCACATCACCGTCAACAAATCCGTGTATGCCGACACTTTTCTTAACTTTTGTTACTCACATGGGAGCTACCCCAAGCTGCAGCTCTGCCAAGTGCCAAGAAAGTGGTGGGGCGCTGCACCGTTGTCCATCAGAACGTGGCCCCCTGACCCTGTCCTGTTCTTGGCTGAGTGCTAGGTCTCCAATGGATCCGGGACACGTCCATGAGTAGACCACAATCGTATGTATACGGATATTTAATGGATCCGGTATCCATAACCCGTGGAACGGAACTGGTAGTTCCACCGTCCATTCTAACAGTCGTCTCAGCCTATAAAACCCGGGCCACCCGGAAGCCTACACAAACCAAGCAGATAAGCAGCTGTCCTACTGTCACATACACACACACACAAGTGCTAGCTAGCTAATCGATCAGCCAGCCATGTCGGAGGAGAAGCACCACCACCTGTTCCACCACAAGAAGGAGGGCGAGGACTTCCAGCCTGCCGCTGACGGCGGCGTCGACACGTACGGGTACTCGACCGAGACGGTGGTGACCGCCACCGGCAACGACGGCGAGTACGAGCGGATCACCAAGGAGGAGAAGCACCACAAGCACAAGGAGCACCTCGGCGAGATGGGCGCAGCCGCGGCCGGAGCCTTCGCCCTCGTACGCCCTCTCTCATCGTAACTAGGAGTAGTAATTACCATACGAATATATAGCTCTTGTCGGGCTTGGCTAATGGATTGCGTGTCTACGTGCAGTACGAGAAGCACGAGGCGAAGAAGGACCCGGAGCACGCGCACAAGCACAAGATCGAGGAGGAGGTGGCTGCCGCCGCAGCCGTCGGCGCCGGCGGCTTCGTCTTCCACGAGCACCACGAGAAGAAGCAGGACCACAAGGAGGCCAAGGAGGCCAGCGGCGAGAAGAAGCACCACCACTTCGGCTAGGTCGCCGTCGACGTGCGGTGGCCGGCCTCGCCGCCGGCCGTGCGTGTGCCTACGTTACGTGTGTTCCATAAGTGAGAGAGGCTGGGACGTGGGCCTGGTCTCGTGCTCGCCTGTGCGTGATTTTCTCTGCGTGCTAGCTTCCGCGTGCTGAATAAGTGGGGTTGCTGTTTCTTGCAGTGGCTCTCACACCTCATGCGTCGGTGTGTGTGTCGTGTGTCGGTGTGTGTTTCAATTCTACCGGCGCCCTGTATTTGTAATTCCACTTTATTATGCAAGTCCTCACGAAACTTTTATGGCCCATCTTCTCAAAATTTGCTCTAATAATGTCATCGGATCAAACTGCATATATGCGTGCTCGAATTCGAATACTGGTTTATTTATTTTTGCGGCAAGTTTTGTTTTGTTTTCGCGGGGAGTATAATAATTGAGTTCATGCATACAAGGAATTTTGTTCCACAGTAATCTGCTCCCCAGATCAAAAATTGATCAATTACACGAGGCGTGCACAAATTTAGAGCCGGTGTTAATTCATCTATCCCTCCCCGCAAGAAAAAACAAATCTATGTATTCCCCCCGTGTCATCTGGAGTCAGCATCAGCGTGATGAGATAAAAATAACATGGTGATATAGCCTAATGGAGATTCATACTTTCTATATAGTCAGACTCTTCTGTCACTCATGACGATCACCTAATAATCCTGGCGTTACATCTTTGTACCAAGTGCACCACAAAGATTGATTGCATAGCACTTTTGCATAAAACAAAGCAAATTTTGTGCTAATCGATTGGTTTGACAAGCTTGACAGGGCATCCACTCTTCCCTAAAGTGGAAATGATTTTTTTTAACATAGTACAGACACAAGCGCTCATACATATGCACATACACTCACCTTATGAACGCTTACACGCACATCCTATCATTATCGAGACACTGAGCCGGCATATCATCTTGACATTTATGAAGTCATCGTAGCGTCTCGTCGTCGACTGGAACGTCTTCTCCCACTGAAAGAGCATTGCCGAAATTCTTAAATAAATTTAGGAATAATGCGAGCACCAAAACTTGAATCCTGGTGGGCTGGGATACCACTATCCCTCTAACCATCCAAATCCAACCACTGGTTGGTTCGCGTGGAAATGATTTTGTTGCCAAAGACTGATTGGATAGCACTTTTGTGCATAGATACTTTTGGACAAAAAATACATTATGACTTTGAAAACACATGCATAATTCTTAAAAACACTTGAATGATTCAAAATTACGTGTACACTTTCTCAAATTGCACGAGCATTCTTTCTACACGACAAGACAATTTTTCTTTAAAATGCATTATTATTTGTTATCAAAAACAACTCATGTTTTTAAAATTTAGATTACCACTTTTAAAAGATGAACACTTTTTAATTTTATGAGTATATTTTCAAAATACAAGAACTATGTTGTAAAAATACATGAACTTTTTGCAAATTCCCTTGAATATCCTTTAAATACACCAGAAATATATAAAAAAATGCATGAACAGTTTCTCAAAATAGGTAAACACATTTTAAATCAAATGAATATCTTTTAAAATTTGTTCTAAATTTGGTGGATATATTTTGAGGGTACATGAACGTATTTATAAAAGCACCATTTCTACAATACTCTAAATTTTATTTATTTTTATTAGCAAAGAAATTCCATAAAAAAATACCTTCTAGTGACCACACAGTTGCGATTTAAGCATAATTGGTTTGATGCCAACTTTTGATACTGAAATATCTCAAAGGCATGGGCGGACATGGTGTATTGCCCACTACAAGTGGCCTATTGCACGGGGCTCCTATTTCTTGCGTAGGGCGGTAGTTCAAAAAACATTCATTAAACTAAAAAAATCACGTATAACAAAAAGTTCAGGGATTTTAAATAAATATGAAAATTCTTGGATTTAAAAATGTTGGCCAAATTTGAGAAATGTTCATGATTTCAAAAAACATCTTCTGATTTCAAAAGGTATTTTCAAATTCGCAAAAAATGTTCTAGTATTTTAAAAATGTTCAAGTTCTTTAAAAATGGACACAATTTTACAAAAACGAAAGGTAAACTGAAAATAAAAGTATAAAAATGGAAAAAATAAAAAGGAAAAAAGAATAGACAACCAGTAGAACCTTCTCAGAACCCGGAAGACATAGCTAGTTGGGCCGGCTGAACTGATGTGCGTGAGAGCTTTTCTTTAGGGGTAAGACTGAACTTTATTTATCAAAGATCACAGTCTGTGGGGCACAATTCACATGGAGCTATATCTCACTAATTTTTTTGAGGGAAAAACCTTTTATTTAATCGAACTCCACAGATAGTGGGATACAAATTTGGTCATGTGGCTGGCCAAGCCACACATGACGCCCGTGAGCTAGTGATAACGAAAACCTAGCTAACTTATGAGCTTCAAAATTAACCTGGCGACTTTCAAAAGAAAAATTACAAAGAAACTGTGATGATCTAGTCTTCCGCTAGGGCAATGGCCTCCTGGCATGCAATCGCCTCGAGTGTGGCTGGTTCCCATTCACCTAGAATCACCAGGGCTGAACTTCCCATAAAATCACCATTGATATCCCTGCATATGGCTACAGCTGACCCGCCTCTATATGTCCTCAATGCTGCATCCACATGGATCTTGGCAAAAGTCGCTGGGGGCGCCTTTGGTCTCTGAACAACAGAGTTTCTGCTTGCCCTTGTGTGACGAACAGATTTGGGGGCTCTGACTGCATCCAAGTCAGCAATGAAACGCTTAATGAACGCATGTATTGCATGTGGCGTCTAAAATATAGCCTCATGGATGGCCTTCCTTCTAGATGTCCATATCGCCAAAGAGTTACAGATAGAAGGATGAATTTGTCGTGGGGTAGCGTGTCTAGAAGATTGAAAAGCTAGCTCTTTGCCCTTTCTTCTGTTGTTGCCGCCAAATTGACCCCCAGTTCCTCATCGACAAGAGCCCATGTACATCTTGAAACTGTACAGTCCAGCAGCAAGTGCCGCCATGAATCTGGGGCATCACAGAAGCCGCAGGTACACGAGGTTGACATATTTCGATGCACTCTGACATCCTCTGTGGGCAACGATTGCTTGGACAGCCTCCATAGAAACATGCGTGCTTTGGAGCTTTCCATGCACCCTCGTTTGCACGCATATTTGATGTTCCTGCCGATCCTTCTAACCATGCTTCTCTCCTGATCCTTGTCGTAACCAGCATGTTATAAGCAGAGCGCACCGTGAATTGGCCGCTCCTCTCATGAACCCAGCTCCAGAAGTCCTGTACATTCATAGTGCAGATTGGTATGCCCGAGATGACTCTTGCATCTATAGGCATAAAGGTAGCATATAACAATTGTCTGTTCCAACTTCCAAGTAGCATTCGTTGTATCAATCAAATCTGAGACCATTTGTGGGGGATTAGTAGATAAAGACCCATACGGCCTCATCATCTCCTCTCAGGGCAGCCAGTTATCTTCCCAAATAAATGTGCTTCCACCGTTGCCTATCCGCTTTATAAGCCCTTGCCGCAGAGTGTCTCGGCCCTCAATTATAGCCCTCCATATCTGACTGGGGTGACTCCCAAGTGTAGCCTGCAATATCAACGTATGCGGGTAGTATATGCTCTTCAGTACACGGGCACTAAGAGAGTTGGGGGTCCTGCAGCAAACGCCATGCTTGTCTCGCCAATATTGCCAGATTGAAGAGCTCAAAGTCTTTAAAACCCAGGCCACCAAGGCTCTTTGGCTGTGTCATAGATTTCCAAGATACCCAATGAGGTTTGCGCTGTCCATTTGTGCTTCTCCACCAAAATTTCCTTATCATCATGTTAAGGTGTTCACATAGACCTCTCGGTAGCTTGAAACACGACATAGAAAAAACAGGTACTGCTTGCGCCACTGACTTTACTAACACTTCCTTCCCTGCCATAGACATGGTCCTCTCGATCCATCCCTGAATTTTACTCCACAATCTATCTTTCAAGTATTTGAAAGCTCCATTTTTTGACGCCCCAATATCGGAAGGCATTCCTAGATATTTCTCGTTCAAGGTTTCATTGGGAACATTCAGAATGCCCTTTATATCATTGCGAATAGTATCCGGCACACCCTTACTGAAGAATATGGATGATTTAGCATAGTTTATACGCTGCCCTGTCGCTTGACAATAGATATCCAACAATTGGTTTACCTCGGTAGCTCCAGCACCATTTGCCTTGAAGAACAGCGGGCTGTCATCGGCGAATAGGAGATGGTTTACTGGTGGTGCCGTAGTCACCACCTGTACCCCTCCCAAATTGGATGACTCCCCTCTTGATTTTAACAGGCACGACAGGCCCTCTGCTGCTATCAAGAACAAGTATGGAGATATCGGGTCCCCTTGCCGGATCCCCCTTGATGCTTTGAACTCCTCAAGCTTCTTCCCATTAAACATTACTGAAAATTGTACTGAGGTAACTAGACTCATGATAATGTCAACCCAGTTACCACTGAAACCCAGTTTGAGCATTATCGCCCTAAGATAGTCCCATTCTACCCTGTCATATGCCTTCATCATATCAAGTTTCAGAGCACAGGATTGATGTTTCTTAGCCCCGTTCCTTTTCATAAAGTGTAAGCATTCGTAGGCAGTTATTATATTATCAGTAACTAATCTGCCTGGAACAAAAGCAGACTGCTCCTCAAAGATTATTTCCGGTAGTATCTGTTTAAGCCTGTTGGAGGTGACCTTGGAGGCAATCTTGTAGAGCACATTACAAAGGCTGATTGGACGGAACTGTGAAAGTAGTGTGGGATTTTTTATCTTTGGGATCAGGACCAAAATAGTGTCATTAATGCATGATGCAGATTCAGATCCATCTACAATCTTCAGCACCACTTTCGTCACATCCTCACCACATACCTCCCAGTGCCTTTGGAAGAAGTGGGCCGGAAAGCAATCAGGACCCGGTGCCTTAATCGGGAACATTTGGAACAGAGCCTCCTTAACCTCCTGCTGTGTGTAAGGCGCATTAAGTAAATCATTCATAGCAGGAGTTACCTTAGTTGGCAGTATCCAATACTTGGTCCATGTTATTTACCCCTTCAGAAGTGTATAAGTTTTTATAAAACTCTGTAGTCATCACTTCCATCTCTACCCCGTCTTCCGTCAGTGAACCATCTGCCCGTTGAAGCGATTTAATTTGATTCTTCCTACGCCGGCAGCTTGCCCTCAAGTGGAAAAAATATGTATTTTTGTCGCCATGGGTCAGCCAATCGAGCCGCGCCCGCTGGCGCCATAACATCTCCTCGCGGTGGAATAACTCAACCAGTCTATCGACTGTCTTCATCTCCAGATGTGACGGACCGGATCTTCCTAGAGTTGAGCGTAGTTGTTCCAGCTGCTTTTTAATTGGATGGTCTCTCTCTTGACAGAGTCGAACTGGGTGCGATCCCATGCAGACAGATCGCCTGCCAGGTGACCCAGCTTCTCGCGCAACGAGGCAACAGAATCTGCTGCATGCATGTTCCATCGATTGTTAACTGTTGTGAACAAAGAATCCTCTCTCCCACATTGTTTCATATTTAAAAGCTCTAGGGCCCGCATTGCATGCATGCATATCACGTAACATGAGGAGTATAGGAAGGTGATCCGAACTAGCTGCACTCTTATGAATTAATGCTGTCATTGGGAGAGCCAGAGACCATTCAGGATTTACCAAGCACCTGTCAAGCCTGACCCGGGTATACGTGCCTCCAGTAACCTTCTTTTCAAATGTCCAATCCGGTCCTATATAACCTATGTCAGATAAACCGCATGTGTCGATCGCTTCTCTGAAGCCATCTATTTGTGCTTGACTCCGGGCTCCCACACCATCATGTTCATGTATATGTAGAACCCCGTTAAAATCACCCAGCACCGCCCATGGCCTGTTTTGTGTTTCAGCAATACCCCTCAACCTGGGCCTCCCCATACACAAAGGTTACTCGAACCTGCAAGTCCACCATTTCATCAACCAGGACATCAATATGATACTTAGAATAACCAAGAACTTCAACTTTTATTTCATCATTCCAGAAAATCCCTAGACCGCCACTGCGACCCGAGCTACTAACTGCAAAGCTTTTATTGTAACCTATTGTTTCTGCCAAATTCTCAACTCTCGAACCCTCTATTTGTGTTTCTACAATACAAAATATAGAGGGGGCAAATTGCCTCGCTAGATCCCGAAGCTCATGAACTGTCGCGGCCTTGCCAATTCTGCGACAGTTCCAACACATCATACTCATTGCGCTAGGCGCGACCCCACTGGGAGGCCCGCCAAACGCGCATCTGAATTTTTGTTGGGTGTTGCATTCTTTGCCAGATCAACTTCATTCGTTGATGGACTAGCCTTATTCCTCTTCGGTTCCTGTTTTGACGTGGGGCTGGGGGGTACCACCGGTGGTGGTAACATCAACTGAGTCTTCGCTGCACTTGCTATTGTATGATTAGTATGGCTGGGCTTTGGAACTTCAGAACCTGCTGCTCCCCTCTTCCTACTCTCTGCCTCCACCATGGTGACGTCGTCCTCTGTATGTTCTAGATCATCACTGTCCTTGTTGATGAAAGGGTTGGATTGTGTGGTTGAACGACCACCACCTCTGCCATTGCGGCCTCTGTCGCGTCCTCCCCTAGTTCCAGTCTCTCTCCCGGACCACTGCCAGGCCCTCTAAACTAGCTTGCCCTGAGCTCTTTGAATACCATTGCCTGCGGAGGGTGAACTCCATCACCACACTCCTTAAAGAGATGACCCAAGTGCCCACAAACCGCACACCAGTCAGGCAGTCTCTCATATTTGACTCTGAAGATAACTCGTTCAAGGGAGTCCTTCTTCCTGACCACCAGCGAAACAACATTCTTGAGGGCTTGGTGACATCTATCCTCACTCGAACACGAACAAAATTTCCTTCAAAGTCATGTGATTTCGGTTCAGCAAATATGAATTCGCCCACCGTTGCTAACAAGGCCTTAACTTTGGAGAAAAAGCCATCTGGTAGATCATGGATCTGAATCCATATATCTATTTTGTTTAACTCAATCAGCGAGGGTTTTGTGAAGCCGTCATACGAAGCCAGGACGACAGACTTTCCCTTGAAGTTCCATGGTCCCTCCTCCATCACTCTTTCCCAATCACCAAGGCAAGAAAATTGCATCGAGTAAATATTATCCTCGAGCGGTCTGATCTTCACCTCTTGTGCCAAATCCCACGCGACCCTCATGTTCTTATAGAACCAATATTGACTGTAGTTTTTGTCTGTGTGAACCCTAGCAATCGCCATCCATCGGTTCGCATCCGCCATCAGCTCGGCTTCGTCAACCACCACATCTTGCAGTTCATCCTCCTTCAATCCTAGTTCCGCCATCATTGCTTCAAGATCGGAGTTGGCCGTACCCGAATTTGACGCCGTCTTATCCATGATCCTCTTGCCCGGGTTACTTGATCCGCGGGTGGTATGATCCCTAGCACGAACCCCAAGCCTCACCAGAGCCGAGGCCCTCCAGGAGCCCCAGCGATCGTCGGTGAGAGCAGGAGGGCAGGGGAGGAAAGATCTCTACGGGGGCTGCCGCCGTCGCCAAGAGTAGGCAAACCCTAACGAGAGGGGAACATACAGCAACCAACTATCGAGCCCCTAGCCACTCCATCGGATAGCTAGCTATATCTCACTAATAACGAGTATAAGTCTCGTCTCGCCTGATGAGTCCGCGGGTATGGGGAGGCCCATTAACGCATTTACTCGCTCGGTTGTTTGTTCGCTTCTCACGGTCGCTTGCTCGTTCTATGGATTGTGTAAGATAGTTGCACTGGTCTTTTCTTTCATTTTGTTTTTAAATGATTTTTCATTTTTCTTTGTTATAAATTTGGTTTTTTCCCACTGGTTGTCTTCTGTTTTTATATCTTTTCTTGTTATACTTTGGTTTTCTTTGTTTCATTTTTTGTATCCCTTTTTTGGTGACTTTCATCA
Source organism: Triticum monococcum (assembly GCA_034509565.1). Classification (NCBI taxonomy): domain Eukaryota; kingdom Viridiplantae; phylum Streptophyta; class Magnoliopsida; order Poales; family Poaceae; genus Triticum; species Triticum monococcum. The sequence continues at coordinate 108,259,243 of CM067844.1, forward strand.
GTTTTTTTGTTGAGCACGTGTTAAGTTTTCTTCAGTACATGTTCAATGTTTTTTATATACATCAGAAACATTTTTATATACATGTTAACTTTTTAAAATAAATGATTAACATTTTTGAAACTTATTTTTTGATATCTACTCCTTTCATTCATAAATGTAAGTCTTTTTAGAGATTTCAATAAGAGATTACATACGAAACAAAATGAGTGAATCTACACTCTAAAATATGTTTATATACATCTGATGTAGTTTGTATTGATATCTCTAGAAAGACTTATATTTAGAAATAGAGAGAGTAATTTTTCCATAAACATTGCATGTAATAAATTTTTAATACAAGATTAATATTTTTAATACAAAATTAACTTTTTTAATACATGGTGGATATTTGTTTCATAAACATTTTTAATATTATTTAAATGCTTGATTGACATTTTTTCAAATAGAAGACTAACATGTTTTAATACACGTTTAAAATTTTATTATACACATTTAACATTTTGAAATGCTTGATTAACATTTCCCAGGTACAAGATTAACATTTTTAATACATGGTCAACATTTTTTATACACATTAAACATTTCAAATGCTAGATTAACATTTTTCAAATATATGATTGTTTTTCAAATGCTTTATAAATACTTTTTAAATACATGACCAACTTCTTCACACACATTGTATTTTTTTATATACATTTTTCATATACTTAAGAAACATTTTCTTTATATACATTTAACACTTTTGACATGTTTGGTTAACATTGTTTTCAAATGCTTTACACATTTTTTAATATATTTATTTAGAATATTTGGAAGTGTAAACAAAAGTAAAAAAGAAAACAAAAACAAAAATAAAAACAAAGAACCTAAAAAACAAAACGAAATATGTATCTGACACACGGGAGTTTTTCTGCAAAACTATCTACCGCATCCAGCGCTGTATGATTTGCATCAAGCGGTCAACACTTCTTTTCCGCAAACACCCGCGCGTCGGCTGCGCGCTGCTCCTTCCGCGCAAGACGCGTGTGGACTTTTCCGCCGCTGCTCCATGTGCAGCTCCTCCCGTGCATGGCGCATGGGCTCCATGCGTTTTTTTAGGGTGCTCCATGCGCTTGCTGCTATTTGTTGTTCCTGCTACTGTTCCATACGCGATCTGCTACTGTTTACTAGCTAGGTTAGGGTAGCTAGGCTAGCTGCTGTCTGCTAATCTCTATTCTTAATGAACGAATTGGTTAAATAGTCCCCCATTTTTAACCGGTTTATTTTTAACCGGTTTTTCTTCATGCCACCTCCCACCAGCCCCTCCCACCGGTTTTTCTCTTTTCTCGTCTGACCGGCAATACCCAATGTATTTATGGTAATCAATCATAATTAATCCATGTATAGTAATAAATCAATCCAGGTATGGTAAGGTCACAACTCAGGAAATTTTGAATATGGTAATTATATGATAATAAATTTAAATTACCCCAAAGGCTATCAATCCAGGTATGGTAAGGCCATAATTCGGGAAATATCAAATATTGTAATAAATTTAAATTAACACCAGGTATGGTAAGGCTATCGATCCAGGTATGGCACGCCCTCACCTGATCACCTATCACAATCTCCAACCCCACGCACGCACCAACGTATTTATGTTAATCAATCATAATTAATCCACGTATAGTAATAAATCAATCCAGGTATGGTAAGGTCATAACTCAGAAAATTTTGAATATGGTAATTATATCTCTATTCCTAATGGACGAATTGGTTGAATAGTCCCCCCACTTTCAACCGGTTTATTTTCAACCGGTTTATTTTCAACCGGTTTATCTTCGTCCCACCTCCCACCAGCCCCTCCCACCGGGTTTTCTCTTTTCTCGTCTGACCGGCAATACCCAATGTATTTATGGTAATCAATCATAATTAATCCACATATAGTAATAAATCAATCCAGGTATGGTAAGGTCATAACTCAGGAAATTTTGAATATGTTAATTATATGGTAATAAATTTAAATTACCCCAAAGGCTATCAATCCAGGTATGGTAAGGCCATAACTCGGGAAATATCGAATATGGTAATAAATTTAAATTACCACCAGGTATGGTAAGACTATCGATCCAGGTATGGCACGCCCTCACCTGATCACCTATCACAATCTCCAGCCCCACGCACGCACCAACGTATTTATGGTAATCAATCATAATTAATCCACGTATAGTAATAAATAAATGCAGGTATGGTAAGGTCATAACTCAGGAAATTTTGAATATGGTAATTATATGGTAATAAATTTAAATTACCCCAAAGGCTATCAATCCAGGTATGGTAAGGCCATAACTCGGGAAATATCGAATATGGTAATAAATCTCTACTCTTAATGGATGAATTGGTTGAATAGTCCCCCACTTTCAACCGGTTTATTTTCAACCGGTTTTTCTTCATCCCACCTCCCACCAACCCCTCCCACCAGTTTTTCTCTTTTCTCGTCTGACTGGCAATACCCAACGTATTTATGGTAATCAATCATAATTAATCCACGTATAGTAATAAATCAATCCAGGTATGGTAAGGTCATAACTCGGGAAATTTTGAATATGGTAATTATATGGTAATAAATTTAAATTACCCCAAAGGCTATCAATCTAGGTATGGTAAGGCCATAACTCGGGAAATATCGAATATTGTAATAAATTTAAATTACCACCAGGTATGGTAAGGCTATCGATCCAGGTATGGCACACCCTCACCTGATCACCTATCACAATCTCCAACCCCACGCACGCACCAACGTATTTATGGTAATCAATCATAATTAATCCACGTATAGTAATAAATCAATCCAGGTATGGTAAGGTCATAACTCAGGTAATTTTGAATATGGTAATTATATCTCTATTTCTAATGGACGAATTGGTTGAATAGTCCCCCCACTTTCAACCGGTTTATTTTCAACCGGTTTATTTTCAACCGGTTTATCTTCGTCCCACCTCCCACCAGCCCCTCCCACCGGTTTTTCTCTTTTCTCGTCTGACCGGCAATACCCAACGTATTTATGGTAGTCAATCATAATTAATCCACATATAGTAATAAATCAATCCAGGTATGGTAAGGTCATAACTCAGGAAATTTTGAATATGGTAATAAATTTAAATTACCCCAAAGACTATCAATCCAGGTATGGTAAGGCCATAACTCGGGAAATATCGAATATGGTAATAAATTTAAATTACCACCAGGTATGGTAAGACTATCGATCCAGGTATGGCACGCCCTCACCTGATCACCTATCACAATGTCCAGCCCCACGCACGCACCAACGTATTTATGGTAATCAATCATAATTAATCCACGTATAGTAATAAATCAATGCAGGTATGGTAAGGTCATAACTCAGGAAATTTTGAATATGGTAATTATATGGTAATAAATTTAAATTACCCCAAAGGCTATCAATCCAGGTATGGTAAGGCCATAACTCGGGAAATATCGAATATGGTAATAAATTTAAATTACCACCAGGTATGGTAAGGCTATCGATCCAGGTATGGCACGCCCTCACCTAATCACCTATCACAATCTCCAGCCCCACGCACGCACCAAAGAACCCACCCGGCACCAAACGCAGCTCCTCTCGATCCCCTCGAGTAAACGCCGCCACCGTCGTGCGATCTTCCTGACACAGACGCCGTCGCCGCCTCCTTCCCACCTACGGCGTCCCCCACGTCCATGGTGATGGCGCTCGCGTCCTACACTGACTCTCCGCCTCATATAGGTTGGTCATTGATGGAGTGGGATGTGCCGCTGCGATTTGGGGAGGCGCAATCACGATCTGGTTGGGATCTCAGTGTGGACTCGTTCTCTGCGATGAAGGATGGCGCTGCCTCCCTGGCAAATGGGATCGGAGGAAGGGGCTCTACGTCGTGAATGTCAGCGAGGCAGCGGCCGAAGGCGAGCCCGACGGTGAGCACGGGTGTTCGTCCCATGAAATAGGCGACCACGGAGGGCGGATCTGAGGCCACCCCAATCGCCAGTGGCCCTTCCTCCCATCGCTCATCGCCTCCATTCTCTCTCTCCTCTAAATCTTTATCGCCCCTGCCTGATTCTGGCCAACGCCATCCAGCTCTCGCATCGACCACCACCAGCACGGCTGCGGACGAGGCGCAACCGCAGACGCCGCCACCGCCATTCTCATCCACCTCCTCCACCATCCTTCCCAGCCGTCGTCGGGGGCACCCGCCATCTGCGCTCTAGCCCACCCGCTCCCTCCTATCCCCTCCCCCTGCCTGCCAGCCCCGTGATCCATCGCACAGATGGCAGGTACTACAGCGACCTCCTCCCCAGCGGATCCGGCCTCCTCCGATGGAGATCCATTCTGGGCACCGCCTTATTTTCATGCGTGCACGTCTATATCAACGTCTCATTCCACCTCACCTGAGCCTTTACCTTCCCACCTCTGCTTCAGATCCACATCACTTTGCAAGATATGTGCTTGATTGTTCCGAACTGGATCGATGGATTGTGCAAGGTACTTTGGGTGTCGTCATTGACGGTAATTGTCACGCCATGCTACCATCGGAGGGGTCCCTCATCGATCATTAGGGTCTTCCGAACTACACGAGCTCCATTGAGAAGGATGTTTTTAATTCTGGTTTTGCCTACATGCTTTCTTTGCCTGTATCTACTTAGCTAATGTCTTCTTATAGATAGTAGCTGCTGAAGTGGTGATCAAAGTTGTTCACTATAAGGAAACAACCATGATAACAAAAGTGTATATTCCCTGACCTTTGACCTGAAGTACTTTTTCATTAGAAACTTGCAACAGCCAGGCATTGAAATTAGCAACAGCTTCGTACGTACTGAACTAATTTGCAGCAACACGTATTGAACTAAGTTAGGTTATGCTCATCGTTCCAACATGCTTAGTGATAACCACCTAGCAAGCTGATCAAACATGAAAAAATTGAAGTGCTACTGCTAATCGTACTATTCTGAATGTGAAAATCTATTTAATTGGCTCTTCTCTAATTGTACACTTGCATAAATCTCAGATCTTGCGAATTACAGTATAACCATAAAAGTCATGCTTTGACTCCTATAGGGCCTTTTGCACTTTAATATGACTAATAATTTGCCTTAATATCACAGATTGTATTACTACCTTTCTAAGTGAATGACATTCAAGAAGGTCATTAAATAAAACCAAGAAATCCTTCTGGTATTGGAGTGTAGGAAAGTTGAGACTATAAAACCAAAAGGTTATATTTATGTTTATTAGAGAAGGTTCTTTACTTTTTATAGGAAAACACAAAATGTTGCGATGTAGAGTCTAGGTAATATATGTAATAACGCCATAACTTTTGAAGATGACATGGTAATATATGTATCACATACCCGATAATTTACGTATAAATAACGCCATAACTTTTGACTAAGGGGGGAAAGTTGTTGAAGAACATATTTTCGTGGGAGTAAGTCGACAGTAGAATAGGGGTACATAGGAGGAGGCAAGATCCTAGCTACGGCAAGGTTGTACATGCAAGATTTACAAGTTTAGGCCCTTCTCAGAAGAAGTAATAGCCCTACGTCTCGGTGCCCGGAGGCTTGGTCGACTGGTTTATGCGTGAGAGTTACAGGGGGTGCGAACCCTTGTGCCAGTGGAGGGGGTGGCTTATATAGAGTGCGCCAGGATCCCAGCCAGCCCACGTTACAAAGGGTTCAATGTACATTAAGATAGAGCGTTACTGATAACGCCAGCAATAAAGGAGTATAAACAATGATCTTTAAGTCTACAGAGTGATTGCCTGACCGTTGCCATCCCGAGTGACGTTAAGCCTTCTCTACTCCGAGTGATTTCATGTATCGTCGAGTGACTCATTCTCTTGGTCGAATTGAATTGGGGTATCCGAGTGAGGTTGAAGGTCGAGTGGATTACACTCCTCGATAACTCAGTCGGTTTCTCTTCTTATGCTTTGAATGCCTTTGACTCCAGGGCAGTGTCCTTGGGTAGGGCGTCTAGGTCAGGCCCATGACCCTACCCTAGGTACATGTTATCGTCACATACGCCGGTAACTTATGTGAAAATAGCACGGTAATATGTGAATCGAATACCCGATAATTTATGTACAAACGCCACGATAACTTTCACCAAAGAGCGGACAAAGTTATTGAAAAATATACCCTCAATAATTTATGTGAAAATAGCACAGTAATATACGAAACGCATACCCGATAATTTACGTACAAACACCGCGGTAACTTTGACCAAGGCAAAAAAAAATATTGAAAACTATACCACTGGTAACTTATGTGAAACGAATAATGTATGGGCACACCAAATGGTTTTTGCAAAATGACCGAACGCATTGGCTGCCGTCTGATTGACGATCGTACATACCGCAATCCCCATCGCTAATTTCGATGCCTCACCCTAATGAATCCATAAATATGGCAAAAAACGAACAGAGCGGGAGTCAAACCCCGTGCCCACAGGTTTTGGGCTAGCTGAGACAACCATCTAGGCATGCACTATGTTGTGATTGGGTACTGTTTTATGTAGTTTTTGTAAGTAAGGACTGAGAGCCTGAGATGACAATAGGACGCGGTAAAAGGCATTTCTTTTTCTTTCCAATTTTGAGCTTTGGCGATTTATCTCCTAGTCCCATTGTTTTTCCCATGTAGAGAATACATAACTAGGCTATACCTTGTTTTGTTGTTGTGTTCTATAAATAAGGTCAAGCCCGCGAACCTGATAGCATGATAACTTCTATGAAAATAGCATGGTAATGTACGCATCGTGGACTTGATAACTAACATACAAACGACGTGGTAAATTTGGCTCGGGGAAAATTGTTTCAAAGCATGTGTGCGGTAACTTCTATGAAAATAATATGATAATTTACGCATCACGGAGCTGATAACTCAAATACATACCCCATGATAAGTTTTTGACCGAGAATAAAGTTGTTGGAGACATACCTCCTGATAACTTTTGTGTGAATAACACGGTAATATACGCACCATGGACCCAATGACTTACATACAATAACTTCTGTTCAAATAGAAATGATAATACATCCAATAATTTCTATGTAAATAGCATGATAATTTTTGATAAATTGCGTAGAAACACGATGATAACTTTCACTCGGGAGAAAAGTTCTTGATAACATAAACGTTGTAACTCTTTTTGTACATTTACATGGTGATTTATGCACCACAAACATGATGACTTAGATATATATAAGAGACCATGGTAACTTTGACCGAGGAAAACAAGTTGTTGAAATACTCCCAATAACTTCTGTGTAAATAGTAGTGATGCTATTCATTACCCAGGGTGTACAATAAGTTATTTTTCATCCGAGGTAATCTTACAATCACTTCATAATTAAATTACATTTGAAATTCAAATAGTTACATTCCTATTGATTCACTACGTAAAAATTGACATAAGAAAATAAAAATATAGGTCATAAGACAAGAAAATTTGAAGTTTATGTGTATTTTAGTCTATGTTTTTACGTTCGTAATTTTACATAAAATAAAATATTTTTTACGGCGATTATATATTTTATTACAGTTCTTTTTTGTGTCGGAAATAAGAAAAACTTACGGAACGTAAAATTACGGTGCATTGATGGTAAAATAGAGGGGGTTGAAGAATAACTATTCCTCACCCAGGATGACGAATAGCGCGACCCGTGTAAATAGTACGGTAATATATGCGCCACACATATGATAACTTAGGTACAAAACACGTGGTAACATTTGACCCTGGGGAAAAATTGTGAAAAATATTCATCGGTTATGTTTGTGTAGATGACATGATAATATATGCACCGGAGACCTGATAATTTACACATGGTAACTTTTTAACATAGGAAAAAAATTATTGAAAGCAAACCCTTAAATAACTACTGTGTAAATGTCATGATAATAATATGCACCAGCGGTGAAGTAGTATATATTTTTAGAATATGAATAGAAACTGTGTGTTGGCTAGTTGGTTATTGTGCTTTGTGTAAGCCCTGCAGCATCAAACAAGGAGGGCTTGGGTACGAATCTCATCAGCCGCCTTTTCCCTCATTTTTTTACCCTACTTTTCTTTCTGAAGAAAGGTAAGAAAAAACTAACAGGAAAAAACGTGGGGAAGTGGGAGGCTAATGGGATGAGTGAAAAAGTTTGGGAACGCCAAAAAAACGGTGGTGGGAAAAAAATACTGTTCGAGAGAACGTGGGAGGTGCGAGGCCAATGGGGACGAGAGAAAATTTCGGAATCGAACGCACTCGGGCCTCCTTATACGGATCGAGCGAGCTGGGCCTCGCTGGGAGGATCGGTTGGTATTTTTGTAATCTGTCACACGGTTGACAAATTTCACAGTCTAAAACAAAAGCAAAAAACAAAGTTGAGGCGTCCTGCGCACCCGGGTCGGCCATCTCACGCCTGCATTAAGACGTGGCTTCACCCGGTCTCGCTAGAAGCGAGGTATAGCAGCGCCCTGCGATATGTGGGTATCCCCGCAGTACGCGGGGAATAGGACTCCCATATTGGAGGGAATCTCCTATTTCATTTTTTACTGGGCCATTCGCCCCTAGTAACTCATGGGCCACGGACTAGTAGCACCAACTCCCTCTCGCACGCATGATCGCTCGCTGTCTGGTCCTATTCTTGCTTCTTTTGTTTCTGGCTCGCCTTTTTCTTTGCTGCTCGTGCTTTTAAGACCATTCAAAACCTTTTATTTTTTTAAAAAAATTGTGCAACGAAAACAGGTTCATGGATTAAAAAAATCACAAACTTTGCATAATGTTCACTTATTTTAAAAAAATTACAAAATTTTTATAACTCATGAAACTTTAAAATCGTCATGAATTTTAAAAAATATTTAAAAATTTGAAAAAATGATCATGAATTTGAAAAATATTTTGAATGTATATAATGCTTAGGTTCTTTCCTAGTAAGCCAATTGAATGTCACATCCATAAAATCCTTGTGAATGTCGTTCAAAATTCAATATCTTGTCTAGCGTGGTCCTTGTCAAAGAAGAAAAGAAGTGCCTCGCGCATGAAGAAATGAGATACGCGCAGTTGGACAATTTGTTCATCATGCAAGCTTCATGCCTGGGCGAACTGAAACACTTTCCTATATGGCTTCCTTCCCTACGGGCTGCATGGAGACATATGACACTAGATGTGTGATAAATCCAATTCTAAAAACGGTACTATTTCACGCTTACGCTAGCGGCGTGAAATAGGAAAAGCTAATAGCAGTTCTCTATTTGGTTTCAACTCACCAAATTGAAGGAGTCTTCGTTAGCCAACACTAATTCATTTGACCAATTAATGGAAGGTTTTATGGGTTCATAATTTCGCATTTCCTTTCTTATTAGTTTTCTGTAATCACTTACCAGGGGTACCATGCAGTGTAATTGTGTCATGTGGTCGCTTCAAGGTGCTAGGGTCATTCCCTCACAAATGTGTTGGGGTCATCTGGTAGGATTTTCCCACTAGTTCTAGGAGATGTATTAGCCATTGTTTGTAAACTGTTTTGGGTTTTAAAATTTTAAACTAAAATATGTTTAAAATTAGACACTCAAATTCTGAATATTTTTCACCATTGTGCTCCTCGCATGGATAGTTTGAAACTAGATATTGTATTGATAGGTTTTGGTGACTTTGCTCTTATACGTGAAGTGTACTTCCCATGTCGTGTAAGTTCTACTCTCTGACCGTAGTTGATTGCTCCTAGGTAAATTTTGTGTCCATGTTACCATTGTTCCAAGATATCTAGCTTAGGATCCCCTACCTAGAGATCTGACGAATTTAGCTCACACCACGTATTATGGACCCCGAGGAAATCGGCATGGTACGGAGCGCATAGGAAGATCAGATGGCAGGGAGGGCGCCAGGAAGGCATCACCACGAGACGTGCGTGAAATGGACAGTGCAGAGGGCACTCGCGAGTGAGGATGCCCTTAGGAGGCGGGTACTCCTACAACATTTAGAGATGTAATGTAACATAGCTGCATGTGCTCTAAAATGAATGATATAATTTCATATTACAACTCTAACTTGTCATCAGAGTATACAAAACAACCCCAAATTTAAAAATATCTACTTTACAATCTCAAATTTCCAAACCAGACAAAACTCAACCCTGTCTCTAGTCATACATGTTTCATCTTTGTTCTGGCTGGTTTTGACGAGGCAAAAACCTAGTCAGCATCCCAGCCACCCCTCCCCATCACATACCCAAAATATGAAAGTGACCGGAAATATTTTAAAACATTCTCAAAAATGTCACTACGATGATATTAAATGTAGGAAAGTTTCAACACGTTCTGCAAACAAATAAAGTATTAGAAGGAAAAAACATAAGCATGACCATTTTGGGTCAGAATTTGACACAAATGAAAGTTTCCAAAAAAAACTCAAAATGACCACTACCATGATATTCAATCTGGGAAAGTGTCAAAACATTTTTGTCGGACCTTGAAGTAGATGTGTCTAGAGGGGGGGTGATTAGACACTTCATGCCAAAGTTGCAATTTTTAAGCTTTTTCGGTTTAAGTGGAGTTTAAGCATAATTTCAACAATCACAATACATATCAAGCAAGTATGCAAAGAGTATATAGGCAGCGGAAAGTAAAGCATGCAACTTGCAAGAATGTAAAGGGAAGGGTTTGGAGAATTCAAACGCAATCGGAGACACGGATGTTTTTCCCGTGGTTCGGATAGGTGGTGCTATCATACATCCACGTCGATGGAGACTTCAACCCACGAAGGGTAACGGCTGCGCGAGTCCACGGAGGGCTCCATCCACGAAGGGTCCACGAAGAAGCAACCTTGTCTATCCCACCATGGCCATCGCCCACGAAGGACTTGCCTCACCAGCGGTAGATCTTCACGAAGTAGGCGATCTCCTTGCCCTTACAAACTCCTTGGTTCAACTCCACAATCTTGTCGGAGGCTCCCAAGTGACACCTAGCCAATCTAGGAGACACCACTCTCCAAGAAGTAACAAATGGTGTGTTGATGATGAATTCCTTGCTCTTGTGCTTCAAATGATAGTCTCCCCAACACTCAACTCTCTCTCATAGGATTTGGATCTGGTGGAAAGAAGATTTGAGTGGAAAGCAACTTGGGGAAGGCTAGAGATCAAGATTCATATGGTAGGAATGGAATATCTTGGCCTCAACACATGAGTAGGTAGTTCTCTCTCAGAAACAGGATGCTGAAAGTGTAGGTTTAGTCTAATGGCTCTCTCCACGAATGAAGAGGAGGTGGTGGTGGGGGGGGTATATATAGCCTCCACACAAAATCCAACCGTTACACACAATTTACCAATCTCGGTGGGACCGAATCAACAAACCCGGTCGGACCGAAAAGGTAAACCTAGTGACCGTTAGAGATTTCGGTGGGACCGACTGGATCAACTCGGTGGGATCGATGTGCTAGTGTTAGGGTAAATCCACCGATTACTCAAACTCGGTGGGACCGATTTGGGTAATGAGCGAAACAGAGAGTTGGCCAAGCAAACTCGGTGGGACCGATTGCATATCTCGGTGGGACCGAGAATAATGCAATAGGTAGCAGAGAGTTTGCAAGCCCATCTCGGTGAGACCGAGATCCCATCGGTAAGACCGAACTGATTAGGGTTTCTGGCAGTGGCTATGACAAGTGAAACTCGATGGCGCCGGATAGGAATAATCAGTAGGTCCGAGTTTGGCTTTAGGTTTAGGTCATATGTGGAAGTGGGAAAGTAGCTGAGGATTTTGGAGTATATCATTAAGCACATGAAGCAAGAGGTTCATTAAGCAACACCTCATCCCTCCTTGATAGTATTGGCTTTCCTATGGACTCAATGTGATCTTGGATCACTAAAATGTAAAATGAAGAGTCTTGAGCTTCAAGCTTTAGCCAATCCTTTGTCCTTAGCATCTTGGAGAACTTCCCACAACCTTTAGTCCATGCCACTCCATTGTTGAACTTATCTGAAACATACTAGATGAAAATGTTAGTCCAACAAGAGATATGTTGTCATCAATTATCAAAACCACCTAGGGAGCACTTTGTGCTTTCAATTTTGGTAAACAAATAAAAATTAGAAGGAAAATATATATTCAGGACGGTTTTGACTCAAAATATGGCCAACAAATGAAAGTTTTCAGGATTTTTTTAAAGAAATTCTCACAAATGAGCACTACCATGTTATCCAGTCTCAAACAGTTTTCCAAATAGATAAAAAGAAAGAAAGAAAATACATTTTCAGGACCATTTTGGATCAAAATAAAAACATGTAAGTTTCCAGAAAAAATGAAAGAGATCTAAAAATTGAACTCTAACATGATATTAAATCTGGGAATTTCAAAATATTTTGCCAAATAGATAAATATTACAATGAAATACACGTCCAAGACAATTTAGTGACGTGGTGGGGTGATTGGGATGCTGCTGAGGCTTTTGACACGTCAAAACTAGTCAAAACATGGATGAAACCGGTTTGACTGGAGACATGGTTTATTTTTGTCCGGTTTTTGAAAGTTTGCGGTTGTAAAGTAAATGGCTTTGAAGTTCCAGTTTGTTTTTAAGCTTTTCTGAAAATTCAGGGTTGTAATAGACTTCTCTCAAAATAAATTTGAGCTAGCTAACTATAAAATTCTCTTTGTCCCACAATAAAAAGGTCGACCATAACGCAAAAATAGCTACAACTTTTCTTTGAGGTAGTCGAGTCCTTATGGGCAGTTAACCATGATGCACGAATAACTTCAGCTTCTCTTGAGGGGTGAAACCAGATCGGATTCGGACGGATAATTCTTATACCGTATCTTATTCCATATTTATTTTTGGATTCGAAAGCGTATGGATGCAGATTCGAATATCGGATTATGCAGATTGGGACATGATATGGTAACAGAATGTCGTCGGGTCGGAAACGGTCATTTACCATATTCATATGAGAGGAATATATAAATGCTTTAAACCAAAATTATACATAAATAATGAGAAAAAATTAATACTCATACACTTTAAGAACACATAAAGCACTCTATGCCAAATAAGCATATACCTTACTGCTACCTCTTGAGCACTGCGTTGGTTTTCCCCGAAGAGGAAGTGATGATGCAGCAAAGTAGCGTAAGTATTTCCCTCAGTTTTTGAGAACCAAGGTATCAATCCAGTAGGAGGCTATGCGCGAGTCCCTCGTACCTGCACAAAACAAATAAATCCTCGCAACCAACGCGAATAGGGGTTGTCAATCCCTACACGGCCACTTACGAGAGTGAGATCTGATATATATATGATAAGATAATATTTTTTGGTATTTTTGTGATAAAGATGCAAAGTAAAATAAAGGCAAAGTAAAAAAGCAAAGAAAATAACTAAGTAGTAGGAGATTAATATGATAAAGATAGACCCCGGGGGCATAGGTTTCACTAGTGGCTTCTCTCGAGAGCATACGTATTCTACGGTGGGTGAACAAATTATTGTTGAGCAATTGACAAAATTGAGCATAGTTATGAGAGTATCTAGGTATGATCATGTATATAGGCATCACGTCCGAGACAAGTAGACCGACTCATGCCTGCATTTACTACTATTACTCCACTCATCGACCGCTATCCAGCATGCATCTAGAGTATTAAGTTAAAATAGAGTAACACCTTAAGCAAGATGACATGATGTAGAGGGATAAACTCATGCAATATGATGAAAACCCCATCTTGTTATCCTCGATGGCAACAATACAATACGTGCCTTGCTGCACCTACTGTCATTGGGAAAGGACACCGCAAGATTGAACCCAAAGCTAAGCACTTCTCCCATTGCAAGGAAGATCAATCTAGTAGGCCAAACCAAATTGATAATTCGAAGAGACTTGAAAAGATAACCAATCATACATAAAAGAATTCAAAGAAGATTCAAATATTGTTCATAGATAGACTTGATCATAAACCCACAATTCATCGGTCTCAACAAACACACCGCAAAAGGAAGATTACATTGAATAGTTCTCCACAAGAGAGGGGGAGAACATTGTATTGAGATCCAAAAAGAGAGAAGAAGCCATCTAGTTAATAACTATGGACCCGTAGGTTTGAGGTAAACTACTCACACTTCATCGGACGGGCTATGGTGTTGATGTAGAAGCCCTCCGTGATCGATGCCCCCTCCGGCGGAGCTCCGGAACAGGCCCCAAGATGGGATCTCGTGGATACAGAAAGTTGCGGCGGTGGAATTAGGTTTTTTGCTCCGTATCTGATCGTTTGAGGGTACGTAGGTATATATAGGAGGAAGGAGTACGTCAGTGGAGCAACAGGGGGCCCACGAGGGTGGAGGGCGCGCCTGGTGGGGGTGGGCGCGCCCCCTACCCCGTGGCCTCCTCTTTTGTGTCTTGACGTAGGGTCCAAGTCTCCCGGGTCTTGTTTGTTGAGAAAATCACGTTCCCGAAGGTTTCATTCCGTTTGGACTCCGTTTGATATTCCTTTTCTTCGAAACCCTAAAACAGGCAAAAACATCAATTCTGGGCTGGGCCTCCAGTTAATAGTTTAGTCCCAAAAATAATATAAAAGTGGAAAATAAAGCCCAATAATGTCCAAAACAGTAGATAATATAGCATGGAGCAATAAAAAATTATATATACATTGGAGACGTATCAAGCATCTCCAAGCTTAATTCCTGCTCGTCCTCGAGTAGGTAAATGATAAAAACAAAATTTTTGATGCGGAGTGCTACTTGGCATAATTTTAATGTAATTCTTCTTAATTGTGGTATGAATATTCAGATCCAAAAGATTCAAGACAAAAGTTTAATATTTACATAAAAATAATAATACTTCAAGCATACTAACAAAGAAATTATGTCTTCTCAAAATAACATGGCCAAAGGAAGTTATCCCTACAAAATCATATAGTCTGGCTATGCTCCATCTTCACCACACAAAATATTTAAATCATGCACAACCCTGATGACAAGCCAAGCAATTGTTTCATACTTTTGGTCTTCTCTAACTTTTTCAATTTTCACGCAATACATGAGCGTGAGCCATGGACATAGCACTTATAGGTGGAATAGAATGGTGGTTGTGGAGAAGACAAAAAGGAAGAAGATAATCTCACATCAAGTAGGCGTATCAACGGGTTATGGAGATGCCCATCAATAGATATCAATGTGAGCGAGTAGGGATTGCCATGCAACGGATGCACTAGAGCTATAAGTATATGAAAGCTCAAAAAGAAACTAAGTGGGTGTGCATCCAACTTGCATGCTCATGAAGACCTAGGGCAATTTGAGGAAGCCCATCATTGGAATATACAAGCCAAGTTCTATAATGAAAGATTCCCACTAGTATATGAAAGTGATAACATGAGAGACTCTCTACTATGAAGATCATGGTGCTACTTTGAAGCACAAGTGTGGTAAAAGGGTAGTAACATTGTCCCTTCTCTATTTTTCTCTCATTTTTTATTTGGGCCTTTTCTCTTCTTTTTTTGGCCTCTTTTTTTCGTCCGGAGTCTCATCCCGACTTGTGGGGGAATCATAGTCTCCATCACCCTTTCCTCATTGGGACAATGCTCTAATAATGATGATCACCACACTTTTATTTTTCTTACAACTCAACAATTACAACTCGATACTTAGAACAAAATATGAATCTATATGAATGCCTCCGGCGCTGTACCGGGATATGCAATAACTCATGAGTGACATGTATGAAAGAATTATGAACGGTGGCATGGCCACAAATATGATGTCGACTACATGATCATGCTAAGCAATATGACAATGATGGAGTGTGTCATAATAAATGGAACGGTGGAAAGTTGCCTGACAATATATCTCGGAATGGCTATGGAAATGCCATAATAGGTAGGTATGGTGGCTGTTTTGAGGAAGGTATATGGTGGGTGTATGATACCGGCGAAAGGTGCGCGGTATTAGAGAGGCTAGCAAAGGTGGAAGGGTGAGAGTGCGTATAATCCATGGACTCAACATTAGTCATAAAGAACTCATATACTTATTGCAAAAATCTATAAGTTATCAAAGCAAAGTATTACGCGCATGCTCCTAGGGGGATAGATTGGTAGGAAAAGACCATCGCTCGTCCCCGACTGCCACTCATAAGGAAGACAATCAAAAAATAAATCATGCTCCGACTTCATCACATAACGGTTCACCATACGTGCATGCTACGGGAATCACAAACTTTAACACAAGTATTCTTCAAATTCACAACTACTCAACTAGCACAACTTTAATATCACCATCTTCATATCTCAAAACATTTATCAAGCATCGAACTTCTCATAGTATTCAACACACTCATAAGAAAGTTTTATTATTAATCTTGTATACAAAGCATATTAGGATTTTAAGAAAATTACCATGATATTAAAGACTCTCAAAATAATCTAAGTGAATCATGAGAGATCAATAGTTTCTATAAAACAAATCCACCACCGTGCTCTAAAAGATATAAGTGAAGTACTAGAGCAAAACTACATAACTCAAAAGATATAAGCGAAGCACATAGAGTATTCTAACAAATTCCAAATCATGTATGGCTCTCTCAAAATGTGTGTACAGCAAGGATTATTGTGGTAAACTAAAAAGTAAAGACTCAAATCATACAAGACGCTCCAAGCAAAACACATATCATGTGACGAATAAAAATATAGCTCCAAGTAAAGTTACCAATAGAAGTAGACGAAAGAGGGGATGCCTTCCGGGGCATCCCCAAGTTTTGGCTTTTAGGTGTCCTTATATTATCTTGGGGGTGCCATGGGCATCCCCAATCTTAGGCTCTTGCCACTCCTTGTTCCATAATCCATCAAATCTTTACCCAAAACTTGAAAACTTCACAACACAAAACTTAAAATAGAAAATCTCGTGAGCTGCGTTAGCGAAAGAAAACAAAAGACCACTTCAAGTTACTGTAATGAACTCATTCTTTATTTATATTGGTGTTATACCTACTGTATTCCAACTTCTCTATGGTTTATAAACTATTTTACTAGCCATAGATTCATCAAAATAAGCAAACAGCACACGAAAAACAGAATCTGTCAAAAACAGAACAGTCTGTAGTAATCTGTAGCTAGCGCAAGATCTGGAACCCCAAAAATTCTAAAATAAATTTATGGACGTGAGGAATTTATCTATTAATCATCTTCAAAAAGAATTAACTAAATATAACTTTCCAAATAAAAATGGCAGTAGTTCTCGTGATCGCTAAAGTTTCTGTTTTTTACAGCAAGTGTAACAAGACTTTCCCCAAGTCTTCCCAACGGTTCTACTTGGCACAAACACTAATTAAACACAAAAAACACAACTAAAACAGAGGCTAGATAAATTATTTATTACTAAACAGGAGCAAAAATCAAGGAATAAAAAATAAAATTGGGTTGCCTCCCAACAAGCGCTATCGTTTAACGCCCCTAGCTAGGCATAACAAGCCAGGATAGATCTAGGTATTGCCATCTTTGGTAGGTAATTATTCAATGAGGCATCTACCATCTTTAGGAATTTCTTTATTTTTATTTATTATCAAAATTTTAGGCACAAGATCAAAAAAACATTTGTAAAAAATGGTTCCTTAATAATAGCAAAAAGATTGGGATGAACACTTATAGATTTGAGATCTGCAGTTTCCTTACTAGAGGATTCACCCTTATTCTTAGGAACATACATAAGCTTGACAATTTTAGTGGGAGTACTTGGAGTGTTCTTTACGGAAGAAAAAGCGGTTCCCAAGTTGGTAATAATATCCTCAAGTTTATCAATTCTAGTGGAATCGTGATTTATTTTCTCATTAACTATGGGTTCCTTCTCTTTAATATTTTTCAAAGTGACTCCTACTTTAGATCCATATTGAGAGATTCGGTTGTGAATCTTTTTATCCAAATTTTCAATTAACTCTACGGTAGCAACTTTATTTTCAATAATTTCAAGCCTTTGCATTACATGCTCCAAAGTTAATACAGTTCCATTAACCAAAAGAGGAGGTGAGCCAAACAAATCTATCATAGCATTATAAGAATCAAAAGTGTGGCTACCCAAGAAGTTCCCTCCGGTAATAGTATCAAGGATATATCTGTGCCAGGGAGTTATGCCTACATAAATATTGCGAAGAAGAACGGAAGTAGATTGCTTCCTGGTAGATCTATTTTGAGCATTGCAAATTCTATACCAAGCATCTTTTAGATTTTCTCCCCCTTTGCTTAAAATTTAGAATTTCACTCTCGGGAGACAACGGAGAAGATAAGGGACTAGTCATAACGACAAGCAAATGAACTAATGCACAAGCAAACAAAAAAACAAGCGGGCAAAAAGAGGCAAATAGAGAAAGAGATGGAGGATAGAGAGAGAGAGAGGGCGAATAAAACGGCAAGGGTGAAGTGGGGGAGAGGAAAATGAGAGGCAAATGCCAAATAATGTAATGCGGGAGATAAGGGTATGTGATGGGTACTTGGTATGTTGACTTTTGCATAGACCTCCCCGGCAACGGCGCCAGAAATCCTTCTTGCTACCTCTTGAGCACTGCGTTGGTTTTCCCCGAAGAGGAAGGGATGATGCAGCAAAGTAGCATAAGTATTTCCCTCAGTTTTTGAGAACCAATGTATCAATCCAGTAGGAGGCTACGCGTGAGTCCCTCATACCCGCACAAAACAAATAAATCCTCGCAACCAACGTGAATAGGGGTTGTCAATCCCTACACGGCCACTTACAGGAGTGAGATCTGATAGATATGATAAGATAATATTTTTTTGGTATTTTTGTGATAAAGATGCAAAGTAAAATAAAGGCAAAGTAAAAGGAAAAGGAAATAACTAAGTAGTAGGAGATTAATATGATAAAGATAGACCCGGGGGCCATAGGTTTCACTAGTGGCTTCTCTCGAGAGCATAAGTATTCTACGGTGGGTGAACAAATTACTATTGAGCAATTGACAGAATTGAGCATAGTTATGCGAATATCTAGGTATGATCATGTATATAGGCATCACATTCGAGACAAGTAGACCGACTCCTACCTGCATCTACTACTATTACTCCACTCATCGACCGCTATCCAGCATGCATCTAGAGTATTAAGTTAAAAACAAAGTAACGCCTTAAGCAAGATGACATGATGTAGAGGGATAAACTCATGCAATATGATGAAAACCCCATCTTGTTATCCTCGATGGCAACAATACAATACGTGCCTTGCTGCCCCTACTGTCACTGGGAAAGGACACCGCGAGATTGAACCCAAAGCTAAGCACTTCTCCCATTGCAAGAAAGATCAATCTAGTAGGCCAAACCAAACTGATAATTCAAAGAGACTCGCAAAGATAACCAATCATACATAAAAGAATTCAGAGAAGATTCAAATATTGTTCATAGATAGACTTGATCATAAACCCACAATTCATCGGTCTTAACAAACACACCGCAAAAAGAAGATTACATTGAATAGTTCTCCACAAGAGAGGGGGAGAACATTGTATTGAGATCCAAAAAGAGAGAAGAAGCCATCTAGCTAATAACTATGGACCCGTAGGTCTGAGGTAAACTACTCACACTTCATCGGAGGGGCTATGGTGTTGATGTAGAAGCCCTCCGTGATCGATGCCCCCTCCGGCGGAGCTCCGAAACAGGCCCCAAGATAGGATCTCGTGGATACAGAAAGTTGCGACGGTGGAATTAGGTTTTTGGCTCCGTATCTGATTGTTTGGGGGGTACGTAGGTATATATAGGAGGAAGGAGTACGTCGGTGGAGCAACAGGGGCCCCACAAGGGTGGAGGGCGCGCTTGGTGGGGGTGGGCGCGCCCCCTACCTCGCGGCCTCCTCTTTTGTGTCTTGACATAGGGTCGAAGTCTCCCGGGTCTTGTTTGTTGAGAAAATCACGTTCCCAAAGGTTTCATTCCGTTTGGACTCCGTTTGATATTCCTTTTCTTCGAAACCCTAAAACAGGCAAAAACAGCAATTCTGGGCTGGGCCTCCGGTTAATTGGTTAGTCCCAAAAATAATATAAAAGTGGAAAATAAAGCCCAATAATGTCCAAAACAATAGATAATATAGCATGGAGCAATAAAAAATTATAGATACGTTGGAGACGTATCACTTACATTACTGTAAGAGACTGC
Organism: Triticum monococcum; assembly: GCA_034509565.1. Lineage (NCBI taxonomy): Eukaryota > Viridiplantae > Streptophyta > Magnoliopsida > Poales > Poaceae > Triticum > Triticum monococcum. The sequence goes on from CM067844.1 coordinate 108,279,362, forward strand.
TAACGCGACACTACGATTAGAGACCCTTTGCCGAAACTGTGTGTGATGCAATAATCGCAAACGGTGGTGTAAAAAACTATCAAAAAAGGTGCAAAACGTTTGTGATGATGTATGCATCAAACACGGTTCAGGTTTTAGTTGCGTGTGCGATGAAGGGCATACGATTAATCCATTCAAACTGTCTGCGATGACGCAGAACAACCGAAACGAGCAGCCATGACAATGTGTGTGTGATGCAGGACACACGGTTAACCCATTCGAACTGTTAGCGATGAGGTAGAACAACAGAAACGGGCAACCATATCAATGTGTGTGCGATATACAGCATACGGTTAACTTGGGCGAACTGTTTTTCATTAGGGAACACAACATAAATGGTTCAACTTAATAAGATGTGTGTGATATGCAGCATACAGTTCACAGGGATAAACTATTTGTGATGAGCCAAAAGAACACAATCGAGTCGTGTAAACAAGATGTGTGTGATACGTGGCAAACAGCCGACTCGGATGAACTATTTACGATGAGAAATTACAACACATACGGTCAATACAGTTACTTCGTGTGTGATTCTATGTGTACAAACAACTTTGAAAAATGTAAACTAGTTGCTTGCGGTGGCTAGGAGTATCGCACACGATGCGTCTGCGAGTACTCGTGTGCGATGATTAGTATGTTACACATACGTTTCCTTATGTGAACATCTGTGTGAATTTGCAATATGGGCAGTTAATATGCAAATGCCTTCTCGACATCGGGCACACGCTTAAACTAAATGAACTGTGTATGATAGTAATACTTTCCATAAAAAATTATGAACGTGGGTAACAACATTTGAGTAACATATATATAGTGGTTAAACTATTCGACAAAAGGAGGATCTTTGTAACATGGTTTTGACAATCATATGGTCCATATCTACATACTTAACATAGTAACAACTATCACATTTTAAGAGGCTAAGGGCCAACAACCATATGGTCCATATCTACATACTTAACATATATAGCAACAACTAGCACATTTTAAGAGGCTGGGGGCCAACAAACACAACTATCCACTAGAAGCGGCTTGATCACGACGACTCGGCATCTCCTCAATGAAAAGGAAGAGCCCTCCTGTGCCTTGGTAGAGCAAGAGTAGAACAATGTCTCTGATTTTCCAATATGGATGCATTGCCACGAGAAGCGAGAACTTGTTAATTTGAATGGTTCCATTTTTGTGGCAAATGCAATACCTTGCAATCACTTTGACGTTATTAGTACACACAAGTGTAATTCGACCACGCCAGGAAATCGATCCAGGAACGGCTACAGGGGTCAATTTCTGTTGACATGTAGAATAAAAAACAATTGTAACATATCATTGAAGATATATATAATTTATGAGCATCAACATTAAAATAAGACTTTTTACAGCGCTTTGTGCACACAATTGGTCTTGTTCAGTGTGTGCACCATAGGTCTAATTAATCCCATCCAAAATCCAGCGTTCATACGCTGTGCTATCTCTGTCAGATTATCAACAAAGTTTATGACATGCTTCAAGTCCTTCTAGTGAAATTTGGTACGCTTAGAACATACAGATCATTCACTATGCATCCAACATATCCTGCTTAAAAGGTGGAAAGGTATTATTTATTCAGAACATGGCAGAAGAATATATAGTGCGCATAAATTGGTAAACAAAATTTGTTACTGCCTAGGAACGGAGTCAAAATATGATATCACAATTGGTTGTTTAAATAGTGATCAATTGGTTGCTTAAATAGTAATATGACAGCATGGAGAAAGTTGAAAGGACACTAACCTTGATCAGACTTTGATCGGCTGATGATGTTGGGGAAGTAAACATCCATGTTAATTAGACCAAGCTGTGGTGCACACACTAGAATTTTATTGCCAGCTTTCAGTTCATAACACTTAGACATTTTTCTCCAAAGGTCCGCATTAAAATAGGAGTGACCATCTTTATCAAGTTTTACGCTAACCGCCATTGTAAACCCATGTTGCATTGTCAACATGACATCCTGGGAGTCATTAGCAAAGTAAAGCCCAAGATTTCCTTCTACTCCCATTCTTGCAAAGCAAGGGATGTACTGCTTGAAATGAAAATTAAGATCATAAATTAAATATATTGAAATAACCAAGCAAGATGCAAATATGGGAGTAACTGATAGAACATATCCTTATATAGATGCAAGCAAAGTACAAAAATATAGAATTAAAAATAGATAATGTAACAAAGATTTGATGCAAATATATAGATAATGTAGCAACAAATGGTATGTGTTCACAAATTTAGGCCATGCCGACCGTGGTAGGTTGAGATTGAACATAATGAGCGCTCATTGAAGTCATCCAGAATGGTGAGATAGAACTTTATTTCCGACTGGCCACGACCACAGTTGCCCGATTTGTGCTTGCACTATGCACACATGAATGAACACCCACGAATCAGCTAGAACAAAAATGATTCCACGGCAATTTCCGTCGATTGATTAACAACGACGGACGGACTGTGATAAGAGATGAGTGAATATTTTGCTAATTAAGTTGATTACCTTCTCCATGAGAAAAATCCCAGGCCCAATCCCACAGAAAACCCTACTCGAGCAGATTCTAGAATGTCGGTGCAGATAGGCGGCAGAAAGCGGTGGAGGCAAAATCCGGTGCCATTTGGAGCGTGACCTACGGCCGCCGCCAACAGGCGTCGAGCTTAGGGTGCAGAGTTGCGGAGGAGTCCACGGCGAGTGAGTGGGGATGAAGTGGGCGAGTTTTTTTCCTTTTGCATGTGGGAGTGAACACACATGGTTCGCAAAGGCGACGGAGATGAATTGTGTGCGATAGTAAATCACCGAGATTGAATGGGAATCCAAATTTCCTTCGTCTTTCATCCATGATTTTTTTCTACGATGAACATAAACCCTGCTAATCACCGTGTTCAAATTTGATACTTTTCCGGGTTCATTTACAATATTTAGGGGATCATGTGCATTTTGTAGGCATTAATGGACATAATTCAAATACAAACAATTGGTGCATGAAAGGGTGCACAAGAACGGTCTGGAAAAACCATACTCGTGGTATTTAGTAATTTCTCAAGCCTTTTACAAGGAATGGGCAGAGATTTCAATGGAGTCAACCACAAACGCGTCATTTACTGGGTTATCAACTATAGAATAATGAAATATGTGATTGAAAAACATGACGGCTGGCATGGTGCCATGGTATGTCCTCACCGTGCCCTGGTTAAAAGCTGAGAAGGTTTGATTTATGTCATCATTTACGCCCTTCATAAATCGTACCATCACCGAGGAAGTTCAATGCTTTCGACACCAAGATTGAAGCGGAATCCAAATTTCCGTCCTAGTTTGTCTTTTAGATTTTTTTCCAACGATCAACATACCGCCTAAAATGAAACGTGTTCAAATTTGACATTTTTCCGAACTCATTTACCATATTTAGGGGATTTTGTGCATTTTCTAGGCATTAATTATGCACATAATTCAAATTCGAACAATCGGTGCATGAAAAGGTGCACAAGAACGGTCTGGAAAACCATGCTCGTGCTATACAAAAAATGAAACACATGGTTGGAAAACATGACGCCTGGTGTGGTGCCATGGTATGGCCTCACCATGCCCCTGGTAAAAATTGAAGAATGTTTTCCTTATGCCGTGATGCGCGCCTTTCATAAAATTAACCATCATTCGAGGAAGTTTCATCATTTTGAGAGGGAAATCACCAAGATTGAAGGGGGATCCAAATTTCCTTTGTCCTTTGTCCATGAGTTTTTTCTATGATGAGCATACAACATGCAAATCACCGTGTTCAAATTTGGTACTTTTCCGTGTTAATTTGCCATATTTAGGGAATTATATGCATTTCCTAGGCATTAATGCGCATAATTGAAGTGCAAACAATTGATGCATGAAAGGGTCCACAAGAACGGCCTAGAAAACCATGCTTGTGCCATTTAGTAAATTCTCATGCCTTTTACAAGGAATGGACAGATATTTCGATGAAATGTGTGGCAATAGTCAACCACAAATGTTTGTTTGTTGGGTTTTTCAACTACAGAAAAATGAAATAAATGCTTAAAAACATGATGCCTGGCATGGTGCCATGGTATGACCTCACCATGCCGTGGTAAAAATTTGAGATGGTTTGGCTTATGTCGTCATGCACGCCCTTCATTAATTGAACCATCACTGAGGAAGTTCCATGCTTTCGAGAGGGAAAATTCCCAAGATTGAAGAGGAATCCTAATTTCCGTCCTAGTTTGTCATTCAGTTTTTTCCAACGATCAAAATACCGCCTCAAATGCAACATGTTCAAATTTGACATTTTCCCGGGCTCATTTACAATATTTAGGGGATATGTGCATTTTCTAGGCATTAATGGACATAATTTAAATTTGAACAATCGGTGCATGAAAAGGTGCACAAGAACAGTCTGGAAAACCATGCTCGTGTTATTTAGCACATTCTCATGCCTTTTACAAGGAATGGGCAGATATTCCGAGGAAATGTATGGCAATAGTCAACTATAAATGCGTCGTTTACTTGGTTAACAACTATACAAAAAATGAAACACATGGTAGGAAAACATGACGCCTGGTGTGGTGCCATGGTATGGCCTCACCATGCCCTGGTAAAAGTTGGAGAATGTTTTCCTTATGTCGTGATGCGCGCCTTTCATAAATCGAACCACCACCAAGGAAGTTTCATGGTTTCAAGGGGGAAATCACCAAGATTGAGGGGGGGGGGGGTCCAAATTTCCTTTGTCATTTGTCCACGAGTTTTTTCTACAATGATCATACAACCTGCAAATCACCGTGTTCAAATTTGGCACGTTTCCGGGTTCATTTGCCATATTTAGGGGATTATGTGCATTTCCTAGGCATTAATGCGCATAATTCAAGTTCAAACAATCGATGCATGAAAGGGTCCACAAGAACGGCCTAGAAAACCATGCTCGTGTCATTTAGTAAATTATCATGCCTTTTACAAGGAATGGACAGATATTTCAATGAAATGTGTGGCAATAGTCAACCACAAATGTCTGTTTGTTGGGTTTTCAACTATAGAAAAAATGAAATAAATGCTTAAAAAACATGACGCCTGGCATGGTGCCATGGTATGACCTCACCATGCCTTAGTAAAAATTTGAGAAGGTTTGGCTTATGTAGTCATGCACGCCCTTCATAAATCGAACCATCACCGAGGAAGTTTCATGCTTTCGAGAGGGAAAATACCCAAGATTGAAGGGGAATCCTAATTTCCATCCTAGTTTGTCATTCAGTTTTTTTCCAACGATCAACATACCGCGTCAAATGCAACATGTTCAAATTTGACATTTTCCTGGGCTCATTTACAATATTTAGGGGATTATGTGCATTTTCTAGGCATTAATGGACATAATTCAAATTCGAACAATCGGTGCATGAAAAGGTGCACAAGAACGGTCTGGAAAACCATGCTTGTCTTATTTAGTACATTCTCATGCCTTTTACAAGGAATGGGCACATATTTCAAGGAAATGTGTGGCAATAGTCAACCATAAATGCGTCGTTTACTCGGTTAACGACTATACAAAAAATGAAACACATGGTTGGAAAACATGACGCCTGGCTTGGTGCCATGGTATGGCCTCACCATGCCCTGGTAAAAATTGGAGAATGTTTTCCTTATGTCGTGATGTGCGCCTTTCATAAATCGAACCATCACCGAGGAAGTTTCATGGTTTCAAGGGGGAAATCACCAAGCTTGAAGGGGGGGGGGGTCCAAATTTCCTTTGTCCTTTGTCCACGAGTTATTTTCTACGGTGAACATACAACCTGCAAATCACTGCGTTCAAATTTGGCACTTTTCCGGGTTCAATTGTCATATTTAGGGGATTATGTGCATTTCCTAGGAATTAATGCGCATAATTCAAGTTCAAACAATCGATGCATGAAAGGGTCCACAAGAACGGCCTAGAAAACCATGCTTGTGCCATTTAGTAAATTCTCATGCCTTTTACAAGGAATGGACATATATTTCGATGAAATATGTGGCAATAGTCGACCACAAATGTCTGTTTGTTGGGTTTTCAACTATAAAAAATGAAATAAATGCTTAAAAAACACGACGCCTGGCATGGTGCCATGGTATGACCTCACCATGCCTTGGTAAAAATGTGAGAAGGTTTGGCTTATGTTGTCCTGCACGCCCTTCATAAATCGAACCATCACCGAGGAAGTTCCATCCTTTCGAAGGGGAAATCCTCAAGATTGAAGGGGAATCCAAATTTTCTTCGTTATTTGCCCTGGAGTTTTTTTCTACGAAGAACATACACCCTGCAAATCACCGTGTTCAAATTTGGCATTTTTCCGGGCTCATTTACCATATTTAGGGGATTATGTGCATTTTCTAGGCATTTAGCGCATGTAAATCCAATCCAGCTACAGGTGCACGGGTGTGATGTGAGGGACGTGGATTGCCGTTCGACCGCGGTGCATCCAATGGTGCACACGTGTGATCCGTGTGGCTGGGGTTCAGACCAATCATAACGCAACACACAATAGGCTCAGCGCACACTGTTTCCGAAAGCGACAGAGATGAACCGTGTGTGATAATGAACGAGCAAAATTGTAAGGGAAGCCAAATTTCTGTTGTCATTTGTGGTTGAGCTCTTGAATACCACTGCACTGTATGACTGCCCGGCCCCTCCGTCCAAGAGCTCTCTCCAGGCGTCGTCCATGGCACCGCGGCGCACAGTAACTGGTAAGGAGTGATGGCATTCCGACGCGCCACGTTCCTCGCCGCCCGCGACCGCGCACATGGTAAGGAAGCGATGGCATCTCGCCGCGCCGAGTTCGTCGCCGGCGGTGGCCAGACAGTTACATGGGCTGACTTTGAGGCTGCCATGGTCGAATGGGTGGTGGATCTAGAGGCGGCCAAAGCCGCACAGAAAGAGCGGAAAAGGCAGAAAACAGTCAAGAAAAAAGAGTCCCACCGCTGCAATAAAAAAGAGGCCGCACACCGTGGTGAGGAGAGCTTGGCGGAGATCGAAGCACGGTGGGCTGCCGCCTACAAGGCCAGGAAGGAGAACGCCGGCGTCTGGCCAGCATGCCCTAATGGCAGCATGTGAGAAGTAGTTTAAGTTTGTAGTATTAGAGCAAATTACCAGTAGTACTTTAAGTTTGTAGTATTAACGTACAATGTCGGTAAGAGCATCCTCTGAGGGTTTGAGCGTTGATTAGCATGTGTGCCCGTGTGCGTTTTTTGCGTTAATCATTAGAAGATCATAAAACACACGGTTTCTATGCTGTACCCATCTGCGTTTTTTGCGTTAATGACCCATAAGTTAGTTACCTGTGCGATATTTCCTAATAAACCAGGCGTACCATTGACTGAAAAAATCAAGTACACGTGTACATTATTTGGAGACGGGATCTGCCAAATTTCTTTTTTCTCGCACACGAGTATTTTATGCGCTTCATCTGCATTGTGTGTTTCCCCCGCCCAAGTTTCAAATTTCGCACCGAAATTTTCATTAGGCGTGCGATTTCAGAATTTATTCCTCCAACCACATCCCCTTCCCTTAAGTATCCCCCCTCCCTCGCGCCTCCCCCTACCGGCATCTCAAACTGCCGCTGCCGCAACCACAACTTCAACCACATCTACGTTCTGCTTGGATCCAGTCAGGTAACCCCCCGATCTCTATCACGTCCCCGGCCTGATTACTTACATGGCTCCTGCGAAACATCCTCATGCCTCCAAATCTCCCCGCTAGGAGCTGATGGCGGTCCATGGTGGGATGGCGGCTGTGCGTGTTGACCCGGAGGAACACCTCGCCTCCGCTGCCGACATGGTGCAGGCTCTGGCCTAGATGAAGCCCCCCAGCAACTACCCCCCAGGACTTAACAGGTAAGATCTGACCAGCTAAATCTTACCACTACCACTTGCAATGGCTATGATTTGTACGGTTGATGTATTAAGCATGTTCGTGCCTTGTTTATTTCAGTACTACACACCGTGTGATGTTCAAATATTACCGTGTCCAGCTCAATTTAACCAATACCAGCAACAAACTTACAATACATGACTCAGGATATCACTAGAGATGCTGCCCATCTGCTATTTTTAGTGGATGCTAACCATGTTGCACTTAACATGCGTGCCCATGTACTTACGCAGGGTCATAACGGCTGATGCTTTTGTTTGCTGTCGAGGTGAGTTGCATCCCATGTCTTACAGTATTTCACATAATTTGTGCAATTATAGTTTAACTTCTACCCATTTACTGGTTGCCTATAGGTACACATGTCAGTGGCACTGATCCACACTTTGACCCGAAGGAACAGCTCGCCTCCGCCATTGCTAACTTTGGGCGAGCTCTGGCCAAGATGAAGTGCCCCAGCAACTACCTCTTAGGACTTACCAAGTATGTACTCACCAGTTCAATCTTACCAATACCAGTTGCAATTAATGGCTATGTTCTGTACGGTCAATGTATTAAGCATGTTCTAGTAAACATGCCTAACATGTTTTTGCTACTATCCCTACCTTTTTATAGACATCTGGGCCATTCTCTACTCTGGAAGCACCTGCCTTGTGATGTTTAACTATGCCAATTGCATTTTTATCAGTACCAGTTTCAATGTCTATTAAGCCTGTTGCAATTAATAGTTGAATCCATTTTTAAACAGTTGCATTTCAATGGCTACAAACTTACAAAACATGACTTAGGATGTTGTTAAGCCTGTTGCAATTAATAGTTGTATCCATTTTTTAATCTGTCCATTTGCTACCACGCTACTCTCCGCAATAAAGATATACTAGAGATGATGCCCCATTTGCTATTTTTGGTGGATGCTAAACCTGTTGTACTTAACATGCTTGTCCATGTACTTACGCAGGGTCATAATGGCCGATGATGTTGTTTGCTGTCAAGGTTAGCTGCATCCCATGTCTTACAGTATTTCACATCATTTGTGCAATTGTAGTTTAACTTCTACCATTTACTGGTTGCCTGTAGGTACACATGTCAGTGGCACTGATCCATGCTTCGACCTGGAGGAACAGCTCGCCTCTGCCACCGCTAACTTTGGGCGGGCGCTGGCCAAGATGAAGTGCCCCAGCAACTATCACTCAGGACTTACCAAGTATGTACCCATCGGTTCAATCTTACCAATACCAGTTACAATTAATGGCTATGTTTTGTACTTTCGATGTATTAAGCATGTTGTAGTAAACATGCCTAACATGTTGGAGCCATTTTCCCTACCTTTTTATAGACAACTGGGCCATTATCTGCTCTGGCAGCACCTACCCTGTGATGTTTAACTCTGCCAACTGCATTTTTATCAGTACCGGTTTCAATGGCCATTAAGCCTATTGCAATTAATAGTTGTATCCATTTTTAATGAGTTATATTTCAATGGCTACAAACTTACACAACATGAATTAGGATGTTGTTAAGCCTGTTGCAATTAACAGTTGTATCCATTTTTTAATCCATCCCTTTGCTACCGTGCTACTCTTTCGAAATGAAGATATCACTACAGATGCTGCCGTTTTATTACCATTTGCTATTTTTGGTGGATGTTAACCCTGTTGTAGTTAACATTGGCTTTCCATGTACTTACACAGGGCTACAATGGGTGATGCTGTTGTTTGCCATCGAGGTTAGCTGCATCCCATGTCTTATACACCATCTATTCCTAAATATAAGTATTTTTAGAGATTCCAATATAGACTACATAAGGAGCAAAATGAGTGAATCTAGATTCTAATCTAAACTATATCTATAATTCTATATACATTCGTATGTAGTTCATATTGAAATCTCAAAAAAAATACTTGTACTTAGGAACATAGGTAGTTGTATTTTACATCATTTGTGCAATCTCAGTTTAGCTTCTAACATTTACTGGTTGCTTGTAGGTACATATATGAGGGGTACTGCTCCACGCTTCGATCCCTTTTGCGTATGGGGCAATGAGATATTGATGAACACACATCAAGTGACGAAACTAAGAAAGATTGGTAGGAGAAAGAAACGGGTGATTGGAATTAAGCTCTTTATTTACACTTTGTCGAAGACAACATTGAACTTTAGGATGGTAAGTAATGTGTTGCCTTTTCCCCTGCCCACAACAAGTTACTCTATTAGACCTCAATATCTGATATTTTTCTCTTTTCAGTGGTTTCCGAAGCTATTTACTGATGATTAGCTTGCAAACTACATGACCGGAGTGGAGGAAACTAAGGTTAAAGTATATAATTCATGCTACCATGATAATGCTCTAGAAGTCTTCCTGAAGGCGGTGAAGGATGGGCAGGCGATCATCACAAGGGATTGGACAAAAATGGTTCGTGCCTATGGCGTGCAGGAAGGCACATTATGGGCATTCCACTTCTTCAACACCGTCGGCAGTCAAAATGATTTACACTTGTCTCTTCACCTTTACCGCCTTTAAATACCGTGGGTCATCATAGTTAACTGCTGTCTAATCCTATAATTACTGAACATATTGTACTGGCAATTTTATTTATGGATTCGTTGTTGAACCATTGTGCTGAGAATTTGAATTGCATGTTTCCTATTTCAAAATTTCCAATTAGAATAATAAATTAAAGGAAAAAAATAGAATAGACGGTCATGGACCTTTGCAAACGGTTCTAGCAGTAAAAGTTCTTGCGATGGATAGCCCAATGCCACGCAGTTTTCTACATCAAATCGTGTGTGATGTAGTTAATGAAAGCATATAGTTAACTAAGGCAGAGCGTGTGTGATAGTTACACCTTTCACACACGAGCATATACACAAAACCGTGTGGGATGTACATCCGAACGGAAACGTTTTCCCTGGATTGACTGTGTGGGATGTACATAAGAATGAAAATGTATTCCTTGGACTGACTGTGTGTGATATACATACGAACGGAAATGTTTTTCTGGGATTCATCTCCTGGGATGTACATACCTATGGAAATGATTTCTGGGATTCACCATGTGGGATGTACATTGATGACCCACAAGTATAGGGGATCACAATAGTTTTCGAGGGTAGAGTATTCAACCCAAATTTATTGATTCGACACAAGGGGAGCCAAAGAATATTCTCAAGTATTAGCAGCTGAGTTGTCAATTCAACCACACCTGGATAACTTAATATCTGCAGCAGGTGGTGATATGATAGTAGTGGTAACGGTGGTAAAAGGTAACGGTAGCAAAAGTAATATTTTTGGTGTTTTATAGTGATGATAACAATAGCAACGGAAAAGTAAATAAGCGAAGACCAATTTATGGAAAGCTCGTAGGCATTGGGTCGGTGATGGAGAATTATGCCGGATGCGGTTCATTATGTAACAGTCATAACCTAGGGTGACATAGAACTAGCTCCAGTTCATTAATGTAATGTAGGCATGTATTCCGAATATAGTCATTCTGCTTATGGAAAAGAACTTGCATGACATCTTTTGTCCTACCCTCCCGTGGCAGCGGGGTCCTATTGGAAACTAAGGGATATTAAGGCCTCCTTTTAATAGAGTACCAGACCAAAGCATTAACACATAGTGAATACATGAACTCCTCAAACTACGGTCATCACCGAGAGTGGTCCTGATTGAGGGAGTCCTGGATTAGGGGGTCCTCGGACAACCGGACTATATACTTTGGCCGGATTGTTGGACTATGAAGATACAAGATTGAAGACTTCGTCCCGTGTCCGGGTGGGACTCTCCTTTGCATGAAGGCAAGCTTGGCAGTTCGGATATGTAGATCTCCTCCCTTGTAACCGACTCTGTCTAACCCTAGCCCACTCCGGTGTCTATATAAACGGGAGGGTTTAGTCCGTAGGACAACAACAATCATAATCATAGGCTAGTTTCTAGGGTTTAGCCTCTACGATCTCGTGGTAGATCAACTCTTGTAATACTCATATCATCAAGATCAATCAAGCAGGAAGTAGGGTATTACCTCCACCAAGAGGGCCCGAACCTGGGTAAACATTGTGTCTCATGTCTCTTGTTACCATCTGCCTTAGATGCACAGTTTGGGACCCCCTACCCGAGATCCGCCGGTTTTGACACTGACATTGGTGCTTTCGTTGAGAGTTCCACTGTGTCATCACCATAAGGCTTGATGGCTCCTTCGATCATCAGCAACGATGCGATCTAGGGTGAGGTTTTTCTCCTCGGACAGATCTTCGTATTCGGCGACTTCGTACTGTGGGCCAACTCGCTTGGCCATCTGGAGCAGATCGAGAGCTACGCCCCTGGCCATCAGGTCAGGTTTGGAAGCTTGAACTATACTGCCGACATCCGCGGAGACTTGATCTTCGACGGATTTGAGCCCATGTCAGGTGCGCCACACAGTCATGACGAGCATGACTTAGCTCTGCCGCCGGACGATGTTCGGGAGATCACACCTGTGGCTACTCCGGTCCTCAATCCGGAGCATATCATTCCGTCCGAGGATGGGTGGATGGACCCCGCCACGGAGGCCGCACACTCAACGGCGATAGAGCCGAATACTGACTTCACTTCCTACGAGACCTATGTTGCCGGACCCTTGGATTCGTCCCCGGCCACAGGCTCCGAACCGCCTGCGTCCGTGCCTATCGAATCTGATTGGGCACTGATCATGGAGTTTACCCTCCGCAGATATCTTTCAGCACTCGCCCTTGGGCGACGTGCTAAATTCATTGAGGTCCTTGTCAGGAGGCCCTTGGCCGAACTATGTCCGGCTCGAGCGGGAAGCGGACGACGAAGAAATTCGTCCCCCACCCACCACCCACTTAATAGCCACCGTCGACAACTTAACCGACATGCTTGATTTTGGCTCCGAAGACATCGACGGTATGGACGACGATGCAGGAGAAGAACAGGAACCACCGCCCAGAGGGCGCTGGACAGCCACCTCATCATATGATATATACATGGTGGACACCCCCAAAGAAAGCGATGGCAATAAGGCAACGAAGGATAATCCCCTCGAGAAGCAATCTAAGCACCGGCGTCATCGGCGCCGCTCTAAGCCCCGCATAGCAAAAGCAGCAATATCGGCACAAGAGACAATAACGCTACGGACAGTGCCAAAGACAATCCCCTCCAGCCAGGCTTTGAGCAGGAGGATGGGCAAGCTAGCCCTAGGAATAGGCGGCAGACGGAGAATCAAAGGATGACAATTACATGCCTCTCTCCGATGATGAGGTGAGCCTCGGCGACGGAGAATTTATCATGCCTGAGGATCCCGTCGAGCAGGAGCGCTTCAAGCGCCGGCTTATAGCAACAGCAAAAAGCCTGAAGAAAAAGCAACAACAGCTTCAAGGATGACGTAATGGATCATGAATTCCCAGAAGGTTTTAAACCCGTGGATATTGAATCATATGATGGCACAACAGACCCCGCAATATGGATCGAAGATTTCCTCCTCCACATCCACATGGCCCGCGGTGACGATCTACATGCCATCAAGTACCTACCATTAAAACTCAAAGGACTTTCTCAGCATTGGCTCAATAGCCTGTCGGCAAACTCCATTGGCAGTTGGGAGAACTTGGAAGACGCATTCCTTGATAACTTCCTGGGCACTTATGTGCGACCACCGGATGCCGATGACTTGAGTCACATAACCCAACAGCTAGGGGAATCAGCTAGGAAATTTTGGACTCGGTTCCTAACTAAAAAGAACCAAATCGTCGACTGTCCGGATGCCGAGGCCTTAGTGGCATTTAAGCATAACATCCGCGATGAGTGGCTCGTCCGACACCTCGGCCAAGAAAAACCGAAGTCCATGGTAGCCCTCACGACACTCATGACCCGCTTTTGTGCGGGCAAGGATAGCTGGTTGGCTCGCAGCAACAACACTTCAAGAAACCCTGGCAATTCAGACGCCAAATATAGCAACGGCATGCCTCGTTGCAACAGACACAAGCGCCGCAACAACGGCGACAACACCGAAGACACGACAGTCAATGCCGAATTCAGTGGCTCTAGATCCGGTTAGCGGAAAAGGCCATTCAAAAGAAGCAATCCGGGCCCTTCCAGCTTGGACCGCATACTCGATCGTTCATGTCAAATTCACGACACCCCCCATAAGCCGGCCAACCACACCAACAGAGAATGCTGGGTGTTCAAACAGGCCGGCAAGTTAAATGCCGAAAACAAGGAAAAGGGGCTGCATAGCGACGACGAGGAGGAGTCCCGGCCGCCGAACTCAGGAGGACAAAAGAAATTCCCTCCCCAAGTGAAAACGGTAAACATGATATACGCAACCCATATTCCCAAGCGGGAATGGAAGCGTGCACTGAGGGACGTCTATGCAATGGAGCCAGTCGCCCCAAAGTTCAACCCATGGTCTTCTTGTCCGATCACCTTCGATCGCAGGGACCACCCCACCAGTATCCGTCATGGCGGTTCTGCCGCATTGGTCCTTGACCCCATCATTGACGGATTTCACCTCACTCGAGTCCTTATGGACGGTGGCAGTAGCCTGAACCTGCTCTATCAGGATACAGTGCATAAAATGGGCATAGATCCCTCGAGGATCAAACCCACCAAAACCACCTTTAAAGGTGTCATCCCAGGTGTAGAGGCCTATTGCACGGGCTCAATAAAACTGGAAGTAGTCTTCGGATCTCCGGACAACTTCTGAAGCGAGGAGTTAATCTTCGATATCGTCCCCTTCCGCAGTGGCTATCATGCACTGCTCGGACGAACTGCATTTGCCAGATTTAATGCGGTACCGCATTATGCATACCTCAAGCTCAAAATGCCAGGACCTCGTGGGGTTATAATAGTTAATGGAAACACAAAAAGCTCGCTCCGCATGGAGGAGCACACTGCGGCCCTCGTAGCAGAAGCGCAAAGCAGCCTTATGAGGCAAGCCGCCAATTCGGTGAAGAAGACCCCAGACACCTTCAAGCGAGTCCGGAGTACCCTGCAAGAGGATCACCAGGCACATTTAGAGCTCGCCTAGTAATTCGGCCTCCGTCCTAGTCCCAGTCAAACGGCGAAATTTGCGCCGCGCGTACATAATTACACACTCACGATACCATGGGCATAGGCGGAGGCACGGCCATGGCATCGCCCACAATGCGGCTCAACTGCTTCAGGACCCGTATACCTTTAACATTTTCTTCCTTTCAGGCCCCTATTCTCTGAAGGCCCTCTCCGATCGTCTGATTATCGGACCCATCACGAGAAAGAAACACCAAGGAAGCAAGAAGCTTTGACGTGCAAGGGAATCCTCAGGTGGTCCCTCATAACGATCGATATACCTGTTTTGCATACCCACACGTAGCTTGACCTTGGATAGGACATGTCAAATAGTCCTATTTTTTTTACTTATTGCACTATGTGTATGTATACGCTTTGACGTATCATTTAAATAACAATATACAACATCAGCTCATTATTGCATTCCTTTATCTTTTTTCCTGTCTGCTTACTTACGACAAATCGCACCAGTACATTCTGATACGACCAGTGCGCCAGAGGCTTCAATTTACCACATAACACGGCATGAAAAGTCCGAACACTTTCGACAGTGAGGCACCTCGAACTTATAGCATTATATGCATCAGCTCTAAATCATGTCTTGGGTCAATAGTTGGGTTTGCCCGGCTCCCATGTTTTGGTAGCTTACATTCCGCTATATCGGCTAAGGTAGCACTGGGAGAACTGCTGTGATTGTGTCCCGGTTCTTCCGAACGAGCACCACAGTAGAGAAAGCCAAAAACTGACTGTCATGATGCGGCGAGAGCTGGTCGCTGTTCGAGAGGTCTCAAATCCTTAAAGATTTTTTCCGCTTCGGGCGAGGAGTCGGCCTTGTCCGATTTAGGCATGCATAGTGCCCCAAGTTCGGCCTTCCGAATACTAGGGGCTTCGCCAAAATTTAAAATTGTAGACTTCTATGGCTAAGTGAGAGTGATAAAGCTTTATAGTCCGATTGCCTGGTTCGTTGCGCTAAACACCTCCTTCGAAGGACCCAATACTGGGATAAAGAGTGATCAGGTTTATCCCGAACACCTCAGTACTAGTTACATGGGGGAAGAAGCCGACGAGTGGCCAACTCTCAAATTTTATAAACGGCCGCACAGAAGGTAATATTTTAAATTAACAAGCGTTACATAGCGCACATGAACTCGTTTCACATTACAGGATCACATGAGTACATTCATTCAAATATTACATCCTTAGCACATTCCTCTGCCACAAGGCGAGCACCCTTCAGGACACTGTCATAATACTTTTCGGGATGGCGATGCTCCTTGCCCTCCGGCGGCCCCTCCTTCACTAGCTTTTCGGCGTCCATCTTCGCCCAGTGCACTTTCGCCTGGGCAAAAGTCCTACGCGCACCCTCAATGCAGACGGACTGCTTTATGACTTCAAGCCAGGGGCAGGCATTCACAAGCCGCCTTACCAGGCCGAAATAGCTGCCGGGCAGGGGCTCGCCAGGCCACATCTGGACTATGAGGCCCTTCATGGCCAGTTTGGCCGCCTTGTGAAGCTCGACTAGTTGCTTCAACTGGTCGCTCAAGGGCATCGGATGTTCGGTCCCAGTATACTGAGACCAGAACAACCTCTCCGTCGAGCTCCCATCGTCGGCCCAGTAGAACTCCGCGGCATCCGACACACTGCGGGGTAGATCTGCGAACGCTCCGGGAGAGCTCCGAATTCGGGTAAGTAAAAGGAAAGTTTCCTTCACATTCTTGCTTTGCATAAAGAATGCCTTACCCACCGCTATCTTCCTGACCGCCTTAATTTCCTGGAGGGCCTTTTGGGCTTCGGCCTTGGTGTTTTGTGCGTTCTCGAGGGCCTTTGCAAGCTGGGACCCTTGCATCTTCGAGTCACGCTCCAAGGACTCATACTTCTTGACAAACTCCTGGAGCTCTTGCTGAACCTCACCGACTCGGGCCTCTTGCTTCTCGCGTTCGGCGCGCTCCTTGGCCGCTTTGCCTTCGGCCTCGGACATCACCTTCTTCACGGTCGCCACTTCAGTCGTGGCCCCTAGCAAAATTCATGACGATCCTATGATCTAACAACCAGTTTCCTTTTTTTCTTTATCAATAAACAGACGAGGTATCACTTACCTTTGTTCTCTTCAAGCTGTCTCTTGGTAAGGCCGAGCTCTTCCTGGGACCGCTCAAGGTCCCGCTTCAGTGCGGAGACCTCCGCCGTGTGAGCGGCAGCGGCCAGCAGTGAAGCATGCTTATTCACATAGACATATTCTGATTAGACTCCTGTGATTATTATTTGATCCTCTGTTCGGTCTTTCTTTCGAACACCAAACAGAGCATCAGGGGCTACTGTCTATGCTGTAACATTTTCTCACAATTTGAGTACTTACCTCAAAGCGTGTTAGGAGGCTGGCACAGGCTTCAGTCAGTCGGCTTTTGGCGGACTGAATCTTCTTGGCCACCGCACTCATGATAGTGCGGTGCTCTTCGTCAATGGAAGCGCCGCGAAGTGCTTCCAGCAAATTGTCCGATGACCCTGGATGGACAAAGGCCATCGGCACAGACTTGCTTCCCCCGGCATTAGAGCCCATGGGAGTATTGCCCCTCGTGCGCCCAGCGTCCGGAATGTCGCCTTGGGGCGCTTCCGGAACTGTCTCCCCTTGGTTCGGTACCCTTTGAGACAGCACCTCGACGTCGTCCATAGGGCAGGGGGAGGAGGCAGTCGGGAGTGAATCGATGTTCATCTCCGACGGGCCCAAAGACTCATCCGAAGAGGATATGTCGATACGGGCTTTGGAGGGGCTACATGATCATGTTCGGCATGATAAGAAGTAATAAAATAAAACATACCAAGAATTATTACGGTATCCGGATACTTACGACTTCGCCAGGGGCTTGTCCCTGGGTAACCACCCCTCGTCGCTAAAAGGGCCGCCATGGAGCAGTCCGGAAGGAGAGTCCTTCCCTTCTTGGACCCTTCGGCTTCCCCTGACGGGGCGACCTTCCTTTTCTTGTCTCCCCCGGCTAGGGGGGAGAACTTTCCTCTTCCTCCTCCTCGTTTTTGTGGGAGGAGGGCGCCTCGGTGTTATCGGACGATGATTCCGATACGACCTTGCACCGGAGACCTTTCCTGGTCCCCGTGGCCTTCTTCTTGGCCTTCTTCTCCAGCGGCTCATAGGGCGTCGGAACCAGCATCTCCGTTAAGAGAGCACTTGCTGGATCCCCGGGCAGTGGGGCCGGACAATCAATCCGCTCCGCTATCACGACCCATTCCTGTTAAATGGCATGGAAGCTTAGATCCCCCACATGATTATACTGGGGAAAGAAACATCTTATGAGATATAAGAAGCTTACTGGATTGGCAGGGCGCTTTGCGCTGAGTCCACGATCCTCGATAAGGGGAGGAGGTACCTTGGCGGACTTGAAGAGCACCCTCCAGATGTCCTAGTGTGTCGTGTCGAAGAGCTCTCGCAGTGTCTGGTGCTTAGCCAGGTCGAACTCCCACATATTGAACGCCCGTCTTTGACACAGGAGGATCCAGCGGAAGAGCATGACCTAGAGCACATTGACAAGCTTGATTTTGCTTATCATGTTTTTAACATAGTTCTGGAGTCGGTCAGCTCTACCGATGAACCCCAGGATAGGCCCTTCTCTTTCCAGGAGGTGAGCCGCGTGGGGATGCCGGATCAAAATTCGGGGGCCGCCACCCAGTTGGTGTCACGCGGCTCGGTGATGTAGAACCACCCTGATTGCCACCCCTTCACTATCTGTACATAGGAGCCTTCGAGCCAGGTGACGTTGGGCATTTTCCCACCATGGCGCCTCCGCACTCCACTTGCTGGCTGACCACCACCTTCGGTTTAACATTGAAGGTCTTCAGCCACAGACCAAAGTGGGGCTTGATGCGGAGGAAGGCCTCACACACGATGATAAACGCTGAGATGTTGAGGATGAAATTGGAGGCCAGATCATGGAAGTCCAGCCCGTAGTAGAACATGAGCCCACGAACAAATGGGTGGAGGGGAAATCCTAGCCCGCGGATGAAATGGGTAAGGAATACAACCCTTCCGTGGGATTCCGGGGTAGGGACAATCTGCCCCGCGTCTGGGAGCCGGTGTGCGATGTCTGCGGCCAGGTATCCGGCTTCCCGGAGCTTCGTAATGTTCTCCTCCGTAACAGAGGAGACCATTCACTTGCCTCCCGCTCCGGATATGTTTGGACTGGTTTTACAGAGAAAATGCGAACTTGAGCACTGGAGCTCGAGTGCGCAAGAATGGATGGGCAGGGAAGAAGAAGGCATGGGTGAAAAGGAGGAGTCCTTGTCCCTTTATAAAGGCGGAAGAAGCTATGCGCCTCCCCACTTGCCTGGTAAACTCGCTTATTCCCCAAGTGCCATAATTGATGGCGCGGTTGGGTTACCCACACCCGTATTGATGAGAATCCCGTGATAAGGGGATACGATCTCTGCTTCGACAAGACATGGCAAGAAAACCGCCTCGCAATACTTGTAGTAGCTGGTTGAGAAAAACGGTTCGAATAATGACCGGGCTATGGCGTGATGTCATGTTATGAAAAGTTGTCAGCATATTAGATTTGTGGAAATATTATACTCTCTACGGTGGTATGTGGAATTTGTTTTGCAGAGCCAAACACAATCCTTATGTTCAAAATCTTCTATGGAGTATTCGGATAAGGAACCCGCCTTGCAATGCCGAAGACAATCTACGCGCCAGACTCATCGGCATTGAAGCCTGGTTCAGGGGCTACTGAGGGATTCCTGGATTAGGGGGTCCTCGGACAGCCGGACTATATACTTTGGCCGGACTGTTGGACTATGAAGATACAAGATTGAAGACTTCGTCCTGTGTCCGGCTGGGACTCTCCTTTGCATGGAAAGCAAGCTTGGCAGTTCAGATATGTGGATCTCCTCCCTTGTAACTGACTCCGTGTAATCCACACTACAAAAAAAATACACATCCATGACATTTTGGGCCGAACGAATTTTTTTCCTGTCATACATATGACACTTCTATGACGATAATTGTGACAAAACCCGGTATAATCATAGATGTGGTGGGCTCCTACTTCTATGACAAAAAATCATGACAGAAAATGGGCTTTTCGTCCTAGGCGGGCCAGAGATGACACTGCATGACATTCTTTGGGCCATCCATGACGGAAAAAACCATGGTAGAAGCGAGGGGGAGGAAAATTTCGGGGAGTTCCCGGTTACGGTGGGAGGTCGGGGGCCGAGCGATGCGCGTTTCTCTCGTACACGTATGCGCGTGTGTGCGAGGTGTTGGCTCTAACTGAACCCGAGCGAGGCGTTGGGCTCTAACTAAACCCGAGCGATTGCACTGCAGGCTGCGCGTTACTAAACCCGAGCGATCGATCGATGGTTGTTAACTGAACCCGATCGAGCGATTCCTTCGCTACTGCTGCTAACTGAAGCCGATCGATGGGATGAACAGTGAGCGTTGCAGGGGGGTTGGATGAACAGTGAGCGGTGGCGTTGCCTCTAGATGAACAGGACCCCGTGGTGTGGTGGAGGGTTGGATAAACAGTAGACGGTGGAGGGGTGCCCGTGGAGGGGTGGATGAACAGGACCCCGTGGTGTGGAGGGCTGGATGAACAGTAGACGGTGGAGTGGTGGTTGAACAGGACCCCGTGGTGTGGAGGGCTGGATGAACAGTAGATGGTGGAGGGGTGCCCGTGGAGGGGTGGTTGAACAGGATCCCGTGGTGTGGAGGGCTGGATGAACAGTAGATGGTGGAGGGGTGGTTGAACAGTAGCCGGTGGAGTAGCGTGCGGTGGAGGCTGGATGAACAGGAGCCCGTGGAGGCTGGAGGAGGTCGACGGTGGAGATGAACAGTATCCCGTGGAATCCCGTTTTGCGGTACGCCACACCCCTCCCGATGAACAGGACCCCCGTTTCGACTGTAGCGCTCCAACACAAGTCCGTTTCCTCCATTTTGCGGTACACCACACCCCTCCCGATCAACAGGACCCCCGTTTCGATCGTAGGAGGTCCGTTTCCTCCGTTTTGCGGTACGGCAGACCCCTCCTGATGAACAGGATCCCGTTTCGAACGTGGCCGGTCGAAGACAAGGCCGTTTGCTCCGTTCTGTGGTACGCCAGGCCTCGTTTCCATCGCCTGTTCCGTCCAAGCCCTCCCGATGAACACGACGCATTCCGTTGCCTCCCCATGAACATGACGCATTCCGTTACCTCCCCATGAACACGACACATTCCGTTGCCTCCCCATGAACACGACGACGACGCTGTTTCTCCGTTCTGACCCAGCCATGTACACGAGCCCTGGCTGTACGTATGCGCGAGTAGGCGTTTGAGACCCCGCCCGTATGTACACATACGTGGCCGTATTTTCTTTCTTGCACCTTGGCCGCTGTACGTACGTGTAAATGCTACGTGCGCGCCTCTACTACGACACGTGCGCGCCTCTACTACGGCACGTGCGCGCCTCTACATCGACCAGTATGTACGTACACGTTCGCGACCAGAATGACAACGCTACGTACACTTTGACCAGGTGGGTCCCGACTGTCAGGCACTTCCTTGCCTGCGAAGATGTAGCTGGTCGGTTCCAGCAGTCAGGGGGCGAATCGTTTTTTTCCCCGGACGCACTTCCTTGCGTGCGAAGATGTAGCTGGTGGGTCCCAGCAGTCAGGGCGAAATGTTTTTTTCGCGAAATATAGTGGCCTGTCCGGTGGGTCCCAGCTGTCAGGTGGAGGAATCATTATTTTCCGCGTAATAAGGAGGCACTTCCTTGCTGCGGCCGTGGACCGAGCTGTCAGCCTCTCCACATACAGTCCACGTCCGATGGAAGTTGTTCCTTGACCACGTTGACCACGCCGCACCGAGAGCACCAGGGCGATGGATGATGGCGAGGCCTAGGAAGGGGACGACACGGAGGCAGGGAAGACTCGGCAGTTGTTTCCCACACAGAGGGGAGTACGACTGTACGAGGGTTTACTGGTTCCTCTGCCGTCGCCGGAGAATAACAGCAGGTATGGGTGAGTAGAGGGATGGCTAGGCCAGCGATGGGAGTACGGTCGGGCGGTGAGGCCTGTGCGGCAGCACAGCCGGCCGCGAGGAGGAGGGAGCAAGCAGTCCCACCAGCGCTTGTTTGAGCGGCTGGAGCAGGAAGAGCAGAGATTGAAGAAGCAGGACGGCCGTTGGATGGACATCCAACAATCAGTGCTTGTGCGTCAACCTTTTTTTTAGGAAAGCCTCAAATTTGTGGAAAACAACATACAACCCATCTGCCATTATTTCTTATAATTTACAGCCCATTTGCTAATTCTTAAGGTTTTTTTGGAGCCCATATTCTTTTTGTTAGCATTACAGCCCATATTATGGCAACGGTTAAAAAATTATACGAAATTTTGCATATTTCGGTGCGGTCCGAACTGTTTTTAATCCTGAAATTTCGACTCACATTCAAACTGATTTTAAAAATAAATGTATATCAATATAAAATCCAACAAATTCTCCACACATAAAAATTAATGTAATTTAAAATTTTGAAATGAAAAAAAGATATTTGAAACTAATTGCCAGTTTGATGTGTTTTAAAAATGTACAACCCATTTCTCATTACTGATGGGCCATTTTCTCGGCCAGCCGAATGAAAGCTCTCCTCATCTTGAAAGATTTGCAGCCCAACAGGCCTGACAAAGCGACTTACTTGGCAAATCACAAAAAAACTAGGCTGTGGCCGTGGACCCAGCTGTCAGCCTCTCCACATACAGTACTCTTCCGATGGAAGTCGTTCCTTGACCATGTTGACCACGCCGCGCGGAGAGCACCACGGTGGTGGATGACGGCGAGGCCTAGGAAGGGGACGACGCGACAGTGGAAGCCCGCGCGGAGAGGACTACGAGGGTTCACTGGTTCGGCTGTGGTGTGAGGCTGCCGTCGCCGCAGGGCCTGGCCAGTGGTGGGAATAGTAGGGGGCGGTGAGGCATCTGCGGCAGCACAGCTGGCCACGGGAGGCAGGAGCATGCGGCACGACCGGCACTGCTTTGGGCGGCTGGAGCAAGAAGACCAGAGGTTGAAGAAGCACTACGGCTGTTGGATGGACATCGTACGGTCACTAGAGCTAGAATCGTTCATATTTACTAAGTTGACTAAGCCCTTCGTCCCGGTCAACTTAGTAGGCCAACAAGTCAGCCTCACAGCAAGGTGGGTCCCAGCTAGCCGGGGGAGTATTCATTTTTTGTGCGTAATAAGGAGGCACTTCTGGTGGGTCCGAGCTGACAGCGGGGGGAACGTTTTTTTTCGCGAAATACGGTGGCCTATCCGGTGGGTCCCAGCAGTCAGGGGGAAACAATTTTTTTCGCAAAATACTGGTGGCCCGTCCGGTGGGTCCCCGCTGTCAGGTGGAGGAATAAATATTTTCCGGCAAATAAGGAGGCACTTCCTTGCGGCTGCCATGGACCCAGCTGTCAGCCTCTCCATGTACAGCACTCTTCCGATGGAAGTCGGTCGTTGACCATGTTGACCACGCCGCGCCGAGAGCACCAGGGCAGTGGACGACGGCGAGGACTAGGAAGGGGACGACTCGGAGCCGAGGAAGACGCAACAGCGGATGCCCACGCGAAGAGGAGTACGAGGGTTCACTGATTCGGCTGCGGTGTGAGGCTGCTGTCGCCATAGAATAACAGGGGGTGTGGGTGAGTAGAGGGATGGCCTGGCCAGCGGTGGGAGTAGTAGGGGGAGATGAGGCCTCCGCGGCATCACAGCCGGCCACGGGAGGCAGGAGCACGCGGCACGACCGGCGCTGGTTTGGGCGGTTGGAGCAAGAAGACCAGAGGTTGAAGAAGCACTACAGCCGTTGGATGAACATCGTACGGTAACAGGAGCTAGAATCATTCATAATGACTAAGTTGACAAAGCCCTCCGTCCCCGTCAACTTGGTAGGCCCACAAGTAAGCCTCCCACTATGCTAGGTTCCAGCTGGTAGGGGGAATATTCATTTTTTGTGCGTAATAAGGAGGCACTTCCTTGCGTGCGAAGATAGCTGGTGGGTGTGACATGTCAGCGGGGGGCACTTTATTTAGCGAAATACAGAGGCCCTTCCGGTGGGTCCTAGATGTCAGGTGGAGGAATCATTATTTTGCGCGTAATAAGGAGGTATTTCCTTGTGTGTGGCAGTGGACCCAGCTGTCAGCCTCTCCACGCATAGTCTACTTCCGATGGTGTCGTTCGTTGACCATGTTGACCACGCCGCGCCGAGCGCATCCAAGGTGGTGGGCAACGGCGAGGCCCTGGACAACAACGAGCCGGAGATGGGAATACGCGGGAGTAGAGTCGCAGACAGAGAGGTGTACGAGGGTTAACTGGTTCTAGTGCGGTGTGGTTTGGCAGTCGGTGGAGAAGAACAGGAGGTGTGGAGGGCTGGAGGGATGGCCTGGCCAACGGTGGAGTAGCGCTTCATAGCGAAGCATGCTAAGCAGAGCTGCTAGCAGCAGGAGGCGAGAGGTGGTCACGGCGGCGCTGGAGGAAGAAGACGAGAGATTGAAGATGGATGCCGGTCGTTGGATGTAAATCCAACGGCTAACATGTCAGAATCATTTGTTGACTAAATTGACAATGACTTGCATTGACTTCGACCTATTGGCCCACATTTCAGCCTCCAAAAATGTGGCACGTATTCAACCCATTTTTTCAGAATTCACAGTCTTTTTTTGCGAGGTAGAATTTATAGTCAATTTGATCTTTTTTTTGAATTACAACCATTAGTTGGGCTGGGTGAACAAATAATGTAGCGTCCATGCGGCCCATTTATTTTATTTCCTAAAAAATTACAGGCCATTTGCACTTTCTCGAAATACACGATTTTGATGTGCTGATTCTAATTATAATGTTGGGTTGGGCCAGCAATGTTATCAAAAAAATAAAAAGGGGCTGAGCATTTTGTTATAAATATATTTAAATAATAAGTGATATTATTACATTCGTCCTTAAATCTTCCAAGCTTTTGTACACAATCACTAGGATTTTCATGCCAAAACAATCCAGGATTTTATTTGTTAAGAAATTATTTTTATAAGTTAATAAGATGTGGGATATTGTTTTCTTACATATGTAAGTATCTGTTAAATATATGATAACACTAAAAATAATATATAATAACATATAAAATATTTTTTTTAGAAAAATAGGGAGCATCTCCCCGGTTCCATTGTTGAGAACGAAACCACAACATATTCTGATACAGCAGCTCAAAGAGCAGTTCGAAAGCAAAGGTAGAAAAGCTACAAACTAGGGGGGGTGGATGAACAAGTTTTCTGAATAACACAAATCACCAGAGCGGTGCCAAAGGCAGAGCGGATAGAGCACTCAAATGACACAAGGAGGGTCCAGCGAAGCCTTCATGGTCTTCAGCCGAGGGGCCGTGTCAGCCTGCGGCGACCAGTAAGCAAGTGGAGACACCGGGCTAGAAGGCGTAGCATGGTGGATGTCCCTCTTTTTCGGCGCTAGGTTCCCATCATCTTCATCAAAGATCTTGAGACGAGCCCACGGGTCCAGCCCCAGAGCAGGTCGAGCCTTGTTCAGCCACAAGTGATCGCCAACGGTTTCTCGAGGGATCTTGTTAGGGTTTCCACGAAGCTCGTCAACTTGTCCATGTCTGATCCGGAGGAGAGAATCGCCCAGTTCCTCACCATGTTCCTGATCAACCTCAAGACCCGCGGAATGGAAATCCAGGAGGTGTTACTGAAAATCATAACATTTCTATATTTCCAGAGGCACCAAAGGACAGCTGAGCTAACAGTGTTTAAAACTGAGCACTTTTTGGTAGCAATCCAGAATCTGGCGACAGATTCGAAGGATGAGCCAATCTGACTAGAGAAATATTCCTCAATGTGGACCCAGAGATGTTTAGCAACTATACATTCAAGAAATAGGTGAGAACAAGACTCTTGTTACAAGCAGTAAACACAATCAAGGGGTTTGATGATGTGTCTCTTCCTAAGGTTATCCCTAGTCATCAATTTGTTTTTGGAGAGAAGCCAGAGAAATACTTGAATTTTAGGGGGAACTCTCAATTTCCAGACAGCAGGGATAAACACGGGTTGAACCCCTCTAAAGTTGATAACATGATAGAGGGAGCTGGAGGAATACTTCCCCTTACCGTCCAGCTGCCAAATCAGGGCATCCGGCTCGGCAGTAAAGGTAATGCTTTTGGCAATTTCCTCCAACTGGAACCATTGTTCCATGAGACTATCACTAAAGTTCCTTCTAAAAGAGAGTTTTAGGCATTGACCGTCCCAAACTTCATTGACACTTTTGTTAAGCTCATTGCAGACAGAGTAAATAGGCCAAAATTGGACTGCTAGGGGGATGTGCCAAACCAAGTATCTTCCCAGAACCTAGTTCTGCTCCCATCCCCTATGTTCCATCTGTAGCCAAATTTCACAGCATGCATAATATATTTTAATCCTTTCCAGAATCTAGAGGTCTTAGGGTTGGAGGAAGGGACAAAAATATTAGGTTTATTTCCTAGGTATTTATGGGCAATAAGAAGCTTCCAGGGTTTCAGGTCTTCCTCATAGAATCTTTTAATCCAAGACCCTAGAAGACAGATGTTAATTTCTTGGAGGTTAGGTATGCCTAGGCCTCCAAAATCTTTTTTCATAGAGACTAGGGCCCAATTAGCAAGGTGTAGCTTCCTATTTCCCTCAAAATCATTCCACAAGCAATGAGACATTTGAGAATTGATGAGGTTCACTGCCCATTTAGGGAACTTGAAGAAGGAGAGGAGATACACTGGAATGCTAGCCAAACAAGCTTGTACGAGGATCAATCTACCTCTGTAAGAGAGAAGTTTGCCCCTCCACCCAGCAATCCTTTTAATGATTTTATCCAGAAGGGTGGACATCCTCTCTCCTCAGTTTATCATAGTGGAGAGGGATACCTAGGTACTTAATGGGGAAGTTACCTTTATTACAGACTAGAATAGAGAGGAAGCCAGCTAACTCTTGATCATCCATGTTGATAGGGATGAGTTCACTTTTAGAGTAGTTGATTCTCATGCCTGAGACTTGTTCAAACCAGGTTAGAACAGTTTTCATATTGCTAGCATGTGTGGAGTCATTGTCTAAGAAAAGGATGGTATCATCTGCATATTGAAGGCAGATGATGCCACCAGGGCAGACCTCAGGATAGAGCCCTGCAATCAGACTATGATCAACAACTTTGCTCAGAATTTTAGTAAGAATGTCCACTACTAAATTAATCAAAAGCGGGGAGATGGGGTCACCTTGCCTAAGGCCTTTACCAGCAAGGAAAAAAATCACTTTCACAGCTATTTAACTTGACCCCAAGAGACCCCCCATGAGTAAGTTGCTGGATCCAACTCTCCTCTATGAAAGGCTTGGAAAAGATCTAAGAGATCATTTTTCACCAAGTCCCAAAAATGCTGGTAAAACAATAAGGGAATCCCATCAGGACCAGGAGCCCCATCAGGATAAGAGCTAAAAATGGCTTCCTTCACCTCTGTCTCTAAAAAAGGGGCTTCTAGCAGCTCATTTTCAGCAGGAGAGACTTTTTCAGAAGCAGAGAAAAAATTGTTTTGTAGAGAGAACCCAGAAGGGTTTTCTTTCTTAAACAGGTCTTTGTAGAAGTCACTAGCCACTTTCAGCATCTCATCTAACTCAGTAACAGGGCCATTAGGGCCATCAAGGGAGTGAATGAGGGTTTTCCTCCTCCTCTGGTTAGCTACTGCATGGAAGTAAGTAGTATTTCTATCACCCTCCTTAATGTTCCTATCTCTAGACCTTTGTTTGGCTTTGATTTCTTCTTGAAGCCAAATTTTCTTGAGCTCTCCATGGACAAAGTTTAATCTATTAGTCTCAGCCTCAGAGAGGTCAGTGGTTTCTGCCTTAATATCTAGAGAATCAAACTCAAGGAGGAGAAGCCTTTTGTATCTTCTAAGATTAGCTTCCTCATTGGAGTTCCACCCTTTGGTAGTTCTTCTAAATCTCCTGATTTTGATCTGCCAATTTTCTAGAGGGCAGCTGCTCCCAGTAGGCTCATTCCAGATTTTCCTGACTAGCTCAGTAAAATCTTCTCTAAGCAACCACTACTTTTCAGATTTAAAACTATTGCTCTTTGGAATTTGGTTAAGACCAGAGTCCCAGAGCAAAGGAGTGTGGTCACTACCACATCTGGGCAGAGCTCTACAACTAGAAAGGGGAAAGAAACTATCTAATTCTGTGTCATAGAAAATTCTGTCAATGGTGGACATAATCCTGGAGTAGCACTTCCAACATATCTAGCAGAACTATGGGTTTTTCCTTCTGACAGGGCAATTCTCAACTTTATGGGTAACCATTTTGCAGATAAAACAACTCCTGGGCTTGACACATTTATCCAAATGATGTCCTGGTTCCCCACAGTTGTAGCAGATCACCTCAGAGTATGTCATAAGGCCCGAAGCAGGGGCAGGAGCAGTTTTCTGGATGTCCTATCTCTTCTTTTGCTGATTCTTGCCTTGAGATTTCCCACTGGTCTGAGAGTTAGAACCACCAGCAGATTGATCTTAGGCAATTACAGGAGCCTTCCCAGATTGTGCCCCCATTTGGGGCGGAGGTGGGCCGTACCACTTCCCAACCGGCGCTCCCCCCATTGTGATAGGGGAAATTCATCGGAGTTCCTGGTTCCTTCTCATCCTCCAGCTAGATGTTGTCTCTCAGGAAGCAGAAATAACCACCAGACAGCTCAATTGAAGAAGATTGCAAGCCTAATTTCAATCTTCTGTAGGTTTGGGAGAGAGGCAAGGTAGGGGATCCACCTGCTCCAGCTCCGATGGCGTGCTGGTGGGCAGGAGTCCAGTCAAGCATTCCCATCTCATAGCATGGCATGGATCTCCTGAATTCACTTCTCCTTTCGCCCATCGAACGAACGCAATCGGCGGCTCACTGGGGTGGGGCATCCTGTGCTTCTCTGAGAAATCTCGTTCGAAGTAGATCCGCAGGGCTAGATTCAGCAGCTCCCAATCCACATGATCCTTGCACATCCGAGCATACCTGCGCGAGTGAGAGAACGAATTCTGTCGTGGAATTGTCACGGCAGATGTCCTAGGCGTCAGGACTTAGTCGCGAGGCCAACGCATCTATATGGTAGCTTGAGAGGGGTTGAGCGGGACGAGAGATGCGATGTTTTACCCAGGTTCGGCCCCTCACGGTGGAGGTAAAAGCCTACATCTTGCTTCATTGATATTGATGATGATGATCACGGTTACAAGAGTGCTCTGTCTCGAGAGCTATTGTCTAAACCTAACTTGTCCAACTTGTGGAACTTGTGAATCTTGTCCCCTTTTGGGGAGCCCTGCCCCTCCTTATATATGTTGGAGGGGCGGGTTACATGTAGAGTCCTATTAGGATTAGGACTAGTCTATCTCTAATACAAACCGGATACAAGTCCTGGTCTTAACTCCTTGTAAGGTAAATATTCCTCATGCCTTTCCTCTTGAACCGGCCCACCATTAAACGTGAACCGGCCTTCTGGGTCTTGGGCCTTGTCATCCGTCTGTCCCGCATGCCGGATCACCAGTGAGTCATAATGACAAGGTGGGTTGCTTGTAAACCGCCAGGTCAGGGCGGGTCGCCAGTAACTCGCCAAGTGTCAGCAGGGTCTTCAGATAAACCGCCAAGTCCGGCCGGGTTAACTTCCGGCCGGTTTACACCGCCAATCACGTAAACCGCCAATCCTCTGGCGGTTTACCAATGAAACGCCTAGTCCGGCCGGGTTATACTTCCGGCCGGTTTACGCCGCGGGGTATATCCCCGACATTAGCCCCCAAGTTTAGCTTGGATTTATTCATGGTAAACTTATGCTGCAAAATAAACACAAGAACAAATTTGACAGGTTATGCTCCGGGTTAAGAATTTTTGTAAACCGGTACCTGATCATCCTTAAGTCCTTGTTATTTCCTCCTTCTGGGAAGTCCGGGTCAACAGACCAGCTTCATAATCAATTTGCCGACATTGGTTTGTCACAGAGAAATATTGTGAAGAGTAACTCCTTTGACTCAGCTCCCAAAGCACCGGTTTAAGAAATACGGGTCTTGAAATACTTGTCTGATATCCAGCCGGTTTGAAGATGTAAAACTTGCCGGTTCAATATTACCAAAATGGCCGGTTTATAAATATTGATGGCACCGGGTCATAATTGTTGTCGACACCGGGTCATGTAATTGATCTTCCTGATTTGCTCAAAACTGATAAAATGAAGATGTTCCTCCTTTATATGCATAATACTTGTAGCCCCCAAGTCTTAAGAGGAGAACATAGTGATAACTTAAGACTTGCTCCAATAAGTGTTTCAACCTTGAAGAAATCCGGTCTGTTCATCTCAAAACTGAATACTCCATATATGTAGCCCCCAAGTGCCGGGTTGTCATGTTTGCAGCAAGCTGGGACTTGTAATTGCTTGATGCTCATAAAAACTTCAACCAGTGTAGCCCCCAAGGGCCGGGTCATTATGCAATAATGAGCAGGGACTTTGTAAATATAATCTTGTAAACTTTGAACAGCAACGTGTAGCCCCCAAGGGCCGGCTTAGTAAGATAATACTGAACCGGGACTTAATATATATACTTTAATGAAAATAACATATTATAATGTAGCTTCCATCGTAGGGCTTGAACCCACGTCCACAAGGTTAAGAGCTTTGTGCTTTACCAACTGAGCAATGGATTCTTCAATATTATGGACGAAAACTTGTGTACCTTGAATTATTGACAGGAGCAATTGGTAGCCCCCAAGGGCCGGCTCATTATAATATGATGAGTCGGGTCTTCAATAAGACTAGTAAAAATAACTTTGCATTAGCCCCCCCAAGTGTCATGGTGCATGCTTGCAGCGACATGAGACTTGCATGTAATCTCAATTTGAATAATGTAGCCCCCAAGTGCCGGGTTGTAAGCCTGCAACGACTCGGGACTATTCCTTTCATTGTAGAATAGATCATATCCTTTAATAAAATAATAGCCATTGCACTAAAGCGACTTTGAAAACTTAATAATACCGGTTATTAATAACCATAAAAATCCAGCCATGTTGGCTATTCAAGATAATATAATCCGGTATGAAAACCTTATTCATTCAATATCATAATGAAAATTCAGCCAAGTTTGGCGATTTGAATAATATGACCCAATGATTTATAAGCGCATGATTCCAATGGCGCAATCCAAATATATATATACTGGTGACTTATAGTCCAAAGCCAGGCCAGTTTAACAAACCTGTTTCTGCATACAACAAGTTTCAAGTGTCCTGGCGATTTACCGTTGGACGGGTCATAATGCCCAAAATATAACCCGGGTTTATAACCAAGGCTGCACTTAAGAATAATCAAATATGAAATATATCATACCTGTGACATTGAATCACATTGTTGGTTTTACCAACTTTTTGTAGTAAAGGTGATAACCCCAATCTTGAGTACTGATAACTCCTTCCATATTGTGCCGGTTTATGATAAAACCGTGCCGGGCTGTGATAAACACCGGTTTACTCCATAATAGGATGGTAACAGAAAATCAAACCGGGCAGATAGTCTCCGGATTAAGATTTGACCGTGTTCCGTCAATTTGTAATTGACAGTTTGGGCCGGTTTAAAACTTTGTCGGTTTAAAAACGCAACAAAAATAAAAGAAACAGTTATCAAGGAAAATATTGAAGCAAAGGCAATGATAAAACCATTTGCAAAAAGAAGCTTATTTGAGCCGATCAGATGGTGTTACCATGGTCGGACACGACCAAGCTCCCGGTAGGTGTAGCTATGGTTCGAGTCAGCCAGGTCCCCAAATGAAACCGTGGCATTTATGCCGATCAAGAGGCATGGCAATGGTTCGGGTTCGACCAAGCCCCCAAGTGATTCTGTGGCCTTAGGCCAATCAAGAGGCATGACTGGTTCAGACGTGACCAAGTCCCCAAGTGATTTGGTGGCTCTCGCCTATCAAGAGGTGTTGCATTGGTTCGGACACGACCAAGCCCCCAAGTGATATAACATGATGCTTTTGAAAAGCTAACTCAAGGGGTAAACCGGAGGCCGCTTTAGAACAACTCCATGTAACCACACATGATGTAAAAGAAATAGAGACCCCGCTTTATGAAGCAGAAGCCCCCATGTGATCAATAATATGTCAGGCCAGTAAGGCGGGATACCCATGCTTGAACCGTGCATCATGGTAGCAGGTCCTCTTTGGCAATTTTTAACTTTTTGCAAGAGATAAATTCTTCTTGAACCGGATATTAAGAGCTTCAAAGCTTTGTGGGAGACATCTTTCCCTTGAACCGGATTTTAAACCGGAATCTTCTTTTTCAGCCAGAAAATTTTCTGACGGCCTTTAAACTCGAACTTGTGAGAAGTTAATTCCTTTTTGAACCGGACATTGTTAAACCAGATTTGAGCGCTTTAGAGCTTTGTGGGAGAACAGATTTCCCTTGAACCGGACTGTAAACCGGATATTTGAGAGCTGCAGTCAGACTGACTTCCCTTGAGCCGATTTTAAACCGGAATCCTTTCTGATGACTCGGATTTTCTTCATTGAGCTAGGATTTTGTAACTATCATATACTTTCTAAACCGGAAATTTTCTGACGGCCTTTAAATTTTCATCAATATAACAGTAGCCTCTAGGACTGGGTTATCTTTCCCTCCATCGTCCTGGGGTTCTTAAATTTGCTGAAACTGGCAAGATTCGCTGAGTCATGTCATCGGAGCCCCCGAGTCTCAAAGGTGACTCGAGGACTTGGCTTGAGACTCTCCATATTTGACCATGATATAAACCGGCATAACTTGTATATCATTGGCGTTGATAGCATGATGTGAATCCATAGAAGGTTGAGGTGACTGCGGCGGGTTGTAAATGATCCCATATGAGCCGTGTCAGCAACTCGGCCAATGGTTCCATCCAACTGGCGATTTGAAGTTAACCAAACTGTAGTGGCGGCGACTTGTGCGCCTACCCATTGAACCATCCAGTGCAGACGGCGGCTGATAATATATGGTAATTTACCTCCAATTTGTTGGAAGAAAACCGAGCTTCCCAAGTAGTGACTTGCTCATAATCAATAAACAGTTCATCCAGACAAGTGCGGCCCGGTATGTTGATGTAGACCAGGCCGCGAGAGACAAACGACAAAGACGACCGCAGCATCAGAGGCGGCTCAGACAGATAAGTCGGTCGCGGCATTGTACGCCGGTGCGGACGGGAGAATCGGCCGCAGCATTTGTAAACCGGCGCGCACGCATAAACCGGCCGCGAGAGCGGACGGGCGACTCAATCACAGGCGCAATCCCGGCTAATCGATGTTGACCGGGCTGTATGGGTGGCAGCTTGTACGCGTCCATTCACCGTGTAATGTGGCACGGACGACCACCGGGCAGGACGTTGCCAGTGTGTACTCCGTACCCATGGTATAAACCATGTTTTATAATGAATAATTGTCCTGCATATCATAATATCCGGTCCAAAGTAATTGTTCCCTTGATAAAAACAACATATACCAAGAAACTAGATTTAGATGGATATCACCTAATGTTTTTTGTTCGGACAACGGATGATCTGCTCGTCGCAACAGAGGTGGTTTACGTGTCTGGCGACTCAATATGGTCCTGACGGTTCAAGCAGAAACCCTCCGGGTTATTCTCCAGGTCTTTAAACGCCCGGCACGGGCGGTGCAGATGTATACGTTGCCTCCGACTCTGGTGCACGAGGACCGGATCATACCTTGGCCATGAGTCCGTTGACCTATGTATAGCATAGCACACCGTGGAAAAAGCTTTGGATGATACTTAATTATACCAGTAAAAGTTTAGAAAAATAGCACCTGATTTGTTCGTATGGCAGATGATCCATATGTAATATCCATCAATAAATTTGGGAGTGAAGCACGTCGGGAGGTGGAGCAGCCGGCTCGGGGCGAGGTCGTCGGTGGCAGCAAGGTGCACTGGCGGCTCGAAGGAGGCGAAGCGCACTGGCAGCTCGGCACAGGCAGAAGTGGCCTGACGCGGCAGCGGGGGCAGCGGAATCAGCCAGGCGCGGCTGTGGTCGAGGCCCGCGGCAATCTGGCCGCAGTAGTGGTGGCGCATCAGCGGAGGCCATGTCTTTGTTCGTTTCCGGGTGACGGTCAACTTGGTTGACTCCCACTGGAATCCTTGTCGTGGTCTCCTTCCCTCTGGATCAGGACTCCCAGGCAGCTAAGGCCCCGGCTACACTCTGAGGCTTGTAATGATGATGTAGTCGAGGATGGGAGCAGTAGCGGTAGGTGACTCGGAGTGGCGACGGTAAGGCTGGCCTGCAGCGTTGACGACGTGAGGCAGGTGACCTGTCTCGATCCTCACGTCGACCGTAACAAGATTCTGTTTCTTGGCGGAAACCTTGCATTTTGGACCGATTCCGCATCGTACAACACACCGCCCAAACAAACAAAATCCTCTGATCTCCTGTCAAACTCAGCGACTTGCGGCGATGCCGTAGCAAAAACTGATCTTTTATTAGATTTGATGGATCGCCAAAGACGGGTGCGATGTACTGATTCTGCAAAACCCTAAATTTCTTTCTTCTCAAAAACTTGTCACGGCAGATGTCCTAGGCGTTAGGACTTAGTCGCGAGGCCAACACATCTATGTGGTAGCTTGAGAGGGGTTGAGCGGGACGAGAGACGTGATGTTTTACCCAGGTTCGGCCCCTCACGGTGGAGGTAAAAGCCTACATCCTGCTTCATTGATATTGATGATGATGATCACGGTTACAAGATTGCTCCGTCTCGAGAGCTATTGTCTAAACCTAACTTGTCAAACTTGTGGAACTTGTGAATCTTGTCCCCTTTGGGGAGCCCTGCCCCTCCTTATATATGTTGGAGGGGCGGGTTACATGTAGAGTCCTATTAGGATTAGGACTAGTCTATCTTTAATACAAACCGGATACAAGTCCTGGTCTTAACTCCTTGTAAGGTAAATATTCCTCATGCCTTTCCTCTTGAACCGGCCCACCATTAAACGTGAACCGGCCTTCTGGGTCTTGGGTCTTGTCATCCGTCTGTCCTGCATGCCGGATCACCAGTGAGTCATAATGACCAGGTGCGTTGCTTGTAAACCGCCAGGTCAGGGCGGGTCGCCAGTAACTTGCCAAGTGTCAGCGGGGTCTTCAGATAAACCGCCAAGTCCGGCCGGGTTAACTTCCGGCCGGTTTACACCGCCAATCACGTAAACCGCCAATCCTCTGGCGGTTTACCAATGAAATGCCTAGTCCGGCCGGGTTATACTTCCGGCCGGTTTACACCGCGGGGTATATCCCTGACAGATTCGGTCCCTCCTCGGCTTCCTCCCTCGCAGCTTCCTGCTCTGCTTCCCTCCATTCGCGCGTGCACTGGGTCCAGGAGAGAGCGTCGTCACGGATCCGCATGGCCTGCTCCCTCCATCTCCTCCCTCGAGTCTCCCGCAGCACTGCCGGCGCGACGGAGTCGAGCGGCTGGAGCATCCACGGGAAGGCTTTGTAGACATGTGGGAGATGCATCTTGTACATCTGCCTGTCTTCCAGCCATTCCCCCGTGGATATGGCCGGTGACTCCATGGGGCGCGTGAGCGGACTTGCTGTGGGGGACAGGCGTGCCCGGAGTCAGGAGGCGGGGGATGGCGGCGAGATCTATTTGCCAATTACTCCCTCGTTTTCGGTTTATAGGGGTCAATTCAAAAATCTCACCAACCAAGGTAGATGATGAATGGTGGAATACTTTTTTTAGTTTGCAAAAGCACCTAATTAATGCACTTGTTTTCCTCAAAAAATTATGTTTATCAATGCAAAATTGCAATGCATGCATGCATAAAGTACATGCATTGGTCAATTTTCTCTTAATACTTGCATGCAATGATTTAATGCACCTTGGAATCTAAACATGTGATGGAAAACAACCAAATTGAGCCTTATAAAATGGAAAAACTAAAATTTTGAGATAAGCCCTATAAACCGAAATGGAGGGAGTATGTGAACTAAAAAGTCATCATATAAAATAATTTAAATATATATAATATAGTTAGAAGGGAAACATAAGTTGGACCTGGTGTTCCTATTCTTATATAGAAAAATAGAACAGACCTCTGCGTTTTCTTCAAAAAAATACATAAATTGGGCTGCCAAAAATAAAACCTCGGATGGGAGGTCCATAGGCCGGTCGATACATGACGGCCCTAAGAAAATACAAACAGGCCTATGGACCTCCCATCCGAGGTCGTGGGCTGCGCATGTTAAAAATGAAAGCCTAGATGGGGCATCCCAAAACCAGGTCCAACACTTGCCAAAACTTCGTCCCTCATTTTCTCTGTGTTTCGCACACTCGACATTGTGTGGGCATTTTGACTGTGCATCATATGAAGATGTGCTATGCATGAATGTTGATCAGCATGATGTTAACTAGCTGGTAGTTCCATTTCCGACCATGAATAAAACTTCCAACATGATGTTAACCCTGTTTGAAAAGGCCGTGTTAATATAAATGCTCTGCCTCTAAAAGTTACAGTTTCTTATCTGAAACTGAAACTTGCAGTTTCTTCTCTGAGAATCACATTGTGTGCACTTTTATACTCCTATCAAACTACATTTTTAAGTGCTAAAAATAGATCTCTAGAATTCATAAAATACTTTATATGCTCAATACTGAAAATCTGAAATTCAAAAGACATTCATATCTGAAAGTACTCTCAAAATACACAACACAAAACACAATTCACAACCTGCAAATACTGACAACCCTAAGCTCCTCCTGACAATTCACAACTTGCCCGCCTATTGGGCTGGGGGGGGGGGGCAGCCCCCTCCTATTCCTCGGCGGCAGACAGCCGCCCCATGAGACAATGTGAACAGCGAGGGAGACGATGGAGGGGAAGCATCATCGGGCCAACTGCTTTCCTCCTCTTGCAGTTGGGTTCGGTCGACGAAGACTCCACCGGCTTGGTTTGGCAGTACACCCTCACAAACGGCACCCTGTAGATGCTCGATCCTTCAATCTCTGGTGGATGCTCCATCTGGGATCGATACTCCCACCACCGCTCCCTCATGATTGGAATCAGTGAATCTGTTTGCTCCATGGCCCA
This sequence comes from Triticum monococcum, assembly GCA_034509565.1. Taxonomy (NCBI): domain Eukaryota; kingdom Viridiplantae; phylum Streptophyta; class Magnoliopsida; order Poales; family Poaceae; genus Triticum; species Triticum monococcum. Next base: position 108,316,449 of record CM067844.1, read on the forward strand.
GAGGAGCAGCTCTATGTACTCCGGCGCGACTCCCTCCAGGAGTATCGCCACCTTTTCGCTCTGTTGCAGATATTTGGCCATGGATGTCGCCGTCGCCGCTAGTTGGTCCTTGTTGTCAAACCAAGACTGTATCTCCAACATCCTAGCTAGCTTCACAGGGTCGCCGTCTGCGATCCTCACATATCGGTTGTACTCCTCCATCGATCTACTTCTCCACAGCACCTTCACTCGCCGGTGGTGGTTTTTGAATGGAAGAGGAGAGGAGCAGTGCTAGTTTTGGATTAGAACGGGAGAGGAGCGATGCTGGTTTTGGACTGGAACAGGAGAGGAGGGGCGGTGGTTTTGAAATGGAAGTGGAGAGGAGCGGTGCTGCATTTAGATTGGAACAGGAGAGGAGCGGCGGTGGTTTAAGAGGAGAAGAGCGGAAGAGCGGCGCTGGTCTTGGAAGTATTTTTTTGTTGTTTCGCGTATTTTGGGTCAAAGTTTGACCATGTACTGTATTTGGCAAGGAAAATGTGAATGCATGTCACCAAAAATTGTATCATTTGGTTCGTATCTAAATGTACTTTCAAATTATACTCCCTCCATTTTTGTATACAAGGCCACATACTCATATTACACGTACCAAGGTAAAAATCAATGCTATGTTTAAGTCAATGTTGCAAGCTAGCTTGTCACCTTGATTGTCGTGTTAATTAATGTGGTTTTTCTCTCCCAAGCACAACAAGCCAACCCTCTTACTCCTCATTGGTTGATTAATGTTGGGAATGCAAGCTAACCTTCTCACTCCCGCATGCACACAAGGGATATTAATGTCCTCGGGTGCTAGTATGAGGCAAACACCATCAATTTTGCCTCGATTAATGTTAGTGGCCTTGTATAGTTGCAAATTGTAATTTTGATAGTGGCCTTGTATACAACGTATAACATACATTTTATGTGCGAAAATCATGGTCAATTATGACCCAGAATAAAAGGGAGACTAGTTAATGTGGGGTTGCTTTCTTAATTGAAGGGTAAATTGATTTTGATTTTGATCCAGTCAGAGCGCGCCGGCCCTCTCGTCCAATCCTAAATCGTTGCCGCATGCTGCTCTCCCTCTTCTCCATTGCAAAACCACCTCCTCTCCTCTCCATCATCTCCATTTCAAAACCACCGTCTCGCCTCTCCCTCTTCTCTATTGCAAGACCACCGTCTCTCCTCCGTTTTCTAGACGCTTTGCTCCATGGCGCGGGCGCAATCCATGGATACAAAATTAGTATACTGTATACTATTTAAAAGTTGAGGGCAAGGCTTTTCTTGCGCGGTAGGCGGCGGGGCAGTTCCACCTAGTCGGTTCGATAGAGACGTGAGAAGACGAGGGAGTAGGCTGCTGCAAACATAGGGCTGTGTGATTTGACAGTGAGTTACTGCTGGATAGGTGGGGCCCCGTGATTTAACTTGCCATTATCATTTTAACTACGGCGCTACGACCGGCGTGAGTCTCCCAGATTCCTAACCACCTCCATACAGGTGCCTCTCCGAATGCTCCACCATGTAGTAGAGGTTGGCTCTTGCATGAGAGCCCACTTCTCCACTTTTTCCTTGCCTCTGTTTCCTCCACATATGCAAAAATGCCATGTAAAGCGCACTATTGTACTTACTTTTACTTGCTCCTACATGTGCTTAAGCTTGCCACATAGGCATAAAGTCTGATGTGGCAAGTTAATCAAGAAGAGAGAGACTAGTTTGGTGACCCAAGGAAGAAACAGTGCTAAGCACGTGTACCTAGGCGAAAAGACAATTTTGAGTCTATAGCTAATTAAATGAAGCAAACTTAGCAACACCATTTCATTGGAAGAGGTCACTCCTTGGGAAAAGCAATAAATACACGCGCTTAGCACCGTTTCTTCCTTGAGTACGAAGAAAGAGATAGAGAGGAGTAAAAAATACACTTATAGCCAACCTTGTTGTAGTATGAGTGACTAAGTGATGACTATGTATGACATGCCAACATCAGATAGCCTAACGCACCGTGTTAAATCTCCAAGGGCGCGATCGCGCTAGCGACGCGACGGTCGTGGTAGGCGCGACCATGATACGGGCTGCTGGCAGCCCTTGGATCTGAGATCAAACGGTCACATGCTAAGTTGCTGAAAATTTGCAGAATAACCCTCCAGGATAGGATATTCACCCATAGGTCTAGAATCACGCCATGCAACCATTCGATCTCAGATCCAAGGGCTCTCGGAAGCCCGTATCATGGGAGAATGGAAAGCCACTACCCTGCCGTTCGCACGCTAGCAGTTCGCTCCTACTCGTCCCCTCACGTCCTTCAATACTACGGCGGTTCGCTCCTAGTCGTCCCGTCCATTCACATTACGGCAGTTCCACTAATCCTAACCCTCCTCCCAAATCCATGGCGTGCCAAATCTCCACGATCGACGGTGAGTACAAGGTTAGAACCATCACTGGCGATGAGTTCGACGTCATCTACACCTGTTCTTCCGCGACAGTGAAAGGATGCCTTTCTCGCTTCAGATGCATGTTCGAAAACTCAGATGATGAGTGGGTCACTGGGCTAGATGTTGAGTACACCACAGTCCTGGGACGAGAGAAGGATCTACAGGACGAAGAGAGGAAGAAGCCCGCCGTGATCCAGGTTTGCGTACATAACGTTTGCTTGGCCTACCACATATGCCATGTCGACGTTGAGTGCCAGGATTTTAAGAACTTCCTCAAGGACAAAACAGTGAAATTCGTTACTATAGACTTTGGTAATGACAAAGAAGTCCTGCGTCGGATAGGCCTCGTTGTAGGCAACACCTTCGACCTCCAGAAGAATCGGCTGGTGTCCTCTCGTCAGCCTTCAATGCTGACCTTGGAAGGAGCCATGGTTCATCCTTCGTACGGTAAACTGGAGAAACCTCATTACACGTTTCATCGTCATGCATGGCAGCGGAATTTACTAGATATAGACCACATCCACTACGCTGCAATGGATGGCTACCTTTGCTTCAATATCTACAAGGGTTGGATGAAGAGCAACAGCCAAGTGTGCGGTTCAAGCAAAGAAGTATCGGCCAAGAGGAAGAGGGACAAGGACGTAGTCGAGGACGTGGACGAGGACTCCGAGTAAGGTGGCAGTGTCGTTGCTCATGGTGGTTCTAATGCAGTGTCTACCGGAATAGTTGCAAAGTTTAATTTCAGGTGTGCTTAATTTAATTTGAGGGGTGTGTTGTGCTGAGCCCCCAGCAGAACTATGTTATGTTTTTTCTCGTTACTTTAACTCTTCAGTACGTACATACTAGTATTTCTTACATTTCATCTTTTAGTTGGTATAGTACTACCACTCGTTTCTTCACATTATATACGTACAATATATATGGCCAACATCATATAGCCAGCAGTTTAGTTGTCAAAGAATTTCAGGGTGCTTAGTTTTGTCAAAGAATTCCAGGATGCTTAGAGGGTGCTTGGATCCAAGGGACTTATTTTAGTCTGACTAAAAATAGTCTCTTTAAGAGGCTAAAGTTCCAAGCACCCCTGACTAAAGAGGGGCTAAAACTAGTCTTGAGACTAAATTTTTTTAGTCAGGGGTACCCCTACTAAAATGTGGATTAGTCCTCTCTCTACTCATTTAACTCCTCTCCTTTAACACAGGCGAGTTCTGGATTGGAGGGTTTGGAGGATAATAAATGCTCAATAACTTGATTTTAGCCTTTTTAGTATTTGGATCCAAGCATGGGTGAGGCTAGCATGTTTTAGTCCCACTACTTTTAGTCATGGGAGTAAAACGTATCCAAGCACCCTCTTAGTTTTATTTGAGGGGTGAGTAGTGCTGGACACCATTATTGTGACTAGCCTTTTTAATAGTACTATATGCATAATTTGGCGATGAGCGCTCTCTATATGTACCACCTTTTTTTTAATTTCAAGTTTTGCTCCATGGCGCAATCCATCGATACTATTGTTGTACAAAAGTATACATTTTTTAAAAGGCTAGAGGGCGGGGTAGTCTACCTTGGTCGGTTTCACGAGAGGCGAGGGCCTTTGTGATTTGACGGCTCATTACTACTGGAAGGCGGGGCCTTGTGATTTGACTGCTCGTATAAATGCGCCGACGACCTGATCGAGGAGGAGCAAAGAACCGTGCGGTATACTGAAGTTTTCCACTGGAGTAGTACTGCGACGGAGGAGGACGAAACACGGCAGCCCAATGCCATATGGCGATAAAAATGATCTAATTTGCTAGTCATCTCATTGTTAGCATTGTTCTATTCATTCCCTCAAAAAAACATTGTTCTATTCATGCCTCGCAGAGAACGTGCCACCTGCGGCAAAACATCCGAAGCAAAAGATGAAACAACGGAGCAAAAGAAGAAGGAAGATTATCACCCCAAATGATCTAATTCGCCGCGGAGTCGTAACTGCTTCTTCATCGCCTCCACGACCTCCATCTCCTTGCGCGTCTCCTCCGCCATCTTCATCATTCTGTCCATGACGCGACATTTCTCGACGCGAGCCTTCATCATCTGTTCCACGGCCATATTACGTACCTTGACAGCAGCCGGGTGCTCGATGCGGAGCTTCGCCAACTCTTCCTTCTGTTCCATGGCGAGGGCCTGCAGCATCTTCATCGAGGAACTACTATTCTCATGCAGCTTCTTCCAGCTGGCATTCTTCTCCTTCAACAGGTCGATCTCGTGGCAGAGCTTTGCATTGTCCTCCCGAAGTTGCAGGATTTCACCGGTTGCCTTCTTCTCCGAGGCAATGCTCTTCTTCAGCAGCATCACCAAGCCAGCGGTCAACTCCACCTGCTGATTGAGCTCAGCGGGCATGTCATCGAGGCTCTCCTTCAGCAACTCCATCAAGCCTTGGATGAACTCCTTCTGCTTATTGAGCTGATCGGGCATGCCGTCGAGGGATAACGACTCCAGCTCCGTCGGCTCGGCATGTTCGCCTCCACGGCTAGGGCGCTCCTGGGAGCCATCGCCTGCCCGTGAGAGATCTTTCGAGGTCTCTGCGTGGCGGCGAGCCCTCTTTTTTTTCCGCAGCCTTGGTTGCCGCTCCCTTGTTACGAGTAGTTCTCGACCTAGAGCTCTGCTCACCGGCCATGGCAACGACGGACGAAGAAGAAGCCCTTATGAGGAGGAAAGGTAGAGTGATTTTCGGTTAGGTAGTTCCCCTTTTTATAACCTAAGTACTAGCACTAGTACTAATACCTGCATAGTGGGAACACTTTCAGGTTTGGTACGTACTACTAGTAGGTGTGAGCAGGCTTTCGTATGTGATGGGAACAAGGTAAAGATTAATTGATGGTGTTGGTTTCGAGGCCCGAAATGGCTCCCGATGAGTTTAGCGGAACATAAATTTCAAGTAGTACACTGCTCAAATGCGTAAATATTATGTTACTGTCAAAAATTGGCACAAAATACAAAGGAGACCAATGGAAGTACTACTAGCAACCCACGATTTAACTACTCGCATGCGCGCAGTGGAGTAATAATGTCTTTCTTCCGCCCTCATGTCCACTCAATTTGCATGCGCTGTATTAATTGACCATCAATGAAGTGAACGATTTTACACGCATCAAATTATCACATAGGGTGGATCTTGGTACAAAATTGCGTCCGCCCATGTACCCACGTGTGCGTGCGAGGAATGAGTGCGTGCATGGCGTGCGTGCACATCTTCTCTTCGTGCATGTACCACCAGTATGGCTCAGGGAGGACGAGTACATTCTTCTGGAACCAGCAACACGTCACTGTGATCAATCCACGCAAGGAGGTCGCGACAACGCCTACACATGTGCCACGTGGCTTCATGAACTGTAAGAGAGACACTGTGTAGCGTGCCATTGGTATTCTAATTTACATGTTTTGCACATACTCGAAGTACTAGTAAGGTACACGTGCATTGCACGCATCAGATTTTGCAACCAAATTATGAATAAATACCACACTATAGCATGTAAGCTCTGAGTCATATATGCCTAATGTAGCCCTTCGTTTAATTCTTATAGTTGATGTCATTCAAAATCAATTAGTTTTTATAAAAAAGCTAAGAACGCGGGAATAGGAAAAACATGGGATTATAGTGGAATGTCGTCTTGAATCCTACAGGATTGTACGAGTGTTTGATTGTGCATAGAAAAAACGTAGAATTCTTTCAAAGAGGTTTGAGTGGATGGGATATTTCCTATGAAATCTAGTGCAGATGAATCATATGGAAAAATTCCTATGGTTTACAATCCTATGAATCAAACAACCAAGATAGGAAAAATTCCTAATGATTAGAATCCTCCAAAATTCCTTTGAGAATCCTTGAATCAAAGAAGCCCTTAATCTATTTTATGATTCATGGAATTGTGCGTTGTAAAGCATAAAGTAAAAACAAATAATGGCAATTCAACTAGAAAAAAGTTTGGGCAGTTATGATACGGAAGATTCTAGAACCAAAGAGAACCACTGTTGTTTTGAGGTTTGTGCATTATGCTTAAGTTCAACCATGGAGTCTGCTAGATTGTTCATGTGGCAAAATCCGGTGGGGGGCTAGAAGATGGTGCAAGGGGCCGAGTGGAGGGAGACTATGAAGGAATGCACAAGTGTGAGATCGATATTTAGAGAGAGGGGCGGACACGTGCGCTGATGCGCGCAGTGGCGGAGCCATGAAAAATAAATGAGCTAGGGGGGCAAGCATTGCTAATCCTTTACGAGGAGGGTCAATTCATGAACTTAAACCATTTTTAGCAGCAATTGTCTAATGATCACATTCATATTAGCCTTGATATATAGTGATGTTAGGGGGGAGGGGGGCAGGGTACTGCCCCCTGTCTTTGCCATTGTGCACGCGTCTGAGAGATGAAGCGGAAGGCATGGATGATGAGAGGGGGACGTTGGATACATAATTAATGTGGGTGTATTAGCTATATATGTTAATCCTATATAGAGAGGTATAGATTGATCGATGTGGACGTGGGAAAGAGGGTGAGACCTCACTGGATATATCGATTGATCGGTTTGTGTGGAAAATTATGAAAGACCTAGCTATATACACACATACATAGAGGAACATCGATCGTTGCGCATGCATGCCTGAGAGATAAAGAATGCCCGATATGATGGAGAGGGGGATGTGTGTTGGTGTGTTCCTTCATGGGAGACCGACCTGAAGAAAAAGATTGCATGTGTATGATGGATAATGCCGACTGGTAGTGTGTGTGCATGCATGCACGAGAGAAAGTTAGTGGTACAATTATAAAGAGAAGACTACTGTGTGGGTGTAAAAGAATAGCTGAATAGGTGAGGTCACAATCAATGTAAAGTTGAATTCAAATATTTGAATAAGAGATCCTGATGTTTGAAACCCATGCATGCATGAATATAACGGAGATCTGCGCGGTGTGGTTTGGAAACGAGCATGTTCTAATGTATACACATTGAACAAGATCAGACTGATTTGAATTTGAGATACCGATGGCAGACATCATTTGGCCACGTCGCATCCATGCATGGACACACTATTCTAATTGGAGATGATGGGCGGCTTTTGCATCACATATCTATATCTATACCCCTATATAAATATTATATATTATATTTTTTTATATTGTGTGCGGGTAACTTTAACTTTGAAAGATGGTCGTTGGATGAGGCGAATCCGATGGTCCAAAGATGGCAAATTTGAGCACTACTGGCTGTTGGATATCATCTAGATTCCACCAGATTTCGCCACATGTATAATCTAGAAGACTCCATGGTTGAACTTAAGCATAATGCACAAACATCAAAACACAAGCACTTCCTATTTGTTCTAGAATCTTCCGTATCAGAATTTCCCAAATGTTTTTCTACATGATTTTCCATTATTTGTTTTTACTTTATGTCTCACGACACACAATTCCATGAATCTTAAAATAGATTAGCTTTCTTATAAAAACTAGATGATTTTGAATGAAATGAACTATAAGAATTAAACGAACATCTACATCATGCATATATGACTCAAAGCTTGCATGCTATGATGTGGTATTTATTCATAATTTGATTGCCAAATCTCATGCGTGCAATGCACGTGTACCTTACTCTAGTCTAAATGGTGTTTGCGTGTGTGTGTTGTGCGTGTTGAGGTGCAAATTGTCTTTTTTTGGGTACACGTTAAGCTTGTTCTTCGGAAATTTCAAGCCGCGCCTTGTTATGCCGAAAATTCAAGCTAGCTTCTCTATCTATCGTGCTGCGAAACTCGGGCCTCTTCAACCCGCGCCTTGTTAGCCCGAAATATTTAAGATATATCTTTGTCTCGTTGTGCTCCGACAACTCCCTCCATCTCAACCCGTGCCTTGCTATTCCGAAATTACAACGCGCGCGAAAACTCCCACCTCCTGTGAAATCCCGACACGCGAAATGCCCGTGGTACCCCTGAACCGAAAGAACCGCCTCAAATCGGTGGGGGTACTTTCGTAACTTATCCCACATTTCGGACAAGCGCGTCTTTAAGACATGGTTCCCCACTACCATCCCATCCGCCCACCCATTCGTACACCGAGGCCGCGAAAACCCTCAATGAAACCCCACACCCTGCTCCGTCCGCCACCCAGCCGGAGCCTCTTCCCAGACGACATCGTCCACAGCAACACCTCGACATCCCTCATCCACCGTACCGGATGAGGATCCGTCGTCGATCTCATCGTCCCGCCGGTTCAGCCACCCCGTCCAAGGAGCTGCCCCGACGTTCCCCTCGTCTTTCGCGCCACCTCCATTCCCACACCGCCGTCTTCACCCGCACCACCGGAAGAGCATCATCATCACCGTTTCCTCGGATGAAGCTGCGGCCTAATCGGCGCCACCAAAGAGGTTGTACACTAATCGCCGCATTTTCTTCTTGATTCGATCTCACGGTGCTGCCGACGCTCGGTCCCGAGCCGATACAGCGCGGCTCCATCCACGGCGGCATCGCCGTCCACTTCCTCCACGGTGTCGCTCCCTCGGCGGCGACGTCCACATCAGTAGGACCTGCTGCTACTTTAGCTCTCATTCGCGCTGCTGCTCTGCTCTTGCCCTCGGTCCCCTGCCTGGTCTGCTCTTGCTATTGCTCTTGCTCGTGCTGCCGCTCTTGCTCTTTCTTGCGATGCTGCTCCGATTTAGCTACACTTCACTCCGATGCCGCCGGGGTGAAGGAAGAACCAGCCGCAGCGGGGAGGGGGGCTCGCCGGAGAGGTACCCCACTATCTATCTTAGGGTTCAGGATGGGGGCGGTGGTCGCCGGCGGTGGCGGGGCGGTGGCGTGGGGATTGCCAAAGAAAAAGCACGACACAGGGGGGGGGGGGCTAGAGGGATGGCCGGGGCGGCGGCGGACCGGCAGTGGGGAGTGTTTTCGGGGCGGGCGGGGCGGCGCACCGCCGGCCGCGGGCGGCGGGGGGCTGCTGTTTGGCCGGCTTAGGGGGGGGGTGGAGGTTGAAGATGAACCGCAGACCCTTGATTTCGTATCCAACGACTACAAAATCGCCTGACCAGAGATGAAAAAGTCAGTCGACCGACGTGTAGCCTCACCTTGCTAGTGCGTTCAGTTTCGACAACAAAATTCAGTTTCGACAGCAAAATTCAGTTTCGACAGTTAAGTTCACTTTCGATAGTTAAGTTCAATTTCGATAGTTAAATTCAGTTTCGACAGTTAAGTTCAGAGATGAGCGTCTAGTGTATTTTACATCTAGCACTTTGTGGTTATGTATTTTACGTCATGTATTGGAGATGTTATTAGAATTCCACTCAGGTTAACATTGTTCGTTGTCTCTCTTGTCCTGCTTCAGCCTCGGTGTCGTACAACTCACTGGAGCTGCTCCAACGACGAAACCCTCCATCACAGCGGAGCAGTACCTCGGGCTCCATCTCCAGATGCCTAAGATCTTCTTCCCCTTCTCCAACAACCAAGTCAGCCGGAGCATCCTCACCGGCCAACCCAATCACGCTGAGATCAACATGGCTTCGCCAAAGAGGTTGTACACTTGTTGCATCTCTTTTTTACTCTACATGTTATATATATTGTCCACTGAGCACTCATAGTAACAGGAAATACGATTATTTTATCCTACTATATGACAAGCAGTGAGGTACCAAGCAACTTAGCTATCCGTGATGGACTCTCTTGAACGCCATCATTATTTATCTCTGCGCGTTTGAGCTGTGCATTTGTCGATGGGCCTGGGAGTTGAGCTAGTATGGCAGTGGCCTGGGTCCAAAGTAATAGAAGTAGCACAAAAACATTTTTTTAGTGTAGGATTTTCCTTGCTCAAGCCTGCCTACTAGAATCGCTAGTGCTTGAAAGGAAAAGTGAATGAAAAACATCAGAATTGGAAAGTTTCCTATGGTACTACTTTTCTTGAATTTGGTGCAAAGGAATGGAGCAAAGGAAAACTGTAGGATTTGTTCCTTTAGTGTCTCCTTGAAAGAAAAACCGTAGGAATTCTAATTTCCACTTCTCCTCCTTTTCATATTCCTATTCATCAAGCACAAGACTAAGAGATTGTAGCATAATAGCATTATAACTGTACATGTTCTTGTGGTTTGACTTAATCTAACCATGCTTTTTTGCATCTTGTGATCTTCCAATTGTTGTGAATCAAACACCCAGATTGGCAGAAATCCTATGTTTTTAAATTCTGTGATTTGCACGTGCATTCCTATCCTATTCCTGTATATTTCCTATCCCTGCATTGTTAGAATCCTCAAATTCAAACAAGCCCTTACTCAATTACTTCTGTTACATATATGTGTCAAAGAAAACCTTGTGTGGTTTGTCCTGCTCCTGCGGCGCTCTGTTCCACCCCAGCTCAGCTGCTCCAACGACGGAAGGGTTCACCACAGCAGGGATCCGCTCTCCAGACTGTCTTTTGCCGCCTCAGATCATCTTCCCCACTGCCGGCAGCCACGACAACTACATTACCATCATCAACTGAGCAGATGACCTTGAGGACTACATGGGTCTGCAATAGAGGTCGCACTCTTCCGTGTCTGCTTACGTTATGCGTCGCTTAATATGATGACATGCTACATGATCGTCGTGTTCACCTATTAGACTCCGAGTCAGGTCCAAACTAATGCTGAAACTTGAGTTTTTAAATGGTTGTGGGGTACATATTGGGGCAGCAATCAGTACTATCTGTCTACTATCTGCTTAATCTCCGGTGTCTACTATGAGTTTCATGTTGGGTGCAAACAAACATTAAAGGAGCCATTATCTGTATTTTTAACTAAAGCTATTATGTGCCTACTATATGGATTTGTGCATGCACTCCTTACATAATCTCACTATGTTTTATTCCTATGCATTCCAGTTATTGTACACAATGGAACTGATCATGTAGAGCAAAAGAGACGAGCCTTGCGTGGCAATAAAATTTCATGCAGACGTCGTTCCATGGTGGGCGCAAAGGCAGCCCCTCCTCCTCCACCCATTTTGGATCGTAATCAAGAGGAAGATAACTGTTATGAGGGGGATTCAGAAGGAGAAGACCACTCCTATTTACCCCATGAGGTCTTCGCTCTAACTTGGCATGCTGATGTTGGTAATATCATGCATATGGTGCCTTGCATTGCTTACTGTATACATTAAAGATGGCATCTGCTTAGTTTAGACATGCTTTGTGTCAATGCCATCTATTTAGTTTCTTTATCGTATATGTGAATCATGCAATGCCATCTTGTCTAGCCAGGCATCATATATGTGAATTTTGCAATGCCACCCTGGTTAGCCAGTCATCTTATATGTGAATTATATCATGCCATCATTTTTTTATTACGTGTTAAATTTGTCAACAATTTTAGTACATTCAATTACTCTTCCTGTGCATCAGCCATTTGGCATGGTCATGGAAAAATCTGGAGTGGAAACAAGGTCTTCAGAGCAGACAATGCTATCTGACGAAGCGCATGTCTTGCTGGTTACCGATAGCTCCTCAGAGGAGGATTCAGAGACAGATGACCAGTCATATCCCCCCCCCCTGAGGTGCATGCCCTAACTTGGCAGGGTTATGTTGCTCATATCGTGCGTATGGTATCTTGCATTGCTATGTCATTTGCTTAGTTTAGACATGCTTTGTGTGAATGCCACTTGTTTAGTGTCTAATTACCATATATGTGAATTATGCAATGCCATCTTGTTGCAAGACATTATATATGTGAATTATGCAATGTTATCTTGTTGCAAGGCATTATGTATGTGAATTATCCAATGCCATGTTGTTTAGGCAAGCGTCATATATGTGAATTATATCATGCCGTCCTTTTTTTGTATTTCTCATTGCTTTTGTTGACAATGTTTGTATATTCAACTGCTCTTCCTGTGCATCAGCCATTTTAATTGGTGATGGAGAAATCTGGAGTGAAAACAAGGTCTACAGAGCAGACAATGCTACCTGCTGAAGCAGATATCTTGCTGCTTACAGATAGCTCTTCAGAGGAGGATTCAGAGGCAGATGACCAGTCCTATTATCCCCCTGAGGTGTATGCTCAAACTTGGCAGGGTTATATTACTCATATAATGCATATGTTGTATTACAATGCTTAGTTTTTACATCATATACACAATATTGAATGCCATCTCCTTAGTTGACACATCATATATGCGATTGCCCTCTGCTCACTTCCTTAGTATGTAAATCATATATTTGAATTATGTCATGCCATGATGTTTACATAGACAGCATGTATCTGAATTATGGCATGCCAACCCATTTTATAAAGACATAATATAGTTATATCATCTCATCCTATTTACATAGTCATCATATTTAAATTATGTCATTCTATCCGTGAATTATATCGTGCCATCATGTTTCCATCGACGGCATGTTTGTGATTTATGGCATGCCAACCACTTTAATAGACACATCGTATAGTTATATCATGTCATCCTGTTTACATAGTCATCATATTTTGAAGTATGTCATTTTATCTTGTTTAGTTAGCCATCATACATGTGAAATTGTGTCATGCTATCCTGTTTAATTAGCCATCTTATATGTGAAATTATGTCCTGCTATTCTGTTTGCTTAGACAACATAAATGTGAATTATTTCATGCCCTGTTTTCTTCCCTACTATCCATTGCACCTATCTATCTTACAATGTCTATACATTCAATTACTTTCCTTGTTTATCAGCCATTTCAATTGGAGGGAGTGATGGCAGTATCTGTGGGAGTAAAAACACGATCTTCAGAAAAAGATTGTGCTACCTGTCGATGCAGATAGAACCACGGTTGTACTTGCCCAAGAACCAGCCCCACCACACATAACCCACACTCATGCAGATTGTACCCCTACCCAGTTGGACAGAGAACCAGCTACACCCGTTCTAACCCCAACCCCAGCAGATAGACACCCAGTTCCCGTTGACACAACACCGTCTCCACCACAGAGCAACCAAACACGAGCAGTTAGTAAGGCAACTGTAGTGCCCAAATCACGAGGACCACCACTCCGAACCCGAAGTCAACGCTTAAAGCAGAAGAAGAATTGTTCTCAGGTCAGGTTCCGTAGCTATGGTTCATACTACTTTGCTCTTGCATCACTGTATTTACTGATACCAACTAATTTCAAATTTGAAGGATGCAATTGAAACTCCAATGACGCAACAGGTATGTTTTAAACCTAGTTCTTCAACGTGTTTGGCTGTTTGCTGTTGTAACTTGCTCTATGTTGATTTCAGTTTCAATTGAATAAACAGTTATGTTCTCATGCCATGCACATTACAAGTGTTGTTATTGCTGTGTAGTTTCCCACACTTATATTCTGTCTATGCTGCTTTGTCTTAAATAGATATGATTCGAACTGTATCTATCTTGATTTGGCAACATAAACTAGAATGATATAGACCATACAGTGACCATACTACATAGATATATGTTTGTTTCATGCTGTTATCCTGTCCACCTTACTACTGAACTAGTTTACCAAAATGAGTTTCATATACTACATTGTAAACCTGAGATGTGTTTGTTTGTTTCTCTTTTAGAACGCGGATACAATATTGGAGCAGAGTACCCTGTTATGCAATGGTAAAGGAAGTAATGCAAATAAGGTTCAAGATAGTGAGAAATCCATGTTGGTTTCCAAGAAAGCTGATAAAAACTATATTGAAGACACCGAGACAACCCCAAAGTCCTGTCTTGATGTAGTGTTCGAGTTACTGGCTACCACTGCTGGCACCAGCTCTTCGAACTCATTGCCTGAATCAGTTCGGTTTCTTGACTCTCAACTTCAAGTTGAAAGACATCGATCAGATGTTATGCGACAGGAAGCCGAAGGACTGAGGAAGTCCCTGCAGAATTCAGATGCATACTTTCTGGTGCAACAGCAAGCGCTGGAGGACTTAAGCGCCAAACATGAGAAAGTTAATAAGCTTGCTAAGCATCTTGCCAGCATTATGGGTACCCAGGATATTGTTTGTTGAGCTCTTCTGAAGTGGTTACAGTTCTGGACTTGTTTTGCTGCGGTGTTTATATGCTGTTGTGTTCCCTATATTTGCACTGCTGGCGAACTTTGATGCCCAGTGTGTTGGGGATATTACTGCTGGGCATAAACCGGCCTATCTGGGCCGGGTAAACTTCATCAGTAGCTCCAGAAGTGATAAAGCCCAAGAAGGCAGATGAGGGCCTAAGGCCCGTAGCCGGTTCAAGACTTGTAGCGATAAACCAGAATTTGTATATAAACTTGTACTATAAGTTAGGAATAAGGAGAGACCAACCCGGATATGAATATCAGCCGGTGTTGGGACTCTGTGAACCGACGGGCATCACCCGTGTATATAAGGGGACGACCCGGCGGCGGTTCAGGGATAGACAACAACTCGAGACATAGGCGAAGCTTGTTTGCTCCCTAGTCATCGAAACCCCATCAATTCCATCACAACTAGACGTAGGCTTTTACCTTCATCGAAGGGGCCGAACTAGTATAAACTCTCTTGCGTCCGTGTGTCCGCTTTAACCCCTTCAAGCTAACCCGTCGCGATGGCTCCATGACTAAGTCCTTTCTCTAGGACATCTGCCGTGACAAAACCACGACAGTTGGCGCCCACCGTGGGGCTATCGCACGATGGTTTTCGGTTCTTGGAGGGCCGCTTTGAAGGACTCAAGGGTTACGCTGTAGGCCGGATGACTAAGAGTCGTCGCGGCAAGCTCTACATCGACGACGCAGGCTGGGGCCCTGAGGCCAGCTCAATTGAGTACGGGTATTGGGTCCCCTTTGGTAGCATTCACGTTTTCATTGGCAAGATCGGTGAACCGGGCCCTGAGCCGGACATCTGCACCGACCTCGTCGAGACGGCTCAGCGTGCACGATCCGCCCGGGTTAAACCGGCCATGAAGCATGCCTTCGTAGGAGTCATCCATGGAGGAAGTTATGAGGATGGATCAGAATTTCGCGGCGCGACCGTCGTTTGTTCCGGTGACGAATCTTCGACTTGAGAAACCGAATCTCTTTATTAGCTCCAAGATGGCCAGATTGGGAGCTGTTCCGATGGAGACAGTATTCCGGACCCCTCTGATCTGCTCAACCGGGTTGGAATATTCATGGTCGGAACACAAGCAGCGCTTCATTCTTCGACAGCTGCGGCAACGATCTCCGGTTCAGCAGCGGCGACGGCTGCCGGGGCAGGAGGCCCTGTGCGCCCGCCGGCTCAGGTTCTATCAGAACTATTTGATGCGTTGGCTGTACTTATGGCGGAAGATAATCCGCCGGATCAGGACGTTCATAACACGGAGATTGCAAAGGTAAAGGAACAGATCACCCAGGCCAAGGCGGATCTGGCGGCTGAGGACACCAGGATGGCCGCAGAGCGGGCCGCTTTAGACGCGTAGGCCTATAGGCTTATGTTGGACCAGAGCGCGTCGCATGAAGTCATGAGGAGGAAGCACCGATCCCGCTTACCTCCGGTTTTCAAGGCCAGAGACCTTTTCAACACTCCAGGACCAAGAGCTGGCAATCCGCTGGAGGGAAACCGGGCAGAAGCCCCTGGGATCGGTGCACCGGTTCAGCCTCGTCAGATGGACCCGCCTCATCAAAACACCGTTGTACCTCAGGCTGCTTTAACGCCTCCGGGTCACTACTCCAACCCAATGGACAATCTTGTTGCCGCTGCTGCACGGCTGCAGGCCATTCCAATTGAAGGTGACTCGCCGCAGGCAGTAGAGATGCGACGTGTCAAGGAACTTCTGAGGACAGCTTTGGCCCAATAGGAAGCGTACTCGTACAGCCGCGACCGGATCCACTCGACCCCCCATCCAAGCCGGAGCTATATCAGACATATGGATGAACCGGCAGGGTCGAGTAATGAACGACGTGGGGCACCCCATGACAACAACCCGGCGGGTGGTGCTGATGACGCTCAGGGAGTGGTGGACCGGGCCCGCGCGCGCAGGGAGGCTGAGTTAGCCACACAGCATCAGGCTCGTCAGCTCACGCCGGTTCGTCCAACCACCTTGACTGAACCTATTGTTACTTCTAGCTCTTTGGGGGTGCCTTGCCTTATCCCCGCTTTACACAACGTGCGCCTGCCCAAGGATTTCAAAGGCCCACGCAAGGTACCAAATTACACGGCGGATCAACCCCCAGAGACATGGGTGGAGAGCTATGATATGGCCATGGAGATGCTTGATGTGGATGACGCGGCGTGTGCGAAATACTTCACCATGATGCTCGAGGGAACGGCCAGTACTTGGTTAAAAAGCTTGCTGACTAATTCTATCAGTTCATGGGCCCAATTACGAGCCCGGTTTATCAGCAATTTCAAAGATACCTGTAAACAGCCTATGTCGATAGTGGACTTAGCTGCATGCGTCCAGGAGGAAGGAGAATCAACGACTCATTGGGTGCACCGGGTTTCACAAGTGTTGCACTCCTCAGACCGCATCAACGCTGATACCGCAGTATTAACCCTAGAAGGCAACTGCCGGTTTGGACCCCTGAAGCTGAAGTTGGGACGGATGAAGCGTCATTGCACCGACATGGGGACCCTCATGGCCGCTTTGGTGAAATATGTTGATTCTGATAGTACCAAGGATCCCGAATCTGATGATGACAAGACAGGGAAAGGGAAGAAGAACAGCAGCTCCAAAGGTCAGCAACATCACTGGGCAGGCAATGGTGTAGGAGGCAAGCGTAAAGCGGATGGTAACATGGACTTTGTGGCTAATACCAATGCACAGGACAATGGCCAGCGACGCAAGGGTAGGCCGAAAAATCATAATGGTGCGCCCAACCCTAACCCAAACCGCCTAAACTATCTGCTAAGCTAGCCCTGTCCAAAACATGGGACGAAGGAGGCGCCAGCAAACCACCTTTGGAAAGATTGCTTTATTATGCAGGAGTTCAAGAATTCTAATAATTTCCAGTATGATCACGAATCTGGCGGTGGCTCGGGATCCGGGTCGGGTTATGGAGGAGGAAGTTTCGGTTCAGGATTCAATGGTAATCCGGGCGGACATAATGGTCAAAATAGTCAGAACAACCAGGGTGGTTACAACCATCAGCAGCAACAGTCAGGTTACCAGAGCAACCCAAAGCAGTTGAGTAATGGGCAGTACCATGTCTTCACCACTAGCTTGGACAAGTGAGACCGGAAATTTCAGAGGCGGGCGGTCAACTCTGTTGAACCGGCCATACCCCGTTATCTACATTGGTCTGAACAGCCAATCATATGGAGCAGAGAAGATCATCCTCCCCAGGTCGATAATCCGGGTCAGTTGGCTCTGGTGGTGGCGCCTCAGGTGGGAGGTTACAAGTTCACCAAGGTGCTCATGGATGGAGGGAGCAGCATTAACATCATGTACTATGAGACCTTCCGTCGTATGGGACTAACAGATAAGAATCTCAAACCGTCTAATACAGTATTCCACGGTGTAGTGCCTGGCAGATCAGCATATCCCGTTGGTAAGATAGCTCTGGAAGTGGCCTTTGGGGATGATCATGATTCCAGGTCGGAGACATTGACGTTTGAAGTGGTGAAAATCCAAAGTCCATATCATGCCCTGTTTGGGCGACCGGCCTACGCCAAGTTTATGGCTCGACCCTATTATGTATATTTGCAGCTCAAGACGGGTCACAAGGGGACAATAACGGTTCACGGAAGCCGCTAAATCGCTTTGGAATGCGAGGAAGGAGATGCAGCTTATGCAGAGTCAGTTTGTGCCACCGAGGAGTTGAAGTATTATAAAGACAATGTTGATCCGGCGGACATGGCTCCGTTGAAGAAGCCAACTACGGAGCATGATCCGACCCTGAAGTTCAAATCGGCAGCAGAAACTAAGCTTGTTGACTTCGTACCTGGCGATTCGTCCAAGCAGTTCAGCATCAGTGCCAACTTGGATCCGAAATAGGAAAGCGCGCTCAACGAGTTCATCCGTGAGAATTGGGACATTTTTGCATGGAAGCCCTCTGACATGCCAAGTGTACCGAGGCAACTCACTGAGCACACACTTAATGTGGATCCTAAATATAAACCTGTGAAACAGTTCCTCCACCAGTTTAACGAAGAAAGACGCAAGGTGATTGGAGTAGAGGTGGCCAGGCTCTTAGCAGCTAGCTTTATTATTGAAGTTTTTCACCCTGAGTGGCTTGCCAATCCGGTGCTGGTCCTCGAGAAAAACGGCACCTGGCGCATGTGTATGGATTACACAGATCTTAATAAGGCTTGTCCAGCAGATCCCTTTGCCCTCCCCCGTATTGATCAAATTATTGATGCTACGGCGGGTTGTGAGCGTTTAAGTTTTTTGGATGCGTATTCTGGCTATCATTAGATCAAAATAGCAGTTAAGGACCAGGAGAAGACAACATTTATAACTCCCTTTAGAGCCTTCTGCTATGCGTCTATGCCCTTCGGGCTCAAGAGTGCCCAGGCAACTTATCAACGGTGTGTACAAAATTGTCTTCACAAGCAAATCGGCCGTAATGTACATGCTTACGTGGATGATATCGTGGTTAATTCTAGGGAGAAGGAGACTTTGATTGCTGATTTGAAGGAAACCTTTGATAACTTGAGGACATACAAGATGATGCTTAATCCGGACAAGTGTGTCTTTGGTGTGCCGGCGGACAAGCTATTGGGTTTTCTGGTGTCCAACAGGGGAATTGAGGCTAATCTGGAGAAGATCACGGCCATCAGCTCTCTAGCTAAGCCAAAGTGTATCAATGATGTTCAACGACTGGCCGGCCGGATTGCAGCACTAAGCCGGTTTATCAGTCGTCTTGGTGAGAAGGCAATCCCTTTGTATCAAATGTTGAAAAAGACAGATCATTTTGCCTGGAGTTCCTCCGCTGATGAAGCGTTTGAGGACTTAAAGCGGCAATTGGCCAATCCGCCGATGCTCGCCGCTCCCATTGACAAGGAGCCGTTGCTGCTATATGTTGCTGCCAATGCTCGGGCGGTCAGCGTGGCTATTGTGGTGGAGCGAAAGGAGGCAGGCAAGGAGCATCCGGTTCAACGACCGGTCTATTATATCAGCGAGGTGCTAATCAAGTCCAAGCAAAGGTATCCGCATTGGCAGAAGCTGGTGTATGGAGTTTTGATGGCAAGCTGGAAGCTTAAACAATATTTCCAAGGGCACCCAATTACAGTGGTCAGTTCTGCTCCTTTGGGAGATATCATCCAGAACCGGGAAGCGACTGGCCGGATTGCAAAGTGGGCCATAGAGCTGGGGCCGTACGGTTTGAAGTATGTGCCTCGGACAGCGGTCAAGTCTCAAGCACTTGTTGATTTCATCAATGATTGTACGGAAATGCAAGCACCTGAAGAAAAGCCGGATCACACGTATTGGACCATCCATTTTGACGGATCCAGGCAGTTGGAAGGCTCGGGGGCTGGAGTCGTATTAACTTCCCCACGAGGTGATAAGTTTTGCTATGTTCTCCACTTAATGTTCCCTTGTACTAACAATGCAGCTGAGTATGAAGCCTTGCTCCATGGTCTCCGGATGGCTAAAGAGATGAATCTAAGTCGAGTTAAGTGCTTCGGTGGCTCGAACCTTGTGGCTCAGCAAGTGTCTGGCACTTGGGACTCCAAGGACCCACTCATGGCAGCATATCGTCGGGAGGTGGATACTGTTGCAGGTTATTTCAAAGGCTATCAGGTGGACCACGTGTACCGACGGAAAAATGAAGCGGCAGACGCTTTAAGCCGGCTGGGCTCTCAGCGCAAACCGGTCCCGCCCAATGTTTTTCTGGATGTGCTGCACAACCCGTCGGTCAAGATCCCTGGTGAAGAGGATTTGGCTATTCCTGATCCGGAGGCTCAATTGGTGGCAGCTCTTCATGTTATTCCGGATTGGACGCTTCCTTATCTGGCGTACAAGAACCGGGGTGAGTTGCCAGAGGATGAGATTCTGGCCCGGCAAATAATCCGGCGATCCAAGTCCATGGCTATCATCAACGGCGAGTTGCATCATTGCAGTGTATCAGGAGCTTTTCAACGCTGCGTGTCTCCTGAAGAAGGCCGTGAAATTTTGTGTGAGATCCACGAAGGAGATTGTGGTCACCATGTCGGTTCAAAGTCTCTGGTGGCTAAGGCGTTTCGCCATGGCTTCTATTGGTTAACTGCTCATGCTGATGTAGAGGATCTGGTCAGACGATGTGATGGTTGCCAAAGGTTTTCAAGATGTGCTCATGTACCGACACAAGAATTGAGAATGATTCCAATTACTTGGCCGTTTGCGACTTGGGGGCTGGATATGGTTGGGCCTTTCAAAAGGTCCAAAGATAAGAAGACCCACCTCCTGGTGGCGGTTGACAAGTTTACAAAGTGGGTGGAGGCAGAACCTATTAGTAAGTGTGATGCGGCCCCGGCGGTTCAGTTCATCAAAAAGGTGATTTTCCAGTTTGGCTTTCCGCACAGTATTATCACAGATAATGGTACCAATTTGTCCAAAGGTGCTATGAAGGAGTTCTGCGAACGGGAGCACATCTGGCTCGACGTTTCATCAGTGGCACATCCATAGTCCAATGGTCAAGCAGAAAGAGCTAATCAAGAGATCTTGAGAGGCATCAAGCCCCGGCTCATGGTTCCTTTGCAGAGAACGCCGGGTTGTTGGGTAGAAGAATTACCATCTGTGTTATGGAGCATCAATACAACACCCAACAGATCAACAGGATACACACCGTTCTTCATGGTTTATGGAACGGAGGCGGTTCTCCCCAGTGATATCCGTCATGATTCACCTCGTGTAACGGCTTATATTGAAGCGGACAACGAGACAGCATGGCAAGATGCTTTGGACCGGTTGGATGAAGAGCGTGACATCGCAGCCGCCCGATTGGCGATTTACCAGCAGGATCTTCGTCGTTATCACAGTCGCCGGGTCAGAACAAGAACCTTTCAGGAGGGAGATTTGGTGCTTCGGCTCATCCAAGATCAGACTGGTATGCATAAGTTATCCCCACCTTGGGAGGGGCCTTTCATGGTCAGCATGAATCTGCACAACGGGTCATACTATCTGATCGATATTCGAGAACATAAGGACTCACGTACATCAGAAGAGGAGACCAACAGGCCATGGAACATAGCTCATCTTCGGCCTTATTATACCTGAGCCATTGGTTCTACTTATGTACATATTACAGCGATGTATATATTAACTATAATAAACCGGAACCTCAGCTAAAGCAGGGTATCTGTTCTTTTACATCATGTGTGGTTACACGGAGTTGTTTTAAAGCGGCTTCTGGTTTACCCCTTGAGTTCTCTTTGCTAAAAGCATCGTGTTATATCACTTGGAGGATTGGTCGTGTCCGAACCAATACCATGCCTCTTGATAGGCGAGAGCCACCAGATCACTTGGGGACTTGGTCATGTCTGAACCAGTCATGCCTCTTGATCGGCCTAAGGCCACAGAATCACTTGGGGGCTTGGTCGAACCCGAACCATGACCATGCCATTTGGTCGGCATAAATGCCACGGTTTCATTTGGGGACCTGGCTGACTAGAACCATAGTTAGACCTAACGGGAGCTTGGTCGTGTTTGGCCATGGTAATGCCATTTGATCAGCTTAAATAAACCTTTTTTGGCAAACGTTTTTGTCATTGCTTTTGCTTCACACTTTTCTTTGAAGGGGTTTTTTTTTTGCTTTTTATTGCGTTTTTTTAAACTGACAAAGTTTTATAACCAATCAATTGACGGAACACAGTTCACGTCAATCCAGAGACTATTTGCCCGGTTTGATCCTTGTTGTTAACATCCTCTTATGGAGTAACACGGTGTTTATTATAACCCGGCACGGTTTACATGGTAAACCAGCGTCATATATATATATATATATATATATATACAGGAGTTGTTGTCTCCTCCAACAGTGTGGGTTTGTAAAACTCCGCTTCAAGCTTGGCCAAGCCAACTTCATACTCAACGATGGCAGGTATTATGTATCTCAAAAATTTGATCATATACTTAAACTTTTGTTTTGGATGTTTTGATTTCATATATACAGACATCATATTCCGCCTGACGGTACAACCGCGGTGGCACTTGACGAATTTCTCATTTCAGAAAGTGTTTTGGAAAGTTCATTACCAGAGGAAGAACAAATTATGCACGAAGGCATATCAACATCAAAGGTATCAGCTAGCCTATTACAAGGCAACATGGTGCCTATAATAATATTGTTTTTCACAAAGGAGAGGTAGTTTTAAAACTGGCTTCCGGTTCAAGCTTGGTCACCAGCCTGGCCTGATGGTTGTGGGTCATCCTGCGCCGCTTCAGCCTCCGTTTCTCTACCCAGTGGCTGGAAATCCACAGTTGTCCAGTCGATTCCCATTAATGCTTGAAAAACAGCTTCATCATGGATCAGCAATGACGGGTCAATATCGGGAGTGTAAGTATGCTTACGGATTGGAGGGATCAGATTTTCCGATTCATGGATTGGTGCAGCTATTCGCTTGTTCTGACTGTCATATTGCGCTTGATAATGAGACAAGTCTGCTTCCTCAGCCAACTGACAAGCTAGCGGATGTACCTCCCAGTTTATTGCTCGCAGATCCACTTCACCAAATTCTGACCCGTCTTCCTTCAAGCTAGGATAGCCCTGAGCCGCTTCAATAGGATCAAAATCCGGCACCTAGGCTTTTGCCCGGATTAAGGCATTGATTGCACCGGTTCGAGCAGCAGATTTCTTCAGCTCTTCAACCCGGGCAGGAAGCACTGACAGTTTCATCAGAGTATCTTGAATCAAAGTGGGCGCCGGTTTGTTAGGAGACGTAGTACAGATGATCCGCTAGGCACCAGTATACAATTGTTCAACCAATGTATAGGCGGCTTTCAATTTCTTCCGCACATCTGACCCCAAGTGACCAATGCGTGTCCCTGAAATACCATAAAGGGTTAATAAACCGGCGACTCTGTAAGAAGGCAGAGCCAATTCAGAAGGCAAGCTGGCTTACCAAAGATAGCAGTGGTCATGGCATGCACGTGCCGCTTTATGCTGGTCAGTTCATCCGTCACTGGTTTTAGTGTAGCCTCGGCATCCTCTGCTCATTTGATCAAAGCGGATTTTTCAGTGGCCCAATCCGCCTGTTTCTTCTTGAAGCTCTCCTTAAGGTGCTCCATGGCACTTAAAGCGCTGGTTAATTCCTCTTTTTCTTTGGAGGTTTCAGCTTGTTGGGTTTTCAGGTTTTCTCGGAGGTCGGCGATTTGGTTTTCTTTCGTCTTCAGCTCAGCCTGCATGTAGACAATTATATGCTTCAACAAAACGGTACAAGGATTGAAGTACCAACCACATAACAAGTTATGGACTTGGCACTTGGGGGCTAATGCATATTCGTTCTTCATCCTTCAATTGCTTACAAAGTCCCAAGATCAATACAAGTATTCAACTTGGCACTTGGGGGCTAATGCATATTCGATCTTCATCTTTCAATTGCTTACAAAGTCCCAAGATCAATACAAGTATTCAACTTGGCACTTGGGGGCTAATGGCTATTTGCTCGTATATATTCTGATGCGGCAATTTCAATTATTTAAAGTACCGGTTTAACTACGCTAAGTTGAACCGGCCCTTGGGGGCTACATCAGCGAATTTCAAAGCATCAAGATTTATATTAGTAAGTCCCGGTTTGAAAGAATATTACAAACCGTCCCTTAGGGGCTAGGAGAGTCAGCAAGAATGGAAGCATACAAGCAGGAAGGAGCATATGGAAGTTACCTCATATTTATCTTTCATCATATTAACCAGACCGACTTCATAGTCGCGACTGGTATACAACCGGTTCAGATAGCCGGAATGGATATCTTGGGCGTTCAGAGCAGCATAAGTCATCAGATCAGCATTCCACTTGCCTTTGCCAAAGGCAGCAAATTCTTCCTTGGCAGAATGTTTGTACAAAGCGACAGGATTGCTTGGCTCAGTATGGCCAGTGCCAGTAATGACAACCTCATCATCTTGGGTACCGCCGGTTTGCACTGGAGCTGTTGGCTTGTCAGTAGATTTTGCTGGACCGGTGGAGCTTTCAATCCGGATGGAGTTTGTGGGCTGATTGACAGGACCTGAGGCATCAGCAGGTCTCTCTTCAGCAATAAGATCACCGTCTTGCTGTGGTGGATCATTGGGTATATCCTCAGGCATAGCTGCTTCAAGATCGGGTGTCTTGCCTGGCTCAAGAACGGCATCTTCTTTGGCCGCTTTGTCTAGGCGGGCCTTCTTGCTTGGCCTAGGTTTGGCCCTGAGAAGAATAACAAAATCAAATACAGCATATGTTCTAAGGCGATGTACTGCAAATATCACAATAAATGTAGCTTACCCAAGCACCGTTTTGAGCGGTGACAGCTGAGTAGCCGATGACTCGCCAGAAGATGAGTGGGAAGTAACCTGGTAATCGGAGTCAGACGGATTAAGAGGTTGAGGAAAGAAGCCCGCTTTAGGACAAGCACTGACAAGCAAATTAGAGACCTCTGAATGGCGTTTCCGAACCAGACTATTCGGTAAGCCGGCGGAGGTAACTACCTGGCCGTTGTGCTGGGTTGTGCGACGGGCTTCGTGTTGTCGGGTCTTCATAAGAAATTTAGGATCCAGATAAGCAAGAGGATGAGAAAATTTAACTTTCCGGTTTGCCTGACGGATTTTTTGTGAAGGCAAAGTTTCTGAATCGGAAGAGAGAATAATTACCTCTGCAACATCCGCGTGGCTGGCTTCGGCATCATCCTGACAAATATCATCATCAATAAGATGCATGAAAAATAAACCAAGTGAGTCAAGCTCTACCTCAAAGTCCGGATTATCCACGTCATCATCAGGGGCCGGATTAGAAGATGCCGTGGTTCTTTTCCTGTGGGCAGTATTCTTCACAGCTTTAGTCTTTTGTCGAGTTGCTCTTTCCGGCTTGGCTGGTTTTTCTGGTTTCTCCTGCGGCAGTTTTTTGCTCCAAAATGGATCATTGCCCTGATTACACATACACTGATATTAAACAATGACCAGACATATCAATAAACAGATTCAGCAAAGAGAAAAATCAAAGTCTTACAGCTGGCGGTTTATTGGTGGCGCAGAAGGGAAGCAGGCCGATTTTAGCGCAGACGTGTTCCGGTTCATTCAGCATCTTATTCACAGCCTCTGTGATTTCTTCATCGGAGAGCTGGATTTTTGAATGTCGCAGTGGGTCATCAACACTGCCAGTATACTCGCACATCAAACCAGAGCGCTGACTAAGGGGCAGTATGCTCCATGATATCCAACAGCGAGCAAGGTCAACCCTTGTTAAACCGTTGGCCATAAAGGCTCTGAGCTTTGATAGTTGGGGATCATATTTGCTTCTCTCCTGGGCGGTCAATCTTTGAGGAAAAGGGTGTGTATTGCTGAGCCGCTCCGGACGAAAGCCAGGCAAGGGATTCTCACCAGTAGGGGAGGTGTCTTTACAGTAGAACCATGTCTGATTCCATTCTTTAGGGTGACTGTGCAGCATGGCATGAGGGTATGTGACCTCTTTCCTTTTCTGAATCGCCAGACCACCCAACTCCGTATTAGATCCATCAGTAAATTTAGTACGACGGTTTAAATGGAAAAGGTCTCTGAACAATTCCATTGTGGGCTCCTCTTGAAAGAACACCTCACAGAGCACTTGAAAGTGACACATATTTGTAACAGAGTTGGGGCCAGTGTCTTGTGGATGGAGTTGGAAATCGGCTAAAACATCCCGGTAAAATTTAGAACCGGGCGGCTTAAAGCCCCGGGCTAAGTGATCTACGAACACAACAACCTCTCCTTCTCGAGGTGTGGGAGGGCATTCTTTGCCAGGAGCCCTCCAATGGATGGTATCTTTGCTGCCTAAAGCACCAATCAGGACTAAATCGTCCAATTCAGCCTCTGTGACGCGAGAAGGAACCCAATTGCACTCATATACTTGCTTGGCCATGATGGAATCTACAAGGTAGAAGATCCCGGTTCAAAAATGTATTTGATCAAGGTACGTTGGTATATGCACTGTTAAACCGGAGACAGAATTATCTGAACCGGAGTTTCATGAAGCAACCAACATCTGGCGGTTCAACAAGGGGACTAATGGCATATACCGGTTTGGAAAAAATTTCTATAAGGTTAAACCACCTGATCTAAGCATTGAAAAACTAAGATTGCGGATGGACAAGTACGCAGAAACAGGTTTTACAAGATTTCTTTATGGCATTGGATCTGAAGCAAGTTCAGAAAAGGGATAAATACTTAGAAGTTCAAAAGGAGCAGTACCGAACCTATAAGCAAAGCGTTCATATAGATCTACAATTTTGAGATGCATAAGTGAAGGTGAAGGTCAAACAACTATCATTGCACAGAATAAAGATTTGCAGATTCATCTAACAGATCTGTCGCAGGAGCAAGAAGCAGACGATGAATACGGAAGAACTGTGAAACCCTAAAACAGATCTGCGGGGGAAAGGATAGAAGGTTTACCGGAGCTGCGGAAGACGCGGAAGGTGGCCGCGATGCTCTGGTGCGCCCAGGTTGATGCAGCGGCCAAGGTTGAGGCAGAGGTCGACGGTGGCGGTGGAGCTCTGAAGTCAGGGGATGCGAGGAAGACGAAGCAGAAGGGGAAGAAGGGAAAGAAGAAAGGAAATGACCCTTCGGTCCTATTTATAAGGCAAAAAGACATGTGTCAGGCGCAACAATCAAGGGGCCATGAAACGGAGTTGTTGCCTCGATTTCCACAGATATATTAAATAAAGAAGCACAATGGATATCTTCATCATGACAGGTGACGTCACTCCGGTTTACAGTAATCAGAGAAGATGACATCATGGCGGTTTACCAATTTATGAGAAGATGTTGAAGATGAAGTTTTTGTTAAAGGATTGACATGAACCCGTTCAAATCAATCTGGAGCCTAATGTTGGGGATATTACTACTGGGCGTAAACCGGCCTATCTGGGCCGAGTCAACTTCATCAGTAGCTCCAGAAGTGTTAAAGCCCAAGAAGGCAGATGAGGGCCTAAGGCCCGTAGCCGGTTCAAGACTTGTAGCGGTAAACCGGAATTTGTATATAAACTTGTACTGTAAGTTAGGAATAAGGAGAGAACAACCCGGATACGAATATCGACCAGTGTTGGGACTCTGTGAACCGACGGGAGTCACCCGTGTATATAAGGGGACGACCCGGCGGCGGTTCAGGGATAGACAACAACTCGAGACATAGGCGAAGCTTGTTTGCTCCCTAGTCATTGAAACCCCATCAATTCCATCACAACTAGACGTAGGCTTTTACCTTCATCGAAGGGGCCGAACTAGTATAAACTCTCTTGCGTCCGTGTGTCCGCTTTAACCCCTTCAAGCTAACCCGTCGCGATGGCTCCACGACTAAGTCCTTTCTCTAGGACATCCGCTGTGAAAAAACCACGACACAGTGGATGTAATATGTGTAATAGCCGTGATAGCCTAGTGTAAGTTGCTTGCTTATGTATTTCCTTGTTGTCTTGTTTATTTGTTTGCTTGTAGTCAGTGTAGTTCTTTTTCTGCGGTTTGCTAGTGGCTGCAATAACCTATTTTTTTAAACTAGGCCACAATAACCATGGGCTAATATTTACTGTAGTGACACTGGGCCTCCTACGGGTCGTAGAAACAGTGGGCCTTCTACGGGCCGTAGAAATAGTGGGCCTTCTACGGGCCGTAGAAACAGCGGGCCTTCTATGGGCCATAGAAACAATGGGCCTTCTACGGGCCGTATCTTCAATGGGCCTTCTATGGGCCGTATCATCAATGGGCCTTATATGGGCCGTATGATTGATTAGCCAAACATGGGCCAAACAGACCGCATTCTGGCCGTAAATGGGCTAGAGTTGGAATCGTCCGTTCATGGGCCGACCATAACGGGCCATCGTTAATAGGCCGTATTTGATGACGCTATGAAAATGGCCCAACGTATTAACGGACTACAAACGGGCCGATTGTAACCACGGGCTGAATTTGGCCCACAAGCAGAAAATGACAGTAACGGGCCGTAAGTAAACGAATGCTGGAAATGAGCCCAAGGATAAATGGGCTCTGAGAAGGCTGAAAGATAACATGGGCTGGAGACGGCCCAACGGAATAACGGGCCATTAATGGGTATAAAGTGATACACTGTTCATTACGGGCCAGTTTCACCACGGGCCATTAATGGGTGTTAAGTGATACACTGTTCATTATGGGCCAGTTTCACCACGGGCCGTTAATAGGCCAAGAGTTACATAGGGCCTCATATGGGCTAAAAGACATCATGGGCCATACATGGGCCAGAAGTGAAAACGGGCTGGAATCATATTGGATGGCCCAGATGACACTACTGGGCCTAATTTGGATAGGGCGTAACAGGCCTTGGGTTAGCGAGCTGTAAAAGGGCTATATGCGAACATGCCGTTAACATGCTTTCCATGGGCCGGCCCGCCACCTTTTGACCAAGTCAAACGGTCTGGCCTTTTCACATGAATGGGCCTCTGTTGGGCCGTGCCACGTGTCAACGTATCATAGGCGCCTTCTGTCTAATGAGTGGATGACATCTGTCCCGACGATGAGCCGACACGTGTTTCCTCTAGGCAATGATGATTTTACATGTGGAAAATCCCCATTGGTTGAGGCTGTTAACGGGTTATCGGATCCAAAACCCGACCCGATAGCTTAATGGCGTTCCGTTACGGTGAATGCCATGTGTCGGTCACCCTTGACGAAAGCACTTCTATGACGCGCGATTTATCGTCGTGGAAGTGGACACTTCCGTATGATAATTTTGGTAATGTCAAGAAACACTTCTACGACAGCACATGTATGACTATCTTGATTCTGTCATAAATTTGTCATGGATGTACATGCATGACAAAAAACGCGACCTACTGTGACAAACACGTATCATCACGGAAGTGTATTTTTTTTTGTAGTGCCAGGCCCCCTCCTGTGTCTATATAAACCAGAGGGTTTAGTCCGTAGGACAACAACAATCATAATCATAGGCTAGCTTCTAGGGTTTAGCCTCTATGATCTCGTGGTAGATCAACTATTGTAATACTCATATCATCAAGATCAATCAAGCAGGAAGTAGGGTATTACCTCCACCGAGAGGGCCCGAACCTGGGTAAACATTGTCTCCCCTGTCTCCTGTTACCATCCGCCTTAGACACATAGTTCGGGACCCCCTACCCGAGATCCGCCGGTTTTGACATCGACACCGATTATTGTCACTTCGGGGTTGCTGGATCATAACACATAGTAGGTGACTATAGACTTGCAAGATAGGATCAAGAACTCTCATATATTGATGAAAACATAATAGGTTCAGATCTGAAATCATGGCACTCGGTCCCTAGTGACAAGCATTAAGCATAGCAAAGTCATAGCAACATCAATCTCAGAACATAGTGGATACTAGGGATCAAACCCTAACAAAACAAACTCGATTACATGATAAATCTCATCCAATCCATCACCATCCAGCAAGCCTACGATGGAATTACTCACGCACGATGATGAGCATCATGAAATTGGTGATGGAGGAAGGTTGATGATGACGATGGCGACGGATTCCCCTCTCCGGAGCCCTGAACGAACTCCAGATCAGCCCTCCCGAGAGAGTTTAGGGCTTGGCGGTGGATCCCTATCGTAAAACACGATGAATCCTTCTCTCTGGTTTTTTTTCTCCATGAAAGGGAATATATGGAGTCAGGGTTGAGGTCGGTGGAGCGTCAGGGGGCCCATGAGGCAGGGGGCGCGCCCAGGGGGTAGGGCGCGCCCCCCACCCTCGTGGACATGTGGTGGTTCCCCTGATGTGGATCTTTCTTCCAGTATTTTTTATATATTCCAAAATAATTCTCCATTGATTTTCAGGTCATTCCAAGAACTTTTATTTCTGCACAAAAATAACACCATGGCAATTCTGCTGAAAACAGCGTCAGTCCGGGTTAGTTCCATTCGAATCATGCAAGTTAGAGTCCAAAACAAGGGCAAAAGTGTTTGGAAAAGTAGATGCGACGGAGACGTATCAACTCCCCCAATCTTAAACCTTTGCTTGTCCCCAAGCAATTCAGTTGATAAACTGAAAGTGATAAAGAAAAACTTTTACAAGCTCTGTTTGCTCTTGTTGTTGTAAATATGTAAAGCCAGCATTCAAGTTTTCAGCAAAGATTATGAACCAACCATATTCACAATAACATTTAGGTCTCATGTTTACTCATATCAATGGCATAATCAACTAGCGAGCAATAATAATAAATCTCGGATGACAACACTTTCTCAAAACAATCATAATATGATATAACAAGATGGTATCTCGCTAGCCCTTTCTGAGACGGCAAAACATAAATGCTGAGCACCTTTAAAGATCAAGGACTGACTAGACATTGTAATTCATGGTAAAAGAGATCCAGTCAAGCCATACTCAATGTAAACTAACAGTAATGAATGCAAATAACAGCAGTGCTCTCCAAGTGGTGCTTTTTAATAAGAGGATGATGACTCAACATAAAAGTAAATAATAGGCCCTTCGCAGAGGGAAGCAGGGATTTGTAGAGGTGCTAGAGCTCAGTTTTGAAATAGATATGAATAATATTTTGAGCGGCATACTTTCATTGTCAACATAACAACCAAGAGATGGCGATATCTTCCATGCTACACACATTATAGGCGGTTCCCATATAGAATGGTAAAGTTTATACTCCCCTCCATCAACAAGCATTAATCCATGGCTTGCTCGAAACAACGAGTGCCTCCAACTAACAACAGTCCTGGGGGAGTTTTGTTTGCAATTATTTTGATTTGATTTGCATAAAGCATGGGACTGGGCATCCCGATGACCAGCCATTTTCTCGTGAGTGAGGAGCGGAGTCCACTCCTCTTGAGAATAACCCTCCTAACATGGAAGATGCGGACAGCCCTAGTTGATACATGAGCTATTCGAGCATACAAAACAGAATGTTTATTTGAAGGTTTAGATTTTGGCACATACAAATTTACTTGGGATGGCAGGTAGATACCGTATATAGGTAGGTATGGTGGACTCATATGGAATAACTTTGGGGTTTATGGAATTGGATGCACAAGCAGTATTCCCGCTTAGTACAGGTGAAGGCTCGCAAAAGACTGGGAAGCGACTAGCTAGAGAGCGACAACAGTCATGAACATGCATTAAAATTAATTAACACCGAATGCAAGCATGAGTAGGATATAATGCACCATGAACATAAATATCATAGAGGCTATGTTGATTTTGTTTCAACTACATGCGTGAACATGTGCCAAGTCAAGCCACTCGAATCGTTCAAAAGAGGATACCACCCTATCATACCACATCACAACCATTTTAATAGCATGTTGGCACGCAAGGTAAACCATTATAAGCTCCTAGCTAATTAAGCATGGCATAAGCAACTATAATCTCTAATTGTCATTGCAAACATGTTTGTTCATAATAGGCCGAATCAGGAACGATGAACTAATCATATTTACAAAAACAAGAGAGGCCGAGTTCATACCAGCTTTTCTCATCTCAATAAGTTCATCATATAATCATCATTATTGCCTTTCACTTGCACGACCGAATATTGTGGAAAATAATAATAGTGCACGTGCATCGGACTAAGGTGGAATCTGCAAGCATTTAATTCAAGAGAGAAGACAAGGTAATATGGGCTCTTTGTTAGATCAACAATAATGCATATGAGAGCCACTCAACATTTTCATTATGGTCTTCTCCTATCGACCCCCAAATAACAAGAAAAGAAATAAAACTATTTACACGGGAAAACTCCCAACAAGCAGAAGAAGAACGGGAAATCTTTTGGGGTTTTCTTTTTAATTACTACTACAAGCATGGAAAGTAAACTAATTAAAAGCTACAACTATTTTTTTGTTTTTCTTAAGGTTTATTAAACACACAAGAAGAAAGCATAAAAAGGAAAAATAAACTAGCATGGATGATACAATGAAAAAGTATGAGCACCGACAACTAGCAATGAGTGTGTGAACATGAATGTAATGTCAGTGAGAAATACGTACTCCCCCAAGCTTAGGATTTTGGCCTAAGTTGGTCTATGGCCACGGCTGGCTTGGCGGATATCCAAAATTTTAGCTGGGGTCGTACTGAGATGCAACGGCAATTGCCTGATGAGCTGCAGCTTGGAGGCTAGCTGTCTCCGCCCTCCTCTCGTACTCGGTCGCCTCCTCCCTGGTTATAACATATCTCCCTTTTGCGTGAAAGTTAAAGAAAGTAGGAGCAGGGAGAGCGACGTGATAGGTGCGTCGTCTGTCAAAGATTAGTTGGTATTGGAGAAACTGATCGTTCCTCTCAACAAACTGATGATGAACCATAGCCTCATAATCTAAATAAACAGGAAGCAACTCAATATCATACCCACGTATGGGTATATCAAGAAAATTAGCTAGACAGGTTGCATAAATTCCACCAAAGAAATCTCCATGAATACGATTATTATGCAACCTACGTGCAACAATAGCTCCCAAATTATAATGTTTATCTCCTAATACAGCACTCCTGAGAACACTGAGGTCAGGGACACACATGTGGCATGCTTCATCCTTACCATTTATGCACCTACCTATGAAGAGAGCAAAAGAATGTATAGCAGGAAAATGAATGCTCCCTATGGTAGCTTGTGTTATATCGCTAGATTCCCCCACAGTTATACTAGTAAGAAAATCTCTAAACTCAGATTTGCGAGGCTCACTAGTTCTGCCCCATTGTGGAAGTTTGCTAGCAGCATTAAAATCCTCTAAGTCCATAGTATTAGAATTTTCATAAAGATCAAATATGACAGTTTGAGAATTGCGTGATGATGAAAATTCAAACCTTCTCACAAAGGAATCAGTGAGATAGTGGTATTGGCGGCACTTATCTGCCTCAAAGCTCTCAAGATCGGCATTACACACATACGCGTTAAATTCTTCCTTGATTCCTGCTCAATCCATAAAGTCCTCTGACTGCCATTCACAAGCTCGCTCCTGAGCTTCCCTCGGTGGTTCATCATCGGCATCGCGTATTGCGAGCCTGGATCCTTGCTTCCTTGAAGGACCACCTTGGTACATTTTCCTAAACATATTTCTTCCGCTGAAAAATTTCTGAAATTTTTAGTAACTTCAAAATATAAGTGAACCAAACTCAACAAAACTGATAGCAACTACTCCCACAAGTGCCTAGAGGATATATCATGCATTAAAACTACTTTTGACCCTATAAATTTGACATGCAAGCTCAAGAATAGGGTCACCTAAGCAGAAAAAAATTTGCAATGAATAAAGCACTAGAACAAAAACTAATTGGACCATTGGAGGAGTCGCATACCAAGGAACAATCCCCCAAAGCAGTTTTGTGAATGGAGCTTTGAGCAAGGAGATCGAAAATGGCAGCAAAATGAGCTTGGACTCAGGTTTGAGCTGGTTGGTGGTTTTTGCGGGAGGAAGAAGGACTGTGTGGTGGCTGGAATAAGTGGAGGGGAGCCACCATGGGCCCACGAGGCAGGGGGCGCGCCCTCCACCCTCGTGGCCAGGTGCTTGCTCCCCCTGTTGTGTTCTCAGTGCCAGATATTCTCAAATCATATTTAAATTTCAGGGCATTTGGAGAACTTTTATTTTTGGGGTATTTTTTTAATTGCATGAATAATTCAGAAAACAAACAGAAATTACTATTTTTTCTTTATTTAATATAAATAACAGAAAGTAAAAAGAGGGTATGGAGAGTTGTGTTTTCTAAATTCATCCATCTCATGCTCATCAAAAGGAATCCACTAACAAGGTTGATCAGGTCTTGTTAACAAACTCATTCCGAATAAATGGAACCGGTGAATTTTCGAATAACACTAGGTTACCTCAACGGGGATATGCACATCCCCAACAATAATAATATCATATTTCTTCTTGACAGTAGGAAGAGGAAATTCAAAACCTCCAATAGTGATTGTTGAAATTTTTCCAATAGAATTTATACTGTGGACTTGAGGTTGTTTCCTCGGAAAGTGTACCGTATGCTCATTACCATTAACATGAAAAGTGACATTGCCTTTGGCGCAATCAATAACAGTCCCTGCAGTATTCAAAAAGGGTCTTCCAAGAATAATAGACATGCTATCGTCCTCGGGGATATCAAGAATAACAAAGTCCGTTAAAATAGTAACGTTTGCAACCACAACAGGCACATCCTCACAAATACCGACAAGTATAATAGTTGATTTATCAGCCATTGCAAAGATATTTCAGTAGGTATCAACTTATTCAAATCAAGTCTACGATATAAAGAGAGAGGCATAACACTAACACAGGCTCCAAGATCACATAAAGTAGTTTTAAGATAGGTTCTTTTAATGGAGCATGGTATAGTTGGTACTCCTGGATCTCCAAGTTTCTTTGGTATTCCAACCTTAAAAGTATAATTAGCAAGCATGGTGGAAATTTCAGCTTCCAGTATGTTTCTTTTATTAGTAACAATTTCCTTCATATATTTAGCATAAGGATTCATTTTAAGCATATCAGTCAAACGCATATGCAAGAAGATAGGTCTAATCATTTCAGCAAAGCGCTCAAAATCCTCATCATCCTTTTTCTTGGATGGTTTAGGAGGAAAAGGCATGGGTTTCTAAACCCATGGTTCTCTTTCCTTACCGTGCTTCCTAGCAACAAGTCTCTCTTATCATAACGTTGATTCTTTGATTGTGGGTTATCAAGATCAATAGCAGGTTCAGTTTCTACCTCATTATCATTGCTAAGTTGAGCATCAACATGAAAATCATCATTAACATTATCACTAGGTTCATGTTCATTACCAGATTGGGTTTCAGCATCAGAAATAGAAATATCATTGGGATTCTCAGGTGTGTCAACAACAGGTTCACTAGAAGCATGCAAAGTCCTATCATTTTTCTTTTTCTTCCTTTTAGAAGGACTAGGTGCATCAATATTATTTCTCTGAGAATCTTGCTCAATTCTCTTAGGATGGCCCTCAGGATACAAAGGTTCCTGAGTCATTTTACCACCTCTAGTCATAACTCTAACAGCATTATCATTTTCCTTACTATTTAATTCATTGAGAAGATCATTCTGAGCTTTAAGTACTTGTTCTACTTGAGTGGAAACCATAGAAGCATGTTTACTAATAAGTTTTAGTTCACCTTTAACATTAGCCATATAGTCACTCAAGTGTTCAATCATATAAGCATCATGTTTCAATTGTCGACCAACATAAGCATTAAATCTTCTTGCTTAACCATAAATTATCAAACTCATCCAAGCATTGGCTAGCAAACTTAGTAGGAGGTATTTCAGCTTTATCATATCTATAGAGAGAATTTACCTTTACTACATGTGTCGGGTTATCAAGACCATGTATTTCATCAACAGGCGGTAAATTAAGACCATGTATTTCTTCAATAGGAGGTAAATTCTTAACATCTTTAGCTTTTATACCTTTTTCCTTCATAGATTTCTTTGCCTCTTGCATATCTTCAGGACTGAGAAATAGAACACCCCTTTTTTTCGGAGTTGGCTTAGGAGTTGGCTCAGGAAGTGTCCAATTATTTTCATTGGTCAACATATTATTCAATAAAATTTCAGCTTAATCTGGTGTTCTTTCCCTGAAAACACAACCAACACAACTATCCAGGTGGTCTTTGGAAGCATCGGTTAGTCCATTATAAAAGATATCAAGTATTTCATTGTTCTTAAGAGGATGATCAGGCAAAGCATTAAGTAATTGGAGAAGCCTCCCCCAAGCTTGTGGGAGACTCTCTTCTTCAATTTGCACAAAATTATATATTTCCCTTAAAGCTGCTTGTTTCTTATTAGCAGGGAAATATTTAGCAAAGAAGTAATAAATCATATCCTGGGGACTACACACACAACCAGGATCAAGAGCATTAAACCTTATCTTAGCATCACCCTTTAATGAGAACGGAAATATCTTAAGGGTATAATAGTAGCGAGTTTTCTCATCATTAGTGAACAGGGTGGCTATATCATTTAATTTAGTAAGATGCGCCACAACAGTTTCAGATTCATAGCCATAGAAATGATCAGGTTCAACCAAAGTAATTATATCAGGGTCGACAGAGAATTCATAATCCTTATCAGTAACAAAGATAGGTGAAGTAGCATAAGCAAGATCATATTTCATTCTAGCATTTAGAGTTTTTTTGTTTTAGCTTAGCTAATAATTTCTTAATATCACTCCTATCATTGCAAGCAAGAAAATCTCTAGCAGTTTCTTCATCCATAACATAGCCCTCAGGCACAACAGGTAATTCATATCTAGGGGGAGAATCTTCATCATCACTTTCATCAATATTACCAGTTTCAATAATTTCATTCTCTCTAGCCCTAGCAAGTTGTTCATCAAGAAATTCACCAAGTGGCACAGTAGTATCTAGCATAGAAGTAGTTTCATCATAAGTATCATGCATAGCAGAAGTGGCATCATCAATAACATGCGACATATCAGAAGTAATAGCAGAAGCAGGTTTAGGTGTCGCAAGCCTACTCAAAACAGAAGGTGAATCAAGTGCAGAGCTAGATGGCAGTTCCTTACCTCCCCTCGTAGTTGAGGGATAAATCTTGGTTCTTGGATCTTTCAAGTTCTTCATAATGATAAGCAGATATAAATCCCAAGTGACTCAAAGAACGGAGCTATGCTCCCCGGCAACGGCGCTAGAAAATAGTCTTGATAACCCACAAGTATAGGGGACTGCAATAGTTTTCGAGGGTAGAGTATTCAACCCAAATTTATTGATTCGACACAAGGGGAGCCAAAGAATATTCTCAAGTATTAGCAGCTGAGTTTTCAATTCAACCACACCTGGATAACTTAATATCTACAGCAAAGTAATTAGTAGCAATGTAATATGATAGTAGTGGTAACGGTAGCAAAAATAATATTTTTGGTGTTTTATAGTGATGATAACAATAGCAACAGAAAAGTAAATAAGCGAAGAACAATATATGGAAAGCTCGTAGGCATTGGGTCGGTGATGGAGAATTATGCCGGATGCGGGTCATCATGTAACAGTCATAACCTAGGGTGACACAGAACTAGCTCCAGTTCATCAATGTAATGTAGGCATGTATTCCGAATATAGTCATACGTGCTTATGGAAAAGAACTTGCATGACATATTTTGTCCTACCCTCCCGTGGCAGCGGGGTCCTATTGGAAACTAAGGGATATTAAGGCCTCCTTTTAATAGAGTACCGGACCAAAGCATTAACACATAGTGAATACATGAACTCCTAAAACTACGGTCATCATCGAGAGTGGTCCTGATTATTGTCACTTCGGGGTTGCCGGGTCATAACACATAGTAGGTGACTATAGACTTGCAAGATAGGATCAAGAACTCTCATATATTGATGAAAACATAATAGATTCAGATCTGAAATCATGGCACTCGGGCCCTACTGACAAGCATTAAGCATAGCAAAGTCATAGCAACATCAATCTCAGAACATAGTGGATACTAGGGATCAAACCCTAACAAAACTAACTCGATTACATGATAAATCTCATCCAACCCATCACCGTCCAGCAAGCCTATGATGGAATTACTCACGCACAGTGGTGAGCATCATGAAATTGGTGATGGAGGAAGGTTGATGATGACGATGGCGACTGATACCCCTCTCCCGAGCCCCGAATGGACTCCAGATCAGCCCTCCTGAGAGGGTTTAGGGCTTGGCGGCGGCTCCATATAGTAAAACGCGATGAATCCTTCTCTCTGGTTTTTTCTCCCCGAAAGTGAATATATGGAGTCAGGGTTGAGGTCGGTGGAGCGTCAAGGGGCGCGCCCAGGGGGGTAGGGCGCGCCCCCACCCTCGTGGACATGTGGTGGCCCCCCTGACGTGGATCTTTCTTCCAGTATTTTTTATATATTCCAAAATAATTCTCCGTTGATTTTTAGGTCATTCCGAGAACTTTTATTTCTGCACAAAAATAACACCATGGCAATTCTGCTGAAAACAGCGTCAGTCCAGGTTAGTTCCATTCAAATCATGCAAGTTAGAGTCAAAAACAAGGGCAAAAGTGTTTGGAAAAGTAGATATGATGGAGACGTATCATACATACCTACGGAAATGATTTCTAGGATTCACCGTGTGGGATGTACATACCTATGGAAATGAATGGGTTTCAATGCCTCGCCCGATCGCACACGGCCCCAGCCTGGGTCCCAGGAGGGCCTATCCCCGATGATTTATGGGTCGTGTGGGAAGGACACCCTATCGCACACACTCAC
Organism: Triticum monococcum; assembly: GCA_034509565.1. Classification (NCBI taxonomy): domain Eukaryota; kingdom Viridiplantae; phylum Streptophyta; class Magnoliopsida; order Poales; family Poaceae; genus Triticum; species Triticum monococcum. The sequence goes on from CM067844.1 coordinate 108,355,138, forward strand.
TTTGCGACGGCTCCAAATGCCGTCGCGGAAAGGGGTTTTAAACCATTTGTTTAGGACCGACGCGCAGCAGTGTTTTCTCATAAGCAAAGGTAGGATTCATGTATTGCTAGTTAATACTTAAAACTTCACCCATAAATCAGATTCAAAATTGAAAATGTTAGATTCTCCGGCAAGAAAACCCGATTATCCTATTGCACCGTATATTCGTAATACCATATCATATCAATCGGACTCAGATTCTGATCAGATTGTTGTTGGATGTCAAGAACCTCTTATCGTGTGCTATATAAATAGATTCGAAAATGGTTGCAAACGGAAATTATCCTGACCACCTTCATGCTTATAGTCAAGGTTGAGGGAGATCATGTAGCAGGGGTGGATCCAATGGGGGGGAGTCCATGGGTGCCATGACACCCCCTAAAAATGTAAAACAATGCATACTAGCATGCATACCAGATTTCTTTAATTTAAAGTCTATTTTGGGTCCATTTGTTGTAATGTTAATGACATTTACACAAAAATATACTACTTGTAGTGAGTTTTCTTTTTGCAAAATTTTGAACATATGTATTGAACTCATACTATTCATACATTGACATATAAATTGTGACACCCCCGATTTTATGATCCTAGATTTGCCATTGACATCTGGGATAACTTCAGCTTCTCCAAACAAGGGAATCAAGGTACACAAACAACATAACCACTCGCTCCCGAAAGGAACCCATTTGAAATACATGAGCATGTGAACTCAGAGTTATGGTTCTAGGCTGAACTGAAACTAAATAGAAGGAATTAAAATATTTGTCAGTAGTTTTTTGTAGACCTAGACACCATCATAGAGGGGTTCATCATCCTCATTGGTGCCTCTGTGATAATGCGTTAGTAGTCTTTTGTAGACCTTCGGGCCCATAGTTAGTAGCTAGATGGCTTCCTCTCTCTCTTTTGATTCTCAATACAATGGTCTCTTGGAGATCCATATGATGTAAGTCTTTTTGTGGTGTGTTTGTTGGGATCCGATGAACTTTGAGTTTATGATCAGATCTTTGTTTTTATCCATGAAAGTTATTTGAGTCTTCTGATCTCTTATATGCATGATTACTTATAGCCTTGTATTTCTTCTCTGATATTGGTTTTGTTTGGCCAACTTGATCTATTTATCTTGCAATGGGAATATGTGCTTTGTGAAGGGTTCGATCTTACGGTGCTTGATCCCAGTGATAGAAGGGGAACCGACACGTATGTATGGTTGCTACTAAGGATAACAAGATGGGGTCTATTTCTACATAAATAGATCTGGTCTACATCATGTCATCATTCTTATTGTATTACTCTGTTTCTCCATGAACTTAATACACTAGATGCATGCTGGATAGCGGTCGATGTGTGGAGTAAAAGTAGTAGATGCAGACAGGAGTCGGTCTACTAATCTTGGACGTGATGCCTATATAATGATCATTGCCTGGATATCTTCATGATTATTTCAAGTACTATCAATTTCCCAACAGTACGTTGTTTACCCACTATTTGCTATTTTTCTCAAGAGAAGCCATTAGTGAAACCTACGGCCCCCGGGTCTCTTCTTTATTATATTTGCCTTCGCGATCTATTTTTATTTGCTTTAATTTTCAGATCTATTAATCCAAAAACCCAAAAATACCTTGCTGCAATATTTATTTATTTATTTTACCTTGCGTTCCCGTGATATTCATTTATCGAATCTACTACAATTTTACCTATCCTTTTACTCATGTGGGATTGACAACCCCTCTCTTACGTCGGGTTGCAAGTATTTGTTCTTTGTGTGCAGGAGCTGTTTACGTGGTGTTGCGTGGTTCTCCTACTGGTTCGATAACTTTCGTCTCATCACTAAGGGAAATACCTATCGTTGTTGTGATGCATCATCTCTTTCTCTTTGGGGAAATACCGACATTGTTCAAGCAAACATCACTCCCCCCTCTCCGATCAGGACGCTCGTCGTGATGCTGTCCCCGACCGCCTCCCCGCCGGACTCCCCCGTGCCTCGGCGACCCCCCTGCATCTACACCGGGGGTGAGATCCCATGCCTCCCCTCCCCTCCTCTCTCCTCGCCGCGGTCAACGTGCCCCTCCCCCGTACCCACCTCGCTGCTGCTACGCCCAGCGCATACCCGCGTTCTCCCCTCGTCGCGCCCGCTGTGCGTGACCTCGTCCCCGCCCCGTGCGCCGCTCGGTGACCCCCTGCTGCTGCTACCCTGCTGCTGCAGTTGTACCAGGCCGCTCCAATGAGACGAACAACTGTCACAGCAGTTGGATCTGGTCTACCAAATCACCGTCTTCACCAAGCTACTGGTTCTATTTCCTTGTTTACTTGTTGTTGAAATTGATCGTTACTGTTTGAAGATTTTGACTGAAGACTTTCTCAATTTCTTCAATCCAATTTGTTCAGTCACCTTGTCTTCTGCCTGCTTATCATGTTTACACGCTACTTGTGTTCTGTGTCTGCTTCATCTCATCATGATGACTATCTTACTGCCATGTTATGCTTGCACCTGAGTACTCTATCCGCTGCTTGTATTTCATCGCTTAGCAAATTCCTCAGTGATGAATTTGTGAAAATTGCCTATTCACCCCCTCTAGTCGATATAACACACTTTCATAAACCGACTCCAAAAATTCCATAAAAATAATTTATGTTAGTTATGGAATATTAGAAAAAAATAAGAAACACCTGAGAAGGCCACCCAGGTGCCCACCAGGCACCAGGGCGCGCCTACCCCCTGGCGCGCCCTGGTGGGTAGTGGGCCCCTCGTGACCCTTCCTGACTCCGTTTTCTTATGGTATACTTGTTCTGCAAGATAAAAATTATTTGTATATACTCCCAGACGATTTGACCACTGCATCACAGAAATATCCTCTGTTCTTGTTTCGTGCCATTTTCTATCAGATCTATAAAGCCAGACATCATGTCTTCTCCCTCCTCCAATAAAAGGGGAGATGATGCTTGGCTGCTGAAGATGGAACTAAGGAGAGAGGAAACAAAGGAGGCTACCAAGGAGGACAAGATCGAAGAAGTTGCAGGGAATCAAGCCCAAGAAGGAGGGCAAGCCATACCCATGGAGGAAATTGCAAAAGAGGGAGATACCATCAACCTTTTTATGATCATCTCACCCCATCTGAAATCTGATACGTCTCCAATGTATCTATAATTTTTTATTGTTCCATGCTATTATATTATCTGCTTTGGATGTTTTATATGCATTATTATGCTATTTTATATTATTTCTGGGACTAACCTATTAACCTAGAACCCAGTGCCAGTTTATTATTTTTGGGACTAACCTATTATCACGTTGGGTGCAAGTTGGCGTTTGTTTGTGCAGGTATTCCGTGACTTGCGTGTTGTCTCCTACTAGATTGATACCTTGGTTCTCAAAACTGAGGGAAATACTTACTCTACTTTGCTGCATCACCCTTTCCTCTTCAAGGCAAAAACCAACGCAAGCTCAAGAAGTAGCAGGAAGAATTTCTGGCGCCACTGCTGGGGAGATCTACGCCAAGTCAAGACATACCAAGTACCCATCATAAACTCTCATCTCTCGCATTACATTATTTGCCATTCACCTCTCAGTTTCCTCTCCCCCACTTCTAAAATGATTTTCGAAAAGAATTTCCTTTTCTTTGCCCCTCTTCCATTTGTCTTCATCATTCGCCTTTTGGTTGCTTGTGTGCTAGATTTGTTTGCTGCCGCCATGTCTGAAACCGGGAGGTTATCGTTGAAAAGAATAGTAGTAATGATGGGGGAAACTTTGATGCTTTTGTTAATTCCAATCCTACACGCAAAAGAAATTCTGCATTGGTAGCGAAAATATTATTTGGAAAGGGGTTATTCAAGATTTCTTTACTTGTGCCGGTGCACTCCCCACTTTGGGTGGATCTATCCTTCATAAAACTAGTAGTCTTGCGGATGATGTATCTTTGCTCGTGGTTGAACTTGAAAGACAGTTTGTTCATATGCATCATTCCATACAAACAATTTTTCTAGAATTTTCTAATATTGAGCATTCTTCGGTTAAGCGCACCGCTACTATATTCCTAGCACATGAGTTTAGATTTACTATGAAAGAAGCTAGTGAAATTTTCGCACATTATATAGTAGATGGTGGCCCTCCTCCCATAGAGAGAATTCTCTTTAATCAAGAGGACATAATGCGTTTATGATCTTTAGATCATGTTGCTTATAACAAAAATTTAAGAAAGAGGGTTCCTACCGATGTTTTAGTTAATAAGATTTCTTAGCTTAATGATGATTTTGCTATACAAAACAACGGATTGGGTTTCTCTCTTGGACACAAGCTCATGACTTTTGCCAAAACAATGCTTATAATGATGAGTTGGTCATACAATATGAAGGGCCGAAGGAGGAACCAATTCCTCCCGAGATCGATCTTGGGGATTCTTATCCCATTAAATTTAGCCCTTTTAATTACTTTTGCTTACCTCAAAGAAAACTTGCGGCTGAACGAAGGGAGTACGAGATGAGTTTTCGAGAATTGCCTTACTCCCTCCTTCCATCTATATAGGGCCTAATACAATTTTCGAGGCTAACTTTGACCAAATGTTAGAGCAATAAAATATGACATGCAACTTACACAAAGCATACCGTCAAATTCGTATGTGAAAGAAGCTTTCGATGATATAATTTTCACATTATGCATGTCATGTACTATTAATCTTGTCAATAGTCAAAGGTTGTCTTAAAAAATGCATTAGGCCCTATATAGATGGAAGGAGGGAGTATCATTATTACGATTATACTTAGATCTATTCGTGTTTTATGCCTAGCTAAGGGCATTAAACAATAGCGCTTGTTGGGAGGCAACCCAATTTTATTTTTAGTTTTTTCCTTTTAGGTTCTGTTTTGCATTAAATAATTCATCTAGCCTCTGTTTAGATGTGGTTTTGTGTTTTAATTAGTGTTTGTGCCAAGTAAGACCTTTGGGGTAGCTTACGGTGATATTTAATTTGACCTTGCTGAAAAACAGAAACTTTTGCACTCTAGAAATTAATTTTCATTTTTAGCAGAAGCGCGATAAAATACTGATTCTTTTTGCAAAAGATTAGTAAACAAATTTGTTAGGTTGTCCTAATGTTTCAGAATTTTTTGGAGTTACATAAGTATTCGAAATATCCAGATTTCTACAGAATGTTCTATTTTTTTGACAGATTCTGTTTTCTTTGTGTTGTTTGCTTATTTTGATGAATCTATGGCTAGTATCGGGGGGTATGAACCATGGAAAAGTTGGAATACAGTAGATATTACACCAATATAAATAAAGAATGAGCTCACAACGGTACCAAAAGTGGTGATTTATTTTCTTATACTAACTGAGCTTACGAGATTTTCTGTTGAGTTTTGTGTTGTGAAGTTTTCAAGTTTTAGGTAAGGATTTGGTGGACTACGGAATAAGGAGTGGCAAGAGCCTAAGCTTGGGGATGTCCGAGGCACCCCAAGGTAAAATTCAAGTATACCAAGAGCCTAAGCTTGGGGATGCCCTAGAAGGCATCCCCTCTTTCGTCTTCGTCTATCGGTAACTTTACTTGAGGCTATATTTTTATTCACCACATGATATGTGTTTTGCTTGGAGCGTCTTGTATAATTTGAGTCTTTGCTTTTTAGTCTGCCACAATCATCCTTGCTGTACACACCTTTCGAGAGAGACACACTTGAATCGTGATTTATTAGAATACTCTTTGTGCTTCACTTATATCTTTTGAGCTAGGCAATATTGCTCTAGTGCTTCACTTATATTATTTTGAGAGTCTATAAACAACATGGTAATTTGCTTTGGTTATAAATTTATTCCTAACATGATAGGCATCCAAGAGGGATATAATAAAAACTTTCATATAAAGTGCATTTAATACTATGAGAAGTTTGATTCCTTATGATTGTTTTGAGATATGAAGATGGTGATATTAGAGTCATGCTAGTGAGTAGTGTGAATTTGATAAATACTTGTGTTAAAGTTTGTGACTCCCGTAGCATGCACGTATGGTGAACTGTTATGTGATGAAGTCGGAGCCTGATTTATTTATTGATTGTCTTCCTTATGAGTGGCGGTCGGGGACGAGCGATGGTCTTTTCCTACCAATCTATCCCCCTAGGAGCATGCGCGTAGTACTTCGTTTCGATAACTAATAGAATTTTGTAATAAGTATATGAGTTCTTTATGACTAATGTTGAGTCCATGGATTATACGCACTCTCACCCTTCCACCATTGCTAGACTCTCTTGTGCCTCGCAACTTTTGCCGGTACCATACACCCACCATATACCTTCCTCAAAACAACCACCATACCTACCTATTATGGCATTTCCATAGCCATTCCAAGATATATTGCCATGCAACTTTCCACCATTCCGTTTATTATGACACGCTCCATCATTGTCATATTGCTATGCATGAACATGTAGTTGACATCCTATTTGTGGCAAAGCCACCATTCATAATTCTTTCATACATGTCACTCTTGATTCATTGCACATCCTAGTACACCGCCGGAGGCATTCACATAGAATCATATTTTGTTCTAAGTATTGAGTTGTAATTCCTGAGTTGTAAGTAAATAAAAGTGTGATGATCTTCATTATTAGAGCATTGTCCCATGTGAGGAAAGGATGATGGAGACTATGATTCCCCCACAAGTCGGGATGAGACTCCGAACGAAAAAAAGAGGCCAAAAAATGAGAGAAGGCCCAAATAAAATAAATAAATAAATAAATAAATGAGAGAAAAGAGAGAAGGGGCAATGCTACTATCCTTTTACCACACTTGTGCTTCAAAGTAGCACCATGATCTTCATGATAGAGAGTCTCCTATATTTAGTGACGGTGCCAGGAATTCAATCATGTTTAGTCAGTTGAATCTTGCGTAGTTAGGAGTTTCCATTTATAGGATATTTTGCATGATGTTTATTTGTTGTAGGATGTTTTTTTTGCAAAAAAGCTGTGTAGTCAATGGACTACACAGCTCATGTGTGGCTTCACCGCTACATATATTGTCACTTTCATATACTAGTGGGAATTTTTCATTATAGAACTTGGCTTGTATATTCCAATGATGGGCTTCCTCAAATTTCCCTAGGTCTTCGTGTGCAAGGAAGTTGGATACACACCCAGTTAGTTTCTATTTGAGTTTTTATAAACTTATAGCTCTAGTGCATCCGTTGCATGGCAATCCCTACTCACTCACATTGATATCTATTAATGGGCATCTCCATAGCCCGTTGATACGCGTAGTTGATGTGAGACTGTCGCCTTCTTTTTGACTTCTCCACAACCACCGTCTATTCCACCTATAGTGCTATGCCCATGGCTCACGCTCATGTATTGCATGAAAGTTGATACTCGAGGACGAGCAGGAATTAAGCTTGGGGATGCTTGATACGTCGCCAACGTATCTATAATTTTTGATTGTTCCATGCTATTATATTATCTGTTTTGGATGTTTTATATGCATTATTATGCTATTTTATATTATTTCTCAAACTAACCTATTAACCTAGAGCCCTGTGCCAATTTCTGCTTTTTTCCTTGTTTTAGAGTTTCCTAGAAAAGGAATATCAAACGGAGTCCAAACAGAATAAAATTTTCAGGATGATTTTTCTTGGACCAGAACACATCCAGAGGACTTGGAGTACACGTCGGGGAAGCCACGAGGCACCCACACGGACGGAGGGCGCGCCCAGGGGGGTAGGGCACGCCCCCACCCTTGTGGGCCCCTCGTGACTCCAACGACCTATTTCTTCCGCCTATATATCCCCAAACCAACCAGGGGAGCCATGAAAACACTTTTCCACCACCGCAACCTTCTGTACCCGTGAGATCCCATCTAGGGGCCTTTTCCGGTGTCCTGCCGGAGGGGGATTCGATCATGGAGGGCTTCTACATCAACACCATTGCCTCTCTGATGAAGCGTGAGTAGTTTACCTCAGACCTATGGGTCCATAGCTAGTAGCCAGATGGCTTCTTCTCTCTCTTTGATTCTCAATACCATGTTCTCCTCGATGTTCTTGGAGATCTATCCGATGTAATACTCTTTTGCGGTGTGTTTGCCGAGATCTGATGAATTGTAGATTTATGATCATCTTATCTATGAATATTATTTGAATCTCCTCTGAATTATTATATGCATGATTTGATATCTTTGCAAGTCTCTTCGAAATATCGATTTGGTTTGGCCAACTAGATTGGTTTTTCTTGCAATGGGAGAAGTGCTTAGCTTTGGGTTCAATCTTGCGGTGCTCGATCCCAGTGACAGGAGGGGAACCGACATGTATTGTATTGTTGCCATCAAGGATAACAAGATGGGGTTTTCATCATATTGCTTGAGTTTATCCCGTTATATCATGTCATCTTACTTAATGCGTTACTCTGTTCTATGAACTTAATACTCTAGATGCACGCAGGAGTCGGTCGATGTGTGTAGTAATAGTCATAGATGCAGGCAAGAGTCGGTCTACTTGATACGGACGTGATGCATATATTCATGATCATTGCCTTAGATATCGTCATAATTATGCGCTTTTCTATCAATTGCTCGGCAGTAATTTGTTTACCCACCGTAATATTTACTATCTTGAGAGAAGTCTCTAGTGAAACCTATGGCCCCGGGTCTACTTTCCATCATATAAGTTTTTGATCTACAATTATAGTTTCCTATTTACTTTCTTTGCAATCTTTTACTTTCCGTTCCATAAACAAAAAATACCAAAAATATTACTTTACCGTTTATCCATCTCTATTAGATCTCACTTTGCAACTAATCGTGAAGGGATTGACAACCCCTTATCGCGTTGGGTGCAAGTTGGTGTTTGTTTGTGCAGGTATTCGGCGACTTGCGCGTTTTCTCCTACTGGATTGATACCTTGGTTCTCAAAACTAAGGGAAATACTTACTCTACTTTGCTGCATCACCCTTTCCTCTTCAAGGGAAAAACCAATGCAAGCTCAAGGAGTAGCAAAATCGAATCCCTAAGGGCCTTTGAAATGGTTTGTGTTCAGAATACATATATCACTCGTGAAGTTATTTTGTTCGAGGAGCAAAACATCGCCCTTCGGAGCATAAACTGTAGATTGGAGTACCTACTTAGGCTGAAGGACAAACCCGCAACTTCATCACCACCACTGAGGGAGTCCTGGATTGGGGGGGGGGGGTCCTCGGCTACTGGTCCAAGTCTCATGGGCCGGATAGGAGGGCCACATTATGGACTGCTAGAAGACCGAACTATGAGGAGACTCCGTATCCAGACAGGAAGCAATTGGTGCCTTGGTGTGTCCTCCAAGGCAAGAAGAGAAGAATTGGCATGTTTATTCCTTCCTTGTAACCAACCATGTGTAACCCTAGCACCCCTGGTGTCTATATAAACCAGGGGGTTTAGTTCGTAGAGGCTAGAACAAGAACCATCATCCTACTCGCCTAGGATTTTAGTTCATCTGATCTCGTGGTAGATTGACTCTATAATCCTCATATACACTTCAATATAATTAAGCAGGACGTAAGGTTTTACCTCTTAGAGAGGCCCCGAACCTGGGTAAATATCGTGTCCTTCGTCCCTTGTTCCCCATTGATCCAAGATCCATAGCTCGGGACCCCCTACCCTAGATCTGCCGGTTTTTAACACCGACATTTGTGCTTTCATTGAGAGTTCCCTTGTTTGATCCCCGAAGGATCGATGGCTCGCCTGATCATCGGAGATGGCATCAACACCGGGGACATCTTCGTCCACGGCCAGCTTTTCGCATTCAGCAGCATCGTTCTGCACGCCAACTCGACTGGTCACCTTGACCTGGTCGACGGTTTCGCCCCTGGGTATCAAATTAGGTTCGGTAACCTAGAATATGTCGCTAACACTCGGGGCAATCTGATCTTCACTAGCTTCTCAGCCTCATCTGACATGCCTACGAACCCTGAAGCATCAACTTTGGGACATCTTCCCGATCCGATCTCTGGATCGGCTCTCACCTCGCACCCGGCTTCGAGCCTAGATGCGACCACCACGTCCGAAGACCGGGAGTCAAACCCGGCCAAACTCACCCTCCTTACCGCGGATCTGGCTTTGCGGCGTCCGAAGACCAGGAGTCAACCCCGGCTAGACTCGCCATCCCTACGGCGGACCCGGCTTTGAGCCTTGACATGGGTTTGGTGCCCGAAGACTAGGAGTCAGCCCTGGTTGGACTCACCCCTCGCCTTACCATCACACCGGAGGTCAACTTCGAAGAAATCTCATGCGCTAACCGGACTAGTCTGGCCCTAATAAACGAGGCGCTAGACCGGATCCAGATGATGACTATCCTAGATGGCTCATCCTTGGCTTACGCTCAGCAGGGCCTTGAGGCGGGCCACAGGGAATTTTATGTCCCCCCACCACCCACTTAGTCGCCACCATCAAGGAATTAACCGATACGCTAGACTACACCTCTGAGGAGGATGACGACATGGATGATAGCGAAGCCATGGCCAACATTGACACCACCCCTCCCGTCACTGACCAATGGACGGCCACCTCCACCTATGATGTTTACGTGGTGGACAGCCCAAGGACAACGATGATGGCGCTAATAATGAGGACGGCACCCCTAGGAGAGAAAACAACAAGCCTGATGAGGAGCCGCCCAAGCGCCAGAGACAACGCCGACGATCCGAGGGGCGTCGGGGTAGGGAAAGCAACATGGGCACCAAAGAAGACGATACTCCAGACAATGTGCAAGACCTCAGCTACCCCACCCCGAGCAACAACTTGATGGCTCAGAGTTGCATGAGGCTTAGTATAACCCCGAGGACCCCAAAGACTCCGAAGATAGTAACTACCTGCCTCTTTCCGAAGAGGAGAGCAGCCTCGGGACTGAGGATTTCATCATTCCGGATTTTCCACTAGACCAAGAATGGTTCAAATAGCAGCTCATAGCCAGCATGCAAAGCTTGAAGAAGAAGCAACAGTAGATGAAGGCCGAGTAGAGCACCCTCAATGACAGATGGACATAAGTCCTCGCAGCTGAAGTGGGGTACGGCCACCAACAACAAACTAAAAGCTACCCAAAGTGGAAGCTGCTGCCACAATTCGACGACGAGGCCCTTGCGCCTGCACCACCAAGATATACACAGATAGACCAGCCCGATCGCACCCTCGAGGAAGGGACATGCCAGCTAGAGAGGCCGACTCCCACCCGCTCCCCCTCTCCGTAAAGGCAAGGAGGCAACACAACTAGAATACCAATATGATCTCCGTCACGACCTGGCCATTAGAGCAGGATAGACAAAATCCATCCATGGATCTTGAGATTAATAGTACGCTCTGGATGGATGGGACGGATACCAAACTTGGCGCGGCCAAAACGATAGAGATCGGGAGCAGCACCGGGCCGATATGGCAGCCGATCTTTGGTGCGACATAGCCCGGGTCAGGGGTTCCACTCATCGATGTGCTTCACGGATGAGGTAATGCAGCATCAATTCCCTGAAGGGTTTAAACACGTAAACAACAATACGACGGGACAATAGACCCGGCCGTATGGATCGAAGATTTTCTTCTCCACATTCATATGGCTCGAGGAGATGATCTCCATGTCATAAAATACCTACCACTTAAGCTCAAAGGACTAGCCAGGCATTGGCTCAACAACCTCCCTGAAAACTCCATAGGAAGCTGGGAAGAGCTCGAGGATGCTTTCCGAGCCAACTTCTAAGGCACCTATGTCTGGCCTCCAGATGCCAATGACCCGAGCCATGTGGTCCAACAGCCCGAAGAATCTGCCCGGCAGTTTTGGAATCGGTTTTTGACCAAAAAGAACCAAATCGTCGACTGCCCGGATGCCGAAGCGATAGCCGCATTCAAGCACAGTATCCGGGACGAATGGCTCGCACGGCAGCTCGGCCAACATAAGCGGAGGATGATGTCGGCACTTACCTCTCTCCAGACCCACTTTTGCATGGGGGAAGATAGTTGGTTGGCTCATAGAAGCAACAACCCAAAGGAGCCCGGTACTTCAGAAGCCCGAGATAGCAACAGGAAGCCACCACATAACAAAAACAAGCATCGACACACCGACACTCACACCGATGAACGATTGTGAACGCCGGATTCCGCAAATGCAAATCAGGAATGCAGAAGGAACCCTCTAAAGGGAACCGGCAAGCTGAACACAATTCTGGAAAGTCCCTGCCAGATCCACAACACATCTGACAAGCTCGCCAACCACATCCACGATAACTGTTGGGTGATCAAGCAGGCCGGCAAGCTCACAGCCAAGGACACAGGAAAAAGCCCCCACAACGAGGATGATGAGAAACCTCACAGGCCGAACAATGGGGGCTAGAAACAATCCCCTCCTGAGGTAAAAATGGTGAATATGATCTATGCCATCGATATACCCAAGAAGGAGCGGAAATGCTCTGGGACGTCTATGCGGTAGAGCCTGTAGCCCCAAAATTTAACCCATGGTCGGCATGTCCGATCACTTTCGACCACAGGGACCATCCGACTAGTATCCGTCATGGAGAATTGACGGCCCTAGTTCTTGATCCCATTATCGATGGGTACCACCTCACTAGAGTCCTTATGGACGGAGGCATCAGCCTCAATATGATTTATTCAGATACAGTGAGGAAAATCGGTATTGACCCATCAAGGATCAAACCTAGTAACACTACCTTTAAAGAGGTAATCCCAGGCATGGAGGCCTGCTGCTTGGGCACCCTGACTTTGTAAGTGGTGTTCAGCTTGCCGGACAACTTCCACAGCAAAGACTTGATCTTCGACATTGTCCCTTTTCGCAGCGGCTATCACGCACTCCTGGGCCGAACATCGTTCGCTTGTTTCAATGGTGTCCCCCATTATGCATACCTAAAGTTAAAGATGCCCGGGCCTAAGGGCGTCATCATAGTCAATGGTAACACAGAGTGCTCACTCTAGACCAAAGAACATACAGCGGCCCTGGCAGCCGAAATCCAAACCAGTATCGAGGGGCCCAAGTACCAGCCCATCGTGAAGGCACGAGAAGCAAGGAAATGGGCCCGAGTTCTATCTCTATTTGAGGAGCCTCCCTACGCTTCACATAAATAGGGATACACCCCCACAACACGACAACCCCAGTCGCACATTACCTGCCTCGTCAGCATAACTTCGCACTCAAAATACCATGGGCAGCTGTGGGGCATAAACTAAACGACAAGTGCTCGGCTCAACCGAACTATGGTCACACATGTCTTTTTACGCCAAAAGGTACCATCTAGGACCTATCCAATATTAAGCTAGAATAGTACGGTGACGTCTCAAGGCTCTTTGTTAAGGGCCCGTCGGCCGATTATCACCCCCTCCACAGAGTTCTTCTTCCCAACAGAAGCAAAGGCGCAGACGTGTAGCAGGGCAGAGTAGGGACATCAACTCACGCATCAAGGCCCTGTGTAAACCTTTCATCTGTAAAACTTTTCTCTTTTTCTTATAAAGTGCGTGTAATAGATGCTTTGGCAGTTTGAATTGTATGGATAGACATCATGAGCTCATTGGAAATAAAGACCGACTTCTATGGTCCTCTTGTAGTCATTTATATTGCACCTTTTTCGGCTCTTCGATTAGTTCGACACATAATTTCTCTAGGACTCAATTGGCTAATAGACCGGGGGCTCGACCGTAATACTCGCCCTATGCATCAAGCCCACCACTATTTTTTCTCTATGTGTTTGGCATCTCAGATATTGCATTATACGGATCAGTTTCGAATTATGTCTTGGGTCAATAGTTCGGTTGCCCCGCTCCTATGCTTACCTTCTTACGTTCTGCATGTTCGGCTAAGACGGTAAAGGGAGAACCGTTGCGATTGTACTTCTGGTTAGCCTGGTTAAGTACCTTAGTGGAGAAAGGAGAAAACTGATTGTCATAATAAACGAGAACTGGTCGGTGATCCGATGACAAGTGTCAAACTCAAAATCGATGGTGATTACCCCATGCTATACGAAGGGGTTGTCTTTGCGCAAACCACGTGATAAAGGTATATACCTCGTCTCTCTCGAACATCACAAAACACTGGGGGCTAGTTGTCGGTTCCATATCCGGCATATCTCATAGTAGGGGTCCTAAGCTAGGCCTCTTGGAGCGATGGTAACATGGACACATGATTTACCCAGGTTCGGGCCCTCTTGATAGAGGTAAAACCCTACATCCTACTTTTGAATGTATTCATATGGGGTGTAGTACAAAGTACATGCATCTACCACGAGATTGTTCTAATGAATATTAGATTGTCTATTAACTAGCGTGGCCTCGGTTTATATATGCACCATAGGCCTAGGGTTTTAGAGGAGTCCTTGTCTTGGGAGCAAAATCTTGTGGAATCTTCCTTGTATATGCATCGGCTGTCCGAACTGGCCCATGAGTAAACGGCCACGGGGTCTTCGGCCCAATCCAACTGATCGGAAGACGACATGGTGAGTACCCCCTAGTCCAGGACACCGTTATTAGCCCCCTGAACCAGTCTTCAAGTTGGGGACGTTCCTAGATTCTTCTGAACTGTTCTTCATCTTCGGTCGTCGGTCTTGAAAACTGGTTCAACAAATCTTCTCATTTTCGATCTTGAGGATCGCCTAAGTGCATCCGAAGAGTTTACACGTCGGGTATCCGAGGAGCCCCTTTAAGTTTCTGGCCTTTAGAAATGCCTTCTTATTTTTTACGCCACACAGGTTTGAAGTTATTCCCGTGCGGCGATGTCCCCTTGCGTCCGAGCTCCAACGCCGGACTGCATTCGAGGTATCTTTTGCAGCCGAGCACCAACGCCGGACCGCTTCCGAGCTCCAACGCTGGAATGTATCTGAGCTCCAACGCCGGACTATGTCCAAGCTCCAACGCCGGATTGTATCCGAGCTCCAACGCCGGATTATGTCCATGCTCCAACGCTGGACTGTATCCGAGCTCCAACACCGGACTATATCCGAGCTCCAACGCCGGACTATATCCAAGGTGCATAAATCACCTTGGTTCAAAAAAGTTGAAGGAGTTTAGCCGAGCTTAATGCCAGAAATTCCCTCTATGGAGCCAACCACTAGTGCCCGAGCTTTATGCCGGACTGCTTCCGAGGTGGTACACCACCCCAATTGCGGGCCGATTTTTTGTCAATATTTTGATTGGTGCAATTTATTCTCTGTCGAGATATCTAGCCAGTAGCCCTCAAGGTGTGTATCGGTCTAAAACCCGAGATGCACCTGAAGGATGACATAAGACCGCTGATCCCAGTAGCCCCTGAGACTCAGGTTGTTTTGCAAAATCGGCCTGAGGATCAACTCCTAGCTCGGTAGAATACTTTGGGACACAAAAAGCGGTGTGCAAAGTCCTCGAGACTCAGGTTGGGTGCGACCGACCAACCTGAGGATCATAATCTCCTCGAAAGCTATATTGCACTTAAATTTTCTGCATTGGATTGTCAATGCAGTAGCCTCCGAGAATTGGGTTGAGCAAAATGGCTGACCCTAGGATCGTACCTCCTCAGGAACAAGTTCAACTGTCATGTATGTTTTGATAATACCGAGGTGGAGTTCAGCAGGAAAGATGCCGAACTATATTTTAGAAAAGAGTTTCACCTCGAACACCTCAACCAAGAGAATGTCCCGCTTCCTGAAACATAAAATAGGTGAAAGATGCTATAAGCTCAAAAAAGGCCAACAAACATGCGTAAAAAACTTTACATCTAGATTGAATCAAGATGTTTTGGTGCCAATATGAAATTGGTCTTAAAATTTTACTTTCGTCGTGCTTTTACATGACACATCTGATCTCTAGACTTCGAGTGGGTCAGTCCTCGGCTTCAACCTCCATATCCCGAAGGCGGAGTGTTTCTCAGGCCAGTTTAGCGAACTAAACGCGAGCGGCTTTAGAGAGAAACCAGGCTACCCGGCTATTGATCATACACCTGAGTCGAGAAAGGAGTGGTAGAAAAAGACTGTGCATCGACTAATAAAAACGGCTCATGCTAATTCAAGAGCCACCAAGCGACTTGGGTAAAAGAATTTTATGTATAATGATTGTATATACCGAAGTACTTATATCATATCTGTGTTCACCCGAACTTTAAACGCGTCTTAACCGACCGTCGGCTTCTCCCTCTTCGGTCAAGGGCCGAAAAGTGTTATGTATTCCACCTGTCGAGAATATCGACGGTGTTTCCGATATCCAGGCAATCAGGCCATAAGGCCGTAACAGACAAAGCGCGCTCAGGGAACTTATGCTATATTATTGACGAGGTGTAAGAAGCATCTTCAAAGAAAATAGTACCCCCAACGACACCTTTCTTCAGTTGCTCATTGTTACTATGAGACTTGTGCAATAGATTTTTTGTACTCATGAGTTCCGTTGTGTGCCGACCATGATTCAAAACAATAAGAGCGCTAGCTTTCGGCTTCACCCAGTCTGAGGTCCGAGCTCGGATGACCCGATCGTGACAATCACAGAGGTGCTCCCTTTACTCCCTAGCCGAACAATCAGGAACGTAGGGGTAAACACAGGAGCAAGGCAACCCAGCTTGCGGAACACTTAAGTCAACATGGTGCATATTGTGGCGTAATACACGAACAAGGAACGAAGCCATACAAGTATAATCATATGCAAGAGGAAAGGCTTCACAAAGGAAGCCCCCAAATAAACGGGGTATTTGAATTTGTGTGTCACAAACAAAGTTTTGACAAGGAACTTTTTCACAAACAACTTTTTGCCAAAAAAGTATAATGCTTGGTCGAACAGAACAAAATTTAAAACTAAAAGTTTGTGAGCATGAAAGCGACTTAGCTGGTTAATGTGCTCGGTGTTGATGACGCGATTTGGGCTTGTGGCGGGACGAAGACGCGCATTTATCTGTGACAGATCCGACAAGGTTCGCAGTCCTCGGCATGGCCAAGGTCCCATCCACCAAGCCCGAGGTGGCCGAGTGAAGAGCTCGGCATTCCGAAGAGGTGAAACCCCCAGTCCGGCCACGGTGATGGAGCAGGTCGGCGGGTGACACCGGAGTCTCCGACCGAGTGGGTTGCTGAAGCGACGATGCGGGGTTGCCAACAAAGGGTAGCGTGTCAAGGTGACAACACAATTTGGTCGACGGAAGTGACAGCGCGGCCCGGTCTAAGTAAATAGCCTGCACAGATAAAATAGTGCAAACCAAAAATAATAACAATGAAAAAAGTGCATAGTTTATTTATGTGTAGTTGATAATTCAACGAATATAGCCTGGGTGCCGAGGATGGTGTTGACGCGGGTCATTAATGCCATAGTGAGGGCACGACGAAGCCTAAATTCATAGGGCGTAGGTCAGCAGGGCGACACCCGAAGCCCCATCGTCAGCCGATGTGTCACAAACAGGTCGGCGATGTGGATGTCGGCCACGTAAGCTGCTTGTTGCATCGATCCAATCTCGATGGACGTGAAGCAACTAGGAGTGCTAATTTCTTCAGGGAAGCATGTGAAAGTGAGACCATTAGTAAAAGTGTAGACGACCTCCAAACTTAATTAAGTGATAGAGAAAAGAAAAATCAAATCTCCCTGTGACTGCGCTCAGATTGGTCTGGCGTGATCAGCGTAGGCTGGACGATGACGTTGAATTGCTGAGGTGGTGGCGTGACATAGTCAAGGTTGATTATCTTGCGCGAGGTCAGTATCGACATTGATTAACATGTCGAGGTGACAACGAGAGACTGGCCAGACTGACGCCATGTACGAGGTTCGGCAAAAAAATTCTCTACAAAAATAATGCAGCACAAAGGAACATAAAATATTCTTTGTATAATAATTTATGTGCTAGACAAATAGCTAAGAAAGATAAAACCTGGACGGCGATGATTGTGGAGGACCAAAGCAAATAAAGAGACATCGGTCGAACTTTGGTTGTGCCAGAAGCAGCGCCAGCTGAACTTTCGAAAATGATTATTAGGAACTGCTAGTGCCTGACAAAGAGTATCTCTTCGGCTGGATCGCCTGTTGGTCAGATTGAGTTCGGATCCGATGTCGGCCCGTCCAGGGCAACAATGTTTTAACGGCAATGTCCGGACAGATGGACCTGCGTACTCAGAAGTGCACATCAAAAGCAAAGAAAACTACAGAATAACAAAACTAGAAAAAATGCACCTGATCCGTAGTCATAGCAGTAAAAGAACTGCCCAAAGTGCTATATAATTAGCTAGCACATTCCATCGATCGAACCTCAATGGGTGTGCACTCCCTTGGTCTCTCATGCATCCGTTGAAAACTGGCTAGCAGAAAACTGTTCGGATCGGGATCGGCAAGACCATCACGTCAATGGGCCGAATTATAAACCAGTCTCCAAGGGTCTACACAGAAAAAATCATGCAAACCAGCAGAACAATATTCTGTGTGAAAAAATATATATAATACGTGTAACTAAGAAAAATACAACCTGAAGTCTTGTATCATGTATGGTAACGCGAGGTCATTAAAGTCTGAGGTGAATGAGGTACTGCGTCTGCGTGACGATCAGGCGGACCTCGTACTACCTCCATTTCGGTTTATAAGTCCTACGCATATATCTAGGTTGCCAATTTTATCACCCTAATATAAACTATATGACACAAAAATTATATCGTTAGAAAATAGAACATCTAAAATTTATATTGTTATATTTTTTCTAATATATGACTTGTATTAGGTTGGTTAAATTAACGACCTAGGGGTACGCACACATCCTATAAACCAAGAGAGAGGTAGTAATCCGCACTAGTGCGTACTGCCGGAATGCGCTCACAAACAACACCAGTATCAATTCGCATCCTCGGGTGGAAGAGTAGCCGCAGGACAGATCACCCCCTTTTTTTAGCTGATGGGCTAAACAGTAAGCACACATTAATTGAGTAGGAGGTAATGTACGGGCTATACGTGGAAAGTGCACACATGGACAAGCCGAAGTTATAGCCTTCCTCCAAGGATATAATTAAATGTAGTAAATAACAAAGTAAAGGAAGGATGCATGAAATCTTCCCTGTATGCTGCTGCCGGTCAAAATCCATGTTGATCAGCCCGCCTGCACTACTCGACGTAGGCAGGAGTTCTGGGCGATCTCCTCAGCTCCGTACAGCACGAGGCCTCCGCTCACCTGACGTGCGCATAATGTGTCTTGTACTAGTATTGGCCGCCGCCGCAACACGGGTCGCCATTGTGCAGATTTGTAGATGCTCATCGGGTACCGACAAACAAACCCTCTTCGCCCGATCTTAGATCAGAACTAATTACAGATGAACCTGATCATCCCATCAATCCACAACGAACACCGAACAGGCTCTCAATGAAAACACCAATGTCGATTTCATATCCGGCATATCTCGTAGTAGGGGTCCTAAACTAGGCGTCTTGGAGCGATGGTAACATGGACACAGGATTTATCCGGTTCGGGCCCTCTTGATAAAGGTAAAACCCTACATCCTGCTTTTGACTGTATTCATATGGGGTGTAGTACAAAGTACATGCATCTACCACGAGATTGTTCTAATGAATAATAGATTGTCTATTGACTAGCCTGGCCTCGGTTTATATATGCACCGTAGGCCTAGGGTTTTAGAGGAGTCCTTGTCTTGGGAGCCAAGTCTTGTGGAATCTTCCTTGTATATGCATCGGCTGTCCGAACTGGCCCATGAGTAAACGGCCACGGGGTCTTCGGCCCAATCCAACTGATCGGGAGACGACATGGTGAGTACCCCCTAGTTCAGGACACCGTTACTAGTCACTAGCCCCCGCAGTCAAGCTCCTATGGCTAACTGAAGGTAATAAAACCACATAGTCTGATTGCCTTGTTTCCCTCATGCACTACCCCTTCCAGGCACCGAGACATCAGCTAAGGGTCATAATGCGGAGGACGAAACACCCCTTGTAGTATCTACATGGGGGTTGAAGCCGACGACTGGTAACATTCAGGTTCAAAAAGGGCTGCACATGAGTCAAACTAAAAAAAGATACAAGTATGATAAACCATACAAAATGGCCGCATCATAAAGCAAAAGGTCCAATTGTCATTCAACACATGATAGTTCATTTATTCAAAGATTACATCTTTGGGACACTAGTCCTCTATCGCCCTAGAACCATCGATCACGATGGGGAAATACTGCTCAGGACGTTGATGCTCCTTTCCAGCAGGAGGAGGACCAGTGGCCATCTCAACTGGCTTGATCTTGGGCCAATGCACCATGGTCTTCGCGAAGGCCATTCGAGCTCCCTCAAGGCCTCAATGCAGACAGAACACTTAACAACGTCAATCCGGGAGGCTGTGTCGCACAACTTCTGCACCAAACCGAAGTAACTGTTCGGTATTGGCTCTGCAGGCCACAACTGGACACAAAGGCCCTTCATGGCTGGTTCCGCCATCTGATGCAGCTCCATCAGTTGCTTCATCTGGTTGGTCGGGAGGGGAGGGTGTTCGGGCACCTGGAACTGCGTCCAGAACAACTTGTGTTCGGTATCACCCTCCCGAGCTGCATAATGCCTTCCGCATCCGCCGCACTCCTTGGGAGCTCCGCAAATGCGCCTGAGGAATGCCAGACTCGTGTGAGCAACACGAACCTGTGGCCGCTAAAGACACTCTGCAGTAAGTACAGCTTACCATCCGCAATTTGCTTCACTTGACGGAGCTCCTCTCGGGCGCCCCGCATCTCCGTCCTCGCCTCCTAGACTTCCTGCTCCACCTTGGACAGCTCGGTGGCTTGATCCTTACTTTTCTGCTCAAGATCCTCACATTTAGTGACGGCATCCTTGAGCTCTTGCTGCACTTCGGCCACTCCAGCATCATGCTTCTTGCTGACGACCTTCACCGTCTTGAGTTTGGTGGCCGCTTGCTCGGCCACCGCCTTCTGTTCGGCTGCGTCTTCCTTGGCCTTCTTCAGTTCGGCCTTGAGGCCCTCAACCTCCACGGCGATAGCTGCAATCATAACTAACCACCTCTTTCTTAGGGATCATCCAGAATACCTTGCTTGAGAAGAAAAAGATAAATAACTAAGTCTTAACCGGACTAACCTCGTACTTCATCAAACCATTGTTGACAAGGTAGAGCTCCTCATCAAAGATTTTGAGCTTCCGGTTCATCTCGTCTAGTGCCGCGGCGTTAGCAGTCGCCACCAAGGACGAGATCTGTAAAAACAAAAAAAACCACATTGCTTAAAACTCCCGATTCCATGATTTTCGATCCTCTGCCAGGTTTTTCAATCCCGACAGAGTCTCGGGGCTGCTATATACAAGGATGGCACAACTTTGTTCAAAAAACTACTTTATAGAAAGAATATTACATGGCTTACCTCGGAGCCCGTTATGAAGCCACCGAAGGCTTCCGTCAGTCCACTATTAACGAATCGAATACTTTGCAACACCATGCCCATTAGGGCACTATGCTCCACAACGACGGAGGAGTTGTTCAAAGCCTGCCCCATCACATCTGACCACCCAGTCACAACCCGATCACTGGTGTTTGACGCTGGCGGTGGGGCCCCCGCTCCCCCTTCGATGGAGGGCAGAATTGACACCTCCAAAGGCCTTGGGGGCTCCGTAGCTGTCTTTCGGGAGGGCTCGAGTTGACCAGACTCCCCCTCCTTGTTTCCTAGGAGGGATCCCCCTCCTGGTCTTTGGTGATCGAGGTGTTGACCTCGGCCATGATTTCATCACCCCACCCCCCTTGTCCGAGCTGGGAGGTGTCCTTTGGGATAGCACCTCCCCGATCTACCCAGTAGCCGGAGGAGGCATAGAGTGCAACGCAGTCCTGCTCTCCGCCATTTTGGCTGAAGGAGAATTCCCCTCCGAGACTTGATCGGTGGGGAGGTCATGCGGTGGGCTGTGACATGAAATGCACGCATACTATCAGAAATAGACTAATGAAACAAGTGCTCAGGAATCTCTAGATTCATACCTTTTGGCAGGGGGCTTGGCCTTGGGGTTCCTCTTCGGAACCTCTTCGGACACTGCAGACTCCTTGTCGAAATCCGAGCTGCCATCAAGCAGGACCAACTTGGGCCCGCAACATTCCTATGGGCATGAGGAGGTTGATCCTCCTCGGTGTTTTCTGACGGCGCCCTCTTCCTCGTACAGGAGGAGTCACTCTCCTCCTCGTCCTGCTCCCCCTCGGGGGCGGAGGGAGCTTGGGTTTCTTTGGACTTGGTGTCCAGTTGAGCCCTTGAGCAGAGGCCTTCTCTGGTCTCCCTCACCTCGCTCTTCTTCTTCTTCTTCTTCTTCTTCTTGTTCTTCTTCTTCTTCTTATCTTTCCTTTCCGGCACCTTTTATGGCACCACGGCCAACATCTCTTCTATCAGGGCCGGCTTGGGGTCTTCGGGCTGCGGGGCCGGGCTTTGTCGAGCCAGCCCTGCGAGGAAGGGGAAGAAAGAGTCAGATCCCTTATTGAAAAAATGAATACCCGAAGACAAGATAATAGAAGCTTTATTACCTTCTTAGGGGGGTGCTCGGCGTCACGGTCAATATCCTCCTCTGTGGCCGGCCACTCCTTCTGGGATTTGAATAGCACCTTCCATAACTTGTCATGGGTGGTGCCATGAAAGTGGTTCATGGTGACGGGGTCTTCGGACTTGTAGGCCCACATTGGGGCGTCCCGTTGCTGGAAAGGAAGGAGGTGGCGGTAGAGCATCACTTGAATCACGTTGGCCAGCTTGGCGCCCGCATTCTTCATGCTGACAATGCGCTTCTGCAGCAACTCCACCTCTATGGGTAACCCCCAGTTGAGGCCCTTCTTGGTCCACGAGGTTAGCTTCGCGGGCGGTCCAGATCTGAATTCGGGAGCTGCTGCCTAGGCTCTGCCACATGGTTCTATAATGTAGAACCACTCCTTCTGCCAAACCTTGACCGTATCTATGAACGTGGCCTCCAGCCACTCAACCTAGGCGAGCTTGTTGATCATCGCTCCTTGCCAGTCCGCCTATTGGCCGTCGACAATCTTCGGCTTGACATTGAAGACTTTTAACCACAAGCAGAAGTGTGGCCGGACCCGAAGAAAGGCCTCGCAAATGACAATGAAGGCCGAGATGTGATGAATAGAGTTCGGGGCTAGATCGTGAAAATCTAGCCTATAGAAGAGCATCAGCCCCCGGATAAAGGGGTGGAGCGGGAAGCCTAGCCCCCAGATAAAGTGGGGGACGAACACCACCCTCTCGTCTAGCTGGGGCGTAGGGATGACCTGGCCCTCCTCCGGAGCTCGGTGAACGATGTCGGCCAGGATGTAGCTGGCGCGTTTCAGGTCTTCGATGTCCTTGTTGGTGACAACGGAGGCCTCCCACTTGCCTCCCGCACCAGATCCGACCATGACCAAATTGAGGGAATGGCCGAAGAGGAGTTCTTGAGGGCGGATGAGACGGGGCGCTGGAGCTCTGTAGATGGGGAAAGCGATGGCTAGAGGAAGGAGAAGGTGTGCACAGATGAGGATAGATGTTTCCCTTTTATAAGCAGCCGTAATACCAAACGTCATCTTATTGCACCGTACTACCTCTTGAGCATGCGTTGGTTTTCCCTTGAAGAGGAACAGATGATGCAGCAAAGCAGTGTAAATATTTCCCTCAGTTTTTGAGAACCAAGGTATCAATCCAGTAGTAGACCACGCGCGAGTCACCTCGTACCTACACAAAAAAATAAGAACCTCGCAACCAACATGATAAAGGGGTTGTCAATCCCTTCACGGCCACTTGTAAGAGTGAGATCGGATAGAGATAATAATAATAAGATAAATATTTTTGGTATTTTTATGATATAAATTGAAAGTAAAGATTGCAAAATAAAATAGATTGGAAACTTGTATGATGGAAAATAGACCCGGGGCCATAGGTTTCACTAGTGGCTTCTCTCAAGATAGCATAAGTATTACGGTGGGTGAACAAATTACTGTCGAGAAATTGATAGAATTGAGCATAGTTATGAGAATATCTAGGTATGATCATGTCTATAGGCATCACGTCCGTGACAAGTAGACCGACTCCTGCCTGCATCTACTACTATTACTCCACACATCGACCGCTATCCAGCATGCATCTAGAGTATTAAGTTCATAAGAATGGAGTAACGCTTTAAGCAAGATGACATGATGTAGAGGGATAAACTCATGCAATATGATATAAACCCCATCTTTTTATCCTCGATGGCAACAATACAATATGTGTCGTTTCCCCTACTGCCACTGGGATCGAGCACCGCAAGATTGAACCCAAAGCTAAGCACTTCTCCCATTGCAAGAAAGATCAATCTAGTAGGCCAAACCAAACTGATAATTCGAAGAGACTTACAAAGATAACCAATCATACATAAAATAATTCAGAGAAGATTCAAATATTGTTCATAGATAATCTTGATCATAAACCCACAATTCATCGGATCTTGACAAACACACCGCAAAAAGAGTTACATCGAATAGATCTCCTAGAAGATCGAGGAGAACTTTGTATTGAGATCCAAAGAGAGAGAAGAAGCCATCTAGCTAATAACTATGGACCCGAAGGTCTGAGGTAAACTACTCACACATCATCGGAGAGGCTATGGTGTTGATGTAGAAGCCCTCCATGATCAATGCCCCCTCCGGCGGAGCACCAGAAAAGGCCCCAAGATGGGATCTCACAGGTACAGAAGGTTGCGGCGGTGGAATTAGGTTTTCGTGGCGCTCTGCGATGTTTTCAGGGAATGTAGGTATATATAGGAGGAAGAAGTAGGTCGGTGGAGCCACGGGGGGCTCACGAGGGTGGAGGGCGCCCCCTACCTCGTGCCTTCCTGGTTGCTTTCTTGATGTAGGGTCCAAGTCCTCTGGATCACGTTTGTTCCAAAAATCACGCTCCCGAAGGTTTCATTCCGTTTGGACTCCGTTTGATATTATTTTTCTGCGAAACACTGAAATAGGCAAAAAACAGCAATTTGGGTTGGGCCTCCGGTTAATAGGTTAGTCCCAAAAATAATATAAAAGTGTATAAATAAGCCCATTAAACATCAAAAACAGAATATATAATAGCATGGAACAATCAAAAATTATAGATACGTTGGAGACGTATCAAGCATCCCCAAGCTTAATTCCTGCTCATCCTCGAGTAGGTAAATGATAAAAACATAATTTTTGATGTGGAATGCTTCCTAACATATTTCTCAATGTAATTTTCTTTATTGTGACATGAATGTTTAGTTATGAAAGATTCAAGATAAAAGTTTAATATTGACATAAAAATAATAATACTTCAAGCATACTAACTAAGCAATCATGTCTTCTCAAAATAACATGGCCAAAGAAAGTTATCCCTACAAAATCATATAGTCTGGCTATGCTCTATCTTCATCACACAAAATATTAAATCATGCACAATCCCGATGACAAGCCAAGCAATTGTTTCATACTTTTGATGTTCTCAAACTTTTTCAACTTTCACGCAATACATGAGCGTGAGCCATGGACATAGCACTATAGGTGGAATAGAATGATGGTTGTGGAGAAGACAAAAAGGAGAAGATAGTCTCACATCACCTAGGCGTATTAATGGGCTATGGAGATGCCCATCAATAGATATGAATGTGAGTGAGTAGGGATTGCCATGCAATGGATGCACTAGAGCTATAAGTGTATGAAAGCTCAACAAAAGAAACTAAGTGGGTGTGCATCCAACTTGCTTGCTCACGAAGACCTAGGGCAATTTGAGGAAGCCCATCATTGGAATGTACAAGCCAAGTTCTATAATGTAAAATTCCCACTAGTTTATGAAAGTGACAACATAGGAGACTATCTATCATGAAGATCATGGTGCTACTTTGAAGCACAAGTGTGGAAAAAGGATAGTAACATTGTCCCTTCTCTCTTTTTCTCTCATTTTTAAATATTTTTTTATTTGGGACTTTTTTTCTTTTGGCCTCTTTCTTTTCGTCTGGAATCTCATCCTGACTTGTGGGGGAATCATAGTCTCCATCATCCTTTCCTCACTGGGACAATGCTCTAATAATGATGATCATCACATTTCTTTTTTACTTACAACTCAAGAATTATAACTCAATACTTAGAACAAAATATGACTCTATGTGAATGCCTCCGGCGGTGTACTGGGATATGCAATGAATCAAGAGTGATATGTATGAAACAAAATTATGAACGGTGGCTTTGCCACAACTATGATGTCAACTACATGATCATGCATGGCAATATGACAATGATGAAGCGTGTCATAACAAACGGAATGGTGGAAAGTTGCATGGCAATATATCTCGGAATGGCTATGGAAATTCCATAATAGGTAGGTATGGTGGCTGTTTTGAGGAAGGTATATGGTGGGTGTATGATACCGGCGAAAAGTGCGCGGTAATAGAGAGGCTAGCAAATGTGGAAGGATGAGAGTGCGTATAATCCATGGACTCAACATTAGTCATAAAGAACTCACATACTTATTGCAAAAATCTATTAGTTATCGAAACAAAGTACTACGTGCATGCTCCTAGGGGGATAGATTGGTAGGAAAATACCATCGCTCGTCCCCGACCGCCACTAATAAGGAAGACAATCAATAAATAAATCATGCTCCGACTTCATCACATAACGGTTCACCATACGTGCATGCTACGGGAATCACAAACTTCAACACAAGTATTTCTCAAATTCACAAATACTCAACTAGCATGACTCTAATATCACCATCTCCATATCTCAAAACAATTATCAAGTATCAAACTTCTCATAGTATTCAATGCACTTATATGAAAGTTTTTATTATCCCTAAAACAAATTACCTGGCTGTTCTAAAGGACTCTCAAAATAATATAAGCGAAGCATGAGAGATCAATTATTTCTATAAAATAAAACCACCACCGTGCTCTAAAAGATATAAGTGAAGCACTAGAGCAAAAACTATATAGCTCAAAAGATATAAGTGAAGCACATAGAGTATTCTAATAAAATCCGATTCACGTGTGTCTATCTCAAAAGGTGTGTACAGCAAGGATTATTGTGGTAAACTAAAAATAAAAGACTCAAATCATACAAGACGCTCCAAGAAAAACACATATCATGTGGTGAATAAAAATATAGCTCCAAGTAAAGTTACCGATGAACGAAGACAAAAGAGGGGATGCCTTCCGGGGCATCCCCAAGATTAGGCTTTTTGGTGTCCTTGGATTTTACCTTGGGGTGCCTTGGGCATCCCCAACCTTAGGTTATTGCCACTCATTGTTCCATAATCCATCAAATCTTTACCCAAAACTTGAAAACTTCACAACACAAAACTTAACAGAAAATCTCGTGAGCTCCGTTAGCGAAAGAAAAAAAACACCAATTCAAGGTACTGTAATGAACTCATTATTTATTTATATTGGTGTTAAACCTACTGTATTCCAATTTTTCTATGGTTTATAAACTCCATTACTAGCCATAGATTCATCAAAATAAGCAAACAACACACGAAAACCAGAATCCGTCAAAAACAGAAAAGTCTGTAGTAATCTGTATCAAACGCAAACTTCTGGAACCCCAAAAATTCTAAAATAAATTGCTGGACACGAGGAATTTATCTATTAATCATCTTCAAAAATAATTAACTAAATATCACTCTCCAGTAAAAAGTAGTAGCTAATCTCGTGAGCGCTAAAGTTTCTGTTTTTTACAGCAAGATCGCAAAGACTTTCCCCAAGTCTTCCCAAAGGTTCTACTTGGCACAAACACTAATTAAACACAAAAAACACAACCAAAACAGATGATAGATAAATTATTTATTGAATAACAGCAAGAAAAATATAGGGTTGTCTCCCAACAAGCGCTTTTCTTTAAAGCCTTATAGCTAGGCATAACATTTCAGTGATGCTCACATGAAAGACAAGAATTGAAGCACAAAGAGAGCATCATAAAACATGTGACAAACACATCTAAGTCTAACATACTTCCTATGTATAGGCATCTTATAGGCAAACAAATTATCAAGGCAAGCAAAAACTAGCATATGCAAGGAAGCGGAAAGAAACGATAGCAATCTCAACATAACGAGAGGTAATTTAGTAACATGAAAATTTCTACCACCATATTTTCCTCTGTTATAATAATTGCATGTGGGATCATAAGAAAATTCAATAAAATAGCTATCACATAAAATATTTTCAACACGATTCACATGCATGCAAAGTTGACACTCTTCCAAAATAGTGGGATTAACATTAACTAAAGTCATGACCTCTCCAAACCCACTTTTATCAAAAAAATTGTAAGATTGAATATTCTCCAAATATGTGGGATCTAAAGTTGACACTCTTCCAAACCCACTTTCAATAATATTGCAAACACTATTATCAATCTCATATTCATCATGGGGCTTAAATAAATTTTCAAGATCAAAAGAAGAATCACCCCAATCATGATCATTGCAACAAGTAGTAGACATAGAAAAACTAGCATCCCCAAGCTTACGGTTTTGCATATTATAAGCACAATTGACATTAATAGAATTTATACTATCATCGCAATCATGCTTTCTATTCAAAGATCCATCGTGAATCACTCCATAAAGTACTTCATCAAAATTTTCAGATTCACGAATTTCAAGCAAAACTTCATAAAGATAATCTAGTGCACAAAACTCACTAGCAATTGGTTCATCATAATTGGATCTCTTAAAACGATTAGCAAGAGGATTAGGATCCATAGATCTTAGGTTCTCTATTTAGCAATAAATAAACAACTATTCCAACCAAACGAGCGAACGAGCCAAGTAAGAGATCAAAGCAAATGGAAAGTCGAATAGAGGAAGGGAGAATAAAACGGCAAGGGTGAAGTGGGGGAGAGGAAACCGAGAGGCAAAAGGCAAATAATGTAATGCGAGGGACAAGAGTTTGTGATGGGTACTTGGTATGTCTTGACTTGTGCGTAGACTCCCCGGCAACGGCGCCAGAAATCCTTCTTGCTACCTCTTGAGCATGCGTTGGTTTTCCCTTGAAGAGGAAAGGGTGATGCAGCAAAGCAGCGTAAGTATTTTCCTCAGTTTTTGAGAACCAAGGTATCAATCCAGTAGGAGACCACGCGCGAGTTACGTCATACCTACACAAACAAATACGAACCTCGCAACCAACGCGATAAAGGGGTTGTCAGTCCCTTCACGGCCACTTGCAAGAGTGAGATTTGATAGAGATAATAATAATAAGATAAATATTTTTGGTATTTTTATGATATAAATTGAAAGTAAAGATTGCAAAATAAAATAGATTGGAAACTTGTATGATGGAAAATAGACCCGGGGGCCATAGGTTTCACTAGTGGCTTCTCTCAAGAAGTCAAGATAGCATAAGTATTACGGTGGGTGAAC
Organism: Triticum monococcum; assembly: GCA_034509565.1. Classification (NCBI taxonomy): domain Eukaryota; kingdom Viridiplantae; phylum Streptophyta; class Magnoliopsida; order Poales; family Poaceae; genus Triticum; species Triticum monococcum. The sequence continues at coordinate 108,384,439 of CM067844.1, forward strand.
AAATTACTGTCGAGCAATTGATAGAATTGAGCATAGTTATGAGAATATCTAGGTATGATCATGTATATAGGCATCACGTCCGTGACAAGTAGACCGACTCGTGCCTGCATCTACTACTATTACTCCACACATCGACCGCTATCCAACATGCATCTAGAGTATTAAGTTCATAAGAATGGAGTAACGCTTTAAGAAAGATGACATGATGTAGAGGGATAAACTCATGCAATATGATATAAACCCCATCTTTTTATCCTCGATGGCAACAATACAATACGTGTCGTTTCCCCTACTGTCACTGGGATCGAGCACCGCAAGATTGAACCCAAAGCTAAGCACTTCTCCCATTGCAAGAAAGATCAATCTAGTAGGCCAAACCAAACTGATAATTCGAAGAGACTTGCAAAGATAACCAATCATACATAAAAGAATTTAGAGAAGATTCAAATATTGTTCATAGATAATGTTGATCATAAACCCACAATTCATCGGATCTCGACAAACACATCGCAAAAAGAGTTGCATCGAATAGATCTCCAAGAAGATCGAGGAGAACTTTGTATTGAGATCCAAAGAGAGAGAATAATCCATCTAGCTAATAACTATGGACCCGAAGGTTTGAGGTAAACTACTCACACATCATCGGAGAGGCTATGGTGTTGATGTAGAAGCCCTTCGTGATCAATGCCCCCTCCGGCGGAGCACCGAAAAAGGCCACAAGATGGGATCTCACGGGTACAGAAGGTTGCGGCGGTGGAATTAGGTTTTCATGGTGCTCTGCGATGTTTTCAGGGTACGTAGGTATATATAGGAGGAAGAAGTAGGTCGGTGGAGCCACGAGGGGCCCACGAGGGTGGAGGGCGCGCCCTCTGCCTCATGGCTTCCTCGTTGGTTGCTTGACGTCCACTCCAAGTCCTCTAGATCATGTTTGTTCCAAAAATCACGCTCCCGAAGGTTTCATTCCGTTTGGACTCCGTTTGATATTCTTTTTCTGCGAAACACTGAAATAGGCAAAAAACAACAATTTGGGTTGGGCCTTCGGTTAATAGGTTAGTCCCAAAAATAATATAAAAGTGTATAAGTAAGCCCATTAAACATCCAAAATAGAATATATAATAGCATGGAACAATAAAAAATTATAGATACGTTGGAGAAGTATCACACCGCAGGCCTCGCCGCTTCCCAATACAATCATGGCATTATGCGCGAGCGAGATAGCCCAAAATCATTTAGCATATCCCTTAAAGGACGGGCATGATCTCCACCTCGATGGGACGTGCCAATGGAGGCGCTGCCTCGAACCATGAATCAAGTTTTCACAACAGTTCCACGTTGATGACCGGGTGTGACCCTTCGCCGAAAGTTGTTAGGTAAAGGCACTATTCACACTTGGGCGGTTGGCCTTCGGAGTTAAGAAACATCTGCAATTCGGATTCCGAACATTATCTGGTTAACACGTGGTTGAGCTCACGCTAAGAAGCTCTTGGGAATCTAGCTAAAGGAGGTTATGTCGAACATGAAGGAGGAGAGGAACTCACCCCGCAAGCCGGAGACTTCAGATACGCCAATAACTCAGGAAGCAATGAAGCATTGGCATTGGAGGCTAGTTCGGGGGCTACTAAGGGAGTCTTGGATTGGGGGGTCCTCGGGTTGCCGGCCCAAGTCTGATGGGCCGGACAGGAGGGCCGCACTATGGATTGCTAGAAGACCGAACTGTGAGGAGACTCCGTATCCGGACATGAAGCCTGTGTTGCCTTGGTGTGTCCTCCAAGGCAAGAGGAGAAGAATCGGCATGTTTATCCCTTCCTTGTAACCGACCATGTGTAACCCTAGCACCCCCGGTGTCTATATAAACCAGGGGGTTTAGTCCGTAGATGCTAGAACAATAACCATCATCCTACTTGCCTAGGGTTTTAGTTCATCTGATCTCGTGGTAGATCGACTCTATAATCCTCACTTCAATATAATCAAGCAGGACGTAGGGTTTTACCTCTTAGAGAGGGCCCAAACTTGGGTAAACATCGTGTCATTCATCCCTTGTTCTCCATTTATCCAAGGCCCACAGCTCAGGACCCCCTACCCGAGATCCTCCATTTTTTACACCGACAATCACCATCACCGGAGAAAGAAACTTGAGCATATGGGTATGGGCACTCCCTTTGGCTTGTGCCAAGCTTGGGGGAGGTGCCCCGGTATCGTATCACCACTTTTATTATCTTTACCTATTTTAGTTCGATCCTTAGTTATTTCATGATTTAGTTGAATAAAAGTTTAGTGTGATCTATTTTCGAGTACTAGTTTCGTGATCTATCCATCTGTGTAATTGAGTTTAGAGTTATATAATAAGGATTAGTTTGAGTTTTTGCTTCTTTATTTTTATGTTTCAACCCTAGCAATGAAAATAATGGAAAACGTCATATGCTAATCTTATGGAAAGTAATAACATTACATAAGGAAAAGTATAAGTGGTAAAATTTATTGAAAGTTGACAAGCATATCATTGGTCAATGATGCAATTCATGAAAGAATTAATAAGGGAAGAGAAGATTCACATGCAAATATACTATCATGGACATCTTTTATGATTGTGAGCCCCTATTAAATATTTTATGCCGAATTGCTGATGTTGGACAAACAAGACAACATAATGAATTATGTTTGCTTATATTCACATAGAAGTTATATTGTCATAGGTCCTCCAACATGTGGTACTTTCCCAACATCTTTGCTAGCCAAAAATCCGCACCAAGTAAATATACTACTTGTGCATCCAAAAACCTTAAACCCAATTTCATGTTATGAGAGTCCACTATACCTACCTATGGATTGAATAAGATCCTTTAAGTAAGTTGTCATCGGTGCATAAAGAAATAAATATTGCTTATAAATGTGTTTGATATTTTATTGTAAGGGAAAGTAAGTGTTGTACAAACTTGTGATGGCAAAGTAATAAAAGTGACGGACTGCATAATAAAGTTGCTATCATTAGTGGCAATATAATGTAATGTTCCTTTGCATTAAGAGCTTTTGCATCTGAAAGCAAAAAGCGCATGACAACCTCTGCTTCCCTCTATGAAGGGCCTATATTTTACTTTTATCTATTTACTTTTTATGCAAGAGTCAATAGTGTTCTCCTCTATTCCTTTTTATTTTTTCTCTTTTGCAAGCATCATGTGGTGGGGAAAGATCTAGGCACATATATCTAGTTGGATATGAGTGGTCATGAGTTATTGTTGTTGACATCACCCCTGAGGTGAATAAGTTGGGAGGTGAAATTATGAGCCCCTATCTTTCTATGTGTCTGGCTGAAACTTTTTGCTCCATATATATGTTGTGAGTGTTAGCAATCATAGAAGACTAAATGATGGCTGAGTATGTGGACTTGCTAAAAACCTCCGACATGAGACCCTTCCTGAAAATATGATGAATTGCAATTGCATTGTTGACTGAGAACATAATTTGTTAGTCTTCAAGAAAGTGTATGCCTTATACTTCGATGTTGTGTTGAATTATTACTTGCTCATGAGAAGTTTTATGATAATAAATATCGTTGTTATAATAATGATCATGGTGCTACTAGGTGTGTATTTTGTTTTTATCGAGACCTCTCTCCCTAAACATGTGGGCATGATTATCGATATTGGCTTTCGCTTGAGGACAACAATGTGTAAGCTTGGGGAGTTGATACGTCCATTTTGCATCATGTTTTCCTACATTTATTTATAGTATTTTAGATCAGTATAACACTTTGTGGAGTAATTCTAATGCCTTTTCTCTCATAATATGCAAGGTTTACACAAAGAGGGAGATTACTGGCAGTTGGAATTCTGGACCTGAAGAAGCTACGCCAGAGATACCTATTCTACACATCTCCAAATGAGCTGGAATGTTACAGAGATTTATATTGGAATATATAAAAATTATTGGAGAAAAGAAATAGCAGATGGGGCCACCCAGGTGCCCACTGGGCACCAGGGCGTGCCTACCCCCCTGGCGCGCCCTGGTGGGTTCTCCGGTGCCCATCTTCTGGTATATAAGGCCATTCCCTAGAAAAAAAATAAGGAGAGGACTTTCTAGATGGAGCACCGCCGTCTCGAGGCGGAACTTGGGCAGGAGCACTTTTGCTCTTTGGCGGAGAGATTCCACCAGGGATACTTCCCTCCGGGAGGGGGAGATCGAAGCCATCATCATCACCAACAACCCTCTCATCATGGGAGGACCAATCTTTATCAACATCTTCAACATCACCATCTCATGTCAAACCCTAGTTCATCTCTTGTATTCAATCTTTGTATCAAAACCTCAGATTGGAACCTGCGGGTTGCTAATACTGTTGATTACATCTTGTAGTTGATGCTCGTTGGTTTATTTGGTGGAAGATCATATGCTCAGATCTATTATGCTATTCAATACCTCTCTGATATTAAGCATGAATATGTTTTTTGAGTAGTTACTTTTGTTCTTGAGGATATGGGAGAAGTCTGGTCATAAGTAATCGTGTGAATTTGGTATTCGTTCGATATTTTGATGATATGTATGTTGTGATTCCCTTAGTGGTGTTATGTGAACGTCGACTACATGACATTTCACCATCTTTGCGCCTAAGGGAATGCATTTTGGATTAGTTATTAGATGATGGGTTGCTAGAGTGACAGAAGCTTAAACCCTAGTTTATGCACTATTCCGTAAGGGACTGATTTGGATCCATATGTTTAATGCTATGGTTAGATTTTATCTTAATTCTTATTTCATAGTTGCGGATGCTTGCGAGAGGGGTTAATCATAAGTGGGAGGTTTGTTCAAGTAAGAACAACACCCAAGCACCGGTCCACCCACATATCACATTATCAAAGTAGCAAACGCGAATCAAACAAACATGATGAAAGTGACTAGATGAAATTCCCGTGTGTCCTCAAGAATGCTTTGCTTGTTATAAGAGACCGTTCCGGCTTGTCCTTTGCTATAAAAGGATTGGGCTACCTTGTTGCACTTTTGTTACCATTACTATTACTTGCTCATTACAAATTTCCTTGCTATCAAACTATATGTTACCGAAAATTTCAGTGCCTGCAAAAATACCTTGGTAAAAACCGCTTTTCATTTCCTTCTGCTCCTCGTTGGGTTTGACACTCTTACTTATTGAAAGGACTACAATAGATCCCCGACACTTGTGGGTCATCAACTGTTTTACATGGAGTAGACATTATAATCTTTGGGCAATTATTGCATGTTTATTGAACCGAAATGCGGGAAGCGATGATTTATATGGAGGAATTTATGCCTCTCATGTAGGGGCCTCTCCTAGACCCAATGATCCCATACTACCTATTAAGTATTTAGAGACGATGCAACACCACAAGTTTATTAAGTATGAAACTCACAAATATGATTATAACCTGATATTTAATAAATATTGTGATGCCTCTGTTATTTTGCATGTGCCCATCCTCTTTGAATTTTAGAACAAACAAAGTTATTTTGTCTACGAGGAGGAGGTACGTGAGTATAACGATGTAGTGGAGGCTGCCTATCTTGCTAAGGAGGGAACACAAAATGCCACCATGAGCTATCATTATGACTACTATCCCGATCAGCGGTGGTGATTACCAAGTTAGGGCAAAAGCCTAAGCTTGGGGGAGTACGTATTCTCACCGGCATTACATTCATGCATCACACATTCTTTCCCGTTGTCGATGTTCATCATTTTCATTGTATATCCATGCTGAGATTGATTTCGCTTTTCTTTTGTGTGTTTGAAAAACTTTGAAAATCCAAAAATATTTCTCACTTCTTTTCAGTTTTTCTTTCTTAGTTAGATAGGTCGTAGTAGTTAAAAGAAAACCCAGAAAGATTTCTAGTTACTTCTTTTGTTTTTTAGGAACTCTTTGGTGTAAATAGTTTCTCTCACTTTTTGTTTTTCTTCTTTAGTTTGTTTTCTTCAGAAAAACTAAAAACTCTAAAAATATTTCAGTGCATTTCTCTGAATCTCTTTTCTTTTCGTTGAGTCATCGTATGGAAAAGACTATGCTAGAATTGTTGAGGGGCTCTCATATGCTTTGTTGTTGATCTAACGAAGATTCAATATTACCTTGTCTTATACTTTGAATAATTTTTTAAAAAAGTTCAGCTTAGTCCAAGACACACTTGCACTATTATTATTTTCACATCATTCGGACGTGAAGTGAAAGGCAATAATGACGATGATTTGATGAAGTGACCGTCCCAAAGAAAATTTGGTATGAACTCTTCTTGTTTTTGTTTTTGTAAAGATGTTTAACCCAGTATCCTTGATTCAACATATTATGAGTAAACATGTTTGTGATGACAATTAGAGATTATAGTTGCTCATGCCATGCTTAAGTATCTAGGAGTGGATAATATTTATCTTGAGTGTCAACATGCATTAAAATGGTTATGATCTAGTATGTTAGTGTGATATCCGCCTCTGAATAATTCAAGTGGCTTGACTTGGCACATGTTCACACATGTAGTTGATTCAAAACCAATGCAGCCTTCATAATATTTATGTTCAGGGTGTTTATATCCTACTCACGATCGTAGTCAATGTTCAATATTCACAATGCATGATTATGACCGTTGTTGTTCTCTAGTTGGTCGCTTCTCAATCTATTTGCTAGCCTTTGCCTGTACTAAGCGAGAGTTCTGCTTGTGCATCCAAAATTTTGAACCTTAAAGTTGTTCCAGATGATTCCACTATATCCACCTATATATGAAATTACCATGCCATTCCGAGTAAATTTTCATGTGCCATCTCTAATCATTCAAAAAATCATATGTTTTGTGTGACCGTACCGCTCATGGAGCGACGGGGCGGTCCATACCTTCCATGCTAAATGGGTTATTCTCATGATGGGTGTTTATTTAGTTGTCAATGCATGAGAGAAGCTGGTAATTAGGATGCCCAGTCCTATAATAAAAAATAAAGAAAAATATAATAAAACAAACTCCCCTGGAAAGTTGATTGTGTGGAGGGAACCCGTGGATTCGGCTAGCCATGGCTTGTGTTTGTATGGTTGAGGGGGAGTAAACTTCTCATTTCCAAATGGGAACCGCCAATAATGTGTTTATGATGCAAGATATTGAAAACAGTTATGATGACAGGAAAATCACACCACTCAAAATGTATTCATCTCTGTTTTAAGCTTTGATATCTAGAACCACTACAAATCTCTGCTCCCTCTATGAAGGGCCTATCTATTTACTTTCATGTTATTTACTTTTATTGTTGAGTGATGACCCACAAGTATAGGGGATCAATTGCAGCTCTTTTCGATAAGTAAGAGTGTCGAACCCAACGAGGAGCAGAAGGAAATGACAAGTGGTTTTCAGCAAGGTAATGTCCGCAAGTGTTGAAATTGTAAGTAACACAGTAGTTTGGTAGCAAGGTAATTTGTAACGAGCAAGTAATGATAGTAGTAAAAAAGTGCAGCAAGGTAGCCCAATCCTTTTGAGGCAAAGGACAGGCCAAAATGGTCTCTTATGATAAGCAAAGCGTTCTTGAGGGTACACGAGATTTTCATCTAGTCACTTTCATCATGATGGCTTAATTCATGTTTGGTACTTTGATAATTTGATATGTGGGTGGACCAGTGCTTAGGTGATGTTCTTACTTGAACAAACCTCCTACTTATGATTAGCCCTCCCGCAAGCATCCGCAACTACAAGAAAAGTATTAAGAATAAATTCTAACCATAGCATCAAACTTTTGGATCCAATCGGTCCCTTGCAAAATAGCGCATAAACTATGGTTTAAGCTTCTGTCACTCTCACAACCCATCATCTAATGGCTACTCCACAATTCATTCCCTTAGGCCCAAATATGGTGAAGTTTCATGTAGTCGATGTTCAGATGACACCACTAAGGGAATCACAACATACATACTATCAAAATATCAAACACATATCAAGTTCACATGATTACTTGCAACATGATTTCTCCCGTGACCTCAAGAACAAAAGTAACTACTCACAAATGATAATCATGCTCAAGATCAGAGGGGAATTAAATAGCATATTGGATTTGAGAGGAGATGGTGATGGAGATTGCCCTCCCCAAGATGGGAGAGTTGTTGGTGATGATGATGACGATGATTTCCCCCTCTGGGAGGGAAGTTCCTCCGACGGAATCACTCTGCCGGAGGGCAAAAGTGCTCCTGCCCAAGTTCCGCCTCGAGATTGCGGCGCTCCATCCCGAAAGTCCTCTCCTGATTTTTTTCTAGGTCAAAATGACTTATATACCAAAGATGGGCACCGGAGGTGGGCCTGGGTTAGCACAACCCACTAGGGCGCGTCTGGGCTCCCTGGTGCGCCCAGGTGGGGTGTGCCCACCCGGTGGGCCCCCTCTCATAGTTATTTGCTCCAATATTCTTCATATATTTGATAAAAATTCTTCGTGAAGTTTCAGTTTGTTTGGAGTTGTGCAGAATAGGTGGCCTGACGTAGCTTTTCCAGGTCCAGATTTCCAGCTGCCGGAATTCTCCCTCTTTGTGTATACCTTGCATATTATGAGAGAAAAGGCATTAGAATTAATCCAAAAAGCAATATTATGGATAAAATCATCATAGATAACAGTAGGAAAACATGATGCAAAATGGACGTATCAACTCCCCCAAGCTTAGACCTCGCTTGTCCTCAAGCAAAAACCAAAATCGAAAAACATGTCCACATGCTTAGAGAGAGATGTGTCGATAAAAACAAAAATACGGACATAGAAGCATTATGTTCATTATTGTAATAGCAAAAAACTTAAACATAAAACTTTTATCAAAGAACTTTTATCATATACTTCTCATGAATAAGTGGCAGAAACCAACAAACTATGTTCCCAGTCAACTTTGCAACTACAATTCATCATCTTTTCAAGAAGGGTCATGTATCAGAGCCTTTAAGCAAGTCCACATACTCAACCATCATATAGTATTCTATGATTGCTAGCACTCACCGCGTACACATGAGCAAAACGTTTCAACTGGACACATAGAAAGATAGGGGCTTATAGTTTCACCTCCCAGCGTATTCACCTCAAGGGTGATGTCAACAATAATGACTCATGCTATCTATATTCAACTGGACATATGTGCCTAGATATTTCCTCACCACATGATGCTTGCCAAAGGAGAAAATTAAAGGGAATAAAAGGAAAACTTTGACTCTTTGCATAAAAGTAAAGTACATAAAAGTAAAAGATAGTCCCTTCGCAGAGGGAAGCAGAGGTTGGCATGCGCTTATTTGTTTGTATGCTCAACCCCTTAGTGAAAAAGAACGTCACGTTGCATTGCCCCTTGTGATAGCGACCTTTATTATGCAGCCTGTCGCTTTTATTCTTCACCATCACAAGTTCGTGCAATGCTCAATTTTCTCTTACACTAAATGATCTCACACTTTTAGAAGCAATTTTTATTGCCTTTTTGCACCAATGACAACTTACTTGAAGGATCTTGCTCAATCCCTAGGTAGGTATGGTGGACACTTGAAAATAAGATTTGTGTTAAGGGTTTTTGGATGCACATGTAGCATCTCTACATACTGCGGAATTTTTGGCTAGCAGAGATAGGGGACAAGCACCACATGTTAAAGGATCCATGACAATATGACTTCTATGTGAATATAAACAAACATAAACCATTAAGTTGTCTTCCTTGTCCAACGTCAACAATTTTGGCATATAATATTTTGATGAGGGCTCACAATCACAAAAGATTTCTAGGATAGTATATTTATATGTGAATCTTCTCTTCCCTTATTAATTCTTTCATGAGTTGCATCATTGACTAATGATATGTTTGTTAATCTCTAATAAAATTTTCTACTTATACTTTTCCTTATGTGGTGTCATCACCTACCATAAGATTAGTATATGATCTTTTTGATTTATTTCCTTTCTTTTATTTATTTCTTTCCTTTCTCTTTTACTTTTATTTGCAACATGAAAGTAAAGAAAGCAAAAACTCAAACTAAACTTTATTATATATCTTGCACATGATTACAAGGATATATCACTAAGCAAACTCCTGAAAAGAAAGGATCAAACTAAACTTTTATTAATCTAAAGCAAAAGATCGAACTAAAATAAGTAAAGGCAAAAATATAGTGGGATGATACGATACCGGGGCACCTCCCCCAAGCTTGGCGGAAGCCAAGGGGAGTGCCCATACCCGATACTCAATTCTCTTTCGGTGGTGAAGATGATGGTGATCGGTGATGAAGCGACCCTATCCTTAAGGATCAAGAGATTCTCCAATCGACGAATGACGCTCCGGAGGTGGATGATATGCTCTTGATGCATAATATTTTCACGAGTGAGATACTTATTTTGTATGCAAACTATTTCAATGACGCAAAAGGCTTCAATCTCAGCAGGAGTAAGGTGAACAAGGTAGAGTTTAAGGATATCTTCCTCTTCTTCCTCAGCTGGCAGTGCTTGTTCGAAGACCGGAGGCTGATCTACGGTAACCTCCTTGCTCTCATCTCCTTTGACGGCTTCCGTGGGCTCTTCTCTCTGCAGCTCAATCTTCATCAACCAAGCATCCTCTTCCACGTTGTTGGAGGAAGAAGAAGACATGATGCCTGACTCAACAAATTTGACAGAAAACAACAAGAAAAGAGAATAGGGGATTTCTCTGTGATACGGTGGCCAATAGGTTCAGGAAGTATATATAGATTTTTTATCTTGGAGGACAAGAAAACGGAAGAAAAACGGAGTCCAGAAGGTGTCCCAGGTGGGCACAACCCACCTGGGCGGGCCAGGCAAGCCTGGCGCGCCCTGGTGTCTTGTGCCCACCAGGGTACGCTTCCCGGTACTTTCTTATTTTCCTATTTTTCTAAATATTCCAAAACAGGCAAAACATATTTTTGCGGATTTTTTGGAGTCCATTTACTTACCATATCACGTACCTCCTTATTTTCATGATTCTGGAGTGTTCCGAATGTGTTCTTCCGGTGTCAAAGTTTGAATAATATTACTTTCAACATTAATGGGCGTACCTGAGATATAATGTTTTATTCGTTACCCATTGACAACCTTCAGGTTAGTACCTTCAACATTATTTATTTTGATGGCTCCGGACCGATAAACCACTTCGATAACACAAGGGCCTTCCCATTTTGAGAGGAGTTTTCCTGCAAAGAATCTAAAATGAGACTCGTACAAAATAACATATTCTCCTACTTTAAACTCACGCTTTTGGATTCTTTTGTCATGCCATCTTTTGACCTTTTCTTTGAATAACTTTGCATTTTGATAAGTTTGGGTTCTCCATTCATCTAATGAGCTAATATCAAATAACCTCTTTTCACCAGCAAGTTTGAAATCATAGTTAAGCTCTTTGATAGCCCAATATGCTTTATGTTCTAACTCAAGAGGCAAATGACAAGCTTTTCCATAAACCATTTTATAAGGAGACATACCCATAGGATATTTATATGATGTTCTATAAGCCCAAAGTGCATCATCTAATTTCTTAGACCAATTCTTCCTGGACCTATTGACAGTCTTCTGCAAAATTAATTTTATTTCTCTATTGCTAAGTTCAGCTTGACCACTAGACTGAGGATGATAAGGTGATGCAATTCTATGGTTAACATCATACTTGGCAAGCATTTTACGGAAAGCACCATGAATAAAGTGTGAACCACCATCAGTCATCAAATATCTAGGGACTCCAAACCTTGGGAAAATAAATTCCTTAAGCATTTTAATAGAGGTGTTGTGATCAGCACTACTGGTTGGAATAGCTTCTACCCATTTAGTAACATAATCAATAGCAACCAAAATATGTGTATACCCACTAGAGGAAGGAAAAGGTCCCATGTAATCAAATCCCCAAACATCAAATGGTTCAACAGCAAGTGAATAATTCATAGGCATTTCTTGACGCTTACCGATATTACCTATCCTTTGACATTCATCACAAGATAAAACAAACTTACAGGCTTCCTTGAAGAGAGTAGGACAATAAAATCCAGATTGCAATACCTTTGTGAGCAGTTCTATCTCCAGCATGATGCCCTCCCTAAGCTTCAGAGTGACATTTCCATAGGATTTTTCCCTGTTCATGCTCAGGTACACAACGTCTAATAATACCATCTACTCCTTCTTTATAAAGATGTGGGTCATCCCAAAAGCAATGTCTTAAATCATAGAAGATTTTTTTTCTTTTGTTGATATGTAAAGCTAGGTGGTAAATATTTAGCAACAATGTAATTAGCATAGTCATCATACCAAGGCGTACTATGAGCAACATTTATGTCAGCTAACTACCCATCAGGAAAACTATCATCAATAGGTAGTGGGTCATCAGGCACATTTTCAAGCCTAGATAAATTATCAGCTACGGGGTTCTCAGCTCCTTTTCTATCAATGATATGTAAATCAAATTCTTGTAACAAGAGAACCCATCGAATAAGTCTAGGTTTAGCATCTTTCTTTTCCATAAGATATTTAATAGCAGCATGATCAGTGTGAAAAATTACTTTGGAATCAACAATATAAGGTCTAAATTTATCACAAGCAAACACCACTGCTAAGAATTCTTTTTCAGTAGTAGCATAGTTTCGTTGAGCACCGTCTAGAGTTTTACTAGCATAATGAATAACATTCAATTTCTTATCAACTGTTTGTCCTAGAATAGCACCAACAACATAATCACTAGCATCACACATAATTTCAAAAGGCAAGTTTCATTCAGGTGGTTGAACAATAGGTGCATAAATTAAGGCTTTCTTGAGTGTTTCAAAGGCTTCTAAACAATCATCATCAAAAACAAAAGGAATATCCTTTTGCAAAAGATTAGTAAGAGGCCTAGATATTTTAGATAAGTCTTTGATAAATCTCCTATAGAAACCAGCATGACCTAAGAAACTAAGAATTCCTTTTACATCTTTAGGACATGTCATTTTCTCAATTGCATCAACCTTTGCTTTGTACACTTCAATGGCTCTTTAAGAAATTTTATGGCCCAAGACAATACCTTCATTAACCATAAAGTGGCACTTCTCCCAATTCAAGACAAGATTTGTTTGTTCACATCTCTACAAAACTCGATCAAGATTGCTTAAACAATCATCAAAAGACTTCCCATAAACAGAGAAGTCATCCATGAAAACTTGAACAATCTTTTCACAAAATTCAGAGAATATAGCAGTCATACATCTTTGAAAAGTAGCAAGTGCATTACCTAAACTGAAAGGCATACGTCTATAAGCATAGGTTCCAAAGGGGCAAGTAAAAGTGGTCTTTTATTGATCAGGTTGAGAAACAGGTATTTGTGGAAAACCAGAATATCCATCAAGGAAGCAAAAATGTGTGTGCTTAGATAATAGTTCAAGCATTGATCAATAAAAGGCAGAGGGTAATGATCTTTTCTAGTTGCTTTGTTTAATTTTCTAAAATCAATTACCGTTCTATAGCCTGTAACAATTCTTTGTGGAATAAGTTCATTCTTATCATCAGGAACAACAGTAATACCTCCCTTTTTGGGGACACAATGAACATGACTTACCCATCTACTATCAGCTATGGGATAGATTATACCTGCTTCTAGAAGTTTTGAGTTTCTGTTCTTACCACTTCCTTCATTTTTGGATTTAACCGATGTTGGTGATCAAAAACGGGTTTAGCATCAGGTTCCATATTAAGCTTGTGCTGAGATAGAGTGGGACTAATGTCCTTTAAATCATCAAGAGTATATCCAATATCAGCTTGGTGCTTCCTTAGAACTTTCAATAATCTTTCTTCTTCATGTACTGAAAGGTTAGCACTAATAATAACATGATATATCTTCTTTTCATCAAGATAAGCATATTTCAAAGTGTCTGGCAATTGTTTTAGTTCAAACACAGGATCACCTTTAGGTGGAGGAGGACCTCCTAGAGTTTCAATAGGCAAGTTGTGTTTAAGATGAGGACGTTGTTCAAAGAAAATCTTATCTATTTCATTTGTTTCATGCATAAGTAAATCATTTTCATGGTCTAGCAGATATTGTTCTAATGGATCAGTAGGAGGCACAACAATAGAAGCAAGACCAATTAATTCATCTCTACTAGGAAATTCTTTTTCATGAAGCTTTCTGCTAAACTTGGAAAAATTAAACTCATGAGACTCATCACCAAAACTAACACCGACAGTTTGCTTCTCACAGTCAATTTAGCATTAACGGTGTTCAAGAAAGGTCTACCAAATATAATGGGACAAAAGTCATCTTGTGGGGAACCAAGAACAAGAAAATCAGTAGGGTATTTTATTTTCCCAGACAAGACTTCAACAGCTCTAACAATCCCAATTGGTGGTATAGTGTCTCTATTAGCAAGTTTAATAGTAACATCTATGTCTTCTATCTCTGCGGGTGCTATGTCATTCATAATTTCTTGATATAAGGTGTAAGGAATAGCACTCATGCTAGCACCTATGTCACATAAACCATGATAACAGTGATATCCTATTTTAACTGAGACAACGCGCATGCCAACAACAGGTCTATGTTTATCCTTTTTATCAGGTTTGTCAATTCTAGCAGCTTCTTCACAAAAGTAAATAACATGCCCATCCATATCTTCTTCCAAGAGACCCTTAACCATAGAAATACTAGGTTCTACTTTAATTTGTTCATCAGGTTTAGGTGTTCTAATATAGCTTTTGTTAACCACAGTTGAAACTTTAGTGTGTTCCTTTATCCTAACAGGGAAAGGTGGTTTCTCAATATAAGCAGAAGGAACAACTGGATCAACATTATAAAGTATAGTTTCATCTTTAACTGGCACATGTTATTTAATTTCTTCTTTAATAGGTGGGTGATATTTAAAGCACTTCTCCTTAGGGAGATCAACATGAGTAGCAAATGATTCACAAAAGGAGGCTACTATCTCAGGGTCAAGTCCATATTTAGTGCTAAACTTTTGAAAAGCATCGGTATCCATAAAAGATTTAACACAATCATACTTAAGTTTAATACCTGACTCTTTACCTTCGTCGAGTTCCCAATCTTCAGAGTTGCGTTTAATTCTTTCCAAAAGATCCCACCAGAATTCAATAGTCTTCCTCATAAAAGAACTAGCACAAGAGGTATCGAGCATGGTTTGATCATTACGAGAAAGCCGAGCATAAAAGTTCTGGATAATAATTTCTCTTGAGAGCTCATGATTGGGGCATGAATGTAACATTGACTTAAGCCTCCCCCAAGCTAGAGCGATACTTTCTCCTTCACGAGGCCAAAAATTATATATATAATTTCGATCACGATGAACTAGATGCATAGGACAATTTTTTTGATGGAACTCCAATTTCAGACGATTCCAATTCCAAGATCCCATATCATCGTATACCCTATACCATGCCAATGCTTTTCCCTTCAAAGATAAAGGGAAAACCTTTTTCATAACTTCATCTCCGGGTAAACCTGCAAGCTTGAACAATCCACAAATTTGTTCTACATATATCAAGTGCATATCAGGATGTTTGGTTCCAACTCATGCATAAGGATTAGCTAGCAGTTGTTCTATCATACCCGAAGGAATTTCATATTCAATATTTTCAGTAGGTGCAGTAGGTTGATGGGTAGCTAATTGTGGTTCCGGTCGAGGTGAAGATACCCTGAACAAACCCTTCAAAGGATTGTTTTCCATGGTAACAAGTGACAATAAATTTCAGCACACTATATAAATGTTTCCTTGCCAAATTCCACTTACCAAAGGCGCTTCACTCCCTGGTAACGGCGCCAGAAAATAGCCTTGATGACCCACAAGTATAGGGGATCAATTGTAGCTCTTTTCGATAAGTAAGAGTGTCGAACCCAATGAGGAGCAGAAGGAAATGACAAGTGTTTTTCAGCAAGGTAATGTCTGCAAGTGCTGAAATTGTAAGTAACAGAGTAGTTTGATAGCAAGGTAATTTGTAACAAGCAAGTAACGATAGTAGTAACAAAAGTGCAGAAAGGTAGCCCAATCCTTTTGAGGCAAAGGATAGGCCAAAACGGTCTCTTATGATAAGCAAATCGTTCTTGAGGGTACACGGGATTTTCATCTAGTCACTTTCATCATGATGGCTTAATTTGTGTTTGGTACTTTGACAATTTGATATGTGGGTGGACCAGTGCTTAGGTGCTATTCTTACTTGAACAAACCTCCTACTTATGATTAACCCTCCCGCAAGCATGTGCAACTACGAGAAAAGTATTAAGAATAAATTCTAACCATATCATTAAACTTTTGGATCCAATCGGTCCCTTACGGAATAGCGCATAAACTGGGCTTTAAGCTTCTGTCACTCTCGCAATCCATCATCTAATCGCTACTCCACAATGCGTAAGGCCCAAGTATGGTGAAGTGTCATGTAGTCGACGTTCACATGACACCACTAAGGGAATCACAACATACATACTATCAAAATATCAAACACATATCAAGTTCACATGATTACTTGCAACATGATCTCTCTCGTGAACTCAAGATCAAAAGTAACTAGTCACAAATGATAATCATGCTCAAGATCAGAGGGGTATTAAATAGCATATTGGATCTGAACATATAATCTTCCACCAAATAAACCATATAGTAATCAACTACAAGATGTAATCAACACTACTAGTCACCCACAAGCACCAATCTATAGTTCCGGTAACAAGATTGAACACATGAGATGAACTAGGGTTTGAGAGGAGATGGTGATGTTGAAGATGTTTATGGAGATTGCCCTCCCCAAGATGGGAGAGTTGTTGGTGATGATGATGACGATGATTTCCCCCTTCGGGAGGGAAGTTCCCCCAGCGGAATCGCTCCGCCGGAGGGCAAAAGTGCTCCTACCCAAGTTCCGCCTCGAGACGGCGGTGATCCGTCCCAAAAG
Organism: Triticum monococcum; assembly: GCA_034509565.1. Lineage (NCBI taxonomy): Eukaryota > Viridiplantae > Streptophyta > Magnoliopsida > Poales > Poaceae > Triticum > Triticum monococcum. Next base: position 108,401,294 of record CM067844.1, read on the forward strand.
TCCTCTCCTGATTTTTTTTCTAGGTTAAAATGACTTATATACCAAAAGATGGGCACTGGAGGTGGGCCTGGGTGAGCACAACCCACTAGGGCATGCCTAGGCTCCCTAGTGTGCCTAGGTGGGGTGTGCCCACTTGGTGGGCCCCCTTTGGTAGTTATTTGCTCCAATATTCTTCATATATTTGATAAAAATTCTCCATGAAGTTTCAGCTTATTTGGAGTTGTGCAGAATATGCAGCCTGACGTAGCTTTTCCAGGTCCAGATTTCCAGTTGCCGGAATTCTCCCTCTTTGTGTATACCTTGCATATTATGAGAGAAAGGGCATTCGAATTACTCCAAAAAGCATTATTATGGATAAAAACATCATAGATAATAGTAGGAAAACAGGATGCAAGACGTATCATTAAGTCATCACCTTATCAATCAAATCACCAATTTTGAGAGCGCTATTGTCATTCTTAGTTTAACATGCATTGAGTCTAGTTAATGTTGGACTTGAGCATGATTGGATCTCTTCTACCCTGAATTACAATGTTTAGTTGTTGCTTGAACTTTAGAGGTGCTCTACATTTATGCTTTGCAGTCCCAGAAAGGGCTAGCAAGATACTATGTTATCATATTATATCATGATTGTTTTGACAAATTGTTAGCATGGGAGATATGTTATTATTACTCGCTAGTCGATTATGCCATTAATATGAGTAAGTGTGAATTCTAAGTGTTATCATTCACATGGTTAGTTCATGATATTTGCTGTAAACATGGTTACTATTTAAGCTTATATACGGATACGAGAACAAAAGAGTTTGTAAAAGTTTTTCTTTGTCACTTTCAGTTTGTCAACTAAATTGCTTGACGACAAGCAATGAGTTAAGCTTGGGGAGTTGATATGGCTCCATCGTATCTACTTTTCCAAACACATTTGCTCTTGTTTTGGACTCCAATTTGCATGATTTGAATGAAACTAACCCGGACCAATGTTGTTTTCAACAGAACTACCATGGTGTTGTTCTTGTGTAGTATAGAAATTAAAGTTCTTCAAATTAGACAAAACTTTTTGGAGATTTTTTAGTGAATAAATAAAAAATACTGGAACAAAGATCCACGGGAGGGGGGCCACCAGTTTCTCACAAGGAAATAGGGCACGCCTACCCCTAGGGCCCGCCCTAATCCTTATGGGTCCCACAGGCGGCCGTTTGACCTATCCAAGCCTATAAATTCCGTTTCCCGAAGAAAAAATAAGAGAAGTTTCATGGCATTTTACAATACGGAGCGGCCGCCACCTCATGTTCTTCATTGTGAGGGCTATTCTGGAGTCCATTCGGGGCTCTAGAGAGGGGGATTCATCGCCATTGTCATCACCAACCCTTCTTCATCAACAATTCCATGATGCTCACCGCCGGGAGTGAGTAATTACTTTGTAGGCTTGCTGGACGGTGATGGAGTTGGATGAGATTTATCATGAATCTTATGGATCTGAATATTCTTGCCACAAGTAAGAAGAATTACATTGAAATTATGCCAACTAGTATTCCACATCAAAAATTATGCTTGATACGTCTCCAATGTATCTATAATTTTTGATTGCTCCATGATATATTATCTACTGTTTTGGGCAATATTGGGCTTTCTTTTCCACTTTTATATTATTTTTGGGACTAACCTATTAACCGGAGGCCCAGCCCAGATTTGCTGTTTTATGCCTATTTCAGTGTTTCGAAGAAAAGGAATATCAAACGGAGTCGAAACGTAACGAAATCAACTGGAGAAGTTATTTTTGGAACGAAAGCCACCGGATAGACTTGAACTCCATGTCAGGAGATACCGGAGGTGCTCACGAGGGTGGGGGCGCCCCCCCTAGGGCGCGCCCCCTGCCTCGTGGGGCCCTCGTGGCTCCCCTGACGTGCTTCTTCTGCCTATATAACTCCATATACCCTAAAACTTCCAGAACGGAGAATAGATCGGGAGTTCCGCCGCCAGAAGCCTCCGTAGCCACCGAAAACCAATCTAGACCCGTTCCGGCACCCTGCCGGAGGGGGCAATCCCTCTCCGGTGGCCATCTTCATCACCTCGGTGCTCTCCATGACGCGGAGGGAGTAGTTCTCCCTCAGGGCTGAGGGTATGTACTAGTAGCTATGTGTTTGATCTCTCTCTATCTCTCTCGTGTTCTTGATTTGGCACGATCTTGATGTATCGCGAGCTTTGCTATTATAGTTGGATCTTATGTTTCTCCTCCCCCCTCTCTCTTGTAATGAATCAAGTTTCCCCTTTGAAGTAATCTTATCGGATTGAGTCTTTAAAGACTTGAAAACACTTGATGTATGTAGCGACCAGACCTCAAACAGCCTGATCTCTGTGCTCCGGTGTCATCCCTGGATCAGTAATGCTGACACCACACAGTACTTCGAAGGATTTATAGCAGAGTAGCAATCACACACTTATTACAACGATGTCTCAAAAGAGAACTTATTACATAAATATGGCTTAAGGCCATCTAATATCGATAACAGCGGAAGACTTGGGAGATAAATGGGTCCATCAACTCCAACGGCATCACTGAGTATAGAACCACGACCTAAAAACACCTCAGTCGTCGTCTGAAAAGTCTGCAACATTAACGTTGCAACCCGAAACGGGTCAGCACATGGAATATGCTGGCAAAGTAACACATAGAGAGTAATGGAATGAAACAGCTATACTATATTGCATATTTGGCTTGTGGAAAGCACTATGGTTACAGTTTTACGTAAAGCCAATTTTTTCCTACTGCAAAGGAATAAATTTATTTAACTATCATGGTGGTTGTTAAACATTGAGAATGGTTGACAGCATCCTCAATCCCAATTAAAAGTGAACAATTAAACCCAACAATATTAATTAGAAGTAACATGATGAGATTCACATGATATTCAAGTACTAGATACTCAAGATTGTCCATAACCAGGGACACGGCTAATCATGATTAGTTTGTTACACTCTGCAGAGGTTTGCGCACTTTTCCCCACAAGACTCGATCGCCTCCGTTGGTTTTCTCGCACTACTGGTGTTTGAGAAATGGATGACCGAGACATAGTCTTTCAGAAGCGCTAGCACCTTACGATGGAGTAGACCGTACCACCTATATCCCCTACATCTGCTAGTCTACCTCTATAAGAGTTTGCACGACTTAGTCAACTATGCCAGAGCCCATAATGGCTTGTGGCTGCACACGTAAGTATTTAGCATGAAAGATCTTATGATCCCTTTGAGCCTGGGTGGCGGTCCAAAATAAAACAGGCAAGTCCTGATAGACATCAGGTGCCTCAATCCACCCAGATGTGTGTTTAAGTTGCCACCTTAGATAAACCATTAACATTATAAATCTCACATCTGTCATGGATATCACTCACCCAATCCACGTCTACTAGCATAGCATGGCGTAATAAGCAAACGTAGAAATAACTCCCCAAGGTTTCATAATAAACAGGTAATAGGTACTACCTCATCTACTTCCCATCCCACAATTTAATTAGATCCTAATCATGCAATGTGTGAGGATGGATCTAATGCAATAAAACTGGGTTGTAGAAAAGAGATGATCAAAGTGTTACTTGCCTTGCTGATGATCCGCGAGTCCTAGAGATTCGAAGTAACAAGCGGCGCAATCCGGGTAATCTATCGCAGACAAACAACAAGCATACAATAAGTACTCATCTAATGCACAGGTAAAACCCGAACAAGAGATCGAACCAGATAGTTCAACTTAAGAACTCCGGTCGCAAAGAAAGAACGAACCGAACAAAGAAACCGAAAACAAATGGCGGAAAACAACTCGGTTCTAGCAAGTTGAAACTAGGTCAAATTTTCCCGTAGCAAAAACTTAGTTAAAGTTTATTAGATGGAACGGCGGTTTCGAAACGAAACTCCAGGCGCTTGAATCACCTGATTCCGATAAACGAGCGAGAAGATAGACTAGAAAGAAGATCGGATCTGAGATCGCGATCGCGGAATAAATCCGTCGAGAAGAAAAAGAAGAACGGTTAAACGAACGGACGTTCGTTAACCTAGAAGAAATCCGGTGATCACGTTCGTTAGGACGAACGGTCCGGCAAACGGTCTTGAGGCAACTAAATCGGAAAAGAAAACGAATCCGATCTAGGGTTTCGAAGAAGAAAACCGATTGAAAAACCGATCTAGAAAACCGGAACGGTTTCTCAAAGAAAAGGAATCGGAAAAGAAGAATCGGAACGATTAGAAGAAAACGATCCGATGAAAAGAAGAGATGTTGCGCAGGGCTACCTCCGGCGAGGAACTCCGGCGGCGTGGGCGTGGGGCGGCGGTGGCAAGGTGCGGCGGCGGCGGTGGTGGTGATGGGCGGCAGCGGTGGGGCACTAGGGCGGCGGCTTAGGGTGGCGCAGTGTGTGGTGCAGCGCGGGGTGTGCTGCGACGCGGGGTGTGGTGCGGCGCGGGGTGTGGTGGAGCTCTGGGCTTTGGTTTGATGAGGATTTAGAGGGGGTGTGGGAGTATTTATATTGGGGAGGGGAGGAGAAAACTTGGGGTAGGGGTCAAGGAATTAGACTAGGACTAGGAAAGAAAAGAGAAAAGGAAAAAGATCTAGAAAAGAAAAGGAATATACGGAAGTAGGACTAAAGTCCTACTAGGACTCTAAAAGGAAACGGCGGCGGCCTCGTCCTGCGCCTGGGCGCCTGGCGCGCGGCTCCCTGGCGCCTGGGGCGCTCGCACGGCCTCCTGGCCTCTGGCCGGCCGGCTCGGTGGCTTGGGCCTTTGGCCCAAGTCGCTGGAGCATTTTTTTAAACCGGTTCCGTGCTTGGGGAAAAAACAGAAAGAGATCTAAACGAACTCCAAAACTAATAAAGTAAATTTTCCCCGACTCCTAAAAATGAGTCGAACAAAATGAACTTTTCTCCGGGCCTAAAATGCAAATTTTTTTAAAACGCGCATTTTTCCCTATCCAAATAAAAGGCAAATGAAACTTCGACAAAACCAATGATCCTCTTTTCAAAATTTGAGAGGACTCAAATTTGAAAATAACGAAATCTCCAACTCTCTCCGAGGGTCCTTGAGTTGCGTGAAATTTCTAGGATTGCCAAAATGCAAGAAAATATGATATGCATGATGATCTAGTGTATAACATTCCAAATTGAAAATTTGGGATGTTACAAACCTACCCCCCTTAAGATGAATCTCGCCCTCGAGATTCGGGTTGGCTAGAAAATAGGTGAGGGTGGTCCTTGAGCAAATCTTCTTCTCTCTCCCAGGTGGCTTCATCCTCTGAGTGATTGTTCCACTGAACTTTGCAAAACTTGATAACCTTGCTGCGAGTAACTCTGCTGGGAAACTCGAGAATCTTGACTGGTTTCTCCTCATATGTTAGGTCGTCCTCCAACTGAATCGCTTCTAGAGGTACTGTATCTCTTAACGGTACCTCCGCCATCTCGGCATGACATTTCTTCAGCTGAGAAACATGGAATACATCATGAACTCCTGACAGTCCCTCTGGTAATTCCAACTTATAAGAGACTTCTCCCATACGTTGCAAGATCTTATATGGTCCAACAAAATGCGGTGCTAATTTTCCCTTAACTCCAAAGCGCTTAACTCCTCGAAGTGGGGATACTCGGAGATACACCCTGTCTCCGATTTCGTAAACTGTCTCCTTGCGTTTAGAATCTGCGTAGCTCTTCTGCCTGGACTGGGCTACCTTGAGCCTATGGAAAATCAACTTCACCTTCTGTTCAGACTCCTTAATCAAATCTGGTCCAAAGAACTGACGGTCTCCAACTTCGTCCCATGACAACGGTGTCCTGCACCTCCTTCCGTACAAAGCTTCGAAAGGTGCCATCTTCAAACTGGTTTGGTAACTGTTGTTATAAGAAAACTCCGCATACGGCAAATTATCGTCCCAACTAGATCCATAATCTAGTGCACAAGCTCTCAGCATATCTTCCAAAATCTGATTGACTCTCTCAGTCTGTCCATCTGTCTGCGGATGGAAAGCGGTGCTGAACTCTAGCCTGGTTCCCAAAGTTTCATGCAACTGATTCCAAAACTTTGAGGTAAATTGGGTTCCTCTGTCTGATACAATACTCCTCGGAACTCCATGCAAACAAATGATCCTAGTCATGTATATCTTTGCCAACTTAGCACTGGTGTAAGTGGTCTTGACTGGAATGAAATGTACTACCTTCGTCAAACGATCAACTACTACCCATATCGAGTCATATCCTGCTTTCGTCCTGGGTAGTCCTGTGATAAAATCCATGCCTATCTTATCCCACTTCCATTCGGGTATCGACAATGGTTGTAACAATCCGGCTGGCTTCTGATGCTCTGCCTTCACTCTATGACATACGTCACAAACTGCTACATATGCTGCAATATCCTTCTTCATTCCAGTCCACCAGAATGTCTCCTTCAAATCTAAATACATCTTGGTATTTCGTGGGTGAATCGAATATGGTGAATCATGTGCCTCTTGCAAAATCAACTTCCTGATCTCTGGGTCATTTGGCACATAAACACGGTCCTCAAACCATAGGGTATCATGCTCATCCTCACGAAATCCCTTTGCTTTTCCTTTGCTTAGTTTCTCCTTTATAGAAGCAAGCTCCTTGTCAGATTTCTGAGCTTCTCTGATTTTATCTTGATGAGCTTCAACCATCTCCTTTGTCTGAGATTCAACTCCTTCTGCATGAAAATGTACTTCAAACTCTTGTGATCCGTGTACACCTCACAATGATTTCCAATAAGGAAATGTCTCCATGTCTTCAATGCATGCACTACGACTGCTAACTCCAAATCATGGGTGGCGTAATTCAGCTCATGAGGTTTCAGTTGTCGTGAAGCATACGAAACAACTCTTCCTTCCTGCATAAGCACTGCTCCAAGTCCTCGACGTGAAGCGTCGCAATACACCTCATAATCCTTGGTCTGATCTGGCAAAATCAACACGGGTGAGGTAACCAATCATTTCTTCAACTCCTGGAAACTAGCCTCACACTCCTCAGTCCATTTCAACTTGGTATCCTTCTTCAACAACTCCGTCATAGGCTTCGCAATCTTTGAAAAGTTCTCAATGAATCTCCGGTAGTATCCTGCGAGTCCAAGAAAACTCCGGATCTCTCCAACTGTCGTTGGTGCTTCCCATTTGGTTACAGTCTCAACCTTGGTGGGGTCAACTGCTATCCCTTCTCCAGATATAACATGTCCAAGAAATCCAACTTCCTTCAACCAAAACTCACATTTGCTAAATTTGGCATATAACTGATGTTCCCTTAGCTTCTCCAAAACCAAACGCAAATGTTCCTTATGCTCTTCTTCATTCTTCGAATAAACCAGGATATCATCAATGAACACTACGACGAACTTATCCAAAAACTCCATAAACACTTTGTTCATGAGGTTCATAAAATAGGCAGGTGCGTTAGTCAATCCAAATGACATAACGGTATACTCATACAGTCCATATCTTGTGGTGAATGTTGTCTTAGGTATATCCTGCTCTCGAATCTTCAACTGGTGGTACCCTGATCGCAAATCGATCTTGGAAAACACTTTAGCTCCTTGCAAACGATCAAACAGATCATTTATCATTGGCAGTGGGTACTTGTTCTTGATGGTTACTTCATTCAATCCACGATAATCGACAACCATCCTTAATGATCCATCCTTCTTCTCCACTAGAAGTACGGGTGATCCCCAAGGCGAAGAACTTGGGTCAATGTAACCTTTCTCCAATAACTCCTTAATCTGATTCTTAATTTCTACCAAATCCTTTGCTGGCATCCGGTATGGTCTCTTTGATATTGGGCCTGTGCCTGGCAATAACTCAATCAAAAACTCAATGTCCCTATCCGGTGGCATGCCTGGCAACTCTTCTGGAAATACATCAGGAAAATCCTTTACCACTGGTACTTCCTCCTGCACTACTCCCGTCAGGCAATTTACTTGTGTCCTATTTGGCACATGCCGGGATACATACTTGATCCTTCTTCCTTCTGGCGTTGTGAGCAAAATTGACTTACTAGCACAATCAATGTTTCCTCCATACATCGATAACCAATCCATACCGAGGATTACATCCAATCCTTGAGATTCCAATACTATTAGGTCTGAGGGAAAAACATAGTTACCAATCCTTAATGGTAACCGATCACACCATTGTCTAGCCATAAACTCCGCTCCTGGTGAGCTTACTAACATGGGTGACCTAAGGGCTTGGGTTGGCAGGTTATATTTATCCACAAATCCCCTTGATATGTATGAATGCGATGCACCAGTATCGAAAAGAACGAGTGCGGTAAATGACTTAACCAAAAACTTACCGATCACCGCATCTGGCTGATCTTCAACCTCCTCCACGCTAACGTGGTTCACCTGTCCCCTATTGAAAGGGTTCGGCTTCTTCCCTGAGCTTCCATTGCTATTTCCATTCTGGCCTTCAGGACATTCATTGGCATAATGTCCGGTCTTGGAACACTTGAAACAGGTGACTTGGCTCAGGTCTCTCTTGGATGGGGTTGATGGGGTGGTCTGGTTCTGGCCATTGCTTCCTCCATTCCCGTTACCATTCTTGTGGCCATTGTGGTTGTGCGAACTACCTCCTCCATGGGTATGCTAAAACTGAAATCCCGATTTAGGGGTAAAACGGGGCTTCTGCTGGGCACCAGAGTTATACTTCCCCTGTCCATACTTCCTCTTGTGGTTCTCAATCTGCTGTTGCTTCCCTTCAATCATGATGGCACGATCTACCAACTCCTGGTAGTTGCGGAAACTTGCTACCATCAACTGCATGCTTAACTCATCATTCAATCCTTCCAGAAACTTCTCCTGCTTAGCTGCATCCGTAGCAACGTCATTTGGGGCATAATGTGCTAACTTGCTGAAGTCGTCAACATACTGGCCAACTATCCTTCCTCTTTGGCGCAAGTTGCGAAACTCACGCTTCTTCATGGCCATAGCTCCTGCTGAAACATGTGCAGTGCGGAAAGCTTGCTGAAACTGATCCCATGTGACAGTGTCAACTGGGTAAGTGGCTGTGAAATTCTCCCACCCTGCTGCCGCGGGTCCTTCCAACTGATGTGCGGCAAACTTCACTTTCTCACCATCCGTGCATCCTGCAGTGGTCAACTCCCTTCCTATCTTGCGGAGCCAATCGTCTGCTACTATCGGCTCGATGCTACTGAAAAACACCGGTGGATTTAGCCTAAGGAAACGGGCTAAGTGGTCAATAGGTGGTGGTGGGTTGTTGTTGTTGTTCTGCTAGTTCTGAACTAACATCTGCATCAACTGATTCTGCTGTTGGATCAACTGAGTGAGCTCCGATGGAAATCCATTGTCACGTCTCGGAGGCATCTGAGGGTTTAGAAAAGAAGAGATATAAGAATAGAATGAGGTCTAAAGAGAAAACACTACCCCAATGCACATGAGCAAATTCACACAAAATCACTTCATTCAATCAAACAAGGGCTTACAATCGATCTAGCTATCGCAAAAGTGCTCGAACTATAGTGTTTACATGGGGAAAATACTACTAATATTTGGTGGTCATCTAGAAATTTGAACCGACGGAAGACTCCATGATGTCCGCTCCAGCTTCGTCGTCAAAGTCGAGTTCACTTGGATCCGAATCGGTGTCGTCGATGATGATGTAGTTGTCTGGACATGCGACGTACTCGTCTTCCTTCCTGGATGCTAACTCCCTCTTGAGTTCTTCAATCTCTTGCTTAAGATCGACGTTGTGTCTTGCTAGAGCTACGATCTCGTCCATGTAGTCCTTGCGTGTAGCCTTCAGTTCTCCTTCTAGCTCGATGATCCTTGTCTTCGCATTCTTCAACTCCATCATATCATTGCACATCTGGTTCTCGTGGCGTCGAATGTGCTGGTTTAACTCCTGGATGAATGCTGCAATGGATCTATCCTTCTTGGTGATGATTAACTCCCATTGTTCATCTCGGCGTCCGCAAATCTGGTAGATGGTGTCCTTGAGGTCTTCTTGATAAACTTCTCCAATGCGTCCTATGGTGATATGGGCTGCCATGCTCCTTCCTAGACTCCAAGTTGGTGCATTGAAAACACTATCTATGGGCTTCGTGATTGGCGCGAATGTCCTTCCTGGAACGTGAGCTTGTATTTTCCAGCGCTCCTCTTCAGGCAAAGTGGCGTTGAAGGTTCCCGTGAAACTTGGTAATCCAATGTTTAGGTACTTGGTGACTTCCTTCAAGTGAAATCCAAAAGGTGTGCCTTCATCCGGTTGAGCATACTTAATCTTCGCGTCCTTCATCCTAAAGAGTAGAAAAGATGAGGAGTTAGAAAATGAGGAGAGAATAGTGATCTATGGCTTTAACTTAGTGGTCGTGTCCTACAGTCAGCGTGTGCTCTGATATCATCTCTATAGCGACCAGACCTCAAACAGCCTGGTCTCTGTGCTCCGGTGTCACCCTTGGATCAGTAATGCTGACACCACACAGTACTTCGAAGGATTTATAGCAGAGTAGCAATCACACACTTATTACAACGATGTCTCAAAAGAGAACTTATTACATAAATATGGCTTAAGGCCATCTAATATCGATAACAGCGGAAGACTTGGAAGATAAATGGGTCCATCAACTCCAACGGCATCACTGAGTATAGAACCACGACCTAAAAACACCTCAGTCATCGTCTGAAAAGTCTGCAACATTAACGTTGCAGCCCGAAACGGGTCAGCACATGGAATATGCTGGCAAAGTAACACATAGAGAGTAATGGAATGAAACAGCTATACTATATGCATATTTGGCTGGTGGAAAGCACTATGGTTACAGTTTTGCGTAAAGCCAATTTTTTCCTACTGCAAAGGAATAAATTTATTTAACTATCATGGTGGTTGTTAAACATTGAGAATGGTTGACAGCATCCTCAATCCCAATTAAAAGTGAACAATTAAACCCAACAATATTAATTAGAAGTAACATGATGAGATTCACATGATATTCAAGTACTAGATACTCAAGATTGTCCATAACCGGGGACACGGCTAATCATGATTAGTTTGTTACACTCTGCAGAGGTTTGCGCACTTTTCCCCACAAGACTCGATCGCCTCCTTTGGTTTCCTCGCACTACTGGTGTTTGAGAAACGGATGACCGAGACATAGTCTTTCAGAAGCGCTAGCACCTTACGATGGAGTAGACCGTACCACCTATATTCCCTACATCTGCTAGTCTACCCCTATAAGAGTTCGCACGACTTAGTCAACTATGCCAGATCCCATAATGGCTTGTGGCTGCACACGTAAGTATTTAGCATGAAAGATCTTATGATCCCTTTGAGCCTGGGTGGCGGTCCAAAATAAAACAGGCAAGTCCTGATAGACATCAGGTGCCTCAATCCACCCAGATGTGTGTTTAAGTTGCCACCTTAGATAAACCATTAAAATTATAAATCTCACATCTGTCATGGATATCACTCACCCAATCCACGTCTACTAGCATAGCATGGCGTAATAAGCAAACGTAGAAATAACTCCCAAAGGTTTCATAATAAACAGGTAATAGGTACTACCTCATCTACTTCCCATCCCACAATTTAATTAGATCCTAATCATGCAATGTGTGAGGATGGATCTAATGCAATAAAACTGGGTTGTAGAAAAGGGATGATCAAAGTGTTACTTGCCTTGCTGATGATCCGCGAGTCCTAGAGATTCGAAGTAACAAGCGGCGCAATCCAGGTAATCTATCACAGACAAACAACAAGCATACAATAAGTACTCATCTAATGCACAGGTAAAACTCGAACAAGAGATCGAACCAGATAGTTCAACTTAAGAACTCCGATCGCAAAGAAAGAACGAACCGAACAAAGAAACCGAAAACAAACGGCAGAAAACAACTCGGTTCTAGCAAGTTGAAACTAGGTCAAATTTTCCCGTAGCAAAAACTTAGTTAAAGTTGATTAGACGGAACGGCGGTTTCGGAACGAAACTCCAGGCACTTGAATCACCTGATTCCGATAAATGAGCGAGAAGATAGACTAGAAAGAAGATCGGATCTGAGATCGCGATCGCGGAATAAATCCGTCGAGAAGAAAAAGAAGAACGGTTAAACGAACGGACATTCGTTAACCTAGAAGAAATCCGGTGATCACGTTCGTTAGGACGAACGGTCCGACGAACGGTCTTGAGGCAACTAAATCGGAAAAGAAAACGGATCCGATCTAGGGTTTCGGAGAAGAAAACCGATTGAAAAACCGATCTAGAAAACCGGAACGGTTTCTCGAAGAAAACGAATCGGAAAAGAAGAATCGGAATGATTAGAAGAAAACGATCCGATGAAAAGAAGAGATGTGGCGCGGGGCTACCTCCGGCGAGGAACTCCAGCGGCGTGGGCGTTGGGCGGCGGTGGCAAGGTGCGGCGGCGGCGATGGTGGTGATGGGCGGCAGCGGTGGGGCACTTGGGCGGCGTCTTAGGGCGGCGCGGGGTGTGGTGCGGCGCGGGGTGTGGTGGAGCTCTAGGCTTTGGTTTGATGAGGATTTAGAGGGGGGTGTGGGAGTATTTATATTGGGGAGGGGAGGAGAAAACTTGGGGTAGGGGTCAAGGAATTAGACTAGGACTAGGAAAGAAATGAGAAAAGGAAAAAGATCTAGAAAAGAAAAGGAATATATGGAAGTAGGACTAAAGTCCTACTAGGACTCTAAAAGGAAACGGCGGCAGCCTCCTCCTGCGCCTGGGCGCCTGGCGCGCGGCTCCCTGGCGCCTGGGGCGCTCGCGCGGCCTCCTTGCCTCTGGCCGGCCAGCTCGGTGGCTTGGGCCTTTGGCCCAAGTCGCTGGAGCATTTTTTTTTAAACCGGTTCCGCGCTCGGGAAAAAAAACAGAAAGAGATCTAAACGAACTCCAAAACTAATAAAGTAAATTTTCCCCGACTCCTAAAAATGAGTCGAACAAAATGAACTTTTCTCCGGGCCTAAAATGCAATTTTTTTAAAACGCGCATTTTTTCCTATCCAAATAAAAGGCAAATAAAACTTCGACAAAACCAATGATCCTCTTTTCAAAATTTGAGAGGACTCAAATTTGAAAATAACGAAATCTCCAACTCTCTCCGAGGATCCTTGAGTTGCGTGAAATTTCTAGGATCGCCAAAATGCAAGAAAATATGATATGCATGATGATCTAGTGTATAACATTCCAAATTGAAAATTTGGGATGTTACAATGTATGTCTTGCCGTGGATATCTGTGGTGACAATGGGATACCACGTGCCACTTGATGTATGTTAAGGTGATCAACTTGCGGGTTTCGTGACATTGGGAACCTATGCATAGGGGTTGGCACACGTTTTCGTCGTGATTCTCCGGTAGAACTTTGCGGTACTCTTTGAGATTCTATTTGTTGGTTGAATAGATGAATCTGAGATTGTGTGATGCATATCGTATAATCATGCCCACGGATACTTGAGGTGACATTGGAGTATCTAGGTGACATTAGGGTTTTGGTTGATTTGTATCTTAAGGTGTTATTCTAGTACGAACTCTAGGGATGTTTGTGACACTTATAGGAATAGCCCAACGGATTGATTGGAAAGAATAACTTTGAGGTGGTTTCGTACCCTACCATAATCTCTTCGTTCGTTCTCCGCTATTAGCGACTTTGGAGTGACTCTTTGTTGCATGTTGAGGGATAGTGATGTGATCCAATTATGTTATCATTGTTGAGGGAACTTACACTAGCGAAAGTATGAACCCTAGGCCTTGTTTCAACGCATTGCAATACCGTTTACGCTCACTTTTATCATTCGTTACCTTGCTGTTTTTATATTTTCAGATTACAAAAACTATTATCTACTATCCATATACCACTTGTTTCATCATCCCTTCGCTGAACTAGTGCACCTATACAATTTACCATTGTATTGGGTGTGTTGGGGACACAAGAGATTCTTTGTTATTTGGTTGCAGGGTTGTTTGAGAGAGACCATCTTCATCCTATGCCTCCTACGAATTGATAAACCTTAGGTCATCCACTTGACGGAAATTTGCTACTGTCCTACAAACCTCTGCACTTGGAGGCCCAACAACGTCTACAAGAAGAAGGTTGTGTAGTAGACATCAATGCGCAACGTGCTAATCGACAACTAAATGCTGGCGAGCGCGTGCTTACACGGGTCAGGCAGGAGAAAAATAATCTCCAGGACGCCAATATCCAGTTGGGCGTGGAACTGAAAGATGTCCGAGCCCAGCTTGCGGACTCTGTGAAGGAGAATAAGCGTCTTCGACGCGGCATTTTCAGTAAGTGCTTGAACGAACTTTTGAAAGAGTTCGGCGAAGAAGCCGGCTAACAGAGTTGTGTCTGCAGGTATGCTGATAGGTCGTCCTACGGAGGAGATGCCTGGGTCTGCGGGTGATCTTCTACCAGATCTCTCACAACTGCACGAACAAGTTCGGCAGGTGATGCAGGGTATTGCCCAAGCCTTGTGGCCATCCGCCTCCCTGCCAAGAGGCATGGGGGAGCTTATAGGGAAGCTCAAGGGAGCGCGGCGGCGCTTCCGATTATGGAAGATATCAGCCTGCTGACAAGGTGCAAGGGAAGCCTGGGCCATGGTGAAGACGCGATATACCAAAGCTGACCCAAACCACATGGCCGAGGTCGGACCTGTGGGGCCCGATGGGAAAGAGATCCCCGTCGGTTTGGTGTATGACCAAGTAGAATTAGCCGCAAAGTATTCCCAACAGGATTGTAGGCTAGATAGCCTGTTGGATGGTATAGACAAAGAATTTAGTCAGTCTTAGTGACTGTGTACTTTAAGTGACATATATAATGTCCCTAGCCGGATTGTAAATCATTTGTCATGGCAGACCTTTTCGCTTCGACCTCTGGACCCGATAGTCCGGAGTGTATGCGAATACCCGCCCGGTTATGTAAAAACCGGGGTATGCGTGGAAACCAGGCGTAGGGTCATAAGTGCTTGAACAGAAAAGTACCCAACTAGCTATGTTATATTACATGGATAGTAAGAAACATCTTCCAGGGAGAATACTTCCGTCAAGGGTTCCTTTCCCTGGGTACGCATGCCCTAATGTGCATGTCCGAATGCGGAAAGAGACGCAGGCTATAAACATCTGGAGGCATGTATCAAAATAAATAAAAGTCATCTTTTGTTCACCGACCGAATATTCCCTTAAGAACGCTAGCTTTCGGCTTCACCCAGTCTGAGGTACACATCCGGCTGACCCGGCAGTAACAATCGCAGAGGTGCTCCCCTTATGCCCTAGCCGAATTAACAGGAACATAGGGCATAAATACAAGAGCCAGGCAACCCAGCTTGGCCAAAACTTAAGTCATATCGATGCATATAATGGCAAAAAAAGGTACATGTGGAAGAATAACACATGTGTGGGGCATAAAGCCCAGAAGAATAGTTATATTAAGCTTCTGTATAAGAAGCCCCCAGGTATAATGAGCGCGGTTAGCGCGTCAAGATTGTGTAGTCAAGACACAAGTTAGCCTTTTAAGGCCTTGAGGAGAAGAAAAAAGAAGAGAGAAAGAGAGAAAAGACAGATAATGGACATGCAAAAAATTGACAGGGGTAAGGAGACGAACATAGAGTCCGGCACTAGGCATAGAATCTTCGGAGTCTGGCTGCGTTCCATGGGTCTGGCTCGAGTCGATTGTCCGATGCATCCCGCAGACGGTACGCTCCACCGGTCAGAACCTGGTCAATAATGAAGGGACCTTCCCATTTGGGCTTGAGCTTGTTCTTTTTCTTCTCCGGCAGGCGTAGAACTAGTTCGCCAACGTTATAGGTTTTGGCCCGTACTTCTCTGCTTTGATACTTTCATGCCTGTTGCTGATAGAATGCGGAACAGGCTTTTTCCACGTCACGATCCTCCTCCAGGGCGTCCAAACTATCCTGCCGATCGAGCTCGGCCTCTTTTTCTTCGTACATGCGCACTCGAGGTGAGTCATGAATTATGTCGCAAGGCAGAACCGCCTCTGCGTCGTACACCATAGAAAACGGTGTGTATCCGGTAGTGCGACTCAGCGTGGTCCGCAGCCCCCATAGTACGGAGTCGAGCTTCTCTACCCATTGCGTGTTTGATTCCTTTAAGGACCGCACTAATCTAGGTTTGATGCTGCTCATGATAAGACCATCTGCTCGCTCGACTTGACCGTTAGTTTGCGAGTGATAGACATAAGCATAATCGAGCTTGATGCCCATGTTGCTGCACCAAAGTTTTACCTCGTCGGTTGTAGAGTTCGTGCCATTGTAAGTGATGATGCCGTGGGGGATGCCATAACGGTGTACAACCCCAGATATGAAGTCTATCACCGGTCTGGATTCAGCCGTTTTAACAGGTTTGGCTTCTATACATTTGGTGAACTTATCCACCATGACCAGTAAGTATTTTTTTTCTTATGGGCTCCCCCTTTGAGGGGTCCGACCATATCAAGCCCCCAGACCACAAAGGGACAAGTAATGGGGATTTTTTGGAGAGCGGTAGGCGGCATATTGCTTTGGTTTGCAAAAAGCTGGCAACCGACGCAACGTTGGACCAGATCCTATGCATCTGCTCGGGCCGTCGGCCAATAGAAACCCGTACGGAAGGCCCTGCTTACAAGGGTCCGGGCTGCGGCGTGGTGGCCGCCGAGTCCAGCATGGATTTCTGCCAAAAGCTTCCACCCTTCCTCTTTGGAGATGCACCTTTGAAGAACTCCGGTAGTGCTTTTCTTATAAAGCTCTCCCTCGTGGACCTTGTAGGCTTTAGATCGCCGCACTATGCAGCATGCCTCATTTTGGTCCTCGGGTAGTTCCTGCCTGGTTAGGTAGGCCAGGAATGGTTCTGTCCACGGGGCGATGACGGCCATTATCACGTGGGCTGAAGGTGTTATTTCTATGGCAGAGCCTCCGATTGTGTCAGAGTGTTCGGTATCTGGTGTTGTGGCCGGGTCCAGACTATTGTTACCGGTGTCCCCTTCCCATACCACAAATGTCTTAAACAGCCTTTCCAAGAAGATTTTAGGTGTGACAGGATTGTGCTTAGCATCAATACGGGCGAGGATATCCTCCGCCTGATTGTTTTCCCGAGCCACATGGTGGAATTCAAGCCCCTCGAACCAAGCTGACATTTTGAGGACGGCGTTGCGATATGCCGCCATTTTAGGATCCTTGGCATCGAAGTCTCCATTTATTTGAGATATTGCAAGGTTCGAGTCCCCACACACCTCCAAGCGTTGAATGCCCATGGAAACTGCCATCCAGAGACCATGTAATAGGGCCTCATATTCGGCTGCGTTGTTGGAGTCTGTGTATAGTATTTGGAGTACGTATTGGAGTGTATCTCCGGTGGGGGACGTCAGGACGACGCCAGTCCCCAGACCAGCCAGCATTTTAGAGCCGTCAAAGTGCATGATCCAATTGGAGTACGCGTCGTACTCTTTAGGAAGTTCGGCTTCTGTCCACTCGGCGACGAAATCGGCCAGTACTTGCGACTTAATGGCTCGCCGTGCTCTATATGTTATATCGAACGGGAGGAGCTCGATAGCCCATTTGGCAATCCGGCCCGTGGCATCGAGGTTGTTTATTATGTTGTTGAGTGGTACTTCTGAGGCCACCATAATTGAACACTCTTAAAAGTAGTGTCGTAATTTCCGGGATGCCATGAATACTGCGTATGCTATCTTTTGATAATGTGGGTACCGTGATTTGCATGGAGTGAGGACAGTGGATACATAATATACCGGCTTTTGAAGTGGGAATTTATGTCCGTCTCTCATTCGACGACGAGCACTGCGCTTACAACTTGGTGAGTTGCCTCTATGTACAACATCATTTGTTCAACGACATTTGGCGCGGCCAAGATTGGGTTGGTGGCCAGGATGGATTTTATTTCTTCCAATCCGGCTGTGGCTGCGTCCGTCCACTCAAAGTGTTTGGTGCGCCGAAGAAGGCGATAAAGGGGGAGTGTCGTTTCTCCTAATCGGGAGATAAAGCGGCTTAAGGCCGCCACACATCTAGTTAACTTCTGGATTTGCTTGAGGTTGGTTGGGATAACCAACTGCGATAGAGCTTGCATTTTAGCCGGATTTGCTTCAATTCCTCTACTGGAGACGATGAAGCCCAGGAGCTTTCCGGCGGGTACGCCGAAAACACATTTTTGAGGATTGAGCTTAATGTCGTATGTTCGGAGATTGTCGAACATGAGCCTCAAGTCGTCTACTAAGGAGTCGACGTGTCTGGTTTTAACGACCACATCATATATGTATGCCTCCACTATTTTGCCGATCTGATTTTCCAGACATGTTTGAATCATGCGTTGATACGTTGCGCCGGTGTTTTTGAGCCCGAAGGGCATTGTGTTAAAACAGAAGGGGCCGTATGGAGTGATAAATGCCGTTGCGGCTTGACCGGACTGCGCCATCTTAATTCGGTGGTAACCGGAGTATGCGTCAAGGAAGCACAATGAGTTGTGTCCTGCGGTGACGTCGATAATTTGATCGATGCGAGGGAGGGGGAAGGGATCCTTTGGGCAAGCCTGATTAAGGTCCTTGAAGTCGACGCATAGGCGCCAGGATTTGTCCTTCTTTGGTACCATTACCAGGTTTGCTAGCCAGTCCGGATGTTTTATTTCTCTAATGAATCCGACCTCCAGTAACTTGGCTAGCTCCTCTCCCATGGCTTGTCGCTTAGGTTCGGAGAAACGCCGAAGAGTCTGCTTGACCGGCTTGAATCCCTTTAGAATGTTAAGGCTATGCTCAGCCAGCCTGCGTGGGATTCCTGGCATGTCTGAAGGATGCCAGGCGAATATGTCCCAATTCTCGCGCAGGAACTCCCGTAGTGCGGCGTCTACAGCGGGGTTTAACTATGCCCCGATGGATGCTGTTTTTGTGGGGTCTGTTGGATGGACTTGGAATTTGACTATTTCATCCGCTGGTTTAAAAGAGGTGGACTTGGATCTTTTGTCGAGTATCACATCGTCCCCGTCCACTGTGGAGCGCAGCGCAGTTAATTCCTCCGCCGCAAGGGCTTCGGATAATGCCTCGAGGGCCAGTGCGGCTGTTTCGTTCTCGGCGCGGAGTGCTATGTCCGGATCAATAGCTAGAGTGATGATTCCATTGGGCCTGGGCATTTTGAGCTTCATGTACCCATAATGGGGTATGGCTTGGAAGATCGTGAATGCCTCCCGCCCTAGAAGGGCGTGGTATCCGCTACTGAACGGGGCCACTTGGAATGTAATTTCTTCGGGCCTGTAATTCTCCGGAGTGCCGAATACCACATATAGTGTGATTTTCCCAGCGCAACGTGCCTCCCGACTAGGGATGATTCCTCAGAAGGTTGTGCTGCTTTGCTCAATACGGTTTCTGTCTATTTCCATTTTTTGAAGAGTCTCCTCATAAATGAGGTTTAATCCGCTGCCGCCGTCCATGAGCACTTTAGTAAGCCGAAAGCCATCCACAATTGGACTGAGGACCAAGGCGGCTAGTGATCGGGCTGTTCGGAATTTAGGTTCATCACTGGCATTGAAGGTGATAGCCGTGTCGCTCCATGGATTTATTGCTGCCACGTGGCAGACTTCGGCTAGGCTGCGAAGTGCTCGCTTACGCCTATTATTTGAGGTGAAGGTCTCGAAGACTGTCAATACTATATTTTTATCCATGGGATGGTGCTCTGCGGTGTTTTGAATGAGGATATCCCCACCGCTCTTGGCCACCTACCGGAGTACCCAACATGCTCTAAGGCTGTGTGTTGGTATGGTATCCGCTGTACTATGAATTTTGTAGGGCCCGTTAAGCCATCCCTCCAATACGGTTCCACGCCCTGTAGTGGGCTTTTGCTTCTTTGTAATTGAGTTGGGCGACTTATGAGAGTGCACCCTTTTAGTTCGGACTGGGGGTTTTGTCAGAGCCGGATTATCCCAAAATTTTGTTTGGGTTTTCCAGGCGCTTTCCATCGCACAGTACTTCCATACTATGGCCGCCAAGTCAGCGAAGTGTGTTATGTCACGGCGACTTATGGCGTTGAGGATTCCCTTGTCCGTGCAATTGTTGCGAAAGAACGAAATTGCGTCTTCCTCGCGACAGTCCTTGACCTTGTTCATTACAAGGAGGAATCTGGCCCAATAGTGATGTATTGTCTCTTGGGGCTCTTGCCTAATGTGGGAAAGATCGTTTATATCTGGGTGGGTGGGTGGATTTAAGTCCAGACCTTGACCCAATCTGAGACCCAGGGGCGGGGGAGTTTCCGATCTTGGAAGTTCGGGATCCGGGATGTTGCCCCGCAGGTTCGGCATGCTGCCTAATTCTAGGTTCAGGGTTAGGGAGATGTCCTCCCGTGGACGGTTATCCGGCTCAGAGAGCTCAGGAATCCGGATATAGTTCGTCCTCAGGGTAGAGGAAGAATCACCGCATTGCTCCTCCACCACCGCTATCTGATGGGTGACCGGCAGAGAGTTAATCTCCCTTTGGTCGGGTTTAAGCCCAATCCGATCATAGTCCGTAGCGACTCCCAGAGTGGCAATGCGATCCAAGAGATCGTTCAAATAGGAGAGCTCCATTGGATCCATCTTCTCGATGAATTTCGAGCCGACATGGAGGCTATTTTCGATGACCCGAGAAGTCATCGTCGGCGCAGCGGCCGAGCGAGCGGTCACGACGAAGGTGCCTAGTCGGAGAGTTTAGCCTACAGCCAGGGCTCCCCCAGAGGTGATGTTGTTCTTGACAACGAGACAAGCCATCCCTTCTTATGATGACGACATAAGAAGGGATCTCGGGTAGGGGGTCCCGAACTGTGCGTCTAAGGCGGATGGTAACAGGAGGCGGGGGACACAATGTTTACCCAGGTTCGGGCCCTCTCGATGGAGGTTATACCCTACTTCCTGCTTGATTGATCTTGATGATATGAGTATTACAAGAGTTGATCTACCACGAGATCGTAGAGGCTAAACCCTAGAAGCTAGCCTATGGTATGATTGTATGTTGTCCTACAAACTAAACCCTCCGGTTTATATAGACACCGGAAGGGGCTAGGGTTACACAGAGTCGGTTACAAGGAAGAAGATCTACATATCCGTATTGCCAAGCTTGCCTTCCACGCCAAGGAGAGTCCCATCCGGACACGGGACGAAGTCTTCAATCTTGTATCTTCATAGTCCAACAGTCTGGCCAAAGGATATAGTCCGGCTGTCCGGAGACCCCCTAATCCAGGAATCCCTTAGCGGCTGTCTCTAATGCATAACCCCAAAACTATAGTGGTAAATCGGTAAGAGACATCACAGAATGCACCATATCTAATAAATTACAGTTACGACATTCGGACACACCATTATGCTGTGCTGTTCCAGGTGGCGTGAATTGTGAAACAATTCCACATTGTTTTAAATGAAGGCCAAACTCATAACTCAAATATTCGCCTCCGCGATCAGATCGTAGAAACTTTATTTTCTTATTACGATGATTCTCCACTTCACTCTGAAAATCTTTGAACTTTTCAAATGTTTCAGACTTGTGTTTCATTAAGTAGATATACCCATACCTACTGAAATCACCTGTGAAGGTCAGAAAATGACGATACCCACCGCGTGCTTCAACACTCATCGAACCGCATACACCGGTATGTATTATTTCCAATAAGTCAATAGCTCGCTCCATTGTTCCGGAGAATGGAGTGTTAGTCATATTGCCCATGAGTCATGGTTCGCGAGTATCAAATGATTCATAATCAAGTGATTCCAAAAGTCCATCTTCATGGAGTTTATTCATGCGCCTTTACACCAATATGACCTAAATGGTAGTGACACAAATATGTTGCACTATCATTATCAACTTTGCATCTTTTGGCATCAATGTTATTAATATATGTATCACTACGATCGAGACTCAATAAACCATTCACATTGGGTGTATGACCATAGAAGGTTTTGTCCATGTAAACAGAACAACAATTATTCTCTGACTTAAATGAATAAACGTATTGCAATAAACATGATCTAATCATATTCATGCTCAAAGCGAACACCAAATAACATTTATTTAGGTTCAACACTAATCCCGAAGGTAGAGGGAGTGTGCGATGGTGGTCATATCAACCTTAGAATCATTTCCAACACACATCGTCACCTCAATTTTAACTAGTCTCTGTTTATTTTTCAACTCCTGTTTCGAGTTACTAATCTTAGCAACTGAACCGGTATCCGATACCAAGGGGTTGCTATAAACACTAGTAAAGTACACATCAATAACATGTATACCAAATATACCTTTGTTTACTTTTCCATCCTTTTTATCCGCCAAGTATCTGGGGCAGTTCCGCTTCTAGTGGCCATTCCCTTTGTTGTAGAAGCACTAAGTTTCAGGCTTGGGTCCAGCTTTGGGCTTCTTCCTGGGAGTGGCAACTTTCTTAGCATCTTCTTGAAGTTCCCTTTCCTTCCCTTGCCCTTTTTCTTGAAACTAGTGATATTTTTTAATCATCAACACTTGATGCTCTTTCTTGATTTCTACCTTCGCCAATTTTAGCATCACGAAGAGCTAAGGAATCATTTTCGTCGTCCATTTATAGTTCATCATGAAGTTCTAGTAGCTTGGTGATAGTGACTAGAGAACTTTGTCAATCACTATCTTATCTGGAATATTAACTCCCACTTGATTCAAGTGATTGTAGTACCCAGACATTCTGAGCACATGCTCACTGGTTGAGCTATTCTCCTCCATCTTGTAGGCAAAGTACTTGTCAGAGGTCTCATACCTCTCGACACGGGCATGAGTCTGAAATACCATTTTCAGCTCTTGGAACATCTCATATGCTCCGTGGCATTCAAAACGTTTTTGAAGTCCTGGTTCTAAGCCGTAAAGCATGGAGCACTAAACTATTAAGTAGTCATCATATCGAGCTTGCCAAACGTTCATAACGTCTGCATCTGCTCCTGCAATAGGTCTGTCACCTAGCGGTGCATCAAGGACATAATTCTTCTATGCAACAATGAGGATAATCCTCATATGACGGACCCAGTCCACATCATTGCTACTATCATATTTCAACTTAGTTTTCTCTAGGAACATATCAAAAATATAGGGGAGCTATATCGCGAGCTATTGATCTACAACATAGATATGCAAAACTATTATGACTAAGTTCATGATAAATTAAGAGTAGTTAATCAAATTACTAATGAACTCCCACTTCAAACAACATCCCTCAAGTTGTCTAAGTGATACATGATCCAAATCAACTAACCCATGTCTGATCATCACGTGAGATGGGGTAGTCATCAATGGTGAACATCTCCATGTTGATCATATCTACTATATGACTCATGTTCGACCTTTCAGTCTCCAGTGTTCCGAGACCATGTCTGTACATGCTAGGCTCGTCAAGTTTAACCCAATTATTCCGCGTGTGTAAATCTGGCTTACACCCATTGTATGTGAACATAGAGTCTATCATACCCGATCATCACGTGGTGTCTCGAAATGACGAACTTTGGCAACGGTGCATACTCAAGTAGAAAACTTTTACCTTGAAATTTAGTGAAGGGATCATCTTATAATGCTATAGTCGTTCTAAGCAAAATAAGATGCATAAAATATAAACATCACATGCAATCAAAATATGTGACATGATATGGCCATCATCATCTTGTTCTTTTGATCTCCATCTCCAAAGCAACATCATGATCTCCATCGTCACCGGCTTGACACCTTGATCTCCATCGCAGCGTCATTGTGTCGAGGTCGTCATACCAACTATTGCTTCTACAACTATCGCTAACGCATAGTGATAAAGTAAAGCAATTACATGGCGCTTGCACTTCATACAATAAAGAGACAACCCTAAGGCTCCTGCCGGTTGTCGATATTACAAAACATGATCATCTCATACATCAACATATATCACATCATATATTAACCATATCACATCACAACATGCCCTGCAAAAACAAGTTAGACGTCCTCTACTTTGTTGTTGCAAGTTTTACATGGCTGCTACGGGCTTCTAGTAAGAACAATTCTTACCTACGCAAAAACCACAACGGTGTTTCATCAAGTTTGTTGTTTTAACCTTCTTCAAGGACCGGCCGTGGTCAAATTTGATTCAACTAAAGTAGGAGAAACAGACACCCACCGGCCACCTTTATGCAAAACTAGTTGCATGTGAGTCGGTGGAACCCGTCTCATGTGTGTGGACATGTAAGGTTGGTCCGGGCCGCTTCATCCCACAATACCGCCGAATCGACATAAGACATTGGTGGTAAGCAGTATGACTATCACCACCCACAAATCTTTGTGTTCTACTCGTGCATATCATCTATGCATAGACCTGGCTCATGATGCCACTATTGGGAAACGTTGCATGGAAAACAAAAAAATTCTACATGTCGTGGTTCTAAGTCTGACAGTACAATGGGGGGTAGGGATGTAGAGGCAAGATCTTAGCTATGGAGGAGTTGTACTTGGGAGTTTTACGAGTTCAGGCCCTTCTCGGAGGAAGTAACAGCCCTACGTCTCGGAGCCCGGAGGTGGTCGACTGGATTATATGCGTGTGTGTTACAGAAAGTGCGAACCCTTGTGCCTGTGGAGGGGGTGGCTTATATAGAGTGCGCCAGGACCCCAGCCAGCCCACGTCACAGAGGGTTTAAGGTACATAAATATGGGGGCGTTACTGGTAACACTTGCAATAAAGATACATAATGACCATTAAAGCTATGACTTAATTCCCGACCATTGCAGAGTGGAGAGGCTCTAGATCTTCTGGTAGTCGAGTGATTATCTGTACAGTCGAGTGTCGTCAGGATTGTCGAGTGGAACATAACTTCATGGTCGAGTGGATGATGATTTTTCTTCGAATGCTCATGGTTCCTTTAGGGATGTCCTTGGGGAGGGTACCTTGGACAGACCCATGACCCTGCCCTAGGTACATAGCTTCATCATTAGCCCTCGAATGGATCAGGGTTTGAGTGGGGAAGGAGTTGAGAACACTTCCGACTCATTTTTCGTGCTATGAGTATGTCTTGCTCTGGATCAATGAACTGAGGGGATGAGACCAACTTCTTTTTCAGTCACCTTGGTCCATTCTTAGTTTTTGTCGAGTGAACTTTTACGGAAGAGTTCCGAGTGATGATGCAGAGGGTGTCTTCCGTCTGACGAGTTGTTCTGCTGTCTACGGATTTCGCGGGATTCGAATATTGGGAAGCACATCGAACGGGCGAGGCTATGGTAATCGGGACGGATTAGGCAGGTCGCCTCGATTCCCGTGCCACCTTTTTTGCCACGTATCGCGCGCTCGACTGTTATGGGATTTGATAAGATCGTTCGGGCCTACAAGTCAATCACTCGGAAGTGTCCTTATAAAAGGCACCGGACCGGGCTTTTGAATAGTGCGCCCTCATTCTCCTTCTTCTTCCTCAGGTTTCTCCACTGCGCCCGCTTCCGCTCTTGGCGTCGTAGCCTCGCTCGGACTTGATCCGCCACCATGGGAAAGGAGAAGACGGTGGCGTTGGAGCGCACAAAGAAGGCGACCGCGAAGGCGAAAGGAAAGAGGACCAGCCGGGGTGGATCCTCATCAAGATCCGGCCTCTCGCAGGGCTAGATCCAGGGCGACTGGATCCGCTTGACGATCAGCTAGGACGACCTCGACGATCTGATTGAGGGGGGACTGATCCCCCACGAATCGGCGTGGCTCCCGGGGAACGAGACCGAACCGCGGCCGCTGGAGGGTGAGTGCGTTCTCCTCGCCACTCACGTCGACCGCGGGTTCTCTTTGCCTCCCCATCCTTTCTTTCGTGGTTTTTTGAACTTCTTCAGGGCTCAACTCCACCACTTTACTCCAAACACCATAGTGTATCTTGCTGACTTTGTGTTGATGTGCGAAAATTTCTTGGGTTGTCGACCGCACTGGGGTTTATTCAAGCACATATTCACCCGCCACTCCCAGTCGGTCAAGAAGGCTAACCCGAGTGACGAGAGGACGCACATGGTTCAGATGTGCGGGGGCCTTGGAATCCAAATGAGGAATAAGAGCACCTTCCCAGCTATGATCCTTCCTGACTCGGTCCGGGGCTAGCAGTCGACTTGGTTTTACTGTAAGGACCAGCCGACCCCGGGTCAGTCGACTGGACCTCCCCCCTTTTCCTTGGCTTGAGTGGAGAAGCCCTCCTCCTTGAGGGTGATCCCATAAGAGAAGGCGTAGGTGAAGGCGTTGGTCGAGCGAGTCGTCCAACTTGTCCGTGAGGGCTGACTGGAATGGACCTGATGGAGGTTTTTTTCAGTCGACGCATCCAACCACTTCAAGCCCGTGACCATCCGATGTGGATGTACTCGGGACTCGACGACTCCACTCGGATCCACCCGGAGGATGTTAGTGAAGACACGGTGGAGAAGTGGCTAAGAGGAATCACCGGCAACAAAGATAATCCCCGGGGGTCTAGGAGGGTGATTCCATTCCACCATTCGCGCCAGCCGGAACAGGTATGATTCTGCTTTGTCAAGTATCTTCTTGATTCACTGTGTAACACCTTGTTGACAGTCGATTGTATTTATTTCTTTCATTGTCTTTTTAGGCTCTTATTGATATGTACTCGATGCCCAATGGAGTGTAGGAGCAAGACATCGAGGAAGGGGCAAGCGGGGGCGAGAGTGGTGAGTGGCACTCGGATGCAGAGGAGGACGAGGAGAGCGACGACTCGAGTGATGACGAGGAGGTTGACTCGCCTCCTCGCAGAGAGAGAAGATCCAAGCACGCTCAAGACCCGGCGAGCACCCTGGTCCTGGCGGCTGCACCGACTAGGCCATCTTCGAAGCGCCCTTGGACATCTTCGCCAGAGCCGACAGAGCAGATATCGAAACAG